>CM042384.1:9310063-12282563 GCA_023634145.1 Thymallus thymallus | reverse complement strand
ACGAGCTCCACAGGACTCGGACATTCACAATGACCTCTGGACACTTGTCATATATTAGGACAGCCTCTTATAATCTGACTGATGCATAGATGGAATGCCGAGATGGAAGGGGAGGGGGAATGAGAGAGGCTGTCATATGTGATGTTGTCTATGCATTTCAGAACTAGCGCAGTAGTAAATCTGACATGACTCATTTTAGTTCACGTCAGCTTCACTGTTTTAAGGATTTGTACAGATGACACTGATGTTTCTGTTTATAGATAGATAGATAGATAGATAGATAGATAGATAGATAGATAGATAGATAGATAGATAGATAGATAGATAGATAGATAGATAGATAGATAGATAGATAGATAGATAGATAGATAGATAGATAGATAGATAGATAGATAGATAGATAGATAGATAGATAGATAGATAGATAGATAGGTACTTTATTGATCCCCGGGGGGGAAATTTCATTGTCAAGCAGCTACAACAAACACAGGGCAGGTGCAAAATGCCACAACGAAAGTACACAAAAGACAGATACACGGTACACGATACATAGAGCGGCAGTATGAAAAAGTATAGAAATACAAGATATCTGGAGTGCAAAAAAAAGCTATAAAAGGACATTGCATAGTATGAGTGGTTGGCTGAATATGTACACTATACATTGGTGGATGTTGGATGGTTAACTATACTATACAGGTCGATGGCAGAGAAATACTTCAGTAGCTAAAAATGCGTATGATATGAGCGAGGGTAATAATAGTTTACTAAATGAACAGGTAAGTAAAAATTTTGCATGGTTAAATTAGCTGTACAGTTAGGTATACAGTTATATTTACAGATAAGTGAATACTTGCATGTTTACACAAACTGTACAGGTAAATGACAGGAAGAGATACTTTAATAGCTAAATGTGTGTATGATATCATTTGGGGTAATAATAGTAATTCCCTTAAAATACAGTCCTTAGTGCACAGGGTTTAATTACAGACAACTGCACTTATTGCACATTCGATATACTAAAAGCAATGAGAAAAGGTGCAACTGGCAGGATACTAATATGCATTCCTGAGTGAATGCCTACGTCCAATAATTACTTACAATATTGCATGTGATATAATATAACAACTGTACATGAGTATGTATATACAGACCTGTATGAATAAATAGGTCCTGAGTGGATGAGTGCTGACGGACCAGAGTTACTCACGGATGGATGCATAATTGTTAAACTAGGTCCTAGCACCCCAACAGTTCCAGATCTATGTTGCCGACGGCACGGCACCCCGGTGAGGCATTATATAGTCTCATAGCCGCCGGCAGGAAGGACCTCCTGTAGCGCTCTCTGGCACACCGTGGTGGGATCAGTCTGTGACTGAAAGTGCTCCTCTGCGTCATAACCATAGCGTGCAGAGGGTGGGTGACGTTGTCCATGATGGCCAGCAGTTTGGCCAGGATCCGTCTCTCCGCCACCTCCTCTAGAGTGTCAAGGCTCATCCCCAGGACAGAGCTAGCCTTCCTGATCAGCTTATTTACCCGAGAAGCATCACCGGCTTTGATGTTTGCTCCCCAGCACACCACTGCAAAAAAGATGGCACTGGCCACCACAGACTGGTAGAAGGTATGCAGTAGTTTACTGCACACGTTGAAGGACCTGAGCCTCCTCAGAAAGTAGAGTCGGCTCTGGCCCTTTTTGTACAGGGCCCTGGTGTTACCAGCCCATTCCAGTCTGTTGTCCATATGGACACCCAGGAACTTGTATGACTCAACCATATCCACATCCATCCCCTTTATAGGGACTGCAGTCAGTTGTGCCTTGGTTCTCCTGAAGTCCACCACCATCTCCTTAGTTTTGCTGATGTTAAGCTGAAGGTGGTTCTGCTCACACCACAACACAAAGTCACTGATTGTGCTCCTGTACTCCTCCTCCTGCCCACCCCTGATGCACCCTACAATAGCAGAGTCATCCGAGAACTTCTGTAGGTGGCATGTCTCAGAGTTATATCTGAAGTCTGAGGTGTAGAGGGTGAACAGGAAGGGGGACAGGACCGTACCCTGGGGGGCCCCTGTGTTGCTAACTGCCCGTTCTGACACACAGCTCTGTAGTCGCACAAATTGTGGCCTACCGGTCAGGTAGTCCGTGACCCAGGAGACTAAGGGTGCTTCCACTTTCATCCTCCTCATCTTCTCACCCAGTAGCAGGGGCTGAATGGTATTGAAGGCACTGGAGAAGTCAAAAAACATGACCCTCACAGTGCAACCTGCGTTGTCCAGGTGAGAGTAGGCCCTCTGCAGAAGGTAGATGATTGCATCATCCACCCCGATGTTGCGCTGGTATGCAAACTGCAGGGGGTCCATTGATGAACACACCAGGGGTCTGAGGTGAGCGAGGACTAACCTTTCCAGGGTCTTCATGATGTGGGATGTTAGCGCTACAGGTCTGAAGTCATTCAGGACAGTGGGGTGTGCCTTCTTGGGCACTGGGACGACTCCATCAGGATGTTTTCCACAGCACAGGGACCCTTTCTAGGCTCAGGCTAAGGTTGAAAAGACGCTGGAGTATTCCACACAGTTGGTCAGCACAGACCCTCAGCACCCTTGGGCTGATGCCATCAGGGCCCGCCGCTTTCCACTGGTGTAGTCTCTCCAGCTCTCTCTTCACTTGGTTGGTGGTGAAAGCCAGCCCAGGTGGGGAGGTGGGGGGAAGGGGGGTGTTGAGGATCAGTCCGGGGGGGCAGGGGCGGAGGTGGGGTCACTGATTGTCTCAGCAGAGGTGCTGTGAGCAAAGTGGGGGTGGGATAGCCGTGAGGGTGTGTGGTCTGGGGAGCTGGAGGGGAGGTGGACAGGGCCAGTATCGAACCTGTTAAAAAATTGGTTCAGCTCATTGGCTCTGTCCTGGGTCCCCTCCGTCTGCCCACTGTTTGACTTTTTGAAGCCATTGATATTTCTCATACCCTTCCACACCTCTCTCACCTGGCTCTGCCTCAGCTTGTCCTCCATCTTCTCCTTATACACTCTCTTCCCCTCAGCAATCCGCAACTTCAGCTCCCTCTGGACGCATTTCAATTTGTCCTTGTCCTTCTCCTTGAAGGCCCTCTTCTTCTCATTCAGCAGGGCCTTCAGGTCGCTGGTGACCCAGGGTTTATTGTTTGGGAAACAGCGTACCTTCCTGGTGGGTACAGTGTTGTCTACACAAAAATTAATATAGTCTGTCATGCAGTCAGTGAGTCCATCGATGTCCTCCCCATGAGCCTCACAGAGCACATCCCAGTCTGTTGTTTCAAAGCAGTCCTGTAGGGCCTCATTCGCCTCCGGGGACCATCTCCTAATAGTCCTGGTGGTTGCAGGCTGCTGTTGGACCATAGGCCTGTAGAGTGGGGTGAGGTGGACAAGGTTGTGATCCGATCTACCGAGGGGAGGGAGTGCAGTGGAGTTGTATGCATCCTTCGCATTAGCATATAACAAGTCCAGAGTTTTATTATTCCTGGTTGGGCACTTCACGAACTGTTTGAACGTGGGCAGCGTTGAAGAGAGAGATGCATGGTTAAAATCCCCCGAAATGGCAAAGAAAGCACTGGGATGCGCTGTCTGTAACCTCGCGATAACAGAGTGGATGACGTCACACGCTGCGTTTGCGTCCGCGGAGGGCGGGATGTAAACAATAACAGCAATGGCCGCCGTGAATTCCCTCGGCAAATAGTAGGGTCTCAGGCTAACGGCTAGCAGTTCAATGTCCGGGCTACAAAACTTTTCCTTAAGAGTAATATGGTTCGGATGACACCATCTGTTGTTAACTAATAGAGCCAGCCCACCACCCTTACTCTTACCGGAAGAGACGCGATCCCTGTCCGCTGTGATGGTCTGGAAACCGTCGATAGTGACGTTCTGTATGGGGATGTTACCGTTCAGCCAAGTCTCAGTAAAACACATTAGGCTCGTTTCACGATAAATCCTTTGTCCACGAACAAGTCCCGCCAACTCATCCATCTTGTTATGTAGACACCTAACATTGCCCATAATAATAGATGGTATAGCCGGCTTGTACTTGAACCTCCTCCGCTTTGCCTTACATTTCAATCCCGCCCTGCATCCACGGCGTCGTCTTTTCAATTCGTCCGGAATATCAAACTTTTCCCCGGGGAGCAGTAGCGCTGCGTGGGCTAAATCCAGGAGCTGGGCTCGGTTGTAAACAATAACAGTTGACGACTCCTGTCGACGTTCAGCTGCGATAAAATCCATAATCCTGAACTGTTATAGTTCGACTGTAGCAAAATAAAAAATAAAACTAAAGAAAATAGACAAAAATAGACGAAAGAAAATGAACTAAAACAACAATTAATGCACGAACAACGGGAGCTGCTTAACAGGCGACCACTCAGGGCGGCGCCAACATTGTATGTCTGGGTTATTGGCTGTATACCATAGTTCAGATAAACTGTAGGCCTGTGTTTGGTTATAGTTGTCACATCCTAAGACCATAATTTGGTACAGCGAACAGTTTACACTTCTAATATTTCATAACAACATTATTTTATCTACTTCTTTGCAGTAAATCGGTTTAATTACTTTTAATGGTCAATAAATTAACAACTATTAGCAACCTGACACCATTTAGAATGGTAGTCTTTGAGACTTTTTTATACTCTTCTTCAAGGTATTGGCTGTGGTTCCTTGTTCAATAAATTGTTGTACTTTCTGGGTTTTTGTTGAAGGATTTTTTGAACTTGCACATCAAACTTGAACATCTTTAAATGTCTTTATTGCAATTAAACAAAAGCTCCTTTTTGACATAAGATGCTTCGATGTGTTGCTTGTGGGTAGTTCAGACTTTTTACTGAAGTCATACAATTGAGCATTGATTGTGATCATGAATATTATATTTTTTCTGTGTAAACATAACAATAATGCAAGGACAATCGCAACTAAACTCTGGGTCAATTGTTATTGGGTTTTACTTTCAAATCAAATGTATTGGTCACATACGTGGTTAGCAGATGTTATTGTGCTTGTGCTTCTAGCTCCGACACTGCAGTAATATCTAACATGTAATATCTAACAGTTTCACAACATATACCCAAATACACATAAATCTAAGTAAGGAATGGATTGAGAATATATACTGTCACACCCTGATCTGTTTCACCTGTCTTTGTGATTGTCTCCACCCCCCTCCATGTATCACCCATCTTCCATTATCCCCAGTGTATTTATACCTGTGTTCTCTGTTTGTCTGTTGCCAGTTTCGTCAAGCCTACAAAGCAGTTTTCCCTCTGCTCCTGCCTCTCGATAGTTCCTGTTTCCTAGTTTTCCTGGTGTTGACCATTCTTCCTGCCCTGACCCTGAGCCTGTCTGCCGTCCTGTACCTTTGCCCCACCTATCTGGATTACTGACCTCTGCCTGCCCTTGACCTGTCTTTTGCCTGACCCTGTTCAATTAATAAACTGTTGCTACTTGTCTGCATCTGGGTCTTACCTGAAACGTTATAGTACGAACTGGCCCTGACTGACCTAGCAGACTCGGGCCAGCTGTGCAACGCCATCTCCTCCCAAGGAGCCACCATTGGCAGGCACGAGGAATTAATTTTTGGCCTTATGGAGGTGGTCCAAACCTTGGCCGAACGCCATTACCGGGCGCTGGACATCTTGCTGGAGCAATTCCGCAGGTTATCTGGGAGGCAGCCTACCATGACGGTAACTCACAGCCCCTCAGTAACTCGGATGTTAGCAGCGCCGCCTCACCGGTGACTCCGCCTTACCGGGAGCCCCGCTTACCTCCCCCGGAACGGTTCAACGGAGAGCCGGGCACCTGTAGGGCATTTCTAGCTCAGTGTGCCCTCATCTTAGAGCTTCAGCCCTCCTCCTTTCCCTCGGACCGCTCTAAGATAGCGTACCTCATGACGCTGATGTCCGGGAGGGCTCTCGCCTGGGCTACAGCTGTATGGGAACAACAGCCGGCCATATGTGTCAGTCTGAAGGAGTTCGTGGTGGAGGTAAAGAAGGATTCGATGCCCCATTCTCTGGCAGACTATGCAATGAATTTCCGCACGTTGGCAGCTGAGAGTGCCTGGAACCAGGAAGCGCTGTTTGACATGTTCCTGCACGGAGTCTTGGAGGAGGACAAGGACGAGCTTACAGCCCAGATTTCGATTCCCTAATCGCCTTGACTGTCAGGATCGATGGGCGACTACGGGAACGATGGAGGGAGAGGAGATTCGATTTCGCTCGCCCGTCCAAGGATTCCACCTCGAGGCATCCCGGAAGTCCCCAACGGCCCCGTTGCCGAGAGAACACGAGGCAACCCGAGTTCCCCCGACAATCGCCGAAGACTGCAGAGTCACCGCTTCCCGAGCATATGCAACTAGGCAGAGCTGGGTTGTCTCCAGCGGCTGTACAGGCTCAACACTAAGGGTTGCCTGTATTGCGGGACCCGTGGTCATTTTGTGTCCTCTTGTCCTTTAAAAGACCAGGCTCACCTGTAGGAGCGAGTACTCTGGTGGGCTATATGGAGACCTTTTCTGCTTCCCTTACTTGCACCCCGTTTCATGCCATTCTGCTGTTGGGAAACCAGTCGAAATCTCTCCGGGTCCTCATTGACTCTGGGGCCGATGAGAGCTTTTTGGACGCTACCCTGGCTTCCGAGCTGGACATCCCCACCCAGCCCCTCTCCATTCCGATGGACGTTAGAACGCTGGACGGGCGCTCTATAGGCCGGGTCACCCACAACACCACTCCCATCAACCTACGGGTATCAGGGAACCACAGCGAGACGATCCAATTTCTGCTCATTAAGTCTCCTCAGATTCCTGTGGTATTGGGATTCTCCTGGCTCCAGCGACACAATCCCCTCATTGACTGATCTACTGGTACCATCATGTTCTGCCATGCCCATTTCCTGAAGTCAGCGCAACCTGTCCCGGGACGTCTTCCTGGGGGCTCGGAAGTTGCCCCAGACTTTTCCGCCATTTCCACAGAGTACCAGGACCTCCGGGAGGTGTTCAGCCATTTCGCTTCCGCTGCACCGACCATATGACTGCAGGATTTACCTTCTCCCTAGCACTACTCCGCCCCGGGGACGACTGTACTCTCTGTCGGGACCGGAGACCAAGGCTATGGAGACCTACATTGGAGACTACCTAGCTGCAGAATTTATCCGTCCTTCTTCCTCTCCCACCGGCGCAGAGTTCTTCTCCACGAAGAAGAACCCTGCACCGACTACCGGGGACTCAATGACATAACGGTGAAGAACCGCTACCCGCTACCACTCATCTCCTCGGCCTTCGAGCCGCTCCAGGGGGACACCATGTTTTCCAAGCTGGATCTACGGAACGCCTACCACCTGGTGCGGATACGGGAGGGAGACGAGTGGAATACTGCCTTCAACACGGCCAGCGGCCACTACGAGTATCTGGTCATGCCATTTGGCCCAACACCCCTGCTGTGTTCCAGGCTCTGGTAAATTATGTTCTCCTCGAAATGCTGAACCGGTTCGTCTTCGTCTACATTGATGACCTCATCTTCTCCCGTTCCCCCCAAGAACACATGCTCCACGTCCGACAGGTTCTTCAACGCCTCCTGGAGAATCAGCTGTTTGTTAAGGCAGAGAAGTGCATGTTCCATCGCTCCACCATCCCCTTTCTGGGTTACATCATCCCTGCTGGGAGTGTCCAGATGGATCCTGGGAAGGTGAGAGCGGTGGTGGATTGGCCCCAGCCTACGTCCAGGGTGCAGCCTCAACGTTTCCTGGTGTTCGTCAACTTTTATTGACGCTTTATCTGGGGTTACAGCACCCTGGCTTCCCCACTGTCAGCACTCTCCTCTCCCAAGGTTTCGTTCATGTGGTCCCCTGCTGCTGACTGGGCGTTCCGGGACCTGAAACACCGCTTCACCACTGCTCGCAACTTGGTTCATCCTTACACTTCCCGTCAGTTTGTGGTGAAGAGCGATGCTTCTGATGTCGGAGCGGGGGCTGTCCTGTCCCAGTGTTCTGCCCTGGACCTTAAGCTACATCCCTGCGCCTTCTTCTCCCACTGCCTCAACGCCACAGAGAAGAACTACAATGTGGGGAATCGGGAGCTTCTCGCAGTGAAGATGGCATTGGAGGAATGGAGGTACTGGCGGGAGAGGGCGGAGCTTCCGTTCATTGTGTAGACCGACCACAAAAATCTGGAGTATGTCCGCACCGCCAAGTGCCTCAACTCCAGGCAAGCTAGATCGGCCCTGCTGTTCACACGTCTTTTCCCTCTCATACCGGCCGGGATCCAAGAATGTCAAGCCGGATGCACTGTCTCGTCACTATAGCGCCCGGCTATTATCCTGGAGCCCGAACCATCCGACGGCACTCAGCTGGGGTATAGGGAAGCAGGTCCGGGAGGCGCAGTGGTCCCAGCCGAACCCTGGGGGGAGAGTCCCAGATAACCAGATGTTTGTGCCTGCCGCTGTCCGCTCCTCGGTCCTGGAGTGGGCCCACTCCTCCAGGCTTGCCTGCCACCCGGGCTCCCGTCGGACCCTGGCCTTCGTGCGACAACGCTTTTGGTGGCCTACCATGGTCCCAGATGTCGCTGCGTTCATCGCAGCCTGCACGGTTGTTCCTGAACGTCTTCTTCAAATGTCTTTATTGCAATTTAGCAAAAGCTCCTTTTTGACATAAGATGCTTCAATGTGTTGCTTGTGGGTAGTTCAGACTTTTTACTGAAGTCATTCAATTGAACATTGATTGTGATCGTGAATATTATATTTTTTCTGTGTAAACATAACAATAATGCAAGGACCATCGCAACTAAACTCTGGGTAAATTGTTAATGGTTTTACTTTCAAATCAAATGTATTGGTCACATACATGTGGTTAGCAGATGTTATTGCGGGTGTAGCGAAATGCTTGTGCTTCTAGGTCCGACACTGCAGTAATATCTAACATGTAATATCTAACAGTTTCACAAAATATACCCAAATACACATAAATCTAAGTAAGGAATGGATTTCCTTAAAATGGCCAGTGATTTCTAATCTATGTCTATGGGCAACAGTCTCTGATGTGCTAGAGATGGTTGTTTAGCAGTCAGTGGAGTAGTATAGAGAACAATACAGTATATACATACAGTGGGGAGAACAAGTATTTGATACACTACCGATTTTGCAGGTTTTCCTACTTACAAAGCATGTAGAAGTCTGTAATTTGTATCATAGGTACACTTCAACTGTGAGAGACGAAATCCAGAAAATCACATTGTATGATTTTTAAATAATTAATTTGCATTTTATTGCATGACATAAGTATTTGATCACCTACCAACCAGTAAGAATTCCGGCTCTCACAGACCTCTTTAAGAAGCCCTCCTGTTCTCCACTCATTACCTGTATTAACTGCACCTGTTTGAACTCGTTACCTGTATAAAAGACACCTGTCCACACACTCAATCAAACAGACTCCAACCTCTCCACTATGGCCAAGACCAGAGAGCTGTGTAAGGACATCAGGGATAAAATTGTAGACCTGCACAAGGCTGGGATGGGCTACAGGACAATAGGCAAGCAGCTTGGTGAGAAGGCAACAACTGTTGGCGCAATTATTAGAAAATGGAAGAAGTTCAAGATGACGGTCAATCTCCCTCGGTCTGGGGCACCATGCAAGATCTCACCTCGTGGGGCATCAATGATCATGAGGAAGGTGAGGGATCAGCCTAGAACTACACGGCAGGACCTGGTCAATGACCTGAAGAGAGCTGGGGCCACAGTCTCAAAGAAAACCATTAGTAACACACTACGCCATCATGGATTAAAATCCTGCAGCGCACGCAAGGTCCCCCTGCTCAAGCCAGCGCATGTCCAGGCCCGTCTGAAGTTTGCCAATGACCATCTGGATGATCCAGAGGAGGAATGGGAGAAGGTCATGTGGTCTGATGAGACAAAAATAGAGCTTTTTGGTCTAAACTCCACTCGACGTGTTTGGAGGAAGAAGAAGGATGAGTACAACCCCAAGAACACCATCCCAACCGTGAAGCATGGAGGTGGAAACATCATTCTTTGTGGATGCTTTTCTGCAAAGGGGACAGGACGACTGCACCGTATTGAGGGGAGGATGGATGTGGCCATGTATCGCAAGATCTTGGCCAACAACCTCCTTCCCTCAGTAAGAGCATTGAAGATGAGTCGTGGCTGGGTCTTCCAGCATGACAATGACCCGAAACACACAGCCAGGGCAACTAAGGAGTGGCTCCGTAAGAAGCATCTCAAGGTCCTGGAGTGGCCTAGCCAGTCTCCAGACCTGAACCCAATAGAAAATCTTTGGAGGGAGCTGAAAGTCCGTATTGCCCAGCGACAGCCCCGAAACCTGAAGGATCTGGAGAAGGTCTGTATGGAGGAGTGGGCCAAAATCCCTGCTGCAGTGTGTGCAAACCTGGTCAAGAACTACAGGAAACGTATGATCTCTGTAACTGCAAACAAAGGTTTCTGTACCAAATATTAAGTTCTGCTTTTCTGATGTATCAAATACTTATGTCATGCAATAAAATGCAAATTAATTACTTAAAAATCATACAATGTGATTTTCTGGATTTTTGTTTTAGATTCCGTCACTCACAGTTGAAGAGTACCTATGATAAAAATTACAGACTTCTACATGCTTTGTAAGTGGGAAAACCTGCAAAATCTGCAGTGTATCAAATACTTGTTCTCCCCACTGTATGAGATGGGTGATGCAATATACACACACATATTGAGTGACTAAGATACCGTAGAATAGTGTAGAGTGCAGTTTATACAGTTCTATTCAGTTGATGTCTTTGATGATCTTTTTGGCCTTCCTGTGTCAACGGGTGCTGTAGGTGTCCAAGAGGGCGGGTATTTTGCCCCCAGTAATGGTGGGCGGGGGAGGGCCATATATGCATTTTGGAAGGAAGTGTAACAATGGTCCAATGTGTTTGCCCCATGTGTACGACAGTCGATAGATACTTTTGTACCTGTTCCCTCCAGCATCTTGTGTTAATATAATTTCAGGAGCCTCATCCTCAGATTTGCTTTGTTAAAATCTCCAGCTACAATAAATTCAGCCTCAGGATATGTGGTGTCCAGTTTACATAAAGTCTAATGAAGTTCTTTGAGGGCCTATGTGGTATCGGCTTGAGGGGGGATATACTGTATACAGCTGTTGCAATGATCGCCGAAAATTCCCTCGTGAGGTAGAATGGTCGGCATTTGATTGTTAGATATTCTAAGTGGGGTGAACAGAAGGACTTGTGTTCCTGTATGTTATCACAGTTACACCATAAATAGTTAATCATGAAACATATACCTCCACCCTTCTGCTTCCCGGAGAGATGTTTATTCCTGTCGGCGTGATGTACTGAGAACCCAACTGGCTTTATGGAGTCAGACAGAACATTTTCATTTGGAATAAGTTCAATTTCACTGGGGAGAGCGAACAAAGGATCTGCTCCGGGGAAGTCGTAATCCTGATCATAATGCTGCTGGTTCAGGTGAGTTACCACCGCTCTAACTTCCAATAGTTCTTCCCGGCTATATGTAATGACACAAAACAATTCCTGAGATGGTAACGTAAAAAAGTACTGCAGAGTTTCCTAAGAGCTAGTCGCAAAGCAGCCATCTTGTTCGGCGCTCAAGCATTTACAATGTTTTGCAATCCTTGCCATCACCTTAGCCTTACACAATGATCAATATTTTAAACAGAGGGAGGAAAACATTTAAATAATTTCATTCAAACTCTGAAACATCCCACTAATCACAGTCTAATTATATCACAGAGTAATTTTCACAGCAATTACAGCCCTGTATTCTGTCTGAATTGAGCACATTTAGAGTAGAAGGTACATATGGATTTATTAAAATTATACATTAGATAATTTGAATGAGGAAATGTTATAAAGTGTAATGCAGTGTCCGTTCTCCATTCCTCTGCATATTTTAATCAATTTAATTATGTTTGATTAGATGTAATAACTAGTGTGGGTATGGCAGCCCCGACACTTGTTTACTATAAAGCTGAGCATTGTTGCTGGAGAAATGTAACCACTTTCAAATGAATTAGATGAACCTATGGATGCAAGATCTGACAGTCCATGAAATCAAATACCCTATAGGTCGTTATCAATACAATGTCACAATAGCGTTAGAACATGTCTCCTTCCTGAGCGGTATGACGGCTGCGTTGAAAACAGAGATCCTGGTTGAAAACAGAGGAGGTGTATTTGGAGGGCAAGTTAGTCAGGATGATATCAATAATGGTACCCATGTTTACGGATTTTGGGTTGTACCTGGTGGGTTCCTTGATAATTTGTGTGAGATTGAGGGCATCTATCTTAGATTGAAGGACAGCCGGGGTGTTAAGCATATCCCAGTTTAAGTCACCTAACAGTTCAAACTCTGAAAATAGATGGGGGGCAATCAATTCACATATGGAGTCCAGGGCACAGCTGGGGGCTGAGGGGGGTCTGTAACAGGCGGCAACAGTGAGAGACTTATTTCTGGAAAGGTGGATTTTTAAAAGTAGAAGCTCAAACTGTTTGGGCACAGACCTGGACAGTATGACAGAACTCTGCAGGTTATCTCTGCAGTAGATTGCAACTCCGCCACCTTTGGCAGTTCTATCTTGACGTGAAATATTGTAGTTGGGGATGGAGATTTCCGAATTATTGGTGGCCTTCCTGAGCCAGGATTCAGACACAGCTAGGACATCCGGGTTGGCGGAGTGTGCTAAAGCAGTGAATAAATCAAACTTAGGGAGGAGGCTTCTAATGTTGACATGCATGAAACCAAGGCTTTTACGGTTACAGAAGTCAACAAATGAGAGCGCCTGGGGGATAGGTGTAATGCTGAGAGCTACAGGACCTGGGTTTACCTCTACATCACCAGAGGAACAGAGGAGGAGTAGGATTAGGGCACGGCTGAAGGCATTAAGAACTGGTCGTCTAGTGCGTTGGGTACAGAGAGTAAAAGGAGCAGATTTCTGGGCGTGTTGGAATAGATTGAGGGCATAATGTACAGACAAGGGTATATTAGGGTGTGAGTTCAGTGGAGGTAAACCTAGGCGTTGGGTAATGAAGAGAGAGGTTGCATCTCTGGAGACACCAGTTAAGACAGGTGAGGTCTCCGCATGTGTGGGGGGAGGGACAAAAAAGCTATCAGAGGCCAGTTGAGCAGGACTGGGGACTCTACAGTGAAATAAAACAATAATAGCTAACCTAAACAACAAAAGACAAGACATATTGAAATAAAGGGGCATAAAAACAAACAGTTAATGAGGGACAAAAATAAAACAAATAAAAAACAGTTAATTAAGAGGGCTAAGGCAACGACGGGTAATGGCGATGACTGGACAAAGAGGGTCAGTTAGAGAAAAATGTCATATGCTACACACAGGACCTGGGGCCTGGCAGTTAAACAGAAAGAAATACCGTATAACCAAACAGTCCTGCAGGCATCAGCTGTGAAGCTGAGTAATCATAGGGTCCGATGAGCAGCAAAGAGGCGAGCCAGAGAGCAGATTCAATGGGCGCTGGACTAGGCAAGCGAGGAGGCACAGTGTTCAGAGTGCTAGCAGGCCGGAGCTAGCAGCTGGATCTTCGGCGACGTCGCAGAGGAGAACCCTGTTGAGACCACGTCGGACAATTACGTCGGCAGACCAGTCACGGTGGCTCGGTGGGGTTCCGTGTCGACAGTAGAAGGTCCAGGCAGGTTGACAGAGGTACTGTAGCCCGGGAGAGTAGCTAGCACACGTCGGCTGTCCGGGAGATGAGCCTAGCTCACGCTAGCATAGGTAGGATGTAAACAATGGAGGTTAGCCAAAAACGTCGGTCACTCGATTGCAGCTAGCTAGCTGTGATGATCCGGTGTGATGGTCCTGTGATTTCAGTGGAAATCCGGTGAAGTAGAAGGGAACGCAGTCCGATATATGCAGCGGTGAGCTGGTTAGTTGCAGAGTATCTGCAACAAGTGTTCTGAAAATGTGCACTTTAGAATGTATTATTTTGCAACTGACAGATGCTCTCAAGAAATGTTTTGGAGTATGATCATATGATATGCGCTGGGTTGGTAGCGCGCTGTGCAGACTGGCCGATAATGTCCGAACTAAAAGCTGTCTGAGCAGCCAGAGCGGTGGTGAGGACCGCTAGCAGTGGTTAGCGATGGCTAGAAGCTAGTTAGCAAGCTAGCTAGCAGGCTAGCTTCTGACTGCGGGAACAGGACAACAGGACAATGACCCAACACACCTCCAGGCTTTTTAAGGGCTATTTTACCAAGAAGGAGAGTGATGGAGTGCTGCATCAGATGACCTGTCCTCCTAAATCCCCGACCTCAACCAAATTGAGATGGTTTGGGATGAGTCGGACCGCAGAGTGAAGGAAAAGCAGCCAACAAGTGCTCAGCATATGTTGGGACTCCTTCAAGACTGTTGGAAAAGCAGAGAGGGAATGAGAGAATGCAAAGAGTATGCAAAGCTGTCATCAAGACAAAGGGTGGCTACTTTGAAGAATCTCAAATATAAAATATATTTTGATTTGTTTAACACTTTTTTGCTTACTACATGATTCCATATCTGTTATTTCATCGTTTGATGTCTTCACTATTATTCTACAATGTAGAAAATAGTAAAAACCCTTGAATGAGTAGGTTTATACAGGAGCATAGGCAACCTATATATACTGTATGTATTTTTAATTATTTAAAAAAATAAAATAGTATATAAAATTTAAGCATTCCAGCTAGCGAGTAGCGTCTTGTTAGCTAGCCAACAGACATTTAGATGTTGCACTTTAAATTAATTGACGTCGGGTTCCTGAGTTCCGGGAGACAGTTTAGGAGCCGCTCTGAATATAACATAGGAGTAACACTAAAACATTTAATGAATAACACATTAAGTCAAGACTTAATTATTTCTTATCAGTGAAATTATATTGCTGACTGGAGAGATGGTGGTGAGGAAAGGCAGGGGCCAGGTGTGGACGGTGGGTGAGTCGAGTGCGCACGACAGTTGACAGTTTATCCATTGAAAATTTTCTGACTGACGTTCTCATGAAAAGATCGAAGCCATTGGAGGCACAATATAGAAGGAAGAGGAAAGACGAGGAAGAAAAAATACATAAGTATAGTGGTATGTATTTTATGGACATTTTTAAAAGCATCTGTCTGTCTCTGGTTTTAGATATTTGTCATGTAGTGCGCTAAGCTAGCTAACTAGCAGTAAATACATAGCTTGCGCTCAGGCAGTGGGCAAAGGGTGGAAGTGGAACCTTAAGGCCAGTTTAGATCAATATTTCGAAACAAAATGGTTGTAAAATGTTGCAGAGAAAATTGCAGCGGTGAGCTGGTTAGTTGCAGAGTATCTGCAACAAGTGTTCTGAAAATGTGCACTTTAGAATGTATTATTTTGCAACTGACAGATGCTCTCAAGAAATGTTTTGGTAGAGGCTAAGAAGATTCTGCTGCCACTGAAGAGGAACCATCAACACAATCAATCCTCTCTGAGAGTGAGTAGCCTATTTACTTTTTGACTAAGATTGTGGCGATGATCTTTTCTTAAAATTGTGCCCGTCACCCATGATGTTATGGTGATATGTTTTAATCCAATGTTTTTTTCATATGTGATCAAATGTATAGGTCAAGACACATCCACAGCCGACTCAACAGTTTTATATTAGAGATCTTGCCAGATCTCCATCCATTATTCCTCTGAAGAGTATGAATTAAGCTGTTAGACCAATCCCTACTTCTCACTTAAAATGGTTTCTTTTAAAGTTGTAATTTGCGCATCAAATTATGTGTTTTGTCTCACATAATTTATTTTCTAGGGCCCGATTTCCCAAATGCATCTAAAGGCTAAGTTAATCGTTAGAACCTTCGTAGGCGTATCGGTAAATCTCTCAGCTGTTTGTTACTAAAGTTGCACTTGAAAACACTTGCTATTTACCCACTGCCTCAGACCACTCGTAGAACAGCTATCTTGGTCCTTAGATGCCTTTTTGCCCATCCGCGTCACATTATACACAATATCTCTAAACATATAATCAAGATGTTTATCTGTCTCTCTGTGACCACCTATAACTTCGGAACTATGTTCACTACAATACAAAGTTGCCAATGTCTTTGAAATTGTTATTAACAAGCAAAGGGTAAAAAGGTCCTTCAAATGAAAACAGAGATGACTGCATTAAAAGATAAGTACAGTTGGCTACATAGGCCTGTATATTTAAGTCATATTGAAATGAATTTCATGTTAAATTATTTGAGTTCTATTTTGATAATTGTAGGCTAAGGTCAAAATGTTTCTTCAATTTCATGATGTGTAGGCCTAACAACATGTGCAATGATGTGCCAAATATTTCATTTAGTTGATAGCCTAAGCTTTAGAATAAGCCAACTCAATAGTTGCAGCCATAAGTGATAATTTCTCTCTAGGAGCTGATCCATCGTAAGTATCTAATGTTAAAGGTCCCAAACAGTCATTTTATTTATTGGTGAATTTTCTCTCATGGCTAACTACCAGGAAGTTTGAAAAGATAGGCTGAGTGGGCGGGGAGTTTATATTCATGAGCTCACCTCGACTGACAGCTCTTTGAAATGCCTATGTCAAGAAACTTGGATGAAGTGAGCAGTGTTGCAGTAAAATCATCTCAAGCTAATTCGGTGACACACAAAGCAACTCAAACAACATTGACATTTTTTATAAATCTCCTGTTTGGCATGTTTATTGTGAGCCGGTTCACAGCAGCACTGACAGATGTGTTGGCATGACAACTGCGTCTGAGCTTTAAACCCCCCCCCTTTTTGTTCCATGCTGGCTGAAGACCTAGCTAACCAGTAACTAGATAACACCAGAAACAGATGCGTATCTTTGCCACAGATTAGTGTAAACTTGTCATTATTTGCTGACACCCTACAATTCAATGTTGTCACCAGTAGAGTAGATATCTAGCTATATCAACTACTCCCCTCTGCAAACACGCCTGTTGGTTACAAGGCGGTACATTTTTCAATTAAGTAAGTGAATGTTACCATTGGTGTATTAAAATGAGAGTTAGGATGATGTCCAAGTTTTTGACATGGGAGAGGGGACCAGTAACTTTATGATCAAACTTGATTAATGTAGAAGCAACATTAGATTTGAGGTGGCTTATTCTACTGCTTAGGCTAGGCACTAAATATAATATTTGGCACATCATTGTGCACATGTTGTTAGGCCTACACATCATGCAATTGATGCCAAAATGACAGACAGAGAGCAGCTCTGACTTTCTGTCGATCCTAACAGTATCTCTTATGACGCATTTATTAATAGTTCTCCCTACATAATGTTTTGAGAAACGCATTTGAGTTCTTCTGCGTTACAGAAATGATGCATTGTTAGAACTCATAAGCTTAAGTTCCATCGCTATCTGGAAACCATGTCCTGGCTATTACATCATAGACATGGCTTTTTGCATTTATGCAAAACATATGGATTCTCCTTTAAAGAGGGGAGGCTGCTTTACATTAAGCACATAGCAGTTCCTGTAAGTGACTCTCAAAGTACTGACTACATTGGCTGAGTAAGCATTTGGAAAGAACAAAAGAAATCATAGCAGCACAGCACCGCCAGATCCCCCTCCAGTTTTAAACTCGTTGATGGCTACTTCCCACTAAGGGGACCTATTGTACGCCTATGTTTTAAACATTTACTTTTTTGGTCCTCTCCGGACCTGCCTTGATTTCAATGTCCACAGACGGGACGTCTTAAAACACACCACTTCTATACAAGTAACTTTTCGTAGCAGGTTAGGAGAACATTTTCGCTAACCCTAACCCTTTTTCTAACCTAAACCTAATTATCCTAACCTGCTGCATTAATTCTGTTAACCTGCTGCGTAAATTCTCCTAACCAGCTACGAAAAAGTCTTAGCTGTATCGAAGTGGCGTGTTTTTAAGGAATCTCATCCACAGAACTTGATTTTTGGTCTATATTTGGTTTAGATTTGGTCCGGTTCGGACCGAACTTGATTTGGCCCAAACATAGACGTCAGTGATTGTTCAGATTTGGTCCAGATTGTGATTTAAAAAAAAGATATGTTGGCATTGTCCGAAATGCTACAAATTGGTTCTTAGTGGATAGAAATGAGCACGTCAGAGCAATAAAATGAAGGAAAGGCATGCACTAATTTTCTCTTCTTTTACTGACGTCAGCCTATGATTTTCAACATGAAAAAAAAATCCATTATTTAATTATAAATGGCATACCTAATTAAAAGTGAAAAAGTGCAATATCTCTTGATGGCTAGATTAAAATATTTACTGAACAAATATGTGAACGTAACATGTAAAGTGTTTTATGAGCTATTTCTCTCAAATTTTGTGCACAAATTTGTTTACCTCCATGTTAGTAAGCATTTCTTCTATGCCTAGATAATCCATCCACATGACAGGTGTGGCATATCAAGAAACTGATTAAACAGCATGATCATTACACAGGTGCACCTTGTGCTGGGGACAATAAAAGGCACTCTAAAATGTGCAGTTTTGTCTCACAACACAATGCCATAGATGTCTCAAGTTGAGGGGGCCGTGCAATTGGCATGCTGACTGCTGGAATATCCACCAGAGCTGTTGCCAGAAAATGTTATGCTCATTTCTCTATCATAAGCTGCCTTCCATTTTAGAGAATTTGGCAGTACTGGCCTCACAACCGCAGACCAGGTGTATGGCTGTCACGATTGGGTGTATGGAGAGACCAAAGCGCAGCGCAGGGATAGTAGTTCGCCATACTTTATTTGTACTATGTAATCTGAATACTGCGTACACTACAAAACATACGACGAACTATACAAAAACCGAAAAAACAAACACTACAGGGAAAAACGTCACGTTCACAAAAACACACAAATGAAGCGGACGTAAAGAAAAACACACTTACTTCACCGTGACTGCGACATACATCGATATGTAACGATAACAACCCACACCAAAGTGAAAGACAGACTCGACATATATTGGATCCCTAATTAGAGACAATGCCGTGCAGCTGCCTCTAATTAGGGATCCAACCTAAACCCCACACAGAAACAGAAAAGAACGACACTGTCTGACTCTGACCATAGCTACCCCCCCCCCCCCAAAGGCGCGGACTCCCGGACGCCTAGACGAAAAAAAACACACAAAACACGGGGGGGTAAATGGGAGGGAAAACTAGTCCATCGGGGGCGGCTCTGGCTCCGGTGAAGTAGACAGTTTTGTCCCATGCCCCTTTCTTATAACCGGGCCCGGACTGGGCCCCGGTGGGGTAAACGGCTCCGGCCATGGAGCGGGGAGGTTAACCGGGCCCGGCCTGGGCACCGGTGGGGCAAACGGCTCCGGCCAAGGAGCGGGGAAAACAACTGGGCCCGGACTGGGCACCGGTGGGGTAAACGGCTCCGGCCATGGAGCGGGGAAAACAACCGGGCCCGGACTGGGCACCGGTGGGGCAAACGGCTCCGGCCATGGAGCGGGGAAAACAACCGGGCCCGGACTGGGCACCGGTGGGGCAAACGGCTCCGGCCATGGAGCGGGGAAAACAACCGGGCCCGGACTGGGCACCGGTGGGGCAAACGGCTCCGGCCATGGAGTGGGGAAAACAACCGGGCCCGGACTGGGCACCGGTGGTACAAACGGCTCCGGCCATGGAGTGGGGAAAACAACCGGGCCCGGACTGGGCACCGGTGGGACAAACGGCTCCGGCCATGGAGCTGGGCAATAAACCGGGCCCGGACTGGGCACCGGTGGGGTAAACTGCTCCGGCCATGGAGCTGGGAAAACAGCCGGGCCCGGACTGGGCACCGGTGGAGCGGACTGCTCTGGCACTGATGCGGAGCAGGCGGCTGGACCCGGACTAGGTACCGGTGGAGCGGACTGCTCTAGCACTGAGGCGGAGCAGACGGTTGGACCCGGATCGGGTGCCGGTGGAGCGGACTGCTCTGGCACTGAGGCGGAGCAGGCGGCTGGACCCGGACTGGGTACCGGTGGAGGAGGCTCCAGGCCTTGAGCTGTGGCTGGAGGCTCCGGGACGCTGACCTTCGCTGGATGCGGCGGGACGCTGACCTTCGCTGGAGGCGGCGGGACGCTGACCTTCGCTGGAGGCGGCGGGGCGCTGACCTTCGCTGGAGGCGGCGGGGCGCTGACCTTCGCTGGAGGCGGCGGGGCGCTGACCTTCGCTGGAGGCGGCGGGGCGCTGACCTTCGCTGGAGGCGGCGGGGCGCTGACCTTCGCTGGAGGCGGCGGGGCGCTAACCTTCGCTGGAGGTTTAGGGGCGCTAACCTTCGCTGGAGGTTTAGGGGCGCTGACCTTCGCAGGAGGTTCAGGGGCGCTGACCTTCGCAGGAGGTTCAGGGGCGCTGACCTTCGCAGGAGGTTCAGGGGCGCTGACCTTCGCTGGAGGTTCAGGGGCGCTGACCTTCGCTGGAGGTTCAGGGGCGCTGACCTTCGCTGGAGGTTCAGGGGCGCTGACCTTCGCTGGAGGTTCAGGGGCGCTGACCTTCGCTGGAGGTTCAGGGGCGCTGACCTTCGCTGGAGGCGGCGGGACGCTGACCTTCGCTGGAGGCGGCGGGACGCTGACCTTCGCTGGAGGCGGCGGGGCGCTGACCTTCGCTGGAGGCGGTGGGGCGCTGACCTTCGCTGGAGGCGGCGGGGCGCTGACCTTCGCTGGAGGCGGCGGGGCGCTAACCTTCGCTGGAGGTTTAGGGGCGCTGACCTTCGCTGGAGGCGGCGGGGCGCTAACCTTCGCTGGAGGTTTAGGGGCGCTGACCTTCGCAGGAGGTTTAGGGGCGCTGACCTTCGCAGGAGGTTTAGGGGCGCTGACCTTCGCAGGAGGTTTAGGGGCGCTGACCTTCGCTGGAGGTTCAGGGGCGCTGACCTTCGCAGGTGGTTCAGGGGCGCTGACCTTCGCTGGAGGTTCAGGGGCGCTGACCTTCGCTGAAGGTTCAGGGGCGCTGACCTTCGCTGGAGGTTCAGGGGCGCTGACCTTCGCTGGAGGTTTAGGGGCGCTGACCTTCACTTGAGGCTCAGGGCGGCTGACCTTGGCTGGAGGCTCAGGGCGGCTGACCTTGGCTGGAGGCTCAGGGCGGCTGACCTTGGCTGGAGGCTCAGGGCGGCTGACCTTGGCTGGAGGCTCAGGGCGGCTGACCTTCGCTGGAGGTTGGGTGCGGGGAGCCGGCACGGGTCGTACCGGACTGGGGAGGCGCACTGGAGGTCGTGTGCGTGGAGCAGTACACAGGAAGCACCTGGCTAGGCACACGCACTGGAGCTCGGGTGCTGGGAGTAGAGCAGAGGTCCGGAACCGGACTGGACATCGGAGAAGCGGATTGCTCTGGCATGGAGGTGGAGTAGACGATCGGACCCAGACTGGGCACCGGAGGAGCGGATGGCTCTGGTAGGGAGGAGGAGTAGATTACCGGACCCGGACTGGCTACCGGTGGAGCGGACTGCTCTGGCATGAGGGTGGAGTAGACGACCGGACCTGGACTGGGGATGCTCCTCTTGGGCACCTTTAGAGCCAGCCCCCTCCTCTCGCTCTCACACTCCTCCATATTTAGCCAACATAGCTCCATGATCCTCTCGTACTCCTCCCTCCGTCGGTATTCCCCCACGTACTCCGTGTCTGGCGAATGCCACCTGGAAAGTGGGACTGGTGCCTCCTCTTCCACTCCTGACCAGCCCCATAGCCCCCCCCAAGATTACCTTGGGGTTGTTTGCGGG
Organism: Thymallus thymallus; assembly: GCA_023634145.1. NCBI lineage: Eukaryota > Metazoa > Chordata > Actinopteri > Salmoniformes > Salmonidae > Thymallus > Thymallus thymallus. The sequence continues at coordinate 12,260,863 of CM042384.1, read as the reverse complement.
CGTTGCCTCGTCTTGCGCATCGCGCATAATGCGGCGGCACCACCTCTCTCTCCCTCTCTACACAGTTACGCTGCTTGGTCTCATCGTGGTGGGTTGTTCTGTCACGATTGGGTGTATGGAGAGACCAAAGCGCAGCGCAGGGATAGTAGTTCGCCATACTTTATTTGTACTATGTAATCTGAATACTGCGTACACTACAAAACATACGACGAACTATACAAAAACCGAAAAAACAAACACTACAGGGAAAAACGTCACGTTCACAAAAACACACAAATGAAGCGGACGTAAAGAAAAACACACTTACTTCACCGTGACTGCGACATACATCGATATGTAACGATAACAACCCACACCAAAGTGAAAGACAGACTCGACATATATTGGATCCCTAATTAGAGACAATGCCGTGCAGCTGCCTCTAATTAGGGATCCAACCTAAACCCCACACAGAAACAGAAAAGAACGACACTGTCAGACTCAATTAGGCTTCTCTATGGCTAGAGCCTGACAATGGCGTTGTGTGGCTAAGCGGTTTGCTAATGTCAACGTTGTGAACAGAGTGCCCCATGGTGGCGTTGGGCTTATGGTATGGGCAGGCATAAGCTACGGACAACAAACACAATTGCATTTTATCGATGGCAATTTGAATGCACAGATACAGAGATACAGTGACGAGATCCTGAGGCCCGTTGTCGTGCCATTAATCCGCCGCCATTACCTCATGTTTCAGCATGATAATGCACGTCCCCATATCGCAAAGATCTGTACACAATTCCTGGAAAGTGAAAATGTCCATGTTCTCCATGGCCTGCATACTCACCAGACATGTCACCCATTGAGCCTATTTGGGATGCTCTGGATCGACATGTACGATAGCATGTTCCAGTTCCCTCCAATTTCCAGTAACTTCGCAGAGTCATTGAAAAGGAGTGGGACAACATTCCACAGGCCACAATCAACAGCCTAATCAACTTTATGCAAAGGAAATGTGTCGCTCTGCATGAGGCAAAAGTTGATCACACCAGATACTGACTGGTTTTGTGATCCACACCACTACCTTTTAAAAAAATGTATCTGTAACCAACAGATGCATATCTCAGTCATGTGATATCCATAGATTAGGGGCTAATTTATTTATTTCAACTGACAGATTTCCTTATATGAACTGTAACTCAGTAAAATCTTTAAAATTGTTGCATGTTATGTTTATATTTTTGTTCAGTATAGTTATGTGCAGCATAAGGGTGTCACGGATACCCCCGGTACTGTTGCTCATTAGGATTGTTATATACACTACTGTTCAAAAGTTTGGCGTCACTTAGAAATGTCCTTGTTTTTGAAAGAAAAGCAAACTTTTTGGTCAATTAAAATAACATCAAATTGATCAGAAATACAGTGTAGATATTGTTAATGTTGTAAATGACTATTGTAGCTGGAAACGCCTGATTTTAATGGAATATCTACATAGGTGTACACACGCGCATTATCAGTAACCATCACTCCTGTGTTCCAATGGCACGTTGTGTTAGCTAATCCAAGTTTATCTTGTGCAACGCTGTGTACTACTCCCTTCACAGAAGAGCGCAAACTGGCTCTAACCAGAATAGAAAGAGGAGTGGGAGGCACCAGTGCACAACTGAGCAAGAGGACAAGTTGTAAGATGGGTCTCGTCCTGTGTACTGGTGTGCAAATGTAATTACGTGTATGATTGTGCCTTGGCTATTTCGGGTCTCGTCTCGTGTATTTATTCGAGGTACTCCTCGCTCTTTTGTTTGGGTTTCAACCCTGTATTTTGTATACGTGTTTGTTTTGGGCTTCGTCCCGGTGCCGTTATATGCATACTTGTTGTAGTGTGTGGGTGGTGCATTAAAAAAAATACACGTATTCCTGCGCCTGTCTCTCCATCCTTTTCATACAACGTGACAAAGGGTCCCTTGTTAATAGTCTACTGATTAAAAGATCAGACAAATGACTGCATTAAAATAATTTAGGGCCTCTCTTTGGATAAAGACCATGAATAATGGACCATTTGAATAGTCTTGCCCTTTGTAATTTGGCTCTACACTGTGTGCATTTTCAGAGGCAAAATAAGTAATTACCATGTGTAATGAATAGGACTGTTTGCCCCCATCTCTTCTAAGAACATGAGACATTTTTTTAAAACATCCATTATCTCACACATGTAAAGTCCATAATATGTGTTCTGCTGTTGTGGTATAGCGAAATGTAGCTTTTCTTCACACTAGAATACATCACTATATTAAAAACACTAATCTCCTCCGTGCATCACTTGATTGATTATTTGTTTAAACACCTCTTAGGCTAACTTTATCACAAGACCAAGGCAGTCGACTACTGTAGGCTAATGTTATTGTGACATTATTTGCCTTTTTCAGTGTATTTTTGTCTGCCTTAAAACCTATGTAAAGGTTTTAAGTCTCCAAGGGTGCAGGTAGAACATCACAGGCTGTTGCCTTGGAAATCCATTAAGTTGATATTTCCCAGAAAGTGTGTGGTGGACAAAAGGCCTGTTTGGAGATTGAAGAGGTAGCTTTCCTAATGATCAGGTCTCAATAGGCCTACCGCCGTCCTCCCCATAGCATCTCTGCAACAGTTGCTTAGGAACCACTTCCCAGTTCCCTTCGGGCCCTTTTGTTTTAGCTCATTGTATGAATTTATTTATTCGCCTTTAGGCCCCAAAGGCTTTTATAGGGTATGTGCACAGTTTAACTCCCACTGTTTTATAACTTTCTGCAGCAAGTTTATTAGCATCATTTGGCAAACAGTTGTTTACCTGCTCCAGTAGACATAGGCAAGCCTGATGGGTTCCCTGTAGGGGATTAGGATTCCAAATGGAAATTATTTCACCTTTTATAATCCAATTAATGGATTTGAATTAGTCTTTTGACTCAATTTATCTCGCTAACATTTTTCTAGGAAGACCAATTTCCCATTCAACCACTGGCAAAATCTCCTCACAATGATCTCAAACTGTGTTTCTAACGCACAATGAAATTAAACAAAGAATACCCCTTGATAATCAGGAAACTCTTGGGTATGTTGCGGAGCACTGCCATTACAATTGCTTCATGGGAACCTAGTAAAATTATGTTTTGTAGTGTAGCTAGCCACTGAATGGCTCTGAATTCACTTTCAGCATGCAGTCAAAGCTATAATAACCACTTTAGGAGCTAACTAACTGGTGCTCTCCAATCGTATCCTGATGTCGACAGCAGATCATAACTATCATAATTGTATGATAGCTAACTTAGCTAGCTACCAAACAATTTGAGCAGGGACATCACTAGAGATTCATGGATAGGGGGGCTAAGCCTCTTTTAGGGGGGTCTGGTCATACTCCCCCAGGATATTTTTTTAAAGCCCACAAAACATATTTTTTGAGTAAAGACTGGTGTAAAATCTATCAAAATAAGGTTATACTTGGTCAAGGTTGGCTAAAAGTATACCTGTCTCATTGTTTGTGTTAGACACTGATCTAATTTGACTTACTTAAATTATATCCAAATAAAGAAATGAAAGTCCACTCTGTCCCCATCCATTCTACACCAACAAAAGGAACAAAAATGGCTGTACTATGTAGCCAAAATACTTTTTTGAGAGAGAGAGGCAGAAGGAGAGAGGCAGAAGGAGAGAGTCAGAAGGAGAGAGGGAGAAGCAGAGAGAGGGAGAAGGAGAGAGGGGGAGAAGGATAGCTGGAGAGGGAGAGAGAGGGAAAAGCAGAGGGAGGGAGAGGGAGAAGCAGAGAGAGGGAGAGAGGGAGAAGCAGAGAGAGGGAGAGAGGGAGAAGCAGAGAGAGGGAGAAGCAGAGAGAGGTAGAGGGAGAAGCAGAGGGAGGGAGAGAGGGAGAAGCAGAGGGAGAGGGGGAGATGGAGAGGTAGAGGGAGAAGCAGAGAGAGAGAGGGAGAGGTAGAGGGAGAAGCAGAGAGAGAGGGAGGGGCAGAGAGAGGGAGAGTGGAAGAAGCAGATGGAGAGGGAGAAGCAGAGAGAGAGGCTACAATGTGGGGATCTCATGCATGGTAATAACTACATGACTTGCATCCTTGGCACAAAGTTATTATGTTCTACTCAATCCTTTGGCTTCATTAATGTCATTCAGACTGTTTTGAAGTTGATACAACTGGCTATGATAGCTGAAGTTCATAGCTAGTTTCTGAACTAATACGTATACCAAACGTTTTAGGGTCCATACACAGATCGGCTACACAGCTAGCTACACATCCATAGGCATACAGGTATTTTTATACTCCACGGCACAATAAGCAAGAAAATAGTTAGCTAGCTACGTTACTTCATCTGCATTGCATGACAAATATCAGCAAGGCAAGCTTACAAAATTGTACATTCAATTTGCAGTAAGTAGCTTCTTTACATCCACTGTTTCACAATACGACAGCATGGTTTACTCGTTGTTTCAGGAGTCCCTAAAAAATTAAACAACGAGAATTACACCCATAAAGCTAGCCAGCTAGCTGGCTAATGTTAGCTAGTCAGCTAGCTTGATAGCTGACTAGCTATTTTTGTAAATTAACTTAATGACAAAAAAATATGCATAATCGTTTGTCTCTACATTAACTAACATATTCCTCCACAACTGTACATTTCTTGCATGATTCGTTATTACGTTATACTCACTTACATTTGCTTTCATCCTAGTATTTTTGTCAGTCATCTTTGCTGAAGACTCCAGCCTTGGGTCGCATAGCGTCAAATTCGTCATGGAAACCCCTCTATGATTGGTCATCGCGCAGCGGTCGCCACTGGTGATTTCCAGTTTATGGAAATCACTTTATGGAAATCACTAAAGCCCCCCTAAAATAGGCGTAGCGACATCCCTGATTTTGAGAAAACAAGTTATATTAAGTGGCTAGCTAGCTTACAAAAACAATGTTTGGTGGAAAGAGCCAGCTAGTAATAGTAACGCGATGCAGTGCCTTAGACCGCTGCGCCACTCGGGAGGCCCAGCACATGGAACCTTTTAAGGCGGCAAATGAGAACATTTTCTGTCGCTCTTGGTGACCATAGTAGCAACCTGCTCACCCCATTGTAAGTCCTTCTGTACCATTACCCCTTCAATCTTCACACGATCAGACACTTTGAGATCCTGTCCCTCGATCCAGAGAGTGGAGGGTTCAATGACATTCTGCTTGCATGAACCAACATGTCGAAGTTGTTCAGGGCCTACTGGGGTGTGCTGATGTTTCCTGTTGTACACGTGTCGACCAGTTTTAGATTGTCAACATATTTCCACCTATTGTCAACATCCAGGACTGCACTGTCTGTGACCAGTATTAAAGGCTGATTTGTACCTGTTGTTTGCAGCCAGTCACAAAAACGCAGAGCCATGCTTTGAGGGCAGGTCTGGTACCCAGTTGGATTAGGCATTCAATGGCAATGGTGTGGTTGATTTTGTCAAAGGCCTTGGAGAAGTCAATGGTTACTACCACTATTACTCTGAGAGAATTACCACAATAAATTATAGATAACTGTTGAGATATTAAAATACACGGGGAACTCCAGGGACTAGTACTGGGTTTGGCCATGTTATTTTGCCAGTACGCCGGTTCCTGGGAATGGTAGGGTTCTACCGTACCTTTTGTCGGAACATTTTAACGGTAATAGCCCCTCTAACTAGTCCAAAGACGTCCTTTAAGTGGTCAGCAGATTGTCAGAGTGCTTTTGAGTCAGCTAAAGCGCTACTTTGTAGTGCCCCAGTTCTAGCAGCCCCCAACTTTGAAAAACCTTTTGAATTGGAGGTAGATGCTAGTGTCGTTGGGGCTGGTTCAGTGGTCCTACAGGAAGACGGTGATGGAGTGGACCGTCCAGTCAGCTTCTACTCATAAAAGTTCACCCAATGTCAATCCAGGTACTCTACTATTGAGCGGGAGACCTTGGCCCTGATGTTAGCCTTGCAGTTCTTGGAAGTGTATGTTGGCTCCAGTGCGTTGCCGGTGGTGGTATTTACCGACCACAACCCATTGGTGTTCCTGAGCCGGATGTACAATCAGAACCGCCGCCTTATGTGATGGGCCTTAATTGCACAGAGCTACAACTTGGACATCTGCCACGTAAGGGGCTCAGATAATGTAGTGGCCGATGCTCTGTCCCGGGCGTGGAGTTAGGGAGTACATTTTGTAATCAGTGCAACACAAACCAGGGGTTTGAATCCCCCCAACAGTTTAAAAGCCAACAGTTTTTCCCCTTTGGTCTCTCTTTTTTTTTTTTGCTGCTGTTACACTTCGGAACGGTTGGAATTTAACAATACTTAGGAAACATTGGACACATTTGACTATAGAAGCCATTATACAGATAGACACTTGCACCATTTTTGTAGAATTCAGACATTTAGACGCACCCACTAGTTCATTAGACATACCACCTGTTTGGTTGTTTTGAGAGAGAGCCTTCGTGTTGTTTCATGTGGGTATGTACACCAGTGCTTTGTCTGTCTTGTCATTTGGGTGTGGGGGTCTTATGGGTATTGTTTTGGTTATGTCCACTTGTTAATGTTTAAGATTTGTCTTATTTCATTGTTCCTTGTTTGTCCCAGGGAAAAGGGGACAGCAACTTGGGAGTGTTTAGGTAAGAGGCTCTTGGACATGCATATACCCATAGAGAACCTCTGTCTATACCCTAGGTAAGACCTGAGTGGCCCACACCTTGTTTATTTTTAGCTAGAGGTTAGTGGTACTCTATAGACTAGGTAGGTAGGGGTTTTGACTTATGGTTTCTTTGCTTTGGGATCCACTCAGCCCCTTTTCACACCTTACCGTATTTGGGGTAAGAAATAAACCTTGTCTGAACGGTAATTCAGTTTGTCCTCATTGTTTACACCCACGATGTCACCCACCTTGCAGAGCACATATGTGTGGTGGCGTGTTATGGTCTCCTCCTCCAAGAGAGTGCATAACGGTAACAAATTAATGTAATAGCACCAATAACAATTTTTATAATTCGTACACTGCAAATTGATCAAAAGTAACCCCAAAGTGTATTTGAAAATAACATAATTACCTTGATTATATGTCGATTTATTTGTAGGAATAATTTTTTGGCTAAAATAAAAGTCCTGCGGGCACCTATTGCCGTCCCCTGTTGTAAAGGGATAGCTTCACAAGGTAACATCAATGATTGCTGCTGAAGCTTATCATTCCTAAAAGACAAGACAGAAACCGCACCTGTTGGGAATAGATGTAGAAATATTACGGATATTGTTCCTGCACGGCTGGGTAAGTTAACTAAACCTTTTTTATAGTCTTAATGCTGTACTTTTCAATTGTAGGCCTATCTGTGAATTTGGTGAGAATTTTTCTGCCATACACGTAAACAGGTCCTCGGGCTATTGCTCTCAGCCATGCCCCCCGCATCTATAGGGTTAGGACATATTTTGTGTGGCTCTTCATCAGTGAAGTGCTAAAAATAAAATGTTGGAGCTAGAGTAGTTGTTGCATGTAGAAACAATGACTAATAGTGTCACACCCTGATCTGTTTCACCTGTCTTTGTGCTTGTCTCCACCCCCTCCAGGTGTCGCCCATCTTCCCCATTATACCCAGTGTATTTATACCTGTGTTCTGCTTGTCTGTTGCCAGTTTGTCTCGTCAAGCCTACCAGCGTTTCCCCATACTCCTGTTCTGCTCTAGTTCCTGTTTTCAAGTTTTCCTGGTTGTGACCTTTCTGCCTGCCCTGACCCTGCTGTTCTGTACCTTTTGGACTCTTCTCTGGATTACCAACCTCTGCCTGCCCTTGACCTGTCGTTTGCTAGCTAAGGCTCTGGTGTATGCTATAAAATAAGACTAACAAAGAATCATTGAGATGGATAATTTATAGATATGACCCTAGCTAGCAAGGTTATGATCACACCAAGCTAGCACTCGTCGCTGAACTAGATATAATATAGATGTCATGGCTACACGTGAGGATACAAGGGCTAAGATCAGCTTGGCAATGGCTGACAATAACCAGCCCCTCTCTCATCCACAGAAGAGGGGAGTGGGGGCACTGGGTCGGTTTGACACCTCACACCCGTTCGTAAATCTAAGTAGGTGGGGAATCTCTTTCTACCAAGCCTTCTTGGTGATTGGAATATCCCTTTATATCCAGAAGTTTGGCTGCCATAACTATAACGTCCCAAAAGTACTGGAACAATATTTAAGATAAGTATGTGGGGAATAATCATGTCATTGTTTTTGTGATCAAGAAAATACTAAAGGAACACTCCACTACAGACCAAGACAACTACGGACCTTGTGACCTCTGGTGGACAATCAGAGCCTTACACCCAACTGAACCCTTTATGAGAGGGCTTGGTTCAACAGAGATAGATGACGAACAAAGACATCTACAAGTACACGCATTAATGATTTCTTACTCCAAATGGGCGGTGGTTCATGTGCAAAGTAAACGATTACTTTGAGAGTAGTTTCCAAATGTATATACGATAAGTTTGACTCTCACTGTCTCTCTCCCTCTCTACCATTCTCTCTTTTAGTAGCCAATGTCGTATTTTTCTGTATTAAAATTAGGAGACACAAACTAATCACACAAGTCAGAGTTATACTTAAACTAAATCTTTATTTACTTATAGTAAAGAAAGCAGGTCACACCAGACATGCAAGTAAAGTGAGTGCTTTGCGATAATGATGGCTGGTCGACGGAACACCCGTAGGTTATAACTGAGAACCCCGACACAAAGAATACAAAGATTTTTTATAGGTTATGATTCATATGAAAGATACTAATAATTCACAATGGACAGTATCTGCTGAACAGTCTGTTCTCAATATACAGAGTTTGGCCCCGAAGGCAAGACTCCCATTTCGTTCCTGGTACCCCATCTTACAGAAACACCAACTCATTCTATGCTATAAATCAATTGTCAGCTCCAGATTCCCCTGTCCAATTAAAACCAATGTCCTTTAACCATTACACAATCCCAGGACAGGTGCAACATCAGAGATGTTGTACTGTACAATGGTTCCAGACACTACCCCACACATTCTATCTCTGAACTTATCTCCCGCAAGGCCGAAGGACATTGTGGAGACAATTAATTTGTTCTTCATTAATCAAGCCATCCCTTCATGTGGTTTTAAATAAGTAAAGACATCTTATATGAAAGCAATGTTCCCTCCTGTCCTCTTCTATTCCTGATATTCTGCATAGCAACAGGGACATGTGATAGACAAGCCTGACTTCTCCCCTCTCTGGTCCCCAGGTGATTGAGGCCCATATGAGGGAGGAAGTGCAACTTCCAAAAGGATACATTCTTATAACAAAAGTTCAATAGTTCAATCATATAAACATATTATGCAGATAAGACATCTTAATTATCTATTTTACTGAGCTAATTCTGATTCTTCCAGCACACCAAGCAGTCATGTTGTTGTTGGACCGTTCTCTTGCATTTCTCATTTTTCTCATATTGTGTATTATTAAGTTATCTAGTAAATAAATAATTAAATTTGTGTGGTACAGAATGATCAGTAAAGCTGCGGTTTTAGTGGATCCAAGAATTTTGTGACCGTTCAGATTGATTTGAATGATTAATAAGTGACTTATCGATATATAGCTTGTATTATATAGTTTAATTCGGGAGATGGTAACTCGTTAACTTCTTCCATGGTGCCCCACATTTCCTAATTAGTTAATTGTTACATGATTAATTTAGTAACAATTTAACATAGTTAATTGATTTGATAAGTAACAGTCATCACATTAATGAAAGTCACAACATATTTATGTTATATCTGGATATATGATTATTTAAAAACCACAGGAAGAAATGTACCTTTTGAGCAAACTGATTTTGACCATTTCTGATTCAGATGTAGTGAATTTTTGCTTTCATATGCTAATATCCCAGGAAATTAACAACGCTTTCCAATGGCGCCAAAGCTGAGATTTCCACTGAGCTTGACAGAGGTTCTTCTGAATCACTATGTCAATCACTTTTTGTAAACAGGTGTTTTTCTCCCTCTGTTAACGGATTTCTTGAATTGGTGGGAAGTCGTGAGATGGCATTAATCCAATGGGGTATTTAGAATTAACCATACATGACCCATATGTATGACTAAGTACATTGCTACTGCCTTCCTGAGACCTAGTAATACTGTTAGATAGATAGATAGATAGATACTTTATTGATCCCCGGGGGGAAATTTCTTTGTCAAGCAGCTAAAACAAAACATAGGGTGCAAAATGCCAGAACCAAAATACACAAAAGACAGATACACGATACATGATACATAGAGCGTCAGTATGAAAAAGTATAGAAATGCAAGAAGTCTGGAGTGCTAAAAAAAGCTATAAAAAGACATTGCATAGTATGGGTGGTTGGCTGAATATGTACACTATACATTGGCGGATGTTGGATGGTTAACTATACTATACAGGTCGATGGCAGAGAAATACTTCAAAAGCTAAAAATGCGTATGATATGAGTGAGAGTGAGTGTTGTCCCGGATCTAGCTTTGCCTACATGATCACTTAATTATTCTATTGTTTATTATTAAACACCTACTACAGCTCTATCAACTCCTTTTTTAGGTGATTACGTTTGATGTTATCATAACTAGAGCCTAACTCTATAGTGTAATTGTTTATAGTGTCATCTGTGTCATATTCAATACATGGTTTTGTGTGATTTAATATAAAAGCTCACTTGATATTTATTATTATTTGGATCCACTGATCCTCTACTGTTACCTAACCAGGATAGGTCTATTAAACATAAGACAGTCTGATACATATGCCTTTGAAAGTAATACATTATTACACCTACTCACCTAGTCATATCTGCTGCCCTGTGGCACTCAGGTGGCCACTCAGAATGCACGACATGTGCACAACACGCTTCTGAGACCCGAGACTAATCATCACCCTTCTCCAAATCAAAATACATTCACAATCGTCCGTGATTGGGAGTCCCATAGGGCGGCGCACAATTGGCCTAGCGTCGTCCGAGTTTGGCCGGTGTAGGCCGTCATTGTAAATAAGAATTTGTTGTTAACTGACTTGCCTAGTTAAATACAATTATTTTTAAAATAAATACAAAAACGTATTTGTCACACAGTTTACAGCAGTAGTAGAAGTAATATAAGAGGTAGTATGCACAGTAATAATAAAAGTAAATTTTATTTATTAGAATCCCCATTAGCCAATGCCAATGTTGACTGCTACTCAATGCCGACATGTAACGAAAAAGACAATTTACATACATTTAAAAGCTTTAAAATGTGTGTGTGCATCTATCAGTTAAACATACATGTCAGTACATGCACACAACAAGTAGGAAACATGGGGGAGAGGCGTTGTGCCGTGAGGTGTTGCTTTATTTGTTTCTCTGTTCACTTGTGCTACAAAAGATGCAAGGGAGTTCCATGCACTCATGGCTATTTCTAATACTGTTCATTTCCTTGAATTTGTTCTGGACCCGGGGACTGTGAAAAGACCCCTGGTGGCATGTCTGGTGGGGTAAGTGTGTGTGTCAGTGATGTGTGTAAGTTGACTAGGCAAACAATTTGGAATTTCCAACACATTCATGTTTCTTATAAAAACAAGAAGCAACTCCTTACCACAGTCAGTCTTTCCTCAACTCTTAGCCAAGAGAGACTGGCATGCATAGCATTAATATTAGCCCTTCGATTACAATGAAGAGAAAGAAGTGCCGCTTTGTTCTGGGCCAGCTGCAGCTTAACTAGGTCTTTCTTTGCAGCACTTGACCATATGACTGGACAATAATCAAGATAAGATAAAACTAAAGCCTGCAGGACTTGCTCTGCTTTTTTGACACCACACTCCACAAAGCATATTTTTATTACAGACAGACCTCTCCCCATCTTAACAACCATTGAATCTATATGTTTTGACCATGACAGTTTACCATCTAAAGTAACAACAAGTAATTTAGTTTCCTCAAAATGTTTAACAGCCACACCATTCAATACCATATTCAGCTGAGGTCTAGCACTTAGGGGATGATGTGTACCAAATACAATGCTTTTAGTGGCTACTCATTCCAAAATAGACTGCAACTCTTTGATAAGGTTTCAGTGACTTAATTTGCTGTGGTTGCTGGTGCGTATATGGTTGAATCATTAGCATACAAGGACACACATGCTTTGTTTAATGCCAGTGGCAGGTCATTGGTAAAAATAGAAAAGAGTAGAGGGACTAAAGAACTGCCCTGCGGTACACCTCACTTTACATGTTTGACATTAGTGAAGCTTCCATTAAATAAAACCCTCTGAGTTGTATTAGATAGATAACTCTGATATGGCAGAGGTTGAAAAGCCATAACACATATAGTGCCTTCGGAAAGTATTCAGACCCCTTAACTTTGTCCACATTTTATTACGTTACAGCCTTATTCTAAAATGTATTAAATCAACAATTTCCTCAGCAATCTACACACAATAACCCATAGTGACAAAGCAAACACAAATATTTGCAAATGTATTACATTTAAAAACTGAAATATCTTATTTACATAAGTATTCAGGCCCTTTGCTATGAGACTCATGTGAGCTCATGTGCATCCTGTTTCCATTGATCATCCTTGATGTTTCTACAACTTGATTGGCGTCCACCAGTGGTTAATTCAATTGATTGGACAGGATTTGGAAAGCCACGCACCTGTCTATATAAGGTCCCACAGTTGACAGTACATGTCAGAGAAAAAAACAAGTCATGAGGTGGAAGGAATTGTCTGTAGAGCGCAGTGACAGGATTGTATAGACACACAGATCTGGGTAAGGGTAACAAAACAATTCTGCAGCTTTGAATGTCCCCAAGACCACAGTGGCATCCATTCTTAAGTGTAAGATGTTTGGAACCACCAACACTCTTCCTAGAGCTTTCATCCATTCTGAGCAATCAGGGGAGAAGGGCCTTGGTCAGGGAGGTGACCAAGAACCTGATGGTCACTCTGACAGAGCTCTAGAGTTCCTATGTGAAGATGGGAGACCCTTTCAGAAGGACAACCATCTCTGCAGCACTCGACCAATCAGGCCTTTTATTGTAGAGTGGCCAGATGGAAGCCACTCCTCAGTAAAAGGCACATGACAGCTCGCTTGGAGTTTGCCAAAAGACTCTCAGACCATGAAACAAGATTCTCTGGTCTAATGAAACCAAGATTGGAAACTTTGGCCTGAATGCCAAGCGTCATGTCTGGAGGAAACCTGTCACCATACCTATGGTGAAGCATGGTGGTGGCAGCATCATGCTGTGGGGATGTTTTTCAGCGGCAGGGACTGGGAGACTAGTCAGAATCAAGGGAAAGATGAACGGAGCAAAGTACAGAGAGATCCTTGACGTAAACCTGATCCAGCATGCTCAGGACCTCAGACTGGGGCAAAAGTTCACAACCCTAGGCACACAGCCAAGACAACGCTAAAGTGACTTCAGGACAAGTCTCTGTATGTCCTTGAGCCCAGCCAGAGCCCGGACTTGATACTGATCTCTGGAGAGACCTGAAAATAGCTGTGCAGCGACGTTCCCCATCCAAGCTGACAGAGCTTGAGAGGATCTGCAGAGAAGAATTGGAGAAACTCCCCAAATACAGGTGTGCCAAGCTTGTAGAGTCATACCCAAGAAGACTCAAGGCTGTAATCGCTGCCAAAGGTGCTTCAACAAAGTTCTGAGTAAAGGGTCTGAATACTTGTTATATTTCGTTTTTAAGTTTCAAAACATTTTTGAAAAATAAAAAAATACTGTTTTTTCATAACAGGGTATTGTGTGTAGATAGATACGGGGGGAAAAATAACAATCAATTTTAGAATAAGGCTGTAACGTAACAACATGTGGAAAAAGTCAGTCTTTTCTGGATATAGCCACTATATTGTGATCACTGCATCCAATGGGTATGGATACAGCTTTAGAACAAAGTTCTACAGTATTAGTTAAAATGTGATCAATACATATGGATTATCTTATTCCTGTAGTGTTTGTAAATACCCTTGTAAATTGATGAATAACCTGAACCAGATTACAGACACTGGTTACAATGAGAAACTTCCTCTTGAGTGGACAGCTTGATGAAAACCAGTTAATATTCAGGTCCCCAAGAAAGTAGACTCCTTTGTTTACATCACATACACTATCAAGCATTTCACACATATTATTTAGATGCTGACTGTTAACATTTGGTGGCCTATAGCAACACCACGAAAGAAAAGGCTTTAGATGTACCGGGTGAACCTGCAACCAAAACACTTCAATAACACTAAGATCTTCTCTAAGCATTACAGGGATATGGCTCTAAATATATACAGAAACACCTCCTCCATAAGCATTTCTGTCTCTTCTATAGATGTTATATAATTATATTGCTACTGTTGTGTCATCAAATGAATTATCGAAGTGAGTCTCAGAAAGGCTAATATATACATTTTATCTGATGTCAGCAAGTTATGATTTCATGAACCTTATTTCTAAGGCTACATATATTAATATGTGCTATTTTAAGCCCTTTCCTGGGTAGCTTATCATAGATAGACCTGATATGGAAAATAGCAAACAAAGCAATGGAAAAAAATATGCATTCAGCAGTCCATTAATCAGTTGGTGTGTGTCGTGTCTTGACTATCATTAAATGTGAAGACTGTTACAGTATATTATCAAATCAGTTCTCTAGGTTTAATTATTACGTGATTAAACTAGTCATGTAAACATTCATGAACTAGGAAGTCAGGGTACCACTGGAAAATGTTGTTAACAGAGTTTCTATTTCCAGAAAATAACTCTTCGGATATTTTTTATGTCTTATCATAACAGTCTCTTATTAATGAATTTTACCTCGGTCAGTCTCATCTTGAACGTCGTAATTTCTTGTAGGCTGCACGAACCCTAACTTAATGATGAATCAGCCATACAAAAATTGGCTCCATTATTTATTTACTAACTAAATAACAATTAGAGAATATACAAAACATACTTACATTATAGAGTAAATACCGTCCCTAGAGGACTTAACAAAACAATGACAGTTTAGTTATCAAATTCAGAGAGAGAGAAGGAGGGGGGAAGGAAGGGAGACAAAGGAGTTACTCCATCGGACATTGGGAATCTACGCTCAAGGAAATACAAATATTTAACCCTCTAATAACTGCTCATTCAAAAAGCAATGCAATTTTTACTTACGATTGAGCTGTACTTGAGCGTCAATCCTTCGCAGTTTCTTTGGAAAAATGAATTTTTCCTTATCCTAGCCTTACGTACGTTTCCAGCTGCAGACTGTCATAGCTGATGTAAGCAATGTCCCCACGTGCTCGGGAAGCTTTCATGGCTGGAATAAGTTATTTCCTCTTCTGGCGCACAGCTTCATCATAGTCCTTGTTGAGGAAGATATACGTTCCTCTCAAATTTTTGGTACTTTCCAGGACAGCTACCTTGACTTTAAACCTCAGGGACTTGACCACTATCGGCCAGGGCCTGTCACCTGAGCCAATGGTGGGTATTCCAGTCCCGTGGGTGCGCTCCACCTCAATCTTCCTGTGGTCCATCTTTAGTTTCTCCGAGATCATATTCATCACTTTTTCCTCAGTCTCTGGAGATTCTGCAATTCCATGTTGTTCCACCTTGATTGTCCCTCGATGTCACAAGTGGGTGCAAGGAGAGCGCAGTAATAGTTTGACATAGTTTTAATACTAAAACTTAACAGTACGAACTAAACAAGCCAAAAACACAAGGCAAAAGACAAAACTGAAACACACTTACTTACTTTCACCGTGACTGGAGATAAATAACGACCCACACCAGAGTGAAGGACAGACAAACATATATAGGATCCCTAATTAGAGACAATGCGGTGCAGCTGCCTCTAATTAGGGATCCAACCCAAAACCCACACAGAAACAGAAAATAAGGACACTGTCAGACTCTGACCATAGCTACATAGAGAAGCAAATAGGCCTCTCTATGGCCAGAGCTGTCAGGCTCTGGCCATAGAGAAGCTTTGCTTCTCTATATTTCTATGGTCAGAGTCTGGCAGATCTATTATTTCTACGTCTGTGTGGTGTTGTGTGTGGGATCCCTAATTAGAGGCAGCTGCTAGGCATTACCTCTAATTAGGGATCTTACTTATATGTCTGTGTTCCACTCCGTTGGCGTGGTTCATTGTTGTGTATTGTCTCGTGTCGTGCTACGTGTGTTATCATCATTATTATTAGTTGTTATATTTGTATAGTTCGCCAGTTCATTAAATAAAGATGTCGAACTATGGATACGCTGCGCCTTGGTCTCTCTACACACCCGAACGTGACAGAATGAACCACCACCCGACCAAGCAGCGAAAATCTGGAGAAATGGAGAAGAAAAGAAGACAGCGGCGTAATCGTGGAAACGGAGCCCGTAGTCAACCCCAGGAAAATTTCGGGGGGGGGGGGCTATGGGGGTGGTCTGGGTTTGAGGAGGACAAGCCAGTACCACTCTCCATCTGGGATACACTGTGCCCGAAATATAAATGGGGGGCGCAAAGTGTTGAAGAGGAGGAGTATTTGGAGAGACATTTTGGAGACGTTTTGGAGGAGATGTGGGAGATAGGCGGAGGTGGAAGGCCCACAATCAAGTCCTCACACCCTAACTGGGGAAGTTAATGATCCCCAATCAGAGACAGCAGTCTCTGATTGGGGATAGTGCCAGTACGGTCCGTGCCTGCTCCTCGCACCAGTCCAATAGTGCGTTCCCCCAGCCCGGTACGGCCCGTGACTGCTCTTCGCACCAGCCCAGTGGTGCGTTCCCCCAGCCCGGCAAGGCCCATGCCTGCTCCTCGCACCAGACCAGTGGTGCGTTCCTACAGCCAGGTACCGCCCGTGCCTGCTCCTCGCACCAGCCCAATGGTGCGTTCCCCCAGCCCGGTACAGCCCGTGCCTGCTCCTCGCACCAGCCCAGTGGTGCGTTCCCCCAGCCCGGCAAGGCCCGTGCCTGCTCCTCGCACCAGACCAGTGGTGCGTTCCTACAGCCAGGTACCGCCCGTGCCTGCTCCTCGCACCAGCCCAGTGGTGCATTCCCCCAGTCCGGTACAGCCCGTGCCTGCTCCACGCACTCGACCTCCAGTGAGGGGTCGAGGCCGGGAGGCTCCAGTGAGGGGTCGAGGCCGGGAGGCTCCAGTGAAGGGTCGAGGCCGGGAGGCTCCAGCAACGGTTCGAAGCCTGGAGCCTCCCACGACGGTTAGAAGCCCGGAGCCTCCAGTGACGGCTCGAAGCCCGGAGCCCCCAGCAACGGCCCACAGTCTGGGGTCGCCAGCTACGGTCTACAGCCCGGAGTCTCCAGTGACGGCCGACAGCCCAGAGCCTCCAGCTACGGTCTACAGCCCGGAGCCTTCAGCGACGGCCGACAGCCCGGAGCCTCAAGCGACGTTCCACAGCCCAGAGCCTCTCACTACGGCCCACAGCCTGGAGTCTTAAGAGGCAAGCACAGCTCTGTGGCTGGAGCCCTTCTCAGCGTCAGCTCCGTAGTGTGCCGGTGCCCATTCTGGGACGGGAACCATCTCTGCGTCGGTGCCCAGGGTGGGCACGACGTCCAGCCCCGCTTTGGAGCAGGAGCTCCTTAGCGTGTCTGGGGCAGGCAGCCAGCCCAACTACAGGGCTGGAAACCACCTCTGCGTCAGTGCCCAGGCTGTTTTATTTTGTGTTTCATGAGAACATCTCCAAAATAAAAAGGATGACACTCCACGAGCGCTCCGTTTACCGTCCCATTACTCAGTATCGTGACAGTAATGACTCAGGTCTGGTGATAAACCCTGATTAGATCCATGATTTGGAGGAAGTACAGGCCATTTACACCAGTATTGTCGAATACCAAATCTATCATAACCTGATGTGCAGGGGTGTATGTATTTGTGTATGTTTGAGTGGCAGTTATTTTACAATAAATTCTACACACAGCAGAACAAAATTGAAAAGGATTAGTAGTAGAATAAATGTATGTTCAGACAGACAGCCAGCCAGCCAGCCAGCCTCGACCATGTTAATACTTCCTCTCTCCCCTCCACCCCACCTCTTTTTCCACACTAATGAAAGACTGAAGCAATACCTGTGGCATGACCGTGAAAGGATAATGGAATCACAAAGGATAATAAGTAGATGTTTGATCTGTGCGGATCCACTCAGTGGTGCTGTGGTATAGTCCAAAGGGAGAGGAAGGCATTGCCTGCTGTCAGTGTGTATGAGACGTGCGCCTATCTCTTGGTCGTCTCACTGCACACGTGAGGCCCAGTTAATCCATGTCTGCGCTTCCTGATCGTGACCAGATGGGTGCAGGCCCTACTATAGTGACAGGGAAGAGTGGGGCTGCTGGAGTACTGTGGCCATAGGCTGGGTAACTGTGTGGAGTAGGGGAAGTTTTATTGTTACCCAACCTTGAGTGATATACACTTCTCAAATCAGATTGTATTGGTTGCATACACATATTTAGCAATGTAGAGTATATATACTATATATACATTGCTCTACGACATTGCATATACTGTATATATATACAGTATGTGTGTGTATGATGGGATATATAGACATTATGGACAGTATGTTGATAGAATATTTAGTATACCTGTAGAATATGTAGGATAGAATAGTGTGTATATATACAGCAATAGTTGAATAAGATAAAACAGTATGTAAACATTATTAAAGTTACCAGTGAGTCTATGTACATAGGTCAGCAGCCTCTAAGGTGCCATGTTGAGTAACCGGGTGGTAGCTGTCTAGTGACACTGACTAAGTTCAGGGCAGAGTACTGGGTGGAGGCCGGCTAGTGATGGCTATTTAAGTCTGATGGCCTTGAAATACAAGCTGTTTTTCAGTCTCTCTGTGCCAGCTTTGATGCACCTGTACTGACCTCGCCTTCTGGATGATAGCGGGTTGAACAGGCCGTGGGGCTTGGGTGGTTGATGTCCTTGATAATCTTTTTGGCCTACCTGTGATATTGGGTGTTGTAGGTGTCCTGGAGGGCAGGTAGTTGGCCCCTGGTGATCCGTTAGGCAGATCGCAGCACCCTCTGGAGAGCTCTGCGGTTGCAGGCGGTGCAGTTGCCGTACCAGGAAGGGATACAGCCCGACAGGATGCAATGTAATGTGCACGCCGAGGAACTTGAAGCTTTTCACCTTCTCCACTGTGGCCCTGTCGATGTTGATGGGGGTGTGCTCCCTCTTCTGTCTCCGGAACTTCTAGCTGCTCCCATCAGGCCGCCTCTAATCTGTAGGTATCTGGCGTGTACTTGACAAATGAATGTTTATTATTTCCTATGGGTATAGAAGCCAGAGTTTCACCCTGAATGTTTCAAGGGGGGTGGGGGTCTGTGGATTCTCGACTCCAGTGCTGACACGACACTATTCCTAAAAGAGCTGCTGCAAAATGTCACAGTAATTGTAAAGATTTATATCAATAGGAAAAAGCTGACTAAGCCGCACGGCTATCAGATCTAACAGACAATGTGTGTCGGAATGTTGCCTGCCACACTAAAGACCTGCTTGACCAAGTTTAGCCCAAATTATCTCTGTTGTACTGACCTTAGTCATCAGTCCTCCTCTTCCTTAAGCAGCCTAGGTATGTGTGAGTGTTTACCTTGACCCTTCTAGTAAAACGCCATGGGCAACACTGCGATAATTCCGTTGATGTTCGACCTGTCCATAACCGGGCAGCTATTCCAAAAGAGTAGCTGTCAGGAAATTAACTATTTTAACTATTTTCTGTTGCACTGTGTGCGAGCACCATCCTGAGTGTTGTTTCTATTTGAGTATTTGCTGTGTTTGCTGATGGTTGCAGTTAGACAGCCAGGCTGGAGCACAAATGCAAAAATGTTCATGCCTTCTCTTCCTCAAAAAATATGATTGAAAAGAAAAGTCATTCTATGTATTTTCTCCTACCCTTTCAAAAGTTTGCTCGTCCCCCTAGAGGCAGATAATTGAAAGTAAAATTAGTATAACTATCCTGGCTGTAGTGCAGTATCTACCTCAGATATTCCACCCTTTGAATTTCGAGCAGACTTCGGCTGAAGACATCTGCTTTGCTTATAATGGAAATCAGAAGTGTTTTAGTAATTCCATCCCATCCCTCCCCTTTCAGTGCACTCTCAAATTACCAATGGAATGAAATTTGGACTCTTTTACTTCTAGAGCCTCAGTAGTTTTACCAGCTAGGACAAGTGAATCTGAAGAAATTATTCTCTGGGCTTGCATTATGGAAAATAGCTCTCTGTCGAGCAGTCAGCAGGCACTATGGAAAGATGTGAGTGTTAATTGCATTATTTTGTGCTAATTGTTCATATTCTACCAACTGTAGAATATTGTTAGGATTAGGAGATATTGGTAATAAGTGGCAAATAATTCAATATCTTAATTGAATTAATACATTTCTTGATGCTTCTGGACACATCATCAGTGATGTAACCTGGGTTCATTGGGTGTTAGATTACTGGGTGATGAAAAGATAATGAATGCAATTAAAATGACGACAAATGTCAGTATACTTTCATGCATATAGGGAAAAAACAACCTTACAGAAGAAATAACCATTACAAGGTGGTTTGAGGGGCTAAAAGATCATTTTCTTTTAGCCCCTTTTATCTTTTTCAAATTCCTAGAGTTATATCTGACATAACACAGTGACTAAATGTTTGCACTTTGGAATCACAAATATAATGGGACTTGATATTGGTGCCTAACTGAGTGCTTCGGGAGTCCTATTTTCATAAATTTTCCTCTCTGCCTTGCCTCCTTGGGTCCCCTTGCACAAGTTCACCTGAGCTAGGGGACTTGCCTAATTCCTCAATATTTTTGGGGATCATTTAGCTATTTGCTTTTGAATTTAGTACCCCCTGTAAAAATGTGGGGGATAAAATATTGAATTTGGCCTTTACTACTACAACCCATAGAAATGCAATTAATTACACATTAATACATGGCAGAACAGACAGTCAAAAAGACAATCTAATGTGAAGATTTTGTCAATTGTTACAACAGACTAGTGAGTAGAGGGAATTATTATGATTCAAAACCACCTGTGGCGTGACATTTCAGAGGAAAATATCCAATAATAAAAAATAAACTGTGTATTGACTGCAAAGTGGATCACTCTTTGACCATAATTTAAACTAGTCTTCTGGACTAATTAAAACGTTTTGTTCATGTGTGTTACCATGTCCATCACCATGACTCTGCCCTGCCCCGTTATGGCACACCTCTGCCTATGCTTGTTTAGCTCTTGCAGCTTTTCATTTTGCTTTAGTTTTTTAAGGAAGCCCTCTCTCTCTCTCTCTCTCTCTCTCTCTCTCTCTCTCTCTCTCCGTCTTTCTGTCCTCTCGAAATAGCAGGGGAGTCCTGCCATAGAGGCACCAACCACCTGGCTGATTGTCAACCCTTAAACCCGTTTAACACTGGTCGACTGGCAGTCGTCTGGGTGCACACTCTCTACCCCTCTCACTCTCTCCGCCTCTGCCTACACCTCCCCCCTCTCTTTCCCTCTGTCTTTCTCTGAGCAATTTAGATTCTGTGCAGACAGAGCTTTGTCG
This sequence comes from Thymallus thymallus, assembly GCA_023634145.1. NCBI lineage: Eukaryota > Metazoa > Chordata > Actinopteri > Salmoniformes > Salmonidae > Thymallus > Thymallus thymallus. The sequence goes on along the minus strand of CM042384.1, from coordinate 12,239,340 downwards.
TCAAGTGAAGTTTTCACTGCTTATGCAAGCCGCTGGAGGAGAGAGTAGACTTCGGACACATTTTTATGATTATATGACCTTCTGTTTCCTATCCTCATTGTGAGGAGAGCTGGAGCCGTGGATGTTTATGGCTACTGTTACGGTTTATCACATACATGTGCATTATATGTGCATACTAAAATTAGGGGTGGAAGGAGTACTGAAATATCCTACTCAATTAGAAGTACTGTTACTTTCATGAAAATGTACTCAAGTAGATGTAAAATTACTGGTGTAAAAAAACAACTAAAGTAAAAGTAAAAAGTAGCTAATTTAAAAAGTACTCAGAGTGAATGTAATTGAGTTACTTTTCAAATAAAAACATTCTGCTTAATAATTGGCTACTTTTGCTATGGTTACCTGAATGTTTTTACACATTACATTATTATTTATACCTTTATTTAATTAGGTCTCCTGGTCTGCCAAACACCACTGTAGCTCTGCCAACTTTCACCACAGATGTGGAAGGCCGATATCGGCGGATGGGGTGGATTGAGATGCAGCCCATCCAAAAACGGATATCTCTAGCTTAAACAGATGGATTTTTACATGGTTGTTTTTTATTATGCTAATTCATTTCCATGGGGGCGCGGACATCAACTCTAGGGGGTATTAATGCACACAGCTTTTGCTCAATACATTACTAGCACACTGTTTAATGTGACCAGCATTACCAGTATAAACATTATAATAAGAAATCCATCACAGAACAGACTTGGAAAGACTAGGCTGCCTATCACACACCCCCGATTTTGAGCTTCAGCACCATTGAGAGCAGTTTAATTTTCTGTTGTGTTTTTCTTTTTGGTGTCACCATGACTAGCAATGACCATAATAAAAATACATGTTTTTAATGCGTATGAATGTGGAAATATCAGAGCTGTGCCCATGTTAACCTCGTAAACAATTAATATGCTGATGCCCGCTTATTAAAAGGAACAGGCAGCAATTTGAGATTGGCCGTTTAATTGAAGTTTTAAGGTACTTCAGACTCCAGAAATAAACATATCTAATTCTTTCACCCATTCAATCTTCATTCACCCCTCTGTTACTTGTTACTTGTCCATGGGACCAGCTGACATTCATTCACTCACCCAATCACACAATTTCTCTCACTCACATTCATACACAAGATATTGTGTATGAACTACATATACCTTTTATAAATGGAACCCTTGTTTTGTTAAGCCTTACCCAATACACTGTATTAATTACAATCACAATAGAGACAACAAAGCTGTTTTATCATTGCCTTACATGCAAGAAGATGGCCCAATTATTTTAAGGAACAACAACTTTGCTAATTAAAGTATGCTCTGATATCTTCTTTTAATTGTCCTCGGAGACCTTCGATAGCAGTCCTCACCGCTGGAGCTTTGTGTGGGGGAACAAAATACCTCTTTTTATTAATTTGTGGCCATGAGCCCAGGGAATTTAGTTTTAATTTGAAGAAAATTTTTATAAAAACATGACCTTTTAGTATCTCTGCAGAACTGCAGATTTTCAATATGCTGATTATTTACTTTGTGCAGGAAAGTACACTACATGACCAAAAGTATGTGGACACCATCTCATTCCAAAATCATGGGCATTCATTTGGGTTGGTCCCCCCTTTGCTGCTATAACAGAATCCACTCTTCTGGGAAGGCTTTCCACTAGACGTTGGAACATTGCTGCAGGGACTTGCATCCATTCAGCCACAAGAGCATTAGTGAGGTCGGGCACTGATGTTGGGCGATTAGACCTGGCTTGCAGTCGGCGTTCCAATTCATCCCAAAGGTGTTTAATGGGATTGAGGTTAAACTCTGTTCAGTCCAGTTCTTCCACACCGATCTCGACAAACCATTTCTGTATGGACCGCGCTTTGTGCACGGGGGCATTGTCATGCTGAAACAGGAAAGGGCCTTCCCCAAACTGTTGCCACAAAGTTGGAAGCACAGAATCGTCTGGAATGCAATTGTATGCTGTAGCGTTAAGATTTCCTTACAGCCCTAGATCACTATTCCTCCTTCATCAAACTTTACAGTTGGCACTATGAATTGGGGCAAGTAGCGTTCTCCTGGCATCCGCCAAACCCAGATTTGTCCGTCGGACTGCCAGATGGTGAAGCGTGATTCATCACTCCAGATAACACGTTTCCACTGCTCCAGAGTCTAATGGCGGCGTGCTTTACACCACTCCAGCCAACGCTTGGCATTGCGCATAGTGATCTTAGGCTTGTGTGCGGCTGCTCGGCCATGGAAACCCATTTCATGAATCTCCCAACAAGGAGTTCTTGTGCTGACGTTGCTTCCAGATGCAGTTTGGAACTTTAGTAGTGAGTGTTGCAACAAAGGACAGACGATTTTTACTCGCTACACGCTTCAGCACTCGGCGGTCCCGTTCTGTGAGCTTGTGTGGCTTACCACCGCGGTTGAGTGATTGTTGCTCCTAGACGTATCCACTTCACAATAACAGCACTGCAGATACAGGTGTCAAGTTTGCATACAAGAATACTCCAATTCATCTAGCATGTCTCTCTTTATGAAGTGATGTGTTGTCTCTTGTGTTGTGTTCTATATTTTATTTCATTTATTTATATTTTCAATCCCAGCCCCCATCCCTGCAGGAGGCCGTAATTGTAAATAAGAATTTGTTCTTAACTGACTTGCCTAGTTAAATAAAGAGTTAAATAAGTAAAAATACATAAAAATAGCAGATGCCTTCTGGTTCTTCTCAAAGGCCTGCAATGTTGTAGAAGGTTCATAATGTCATGCTGAATAACAGAAATACTGATAAGAAAAAAGTGAATGTGGGGGTATTATTGATATAATCCTTCCAGCATTTACTCAACTTTATATAGTTTGACAGTTGAATAGAGTATTCATGGGTTGCGTCACAATATTATTTTGAGCATCCTCTTGAGGACTGGTGCCCAACTCAACGTTCTACCTAATGCATTCTCAATTGCCACTGATGAAGATTTAGTCTAAAGTGTGTTTTAAAGTGTGACTTGGAAACACGATGATATTTTTAAAGGAGGCAAATAATTAATAGGAAAACCTTTTGTCATCATTGTGATGTCATCAGATTGACTTTAGATGTAGTATAACGTCATCTAGCTAGCTAAGAGTGAGGAGAGAGCGCCGAAAGTTAGTTAGCTAACGTTAGCATTGCTAAGTAGACAACCTTTGCTAGCTAATGACAACATTTACATCTGTCTAAAGTAAATTTGATGACAAAGTTGTATCCTACAAATGATTTGCCTACTGTAGAAATGTCGTTGATTTTCCAAGCCACTCTAGTGTAGTTAAAAGAAATAAAGTAATTTGCACTCATTCAGAATGACTGGGCACCATTCGGCTTTTGGGCACCACTATGGCTGAGAGCATCTTGAGAACATTGATAACAATGTCTTGATGCGACCAAGTGACGGAGGTGAAACCCAGAAAAAGAGGCTACGGATAGATTTAACAAAATTTTGTAAGCAGCATTAGGAATCTTGCATCAATGATTGTCAGACATTATTTCACTTACAGCGGGTGAAATAAGTATTGAACACGTCACCATTTTTCTCAGTAAATATATTTCCAAAGGTGCTATTGACATGAACTTTTCACCAGATGTTGGTAACAACCCAAGCAATCCATACAAACCAAAACAAATAAGTTCAGAAACTAAGTTATGTGTAATAATGTGAAATGACACAGGGAAAAAGTATTGAACACACTTGTACTTTGTACAAAAGCCTTTGTTGGTAATGACAGCTTCAAGACGCCTCCTGTATGGAGAAACTAGTCACATGCATTGCTCTGGTGTGATTTTGGCCCATTCTTCCACACAAGCAGTCTTCAAATCTTGAAGGTTCCGTGGGCCTCTTCTATGAATCTTGATCTTCAGTTCTTTCCATAGATTTTCAATAGGATTTAAGACAGGTGATTGGCTGGGCCATTCTAGCAGCTTTATTTTCTTTCTTTGAAACCAATTGAGAGTTTCCTTGGCTGTGTGTTTGGGATCATTGTCTTGCTGAAATGTCCACCCTCGTTTCATCTTCATCATCCTGGTAGATGGCAGCAGATTTTTGTCAAGAATGTCTCGGTAAATTTGCCCATTCATCCTTCCTTCAATTATGTGAAGTTTGCCAGTACCATTTGCTGAAAAGCAGCCCCACACCATGATGTTCCCACCTCCAAACTTCACTGTTGGTATGGTGTTTTTAGGGTGATGTGCAGTGCCATTTCTCCTCCAAACATGGTGTGTGTTATGACATCCAAACAGTTCAATTTTGCTCTCATCTGACCACACTATATTCTCCCAGTATTTCACTGGCTTTTCCAAATGTTGTGCAGCAAACTTTAAACGAGCTTCAACATGCTTTTTTTTCAGCAATGGAGTCTTGCATGGTGAGCGTGCATACAGGCCATGGTGGTGGAGTGCATTACTTACTGTTTTCTTTGAGACAACAGTACCTGCTAATTGCAGGTCTTTTTGAAGCTCTCCACAAGTGGTCCTTGGCTCTTGGACAACTCTTCTGATTATTCTTTTCACTCCTCTGTCAGAAATCTTGCATGGAGCACCTGGTCGAGGCAAATTTATGGTGAAATGATTGTCTTTCCACTTCCGTATTATGGCCCCAACAGTGCTCACTGGAACATTCAGAAGCTTAGAAATGTGCCTATAACCAATGCCATCATTATGTTTTGCAACAATTAGGTTGCGAAGGTCTTGAGACAGCTCTTTGATTTTACCCATCATGAGATGTGTCTTGTGTGACACCTTGGCAATGAGACCTTTTTGTAAGCCATCAGTTGGGACTGAACCAGCTGATATTAATTTGCACTGACAGGGGGCTGGATTGCTTTTTAATGTCTTGGCTTTCCATGCCTTATTGCACCTCCCTTTCTTCATGTGTTCAATACTTTTTCCCTGTCATTTCACATTATTACACATAACTTAATTTCTGAACTTATTTGTTTTGGTTTCTTTGTATGTATGGATTACTTGGGTTGTTACCAACATCTGGTGAACATTTCATGTCAATAGCACCTTTGGAAATATATTTACTGAGAAAAATGGTGACGTGTTCAATACTTATTTCATCCGCTGTATGTCATGTTATAATGAGGTTTTTACCAAGTATATCACTGCTAATACCATTAGAATAACACCATTCTCAATGGAGCTGTAGTGTTGAGACACCATTTTAAAGTAATTATAGTTACTTCAAGGACATTATATGATATGTACATGAACCACTCTGAAGTGTGAATGGATGAATGTTCTCCTTAGGTGGAGGTTGGGAAAGAGAAGAAGACCAGGTACCGGAGCTACCAGCGGGGAGCCCTGATTCTGGGGCTGGTTTTCCTGGTGTTGACCCTGGGCATCTTCAGCCTCCAACAACTCTGGAGTTCAAGTCTGGGGAGGGTAAGGCCTCGCTAATTAACAGTAGTATTGTTTCACAATCAAATAGTAAACTAGATTCACCATAAAGGTTGAGTCTAGGGAGGGTAAGGCCTGGCTCATGTCAATAACAGTGGGATGTCATGACTGATCATATTGCTTCACGATCAACCAGTAGACTAGAGTCATGGTAAACATTTAGTCTGGGCATGGGGAGGGTAAGGCCTGGCTTATGTCAATAATTGTGGAATGTCATGATGACTCATCGTATTGCTTCACAATCAACCAGTAGACTACGTTTCCATCGCTCTTATCAAACAAGCTCATGTCCGACCTTGAAACAGGTTAACAGTTACACATCTGCTCATTCTTCTCTACCTGCTTGTGAAAAAGCTATATTGATGTCCTGCTACAATGTTGTATGGCGCAGCTTTTAATTGAACATTTGAAGTGTTAGGACTCTGGATAAAAGACCCACTCAAGCTTTTCCTGACCAAATCATATCTATGACTTTCATGGAAAATGTGTAAGAAATGGAAAGAGATGGCCACACAAAGAGCCAAAGACAGCCTCAGTCTGCAGTCAGTATACTATTACACAGTATAATAAAACACTTAATTAATTAATTAAAATGTTCTCCTTCTCCGTGGTCAACGTGAGTAAAACATTTAAACGTGTTAACCTTCAAAAGGCTGCCGGCCCAGATGGCATCCCTAGCCGCGTCCTCAGAGCATGCGCAGACCAGCTGGCTGGTGTGTTTACAGGAATATTCAATCTCTCCTGTGCTGTGCTGTCCCCACATGTGCTGTCCCCACATGCTTCAAGATGGCCACCATTGTTTCTGTACCCAAGAAAGCAACGGTAACTGAACTGAATGACTATCGCCCCATAGCACTCACCTCTGTCATCATGAAGTGCTTTGAGAGGACCCCGCCCTGTGCAACTGGGTCCTGGACTTACTGATGGGCCGCCCCCAGGTGGTGAAGGTGGAAACAACACCTCCACTTCGCTGATCCTCAACACTGGGGCCCCACAAGGGTGCGTGCTCAGCCCACTCCTGTACTCCCTGTTCACCAATGACTGAGTGACCAAGCACGCCTCCAACTCAATCATCAAGTTTGCAGACGACACAACAGTAGTAGGCTTGATGACCAACAATGACGAGGCAGCCTACAGAGAGGAGGTGAGGGCTCTAGGCGTGTGGTGCCAGGATTTATTTTTATTTAACTAGGCAAGTCAGTTAAGAACAAATTCTAATTTACAATGACGGCCTACACCGGCCAAACTCGGACGACGCTGGGCCAATTGTGCGCTGCCCTATGAGACTCTCAATCACGGGCGGTTGTGAAAATAACCTCTCACTCAACATCAACAAAACAAAGGAGATGATCGTGGACTTCAGGAAACACCCCCCTAACAACATTGACGGGACCGCAGTGGATAAGGTGGAAAGCTTCAAGTTCCTTGGCGTACACATCACTGACAAACTAATATGGACCACACACACAGACAGTGTGGTGAAGAAGGCGCAACAGAGCCTCTTCAACCTCAGGAGGCTAAAGACCTAAAACCCTCAAACTTTTACAGATGCACAATTGAGAGCATCCTGTTGGGCTGTATCACCGCCTGGTACAGCAACTGCACCGCCCGCAACCAAGTCTCTCCAGAGGGTGGTGCGGTCTGACCAACGCATTACCGGGGCCAAACTACCCGCCCTCCAGGACACCTACAGCACCTGATGTTACAGGAAGGCCAAAAAGATCATCAAGGACATCAACCACCCAAGCCACTGCTTGTTCACACCGCTATCATCCAGAAGGCAAGGTCAGTACAGGTGCATCAAAGCTGGGATCGAGAGACTGAAAAACAGCTTGTATCTCGAGGCCATCAGACTGTTAAACAGCCATCACTAGCACATTAGAGGCTGCTGCCTATAGACATAGACTAGAGATCACTGGTCACTTAAGGATCGGACCCTTTTTTTTCAATTTTCGCCTAAAATTACATTCCCAAATCTAACTGCCTGTAGCTCAGGACCTGAAGCAAGGATATGCATATTCTTGATACGATTTGAAAAGAAACACTTTGAAGTTTGTGGGAATGTGAAATGAATGTAGGAGAATATAACACATAAGATCTGGTAAAAGATCATACATCTTTGAAATGCAAGAGAAAGGCCATCATATCACTTAGGAGTCCAGGCGCAATTTAGAGTTTGGCCACTAGATGGCAGCAGTGTATGTGCAAAGTTTTAAACTGATCCAATGAACTATTGCATTACTGTTCAAAATGTTGCTTCAAGTCTGCCCAAATGTGCCTAATTGGTTTATTGATACATTTTCAAGTACAAAACTGTGCACTCTCCTCAAACAATAGCATGGCATTATTTCACTGTAATAGCTACTGTAAATTGCACAGTGCAGTTAGATTAACAAGAATTTAAGCTTTCTGCCCATATAAGATATGTCTATGTCCTGGGAAATTTTCTTGTTACTTACCACGTCATGCTAATCACATTAGCGCACGTTAGCTCAACCGTCCCAAAGGTGGGACACGATCCTGTAGAGGCTAATAATGTTTACATATCTTACATTACTCAACTCGTATATACTGTATTATATACGAATCTACTGTATCTTAGTCACTTTAATAATGTATACATATCTTGCATCACTCATCTCACATGCCTCTCTAACATTGCTCGTCCATATATGTATATATTCTTAATTAATTCCTTACTTATATTTTTGTGTATTGGGTATATGTTGTGTAATTGTTAGATATTACTTATTAGATATTACTGCACTGTCAGAGCTAGAACCACAAGCATTTTGCTACATCTGCTAAACACGTGTATGTGACCAATAACATTTTATTTAATTTTTATTAGCCATTGAAAATACAGCTGTTTTGAAACAAATGTCTCAATCTTGGTTGTCAGGTATGTCATTTCAAGAAGCCTTCGTGTTATATGATGACTTCTCTGGTTGGAAATGTTTGACTGCAGCGTCATTTATCATTTTGTCTATTAGCTTCTCTCTACAAGCAGTCTAAATATGTTTAAGCAATTCGTGTTCCTGATAGCTCTGTCCAAACAACCTTAATTGCTGTTGACCACATTGGCAGCACTAGAACTCATGCCTCTTCATGATATAATTGGAGTAAACTAGTGTCCGAGCCATTCATCTTGTAAAAATCCAATTCACTCACTTTTGAAGTAGAGCATTTTCACTCCGCATCTTTCCCCCAGATTACCCAAGGGAAGCTAATTTACTCAAGACTATGCCAAAAAAAATACATCAATAATTTATTCTCAAGGAAAATAATCCAGTATTTTTGTTCCAGGTGCTACTTGAATGAGAGAAAATAACTTCAAATTATTTTGTTTACAGAATATTAAGAATGATAATTAAACTATCTATATGCTATATTACTCAAGTTTGGGAATGTCGTAAAATAATTAGTATTTATTAGATTTTTATTTATAGTATTTATAAATAGATAAAATACAGCATTATAGGAAGGGACAACTAATGCAATAATACATTCCCAAATACAAAGATCTGGAACATAAAAGTACTAAAAAGCCAGAAATTAGGCAGGAATCAATAAGATAGTAATAGAAACAGAGGCCATAGGAGGTACAGTACTTTGGGTATGTGAGTGAGTATATGTTGGGGGAGTATGGGTGTGTTTGGAGATGGGGTGCCTGAGAGTTTGTGTGATTGGAAAAGTGTGATGAGTTGAAAGTGAGTGAGCAAAGAAAGTATTTGCAAATGTCAGAACTCATGCATGTCTGTGAGGAGTTGTGACAGAGCGAGAGTCTCCACTATTGTGCATATATGGGATATACAGTACATGTATTTATTTTTGTCCTATTATGATGGATCGGTGCCCAACCATACCTTCCCTAGACATCCACCTTAATGACCCACCCACTAAGTCCTTACCCGTTATATAGGCCTACTGCAAGTAGCCTATGCAGCCAAGACAGAAAGATAAAGCGTCTGAGCATAATATACAAGGATTTTCTCAAAGCTGCTAATGAGAACCTTGACCACCTCGTACCTAGCTGGTGGGAATTCCGGTGGAGCATCAAGAATGGTCCACCACCCAAAGGACATCACAGCAAACTTGACACAACTGTGGGACACATTGGAGTCAACATGGGCCAGAATCCCTGTGGAATGCTTTCGGCACCTTGTAGAGTTCATGCCCTGACGAGTTGAGGCTGTTCTGAGGGCATGAAATATACTTCTCCCATGGACAAAGAAACTCAAAAAAGATGATGATATTCATTAACTATAATTTCGATGCGAATGTGCACACTGTCCAAACAGATCCGCAAGGAATGTGGATCCTTTTAAATGTGCTATTGGACCATAAACATATTTGTCTCAATCTATATGGTCCAAATAATGATTCTTTGGAAATACTTATAATAATTTATAGAGTTTACAAGCAATAGACAACTCTATTATTATGGTGGGAGATTATAATATGGTTTTTAAATACCTAAATTGACCATAAAGGAAATCACACTACAAACTATCACCCTCATGCACAAATATTGTGGATATATGGAGGCTTAAATATCCTGACCTAGTGAAATATACATGGTAGACGCTCAATCAAGCTAGTCGTCCTGACTACTTTCTTATATCATTCTCGCTGGCGCCAAAGGTTTTTTAAAAAGTGTTGATATAGGACAGAATGCGGTCAAACCATCAAATAATTGGCATACACATTACCCTTATGGAATTTCCATGTGGGTGAGGATATTGGAAATTTTATCAAAGCCTACTGGATGACAAATTGTTTTTAACCAAGACAGAAGAATTTATAACTAACTTTTTCCCAGTGGTGGAAAAAGTATCCAATTGTCCCAAAGTAAAAGTGAAGATACCTAAATAGAAAATGACTCAATTAAAACTGAAAGTCACCCAGTAAAATATTACTTGAGTAAAAGTCTAAAAGCATTTGGTTCCTTATGTTAAAATTCCTTATGTTAAGCAAACCAGACGGCATGATATTATTATTTTTATTTATTTATGGATAGCCAGAGGCACAAACCAAAACTGACATAATTTACAAACAATGCATTTGTTTTTAGTAAGTCCGCCAGATCAGCGGCAGTATGGATGACCAGGGATGTTCCCTTGATAGAGGCGTGAAATTGACCATTTTCCTGTCCTGCTAAGCATTCAAAATGTAACGACTACTTTTGGGTGTCAGTAAAAAGTACCTTTTCTTTAGGAATGTAGTGGAGTTGTACAGATACCCTCTCGAGAAGTGCAGCGGTCTAAGTCTCTGCATCGCAGTGCTAGCTGTGTCACTACAGATGCTAGTTCGATTCCAGGCTGTGTCTGCAGCCGGCCGCGACCGGGATACCGATGAGGCAGCAAACAATTGGCCCATCGTCGTCCGGGTTAGGGGTTGTGTGTGTGTGTATATATATATATATATATATATATATATATATATATATATATATATATACACACACACACACACACACACACACACACACATAATAATTTACAGTGCCTTCAGAAAGCATTCACACTCCTTGACTTATTCCACAACTTATGTTACAGACTGAATAAACATTCATCAATCTATAGTACACACAATACCCCATAATGACAAAGTGAAAATATGTTTGTAGAAATGTTTGAACATTTATTGAAAATTACATACAGAAATAGCAATTTACATAAGTATTAGAATAACCTCTGGCAGTGATTACATCTGTGAGTCTTTCAGGGTAAGTCTATAAGAAGTTACCTGGATTGTACAATATTTGCACATTGTTATAACAAATGTTTTACATACATTACAGTGCTTTTGGAAAGTATTCAGACCCTTTGACTATTTCCAAATTTTGTTACGTTACAGCCTTATTCTAAAATTGATTAAATAAATAAAAATCCTCAGCAATCTACACACAATACCCCATAACAACAAACGGAAAACAGGTTTTTAGAAATGTTTGCAAATTTATAAAAATTTTATTTACATAAGCATTCAGACCCTTTATTTTGGGACTCGAAATTGAGCTCAGGTGCATCCAGTTTCCATGAGATGTCCACCTGTGGTAAATTCAATTGATTGGACATGATTTGGAAAGGCACACACCTGTCTATATAACTTCTCACAGTTGAAAGTGCATGTCATAGCAAAAACCAAGCCATGAGGTTCACCAAAATATATACAAATGTCTGCTCTACCCAAAATTACAACCAACTGATTGCAGCATTACCTCAATGGAGGAGGAAAGTGGAAGGGGGAGAAGCTAAGGAACTTGTCTTTCGGCCCTGCATTAAAGACCAAAATTGGTATAAAAAAAAAAATGTATATATGTGATTAATAAAAAAGTATACCAGTTCTATTTAAGGACCAAAGAATTGACTGCTGTGCCATACAGGTTGCAAAATAGTTGGGTAGAGATTTTCGATGTGCAAAAAAGTATATAGTATGTATAAGCTAGAAGTAGAAGCCGTGTGTGTGTGTGTGTGTGTGTGTGTGTGTGTGTGTGTGTGTGTGTGTGTGTGTGTGTGTGTGTGTGTGTGTGTGTGTGTGTGTGTGTGTGTGTGTGTGTGTGTGTGTGTGTGTGTGTGTGTGTGTGTGTGTTTGTTTGGCGGCATAGAAGGACAAATTACAAGACATTTCAAAGAGCAATGAGGACCCTCTGGTATGGGAGGACAGTTGGCTGTCCTCATAAAAATAAACCTTATAAAACCTTTTCTCAGCATGTCTTATTACCCAAAAAGTGATTTTCTCAAAAGTCTTTGTGTACCAAAAACCTGACATATTTTGTATATTTGTGTGTCCGCCACTGCCCCCTATCTGTTGTCATGGTCCCTGCATGTTGCGACACACAGGCGCGGGAAATTATACACAAACGCGGGAAATTATACACAACGCGCGAAATTGACGCTAATTCAACACTGCGCATGCTCATTTTGCACAACTCATTTTGATTGGCTGGATAGGAGAGAGCTACGTCTGTCATCAGCTGAATCATTTTCCCGGGAGTTCTGGATATGCACGTTGTGGAGAGCAGGTAAGAAATCAATAAAAACAACGTTTTAATAAGTTCCAATGACAAGTATGGTTATGGTTGAGGTTAATGTTATGATATTTAGCAGACACTTTTGTCCAAAGCGACATACAAATAACAACAATACAAAGTTAAACTTAACAGTAAAACGGGTAATGACCGTGACCCATCACCACGCAATCAACTTTGACAAATTACAAAATAAAATAAGTTTAATCGATTTGTTTTAAATATCCATGAAATAAAGACAGCTTAAAAGGACAATACATTTTATTGTGCCATCTCAGGCTATGTATTTATTTTTATTTTATGACTATTTATCTACCTCATGTTTTGATATTTTTGTCATGCCTGTTACAGACACATGCGTTATTATATACAATAGTTTTAATTAGAACTATGTTATAGTTTTCACATATATGAGCAGTATTTTAGTCCCTCTTTTCACTGGGATTGTAATAAAAATATGTTTTTTTCAATCTTAAATTTGTCATTCAGATAACCAAGAACATACACATTTTGGAGGGTGATCACATGTCAATTAAGAAAAAATATATATATATTTACAAGAGACATATTAAAAGAAGGGCTTTGTCCAAAATACAATATAGATAGGGTTTCAATGGAAAAACATGGAAGGCCATTACAAATATAATTTTTATGAAATTAATGACAGTAACAGGATTGACGTCATAGTAACAGGACTGACAAGAGTAACAGGGATGACAGGACACATTATTCAGTATACACTGCACATATTTGTTTACATAATATTGTAAAGTTTTACCTTTTTAAATTGCATTATATTGTTTTGCACTCTTATAGTTGTATTAGTGAAGCACATTACACAAATTACACATTATGCCTATATGTGGTTTTATGACTTGAGGAAAGCCAAGCACTGAATTTCCCTGTGTTCCCTTGTACAGAGACCGAATCAAGATCAGAGTGTCAATCATCCAGAGCCGCGCCAAACGACTCTGCTTGTGAGGTGAGTTTGAATTTACCTGTGTTCTGAAATTGACCAATGGTTAGAAGTACTGTGATGTTCCATGGAACACAATTTTCAGTGTTTTAGTAAACATCTTGCAGCTATGGTGGAAATGTCCTCTATTCAGTATGGTTGGTCTTTACTAACCACGGTGTCCCCCCAACACTGGTGTTTTTCTGAGTGTGCCACACACTGGGAGTTCAATAGTGGAAGTCTTAGAGTTTGAGCATGGATGTCATTAAAAGTCCAAAGGACAGTGTCCTTGCATACCTTGAGTTTGTCTGTGTTACAAACTGTCCTCACATAACATGAATATTCCTCTGTGTCACACACAGATGTAGAAACTACAGCACCTGCTTGTAAAGTGGCTAGTTAAGGAACAGCGTCTCCTCTCTTTAATACACATTCTTAGTTGTGGCATCTATGTGTGCCTATATGGTGCGTTGTCAGCTGTTTCCTGTGGCTTGATGCTGAAATTTGTTATGCAGTGACATGCCTCCCTTATACAAAATGGTTGCTAAATCTTGTTAAATATTCTGCCTTTGCACGTATGTAGTATTATCATCTGTACCAGTTGATGCCTATTCATCTTTGCTAATTGCTGTTCTTTTTTTAGGTGCACTGTGTCAGAGGTCAATGTGGCACTTCTTCTGCGAAAGAAGGGATTGGAGAAGTTGGTGTCCAGCACCAGGAGGTGTCACCCCCTGTGTTCTCAACAGATCTTGCCAGTGGTCAGTTCTAGTTTTGAGTAAATGTTGTTAACTTTTGGCAATGCATGTCATGTCTGCTAAGGGTTTGCAGCATGAAAAACATGTAGCAATATCAGGCTATTTTTAGATGATTATTTTATGTCTTGATGTATATTTTGAGTAGAATTTTGTCTGTCAGGTATGTGAGTTGAGTATGTTATGCCTATATGTGGTTTTATGACTTGAGGAAAGCCAAGCACTGAATTTCCCTGTGTTCCCTTGTACAGAGACCGAATCGAGATCAGAGTGTCAATCATCCAGAGCCGCGCCAAACGACTCTGCTTGTGAGGTGAGTTTGAATTTACCTGTGTTCTGAAATTGACCAATGGTTAGAAGTACTGTGATGTTCCATGGAACACAATTTTCAGTGTTTTAGTAAACATCTTGCAGCTACGGTGGAAATGTCCTCTATTCAGTATGGATGGTCTTTACTAACCACGGTGTCCCCCCAACACTGGTGTTTTTCTGAGTGTGCCACACACTGGAAGTTCAATAGTGGAAGTCTTAGAGTTTGAGCATGGATGTCATTAAAAGTCCAAAGGACAGTGTCCTTGCATACCTTGAGTTTGTCTGTGTTACAAACTGTCCTCACATAACATGAATATTACTCTGTGTCACACACACACGTACACAGATGTTCAATTTTAACTTTTTTACCTTTACTTTATACGATTTTACTTTATTTTCTTACAATTGTTTTTACATTTCTTGCTCTTCTTAAATAGTCCAGGATAAATAAACCATTCCCTTGCTGTTAGGGGTGGCAGAGTGCTGTGGCTAGGAAGAAGGAGAATAATCTGTACAGCATAGACCGAAGTTGTAGACTAAAGCTAACTGAACCGGGCAGGGAAATTACACTGAAATTGAGTTTCCCTCTAGCCTGGGAAAACCCTGACGAACTTCCGGCAAATTTGAGATTTGCTCTGCAAGTCCGTCTGACCAAGAGCCCGTTCAAGCTCATTTCCAATTTTTACAAATCGAGGCACCGGTCACAAACGTTGAGGCGGGCTTTACATGATGACGATCGCTCTGATTGGTTTGAGGTCTATCCAATTGCGCCCAGAGGCATTTGAGCGACGTCCGTTGGTGACGCCCCTTTGGAAATGTGCTGTGAATGAACCTTCCCCAGACCCACTCTCAGTTACAACTGAGAAGGGTCTGGTGTCAACCAGGCTAGTTTCCTACCCCTATCAGTTTGCATTACCTGCTGTTTCGCTTTTAATCTATGTTGTAAAAAATGTTCAGCACTCGTTAACCTCAAACAACAGGTCTATAGGTTGATTTACCCTGAAGTTTAGCTTTTAGTGTTACGCAAAGCCTTTGATAGGTAGAGATTCCTGTTGGCATTTTCATTTTTATAGCAATGGTGTGCTTCAAACATTGTGTAGTTCCTCCACGCCTGTAGAGAAGTTTTGTTCCAATAAAATGACAGCAGGGGTAGTGAGGAATGGTTATTCTCACATCTTGCAGCTACGGTGGAAATGTCCTCTATTCAGTATGGTTGGTCTTTACTAACCACGGTGTCCCCCCAACACTGGTGTTTTTCTGAGTGTGCCACACACTGGGAGTTCAATAGTGGAAGTCTTAGAGTTTGAGCATGGATGTCATTAAAAGTCCAAAGGACAGTGTCCTTGCATACCTTGAGTTTGTCTGTGTTACAAACTGTCCTCACATAACATGAATATTCCTCTGTGTCACACACAGATGTAGAAACTACAGCACGTGCTTGTAAAGTGGCTAGTTAAGGAACAGCGTCTCCTCTCTTTAATACACATTCTTAGTTGTGGCATCTATGTGTGCCTATATGGTGCGTTGTCAGATGTTTCCTGTGGCTTGATGCTGAAATTTGTTATGCAGTGACATGCCTCCCTTATACAAAATGGTTGCTAAATCTTGTTAAATATTCTGCCTTTGCACGTATGTAGTATTATCATCTGTACCAGTTGATGCCTATTCATCTTTGCTAATTGCTGTTCTTTTTTTAGGTGCACTGTGTCAGAGGTCAATGTGGCACTTCTTCTGCGAAAGAAGGGATTGGAGAAGTTGGTGTCCAGCACCAGGAGGTGTCACCCCCTGTGTTCTCAACAGATCTTGCCAGTGGTCAGTTCTAGTTTTGAGTAAAGGTTGTTAACTTTTGGCAATGCATGTCATGTCTGCTAAGGGTTTGCAGCATGAAAAACATGTAGCAATATCAGGCCATTTTTAGATGATTATTTTATGTCTTGATGTATATTTTGAGTAGAATTTTGTCTGTCAGGTATGTGAGTTGAGTATGTTATGCCTATATGTGGTTTTATGACTTGAGGAAAGCCAAGCACTGAATTTCCCTGTGTTCCCTTGTACAGAGACCGAATCAAGATCAGAGTGTCAATCATCCAGAGCCGCGCCAAACGACTCTGCTTGTGAGGTGAGTTTGAATTTACCTGTGTTCTGAAATTGACCAATGGTTAGAAGTACTGTGATGTTCCATGGAACACAATTTTCAGTGTTTTAGTAAACATCTTGCAGCTACGGTGGAAATGTCCTCTATTCAGTATGGATGGTCTTTACTAACCACGGTGTCCCCCCAACACTGGTGTTTTTCTGAGTGTGCCACACACTGGAAGTTCAATAGTGGAAGTCTTAGAGTTTGAGCATGGATGTCATTAAAAGTCCAAAGGACAGTGTCCTTGCATACCTTGAGTTTGTCTGTGTTACAAACTGTCCTCACATAACATGAATATTACTCTGTGTCACACACACACGTACACAGATGTTCAATTTTAACTTTTTTACCTTTACTTTATACGAAATTACTTTATTTTCTTACAATTGTTTTTACATTTCTTGCTCTACTTAAATAGTCCAGGATAAATAAACCATTCCCTTGCTGTTAGGGGTGGCAGAGTGCTGTGACTAGGAAGAAGGAGAATAATCTGTACAGCATAGACCGAAGTTGTAGACTAAAGCTAACTGAACCGGGCAGGGAAATTACACTGAAATGGAGTTTCCCTCTAGCCTGGGAAAACCCTGACGAACTTCCGGCAAATTTGAGATTTGCTCTGCAAGTCCGTCTGGCCAAGAGCCCGTTCAAGCTCATTTCCAATTTTTACAAATCGAGGCACCGGTCACAAACGTTGAGGCGGGCTTTACATGATGACGATCGCTCTGATTGGTTTGAGGTCTATCCAATTGCGCCCAGAGGCATTTGAGCGACGTCCGTTGGTGACACCCCTTTGGAAATGTGCTGTGAATGAACCTTCCCCAGACCCACTCTCAGTTACAAAGGGTAGTTACAAAGGGTAACAAAAAGGGTACTGTGGATATTCTTGGCCAAAGTAAATCCCCAACCAAATCAGGAAAATTCCTTAAAAGCCAAGTAAATTATTGTTTTGTATGTGGAAAACCTCAAACAAAATTTGCACGTCATCTCGAGAGGCATGTAAATGAAAATGCTGAAATCGCACAGGCACTCCAGTTCTCCAAATCATCAAAGGACAGAAAGGTTCTTCTTGAGAAATTCCGAAACCTTGGCAACTTCAAGCATAACTCAATTGTTAAAAGGCTGTCTTAAAGTTGTCTTAAAGTGAAAAGGACTTCCAAACAGAGCAGCAGCCCTGAGACGTATGATTACTGCTTGTACTGTAAGGGTATGTTGTCCAGAAAATAACTTTCTCGACATATGAAAAGATGTGCTCTAAGACCCGAGAATAATGTTGAAGAGGGACCTGAGTTGAGAGAGAGAGTCATTGGTAGCATCTGCTCAATCTACAATGTCCCAGCCAATTTCAAGTGAACTTTGGTCAGTGCTGGACAACATGCACAAGGATGACGTGTCCACTGCAATAAGGAATGATCATTATCTCCTGCCCAGTCCCTCTTTAATAAGCATGGGAGTGACAGATCAAAGCATGAGTATATAAGACAGAAAGTAAGGGAACTTGGGAGATTACTTGTGACTTTGCGCCACACAACTAGAATCCATAACATGGAAGAGGCAATAAAACCAGGCAACTTCTTTATTCTTACTAGTGCTGTCAAGAGAGTTTCAGGTTTTGATCACGAAAACAACACATTCAAAGCCCCAAGTTTAGCCCTGAAAATTGGGCATTCTCTCAGAAAGATAAGTGACCTCTTCATGTGTCGTGCCCTCATGGAAGAGAATCAAGAGGGGATCGATTCCATCAGGAGGTTTCATACACTTCATGAAACAAAGTGGTCTGAATTAGTTTCCCATTCTGCCTTATCAAACCTGAGTGAGGCAAAATACAACAAGAGCTCCAGGCTCCCACTGGCCAAAGACGTTCAGAAGCTACAGTTATATCTTGGTCAGCAAGTGGAATTGGCTAAGGAGAAACTAGCCGATAACCCAACAGCAGGCACTTATGCAGCACTAGCAAAGGAGACCCTCTGTCAAGTCATTTTGTTTAATAGGAGGAGGGAAGGTGAAGTGGCTCGGATGACTGTAAAAAATGTGGAAGATCGTGACATGTCACAACTAAATGATGACATAAGCACTGGGCTTACAGAAGTTGAGAAGAGACTTTGCAAACAATTCGCCAGAGTGGAATTGAGGGGGAAAAAAGGACGAAAGGTTGCTGTGATCCTGACTCCTGATATGACTGCTAACCTGTCACTCTTCATTAGTAATAGGAAAGAGTGTGGAGTAACTGAAAACAACAATTACCTCTTGGCTGTTCCTTGTAGTGATGGTCACTACAGAGGGCAGTTTGGTCAATTTGCAGATGCTTGTGGAGCCGAAGATCCTCAAAACCTCAGATCAACTAACCTTCGCAAACAGATCGTCACAATAAGCCAAGTACAGTGGGGAGAACAAGTATTTGATACACTGACGATTTTGCAGGTTTTCCCACTTACAAAGCATGTAGAAGTGTGTAATTTTTATCATAGGTACTCTTCAACTGTGAGAGACGGAATCTAAAACAAAAATGCAGAAAATCTAATTGTATGATTTTTAAGTAATTAATTTGCATTTTATTGCATGACATAAGTATTTGATACATCAGAAAAGCAGAACTTAATATTTGGTACAGAAACCTTTGTTTGCAATTACAGAGACCATACGTTTCCTGTAGTTCTTGACCAGGTTTGCACACACTGCAGCAGGGATTTTGGCCCACTCCTCCATACAGACCTTCTCCAGATCCTTCAGGTTTCGGGGCTGACGCTGGGCAATACGGACTTTCAGCTCCCTCCAAAGATTTTCTATTGGGTTCAGGTCTGGAGACTGTCTAGGCCACTCCAGGACCTTGAGATGCTTCTTACGGAGCCACTCCTTAGTTGCCCTGGCTGTGTGTTTCGGGTCGTTGTCATGCTGGAAGACCCAGCCACGACCCATCTTCAATGCTCTTACTGAGGGAAGGAGGTTGTTGGCCAAGATCTCGCGATACATGGCCCCATCCATCCTCCCCTCAATACGGTGCAGTCGTCCTGTCCTCTTTGCAGAAAAGCATCCCCAAAGAATGATGTTTCCACCTCCATGCTTCACGGTTGGGATGGTGTTCTTGGGGTTGTACTCATCCTTCTTCTTCCTCCAAACACGGCGAGTGGTGTTTAGACCAAAAAGCTCTATTTTTGTCTCATCAGACCACATGACCTTCTCCCATTCCTCCTCTGGATCATCCAGATTGTCATTGGCAAACTTCAGACGGGCCTGGACATGCACTGGCTTGAGCAGGGGGACCTTGCGTGCGCTGCAGGATTTTAATCCATGACGGCGTAGTGTGTTACTAATGGTTTTCTTTGAGACTGTGGTCCCAGCTCTCTTCAGGTCATTGACCAGGTCCTGCCGTGTAGTTCTGGGCTGATCCCTCACCTTCCTCATGATCATTGATGCCCCACGAGGTGAGATCTTGCATGGTGTCCCAGACCGAGGGAGATTGACCGTCATCTTGAACTTCTTCCATTTTCTAATAATTGCGCCAACAGTTGTTGCCTTCTCACTAAGCTGCTTGCCTATTGTCCTGTAGCCCATCCCAGCCTTGTGCAGGTCTACAATTTTATCCCTGATGTCCTTACACAGCTCTCTGGTCTTGGCCATTGTGGAGAGGTTGGAGTCTGTTTGATTGAGTGTGTGTACAGGTGTCTTTTATACAGGTAACGAGTTCAAACAGTTGCAGTTAATACAGGTAATGAGTGGAGAACAGGAGGACTTCTTAAAGAAAAACTAACAGGTCTGTGAGAGCCAGAATTCTTACTGGTTGGTAGGTGATCAAATACTTACGTCATGCAATAAAATGCAAATTAATTATTTAAAAATCATACAATGTGATTTTCTGGATTTTGCTTTGTAAGTAGGAAAACCTGCAAAATCGGCAGTGTATCAAATACTTGTTCTCCCCACTGTATGAACTTGAAAGATAATGAACTGGACCAGCTGGCAGATTTTCTCGGCCATGACATTAGGGTGCATAGGGAGTACTATCGACTGCCTCAAACAACAATTCAGCTGGCTAAGATCTCAAAGCTGCTTATGGCTATGGAGAAGGGAAGTGTAAAGGATATTCAAGGAAAATCTCTGGACGAAATTGGTGGTATGCATCATTTACATGTTATGGAATATACTTGGTGTATGTGTATATGGTTGGTGTAATAACATTTGATAACATTTTTACAATGTCATTTAATAGATCACATAGACGATATGGATACAGGATCACAGCAACTCCCTAATGTTTCCACATTGCAAGGTACTGTTAAAATTGGGACCCAAGGCTTCTGAAATTGTTGTATTCTGTGTTGCGGATTTTGTAATTAAAGGAATGTGGATTTTGTAATTAATATTTAAAATAGGCTTTTTTTTATACATTTAGACAACAGCTTACTGTTATTTCAAACATGTATGCACTTTTTATATTTATTTTATTTTACTCCTTGCTGTGTAGTTGATACCATAGTTTTTTTGTCTTGTTTTGTTTTTAGACAATGATGAAATGTTGGCTTCTGGCACCTTTGGATCGCCTCACCTCTCCGAGACTGCAGCTCAAGGTATAATCTCAATGATGGACCCAAAGTTTGATCTGTGGGTTCATTAGAATATATAAAAAATGTTTTAGTCAGGAATTTTCCAGTAGTACGATGGTTAGAAACTTTGTTAGAAGCTTAACTTTTTGTCATCTCTCTTCATTGTGACACATATGCTTTGTGGCTAGTATTTTGATGTTCAGTAGTTTGCATGATAATTTTAAAACAACAGGGAAGACTTGGCCTGTGTAAAATCTACATCATTTCCTAGTAAAATTATCACTCAAGGTATTGTTGCACAGTCACACTCTCCTGACTTCATCCGGTTCAACAACTTTGCCATGAGTATAGTTATTATAATATAGAGTTGTCTGTCTACAGTTTTACACGTATCCCCTCCATGCCCATGGTGTTTGATTGGTAGGCAGACGGTCTCTTTAAGCCCATACATTTATACTGTGCAATATTGTTTTTTAGATGACCAGGGGAACGCTGCCTGTGTAACTTCTGGTTCACCTCATCTCCCTGACTCAGTTACTCAAGGTATTATATAAATGCGTTGCCATGTCCATCACTAGGCACACTTGCTAATGTGCAGTCAACACTTACATTATGTTTGGTTAGACATATAAAGCATATAAAGAAGCTGGATGTATTTTGTTTTTAACAAGCAGTGTAATGAAATGTCATGTTAATGAAAACAATCTTGATTTTTAGCAGATCTAAAGACAATTTATTATCACACACATTTTGTCTACACAAGTTCCAGCTTGTTTGGCCATTTTTAACAGCAACATCCCTACCTGCAAGTTCATCTTGCAGGATCTTTTATCTTTTTTTATCTTCTAATCTTTTTTTAATTGTTCAGGTTTCTGTGTTTCATCAAGGCGGTGTGTGAAGAGACCATGGTCTGAGGAGGAGATACAAGCTGTGATGAAACATTTGAAGCCTTTTATTGAAAACGGTGTCACTGCCACAAGTGAGCAGTGCCTGAAGTGCAAGGAAAAGGAACAGCCTATCTTGGAGACAAGATCCATTCAAAACATTAGAGATTTTGTACACAACAGAGGCTTGGCCTTTAAAAGGCATTCAAATGCTAAACGCTAAATGCACTTTTGGATAGCCTGAGCCTTTACCTTTCTAGGCATGTTTTACAAGTTGGTGTCCTGTGTTCAGAAATGGTTTAGGTCACTTCATTTATTTGGCTCACAGGCTGTTTTGTTTGTTTGTTTGTTTTGCTACGTGGTTAGACTGGGCCTTTTAATGTCACGATTCACTTTTATTTTCCTTTATTCATTTTTACAATGATGTCCTTTGTTAAGGAATGGATTCTTGAGGTGACCAAGTCAAATATAGTTCAGTGATTCAACAAATGTTGTGTTGTGTGTTAATAATGACAAACCTAGATGAGTATTTTCAAGATTTTCATCTTAAATGCAGATGTTGAGTTTAGTAGTCAAACATAATGAGATCAACTAATGAGCTAAATATACTTGGTGAGACCTCAGCAACTTGAGATCCTATTCACAATCTCCACAAAACAACAAAAGAGCAAGGAATTATAATAATGTGATTAGGTTGTCTGAGATAATTGAGGTTGTTTCATTGTATTGAGACTATAAACCTACACTCCACAAACAGGACTGGTTGAAGGGGAGAACATTGACTAGACACGAGGCATACTAGACTTGAGGCATACTAGACATGAGGCATACTAGACATGAGGCATACTAGACATGAGGCATACTAGACATGAGGCATACTAGACATGAGGCATACTAGACATGAGGCATACTAGACATGAGGCATACTAGACATGAGGCATACTAGACATGAGGCATACTAGACATGAGGCATACTAGACATGAGGCATACTAGACATGAGGCATACTAGACATGAGGCATACTAGACATGAGGCATACTAGACATGAGGCATACTAGACATGAGGCATACTAGACATGAGGCATACTAGACATGAGGCATACTAGACATGAGGTATACTAGACATGAGGCATACTAGACATGAGGCATACTAGACATGAGGCATACTAGATATGAGGCATACTAGACATGAGGCATACTAGACATGAGGCATACTAGACATGAGGCATACTAGACATGAGGCATACTAGACATGAGGCATACTAGACATGAGGCATACTAGACATGAGGCATACTAGACATGAGGCATACTAGACATGAGGCATACTAGACATGAGGCATACTAGACATGAGGCATACTAGACATGAGGCATACTAGACATGAGGCATACTAGACATGAGGCATACTAGACATGAGGCATACTAGACATGAGGCATACTAGACACGAGGCATACTAGACACGAGGCATACTAGACACGAGGCATACTAGACACGAGGCATACTAGACACGAGGCATACTAGACTCGAGGCATACTAGACACGAGGCATACTAGACACGAGGCATACTAGACACGAGGCATACTAGACACGAGGCATACTAGACACGAGGCATACTAGACACGAGGCATACTAGACACGAGGCATACTAGACACGAGGCATACTAGACACGAGGCATACTAGACACGAGGTATACTAGACATGAGGCATACTAGACATGAGGCATACTAGACATGAGGCATACTAGATATGAGGCATACTAGACATGAGGCATACTAGACATGAGGCATACTAGATATGAGGCATACTAGACATGAGGCATACTAGATATGAGGCATACAAAACAGCGGTGTGAAACATGATTGCAGGTTGGCAGTTCGTTCAGGACATGGAAAAACTCCATAATACTAGGGAGCAAGGGTGCAATGATATGTGCTGGTGGGGTTGAGTTCGTCCTAGTGGATGCAAGCACTGTTTTTGTGTTATGCTCTTAGTTGATGTAATGACACTTGGCCCACCTGTAGGTAGACCCCATCAGATAAGAGCCGTGGTGTTATCTGTAAACTTCTGTAGCTTGACAGAATTTGATTGTAGGTGCTGATGTTTTCTAGAGGAAGAAGTGTAGAATTGAGTGATTGTGCTCCTTATGTACATTATATGCAAATTATTTCCCGATGTGATGAGTTATTTACAACTTATGTGCCAAATTGTAATGCACAACAGAGGTCAACAAAGAAAACAAAAATGACCTCTTAATATATTCCATATTATTATAAGGGTGTGCCTCAGTCACTTTGGTCTTATAATCCATGTGTCCTTTCAAAGCAGGTTATACTTGGTGTATGTGTATGGTAAACTGGCCTTACAAAGCAGGTTATACTTGTGTCCTTTCAAAGCAGGTTATACTTGGTGTATGTGTATGGTAAACTGGCCTTACAGACCTTGTGTCCTTTCAAAGCAGGTTATACTTGGTGTATGTGTATGGTAAACTGGTCTTACAGACATTGTGTCCTTTCAAAGCAGGTTATACTTGGTGTATGTGTATGGTAAACTGTCCTTACAGACCTTGTGTCCTTTCAAAGCAGGTTATACTTGGTGTATGTGTATGGTAAACTGGCCTTACAGACCTTGTGTCCTTTCAAAGCAGGTTATACTTGGTGTATGTGTATGGTAAACTGTCCTTACAGACCTTGTGTCCTTTCAAAGCAGGTTATACTTGGTGTATGTGTATGGTAAACTGACCTTACAGACCTTGTGTCCTTTCAAAGCAGGTTATACTTGGTGTATGTGTATGATGACATCACTGACCTTGTACACTACACTGTCCTTATAGACCGTGTTACAGAAAAGTCTTTACAAACCACCAGAAAGTCTGAAAAATAGCCATTTTTTATATCTCAGTTGTGCAAAGAAAATCTTTTAATTTTAAGTCGTGTATAGGTTCGCTGATTTTTTTCATGATTTTTGATATGTTTTTTGTAGCTCTAGCACCACTGGAACCCGGTGTCCCCACAGCCCTATGCCCAGTCTGATTTGGCCAAAATTTCAAAAATTGTCCCCCTAGTCCGACAAACGGGTATGTGTGTGTGTGTGTGTGTGTGTGTGTGTGTGTGTGTGTCAAAATGTAAAGCCCGGCCCTGACCGAAACCCAAAATTACTTCCTATGTTAGTAAATCCATAAGCTGCTCCTCTCCGTCTGTCACTCGCTGTCTGCGCACAGGCAGCTCGCTCTGCATGCACTCTGCTCATGGCGGCTCTGAGTCTGTGTAACCATAGCAACAGCTCTGCTCTCTCTGCTCAATGATGAGACATGAGAGAGCAGTGAGCTGTTACCTACTTTTCCTCACTCTAAACTCTTGACAAAACTCAAGGAACATTATTATTTTCTGTAAAATAATCTCTCCTGTCTTGTATTTGACAAGGTTGAATCACTTCTGACACAATGTGATGATCTCAATCAGATATGACTGTACTGCGCAGCAGAGCATGAGCATATGGCTCAGCTTCAAAATATTAGTTATCAATTTAGTGATACCCGATCCCTACCCTTACCTAGTTGTTGATGAAAAAACAGGTCCTACCAGGCCCTAACTCGATGTATAATGTCGAGGCCTGTCAGGCTTCTGATCGGGTAGCAGAGCTCTGCGTGTGTGTGTGTGTGTGTGTGTGTGTGTGTGTGTGTGTGTGTGTGTGTGTGTGTGTGTGTGTGTGTGTGTGTGTGTGTGTGTGTGTGTGTGTGTGTGTGTGTGTGTGTGTGTGTGTGTGTGTGTGTGTGTGTGTGTGTGTAAATTAAACAGCACACCCTAACAAACTATTGGAATAATATTTAAGATTAAGTGTGTTTTTGGCGATTGTAGCACATGTAAGTCGAGAATTCCTATGTGCATCAAAATGGTACCTTTAAACTTCACTTGAGGGATAGTACTGGAAGGTTACAGAGCACAGGCTAATCAAGGTACAGCAAAACTTTCTGTATGGAAGTCCAGCTTCTCTTCCTCCCTGCTCACCAGATATAAATCACCTTTGGATCCGTCTTCTTTGTCCTTGTTAAATATTTCATGCCGGAGGTAGAGGAGTCATTATTTCCACTTTAATAAGCTGTGATCACTCTCACATGGCACATAATATCTGCGTCCCAAATGGCACCCTATCCCCTATATAGTGCTCTACTTTTGACCAGGAGCCTATGGGCCTTGGTCAAAAATAGCGCACTATAAGGGGAATAGGGTGCCTTTTGGGACGCAACCAACATGTTGATGACAGAGGCTGCCCATGCATTGGATATCAGACCTGTGGGCCCTTAGTTCCCCTTTAATGGGGTCTTGAGGGGGAGGCCTCGTTCTCTGGCCTCAGAGAGAGAGATGGAGCCACTTCAAAGCCCAATTACCTGTATGTCTGCCTGATGGGAAGCCGCCTTAGACACACAGCAGTAAAATACACCGAATTGTATCCTCGCCAACCCCATCTGGGTACTGAAGGAGAGTTTGCACAGAGGATGAGAGTGTGTGAGTGTGTGTGTGAGAGAGGGAGAGTTAATTCATTAATGAATAACGTTTCATTTTCGTGGCAACCTGGCGATTTGTATTAATTGGTACATAAATAAACATTACAGTAATTCACAGTGATAATTTAGTAATAATTCATCCAGTGTTCTGTGCAGTGTGCACCGCATAAAGGATGAAAAATAAATCAATACATAATAGTAAGGTTATTCAAGCAATAATAATGAACCCAGTCTGACACATAGAGAAGATTCAAGTGTGAGACAGGCCTACACGCAATCTATATACATACATGCCCTTTGCTACAGATACATATTTATAGAATTTAATTATAGGCCCTTTTTCTTTTATTCCGGTCTTAATCCACAAATTCCCTATACGTGAATACACAGTGGACAAAAAAACATTTCAGTTTCTCCTCATCGCTCAGCCACATAATGCCAGGGTATATCCGATGGGCTTTCTGGAATAAGGACAAGTATTCAGACCCCTTAAATGTTTTCACATTTTGTTACATTAGACTTTTTCTAAAATTGGTTAATCAATCTACACACAATACCCCATAATGACAAAGGGAAAACAGGTTTTTAGAAATGTTAGAAATTATAAAAAATATTACAACTTTATTTAAATAAGTATTCAGACCCTTTGCTTTGGGACTTGAAATTGAGCTCAGGTGCATCCTGCTTCCATTGATCATCCTTGAGATGTTTCTACAACTTAATTGGAGTCCACCTGTGGTAAATTCAATTGATTGGACATTATTTGGAAAGGCACACACCTGTCTATAAAATTTCCCACAGTTGACAGTGCAAGTCAGAGCAAAAACCAAGCCATGAGGTCGAAGGAATTGTCCGTAGAGCTCCGAGACAGGATTGTGTCGAGGCACAGATCTGGGCAAGGGTACCAAAACATTTCTGCAGCATTGAAGGTCCCTAAGAACACCATGGCCTCCATCATTCTTAAATGGAAGAATTTTGGAACCGCCAAGACTCTTCCTAGAGCTGGCTGCCTGGCCAAACTGAGCAATCGGGGGATAAGACCTCAGACTGGGGTGAAGGTTCACCTTCCAACAGGACAACAACCCTAAGCACACAGCCAAGAAAACGCAGGAGTGGCTTAGGTACATGTCTCTGAATGTCCTTCAGTGGGCCAGCCAGAGGCTGGACTTGAACTCAATATAACATCTCTGGAGAGACCTGAACATAGCTGTGCTGCGATGCTTCCCATCCAACCTGACAGAGCTTGAGAGGATCTGCAACTCCAAGCTTGTTGCGTCATATCCAAAAAGACTTAAGGCTGTAATCGCTGCCAAAGGTGCTTCAACAAAGCACTTAGTCAAGGGTCTGAATACTTATGTAAATGTGATATTTCAGTTTGGGATTTTATAATACTTTTTTTTAAACCTGTTTTTGCTTTGTCATTATGACCGAGGGAGATTGACCGTCATTATAGATTTACAAGGGTCATTTTTTAAAATCAATTTTAGAACAAGGCTGTAACGTAACAAAATGTGGAAAAATGAAGGTGTATGAATACTTTCCGAATGCACTGTATATCATGTTAGAAAGGGAAATAGAGGATAAAAAGAATTTCATTCTCTATCTCTTCGAGGTCACAGTACTTACAAAGTCTTTCCTCTTCCATTTTACCACAATACCGACCTGTTTCAATACTGATGAAAGTAGAGGATCCTCAGAGGAGGAAGGGGAGGACAATCCTCAGGGAATATCCAAAAAACAAAAATAGTAAAACATTGAAAAGGTTATCCTTTTTATATAAAGCTATACTAAATACAGCGGGTGAAATAAGTATTGAACACGTCACCATTTCTCTCAGTAAATATATTTCCAAAGGTGCTTTTGACATGAAATTTTCACCAGATGTTGGTAACAACCCAAGTAATCCATACATACAGAAATACATTCAGAAATTAAGTTATGTGAAATGACACAGGGAAAAAGTATTGAACACACTTACTGATATTTATTTAATACTTTGTACAAAAGCCTTTGTTGGTAATGACAGCTTCAAGACGCCTCCTGTATGGAGAAACTAGTCGCATGCATTGCTCTGGTGTGATTTTGGCCCATTCTTCCACACAAACTGTCTTCAAATCTTGAAGGTTCCGTGGGCCTCTTCTATGAATCTTGATCTTCAGTTCTTTCCATATATTTTAAATGGGATTTAAGTCAGGTGATTGGCTGGGCCTTTCTAGCAGCTTTATTTTCTTTCTTTTGAAACCAATTGAGAGTTTCCTTGGCTGTGTGTTTGGGATCATTGTCTTGCTGAAATGTCCACCCTCGTTTCATCTTCATCATCCTGGTAGATGGCAGCAGATTTTTGTCAAGAATCAGCCCCACACCATGATGATCCCACCTCCAAACTTCACTGTTGGTATGGTGTTTTTAGGCAGAAGTGCAGTGCCATTTCTCCTCCAAACTTGGTGTGTATTATGACATCCAAACAGTTCAATTTTGCTCTCATCAAATATATGGTGAAATTATTGTCTTTCCACTTCCGTATTATGGCCCCAACAGTGCTCACTGGAACATTCAGAAGCTTAGAAATGCGCCTATAACCAATGCCATCATTATGTTTTGCAACAATTAGGTTGCGAAGGTCTTGAGACAGCTCTTTGCTTTTACCCATCATGAGATGTGTCTTGTGTGACACCTTGGCAATGAGACCTTTTTGTAGGCCATCAGTTGGGACTGAACCAGCTGATATTAATTTGCACTGACGGGGCTGGATTGCTTTTTAATTACTGATAGTTTTCAGCTGTTGTCTTGGCTTTCCATGCCTTTTTGCACCTCCCTTTCTTCATGTGTTCAATACTTTTTCCCTGTCTCATTTCACATTATTACACATAACTTAATTTCTGAACTTATTTGTTTTGGTTTCTTTGTATGTATGGATTACTTGAGTTGTTACCAACATCTGGTGAAAATGTCATGTCAATAGCACCTTTGGAAATATATTTACTGAGAAAAATGGTGACGTGTTCAATACTTATTTCACCCGCTGTATATTCACCGGTGAAATAATGATAATGATTAGAGTAGCACCATGGTGTAGCCGAAGGACAGCTAGCTTCCGTCCTCCTCTTGGTACATTGACTTCAATTCAAAACCTATGAGGCCTTCCATAGACTTACACAGTAATTATGAGGATGTCCTCCAACCTATCAAAACTCTTGTAACTGATATGTTGCCCACCCAATCAAAGGATCAGAGAATGAATCTAGTACTGAACGCATAAGCTACAACTAGCTAGCACTGCAGTGCATAAAATGTGGTGAGTAGTTGACTCAGAGTGAGAAAGACAATAGTTTAACAGTTTTCAACAAATATATTTATTTGACCTTTATTTAACTAGACAAGTCAGTTAAGAACAAATTCTTATTTACAATGACTGTCTACCCCGGCCTCCCCTAACCTGGACGACGCTGGGCCAATTGTGTGCCTTTCTTCAAAAATTAAGGAGATGCAAAAGAGAGTAATGTTATCATTGTTTTTCACATTCCGTTTCACTTAATTATCTAGCAGATGCAGCTGGCTAGTTTAGTTACTCGAACACCCAGCTCAAACAGAGGGATGCTATGTGTTCTAGCTGGCTATGACTATCCAACACAACACTGGAACTCTTCCAAGTCAAGGTAAGCTTTTTTTTTTATTCATTTATTGACACTGAGGTCCGCCGGTCTAACTATACACTGTAATGTTACTGCATGATTGTAGCAGGTTTACTAACGCATTAGTTCTATTAGCTATATTGACTAGGATGTTACTTTAGCTAATATGGGGACACTGGTGTAGGCTGTGTGTAGCGGTTATGACATGATTTGGCTTGGAAAGGTTTTTTGCCTGGTCACATACAGCTGATGTGTTGTTCATTAAAGTCGACAAACAAAGGGAAAAGGTGAAAGGAGGAGAGTGCATAGAGGCTAGAATGAATACAACGTGGCTGCTATGAAAGTGAACTGTGTTTATATGTGATCAGGGGTGTATTCATTCCACCGATTCTGTTGAAAAACGTTTCTTAAACAGAAGTAAACTAAACAGGGATAAAAATACCTGAATTTGTCCATTAGAAACTCTCAATTGCAACTGTTCGACTAATGATTACACCCTAGATAAGTTGATGCAGGCAAGAGTGTGCAAGGCGGCATTTAATGTGTATCCATGTGTCACTGTCTGACATTTCTCTTGACCTGTGTACACCTATGT
The DNA here is from genome assembly GCA_023634145.1 of Thymallus thymallus. Taxonomy (NCBI): domain Eukaryota; kingdom Metazoa; phylum Chordata; class Actinopteri; order Salmoniformes; family Salmonidae; genus Thymallus; species Thymallus thymallus. The sequence continues at coordinate 12,208,542 of CM042384.1, read as the reverse complement.
TGTAAACTTGCATTCATAGGCTAGGTTGTAGCAACCTCATGATGTATATAGGGAAAACTTGAGTATCATGTAGTAGCCTAAACCTATCGATGTTACATTGAACTGGGTGAATGGAATATGAATGGCAGTCATCCAACATGCTGTAATAGAAATAAGGCCATTCTCATGAAAAAACAAAATCCTCCCTCATCACAAACGCCACCGACCGCCACTACTGTGCACGTAGCGATCTCTTGCTTTTAGGAAGGTTATAAATAATACTATCTCTCACACACAATTTCACCCTTAATAAAACAAAAGTTTCTCGATTTGGATTTCTGATTAATCTCCTCCACCCATTTGTTTTCATATTGCATCGTCAGTTGATTTTTAATAGCGTCTATGTCTCCCTTAATTTGGTTTTCGTACAAATGTTCACAGTCAGACTGTTGGAAAAGGTCTGCTAACCCTATGGAGAGATCCCATTGAAAAACTTTGCTGGCTCTTCTGGCAATGGGCTATTCTGGCAATTGGTGTTTATGTGTGTTGTGTGTGCAAAAAGTGCTTCCACAGACAACGACAATTAAACCTGTAAATATGCAACCGTTACAGCTTTAAGCAGGAACAACTTCACAGCCACCTATGAATATTTCAACCACAATAATACGTATTTCATGCACAACCTCTGCCTATGTGGATGAGTAATTCATTCTTGATTTTCTTCATCAAGTCGTAATATGGAACGGCTTGCCGCTCTTACCTCTCTGTTTCCCTGTAAGCTCTCATTAAATATTACTTTGCTCTAGAAAGCTTTAACCCCTGACAAACAAATTAGAAGTTAATACATAAATAGGGATGGAGATTGCTTCTGCCACTCCCCGCTCTGGCAGGAGGCTCTAACACACTAGTCTCATGTGCCCCGATTTACATAAACTGCCATGGAATGGTCATTTGTTCGGCGCATTGTATTTCAATATGACACAGTAACCACTTGGGAACTTATTTTAATTACTTGCAAACATATGTTGCTATTGAGGCCTGCCGTCATTCTCCCTGCCGGTGTGTGTTTAAGTGTGCAGGCTGGGCTGCTGCCTATATCCTCTGTTGGCTTCAAGTGCATTTCTGTCTACATCTTTACTGTGTGCTCATTATTGTTCAGGGGCTCCAAAGCTCGCAGGGGATTTTGCTTCCTAATCTACTCTTATTACCACTATCCAATGGTATGTCCATGGTTGTGTTATATAGTGTGCTTAGCAACTCAAAAAATGTAAGTGTGATAATGACGTCACACCTGTACTCATCAAGGGATTACCTATGTTGAAAGATGTGTTTTTTATGGATTACAATGGATTTAAATCTGAGTTGGCATTATGCTGGTGTTTCTTTGCAAGGCCTCAATGCACATAATTCCTCACTCACTTCTTAGGAAGTATTTTTCTCTTTCACCTCATGTTGTTCAAGTGATTGCTTTGTTCTCCAAAGCCTCTACAAGGCATGAAACAATTTCGGTACAGAATAACTTTTCGGAAGGCAACTAGCCACAGAATAATTGTGAATCGAGAGTCATTTGTGAACCAGTGACTCCAGGGGGAACCCAAATAGCTCACAGGTGCTGCTGGCCCAGTGTGGTGAAATTGCCTTAGAAACACAGGAGTGTCAGGCCAAAAGGAAGCACTCCATTATTCACGCTCGAATTGTATTGCTCACCTTGATGTCTCGCCCCAGTCCCCGGGCAGTCTCTCACTCACCGCCCCTGATCGCCTCTTAAAGACTTTAGTGTCAGGCTGGGGTTGCCTAATGAACAGTCTTGCACCTGCTCCTTTGTAATGGTCACAGGTGCAAGACTTTCTACTGCCCTCCTGAGTTTGTTTGTTTACTGCTAGTGTCCTGTGTCTGTTTTGACAATCATATATTTTGTATTCAACGTCATCCTACCAACCTATCATGTGGTCACGTTGTTTTTTCAAGAAGGGGGGAAATGGTCACTCACTCCAACAGACTCCAAGTTCTCTTGGACCCAGTGTCATGTCATGTGCATGGAATGATTATTCTAATGGAGCAGTCGGCTATAGGAACAGCTGCTTTTGGCAGGACCCAGCGGGACTTCTTTGCCTTTAGCCTGCAATCTTATCAGATTTTTACATGTCGAGCTCATTCAGTCATTAAAAGGCCCTCCCTGTGTCCTCCCTGTGTCCTCAAGCTGGCCCTATGTATCTCAGTCGGTAGAGAATGGTGCTTGAAACACCAAGGTTGTGGGTTCGATTCCCACGGGGTACCAGTTTGAAAATGTATGCACTCACTACTGTGATTCGCTCTGGATAAGAGTGTCTGCTAAATGACTAAAATGTCAAATGTAATCCTTAGATGATGCATTATGCCTTTCAGCAGGCGAAAAAGCAGGGGTAGGGTAGGGTAGGGTAGGGTAGGGTAGGGTAGGGTAGGAGAGGTGAGGAGGGAGGTTTTGCTGTAGCATGCTGTCCGCCTCTGGGAACTGGGAGTGTAGCTTCTGCTGGGAGCATTGAGAACACTGCTACAAAGCGTGCTGGGAACACTCGTCTGGGCCGTGTGGCCTTTCAATACGCGTCTGTGCATCTCCCTCTCCCGAAGAGTAGCCGAAATGAGCATTTCAATGGCCGGCAGTTTACTTCCGAATCTGCAGGCACCTCATGTGTGACGTTTTGTACAGTCTGTAAACTCAGTCACTGAGGCAAGGCTAGCCGGCTGTCTCTCCCTCCTTTCCCCATCTCCCCTACTCTCCCCAAGCTCCCCCTCCTCCATCTCTTTCTAGAACAATGCCAAGCATTCTTCTTCTCCCCACTATTTTACAATTTGGAATGTGATTGAACTTTCACATCTTGTTTGGCTCTCCCAGCGAGTCTGGTCCTCCGCCTCTGTCACATTGCATTCTCTAGCCAAGTGTGGCATAAGAGCACACACTCCATACTCTCAAAGTATTATTACTGCTTTGCCACACCTGCAACAAGTCACAAAGGCCCAGGGTCTTGACATTGACAAATCTAGTTTGAAATGGAATGAAAATGGAATTAAATGTTATTCATTACAACGCTTTCCATTGTGAGCTTATACTAAGTAAAACTGAATGAACAATTCTTCTTGAGTTTTGCATTGAATATGAACAAAGACTACTGTATATATATATATATATATATATATATATATATATATATATATATATATATATATATATATATACAGTGGGGAGAACAAGTATTTGATACACTGCCGATTTTGCAGGTTTTCCCACTTACAAAGCATGTAGAAGTCTGTGATTTGTATCATAGGTACTCTTCAACTGTGAGTGACGGACTCTAAAACAAAAATCCAGAAAATCACATTGTATGATTTTTAAGTAATTAATTTGCATTTTATTGCATGACATAAGTATTTGATACATCAGAAAAGCAGAACTTAATATTTGGTACAGAAACCTTTGTTTGCAATTACAGAGATCATACGTTTCCTGTAGTTCTTGACCAGGTTTGCACACACTGCAGCAGGGATTTTGGCTCACTCCTCCATACAGATCCTTCAGGTTTCGGGGCTGTCGCTGGGCAATACGGACTTTCAGCTCCCTCCAAAGATTTTCTTTTGGGTTCAGGTCTGGAGACTGGCTAGGCCACTCCAGGACCTTGAGATGCTTCTTACGGAGCCACTCCTTAGTTGCCCTGGCTGTGTGTTTCGGGTCGTTGTCATGCTGGAAGACCCAGCCACGACCCATCTTCAATGCTCTTACTGAGGGAAGGAGGTTGTTGGCCTAGATCTCGCGATACATGGCCCCATCCATCCTCCCCTCAATACGGTGCAGTCGTCCTGTCCCCTTTGCAGAAAAGCATCCCCAAAGAATGATGTTTCCACCTCCATGCTTCACGGTTGGGATGGTGTTCTTGGGGTTGTACTCATCCTTCTTCTTCCTCCAAACACGGCGAGTGGAGTTTAGACCAAAAAGCTCTATTTTTGTCTCATCAAACCACATGACCTTCTCCCATTCCTCCTCTGGATCATCCAGATGGTCATTGGCAAACTTCAGACGGGCCTGGACATGCGCTGGCTTGAGCAGGGGGACCTTGCGTGCGCTGCAGGATTTTAATCCATCACGGCGTAGTGTGTTACTAATGGTTTTCTTTGAGACTGTGGTCCCAGCTCTCTTCAGGTCATTGACCAGGTCCTGCCGTGTAGTTCTGGGCTGATCCCTCACCTTCCTCATGATCATTGATGCCCCACGAGGTGAGATCTTGCATGGTGCCCCAGACCGAGGGAGATTGACCGTCATCTTGAACTTCTTCCATTTTCTAATACTTGCACCAACAGTTGTTGCCTTCTCACCAAGCTGCTTGCCTATTGTCCTGTAGCCCATCCCAGCCTTGTGCAGGTCTACAATTTTATCCCTGATGTCCTTACACAGCTCTCTGGTCTTGGCCATTGTGGAGAGGTTGGATTCTGTTTGATTGAGTGTGTGGACAGGTGTCTTTTATACAGGTAACGAGTTCAGTTTTTCTTTAAGAAGCCCTCCTGTTCTCCACTCATTACCTGTATTAACTGCACCTGTTTGAACTTGTTACCTGTATAAAAGACACCTCTCCACACACTCAATCAAACAGACTCCAACCATTGCCAATGACCATCTGGATGATCCAGAGGAGGAATGGGAGAAGGTCATGTGGTCTGATGAGACAAAAATAGAGCTTTTTGGTCTAAACTCCACTCGCCGTGTTTGGAGGAAGAAGAAGGATGAGTACAACCCCAAGAACACCATCCCAACCGTGAAGCATGGAGGTGGAAACATCATTCTTTGGGGATGCTTTTCTGCAAAGGGGACAGGACGACTGCACCGTATTGAGGGGAGGATAGATGGGGCCATGTATCGCGTGATCTTGGCCAACAACCTCCTTCCCTCAGTAAGAGCATTGAAGATGGGTCGTGGCTGGGTCTTCCAGCATGACAACAACCCGAAACACACAGCCAGGGCAACTAAGGAGTGGCTCCGTAAGAAGCATCTCAAGGTCCTGGGGTGGCCTAGCCAGTCTCCAGACCTGAATCCAATAGAAAATCTTTGGAGGGAGCTGAAAGTCCGTATTGCCCAGCGACAGCCCCGAAACCTGAAGGATCTGTATGGAAGAGTGGGCCAAAATCCCTGCTGCAGTGTGTGCAAACCTGGTCAAGAACTACAGGAAACATATGATCTCTGTAATTGCAAACAAAGGTTTCTGTACCAAATATTAAGTTCTGCTTTTCTGATGTATCAAATACTTATGTCATGCAATAAAATGCAAATTAATTACTTAAAAATCATACAATGTGATTTTCTGGATTTTTGTTTTAGAGTCCGTCACTCACAGTTGAAGAGTACCTATGATAAAAATTACAGACTTCTACATGCTTGTTTAAGTGGGAAAACCTGCAAAATCTGCTGTGTATCAAATACTTGTTCTCCCCAATGTAAATGTTTTTATTTATTTTTGGGGGGAGGACTTCATTTGTATGTTATTTTGACATTAATACGTGTCACATATCAGTTTGCAAACAATGTAAAAAAAAAAAAAAAAAAGACATACTGTATGACTGAGTTAATAAAGCCACATAAAAACAGGCAGCTCTAATATGCAGGTGTTTCAGCCTAGCTCAGTGCTTTCTGTGGTGGTAGGGCAGGCCAGCAAAAAATATGAGCATTGCCCGTGATTGGCTCACTATTGCACTGTTATTGGCTCAGTGTTCTGTCTCTCATGGGGACACTACGTCACCCGCCTTTAGTAAGGGAGACATCAAGAATGTGAGCCCTTTGGGTCCTTTCATAGACTTAGATTAGAAGTGCCCTTCCAAGAAGGCTCAAGGTCATTGGCCACAGATAGAGTTACGTCCAATCACGTTATATCTACAGTAGCTTTGATTGGACTGATCATGTCTATCTTAATTTCAAAATCTTAGCTAGCAGTAATCATAAATCAAGTAGACAATCTACAAGCAATCCTTTTAATCCTTGTCATATGAAGAGAAATAATGAAGATAAATTATAGATAAAATGATCGGTGCTCATCAGCCATTGGACAAAAACATTACACAAATTGAAAATCGAAAATTCAACAATGAGTTGTTTGAAAGGAATTGGTGACAGTGGCTTTGCAACTGGGAAGTTGGGAATAAACAGCTCAAACTGGGAAAATACATTTTGAATGGTCATTCAAGTCGCGCCGCGCCACTTTCCTGTTCAACCACATCACAACAACGTGGGTTCAAAAATGTCTTGTATGCTGCTGCATAAATGATGTAATATGCCAGCAAGATATGTATACTTTAGCTAAGAAAGTAATACCAAGTAAAGCTGTTAGTAGCCCATGTGCCTCAGGCTAATAATCTGGTGCACATGTAGACTATAACCTGTTTTTGAGAAATGTAATAATCAAATATTGTAAGAGCATTCATTGTCTGCCCACTTTATATATCCTACGGTTCTGACTTGGTGTACAGGGAGAACACTCTAAGAACGGCCCATGTTCTGAAGTCTGTCGCTGTACATTTCAAAAGTGCTGAACAAATAGTTATATTGACTACGTCCATCCTAGCTCTCATTAATGTCTTAATCGAAATTACGGATTGCCTCTTATCCGCTTGTCGTCCCCTTATGCCATAGTTTGTACATCTCAATTGTCAGTAGTAACCACATTTGTTTAAGCAGGTCAGCCATATCAGCTATGTTTTTTTAAAAGGCAGTAAATGGGGCTGAATGAACTGTTTCGCTGCCAGACAAGGCTCCGCTGATAGCCAGGTGTAGCAGTGGTAAGGTGTTGGGACTGCTGTTGGGACTCTGCTGTTGGGACAGCTTTATATAGGCCCTAAGTTTGTGGCCACCGTTTGTCACCGTTGTAGTGCAATTAATGTATTGTTTAGTGTTGTTGTGTAGTGGCTTTGCTGGTATGCATCTAAAAAAATGTTTTTTTTGTTTACCTCATCAAGATTTACTTGCTAAAATCGCCACTGTTACATAAATCTGACAGACAATTTCGCATTATGTGTTGTGTTCCTATCAGGCTCAGTCAACATCACTGCACTTGTATGCAATTCAGCATCTCAACTGGACTAAGCCAGATGTGGGATGCTCTGTGGTTGTTTCACGTGGCATAACTTATCAAAGGTAGAGTGCAAAAATCCCCTTTGCCCACCAGATGTTGGTTGCTTCGTCAGTCAACGTTAATAAAGCTTTGTGAAGATCCTGTTCATTCAGATAATAAAATATTAAACACAGGAACATTGTCATCTCTCCTTGGGAAACAGGCCTGTATTGATTTAGAGTATGTGAAGCAAAGGCTGCCCCCGTGCTGCAGCTCTCACCGTGTGGTTTAGGGACCCCCTCTAGTTTGCATATCTTTGTTAGAAATTGGTATAATTTGCTTCAGAAGCTTGAAATATGACATGTGTATGGCACCTTCTGAAACAAAGCAGACATCTTGGAAGATAAGCATCAGATCTGGAAATAAATAAAACATCAGACGACATACACAGAAGCAATCACAGCAACAAATGTATTTAAATTGATTATTGCATAATTTATTAGCTCCCGATGACTGAAACAAGATAAATATCTGTTTTTGAGTGCACTTGAAATATGCAGCATGCAATACGAATTGTCTTGATCGAATGAAGAGGTAACTACGTTGACCATTTAGCCAATTTTCTTTAAAGATAGCCAATGTTACAGTTTGACTAGACTACAGTTGCATATGCATATTATCCAACACAGCATATCCTACACATATAGCATACCTTGTAATACAATATCTTCTAAAAACAGCTTGGCAAAATGTATACAATGCGGTCTGGAATAAGATGATCAGAGTTTGATTTCTAAAACAGTTCTCAAATGTCAGCAGCTGCCCAATAACATGGTGTGCGAGCATAATGTTGCATGCATAGGGAATGATAAACAGTCTGCAGGATTATAGAAAAATAATTAAGGCAAATGAATGTTAGAGTTTTAAATACTAAATGTTCAGTGAATATAAATATATTTTAGTGGTTTAAAGGATTAGCTTAACTTTCCAACTAACCTTCTAAAAGTTGGTGGTGCCAAATTCTTGCCAGTCCAATATTCTACCACTAACTATGACTATTGTATGTTTTATGCACTGTACATTTGAACAAAGAACACCATCACATTTAGTGTTTCACCATTTATTGAGTACGAGGTCAAATAGCAAAGGTGTCTCAGGCAGTATTTATATATAGTGTAACCTACCAATCAATGTATATAGAGAAGTGCCATGTGGGTTACAAGGTTTCAGTCAAAAAATGAGTGCTAAACCATCTATGCCAAAAGCTAGAGTCTCTAATGGAGACCGTAGAACTCTCATCAACACATGCTTCATTATTTCCCCTTCTCTCTAGAAACATTTGTGTGCCCAAGCCCCATAGGTGTATCGAAAGGATCCCACTCTGGTCACCAATGTAGCCAACTGTTGTAGAGAGAGAGAAGTGCCTTGCAATCTTAAGCAAGTGTCACACAAAGCAATTTGGACACAATTCAAGTTGCATCAAGCTGTGGGGATGTTTTTCAGCAGCTGGGACTGAGAGTCTAGTCAGGATCGAGGGAAAGATGAACAGAGCAAGGTACAGAGAGATCCTTGATGAAAACCTGCTCCAGAGCGCTCAGGACCTCAGACTGGGGCGAAGGTTCACCTTCCAACAGGACACAACCCTAAGCATACAGCCAAGACAAAACAGGAGTGGCTTCGGGACAAGTCTCTGAATGTCATTGAGTGGCCCAGCCAGAGACCCGACTTGAACCCAATCGAACATCTCTGGAGAGACCTGAAAATAGCTGTGCAGCGACACTCCCCATCCAACCTGACATCTGCAGAGAAGAATGGGACAAACTCCCCAAATACAGGTTTGCCAAGCTTGTAGCGTCATAACCAAGAAGACTCAAGGCTGTAATCGCTGCCAAAGGTGCATCAACAAAGTACTGAGTAAAGGGTCTGAATACTTATGTAAATGTGATATTTCAGGTTTTAACTTTTAATACATTTGCAAAAATGTCTAAAAACCTGTTTTTGCTTTGTCATTATGGGTTATTTTGTGTATATTGATGAGGGGGAAAAAACTATTTAATTCATTTTAGAATAAGGCTGTAACGTAACAAAATGTGGAAAAAGTATAGGGGTCTGAATGCACTGTAGATGATGAATTACTCATCAGCAATATTCTCCAGTAAATGTTTAACCAGAATGGACTGGATTTCCATCTTTGCCCTTTCTCTCGCTCTAATTGGCAACCCTTGTAAGGTTTTCCTCACATACTGTCCAAATATGGTACTTGTGTCCGTTTCAGTTCCCTTCAATATGTTTAACACCTGGGAATACGCCTGCCCTTTTGCCTGATCTACTGCTGCCCTCTTGGGTGCTCTACTTGAGATGCTGGTGTTAGGCAATATCTTTTCTGGCTCTGTGATGTATTGTTCTCATTGACCTTCATGAAGAATAGAGACATTCTTACTTTCTTGCCACCACTGCAACTGTGGCAATGTGGTATTTGAGAATGCAGTTACAAATTGATGCCACCAAGTGTTGCAATAGTTCTGTATCCTGGGTTATCGCATCAGCTAGGTTAGAATAAAATGTCCAATAGTATTGTTATGTAGCCTACCAGACTTATTTGGGAAAGGTAGTCGGAGTCATCTCAAAGATCTCATCATCGCATGTGGTCAGGTTGTCCTGGCTCGGTCCTGCTTTCAAGACATCCCGCAGGAAGTGCAAGCGTATGAAGTGTGCACACTTTGGCACATACACATCTTCTGTCCCTGAACTCTGAACTCTTGGACTGCTGTACTTTCTTGTTCTCCCTCCTAGTTATCAAGTTTCTGAACTTGTCCTTGATATCTGAAACTTTGGGTAAAGTACATTGCTAGATAGATAGATAGATAGATAGATAGATAGATAGATAGATAGATAGATAGATAGATAGATAGATAGATAGGTACTTTATTGATCCCCCGGGGGGGAAATTTCATGAGTACATTGCATGATAACTGATTAGCTAGTTTATATTAGCAGTATTTATTTTTGTAGCTTAACATTATCTTGCCTAACGTTACGTAACTAGTTACCTGCAAAGGGAATCCCCCTCTCATCTTTCCCTAGTATATCACTGAGGGCTGACAGAGCAGCATCGCTGGCAACCCTCTTGTGGTACGTGGGGTCCTTTGGATCCCACAGTGATACGTGCTCTAGAAAGATTTTAAAAAAGTAATTGCTATTGAAAACAAATACTCATCTGAGTTAGCTAACTAGCTGACATATGTTTAGATATTATTTGTTATCTAGCTAAATAGCTGACGTTTTGTCATATTAGCTAAAATGACATTGAATGTCGGCTACTGGGAAAAGTCAATATTGGAAGTATTCTATAACTTGGACCTCTTCGGTGTGTGTCCATGTTTTTTATTTTTTTATTTCACCTTTATTTAACCAGGTACGCCAGTTGAGAACAAGTTCTCATTTACAACTGCGATCTGGCCAAGACAAAGCAAAGCAGTGCGACAAAAAAACGTTACACATGAGAATAAAACAAACGTACAGTCAATAAAACAATAGAGAATCTATATACAGAGTGTGCAAATGTAGTGCAAAATGCAGTAAGGTTAGGAAGGTAGGACAATAAATAGGCCATAGTGGCGAAATAAGTTACAGATTAGAATTAACACTGGAGTGATAGATGTGCAAATGATGATGTGCAAATAGAGATACTGGAGTGAAAAATGAGCTAAAATAATAAATATGGGGATGAGGTAGTAGGGTGGGCTATTTACAGAAGGGCTATATACAGGTGCAGTGATCGATAAGCAGCTCTGACAGCTGATGCTTAAAGTTAGTGAGGGAGATAGGAACCTCTAGCTTCAAGGATTTTTTCAGTTCGTTCCAGTCATTGGCAGCAGAGAACTGGAAGGAATGGCGGCCAAAGGAGGTGTTGGCTTTGGGGGTGACCAGTGAAATATACCTGCTGGAGTGCATGCTACGGGTGGGTGTTGCTATGGTGACCAGCGAGTTAAGATAAGGTGGGGATTTACCTAGTAAAGACTTATAGATGACCTGGAGCCAGTGGGTTTGGCGACGAATATATAATGAGGGCCAGCCAACGAGAGAATACAGGTCGCAGTGGTGGGTAGTATATGGGGCTTTGGTAACAAAACGGATGGCACCGTGATAGATTACATCCAATTTGCTGAGTAGAGTGTTGGAGGCTATTTTGTAAATGACATCGCCGAAGTCAAAGATCGGTAGGATAGTCAGTTTTACAAGGGCATGTTTGGCAGCATGAGTGAAGGAAGCCCTGTTGCGGAATAGGAAGCCAATTCTAGATCTAATCTTGGATCGGAGATGGTCAATGTGAGTCTGGAAGTTGAGTTTACAGTCTAACCAGACGCGTAGGTATTTGTAGGTGTCGACATATTCCAAGTCAGACCCGTCGAGAGTAGTGAAGATAGTCCGGTGGGCGGGTGTGGGCAGCGTTCGATTTGAAAAGCATGCACTTAGTTTTACTAGCATTTAAGGGCAGTTGGAGGCCACGGAAGGAGTGTTGTATGGCATTGAAGCTCGCCTGAAGGTTAGCCAACACAGTGTCCAGAGAGGGGCCAGATGTATACAGAATGGTGTCGTCTGCGTAGAGATGGATCAGAGAGTCACCAGCAGCAAGAGCGACATCGTTGATGTATATAGAGAAAAGGGTTGGCCCAAGAATTGAACCCTGTGGCACCCCCATAGAGACTGCCAGAGGACCGGACAATAGGCCCTCCGATTTGACACACTGAACTCTGTCTGAGAAGTAGTTGGAGAACCAGGCAAGGCAGTCACTTGAGAAACCAAGGCTGTTGAGTCTGCCAATAAGAATGTGGTGATTGACAGAGTCGAAAGCCTTGGCCATGTCGATGAAGACGGCTGCACAGTACTGTCTTCTATCGATTACAGTTATGATATCGTTTAGTACCTTGAGCGTAGCTGAGGTGCACCCATGACCAGCTCGGAAACCAGATTGCATGGCGGAGAAGGTATGGTGAGATTCGAAGTGATCGGTCATCTGTTTTATTAACTTAGCTTTCGAAGACTTTGGAAAGGCAGGGCAGGATGGATATAGGTCTGTAACAGTTTGGGTCTAGAGTGTCTCCCCCTTTGAAGAGGGGGGTTACCGCGGCAGCTTTCCAATCTCTAGGGATCTCAGATGATACGAAAGAGAGGTTGAACAGGCTAGTAATAGGGGTTGCAACAATTTTGGCAGATAATTTTAGAAAGACAGGGTCCAGATTGTCTAGCCCAGCAGATTTGTAGGGATCCAGATTTAGCAGCTCTTTCAGAACATCAGCTGTCTGGATTTGGGTGAAGGAGAAGCGGGGGGGGGGATTGGGCAGGTTGCTGCGGGGGGTGCAGAGCTGTTGGCTGGGGTAGGGGTCGCCAGGTGGAAAGCATGGCCAGCCGTAGCTAAATGCTTATTGAACTTTTTCGATTATCGTGTATTTATCGGTGGTGACAGTGTTTGCTAGCCTCAATGCAGTGGGCAACTGGGAGGAGATGCTCTTATTCTCCATGGACTTTACAGTGCCCCAGAACTTTTTGGAGTTAGTACTACAGGATGCAAATTTCTGTTTGAAAAAGCTGGCCTTTGCTTTTCTAACTGACTGTGTGTATTTGTTCCTGACTTCCCTGAAAAGTTGCATATCGCGGGGGCTATTCGATGCTAATGCAGTGCGCCACAGGATGTTTTTGTGTTGATCAAGTGCAGTCAAGTCTGGGGTGAACCAAGGGCTATATCTGTTCTTAGTTCTGAAAGGGGCATGCTTATTTAGGATGGTGAGGAAAGCCCTTTTAAAGAACAACCAGGCATCCTCTACTGACGGGATGAGGTCAATATCCTTCCAGGATACCTGGGCCAGATCGATAAGAAAGGCCTGCTCGCAGAAGTGTTTTAGGGAGCGTTTGGCAGTGATAAGGGGTGGACGTTTGACCACGGACCCATTACGAATGCAGGCAATGAGGCAGTGATCGCTGAGATCCTGGTTGAAAACAGAGGAGGTGTATTTGGAGGGCAGGTTAGTCAGGATGATATCTATGATGGTATCCATGTTTTACGGATTTAGGGTTGTACCTGGTAGGTTCCTTGATAATTTGTGTGAGATTGAGGGCATCTATCTTAGATTGAAGGACATGTTAAGCATATCCCAGTTTAAGTCACCTAACAGTACATACTCTGAAGATAGATGGGGGGCAATCAATTCACACATGGAGTCCAGGGCACAGCTGGGGGCTGAGGGGTGTCTGTAACAGGCGGCAACAATTAGAGACTTATTTCTGGTGGATTTTTAACTGTTTAGGCACAGACTGGACAGTATGACAGAACTCTGCAGGTTATCTCCGCCTCCTTTGTCAGTTCTATCTTGACGGGAAATATTGTAGTTGGGGATGGAAATTTCAGAATTTTTGGTGGCCTTCCTGAGCCAGGATTCAGACACAGCTAGGACATGCGGGTTGGCGGAGTGTGATAAAGCAGTGAATAAATCAAATTTAGGGAGTAGGCTTCTGATGTTAACATGCAAGAAACCAAGGCATGGGGAATAGGTGTAGTACTGGGGGCTACATGACCTGGGTTTACCTCTACATCACCATAGGAACAGAGGAGGAGTAGGATAAGGGTACGGCTAAAGGCTTTAAGAACTGGATGTCTAGTGCGTTGGGTACAGAGAATAAAAGGAGCAGATTTCTGGGCTTGGTGGAAAAGATTGAGGGTACATAATGTACAGACAAGGGTATTGTAGGATGTGAGTTCAGTGGAGGTAAACCTAGGCATTGGGTAATGATGAGAGAGGTTGCATCTCTGGAGACAGCAGTTAAGCCAGGTGAGTTCTCCGCATGTGTGGGGGGAGAGACAAAGGAGCTATCTGAGGCATGTTGAGCGTGACTTGGGGCTCTACAGTGAAGTAAAACAATAACTAACCTCAACAGCAGCAGGCAAGGCATATTGAAATGAGAAAGAGGCATAAAACAAACACAGTTAATCAAGGGACCTAAGACAACGACGGGTAATGGACAAAGAGGGTCAGATAGAGAAATTGTTGTGCTATCAGCTGAGGCCTAGCTGATAAACAGAATGAAGTACCATATAACGAAACAGTCCAACAGGCATCAGCTGTGTAGCCGAGTAATCATAAGATCCGATGAGCAGCAAAGAGGTGAGCCACGGAGCAATTCAGTGGGCGCTGCACTAGGCGAGCGGGAGGCACAGCATTCAGAGTGCTAGCAGGCCGGGGCTAGCAGATGGATCTTCGGCGACGTCGCAGAGGAAAAGCCTGTTGAGACCACGTCGGACAATTACGTCGGCAGACCAGTCGTGGTGGCTCGGAGGGGCTCTGTGTCGACAGCAGAAGGTCCAGGCAGGTTGAAAAAGGTACTGTAGCCCGGGAGATTAGCTAGTACACGTCGGCTGGCCGGGAGATGGGCCTAGCTCGGGGCTAGCTCAAGGTAGCATATGGACAAGGTAGCAGCCACTTGATTGCAGCTAGCTAGCTGCGATGATCCGGTGTGAAGGCCCTGTGATTTCGGTAGAAATCCGGTGAAGTGGAAGGGAACGCAATCCGATATGCGTTGGGTTGGTAGCGCGCTGAGCAGACTGGCCGATATTGTCTGAACGGAAAGCTGGCTGATGTAGGCAGAGCAGTGGTGAGGACCGCTAGCAGTGGTTAAGAATGGCTAGTAGCTAGTTAGCAAGCTAGCTAGCAGGCTAGCTTCTGACGGCGGTCCAGTTAAATTATGAAAAAGTAAAGAAATAAAGATATTAGATCCGTTTCACGTTGGGTGAGGCAGGTTGCAGGAGAAGTATATGTGGAATAATAAAATATTTGGAAAGACAGACTAATTACAAACTATTTACACGGGACATGAAACGGGACAAACAAATACATATATCCGCACTGTTACGCCATCTTGGATCGTAATGGCAGCTGATTTCGTTGCCGTTATTATACTACTGTAGCTAATAAATAAATACTGATAAGCATATAGAGCTAGCTAGTTAAACATAGGGATGATAGTTAGCTGACGTTAGCTAGCTAGATAATGTTTTAACAGTCATATTTGTCTGCTCACCGATTGGACATTGCATACAATCAGTTGTGGGAAATATAATTGAATTGTGTTGTGCAATGCAAAGCAGTTGCAAGCAATTCTTGGCAATTTTTGGGGGGTGACACATGAAGCAACCAGGATGCAACTTTGTTGCAAGCAACAAAAATTGGGTCCAGGTTGCTTCGTGAGACATTGACTTTAAGATAATTTGGTCCACAGACGAGAACTGTACCATCTATGGCAAAAGCCTGGGCTCCTGTTGGGGACAAAAGAATTGTCATCACTACATGTTACAATAGTAAAACAAAATCTGTTTGTAACCTCATCAAACTGATTCTATGTTGAATTTAGTCTTTGAAATACTCTAACAAGCATGTGTATTAGTTGTTATTAGTAGTTGGTGCCCTTCAACTCTAATATGCACTAGACTGTGTAGACTGTGTAAGACAATATCCACAAAGAAAAGACAACAGGCAAATGCATATGTTTTCTCAGGGCAGGGCTAGTTCAAGCTGCAGTAGGATGGTTCTCCTTACGGGCAGGGATTAAAGTAAGGTGGTACGGTACAGTCCGGTAAGGTGGTCCGGTAAGGTGTTCCGGCAAAATAAACAGTGGGGGTACGCCATACCTGTAAAATGTCATAATTAATACAACATTCCCAAAAAACTATAGTCTATTACACCATTATTTGAATGGAAACCGGGTGGTATATGCTCCAAATTGCATTGTGGTTTGACGGGAACACTTACATTTTGTCAAGGTCGGAGATGAGTGGCCGAGAGCTTGCAGACAAGGCAGAGATGAGTGGTGGAGACCGAGGTGTGCATGGACAACAGTGGATGCATCAATTCAGGCTACAAGTGTAGGCCTAATGACAATCGCAGAATGTCATTACAATACATATACTGTAGGTGTTTTGTAACAGATGTCTCTTTCCATTCATCAAATTGCAGGTGCACAGTGCACTGTTGGGGTTTGGATGCTGAAATTATTTTGTGAGTGGGGGAATGTGCACGGGTAGCTTCAAGGAGTGCCTTTGTTAAGTGATTGTTTGACAATCAGATGAAAACATTATGACTGGTTTTGTTTATACCACATTTAAAAGGCATAGGCGGTGTGTCCATAAAGCAAGGAGAAGCTAAGCTTTCCCTAAAGTAAATTGATTTAAATAGCTATATAGCCTAATTAGCTTACTCCTGTCTATACAGAAATAAATACAATCATTCAAAATAGGCTAAACACCAGAAAGCATGATTTGGCCACAGAGGATCATTAGCTTCTTGTTTTAAATAGCATGGCCTACAGTCGGAAGGGCCCACAATTTGAGCAGGGTGTGTTGCAAATACCAAATAGATGATTGTTGAGACGTGACTGTCAGTGAAAAGCAGACCCAGCCAGGCATATTGCAATATTTCAAAATAATGTTTGGAAAGCAAACGGCTATTGCTGTAAAGCCCACTTGGGGTTTGCCAAATGGTTCTCTGGTCTGATGAAACCAAGATTGAATGCCAAGTGTCACATCTGGAGGAAACCTGGCACCATCCCTACGGTGAAGCACGGTAGTGGCAGCATCATGCTGTGGGGATGTTTTTCAGCGGCAGGTACTGGGTGACTTGTCACGATCGATGGAAAGATTAACAGAGCATGGTACAGAGAGATCCTTGATGAAAACCTGCTCCAGAGCGCTCAGGACCTCGGACTGGGGCGAGATGTTTCACCTTCCAACAGAGCCTGAATGTATCTCACTGGAGAAAAAAATCTGTATGTGTAGCCGATCTATCTGATGCTTTTTGGTCATACTGTATTGTTGCCACCCATAGAATGCAACAGAAGCCAGCGAGTATTTGGCCTCCCTTGATAATTAAAAAGATTATAATAATAGCGTTGATACAAACTGAGTGAGCTCAACTGTGAATGGTCCTGGTGCACCCAAAAAGAGTTTAAAAGGGAAGCCAGTTTGGATTTGGCCTCACACCAATCAAATCGTATTTAATTGTTGCATCTCGTTGTGTTGTTGTTGTCCTCTGCTAGCTTGCTAAAATTGTCCCTTTCCTAAATTTAGCCATGAATGGAGATAGGGATTTGGACATGTGGTTTTACTCAATTCTCCATACTGGCCAATGAATATAATGGCGATTCTCATCCAACCATAAATTCATACACTGTGCCCCTGGCATGAGAGGATGGAAGTTCAATATGTAGCTGTAGTAGGCTAATGTTAACTAGCTGGCTCATCATTGCCCATGAAAGGAAGTTAGGCTAGCGAGCAAGTATTTTAGCCAGGTAGCCTAGGACGACAAAAACTAAAAGCGTGTAACTACTGTAAGACAGAGTCATAGACCGTTTGGGCAATCTGAGAGAGAGGAGGATGCCATTGGTGTTTCTCTACAAGTAGGGTGAGTCAACAGGTTTTTTTTACTTACGCTCACACACACACACACACACACACACACACACACACACACACACACAAATCAGTAACATGGACAGTGACATCATATTTAGCTTACGTTGATTGGACTAAATTGTTTTTGGTATCTTTTAGTTTCCACTGTATTAGACTAAGCAATGATGTTGAAGTTGAAATGGTGCTCGAATAGTGGAGGCAGCTCCTGTTTTGTTTGCTACTGGTGGTAACTCTCCGGTGTTCTAAATCAATACTTGTTTAGTAGTCTGAAAATGTCGTTAACATTACCTGGCTTGACCATGCTGTAATTCATGTAACTGTTTGTTACATGCAATATGCTTTGTCGACTTCACCGGATAGATGTTGCTCTCCGGTTTTGTGATGAAGCAAAGTTGTGGTTGAATTTTTTCTGCCAATGTCTTCTTATTTTCTCTGCCTTCATATCACGGCGGCAAGGCATATGAACTAACAGGTTATAGAGCAAACAACGCAATTATCACAACACATACTGTAGGTTGTAATGTTGCTTTTTTTCCCTGGCTTGGCTTCCCCTGTGATTTTAACCATGCACCCCTACTGCATCTGACCAAATAATCCCATGCATCTAAAATATATAAAATACAGACTTACAGCTACTTACAAGTTGTTCCTTAATGCCACTTTGCTGCGGGAGTGCAGTGCACACTCTTTACGATTTATTAAGACGTGGTGTGGCCGGAAACCAAACCAGAGTGACAGAGAGGCATATCCACCATAGAGGTGACCCCCCTGATGGCTTTCCTAGGCTTATCAATGACTCGCGTGGACATTTACCTCAGTATTTGCACCGGCCAAGTCTGTTTGTCATTCTTGGAGATGCATCAGAGAGTGTCGGATTCTTGGGGGAATGCCTTTGATAAATTTTTTTGCTGCATCAACTGTCCTTTTATTAGCAAAGATTGTAGGCTGTATTCAAACAGTGGAAATGTATTCAAATGTCATCCGCTCTGTTATCGCGAGGTTACAGACAGCGCATCCCAGTGCCTTTTTTGCCATTTCTGGGGATTTGAACCATGCATCTCTCTCTTCAACGATGCCCACATTCAAACAGTTCGTGAAGTGACCAGGAATAATAAAACAATGGACTTGTTATATGCTAATGTGAAGGATGCATACAACTCTGCACTGCACTCCATCCCCTCTGTAGATCGGATCACAACCTTGTCCACCTCACCCCACTCTACAGGCCTATGGTCCAATAGCAGCCAGCGACCACTAGGACCATTAGGAGATGGTCCCCGGAGGCGAATGAGGCCATACAGGACTGTTTTGAGACAACAGACTGGGATGTGCTCTGTGAGACTCATGTGGAGGACATTGTTGGACTTACAGACTGCATAACGGACTATATTCATTTTTGTGTAGACAACACCGTACCCACCAAGAAGGTACGCTGTTTTCCAAATAATAAATCCTGGGTCACCAGCGACCTGAAGGCCCTGCTGAATGAGAAGAAGAGGGCCTTCAAGGAGGGGGACAGGGACAAATTGAAATGCATCCAGAGGGAGCTGAAGTTGAGGATTGCTGAGGGGAAGAGAGTGTATAAGGAGAAGATGGAGGGCCTACTCTCACCTGGACAACGCAGGTAGCACTGTGAAGGTTATGTTTTGACTTCTCCATTGCCTTCAACACTATTCAGCCCCTGCTACTGGGTGAGAAGATGAAGAGGATGAAAGTGGAAGGACCCTTAGTCTCCTGGGTTACGGACTACCTGACCGGTAGGCCACAATTTGTGCGGATACAAAGCTGTGTGTCAGAACGGGCAGTGAGCAATACAGGGCCCCCCAGGGAACGGTCCTGTCCCCCTTCCTGTTCACCCTTTACACCTCAGACTTCAGATATAACTCTGAAACATGACACCTGCAGAAGTTCTCGGATGACTCCGCAATTGTAGGGAGCATTAGGGGTGGGCAGGAGGAGGAGTACAGGAGCACAATCAATGACTTTGTGGTGTGGTGTGAGCAAAACCACCTTCAGCTCAACATCAGCAAAACAAAGGAGATGGTTGTGGACTTCAGGATAACCAAGGCCCAACTGACTGCTGTCTTTATACAGGGGATGGATGTGGAAATGGTTGGTTCATACAAGTTACTGGGAGTCCATATGGACAGCAGGCTGGAATGGGCTGGTAACACCGGGGTCCTGTACAAAAAGGGCCAGAGCCGACTCTACTTTCTGAGGAGGCTCAGGTCCTTCAACGTGTGCAGTAAACTACTGCATACTTTCTACCAGTGCCATATTTTTTGCAGTGGTGTGCTGGGGCGCCATCATAAAGGCAGGTGATGCTTCTCAGGAAGGCTAGCTCTGTACTGGGGATTAACTTGGACACTCTAGAGGAGGTGGCGTAGAGAAGGATCCTTGCCAAACTGCTGGCCATCATGGACAACGTCACCCACCCTCTGCATGCCATGGTTATGATGCAGAGGAGCACCTTCAGTCACATACTGATCCCACCACGTTGTGCCAGAGAGCGCTACAGGAGGTCCATCGCCGTGGTGGTGCCGTGCCGTCGGCAACATAGACCTGGGACTGTTGGGGTGTTAGGACCTAGTTTAACAATTGGGCATCCATCCAACCTTCAGTAACTCTGGTCTGTAATTACTCATTCACTCAGGACTTTATATACATATTCATGTACAGTTGTTATATCATATCACATGCAATATTGTAAGTAATTCTTGGACTGAACTTACGTAGTCATTCACTCAGGACTGCATATTAGTATCCTGTCAGTAGTATCTTTTTTCATTGCATTTAGTATATTGAATGTGCAATACATGCATTTATCTGTAACTAAACTCTGTACTAAGGATTGTATTTTAAGGGAATTATTATTATTACCCTAAATTATATAATACGCACATTTGGCTATTTAAGTATCTCTTCTTGTCATTTACCTGTACAGTTAATTTAACCATGCAAATATTCACTTACCTGTAAACTTAACCAGACTATATTAAGTCAACTATTATTACCCTCACTTATATCATATGCACAATTATCTATTTAAGTATCTTTCTCTGCCATCGACCTGTATAGTATAGTTAACCATGCAAATATTTTTTATTTATTTACTGTATATCAACTTGCAATATTTGTATCATTGTTTCACCTAACACTCTAACAATGTATAGTGTACATATTCAGCCATTCACTCATACTATGCAATGTCTTTTTATAGCTTTTTGCACTCCATACTTCTTGTATTTTTATACTTTTTCATACTGCCGCACTATGTATCATGTGTCGTGTATCTGTCTTTTGTGTATTTCGTTCTGGCATTTTGCACCTGCCCTGTGTTTTTCGTAGCTGCTTGACAAAGTACCTACCTACCTACCTACCTATCAATCAGCAACAGGATTCGTTCAATATACTCCTCGCAAGGAATATAGTATTCACCGGTCATCAAAGGGGAAAAAGAAAGCAAGAGAGAGAGAGAGAAAGGAGAGAAAGATACGTAGTGAAAAAAAGAGACAGAGGAGAGAGCGAAAGAAAGAGGCACTGAGGGGGTGCAGAAGAGAAAGCATAAGAGGGGAATGAAAGAGAGAGGAGAGAAAGAAATGTTTTTTCTTCGATTTTTTGTTAGGATCATAAAAACAAGCAATGCTTTAGACAACAGTGTTCCTGTTGCTGAGTTTTCCTCACAATAGTGGGATGACCATGAAGAGATGGAATTTCTCCCAAAGATCCCTTGTTCACCTGAACATAGCTCTATTACAGGCACAGTAGCTTGTATCAAGGTGATTTATTGCCAGAGAGGGCTCAAGTTGTTTAAAATGGCTGGTGCGATTAGTCATATATGTTTCAGAGCTGAAAAGGGGGGAAGGCGGTGCTGATGCAAATTAAAAGCAGCTGCAGACGGTAGTCGACCACAGCAAGGTGGTCAAACATGGCAAGCGGCGGAGAGTTGCTGGGGAACAAGGAGAGAATTTGGGTCATTACACTCCTTTCAGGAATTAAGCGGGCACAGAAGCAGCAAAAGAAAACCCATTTCATTCCAGGAATATATATACAGTAGAACAACATCATAATTTCTGAATTATGTTCAAATTTGTGAAATTACTCTATAATTTGCCACATTTTTATTTGGTATTATATCTGCCATTTTTCTTGGGTAAATTCTCTAACTCAATAGCCCTCGGCTCTAATTCCAGTCTAAATGCCACATTGAGCAAATTGAAACAGTAGTATTTGTATGACTTCTAAATACACTAAATTAACCAAGAATGTGTCTTAGGTACAGGTATGCTTGCAACCTTCATCAAGGATTTAGTACACTTGAGGATACATAGTAAATCACATTGCCTTTCAGGTGAGAGTCCGGAATTCCTCAGAGTTTCTCCAAACTATGATTGTTTGCAGAGCTTACTCTTAGGGTTTCAGTGGAGTCGAAACCAAAATATGTAATCCTCACTTCAACACTATTGACAGATAAAGGTTACCCAATTTAACAAATCACACACACAAAAAAAAACTTTGAAAATGTTATGCAATTAAAATAAACAAAAATGCCTTTATGGGGAAAAAGTTAATACAACCCTATCTAAAATTAGAATTAGGTGTACCAAAACAAGTGCAAATGATTAGAAAACATTAGATAGAAACTTCCATAGAGATAAGAAAATTGGTCTGGTTTGGTCTTAACCATATGGGTGTGTGGTAACACATCATTCAAAGATCAAAAGACCTACCCGAGGCCCTCAGAAGAAAGATTATTGATGCCCATGAGTCTGGGAGGGGTTACAAATCCATTTCCAAGCAATTCAAAGTACATCACTCCATTTCCAAGCAATTCAAAGTACATCATTCCACTGTCCAATGAAAATTACAGACCACTGGCAAACTACCTAGGACAGGTCGTCCCACCAGTCAGTCCAAGAGCTGACCGAAAGATGCTCATAGAAGTCTCTCAGAACCCGAGGGTAACATCAAGGGATCTACAGGCCTCTCTTGCCACAATCTATGTCGAATTGCATGGGTACACTGTCAGAAAGAGATTGCACAAACTTGGCCTACATGGGAGGTCAGGAAGGAAGAAATCTCTGCTCTCAAAAAAGAATATCACGACACAACTGACTTTTGCCAAACAACACCTGGGTAAAGTCAGTTGTCTTGACCATTGTTGTCAGTGGTATAAAGTAACTAAGTAAAATTACTTTGAAGTACTACTTAAGTAGTTTTTTTTTGTATCTGTACTTTACTTTACTATTTATATTCTTGACAACTTTTGCTTTTACTCCTCTACATTACTAAAGAAAATATGTACATTTTACTCCCATTGGCAGCCCCAGAGCATTCACCACTCCATTTATCCATTTTCTCCAGGCCTTGGGAGCTGACAGCCCAGTGGGCAAAACCTAGTTGAAAATGTTTTACTGACCAGAATATTACGTATTTTTCTGACCGCCATACAACCAGTTGGTCATAATTGTGACCTCTATACTAACCAGGTCATAATGACCAGCTGGTTACCAAAGGGGTTCTTTGGCTATCCCCATAGAAAAAACCTTTTTGGTTCCAGTTAGAAGCCTTTTTGGTTCCACATAGAATCCTTTTGGTTTCCATGTAGAACCCTCTGTGGAAAGTGTCCTACATAGAACACAAAAGGGTTATACCTAAAACCAAAAGGTTTCTCCTATGGGGACAGACGAATAACCCTTTTTAAGTTCTAGACAGCATCTTTATTTCTAAGACTGTACTGTAAAAAGTATTGCAGAGGATAAAGTTGGATATTGAAACATTTTTCATCTTTGTTTCCAAATAGACAATTAAAGTTAATTTGCAACATATTCTTACATTTAAAATAGATCAACCAATGGCAAAAACAAATCTACATCACAATTTTTCACACATCTGCATACATTGTTTCATAATTCACCCACAGAAATTACATGCATAGAAATACTGTGCAGTCGAGGCTCCTCAGAGGAGGAAGGGGACGACCATTGTCCTCACTCAAATTCATAAAAACTAAATACATTTCTAAAGTTATCCTTTTTAGATAAAACTATACTAAATATAATCATGTCCCCAAATAATTGATTAAAACACACTATTTTGCTATGAAGGTCTACAGTAGCCTCAACAGCACTATGTAGGGTAGCACCATGGTGTAGCCGGAGGACAGCTAGCTTCCGTCCTCCACTGAGTACATTGACTGACCTAGGAGGCTCATGGTTCTCACTCCTTTCCATAGACTTACACAGTAATAATGACAACTTCCGGAGGACGACCTCCAACCTATTAGAGTTCTTGCAGTATGAACTGACATGTTGTCCACCCAATCAAAGGATCAGAGAATGAATCTAGTACTAAAAGCATAAGCTACAGCTAGCTAGCACTGCAGTGCATAAAATGTGGTGAGTGGTTGACTCAAAGAGAGAAAGAAAATAATTGAACAAACTAATTTATTTCTAAATAAAGGAGAAGCAAGAGAGAAATAGAGAGAGGGAGAGATTTTGTCATTTTTATTTCACTTTCAGTTTCACTTACTTAGCTAGCAAATGCAGCTAGCTAGTTTAGCCTACTGAAACATCCTGCTCAAACAGAGGGATGCTATGTTAGCTGGCTATGACTATCCAACACAACACTGGAACTCTTCCAAGTCAAGGTAAGCTTTTGGTTTTACTATTTTATTGCCACTGGGGCCCGCCGGTGTAACTGCTTACTGACTACACTGTAATGTTACTGCATGATTGTAGAGGGTTTACTAACGCGTTAGTCCTATTAGCTATGCTGACTATGACATTACTTTAGCTAAAATGGTGACAACAATGTAGGCTGTGTGTAGCATTTTGGCTTGGAAAGGTTTTTTCACCTGGTCACATACAGCTGATGTGAGTTGCATTGAAGTCCACAAGTGAAGGGAAGAGGTGAAAGGAGGAGTTAAAATAATCAGCGCATTACAACTGTATCAATTTGAGATTTTATAAGCAAACTAGAAAAGGCCATTCTTGAAGAAACTTTGTGGAAATGTATTTCCATGGTACTAGTTGAAGAATTTTTTTTATAACTGCTATAGAGGCCATGCATCAGGTCAGTGACATGTTTCAAGAATTCTAAACACAGAGACGAATGGTCATGATTAACCATTACCTAAGAACTTCACTAAGTTAGCCTAGCACAGGGATGTCACTAGAGATTCATGAATAGGGGGGCTAAGCCTCTTTTAGGGGGGTCTGGGCATACTCCCTCAGGATTTCTGGTTGGCTAAAAGGTATACCTGTCTTATAGCTTGTGTTAGACTGATCTAACATGACTTACTTAAATTCTATCCAAATAAAAAAAACTGTCTTTACTATGTAGCCAAAATACTTTTGGGATTTTGTTTTGAGAGAGCGAGAGATCTGGCTAAGAGATCTGGCTAGGATCTGGCAAAAAATACTTGAATAAGTTATAGAACCCATTGCCCTTTATGGTTGTGAGGTCTGGGGTCCGCTCACCAACCAAGAATTCACAAAATGGGACAAACACCAAATTGAGACTCTGCATGCAGAATTCTGCAAAAATATCCTCTGTGTACAATGTAAAACATCAAATAATGCATGCAGAGCAGAATTAGGCCGATACCCGCTAATTATCAAAATCCAGAAAAGAGCCGTTCAATTCTACAACTACCTAAAAGGAAGGGATTCCCAAACCTTCCATAACAAAGCCATCACCTGCAGAGAGATTAACCTAAATCCCCCCTAAAATAGGCCTAGCGACATCCCTGGCCTAGCAAGTAAATTGACTATGTTGCCCCTCAGCAATCTGGCAGTCAGGTAGACAGATGGAGAGAGATAGACAGCAAAGCATAGGCTATTAACATTTCTTAGTCAGCAGGCTGGATAATTTCTGTACTCCTTCCCTTTGTTCCCTCCTCCATCCTTCCATCCAAGCTGGAAGATTCCTGCAAAAACAGAGAATCAAGAATTGAAAACTGCAGTTGAGAGGTGTAACGTTCGAATGTGTGTTAAGGCGAAGCAGAGATAGGCAAAATGTATGGTATTGTCAAAAACAAGGATCTCTGATGAATCAAGAAAATCTTCACATCCATATTGGGGGTACAAGTTTCAAGAATTAGCCTAGCTTGCTTTCTTACACACACAAAGAATCAATGCTTTATGTATTCATGTACCATCCCAATAACCGAAAGGTCGCTGGTTCGAATACCCGAGCCGAAAAGGTGAAAAAACTGTGTCCTTGAGCAAGGCACTTAACCCTAATTTGCACCAGGGCCTGACCCTCCAGGTAGGCTGTCATTGTAAATAAGAATTTGTTCTTAACTGACTTGCCTAGTTAAATAAAGGTTAAATAAAAAAAGATATATATCATCATCTCTCTCCCCCCCTCACACAGATACACACATAGTTAGCATGACAATGTTTTCTAAAGATCATCTCTCTCACTCTCCCACACACATTTACTATCATTAACTAAACAGAAATCAAAATGTCAAAATGTTAGCTAGCTAGCTACAACCAACACCTACGACAGGTACAAATTAAAATGTATCATGTCCATGGAGGATTAGCCAAAGAGCTAACATTAGCTAGCTAGCAAATCTTTCCATTACATTCTTTTATATATATATATATATATATATATATATTTTTTTTTTTTTTTTTTTTTTTTATAATTTAAGCTTTATTTAACTAGGCAAGTCAATTAAGAACAAATTCTTATTTACAATGACGGCCTACCACAACCCGGACGACGCTGGGCCAATTGTGTTCCACCCTATGGGACTGTACCAGTTGTGATACAGCCCGGGATCAAACCAGAGTCTGTAGTCACGCCTCTAGCACTGAGTTGCAGTACATTAGACCGCTGCGCCACTCGGGAAAACGCTGCTTTTCTTTTCAAAAGTAAAACAAGAATGCAGGAGAACTGGGACCACCACTTAGCAGTCAAATCTTTGACATTTTTTGTGTATATTTCAAGAAACTGTCTTTGTTGTTGTGTAGATTCCCGGCCTGTATGGATGGCATGTTGACGGATGCGCTCGATCTTTTACTGCGCTTGAAGCACAGATTTCAATCCAAGTTTTAGCTGGAATTTTTGCTTCTTCTTTAAGGTTTTATGGCACACTACACCTATTGGTGTACTGCCACCGCCTACTGTACGGGGTCGTGAAACAAAAAATATTCCATTGCTTTGCTTTAGCTGGAACTGATATGCTTATCTCCTTATTTAGCAACTGAAATGAAAATACAATTACTGCATATTGCTTAAAATCTTTAAGGAAAAATATAATTGTAATATGTTCAGGGTCAAATTCAGGAGCAATAATATTGGACTAATTATTGCTGGAAATAAATGCGATACATTTTTGTTTTTAAATTGAAAGCTATTGAACCGCAGAGACTGTCACAAATTTGAGCTTTTGACTATGCACATGTTTATATACAGTAGATTGGTTTCTATGAATTGAGTAGCTTTTAGTTAACTGGTCAGTAGTTTAATCACATTTCAACCAAAAACCAGATATCAACCAAAATAAGAGGTATTTTTCATTATGTAAATATTACGTCACGAAGAAGACATCTTAATCTGATTGTGATCTGGTTATATGATGTCCCGACCAGATTTCAACCAGTAAAATACGTCTTTATCACATCGTATGCCCACTGGGAGGCCTTGTAATCCTATGTACACAAGCATAATCCCCCCACGTCTCACCTATACCAAACCCACATCTGGCTTTCTCTTCCATATGCCCACAACAGTACTAGAAAGAGAGCTACTGTGTGGTGATATCTAAAGCTCTCCTTGAAAGACTGGTGCCATTTGTAGGTCTACTCTTTAGAGAAGAATTATCTAAGATGGCAAGAAAGAATGCATGTGTATCTGCCTGATTCAATGTACAATGTATGACAATGAAAATGTGTTTTGGAGAAAGCACCAGCTGTGCTGGTGAGAGTGCATTAGTGAGCTGCGGGGACACTTTGAGGATTTACAGGAGTGTGATTGCATTTTCAGCATTCTATCAGCCCACAGTAGCTGATTTGGTGGACTTTGACATGCATTCAACACATGTGAATGCCATCTGCGCTCCTGTCTCCACTGGATCTATAATGGTTGAAGTTATTTCCCTTGTGGTTCTTAATTTTCCAGCAAAATGTCCATAGGTACCTGGTTCGACTTTATTCTATCTCTCTCTCTTGTTTAATTTCTTGTGTTTCCCTGAAACTTCTCTGTTTTGTTTTCCTCCTCTCTCTTCTTGTTTGTCTTGCAGTTGCTACCCACCTTCTGTTTGAACATGCTGAAATCCCCCATGGGAGAGGAGCGGAGCTGTAGATTAAATTCAGTGTCTCTAATTTTCATCATTCTTAAAGAGCGGAGGAAGAGGTGGTGGTGGTGCTGTGGAAGGGGAAAGTGTCGGGTTTCCGTGTGTAGAAGTTGTATCAGTGGTTATTTTCAATGTCTCTAACAGATATGTCCATTTCCGTTTGAGGAGCGGAAAACTTGAATAAAACAACATTGTGGAGGAGCGAGTGCAACCCTGGGGAGACATTTTGTTAGTTTCCATGTGACTGGCCATGTGAGGCAAGAGTCTTGAGCTAAATCATCATGCTGCAGTTTTCTGGAGGACAAGGAGCTAATGGTGGGGCTTCTGTGTGAAAAAGGAGAAAAGAGAAACACTATAAGAGAGAGCTAGGGAAGTTTCCATTCCAATTGCTCACTGTTGGCAACCAACCAAGGCTGAACAGTAGACTCTCCTCTCTCTCCTTATGCAGCTGTTTTGACTTTACGCTCCACCTTGGAGGAGTCTGACTGATTTGTCTACCCAGGAGACCATATTCTGTAACGGTAACAGTGGTGCTTATGTAATTTTCATCCTTTTATACATCCACCCATTAAACTTCCTTCAGTAACAATGAGAGGTTCAAACAGCACGACTTGTAATTGGTGATCTGCTGTCCAGCTCTATCCATCACAGGGCGGCCCGAGGCTCCCGATAGGCCCTGTGCCACATGGAAGGCCCGCCCCCTGCGCCCGCTCAACCCCACTAGCCCCCCACACTAAGTGACAGGCGTCACGGTTCTGCTCCATCTCTCAGCCCTCAAGTACAACCAGGGGACATGTTGTCATCAGCAGCGCATACACACACTCGTACTACGCATAGCTCACACACAACACCACACACATATGCACCCCCTCCGACCTTTGTGTAATGTCCTCTGGTGCCACAGCCAGATAGAGCCCCATTCACACAAACATTCACTGGCCCCTTTTGTTACTCTACTTTTGAAACCATCTGGATAGAGGTTGTTGAGGACCACCTCGGAGATAAGACCTTACAATTCGCAGTGTTCACAATTCGCAGAGTCATGTTCGTGCATTTGCCGCTATGGAACTCTGGGTTTTTGTATGTCGACTGATGAAGGTGAGGCATAGGGATATGTGGGAAACCCAAGCCATTTTTAGGTGGAATGGGAGATACTGATGGTGGTTTTTGAAAGTGCAATAGGAGATCTAGCCCTCGTACCTTGTAAAAACTTAGATTCAGCAGGTTGTAAGGAGTAAGGAATGCACAATAATGTCTACTGTGACATTCATAGAGGTTATCAAACTTTATTTTTATAGTAAAAAAAATGAATTATTCTGTTGCATCATTTGAGCTTACAATTTACATTTAGGGGAATTTTATAAGGGAAAATAACTGTTTTGGGAATTATTTGGGAAATACTTCCATTATTATTAATTTCCATGTCAGATCGATGCCTGGAAATGCCTTTGTCCGGAGCAAATTATCTAAATTTCAATAATGGCAATAATGGATATTAACTGAAAGATCTTATGTAGTTTCTTGCAATAGCCGTCTGTGACTTTAAAGAATATTTATCTCAAACTGTTATTCCTAAAAGATGTCTCAGATTTGTTTAAAATCCTGACCTGGGTCAGCTATACCATAAGGACCCCTTATTCATATCCTCATTGCATGTAGTGCAACAAGACCAATCATGGTCTGTACATTTCTCTACTTTGATAGATTTAAACAAACAATATTCAAAAATCACCATGGTCACAACCATAAACTGTCAACTCCATCTGCCTGATAGATTATTTAGGTTCAAATACACTGAACACAAAAATAAACGCAAAATGTAAAGTGCTGGTCCCATGTTTCATAAGCTTGTCGTGGAATTATTCTAGTAAAAGGAGAGCGGCTTTTAGATTTCTGCAAAACAATTTAACTTTATTCTTTAATTACTGCAGTAATGTTGGTCAGCAACCACCCCGAGGTAGTCACTGAGAAACTCAACGAGCAGATCTGAGCCACAGCATTTTATAGTTAAGACACATCCTCCTGAATACGTGTGGAATGAGTCAAAAGGTTAGGATTTGTATGTAATAAATTAATAATTCTGCTGTGAAGACTGTTCTCATTGTATGGAAACCAGGGTTCTTATCAGCTATTCATTGAGATCTCATCCCTGGTACCTTATACACAGAGACACCAATTCAGTCTATGAAATGAAGGCTCAGTCATAGAGGAGACATCTCCCTCACATGCACCACTAATCATAGAATGGAATGTGGCTGTTGGCTTTATCACCTAGTCATCACCTAATCAGTTGCCAGCCCAAGCTTCAGAGGCTCAACTGAGTTGACACAGACTCAGATGAGAGAGTTCTAAGAACCCTATTCTATTGCATAAAACATCCATTCAATGCACAAACAGTATTAAAACATATATCGTAATTTTTTACTATAAGCTGAAATAAAAGATCCCAGAAATGTTCCATATGCACAAAAGGCTTATTTCTCAATATTTGGGACAATAAAAGGCCACTCTAAAATGTTTTGTCTCACAACACAATGCCACAGATGTCTCAAGTTGAGGGACCTTGCAATTGGCATACTGACTGCTGGAATATCCACCAGAGCTGTTTCCAGAAAATGTAATGCTCATTTCTCTATCATAAGCCGCCTCCAACACCATTTTAGAGAATTTGGCAGTACGTCCATCTGGCCTCACAACTGCCCACACGTGTATGGCATTGTGTGGGCGAGCGGTTGGCTGACGGTTGTGTCAACGTTGTGAACAAAGTGCCCCATGGTGTCGGTGGGGTTATGGTATGGGCAGGCATAAGCTACGGACAACGAACACAATTGCATTTTATCGATGGCAGTTTGAATGCACAGAAATAACGTGACGAGATCCTGAGGCCCTATGTTGTGCCATTCATCTGCCGCAGTCACCTCATGTTCCAGCATGATAATGCAAGGCCTCATGTACACATGTTCCTTGAATCTGAAAAGTTCTTCCATGGCATGCATACTCACCAGACATGTCACCCGACATGTCACCCGTTGAGCCTGTTTGGGATACTCTGGATTGACATGTACGACAGCATGTTCCAGTTCCCACAATATAAAGCAACTTCGCACAGCCATTGACGAGGAGTGGGACAACTTTCCACAGGCCACAATCAACAGTCTGATCAAATCTATGCGAAGGAGATGTGTCTCTCTGCATGAGACAAATGGTGGTCACACCAGATACTGACTGGTTTTCTGCTCCACGACCCTACCCTATTTTAAGGTATCCGTGACCAACAGATGCATATCTGTATTCACAGTTGTGAAATTCATAGGCTAATTAATGTATTTCAATTGACTGATTTCCTTATATGAACTGTAACTCAGTAAAAAATCTTTGAAATTTTTGCATGTTGCATTTATATTTTTGTTCAGTATATGTTCAATTGAATTAGGTTTTAGTCATAAAGCAACTGAGGAAAAACTAAATTGCTACTGTGTATACCACTTCAATGAAGAAAACATTCCATTTTTGTCAACTCCGTAAAACATGAACTCGTCACATTTTTGCTGAAAGATCTAATAGAATGGTTGTTTTTATTGGGGATTTTCTAATGAACATTTTACAAATGTTTATATTGAACTTTATTTTATGAGACAAAAATATGTCTGTTTTGAGTATCTGTTAGATAGATAGATAGATAGATAGATAGATAGATAGATAGATAGATAGATAGATAGATAGATAGATAGATAGATAGATAGATAGATAGATAGATAGATAGATAGATAGATAGATAGATAGATAGATAGATAGATAGATAGATAGATAGATAGATAGATAGATAGATAGATAGATAGATAGATAGATAGATAGATAGATAGATAGATAGATAGATAGATAGATAGATAGATAGATAGATAGATAGATAGATAGATAGATAGGTAGTTTATTGATCCCCCGGGGGGGAAATTTCATAACAATTCATGTCAATTCATGTCAATTCTGTCGGTGGCTTGTCAACTCCGTCACTGATAGAGTCAATCATTTTTGACATTTTTGATTCAGAAAAAGTATTTGAATTACTTTTCTGCAACATATACTTAAATTACTGACATTTTCGCTGTGCTTGACCTAAGGGATAATGTTTATTTTATAAATGTTTTATGTTCTAAATCTAGAAAAACATGCCAAAATGCTAACAAAATTAGCCCTGGAGCATTTAATAGCGCTATAAAACAAAACAAAAAGAAGTTTGGAGATTTGTATTAAATGTTTGAATAACCTAATCTTAGAATTAAACAATTAAGGCCTTTTTACACATAACATTTTTATGGTGTTTGACGGAGTGATATAAATCCAGTTAGTTGCATTTTATGAATAATAAATATATAATTAGGAGGTTGTTCCTTTACATGGTGTGACAGCTGATACTTTGGTAGATCAAAATATCCACTACCATTCAAAAGTTTGGGGTCACTTAGAAATGTCCTTGTTTTTGAAAGAAAAGCTATTTTTTTGTCCATTAAAATAACATCAAATTGATCATAAATACAGTGTAAACATTGTTAATGTTGTAAATGACTATTGTAGCTGGAAACTGCAGATTTTTTTATGGAATATCTACATAGGCGTACAGAGGCCTAATATCAGCAACCATCACTCCTG
The DNA here is from genome assembly GCA_023634145.1 of Thymallus thymallus. NCBI lineage: Eukaryota > Metazoa > Chordata > Actinopteri > Salmoniformes > Salmonidae > Thymallus > Thymallus thymallus. Next base: position 12,176,081 of record CM042384.1, on the reverse strand, counting down.
TGTTCCAATGGCACGTTGTGTTAGCTAATCCAAGTTTATCATTTTAAAAGGCTAATTGATCATTTAGAAAACCCTTTTGCAATTATGTTAGCACAGCTGAAAACTGTTGTGCAGATTAAAGAAGCAATACATCTGGCCTTCTTTACACTAGTTGAGTATCTGGAGCATCAGCATTTGTGGGTTCGATTACAGGCTCAAAATGGCCAGAAACAAATAACTTTCTTTGTGATCCGTCCAAACAATGAATGGATGTTCCGCTCCTTCCAGCCAGTGCCTCCATTCCTCCAACGCCATCTTCACAGCGAGGGGCTCCCGATTCCCCACATCATAGATCCTCTCCGTGGCATTGAGGTGGAAGGGGAAGGCACAGGGATGCAGCTTAAGGTCCTGGGCAGAACGTTGGGACAGGGCAGCCCTCACTCTGATATCTGAAGCGTCGGCCTCCACCAAGCATCGGCCCCACCAGTCACTCCACCTTCCCGGGAGCCCCGTTTATCTCCGCCAGAATGCTTTAATGGAGAGCTGAGCACCTGTCGGTCCTGTACTGCCATTCTGCTGGTGACAGCCCCGACCTGCCTAGCTGCATCAGCTCGGGGAGCGGTGACTCAGCCATCTTTGGTGATTCTCGGGGAGGGTCGGGAACCCTCGGGTTCTCTCGGCAACGGGACCATCTGGGACTTCCGGGATGACTCTGAAAATGAGGGCACACTGACCCAAAATCGCCGACAGGTGCTTGGCTCTCCATTAAAGCATTCTGGCGGAGGTAAGTGGGGCTCACGGGAAGGTGGAGTGACCGGTGGGGCCGTGCTGCTAGCCGCCGAGTTACCGACGGGTTGTGGGGCTACCACCGTGGCAGGCTGCCTCCCCAACATTGTCCAATGTCCGGTCATGGCGCTCAGCCAATGTCTGAACCCCCATCATAAGGCCCCGAAGCAATTCCTTGTGCCTGCCAATGGAAGCTCCTTGGGAGTAGATGGCGATGCGCAGCTGGTCCGAGTCTGCTGGGTCAGTCATGGCCAGTTCGTACTATCAGCGTACAGGTGAGACCCAGGCACAGACAATGTTGGAATAACAATAAATATATAATTAGGAGGTTGTTCCTTTACATGGTGTGACAGCTGATACTTTGGTAGATCAAAATATCCACTACCATTCAAAAGTTTGGGGTCACTTAGAAATGTCCTTGTTTTTGAAAGAAAAGCTATTTTTTTGTCCATTAAAATAACATCAAATTGATCATAAATACAGTGTAAACATTGTTAATGTTGTAAATGACTATTGTAGCTGGAAACTGCAGATTATTTTATGGAATATCTACATAGGCGTACAGAGGCCTAATATCAGCAACCATCACTCCTGTGTTCCAATGGCACGTTGTGTTAGCTAATCCAAGTTTATCATTTTAAAAGGCTAATTGATCATTTAGAAAACCCTTTTGCAATTATGTTAGCACAGCTGAAAACTGTTGTGCAGATTAAAGAAGCAATACATCTGGCCTTCTTTACACTAGTTGAGTATCTGGAGCATCAGCATTTGTGGGTTCGATTACAGGCTCAAAATGGCCAGAAACAAATAACTTTCTTTGTGATCCGTCCAAACAATGAATGGATGTTCCGCTCCTTCCAGCCAGTGCCTCCATTCCTCCAACGCCATCTTCACAGCGAGGGGCTCCCGATTCCCCACATCATAGATCCTCTCCGTGGCATTGAGGTGGAAGGGGAAGGCACAGGGATGCAGCTTAAGGTCCTGGGCAGAACGTTGGGACAGGGCAGCCCTCACTCTGATATCTGAAGCGTCGGCCTCCACCAAGCATCGGCCCCACCAGTCACTCCACCTTCCCGGGAGCCCCGTTTATCTCCGCCAGAATGCTTTAATGGAGAGCTGAGCACCTGTCGGTCCTGTACTGCCATTCTGCTGGTGACAGCCCCGACCTGCCTAGCTGCATCAGCTCGGGGAGCGGTGACTCAGCCATCTTTGGTGATTCTCGGGGAGGGTCGGGAACCCTCGGGTTCTCTCGGCAACGGGACCATCTGGGACTTCCGGGATGACTCTGAAAATGAGGGCACACTGACCCAAAATCGCCGACAGGTGCTTGGCTCTCCATTAAAGCATTCTGGCGGAGGTAAGTGGGGCTCACGGGAAGGTGGAGTGACCGGTGGGGCCGTGCTGCTAGCCGCCGAGTTACCGACGGGCTGTGGGGCTACCACCGTAGCAGGCTGCCTCCCCAACATTGTCCAATGTCCGGTCATGGCGCTCAGCCAATGTCTGAACCCCCATCATAAGGCCCCGAAGCAATTCCTTGTGTCTGCCAATGGAAGCTCCTTGGGAGTAGATGGCGATGCGCAGCTGGTCCGAGTCTACTGGGTCAGTCATGGCCAGTTCGTACTATCAGCGTACAGGTGAGACCCAGGCACAGACAATGTTGGAATAACAAATGTTTATTATTCCAACAGGGGCAGGCAAAAGACAGGTCAGGGGCAAGCAGAGTTTGGTAATCCAGAGTAGTGGGGCAAAGGTACAAGACGGCAGGCAGGCTCACGGTCAAGGCAGGCAGAGTTCGGTAATCCAGAGTAGTGGGGCAAAGGTACAAGGCGGCAGGCAGGCTCAGGGTCAGGACAGGCAAAGTAAAGGTCGAAACCGGGAAACCAAGAAAACAGACACTTTAGAGAGACTGTAAAGGGGGAAAACGCTGGTAGGCTTGATAAACAAAACGAACTGGCAACAGCCAAACATAGAACACAGGGGATAATACACTGCGGATAATGAGGAAGATGGGCAACACCTGGAGGGTGAAACAGATCAGGGTGTGACATATACATTGTTCTTCAGTATACTCTGTCCCTCTGCACACACTTGAAACATGGCCAAATCCTTTTAAAATTGGTTTGGGGACGAAAGCTCTTATCTTAAGAGGGGACGAAAGCGTATCTTACATAACCAAGCTTCACATTTTTCTCCATTCACCCAGTGGGTCAGACTCCGGACACCAACCACAGCAGGAATTCTCTTCAGGTATTCAACCTGAAAATGTATCATCATCCCTGAGATGACTCTTTTGATGGGTGCTCTGCTCCGAAGTTCAAAGCGCGATACTTCTGTTGTCCCTATTCTTTTGAGTCCCATTGCAATCTTCCTCTGTTCTTCAGAAATACAATTAATCAAAATAAGACCACTCCTGGTCACTCTGATAGACTCCACTTCTCCCAGCGCATACTTCACCATTTTCAACACCTCAAACGGGTCTCCCACATATGCATCCTTACTCAACAAACTCATCCCAACAGGAAACAAGTAATTATCGTTCATACACGTATCCCCCACTCCAATTTTAAACTATCCTTTTAGTTACATTTTTGGACACACGGTTTTCCATTCAGGACATTGATCTTCACCAACTTTGCTCAATGCTTGATTTGAACTCAGCATCCACTTCCTCCATCTCTCCAGCTCTATCCACCGAGTGCTTTACTGAAAAGTTGAACTTCTTAAAATACTTCAGGAAGTCAATCTAACAATCGACTTCAATACCCATAGTGCATAGTATTAGAACTACTGCTACGGACACCCACATAGGACATAAATGCTTAGTCCTAATACATAACAATTTATTCACAAAAACTGATATAAAACAACTGTTGCAAGGGCATGAGGAAGACTTGTAATGTGAATGTTTTGCTAATGTTTTCAACCTCGCAAACTAACCTTAAAACAGGGAGATGTAGCCTATACAAAAAAGCTGTCCGGACAAGACCATTTTTCTCTAGTGGATTATTTATTATTATTTATTAAGCTAGAGGTTCCTATCTCCATCACTAACTTTAAGCATCAGCTGTCAGAGCTGCTTATCGATCACTGGACCTGTATATAGCCCTTCTGTAAATAGCCCACCCTACTACCTCATCCCCATATTTATTATTTTCGCTCCTTTTGCACTCCAGTATCTCTATTTGCACATCATCATTTGCACATCTATCACTCCAGTGTTAATTCTAATTTGTAACTTATTTTGCCAATATGGCCTATTTATTGTCCTACCTTCCTAACCTTACTGCATTTTGCACTACATTTGCACACTCTGTATATAGATTCTCTATTGTGTTATTGACTGTACGTTTGTTTATTCTCATGTGTAACTCTGTGTTCTTTTTTGTCGCACTGCTTTGCTTTGTCTTGGCCAGGTCGCAGATGTAAATGAGAACTTGTTCTCAACTGGCCTACCTGGTTAAAAAAAATATTATAGTGTTTGAGGTAGAAATGTTACATGTATGATTTGCAGTTTGTTTTGTTCTACCCAATATCACAAATCACAAAACGTATTTGAAATTCGAAACAATTTTTTCATGTCCACCACACAATTTGGTATACAGTGCATTTCATATAATGCATTTAAAAAAATTTGTGTTCTCACTTTTTGTTGTTGTAGTAAAGTTCACATTTAAATAAAATTCATGTCGAACTACAACTGCGCTGCGTTTTGGTCTGCCTCTCACCACGATCATGACAACCATTGATAGTTCTAGGGGCCATTTTGAGACCTTCAGGAGCATCAGGTACTGCTACCAATGGCCTGTCCATCTTTTTGTGAGAAATTACACTGGTCACTTAAAACATTTTTTAATTTTTTATAAAGTATATATTTATAACGTAAAAATAGCTCATACTTTGAGGCTGCACAAAAATACTTAACAAATTATTAGTAAAGGGTTTATAAGGACCTATATTAAACATCTTATGAATGGAGTAATGATTAATAAACTATTTACTAATACATTATAAATTATTTGTTACATGGAGTTATTGTTTGCTGCCTTGCTACTGAGGACTTATTCTGATACTTTTTAAAATTGTTCCTTAAACTTAATTTCATTGTTGTGATAAGTTATATTTCTTACACATCATTGATAAGTATGTTATTCAGAACAGTTTCAATTGTTAAAAAGGCATTGAATCTGAACCTTCAAATTAGTTATATGACATGTCTAAATAGCCAGCCCGATTGAGTACAAATCATTATGAAATTGCTTCAGGAGTTCTGCACAGAATCTTTATATTAAGAGAACCAAAAAGTCTTTGTACCTGCATTAGCTACACCTTGAACTAAAGTCCTCCCTGAGCATTGACCTCCCCCGTCTACGTGAAGTCGCACAGAAAGCTAATTAACTTTCACTATCCTTACTTCTTTGCAACGCCGGGGTCTTTTGTGCGCCAGTCAGGCTTCGGTTGCCGAGCATCTACTTCTGGAAGGATTTGTTGTTTAGTAATTGGTTGGAAAGGCTGAACAGATAATGAAAGATGGCAAGTTAAAAGTGAAGGCCACTCTCGGTTTCTCTCAAAGAGACTCAATAGTGGTGAGGATGGGCTATAGGAAAGTGAAAGATTAGATTTTTTAAAAGGTGAGATGAACACTAGTGCTATCCAAACTTATTCCACCCCAAAAAATGTAATACACTTAACCATGTTTGACATGACATGTCTGGTAAATAAACGTTTGAATATGATCCATAGACCAAAATGCTAGTTCTAAGAAAGCTCTTGTATTCACAAGCTTAAAGGGCTACATCGTGATTTTGGCAATGTGTCCCTTTATCTACATTTCCCAGAGTAAGATTAACTCGTGGATAGCATATTGAAGTCTCTGTGTCGAGTATAGAAGTTAGGGAGTGTTTGCGAGCCAATGCTAACTAACTTTAGCGCAATGACTGGAAGTTTACTTTATCTACTTCCCTAGAGTATGATGAACTTGTGGATACCATTTGTATGTCTCTCTGTCGAGTAATAAATGAAGTTAGAGGTAGTTCTCAAGCCAATGCTAACTAGCGTGGAGTCTAGTCGTTGCGCTAATGCTAGTTAGCATTGACTCATTGACAAAATCCTGAAGTATCCCTTTAAAGTAACTCTCCAGTTTCCATATTTCTATGAAATATGACCTATAATTAATTACAATATGAATTAATTTGTTTTCCTTCCCCAAAAATTGCAATTAAGTATTTTAAAAAGCAGTTTTTCTGTGTTGGAATGGTGTGGGCGTACCCCTACAACAGAATGGTGTGGGCGTATATAATGCGAGTAGACCGCTCATTGGCCAGCTCATCTTAGCAAGCATTTTTTAAATTGTCTGTTTGAGATACACATTTGAGGTGGGGTTTTAGAAGTGTTTTTTCTCAAATGTATGCTTTGGCCTCAAATACGAGTATAGAGTGAGTCATCATCATTATTTGGGTATGAGTTAACAGAATATTAACTTTTAAAAGTGAGATAATAATAATATTAATAATATCACTACTAAGTTGAACAATACTGCACCTGCCACAAACCCAAGGATCCACAGAAGCCATCCATTCCCATTTTCTAAACGAAATGATAGCAATATTATGCCCCTATTTAAAACATTGAACAGTCCAGTTGTGATAAATTACAATCAATTTCAACATGGTGTGGTGAGGAGAATCTCTCCGCTGGAGTTTCATCAAAAGTGATTGCCGCCTGCAGAAAATTGTTTTAGTATAAATCAAGTCCTAGGAATCCACTTTCCCATTCCACCTTTATGTTAATATAAAACGAAAGGCTTTAATAGAATTGTAATCAACAGCAAATGCTCCCAGACTAATTGCTCTAAATTTCACATAACTTCTCAACAGATACTTGAATATCAGGTCCATCTTCATTTGTCTGCGTCTTGCGATTTTAAAGTTTGGGTTCCTTTCTGAGAAAAGGCCATTGTGATCCATGTTAATGTTTTTTTTATATTCCAGAGCCATACTTGCCATGATCTTCTGTTAAGAATTCTATCCCTTTCAATCATTATTGCTCCCCTATTGAAGAGCCTGGTAATAAGTGGGGCAGGTCGTTAAATGTCAAAAGGATTGTGTGCTAGTGACTATGTTAGAGAGCTTTAACTAGTGTTACTGGAGTCACTAGACCATAGACCAACAGATGAGCATCAGGCAGGGACATTGTAGTCATAAACACTAGAAAGAAACTACATTTTTCAACAGGCTTGGGTTATTTTTGCGTTCAATCCCTTAGCAGTCAGCGGACTCTCACATGTTGATTGGGAATATTAATCTTAATGGATTTTATTGGCCGCCTGCCTGTATCCATTAATCAACTCTCTCATTGATACAGTATGGGGCGCTTTGATTCACCACCACAACAGATGAAGATGAACTCAGCAATATATTTCTCATTATAACACCACACTCGACATAAATATTAATAGCATACTTTTCAGCTTGTGGGTATGAATCATTTTTGTAGACAGGGAATTTTAACATCCACCCATGCATGCCCAAGAACAGTACATAAGCAAGGCATCGTGATAAACAACCAGTGCATTAAGGTACGGCCAAGAAAAATAAACAACTATCCGATCCACATATTCAAGGTGGCATTTATTCGATGTAGCTACTCACAGGGTACTTACGCAGCCTCTATGGATGTACAAATCTTAATTTGAACTTGCAGTTTGTCAATAGCAATGTATCAACAATGGCTCAGTGTTATCTCTGATCGTGTTTATGAATACTTTGACACTTTACAAATGTCAGCATGCCGGATGCCAGTGGTGTATTGCTTGCATTGGTCATATGTTGTGTGTTACTTTGGACATGATGCTTTGAAGAATATCACATAAATCAATGTAATTGCATCAAGTTCGTATTGGTCTCACATCTTTGTACTACAGTATTTCTCTTTGGTTTATAACACCCTTGCCATTGCATATTAAAGCATTTTAAAGGGGGTTGGCGGTGTATTAAGCCTAGTTAAATGCTATAGAAAGGTTATAGGTATATTAAGCAGTAGCGATGAGTGGGTAAAATCACTGAGAAAGCCAGGGGAAAAAATAAATATTACAACCTATGTGTTGTGATAATTGCATTGTTTGCTCTATAACCTGTTAGTTCGTATTCCTTGCCACCGTGATATATAGGCCTAAGACCGAGACAATATGAAGACACAGTGAAAGAATAAATTCAACTACACATTTGTTTAATCACAAAACTGGAGAGCAACATCTGTCCACAAAGCATATTGCATGTAACAAACAGTTACATGACCTACAGCATGGTCAAGCAAGTTAATGTTTCTGACACTTTCGGACTACTAAACAACTATTGATTTACAACCCCAGAACTTTAACGCAAGTCACAAAGAAAAAAGGAGCTGCCAGCACCATTTAAACTTCAACATCATCAAATCACCTATACTTCATGGCCAAAAGTATGTGGACACCTGCTCGTCGAGCATCTCATTCCAAAACCATGGGCATTAATATGGAGTTGGTCCCCCCTTTGCTGCTATGACAGCCTCCACTCTTCTGGGAAGGCTTTCCACTGGATCAAATCAAATCTTATTGGTCACATACACATATTTAGCAGATGTTATTGCGGGTGTAGCGAAATGCTTTTGTTCCTAGCTCCAACAGTGCAGTCGTATCTAACAATTCACAACAATACACAAATCTAAAAGTAAAAGAATGGAATAAATAAATATTAGGACGAGCAATGTCAGAGTGGCATTTAATAAAATACAGTAGAATAGAATACAGTATAGACATATGAGATGAGTTAAGCAGTATGTATACATTATTAAAGTGACTAGTGTTCCATTATTAAAGTGACCAGTGATTCCATGTATATAGGGTGGCAGCCTCTAAGGTGCAGGGTTAGGTAGCCGGGTGGTAGTCGGCTAGGGATGGCTATTTAACAGTCTGATTGCATTGAGATAGAAGCTGTTTTTCAGACTCTCGGTCCCAGCTTGGATGCACCTGTACTGACCTCGCCTTCTGGATGATAGCGGGGCGACTAGGCAGTGACTGTTGGAACATTGCTGTTGGAACAAGATCATTAGTTAGGTTGGGCACTGATTTTGGGTGATTAGGCCTGGCTCGTAGTCTGCGTTCCAATTCATCCCAAAGGTGTTCGATGGGTTCAGGTCAGGGTTCTGTGCAGGCCAGTCAAGTTCTTCAACACCGATCTCGACAAACCATTTCTGTATGGACCTCGCTTTGTGCATTGGGGCATTGTCATGCTGGAACAGGAAAAGGCCTTCCCCAAACTGTTGCCACAAAGTTGCAAATGCAGAATCGTCTAGAATGTCATTGCATGCTGTATAGTTAAGATTTCCCTTCACTGGAACTAAGGGGCCTAGCCCAAACCATGAACAACAGCCCCAGACCATTATTCCTCCTCCACCAAACTTTACAGTTGGCACTATGCATTGGGGCAGGTAGCAATCTCCTGGCATCCGCCAAACCCAGATTTTTCCATCGGACTGTCAGATGGTGAAGCGTGATTCATCACTCCAGAGAAACCCATTTCATGAAGCTCACAACAAACATTTATTCTGCTGATGTTGCTTCAGGCAGTTTTTGAACTCAGTAGTGAGTGTTGCAACCGAGGACAGACGTGCTTCAGCACTCTGAGGTACCGTTCTGTGTGCTTGTGTGCCATACCACTTCGCGGCTGAGCCATTGTTGCTCCTAGAAGTTTCCACTTCACAATAACAGCACTTACAGTTGACCGGGGCAGCTCTAGCAGGGCAGAAATTTGATGAACTGACTTGTTGGAAAGATGGCATCCTATAACAGTGCCACGTTGAAAGTCACTGAGCTCTTCAGTAAGGCCATTCTACTGCCAATGTTTGTCTATGGAGATTGCATGGGTGTGTGCTTGATTTTATACACCTGTCAGCAACAGGTGTGGTAGAAATTGCAGAATCCACACATTTTAAGGGGTGTCCACATAGTTTTGTGTGTATATGTAGTGTATGCTTAGTCTAATGCAGTGACAATTAAAAGGTAACAAAAACATTTCAGTCAAATCAACGTAAGCTAAATATGATGTGGCTGTACATTGTACTGATTTCTGATTTCTGTGTGTGTGTGCGTGCGTGAGTGAAAATAGAAAAAACATGTTGACTCACCCTACTTGTAGAGAAACACCAATGCCATCCTCTTCTCTTTCATGTCGACAAAACGGTCTATGACTCTGTCATACAGTAGGCTACACACTTTTAGTTTTTGTTTTCCTGGCTAGAATGCTTGCTCGCCAGCCTAACTTCCTTTTATGGGCAATGATGAGCCAGCTAGTTAACATTAGCCTACTACATCTAGCTACATATTGAACTTCCATCCTCTCAGACCAGGGGCACAGTGTATGAATGTATGGTTGGATCAGAATCGCCGTTATAATCATTGCCCAGTATCAAGAATTAAGTAAAACCACAAGTCAAAATCCCTATCTCCATCCATGGCTAATTTAGGAAAGGGACAATTTTAGCTAGCTAGCCACTGGAGGACAACAACAAAATGATATGCAACAGTTCAGTTTTTTTTTGGTGTTGGTGTGAAGCCAAATCCAAACTGGCGCCAGAACTATTCACAGTTGAGCTCGCTCAGATTAGCTCAATGCTGATTGGCTATTGTTTTATACTGTTTTTATCAAAGGGAAGCCACTTTTTTGATCAGACAGCATCAGATACAGTCGTATGCAAAAGTTTGGGCACCCCTGACAATTTCCATGATTTCCATTTATAAATAATTGGGTGTTTGGATCAGCAATTTCATTTTGATCTATCAAATAACTGATGTACACAGTAATATTTCAGTAGTGAAATTAGGTTTATTGGATTAACAGAAAATGTGCAATATGCATCAAAACGAAATTAGACAAGTGCATAAATTTGGGCACCTCAACAGAAAAATCACATCAATATTTAGTAGAGCCTCCTTTTGCTAAAATAACTAGACGCTTCCTATAGCCTCTAATGAGTGTCTGGATTCTGGATGAAGGTATTTTGGACCATTCCTCCTTACAAAACATCTCCAGTTCAGTTAGGTTCGATGGTTGCCGAGCATGGACAGCCCGCTTCAAATCATCCCACAGATTCTCAATGATATTCAGGTCTGGGGACTGGGATGGCCATTCCAGAACATTGTACTTGTTCCTCTGCATAAATGCCCGGGTAGATTTTGAGCAGTGTTTTGGGTCGTTGTGTTGTTAAAATATCCAGCCCCGGCGTAACATCAACTTTGTGACTGATTCTTCAACATTATTCCCAAGAATCTGCTGATATTGAGTGGAATCCATGCGATCCTCAACTTTAACAAGATTCCCAGTACTGGCACTGGCCACACAGCCCCACAGCATGATGGAACCCCCACCAAATTGTACTGTGGGTAGCAAGTGTTTTTCTTGGAACGCTGTGTTATTTTGCCGCCATGCATAACGCCCCTTGTTATGACCAAATAACTCAATATTTGTTTCATCAGTCCACAGCACCTTATTCCAAAATGAAGCTGGCTTGTCCAAATGTGCGTTTGTGGCATGTGTACAGAAAAGGCTTCTTCCGCATCACTCTACCATACAGCTTCTCCTTGTGCAAAGTGCGCTGAATTGTTGAATGATGCACAGTGACACCATCTGCAGCAAGATGATGTTGTAGGTCTTTGGAGGTGGTCTGTGGGCTGTTTTTGACCGTTCTCACCATCCTTCGCCTTTGCCTCTCCAATATTTTACTTGGCCTGCCACTTCTGGCCTTAACAAGAACTGTGCCTGTGGTCTTCCATTTCCTCACTATGTTCCTCACAGTGGACACTGACAGCTTACATCTCTGCGATAGCTTTTTGTAGCCTTCCCCTACACCATAATGTTGAACAATCTTTGTTTTCAGGTCATTTGAGAGTTGTTTTGAGGCCCCCATGTTGCCACTCTTCAGAAGAGAGTAAAAGAGAACAACAACTTGCAATTGGCCACCTTAAATACCTTTTCTCATGATTGGATGCACTTGTCTATGAAGTTCAAGGCTTAATGAGCTCACCAAACCAATTGTGTGTTTCAATTAATCAGTGCTAAGTAGTTACAGGTATTCAAATCAACAGAATGATTTTTCATTCTGATATTTTTCACATCTGATTTAATTCCATACAACTTAATATTGCTACACTAAAAATCTTTGTCTGGACAATACCCCAGTACTCAGCTTTTATTAGAAAATTAATGGCATGCCACTGTGATCATTTTCTGTGACGACAGAGTAAATTATTATGCAGCCTCAGAGCGGTGCCCAAACTTTTGCATACGACTGTAGATGGGCTACACTGACAGTGGGGCGTTGTTTCGCACGCTCGGACGCTTTCTTCGGTGAGATACATTCAACCTCTTGCGAAATGAAGGAAAATTATGAAACACAGAGAAACGAAAGATAAATGATTTAGGTTTTCATATTTGGTAAAGTTTTTTGGGAAGCCTGGCTTCCTTTGGCATCCATGAATACACGCCACTGATATTAAGCATATTGAAAGACTATTGAAAGGCTGTAGATTTGAGCTATTGAGTTGTTGCCCCAACCCTCATGTAGAATTGGTTAAATGACCTGTCAGTTAGGCTGACAATGTTTCTGATTGGTCCTGTGTCTCCAGGTATACAACCAACATTATAAGGCTGTGCTGGACGGCATGGAGACAGACAGCATCATGGAGATTGACCCCGCCCACCGCATTGAGATATTCAGGATGGGCAACGGTAGCAATGAGGTACTCGAGGTCCACGACTTCAAACATGTAAGTATTGACAAAATATACATTAGGTACAGTATACTTTATGCGTACTTCATATGCAGTCTATTTTTTATTATTATTATTATTATTATTGTAGTTTTTTTTACAGAAGGATTGAGTTTGTATTTGAGCCCTTTCCAAATTGTTTGTAGATTTTGTAAAACTATTTCTGTTCACCTGATTATCTTCATCGACAATACTCTGATCTCTCTCCTGTTTTTCTCTCTCTCTCTCTCTCTCTCTCTCTCTCTCTCTCTCTCTCTCACAGAAAAAGCTGATGTGACAATGTGTCATAAATAATACTAAATGTCTAATAACAAGAGCTTTCAATTCCCTCTCCTACACAATCCCTTACCCACCACGCACACACGCATATCAAAAAATAAATAATGTAATAAAGTGCTTTCTAGAACCTAAAAGGGTTATTCTGCTTTCCCCATGCGAGAATCCTTTTAGAGAACCCTTTTTGGTTCCAGGTATAAATAACCCTTTTGGGTTCCATATAGAAGACAGTTCTACATTGAACCCAAAAGGGTTCTACCTGGAACCAAAAAGGTTTTTCCTATGGGAACAGCTGAAAAACCTTTTTGGAACCCTTTTTTCTAAGATTGTACCTTAATATCTAAATATCAAATAACAAAAGGTCTCAATTACGTCTCATACTCACACACCAGCATGTGCGCGCACACACACACCCCCCCACACACACACACAGAGAAAGCATGCCTGTTGCTAGTTCCGCCTCCATCCCATCCAGTTAGGTTGAGCGAGCAGAATAATTCCAGCGTCATTGTGATTACAAAGGAAAAGAAGAGATTGGAGGAAAACACTGACCTTATTATAAGTTATACTAAGTGTTAGCTGAGGGGGGTGGGTTTTGCATTGATTTTTAAAAAGAAAAGATGTTTCAAGTCATTACAAATTCAAAAGCCACCTTAAAAACAATCTCCGTCAAGCCCAAGGGCTGTGAATGAGGAATTGAAATGGGTAGATAATGCTGCTTCTTTTGTTTCAGGTTAATACATGGAACATGCTGCAGGAAGAACCTAGGGAACAAGAAGTGGATATAATAATACCAGTAAAAGACAGGACTGGCATTCAAGCATATTCATCAGTCTATTAAATAAGAATAATTATGGCCACATAGTGCAACTACCATCAACACATCTAATGTATTTCTATGTAGCTCTTCTAAAAAATATACATTTCCGTCTATCATTTCATTTAGAATTCAATGCAAACCATGGTTCATATTGACAGCATCCTTGTGTATTTTGAAGGTTTTGTTAAAAATTCTATCTGGAACTAGAGTAAAGCTCTAAATTATTCATAGTACACAATCAATGACCTTCAAACAATATCAAAATAAGCAATAATAAAATAATACATTTCAAATATTGATGTGTATAGACGAGAGTAGGCCTCAATTTTAGTTTTCCAGAACCTTGAGCTAGACATTAATGCAAACTTGTGTTCTACGAATTGATTCAATCTAAGACAATGATCCCTTTTTATGTGCCAGATTACCTGTATGAGCAACATACATTACCTCAAGTCATATCAATCAAGATTCTATGTTATACTATAATTATCTGCTTTACATTTAGTCATTAAATAATCAATATTTTCCTTAAACTACATACTGTTTCCAATATCCAAAGATGGCATGTGTTATTGTTTACGACCAGCGTCATGAATCCTGGGTTGATAGATAGATAGATAGATAGATAGATAGATAGATAGATAGATAGATAGATAGATAGATAGATAGATAGATAGATAGATAGATAGATAGATAGATAGATAGATAGATAGATAGATAGATAGATAGATAGATAGATAGATAGATAGATAGATAGATAGATAGATAGATAGATAGATAGATAGATAGATAGATAGATAGATAGATAGATAGATAGATAGATAGATAGATAGATAGATAGATAGATAGGTACTTTATTGATCCCCCGGGGGGGAAATTTCATTGTCAAGCAGCTACAACAAAACACAGGGCAGGTGCAAGATGCCACAACGAAAGTACACAAAAGACAGATACACGGTACATGATACATAGAGGGGCAGTATGAAAAAGTATAGAAATACAAGATATCTGGAGTGCAAAAAAAAGCTATAAAAGGACATTGCATAGTATGGGTGGTTGGCTGAATATGTACACTATACGTTGGTGGATGTTGGATGGTTAACTATACTATACAGGTCGATGGCAGAGAAATACTTCAGTAGCTAAAAATGCGTATGATATGAGCGAGGGTAATAATAGTTTACTAATAGACAGACTGGCTAAATGAACAGGTAAGTGAAAATTTTGCATGGTTAAATTAGCTGTACAGTTAGGTATACAGTTATATTTACAGATAAGTGAATACTTGCATGTTTACACAAACTGTACAGGTAAATGACAGGAAGAGATACTTTAATAGCTAAATGTGTGTATGATATCATTTGGGGTAATAATAGTAATTCCCTTAAAAATACAGTCCTTAGTGCGCAGGGTTTAATTACAGACAACTGCACTTATTGCACATTCGATATACTAAAAGCAATGAGAAAAGGTGCAACTGGCAGGATACTAATATGCATTCCTGAGTGAATGCCTACGTCCAATAATTACTTACAATATTGCATGTGATATAATATAACAACTGTACATGAGTATGTATATACAGACCTGTATGAATAAATAGGTCCTGAGTGGATGAGTGCTGACGGACCAGAGTTACTCACGGATGGATGCATAATTGTTAAAATAGGTCCTAGCACCCCAACAGTTCCAGATCTATGTTGCCGACGGCACGGCACCCCTGTGAGGCATTATACAGTCTCATAGCCGCCGGCAGGAAGGACCTCCTGTAGCGCTCTCTGGCACACCGTGGTGGGATCAGTCTGTGACTGAAAGTGCTCCTCTGCGTCATAACCATAGCGTGCAGAGGGTGGGTGACGTTGTCCATGATGGCCAGCAGTTTGGCCAGGATCCTTCTCTCCGCCACCTCCTCTAGAGTGTCAAGGCTCATCCCCAGGACAGAGCTAGCCTTCCTGATCAGCTTATTTACCCGAGAAGCATCACCGGCTTTGATGTTTGCTCCCCAGCACACCACTGCAAAAAAGATGGCACTGGCCACCACAGACTGGTAGAAGGTATGCAGTAGTTTACTGCACACGTTGAAGGACCTGAGCCTCCTCAGAAAGTAGAGTCGGCTCTGGCCCTTTTGGTACAGGGCCCCGGTGTTACCAGCCCATTCCAGTCTGTTGTCCATATGGACACCCAGGAACTTGTATGACTCAACCATTTCCACATCCATCCCCTTCATAGGGACTGCAGTCAGTTGTGCCTTGGTTCTCCTGAAGTCCACCTCCATCTCCTTAGTTTTGCTGATGTTGAGCTGAAGGTGGTTCTGCTCACACCACAACACAAAGTCACTGATTGTGCTCCTGTACTCCTCCTGTGTCCATTAGGCTCAAAACAGAAGAAAATGGACTGAAAGAGGAAGGTACTGACTGTAGTTGTCCAAAAACAAACAATCATTTAGATTTTCCGTTGCAACATTTTTTTCCTGTGTTGTGCCTTAATGAGCACGACCCTGAACACGACAGTGAATGAAAGTGAATGAAAGGAAATCACAAACACTCAGAGATAATATTTAACGGCATGGGTTTAGGGTCCCCGTTCACAGGAGCCGAGGGGAGAGTTTGTGGTTAATAACTGATGATTTCTTAAAGGTAGAATGAGCAGCCATGTTTGTTTCCTCAACACATTACCTGGGCTGAGATGGGAATATAGAGCCCAAGTGACAATGATTAGTACAGCGTCCCCAAATCTTTCTCTACAGTGGCGAATACAATGAGCTCTCCAATCAAATCATTGTTCGATTGGAAAGCTTAAAGCTGTCAGTGTACATGTAGCGTGTTTAATCAGAGGTGAATAGCGAGCCGGTATTCTGACATTGTTTCATAAACCTTGCATCCTTTTCCCATGCATTATTCCCATAATGATGTGTATTTTCTGATTGACCAACTCCGTTTGTCATTGCATCACTTCACGAGATTGTCCTTTTTGTCTCTCTCTAGCGGCTCTCGCCATTACAGTAAATTAAACAGGGGTTTGTCACAATAAAGTCAGGCATAAACATTATACTTTTGTGTCGGCGACTAATATTGTAACGTTTTATAGACATGGGGATTATGACAGGCATTGCTTCGTATCGCGTCGTCGTGTGTGACCTCTAAAGACAAGTGGAATAGAACGTCCGTATTTCCAAGTTAACGCTACTTTAAGGAAGTCGGAAAAGCATTAGAGATCCACGCCATGTAGATGTAATTAAATTCAGGTTGAATCAAGTCCATTTTCATGCCACCACTTATCGTGATATAATGTTAAGGCGAGCGTGGCTGGTGAAGATCCAGCACTCTATTCTCAGACGCTCATGACTCTATGGTATTACAATGTTAAGGCCCTAGAGGCGGCATGAGTTACAAACTCATATGCTTTCATACTTATTCCAGCAGAACTACTTAGTCAGACAGATAATGGCTCACAGAGAGATAATTAACAGATATGTCTGCTTTGTTGAAATAGGCTGTCTCCTGTTGTCGTCAAATTGAAAAGGCCCTGAATTCCACAAGGTGGAGGATCATCAATGGCAATGAAAAGAGTGGCTCTTCACTAGGCTGCACAGATTAAGAGAATGACAGTGACCTATGACTGACTAATTCAGCGGGGGCAGCCTCCGTGGAGACACTGGATGCATTCTAAATCGCACCCTATTCCACATACAGTGCCTACAGTGTTTTCACACCCCTTGACTTTTTCCACATTTTGTTGTGTTACAAAGTGGTATTAAAATGGATTTATTTGTCATTTCTTTGTCAACAATCTACATGAAATACTCCAATGTCAAAGTGGAAGAAAAAGTCAAACATTTGTAAAAAGAAATATGAAAAATAAAACACTAACATGACTAGATAAGTATTCAACCTCCGGAGTCAATACATGTTAGAATCACCTTCGGAAGTGATTACAGTTGTGAGTCTTTCTGGGTAAGTCTCTAAGAGCTTTGCAGACTTGGATTGAACAACATTTGCACATCATTCTTTTTTAAGTTCTTCAAGTTCTGTCAAGTTGGTTATCGATCATTGCTAGACAGCCATTTTCAAGTCTTGCCACAGATTTTCAAGCCGATTTACAGTAAGTCAAAAGTGTAACTAGGCCACTCAGGAACATTCAATGTCGTCCTGTTAAGCAACTCCAGTGTATATTTGGCCTTGTGTTTTAGGTTACTGTCCTGATGAAAGGTGAATTTGTCTCTCAGTGTCTGTTGGAAAGCAGACTGAACCAGGCTTTCCTATAGGATTTTGCCCGTGCTTAGCTCTATTTCGTTTTATTTTTATCCCCCAAAAAAATCCCTAGTCCTTGCCAATGACAAGCATAGCCATAACATGATGCAGCCACCACCATGCTTGAAAGTATGAAGTGGTACTCAGTAATGAGTTGTGTTGAATTTGCCCCATACATAACATTTTGTAATCAGGACAAAAAGTGAATTGCTTTGTTACATTTTTTGCAGTACTTAGTGCCTTCTTGCAAACAGGATACACGTTTTGGAATATTTGTATTCTGTATAGGCTGCTTTCTTTCCCCTCTGTCGTTTAGGATAGTAATGTGTAGTAACTACAATGTTGTTGATCCATGCTCAGTTTTCTCCTATCAGAGCCATTGAACTCTGTAACTGTTTTAAAGTCACCATCGGCCTCAAGGTGAAATCATTGAGCAGTTTCCTACCTCTCCAGCACCTGAGTTAGTAAAGACGCCTATATCTTTGTAGACTGGGTGTATTGATACACCATCCAAAGTGTAATTAATAACTTCACCATGCTCAAAGGGATATCCAATGTCTGCTTTTTTAGTTTTTTACCCATCTACCAATAGGTGCCCTTCTCCCTGGTCTTTGTGGTTGAATCTGTGTTTGAAATTCACTGCTTGACTGAGGGACCTTACAGATAAGTGTGTGTGTGGGGTACAAAGATTAGGTAGTAATTCTTAAATCATGTTAAACACTATTATTGCACACAGAGGGAGTCCATTGAACTTATTATGTGACTAGTTAAGCACATTTTGCTATAACAAAGGGATTTTATATTTATTGACTCAAGACATTTCAGCTTTTCATTTTTTATTAATGTTAAAAAAGAAAGACAAACATAATTCCACTTTGACATTATGGGGTATCTGTAGGCCAGTGACACAAAATCTCAATTTAATAAATGTTTTATTCAGGTTGTAACACAACAAAATGTGAAAAAAGTCAAGGGGTGTTAATGCTTTCTGAAGGCACTATCAAGTGCAACCGCTGCTCCGCCCTAGGACATGTTGCTTGGCTCTCCTGCTTGAGATGTCCTCTCTATGAAGTATTGTTTAGCCAGGAAGAACCCCTCGTTTTTTTACTCAGTCTGTTCTAAAAGCGAGGTTTGTGTTGAAGGAGCTGAGCTGTCTTTGAATGTGCTGTAATCTAGAAAAGCGGTAGAAAAACGGTAGAAGGAAAAAAACAAAGATGGAGAATATCAGAAGGCACCTCTGAACCCTAACTAGGTTCTAACTTCTCTTAGTTATTAAGAACTTTGATTTTTCTTCAAGAGACTGAAGAAACGTTTTGAAAAAGGATATCGCCCTGTCGCTTTGCTGTTCCACATCACAGACAAAATAATGAATGATACATATCTGAATTTTGTATTATTCCTTCTCTCTTTTTCCCCTCAAAGGGAATCACAGGTATTCGGTTCGCCAAACATCAGAGGTGTTACATCAAGACCCAGACCAGGGAGCTTCCCAAAGTGACAGATGTGGCGACCTTGAACACAGAGATACTGGTATGAATATCTGCATCTCTCTGACTCATTGTGTGTGTGTGTGTGTGTGTGTGTGTGTGTGTGTGTGTGTGTGTGTGTGTGTGTGTGTGTGTGTGTGTGTGTGTGTGTGTGTGTGTGTGTGTGTGTGTGTGTGTGTGTGTGTGTGTGTGTGTGTGTGTGTGTGTGTGTGTGTGTGTGTGTGTGTGTGTGTGAGTGTGTGTGGAGGAAAATATTATGCATTTTGCAGGGGTAGTAGGAATAAACAGAGAAGCGGAGTCGGAGAGCTGCGCTGAAATACTCACCCTTACCATCCGCTCCTCTCCGCCCTCTCCCGCTGAAGTATAATCTCTGTCTCCAGCTCACATGAAACCGTCTGAAAGCTGCCCACAAACCCACCAACCCCCTTTGTGGCTCACATCAAATGGTGTTTGCTGTCAATCTTGAACTGATATGTTTTTTTAATCGTACCCCTCCAAAGGCTTGGCCAAAATAGCCTAAAGGGGTTAGTGTGAAAGAGAACATAAGAGAGGGTTCGGAGGAAGAAGTATAAGCCATTAAAGGGTGCGTAAATGTATCTCCTTCTCCAAACTTCGAGCGATTCATTTCATTTCTCCTGGCCTAATAACCGTATGTGAAGTTCGGCGGATGAATGCCTCACGCAACATTTTCAGCCTCTACCATACTCCACTCTCATTTACATTTGACACATGGCTCCAACTGGGCTGGGAAATATCGAAATGCTATTCCATCATTAAAATATTTTTTTTACGTTGCTCCATTGTCATGCCAAGTAAGTCCCAGATATCCCTTTCTGACTTAACGGCAAGCTGTTTAGATGAAGAACCAGACTGCATCCCCTTCTCATCTTTTGAATGTCTTGTCCCTGTTTACAGATACTAATTGTCCAGCCTGCACCATATTCCCTTCCATTGTTGTCTTCTTTTGCGCATTGTGAAACCTAATTAGACTTCTGTGGAATCAATCAGATAGGAGCGTTGGCTGTGGTGAGGAGGAGACGGGGAGGAGAGAGGAAAAAGAGGTCCTCCAGAAGATAGAGGAAGACACTTGGTGTGTGATTAGAGCAAGGATGCACACACACTTAATCACACACACACACACGAGCGTGCAGACACACACATATGCGCACACACAGGGTTAGCTCACAATCACACTGGATTAGTGAAGACCAAGTCCCATAATATTATTATACTGGTACATAGCCTTTCTACTGTGGAAATGTCAAGTTATGACACCCTACAGTACTGTGTAAATGACACCCTTAAGTACACTGTGCAGTGCATTTCTTAATCAAATTATTTGTTCACTTATTTGTTAATTATTAACACATTGTAATTAATGAAGTAATTATATATCTTGTCAATGTATTTATTTATCATTTACTCATGTTAACTACTACATTAGCTCATACTAATTCATATAACCTTATTGTAAGGTGTTACCAGTATTGTATAACACACAGATTCTGAACAACATTATTGTAATAGCACGTCAGTGACTTGAGGGATAACCTCTCTGACCTCTGACCTCTTGTATACTTCCTCTACAATAGAAAGTAGAACGTGATGCACGGTCCATCAGAATCCACCCACACGTGGCCTTAGAGGCCTCCATCTCCCAGCCAAGTCTCCTTTAAGGCCCTGACCGTGTTACGACCGTGTGAACCACAGAGGGGTTAATTAAAAACAAAACAGCTTTTGCTGCTGCACAGCTCCAGCCGAGCCAAGCTGCAGGCTATGTGAACGTGGGCTCAGTGCTGGGCGTCTGGGGCCTCAGATTCTCATAGGTGAGGTGAAAACAATGCAGCCGGTGTAGAAACTGCGAGTGGCTGATAAGGAAATAAAGCACCTGTGGAGTAGAACCAGGTGACAAACATGAATTGTTTGCCGCCGGTATCTCCGGCCATTTTCACTTTGTTCCTCATATGAAATGATGGGAGGCTGTAATCCCTGAGCCTCCCCTAGTTTCCCTCCAGTCTTGAAGCTGATGAAATTGTCGTTGTCCTCCTCCTTCAGACAGTATTACAATGTTACATTGCCAGTGTTATTGGAGCTCTCCTTGCTCCTCGGGGTAACCACTTAGTATGTATTGCCACAACCAGCCTAGCTGGCAATGAAACCTCCTACTCAGATAAAAAAATACACAAACAAATGGCAAACGATGCATGGAAAAACAACACATTCTTGGAATTATATGTAGGTAAGTAAATGTCATATGACTAAAACAAAAAGTCATTTTGAACATATAGAGAATGAACATTAATAAAAGTGTGGGTAACATTTGACACCCAGCGTCATAACATGTAATGACACGGTCATAACCATGTCACAATGTTTCATAACAGCTGACATAACTTGTCATAACAATGTCATGACACATATTTTTAGACCTGTTGTGACATTGTGTTATTTTATAGCTGGTTATGACAACTACATAAGAGTGTCAAGACCCACAAAACCTACCACAAAAGGAAAAACATTCCATTACACCATAGCTTATGTCGCAACATCATGTTTGTTATATATATTTTTTAGTTTAGTTTTTATTAACCATGTTAAATTATCATTCTAATTGCGCACACATTGATGTCAGACATGCTCCTACCCCAATGCTCTGTTGCTGATGTCTGGGCTGAATGCTGGAGCAGATTTCAGGAGCAGGACAAGGGCATGCACATGATAGGCCTATCTGGCGTATATGGTTATAATGGTCATAATGCTTCTTGACATTCTCATAAAGTGTATTTTCTTAGTCCAAGTAAAGTGACACAGAATGATCATAATGCTTCATGACAGTGTCATAAAGTCTATTTTCTTTTAAAACTTGACTGTAAATTAATAATTACAAGAAAAAACTATTTTTTTTTGGTTTTTACACTCTTATGTAGGTGTCATAACCAGCCATAAAATAACGCAATATATGTCACAACAGGTGTAAATATATGGGTCATGACAGTGTTATTACTATATTATGACAGGTTATGACAAGTTATGACAAGTTATGTCAGCTGTTATGACATAGTATGACATGTTTATGACAGTGTCATAACATGTTATGACACTGGGTGTTGTGTTACCAAAGTGTGCAATGGTTTTACAGTATGGGAGAAGCCAGATGGTAAGTAATGTCATATACTGTACAGTTCATGTATATCGAGGGTCTTATGACATCATGAGAAAATCTTAATTGATCCATGACAAACACAAGTGACCTACAGTATAAGCTTGTGTCACAAAGTTGCACACTTTACAGTATAAGCTTGTGTCACAAAGTTGCACACTTAGGACAATTGTCAGGCTCTGGCTCTGGCCTAGAAGCCTATTTGCTTCTCTATGTAGCTATGGTCAGAGTCTGACAGTTTCTATTCTTTCTGGTTCTGTGTGGGTTTTGGGTTGGATCCCTAATTAGAGGCAGCTGCACCGCATTGTCTCTAATTAGGGATCCTATATATGTTTGTATGTCCCACACTTTTGTGTGGGTCGTTATTCCTCACGTCACAGTAAGTGTATTTTCCGTTCTTGTTCATTGCATCATTGCCTTTTGTTTATATAGTTCGTGACATTTGTTGTTTTATCATTTAATAAACTATGTCGAACTATTCCTGCGCTGCGTCTTGGTCATTCCCACACCCACATCGTGACAGAATGACCCACCACCTTGAGACCAAGCAGCGCAACTGGCGAGAGACGGAGAGAGCGATTGCCCCGCGTCGGTATACGGACACGGAACTCCTCGGGGGGTTCGAGACGGACTCAGAGGAGGAAGAGGAGGTAGCGGCAGTACCATTTTCCACGTGGCCTAGGGTGGAGCCAGAGGACCGTGGATGGTTTATGGAGCAATGGAAGAAAATGGAGAAGGAAAGGACGGAGCTGGCGTTAAAGGGGCCCATGGTGAGCATCCCCAGTCCGGGTCCGGCTGTCTACTCTACTCCCGTACCGGAGCAGTCCGCTCCACCGGTGCGCCTCCTCAGTCCGGTACGTCCAGCGCCGGCCCGGAGCCAACGAAGGTCCGTCGTGGCTTCGAGCACCACACCATCGGTGCGCAGCCAGAGCCCGGAGAGGCTGAAGGAAGGGGATCGCACCACTTCGTCTGCCCACGATTCAGGATCAGGAGAAGCCCGAGGGGTTTCATAAATACCCGGAGGAGGAGCAGACGAGGTGGTGGAGAGCCTGGGTTACGCTTCCGCTGGAGGCGCAGAAGGACCCATTCCTACGGGAGATAGAGGAGGAGAAGGACTTCGAGTGCCGACGGGCACTAGTGCTGAGGCTATGGGACAGACGGGCACCTCCAGCGAAGGTCCGCAGCCCGGAACCTCCAGCGAAGGTCAGCAACCCTGAGCGTCCAGCGAAGGTCCGCAGCCCGGAACCTCCAGCGAAGGTCCGCAACCCTGAGCCTCCTACGAAGGTCAGCAACCCGGAACCTCTAGCGAAGGTCCGCAGCCCGGATCCTCCAGCGAAGGTCCGCAGCCCTGAGCCTTCATCCACGGCCCAATGCCTGGAACCTCCAGCTATGGTGCACAGCCCGGAACCTCCACCGATGGTCCTCAGCCCGGAGGCTCCAGAGGTCAGCACAGCGCTGTGGCTGGAACCAATCCCCCCAGTGGAGCAGGACCCCAGTAGTCCACCGGTGCCCAATCCGGGTCCAGCCATCTGCTCCGCTCCAGAGCCAGACTAGTCCAGCCCACCGGTGCCCATTCCGGGTCCGGCCGTCTGCTCCGCCCCAGTGCCAGAGCGGTCCGCCCTACCGGTGCCCAATCCGGGTCCAGCCGTCTGCTCCGCCCCAGTGCCAGAGCAGTCCGCTCCACCGGTACCCATTCCGGGTTCAGCCTTCTGCTCCGCTCCAGAGCCTGAGCAGTCCGCTCCACCGGCGCCCAATCCGGGTCCTGCCGTCTGCTTCGCTCCAGAGTCAGAGCAGTCCGCTCCACCGGTGCCCATTCCGGATCCAGCCGTCTGCTCCGCTCCAGTGCCAGAGCAGTCCGCCTTACCGGTGCCCAATCCGGGTCCAGCCGTCTGTGCCGCTCCAGTGCCAGAGCAGTCCGCCCCACCGGTACCCAATCCGGGTCCTGCCGTCTGCTTCGCTCCAGAGTCAGAGCAGTCCGCTCCACCGGTGCCCATTCCGGGTTCAGCCTTCTGCTCCGCTCCAGAGCCTGAGCAGTCCGCTCCACCGGCGCCCAATCCGGGTCCTGCCGTCTGCTTCGCTCCAGAGTCAGAGCAGTCCGCTCCACCGGTGCCCATTCCGGATCCAGCCGTCTGCTCCGCTCCAGTGCCAGAGCAGTCCGCCTTACCGGTGCCCAATCCGGGTCCAGCCGTCTGTGCCGCTCCAGTGCCAGAGCAGTCCGCCCCACCGGTACCCAATCCGGGTCCAGCCGTCTGCTCCGCTCCAGTGCCAGAGCAGTCCGCCCCACCGGTACCCAATCCAGGTCCAGCCGTCTGCTCCGCTCCAGTGCCAGAGCAGTCCGCTCCACCGGTGCCCATTCCGGGTCCAGCCGTCTGCTCCGCTTCAGTGCCAGAGCAGTCCGCCCTCCCGGTGCCCAATCCGGGTCCAGCAGTCTGCTCCGCTCCAGTGCCAGAGCAGTCCGCTCCACCGGTACCCAGTCCAGGTTCAGCCGTCTGCTCCGCTCCAGAGCCTGAGCAGTCCGCCCCACCGGTGCCCAGTCCAGGCCCGGTTGTTTTCCCAGCTCCATGGCCGGAGCCGGTTGCCCCACCGGTGCCCTGTCCAGGCCCGGTTGTTTGCCCCGCTCCATGGCCAGAGCCATTTGCCCCACCGGTGCCCAGTCCAGGCCCGGTTGTTTGCCCCGCTCCATGGCCGAAGTCGTTTACCCCACCGGTGCCCAGTCCGGACCCGGTTGTTTTCCCCGCTCCATGGCCGGAGCCGTTTACCCCACCGGGGCCAAGTCCGGGTCCGGTTCCTTGCCCAGCTCCATGGCCGGAGCAGTTTACCCCACCGGTGCCCAGTCCAGGCCCGGTTGTTTGCCCCGCTCCATGGCCGGAGCCGGTTGCCCCATCGGTGTCCAGTCCAGGCCCGGTTGTTTTCCCCGCTACATGGCCGGAGCCGTTTACCCCACCGGTGCCCAGTCCGGGCCCGGTCAAGGGTCCCGCATGGGAGGAGACTCTCAACTGCCGGAGCCAGAACCGCCACCGGCGAGCTAATCTTCCCTCCCTGACCCCCCCCCCCATGTAGTTGTGTGTGTGTAGTTGGCGTCCGGGAGTCCGCGCCTTGGGGGGGGGGGGGGGTACTGTCAGGCTCTGGCCATAGAGAAGCCTATTTGCTTCTCTATGTAGCTATGGTCAGAGTCTGACAGTTTCTATTCTTTCTGGTTCTGTGTGGGTTTTGGGTTGGATCCCCAATTAGAGGCAGCTGCACCGCATTGTCTCTAATTAGGGATCCTATATATGTTTGTATGTCCCACACTTTTGTGTGGGTCGTTATTCCTCACGTCACAGTAAGTGTGTTTTCCGTTCTTGTTCATTGCATCATTGCCTTTTGTTTATATAGTTCGTGACATTTGTTGTTTTATCATTTAATAAACGATGTTGAACTATCCCTGCGCTGCGTCTTGGTCATTCCCACACCCACATCGTGACAACAATATAGCCAGAGAAGGCATGTTCATTACAGTATGACACTGAATGTGTGTGGAATGTAGTTACATAGGCTCAGAGCTACAGTAAATAAATAATTAGTCTGACATCTAATACAAAATGTCTTTACTTAAGCCGTGTCCAATATTAGATACAAGACAGCTTAAATTATGATATAACTACATCATAAAATAATTTTCACATCGTTTTTGTACATGTCAATTGGTCTTTGTCAATCACTATTCCACACTAGCCATGATAAACTTAAACATTGCCCAGAGGGCAGTCTCCCTTTGCAATTTATTGGTCTTGTTTCTCAATTGCGAAGTAAAAGTCATTTTACAGTGCTCTGTGTCGTGACCTCCATTTCCTCATTTCAGGGTGGTTTCCTTAGTTGCTCGGCTTCAGCGGTTCTTTAGTCCAATTATGGAGGTCTGCTTGCGTTTCCTGGCCTTCATTTAAATTTTTGTAGTTCAGGAGGAGCTAACGCCACCAGAGCCCCCCTAGTCCTCCTCTGAGTCGTCATTAGCTTAGACCGATCCGAACCAGGCTGAAAAAAAAGAGTGAGCGCAAACTGTCAAAGGCTTGACTGCTTGTCTAAGCACAAACCCGGTCGGCTTGCGCTTGAGTGGCTGAGTGGCCACACCACTACCGTATATATTCTTTCATCTCTGCAGGCTCATTGATGTCATGTCACTTCGCAACAAACAGTTACAGCGAGACTGCAGCGCGGAATGTAAATTAGAATAAAGTGAGAATCAGCGAGGGAGTGTCGAGAGTGCACAACCTAATATAAATGATACCGGCTCCAACCATAGCCCGGGGATCCTACATCAAGATCAACTAATGTGCAATTAAGCTTCAGACTAGGAGAGAATCACCTTGTAAAAACATTTGTCAAGTAAACGGTTTTGCTGTTCTCTCCAGCTGCTAATTAACGAGGCACTGGGAAGAGGGGTTTGTTTGCCAACGTATTTACATATACATAAAGAAACACATCAGGCACGGTAGTGGAATGCGGCATTGCCGAAGCCCCTTTTATACATCTCTTAGATAGCAGTGACACGTATTCCCTATCATTAAGCACTAATAGTTTACTTAACAGCTCATGAACTACAGTATAAACAAATTAAGCATGTCGCTAGCGCTGTGAGCTGAATGCAGTACAAGGGGATGGGTGAGGGAGAGGACGATATGCTTTATTACTGTGTCTGTCGGATTTAACGATATTGCAGGATTTTGCGGCCCAATAAAGTATAAAGCACTACAAAGTTGTTTCAAAGTCAAATCTATGCCGTCGTTGGATTCTTGTGTTGTTGTCTGGGAGAAAGGGCAGCCTAGAGGCCTGAGAGGAAGAAACAGAAAACGAGGAGGAAGTCAAGGCTAGCGGGAGTCAGTATTCCCGGTGGACAATAAGGGGTGATGAATAAAAGGATGCGGACAGGTCTTGTGCGCTGTGGCTCTGGGGAGAGAGGGCAGGGAATGCAGAGGGCATAAAACACAAAACTGATGGATGAGTTTGTGTGTGTGTGTGTGTGTGTGTGTGTGTGTGTGTGTGTGTGTGTGTGTGTGTGTGTGTGTGTGTGTGTGTGTGTGTGTGTGTGTGTGTGTGTGTGTGTGTGTGTGTGTGTGTGTGTGTGCATGCAGCCATGTAAGGTTGGGTGTGTTTGATATTCACTGTACTTGTCTCTGTGTGTGTGTTTTGTGTTTCCTCTCCCTGACAGGTGGGCAAGACAGAGGGCATGGACATGCAGGTGGTGGAGGACTCGCAGGTGTGGGTGCCTGATGAGGAGCCCATCGCTAACCCAGCCTTCCTCTTCAACTCCAAGATCTGGGATATATGCCAGGTGCTACCCATCCACTGGATCCATCCCTCCACCATGAGAGGTACAGGGCACCGGGGTCTCTCCACCTCTCTCATTCTCGCAGCACTTTGAAAATGGTGGGATGAGAGATTTCGAGGGTAATTTGTAAAGTTGTAAACTGATTGTAAAAATATGTTTCAGCCTTCTTTTTAGCGACCAGAAAAAGATCTCTACCTGGTTGTAATTTGGTTATCTGACCATATAACAACAAAATATGACATCGTTCGCAAGCGTCTTGACGTTATTATAAAAAATACCTCTTACCAAGTTGTAATCTGGTTATATAGTCTATTCAACCAGAATGATGTCATTATGACATCCCATGCCAAATTATCTGTACTTTATACACTGTAGCAGTTTAAAGAATGGTAAGCCTCTCAGAAAACCAGCCAGATTCATTTACAGTAGGAGGCAGCGGCAGGTAGCCCAGTGGTTAGAGTGTTGGGCCCATAAACGAAAGGTTGCTGGATCAAGGTAAAAATCTGTCGTTCTGCCCCTGAACAAGGCAGTTAACCCACTGTTCCTAGGCCGTCATTGAAAATAAGAATTTGTTCTTAACTGACTTGCCTAGTAAAATAAAGGTAAAATAAAAATAAACAGTAGGAGGCAAGCTTTTTTCCTTCAGATCACCTCCAACAGGAGAAAATATTTCTGCTGTGATCCGGTAAAGTACATCAACAGCTGTTCTGTGTACTTTCTCCTTTTGGTGCAGATGCTGAGTTCCACAAGGTTGAGGATGAGGACGACGTTCCTGATGCTGAGGTCGGAGGTCACCGCGTTGCCCGTGACATCCTGGACCAGGTTCCTGTCAACGACTATGTACGAACTGTACTGGTGCTGCATCTGAAATGGCACCATATTCCCTACTGTATATCGTGTACTAGGTCAAAAGTATACTGAACAAAAAATATAAATGCAACATGCAACAATTTCAAAGATGTTGCTGAGTTACAGTTCATATAAGGAAATCAGTCAATTGAAATAAATTCATTAGGCCCTAATCTATGGATTTCACATGACTGGGCAATGACGCAGCCATGGATGGGCATAGGCCCACCCACTTAGAATGAGTTTTTCCCCACAAAGGGCTTTATTACAGACCAAAATAAAAAAACATTGGAGGCGGCTTATGATAGGGAAATTAACATTAACTTCTCTGGCAACAGCTCTGGTAGACATTCCTGCAGTCAGCATGCCCAATTGTACGCTGCCTGCACTTGACATCTGTGGCATTGCGTTGTGTGACAAAACTGCATATTTTAGAGTTAACTTTTATTGTCCCCACCACAAGGTGCACCTGTATAATGATCATGCTGCTTAATCAGCTTCTTGGTATTGATATGCCACACCTGTCAAGTGAATGGATTATCTTGGCATAGGAGAAAAGGCTCACTAACAGGGTTGTAAAAAAACTTTTTGAGCTTGGAAAATCTCTGGGATCGTTTATTTCACCTCATGAAACATGCAACTAACACTTTACATGTTGCGTTTATATTTTTATTCAGTGTATAAATATGGCCTATACACTGAGTATACAAACGTTAAGAACACCTGCTCTTTCCATGATATAGACTGACCAGGTGAATCCAGGTGAAAGCTATGATCCCTTATTGATGTCACTTGTTAAATCCACTTCAATCAGTGAAGGTCAAGGGGATCAAGGGGAAGAGACAGGTTAAAGAAGGATTTTTATGCCTTGAGAATTGAGACATGGATTGTGTATGTGTACCATTCAGAGGGTGAAGTGCCTTTGAACAGATTATGGTAGTAGGTAACAGGTGCACCGGTTTGTGTCAAGAACTGCAATGCTGATGGGTATTTCATGCTCAACAGTTTCCCATATCAAAAATGGTCCACCACCCAAAGGACATGCAGCCAACTTGACACAACTGTGGGAAGCATTGGAGTCAACATGGACCAGCATCCCTGTGGAACGCTTTCGACACCTTGTAGTGTCCATTCCCCGACGAATTGAGGCTGTTCTGAGGGCAAATGGGGGTGGGGGGGGGGGGGTACAACTCAATATTCGGAAGGTGTTCCTAATGTTTGATATACTCTGTGTATACAGTAGTTCACTACTTTTGACCTAGTGGATGCACACCAAGACCACACTAGGAGCCACGAGCCACGGTGGTGCCTAGTTCTCTTTAGTTTCTTTGTGCATAGAAATCGCTCGCTAATTGAAGCTGACTTTCATGGCATAAAACGGACTTGTCTTTGTGTACCACAGGGCATAGAAATTGCTCTATATATCTGTTTAAATGAACTTGCCTTCCTTAAGACTCTCTTAATGTCTCTCCATTAATGGAGAAGAATATCTAGCCTTCAAAGGCAGCTATTTTCTCCCTACAGTCTCAGCCGGAGCTATTTCTTGTCTTTTTTCGGGTGAAGGCAGGCAGCTAGCGCCGTACAAAGCAGCACTCCGAAGGACACTCATTACTGAATAGATAGACTACATTTATTAATTATGCCTTAATTATCAAGTCAAGAAAGAAAAGAGTCAAGAGGCCAAAATGCAATTTACTTGGTGCATGTGAGCGGTTTAGTACTCCATGATGATTACCCTTGACACACATATGCACGCCAAGGTAAATGTACATTCTGTACACACGCACACAAACGCAGCACACAGGTAGGTGGGCCAGCACGCATGCACGCACACACACACCACAGCCATAATATTAACATTTATCAGGCTGGACCCAGAAATACCTGCCTGCCTGCATGCACTCTCCTCCCATCCACCTCTCCTCCTCTATTCCTCCCCTCCACCCTGCTCATCCTCTATGGCCGCAGCTGTAATGCTATGTGCTGTAAATGTTCCACCTTTTTAAATGTTCCACCGCTATCATCTAGTTAACACTGTACATAGCTAAAGCTCCAACTGGCCCATTCCATGGCCTCAGCCAGTCAGTGATTCTGGGCCCGGCAGATAACAAAGGCCTTTGTAACCGACGGAGGGGAGGCGGTTAGTAATAAGTGGGGAGTCTGTAGTTGCTGTTGATGCCGGTGGGATGCCGACATAGACCTAGATCTTTTGTAGAGCGCCGATTCTGACCCCGGCACCCCTCCACCTGATCTGGCCTCGACCGTGGCTCCTTGCCTGACCGCAACTTTCTTTTTTTTTTTTTGGTGCGGCCTGACGTATTATTTTTCAAACTGAATAATAATTTGAGTAGCAGTGACAGAGGTGGGGAGATATATGGGGCCGACCTTTAGCCGTGGCTGCCACGATGGAGCCTTCGCACGGCGCTGAGGCAGCGGCCCTGGATATCTCTCCGACTGAATGACTGTCATCCAACATCGCTGGAGGAGCCGCATCACTGTCCTTGACCTAGATAGGGGAAGGATAAGACTTAATATATGATTGGGCAGTCGGTCAAGCCGGCACTCACATGTTCTGGGCCAGTTTTGGGCCGGTTGGAAAGGGGCAGTTGGCAGCCAAAACTAGCGTTGAAACAACAAGGCTGCCCATGCATGAGTGGGCAGTGATGGTTCACAGGAGACCAAGGATAAACAGAGGCTGTAAATACCTCCCCTGCTCCCTAAGCGTAAGCTACGCCAAACTGTAAACACAGATACTGCCTGGCCCTGTGTGGTTAATTTGGTAAGAGCATGGCGGATGGTGCTATTGACGCAAGGTCGTGGGTCCATGTCCCACATACTGTACACCTACTAAAAATGTATACAAGTTGCTTTGGCTAAAAGCTAACTGGCATATTTTAATAATATGTTTCATATTTCATATTATGTTTCCCCTTGACTTTAACCATTATGATAATGAGAAAATGTGGCTTTTCATGTGGATGATGAGCCCACACAATTAGCACTGGGAGTACAAGGTTGTACCTGCTGCATATATTACCTGCTCCGTCTCGAGGTTCTTCCTCCTTGAATGACTGAATTAAAGTTTTCGACTTGACAGACTGATCAAACCTCTGATATGGTGTTATGCGTGAGGTGCCATTTCGGTGTGTGATGAAGTCAGAAATCCAACAGAGTGCGAGGGTAATGACTTTTACCATTCGTTATTGCTGCTTGTTTGTGACGAGTGCAGATTTCACTGGGTGCCCCATTCCAATCACTCGCTGCAATTGAATTAATATGCACTTTAAAAAAGGATGCCTCTGATTAATTTGTCTCAGAAGTACAATGTCAACTTATTTATCTTTGTTTTAGTAATCACCCACTTTGTTTTAGCATTTCCATTCATTTTCCCAAACTGAAGCTCTGGATTTGGATTTCATACCGTCACAATTTAAGCTGTGAGGTGGCTGATAAGATTTTTGTCTGTGTTGTTTCCATAATAGATTGTTGCCTTGCAGCTGATGACTCTAAACTTGACTAAAATCATCAATCAGTAATTGCCCACCAGCTGTTGTCAGAGTCGTAAATCAAATACACCTTTTGCATATCATCCTTTTTTTCTTTTCGAGCTGTTAGTCCCCCATGTTAGGAGTATGTAATGTTAGTCCATTTATCATCTGTCACAGCAGTCGTGATGGCTGATTCGTGATTTGAATTCTACTTACTGCACTGTGTTTGTGTTGTATATTTATTATGCTGGCTCCAACAGTTATGGTAGGCTGAATGTAGCTTAACACCAGCCACAAACCCTGGAACATTTAGTGCCCAGTAAACAGTTTCCTGTGACTAATACTGCCTTTCTAGGAAAGTAGCCAAACAACTTCCAGTCCACACTGCCCATCGTTTACTGTAGAGGAGAAATTAGGGTCAGAGCTATGTGTTCCTATGGGTCCCAGGCCTTTTAAAGACTGGGGTGAAACAATGACCTTGCATTATTCCCTCTCTCATTGGATTTCTGTTCAGTTTTGTTTGTCTTCTGTTAGGAAAGGCTGACTCTTAAGCAAAGCGTCAGGTAAAGTCCGAAGGGGTGACGATTGGTATCTTTCATCAAAGCTATTTAACCAGACAGTGGATTGTCTCTGAAGTTTCAGTCAAATTTACTTGCTGCAGGAGATTGAAAACGTTGTCAAATGCATGTATCTGTGCAGCTCCGGGAGGGCTTTAAGTGGCACTTCTCTGAGCCCAATTCAGAATTGCCCTCGATCAAAGGCATGGCACTCAGCCCTAACCCTGTCTGGAAAGGGCATGGGCCCGGGGGACCGGCACAATGGAAAAAGCCAAGGGCCATTAATTCTACCCAATTTACCTTTCGTTTGGGTTTCATTTGGCCCTTATATAAATTCACACCCATTCAGCACGAGCAAATAAAAGGATCCTTGTTAGTCGATCATTACTTGCCTAATTGCTTTAGGAATGCCATCCACTTAAAGTCAAGGTCAGGGGGAGGGCGCCCAAGATGAAGAGCCTCTCATTTGTAGGCTCTAATGGAGGGGTGGCGGCCATTTTGGCTCAGCTCATACGGGTCACGGCAGGGGGAGTGGGAGGTCAGAGATGAATGAAATACTGTAAATTTACTGGTAACCGGCAGTGTCAGAGTCACTTTGATTGAATATAGCCCTGGGACAAAGGGGCCGAGGACTCTGGGTTGTAAAATGGAGCTTGGTGAAGCTAAGAGTAATGCTACCACTGACATAACAGAAAGGTCAAGGGTATTATATCATGTTTTCCCGGATCGAGGCGGCCCTGCTTTCCAATGCTATCTTGATCTGCGTGTCACGGTCGAGCTCTGAGCCATTTTGTCCATTCATTTCCTTAGACATCCATTTTGATCTTTCTCTTCTGTTTAGATGCTTCATAGCTTTTTTCTGACCTACGACCGAAGCGAGAACATCAATTCACCTAATCAAATTCTCTGTCTCTGACTGTCCCTGCTCTGGGAGTGCTGGTATTCATTATGTGTGTGACTACTTTTGTGTCCTTCACAGGGAAAAGAAAAGGAGATTGATTTTGCTTGATAAATATTTAATTTAAAGTATAAGTGCACACCCTACTGAGCAGAAAATTCTAAAGCCAAAAGAAAGAGAAACATTTAGCACTTAATTTTTGAATAAGTAGCTACCACAGAAGAAGAAACCTTTCCTGTGCAATGTGTGCATTTCACATGCGACCTATACTTCCAATTAAATGTTCTCAAGATCGCTGTGTCCCTCTCTCTCTCTCTCTCTCTGGCTCTCCTTTCATTGCATCACCTGCCCTTTGAAGCACTTCATTTCTTTCCTTCCTCTCATCGACTTGCCACTTGTCCTTCACAGAGAGACATTGGAGTTGAGCTGGATAACCGTCTGGATGACCGTGGCTACTGCTGCCAGCACTGTCGTCGTGGTTACCGCTATTGCCAGCGCTACTATGAGCCACTGGGGGGTTATAACCCCTACCCGTACTACTACCAAGGAGGACGTGTCATCTGTCAGATCATCATGCCCTGCAACTGGTGGATTGCCCGTATGCTCGGGAGGATATGATTGGATGGTAAAACTGGATTCACTATGTTTCAGGTCACATGATAGGTGCATTGATTTCAGGCTGGATTTACACTGCACTTGGCATAGAGTCTTCAACATGTACCACACAGAGACTTTGCTGCTTGCCAGAATTTGTAACAACTCTACGCAAGCATCAGTTAAGTTTTGCTAAGGCGAACGCTTGGTGGAGTGTAAACACCTAGGCCCACCCAGGGCACTAGGTGGGTGGAGTTCACACATTTGAGACCATTTCATCAGTCCAAGTGCAAACTCAGCCCAACTGGTGCACTCGGTAAGGTAAAATGAATGCAACCCTTGCTACCCCCCAGTCAATATTCCAAAGCCTTCATGATAGCAAAACATTTCTAGTACACAATTATTATCCATCCTATCTCAAAAATAAGCTAATTTACTGTCAGTCTGTAATTAAGTCTAAATTGAGTTTTTGGAGCGTCTAGGCGATATCTCTAAAAGGCATTAGATCTCCCGAGCTGTTACATTGTGAATGTTTACCTAGCCATCCAATTCTGGTTGTGTGGCCTTTTTGTGTCTGTGCACTGTAGTGCAATTTTGCTTTCAACATGTTTTAAATCAAAGTGCTAATTTTGGCAGTTTCTCTCATTGCAGCATTTCTTTCTCATTGAATTTTCTTCTTTATCTTTAATATGGGTGGCATGTAACCGACCTTCTCTTGCTTGTGGAGCTGACCTGGGTTGAAATAGTATTTCGATTTCTATCAAAGACTTTGAGCATTTGATTGAGCTTTCCTGTAGTGCCAGATGGGGCCCAGTGGTGCACCATATAATCTCAATCAAGTACAGTTTAAGTATTTGAAAATATATATATATACTATTTGAACCCAGGTCTACTTTGGAATATAATAACCAACAATGTATATAGAATTGTAGCCTGTATAGGCTGTAACCTACACTACCATTCAAAAGTTTGGAGTCACTTAGAAATGTCCTTGTTTTTGAAGTCGCCTCTTCACTGTTGACGTTGAGACTGGTGTTTTGCAGGTACTATTTAATTAAGCTCCCAGTTGAGGGCTTGTGAGACGTCTGTTTCTCAAACTAGACACTCTAATGTACTTGTCCTCTTGCTCAGTTGTGCACCGGGGCCTCCCACTCCTCTTTCTATTCTGGTTAGAGCCAGTTTGCGCTGTTCTGTGAAGGGAGTAGTACACAGCGTTGTACGAGATCAAGAATTGACTGACGAGTTTCAGAAGAAAGTTATTTGTTTCTGGACATTTTGAGCATGTAATCCAACCCACAAATTCTGATGCTCCAGGTTTTATTGCTTCTTTAATCAACACAACAGTTTTCAGCTACGCTAACATAATTGCAAAAGGGTTTTCTAATGATCAATTAGCCTTTTAAAATGCTAAACTTGGATTAGCTAAAACAACGTGCCATTGGATCACATGAGTGATTGTTGCTGATAATGGGCCTCTGTACGCCTATGTAGATATTCCACAAAGAATCAGCCGTTTCCAGCTACAATAGTAATTTACAACATTAACAATGTCTACACTGTATTTCTGATCAATTTGATGTTATTTTAATGGACAAAAAATGTGCTTTTCTTTCAAAAACAAGGACATTTCAAAGTGACCCCAAACTTTTGAACGGTAGTGTATATATATTGTACATAGGCTGTAGCCTGCTCACTCTGTCAAGAGCATTGAACCCTTTCTAGACTTTATCAGTTGAACAAAAATCCCACAAGTACTTTTTTTGTGAATTATCTATTTTGACTATTGTTTACCACAGTTATTAGCATGTTACCTTGGAATAGTGTTTATTGTATGGATGAGGAGGTATACAAAAACCTTGTTTTTTACTATCAGAATGAGCCTACTAATTATAATACAGCAATGGCTATCTACATGTATATGCCTCATTCGTCTAATTCAACTTGCTAATCTTTATTTGATGTAAACTAATTATTGTTATTTTATGCAGCATTATTTTAACTGCAATGGCTATAAATTACTGTAATAGTACCACAGTTCAATTACCGTACAGTAATATCATCTTTGCTAATTATCCCAGTTGCTCAAGCTCACGGTAAGTATGCTCTGAACAGTGATTCTACCAGCATAGTTAAGCCTACAACAATAAGAGAGATTTCATGGCTTGACACACTTAAGTGATCAACAATTACATACAATTAAAATGTATCTTGAAACTAAATTACATCTAATACCCACTCATATCAAGATAAAGAACTGACTTTACATTAAACGTTACTATGGTGATACGGCATCCATAGTAGGACGTTTTATTTGATGACTAATGGAGTTTCACCTGACAATGAGGAACTTCCTAATATGTATGCCAAAGTGAGGTTTCAACTTGCTGAAATTCCAACATTGGTTGATAAAGGTCAAATACCATACATTAAAATGGTGCTGCAGTTCAAACATCTTTTAACCTTTGAGGGTCAATCTATCAATTACTTTATGTCCTGACTCCAACATTCATTGACTGATTATGTCATATTCCACTTTGCTTCATAAAGCATTATACACCCTGTTCATAATGCTTTATGAAAGTAGTTATAGATGTTTGAGTACTGTTATTAGCACCGATGTTGTTGTAATGTATTATAGAGGAGGTTTTACTGATATCCTTCCTAAAAAAAAAACTTAGTTGATGCTCTTTTATCAAAACAACAAAAGAAGTAAACATGCGAACTTAAAGAGACAGATGAGAAACGATAGAACCGGTTTCACTTTGATTCATGTTTGTTTGAAGTACATCCAATGCCATTCTCTGTACCTTCCCTCCCAGAAATATTGCTTTAACAAAAAATTTAATTTTGGTTCTCTTGATTATACCTCTACATTTACAATGTGGAGAAGAAAGTCAAAAACCAATCAACCTCAAAAAATGTATCATAGGTACAATCATCCCTTAGCCATGCAAATATTAGCCATAAACTTGTCTCCTCTTCCCACACCTGCTCATAGAGTCACAAAGTTGAATTCACCTGGGCTGTGTTCATTAGGCACCAAAAGTAAGGAAACTGACTCAAAAAGGGAGGGACTACCTGGACTTCTCCAATAAGAAACACTCATTTTGGTTTTGCTGCAGAGTGCCCTACTGAACATGACCCTGGCCAGGTATGCAAAGTGGAGTGGATTTGATCTTGATCTAATTTATGGTGAAGGACAGATGTTATGAAATAATTTTAAAACAATCTAACCACTGATCACTTAAACTTTATTCTTTATTTTAATTACATCCATTAAACAGGTTAAATATTGGAAACCAGTGGAAATATGAATTATGCTAATGTTTTAGCAGGCAGAAGCAAAGAACTTGGAGTTCAAGTTGCAAACGCATTGCATTTTCAAATCATTTAACAAATCAGATAATTGCAAACATACTTCAAATGTGCTGACAGGCAGCTCCGCCATGCCCCAAGGCGGTTCTGAAAAGTACATGAAATCTGTGTTGATATATATTTTGTTTCTCCCTATATTTTCCCTTATCACGTCAAATGCTGCTGTGTTTATCGAAGCTGACACAATCAGTATATTCCAGCAGAAGACACGCCAAACGAATGAGAGAGACGGAGAGAGAGAGAGAGAGAGAGAGAGAGAGAGAGAGAGAGAGAGAGAGAGAGAGAGAGAGAGAGAGAGAGAGAGAGAGAGAGAGAGAGAGAGAGAGAGAGAGAGAGAGATTTTGAACTGGCCGCCTCACCCTGACGGTGGAAGGTGATACAGATATTACAGCGATAGAGAATGTTTTGCACCTACTTGGGAGTGAAAGTCAGTCTTTATTATTCACCTCATAATTGATCTGACTGTTGTTCTCCTCCCCTCGTAATTTTTTATTTCTGAAGGTAAAACAAGACAGGTGAAGATTGTTCTGTTTGGTACAATTTCCGCAAATAATAATGAGTGTATCAATGTCAATTTGGTCCATAACTGTCAAATTTGCCAAGAATAAAACCTCAGTTGTTCTCCATCTTGCTATGACAGAAATAGATTCTGATTAGTATCTGATTCGTGAGTGATGATGGAAGAAATATACATTTTGAGAAGAGAGACCGTGGGCAAACGTTGTTTGGCTGTTGAAATCCATACGAAATGTGAATTTTCCTATTTGTGTGTAGGTGTGTCATTACTCAACAGATACCCACTCCAAATGACTACAAGCTACACATTCAAATCTGTATCTATGACTTCACTCATAGTAAACATCAGAATCGGTAGTTTCAAAGGCAAACCCTCATGCCCATGGTCCTCATGCAAGTTCTTCAGCATCTATGGAAAAATCCCTGTAAGCGTGTTTAGTATTGTGAGCAGAGCAGGCATCCAAAAGAGAAACAGTGCTGCAAGATCCATGCAACCAATAAATTCAGTCCAACAGGTTAACAGTGTTGGAAGGGCTGTGCTTCGCCTGACTGGCCCAAAGATTAGTAACAGCTACTGTAGCTCACTAGCCCACACTTTTGCTACCTCGAAGCTGTTTATTTTGGTTTCAAGCATTACTTGTCCATTAATTTAGTTGTGTTGGGTTGTTCTTGGGGGAAATTAATTGTAAACTAATAGGCTATATGCAGACATTATGAGAGTGGGAGCCATATTTTGCTTGTCAGGTGGATAGTGTTACAGATGTATTGCTAGTGCCATCTTGTGGTGTCATCAGAGAATGGCCATTTTAAGACATTAAGTGTTTTTTGTTTTGTTTTGTTTTTAATTAATTTTTTTAATGAACAAAACAAATACAAAAATCAGAAATATACAAACAATATATAAACCTAACAGACAGGGTTATTACACATCGAGATCCATTTTCAATTTGTCATGTCTAAAAGTCAGTGCCTTTCTTTGCCCTTTCTAACTCAAACTTTAAAGCGTTGCTAAAACAGCACATATCAACGTCTATGGCCACTGTGCTCTAAATTCTTTCATATATTCAGAGCCCAGTGGTCCTTCAGATGGCTAAGAATATTACAGTCAACACAGGTTGCTAGGCAGAGCACAGTGCATGTCAGTAGTACTACTAGGCCATGAGACAGACAAACGCTACTATGCTTGGGCTGTATTGTGGGGTCAGTGTGCATGGTCCATGATGCACTGACGGTCTGGTGTTTGAATAATCTCTCCGCCATAGTTCCCGACATAGGCTGGAGGCTCTACCATGTCAGTTGTCATCCTTCAACAGCTCCCCACCCGCTTGATGGAGGCATTCGGCACGGTAGTAAACACTCACTAGCGCTAGCTAGCTCGTCTCGCACTGTGTCCCTGGCTGCAGGCGAAGCAGGAAATAGCCCTCTCCCCTCCCAGGACCCAGCAGGGCTGGGCTGGCTGGCTCTCTCTCTGGGCCTGTCTGACTCACTGCCAACACACACACACACACACACACTAGCTCATCTTTCATTAGCTTTATAATCCCACCAGCATATTGCTGGCTTTAAATTCTAGACACCACCACAGGTCTATTCAGGTAGAGTGAACAGGTAGTTAGCAGCTCACTCTGTGACGCTGTTGCTATGACATGATATAGCATGAGATCCATAAAAGTGGACGGTTTTGAAGTATCACGTCGATATGGATATGGACAATGGTCCATCGGAAGCTCACTCAATCACTACCCAGGCTGCTCTGCACAGTAGGCCACGAATGGGCTAGCCGCATCACACACATACTAACGTATTTATCTGCCCACAGAAACTGGAGGACTCCAAGATACGGCCCAATCTTTCCCTTCAGCCTGCTAAAGGCTTCATTCCAGTTTCATAGAAAGGCCTTTTCTTCTCCTCCTCTTCAAATGCCATGTTACAAGTTGTCCCCTTACTACACAGCACAGCACTATGTCTCTCTAACTTCAAAGATTTAAGCTACTTCAATGCCATTATGTGTACGATAAAAGCACTTCAGAAACCAGCAGCACAGCTGCTTCTGCTATTATCTAGAACATACTTTTTTGTCTGTTTGTAGTGTCTGTCTGTCTGTCTCCTGAGCACGATTCATAGCCTCAGTTGCACCAAAGAACAGCTTATTATTGCTCATTAATCAATTGTTGCCGGTTTGTTTCTTGTAGACATATCGTGTCTACATGTCGTGTGGAAATTTGCTGCAGTAGCACTAGCAGGCCCACGGTTTTCAATTGTTTTTACAGCAACAGACGTGGAAGAGGTATAGACATATGGCTGGACACAGCCTGTCCCTCATCAGAGCTCCTTTTAAGCAAGATATTGATGGGCAAAACCTGTGTTTGTGTTGGTGTTAAGAACGTGCCTTAAGCTCACTCCATAGCAAGCTTGAAATGTAGCCAATGGAGCTATCCAATTGGTACCTTCTGTATAGCTCAAGGAGGATGATCATGTGTGTTTGTGAGCAAAGGATCACTGGTTTGAGCCTGGTGGAGGAACATATACTTTAAACCAGTTTGGAAGCCAGGATATCATATTGATAGACTGGTTTAAAAAGACTGAGTGCCGGGCTGATGTTAAAAGTAGGGAAATCAGTTTGGATTCCAGGGTATTATATTGAATAAACACTGAAGCGAAATTGAAGCAAAATTTGTTTAATTATTATATTTTCTTTCTTTAAAAAATGTAATCTAGTTTCAGGAAATGGAGGAAGCCGTGGAAAACCCAAGACGAAAGAAACCAACCAAGCACAATGATCGGACAGACAGAGCGGACATACCCCAACATCTCACATAAAACAGTGCTTAAAAAGAAAATGTTGGCCAGAACATACCTGAATATACAATGCAAGCACCTGTAAGCAAGAAAATCCAGTCACCCCCACCCACAGAGATCAATGCAGTCAATTATCAACACCAAAGACCGTTTTGGTACTCTTTTGATTGTCATAACTTTGCATCACATTACTTTGTACTGTACAACATTCAGATTGACAATGCAGACACAGAGAACTGTTTGATTGACATAAGACTGATGCTCTGAGCACAGGTTCTAAAAAGTAGCATTAAAGCTTGTCCTCAGGTCCTGAGCTAGAGTGAGGTCAGATGGTCTGTTGCTCACTCCAAGGGGATGAAGAACCAAATCACATACAATGTTTAAAAATGACACAGGATAGAGGACATCAACAAAGACGATAACTGCCCCAAACAGAGAAAATATCATCATCATCACTGCGCTGATTATATGGAATGCTTAAAAATTTTAAATATCAGCCTTTTGGAGAAAAAAAACTAAACAACATATGAGCTTCCTGTTATTTCATTTCATATACTTTGTATATTTTTCCATGGGTTTTGCATATGTAAAAAACTAAGAAATTAAACATTCACAAAATAAATACATTTGTAGCCTTAAATTGAATCTCAATTATATATACATATATATATACACTGAACAAAAATATAAACGCAACATGTAAAGTGTTGGTCCCATGTTTCATGAGCTGAAATAAAAGCTTATTCCTCTCAACTTCTGTGCAAAATTTTTCTTACATCCCTGTAAGTGAGCATTTCTCCTTTCCTCAAGATAATCCATCCACCTGACAGGTGTGGCATATCATGAAGCTGATTAAACAGCATGATCATTACACAGGTGCACCTTGTGCTGAGGACAATAAAAATGTCCACTCTAAAATGCCACAGAATACAATTGCATTTTATCAATGCCAATTTGAATGCACAAAAATACTGTGACGAGATCCCGAGGCCCATTGTGAGGCCTATTTTTCTTCACGTATCTGTATTCCCAGTCATGTGAAATCCATAGATTAGTGCCTAATGAATTTATTTCAATTGACTGATTTCCTCATATGAACTGCAACTGAGTAAAATCAATGGAATTGTTGCATGTTGCGTTTATACTTTTGTTCCGTATATACTATATATATATATATATATAAACAGGATTAAAGGCCTTAATGGGGAGATAGGAGGCTGTTTTATTTTTCCTCTGTATCTCTCTCCCTCTCTCTCCCTGCATCAATTTTGCAGCTATATACAAACAGGTTGGATGCCCATTTCCATAGTAACACATTGCTGTAAGGCCATGACAACGTGATAATAAGGGAAGGATCTGGAAGAAATTACAGAAAAGTCAAACAACAACTGTCCTTTTTTTCTCCTCACAGACTTTTCCAATCAAGAGTTTGAACCGTTGTACCTTTCCGTATACGGCACTCTTCAGAAAAGGTCTGTGAGGTACATTTCCATTGATCGTCCTTAGAAAAAAAAACTGTGGGGACGGCGTGCAGAAAATTACACATTTTCTACTCATCAAGTCTGATTTCATTGCGTTCTCCC
Organism: Thymallus thymallus; assembly: GCA_023634145.1. NCBI lineage: Eukaryota > Metazoa > Chordata > Actinopteri > Salmoniformes > Salmonidae > Thymallus > Thymallus thymallus. Next base: position 12,133,559 of record CM042384.1, on the reverse strand, counting down.
ACATGAGTTCCCATCTGTTTTTGGTTTGCTGTTTTTGTATCTGTTAGAATTGACACAAGTCTGATGAGATGTACTGGTATGTAGAGAATGGACTACTTTAACTGGCACGTGTGGTAGGGGAGATTCCTGGTTATCCAATGGCTGTTCTCCTGGTGGGGCGGTGTTTAGGAAGGGGGCGGGACTACTGACAGTAGCAAGGTAGGTAGATAGTTCGATAGGCCCTCAATAGAGTACCACAGTATGAGTCATAATAACTATAAAACCTAGCGGTAAAACAAGGAAATGGTTCTAATAAGTTTTCCACCATACAATTTTCCCATAGGGGATTTTAGATACTTAAAATAAGGGCTTTGTTTTGTGTAGGCTTACCCTGGCGTGACGTTTTGATAACCATGTAAATCTCTCTAGGACAACATGACTTTTATCAATATACAGTATATGCCTGTATTTACCCCCTAAAATTCCATGATGATCTGGAAGAGACTGACGAATCGAGGCAAAGGTAAGAATCTCTGGACTAACTATCTAATGTTAGCTAAATTTAGTAGTGAATAAATTGGCAAACATGTACTGTATTTAAATTGACAATTCTGTGAACGTAAAAAATTTTTTTATTGACACAATACCTGTTAGCAAAGTGTCAGCTAGAGATGACGTGCAGGAGCTTGCAAGGATTTGTAGTCTTGCATGATGTCTACTTTGATGCTAATTAGCATTTGAGTCAGAGTAAATAGAGCCGAATATATTGATAAAAGTCACCTTGTCCAAGAGAAATGTACATGGTTATCAAAACGTCACGCCATGGTAAGCTTACACGAAACACGGCCCTTATTTTAAGTGTTTCTAAAATTCCCTATGGGAAAAATGGATGGTGGAAAAACGGTTGGAACCATTTCCTTGTTTGACAGCTAGGTTTTATGGATATTATGACACCTCCACTGTGGAGCTCTATCGGCTCAATGGAGCCTTCAACAACACATCACAAAACAATCTCATGATGTTCAAATTTAGGCACGTGAATAGAACAGCTGTGAGTAAACAAAAAAATGTTTTGTCGCTACACATTTCAAAATCAGATTATCATTGGGATAAGGAAAAGGAAACTTAGTTAAGAAGTCTTTTTTATGTTGATTCCCTAGTCCAGCTTTGGTGGGAGAGTCCAGGCCTACTAAGCCTCCGTGGGCTCTGTCTTGATCTGGATGAAGGAGGCCGGGAGGTGGACGGTGATCTCCGGCAGCTCCTGGAGCCCCTTGACTCCCAGCATGTGCTCTGGCTGCAGGGCCATCTCCCCACGCACCTCCAGCTCCTCCACAGGGGTAAGGCCCTCGCTGGGGCTGCTTCCCTGGGCAAAGTGTCCGTTCATTGGGGACTCACTGCCTGTCTCCCCCTGGCTCTGTCCAAGGCTTTGATTCATCCCAATGATCACAGTCCTGTAGGCAAGCTCTGCTTCCCCTGCCTCCATCCCAAAGGACGGGTATCCATTAACCAACGACTGCAGGTAGTAAGGGTCCAGCATCTCCTCCTTGATGCCGTGCAGGCCATGGATGAGCTCGCCACCGCTGGAGGACTTGAGAACGGTGGGGATGACTGTTCCTGGTTCCTGGGCTACCATGGGCTGACTAGTGGCCGCGTTGAGGGTGACTAGGCGGGGGAGGCCGTTGAGGGAGGCCGTGGTGGAGCTGATGACCCCCGTGGTGGTAGTGGTGGAGCCCAGGCTGGTGACCAGAAAATGGGGGTGCTGATGGTGGTGGCCCTGGAGGCTGCCTGTCCCGGTGGCCAAGGATGCAGTCTGGATGGTGAGGACATCCTTACCCCCCACAGTGGTGGAGGGGACAGTGTGGAGGATGACCCTGGGCGGGGAGGAGTGCCTGGAGGAGTCACCGTTGGACATGAGGGGCTGCAACTGGCCGGACGACGTCAGGACCATGGGGACGGAGGTAGCCATGTTAATGTTCCTGAGGAGGAGGAGGAGATCAGGTCAATCAAATGTATTCTATAAAACCCTTTTTACATCAGCAGTTGACACAAAGTACTTAAAAGTCAGGTTCATACTCCATTGGACACACATAATTAAATAGAACACTATAGTATAATCTACTATAGTAGAGAACATATCTTTAGGCATACAAGTAGCTTCCAGTATGTTACATACTGCCATTCTATATGAGCTTTCAACATCTGACTGCAACAGACTATACCACATCTCAGTATGTGAAATGTATTATAACAGAATACGCAGCAACACACTTCATTATGTTATACAGCCTTCAGTTTATCAAGTACATCTGTAGAATACCACACAATACATGTTGAATTGGCTCTCAAGGACAAAGAGAAAGCCAGATAATGTATGTATTTTAAAAATATAAATGTTGTTTAAATTTCTATTTCATATTTTTTATAATATTTCAATGATATTATGATTATATAATTATTTTGAATGACTTTCTGATTGAATCTCTTCAGTTTTGTGTTGGAAAGGAAAGGGTTCTTTGGTGTCTCTAGGGAGATAAATTTAGCTAAATTTAACCGTTGGCTAGGCCCTCAGAAGTTCGATAGAAGGCATCTGCCATTCAACCATATTAAAGCAGAATTTTGGAGTGACAGTGGAATCAACCAATCACATTTTGACTTGTAATGGGTGGGACCATTATAAAAACGTATGGAAACTTGCAATAGCAAGCAGTAGTTTTCCCATGGTCTAATCTAGCTAGTTTTTGTTGTAGGCTTGTGTGTGGAGGCAGCTGCAGTAGCAGGTGTTATCGAAGAGGATGTTGATGCTAATTTGTTAGCTTCGCCCTTTTCAAGATTAACTTTCAACAAGAAGTTACATTTCAAATGATCATCATCTGGTGAATGGTACAGTTTTTTTTATTGCAGCTCGCTTGCAGTTGTTAGCTATCTCTTTGAAAATAATGTGTTATACATGTGAAACAGGGTTGGGCTCAATTCAGAATTGATTCCCATTCAACTCATGAGTTGAAATTCGAATTGAAATGGCCACACCCCACACAGGATGTAGAATTTGAATTTGAGTAACCGGAAGTAGAATTGAATTCAGTGCAATTTCACTCAGTCATACTGCAGAACATGAGCATTTCATAGAATCTGACAGGTCACACTTCCAGATACCAAAGAATATATCACATCTTTCTGCAAACAATGTTCATCTACTATTTTAACCTTTTGTGCTTAGAATAGCCAATTATATTTCCATCAACCATTTCATTTGTTTGGCTTCTTTTTTTAAAAGCCTTGGGATCAACTTGAGGGTTAAACTAATGCATTCTGGGAAATGTAGCATTTTCCCCATATTAAACTAAATTTAAGTGATTAATTAAATATAATAACTTTGAATATTTTAATACAGGTTTTGTTTTCCTTGATCATTCATTTTAAGATTTTGTCCTGAAAACCAATTGTTTCATCAGGGTCATTCCACCTCAAAAAGCACAAGAAAGAGAATTTCGACATCCATCTCAGATTGTTCTGAAATCATTTCTGTTGTTAGATAAGATTACCATTCCCTTTGTTGAAATATAATTTGATCTCTGAGAAATTAAACTAATAGCAGGAAAAGCACCATCTAGTGGTCAGAACCTGGAAATATCAGGATGTAGGATGGGACATAAACCTAACTTCAATTAATAATTTCTCTGAACAGTGGAAAAAACCCCACCAAATTCACTGAGAATATATTACATAAGATGAAGAAACAATACTTTGAGCCGCAGCTCCATACTACTTGTCAGACATAGAGAACTGATACTGTATACTTGTTGTTGGGTTAGGATGTGGGGGGTCCATGAGTGGCTCAGAAATGAAATTATATTTCAACAAAATAATTTAGCAGGAATGCCTATCTTATCTGCTTCTATCTACAGAAACAATTTCAGATCAATCTGAGATGGTGGGTGTCATGGCTTGCTGAAATTACATGGAACAACCCAACAATATTTTATTTGCGTGTATATAACGACATGTTTGATGCACAAGATGCACTGTATATTTGTATAGACTATACTTAATGTAGAATAGTCATTTGAATTTCACAGAATTCAAATACATTTACTTTAATTCAAATTTCTGTATCCCGTTTACTACTTCAATTCAAAATGAATTTATTATGAGGAATTCTCAATTGACCCCAACCCTGGTGTGAAACATTTTTGCATTTCAACTTTAGATCACTGGTTACTTTGTATGCTGAACATTTAAAAATGTGGTCATTTAGCAGACACTCTTATCCAGAGCAAATTACAGTAGTGAGTGCATAAGTTTTTCATACTGGTCCTGCATGGGAATCGAACCCACAACCCTGGCGTTGCAAGCACTCTACCAACTGAGCCACATGGGACACCATGTTTGCAAAGGGAAATAGTTGTATTATGATTTGAAATGCTTAACCTAATGGTTTTTTTGTATTCTTATGATTGGAACCTACCGGGCTGCTATTCTTTAATATCATGCTGTGTGTTACTGCTGTCTTTCTAACTGTCTGTGTTTTACAAAAAGTGTGCTCTTCTCCATGGAGTGCGCTGGTACTGTATTACGGTCACTGGTACTGTATTACGGTCGCTGTCCTTTCAGCATCACGAGCCTGTCAAACTCACATCCTTTGATGTGTCAATGTTGCTGTTTTAGTGTGTTAATGATGGTGTTAGACTACCATAGGTTATGTAAGAAATGAGGTTGTTTTTTCTGTTGAGATTTTGGAGTTTGGTACAAGGTTTTGGAAGATATTTTCCCACACTGAAGGCCTAGGTCCAATAGCCACGGTTTGCTATGTTACTTGTGTGTGTGTGTGTGTGTGTGTGTGTGTGTGTGTGTGTGTGTGTGTGTGTGTGTGTGTGTGTGTGTGTGTGTGTGTGTGTGTGTGTGCGCATGTGTGCATCTGCATGCGAGTGTATATACGTGTGTGTGTGTACATATGTCCATCCATCTCTCACCTAACAGTGTGTGAGGAGGCCGGCACAGCCGCCCCCTGGTTGGGCTGCAGCACGTGGACCGTCTGGATCATCTGTTCTGCATGTTTACCATTGACCTCATGGTACAGCCCTCCATCAATATCAATGGGCTCTCTCTTTACTTGTTTTACCGATATAGGATGGTGCCCATGAGCATGGTTTTTACCATGACCTCCTCTGGGGCCTCCACGGCCCCCCATTCCCCGGCCGTGGTGGCTGGGGCGCTGACCCCCGTAGCCAAGGCTGAGTTCGGGGCATGTGTCCTCATCATCAATCACCACTAGGTCAGGAGGCATCTCTTTAAACTGGTAGACCAGCCGCTGGCCCTCCACCTTAGCCAGGATACCGCGCTGGTAGTAATACCTTAGGGAGGGAGAGAAGTGACAGTTAAGGTAAGATCATGACTTAGTTGTCCCTTTTGGAGGACATTTTGTTTGTGCCATTGAGTAACATTACAAACAGAAAGAGACTTCAGGAAAGTTTTTTAGCACTTTTCTACATTTACTTCAATGGAGCACTTTCGCTTGCGACACCGATAATGGCCGTGGTTTGAATAAGGTCCACCTTGAATAAGGTGCCATTGGAATAGATGATTGCTTTGCTCTATTTCTTTTATAACCTGGTCCTTGATAATGTTGACCTGAGAGATGTGACTTAAAGTCCTGGTACAAAGGATGTCTAGGGTCCATAATAACCTTTTGTGTGGCCTCTTATTTGTAGATGACAGCCAGGGCCTTGCTCACTGTATACATTTTTTTTTCTCAGTATGTTTCATTGATGTTATAATACTGCCTTCAAGAGGAGAAGGGAATGGGGGTGAGTTGAGATTTTGTTATTTCTGCACTTGAGGACGACACTATGTCTATGTGATCTAGAAGCACTTACTACATTTTCTTTCTTTTTGTAGTGCTTTTTACTGCAACAGGTGCACAGACATTTTAGCATGATACCCTTCTTAACTGTGCAGGCCAATTATATATTTCTATTGTTATGATATGAGGGGTAGTTTAGTGTTAGGACATAGACAAACACACTACCATGCACTTCTACACCATCCCCAGGTTGCAGCACCAACTGAGTCAAGGGCTGATGTTAGAGAGAGTTTTGCGAGCCAATGCTAACTAGCATTAATTGCTAACTAGCATTAATAATGGACACAAAGACATACAAATGTTATCTGCAATTTCACCTGACTCTGGGGAAGTAAATAAAGGGCCTCATTGCCAAAATCCAGAAGTATCCCTTTAAGTCCATGGGAGCTGTCAGGATGATTGGCAATCTGTGACCAGAGGCATTGGCCTGCCAGTGTTAGATGTGGTTTTGTGTTATTAATCCTCTTTAGTTGAGGAAGGACTCTTTGTACGGAGCGGCAAGTAGCCTAGTGGTTAAGAGTGTTGGGCCAATAACTGGTTTGAGCCGGCAAGGTGGAAAAATCTTTGTAAGACACATTTCAGTTGAATGCATCCAGTTGTGCGATTGACTAGGTTTTCTTTTTGTATATATTTATTTTGGCATCACCACTTTGAACAAATACTAATCTGCTTGGATGATCATGGGAGTCATGACTGTGCTGGACCTAAGGTAAGATGGCTGTCTCTCTGGGCACATGCATTCAATACCTGGTTGCATACACTTACTTCTCACATGTATGAACACATCAAATCAGATTACAGACCATGTAGTTAGGCCTTAGACCCCTAGACATAACAAGTGCAATAACAACAACACTATGATGCGGGCCAACACCATGTGTGCAATAACACTCCTCTCACCTGAGTGCCCTGCCCATGGTTTCATAGTTCATGTCGGGTTTGTTCTTGTGCTTGCCCCATAGTTTGGACACAGCCTTGGAGTCCACCAGCTTAAAGATGCCCTTCTCCCTCTGTGTCCACTTGATGTACTTGGGACAGGTGTTCTTGTCCTGCAACAGGGCCAGGAGGAACTCCCATAGGTAGATGGTGTTCCCTACGTAGGGGGGAGAAAATAGGAATTTGCAGTTTTAACATGTGAGCCTAATACAGTACATGTGAGCTTGGAGCTCTGCTACACCCGTCCATAACTCATTTAGCATTGCAGAGGTTTTACTTAACAAATGGAAATAGGCAGAGAGGCCATTACAGCATTCCCTCCCCATAACCTAAATAAATCAATTTGCCGTTCTCGTCGTGTGTGTGTGTGTGTGTGTGTACCTAGGGTCGGGCAAAAAATAATTGTATAGGGCTCTGGCAGTAGATTACTCATGTTTGTGAAACGGTTAGGAACAGAAGTGGTTAGAAACAGCAACCCCTCCAGCAGCCACTTGAGTCCCAGCCACCATGACAGGGTGATGTATATGTGTCCGGCTGAACCAACCCCCGCTCCCCAACCCATCTCTGTGCTGTGCAAGGGAAGACACAACCGCAATTATAGTTCTTTCCCTGTGAAACACAGCACCTTGAGAGCACCTCATCAATTAGCAAGCTGAGGTCCAACCCAACTGGACTACATGGGCTGCTGGTTGCTGATTGCACTACTCCACAAGCAGAAACGTGCTCAGTAGCCCACAGAATAGGCCAAGAGAGAGACCTTGATTTCGATTGGATGTTTTTTCAAGAAGCACGATGGTTGAGTAGGGGCCAGGAGAGACCTTGATTTTGATTGGCTGTTTTTTCAAAAAGCACACTGGTTGTGAAGGGTCCAGGAGAGACCATGATAGCGATTGGCTGTTTTTTGAGAGGCGAGCTGGTTGAGAAGAATGCTCACCTTTGCCCTCCTTGCTCTTCTTCTTGAGTGGCAGGCTGGGAGTGGTGATGGGGGAGCAAGGACGCACTGCCCGCGGCTTGCGCGCTAAGACGGGAACAAGGAGAAGTATTAAGACCCAATTAAGCACATCACTGCCAGTGGCTAAATAAACACATTGTCAGCACTGTATTATCAAAAATGTGCTAATAAGGCTGTAAGCTATGTCTAATAAGGCTATAGGCAAATATATTTACCAAGGCACAATTCGAAAAATTAGTGTAAATGTACTATTTTCATCTAGAAGGTTAAAAACAAGACTAAATAACATTGTTTGACAACCTAACGTTTTCTAACACTGCTCCCCTACAGTCCAGGAGGACCTCCTGCAGTACCTTTAGTTTTCCTCTGTGGTTTGGACACGCTCTTCTGACGGATCTCATCCATGGAGGATGTTTCCTCGTCCAGTGATACATCCATGCAGCCATTGGGCTCGGGCCGCAGAGGGATGTAGGTGTAGTCAGACTCCAACATGGTCCCATAGGTGTGAACTACAACAATAGAAAAAAGTAGTACACTCAATATTACTCCCAGTTATGTAATATTATGAGATAACTATGTGAGTTACTACAAATGAACCTGCCTACAAAAAGCCTTCATCAACAACTTGTGCGTTTTAACAATATGTTTTGAAAGTGGTAAATGCTCTGAGGTAGAAATTGGATTCAGTTAACAAACAAGTGGTACCAAAAGATAAAGAATCGTACTCATGCGTTTCTCGTCCAGGATGTTGTTTGGTGACTCCATGTTGAGAAGGGCTGCCGCAGCCTCGTTGGTCTCCATGCTGTCCTCTGTGCCTGACACTGTTGTTTCTATTGGCCAATCAGACAGGGATTGTAATCAGAACATGAAAAATACAGATTTAGGATGTTATAATCACTAAGGGTGAATTCTAGGTAATTTAGTTAATACCAGGCCCTGTCCGGAAACAACCCCTAGATCCTATCCCCTAGGCATGCATGCATGTGTAAAGTATCGTCTCCTCCTCCCCCTCACCTGAGAGGCCCACGTCTCCGACCATAATGGGCTCCTCCACCACGTGTAGAGTGGTGTCCACCATGATGCCGTTGGCCACCTCGTCCGACTCCATGCCTGAGTAGACCTGCATCAGGTCAGCGGCGGGCACCTGCTCTACGATGACAGCTGGAAACACGGACGGGTCATCCAGCTGGACACACAGAGAGACCAACAGAAGACACAGACAGAGACCACAGACGTTAGATCACAGAATTACATGTCTATGCCTACTGCTTCATTTTTATCTTATGGGCAATACCACGATATCAATATTATGCTGAGACTGATTTTTCAATAAAAAATGTATGCCAAACAAAAAACATTGATTTCAAAGTTTAACAAACCATACAGCACAATGACTACTTTGAACAATTCTCACAGTAAAAAAATTACAATTTTACTGGAAAAACTGTGCAGATGCAGAGTTTAGTACAGTAACAGAATTACGGTAAAATCTCCCTTAGTTTTATTCTTTTACCAAACATTGAATTTTTCCTGTAAATGTGTTTTGGTAACAATTTCTGTGGAGATTTGTAAAAGTTGTTCTTGTGCATAGAGTTATATTATTTGTTAAACTTTGAAATCAATGGTTTTTGTTTGGTATACATCTTAAAATGAAAAATCTGAGTATTAGCATAAATTTGTTAGCATGGAATTGCCCTTATATAAGTACTACAGCCATTTTAAAGTTAATGTACAGTCGTGGCCAAAGGTTTTGAGAATGACACAAGTATTGGTCTCCACAAAGTTTGCTGCCTCAGTGTTGATGATGGCAATCTCCACAATGTCATGAAGAGTGATCAGATGAATTGCAATTAATTGCAAAGTCCCTCTTTGCCATGAAAATGAACTTAATCCCCCAAAAACATTTCCACTGCATTTCAGCCCTGCCACAAAAGGACCAGCTGCCATCATGTCAGTGATTGTCTCGTTAACACAGGTGAGAGTGTTGACGAGGACAAGGCTGGAGATCACTCTGTCATGCTGATTGAGTCAGACTGGAAGCTTTAAATGGAGGGTGGTGCTTGAAATCATTGTTCTTCCTCTGTCAACCATGGTTACCTGCAAGGAAACACGTGTCGTCATCATTGCTTTGCACAAAAAGGGCTTCACAAGCAAGGATATTGCTGCTAGTAAGATTGCACCTAAATCAACCATTTATCGGATCATCAAGAACTTCAAGGAGAGAGGTTCAATTGTTGTAGAAGGCCTCAGGGCGCCCAAGAAAGTCCAGCAAGTGCCAGGACCGTCTCCTAAAGTTGATTCAGCTGCGGGATCGGGGCACCACCAGTGCAGAGCTTGCTCAGGAATGGCAGCAGGCAGGTGTGAGTGCATCTGCACGCACAGTGAGGCGAAGACTTTTGGAGGATGGCCTGGTGTCAAGAAGGGCAATAAAGAAGCCACTTCTCTCCAGGAAAAACATCAGGGACAGACTGATATTCTGCAAAAGGTACAGGGATTGGACTGCTGAGGACTGGGATAGAGTCATTTTCTCTGATGAATCTCCTTTCCGATTGTTTGGGCCTTCCGGAGAAGACAAGGTGAGCGCTACCATCAGTCCTGTGTCATGCCAACAGTAAAGCATCCTGAGACCATTCATGTGTGGGGTTGCCTCTCAGCCAAGGGAGTGGGCTCACTCACAATTTTGCCTAAGAACACAGCCATGAATAAAGAATGGTACCAACACATTCTCAGAAAGCAACTTCTCCCAACCATCCAAGAACAGTTTGGTGACGACCAATGCCTTTTCCAGCATGATGGAGCACCTTGCCATAAGGCAAAAATGATATCTAAGTGGCTCGGGGAACAAAACATCGACATTTTGGGTCCATGGCCAGGAAACTCCCCAGACCTTAATCCCATTGAGAACTTGTGGTCGATCCCCAAGAGGCGGGTGGACAAACAAAAACCGACAACTTCTGACAAACTCCAAGCATTGATTATGCAAGAATGGCCCAGAACTTAATTGCCAGCATGCCAGGGCGGATTGCAGAGGTCTTGAAAAAGAAGGGTCAACACTGCAAATATTGACTCTTTGCATAAACTGAATGTCATTCTCAAAACTTTTGGCCACGACTGTAGACCTATAGGCGCCCGGCCAACCACAAGAAGTCGCTAGAGTGCAATGGGACAAGGAAATCCCGGCCGGCCAAACCCTCCCCTAACCCAGACGACGCTCTGCCAATTGTGCGCCGCCTCATAGGTCTCCCGGTCACGGCCGGGTGTGACACAGCCTGGAATCGATCCCAGCTCTGTAGTAACACTGCAATGCAGTGCCTTAGACCACTGCACCACTATGGAGGACAGTTCTTGACACACTCAAAAAGTGCGCCTGGCACATACTACCATACCCCATTCAAAGGCACTTACATATTTTGTCTTGCCCATTCACCCTCAATGGCACACATACACAATCCATGTCTCAATTGACTCGAGTCTTAAAAATCTTTCTTTAACCTGTCTCCTCCCCTTCCTCTGTGGATTTAACACAGATCAAAGCTTTCAACTGGATTCACCTGGTCAGTCTGTCATGGAAAGAGCATGTGTTTTGTACACTCAGAGGAAGAGCTCCTTTCAACAGTGCTTCAGTGGCCCACTGGGACATTATTATTGCTGGGAATTCCAGACACACCCCCTCATTTCTCAACACAGGAAGAGCTGAGGACATTTCTCAACTAAGGAAATTGCCAGAGCTCTGGCCAAACCTTATGAGAAAGTGTTGCGTGTGGAAGACCGCGTCCACCAGTGTTACCCCTAGCTTATTTTCCAGACGGGCTGCAAACAAACATCCACAGTAGTCCTACCAATGTGACAAGGCAGTTTTTGTTTCCCAGACAGAACATTTGGGAAAAAAGCTTCTCTCATCTCTCATTCTGTGACTCTATTTTCCTGTCTTCAACAGCACCACAACAGGAGGATGTGTGGATGGCTCCTCTTTCTGTTTTTTTCCCCATAACATGCACAAAAGGATCCAGTTCCAGCTCAAAAATGACATAGAGTAGGCAGGACTATGTTAAGATATTCTAAATATCAAACAACCAAAAACGCTCTAATGAAATGGTGCAAAGTATTTTGGCACGTTTACACTGCCTGCACTCTCATAGCCAGAGAGAAAAAAATGAATTCAGTGTCAGTTTCTGAAAACTACCAGGAGATGGAGGCAGACTACAGCTCTTTGCCTGATTCTCATATATCTACTGTACGTGCTGCTTTGTACTACCCCCACATAAAAAACATTAGTGGCCAAATACCTTGTCACATTGAAAGACCAGCAACAACATGTTCACTTAAAAATCCAAAATAGTGTAATGACTAACAAATAGGTTTTAATGGCATAACCAAACAGCGTTCTGAGTTGTATGATTTAACTTTTTCAACCCCTTGAGATTATAAGGTTTCTGCTTTTTTGGTTATTCTCATTGAGTAGGAGTTGATTGGACGAGGGGTCAGCCATAGGAATGTCCATTCTAATAATTATATTTCTATTCACTCAATGCTACATTCACTCAGTGCTACACTTTAACCAGAGAACTAACAGTACACTAACAGCACCCTGCCACAGACAACTGCATTAATGTGGAATCATTCAACCTCTAGGAGTCATTACCAAATAATTAGGCTTTGTAACCATAGCTAAGAGTTCAGGGACTGTTATATTAACTTCACAAACAATATTTCAGTTTTCAGAACACTGTCCATCTAACATGCTGCTTTTCCATGATGTCAGTACTGTGGTCAACAGTGGGCCATGAGACCATTTAGGACCAAGATAACGAATGCAGTTTGTTGTGTCCTTTGACTGTAAAAGCTGAAATGTCATTGACACAACAGCATGTTGTCTATTGTTCTCAGACTGTAGTAGCTAGACACAATACCAGATATCTCGGTCAGTAAGGAGCCCTGTCTAGCCCTCCTTGTCCGGGTTCACTGATGCCTGCGACCTTGTGTGTGCGCGCATGCTTGTGCGCATGTGTTTGCGACAGTCTAATGAGTTCACTAGTCTGTGCATTAACACCACACTGTCTCCCCTCCCTAGAAGAACCAGACCAGACGAACTGAAACCCACATAGATTCTGCTGACGGGGCAGAAGACGTCTGTGTCTGTCTGCTGTTGTTGTTTTGACATAACGGGGCTCAGTTTCAACAAAGAACCTTGAAGGTTTGTCACAAAGCAGGACCAAAGAGTTACCTACTGGGCACAGACATAATTTTTAGCTTTGATTTACATTTGGTTGTCAACTAACATGAATTCAACATGAAATCAATTAAACATTTCACCATGTCATTTGATTTAGGTTAAAAGTTGGGTGAAAAAAATACAAAATTCCCTTACGTTGATTACTTAATCAAATCAGGTTTCCACGTTGATTCAGCGTCATCTCATTAAATGGTGTTTAAATGACGTGGAAACAACACTGATTCAACCAGTTTTTGTCCAGTGGGTAGCCAGCTAGCTAGCTTTCCTACATACAGTATTATCTCAACTATCTCAACAAGATAATTAAATGTGTAACACAGAGTATGGTATTTAGTATGAATTACACAAGGGCCATATTGGCTGCATCTTCCTCTTTGTTTATCTCAACAGTATTTCTAATAGGGAAACCAGATATAACGATCACTGGGATATTTGCATCTCTGAGTTCCCAGTTTTGGCTATGAAAGCAAGACCCTGTGTGTGAGAGGTTCCCCTATAATCAACCCAGTTAACCTTTACCTGCCCGTGTTGCCATTTGTAGCCACACCTATATACTTTTAACATCCCTAATGGGGCTGATAGAGGAAACATTACATAGTCACACGGGTGTCATGCACCCATTATTTTAGACAGGGCACAAAGTACATGAGGATGGAGGTGGGATGGCGGATGAAGTTGAAGTATTTTAGCATTTTTCAAACACCTGAACCAGCTTTATCCTGCAATTAAGAGCCATGATCATTATGCCTAATTTTATGTATTTTTTTTCTGCATAAATTAATCTTAGCTATAGTGCCTTCAGAAAGTATTCACACCCCTTGACTTTTTGCACATTTTGTTGTTACAGCCTAAATGTTAAATTCTAATGTTAATATCTAATTTAGATTTTGTGTCACTGGCCACACAATAATGTCCAAGTGGAATTATGTTTCAACTAAAAGCTGAAATGTCTTGAGTCAACAAGTATTCAATTCCTTTTTTATGGCAAGCCTATATAAGTTCAGGAGTATAAGTTGCATTGACTCACTCTGTGTGCAATAATAGTGTTTAACATGATTTTTGAATGACTACCTCATCTCTTTACCCCACCACATACAATTATCTGTAAGGTAAGGTCCCTCAGTTGAGCAATTAACACAGATTCAACCACAATTTAAGGGACGTTTTCCAAAGAAGGGGAAACTATTGGGTAGAAATAAAAAAGTAGTCATTGAATAGCCCTTTGAGCAAGGTGGAGTAATTCAATAACCTAAAACACAAGGCCACATCTACACTGGAGTTGTTTAACAAGAAGACAGTGAATGTTCCTGAGTGTCCGAGTTACAGTTTTTACTTAAATCTACGGCAAGACCTGAAATCTGTTGTCTATCAATGATCAACAACCAATTTGACAGATCATGAAGAATTTTGAATACAATAATATCCAAATGTTGCACAATACAGGTGTGGAAAGCACTTGGAGAGCTTGCTGCCAAAGGTTATTCTACAAAGTATTTACTCAGGGGTGTGAATACTTACACTGGGGGCCAAAGGTTTGGAATATTACTCATTCAAGGGTTTTCTTTATTTGCACTATTTTTTTACATTGTAGATTAAAAGTGAAGACATAAAAACTATGACATAACACATATGGAATCATGTAGTAACCAAAAAAGTTTTAAACAAATCAAAATATATTATATATTTGAGATTCTTCAATGTAGCCACCCTTTGCCATGATAACAGCTTTGCACACTTATGGCATAGTTTTGATGTCTTCACTTTTATTCTACAATGTAAAAAATAGTGCAAATAAAGAAAAACCCTTGAATGAGTAATATTCCAAACTTTTGGCCCCCACTGTATGTAAATTAATTTTTTTGTATTACATTTTTTATACATTTGCTAAAATTTATAAAAACATGTTTCACTGTCATTATGTGGTATTGTGTGTAGGTAGGTGAGAGAGAACAATTTAATCAATTTTGAATTCAAGGTGTAAAACAACAAAATGTGGAATAAGTCAAGGGGTATGAATAGTTTCTGAAGAAACTGTAAGATAGTTAGCCAAGATACTCTAACTTGATTGATAGCCTGAAATGGCTTGGTAGCTAGCTATGAGGTCGGGAGATTTTGAATCTAGCTGGCTAGCTAAAGCCAACTTCATAAAATTGCTAGGTGGCTAGTTTTTTAAAGAGAAACCAAAAAAGTATTGTTTTATTTATTAATCAAGATGAATTTATGAATTTATTAATGAAATTAATTTACAAACGTACCTCCTGCCCATCACTGGCAGCTAAAATAAAATAAAACGCTATGTGTGTCACTCTACACTCTCTCTCATGCTCCACTGACAATATATCTATCCTCCGGCCTAGGGATCTCTTTGCTCCATGCACCTTGGAAGGAACCACTTACTAGAGGGAATGAGATTTAACCTTTATTTAACTAGGCAAGTCAGTTAAGAACTAATTCTTATTTACAATGACAGCCATAGTAGTACAGCGCCCCTGAAGCAAATTAGGGTTAAGTGCCTTGCTCAAGGAAACGTCGACAGGTTTTCATCTTGTCGGCTCGGGGATTTGATCCAGCAACCTTTCGGTTACTGGCCCAACACTCTGACTACTAGGCTACCTGCTGCGAAATGCTGTAATTGAATTAGCATTCAGAAAAAAATGTGAGTGGGTGTAAATTAGTGTATGGCCACAGCAGGCTTCCATAGAACTCTATAATAGCAGCTTTCAGACACTATACTGAGCTAAACATGATTCCGAAGTCATTACATCATGGTCCTGACTCAGGGAGCTAATTATTGACTGCAAAAACTAATATAACAAGGCTAATCATTACAGTCCAGTAGGCTAGGCTAGCTGTGACTTTCTTTGATTTCAACAGCCCCCATACAGAAAGATAAACCCTTCAGGCTAGCTAGCTCCAGTGAAAAGAAAATGGCCACCTTTGTTAGCATTAGCACTAAATGTGAATAAGTTATCCCAGTGATATTTTTTTTCAGCTACCACGTGGACAGGCGATGTAATCCTCAGGTAATTTACTGAGTGGGCACAGAGAGGAACCAAGAGGAGGCCTGTGTTATTTCCAAACAATGGAAGGCTTTTCAGTGGAATTAGCGTGTCACCTCACAAACAGCCTCCCACAACAGGTCTGTCTGGTTAGGCCTGAACCAGTGCTATTCAGGCAAGAGGATCCAGTGACGACTCGTCCCTCCACATCTACACACACACACATATAGAGACACAAGCACACACAGAGTAACCTTTGTGCCGTAAATTGACAGGTCCTGGCAAAGCCCCACCCTCTCCTCCCACGCATACTAATAGAGTCCCACCTCTTGGGCCCAGTTTCCCAATCTTAAGATGCTTTTGGGAAACCGGGCCCAGGTCCCTCACACTTTCCGTCTCTGTCCTGCCAACAACCCCCACTCCATTTCCCAGCCCTCTCCCTGCCATCCCTTCCTCCTCCACTCCTTCTCTCCATCTCTCCATCACATCACCAAGACATTAAAGGCTCTTACCCACTGGCTTGCTGACTTCCCTGTTCAAATCCCTCTGACCAAGTCAGTTTAAGTTTAAATATCTTTGTTTCGCTAATCCTTTCAGTGTTTGTCTCAATATTATCTGTTAAAATTCACTGGGAAAATGTCTTTCTTAAAGCTGGAATCCTTAATGGTAAAACAGCCACATCCGTTTGCGATATTACAACAACAAAGAATTTACTGCAAACAATGAACAAACAATGTTTTATCCCCTCTGACATCATTGCATGCACGATAGATGAGCACAATATGTACTGCAATTTGTTTGACCATGCTCCTCAGATCGGCAACATAAACAATCACAATGGTGGTGGGGGAGCCAAGGGCGCTATTCCAGCTTTAACTTTTCTATATTGGTGGTGGTACATCATGATAACACTACTGTTATTGACTACTGCTAAATTCCAATGTAATGACAGTTACCTGATTGATCTCATCCATTCCATTGCTGGCAAACTCAAACACTAGCTCATTGGGCTGCACCGCAGTCGCCATGGCGATGGAGGTCCGAGGGTAGGACACAGGCGGGATGGGTGATTTCCTACCCCTCCAGGGACTGTTCAATCACAGAAAATCCACCAGGCTGAACCAAAGGTTTTAAAGGTCAATGTTACTGCTGAAGAACAACAAAATGGCCTCTTCACACCTGATTATTTTATTTTCTCTGGGGTTGCCTGTTAGGGTGTGGAGCAAAGTGCGACAGAGACCCAGGAATCAGAGAAGAGCCGCGCTGAGCCTGGATGGAAGCAGCCTCTTCCTGGGGCCTGCTGCGTCTTGAGCATCTAAACCTGCCTGAGAGAGAGGGTAGAGAGAGGAAGATGTCAGTAAACACAGTTATTAGTAGCCAAGTGTGTGTGTAAGACCAGCTGTGACTGACTGGGGTTCGAAGTTGAACCCAGGTCTCCTGTGCATCACAAAACTGTGTTAGCCTGATGAACTAAAACCTTTAGGCACTAAGCCCGTTGAACTATCAATCAATCAATCAAATGTATTTATAAAGCCCTTTTTACATCAGCCAGTGTCACAAAGTGCTTTACAGAACCCCAGCCTAAAACCCCAAACAGCAAGCAATGCAGATGTAGAAGCACTGTGGCTAGGAAAAACTCCCTAGAAAGGCAAAAACCTAGGAAGAAACCTAGAGACGAACCATGCTCTGAGGGGTGGCAGGTCCCCTTCTGGCTGTGCCGGGTGGAGGTTATAACAATTCATGGCCATATCTTTCTCCAACTAAGCCTCTGGGAGTAATTTGTGTGAGTAGTGTGTGAGTGTGTGAGTAGTGTCTGAGGTCAAGAAGTAAGAAAATGTCCCTCAGTACTGTTCGGGTCGGCACGAAAGTGTGAAAAAGACAACCATGGGCCGGACTATCTGCTTGCTCCCATGAAATGACTGTTGGTTCCAGTGGAGATTTCATATCACTGGTTCATTCTTTGCTCAGAGGGCCCTAACCGCCTGCCTGCCTGCCTGCCTGCCAGCTAACAACAAACGTTCCCACAACTTTAAAGAACGTTCCCTTAAAGAGTCTCATTATGTCTTTACCTGACATTTTCATAGGAATGTTCCCGTGATGTGCAAGGCATGTTTCCAAGATAGAACTTACCCAGAACGTGGTTACCATGTTCTCAGAATGTAAGATATTAATGTTCTAGACACGTTTCATGGAAACATTGCAACAACATTCATGTGTCCAATTTTCTGTGGGTTAGGAGAATATTCCATCAACATCCTACCAATCATACACAGAACATGGTCACCATGTTCTAGACACACGTTTTATGGGAACATTGCAGGAGCATTTCTGTGTATCAGTTCTCAGGACGTCGCATGATGGTCCAAAAGAAACATTCTCCCGAGAAAAGTTGAATTACACATCACACCTTATTACTGTTGCCAAGCCAATCAAGGCCAGATTAACCGACACTTGACATGGACGTGTAGCAGGAAGATCGGCATACCGTGAACAAAGAGGTTGAGAGTTCAATAATAATTACTGTATAAATTAACATGTGTCATGTGTAAGTTGAAAACACTACATAAAAGCACTGTGTGTGTGAGTATCCCTAACCTTGCCAACAGACAAAGAGCTATGAATGGATCAGTGGTTCACAAATCAGGGCCTTGATTGGCTCGAAAACAGTAACAAATGAGGGTAGGGACATTTCTTTGGGACCATCAGGCAATGTCCTGACAACTGATACACAGAAATGTTCTTGCAACGTGTTTAGAACATTAATAATATATATTCCCAGAACCACATTCTGTTTGACATGTTCTCCTAACTCTAGTGCCAAAACATACAAAAAAAGTTAGCAGAAGGTTTTTGCTAACACAGATCGAATGTTCCCATAACTAATGGAAAACTGGACACTCAAACGGGTAACATCACAAAAATGTTCTCTCTCCCTAGAATTGTTAGCTGGTTGACAGGCACTCTCACAGTCTTCCAAAGCAGAATCAAGACTAGCACTGAGCACATGGAAAAATGCACCAAATTCACATACAGTTTCTCTTGTAGTCACTTACTGCATTTTGCACTACATTTTGCACTCTGTATATAGATTTTCTATTGTGTTTTTGACTATGTTTGTTTACTGTGTAACTCTGTGTTGTTTTTGTCGCACTGCTTTGCTTTGTCTTGGCCAGGTCGCAGTTGCAAATGAGAACTTGTTCTCAACTGACCTACCTGGTTAAATAAAGGTGAAATAAATAAAAAAATAAAAAAACTTGAAGTGTGTGATTATAGTATTCAGACCCCTTGACATTTTCCACATTTTTTTACGTTTCAGCCTTATTCTAAAATTGGTTAAATAAAAATGTTTCCTCATCAATCTACACACAGCACCCAATAATGACAAAGAGAAAACAGCATTTTTGTAAATGTATTAAACATTTTACATTTTACATTAAACAACTTATTTACCTAAGTAAAGATGAAAGATGAATGGAGCAAAGTACAGAGAGATCCTTGATGAAAACCTGCTCCAGAGCGCTCAGGACCTCAGACTGGGGCGAAGGTTCAACTTCCAACAGGACAATGACCTTAAGCACACAACCAAGACAACGCAGGAGTGACTTCGGGACAAGTGTTTGAAAGTCCTTGAGTGCCCCAGCCAGAGCCCGGACTTGAACACGGTCGAACATCTCTGGAGAGATCTGAAAATAGCTGTGCAGCGATGCTCCCCATCCAACCTGACAGAGCTTGAGAGGATCTGCAGAGAAGAATGGAAGAAACTCCCCAAATATAGGTGTGCCAAGCTTTTAGCGTCATACCCAAATAGGAATATAGGCTGTAATCACTGCCAAAGGTGCTTCAACAAAGTACAGAGTAAAGGGTCTGAATACTTTTGTAAATGTGATATTTCAGAAGTTGTTTTTGCTTTTTCATTACAGGGCATTGTGTGTAGATTCATGAGAAGAAAACAAAAACATACATAAATACATCTTAGAATAAGGCTGTAACATAAAATGTGGAAAAAGTAAAGGGGTCTGAATACTTTCAGAATGCACTGTATATTAATCTTAAAATGCATAATCAAATTCAATCCCCTATAAGTTATAAAATATATTTATATTTGATTGTAATCTACCACCATTTCAGGTCAATTTACATGACGGATAACAAACATGACTACAGGAATCATGAAAAAACTATTTGGGGTTTTAGGCTGGGTTTCTGTATAAACATTTTGGGACATCTGCTGATTGTAAAAAGGGCTTTATAAATACATTTGGTAAACTCAGAAGTGTTTCGTCTGGCTTGTCAGTCAGTGTTGCTCCACTTTCAGAAGTACATGGTTCCCTTTACTCCATCAAAGCCCAATAGCAGTAAGTAGACTAGTCCCCCTTTGACGTCACATCTGTAGGGCCTTGGGAAGGGGGAGGGCACATGGGTGGGGTGGAAGAACAGAAAACAAGTTCTGGAATAAGAACACAGTCGTTCTGATAGTCGCTGCCCAAGCCCCCTTCAGGAGGGAGGAAGAGATGGTTGGATGGAGGGATAGTGGGATCGTAGTGAGAGTGTAGGCCACATCCCACAGAAAGGTCTCAAGGGCTATGGAGGGGAAATGGAGGGGCCGGTGGTCTGGTTAAAGATTAAAGCGGGAGGGGGGGCTGGGGGGGGGTATTTGGGGGAGATGAGAGCTGGCAACAGAGAAAGATAGAGATGGCAGCAGTACTTAGAACCCGCCCCACCTAGTTACAACCACCAGCCCCCCCCCCAGCCAACCCTACCTCCCCCTTTTCTTCTTCACTGTTGCAGGGTGGGGCCTGTTTGCTTTGAAATGCCTGTGTGACTGACGAAGTGCATTCCTAGTCCAATTGTGTCTCTGAGGGGGTGGTGGGGGGGGGGGGGGGGGCAGGAAAGGGGTGAGGTAGGGGGTGAGGAGGGGCGGGCAGGAAGGTCACCCTGGGTCGCCAGCGACCTGAAGGCCCTGCTGAATGAGAAGAAGAGGGCCTTCAAGGAGGGGGACAGGGACTAATTGAAATACTTCCAGAGGGAGCTGAAGTTGCGGATTGATGAGGGAAAGAGAGGGTATAAGGAGAAGATGGAGGACAAGCTGAAGCAGAGCCAGGTGAGAGAGGTGTGGAAGGATATTAGAAATATCACTGGCTTCAAAAAGTCAAACAGTGGGAAGACGGAGGGGACCCAGGACAGAGCCAATGAGCTGAACCAATTTTTAACAGGTTCGATACTGGCCCTGTCCACCTCCCCTCCAGCTCCCCAGGCCACACACCACCAGGGCTGGCTTTCACCACCAACCAAGTGAAGAGAGAGCTGGAGAGACTACATCAGTGGAAAGCGGCGGGGCCTGATGGCATCAGCCCAAGGTTGCTTAGGGTCTGTGCTGACCAACTGTGTGGAATACTCCAGCGACCCTTCAACCTTAGCCTGAGCCTGGAAAGGGTCCCTGTGCTGTGGAAAACATCCTGCCTGGTCCCAGTGCCCAAGAAGGCGCACCCCACTGTCCTGAATGACTTCAGACCTGTAGCACTAACATCCCACATCATGAAGACCCTGGAAAGGTTAGTCCTCGCTCACCTCAGACCCCTGGTGTGTACATCACTGGACCCCCTGCAGTTCGCATATCAGCACAACATCAGGGTGGATGATGCAATCATCTACCTTCTGCAGAGGGCCTACTCTCACCTGGACAATGCAAGTTGCACTGTGAGGGTTATGTTTTTACTTCTCCAGTGCCTTCAACACCATTCAGCCCCTGCTACTGGGTGAGAAGATGAGGAGGATGAAAGTGGAAGCACCTTTAGTCTCCTGGGTTACGGACTACCTCACTGGTAGGCCACAATCTGTGCGACTACAGAGCTGTGTGTCAGAACGGTCAGTGAGCAACACAGGGGCCCCCCAGGGAACGGTCCTGTCCCCCTTCCTGTTCACCCTCTACACCTCAGACTTCAGATATAACTCTGAAACATGCCACCTACAGAAGTTCTCGGATGACTCCGCAATTGTAGGTTGCATCAGGGGTGGGCAGGAGGAGGAGTACAGGAGCACAATCAATGACTTTGTGGTGTGGTGTGAGCAGAACCCCCTTCAGCTGAACATCAGCAAAACAAAGGAGATGGAGGTGGACTTCAGGAGAACCAAGGCCCAACTGACGGCAGTCTTTATACAAGGCATGAATGTGGAAATGGTTGGGTCATACAAGTTCCTGGGAGTCCAAAAGGACAACAGGCTGGAATGGGCTGGTAACACCGGGGCTGTACAAAAAGGGCCAGAGCCGAATCTACTTTCTGAGCAGGCTCAGGTCCTTCAACGTGTGCAGTAAACTACTGCATACCTTCTACCAGTCTGTGGCCATCTTTTTTTGCAGTGGTGTGCTGAGGCGCCAACATAAAGGCTGGTGATGCTTCTCGGGTAAATAAGCTGATCAGGAAGGCTAGCTCTGTTCTGGGGATTAGCCTTGACACTCTAGAAGAGGTGGCGGAGAGACGGATCCTGGCCAAACTGCTGGCCATCATGGACAACGTCACCCACCCTCTGAATGCCATGGTTATGATGCAGAGGAGCACCTTCAGTCACAGACTGATCCCACCATGGTGTGCCAGAGAGCGCTACAGGAGGTCCTTCCTGCCGGCGGCTATTTGACTATTTAATGCCTCACCGGGGTGCCGTGCCGTCGGCAACATAGACCTGGAACTGTTGGTGTGTTAGGACCTAGTTTAACAATTATGCATCCATCCGTGAGTAACTCTGGTCTGTAATCACTCATTCACTCAGGACTTATTTATTCATTCAGGTCTGTATATACATATTTATGTACAGTTGTTATATCATATCACATGCAATATTGTGAGTGATTCTAGGACTGAACTTACGTAGTCATTCACTCAGGAATGCATTTTAGTATCCTGTCAGTTGTGTCCTTTTTCATTGCTTTTGGTATATCGAATGTGCAATACGTGCATTTATCTGTAATTAAACCCTGCACTGTAAGGACTGTATTTTAAGGGAATTACTGTTATTACCCTAAATTGTATCATACGCACATTTAGCTATTTAAGTATCTCTTCCTGTCATTTACTTGTACTGTTGGTATAACCATACAAATATTCACTTACCTGTACATTTAACTGTACATTTACCTGTACAGTTAATTTAACCATGCAAAATATTCACTTACCTGTTCATTTAACCCGACCTGTATATTAAGTAAACTATTGTTGCCCTCACTTATATCATGCGCACATTTAGCTACAGTGGGGAGAACAAGTATTTGATACACTGCCGATTTTGCAGGTTTTCCTACTTACAAAGCATGTAGAAGTCTGTCATTTTTATCATAGGTACTCTTCAACTGTGAGTGACGGAATCTAAAACAAAAATCCAGAAAATCACATTGTATGATTTTTAAGTAATTCATTTGCATTTTATTGCATGACATAAGTATTTGATACATCAGAAAAGCAGAACTTAATATTTGGTACAGAAACCTTTGTTTGCAATTACAGAGATCATATGTTTCCTGTAGTTCTTGACCAGGTTTGCACACACTGCAGCAGGGATTTTGGTCCACTCCTCCATACAGACCTTCTCCAGATCCTTCAGGTTTCGGGGCTGTCGCTGGGCAATACGGACTTTCAGCTCCCTCCAAAGATTTTCTATTGGGTTCAGGTCTGGAGACTGGCTAGGCCACTCCAGGACCTTGGGATGCTTCTTACGGAGCCACTCCTTAGTTGCCCTGGCTGTGTGTTTCGGGTCGTTGTCATGCTGGAAGACCCAGCCACGACCCATCTTCAATGCTCTTACTGAGGGAAGGAGGTTGTTGGCCAAGATCTCGCGATACATGGCCCCATCCATCCTCCCCTCAATACGGTGCAGTCGTCCTGTCCCCTTTGCAGAAAAGCATCCCCAAAGAATGATGTTTCCACCTCCATGCTTCACGGTTGGGATGGTGTTCTTGGGGTTGTACTCATCCTTCTTCTTCCTCCAAACACGGCGAGTGGAGTTTAGACCAAAAAGCTATATTTTTGCCTCATCAGACCACATGACCTTCTCCCATTCCTCCTCTGGATCATCCAGATGGTCAATGGCAAACTTCAGACGGGCCTGGACATGCGCTGGCTTGAGCAGGGGGACCTTGCGTGCGCTGCAGGATTTTAATCCATCACGGCGTAGTGTGTTACTAATGGTTTTCTTTGAGACTGTGGTCCCAGCTCTCTTCGGGTCATTGACCAGGTCCTGCCGTGTAGTTCTGGGCTGATCCCTCACCTTCCTCATGATCATTGATGCCCCACGAGGTGAGATCTTGCATGGTGCCCCAGACCGAGGGAGATTGACCGTCATCTTGAACTTCTTCCATTTTCTAATAATTGCGCCAACAGTTGTTGCCTTCTCACCAAGCTGCTTGCCTATTGTCCTGTAGCCCATCCCAGCCTTGTGCAGGTCTACAATTTTATCCTTGATGTCCTTACACAGCTCTCTGGTCTTGGCCATTGTGGAGAGGTTGGAGTCTGTTTGACTGAGTGTGTGGACAGGTGTCTTTTATACAGGTAACGAGTTCAAACAGGTGCAGTTAATACAGGTAATGAGTGGAGAACAGGAGGGCTTCTTCAAGAAAAACTAACAGGTCTGTGAGAGCCGGAATTCTTACTGGTTGGTAGGTGATCAAATACTTATGTCATGCAATAAAATGCAAGTTAATTATTTAAAAATCATACAATGTGATTTTCTGAATTTTTGTTTTAGATTCCGTCTCTCACAGTTGAAGTGTACCTATGATAAAAATTACAGACCTCTACATGCTTTGTAAGTAGGAAAACCTGAAAAATCGGCAGTGTATCAAATACTTGTTCTCTCCACTGTATTTGGGTATTTCTCTGCCATCGACCTGTATAGTATAGTTAACCATGCAAATACTCCTTATTTATCTATATCAACTTGCAATATTTGTATATTTTTGTTTTCACCTAACACTCTGTAACAATGTATAGTGTACATATTCAGCCATTCACCCATACTATGCAATGTCTTTTTATAGCTTTTTGCACACCAGAATTCTTGTTTTTTTATACTTTTTCATACTGCAGCTCTATGTATCATGTATCGTGTATCTGTATTTTGTGTATTTTCGTTCTGGCATTTTGCACCTGTCCTGTGTTTTTTTGTAGCTCCTTGACGAAGAAATTTCCCGTCAGGGATCAATAAAGTACCTATCTATCTATCTATCTATCTATCTATCTATCTATCTATCTATCTATCTATCTATCTATCTATCTATCTATCTATCTATCTATCTATCTATCTATCTATCTATCTATCTATCTATCTATCTATCTAACAAATATGTGATTAAAAGTCTCTTGTTTCTTCCCCCCTGCTTGCTTTTGGTAAAAATGCGTAACATAAAGCTAAGAGGAGGGAGAAGGGGAGTTGGAAGAGTACTGAAGGCCAGCCTTTCACTTCACTCAGCCGTTCCCTCCCTCTTTCTCGCTCTCTCTTTCACTCTGCCCATGGGTAGTTTCCATGCCCACCTCTGCCACCCACTGCTGGCCATTTTAACCTGGAGCCCCCTGACTGCCAGTGCCCTTGGCATCTGTTGGGGCGGAGATTTTCCCCCTCCCAGGGGAATGGACCTCCTGGTGGGGTTAAATGGGAGGGGGGGCAGATGGAGCATTCAGTTCCAGGATCCAAAATTAAATTACCTCCGTAGGCAGACAGACAACTGTGTCAGCTCAGTCTGCTAAGTGACTCTCCGCACGCAGTAGTCATACAGGCTTGGGGCCACACATGGAGCAGACCGCACGCATGAACCTGGACTAAGCAGAATGCCCTCTCTCTGCTTCTCTGGGAAGAAAGTAAACATCTAGAGATCAGGTTCATATGGGAGCTCATTCCTGGCTGCATATATTTATTTCAGGCATATTTAATTCTATGCCTAGCTGCCCATAGACATCATACAGTATATGACATCATTGGTACTGCCCTACTCCAATGCTCCCTTCTAGACTTAAAGGGACAGTTTACTTCAAAGTCAAGATCAATCACTTAAAATGTGTGAGTGTTTTGTGAATACAGGCCCAAAGAAACTTAGATTTTTTAATGAACTGTCACTTTTAGAGTGGACAGAATATATGACCCCCTACAATCCTGTCTCACTTCTCTCTTCAATTTCCCCTTACTCCTCATGCCATCCACCATAACTGTAAGGAGTTTGGTTGATCCATGGCACTTTCAAATTCTATTAAGTTCGTTATCTTCGTCAGAGTTTACAGATAGGCTTGTGACTACATGAATCATTTGCACCCTCCAATCTCAACTGGGTGATCTGATGCCAGCAAACGCCTGTTATCAAATCGATAGAAACATCACTATAGGACGGCCTGGCTTTTTTATCTGATGGGTTTAATGAAAGGTGTGTGTGTGTGTGTGTGTGTGTGTGTGTGTGTGTGTGTGTGTGTGTGTGTGTGTGTGTGTGTGTGTGTGTGTGTGTGTGTGTGTGTGTGTGTGTGTGAGCGCGCGCACATGTGCGCATACGTGTGTGTGTGTGTGTGTGTGGTGTGTGTCATGTGCACTTGTTTGTGTATGAGAGTGCATGTGTGAGTGTACTTGTGTGTTTATGTAAATGTGTGTTTATGTGAATGTACCTGTGTGTTTATATGAATGTGAGTGTACCTGTGTGTTTATGTGAATGTGAGTGTACCTGTGTGTTTGTGACTGTGTGTACCTGTGTCTTTATGTGAATGTGAGTGCACATGTGTGTTTATGTGAATGTGTGTGTACTTGTGTGTTTATGTAAATGTGTGTTTATGTGAATGTACCTGTGTGTTTATGTGAATGTGAGTGTACCTGTGTGTTTATGTGAATGTGAGTGTAGCTGTGTGTTTATGTGAATGTGAGTGTACCTGTGTGTTTATATGAATGTGTGTGTACTTGGGTGTTTATGTGAACGTGAGTGCACATGTGTGTTTATGTGAATGTGTGTGTACTTGTGTGTTTATGTAAATGTGTGTTTATGTGAATGTACCTGTGTGTTTATGTGAATGTGAGTGTACCTGTGTGTTTATGTGAATGTGAGTGTACCTGTGTGTTTATGTGAATGTGAGTGTACCTGTGTGTTTATGTGAATGTGAGTGTACCTGTGTGTTTATATGAATGTGTGTGTACTTGGGTGTTTATGTGAACGTGAGTGCACATGTGTGTTTATGTGAATGTGTGTGTACTTGTGTGTTTATGTAAATGTGTGTTTATGTGAATGTACCTGTGTGTTTATGTGAATGTGAGTGTACCTGTGTGTTTATGTGAATGTGAGTGTACCTGTGTGTTTATGTGAATGTGAGTGTACCTGTGTGTTTATGTGAATGTGAGTGTACCTGTGTGTTTATATGAATGTGTGTGTACTTGGGTGTTTATGTGAATGTGAGTGTACCTGTGTGTTTATGTGAATGTCAGTGTACTTGGGTGTTTATGTGGATGTGAGTGTACCTGTGTGTTTATGTGAATGTCAGTGTACTTGTGTGTATGTGTATGTGAGTTTACCTGTGTGTTTATGTGTATGTGAGTTTACCTGTGTGTTTATGTGTATGTGAGTTTACCTGTGTGTTTATGTGTATGTGAGTGTACCTGTGTATTTATGTGAATGTGAGTGTACCTGTTTGTCTATGTGAATGTGAGTGTACCTGTGTTTTTATGTGAATGTGAGTGTACCTGTGTATTAATGTGAGTGTTCATGTGTGTTTATGTGAGTGTACCTGTGTGTTTATGTGAATGCACCTGTGTGTTTATGTGAGTGTACCTGTGTGTTTATGTGAATGTGAGTGTACCTGTGTGTTTATGTGAATGTGAGTGTACCTGTGTGTTTATGTGAATGTGAGTGTACATGTGTGTTTATGTGAATGTGAGTGTACTTGTGTGTTTATGTGAGTGTACTTGTGTCTATGTGTATGTGAGTGTGCCTGTGTGTTTATGTGTATGTGAGTATACGTGTTTGTGTATGTGAGTGTACCTGTGTGTTTATATGAGTGTACCTGTGTGTTTATGTGAATGTACCTGTGTGTTTATGTGAATGTGAGTGTACTTGTGTGTTTATGTGAATGTGAGTGCACATGTGTGTTTAAAGTGGCCGGTGAATTCTAATCTATGTCTATAGGCAGCAGTCTCTGATGTGCTAGAGATGGCTGTTTAGCAGAGTACAATACAGTATATACATATGAGATAGGTGATGCAATATGTATACACAATTAGAGTGACTAAGATACTGTAGAATAGTGAAGAGTGCAGTTTATACAGTACATAGAGATGAGTGATGCAGATACGGATACATTATTAAAGTGGCTAGTGTTCTATTCCTTAAAGTGGCGAGTGATTTCTAATCAACGTCTATAGGCAGCCACCTCTGGTGTTTTAGTGATGGCTGTTTGGCAGTCTGATGGCTGTTGCGCCTTCTTCACCACACTCTCTGTGTGGGTAGACCATTTCAGTTTGGAATGGAACTACAACGCTGTGCACAACTGAGCAAGAGGACAAGTACATTAGTACATTGTTGCTTTTCTCCATACTCTTGTCAAGCAGAGTATGTTACAATCCCTGGTGTCTCGCTGAAAAGCAACTCTCGCCCTAAGCTCATCAACCTTATTATCCAGAGATTGGACTTTAGCAAGTAAAATACTCGGGAGCGGTGGGTGATGCTTCTTGAGTCGGACCAGAAGGCAGCCCCATGTACCTCTCCTCCCCGGCATTGTTTTGGGTCAGCATCTGGAATAAGTTCAATTGCTCTGGGGAGAGCGAACAAAGGATCTGCTCCGGGGAAGTTGTAATCCTGGTCATAATGCTGGTGGTTCAGGTGAGTTACCACCACTCTAATATCCAATAGTTCTTCCCGGCTGTATGTAATGACACAAAACAATTCCTGAGATAATAACAGGGATACTACAGACAGTCAGCCATTAGAGAGACATGTACAGTATCCCAGAGCACATGACAACAGCTGCCTTGTCTGCACAGGCAGAGGGAGGCTGAGATCACTCTACAGTCAGTCAGACGAGAGGAGGGGAAAAAACCAGAGCAAAACAGAACAGCTCACCAGTTAAATGTAACTAAATGTAATCTAAAATGTAATCTACATAATCCCCTTAAGTAATTGTTTATCAGGAGAGGGCCATAAACAATAACTAGTAATGCTGCATACTACAAGAAAGGTTAACATTTCTGGTCAAAAATAGTTATACATTGCTGAGGTGTAGTCAATCTTGAGGACACAAGCTCAAGTACGAATGATGTGTTGATTTAATTACTTTGATAAAGTTGGCTATAAATTGATCTCTGAATGTGCTAGAGTGACCACTTCCTTCTGCTGCACTACGATGTAAGGATCGCAGGCATCTGCTTTGTCAGTGGCTGTGATGTAGGTGTCAGCCAGGAGTTGGACATTCAGAAGAGAAAATGAAATGGTAGGATGGACATTCCAGCTTCAAGTGGTCCCAGATTTCACATCCTACTTCAAACAGGCTACTGCTCAATGCAAGCCATTTCAATCTATGGTGACCACATATTGATTTATAAGCAAAAAGTGTGACTTTAGATTTTGTGGGGCCACTCTTGTCCAGCCTCAGGCTACTTGAGTACTGGGACACACTCTTTTCAGGCCATTTCGATACAAAGTGATTTTCATAGGAGGTTAGGAGAGCATTTTCGCTATCCCTGCGTAAGTTCTTCTAACCTGCTACAAAAAAGTAACTTTGGTATCGAAGTGGCGTGAAAAGAGTGTTCCCTCTTGAGTACTACTGGAGTTAGTAGAAATAATTACCACTCCACTGTGGCACACGTCATGTGACTGATGGTTGGTGTGCTCCACTCTCTCCCTCCCTCCCTCAAACAAACAGGCCTGTCTGTTGTAGCCCGTCCTCATGTCAGCTCTACGTGCTGTATGCTGAGAAGGAGTAGCTAGCAAAGAACAAACAACAGAAGACTGCTCCGCCTCTCCCGGCGCAAAGTGACTGGCATTCGCGATAACAACCAATTAGAGGCCTGGGGTCTGTTCAGAAGGGACCTTTATATCTGCAATGTTCTGAACATTTCACAAAATTGAATACACCCCTGGCTTCATGAACAAACGCACAGCTTCCAGCAGGCCATTATTTCTCCCTCTTTCCTCTCCTCAGCTGAGCTCATTGTTGACCATGAAAGGAGGTAATTTAGCCAATTGAATAACTAGGCAATGTGTCAGCCTACATGTGGTGACCACATAAACATTGTGAGAAACAACAAAACCAAGAATAAAATATTCTTATCGACCCTGGTTCCTTGTTCAAATTATATATTTTTTATATGTTCAACATTTTTCAAAAGAGGTGACATTGTTGTTATAAGGGCATGGTTGGAGCATGCTCCGGTGGTTCTGGTATAACTACAGTATGTGATGGGCGGTAGTAGTATACGTGGTGCTGCTTGCTCAAACACTCACTCGTCCTGTATCGAGGGAGTGAGATCATGGCCGCAATGCTGTCAGCACAAGTCTCAGAATAGCTCCTGGTCTGATGAGCGCTTTTGGGGGAAAAAGGGGAGAAATTAAAGAGGGAGGACACGGAGGAGTGTGGAGTTCTTTCCTGCTTGGCGATAATAGCGAGGAAACTGACTCAGACTGGCATTCCTGGCATTTCATGCGATGTTGGACGAAGATGATAGACAAGACAATGGGCATAAAGTCCTCTCTTCGCTATCCAAACACCGCAAAGGTTAGGAAAACTGACCCACTGCAGTCAATTAGTACAGCTCATCACAAAGGGAATATATGCCTCCACTTGATTGGTTAAGTCTCAGTCAACAAGAGGGGTGTGAACGGGGGGGGTTCCCCAAAGCTGGAAGGGGGGCCTGAGGGAAAAAGTTTGTGAACCCCTGCTCTAGAGCATAGTCTCGTTCCCAGAAACTGCTAGCTATTAGCCTGGCAAAAGTGAGGCTACATTGAAGGTAAACCAATTCAGCTGTATTTACACAGACCTGACCTAAGCGAGCAAAGCAAAATACCACTGTACAAGTTGGCAGAAAAACCCAGTAAAGACAACACCACTATTTTGTGGCCATCAAGTGTAGTCAGCAGAGAAGTGCTGTTTTACATTAATGCTTCTGGGTTCCTGTTGGGGAAATGACTGAGTCATTTCCCCTGGTGTCAAGTCAGTCCCGGAGCCCTGCTATAATAGAATACTCTCGGGCCCGGCACTGGCTATCTGTTTGCCTGGACTGTTTGGCCTCATGCACATTAACAGGGAAAAAAAACACATGGTTTTAGCAGACCAGAGGCTAAGACATTTATTTCATTCAACAACAACAGCACACCCCTACTGAGTGAGACAATGAAGTAGCCACTGCCCTGACATGGTCACAGACAATTCAACTTTAAAAGAGTATTTTAGAAATGCAAGTTGGCAAAGATACAGTTTTTTTAGAGACACACTACACTACTCACACTATGTCCCATGTTAGCAGAAAAGAAAGAACAGCCAACCTTTCAAGGCAAACTAGCCCAGTTGATTGGGAATTATCCAAAGGTCATAGTCCTACGAGGTGACTGTTTGCTAATTCAACAGAGTGAAGGGACAGCAATTAAGTCGCTGCTACATCCATGCCAGACAAAGAGGGATAAAAGTAATAGTCCTGACTCGCTCAGGCTAATTCTGAAGAGCTATGGATAGCATTCTATGGTGTGTGTGGCAACAGACTGGTGCTGCTAATGCTAACTCGCTAAGGCTAAATCTGGAGAGCTATAGCTAGCCCTCTGTGGTGTAACAACTCAGACTGGGGCTGCTAGTGATAACCCGCAGCTCATTAGAGCCACATGAGTGCCTGTTAATCCATGATCATGTGCATGGTAATTTACTACTTTTTAAAGCAGAAATATCAGTTATGTGTGTAGTCTCGGCCATGATTCATTTATTGATCACAGTGTGATTACCAAAATTCACGACTTCTGCATTGAGTCTTCATACGGATGTGGGAGAGATAAATCATACAAATCTAGGAATGTTTTTTTTGTAGCTTACTTGAAGCCTACACAAGTGTCCTGATGCTTTGGAAATATATTGACACACTCCTTATATCATGGCAGAACATACCACGCATGAGGAAACAGAGAGAAGAGGGAGTATAAGGAAAATAGAGGCGGCAAATATAATTGAGAGAATTGAAACAGCAGCCACAAACTGACCTGTGAAGCTTGCACTGACAGGAAATGCATCACTGGGTTTCAGCGACTTCCTGTCTGTTAAACCACATTCAGTAGAAAATGTCTCTCTCAGTGCAAGAGTGGAAAGTTATTTCACACAACTCCCCCTCCTTCCTTCTAACTAACTGATTCAATCTTTGATGTTTCCTCAGAAAAAACAACCTTAAAAAATAACTTATTCCTCAACCTCCATTACACATTATTACATGTCAGTGAGTGATACCAAGTTTACTAAGTTTACTAAAACTCACACACTCATTTAACAGTCCCACATGTAGACACAAACACACATAGAAACCCCCAAATGTTCCTGAGAAAGGTGTTGCCTTCCATGGCACCTCACCACCGCCCCTTTCATCATTGGTTTCACGCCAAGTTCCTGTAACACTGTTCTGCCAGTAGTCCTAAAAATCAACACACTATAGTTCTTCTCCATGACAGTTAATACCCACTGGGCACAGACGTTCAATGTCTAGTTGAGTTGTCAACTAATGTGGATTCAATGTGAAATCAACCAAACATGTAATTGAATTTAGGTTAAAAGTTTGCTGAAGAAAAGACACAATTCCCTTATTTTGATTACTTTTTGCAAATCCAGTCAGTTTCTTAAGTCAATTCAACGTCATCTCATTGCATTTTTGGGCTGAAATAAAGTGGAAATAATATTGATTCAACCAGTTTTTGCCCAGTGGGTAGTTACTGTAGCCTTGTATGAACCATCCTGATCTCGCGAGAAACAGAAGGTAAGCTTGCGAGATCAGGATGGTTCATACAAGGCTATAGTTAATGTGTTGTAGGTCACACAGCAAGCCCCCCAAAGTATTTTATGAGTTGTTAGCCCAGCTGTTCTTGAGACAAATTTCCATTCGAAAGATTGCCGAATATAAACATTCATGGGTGACCCTGTATTACAACTTCTTCTTAAAGTGCAATGGAGGGTAAAGTCTAAACAGAGACAGCCACAAACGCAGAGAACATGAAACAGCCCTATGCACACTTCCTCTCTCAAAACCTAATACGTGCAACAGTGTATCTGTGTTTGGAGAGTCCCTTATTTTGCCTGAACAGATATTTCAAGATACCCAAAAGATTAGCAGAATATGACACAAAGGCCTAAAATGTCAAATAAAGGGGTTCTGTATATTGCAGAGATAGTACTTTAGTGAACTTTATCAAAATATTCACAGACGTAGGAGCAGATCAGGATATTAGGTTACAGCAGGAGGCAAACTGCAATGCGTTTTGACCAAACAGGTCTTCCTCAGACAGCATTGGCCTGCATCTGTAATACAGTGCATTCGGAAAGTATTCAGATCACTTGACTTTTTCCACATTTTGTTACGTTACAACCTTATTCTAAAATGTATTAAATTCATTTACACACAATACCCCGTAATGACAGTGTCATTTTTTTTGTTGATTTATTGCAAATGTATTAAAATAAAAAGCTGAAATACCTTATTTACATTAGTATTCAGACCTTTTACCATGATACTCAAAATTGAGCTTCCATTGATTATCCTTGAGATGTTTCTACAACTTGATCAGGGAGGGGACCAAGAACCCGATGGTCACTGTGACAGAGCTCCAGAGTTCCTCTGTGGAACAACCATCTCTGCAGCACTCCACCAAACAAATCAGGCCTTTATGGTAGAATGGCCAGAAGGAAGCCCCTCCTCAGTAAAAGCCACATGACAGCCCGCTTGGAGTTTGCCAAAGGCACCTAAAGGACTCTCAGACCATGAGAAACAAGATTCTCTGGTCTGATGAAACCAAGATTTAACTTTTTGGCCTGAATGCCAAGCGTCACGTCTGGAGGAAACCTGGCACCATCCCTACGGTGAAGCATGGTGGTGGCAGCATCATGCTGTGGGGATGGTTTTCAGCGGCAAAGTAAAGAGAGATCCTTGATGAAAACCTGCTCCAGGACCTCAGACATGACCGAAGGTTCACCTACCAACAGGACAACGACCCTAAGAACACAGCCAAGACAATGCAGGAGTGGCTTCGGGACAAGTCTCAATGTCCTTGAGTGGCCCAGGCAGAGCCCGGACTTGAACCTGATCAAACACCTCTGGAGCTTGAGAGGATCTGCAGAGATGAACAGGAGAAACTACCCAAATACAGGTGTGCCAAGCTGTAATCGCTGCCAAAGGTGCTTCAACAAATTACTGAGTAAAGGGTCTGAATACTTATGTAAATGTGATATGTTCCGTTTTTTATACATTTGCAAACATTTCTAAAAACCTATTTAAGTTAATGGGTCATTCCTGGGATTCGGTAATATTTCAGTCCCCTAGATTTTTGAAAGTAGTGGTTCACCAAAATTAAATGTTAAAAGCTTTACACAATACTTTGGTATGTCCTTTATAATGAATACAAATAGTTATTGCATTTAAATAATTTTTAGCATTAAAAAAAATCTTATTTATGTCTTACAGCAAGCATTTTGTCATGTCCCTGAGGTTCTTCGCTGAATTTGTACTTGGAAAATAATTAATAAAATGTGCACAGTGTCTATAATTTTCAGCAATAATGCAAGTATTTATTTGTGTTCTTTGCTTTTGAAAAGAAATTTTAAAAAAAAAAGCTAGATATTTGATAAAAAACTACTTAAAAAGTTATGTCCCTCAGTCTGAACTCAACCCCGTCACGCCAACCATTCTCCGCCCATAATAATTTAGACTCCACCCATATGTGACATCATTCACAGGAAGTTGCATCATTCAGCTCTCTTCAACAGCATGGTGCAGAAGAAGGTGAGTGTTATCACACTTTTTAATCATTTTTTGAGGTGAATTATAGTCAGGGAGGGTACTGTCAAGCTTAACAACTCAACCCCATCACATACAATTAAGATGGAAAATGATGACTTTTCAAAATTTTATTTTAATCCATAAAAA
Organism: Thymallus thymallus; assembly: GCA_023634145.1. Classification (NCBI taxonomy): domain Eukaryota; kingdom Metazoa; phylum Chordata; class Actinopteri; order Salmoniformes; family Salmonidae; genus Thymallus; species Thymallus thymallus. Next base: position 12,098,496 of record CM042384.1, on the reverse strand, counting down.
TCTAATATGTACTTATTTAATTGGATGCCATGTGGCCCACTCTTCTACACCACATTAAGAGCAGTGGCCATTTTGAGCAAAAAAACTCAACCCCATCACACTCAACCCCGTCACATATGTTATTGTTTCGGGGTTGTAAACTTTGTGACAGGGTTGAGTTATTCACTTAATTGAATCAATGATTTCAATTAAAAAAAACAATTTCAGTAAATATATTACCAAAATCATAACTCATAAATCATAAATCATAACAAAATCAATATTTTTGTCATAGATCAAATATTTGATGTAATGTGTCCACTTAAACTTCAACAGGCATCCTAGTCAGAAATGGCACCCACATCAACAGCAGAGAGGCAAAGGCAGTTTTGTGCACGCAGAGATGCTGACCCAGAAAAAAGGGCACAGTACCTTGAGAGAGAGAGGCAGAGATGGAGAAGGAATGTTGAGGCAGGAAAGAAAAAAACAATTAGTGACCTAAGTGAGAGAGCACAGCGTCAGAGGCGTAAAGAGTGGAGAGCAGCATACACAAGAAGCAAGGAAAGAAGAGAAGCATTAAGAAATATAAGCACTCCACCACAAAGTCCTGAACATATGCCAGAGCTGCCACAACAGCCACTGTCAAGGTGAAGTGCAACAGGCAGAAGAATCATTATAAAATTAGTTTAGAGCAAGTGTAATTGTCTAATGCACAGTTCCCCAAACTGGGGCTTTTAAACCCATGGGGTATGTGAAGGAACTGCAGGGGGTTCGAGTTGATGAATAGCTAATAATTTATAAAATCGTAAAATTAAAATAAATCACTTGCTAAAAGTATTTAAATATTTTATTTGTTTATCTGTATGCTATGTGACTATGACGATTTTTTTGGCCTTCTCGTGATGACATCCACTGGTACCAATTTGATGAAGTCATTGAGATGATTCCAGCTCCACAACATGTGACATCTCGCCATGTTGAGGTTCTGAAGGAGGTTTGGGCCAGACTCTCAATATAAAATCCTGAATAAAGTGCCTCAGCCACACACACACACACACACACACACACACACACACACACACACACACACACACACACACAGAGCCAGACACACACACACACACACACACACACACACACACACAGACCCACAGACACACACACACACACACACATGCAGTTTTGTTTTATGTTATGTTATTATGATGGACTTTTATCTGCTGCAGTTTTGTTTTATGTTATGAACTTTTATCTGCTGCAGTTTTGTTTTATGTTATGAACTTTTATCTGCTGCAGTTTTGTTTTATGTTATGAACTTTTATCTGCTGCAGTTTTGTTTTATGTTATGAACTTTTATCTGCTGCAGTTGTTTTGTTATTATGAACTTTTATCTGCTGCAGTTGTTTTATGTTATTATGAACTTTTATCTGCTGCAGTTGTTCAGTTAATAAAGTAAAAACGACAGAAACTAAATATGACTATGTCTTTATTACATGGTTGCCTAAAATAAAATAGTGTTTTGTTTGAGTCTCAAAGAGGGATTTTCGTATTAAACAAATACAAAATAAAAGTAGGCCAATGTGTCCTTTCAACCCTGTTACAGTATTCAACCCCATCACAGTATTCTCAACCCTGTCACATTAATATTTTTGGAAAATAAAATAAGGAAGACAATTAAAAATTAAAGCATTTCTTGCTGATTACCACCCGACATGTTAAGGGCTAACACAGTAAAATTGTGGTTTTAGTAAAACATCGAAATGAAAATTGTTCTTACTAAAATAAAGAGACCACAGACAAACAATTTGGATATTTGTAACTTCCATCACATACAAATGTGAAAATTATCATAAATGTTACATTTGAAGTCATTGAATTGGTATGAGGGACACATGAGCAGTAGGTAGATGTTTGTTTTATAACAAGTTTTGTATAAAATCCTGTTTAAACTACTTAAATTTTGTCCGTTACGGGGTTGAGAATAAAAGGTGTACAAATCTGACAAAAACTGAAAATAATAAAAAGTCTTTAATGCCTGAGATGGGAAAATATGATTTTTTGAAGGTTTGATATGTGCCTAATAATGTGGGGTATTTAGAAATGTAATCATATGTAGTTCAAAAATTTAAAAAGTCCAAGTTGAAATATTACCGAATCCCAGGAATGACCCTAATACATTTTTGAATAAGACTAACGTAACAAAATATGTAAAAAGTGAAGGGGTCTGAAAACTTTTGGAATGCACTGTATGTTCCATATTACCAGCAAACCATGGATTCTAAAACACCCCCCCACCAGCAATCCATTTCTATTATGTGGCAACAGGCCACAAGCCATAGATAGGAAGAGCCATTAGAGTTGTGAAAGCAAGACAGGAAATTTCAGCAAGGGGCTCGAAAAAACATATATCCCCATATCTCGTAAGTAAAACTAGTAGCTTCTTGAGCACTACTAGAAGTTACTCATTCAAATGTCCATTCAGCCATTTTACCTGTTCACAGAGTAGCAAGAATGATTCGAATCTTGAAACTGCTAAGGCGCCTATTGGTCATCTGTGACCAAAAACAAAGGGTATATGAGTGATATTATGTGCTGAAGAGCAACAATACACATCTCATATGGGAGATGGTTGTTTGTCATCATCATTGCCCCCATCTCCATCCAGATTCATGTGCACTGAAGTGAAATCGTTAGCTTGAGGCCAATTGCCAGAATCCAATAGCAAACTGACATGATTGCAAAATGTGGGTGTAGACGGATGACTCTGTTGCTGAAGAATCTCCACATTTGTCCTTGGTCCAAGAATTAGCTCCCTACTTCTCGAGGCACGTCAAAAGAACGCTTGAGGTTTATGTATGATGTTGATAGTATATCTAATGGTTTTAAAATCTGTGATGTGAGCTTGGGTGGGTGTTAGTCGTTTATGTCTCTCTCTCTGGTCTTTTAGGACCTTATGTGTTTGAGTGACAAAGTGCGTTGAAATGGAAAAACATAGACAAGACAGAGACGACTAAAGTATGCCTCTCTCTCTGCCTCAGCTCAGCTGCCTCTTACTGCGCATTGACAATTATACCCTCTCAGAAATATTTGAAATGCTTTGTTTTGAAGACTCTCCCGTTTTCTGGCTGCTGTACGGGAAGAATTTGGTACATGACCAAACTGGAATAGCAAAAACACTTTCAACCATCCAGCATCCCAACCTTCTACAGAAACCTCCCTCTATCTCCTAAGCAACAGCTGCCTAAACGCTAACATCCCACTGGGCACACCACGTCATTTCAACGTGGAAATGTGGGTAATATTTGGCTGAGATGTTGATCAATGAGATTTCAACCAAAAGAAAGCCAGAAGTTTGTTGAATTCCTAATGTATGCGTCAACCACTTAAAAACACATCAAATGGGAATACAATGTCAGATATTTTGTATTTTTTTACAACAATTTAATGTGTTATCACTGTGCAACCAAATGACCTGGATTGCAGTTGAGATTGCAGTTGAGATTACAATATAAGTACAATGATCAATGCTGTTCGAGATTCTGCACAAATTATTATAGCAATAGCAATTATAGCAATTATATCTCCACAGACATGCAACCTTTTCATGCTATCTTGAACATGCACGCTTTCTATGATTACATAAGACATCAATAGTTACAATAGGCTAACCTCAAAATGTGTCCCTCGATATGTCCCTCATTTTAACGTTGATTAAATACTGTTACATTAGTTAAAACATTTAAAGGATATCTAATGGCTTAATACTATTCTTTTATTTTTGGTTTAGTTGAAGACATGAATCTAACATATAATTTGTTAACTTGTCGACAAGTTAATAGGCCATTTACTGTATGGCAAAAATGATCAACGAATGTTGTCATTGCAACTAAATATGTATCTTTTGTGTCACTGATTAAGTATGGCTTTAATTCCAATTTGTCTACAAATTAATAATTGATATGTTGGATTCATGACTCCACTTCAAATAAGAATCAAAGTTAAAGAATAGGACTAAAAGTGAGTGGCACAAACTATCCAAGCATCTCTTTCAAAATGTTGATATTTGGTTGCATTGATAACCAAACATAATTCAATATCCAGTTTGGCTACAAGATAATAATTTATATGTTGTATTCCCATCTGCATCTCATCCAAAACTCTAAGTAAAACATATTTTAAATGCAGTTTAAATAAAGTTCGATTTGATTTAATGGAGATGTGAATCCAACATATTAATGATTAACTTGAAGATTACATTTGAAATCAACCAAAGCTTGAAACCTTAGGCTTATATGTATTGTCTATTTTTAGTTGAACCCTGGGTTGAATTGAAACAATAGCTGTAGATGACTTTGCAAATGCTATATGCTGTAGGCCTAAATATATAATTGATATTACTTATAAAGTATGGTCCCCTTTCATTTGCTCTGTTAAACCTACCCTTTGGAATGGCTTCGATAGTAACAGTGAATACTGTATATTTACTTCATAAAATATCTCAATAATAATAATCAATAATCATTCTCACAATAGCACATTTGTAGTAGTCATTGGCAAATATCTAAGCAGGTCTGGGATTGGTTAAAACTCTGAATGGGAGAACAAATAAATAGCTGTACATAGATCAACTCTCCAGTAGGAGACACTGCCCAGCATATACAGTGGGGAGAACAAGTATTTGATACACTGCCGATTTTGCAGGTTTACCTACTTACAAAGCATGTAGAAGTCTGTAATTTTTATCATAGGTACTCTTCAACTGTGAGTGACGGAATCTAAAACAAAAATCCAGAAAATCACATTGTATGATTTTTAAGTAATTAATTTGCATTTTATTGCATGACATAAGTATTTGATACATCAGAAAAGCAGAACTTAATATTTGGTACAGAAACCTTTGTTTGCAATTACAGAGATCATACGTTTCCTGTAGTTCTTGACCAGGTTTGCACACACTGCAGCAGGGATTTTGGCCCACTCCTCCATACAGACCTTCTCCAGATCCTTCAGGTTTGGGGCTGTCGCTGGGCAATACGGACTTTCAGCTCCCTCCAAAGATTTTCTATTGGTTTCAGGTCTGGAGACTGGCTAGGCCACTCCAGGACCTTGAGATGCTTCTTACGGAGCCACTCCTTAGTTGCCCTGGCTGTGTGTTTCGGGTCGTTGTCATGCTGGAAGACCCAGCCACGACCCATCTTCAATGCTCTTACTGAGGGAAGGAGGTTGTTGGCCAAGATCTCACGATACATGGCGCCATCCATCCTCCCCTCAATACGGTGCAGTCGTCCTGTCCCCTTTGCAGAAAAGCATCCCCAAAGAATGATGTTTCCATCTCCATGCTTCACGGTTGGTATGGTGTTCTTGGGGTTGTACTCATCCTTCTTCTTCCTCCAAACACGGCGAGTGGAGTTTAGACCAAAAAGCTCTATTTTTGTCTCATCAGACCACATGACCTTCTCCCATTCCTCCTCTGGGTCATCCAGATGGTCATTGGCAAACTTCAGACGGGCCTGGCTTGAGCAGGGGGACCTTGCGTGCACTGCAGGATTTTAATCCATGACGGCGTAGTGTGTTACTAATGGTTTTCTTTGAGACTGTGGTCCCAGCTCTCTTCAGGTCATTGACCAGGTCCTGTCATGTAGTTCTGGGCTGATCCCTCACCTTCCTCATGATCATTGATGCCCCACGAGGTGAGATCTTGCATGGTGCCCCAGACCGAGGGAGATTGACCGTCATCTTGAACTTCTTCCATTTTCTAATAATTGCGCCAACAGTTGTTGCCTTCTCACCAAGCTGCTTGCCTATTGTCCTGTAGCCCATCCCAGCCTTGTGCAGGTCTACAATTTTATCCTTGATGTCCTTACACAGCTTTCTGGTCTTGGCCATTGTGGAGAGGTTGGAGTCTGTTTGATTGAGTGTGTGGACAGGTGTCTTTTATACAGGTAACGAGTTCAAACAGGTGCAGTTAATACAGGTAATGAGTGGAGAACAGGAGGGCTTCTTAAAGAAAAACTAACAGGTCTGTGAGAGCCGGAATTCTTACTGGTTGGTAGGTGATCAAATACTTATGTCATGCAATAAAATGCAAATTAATTATTTACAAATCATACAATGTGATTTTCTGGATTTTTGTTTTAGATTCCGTCTCTCACAGTTCAAGTGTACCTATGATAAAAATTACAGACCTCTACATGCTTTGTAAGTAGGAAAACCTGCAAAATCGGCAGTGTATCAAATACTTGTTCTCCCCACTGTAGGTTTTTTTTCTGATATTGGCTATAACGTTGAAGATCTGACATTATTTCAAAGGTACAAATTCTACATATTTTATACAAGGTTCGTCTATGTTGAAAATTGGTTACAATGACATAATCCTGTGATTTAAATTTCACCCTCAAAACAACAGTTAATGACTTATTTCAAATCCAATGTATTTTCAAGTAGATTCCACGTCACAGTACATTGACAAATGACGTTGAAATAATGTTGATTCTACCAGTTTGTGCCCCGTGGAATAGCACCCATTTAAGTCAAAATTAAACTACTGCTAAAACATGGCCATCTGAAGCTAATTCTAGGGTGTCCAATGCCTCTCACATGGACTGTTTTTTAACTATGCTCCATGGTGTGGCTGTGAAATAGCACCGCCCCTGCCATCTCACTCTCTCTCACACACACACACACACACACACACGCCCATCTGTTTACATTCATACTAATACCGACATGTCACAGCACAGGTCGGCAAGAAGAGAAAAAACCCCCATGCCTGAAACATACCAGCAGCACAACACCCATGCTTCACACACACCCACTTATGCAGCCACAACCTTAAATGAAAACAAAGTTGACGGTGAGATTCCTGCTTTTTCGCCTCACCAGATGACCACTGTGCTTTGAAACTTTGCTCTGCATTCTCCAACTGATAATAGACTCCAACTGATAATACGCGAGTTGGCAAGGCTTACCCTAAGAATCATGGTTCCATAGAGAGGTGCTATCAAACGGGGAGGAAAATGCAGTGAAGATACTTTTGTTTCTTCAGTAGTTGCTTGGGGCAGAAATAACAGCATACCGAGCCTGATTTGAGATAGTAGTAAGAGTTGAGGACACAATCAGAACATGGAGGCTTTGGCTCCTGGGAGTGGGGACCTGGCTGCTCAGAGCAGTACATACCAAAACAGGTCTGGACACAAGCGGGCTGGTGCATCCACCCATCGTCAGGCATGCTGCAAGTCAGCAACACACACACAGTCAGCACACCTACAGAAAGAGCAGCTTAACTCTGCTTCATTGGCCTCAATCATATCGCAGGCCAAAGTTTGGGGTCAAATGCTATAAAATAAATACACCAGCTAGCACATGGTTCTTAGAGCTTGGTGAGAGCGTGGTTGTCCTATGGTTATTTTTTTTCATACAACCTTCCCACAACGTTCTGGGAATGATGCAGGATACCCAGCTAGCACATAACGTTCTGAGAACCATATGTTTCTTCTGTGGGAATATCAGAACTTCATCTTAACGTTTTCTGCAGGTTTCTTCATGGTTCTATTTTAAATCATGTTCTCAGGACATCAATAAATAGTATCAAATCTCACTGATACTGTGCCACAATAAAAAAATAAATGTGTTTGCATGATTAATGCCTAAGAAAAGGAATTTCCATGTGTTCTATCTGTGCTTGGCGTTCAAACCAGTTAACCTAAGCTAGCAGTGCTATTAAAATTCTTACTGAAACATATTCTCAGAACGTTATTTAATTACCTTCAAATAACCTATAATTTATAAAAACTCCCAGGAAAATGTTCAGTGAACCATAGTAAAATGTTCTCAGAACCTCCCTGCAACATAAAACGTACATTCCCAGAACAGGCAACATTTCCATTTACGTTTAAAATACATTCTGTTTTATCAAGCTATACGTTTCCAGAACCAATGAGGAACCAAAAGCGTACATTCCCACAACGTCCAAGGAACCAAATGTGCTAGTTGGGATTTATCTCTGGGTGAAGGAGTTTTTTTGCATGCATCCAGAGGCATTGCAACTGAGGACATGTGGAAACTGAAGTAAGCACATGTCCTGTGTCCCCTCAATTTGATCAATTTGTAGATTTCTTCAGTTTCTTTTAAACAATCAATTCAAAGACATTGAATTTGGTCATCAGTCCCCATTCAAACAAATCACTTGCATGAAGCCTCTGCCTGCATTTACAGTGCTGCATTGAGTAGAATCCTACATTAGGTTCTGAAATGGTGGCATATTTCCTTTGGGTGAGTCACTTCAGTTAGAAATCCCACTGATTTTGAGTGAAATTACTTTATTTGCAGCTTTAGCAGCGATTTAAAGATTAAGAGTAAGAGTGAGCTGTCTGTAAACAGCTAAACAACCACCAAATCAACAATCTGATACCCTCCAAAACTGTGACAGCCAGGACCACTTACACCCTAGACTGAGAGAACACTATACAGTGGGTGAAATAAGTATTGAACACGTCACCATTTTTCTCAGTAAATATATTTCCAAAGGTGCTATTGACATGAAAGACAACCATTTCACCATAAATTTGCCTCGACCAGGTGCTCCTCGCAAGATTTCTGACAGAGGAGTGAAAAGAATAATCAGAAGAGTTGTCCAAGAGCCAAGGACCACTTGTGGAGAGCTTCAAAAAGACCTGCAATTAGCAGGTACTGTTGTCTCAAAGAAAACAGTAAGTAATGCACTCCACCGCCATGGCCTGTATGCACGCTCACCACGCAAGACTCCATTGCTGAAAAAAAAGCATGTTGAAGCTCGTTTAAAGTTTGCTGCACAACATTTGGAAAAGCCAGTGAAATACTGGGAGAATATAGTGTGGTCAGATGAGAGCAAAATTGAACTGTTTGGATGTAATAATAATACACACCATGTTTGGAGGAGAAATGGCACTTCACATCACCCTAAAAGCACCATACCAACAGTGAAGTTTGGAGGTGGGAACATCATGGTGTGGGGCTGCTTTTCAGCAAATGGTTCTGGCAAACTTCACATAATTGAAGGAAGGATGAATGGGCAAATTTACCGAGACATTCTTGACAAAAATCTGCTGCCATCTACCAGGATGATGAAGATGAAACGAGGGTGGACATTTCAGCAAGACAATGATCCCAAACACAAAGTCAAGGAAACTCTCAATTGGTTTCAAAGAAAGATAATAAAGCTGCTAGAATGGCCCAGCCAATCACCTGACTTAAATCCCATTGAAAATCTATGGAAAGAACTGAAGATCAAGATTCATAGAAGAGGCCCACGGAACCTTCAAGATTTGAAGAAGAATAGAAGAATGGGCCAAAATCACACCAGAGCAATGCATGCGACTAGTTTCTCCATACAGGAGGCGTCTTGAAGCTGTCATTACAAACAAAGACTTTTGTACAAAGTATTAAATAAATATCAGTAAGTGTGTTCAAAACTTTTTCCATGTGTCATTTCACATTATTACACATAACTTAATTTCTGAACTTATTTGTTTTGGTTTCTTTGTATGTATGGATTACTTGGGTTGTTACCAACATCTGGTGAAAATGTCATGTCAATAGCGCCTTTGGAAATATATTTACTGAGAAAAATGGTGACGTGTACAATACTTATTTCACCCGCTGTATATTTAACCTTTATTTTACTAGGCAAGTCAGTTAAGAACAAATTCTTATTTACAACGACGGCCTAGGAACAGTGGGTCAACTGCCTTGTCAGCTTGGGGATTTGATCTGGCAACCTTTCAGTTACAGGCCCAACACTCTAACCACTAGGCTACCTGCCGCCCTGTGTGTATGTGTATATACAGTGGGGAGAACAAGTATTTGATACACTGCCGATTTTGCAGGTTTTCCCACTTACAAAGCATGTAGAAGTCTGTAATTTTTATCATAGGTACTCTTCAACTGTGAGTGACGGAATCTAAAACATAAATCCAGACAATCACATTGTATGATTTTTAAGTAATTAATTAGCATTTTATTGCATGACATAAGTATTTGATACATCAGAAAAGCAGAACTTAATATTTGGTACAGAAACCTTTGTTTGCAATTACAGAGATCATACGTTTCCTGTAGTTCTTGACCAGGTTTGCACACACTGCAGCAGGGATTTTGGCCCACTCCTCCACACAGATCCTTCAGGTTTGGGGCTGTCGCTGGGCAATACGTACTTTCAGCTCCCTCCAAAGATTCTCTATTGGGTTCAGGTCTGGAGACTGGCTAGGCCACTCCAGGACCTTGAGATGCTTCTTACGGAGCCACTCCTTAGTTGCCCTGGCTGTGTGTTTCAGGTCGTTGTCATGCTGGAAGACCCAGCCACGACCCATCTTCAATGCTCTTACTGAGGGAAGGAGGTTGTTGGCCAAGATCTCGCAATACATGGCCCCATCCATCCTCCCCTCAATACGGTGCAGTCATCCTGTCCCCTTTGCAGAAAATCATCCCCAAAGAATGATGTTTCCACCTCCATGCTTCACGGTTGGGATGGTGTTCTTGGGGTTGTACTCATCCTTCTTCTTCCTCCAAACACGGTGAGTGGAGTTTAGACCAAAAAGCTCTATTTTTGTCTCATCAGACCACATGACCTTCTCCCATTCCTCCTCTGGATCATCCAGATGGTCATTGGCAAACTTCAGACGGGCCTGGACATGCGCTGGCTTGAGCAGGGGGACCTTGCGTGCACTGCAGGATTTTAATCCATGACGGCGTAGTGTGTTACTAATGGTTTTCTTTGAGACTGTGGTCCCAGCTCTCTTCAGGTCATTGACCAGGTCCTGCCGTGTAGTTCTGGGCTGATCCCTTACCTTCCTCATGATCATTGATGCCCCACGAGGTGAGATCTTGCATGGTGCCCCAGACCGAGGGAGATTGACCGTCACCTTGAACTTCTTCCATTTTCTAATAATTGCACCAACAGTTGTTGCCTTCTCACCAAGCTGCTTGCCTATTGTCCTGTAGCCCATCCCAGCCTTGTGCAGGTCTACAATTTTATCCCTGATGTCCTTACACAGCTCTCTGGCCTTGGCCATTGTGGAGAGGTTGGAGTCTGTTTGATTGAGTGTGTGGACAGGTGTCTTTTATACAGGTAAGGAGTTCAAACAGGTGCAGTTAATACAGGTAATGAGTGGAGAACAGGAGGGCTTCTTAAAGAAAAACGAACAGGTCTGTGAGAGCCGGAATTCTTACTGGTTGGTAGGTGATCAAATACTTATGTCATGCAATAAAATACAAATTAATTATTTAAAAATCATACAATGTGATTTTCTGGATTTTTGTTTTAGATTCCGTCTCTCACAGTTGAAGTGTACCTATGATAAAAATTACAGACCTCTACATGCTTTGTAAGTAGGAAAACCTGCAAAATCGGCAGTGTTTCAAATACTTGTTCTCCCCACTGTATATATATATATATACATACATACATACATACATACATACATACATACATACATACATACATACATACATACATACATACATACATACATACATACATACATACATACATACATACATACATACATACATACATACATACATACATACATACATACATACATACATACATACATACATATATATATATACATACACACACATACAATATAAAGATATTTAACCTTTAACTATGCAAGTCAGTTAAGAACAAATTCTTATTTACAATGATGGCCTACACCGGTCAGCCCAGGTGACAGACCCAGGCCGATAGTGGTCAAGTTCCTGAGTTAAGGACAAAATGGTTGTTCTGGAGAGAGGCAAGAACTTAAGAGGAACTAACATCTTCCTCAACAAGAACTTATCTGAAGCTGTGCGCAAGAGGCGGAAATAACTTATCCCAGCTATGAAAGCTGCAAGAGGCGGCAGGTAGCCAAGTGGATATTGCAGTTTGGGACGACCTTTTGGGGTGGCAGGTAGCCGAGTGGTTAGAGTGCTGGGCCCGTAACCGAAAGGTTGCTGGATAGAATCCCCAAGCTGAGAAGGTAAAAATGTGTCATTTTACCCCTGAACAAGGCAGTTAACCCACTGTTCCTAGGCCATCATTGTAAATAAGAATTTGTTCTTAACTGACTTGCCTAGTTAAATAAAGGCTAAATAAAAAAGAGAGCATTGCTTACATTCAATATGACAGGCTCATTGTCCACCCTCACTAAAGCCTGGGAAGAATGAGAGAGCCAAGCCTCAGGGTCAGTAGCTTCAGCCCAACATCACACACACACCATATTATGTTTATCTCTGATATGCTACCAAGGAAAGGGCTAAGAAAAGCACATATTATATACAGTGCCTTCGGAAAGCATTCAAATTCCTTGAGTTTTTCCACATTTTGTTGGGTTACAGACTTATTCTAAAATTGATTAAATTCTTATAATGACAAAGCAAAAACTGTTTTTTAGAAATGTTTGTCAATTTATTAAAAATAAAACACTGAAATATCACATTTACATAAGTATTCAGGCCCTTTACTCACTACTTTGTTGAGCGATTACAGCCTTGAGTCTTCTTGGGTATGTTGCTACAAGCTCGGCACACTTGTATTTGGGGAGTTTCTCCCATTCTTCTCCCAAGATCCTCTCAAGCTCTGTCAGGTTGGATAGGGAGCATTGCTGCACAGCTATTTTCAGGTCTCTCCAGAGATGTTCGATCGGGTTCAAGTCCAGGCTCTAGCTGAGCCACTCAAGGACATTCAGGGACTTGTCCGGAAGCCACTTCTGCGTTGTCTTGGCTGTGTGCTAAGGGTCGTTGTCCTGTTGTAAGGTGAACCTTCGCTCACGTCTGAGGTCCTGAGCACTCTGGAGCAGGTCATCATCAAGGATCTTTCTGTACTTTGCTCCGTAAATTTTTGCCTCAATCCTGACTAGTCTCCCAGTCCCTGACGCTGAAAAACATCCCTACAGCATGATGCTGCCACCACCATACTTCACCGTAGGGATTGTGCCAGGTCTTATGGTCTGAGAGTCCTTTAGGTGCCTTTTGGAAAACTCTAAGCGGGCTGTCATGTGCCTTTTACTGAGGAGTGGCTTCCATACTATAAAGGTCTGATTGGGTTCTTGGTCACCTCCCTGACTAAGGCCCTTCTCCCCCGAGTCTTGGTGGTTCCAAACTTCTTCCATTTAAGAATGATGGAGGCCACTGTGTTCTTGGGGACCTTCAATGCTGCAGCCATTTTTTGGTACCCTTCCCCAGATCTGTGCATCGACACTATCCTCTCTCAGAGCTCTATGGACAATTCCTTCATCAAATTGCTATGGCTTCTCATGTTCTAGTGATTAGGTTTTGTCATGTGGGTTTTCCCTGCAGGGTATTGTATTGTGTGAAGCTGGGTGCAGGTAGGAGAGAGGGAGCCAAGCTGGTACAGGTCAATATTTGTGCAGCAGCGCTGTCCGGGCTTTTATAAAGCAGGTCATTTGTTTATGATAGCAGAGGGGAAGGTGCAGCATTGATGCAGGAGATGAGGAAGTCAATAAACCACATGGCCATAGAGACAGACATGCATTGTTCTATAAGAGGGGCAGAATGCCGACGTGTTTTCGTTCAACCGTAGGAGGTGAAATTAATGTAGTAGGCCTACTTTACCGCTGAGTGATCAGTGTGTATGATTCTAGGTGGGAAACCTATATGACACTATACGCACACAACATAGCCAAAAAGATGTCTGAGTATCGTGTCATTTTAGAGTACCATCCAGTCATTTCTAAGAAACTTGATAGTCTTCACACTGAGGTTTCTTTGAATAAAGGGAACAGACAACAATCTCTGGGGGCCTGCGACATCTCCTGATGAGAATCACAATAAAAAAACAAACACACAAGGAGTGTCTGTTGCTTAGGAACAAAGAGAGCGACAGAGAAAGAGGGAGAGGGAGAGCGAGAGAGCGAATATACGTGTATATTCAAACACACACTCCCAGAGCCGTGAACAAATCTTTCAGTCCCACAACCCTCAAAGAGCTACTCTCAGTGAGGAACTAATTTACTGGCATGCATTTCAGTCCCACAACCCTCAAAGAGCTACTCTCAGTGAGGAACTAATTTACTGGCATGCATTTCAGTCCCACAACACTCAAAGAGCTCCTCTCAGTGAGGAACTAATTTACTGGCATGCATTTCCAAACGTAATCTTTCTGAGAGGAGGATAAGGATGTAAATGTTGCCATCCTTCACAGTGATGGAAGCTCAAACACTCAATTTAACAAGTTGAAGGAAGGAAAAGTTAAAATTACTGTTTTGAGTCAATGGAACAGAACTAATGAGCAACACTTGGAAGAGTAGGTAGTGCTTAAGGTAAATGTGAGTAAGCGGGGACAAAGTCTCTCTTTTACATTTCCACCCGAGTCGAAGTTGATTGGCGATTTGCCAAGGGATATAGTCATATTGGCTTTGAAGGACTTGATGCTCGAAAACTTGACTGATTTTACTTTCACAGAGCGTCTAAGTGAAACATAACCCAATTTGATATACAAATGGTCAAGAAAGCTTAAATAACCTAAATTAAACAAACAAAGAAATTGCAAACCCAATGAACAAAATAAATAAACAATAATGTGTGTAAGTACTAACCTGTCCTGGATACATACAAGTATTGGTAAGGAGACATGCATTATGGGTACTGTAGTACATCATACCTCAAGCCACAGACAGCATTCCCTGTCATCCTCACTCTCAGCGCCGCTCAGTCTGTATTGATCCAAGCTGATCTCCGCTACATTACTGTATTAGAGAGACTACTTTAGGAGAGCTTAATGGCTGGCAACTTGCACTCATCCACTGGCAGCCCATTCCCAAGATGCCTTTGTGGCTGCATTAACATTGAACTTCGATATGGCCAGGGCAGGGTGGATCATTTTAGGAGACGTTCCAGCTCAGAAATATGAGCAGGCTTCTTACGTCATCAGATTGTTGGGTACAGTGGAAGTTCCTTAATGAATTAACTGAATATTAAGTACATACTTCTCAACATATTTTCCACTGTTACATTCTATAGAACTATCATCATCCTTGGCTGCAACCTTTTAGGACCCAAAAAATGTGCAATACAGACCAATCCACATGCAGAAAATGTGTAATTTAATGGCACCATGGTTGTTGTCTAAGACTTGTGAATCCACTTTCTCACAACATCCGTCCAAGCAGCCATCCTGTGTCTGGTTTTGCCCTTCATACCTCACACTGTTCTCATGTCCTCCACGCTTGCCTGGTGCTATATTCACAACTGTGCAGTCGAAGCACTGTATGTCTTTTTGAGGCATGTTACCTCATTAAGGGTGGGTCCGGACCAATGCAGCTGGAAAGAAAAGCATGATGCTGTATATGCATGTGCAGAGGCCACAGAATCGTACTGTGCTCTTCTGAGATGTCAGTTGAAGTTGGTGGAAACGTTAATACTCCACCTACCATCTCTTCACTAAACAAGAAAAGTTGCAAGTAGCCATTTTTCATCTGAATGAATAAGCCATCATTGCTGAACTTATACATTTAGGAAAAAACTATATATTTCTCTTGCTGCCCACATACATGTGATGTTTCCTTGATATATACAGTAACATAGCAAGACAGACAAGAGGCGCTACTGAATAATTGAGGTTTTAATGGGAACAATGTTTATCTTTAAAGAAATGCAACATACTGCTGCTGACATACTTGACAAGACTGAGCATATTTGTTGTCCTTGCTAAGAAATAATCCTAATATTGACACTAAATATATTTAAAGATGATGGATTCTGTTGAATTGTATTTCAGTAACTAGCCTTACTATGGTTCCTATAACCCAAGGCACCCTGTTGACACTGTCAACCCTATTCCCAGAGTTGGTAAGGTTCCACCCCCTCAGCTCACAGGCCTGAAGTTGCATAACCGAGAGCAGTATCAATAGGAAGGTGTGACTTCATCTTCCACACAAACAACTCTTTTTTTATTATCATAACGGACTGCCTGGGGGCATGGTGGTGGGAATCAAGCACACCTGAACATTCCTCAGGGCTAGTGTAGGAGGGAAGGAGGGAGAGAGGGAAGGAGGGAGAGAGGGAGGGAGGTAGGTAGGGAGGAAGAGATAGAGGGGGCTCTGGTGGGCAGTTGGTGATGGGGGGTGGCAATAAAGCTGGCTAAAGATCCCGCAATGCTGAGTACATAGAGACTTGGTAAGGAGGTAGATGGGAGCGTGTCGCTCAGAGGGTCCCCCAAACATGAGTCAGATGTGGTCTTGATCCCCCTGGTTCACAAACCAAACAAGCCTGTGAGACTGAGTATCTTGCATTCTCAAAACGTCTAATGATTCTTTGTAAGTCATTTGAACTAGGGATGATAATCATGCAGATATTAACAGTGACTAAAAAATTTTGAAGACATGGCCTGTGCATGTTTAAATAATTAGTCACTTCAAGCTGAATGATGGAACTGTTCCAGATGGAACTGATCAGTGACATAGAGGTATGTGCCAAAATAAAGGAAACACCAATATAAAGTGTATTAACAGGGCATTGGGTCCCCATGAGCCACAACAGCTTCAATGCACCTTAGATTTTACAAGTGTCTGGAACTCTATTGGAGGGATCCGATACCATTCTTCCACGATAAATTCCATCATTTGTTGTTTTGTTGATGGTGGTGGAAAACGCTGTCTCAGGCACCGCTCCAGAATCTCCCATAAGTGTTCAATTGGGTTGGGATCTGGTTACTGTGACAGACATGGCATATGGTTTACATAGTTTTCATGCTCATCAAACCATTCAGTGACCACTCGTTCCCTGTGGATGGGGCCTTTTTCATTCTATGGGGGCATAGCCATGCTAGCCAAAATAATGGCCTGCCCAGAATTTTTACCATAACCATTGTTGGATGTTAATTGCTTAATTAACTCAGGAATCACACCTGTGTAGAAACACGTGCTTTCAATATACTTTGTATCCCTCATTTACTCAAGTGTTTCCATTATTTTGGAAGTTACCTGTATATACAGTACCAGTCAAAAGTTTGGACCTACCCATTCAAGGGTTTTTCTTTATTTTTACTATTTTCTACATTGTAGAATAATAGTGAAGACATCAAAACTATGAAATAACACATATGGAATCATGTAGTAACCATAAAAGTGGTAAACAAATCTAAACATATTTTAGATTTTAGATTCTTCAAAGTAGCCACCCTTTTCCTTGATGACAGCTTTGCACACTGTTGGCATTCTCTCGACCAGCTTCATGAGGTAGTCACCTGGAATGCATTTCAATTAACAGGTGTGCCTGTTAAAAGTTCATTTGTGGGATTTATTTTCTTCTTAATGCGTTTGAGCCAATCAGTTGTGTTGTGACAAGGTATGGGTGGTATACAGAAGATAGCCCTATTTGGTAAAAGACCAAGTCCATATTATGGCCAGAACAGCTCAAAAAAGCTCTCATGTGGACTGCCACAGGAAAGGAAGACCCAGAGTTACTTCTGCTGGTCGGATTGCTGCAAAGAAACCACTACTAAAGGACACCGATAAGAAGAAGAGACTTGCTTGAGTCAAGAAACATGAGCAATGAACATTAGACCGTTGGAAATATGTCCTTTGGTCTGATGAGTCCAAATTTGAGATTTTTGATCTCCGCATGTGTGGTTCCCACCGTGAATTACTGGTGACACTGTCAGTGATTTATTTAGAATTCAAGGCACACTTAACCAGCATGGCTACCAAAGCATTCAGCAGCAATACGCCATCCCATCTGGTTTGCGCTTAGTGGGACTATCATTTGTTTTTCAACAGGACAATGACCCAACACACCTCCAGGCTGTGTAAGGGCTATTTGACCAAGAAGGAGAGTGATAGAGTGCTGCATCAGCTGACCTGACCTCCACAATAACTCGACCTCAACCCAATTGAGATGGTTTGGGATGAGTTGGACCGCAGAGTGAAGGAAAAGCATCCAACAAGTGCTCAGCATATGTGGGAACTCCTTCAAGACTGTTGGAAAAGCATTCCTCATGAAGCTGGTTGAGAGAATGCCAAGAGTGTGCAAAGCTGTCATCAAGGCAAAGGGTGGCTACTTTGAAGAATCTCAAATATAAAATACATTTTGATTTATTTACCACTTTTTTTGGTTACTACATGATTCCATATGTGTTATTTCATAGTTTTAATGTCTTCACTATTATTCTACACTGTAGAAAATAGTAAAAATAAGGAAAAACCCTTGAATGAGTAGGTGTGTTCTAACTTTTGACTGGTACTGTAGCTCTGTTTTATAGATAGCTCACAGAGCAGTGGCCTAACAAGATCACATCAGCATCATCAGTCGCTGTAATGAAATTCACATCATCTAATTTTTCAGGTTTTCCATTGCGAGCATAAATTCTGCCCTATGTTTCTGCTTCCATTAATGAGAAACACAGCTCACAGCTCTGGTTCCCCCTGTACCTCAGAACAATGGCTTGCCAGTCTCAGCTTGTTTGTGTGTGTCAGAGTTGCAACATTGGGAGAGCTGCGCATTGCTCAATGGAAATGGAGAGACGAGTATGGAAAGGTGATGCAAATCCGTCCCTGGGTCAACAGCCAGGCAACGCAGCGGAAGAAACACAAGACAGTCACAGGGTACTAACTCTTTCAAATGTGGCCAATGTCAACCATGCATCTTTAGCATGAACAGTCAGAAACGCATAGCTCCTGTTAGCCGACTAAACTAAACTCCACGATTTACGATGGAGCTGAGGGTGACTAGTGTGAGTTTTTATTATCTAAAAAAAACTACAGATTTCATGCAGCACCCAAAGAATAACAATTACACAGGAGCTCCAGTCCAAGCGTACTAGTTGTCTCTCAACTCCATCGTAAACAGTGGAGTTGAGTTTAGTCACTAAGTTACTATATACCACTTTTACCATCAACATTACATATTGTTAAAGGTTATTGATACTGAATGGATCCATGTATTGGTCTTCATCTGGTTCATGTGGCTAGCTAGAGCCTGCAGCATCCCCCACAATAAAGGGGAAGGGCTGTACCCACAGTAGGCTACTGTGGCTATTTGATCATAATGTAGGCCTACCAAGAGTGGCCTACCATCAAAAAACAATGGAGAAACACATCCCGTAACATTTTAACATGGAAATAGCTGTTCTATCATTCAGCCCACAGTAGCAGCCAATGTGTGGTATTCAATGCCTACATTCCATGAGACCTTTGAAAAAAATATGCAGGGCTTGACATGAACCTGTTTATCCACTTCTCCTTCAGACAAGGAGGTGACTGAACATGTTGTGTTTGATGCCAGAAACCACTTTACAAAATAAAATGCATTATTATTATTCCCATACCATTATTACAGAGAATCAGACAAATTATGCAACGCTCTGCCTATTGGCTACTTAACTTATTCAATACCGTCTCAAAATACAACACTTCCCCTTTAAGACAAAAAAGCTCTTTACCTGACTCGCTTTTCAAAGATGGCTAGAAATACACACATTTTGTGCTCTTCTTGGAAGCAACCACTCCCCCACTGTTGACTAGAAATGAGCTATAACTGGGCTAATAACTCACTAACTAGCAAAGAATAGGAACAAATGTGCACAAGTGGCTACATGTAGTTCTCACTTTGACCTCAAAACCTGCGACTGCTCATACTGTAGCCTAAACACAGTCCAGTTTATAGTGAATGGCACAGATCCATATATGGCAATAGCTATTTGCATATAGGCCTACTGCAGCTCTGATTCGTTATGGCGCCCCGGTCTGTGTAGAGTACTGGCCGTGCATGTCAATACAGTAGAATCCCACTCCAATGCGCTCTGCCTTCAAGACAATCTCTTGCACAGTTAGTTTTGCATACTAAATCTTGCATAGTTCATTTTGTTTAGGTCTATTAGATTGAAAAGGGCTAATATTGCCTTGATTCGATCACAATTTTCACAGTAGAGCAAAACGTTGATAGTGTTAACTAAAGTGGATAACTGTAGAATGTTGAGTGAAGTTCAATCTCTTGCAAGCTCATATTTCTTCTGCGCGGCAGTCTGAGGGGAGCTGCACGCAGCTTAGAGGGAAAATTGGTAGTGAGTGCATACATTTTCCCAATGGTAATCGAACCCACAAGCCTGGTGTTGCAAGCGCCATGCTTTACCACCTGAGGTACACGGGAAAACGAGGAAGTGGACCACAACCTGACCTAGAATTTCCGACCCAATCAGGTTCCTGTCACGCCCGTTACCTGAGATCATGTCATCCCCCTTACCAGAGATCCCCTGATCCAGTTAATGTGTGATAGCAACACAAATGACAAGCCAGCAGCATGACACATTGTGCTTATTCACCCATCAACCGTGATACAGTTCAAACAAACTGCTGCCCTCGGGTCATTCAAAGCCAGCTGGATTGTGAAAGGAGAAAATGTGAACCAGAACAAACCCAACCCTCGATTGTTCCATATGCAGGCATGCCAAGACTGGGCTGATTAAATCCACCCCTCCTCTTTCTCCTCCTCCTCGGCCAGGCCTAATGATCTAATTACAGGCTAAGACTTGTTGACTCTGTATTGTGTGAGGAGCCAACCTGACACTACTGCTGCCCTCCCTCCTTTCCTCCCTCTCTTTATCTCTCTGACTCTCCCTCCCTTGTGACAGAAACTAGGCCCTTCTCTACAGTCCCTCAATAGGCCAACAAATGGCTGCGCTGGTGTGTTGTGTGTTTGTCTCATCATGGCCAAACCTCAGGTACTGTACCTCATTTACAAGTCAAATCAAGAGGCCAGGGTGGGCACGAGGCAAGACTAGAAAGTTAGGTCAGATGCAAACTCGGAATAGCTACAGGGCACAACTGAGATATGTTCAAACTGGGTTATTGACTAATGGGATTAAAGGTGTGTAAAGCATTCTTTAAATGCAACATTTCCCAGGTGTAGACTCTGCTGACTTGGACCAAAACAGTGGCCTCATAACTAGGACTCTTCATGAGCAAGATATAGAGAGGGGAAATGGGGCAGCCTTGTTTTGTCCCGTTGCCATGATCATCAGCCTGGCATAGCCTGCATGAATCAGGACAACAACCACAGAGGGCTGATTTGATAACATCAGGTCTACAAGACGGAGTGCACCCTTCTTAAATGATATGTGAGAAGATCATTGAGCCAACATTAAGTTAAACTGCTTTATTTTGTGTCTGTCGGTCTGTTGGATCTATACAACAAAAACTATGGGACACTTTGTTATTAGTGTGTCACAGAGACATTTCCAACTGCCAACTTCAATAAAGGATCCGTTTTTTGCTCAGTGGCGTGTACACAATGTGTTGTTTGGACCATTTCTGAAGCTCAGTTTGTCAGTGCAGAGCATGTTTCTGGTGAAACAGGAAGCATGCTTTTATCGCTGCTGCAATTTTTAGCAACAGAAACCTACCACAACTGCATAGGAGGCACAACACTAGCTTGTTTGTCATCCCCCTGTGAATCGCAATGAATACCTGCTGATCCTCATCTGCCTTACAGAATGAGCAACATTCATGCAGGGCTCCGGTGGCCTGATTAAGTCCTGATAAGCCAGCCTGAAATCAAACAAGGGAGTGGGGAGAAGCACCTTCTAGAATCTAGATACTATAGCAATGAATTACGCTCTAGTGATAGGCTAGCGCCAGACCAAAGCAGAGTCTGTGAAAAGAATGTATAACCTTTTCAGAATAATGTCCTAAGGTCTACTCAGAGTTTCCATGAAAGATAATTACAGGTCTTTCTACACCATGACAAACTGTAAACTCTCATGTGGGCTTGGTCGGGGGGCTTGCAAAACGTTGCTCACTCCCTTGCTAAAGCGCGCCATATATGGCAATGACTCTTAAACAAAAAAAAAAACTATGACGTAACATTGAAAATACAAATGATCATTCTCACAAACCAATATATCTATCATTGCAATTAGACCGAGATAGAATTAACGCATACATTTAAAAAACACTGCTTGAACCTACTTGGCATACCTCAACATGCAAAGTGTATCTAAGGTGTGTCAAGAACATTGAGCATCACACAATCCACCCTTCAGCCAGAATAGATTCCAACCCTTGCTTACAACTGCACTGGGGTCGGACAGGCTTCCTGTTTAGATTAAGACAGCAGAGCAGGCGCAATATATGGCTCAGAAATTTTTTATCTCAATCCAGGGATGGAAATTGTACTCCAAGTTGTACTCCAAAATGTCCCATTATCCCAACTGTTACACAGAGAAGATCTTCTCGGTATAACAGTTGGGATAATGGGACAGTTCAGAGTACAATGCATTTCTCATCCCTGGATTGAGGTACGTTTTCTGAGCCATATCTCGCGCCGGCTCCAATGCGTCTTAATCTGAACAGGATCCTGTCCGACCCCAGTGCTGCTTTAAGCAAGCATAGGGTCGGAATCTATTCTGGCTAGCCACCCTTTAACATCTGAACAATGTATTTTTAGTCTGAGCTCAATGTCTGTCTACACTATGTCCTGGAAAAGCTTGAAAGGATATAAAGTATGTTGTAATAGTGCTATAAATGTTTTATGAAAGGTGTTTGATAAAGTTTTAGTGCTGCCAACAAAAATGTGTGTTACTGACAGCAATGGGTACATGTCTTGTTTGGTATCTTTAAGAAAGTAGATTATGAAATGTCACGTATGAAAACACACAAAAGCTGAGCATTGAATTGTATCAACATTACATTTTCTTGCCGTTGACTTTTATTTGTCAAGTTGTACTTTCTCGTGACACACTTGCTAAATAGAAAAACAAATGAGGAACACATACAATGGTAAAACATTACCATATATAAACAACTCTAATTGGTTTGAACCAACAATTCACTCATAAAGAAGCAAAATAGAGACATAAATTCAAAGAAATACTTCAGTCACTAACCTCAAAGACACAGGGCTTGGGTGTCGGACTCCATGTTAACAGTAGAACACGTGAAAGATCTGAGTGACTTAAAAAACTCAGGGGAAAAAACTGATACAACTGCAGTGAAGAAAAATAATCCAAGTAAGGGAGTGCCTCCAGAGAGCGGAGGGACACAGCGCTGTACAGAAGGTGTGGAACACTGACCTGCACTCTACCTCTCCCACAAAACTGAAAAGGAGAAAAAAGCGAGGCAATGGCTGTGGTTTGAAATTGTAAAAAGGAGAAGTGTAGTGAAGCAACTTGCCTTGGCTCTTCCTGTGAGTCATGCAGCACAACATCCATTGGTGGGGGAGCCCTCAGGCAGAGTGGCTGCACCTGGCCAATCGCGAGCCTGGGTGGGCCCTGTATGCAAATCCTTTCAGGTGAGTCACGGCAGGTGTTGGGGATTGGCTGGGGGATGGAGGTGGGGGAGGGAAAAGCAGGACAGACCAACCAGTAAAGCACACCTTGAGCAATGTTTTTCCTGCGGAGGAGTGCTGGGGAGGAAGGGGGTGCTGCAAATGCATAGTTCAGTTTACTATTGGTCTGGTATGCATTCACTCGAGGACACTTGGACTTTGACCGAGAACTATAGAGCAGCCTTGTCTTGGTCTGTAAGGACAATGGTTCAAGGCAAAAGCAAGACCTGGGACACACTTGAATGTAAAAATATGGATCAGAGAAGAATACAGGCTCATTTTCATTCTTAAGCTTTCATAGCGGAGTTAGCTTTGAGGTCATTAAGGCAGAGCAAATGAGACAGTAAGAGGTAAATCCAGGGGAGTGGCTCTTGGGGCAATAGAGGCCCCCATAAAACCAACTTTTTATGTGACTTTACTGGAAGGTACAAGAATAGTGGGCTATAAAGACCAAAGCAGTCTCACCTGACCCCACTTCAGAGGCAGGCCACTGGCCTTAGCTAATGCCTCAGCACAGGTGGGTCTATAGACCTCCCTCCTCCCCCCTAGAAACCACCTGGATGATATACTGCTGATGCATATAAGTGGCCGTACTCGCGTACACACACATACAGACACCCATCCAAACCCCCCCCCCCCCCCTCATCCTGTGCTGTGCTGTGCTCTGATGTATGAGCCTTGAGAAAGCTGATGCTTAAGAAGCATCTTTATCACAAACAATCAGGCTGACAAACAGGAAGTTGAGTAGTTCTGTGATGTAGGTAGGTGTGTGTGTGTGTGTGTGTGTGTGTGTGTGTGTGTGTGTGTGTGTGTGTGTGTGTGTGTGTGTGTGTGTGTGTGTGTGTGTGTGTGTGTGTGTGTGTGTGTGTGTGTGTGTGTGTGTGTGTGTGTGTGTGTGTGTGTGTGTGTGTGTGTGTGTGTGTGTGTGTGTAAATGGGACATCTCAGCTACAATCTTTCCAGTAAAGTAAAAGGAGCTGCATTTGATGTGGTCAACTTTTCACTAACCTCAATCTGAGAGCATTGTGCTACAATCAGTGAAATAGCAGTGTTTACTCAGGCAGGCCCAGTTTAGGACCACTTCAGCACAGAAGAGAGAGAAATTGTTTTCAGGGCTGCCCTTGGCCTCGAACGGAGCAAAAAAATCAAACATCCCTCATTCATTAACGGCTCTGGAAATAGTGTCCTCTACACAGCCCCAGCTCAGACACACTCAGGAGAAGAAGTCAAAGCAGTCTATTAAGACCGTCTGACTCCAGGGTTTAAAAAACCCAGGTTGTTAGATGGTGAGAGATGTAAACACACCAACACACACACCAACACACACACATTCCCCCTTATCTAAACCCTGAAGATAAACAATTCTCTTTGTGTCAACACTAATTGTTCACAGGACCGTGGCTGAAGCCTGGTGGAAAGTTGCTTTATATTTTTGCAGTAAATAGTGTGAATGCTCTGATTTATTTTCATTCATCCGTAAATAGTGTCTGATGGTACGTCTGTTTTTCTCTCAGAGCTTGGCTGTGTGGCTCTCCCTGGAGAAGAGAGGAAGAATGGCAGTATATTCAGACCACATGGCCAGTGTCATCACGTAAATGAAGATTGAGGATTTTTGATGGCAACATGGCTTTCCCTGAGGCTAGCCCTGAATCCTATCAAAGTCTAAGAGAAGATGGGGTTAAGGTCTCTCATTGAGAAAGTTGCATTGTCTTACCAAATATGAATCAACATATAGATTACAGTGTACAAGCAAACTTAAATCTTGGCAGTATCTGGGCGTGATACTACAGCTTTGATTGATATCTATAGTACTTCTGTGAGAAGTCCAAGTACTCCATTCCCTAGACCCCAGTTCAGACAGCAGACAATTACCTTGCCTTTTTAATTGGCTGTTAATTGCAGACATTTGCATAAACAAAGCAACACACTAGTAACGGGTGGCAGGATTGACTTCACTGACAAAAATGTATGTCGAAAGGAGAGAAAAGAAAACAGATGAGAGGGCAGGTTCGATAGACACTGAGCTCATGGTTGGCACAGATAGCAGCACTCCATTATTCTCTCCCGCAGTCTCATTAACGAATACTAAGGAGCACATTTTGTTCCACTTTCTGCCAGCACCCATGCCAAAGACTACATTATCCAACATTGCAGTCCCCACTGTAGTCCCCTTTATCTGCAGAGGGAATAAGATAATAGCTCGGCGGATGTCGGCCTCAGAAACTATGCAATTCCATCTCTTCACCTCAGAGGACTCATGGGTCGATGTCACTCTGTCTCTTGTGGCTATTTTCCTCAGTTCAGCTGTAGGTCGATATTACTTGCACCAAATCTAGGGTCTGGCTGTACTTTCGCCTTGGAGAAAAACTAAGTATTAAAGCTTGATATGGGGCCACTATATCAAGCCTCTTGGTGTGTGTTTTCTTATTAGCTTGTGAAATGTCATATGTGTGCCATATTTCATATTCAAGCACAGTAGCTAAACGAGCACAATCAAATAATAAAGGCTAGGATTTGAAACAGATATACACAGCAAGGCCGTAAGGGAAAAGTGGCGTACAGAAATGGCTATAGGGAGTGAAAAGCTACAAATGAAACAAAAAAAAAGTTTTAAAATCCAAACAAGCTCATTGGGGTAAAAGTAAGACGAAACGGCCATCGAGCCAAGACACAAAAAGGAGAGAGTGGAGGGTAAGCGAGAGCTGCAGCCTTGATGTGAACAGAACTCAACCATGTGACCCCGCTGACTAAGTGAAGAGACACATCTTTCCTTTGTAGACTAAAAATAAAAACGGCTAAGAGTCATATATTGCTGCTGTTGCATATCAGAATCCAACTAAAACAGGGAATAGCCACAAAAAGGCAATTTTCTGCAGCATGTCCTGTTTAAAAAGCAGGCACAGCAACACTTTGCCTGAAGATCCTATAGAGTGGCTTATGTCTGTTTCAAGTTGTTTCCCCCTCTTTCAAGCAAAATGAGGCAGAGGAAAAAGACCTGAATCACAATGATAGATTCAGATAGATTCAGATAGATAGATAGATAGATAGATAGATAGATAGATAGATAGATAGATAGATAGATAGATAGATAGATAGATAGATAGATAGATAGATAGATAGATAGATAGATAGATAGATAGATAGATAGATAGATAGATAGATAGATAGATAGATAGATAGATAGATAGATAGATAGATAGATAGATAGATAGATAGATAGATAGATAGATAGATAGATAGATAGATAGATAGATAGATAGATAGATAGATAGATAGATAGATAGATAGATAGATAGATAGATAGATAGATAGATAGATAGATAGATACTTTATTGATCCCTGAGGGTCAAGATTAAACTGGGTCAGTTTTCGTAGAGCTAGGTCTAGTGCATTTCAGACCTTGTTTTGTCCACTTGAACTTTAATCAGCTGACATACCTTATCTAGACATGAGCAAATGCCTTGCACATATAGGCACTCACTACCCAATAACTTCAGCCAACACAGCTATGTGTGGTACACCCTGGCTCTGACATTTTCTTTTCACATTGTCCATTCCTTTTCAGCACAGTTCCAGCAGCTATAGTGGATGTGTACCCAGGCCAGTGGAGTAATGTACATCTTATCTCAGCTCAGTACTATGAAAGAGTATAAATCTGGATCAAGGGCCTGATTGAAGACCGAAAATAAGCCAAACCTTGAAGGCCTGAGATGTGGAGCTTTGTGAAGGACAGGCAGCGTTGTTTGTGCAGCTCCGTGGTCAGCTGATGGCCGTTTCCTGAGTGACTCAGAGCTGGAGGGGTGTGTCCTCTTTGGGCCCTGGTCAAAAGTAGTGCATTTAATAGGGAATAGGGTGCCATTTAATGACATAGCCAAGGAAAGTCCTCAGCCAGGGCTAACAGGGCCAAGATAGCAGCCCTCACGGGACAAGCAGATTAAGGTGGAGCAGGAGGAAGGAGCAGCGAGGCATTCTAATGAGCCCAACTGAGATGGACAAAGAGGTACAAGTACTTTAAACACCACAAAACACTTTTAAATGACCATGTAAAAAAGTTGTCAATGTTACTTAGGGAAGACTTGCTTCGAACAATGGGTGATAAAAGCAATAGTCTGTGACGCGCTGTTGGAATATTTTCATTTGTTTGAGGCCAACATTGTTTCTTTAAATCATCCTTAGGAGACAATACATTCTAAAACTCTTTCAACCTTCAGCTAATTGGCAGATAACAAATTGTCAAAAAGATTATGCAGCTTTGGTCATTGCTACGGACATCCTCACACTGTGACCAACCAGGACTGGGAATGGTCAACACAGCAATGACCGTAGATGACTGCAATGACTGCAGCCACACAGAACTAACAGAGAGAGGGGTGTAGGCGTTTAGCTGAATGGAAACGCATTCAATCCACATAGCCTACAGCTGAGTCACTCACTCTCTCATAGACCAATTCGGGAATTGAGCACTATTTATCCAGGTTATTGTGGCATCCGAATATTCCACTCATGTGATAAGATGCAGGGTTGGGGAGTAACTAGATGATTACTTCGAGGATTACTTTTAAATTCAGAAAGGATGTTTGCAGAAAAAAATCTTTGGCACTTCTCTGTTTTTGCTCATTTAGCTATTTGAGCCTTACGGATTGTAGTTGTTGTGGATGGCTGTTCACAAATCTAAATGTGTATTTGAACCCAATAATGGTTTAAGTTTAAGCTGCCTATCAATAATTGTTTTTGAAACCAGTGGACAGCCAGTGAAAAATGCGCTCTTGTAACAGCTGCGTAGTGCGGATCCAAGATCCCTTTTATTGCTCAAACTTTTGATAGACTTAAAGGGGCATCTGTAATTGCTACATCCATTTTTTTTATATTTACAGTAGCAGTCAAAAGTTTGGACACCTTTTTCATTCAAGGGTTTTTCTTAATTTTTTACTATTTTCTACATTCCATCAAAACTTTTAAATAACACATAAGGAATCATGTAATAACCAAAAAAGTACTGAACAAATCATAAAATATTTTAGATTCTTCAATGTAGCCACCCTTTGCCTTGATGACAGCTTTGCTCATTCTTGGCAAAGCAGCCATTCCATGAGCGCAGCATTTCTTTTTCAACTCGAATCAATGAGCCCATGACAACAAAATCATAAACAACAGAGTAGGGCTGGCTAATAAGTCCTTAGTTTTGGGGTCATGCTCAGGTAAAACAATTTGGCTAATCTACGTATACTTTCATATTTCCAAGTCCTATTCTTGAAGATCAAAGGGTATAACATTTATTGGAATGACTGGAATTCTGATAGACTTTGGTTTTTAATGTAAAGATATAATTTAATCATATTATTATATACAGTAGAAATCGATGGGTTAGAAGAAGCCTACATAACCAACCCATAAAATAAAATGCAACATGCATATATGGCCAGCTATGTAAACTTTAACATTGATTTATCCTGCAATAGAGGTTGTTCAATTGGTAACATACATTTATGTCTTCTTCTAATGCCTCTAAAAGGGAAAGTAATCTAAAAGTAATGGGATGTAATCAGATTACGTTACTGAGTTTGGTAATCCAAAAGTTACGTTACTGATTACAATGTTGGACAGGTAACTTGTAACTGTAACGGATTACATTTAGAAAGTAACCTACCCAAGCCTGATAACGTGTAATAAGTCCTGAGACTTCCTGGTGATGTTTATGTGTTATTTTGTAAGACTCTACCCATTTTGTGCAGTACTACAGCCTTACACAAATAAAGTGGACAGCAAACATAAACTTTCCATTTATTTTTGGCTTACATAAGAGCAGAGCAGCAGGATCTAGATGGATTTTTTCGGGAAGGACCAGACAAATTACCATCAGCCGAGCCACACACACGCACACCCATCACACAAAAGGTATCCCATTAAATATTAAACACACACGGCAAGGCCAACATTCCAGACAGTCCACATCACACTGTCAACAGTATCCGCTACCTGCACTCAGGACAAATACTAGAGGCAAACTGACTGACTTTGTGTCAGTTGAAGAACTCTCATGTTTAAACGCTTAGCAGCTGCTAACACTGGGCATTTAAAATATTTCTAATGTAATATACAGAAAACTGAGTATTCAAAACATTAAGAACACTTTCCATGACTGACCAGGTGAATCCAGGTGAAAGCTATGATCAGTGTATACCAAGGGCATAGTGATTGACAGCTGGAAGGACTCAAGTTTGGGTTTGGTATATACAGTAGCTTTGCTGTTTTAGAAATAAGTATTTTTGTGTCACATTCAGTGTATATAATGTACGCATGCTTTGAAAGCGTACTGTTGAATGAATACCCAATAGTAGAGTGTAGTTATTAAATAATTCATATATTTGGCCCGAAGGAGGGACAGTCTGTCACTCTAGAATTCCCCTCAGAAAAATGTGGTATATAATGTGGTGACAGATATAGGCTACATACTGTAAATGCTTCTCTGTGTACGTGATGAGCTGCTAAATGGCTAACACGTTATCAGCTCTCTCTTTAAGATGCAGTTACATTTTACACATTAACTTGTCAGCTGAAGACGGTGAGATCATTCTCTCTCCTGGCCGGCAGCTCATCATACACACGGTCACAGACACACACTGATATTGGTCTGCATGTCAAGCTTTCATGACAGACATATTAGCACTCCACTGACAGACATGCATCGCAATACAAAGCACCAATTCAAACGACAGTGTAGGCAGAGAGAGGGCGACACTCCTCGTTGTGAATGGCTGCTATGTATCAGTGGCAGTCGGTGCCATTTAAGATGAGGGAGGACAATTATTATTTTTTATGAACATGGCCTTATTTCTATTACAGCATATTGGATGACTGTCATTCATATTCCATTCACCCAGCTCAATGTAACATCGATAGGTTTAGGCTACTACATGATACTAACATTTTCCCTATACCCATCATGAGGTTGCCACAACCTAGACTATGAATGGAAGTTTACAACGTTGATGCACAGGTCAAGAGAAATCAAGGTGACAGTGACACATTCAATAGCACCTTGCACAATCTTGCCTGCATCTTGCTGATCTAGGATGTAATCATTAGTCCAACAGTTGCAAACCACAGTTTCTATTGGACAAATTCAGGTATGTTTATCCCTGTTTCGTTCTGTTTGCTTCCGTTTAAGGAAGTTTTTCAACAGAATCGGCGGAATGAATACACCCCTGATCACACGCAAACACAGTTAACTTTCATAGCAGCCACATACAAAACAGCATGTATAGTTGTATCTAAAAATAATAACTATTTATGTTTCACTATTTTTATTTTTATGAAATTCACTGAGAAGGATGATCCTCCCCATCCTCCTCTGAGGAGCACCCCCACAATCTAATCTAGCATCGGATACACAATGTGCCTGCTACATTGACAAAAAATATTCAAGCTACCTATGCATGGTCCGCATCAGTATCAACAAAAAGTAACGGGCTGAGTGTTTCTACCACCAATCAAATGGTGTCAAACAGTGGTGTGTATTCATGGATGCCAATGGAAGCAAGGCTTCCCCGAAAAAAAGAAAAATATACATTATTTTGTGTTTCATAAATGTCCACCATACCGTTGCAAAAGAGTAATAACTGAGTAATAGCCTATATGGGTCATGGGAAGAAAAACTATATATTCTTAGCTAAAGCTACTGAGATATTGCATTGTTGTTTTGGAGCTTGTTATCAATTGTTCAAGGCTGACTCTCGAGAAAAGTGAACACAGAGTCTAAAATCTATGACCTCTTATGTTCTTGGGGGCAAACGACAAGTAATTTAGTTTACAAGACATCAAAACTGAGGTTAACATGATGACAGTACAAATTACAGTAAGTACATATGGAGAAATGGAGTCCATGTGTATTGTTTGAACTGGAGTCACATGCTTCACATTGTGAGAGACAGCATGCAGGCGGGATGGGGTTACAGGTGGAATTTCCCCTGGCTCCTCTTTCTCTTTGACGTCACGTTGGCCGCTTGGCTGTAGTGCTACCTAGTGATCTAACTGATACATCAGAGGACGTGAAACTCAGGTGACAGAGCCTCAGCTGTTGAAACCAACTCACAGTGAAATAAATAACTTTTTGTTTGGCATACATTTAAAAGTGAGTCTGTCATTCTGTTAACACTAGAACATCCAACGATTAATCTGACCATTTTCAATATTGTAATTTCAATAACTTCATTTAAATAAAATCCTTGAACCCACCTGTCTTTGACTTTTCCTAAATACAAGTATTTTACACTCTAACAGTACTTTCTGAGAAATATCAAAAAAGACAAAAACTTTCTGAGCATTTCATCCTCAAAGAGCCATGATGGTCAAAATGACCATTTGTATATTTAACAGGAGTACCAATAGCCACCAGTCTAATGAATCCATTTAACTAGAAAAGCCTGGCCTCAATGGACAGCCCTTTCATGCCAATGTCATTTAGTTGTGTTTATGAAGGTGTTAGGTAACATTAGAATACCAAATGTCAATATTTGAAAGAACATGATACAATTTTCATTAGTTTATGTTACTGTAGGCTATATGTAAAAAACGAAAAACCAACAAAAACAGAATCCCAAGTGTAAAATCTGTTTTATTCGTGGAGTGCCTTTGTTAAAACTATGAAGCAAAAAGCATGTGTATTGAAAAAGAGTAAAAGCTGCTTTTTATAATGACAAAACAAATGAAAATACCCAAACCGCAAGACACGGCTAACTGTCTTGCAGTTATCAGAAAATATTAGTAGCCTAAATATCAGTATAGGCGCCAAGCGTGCTTGTGAATAGTGCTTGTGAATAGAGAAAATCTGCACAAAAGCAATAATGACATTATAATGAATGTCTCGATATAAATGCAGTCAAAAAAAGTTTATTATTATCAGTTATTGGCAGGGCCGGTCCTGGGCATAAACGATATAAGGGGTCGCTTAGGGCCCCCAGCCGCTAGCGGGCCCCCAACCTCCCCAAGTTGCTTTAAAACCACAACATTTTCTCTATGCCTCATTGCAAAATGGAGAGAATTACAGGAAACGTACAAAACAAATCTCTCTATAATCAAGAGGGGGACCACCAAAGGTTTTACCCGCGAGGTGGGGCAGGTAGCCTAGCGGTTAGAGCGTTGGGCCAGTAACTGAAAGGTCGCTGGTTTGTATACCCAAGCCGACTAGGGGAAAAACCTGTTGATGTGTCCTTGAGCAAGGCACTTAACCCTATAGGTAGGCCGTCATTGTAAATAAGAATTTGTTCTTAACTGACTTGCCTAGTTAAATAAAGGTTAAAAAAAACAACAACAAAAGAAGGTGGGGGGGCCCCCAAAAAGCTAGGGCCGGCGCTGGTTATTGGACACATTATTTGTGGCCTTGCTTGTGCTTATAGTATGGTGTGCGTCTTCACGCAACAGTTGGATCTCATTTAGCTGTTATCCAGACTGTATCACAACCGACTGTGATTGGGAGTCCCATAGGGCGGCGCACAATTGGCCCAGCATCGTCCGAACTGACTTGCCTAGTTAAATAAATAAAAAATATAATCCTAAATCACCACAAATCTTTGTCACTTTCACTTGATTGCAACACTTCCCACATACAAGTCCCTTGCAGCTGAAACAGGTGTCCATATGCCTACCTTGCAGCTTCTCCTCCCCAGGAGCTGTGCGCAATTTGGCTCGTGCAATGGCATGTGTGGAATCTTTGATGCTGCCTTGGCCCTCATATGTCACTCATGTAGCCCGTGTGCCCAAATCATGATGAAGTCTCTTCTGCTCATGGGTGTTGTTCATGCACTGCTTGAACAACAGGTGTGCGCTGATAGCAGCCAAGTCAAGCATGATGTAGAACAGAGCAACAGGCCAGCGGCAAGCTCCTCCTTTCACCTAATACAGCCGTGCCATCTGATCAAAAACATTATCCAACACTCGCTGCCCGATATGGACCCTTTCCCAGATATGGAAAGCCGTTCAGCATGATTCAGAATAATAATCATCAGAGATTATCCATTTCTTCCCCGCCATCTGAGTTGTTTTCATTCAGATCTTGTAGCAACGCTAACGCAGCATGTGCATCCATTCGTCTTGTACTTGTACGTTCTCACTGTGTAGCCTCCTCCAAGTAGGCCTAGAGTAGAATAATAAGACTGCTTGGATTTGGTGGACTGATATACAGTAAACCGTTTTGAGATTACAATTAGAATAGATGAATACAATAGAATGGCCTGCACGGTTCTTCATTCACAATTGGTGATGACATAATTATGCATCTCTCACTCATCAACTCAGCCATTCTCCCCTTTTCTCCCCCATCATACTATACTTCATGTATTTAATCTGTTGTTATATGTTTGAAATTAGTTAAAGTATAGTTTAGGTTCAGTTTCCAGGAAAATATCGGGGTGATTGTCAACTGGACATGACACATTCAACTATCGGAGGAGTGGAGCAGGGCAGGTAAAATCATAGAAAAAATGACATGCCCTCCTAAAAATAGTTAAAATTCCAGTTCTGTTTGTCATATTAAGATTCTAACAATGACAGTGTGTTATATAGACTTGTTGAGGAAAAGTCAAGGACGAGGGGGACATGACTTTAAAAATGGCAGAGTAATTAAACATTTAAATTAGTTTTGAGACATGATGATGCTCTTTGCCTTTCTTGTGTTAATATACACAATCACAAATAAATCCATTAATATTTCATTTAGGAAGGTCATAAACAAAACAGGCCATTTATTTCAAAAGAACAGAATAGCTGTTAGACTCTGGCCATAGAGAAGCCTATTTGCTTCTCTATGTAGCTATGGTCAGAGTCTGACAGTGTCTTTCTTTTCTGTTTCTGTGTGGGTTTGGGTTGGATCCCTAATTAGAGGCAGCTGCACCGCATTGTCTCTAATTAGGGATCCTATACATGTTAAGTCTGTCCTTCACTCTGTTGTGGGTCGTTGTCGATGTATATCTCCAGTCACGGTGAGAGTAAGTGTGTTCATGTTTTACGTTTATGCATTCCGTGTACGTTGTTTGCAACCAAGACAGTTGTAGATCGTGTTTTTGTTTTGTGTGGTAGTTCGTACTGGTGGATAGTGTCTATACATTGTATAACAAATAAAATAAAAATGTCGAACTACTATCCCTGCGCTGCGTCTTGGTCTCTCCAAACGCCCATTTGTGACAATAGCATGTTCTGTGCAAGGCTATGGCTGCACCATGCCAATCTATGGCTGCGTCATGCCAATGAAATCAACTTGTTCATTTAGCAGACATCACAGGCCCTACCCTGCCGCAGTCAACACACATATTTTACAGTAAGAATATAATGGAATATCCCAAATAGCCTATTCACATGAGGAATGCATGGAGCCACGGATATTCTAGGAAAAAGTAATATTTTGAAACAGAGCCCATCCGCGCAATTTGTACAGTTGTTTGGCAAAAATAGGTTCATTAGAAATAATTGGAATCTGCACTTTCTGATAAGGTATAGTAATCAAAACATCTACATGGACCTCTGTAGGATGATATGGAAGAAGTGCTATTTGGTAAGCTCCTTGCTTCTTTGTCAATGCACACTGCACATGTCATCAGTCTCTTGTAACCTTTATTTAACTAGGCAAGTCAGTTAAGAACAGATTCTTATTTACAATGATGGCCTACCTACAGGGTCAGCCCCTGGAGCAAATAAGGGTTAAGTGCCTTGCTCAAGGACACATCAACAGGTTTTTCACCTTCTTGGTTCAGGTATTCAAACCAGTGACCTTTCAGTTACTGGCCCAACGCTCTAACCGCTAGGCTACCTGCCACCCTCTTCATTCTGTATTCGACAATTGATAATATTGTCACCTATCAGACTATTGTCAATTTA
Organism: Thymallus thymallus; assembly: GCA_023634145.1. NCBI lineage: Eukaryota > Metazoa > Chordata > Actinopteri > Salmoniformes > Salmonidae > Thymallus > Thymallus thymallus. The sequence goes on along the minus strand of CM042384.1, from coordinate 12,063,352 downwards.
ATCTTGTCTTTAGGCTACATCTATAATTATTATTATTATGATTATTATTATTATTATATGTTAAATTAGTTTCAATATAGTTGAGGTGTAGTTTGGCAACTGTCTTACAGTCAGAAAATACACTATAATCTTATTTTAGTATTTACAGTCTACGCGCTTCTGGATCAATCAAATCATTTTCTGACTGATTACAATTAACATTTGGTGTCCTGAGGTTTCTTATGACCTATTTTAACATAATAAATGCTTTCATTTAGCTATTTATTATGTAACATTTTAAATATCAACAGAATGACCGTCATGGCCATTGTAGTATTTACAGAATTCCGGGGCTTTGAGTGTTAATGTGGAATTGCCCATAGTCAGAGACACATATAAACATTGCCACCTTGTGGTTACCTGAGAGGTGTCAAATTACACTAATTTACCCCAGAGAGACTGATCACTAGACTAGATTGGAAAGAAGATTCCAAACCAGGCATCTCAGAGACATTACAGGAGCATATGTTTCCCACATCTTCTAACTTGAACCCAGACCAAAAAGGATATGAGAAACACAAGAGTCCTTTCATTCACTCACCTGTCTCTGTCAAGGCCACTATGCAAGGTATCTGTCCATTGTGAGGCTCTAGTGGTGCTTCAAAGCCTGATAAATCTCCACATGCAGAGGTAAGATCAATATCATGTTCAAGTTCTATTTGTCACATGCATATGTACATGATTAACAGTGCAGTATTCAATATAAAAAAGTATAACTAATAAGAACAGGACGGGAGCATGGAGAACAGTCCTTCTCTCGGGTGGCTGGAGTCTTTGGCAAATTTTCGGGCCTTTCTTAGACACCGCCTGGCATGGATGGCTGGGAGCTCACCCCCAGTGATGCGCTGGGCCGTCTGCACCACCCTCTGTAGAGCCTTCCGGTCAAGGGCAGTGCAGTTGCCATAACAGACAGTGATACAACCAGTCAGGATGCTCTCGATGGTGCAGCTGTAAAAGGTCCTAAGGATCTGAGGGGCCATGCCAAATAGTTTCAGCCTCCTGAGGGAGAAGAGGCACTGTCGTGCCTTCTTCACGACTGTGCTGTTGTGAAAGGACCATGTTAAGGCCTCAGCGATGTGAACACCAAGAACCTTGAAGCTCTTGACCCTCTCCACTGTGGCTCCGTCGATGTGGATGTGTACACCCACCCCTGTTTACTGTAGTCCACAATCAGCTCCATGGTCTTGCTGACATTGAGGGAGAGGTTGTTGTCCTGGCAGCACACCGCCAGGTCTCTTACCTCCTCCCTGTAGGCTGTGATCTGTTGGGGTGGTATGGAAATTGGAGTGGGTCCAAGGTGTCTGGGATGAAAAGAGTTGATGTGTGCCATGGCCAGCCTTTAAAACCACTTCATTATTACAGGATGTGAATGTTACAGGGCGGTAGTCATTGTGACAGGATGCCTTAGAGTTTTTGGGAACAGGAATGAGGGTAGTCAGCTTGAAACGTGGGGATTACAGACTTGGACAAGGAGATGTTGAAAATGTCTGTGAAGACGCTTGCCATCTGGTCTGCACATGCCCTGAGGACATGCCCCTGGAAACCGTCTGGCCCCGCAGCCTTACGAGTATTGACCTGTTTACAAACCTTACTCACGTCAGCCTTGGAGAGAGAGAGATCACCCAATCCTCCAGATCAACAGGGGCCCTAATGCAGGGCTCTGTGTTGCTTTTGTCGAAGCGTGCATAAAAGGCATCCAGTTTGTCTGGTAGAGAGGCATTTTTTAACAGATCACAGCTGCCTTTATATTCTGTAATGTAATGTAGACCCTGCCACATGTACAGAGCGTCGTAGCCAGTATAATAGGATTTCACCTTGTTGCAATATCAATGTTTTGCCTGTTTGATGGCTCTGCGGAGGTCGTAGTAGGAATTCTTGTACGCGTTTGTGTCCTCAGCCGTAGCCTCGGGGTTGGCTGCGATAGCCCTGTGAGCGGTGGCTCTGTCCTTTAGCTTAGCACACACCTCTGTGTTAATACAGGGCTTTTGATTAGATTAGGGAAGCAGCAAACCTTCACTGTTGGGATGATGTCGGCGATGCATTTCCTGATGAAGTTGGTGGCAGAGTTGGTTAGAGTCCTTGAACATATTCCAGTCAGCACTAGCAAAGCAGTCCTGCAGCATAGCCTCTGATACGGTAGAACATTTTTCTTTGCAGTGCGTCATGGTACTTCCTGTTTTGAGCTTCTGTTTGTAAACAGGAAGCAGGAGTATGGAGTCATGATCTGATTTGCTGCATGGGGGACGAGGAAGGAACGTGTTGCTAGAAGTTGGGCATCACGTGTCTTAGTGACGCTGAATTTTAATCACCGGCAATAAGAAAAGTAGCCCTCGGGTGCATGATTTCCTGCTTGTTTATAGTCTTGTATCGTTTATCAAGTGTCAGTTTGTTGTTGTTGTTGTTGTTGTCCTGAGGTGGAGCAGTCATGATAACAGATTAAAACTCTCTTGGGAGGTAGAAGGGTCGGCATTTGACCATCCGGTATTCCAAGACGGGTGAACAACAGGTTCAGACTTCCACTGCACTAGAGTCTGTACAGCATTTGCTGTTGATGAATCCAATGTCCTGTGCGCTCGTTGAATGGTGAATCCATTGAGTTGGGTAACCATGGGGGTATCTTGTCCGAAAGCCATGTTTCAGAAATACAGATAATATTGCAGTTATGAGAGTCCCGTTGACAGCAAATCCGCGATCAGGGGTCATTCATTTTATTATCAAGTGACTGTACATTGGCCAATAGAATGGAGGGAAGTGGTGGCTGGTTTTAACTTTGCCTTAGTCTCACCAGGATGCCCACTCTACTGCCTTTTTTTCGCCTGCGTTTCCTCTTGGGTAGCCCGAAGATTTGGTCAGAGGTACACAAAGAGCCCAGGGCAGATCCAGGAGACCATTAGGGCAGCTCTTGGCCAGTTAGAAAAGACTCATGACTGAGGCCGGGACATTGATAGCAGCCATCGATATTATGGAGCACAAAGGAGAACAGCTCTCCCATTGTTTGGAGTCTTCGTCACCCAGTCACAATCCTCAGCTGCTCGGGCTGCTGTGCCCTGCTGATGGTGACATCACGGTCACACGATAAGTACCAGGGATGTCACTAGCCCTAGCCAGGCAGAGGCTAGTGTTCCCAGTCAGTGTACATAAACTGACTATTACTGAAACCTGATGCCTGGCCTGTTCTCATCCTCCACCATGTTAATTGAGGCCCTGTCTCATGAAAGGGAGGTTAGTCACTAAAAGTCCCTTTGTGAGGGAGAAATCCCTCCAGCAACAAAGTTCAAAGGCGGAGAAGGCAGGGTCATTAATGCCCATGACTGTCAAGACCAAGAGCGAGAGGGAAGGAGGGTAGGTGTGCACTGAGAGGGGCATCATGGGATTTTTTTTAACTATGCATGGAGTCTGGGGCTTAAAACATATGCAAGAGACCCCTAGACTGCAGACAAGTATATTTAGACGCTCTCGTTTGGGGGTAATTGGTTTCAGAAGACTGAGATTTCCAATTATCTGCTGGGCCTCTGGGATAGGCGGGCCGTGTTGCGGGGGAGAGGTGGGGGTGGGTGGACAGTGGAGGAGGGGTGGGGGTCAGTGGGACCAGCTGATCTCTGTTGCTGACGGGCTGATCTGAGCAGCGAAAAAAGGAGAGCACAAGTATTCCCCTGTCTCGCCCCTACTTTTCTCCGGATAACAGCAGGCACGGAAGACCAATGAGATTTCTCAGCTCGCAAAGTCCCACAAGGCCAGCATCTTAACACAAAAATGTAAACATCTGGCAAACATTTATATTGGCCACAAATGGGTTGAGGAGATCAGGTCATTTGAGAAACATCCAAGCCATTTTTTGGTGGTTGAAGGTAGTTTATTACATGAAAATAAGAATATCTTAACTGGTGAACATGTTAGATAAACATGATGAGTAGCTCATACGAGTGTCCAACAAAGAGGGGGGGATCTTTCTCAAGCTCTTGAACTAAATGGTAAACTTCATGATAGAGAAGCAGAACATGTACCATATGCCATTTCTAAAAATCAGAGGGAAATACAAGCACTGGTGCAATGATACAGAATATTATCCGACAGTATCTTCAGAGTCTGAAGAGATATTGGGTATGCTTATTAACAGAGATGGAAACTCGAGTCTGAGACTCGGACTCGAGTCGCACTTAAGCACTTAAGCAAAGAAAATGACTTGCGACTTGACTTAGACTCGTGATCAGTTGACTTGAGACTTGACTTGGACTCGTGAACAATGCAATGTACTGGGATAAGTTTTTGTGCATTCTGTCAGATAACATGGAACATGCGGCATTGTAATGTAGAGAAAGTAGTTTAACACAGAGGGCTGAAAAGCGCTCTAGAATGTCTGCGTTCCGCAAAAAATATGTAGACAAGGACGTATCTATTTCAATGGGAGTGGTTACTCATATTTGTACATTGTCCTTATTTGATTGAGCAGACATTGTGTATGCTTTTGCTATATAAATCGGAACATTAAAACACAAGCAAAAGTTAAGCTATTGTTTATCTTAAGTTAAGTTTGTTAAGACAAGCAAAAGTTAGCTATTGTTTATCATAGTATGTGAAATCATGTCATATTTAAATAATATGCTTTACATTATATAATTATGACAGTGTTTGGCAACTGACTTTAAATGTATGAAATTGTCAAAAAAATTAATGTAGGAAATCAATTTACAAATAATTGACAAGGTTTATAGACCCACAGCAGGCAGAAAGCCATTGCCAAAAGGGACTTGAGACTTGACTTGGACTCTACCTCAAAGACTTGTGAACATCTCTGCTTATTAATGTGATGTCTAATACTTCTGGAGGCTACAACAGTAGGGTGCAGTTGAACTCATCTTTACTTAACAGATAAAACATTAACAATCCATTGCTTTCAGGACTGTATAATTGATCCCTCACATAAAGCACAAATGGCAACTGGAACCTAGAGACACTGCAGACAGGCTAGCCCTGTCAGCAGCACACAACAGCCTCACACATTTCCCACACAGCACCGCTGTCACATGGCAGGCATGGTACACTCTTAGAAAAAAAGTTTTACAAAAGGGTTATTTGGCTGTCCCCATAGGAGAATCATTTTTGGTTCCAGGAAGTACCCTTTTGGGTTCCATGTGAACCCTCTGTGGAAAGGGTCCTACATTGAACCAAAAAGGGTTCTTCAAAGGGTTAGATAGCACCTTTTTTTCTAAGAGTGTAGCACGGCTTCAGTAGGGGGAGGGTTAAATAAAGCAGAGCAGTGGGTCATACATCCTGGTGATTTTTATTGTCAAATGTTCAGTAATGTGGGGTCAGTGGCAGAACATTGGGTCTACCAGGTGAATAGATGCAGTACAGCTTTTTATTTTCTTTGTTGTGGATTTATATGTGGATTTACATAAATGAAATGCTGTATGTAGTCTATATGGAAATGAAAGAAAGAAAGAAAAATATAAGATGTACTCAATCCCTCTCATAAGCTTATTGAATGGGAGAGCATGCTTGTGAGGGGGCAACACAACTGTTTCATACACATTCCAGACTAATAGTCAAGACAACATACAAATAATTAAATAAATTAGAAGTACATCATTAGCAATTCGAATTGCAAAGACTCACCTTAAGTCCTTATCTTATTGTGTCAGACATTTAAGATGACAATGTCTTCATCAAAATCGGTCAGTAGCATAATATCTTCAGTAGGCACTTATTGGCATCTTGGTATTATCCCCAAAAATAATCCTTCTTTCAACAAATGTGAGATGAAAGCTCGACCTCATCAGTACAGTGACTAAACCAACTCTAGTTTCACTATGTTCGCGTGCCTGACAAAAGGTTACACTATATTTCCTTCTTTTTTTTCTTACCGAAAACCGATGCGTGGGGAATTCCTAGCAGTCACATTTTCCCTAAGAAATGATTCGCCAGCATTAAGGATTCGCTTGAAAAAAAAACAGGACGTTGTGAAAAATAATGTAATGTTGGTTACTGTTATTGAGAAACTTACTGGGATAGGCTAGAATAAACTACTTATCAGACGTTTAACTGAAATGAAAATGATATAGACTATTCGTTTTTATTCTCTGGATCATTTTCTGTGGCAGATTGTTTTAACAACAACTAGATTAACAATCACGAACATTATGGGATTCCCTGCCCAGTAAAAAATAAAAAGCATTGAATATACAACTCCAAGGACGTGGCTCACGTTGATGCATTGAAACCAAATGCACACTGTCCGGTATGATACAAACAGTACTGGCTACACTTTCAACCCCGCCCACATCAAAGGGTTCGCAGTTTTGGTACATTGCCTATTTCGGGAATTTACTTTATGTTATGAAAATTTGAGTGTGGATAGGCTTCTATGTGTTGTTCAGTTGAATAGTAAGATACATTTCAGACTTTATTACATGGCTATGAACGATACAATATTAAAACAGTTCATTCCCATACCGGGAGTCGAACCCGGGCCGCCTGGGTGAAAACCAGGAATCCTAACCGCTAGACCATATGGGAACTGATGTGTTGTTGGGACTCAATTATATGTCAAATCTATGAAAATCGTTTTATTCTTCATTTCAAACATGTCATACAGTTAGCTGGTCCCCTACACGGCCCCTTCCATTCCATTATTATTTTCTAGATTATTACAGATAGGTAGCCTGTAATTGTTTCAAGGCCTGAATTTCTGCTATTCATGGCAATTCACCCCCACCTAGTGTCGACTTTGTGTAACTTGTGTCATGCACTAGAAACTGTGTGTGCTTGCCATTGAGCAAATAAACCTTCTTGAAAAACATGCTGATGTTTTTTTTAACCTTAAAATCATACTACTTACAAGTCAAATAAGAATGTCCAATAGTTTTTTTTTTCAACTTGATTATTTGGGAAATTTCAGAGCTTTACCAAGCGGTTGAGAAGTCAAAGGAAGTTCATACCAGCAATGCCATATTAGAATGGAAATTCCAATAGCATTTTTAATCATCTCAACAATATTACATAAATTACTTTAGATATACTCTGAGTGCACAAAACATAAAGAACACCTTCCCTCTTTGCCTCAGAACAGCCTCAATTCGGCTATGGACTCTACAAGGTGTCGAAAGCGTTACACACGGTTGCTGGTCCATGATGACTCCGATGCTTCCCATTGGTGGACACAAACCTGTGCACCTGGCAACTACTACCAGGCACTTATATATTGTGTATTGTCCTTTCACCCACATGCACAATCCACTTCTCAATTGTCTCAAGGCTTAAAAATTATTATTTAACCTGTCTCATCCCCTTCATCTACACTGATTGAAGTGGATTTAACAAGTGACATCAATAAGGGATCAAAGCTTTCACCTGGATTCACCTAGTCACCTCTGTCATGGAAAGAGAAGGTGTTCATCATGTTTTGTACACTCAGTGTACGCGTCAATGGCTTTTATAGGATCCAATGGTAAGCATTGTTAATTAAATAAGGACAATGTCAAATTTGAACAAATAATCGTCATTTTGTGTGTCCTTACACAAATATTAAATTACATTGACATGTATGTGTTTCCAGGTGGTGTAAAGTACAATTTCCCCTAAAACGGTCCTCTTAAATTTGAAGTGATCCAGGTTTTTCCACGTTTCACACGTTCAGACTACCTGTTTATAAATAATGTTTGACAAAGTGCAGTTTTTACTATTATATGCATTAGTTTATAGGCGACCATTAGTCTGAATATGGATTATAATATAATAATAATATATGCCATTTAGCAGATACTTTTATCCAAAGCAACTGGCGTAACAAACATCAAAGCTGGTAAAAAATAGTATGTTAAGGACGGAGGAAGGGGGAGAGTTGACAGTGCATGTCAGAGCAAACACCAAGCCATGAGGTCGAAGGAATTGTCCGTAGAGCTCCGAGAGGATTGTCTCGAGGCACATATCTGGGCAAGGGTCCCAAAAAATGTCTGCAGCATTGAAGGTCCCCAAGAACACAGTGGCTTCCATCATTCTTAAATGGAAGAAGTTTGGAACCACTAAGACTCTTCCTAGAGTTGGCGGACCGGCCAAACTGAGCAATCGGGGGAGAAGGGCCTTGGTCAGGGAGGTGACCAAGAACCTGATGGTCACTCTGACAGAGCTCCAGTTCCTCTGTGGAGATGGGAGAACATTCCAGAAGGACAACCATCTCTGCAGCACTCCACCAATCAGGCCTTTATGGTAGAGTGGCCAGACGGAAGCCACTCCTCAGTAAAAGGTACAGCCCGCTTGGAGTTTGCCAAAAGGCACATAAACGACTCTCAGACAATGAGAAACAATATTCTCTGGTCTGATGAAACCAAGATTGAACTCTCTGGCCTGAATGCTAAGGGTCACGTCTGGAGGAAACCTGTGACCATCCCTACGGTGAAGCATGGTGGTGGCAGCATCATGCTGTGGGGATGTTTTTTAGCAGCAGAGATTAGGAGACTAGTCAGGATCAAGGGAAATATTTTTTATTTTTTTATTTCACCTTTATTTAACCAGGTAGGCCAGTTGAGAACAAGTTCTCATTTACAACTGCGACCTGGCCAAGACAAAGCAAAGCAGTGCGACAAAAACAACAACACAGAATTAACAAACGTACGGTCAATAACACAATAGAAAATATATGTACAGAGTGTGCAAATGTAGTAAGATTAAGAAGGTAAGGCAATAAATAGGCCATAGTGGCAAAATAATTACAAAATTAGCAATAACACTGGACTGATAGATGTGCAGATGATGATGTGCAAATAGAGATACTGGAGTGCAAATTAGCAAAAATAATGAATATGGGGATGAGATAGTAGGATGGGCTATTTACAGATGGGTATGTACAGGTGCAGTGATCGGTAAGCTGCTCTGACAGCTGATGCTTAAAGTTATTGAGGGAGATGGTAGTCTCCAGCTTCAGTGATTTTTGCAATTCATTCCAGTCATTGGCAGCAGAGAACTGGAAGGAATGGCGGCCAAAGGAAGTGTTGGCTTTAACGGAGCAAAGTATAGAGAGATCCTGAGGACCTCAGACTGGGGTGAAGGTTCACCTTCCAACAGGACAACAATCCTAAGCACACAGACAAGACAATGCAGGAGTTGCTTCGGGACAAGTCTCTAAATGTCCTTGAGTGGACCAGCCAGAGCCCGGACTTGAACCTGATCGAACATCTCCGGAGAGACCTGAAAATAGCTGTGCAGCGATGCTCCCCATCCAACCTGACAGCGCTTAAGAGGATCTGCAGAGAAGAATGGGAGAAACTCCCCACATACAGGTATGTCAAGCTTGTAGCATCTTACCTGTTTCAGTATGATATGTTAGATTAAAGAATAAAGACAGACACAAATGTAAAGTTCAATAGCCTTGTTCAAGCATTGTACAAGTCCCTACATATGCGGTCCAGGGAACAGCCCAGCTAGTCGATTACCTATAAACTAGACTCTGCAACATCATCCTTTTCAATAATAAGTGCAAACATAACAGTCAAGTCATAACAATTGAAAATGCATTACATTTTCTTTTTACTTCAGTTGTCAGTTGTTTTTTTTAAACAGAGGACAAGTCAACACAGTCCCTTGCTGACAGAGTAAGCCTGTCCAGTGGCTTACACAGCCGACCCACCCGTGAGTAAGTGCGGGCTCTGACAGGGGTAGGATTAGGGCCACGAGCTGGAGAGCTTGGTGGGGTATAAGCCTCACCTTCAGTTGGCTCATGTCTCAATTCTGCGCCTCTTGCCCTTAGGCTTGGACTGGGATCCAGCTTATCTAGATGAGTGTATGGTTTGTGTGTTCTGGTTTGTTGTCTGCCCTGCTACGTGCAGATCCACCAGAATACCGAGGCCCTGCTATAGGGGACGCAGACCGAGTCCAGGAGCTATCAGAGTTGAGGGAAGGATGACCCCACCACCGTACTCCCCAATCCGACAGTCAGCCGAGTTAAAGGACTGCAGACCCGCAGAGAGACAGCCGGGGGAGATTAGACCCCCCGCCGATGACACCAGGTGGATGAAGACCAAACAATTGAAAATGCATTACATTTTCTTTTTACTTCAGTTGTCAGTTGTTTTTTTTTAAACAGAGGACAAGTCAACACAGTCCCTTGCTGACAGAGTAAGCCTGTCCAGTGGCTTACACAGCCGACCCACCCGTGAGTAAGTGCGGGCTCTGACAGGGGTAGGATTAGGGCCACGAGCTGGAGAGCTTGGTGGGGTATAAGCCTCACCTTCAGTTGGCTCATGTCTCAATTCTGCTCCTCTTGCCCTTAGGCTTGGACTGGGATCCAGCTTATCTAGATGAGTGTATGGTTTGTGTGTTCTGGTTTGTTGTCTGCCCTGCTACGTGCAGATCCACCAGAATACAGAGGCCCTGCTATAGGGGGCGCAGGCCGAGTCCGGGAGCTATCAGAGTTGACGGAAGGACGACCCCACCACCGTACTCCCCAATCCGACAGTCAGCCGACTGCAGACCCGCAGAGAGACAGCCGGGGGAGATTAGACCCCCCGCCGACGACACCAGGTGGATGAAGTCCAAAGGAGGTGTTTTGAGTGTGGCTCCCGGGGACAAATCGCATGGAATTGCCCGGGTCGAGAGGAGTCGATGCCATCAGCGGACCCCGGAGACGAGCCGGGCCATAAACTTGTCACCCACGATCTGTTGGATTCGGGAGTGTGGATTCGGGAGTGTGGTAACGCGCCTGCTGGCCCATCCGACCGACCGTGGTGTCCACGGTGACACCAAGCTGTATTCGACTGGGCAAGCCACCATCGTGACACCACAAGGGAGCTGCCAGATGAAGGTGGGTGCCGTACCGGAGTTGCCGTTATCCCTCCTCGTGGGACGATATTGTCCACTGTGGAGGCACGAGCTGGGAAAAAGAGTATGAGCCGGCGACCGACGAGAGCGGGACAGACAGTTGTCAGCGTGGCCCGGAAGCAAGTGGTTGCCAACCCAGTGTCTACGGACCCGGAGTTGGGGTCCGAGGGGACGCCAGAACCAACCTCACCTGGTAAACAACCGAAGGAGGAGCCCATGCTCCCGCTACTCGATTTCGAGGGACTCGCCGAGACACCTGCCCAGAGACCCCTGAGGGGACAGTTCGGGACAGCCCAGTGGGAGGATCCGAACTTGAAAGCCAATGCCGCCCAAGTGATAGCGGTGGATGGCCAGCTTCTTCTGGGGGTGAGTGACTGGCGATACCCCTATTTCCAAATAAAAAATAACCTGTTGTATCAGGTGTAGCACGAAACAGGGGGTACTTCGAGAGGTGCTGTTGCTGCCCGGCCGGTACGTCGGAACCGTTCTTCAGCTGGCTCACACCCATTTGTTGGGGGCGCACCTGGGAACGGAGCGCCGCCCAGTTCCACTCTCCCGGGAGGCGGGCCATGGAAGACTATTGTGTGAAGTGTCAAATCACCGCCCCAAAAGCACACTTCCGGAACCCGCTGATTCCCCTACGTAGCTAGCTAACCCGCATCACCATGGACATAGTGGGCCCGCTGGTTAAAACGGCCTGAGGACACAGGTACTTCCTGGTAATAGTAGATTATGCCACCCCATTCCCCTACAGGAGGCAGTCTCCAAGGGAATCGCCCGGGAGCTGTTCCACCTCTTCAGCCGGGTGGGCATCCCAAACGAACTAATGAAAGATTTCTGTGCTCTCCTACAGATAAAGCAGATCTGGACCTCCGTCTTTCACCTGCAGACGGATGGGCTGGAAGGCCGTGAAGCAGGAGGTGGAGGCTTTGCTGAGGATGGGAGTCATCGAGGATTCACACAGCGCATGGTGCAGCCCCATCGTGTTGGTGCCCAAACCGGACGGTAGTCAGCGTTTCTGCAATGACTTCCAGGGGGTGAACTACATCAGTTTGTTCGACGCCTACCCCATGCCGAGGGTGGATGAGCTCATCGATCGATTGGGAAAGGCACGGCACATCAGCTCCATGGACCTGACCAAGGGATATTGGGAGGTACCCTTGGCAGCCTCCTCCCGGGAGAAGATGGCATTCTCGACACCAGACGGCTTATACCAATACCGGGTCCTCCAGTTTGCTCTCCATGGAGCATTCCATTGCCTGATGGACCGAGTCCTCCGACCCCACCAACAGTACACAGCAGCCTATTTGGATGACATCATCATCTACAGCCCAGGTTGTTAAGAGCATCTGACGTGCCTCCAGGCGATACTGGACGTGCTCATGCAAGCCGGGTTGACAGCGAATCCCAAGAAATGCAAGCTGGGATTTGAGGAGGTGGAGTACCTGGGGTATTTGATCAGACAGGGGAACGTCAAACCCCAGGAGAGGAAGGTCCAGACGGAGTCTACATCACGCGGCGGTGGCTCCCTCTGCTGGATGTGCCAGGTCTCTACGGGTGGTCCAGCCAGGAATAATTGGGGCTGATTGAGGCTGGTGAGTATTCAAGGGGCTGATTGCTCACCAGCCGTACGGGCCCATAAAGCTGCCAGGAGGGCAGTACACGGGAGGGTTGGTGGTAGTGAGAGGTTGCTACCGGACAGATATCCTCATGGTCTGAACCGAGAGGCTCTGTGTTCTATCCCAGAGAAGACAGCATTCCCCGGAGCCCAGAACACGGTAACCCGCAAGACGTCCCCTGGAGGAGACCGGTTACTTTATTGTTTTAAATAAACACCCTTGAAACTGAGGTATCGCACTTGTGTCCGTGTCTGATCTGTGTAAACGTCTTGATCAAACCTCTTGGTCTGCAACAACTGTATCACTGTTTCAAGGCACATGAACTAACAGGTTATAGAGCAAACAACGCAATTACCACAACACATACGTAGGTTGTAATATGTAGTTCAACAGATTTATGTTGCATCATATAGTGTGTTGTCAACAATGAAATCAGGGTGAATTCAGAAAAAGTGGGACATCATATAAACTGGTACAGCTTAATCCTGACATTTATTTCTTGGTCTGAAAGTGAAAATCTAAACAATTGTTACTAAGCCCTTGCAGAGAAGCCACATGATGAAAATTACATCACTTCAAATGGTCTGACATCAGAGGGGGTAATGCAAGCTTCAAACAGGAAGCTCACCCCATGAAACACATGGTAAGATCAGTGACATATTATGTTTAAATGTTGTAATTGAGTGATTATTTTAGTTGTCCCGCTTTACCAACCATAGACAGCATGGAGTAGCAAAAGTAGGACAGTCTTATAGGCTTTTCCAATGAAGGAAAGTGATCCAGTTTACATTAGGGACCCATGTACTGATGTTAGGCAGGGCTCTGGTTCTTGTAGTACTGTTATTCTGTTTAAATTGCATGTATTCCAGAGTGCAATGGCACCAAACAGAACAGGGTGAATTCTGAAAAAGTGGGACACTTTTTGCATTTCTGTCTTCTGTAAACTCTTTCGATATATATCCAACATATTAACCCAACACATGATACATTTCTAAAATCTTCAAGATAATATAACAACAAAGTGTGAATTGAATTGTCATTGGGATACAATTAGGGTGGCTGGTAGCCTAGCGGTTAGAGCGTTGGGTCAGTAACCGAAAGGTTGCTGGTTAGAAGACCCGAGCTGACAAGGTGTCCTTGAGCAAGGCACTTAACCCTAATTTGCTCTAGGGGTGCCGTACTACTATGGCTGACCCTGTAGGTAGGCCGTCATTGTAAATAAGAATTTGTTCTCAACTGACTTGCCTAGTTAAATAAAGTTTAAATAAATAAAAGGACTATAACAAGGGTGTCCCAGTTAACCAAACGTGAATTGAACATATGGTTTGGCGCAGTCTACATAAATGGGTGTGTAATGCCTCCTATGAATATGATATCAACATTTTTTTTATTTTCTTTGTGACTAGGAAACATCTTGAGGATTTGAGAAATGTACAGTGCCTTCAGAAAGTATTACTACCCCTTGACTTATTCCACATTTTGTTACAGTTACAGTTTGAGTTCAAAATGTATTACATTTATATTTTTTCTCACCCATCTACACACAATACCCTTTAATGACACAGGGAAAACATGTCTGGGTAAGTCTCTTGTTGTTGATCATTGCTGGACAGACATTTTCAAGTCTTGCCATATATTTTAAAACCAATTGAAGTCAAAACTGTAACTAGGCCATTCAGGAACATGTAGGCACTGTAATAGTGAAGTTGGCTAATTAAGCTCATGCTAATTAAGCTCATGCTCAGAAACATGTCATCGGGTCTAAAGGCGCTAAAAGGCACTCCTTAGATATAAAGTTACTTTTGATCAAATTAAAACCTGTCAGTTTGTCACTTTCAAGAGGTTGGCATAATAACAATATTATTGTATTTATTTTTATGAACAGAAAATGAAGCGTACGTTACAGATTATTGTATGGGACAATATGCAAAAGTTACTGAGAAAGATAATTTGAAAGCTACATATTATTGAGTAAATGTATTTATTGGTTTCTTTTCATTTTGATAAGAGATGGAAATGCAATTATTTATTGAAGGTTATTTGTTGATTTTAAAAATCGAAATGTACCGATTTTAAGGTTATGTCATTAGATTTGGGGTGGTGTCCCCAGAATTTCTGGCAGAAAAAGTGGGGTTCCGCTAAAAATGTTTGAATACCACTGTTTCAAACCTAACCCGAAACCTAACCTTAACCACAAGCGAACCATATCCTAAACCTAACTTTAAATTAAGACTAAAAAGCACATTTTTGTTTTCATGAATGTTTATCATAAAGACAATGTTGACTTTGTGGCTGTGGTAACTAGTGACAACCCCATGCTGAGTACAACAAACTGTAGTAGAAGGTAGCTACATTCAAACATACTTGACCATTGAAAATTTGAAGTTTGTTGGAAAAATAAACGTTTACGTTGAATATTCACTGAATAATATGCATTATTTGTATATTTTAATTACAGATTAATGTAAACTAATCGAAGACAGGCAACACTCACTATTTCCTCGTATTCATCCCCCTTTCGCGTAGTGGCTAGGCCAGGCCAGATCATGTCCTACTACTCCTAGCGAGAAACAGGCGAAACATTTGGCTAGCTAGCTATAAATATAATAATTACTGTGGAATTCGTTTGTTTTAAAACGTGTGACTTCTAACCGTATCCATACTTTTTTATTTTTTATTCTTCCCTCAACGGAATAAGATGTCGACACCAGCAAGACGGCGTTTAATGAGAGATTTTAAACGGTATGTGGGAAGAGTAGCTAGGGCTAGGTGAATCGGTTAGCTAGCTACGTAAATGTTAACGTTGTTATGTTATCAAATGTATCTGCTACGGGGTAACTTAAGTGACTAGCTTAAGTTACCCTGGATTGTTAACATAAAGATAACGTTACAGGTTAATCGTTTCAAGTTGTATCGAATGTTAGCTAGCCGTGCCAGTTAGCGCTCACGTTAGCCTATTTAATTAACTAGCTAACGTTAGTTGTCTAATACTAACCATCGAACATAAACGTATTTCTCAGGCTTCAAGAGGACCCTCCTGCTGGAGTTAGTGGAGCCCCTTCAGAAAACAATATCATGGTATGGAATGCCGTAATTTTTGGGTAAGCGACTGGAATTTAAAAGTAGTAGGTAACTACAGTCAGGACCGCCGGTACCCGCAAAATCAATGACATGTCAACATGTATCTAAACTATGTTATTATTAGCTATGAACGTTCTGTTAATTTTCAAGCAATTACAGCTCTTAGCCTATACATTTAAAATTATCTAACTAGTTACCACAGGTGATTAACAATATTGAAACTGTTTTCTCTCTTCCCCCAGCCCAGAGGGAACACCTTTTGAAGATGGTAAGTAGCTAGCTGTGTTGACTTCCTGTAGTTGCTACATTCTTGTGTATGTATTTGAAAATTCAAATGGAAGTGATCAGTACCATGATAATGGCGAATTAATTTCCATGGGAGACCTGCTAGTTGGACCAGTACATTGTAGACCAGGTGGTAGAGCAATCCACCTGGCTGAGCTTCTTTCACCTGTTACATGGTTGTGCTGAGATTACTGCCTGCCAGCAAGTGAATGACGGCTGTGAATGGGTTAACCCTTTGGTTTTTAGGTCAAAACCAGGGTATTGTGTCTTTTTGACATATGTCAGTCAGTGAATATGCATATCAGACCCTAGCTCTCAAACTCTAGGTACTATTCTGCCATGCTTGTAATCTGGTTTTCGAAACATATGGCCCTTATCTTTCATCAGTGAGATAGAATGCTTCAAATTAAAAAGCTACACTTACTGTAGCAGTTTTGCACAGATCCATACAGCTACTTGTGCCTCCATCTGACAAAACTACACTTCCCGAGTTATGCTTACGCACAGGTGTTCAGCACATGCTGGATAGATAATTAGCACAGGTGGTCGTCATGTCGTTTCTTGTCTTCCATCTGTTTTCCGTGAACAAGCGCTGTAACATGGAGATATGTCTGTGTGGGAACACTAACCCTAACCCCTATAAAGGTGTGTAGGGTCCTTATGCTTCCAAAATCGCGATGCATTTTAATGTTCAGACCGAGCGTCAGGGGTCTTAACAAAACTCCCCCCTACAGAAGACCACTTCGTCAAATGACTCTTGTATGATCAAGTGCTAATCAGACCTACCAGATATCTTGTATTCTAGCGAATGTCCCTGATTGAGTTGCATTTATGTGCATTAGGATTTTTTTCCCTGAATACTAGATAATGTTCTCTGGAATTGGAATAGCTACAAAAATGTATTGGCCAAATACAGTATGCTTATGCTATTTGGTTGCTCAAAACATTTTGCAGCAAGAACAACTTAGAATTTGTTCTAAGCCATTCTGTTTTAGCTTGGTGCCAGATCCGTTTGTGCTGTTGCTAATACCAACTCCATTGTTGTCATTGTCAAGCTAACCGGTTACACTTGATGGTTGAGTGCCCACTTGGTTATAAATATTCTCTCATATTTCAGGAACTTTCAAACTCACAATAGAATTCACAGAGGAGTACCCTAACAAGCCTCCAACAGTGCGTTTTGTCTCCAAAATGTTTCATCCAAATGGTACGTTTTTATTTTCTGGATAGGTGACCACGACATTTTAGAAACATGCTTATTGCTTACAGGATCCTTTTATAATGGAACAGCTGAATCTTTGTCAACAAGTCAATCCACTAGTCATTGTTATGAAGAGTAAATGTATGTTAATGTATTGTGCAGTCTACGCAGATGGTAGTATATGCTTGGACATTCTTCAGAACCGCTGGAGTCCGACTTATGATGTTTCTTCAATCCTAACTTCAATACAGGTATATTCAAGTCTCCAAAAAAATTCACAGATAAATACTAATAAATTGCTGAATTCTTGCCTCGTAAAGATATTTTGATGTGCTTTCATTTGTCCTCAAATAACAGTGCAGTCTGATTCAATATTAGGAACAATTTCTTTAAAAAATAATCAAGTCAAAAAGGAATACTGTTGTTATTGAAAAGTGTATTTTATTGCATCATCCTAGTCTTTACTGGATGAGCCGAATCCCAACAGCCCAGCCAACAGCCAGGCAGCTCAGCTGTACCAGGAGAACAAGCGGGAGTATGAGAAGAGGGTGTCTGCCATCGTAGAACAGAGTTGGCGCGATTGTTGACCCCCTCACCGTTCACAAAGTATGAACAATATCCAGCCTCAAGTCAAAACGAAAACACAGAAGAAAAATATCTCATAAAGGAAATGAAATGCACATCATGGTTTGAATCTTTCTCCGCATTATGTTTGTATTTTGGTGTGGTTTCACTTAATGCAGAATACTACTCCTGGACAATCACATCTTCATCAAAGTAAATGTACCTTGTTATATCTGGGTTACTTACAATGTAATTTACCCCCATATTTTAAATCTTAGGACAACAAGGTATATGTTCATTAGGAGTTACTTTTTGTCGTTTTAAGTCCTTTGCTTTTAGTGTGATTTGCTGTGTGGATCAACACTTTTAATGTTTTGTTTCTAGCTTCTCTCACACATTTGCCTTTTTGAAGCTTTACTATGATAGCAACTAAGAAACAATATGATGAACACTTGTCATGGACTTCTTTCCCCAACCAATATCAATCTCAATAGCCTACCCTTTTTTTCATGCACAAACCATGTTCTTGTTGCTAAATGGCGTTTTCATCAGGAATCAAGTGTTTCAGAAAGGATATGTATATATTAAAAAACATCACGACAGCTGTGATAGAAACAGGAAGTTTTGGTGTTATTTTATGAATGCCAGATCATTTCTTTGTTCGACATGGTGGGTTCTTTTTGTCTGTATAATTAATTATGTTGGAAATGGCGGTGGAAATGCCTTCATTGGGCTCTCAAGTGGTACAGTGGTCTAAGACACTGCATCTCAGTGCTAGAGGTGTCACTACAGACAACCTGGTTCGAATCCAGACTGTATCATAACGGCCGTGATTGGGAGTCTAATAGGGCGGCGCACAATTGCCCCAGCTTTGGCCGGGGTAGGCCGTCATAAATAAGAAATTGTTCTTAAATGACAACCTAGTTAAATAAAGATAAATATAACAAAAAAATGTAGACTAGACCGGGGTTTCCAAACTTGGTCTTGGGGCTCCCTCTGGGTGCACATTTTTGTTTTTTTGCCCTAGCACTACACAGCTGATTCAAATGGTCAAAGCTTGAATCACACATCATCGTCTGGCGGAGGAAGAATAATGGTCTGGGGCTGTTTTTCATGGTTCGGGCTAGGCCCCTTAGTTCCAGTGAAGGGAAATCTTAATGCTACAGCATACAATAACAATGCCCCTGTGCACAAAGCGAGGTCCATACAGAAATGGTTTGTCGAGATTGGTGTTCTTCCACACCAATCTCGACAAACCATTTCTGTATGGACCCCGCTTTGTGCACGGGGGCATTGTCATGCTGAAACAGGAAAGAACATTCAGAAGCACAGAATCGTCTAGAATGTTATTGTATGCTGTAGCGGTAAGTTCCAACATCTAGTGGAAAGCCTTCCCAGAAGGGTGGAGGCTGTTATAGCTGCAAAGGGGGGACCAACTCCCTATTAATGCCCATAATTTTAGAATGAGATGTTCGACGAGCGGGTGTCCACATACTTTTGGTAATTTAGTGTCTCAGAGCGGTTGGCTAGAGCAGGATTTCCCAAACTTGGTGCTGCCCCCCACTCCCGGTGCACGTTTTGTTTTTTGCCCTAGCACTACATAGCTGATTCAAATAATCCAAGCTTGATCATAAATGTGTTATTTGAATCAGATGTGTATTGCTAGGGCAAAAACCAAAACGTGGACTCATTGGGGGCCCCAGAATAGAGTTTGAGAAACCCTGGGCTAGAGCGCAGGTGCCAAGACCAGAGTAAGCACAACAATCGGAAGAGTTGAAAATGTAACGGAAACACATTGAACTTTATATTTTTCTTTGGTACATGAAAACTTAAGCGAAAAAGTACATTTTGTGTGCACTACCTCATCACACTGATTTGGTGGAAAAGTCCAGTTGGTGGAAACATGCACATATTTTCTTTATGCGGATTCTAGACTATTCGCATGAAAATCTGTTGCCAGTTAGATGGAAACCTAGCCAACACTAGTATAGAAGGCCTGCACACAGTTAAAGCTCCCAATTCACCACTTTATTGACAATGGTTTGAACTGAAACAGATCTTCATCTACTGTTAACACTCAAATATGGTTTACATGCCCAATTGAGTTCTATTTACATTTATTTAATCCACATGGGTTACTACTGCACATTTTACCATTAAATCCATCCGTGTACAATGTGCAGTAGTAACCAATGTAAGAAACTGTACATTTGTTTCTTGTATATAAATACAATTATTATACATTCAATGTGCTTTTCATGAGGGATAATGGTGGAGCAACTTGATTTGCTGAGTTTACAGCGGTTCCAAAATCGCTCCCTTCTCTGAAGAGTCTGGATAGCTATAAGCTGTATAGTGGTAAAACCTATACAACATTGCTTCAAACGTACAGACCTGCAAACACGGAACTGGAATATAGTCGTTGTTCATGGGAAATTCAGTGCTAATATAAACATTTATGTTCCTAATACAATTATTATACATTCAATGTGCTTTTCATGAGGGATAATGGTGGAGCAACTTGATTTGCTGAGTTTACAGCGGTTCCAAAATCGCTCCCTTCTCTGAAGAGTCTGGATAGCTATAAGCTGTATAGTGGTAAAACCTATACAACATTGCTTCAAACGTACAGACCTGCAAACACGGAACTGGAATATAGTCGTTGTTCATGGGAAATTCAGTGCTAATATAAACATTTATGTTCCTATGCATTTTGATTAATATCTTTGTAAAAAATACACCCGTCAACTCAAGTATTGAAGTCCAGACAGTAGACAACTATAAGACTTAATTTATTGATCGTTATTACAGCTGTGAAAACAAGCAGACAAGTTAACTATTCACTAAGAAGTATACATCTGACATTTCGAAGGGATCACAGCTTGCGCTTTTACCATGTGACAAAGATCGAATTCTAAGTCTTGGAGGCAGCTTTTATTTTTCATTTTTCTCTAACTATCCAAAAGGGGGAAAACAACATTGCAAGTATGTCAGGGATGTGTCAATGTCAGCATATAGTTACAGATGTCACTTCAGGTGATGCCAACAGGATATACATTTTTACTAATGAAACATGTATAGGTAAAATGGCGGGCATTCTGCTGGTTTAGGCTATTTCTGTAGCCATGAAATAACTCTAATCAACAGTTACAGCACAAATCACTAGCATATTGTGCAAATGTGAAGCTGACAGAAGACAAAATTGTAGAATGACGAAGCGTTAAAACAATGCCAGAAAATTTGCAATTGTAGGAAAAGGATTGCGGAAACACTTAAGTATTTCCCCAAAAGACGAGCATAGAAGATCGAAACATCCCCAATAAAAGTACAACCTTTGCCCAGATCAGGCACAACTGTTTTTGTTCTGAAGTATCGATTATCTGTAGTTTGTTTGAGATATGCCATATCCAGTCAGTGTGAGGCCTGAGGTTTCACCAGCTCGTAGCGTCCCACCTGCCCTTCCTGCAGGAGCTGGCCAATGAGCTGGTCTTTGTGCACTTTGCGACTGACGATGAGGAAGCGGAGCCTGCCCTGGCCATATGACTTACTCCGCAGGCCATACTTCTGGGATATCTGGTGGATCTGCTTGCGTTCATCATTGTTGAGTTCAGTGGAGAAGCGCAGGTCATCCTGGCGGTCTGAACTGGCATATTTACGGATGATGTCCTCAATGTTCCGTTTGGTGAGCTGATTCCCAGACTTGTCCATGTCCATACCCAGTCCTTCTCTGGAGAACTGCTCTTTGACCTTTATGGGTTCAGAGATGCCCTCCCCTTCCCGGCCCAATCCGCCACCCTTCCAGCCCATCTTTCGGAGTAGCTGATTCCCAATGTTATCCTCCTTGATCTCCTGTCTCGAGGCCTCTTCACCAGAGCGCGTCAGAATCTGGTGGCGAGAGAGGGCGTCAGCATTACCCTCCTTCCTGAGGTTGGATTTAACCACGGCCTGTGTCTGCCTGAGTGTGGCCAGGGCTTCCTCTGCTGCAATGTGCTTCACTGTTTTCTTGGGTCCGATGCCTGATGCTACATACTGACCCTCCAGGTATACCTCACACCTCCAGCGGTGATCTGGTAGCACTGTGAACTTATAATCGGCAGCTACCTTGTTGAACTGGGCAGTGTCATTGATGATGCAGATGGCATTGTCCGAGTTCTCTAGGATGACCAGCTCACTCAAGTGTTTCTTCCTACCACCCTGGTGACCGAAACGGCCACCCGATGGGTCAGAGGGATTGTTCCCTCGGGAGAACTGCTGTGGTTGCTGTTGCTGCCGGGCTGCCTGGTTCATGCGCAGTTTCCTCACTGCCTCTTCAGCTGCCGTATGTTTAGACGTCTTCTTACTTCCCCTGGCCTGTGCCACCAGCTCGTCCTGTAGGTACACGCTACATTGCCATGCACTGCTGTTGGGAACCATGTCGAATTTGTAGTCAATCTTCATGCGATTGAAGGCGGCAGAGTTGTTAAGAATGCAGATGGCATCATGAGCGTTGTCAACAATGACAAAATCGGTCCAGTGCTTGCGTTTGTCAGGCTCATATTGCCCCTTGGAGCTAGGCGTCGGTTTATCCTCTGGATTACGCAATGCCGGTAGAAAAGCAGGGGTAGGGCAGTTAATCTGGCAGACCACAATATCATTGACCAAGGAGTGTTTGAATTTGCGCTGCACTACACGGACCTCCACCTGTTTAAAGAAAAGCTTAATAGCCTGCTCAGAAGCACGGTCTCTGGCCCCGTTTTTGCTGCCAGAGTATCCAGTAGCAAGGTAAACACACTGGCATCTCAGCTCACAGGCATAGCCATCAGTCGGTACTTTTCTGTTCTTGGGTAGGTCTGCTGGAGGGATATCTTTGAGGTTGACATAGATGTACTCTGGGTTGGTCTTACAAGCCTGGATGCTACGGCTTAGCATGAAATTGTAATTTGGAGATTCAGCTCCACACATGAACGCGGGGTCTCTTAAAGTGACAGCTATGGCGGATGCCACACTATTGATCAACCTCTGCTTTTCATTCAGTACGGCTTGAGATATGGGGATGGGTTGTGAAGAAGACCCAGAAACTGAGGAGGGGCTACTCCTCCCTGGGCTACTGTAGACTCTGCTGAATGGCCTGCTGGATGAGGCTCTGTCCTGATGCCCGAAGCCAAGGCCTTGGCGTCCTGAATCCCCCCAGCCCCCTGACCGACTGCCCCCTCCATATCCATCAAACCTAGGGGCCTGAGAGTATGAGTCCGGCAGCCTAGTGCTGTGGGCCTCACATCGGTCTGAGTAGTCCTCCTGCACTTTAGTCATATAATTTGAGGTGGATCCTCGGCTCCCATAACCTAAACCACTTGTGCTACATGAGGGTATGTCTCGATCTCTCTCTCTATCTCTGTCCCTCCAAGAGTCAGAAGAAGAACCGTATGATGAAACTCTGTCAAACGCTGGTCTAGCTGCAGAGCAGCCCTGAGCTTGGTTGATGCCATAAGAGGGACGGTCAGAGTCGCGCTGTCTCACACTGTTCACCTCACTCCTCCGGCGCACCTTGTCATTCTCCTTCTCATCATTACCAGACCCGCCACTGCTGCCACCACTAACAAAGTGCACTGGCTCAAACAGCGGTCTAGAACCAAATTTGGACACCGGCATCTTCCTCATTGGCTCTTCTCCTAACATTAAATAACAAATCAGAGGATCAATCAATGACAAGTGTATAACAATAATATAACAATCAAAAAAGCATATAGTATACATTATGTTGAGTTAAGTAATGTTTCACCTTCCAGTAAATAAGCAAAATACTTAAAACAAACTCAGAAATGAAAAACTGGCAAGGAGTTTAATCTGAAGAACCAAAATCACTCACTGCCATCTGATGAATTTGGTCTCTTTTTTGCTTCAGCACATGGAAATAGGTCAAAGGAGGGCATTTCGCCAATGTCAATCCCTTCAGCCATATCCAGAACCTCTCCTCAGATCAGGGCCATACCTTAAAAGAAAAAGCTATATGAGGTAATCAAGAAAAATGTGTTTTTCCACGCTAGCACAGTAACATACTGACACTTTATTACAGGAAATACTCTTAGGGAGAGAACTTGTGTTGTTATACTTCCCACATCAAATTGAGGGCTAATAGGACATTGTTTATGGCAAAGTAGATGCCTATTTCATTATCCATTTGTCAGGATAGGCTTTGTTGTGGGCAGAGAAGCATGTGGGGGGTGATGGAGTGAAGTAGTTCTCTAAGTTCAAATCCGTTTGTAATTTTCTTCCTCTGAAATACCACCTGCACCCAATGATGAAGACATACCATCAAGAATACAATTTCACAATAAATTGTTATATAGCCTGGCACTGTTTCTCACGTTCAAAATACTGTCGAAACTAATTGACAGAGGGACTTGGCTGTGTAAATGTAGTCATTACACCAGGAAGACGGCAACCAACATAACTAGTGCCAACTAACAAACTTAGTTTACCGACTGCAGCCACAGATTATACATTATATTGACCAGATACTCAAGTGGCCGCTCTAACAACGAAAATAAATGTCTTCAAAAATGGAAGGCACTCGGGAGGATGCAAGATCAGGTGGGACCATTCTGGCCAATGAGAGGGCAGATACGCGCGTGAACAACGCCGATATAATGTGGGTTTTTACCCAAAGTTTCCGGGATGTCACTTCTCCTACTTACTGTACCAGTCAACATTTTGGACATACTCATTCCAGGGTTTTTCTTTACTTTTTACTATTTTCTACATTGTAGAATAATAATGAAGACATCACAACTATGCAATAACACATATGGAATCATGTAGTAACCAAAAAAGTGTTAAACAAGTCAAAATATATTTTATATTTCAGATTCTTAAAGTAGCCACTCTTTGCCTTGACAGCTTTTCACACTTAGCATTCTCTGCGCAAAAACGATTACCAGCTGCAAGCATGGCCACTATCATATGTCGCTAAGAATTATGGGGATCAGCCATACGGCCTATGTGGGCTCAGCTAGCGCTACGCTACATAAATAAGAATATGATGACTGATGTTTCAGTGAAAACCGTCTATTCATGTGGAAAATGAAATTATTTATGCGAACATTGTCTACATGTCTGATTAATTATCACTCAAATGCGTGCACAAAGTATATAAAAAAAAATATATACAATGTATACCGACTTAGCTTGCACGAAACTAGCTATCCTGCTAGCACAACAGCTAACGCGTTATCTAGCTAGCTAGCTTGCTACGTTATCATTTAATTCAAATAATTCCAAGTCATGACTTGCTCATTTCATTTGTCTACAGATTCAATCGTATAACTATCTGGCTAAAAGTAAAACATAAACAAGCAAAGATGACTAACGGTAGCTAGTTAGTTCATTGAAAAAGGTTGATGCATCATCTTGCACGGAATGATATGAAGCACGAGACAGATAGTTGTCGACTTGATTTTAACAAAGGAATTTTTGAGCCACTCTGACCTCTATGCAAAGTTCCAAGTCCAACGTCTCTTTGTGTGTGTCTTTGGTGTCAGTATTTCTATAATAGTTCGCTGGCTAGCAAGTTCAATGCTTATTGAATGTCCGTAGCTAACTTAACAGCTTCGGCAAAGGCTTCGGTCATCACCATAACATCCGGGGGGGGGGGGGCGTCGCTGTCAACTAACTAGCCGACTAGTCTCAAATGCTGCATTGGTAGCTATATTGAGACTGTTCGTTATGTGGCATTCATAAATGTGTTGAGCAATTGCATAATTTCCCTACAAGGGAACTTCCAGTAGCTCCTCGCATCAACCTCCATAATAACACTACATTTCCTGGCCCTCTAAAATCATGGCGTCAGTTTCCGCATTCAACCGGGGGCTCAGCAGACAGGCAGATTAACTAAATATATTGGAGGTGGTTAACTTTATTTTCTTATGTAATGTGTATGTATAAGTTTGGACACACCTACTCATTCAAGGGATTTTCTTTATTTTTACTATTGTATTTTCTACGTTGTAGAATAATAGTGAAGACATCAAAACTATGAAATAACACATATGGAATCATGTAGTAACCAAAAAAGTGTTAAACAAATCAAAATATAGTTTAGATTCTTCAAAGTAGCCACCATTTGCCTTGATGACAGCTTTGCACACTTGACATTCTCTCAACCAGCTTCAAGAGGTAGTCACCTGGAATGCATTTCAATTAACAGGTGTGCCTTGTTAAAAGTTCATTTGTGGAATTTATTTCCTTCTTAATGCGTTTGAGCCAATCAGTTGTGTTGTGACCAGGTAGGATTGGTATACACAAGATAGCCCTATTTGGTAAAATACCAAGTCCATATTATGGCATGAAAACCTAAAATAAGCAAAGACAAACGACAGTCCATCCTTACTTTAAGACAAGAAGGTCAGTCAATCTGGACAATTTCAAGAACTTTAAACGTTTCTTCAAGTGCAGTCGCAAAAACCATCAAGGGCTATGATGAAACTGGCTCTCATGAGGACTGCCACAGGAAAGAAAGACCCAGAGTTACCTCTGCTGCAGAAAACATCAGTCGCTAAGTTCATTAGAGTCTCAGCCTCAGAAATCGGCATATTAACTGCACCTCAGATTGCAGCCCAAATAAATGCTTCACAGAGTTCAAGTAACAGACAACGTCAACTGTTCAGAGGAGACCGTGAGAATCAGGCCTTCATGGTCGAATTGCTGCAAAGAAACCACTACTAAAGGACACCAATATCAAGAAGAGACTTGCTTGGGCCAAGAAACACGAGCCATGCACATTAGACCGGTGGAAATCTGTCCTTTGGTCTGATGAGTCCAAATTTGAGATTTTTGGTTCCAACCGCCGTGTCTTTGTAAGACGCAGAGTAGGTGAACGGATGATCTGCGCATGTGGGGTTCCCACCGTGAAGCATGGAGGAGGAGGAGGTCTGATGGTGTGGGGATGCTTTGCTGATGACACTGCCTGTGATTTATTTAGAATTCAAGGCACACTTAACCAGCATGGCTACCACAGCATTCTGCAGCGATACTCCATCCCATCTGGTTTGCACTTAGTAGGACTATCATTTGTTTTTCAACAGGACAATGACCCAACACACCTCCAGGCTGTGTAAGGGCTATTTGACCAAGAAGGGGAGTAATGGAGTGCTGCATCAGATGACTTGGCCTCCACAATCAACTGACCTTGAAGGCCTGATTCACGCAGTCTCCCCTGAACAGTTGGTGTTGAGATGTGTCTGTTACTTGAACTCTGTGAAGCATTTATTTTGGCTGCAATTTCTGAGGTTGGTAACTCTAATGAACTTATCCTCTTTAGCAGAGGTAACTCTGGCTCTTCCTTTCCTGTGGCGGTCCTCATGTGAGCCAGTTTCATCGTAGCGCTTGATGGTTTTTGCGACTGCACTTGAAGAAACTTTCAAAGTTCTTGACATTTTCCGGATTGACTGACCTTCATGTCTTAAAATAATGATGGACTGTCGTTTCCCTTTGCTTATTTGAGCTGTTCTTGCCATAATATGGACTTGGTATTTTACCAAATAGGGCTATCTTGTGTATACCACCCCTACCTTGTCACAACACAACTGATTGTCTCAAACGCAATAAGAAGGAAAGAAATTCCACAAATGAACTTTTAACAAGGCACACCTGTTAATTGAAATGCATTCCAAGTGACTACCTCATGAAGCTGGTTGAGATAATGCCAAGAGTGTGCAAAGCTGTCAAAGGCAAAGGGTGGCTACTTTGAAGAATCTAAAATATATTTAGATTTGTTTAACACTTTTTTGGTTACTGCATGATTCCATATGTGTTATTTAATAGTTTTGATGTCTTCACTTTTACTCTACAATGTAGAAAATGGTAAAAATAAAGAAAAACCCTGGAATGAGTAGGTGTGTCCAAACTTTTGACTGGTACTGTATATATTTAGTCAATCGTTGTGTGTGTGTGTGTATATATATGCTTCACAGAGTTCAGTGTTGTGCTGGTCCCATGTTTCCTGAGCTGAAATAAAGATCCCATAAATGTTCCATTCGCACAAAAATCTTATTTCTCTCAAATGTTGTGCACAAATTTGTTTACATCCGTTAGTGAGCATTTCTCCTTTGCCAAGATAATCCATCCACCTGACAGGTGTGGCATATCAAGAAGTTGATTAAGTGTGATCATTACACCGGTGCACCTTGTGCTGGGGACAATAAAAGGCCACTCTAAAATGTGCAGTTTTGTCACACAACACAATGCCACAGATGTTTTGAGGGAGCATGCAATTGACATGCTGACTGCAGGAATGTCCACCAGAGCAGTTGCCAGAGTTGAATTTTAATTTCTCTACCATAAGCCGCTGCTGTCGTTTTAGAGAATTTGACAGTATGTCCAACTGGCCTCACAACCGCAGACCACATGACGAGATCCTGAGGCCCATTGTCGTGCCATAATAAGATGATAGTTGAAGCTGTAATGTTAGATTTCAGTACTGCCTTTGATATTATTGATCATACTTTGTTATTGTAGCATGTTTCAGAATGATAATGCACGCCCCCCATGTCACCGGATCTGTACACAATTCCTGTAAGCTGAAAATGTCCCAGTTCTTCCATAGCCTGCATACCCACCAGACATGTCACCCACTGAGCATGTTTGGGATGCTCTGGATCGACGTGTACAACAGCGTGTTCCAGTTCCTGACAATATCCAGCAACTTCGCACAGCCATTGAAGTGGGACAACATTCACAATCAACAGCCTGGTCAACTCTATGCGAAAGAGACGTGTCGTGCTGCATGAGGCAAATGGTGGTCACACCAGATACTGACTGGTTTTCTGATCCACACCCCTACCTTTCATTTAAGGTACTGTATCTGTTGCCAACAGATACATACAGTGGGGAGAACAAGTATTTGATACACTGACGATTTTGCAGGTTTTCCTACTTACAAAGCATGTAGAAGTCTGTAATTTTTATCATAGGTTCACTTCAACTGTGAGAGACGGAATCTAAAACAAAAATCCAGAAAATCACATTGTATGATTTTTAAATAATTAATTTGCATTTTATTGCATGACATAAGTATTTGATCACCTACCAACCAGTAAGAATTCCGGCTCTCACAGACCTGTTAGTTTTTCTTTAAGAAGCCCTCCTGTTCTCCACTCATTACCTGTATTAACTGCACCTGTTTGACCTCGTTACCTGTATAAAAGACACCTGTCCACACACTCAATCAAACAGACTCCAACCTCTCCACAATGGCCAAGACCAGAGAGCTGTGTAAGGACATCAGGGATAAAATTGTAGACCTGCACAAGGCTGGGATGGGCTACAGGACAATAGGCAAGCAGCTTGGTGAGAAGGCAACAACTGTTGGCGCAATTATTAGAAAATGGAAGACGTTCAAGATGACGGTCAATCTCCCTCGGTCTGGGGCACCATGCAAGATCTCACCTCGTGGGGCATCAATGATCATGAGGAAGGTGAGGGATCAGCCCAGAACTACACGGCAGGACCTGGTCAATGACCTGAAGAGAGCTGGGACCACAGTCTCAAAGAAAACCATTAGTAACACACTACGCCGTCATGGATTAAAATCCTGCAGCGCACGCAAGGTCCCCCTGCTCAAGCCAGCGCATGTCCAGGCCCGTCTGAAGTTTGCCAATGACCATCTGGATGATCCAGAGGAGGAATGGGAGAAGGTCATGTGGTCTGATGAGACAAAAATAGAGCTTTTTGGTCTAAACTCCACTCGCCGTGTTTGGAGGAAGAAGAAGGATGAGTACAACCCCAAGAACACCATCCCAACCGTGAAGCATGCAGGACGACTGCACCGTATTGAGGGGAGGATGGATGGGGCCATGTATCGCGAGATCTTAGCCAACAACCTCCTTCCCTCAGTAAGAGCATTGAAGATGGGTCGTGGCTGGGTCTTCCAGCATGACAACGACCCGAAACACACAGCCAGGGAAACTAAGGAGTGGCTCCGTAAGAAGCATCTCAAGGTCCTGGAGTGGCCTAGCCAGTCTCCAGACCTGAACCCAATAGAAAATCTTTGGAGGGAGCTGAAAGTCCGTATTGCCCAGCGACAGCCCCGAAAACTGAAGGATCTGGAGAAGGTCTGTATGGAGGAGTGGGCCAAAATCCCTGCTGCAGTGTGTGCATACCTGGTCAAGAACTACAGGAAACATATGATCTCTGTAATTGCAAACAAAGGTTTCTGTACCAAATATTAAGTTCTGCTTTTCTGATGTATCAAATACTTATGTCATGCAATAAAATGCAAATTAATTACTTAAAAATCATACAATGTGATTTTCGTTTTAGATTCCGTCACTCGCAGTTGAAGAGTATCTATGATAAAAATTACAGACTTCTACATGCTTTTTAAGTGGGAAAACCTGCAAAATCGGCAGTGTATCAAATACTTGTTCTCCCCACTGTATCTGTATTCCCAGTCATGTGGAATCCATTGATTAGGGCCTAATTAATTCATTTCAATTTACTGATTTCCTTACATTAACTGTAACTCAGTAAAATATTTGAAATTGTTTCATTTGTATATTTGTTCAGTATATATTTTAAATAGCAAGCTAGCTATACTTTAAGAATAATTATAGGTTTTACCCCCTCCCCGTTAACCAGAAGGTGGCAGTCTTCCTCTTCACTTTTGAAGTGCACAAAAAATGTGGGTTCATTTACTGAATATACTGCATAACTTGTCCTCAATGTTTATTATTTGCACAACTAAATCATTTTGGCATAAAAAACTAATACACACTTTATCTTAATAATTTTATTGAAAATGTACATCAATGGAATCAAACTATAATCACATATTTTATCATTAATGTGTGGTATGGACAGGTAATTGACTCGGAGGGGTGATTATGGCAGATGCTAGAAAAATGTATGGCAATTTCAAAATGTAACTTTACACAGAAGAGTCACTTTCAAAGATCATATTTAATAAACAGGTCTCCACTTCAATACACAAAATATATCCTTATAAATTATACAAATGCATGAGTATTTATCTGTATCTAGGATTCAACTCTATCTCATTGTAATATTTGGCAATATGGGTGCCCGGAAATTGTTGAGAGGGGTATAACTACACATAACAAGTAGTAATACACAAGATGAAACTGGTCCAAACAATAGAGCATCAAATGTGAAAGAGTGCAAAACAGAACTGTTAGGGGAGAAAACAACTATGGGGAGCAAAAGGTCAAGATAAAAAGGTCAAGATCACAGAGGTGATGAACTAAAAGAAGAGTATTAGACATGCAAAATACAGAATAGGCTGATGGTAGTTAAAGCACAATGCGTAAAGGGCATTAAATGTGACCTACATGGTATTTCTTCAGTACGGAAAAGGTGTTTTCACTAAATAAGTGCTTGACATTAATATGTCTTTGGCTCTTCTATGTTGCAATGAAACAACCTATGCAGTGAACAAAGAATACTGTATTTATTGTCGTATGGTTTTTAAATGAGTATTGACAAGTTTCTACTACTCACACGCAAGGTAAGATGTCACACGATCATCACCAAATGAATAAATTGGGTATATCAGTGTTTTATTGAGATCTGGGTTGTGCTATTTGTATTCATAATAGTGAATGGTTATTTCAAACAGAGCCCTTCTCAAAATGGACTGAATATATGATTGACCGTTATTAAATAAATACGTTCTTAAAATGTACTGTCAATGAAGTTATGCAAAATATAAATTAATCCAATCCTTGGCTGTCACAAATGGTATGATGAAACTATTGATTGATGTTTTGAATCTTACCCGAGCACCTGAGCAAAGCTTTGTTAAGGGTGAAGAACTCCCACTTGCCAAAATGTACCTTGATTAAGTGGCAAAACGTAAACTATAAAAAAAAAATACCATGTGAAGCCTACATGCGGCCATGTTCAACAAAGCAGATGAGATGGAAGTTAAAAAAGGTTGATGCAGTGAGAAAAGACAGGAAGAGGAAATGGGTGCTTAGTTCTTGTTGAAGCTGCAATCCCCTCTTCAGACAGGTGGCCAAGACAGATTAAAAGAAGCTAGAGAGAAAGGAGACAAATGCAAGGTTACAAGAGATGCCCAGGCAGTCAGGGAGAGCAACAGTGTCTACCAGAAGGCAAGGTTCAAGATAAATAAGAAACAAGGATTACTGACATTTTGGGGTGTAAAGTTGCTACTGTACTTCAAATGAAACTAACTCTGTTACAAATGCAACACCTGTGTTGTAAGCTAAAAATAACTACTAATATAATAACATACTAAGTACTTGAGCTGACCAATTCAATTTGAGCATAATACTGATTTAAAACATTGAATAAATTGCTTATTGAGTCTTATTGAGAACTGCCGCAGCAGATATTATGTCCTCTGTAAATACAAAAAAGGTATTCAGTGTCAGTTAATAAATCAAACAGACAATCTTAAACCTAATAATGATGGAAAAACTACCAAGTGAAGTGCACAACAAAAACATAGTCCAGAAATATCTATCCCTACAGAAGCAAAAAGCAAATGGTGATATTAGTCATCAAAGTCAGCACAGCAAAAACACGACATGACAAAAAAGCATAACCATAGGCAAAAGACAGATTTAGCCACACAGTGAGCACGTAGAGCAGCAATGGAATACAGATAGGGATATCCTCTTTGTTAATACATAAAGCAGATGAATGTTTTTTTTAACCCAGAAGGGTGGGGTCACAATGCCTCTCCTCAGCCTTGGGGTACCCGCTACCCACAAAGCCTGGTCCCTTAGCAAAGCTTGAGGGTGGAAGCACCTACTCAGTGCAGAGCCAGGGATTACTGCAAAGGAAAGGTAAATACACACAGAGCAGTGAGCAGAGGAACTAAAGCACAGTATGTATGAATGACAACACACCAAGGCACACCCTGCCAAACCATAAACCTTAGGACAACAGTTCCCCAGAGACATTGAGACAAAGAGCAACTTGAGAAGGGATTGTGAGAAGTTGTAAACCATACCTAATACACCCCTGTACCAGAATGTGTAAGTCTGTAAGCGACTAATTTCAATACATTTAAAAACAAACTGTGGGCATTTGACTCATCAGACCAACTGTGCGACCTGTGTAACCATACAAAGGCATGTCGATTATATTGAGCAAGGACATAGACATGTTTTTGGAGGGTGGTGTAGGGATTCTAAGAAACATTTTTCTGATAAACAACATCCTGTCCTCAAGATACAGATGTGAAGGAAGTGGAGTTGAAAATAAAAACCGAAAATCTCATTGGCATTCACACTCATCTGTCAAACAAAGGAGTGTTCCAATCCTGTTTCTCTAGGAGGAATGGAGAATGACTGCTGGCTCAGTCTGTTCGTACAAAAGCAGTACAACACTATAAGGCTGAATAGTGACTTGACATTTGTGCACCTAACTTAAATGCTCATCCAAGTGTCCTATTGACTTCAAGGCAAGATGAATGCGAAAGTACAAGTTAGGATCCAGCCCTATGAATTCTGTTGCACAGACAATTTTGCTCTGTAAAGATATGTAAGGAAAGTTGTTTTGACAATAACAATGGCGTGATATCTCTACGCCCTTGAATGAGTTAAATATCTAGACCAAACCCAGTGTTTTCAACTGTAATCAGAATCTATGTGAAACCCTAATATCATCACATGTTCAGAACCCACTCACATACTGTATGCTTCAATATACATTTCATACACAATAATCGTGGCCACAGTTGAAATATTTGGTGAAATTCACCCTTTATTTCCTTTGGATATGAAGTATTTTTGTGTAACACTGATACAAGTGGAATAATGATCCCTACATGATTGATATTTGTTTAAATGGCTTAAAAATTGCTTTTATATATATCAAAAATATATATCAAAAAGTCACAATTGCATTAGAAATATACAAAATCACATTTTTGTCAAATGTGCAAATGTGAAAAGCTAGCAAGTATGCAGACAGTATAAAGTATATTAAAAACAATGAGGTATGGCAAAGAGATGACAAAAAAGCATTAATATTTGCAGATGCACCAGGCTATGATGAAATAACATCAGCAGTTGACTATTAACACTCACTGTCTTGATAGCCTCAGCGCCAGTTTGTTTGAGCTATCATGGCAACTCCCTGTCACTCATAGTCATGCCATGTTTGGAGGTAAAAAAAATTTTTTTTTTTTAATTAAAAGGTCTGGACAAGGCTACTCTCTTGATGGGACAACATGCCTTCATTTATAACATACTATGATTGTGTCTTCATTTTCAATGGTTATGCATGCCAATACGATATCAGTGCACATCTTCATAATCTCAAACTACTGGAGTGGTTTAGGATACCGTGGACTGAGTAGAATAGTGGCAGTATGAAACATGGACGTCAATATGCTGCCCCTGCCAAGTCTATGCAATGAGCACGGATTACACGCCACACACCACTCGCTGGGTCAGACCATAGCTGACGTGCGTTTCACCTTAGCCTCCACAAACTCCTGCCCGTCAAAACAGTAGTTGCGCACGTTAAAGTTAAAAGCACACTCAGTCATGCGGAACAGGTCAACAACAGAAAGAGAATGTGTACTTTCCAACATTAAAAAAACAAAACAGGCAAATGCAGAATGATCGCTTGTAAAAAAAAAAAACGTACAAAACAAGCATGCGTTCAAGTCAAGGATTCCGATTCACAGTAATGGCTGGATTCTTCCTCAGAGCAGGGGCATGTGTGGGGGTTGGAATTGGGAAATGGGAGAGGACAGGAGGGCACAGAGAACAGCATGGCACTGCCAAGGATGGGGTGAAAACTCATTCACAGCTGGCTGAGGGAGGGAGCACTTTTCTACAGGAATCCTGAACTGGAAATAGAGAGAAGGACCATTACGCGTTAATAACACTTGTAGACATACTTTTGAATCAAATGAGAATCATTCATGTTATTGGTCAAATGTAATGTGGAAAGGAACATGTGTTAAGCTTGTTACTGTTAATAAGACTGAGTGTAGGGAGGTAGGGAGATTTAGAGTATCTGTTGAAACTACATTTATTTGGTATGCTAATGAGCGTCCAGCCTGAGATGAGAAGGTTTGGAGTTCCCGTCCGAGTCATACCAAGGACTGTAGAAATGGGACCTGATGCGTCTCTGCTTGGCACTAAAGAGATATATTGTAGATAAGGCCCTGCGATAAACTAGCGTCCTGTCCAGGGGGTGTACTTGTATATCCATATTTTTAAACCTTTATTTAACTAGGCAAGTCAGTTAAGAACAAATTCTTATTTACAATGATGGCCTACCCTGGCCAAACCCGGACGACGTTGGGCCAATTGTGCGCCGCCCTATGGGACTCCCAATCACGGCCAGATGTGATACAGCCTGGAGTCAAACCAGGGTCTGTAGTGACGCCTCTAGCACTGAGATGCAGTGCCTTAGACCGCTGCGCTAATCAGGAACCCAAAAACATCAAGCTGCCCTACGCTACAGTAACACAAGATAGGCTCCTGCTCCTATTAGCCATTGGGCCTTGTGTAAGGCTACTTACTTAATGGACTCACACAGATGTAAATGTTAACCACGGTAAATCGTCTAGTATAAATAAATGAATATAAACGTTGCTAGCTAGCAACATTTTTGTTTCCGAGATTAACTAGACAGGGATACATGATTCTTACAAACTAGATAATTTATCCTGAACTGACTATTATAAAAGTTCACTGATCCATTCTCAAGTCATGGCACTTTGCTGGTGACACTGTCTGTGATTTATTTAGAATTCAAGGTACACTTAACCAGCATGGCTACCACAACATTCTGCAGCGATACCCCATCCCATCTGGTTTGCGCTTAGTCGGACTATCATTTGTTTTTCAACAGGACAATGACCCAAAACACACCTCCAGGCTGTGTAAGGGCTATATGACCAAGAAGGAGAGTGATGGAGTGCTGCATCAGATGACTTGGCCTCCACAATCACCCGACCTAAACCCAATTGAGATGGTTTGGGATGAGTTGGACCGCAGAGTGAAGGAAAAGCAGCCAACAAGTGCTCAGCATATGTGGGAACTTTCATGGTTAAGCTAGGCTCCTAGTTCCAGCTACAGCATACAATGACATTCTGTGCTTCCAACTTTGTGGCAAAAGTTTGGGGAAGGCCCTTTCCTGTTTCCGAATGACAATCCCCTGTGCACAAAGCAAGGTCCATACAGAAACGGTTTGTTGAGATCGGTGTGGAAGAACTTGACTGACCTGCACAGAGCCCTGACCTCAACCCCATCGAACACCTTTGGGATGAATTGAAACACTGACTGCGAGCCAGGCCTAATCGCCCAACATCAGTGCCCGGTCTTACTAACGCTTGTGGCTGAATGGAAGCAAGTACCCGCAGCAATGTTCCAACATCTAGTGGAAAGCTTTCCCAGAAGAGTGGAGGCTGTTATAGCAGCAAAGTGGGGACCAACTCCATATTAATGCTTTTGGAATGAGATGTTCGACGAGCAGGTGTCCACATACTTTTGGTCATGTAGTGTATTTGAAAATAGTATTTGAAATAAGTATTTGAAAATACTCTCAAAAACGATTTGGTAGACTATTTGGTTAAAATTTTTTATATATATATATATATATTTTTACATGTAAATCAGATGTCAATTAAACATATACATTATATATATATATATAAAATCAATGTGCTTTTTGTTACCAGGGGAACAGTTGAGTGAGTAAGCCTTACCAGGACAAGATGTCTCATGCAGCATGCAGCAAGTGGGGGAGGAGTTAACTGTAAAACAGCATGGATGCAACATAGGTGACACATGCACTCATGGAAGACATTTGGTGCATTAAAGACAACTCGGAACCTCGGAACCTCGGAGTTAAAATGTATGTATGTAGAGCATCCTATTGGTCGATTAAGATATTTTCCAAGTGGGAAACCCTGCCCTTATCTTTCTACAACGAGTTTCCGAGTTGTCTTGAACGGGGCAACACACACACATTCTCCATGTCACATCTACACCACTCATTAAAACATGCCATGCTCATGTCCTTTGGTGACTGAATAAAACATTGTTTTGTAGCCCAAGCTATCTACAAGATAAGGAAATAGAGAGGCCAAGTTTGGGATCCAAAGGTTTAGCAAATGAGGAAGTTCTAACTAGCATTCATTGGGCCAGTTTCTCAGACAAGACTAAGCTAGGGTTTTTAGTCTAGGTCAATGCTTAATCTGTGTCAGGGAAACTGGCCAATAATGTTTTAATCAGTAACCCAGAAACATTAAATGAAAGGGAAGGAGAGTGAAAAGAACCCTGTGAGGAGGAAAAACTACAGATTTCAGATACAGCGGAGAGAAATTACAGAAGAACTGTAAAGAAAATAATTTAGAATAAAAACATAACCTTTCTCTGTGCAAATGTCTTCGTCCTTTCTAACAGGGCAGGTGGCAGGGCTCACGTCAGTTTGAATACACAACCAGAAGTGATTACCAACATGAAGGGACCCACAACAACAACCTCTCTAACTGTCAACACGACCCTACTAAAACAAACCGTCACAATTACTTAACCAACATTCCTATGGGATATAGGCCTATACCATCAGTGTCACTAGCCTGGGGTCAATACAATACAATCAGATTACTGCAATATTAAATCTAAACTAGATTCATCTGGTTTACGTTGAGGACTAGAGAAGGGTTGAGGATATTTAAGCAATAAGGCACGAGGGGGTGTGGTATACCACGGGTATGACATAACCTCGAGGGTTTGTGGTATATGGCCAATATACCACGGCTAAGGGCTGTGTCTCCGCAATGCGTCGTGCCTAAGAACAGCCCTTAGCCATGGTATATTGGCCATATACCACAAACCCTCGAGGTGCCTTATTGCTGTTATAAACTGGTTACCAACGTAATTAGAGCAGTAAAAATAAATGTTATGTCATACCCGTGGTATACCACGGCTGTCAGCCAAATCAGCATTCAGGGCTCAAACCACTCAGTTTATAATACTAGCTATAGTATTCTGTATGAGAAAAGTGGATAGAAAACCATCTAAAATCCTAGTAAAAGGACAGCGATCCTAATTTCTGGTGCACATTCATGTTCATTTTGAGGGAGAAAAATAGGAAGTCCACCATAGTTATAAAGGCTTAAGAGCAAACGCTTGATAGACTGCTAAACTAAGCCTTAAGGAGCATCTCTATATCTATTGCTCCTTCATTTCAATGTAATCAGAGTCAGCTACGTTGGTTATCGCTAATCCATTAGACTGGGGAGAGATACCACTCAGTGGTCTGTGACATTAATGGGACAAGCCAAAGCTGTGGTCAGGCATAGAGTACCTAGAAATGCATCGACACAAGGAAAATTAAGCTTTGTTTACGTGTGGTGTGTGCCAGGCTTCTTCATATCTGAGTTGCGGCTGGTGCAACAACAGTGTCATGCATCAGTTAAGGGGTCCACATACATACAACATTTATATTTTGATTAGTCCATCCTCTGTATCACCAAATATACATACATGGGATAGGGAGGGACAGTAATCCATTTACTCATTATGTTGGGAAAACATCATTTAGATGGCATCCATTCTGGTGGAATGAATGACCTAGTGTTTCCCATATTATTGTTTAGACGGGCCCCCCTCATTTTAGTTAATGAGGCCCTAAATGTTTATCTATGGGAAACATTATAGTGACAATTTATCCAGTTGTTCTTTGATCCTCCTAGATCAGGTTGTAACATCCAGACTGCTCCGGTCCAGTATCCTTAAGGAATCCTCAAGGATAGCTGGGTTGTGTTCATTAAAGAACGCAACAGAAAACGTGTTAAAACATATTTTGCAATGGAACATGAAAACGAGCATTTCTCATTTGACAAGTCCAGGTAGTCTCTCCCTGTTTCGGTCCATTCTCTTCCGTTTGGGTGCCTAATGAACATGACCCTGAACACCTATGTCTGCTGTGAAAGAAGGGGGGGACGAGGTGAACGTGGAAGGAGATACTTACTTTTTCCTCTCCTTGTCCCTCTTGAGTGTGGTGGAGCCCCCTGCCTGCTGAGCCTGGGACTGCAGGAGTTCGGCGGCCGTCTTTTTCTGCTTGAAGCCGTTGAGCTCGTCATCCAGGGATTTCTTCTTGTCCTCCAGCTTTTTCTTCTCATCCTGGTGCAGCTTCTTGAGCCGGT
Source organism: Thymallus thymallus (assembly GCA_023634145.1). Lineage (NCBI taxonomy): Eukaryota > Metazoa > Chordata > Actinopteri > Salmoniformes > Salmonidae > Thymallus > Thymallus thymallus. The sequence continues at coordinate 12,024,612 of CM042384.1, read as the reverse complement.
CAAACTTCTCGTGCAGCTGTGGGGCGAGGGAGAAAACTCACGTCTTAGATAGGAACTAATTTAGAAGGTGTGATATCTGTTTTAGTTAGGTTTTTGGGATTGGTGATAATGTGTGGCAGAATTAAAGCATTAACTGGTAATGGAGAAACCTTCCTGTACACACATACCTCTTTTTCAGCCTCCTTCAGTTCCGCTTCCTTTTCCTTGACTCTCTGGACGAACATCTGCCTCATCTCCTCCTCCTTCTTCTGCAGGTCGCCCATGAACTCGTTCCTCTTTGCCTCGTACGTCTCCTGCAGACTGGGGTCCACACAGAAAGAGGAAAGTCATACTAATGAGTCATATGTTAGTACTATGTCCCTACATTCACATTACAGTGAATTACAGCAGACTAATTGAAATCACATTACAGTGAATTACAGCAGACTGTAATTGAAATCCCATTACAGTGAATTACAGCAGACTGTAATTGAAATCAAAATGCAAAAAGTGCTTTTGATTAACTAAGGGGCTGGTAGGAAGTGGAAAGTAATGCTTCCAAAGTAGTGCACACTCCTCGGCATGGATTTTAAAGCACTGAAATGATGTAAGCAATGGCTTGAGGGAGTTTCAACCATTGTTATAACCCTTTACACTAGCGGGAATTGGCCTACATGGATAGGGCTAAATTGAAATGTTTCTTACAGAAGAAATATGGAAATCATATGCATAAATATGGTAGCAATTAAAAGGGAACAGTTTGGAGATTCTGGGAAAATGATTACGCTAAAAGTGAGGACACAACAGTTCACCTGAAACAAGACTGAATCCAAACATTACACTGTTGATTTTATGTGCATTTAACATGTTCAGTACTATTTGTTGATAACGTAATCTTACACGGTTGATTTTATGTGCATTCAACATGCACAGTACTATTTGTTGATGACGTAATCTGCAAATACTCTGGATACATTCAGTAACATGATAAGAATATTCTTGGAAAATGTGGGGTAGGTGCAACATAAGACAAAAAAAGTATACAGGTTTGAGTGAGAGGTCTAACTGGTGTTTCCAAGTGGCCACACACCTCTCTAAAGTGTGTACAGTTGCTAAGTAATTTCAATGCACTTTTATGAGTCAACGAAGAGTCTTCAACTATAAGGTGCTTTTGTGAGCTCTCCTACCTGTGCTATTTAGTTGTTTTGAACACAGCTCTGCCCCGCCTTTACACAATTACTGTTGTTGTTTACAGAATCCCAAAATGGTCCATTATAAATACAATCTTACAGTGTTAGCAATTCAGAGAAGCATATCATAATTTTGGTGCGCATAGAATGGAGTCATGAGTGCATTCAGATGTGTGGTCCGTAGCAGAGTTTATTCACAATACAACAAACATAGACTCATTCTGTTCAGGACAACCCAGGGTATAACGCCATGTCATCCTGTAACTGTACATCAAACATAGTGATCATAAACGTTGACCCTGTATATGACATGAGTTTTATGATATGGAAATGTGAAGTGCATATTTGGACTCATTTGGTTTTGCTTGCATGACCCCAAAGCGTTATTTATTATAACCCTCAACGTCTCATCTTACAAAATACATTGAGTCCTTGTAATTTACAGCTTTTCCCTTACTGAGACAACAAAACATTTGCAAAAGTTGCCCAATTAGCGGGAGTGATTGGGGAAACTTCTTGTCGCCCGCGGTGCTCAAGTTCAGAAAGGCTGTCAGTCAAAACCCATACAGCGCTGTGAAGCGGAGACCTTGAGCTCTAACGTCATGTATAGCATGTTACTGGACAGCAACTGCGTTCCAATTTAGGCGCTTACCAGTTTCCAAATCTGCTTATTTTTGTAATTTAATTTGTATTAAATTTTTTACCCTCTTTTCATGATATCCTCCAAAACATTACCCGCCAAGCCGCGCTTCTTAACACCTGCACGCTTAACCAGGAAGACAGCTAAACCAATGTGTCGGAGGAAACAGCGTTCAACTGACGGCCGAAGTCAGCTTACAGGCGCCCGGCCAGCCACAAGGAGTCTCTAGAGCGCGATGAGCCAAGTAAAGCCCCCCCCCCCTGCGGCCAAACCCTCCTCTAACCCGGACGATTCTGGGCAAATTGTGCGCAGCCCTATGGGACTCACGGTCACGGACGGTTGTGACACAGCTTGGGATCGAACCCCAGGCTGTAGTGACGCCGCAACACTGCATAGCAGTGCCTTAGGCCATTTTCAACCCGAATACAAGTGTAAAAAGCTACATCCATGACAGAAAGTGTGCAAGGTAGAGAATCATGATGCAGTCTTAGAAGAATGTAAGGAGGAAAGAGGAAACAGGAAGTAAGGAGGAAATATGAAGGGAAACAGCTGCACCTGAAAGGTTTGCAGTCGGGGTCCGTGTCCTTGAAGCCCATCTCCTCCAGCTTGCAGCGGCGGTAGAGCTCGTAGTGGCGCGTGTGAGTCTGCTCCCTCAGGTCCTCCATGTTCACCCGGATCAGCATCTCCCGTAGCTTCACAAAGTCACAGTGGTTCTCATTCTCCACTGCCGACGACACACACACAAACCACAGAGTGTACTGAGTAGTGTGTGGAGCACAACCTCAGAGAACTATTCTATTTGTGTTCCATGTGAGGACTGGGCTAGGTATCGTTAATTCAATCCTGGATCGTTAAGTCACGTATCCACACACAACCTACACTGACATACAGTGCATTTGGAAAGTATTCAGACCCCTTGACTTTTTCCACATTTTGTTGCGTTAAAGCCTTATTCTAAAATGTATTACATAGTTTTTTTCTTCATCAATCTACACACATTACCCCCATAATGACAAAGCCAAAACTGGTTTTAGAAATGAAATCTCACATTTACATCAGCATTCAGACCCTTTACTCAGTACTTTGTTGAAGCACCATTGGCAGCGATTACAGCCTCGAGTCTTCTTGGGTATGACGCTACAAGCTTGGCACACCTGTATTTTGGGAGTTTCTCCCATTCTTCTCTGCAGATCCACTCAAGCTCTGTGAGGTTAGATGGGAAGCGTTGCTGCACAGCTATTTTCAGGTCTCTCCAGATATGTTAGATCGGATTTAAGTCCAGGCTCTGGCTGGGCCACTCAAGGACATTGAGAGACTTGTCCCAAACCCACTCCTGCGTTGTCTTGGCTGTGTGCTTAGGGTCGTTGTTCGGGTTGGAAGGTGAACCTAGTCTGAGGTCCTGAGCGCTCTGGAGCAGGTTTTCATCAAGGATCTCTCTGTACTTTGCTCTGTTCATCTTTTCCTCGATCCTGACTAGTCTCCCAGTCCCTGAAAAACATCCCCACAGCATGAAGCTGCCACCACCATGCTTCATCTTAGGGATGCTAGGTTTCCTCCAGACGTGACGCTTGGCATTCAGGCCAAAGAGTTCAATCTTGGTTTCATCAGACCAGATAATCTTGTTTCTCATGGTATGAGAGTTCTTTAGGTGCCTTTTGTCAAACTCCAATGTGTCTTGTGCCTTTTTACTGAGGAGTGGCTTCCTTCTGGCCACTCTACTGTAAAGGCCTGATTGGTGGAGTGCTGCAGAGATGGTTGTCCTTCTGAAAGGTTCTCCCATCTCCACAGGAACTGTAAGAGTGACCATCTGGGTTCTTGGTCACATCCCTGGTCATCCCTTCTCCCCCGATTGCTCAGTTTGGCCAAGCAGCCAACTCTAGGAAGAGTCTTGGTGGTTCCAAACTTCTTCCATTTAAGAATGATGGAGGCCACTGTGTTCTTGGAGACCTTCAATGCGGCAGAAATTTTTTGGTACACTCTCCCAGATCTGTGCCTCGACACAATCCTGTCTCGGAGCCCTACAGACAATTCCTTTGACCTAATGGCTTTGTTTTTTGCTCTGACATGCACTGTCAACTGTGGGACCTTATATAGACAGGTGTGTGACATTCCAAATCATGTCCAATCAATTGAATTTACCACAGGTGGGCTCCAATCAAGTTGTAGAAACATCTTAAGGATGTCTTAAGGAAACAGGATGCAAAGGGTCTGCATACTTATCTAAATAAGGTATTTCTGTTTTTTATTTGTAATAAATTTGCAAACATTTCTAAAAACCTGTTTTCACTTTGTCATTATGGGGTATTGTGTGTAGATTGATGAGTAAAACAAAATACTTTCATACATTTTAGAATAAGGCTGTAACGTAACAAATTGTGGAAAAGGTTAAGGGGTCTGAATACTTTCCGAATGCACTGTACGTATGAGCACACCATAGCGAACCAAATAACAAATTGACAGCTGATAAGGTATGGAGGAAGGATATGGAGGAAGTGTCATATAATTATAATATCTTATAATTTCATATACTGAGAATACGAGACATTTCACATTTATATTCCTATGGTAAGTCAGTGACTTTCTCTGATAATCGTCACAGGTTTCACAATCAACCATTTTTAAAGCATTATTGACTTGTTTGAGATAAATCAATAAATCCATAGAATCCCCAAACATTAGTGACATGGGATTCGGTTTTTCCCTAAGTGACATGACTCAAGCGACAGCTGCTGCAGGTCATACATTTATGGAAGAGTGGAGGCATGTAGTGTTAAATAGACAAACATGAATGAGATTACATAAGCAGCAGTGATGGCTTCCCTCTTGACTGTATGAATAAAGTTGTTTAGGGAGTTAGGGCGGATTGAGTGGGAGGGAAATGGTGGCAGGAGAATCACTATCATTTCCTCTGTGATACGTGACCTAGCTTACCCTGCACTGTTCCCCAGGGGTACTGCCGCGCTTTCACCATCTTGTTGCCGATCTTCACTTCCTCCGTGCTACCCACAACTGCAAACGGCAAATGGCCCTGTGAAGCCGAAGGGAGAAAGGATTCACTCTATTACAGTACATGCCTCCATTATTTATTTGTTTAGATTTGGATGAATTGGAGCATATCTCTTGGCATGCGAACCAATTGCAGAGTGAACCAGTTACAAAGTGAATTACACGTGACGTGTCATGCCTACAATTGAAAATGAATATACTGTATGTTCCCTACATCCAACAGCAATAGCACATTTTAATAGACCAGGGAATGCTTCTCACTGGCAGTCGTCGGGTTGATGACCTTTCTGCCAGAGCGGTAGCGTCATCATGAGAACAGAGGGCAAGAGCGTCAACAGCTAATTAACTAACGCAAATCAGCTGGGTTCTGCTCAGTGCTCAGTCAGAAGCGTTGGCATTCTCTATTCGCTTGTCACTCCTCATGGTCCGCTCATTTAGCCCTGGCCCTTTTGTCAGCAGCCAGGGGCCCTTTCCCACACTGAGAGCTTCCTGTAGCGAGAGTTAGCTTATTGTCCTACACTATACTGGACTGTACTGTCCCCTCCCTGTGTGGACACAGATGGTGCTCATATCCTGCTCTAGTGCTTCATGTTGTCTTAGTGTTTATGAGAATTAACTGAATAAATGACCCAGAACTCATAGTGAAAGGATTCTCATGAGGGGTACAGATACACAACCATATCTACTCCTGTAATGATTCTGTCCACTGTATTGTACATATATTGTTTTTTTAATGTGCCTGTTCTCACAAAAATATCTTCCAAGAAAACAGACAGACAATCAAGTATCATATGATATCAAACCTTGTCAGTCATACTTATACTTCTCAACTATAACTAGTAAGTCTGTATTGATAAAACTTGCTGAAATGCTACTGAACTAAAATGAGCGGCATCAGAGAAGGGTTAGCTTACGTTCATGGTTGAGTTGATCTCTGCCACCGTCTCGTCGTCGGTGGGAAACTGGTAGATCTGAACGCCATTGCTGACCAGCTCACTGGTGATCTTGATCTTGAACTTGGTCAGCTCGCTCTTGGAGATGGCGTCTGATTTGGCGATGATGGGGATGATGTTAACCTGTCATTTGAGGAGATTAAATTAGATTCTAAAACTTTATTAGGCTATCCGGTAATGAGGAAATTATGTGTGCCGCATGTAGACAAAACAATCCATCAAAATAAATACAAATAACACAGATCTTGTAATATCTTAGAGATGAAAACATACTGAATCACATTTATTATGAACACACAATGACAAGGTGCGACAAATAATGCTTACACTTTGGGATTCAGCTAAATAAAGATTGCCTTTGAAGCTCATGACAAATGCAATTTACAGCACTACACTTTCACCAGGACAAAACAACGACTGAAACTGAGTTGTTCAAATTGGGTCTAGTTTCAAACAGACTCCATAAATAATGATATGGTTATTTAATCCAAAACCTCTCTCAGCTCCACACATTAAGGATTGGTTTGCCAGATAAAGATGAAGCCTAGTCCTGGACTGAAAAGCCCTTCGATGGAGCGTTTCCACTGAGAATTATTTTAAGTACAGGAATAAGCTCAATCTATAATAAGCACATACAGTGCATTCGGAAATTATTAAGATCCCTTCACTTTTTTTCACTCATCACAGACAATACCCTGCATTGTTGGTTAAGGGCTTGTAAGTAAGCATTTCACTCTAAGGTCTACACCTGTTGTATTTGGCGCATGTGACAAATAAAGTTTGATTTGATTTGGAAATTACAAAGCAAAAACAGATTTTTAGAAATGTTTGCTAATGTATAAAAAAGAAAAAGAAAAACTGAAATATCACATTTACATGAGAGTATCTCCCATGCAGCCAGGTCATCACAGCTAGCTAGCTAAACCTCCTGAGACAAGTGGGGAACATCTGGCCAAGACAGAATATAAATAGATCCTGAGATCTGGGCCAACCCTCCCTTCCTTACCTTTGTGCCTTGGTCAAAAGCAGGGATATCATCTAGCCGGATACGCAAACAAAAAATGCAGCTTGTCTTTTTATATCTGAACACCTCTCTAGTTTCTACTAGCTTTAGGGATGTTAGTGCATTTTAGATTCTGTTTTATTTAGTGCATTTCTGACATAATCAGAGCATGGAACAAAGTAAAGATTTTCTTTTTTACTGGCAGCGCAGAGCAGTAAGAGCATTTACCAGTAGTGAGAGAGAGTAGTACTAGTGAACCTCCAACGCATGCTCCATCTGGCAAAGAGCTCTCCAAACACATTGTTAATGATGAGAGCCTACTGATCCAGCTAGCTCAGAAGAAACACTTCATCTGACACCAGAACATGAAGAGAGAGGGAAGGAAGAGATCCAGTACGTCCAAATATGGGGCCCAGGAGGCAGGGGGGGGTCTTTGTCAAACATCCACCCACCACCACCACTTGTCGTCCATAAACTCAAGAGACACTGCACTTCCTCCTACGCAACCAACTTTCTTTCACTCACTTTGGCCAACCTCAAACGCCATCCACTAGCATCAGCCCAGCATCGCTAGTAGCAGGATGCTGGGCTGATGCTAAGGGCCGTGTGATGTATACACAGGGAGGCTTTTGCTCTGGATCAAAGATCACACTGTTGTGAGAGGCTGGGAGGTGGGTAGGGTACGGTACAGCTGCTTTGGCAAACACTGGCAATCCAGGAAGTCTCTATGCAAATAGGGCTTTTTGAAGTGGCATTAGGAAAATAGAGTGAACAGTCACCGTGACAACCAAGGGCCTGCGTTTCACGGCTGACCTACACCAAAGCAGCCACAGGACAGGAGCGCATCTTTGAGCGTGCAAAGTGTGTGAAAGAGTTTATGAGCCACCATGAAATCATGATTAGGTGCTCTGTGATGACATCGATGCTGCCTTGCATCTACATGTTGACATCATCTTGAGGCTAGAGAGCTTTCTCCTTTCCCCCTGCATTTGATAAATAGCTATGACAAAAATATGACTCTTCGACTGAGGTTACCATCATACTAGGGAGAGAGTGCTTTTCAAGTGACACTTCAAATCAGCAGAGTTCAATGAATCAATTGTGTAATATGGTAATTTAGCCAATAACTGTAGCCAAAGCGATTTACAGAAAAGCCAACATTGTCAGTGACACACTTAGTATACGATATCTGGCCCATGCAGGATTTGAACCCACTGCTCCATTGGAATCATAGTGTAATTAGATAGCTTTGCAGCTCACCTTGCTGTCCAGTTTCTTCATAGTGACCAGGTCCAGGGACTTGAGGGAGTGTCCGGTGGGCGCAATGAAGTACAGGCAGGCGTGGATGCGCGTGTCATGGTAGCTGTGTAGCGTGCGCTTGATTTTCAGCTCCTCCTGCAGATAGGCCTCGAACTGGGTGTCGATAAACTCCACAATAGACTTATAGCTGAGGAGAGAAAAACTGAAGTGTTATTAATGTGTTGTAAACGCATGATAAACAGGTAATACGTAAACTAGGTTTATGACAGCGGAGCACCAAAAAGAGAAAGTATCTGACTATTGTCTATGAAGGATTCAAGGGTAGCTATAACTTTGCCTTTTTTTAAATGCCTCTTTCTGTAAAAAAAAAACTAACTTGAATTTAAACCAATTCACTAACATGTTTTTGAAAGGAGAGCCTATCATCTAACCATACGCCTAAATATTTATATGCAGAGACCTGTTCGATTTGAGTACCATCCAGGCTAGTAATTGCAAGAGTGTTTCTAACTGAGAGTTTCGACCTAGAAAAATACATAACATTTGTTTTATTAAGATTTAAAACAAGTTTGAGCTGTAAAAGAGACTCCTGTAGTATCTTAAAATCGGACTCCAACTTCATTAATGTTTGTTCGGCTGTTGGGGCAATAGAATAAATCTCAGTGTCATCTGCATATAAATGGAATTTACAATATTTAAAATCCTCACCAATGCTGTTAATATACAGTGAGAACAATAAAGGGCCAATTATTGAACCCTGAGGGACCCCTTTAAGTAACTGTAACGGTTCGGACTTGACCCCATCGACCAAGACGGCCTGAGTTCTATCTTTAAGATAATCATAGAACCATCGGCAGGCATCAGTACCCAGTCCAACAGCTGCCAGCTTATGTAAAAGAATAGCATGGTATACAGTGTCAAAGGCTTTAGACAAGTCAACAAATAACGCAGCACAGTGCCTTCTATTATCTAAGGCATTTGCGATATAATTTACAACAAGCATAGTGGCCGATGTGGTACTGTGTTTTGATCTAAACCCAGATTGATGGATGCTAAGAATACTGTTTGCAGAAAGAAAAGATAGTAACTGTTTACTGACTAAGGATTCTAAGATATTTGCCAATAGGGCAGTAGTCACTAATATCATTTGCAAAGACCCCACAGGCTGTGTATTTATGGGGGCTATTTGTTAGAATAATATCTAGTAGAGTAGATTTGTCTGGGTTCTTAGAGTTGGGACGGGTTGGCTTAGTTAACAGCTGGGACAGATTTAGCTCAGTACAAATGCCTTTTAATTTATCAGATACTGGTGACAGCCAATCCAGAATAAAATCTCCCAAAATCAGTAATTCAGAGTTTGCATAATAAGACAATATTTCAGAGAGTTTGCTTAGAGTACAAGGAGAAGCTGAGAGGGGGTGGGGGTATACCCCAGCTAGAGTAAAAAGAGCGTTATTTCCAAGTACCACATTTAAAACCAGGCAATCATATTGCTTTGGGACAGAGGTAGATATGGACACAGAGACATTTAAGCAACATTTTACATAAATCGCAATTCCACCACCCCTACAAACTCTATCAGCTCTAAAAAATATTGTACCCAAGTAGCTGAACCAGTACGACCAGAATTTCAATAAAGTCCAGCTTTTGGATCAAGCTTCTAGCATTCAAATGAATTATTCCAATGCCATTTTTGAGGGAGTTCATATCAGATGGAGCAGCCAGAGTTGGCCTTATAGCATTGCTGGATGAGCTATTGACGGGCTCAATTTTATGGGGACAAGATTACAACTAACAATACCTCTCTGTATGCGAGTAGTAGGCCTACTCGCAATACGATGATTGGACAATAATCTAGGAATTGCACAAAGGTTGTTTATAGTAGGTTGTTCCAGACTTGCAATTAAGGAACTAATTAATGAAACTTGGGGAGGAGCAGTGAACATGGACTGACAGGGCAGCATACAATCCCGGAAATCAGCCCTCGAAAACAGTGCACATCAGGCAAAGGCCCTACATGAGGCTAGAGTTAGAGACATGTTTGTCGAGAGGATGCTGGAGCCATACCTGTTCGGGTGTAGCTTGTCTTGAAGAAATAGTTCTAGTCGGTCCGTGAAGGCCGCAAAGTTATACACAAACGGAATTCCCATCGAACAGCAATAACCCTTGAGCCAGGTGTGTAGTTGGCGTATACGACTGAAGACTATATCCGTGTAGCGGGGGGAGGGAAATGGCCCAGAGATGGCACACGACTTTCCCGATTCCAGTAGCGTATTGATCAGTGTTTTAAAATCCTCTCTCATTTTCTCAGATTGCTGTAGCTTAATGTCATTAGACCCAACATGTACAATGACGGTTGAAGCAGTGGAGTGTTCGCTAATGAGTAGCGGTAGAACGGAATTCATGTCGGTAATCCTGGCTCCCGGGTAACAAATGGTCTCAGCATTCTGGATACACACATTTCGGACCATGGATGAACCCACTACGAGAACCGAAGGACTACAGATGGGTTTTTGGGGAAAATGGCGGGGCCTCTCCTGGGTGATCTGCCTCCTAGGTTGAGTGGTGCTTACAGCTGAGCCTGATGGCCTAGGGGTGGGCATAGAACGAAGATGAGTGTGGGAGTGCCACTTGGGAGTGAGACGACAGTAGTGGAGATATCGCGGAGGAGCGACCCTGCACAGATTTAGTGGAGTGCACCTCCAGGTCTCCCAGGACGCTGAATCTGTTCTCCAATTGAAGCACCTCCAGAGCATTTTATGTATTCCGTTTCCTGGAGTGCTTTTTTCCTCTGACAGAAATCCAGGACTCCTGAGGGGTGGAACAGACCAGGCCTTTCGGTTTAGCTCCTAGCCTGGGCCATGGCTCATCCAATGGTGCAGAATGGGGTTTCTCCATCACAGACTTCCCTGAAGTGGAGGTACCGATCAAGGGGCAGGTGATGTCTTCAACTCTTGATGTGGTTTGTGCCATCATGGAGTCCAGAAATTCTTCACCCTCCTTTATTTGGCTCAAAACAGACACTCTCCCCTCCAGTTCGGCGACTCTCTGGCTCAGGTAATGGCAGGTGGTACATCCAGGGGTGTGTGAAGCCATGAGGGACCAGTGGTTTGTTTACGCCCGGGGGCTAGCAGCTAGCAGTTTGTTTTATCATCTAACCAGGCTTCAAGGTGAGTAACTTTTAAATAAATAGATCCGCTAACTACAGTATAAAAGGGAAAAAATACTAAGTGCGACACACAAAATAAATAATAATATACTAAGTGCGACACACAGAAGACTATTTTCAGGAACAACTGCTACCATATGATTATCACAACCTCTTGGTTCACTGACAACATTCGATGTGTTGTGCGCCGCCTACTGGAGCTTCTGATTATTTAATCCCAGAGTGTAGTCAGTGGGAGGTAACTAGCTCGCTAAGTGAGTACAGCTCAGCTCCCTATAAGGAACCTGCTGATCCCTCATTCAGCTGAGCTGAGTCTCAATAGCTGGGAGTCATCAGGCAGAACTTGGTGGTGGAAGAGATTTGGGAGCTCACAGATCAGGGAGCAGAGGAGAGGAGAGGCATCAAAGGCATACCACCGCCAATGAAGGGGAAGATGCACCGCACGTCCGAAGGCGGATTGAAACCGCTGATTAAACACATTAACCCCCGCCCTCCAACACACACCTCCTCCCCCCTCCACTCCCCCTCATAAGAAGCTAGCTGAATGACTGCTCATATGACTGGGGTTATCTTTGGGATGGATGTCGCTAACTGCTAGCCCTTAGCTCACACTCATCCATCCACCATTTGATACTGATGTGAAGCAATGTGAACCTGGAGCACAGACCAAGAGGGTTCATGTAACTGCCTGGCCTGGCGCTCACATAACACCATCCATCCTCTCTGTGATCTCTCATGACGAGGAATGATGATCACATGACAGGAGGGCGAGAGAGTGGAGACAATTAGATCCCATCAGGGGGGACAGGTAGAGCAGTACTCCTTTTCCCACAGAAGGTAGACAAAACAGAACACTGTATGATTTAGCCCTGAAGTCCCCTGGCTCATGTGTCAGACTACTGTTACTTCTATTGTCTGTTTTCATAAGGGATGGGAGAGGTATAATAAAAGTGTAATAAGAATGGTATCAAATGTTCTACCAGACTCCAGAGGGGGCGACCTCAAATCCACACTTCATAGGGGGCATCACGAGTGACATTCACAAACTATCACTGCCGTGAAAGATAACATATTCTTGGTAGTGGTATATAAGCACCAGGATCGTATTCATAACTTTCTGCCTGTTTTGTGTCTAATGAATGCGACCCATAAGTTCTTGTACAATCTAAACATCTCTTAGACACATGAAGAGGAACCTGGGGCTCTCTTACCAAAGTCATACATGCACACACACATACACACGCACAGTATATTCATATGTTTATCTACATCATTGTCTCTCACCTGTCCTCTTTGTTGATCTGGTCTCCGAAGCCCACAGTGTTGACCACGGTCAGCTTGAGGCGCACGTTGCTCTCCTGGAGCTCGTAGGTGTTGGACTTGAGCTGCACGCCCGGCTGGTTGTGCTGGGTGGGCTCGCCCTCGAACTTGGTGTTGAACAGGGTGTCCATAAGAGTGGACTTGCCCAGGCCCGTTTCCCCTAGAACACACAACTTCAGTTAATTCACTACTGTGTCTTTTTTTTTGTGGACTCTGTATCTGGAGTTTGAGTTTGTGTGAGATAGTTGTACTAAGCTCATTGGGCATTTATAAGCTATATTCTTCAAGAATCAATGGGTATAGGCAACAGTATATCATTAATGGAAATTACCATTGAACAGCAGGGAATATCCCAGATTGGACCATTGTCAGAATAAATGTGGGCTTAAAAAGGTACATTACATACTGTGCGTTACAGGATTTATTACTGTACATCTCTGTTGAAAAGACTGCAGTTCTACAATCTGAACTCGGACTGTAGAGCAGATCTCTCTATGCCACCAGAATTGTAATTATAGGGACACATACATTTGCCGTGTGAACCCCTCCCTCTGGCTTCTCTGTGGCTTTTGGCGGGAGAGAAGCTTTTCAATGGAATCAAAAAAAGATACGCTCTAGAACCATTTAGTAACTTGGGTGGAACTACATTGAATGTGACATCTTGAAATAGGTCAGCGCAACAACAAGCGAATCCTGTGTTCACCATGGTTGATATCTGGAGCAGACCATCGTAAAAAAAAAAAAAAAAAAGGGAAGCATGGGTCTGAGTCACGGATGTCCTGATGCGTTCTGACAAACTCATACTGTTTGAAGCTATCAGTCGAGCGAGTCAGCCGCCTTCCTGTCCCAGTGGCCGAAATAATTTTGGGGTCAAAAGTAGTACACTATATAGGGAATAGGGTGCCATTTGGGATGCAGGACTATTTCTGTTCATCTGACACCACATATACACACGGAGGACGCAGAGCGGTATACTGCCAACGGTAGTAGTCTACTATTCACTAGCACATCAGGGTTTCACTTTGAGTGCACACTAAGTAGTAAAAAGGGGGATAGAATGAAACAGCACAGTGCCTGAGAGAGAGAGAGTCCACCTCAGGTCTTTGTCAAATGGTTTCCGTGGTCTCTCATCATCCTTTTAGAAACTTGGCAGTGCTGGACTAGGCTATGCTTGGTAGGTACCCATGCTGAACCCCATGCTAAAGATGGGGCCCTGACATCCAAAGGTTTACATTTTAATGTACCAGCAAAAAGCATTTAAAAAATCGAAGTCTCGTGAAGAAAAAAGGCAGTTGTTATAAATCCTAATGGGGCTGTACTAAAGCCGAATGTTTTTGTTGCTCTCGATTCAGTTCTTGCTGTTTTATTTAGACCAAAACCACAAGCCTCCGGATCACATTTCTGGGGCTTTGAGCTGTAGGCCTGTGCAGTTAACAAATGTTTTGCTTTCTCTGACTTTAGAGTAGGCTGTAATAATAGAGGTTAATTTGGCTTCTGCCATTGCTTTGGAATGTTTTGAAAGCCACTGATAGCTTTCAAATAATGTTTACTACTTTCAACAAAATTTACAAAATTTACCATTTGGTTTAAACATGTATATCAAAGTAAGGCTAAAAGACGACAGGCTTCATAACCAGACCATTTCACCATAATAGATCTATATGAAAACTCTGTCAATTATGCCCAAATACCATTCAGCTAAGTTGTATACAGCTTCAAAATGAGGCCTAGGGCATACGCATATTCTGAGATACTGTAGCAGACACAGTACTATAGGGAGTGAAATAAACATTCATGTCTATTGTCTATATCTTTGAAATTACTGGGAGGAGATGCAGAATTACTACGCCCAGTCCCAGACGATAGCTTGACTAACTGAAGATGAATTCGCTACGGTAATCAGAGTTGACTACTGACCCGTGAGAAGCAACCAAAGTGGGTCAAAGACAGAATAAATTGGGTTTGCATCTACAGTCGAAACGTCTGACATAGGCCTACATTGCAGCGGAGAAGGGCTCCCATTTTGCCTTGAGGAGAAAAAAGGGAGGTTTTACGCATGACACACTCACCGACACAGAGGATATTGAAGCAGAAGCCATGGTTGACAGACTTGTTGACCAGCTGGTCGGGCATGCTATCAAAGCCGACATGGCCGGCTAGAGGGACAGCACGAGCACCTTCACCCTAAAGACAAGAGAATGATTTTTAAATTAGAAACACTGAGTAAAGATGTGTAATTAATCATTAACAACCGGGTATAATCACAGATGCATATGAAACTGAGGTGGTGTGGATAAGATATTAATAATAATAATAAGATATTATTTCACTTTAGTTTACACATTTCATGCAGGACCAGACTACACAGAAATATGACATGTCAATCATTCACTTCCACAACTACTGGTAGTGCAGTTTTTAAGGCACAAACTGAAGTGTTAATCACAGCTATAATATTCTATGGTTTAAGCTACAATTTAGCTTTTTTTGCCAGACACATTCCATTGTATAATATCAAGATAACTCGTCAGCTAATTTATCTGGTACTCTAGATGTGATGAACTTCCTGTTTCCTGCTGACAAATTTGCACAGTCTAGATGTTGAAACCACATTCATATATAAAAACAAGTTACAGGCTGTACAGGTTTTGAAATGATACAGGAGGACATGGATCCTACAAGTCCCATTGAAAATGTTGTAGGCCTGACCCTAAATCCATAAGGGTCTAATATGGATATGAATGTGTGTGTGTGTGTGTCTGTCTGTGTGTTTTTCGTTTTTCTATCCTTGTGGGGACCAGAAGTCTGCACAAGGATAGTAAAACAAGGAAAATTTGGACAAGTGGGGACATTTTGCCGGTCCCCACAAGAAAAAAGGCTTAGGGGTTAGGTTTAGGGTTACAATTAGGGTTTGGGTTAGAATTAAGGTTTCGGGTTAGGTTTAGGGGTTTGCTCCCCACAAGGACAGTAAAACAAACATGTGTGTGTGTGTGTGTGTGTGTGCACATGAAGGAAGCTAGCATCATCACATATTCTCTGCTTCTAGAACTGCACAGGGTGGTGATGTGAGCAGGAATGCAAGGAATTTAGATTACATAGAACTGCCAAGCGTGCCCTCAATAGTGAATCAACTGAAGCAAACCCACCACTAAAAGGCCTAAATGTTTTTAAAATATATTGTGGCTTTGAGGCAGACTGCAAAATCCGCTCAGCTAAAAGGAGAGAGGTTGAAAATAGTTACGCAGACTGGGGTAAACAGTTGTCATTTGTATAGTTAGAATTGTGTTTAAACAGCTGAAAGGTTATTAGTTAAACAGATGTTTTTTCTTGACTCAACAAACACTCCTCAGCTGGCTTACATGTGCAGCATCCCCAAACCCAAGGCCTACTTGGGATCAAAGACACATCTGCGTTGCACAATGACATAATCCTTGTTGTTCTCCTCCATTTATTGTGCCATTTCGGTTGAATTAACTGCACACAAAAAAAGCGTTCATGTTGGCGAACATAACTGGAAAGCGTATTTACGTTAGCCTACCAATCTAGCCCAAAGGCCAGCAGATGGCGATATTGATTCGATTTTGATGGTTTAAACGACTCAATATCGCCATCTGCCGGCCTTTGGGATACTACCAATCCTTCACCCAGTGACTTTTCAAGCCTGACTCTCATATTCTTAAATTAATTTGACCACTTTTAATCAATCCACATTACCCTCGTTATTTAGGTCTATATTATATAAAACATTAATTCCCACCCAGTTGTACCCTATATGATTCGTTATGCACATCAGACAACGCCCAGCAAACAAGTAACGGGGCTGACAGGAACAGAAACAATGAGCTAGACTACTAACATAATCGAACCCACGAGAGACGGCGGATATGCATGCAAATTGAAATTTCCACAATAAAATATATAGTCATAATATCCTTAAATAGCATATCACTGTTAAGTATAGATAGATTTAATTGCGAAATTATGAGGATACTGGATCGCAACGATAACCAAAAAAGCGAACGCATGCGGGCAAATACAAACTATCGAATGTTCGCAATAATTTGTATTTTTATAAATCCTGCGGTTTCGTAATGAGCTATATTTATCTAGATACATTGTATCATTACGATAATAAGGTTGTAATAGAGGTGATTTGATATCGAGCTAGCCTATAAAAAAAACAGTGCAACAACCATGGTGAGGGGCATTCCACCTCATCTATCCATGCTGTTTGAATTAAATTCACACAATAATTATCAAAATTAATTATTTTTAGCAAGTTACAACGGTGCCCTAGTAAAAAAAAAAAAAACTAGAAAATCATCCTTAATTATTAGTACTCACCGCTTGCCTAGCTATTTCAGTGGCCGCCATGGTTCTTTTTTGATGAAGACCCTATGTAGGAAGCTGGACTACTATTCTGCTAGCAGCACTAACAATGACGTCACTTTCCTATGGTAATGATGAAATCTTCTAAATAAAAGCCCGCATTTCAAAACATTGCAAAGTGGATAACTCATTCCAAACTGTCGATTTTATTTGTGCTTATAAACAAATGCAAGAAGGAATTTATGGGGGGAAAAATATGTTCAGACTGGTATGTTCACAATATTGGGTTTATAGTGAAAAAACAACAACTATTCTTTATGCTGATGTAAAAGTGGGGGTGGGAGTACTCAGTAGGGTCTGTAGAATCTATATATGGTGTAATTTCATGGGACACTGAATAATATGGAATGTTGCAGGCTTTTTACTACACACATTCCATAGGCCACAACGCAAATCATTATATATGAAATACATGTTGGCTAATAGAGAAAAAAACATTATTTGTTACAATGTAAAAGTGGGGTTGGGAGTACCTTCTCACCTAAATGCATTTTTAAAATAATAATAATTTAAGGGGTTGGGCAAAGGCTGAAATTGGGGTTGAGAGTTATTTATAGCAATACTGGTATGTTGAACTTTATTGTGTAGGCTATATGTAAAGAAAAACATTTTAATAAACTAGGTCGTTATCAATAAACATTACAATAAAGACCAGAGATTCTCACGTGACCCATTATATTAGGCTATCGGTATTACTGGGCTATATCAACCAATAAGCTAGACATAGTTTGAAGCAGTGGTGTAAAGTACTTAGGTAAAAAATACTTTAAAGTACTACTTAAGTAGTGTTTTTGGGTATTTGTACTTTACTTTACTATTTATATTTTTGACAACTTGTACTTTTACTCCACTACATTCCTAAAGAAAAGGTACTTTTTACTGACACCCAAAAGTACTCTTTGCATTTTGAATGCTTAGCAGGAGAGGAAAATTGTCAAATTCACACACTTCAAGAGAACATCCCTGGTCATCCCTACTGTCTCTTATCTGGCGGACTCACCAAACACACATGCTTCATTTGTAAATTATGTCTGAGTGTTGGAGTTTGACCCTGGCTATCCGTAAATAAATAAAAAACAGAAAATTGTACAATCTGGTTTGCTTAATATAAGGTATTTGAAATTATTTATACTTTTACTTTTGATATGTTTAAAACCAAATACTTTTAGACTTTGACTTAAGTAGTATTTTACTGTATTACTTTTAATTTTGTCATTTTCTATGATGGTATTTTGACTCTTTCTCAAGTATTTACATTTTTCATTTTTCATTTAACCTTTATTTTACTAGGCAAGACAGTTAAGAACAAATTCTTATTTACAATGACAGCCTAGGAACAGTGGGTTAACTGCCTTGTTCAGGGGCAGAACGACAGATTGTTTTTACCTTGTCAGCTCAGGGATTCGATCCTGCAACCTTTTGGTTACGGGCCCAACACTGCCGCCCCAAGTATGACAGTTGGGTACTTTTTCCACCACTGGTTTGAAGAGAGCAGGAGTGGGACAATTTTCAGATGGAGACAAGTATGGGTGATTAATAATTATTTATAGGTAATGTAGTAAACTATAGCCTAATCATAATTAGGAAGTACATTTGCTTGGAAATATAACTTCCCTGTGCATTATTGCCCACACATAGGCTATAGCCTACTCTATTTAATTGAAACCACAAGTCGGGCCAGGATCTAGGTAATAACGTGATACGCCTCCTCCTGTAATATTTGATTTTGATTTATAAGGGGTCAAGTTTACCATTGAAGCTGCTTCACTCTTAGCTAGCTAGCTGTAAAAAGCGTTAGTGTTATTAGCCTAAGCCTATTTATCTATCTCGAACCAGCTAATCTGCCACGATGTATATCAGAAATTAGTTTTGCCAAAGTACCCCAAAAAACGAGAAGGAGAGCGATGAGCAGCAGCATCAAACCACGAGGCCGCCACCAAGCCCAGCAGCGATGATGCTACCGAGCTCCAGCTAGCTCTGTGTGCAGAGCCTACCCACCGTTCCACAAGCACCTCCAGGATAATGGCTCCACAGGCAAAAACAAAGACGTTTCTGCCAAGAGTTCTTTGACGAAGGAAGGAGAGGAAGGCTCCACACCACCCTCTCACTTTAGTATCTTACCTAGTTATTTTCAGATAATCTCATTTCGCTCTTTTGTAGCTTTTGCAACTACAGTGGGGAGAACAAGTATTTGATACACTGACGATTTTTCCTACTTACAAAGCATGTAGAGGTCTGTAATTTTTATCATAGGTACACTTCAACTGTGAGAGACGTTGTATGATTTTTAAATAATTAATTTGCATTTTATTGCATGACATAAGTATTTGATCACCTACAAACCAGTAAGAATTCCGGCTCTCACAGACCTGTTAGTTTTTCTTTAAGAAGCCCTCCTGTTCTCCACTCATTACCTGTATTAACTGCACCCGTTTGAACTCGTTACCTGTATAAAAGACACCTGTCCACACACTCAATCAAACAGACTCCAACCTCTCCACAATGGCCAAGACCAGAGAGCTGTGTAAGGACATTAGGGATACAATTGTAGACCTGCACAAGGCTGGGATGGGCTACAGGACAATAGGCAAGCAGCTTGGTGAGAAGGCAACAACTGTTGGCGCAATTATTAGAAAATGGAAGAAGTTCAAGATGGCGGTCAATCTCCCTCGGTCTGGGGCACCATGCAAGATCTCACCTCGTGGGGCATCAATGATCATGAGGAAGGTGAGGGATCAGCCCAGAACTACACGGCAGGACCTGGTCAATGACCTGAAGAGAGCTGGGACCACAGTCTCAAAGAAAACCATTAGTAACACACTACGTCGTCATGGATTAAAATCCTGCAGCGCACGCAAGGTCCCCCTGCTCAAGCCAGCGCATGTCCAGGCCCGTCTGAAGTTTGCCAATGACCATCTGGATGATCCAGAGGATGAATGGGAGAAGGTCATATGGTCTGATGAGACAAAAATAGAGATTTTTGGTCTAAACTCCACTCGCCGTGTTTGGATGAAGAAGAAGGATGAGTACAACCCCAAGAACACCATCCCAACCGTGAAGCATGGAGGTGGAAACATCATTCTTTGGGGATGCTTTTCTGCAAAGGGGACAGGACGACTGCACCGTATTGAGGGGAGGATGGATGGGGCCATGTATCGCGAGATCTTGGCTAACAACCACCTTCCCTCAGTAAGAGCATTGAAGATGGGTCGTGGCTGGGTCTTCCAGCATGACAACAACCCGAAACACACAGCCAGGGCAACTAAGGAGTGGCTCCGTAAGAAGCATCTCAAGGTCCTGGAGTGGCCTAGCCAACATCTTTGGAGGGAGCTGAAAGTCCATATTGCCCAGCGACAGCCCCGAAACCTGAAGGATCTGGAGAAGGTCTGTATGGAGGAGTGGGCCAAAATCCCTGCTGCAGTGTGTGCAAACCTGGTCAAGAACTACAGGAAACGTATGATTGCAAACAAAGGTTTCTGTACCAAATATTAAGTTCTGCTTTTCTGATGTATCAAATACTTATGTCATGCAATAAAATGCAAATTAATTACTTAAAAATCTTACAATGTGATTTTCTGGATTTTTGTTTTAGATTCCGTCACTCACAGTTGAAGAGTACCTATGATAAAAATTACAGACTTCTACATGCTTTGTAAGTGGGAAAACCTGCAAAATCGGCAGTGTATCAAATACTTGTTCTCCCCACTGTATGTACAGTCATGTGAAAAAGTAAGTACACCCCCTGCAAAGTTCTCTTCTTTTTTTTCTTTTCTTTTTTTTTACATATTTGGACAGGTGGATATGTAATCTTCACTTACATTTTTGACAGATAAAGGTAACCCAATTTAACAAATCACACACACACAAAAAAGTTAGTACACCCCTACCTTTAGGGGTAACATCAAGGGATCTACAGGCCTCTCTTACCACAATCAATGACAAATTGCATGGGTACACTGTCAGAATGAAACTGCACAAACTTGGCCTACATGGGAGATCAGGAAGGAAGAAGCCTCTGCTCTCAAAAAATAATATCAAGACACAACTGACTTTTCCCAGTTGTTGTCTGGCAAAAGTCAGTTGTGTCTTGGTATTATTTTTTGAGAGCAGAGGCCTCTTCCTTCCTGATCTCCCATGTAGGCCAAGTTTGCCTTTGATTCATTTCTTTCCCCTCCTTGCCTCTTTTGACCTCACCCTTTCCCAGTCCCCTCCCACTCACAAGGCAGGCAATATGCTTGACCTCATCTTTACTAGAGGCTGTTCACCTACTATCTCACTGTAACCCCCCTCCAGGTCTCTGATCTTTACTTTGTTTCCTTTTCTGTCTCATTCCTCCAACCCTAGCCACTCAGCCCCTACCCAGATGGTCATGCACCGTTGCAATCTTTGCTCTTTATCTTCCACTACTCTTTCCTCTTCTATCCTATCATCTCTCCCTTCTGCTAAATCCTTTACCCACCTGTCTCCTGATCCTGCCTCTTTGAACCCTACTCTCCTCCCTTTCCGCATCTTTTGACACGCACTGTCCCCTTTCCTCCAGGCCGGCTCGGCCCTCCCCTCCTGCTCCGTGCCTGAGTGACTCATTGCGAGCTTACAGAACAGGGCTGCTGGCAGTTGAGCGAAAATTGAAACTAAACTTCCGGAGGACCTATCACCCTTTCACTCCCTCCTCTCTAACTACTCTTCCTCCGTATCCACTGCCAGAGACACTTTCTATCACTCTAAATTTCAAACTTCAGACTCTAACCCTAGGAAACTATTTTCCACCTTCTCCTCCCTCCTTAATCTCCTCCCTATTCAACCTTTACAAGTTCTCCCATGTCACCCCGCTCTTCCGCACACTCCACTGGCTTCCAGTCAAAGCTCACAAGACCATGATACTTGCCTACAGAGCAACAAGAAGAACTCCCTACCTTCAGGCTATGCTCCAACCCTACACCCCAACCCGAGCACTCCGTTCTGACACCTCTGGTCTCTTGAAGCAGCGAATTCTGAGAGTGTGTGAATAATGCAATAAAGATGTGCTTTTAATACAATAAGTAGGCTAACACATACAAAGCAGAAAGATGACCGTTTCCAAATAATCTGCGGGACAACAACAATATTTACATCCCAACCGCAGCATGAAAAATTCCGAATGCACTGCAATGATCTCTGTCGGCACCCGCATGCCCTCTACTATGAGACTCTTTTAGCGGATCAATCTGTCTGTGCCACCAATCAGTCATAGCCGTTAAGAAAAATACGATTTGACATGACCACCATTGTCATCTATTTCTTGTTACGATGGATGTAGCTACAAATATAAACTATAATCCTCATAGCCTACATGTTTTATTTATTAGTTAAAGCACATACTGTAGATGTGTATGAAACGGTAAGAAAAAACGTTGAAATTGGTCATGTGCCTTACTGCCTTTTGAATTTTGTATAAAGTCAAGGAAGCAACATGCAAAATATATATAGCAGGCGCATTCCACTGACCAAGACCATTGCTAAATACCTTAAATTGGTACCACCCAGCAAATCTAGAAGGTAGTGTACGTATTTCAAACCGAACCGCTCCTTTGAGATGAGGTAGAGGCACCTCTACATCACGATTTCAATGGTAGAGTTGAACCACTAGGGCCAAAAAAAACTAGATTTAGGTAGCACTATAAAACCAAAATGTAATCACTTTTGCAATGAACTGTCAAAATGAAGACTAGAATTGACGTGTTTCAATATAACTAAGCCTAAAACATCTGGTTTTTAAGAATTTTCATTAAAGTTACTCTTTAAATGTGGTTTCAATGCTGTGAAAAACACTTGTACTGCACTAGAGTACAAAAAAAAATCGATGTAGCGTGTCTTTCTTTGTAGGGGGACTATTATTTTTTGAAAAAATTATTTGGTATCGTGCTGCCAGCATAATATCCTGCTGCCAGGAGAACAGTAATGCATAGTACAAGAGAGATGGATTCATACACGAGAGAATGTACCACTTGTCCGCAGATTTAAAAAAAACTTTACAGAATGGCAAGATAATTAATTGAAATACAAACTTTAAAAAATGGTGGTGGCATATCATTATAAGCTGTGTTAAACTGTTGAATTAATGTTTGCTGAACCCAAAAATGACAGGCATCCTAATTATATGGTCTCTCCCCTATGTGTACTTCATTGGAACCTTCTGGGTAGGCTGGGCCGGCTGGACCAGTAAAATGACATAAATCTTGTCATTTTGCTCAAATTTTAAATGTAGGCATTTTCATCAAAGCCAGTAGCCATTCCACCAAACACTAAAATTGATACTTGGAGGATTATGATATATCAAGGTGAAAATAGAAAAGAGGGATTTTATTTCAGTGAAAATATTTTATACGAGTGAAAATTGTTATAGGCACACCAAAAAAAATGTAAACACGCTGTCTGTAGTAGAGGTGAATGCAAATGCACTATTGTAGTGCCCTGACCATTGGTATGAAATTGTTATATTGCAAGTCTTGTTGAAAAGTTTGTGAAAATGTCTGACTGTAGCCTAACCATTTTGATTGATAGCCTTCGCCTGTTGTGACTGAACTTATAGCGTTATGATCATAGGCCTATACTATAATATAGCTTCTGTTCCCAATTTCTGCTACTTCTTCAGATCAAGCATGATGTACATTTTGGTCACACCTTTGCATGTTTGCCTTTTTCTGTTTTCGTTTGGGCGGTAACTGTTACACAAAAACCTTCACATTATCTCAAGCAGAGAGAAGAGGCGAAGTTTCAGTATATATCAACTTTGTCTCAAGTAATGCGCACGTATTCTCTACAATCATTTAACCGTTTTACTTGATACGTCACATTATTCCACTTTTACAGCTCCGCTGTGCTACTGGTTCCGCCGTCGGCACGTAAACCAATGGGATGACGAGTGGCGCAGTTTAAAAAGGAAGCCGCGAAGACATTTCCGCGTATCCAAACCAAAACAAACGCGGGCAAGCCCAAAGATACAGGACAGGAATACGGTAAACTGCACTCATATGACTAATAGCCACCAAACGGAAAGTATTTGATACTGTATAATTGTGCACATTATTATCAAGGTAGCTAGCATGCTATCGCTTTTGAATAACTAAAGCCATGCCTGCTAGCTAGCTGAGGGAGACAAGATAGATAGGTACTTTATAGACGTTACAGGCCTAGTAAAAAAAAAAGGCTAAATGACTAATTAGTCATGCCTTCCACCAACCAAACCAAAGGTTTTCTGACCAAACTTGGACGCTGTCCTCACTAACGTTACTCTCGGGTTGTCACAAACCTCAAGTGTATTTTGATTCCCTGATAGTTGATGATAAATAACGTTAGCCTAGGTAACATTGTCTGAAATGTCTGACTATCTAACAAGATTTTACAAATTACCACTTGCACAAACAGGAAATGGCTTCAATCATGTTCTCTGAGAGAGAAAATACCACCCTCCATACACCTGCGCTGAAGATGCGCCAGAGGTTGCAATCGGTTCCAGGTACTCTGCCCTACCTACTATGGTCAATTATTTTCCTGCGTTTACGTCTACCTTGCTAGAACTGTTTTAGTCATCGGGATTATCATTTAAATACAAATTACTGTTGAGGTTAGGGGGTGGACATGAGGAAAAAACGGATTATTTTTTAAATTTGAACTTCAAGAGTTTGAGAGCATATCGTTGTAGATGGTGGTTGTACATTGACAGGTTTAAGCTGTATGCTTTATAACTAAGGCTACATTGGTTGGTTTAACCACATGATAACTACTGTTACCATCAGACTGTACACATTTAAATGATTGTCCATGATTGTTGTCAATAGTGTATACTTTGCTCAGCCTATCTACCACTTAAAATGTATACTTACAGAACACTTATTGAAGACTCCTCTGACTGGAAAAAAGTTGAATGCTCCTTTACAGTCTGGTCGCAAGGCTTTGGGGGCAGTGAACAAGATCACATCAACGCCAGCTGTAAATGGACAAGAGAAGAACAAACTCCTTGAGACACAGGTCAGAAGCTCACAATTTGACAACTCATATTTGCCAGGTGACTTGTGCCTGTATCTGTGTAGTAATCATTATTTTCTCCCTTCAGGAAACAAAAGTTAAAACTCTCCCTCAGACCAAAGTTGAAGAATACCCAGATATTGAGAGGTTTATCCCCTATGACCCACTTGGTAAGTAAACTCTAGTGTTTTACCCTTTATTCCTCCACCTTCCTGATCACCACCCACTAACTTTTAAAAAAATAATTATTATTTGTGATGTGGTTCTAGAGTTTGAGAACTATGTCATCCCAGAGGATGTGGTTTGCCTGAGTCATCTTGCGCTGCCTGGACTGGTACATCTCCCAGAAATGCCATGTCGGCCTTTAGATGACTTTGAAGTGCTAGAGACCTACACAAGTTTTTCTCCGTTGAAGAACCTTCAACACTCAGGTTCGTCTCCAGATTTGGGGTTAAATTTTACTGTGGAATTGTCAGTGTCATATTTCAGTTTCTTTCCTTTATT
The DNA here is from genome assembly GCA_023634145.1 of Thymallus thymallus. Taxonomy (NCBI): domain Eukaryota; kingdom Metazoa; phylum Chordata; class Actinopteri; order Salmoniformes; family Salmonidae; genus Thymallus; species Thymallus thymallus. The sequence goes on along the minus strand of CM042384.1, from coordinate 11,999,195 downwards.
TTCCTCAGACAATTGTGCTACGGAATTGGACGCATTCCTTCAAACTATCAACATGCTGACCGTTGACCTGCCCCCAGAGATGGATGAAGGCTGAGTCTATAGCTTTGTACAGTTAACCCACTGTTCATCTATGTTGTGTTTTTATAAATAAAGTTGTAGCTTTTAAAAAAAATAAATCCTGAATAGTGTTCGTGAGTATTATTTTTTTGCATATACTGCTGCAAATCTGACACTTGACAGATCATGCAGAAGTCTCCAGTCAGACAATTATTTTGGCAATATTGCATCGTACCTATTCCAGGCTAATCCTTTAGGATATGTGTGAGCAGTGCTGTCAGGGATTCCTTGCCTGGTCCAAGACTTGTCTGTGCTGCTGTTTTGTCAACTCTTATGGTCATTGATGCCCATAGTCGTTGGCAAGATTGCGGAAAAAGACCTGGGGCCAGGCTAAGGGATTCCATGTAGACTATGCTATCATCACTAATTAAAACAGATGAGTTACTCTGTTAGATGTGGACTATACCAAATATGTGCAAGTATATTACGTGATCTAGCATGAAAATCTGAGATTATGTAAATGCTGATTTTTGCGAGTACAAAAGATGTCTGTGAACTGTCTTGTGCTTATAAGAAATTTATGAAATTTCCCCCCCGGGGGAGCAATAAAGTACCTATCTATAACAATGTAGCTAGCCAATGTCGTCTAAAAGCCTGTGTTTAGGCAACTGAAAAGAGGATGGTGACCTAATTTGTTTTTAAAACTAGCAACATGAGTGGTGAGGCGTCACTACAGACTGGGGTTTGATCGATCACAATTGGTCTGGGGGGGGTTAGGGGAGTGTTTGGCAGGGGGAGGGGCTTTACTTGGTTCATTGCGCTCTATCGACGCCTTGTGGCGGGCTGGGCGTCTGCAGGCTGACTCCAGTTGAAAGGTGTTTCCTCAGACATTTGTGCAGCTGGCTTCCGGGGGAACGCATGACTCGACCTTCGCCTCCCGAGCCCATTGGGGAGTTGCAGCGATGAGACAAGATCAACATTAGGGGGATGAAGGTTTCTTTTAATTTAAGTTGCACAGAAATTCAGGTAGGCCTGCCTATAGGCTATTTTATTGTGGATAATTTATTCTATACTTACACTTTTTTCTTTTCAATTACAGAAAAAATCCAGATTTTTTTTTGACGAAAACATGTATTTAACTAAATTATAAATTAAATGTATGATGAGCCACTGCTATAAAATGTGTAGCCTATAGGCCAGCGATCAACTAGATCTGCTGCAGGCCATTTTATTTCTTGAGTGGATGGTTGGGGGGCCTGAACATAGTTACAAAAAATGTGTAGACTGCAAGAAGCTCAAACGGATATATTTTGCAAAAACATAATTTCAAACCTTGCTTACGTTTGTATATGATCATGTGTCTGTGTGGGAATACTCGTGAACAGATTTTCAAAATTAATCTCTTGCAGCTGATTTCCTAGTATTTTTTGCATTTTAGGTCCAGCAATGATAATGGAAGTAATATATATATATATATACACAAAAAAATCATGTTTTGCTAAGAACTTAGGACAAATAAAACCGCCCGCAAGCTGCCAGTTAGGGAACCCTGCTATAGGCTAACAAAAAAACGAAATGGAGACAAACATTTCCTTGTCTGTAATGCTATCCAAATGAGTTAGTTACTTTTTCTCGTTTCCTTTATTTAGCTAAGTTAAGCAACGTATAGAACATCAGTCAGCCGACAGCATAAAACTCTGCGACATATTTCCAACACTTTTTTTTTTGAAAGCATGCACAAGTGTGCTCTTTGATTCACAGTTTTTCTACACCAGAAATGAGTTATGCTGATATTGTATAAGCTTTCGTGAAACACTAATTTTGACACTTCCTGCAGGTCGTGTAAGCAAGTGCTACCAAAACTATAAAGACATATTTAAGCAATAAGGCCCGAGGAGGTGTGGTATGTCCAATATACCACGGCTAGGGACTGTTATGTAGGACACAATGCTGAGTGCCTGGATACTGCCCTTAGCCATAGTATATTGTCCATACACTATATAGGGGAGACCGGGGATGGTTGTAACACAGTATAGTTGTAACACTTGCAATCTCCAATCAGGAGGAAGGTAGAAGCATGTAATTCACTGTGCAAGTGCTTTGTTCAATCCTGAACCCTAATGTGAAAAAGCAAGTCCCTGTGATAAACTCTGCAGATTATATTGACAGAAATGTGATTTTGAGGTAAGAAAGTAATTATTTTGACAAAATGTGTTTTTGTGATGGCACCAACTGCTTTGTAGTTCCATTCACCAAACTTATATCAGGTTTATAGCCAGTCTGTGTAGAGATATTTGATGCAAGTTAACAATGCTAAAGTTTTAACATTTAGCTAAAATGGAAGCTAGCTAATGGCTGCAAGGGTCAGGGTTAGTTGTAACAACTTGTGAGAAAATGTTACAACTAACCCTGAGTAAAACAGAATGTTTTGGGTACGTGTTTTCTTATATGTTCAGCATGCATAGATCATGGAAAAGAAATTCAGACTGGGAATCTCCAACTGCCTTCCAGGCCACCTCTCCAGCCACTTCAAAGGGCACCTCCCCACATGTATCGGGCTGATTTTGATGGATACACCCGTCAAGCAGGCACTGGAAAGCATAAAAAGTCAAGCACTCACAAGGCAATAAAAAACAAACTGTCCTGCTTAATAAAAGAGCCAAAACAAAGCACATTGAACATGAAGATTCCAACGAGTAAAACATCTGCATTGTGTGCATGGAGCACTTTAACAATTCCAAGTCCAAGGAGGTCTGGGTGCAGTGATGGGAAGGCAAATGATGGGCCCACCAAGCCTGTACCCCAGTACAGTCATACCACTGTCACTATAATTATGTGAACATGTCTCAAATTCAGTCACAGACGACACACACACACACATACATATACAGACACGCACGGATGCACACACCACAAACGTTGAGGTGTTTAGTTTAGCCTAGTTGTTTGGATGAGAAAGACCACATTTTAGTGGAGGGGAAAATAAACCTTTTAATATTTATATTTATTATTTCTGCCATATGAAATGTTGAACATGGCAATGTTCCTCTCATTATCTCAATAAAGGCGTACAATAATTAGTTGCATGTCATGATTTATGCACTTTTTCCATTCTGTTACAACTAACCCAGACCATGGGGTAAATTGTAACACTTCACTCCTTGTATGTAAGACAACACAATGCATTTGCAGTTTGATTTACATATATAACCACACCCATTTGTAAAGGACAGAAATAGGTTGTTTGTATCAAGCTTTGAATACACTACCATAAACAATCTATGAGAAACTGACAAAAATGTGAAACGTGTTACAAGCATCCCCGGTCTCCCCTACCATAAAATCTGAGGTGCCTTTTTGATATTATAAACTGGTTACCAACATAATTAGACCAGTAAATAGTCATTTTTCTGTCATACCCATGGTACACCACAGCATTCAGGGCTCGAACCAACTGGTTTATAATTATAAACACGCCAACAGTCGTGAAAAAGGCACAACAACACCTCTTCCCACAGGAGGCTGAAAAGATTTGGCATGGGCCCTCAAAGTTCTACAGCTGCACCATTAAAAATAATAATTGACCATCACCGCTTGGTATGGCAACTGCTTAGCACCTGACCCCAAGGTGCTCCAGAGGGTAGTGCATGCGGCCAGTATATTACAGGTTCCGAGCAAGGCCCTAAAAATGGTCAGACTCCAACTACCCAAGTTAGACTGTTCTCTCTGCTACCGCACAGCAAGCAGTACGCATCAAATCTGGAACCAACAGGACCCTGAACTGCTTCTACTAAAGCCATGAGACTGCTAAATAGTTAACCAAACTACTCATACTAACACAATTGTTTTTAGTATTATATAAAAACAGAACACTAATCTTAGCTTCTATTACATGTTGGTTCCTTTGGATTGAACATTTAATACATCGGCCCGTTCCTAATTAGACTTCAGATTGGGCTTCCAATAAGGTTTCCGTGAAGTCTGAATCACTGAATCATTTGTCTCACTCAAGTCTAATGCATTTACGTAGTCTAGAAGTTTGTGTCGTACAAAAAGCATTGCCTGTAAATAAGAATGTTCTCAACTGACTTGCCTAGTTAAATGAAACACTCCCCCTGCAGAGGGCACAATGCTCCCTCTGGTGGAGCAGAGTAGAATAATCTGACTATTTCACCCTTCCAGAAGTTCATACATCTTTCAGTAGTTTAATTTTAGTTTATACCAAGAAAATACTAAAGAGAATCTGAATCCACAACTTACACTGATAGGGTGACTAGTTAGTAATTTAGTCAATGCCTATTGACCCTACTTGAGTGTCATGCCTTCCTTTAATCAAATGTAAAGCTTTGCACCAACGTCCACCATGTTACCAAGTAGAACACCAATATGATAAATTCATGGCAAATGCTGGGGATAAAAGACTTACTTGCACTGGAAGCTTTTCCAGAGTAAAAGATTTATTGAGTTTAGAAAAACCTCAAACATGACACACCACATTTCTTGTTTCGCAAATCTTTTATTGTTAAACACGCACATAACCAGAGTATTTGTACAAAAAGACTGCTGTTCCAGATAGCTTGGCTTCCTCTCTAGGTCCCAGCAGGTGGTGGAAGATGGTTTGGACGCCAGAGACCTGAAGACCTGTGCATTTACAAGCCCAGCTTGGTCCTCCTCCAGTGTCTCCTCTTGGAGTTGTACCTGGAACACAGTGAAACCAGGAATGACTCGGACTGATATAACTAGCACAAGCAATCTCCATGGTGGCATTAGCTCAAAATTCATTCAAGGGCCATAGTAGACCATTTGTATTTAGGCTTGTTTAGTTGTAAACACTTGTTACTATACAATTTCTGAGCAGATGCATAAATCCAATGAAGTTTCAAACTGCATTTGACTGAATCTGTTGAGGGTCTCCCAAGTGGCGCAGCAGTCTAAGGAACCGCATCAGTGCTAGAGGAGTCACTACACACACTGGTTCAATTCCAGGTGGTATCACAACCGGCGGTGATTTGGAGCAACATAGGGCGGTGCACAATTGGCCTAGCGTTGTACAAGTTTGGCTGGTGTAGGCCGTCATTTTAAATAAGAATGTTCTTAACTGACTTGTCTAGTTAAATACATTCTGAAACATATGCTCAAAAGCAAGGAAATACATCCACAATATGGCAAAAAGCCATTCAAACATACTATTTGATAAAGAACCGCATTACCTCAGCCAGTGCTCTAGATAAACTTCTTCAACTTTCAGTTAATGGCACCAGCACCTGATTTAGGTGCACCAATTTTGGGGCAAGAATGACCTGACCAGTGTCCCATAATAGACCTGCATTCCATAGAACCAGGCTAATAATGACTAGACATCTTAAAGTAGCATGCCTTGAAATTAAAGTAAATGTGTACCAACAAAGCTATTGGCCCAAATGAAAATAATTCTGGCCTGGGAAAGCAGATCATTTAAAGTGTTGTTTAAATTTGCAGGCAGAGCAAGTAATGTATAACAACCTACCCTCCACACACAAATAATTACATTCTAACAAAATCATGTTTGGAAAAACTTTTGCACAAATGTTATTTGCTAGCGATTTTGAAAAGTCAACCTGCAGATATATATATAAAAATAAAAACGTTTGTAGCAAAACTACAAAAATGTGATGCTCAAAGTCCACAACACTTAAACCACATCAGAAGACCACTTGAGGTCTGAACAATATCAAAGGGAGTGTAGTTGCCCTTTAATTAAAAATGTGAGCCTAACAAGAGACCATTGTTTAGGTAGCGTTTTTGTACTGTATTTAGCAAAACAATGGTGAACAAAACCTTGCACTCCATCTCACTGTCAAGTCAAAGGGTTGCACAGCTTTGAGCCCTGTCAGTAGACAGCTATGATACTGTAGTCTTAATTGCACTGTCACTACTAAAGAGATCCCCATCACAGGTGATGTGACCAGGTGTAAACTCCAAAGCAGAATGTTACTCTCAGCAGGATTAATGACAGCACTCCCACTGATTGGAGAACTGTAATTGCAGACCTGCTTTAGATGGTCAGATCATCCATTCCGCACTAGTTAACATTACACCAATTTATGCACTGTAACGGGGAATAGTGTGGATGCTAGGCATGTAGCTACACTCATACCTGATCTTGTTGCCAGTCTTCATTCTGATCCACTGTGGGATGGGCCTGTTCTGCTTCTGTTTCTTGGCGAGAAAGCGCTTGATCCTGAACGTCTTGTGGGACGACTGAAATTAAGAGATGGGGACGTGTTAGTTAACTAGGATTACATACAACACATGCAAACCTACATTTCCTTCACCATGGCATGCTTCACTGACGTGTTGGTTAAGCCTGCCAACTAGCCTAGTTTTTTACACTGCCGTTACCGGTAGATGAAAAGTCTATTGAAGGCAGGAAGCCAACTTCCAGAACTCAAGTACATTTTCTGAACACGGCTTGGTCCACACACTACTAAAAACGTTACTCTTTAGGGATTCAATACTGGTATAAGAGACAATATAAAGGCTTTCGGTGTTGCCGTTAAAAAACACTTGATGTAAGACATGAACAATTACGCATTTCACTCATTTAGTCAAGGATGTTATAAGATTTCACCTTACCATTTTGTCCGCAGTCCTTACACCACAATGGCGGAGGCCGAAGAGAAAGGAGGAGGGGAAGCGTTGGCGATGTAGGCAATCCCAGCCAATGGGAGTGGAGCTAAGTCTTGCGCTATGCACACACAGCGTCATCAAGTGGACCACTCCCGCACTGCATCAACATGACGTTTCTGTATCACTTGTAAAAAGTATTAAGTGATTGTTTCGCTCTTTGTAAATTGTATTTACAGTACAGTTTGTCTTAAACCAATCTGGAGTAATTAATAAATCCCATACACAATTAAGAACAATATTTTCTTTATTGGGCTCATTTGTAACTTGTTTAGCAAGGCTACATCAATCATGAAACAGGAAAAACTAAATGTATAGATGTTTATTCCAATTAGAATTTTGTTACCATACTGAAGCATTGTTTATGTATGAAGATGTATATGAGTAGGATGGGGAAGGCCACAAGTTAATAGTCACCCATTAGGGTCTGCGTGCAGTCTCAAGTCTAGGCAGTTATATATTTATAATGAAATGGCTATGTAATTCTCCTGAATTGCAGAATGGGTGAATGAATATAATATAACTTAATATTGTTTTTGATTTTTTTTTAACCTGTACAGAGTAGTGATGTATTTGTTGTGGAAATAGAAAACAAGCTTTTAAATGTACGGAGTATAAACCTAAAAGATGCCTGGAATTTGAAAGAAGCAACAGGATATTTTAAACCAGTAGACTCCTAACAATGTTCTTAAATTAGAAAACATATTGTATGTGAAAATGTTTTTATGTATGAACAACTAACGAGGTTGAAAGCCTAGACAATATAAGAACCGTGCTTCGCAACTGTGTAGCACAGACTGTGTACCAATTCTGTAGCAAGGTCACTTTAAATTCATGTGGTCCTAGAAAGCGTTGGCTTTGTCTCGTTTTGCCCTATAGCTGAATCCTCTCAAACATTAAAGTGCTAACTTTCCCTTGCTTTTCTCCATAAAAAAAAAACTAAAAGAGGGGCACCATGGACACATCCCTGCCTCTGGTTGGAAATGGGAGGATGGGATGTGGCTCTAAAGGAATAGCACTGCAGCAGCCTCTCTGGCAACAGTTTGCTTGGCTGAGAACAGATCCCTCTCCTCAATCGTTTTATAATTCTTTATTTGTGGTAATTTCTTATCATTCATCTCCCTTCTCTTGGTCTCGCTCTGACTTTCTCTCCCCAGCAAGAAATCCTCCTCCTCCTCGGTTCCTGGCACCTGGCTGGTATAGTTGAATGGCAGGCCGATCCTAGTGCACAAGGGAACGAAATGGCTGTGGTTAAGAAAGAAAAAAAAAAATACTACACAACAAAATTATTAAGGAATGTGTTCAGATCAACATAGGAAATCAGGAGAGAAATGGTACAAATGTAATCCGAGTATCCCGATTACCCCAAGGAATTAATTAATTAGAAAAAATGTGTATTTGAATATATACCAAGAAAGACTGAAGTTATTACTTTGTTTCTTAAACAATCTCTTTTTGCTTTCTCCTCCCTCAGGGTTTCTTCTGACTTTTTAGGCTTATCAGTATGGCTTGCGGAGTCCCCAGCATTCTCGCCCTTTCTCTTTTCCCAGACACAATCTCCTTTCTCCTTTTTCCCTTCCTCCTTTCGCTTTCTGTATGAATTCTCTCCATCGTGCCTCTCTCTCCTCCTCCGTCGATCCTCGTCCTGTCGTCTGATGCGCTCCTTCTCTTTCTGCCGCCGCTCCCTCTCCTTGTCTCGTTCGCGGTCCCTGTCCCTTTCTACATCACGCTCTCTGAAGCCTTTGTGTCCATCTTCATCAGCTCTGTGAAAGACAAGCACATTTACATTAATACAAAATAAGCCTTTACGTTAAAGACCTGTAACATCTAAGAGAAGAATGATCCCTCACTTCCGTGATACCCAATCCTCCCTGGTTTCGTGGTTTTGGCGTTTCTTCATATCAGGACCCCCTGGAGCTCTGTCATCTTTCATCTTGTCCTTCTCAGGTTTCTTTGACTTCTCTTTAGGCTTTTCCACATCATCTCCTCTGTCTGGTTTTCTCAGGAGCTGAACAAAAAGACAGACAAAACGCATAACCAACATGAAAAGAACAGTCTGTTATTCTGCTACAATCTCGTCGGGATCACCTGTATCGTGGTCATATCAAGGGCGGCAGGTAGCCTAGCGGTTAGAGCGTTAGGCCAGTAAGCGAAAGGTCGCTGGTTCGAATACCTGAGCCAACAAGGTAAAAAACCTGTAGATGTGTCCTTGAACAAGGCACTTAACCCTAATTTGCTCCAGGGCTGACCCTGTAGGTAGGCCGTGATTGTAAATAAGAATTTGTTCTTAACTGACTTTCCTAGTTAAATAAAAGGTTCATAAAAAATAAAAAAAATTATCATGCAGTCGAGTAGCTTGACAGGATTTCTTCTCCTTTCCATACCTTGATTTTTGGCTCCTCCTTCGCTTGGTCTTTATCCTTCTCGGTAGGTTTGTCTCCTTTCTTGAACTTCTCAGCTTCTTTGCGCTTCCTCCTGTCCTCCTCCCTCCACTTCCGACGTTCCTCGTCCCGCAGGCGCTTACGTTCAAGCTCTCGTCTCCTCCTTTCCTCTTTCTTTTCCTCACGGATTCTCTGACCATCGGCAGACAAAAGCCACATGAATAGTCTATCCAGCCTCATATACGATGCAAGAACACAGCTAAAATACCTAATTATTTCCAACAGGATACACATACCTGTTTGTTCTTTAAGAAATCCAAGAGGGGAGTCATTTTCTTAGCTAAAAGGGGGGGAAAAATAAGTAAAACCATGCCTCATCTATTAATGAAATATCCCTTTCGCAGGAAACACTACTTGGTTTCACATTGACACTCATCTAGTGTCAACTGGCTTTGATTTCGACCAAATGTAACCAGAAAATATGTTTACCTCCATGTTTACATACCTACTAGTTCCTTTGTTTTAGCCTCTATTTCCTCCAGTAGAGTCTCAGGGGTTGATGTAAACTTTTCATTGCCATTATAAATCTCCAGGAATTTCTTGTAGTCAGCATCTAAAAGAACAAACAGTGTCTCAGTGGGACGTTAGAGCTAGATGATCTAAATGGTGTGCAATTGCAACCAACCATAAAATGACTTGTAACATTTTCACCTTCATCTATTGTTCCACTTTTAGCATCCTTTGTCTTACTCCTTTTCTTGGCAATCTTTTGAAAAGGAGCAAATTCAACAATGGCTGGATACTCCTGCCCTGTTAAACAAAATAAGCCATTGCATTAACACACACAAGGCAATCAGGAGCTGCTGCAACATGTAGGCTAATATTGCGTGGTTGTCATTCATTCTATGCTATTAGTGCTTGGTTAGATTTGATTATTAAAAAATATCACGGTTTTCCATTTTGATCATTAAAAAATATATATATTAAATGCATTATGAAATATAATATTGAAAGTATTGATATATATTGAAAAATATTGAACATTAAAATGCCAAAACGTTGAAAATATTCCATTGTCTCTGTCAGGTCCACATTGGGTAGACATCAATAGGGCAGCAGGTAGCCTAGAGGTTAGAGCGTTGGGCCAGCAACCGAATTCCTGAGCCGACAAGGTGAAAAACCTGTCAATGTCTCATTGAGCAAGGCACTTAACCCTAATTTGCTCCAGGGGCGCCGTACTACTATTGCTGTCCCTGTATGTAGGCCGTCATTGTAAATAAGAATTCGTTCTTAACTGACTTGCCTAGTTAAATAAAGGTTACATTTAATAGAAAAAAGGGAAATTACTATGAAATAAAATATTTCAGTTGTGTATATTACTTCGTTTTTATTTTTAATTCCTTAAAGTCATCATCTCTGCTCAGGCAGTAACAGCCGTGTCAGCCTGACCATCTAATGTCATCTCTGTCTATGCTCCTGATACTGTACGGTCATTAGTAATCCTATTTAAGTAGGCTAGCCTGTAAGTATGCTGCTGAGCTGTCTGACTAAATAATTGTACTAGTTATTTAAAGTAGATAAGGCATACTTTCACCTACTGCCTATCTCCCTCGTCATTGTGTACATTCCTCTCTAATGCAGTCTGTGTTTATCTAACCTAATGTAGCAGGTGTAAAAGTGTATCTGTCACTGGCTCACAAAAAAACTATACTAAATGGAATTAAAGTAATTTAACAGACGTCAGTCAATTAGTTGTTTAATAACCCAGGAACAAAAATGAAATTTCAGTTAATCGAAATGGAATGTATCACACCTCCATTATCAACGAACACATATCCATCAAACCGGTCTCTGAAAAGTACAATATCTTCCTGAATCTTGAAGTTGATGTATGCTCTGGCGAAGACGTGGGGGTACATGCTGTATACAAAGAAAAACTAAGTAAGTAACCAGGGTTCCAAATATGTGATTCTGACAGACAATGGTTCATCAACAGTAGTCTATATGCACCTGCTGTCATTGGAGAAAAATTCTAGGTAGTCCACTTCTGGAAGTGGCTGCAATTGCTCCTCCAGTTCCTCCTTGGTTATGTTTGGAGGCAGGCGTCGGATAATGATCTGTTGAAAATAAATAGGCACTCAAATGTTAACTTAACCTCATCCCGTCAGTAGAGGACGCTTGGTTGTTCTTTAAAAGTGCTTTCCTCACCATCCTAAATAAGCATGCCCCTTTCAAAAAACGTAGAACTAAGAATAGATATAGCCCTTGGTTCACCCCAGACTTGTCTGCACTAGACCAACACAAAAACATCCTGTGGCGCACTGCATTAGCATCGAACAGCCCCCGCGATATGCAGCTATTCAGGGAAGTCAGGAACAAGTACACACAGTCAGTTAGAAAAGCAAAGGCCAGCTTTTTCAAACAGAAATTTGCTTCCTGTAGTACTAACTCCAAAAAGTTCTGGGACACTGTAAAGTCCATGGAGAATAAGAGCACCTCCTCCCAGTTGCCCACTGCATTGAGGCTTGGAAACACTGTTACCTCCGATAAATCCTTGATTATCGAAAATTTCAATAAGCATTTTGCTACGGCTGGCCATGCTTTCCACCTGGCTACCCCTACCCCGGCCAACAGCTCTGCACCCCCGGAAGCTACTTGCCCAAGCCCCCCCCGCTTCTCCTTCACCCAAATCCAGACGGCTGATGTTCTGAAAGAGCTGCTAAATCTGGACCCCTACAAATCTGCTGGGCTAGATAATCTGGATCCTCTCTTTTTGAAATTATCAGCCAAAATTGTTGCAACACCTATCACTAGCCTGTTCAACCTCTCTTTCGTATCGTCTGAGATCCCTAGAGATTGGAAAGCTGCCGCGGTCATCCCCCTCTTCAAAGGAGGAGACACTCTAGACCCAAACTGTTATAGACCAATATCCATCCTGCCCTGCCTTTCTAAAGTTTTCGAAAGCCAAGTTAACAAACAGATAACTGACCACTTCGAATCCCACCGTACCTTCTCTGTTATGCAATCTGGTTTCCGAGCTGGTCATGGGTGCACCTCAGCTACGCTCAAGGTACTGAACGATATCATAACCGCCATCGATAAAAGACAGTACTGTGCAGCCGTTTTCATCGACCTGGCCAAGGCTTTCGACTCTGTCAATCACCGCATTCTTATTGGCAGACTCAACAGCCTTGGTTTCTCAAGTGACTGCCTTGCCTGGTTCTCTAACTACTTTGCAGACAGAGTTCAGTGTGTCAAATCGGAGGGACTATTGTCCGATCCTCTGGCAGTCTCTATGGGGGTGCCACAGGGTTCAATTCTTGGGCCAACCCTTTTCTCTATATACATCAACGATGTCGCTCTCGCTGCTGGTGACTCTCTGATCCATCTCTACGCAGACGACACCATTCTGTATACATCTGGCCCCTCTTTGGATACTGTGTTTACTAACCTTCAATCAAGCTTCAATGCCATACAACACTCCTTCCGTGGCCTCCAACTGCTCTTAAACGCTAGTAAAACTAAGTGCATGCTTTTCTATCGTACGCTACCAGCACCCGCCCACCGGACTATCATCACTACTCTCGACGGGTCCGAATTAGAATACGTGGACACCTACAAATACCTAGGCATCTGGTTAGACTATAAACTCAACTTCCAGACTCACATCAACCATCTCCAATCCAAAATTAAATCCAGAATTGGCTTTCTATTCCGCAACAAAGCCTCCTTCACTCATGCTGCCAAACATGCCCTTGTAAAACTGACTATCCTACCGATCCTTGATTTTGGTGATGTCATTTACAAACTAGCCTCCAACACTCTACTTAGCAAATTGGATGTAGTCTATCACAGTGCCATCCGTTTTGTCACCAAAGCCCCATACACTACCCACCACTGCGACCTGTATGCTCTCGTTGGCTGGCCTTCATTATATATTCGTCGCCAAACCCACTGGCTCCAGGTTATCTATAAGTCTTTATTAGGTAAATCCCCGCCCTATCTCAGCTCACTGGTCACTATAGCAACACCCACCCGTAGCATGCGCTCCAGCAAGTATATCTCACTGGTCACCCCCAAAGCCAACACCTCCTTTGGCCGCCATTCCTTCCAGTTCGCTGCTGCCAATGACTGGAACGAATTGCAAAAATCATTGAAGCTAGAGGTTCCTATCTCCCTCAATAACTTTAAGCATCAGTTATCAAAGCTGCTTATCGATCACTGCACCTGTATATAGCCCTTCTGTAAATAGCCCACACTACTACCTCATCCCCATATTTATTTTTTGTTTATTTTCACTAATCTTGCACACCAGTACCTCTATTTGCACATCATAATTTGCACATCCTTCATTCCTGTGTTAATGATGATAATTCTGTAATTTATTTCACCACTATAGTCTATTTATTGTTCTACCTCTTAACCTTACTGCATTTTTGCACTACATTTTGCACTCTGTATATAGATTTTTATATTGTGTTTTTGACTGTTTGTTTAATGTGTAACTCTGTGTTGTTATTTGTCACACTGCTTTGCTTTGTCTTGGCCAGGTCGCAGTTGCAAATGAGAACTTGTTCTCAACTGATACCTGGTTAAATAAAGGTGAAATAAAAAAATAAAATAAAAAAACTTATCAACATAATATCCAAGCCAGATAGTTAAAATAGCAGTTATCTTCTAAGTGTTGGTTAACTTAACTAACGGTAACTAGCTAACTCACGTAGTTAGTTTAACTGGCTATAACAGGTTCACTAACTTAGACATGTCTGTTAACGTCACTCTTCAATAGGCAACATTCAAAAGATAACTAGCCAACTAAGTTCAATTACAGGCTAATCACGCCTGACCTACTACTAATACATGAGTATCTAGCCAAGTGAAATCCTTGTAGCTAGCTATTTTGGCTTAGCTATCTAACTACAGTATCAGGCTTAACGTTACCTTCGTCATTGCTTCTTTCTTATCCGGCTTCGGTTTCTCAATTTTTTCATTGTTTTCGCATTTTATCTCCATCCTTTTCTCCCCCGGACAAGTGTTTTCCTTGTCCTCTTTCATATTTATTCCATAAACTTGTAGCAATCTGCAGACCAGTACAACCTTTTTTGATTGCTAACTTGCTGCTAGCTAGTTCTATTTCCCAGTCAACAACAAAAAAAACGGTTGTTGATTGGCTGCTGCTTCTTTTTCTTCTTCTTTGTTTTTTCTTTTTTTCTTCTTCCGTCTTCTTTTTCTATGGTATAATGGCGGTCCGCAAACAAACGTTAAAGGTGCATGCCGCCACCTACTGTGCTGGAGTGTGTGGTCAGGCAAGGTTTACAATATTTCTAAATCCTCCTACCTAACTCAGTACTTCTGAGAAAACAAAAAAGACCCCTACTAAAATCCCTTCCAACCCCGTCCAACCTCAATGACCCTACACTTCAATCTTTCCCTCTCTTCAACATACTTACAACAATATAACAACACATGCTCCACGGTTTCATCCACCGTACATTCCAGACACAAACCATTCACATGCTTGCCAATCAAATGTAATGATGAATTCAATGTACAATGACCTAATCGCAATCTGCAAACACCACCTCTTCCTTCCTACTCTGACCTTTGAATCTTGGTCCACCGACGTTTCTTTGGAGACCATATAACTGCCGGCCCTTTTACACAGAGTCCCATTTCTTCTGTCACACATCTATCAAAATGACATCTATCATTTGGCCTCACCTCTACCCAGATTGATATAATATCAATTATATCTCGTTTCAAAGCTCTTTTAGCTAACTGGTCTACAGTTTCATTGCCTTCTACACCAAAATGTGCTGGGACCCAGCAAAACCTCACTACTACACCCATTCTCTCAATTCGCCATAATAACATTAATACCTCCAATAGTAGGTCACGCCTATTAGATTTACCAGATGCAATACAGACAGAGAATCTGAACATACTATAATTCTAACAGGTTGTACGTCCTCCACCCACTGTAGGGCAACTATTATTGCCAACAGTTCAGCTGAATATAATGACAGTTCATCTGTTAGTCTTTTACATATCTGCACATCAAATTCAGGAATGTACACCCCTGCTCCTGTGTGCCCACTATCTGCGTCCTTGGATCCATCTGTGAAAAGTGGTAAAAAAGCATAAAAACTACTACCAATGTAAAGTCCAACCAAAACCACTGCCTTGTCTACTAGTATATTCCCAACAGTCATCTAGAACAGTAGCAGTGGGATGCTCAACCTCAAATCCTTTCAGCCTAACCCAATAAGCTAATATTTTACGCTGTATATCCAAAGGCATCTCACCTGCCTCCACTATTAATGCACATACAGATGTTGATTTAAATGCACCAATACATATCCTTAAAGCTATATGCTGGATTCTGTCCAGCTTCTGACCAAGTCCTTGCCGCTGTTCCATAAACTATACACCCGTAATCAATTGTCGTCCTGATCAGAGCTCTATAAATATCTATCAATGATTGTCTGTCAGCACCCCATTCATAACCAGAGACCAAGCGCATAAGATTCACCACCTTTTACACTTTGTTTCAACATTTATGACATGATCTTTCCGTGTCTATCGCTCATTGAATCATAGACCCAAATTTTTGTACTTAGAAACCCTCCCCATAGGCTGTCCATACAAAAACAACTGTATATTATCAGCAACTTTCTTCTTTGAGAAGAACATACAACAAGACTTCGCCTCTGACAATTTAAAACCCCATTTAATCGGCCATCTTTCAACATCCACCATAGCTTGTTGAATAGATTTGATCACATGAAAGACATTCCTTCCCCTCTTCCAAATAGCTCCATCATAAGCATATAGTGAAGCACCAATACCCCTGCCTATTGAAAACACATAGTTAATCACAATGTTGAACAAAATAGGACTGATAGCACTGCTATGAGGAATACCATTGTCAACTCCATATTCATCAGATAAAATGTATCCTATTTTAACTTGAAAAAAGTGATTAAATAAGAAGGCCAAAACCCAATTATACAATCAGAGGTCCGGACCCGTAGTATTTCCATCTTAATCAGTAGGCCTTCAGCAGTGTAGGTGTAAGCACACTGAACAACAATAGAAACACAACATAGATAGATAGATAGATAGATAGATAGATAGATAGATAGATAGATAGATAGATAGATAGATAGATAGATAGATAGATAGATAGATAGATAGATAGATAGATAGATAGATAGATAGATAGATAGCTAGATAGATAGATAGATAGATAGATAGATAGATAGATAGATAGATAGATAGATAGATAGATAGATAGATAGATAGATAGATAGATAGATAGATAGATAGATAGATAGATAGATAGATAGATAGATAGATAGATAGATAGATAGATAGATAGATAGATAGATAGATAGATAGATAGATAGATAGATAGATAGATAGATAGATAGATAGATGGTAATAATAGTGTACTTAATATACAGTCTGGTAAATGTACAGGTAAGTGAATATTTGCATGGCTAAATGAACTGTACAGGTAAATGACAGGAAGAGATGTTAAATGTGCATATGATATAATTTAGGGTAATAATAATCATTCTCTTAAAATACAGTCTTTAGTACAGGGTTTAATTACAGATAAATGCACGTATTGCACATTCGATATACTAAATGCAATGACAGGATACTCATATGCAGTCCTGTGTGAATGACTACGTAAGTTCAGTCCAACAGTACATGAATATGTATGTACAGTCCTGAATGAATGAGGGCTGAATGTATAAGTCCTGAGTGAATGAGCGATTACAGACAAGAGAGTCACTCACGGATGGATGGATGCCTAATTGTTAAACTATGTCCTAACACCCCAACAGTTCCAGGTCTATGTTGCCAATGGCACGGCACCCCGGTGAGGCATTGAACAGTCTAATAGCCGCCGGCAGGAAGGACCTCCTGTAGTGCTCTCTGGCACACTGTGGTGGGTTTAATCTGTGACTGAAGGTGCTCCTCTGCATCATAACCATGGCATGCACTGGGTGGGTGACGTTGTCCATGATGGCCAGCAGTTAGGCCAGGATCCTTCTCTCCGCCACCTCCTCTAGAGTGTCAAGGTCAATCCCCAGAACAGAGCTAGCCTTCCTGTTAAGCTTATTTAACCGAGAAGCATCACCTGCCTTTATGTTGGCGCCCCAGCACACCACTGCAAAACAGACTGTTAGAAAGTATGCAGTAGTTTACTTCACACGTTGAAGGACCTGAGCCTCCTCAGAAAGTAGAGTCGGCTCTGGCTCTTTTTGTACATGCAACAATTTCAAAGATTTCACTGAGTTAGAAAATCAGTCATTTGAAATAAATTCATTAGGCTAATCTATGGATTTCACTTGACTGGGAATAAAGGTAGGGGCGTGGTAGGTAGGGGCGTGGATCAGACAACCAGTCAGTATCTGTTGTGACCACCATTTGCCTCATGCAGCGTGACACATCTCCTTCGCATAGAGTTGATCAGGCTGTTGATTGAGGCCTGTAGAATGTTATCCCACTCCACTTCAATGGCTGTGCGAAGTTACTGGATATTGGCGGGAACTGGAACAAACTGTTGTACACATCGATCCAGAGCATCCCAATCATGCTCAATGGGTGACATGTCTGGTAAGTATGCAGGCCATTGAAGAACTGGGACATTTTCAGATTCCAGGAATTGTGACCTGGTGCCGTGTATTATCATGCTAAAGCATGAGGTGATGGAGGCGGATGAATGGCACGACAATGGGCCTCAGGATTTCGTTACGGTAATCTCTGTATATTCAAATTGCCATCAATAAAATTAAATTGTGTTTGTTGTCCGTAGCTTATGCCTGCCCATACCATAACACAATGCCACCAGGGGGCACTCTGTTCACAACGTTGACATCAGCAAACCGCTCGCCCACATGACACCATACACACTCTGCCATCTCCCCGGTACAGTTGAAACCGGGATTCATCCGTGAAGAGCACACTTCTCCAGCGTGCCAGTTACCATCGAAGATAAGCATTTGCCCACTGGTTGTAACGCCGAACTGCAGTCAGGTCAAGACCTTGGTGAGGACAACGAGCATGCAGATGAGCCGGTTTGAGACTGTTTCTGACAGTGTTTTCAAACCCACATTCTCATCAGCTGTCCGGGTGGCTGATCTCAAACGATCCCGCAGGTTAAAATGACGGATGCGGAGGTCCTGGGCTGGTGTGGTTACTGGTGGTCTGTGGTTGTGAAGTCAGTTGGACGTACTGTCAAATTCTCTATAACAATGTTGGAGGTGGCTTATGGTAGAGAAATTAATTCATTAATTAAATTATCTGTCAACAGCTCTGGTGGACATTCCTGCCAATTGCACGCTCCCTCAAAACTTGACACATCTGTGGCATTGTGTTCTGTGACAAAACTGCACATTTTAGAGCTTTTTATTGACCCAGCACAAGGTGCACCTGTGTAATTATTATACTGTTTAATCATCTTATTGATATGCCACACATGTCAGGTGGATGGATTATCTATCTTGGCAAAGGAGAAATTATATAAACAAATTGTGCACAACATTTGAAAGAAATATGCTTTTTGTGCGTATGGAAAATTTAGGGGATCTTTTATTTAATGAAACTAACACTTTACATGTTGGGTTTTTGTTCAGTATATGTGACTAGCTATGTGATTTATTAGAAAATTATTATATTCTGTATGTAGCTGTTACGAGCGGGTGCAGAGACAGACCAAGACGCAGCGCAGGGATTATAGTTCGACATGATTTATTATACTATGTAATATAATATAATAATATAATTACTATGTATATTAACACACCAAATGACGAACTATACAACACAACAACCAAAAACGATAGACAACGTCACGTTCACCAAAACACAAACAAAATGAACGGACGTAACACAAGCACACTTACTATCACCTTGACTGCGACATATAACGACAACGACCCACACCAGAGTGAATGACAGACTAACATATATAAGATCCCTAATTAGAGACAATGCGGTGCAGCTGCCTCTAATTAGGGACCCAACCCAAAACCCATACAGAAACAGAAAAGAAAGACACTGTCAGACTCTGACCATAGCTACAAAGAGAAGCAAATAGGCTTCTCTATGGCCAGAGCCTGACAGTACCCCCCCCCCCCCCTCAAAAAACACACAAAACAGGGGGGGGGGTTAATAGGGAGGGAAGACTAGTCCATCGGGGGCGGCTCTGGCTCCGGCGAAGTGGACAGTTTTCTCCCATGCCCCTTCTTTATAACCGGGCCCGGGCTGGGTACCGGTGGGGCAAACGGCTCCGACCATGGAGCGGGGAAAACAACCGGTCCCGGACTGGGCAACGGTGGGGCCAACGGCTCCGGCCATGGAGCAGGACCATTAACCGGGCCCAGACTGGGAACCGGTTGGGTAAACGGCTCCGGCCATGGAGCGGGGAAAACAACCGGGCCTGGACTGGGCACCGGTGGGGCAATCGGCTCTGGCCATGGAGCTGGGAAAACAACCGGGCCTGGACTGGGCACCGGTGGGGCGGACTGCTCAGGCTCTGGAGCGGAGCAGATGGCTGAACCCGGACTGGGTACCAGTGGAGCGGACTGCTCTGGCACTGGAGCAGAGCAGACGGCTGGACCCGGATTGGGCACCGGTGGAGCGGACTGCTCTGGCACTGGAGCGGAGCAGACGGCTGAACCCGGAATGGGTACCAGTGGAGCGGACTGCTCTGGCACTGGGGCGGAGCAGACGGCTGGACCCGGATTGGGCACCGGTACGGCGGACTGCTCTGGCACTGGAGCGGCGCAAACGGCAGGACCCGGAATGGGCACCGGTGGAGTGGACTGCTCTGACTCTGGAGCGGAGCAGACAGCTGAACCCAGAATGGGTACCGGTGGAGCGGACTGCTCTGGCACTGGTGTGGAGCAGACGGCTGGACCCGGAATGGGCACCGGTGGAGTGGACTGCTCTGGCACTGGGAAGGAGCAGACGGCTGGACCCGGATTGGGTACCGGTGGAGCAGACTGCTCTGGCACTGGAGCGGAGCAGACGGCTGGACCCGGATTGGGTACCGGTGGAGCGGACTGCTCTGGCACTGAGGCGGAGCAGACGGCTGGACCCGGAATGGGCACCGGTGGAGTGGAATGCTCTGGCACTGGGGCAGAGCAGACGGCTGAACCCAGAATGGGTACCGGTGGAGCGGACTGCTCTGGCACTGGAGCGGAGCAGGCGGCTGGACCCGGATTGGGTACCGGTGGAGCGGACTGCTCTGGCACTGAGGCGGAGCAGACGGCTGGACCCAGAATGGGCACCGGTGGAGCGGACTGCTCTGGCACTGGGGCGGAGCAGACGGCTGGAGGTTGCGGACCTTCGCTGGAGGTTCCGGGCTGCGGACCTTCGCTGGAGGTTGCGGGCTGCGGACCTTCGCTGGAGGTTCCGGGCTGCGGACCTTCGCTGGAGGTAACGGGCTACGGACCTACACTGGAGGTTCCGGGCTGCGGACCTTCGCTGGAGGTTCCGGGCTGCGGACCTTCGCTGGAGGTTCCGGGCTGCGGACCTTCGCTGGAGGTTCCGGGCTACGGACCTTCGCTGTAGGCTTCGGGCTACGGACCTTCGCTGGAGGTTCCGGGCTTTGGAGGGCCGGCACATGACGTACCGGACTGGGGAGGCGCACCGGAGGTCTGATGCGTGGAGCTGGCACAGGACGCACCTGGCTAGGCACACGCACTGGAGGTCGGGTGCGGTGAGCCGGCACGGGTCGTACCGGACTGGGGAGGCGCACCGGAGGTCGGATGCATGGAGCTGGCACTGGAAGCACCTGGCTGGGCGCACGCACTGGAGGTCGGGTGCGGGAAGTAGGGCAGAGGTCCGGACCCGGACTGGACATCGGTGAAGCGGACTGCTCTGGCATGGGAGGTACCGGACCTGGGAAGGCGGACCGAAGGTCGGGTGCGTGGAGCCGGCACTGGAAGCACCTGGCTGGGCGCAATCACTGAGGGTCGGATGCGGGGAGTGGAGCAGAGGTCCGGACCCGGACTGGGCACCGGTGGAGCGGACTGCTCTGGCATGGGGGTGGAGTAGACGACCGGACCCGGACTGGGGATGCTCACCTTGGGCACCTTTAAATCCAGCTCCCTCCTCTCGCTCTCACACTCCTCCATATTGCGCCAACATAGCTCCATGATCCTCTCATATTCCTCCCTCTGTCGGTATTCCCCCACGTACTCAGTTTCCTGCCTCGGCAAATGCCACCTGGAAAGTGGGACTGGTGCCTCCTCTTCTACACCCGACCACCCCCATAGCCCCTCTCCAAATTCACCTTGGGGTTGCTTTCGGGCTCCTCTCCGTCTCGTGCCCCGTCTATTACGCGGCACTCTCTCTCTCTCTCCATCTCTCCCCAGTTACGCTGCTTGGTCTCGCAGTGGTGGGTCGTTCTGTCACGAGCGGGTGCAGAGACAGACCAAGACGCAGCGCAGGGATTATAGTTCGACATGATTTATTATACTATGTAATAATCTCAGATATAATTACTATGCATATTAACACACCAAATGACAAACTATACAACACAACAACCAAAAACGATAGACAACGTCACGTTCACCAAAACACAAACGAAATGAACGGACGTAACACAAGCACACTTACTATCACCATGACTGCGACATATAATGACAACGACCCACACCAGAGTGAATGACAGACTAACATATATAAGATCCCTAATTAGAGACAATGCGGTGCAGCTGCCTCTAATTAGGGATCCAACCCAAAACCCACACAGAAACAGAAAAGAAAGACACTGTCAGACTCTGACCATAGCTACATAGAGAAGCAAATAGGCTTCTCTATGGCCAGAGCCTGACAGTAGCACACTGAGACTTCAATGTCCTAGGATGGCGCTGTGATATAAAATAAAAAAACAGCTTCAGGTTGACCGTCAACGGGTTCCATATGTGTTATTTCATAGTTTTGATGCCTTCACTATTATTCTACAATGTAGAAAATAGTAAAAAATAAAGAAAAACCCTTGAATGAGTAGGCGTGTCCAACCTTTTGACTGATACTGTATATTTTAATAAACATTGAATTTGGCCTTACTGCTATTAGCCCATAGAAACTTATTGAATAACAGATTCACTGCATGGAACAACAAATAGTACAAAAAAATTGTATCTAAAGGAATTTTGTGAGACTCACCTTTCTTGTAGAGTTTCTAGTAGTTTTTGGATTGTTCCCCCGGGAAAGATCTAACAGCGGACATAAGGAGTAACAAAACGTTGGGTTACAGATGTAACCTTAGTTCTCTGAGTAGAGTAACGAATCGCTAAATGACCTATGGGAACTCCTTCCTCTTCACACAATTGAGATGCTTAATTTCAAAGATGTTTACAGTCACACCACACCCTTACTGTACCCATGTGGCCTACCACTATAAAAAGCAGTGTGGTGTGACCTGCTGTCTATTACTTCACTCAAAATCCAAGGAGGAGGAGGAACAACATGAAAGCTTGGGAACCCATTACTCTACTCAGAGAACCAAGGTTACATCCATAACCCCAAGTTCTCTTTTGTTTCATAATGGGTCGCCAACTGACCTATGGGAGAATTTGACCAAATAGGTCATTTGGACAACAGAGTGGGATAACTCCCCATTTAACTTAGTCCAGATGAGCCCCTGGGACCTCCTTGTATCCAAAAATTATAAGAGTCTGTTTGCGCCCTTTTAAGTTCCTTACTACTGAATAGTGTCTGTTTCAGGTGCTTAGGTGTCAAAATAAGAACACTTGAAGAGATGGGAGACCAGCACACTGATGAATAAATGTATAAACCCAAAACTGAGGCTTGAATGCAAAATAAATATGTTTATTAAAACATCATAGTGCAAGAAAGTGCATAAATGAAAGGTGAAAACAAAACACAAACGTTTCGGCCTCAGGCCATCATCAGTTTAAATTGTCGGCACACACACTTGGCTTCTAGTTATAAGGATAATTGCATATGTCACATGAGCAAGCGTGAAAACATCAGAAAATGTATGAATCAGTACATCTAGATCTAGATTATATACAGAAGAAATAGAGAAATAGAATGAATTATTGCTTTTACATTTACCATGAAAACATTTTCTCAGAATTAATAACACAGGATTGTAAGAGTAGGGAGCTACAGACACCACTAGATGGGGCTGTGGAACACCAATAAGAGGCAATATGTCAGTTACAGACAACATTTCAATACCACTTCTTCATTCATGCCTGATGGGTGGAGAATTTTGAAATAGAACATTCACCTGCATTCTATCTGGAGAAGACTAAGTTCAAGACTACCACACCTACGTGAACGTTTTATCTGCTGTATAACACAGAAGGACATGGGGGAGACGGGGCGACCGGCCTCTGAGAAATCACATGCAATAGGAGATTTAGGGTCATTTCACCTTACAGCACACTTGTGTTCTCTAATATGTGTTCTTAGCTGTCTACTGGTTTTGCCCATGTATTGCTTATTGCATGGACGAGAGATGAGGTATATGACGTTAGAAGAGCTGCATGTGAGGAACTGTTAGATAGTGTATTGTATGCCAGAGGCAGAGCTGCTGAATACGCTCACTTTTTTACGGGAATCCATACATGCCACACAACTACAGCAGCGGTAAAAGCCAGTCACCTCATCCAGTCTTCCATCATTTAATTTCGGTGGGACATGAGTGTCAGCCCGAACAATGAAGTCCCTGACATTCCTGGCTCTGTAGTGTGAAAAGAGAGGAGGGTTAGATACATTTTTTTGTCTAGAAGGATCAGTGATGAGCGCATTACAATGTTTCTTAATCGCTACCTTGATGTTGGAGTCGTGGCCAAATACAACTCCAACACCATCATTAAGTTTGCTGACGACACAACAGTGGTAGGCCTGATCACCGACAACGATGAGACAGCCTATAGAGAGGAGGTCAGAGAACTGGCAGTGTGGTGCCAGGATAACAACCTCTCCTTCAATGTGAGCAAGACAAAGGAGCTGATCGTGAACTACAGGAAAAGGCGGGCTGAACAGGCCCCCATTAACATCGACGGGGCTGTAGTGGAGCGGGTCAAGAGTTTCAAGTTCCTTGGTGTCCACATCACCAACAAACTATCATGGTCCAAACACACCAAGACAGTCGTGAAGAGGGCACAACAACACCTTTTCCCCCCCAGGAGACTCTGTTTATGGTCTATCCTGATTGCCTAATAACTTTTACCCCTACCTATGTACATATTACCTCAATTACCTCAACGACCTTGTACCCCTGCACAAGGATTCGGTACCGGTACCCCCTGTATATAGACTGGTTATTATTATTTTATTGTGTTACTTTGAATTATTAAGTCAGTTATAACATTTTAAAAACATTACAGTACATTCATTACAGAATTCACAACCCACTAAGTGTGTGCCCTCAGGCCCATACTCCACTACCACATTTCTACAACACAAAATCCATGTGTATGTGTGTGTATAGTGCATATGCTATCATGTGTGTGTATGCATGTGTCTGTGCCTATGTTTGTGTTAATGCTTTTTAAATCTGATTCTACTGCTTGCATTAGTTACCTGATGTGGAATAGGGTTCCATGTAGTCATGGTTCTATGAAGTACTGTGCGCCTTCCATAGTCTGTTCTGGGCTTGCGGACAATGAAGAGACCTCTGCTGGCATGTCTTGGGGGGTATGCATGGGTGTCCGAGCTGTATGCTAGTATTTTAAACAGACAGCTCGGTACCTTCAGCTTGTCAACACCTCTTACAAAAACAAGTAATGATGAAGTCAATCTCTCTTCCACTTTGAGCCGTGAGACATTGACATGCACGTTATTAATGTTAGCTCTCCGTGTACTTTTAAGGGCCAGCCGTGCTGCCCTGTTCTGAACCAACTGCAATTTTCCCAAGTCGCTCTTTGTGGCACCTGACCACACTACTGAACAGCAGTCCAGGTGCGACAAAACCAGGGCCTGTAGGACCTGCCTTGTTGATGATGTTGTTAAGTAGGCAGAGCAGCACTTAATTATGGACAGACCCATCTTAGCTAATGTTGAATCAATGTGTTTTGACCATGACAGTTTACAATCCAGGGTTACTCCGAGCAGTTTAGTCACATCAACTTAATCAATTTCCACATTATTCATTACGAGATGTAGTTGAGGTTTAGGGTTTAGTGAATGATTTGTCCCAAATACAATGCTTTTAGTTTTGGAAATATTTAGGACTAACTTATTCCTTGCTACCCATTCCGAAACTAACTGCAACTCTTCGTTAAGTGTTGCAGTCATTTCAGTCGCTGTAGTAGCTGACATGTATAATGTTGAGTCATCCGCATACTGTATATAGACACACTGGCCTTACTCAAAGCCAGTGGCATGTCATTAGTAAAGATTGAAAAAAGCAAGGGGCCTAAACAGCTACCTTGGGGAATTCCTGCTTCTACCTCGATTGTGTTTGAGAAGCTTCCATTAAAGAACACCCTCTGTGTTCTGTTAGACAAGTAACTCTTTATCCACATTATAGCAGGGGGTGTAAACCATAACACATACGTTTTTCCAGCAGCAGACTATGATCAATAATGTCAAAAGCTGCACTGAAGTCTAACAAGACAGATTTGATTTGATCACTCAAAGGAGAATATGTAGTGTTACAGACACGTTAATGGGTTTTCTAACTTTTATCCCTCCTAGTTGATGTCTCATTAATGGTACACTTTCTTGCAATATTTTTTTATATTTTTTTTATAAACATCTTTATTTTGCATTCAAGCCTCAGTTTTACATATAAAACCTTATTTGTTCATAAAAAAATTGTGAATAACTCACAACTGTGAGTGCTGTCGCACGGAAGGCGTAGTGGAAGCAGGCGCAGGGAGGCAGGAGAGTATCGAGAATAACCACTATTTATTATTACGGAAAACAAACTCTCCGGTCTGAACAAAAGGGGGAGCTACGAAACAATGTTAGCTCCCATACACACTCATAGTACAATAATCACCAACAGGGACCCGGGGTGTGCAGAGGGAATAAGACGCACCCACAATTAGTGAACAAATGGGGAACAGGTGCTGAAACGAAACAGCGCAGACAAACACTGAGTGGTGGGTCGGTGGTGGCTAGTACTCGGGCGACGTCGACCTATTTCGGCAGCCCGCCCGAGGGAAGGGAGCAACTCCAGCCGAAGTCGTGACAGTACCCCCCCTTCAGGCGCGGCCCCAGCCGCGCGTCGACGTCTGCCTCGAGGACGGCCCGGGGGACGAGGCGCGGGGCGTCCCGGATGGAGGCGATGGAACTCCCTCAGCAGGGAGGTGTCTAGGATGTCCTCCACCGGTACCCAGCATCTCTCCTCCGGACCATATCCCTCCCACTCCACGAGGTACTGGAGGCCCCTAGCATGACATCTAGAGTCCAGGATGGCTCGGACTGCATACGCCGGCGCCCCCTCGATGTCCAGTGGGGGCGGAGGGACCTCCAGTATCCTATGTCCTTGGAGTGGACCAGCCACCACCGGCCTGAGGAGAGACACATGGAACGAGGGGTTAATGCGGTAATCAGGCGGAAGCTTCAGCCTGTAGCATACCTCGTTCAGTCTCCTCAGGACTTTGAACGGTCCCACAAACCACGGGCCCAGCTTCCGGCAGGGCAGGCGGAGGGGGAGGTTTCGGGTCGAGAGCCAGACCCGGTCCCCCGGTGCGTACACCGGAGCCTCACTGCGGTGGCGGTCGGCGCTCGCCTTATACCTACCCACGGCTTGTTGAAGATGTGCGTGGGCAGCTCTCCAGGTCTCCTTTGAGCGCTCAAACAACTCATCCACCGCAGGTGCCTCGGTCTGGCTCAAATGCCACGGTGCCAGAACCGGCTGGTAACCCAACACACACTGAAACGGGGATAGGTTAGTGGAGGAGTGACGGAGAGAGTTGTGTGCCATCTCGGCCCAGGGAATGAACTCCGCCCACTCCTCCGGCCGGTCCTGACAATAAGACCTCAGAAACCCCCCCACGTCTTGGTTCACTCTTTCCACCTGCCCGTTACTCTCGGGGTGAAATCCTGAGGTGAGGCTGACCGATACTCCCAGATGTTTCATGAACGCCCTCCACACCCTGGATGTGAATTGGGAACCCCGGTCAGACACTATGTCCTCAGGCACCCCGTAGTGCCGGACAACATGAGTGAACAGGGCCTCCGCCGTTTGCCGAGCGGTCGGGAGACCGGGCAATGGGAGGAGGCGACAGGACTTAGAAAAACGATCCACAACGACCAGGATCGTCGTTTTCCCCTGTGACGGCGGAAGGTCCGTCACAAAGTCCACCGACAGGTGCGACCACGGCCGTTGTGGAACGGGTAGAGGTTGTAGTTTACCTCTGGGTAGGTGTCTAGGCGCCTTGTACTGTGCGCACACCGAGCAGGAGGAAACATACGTCCTCACGTCCTTAGCCAAAGTGGGCCACCAGTACTTTACATTCAAGCAGCGCACTGTCCTCCCGGTGCCAGGATGACCAGAGGAGGGTGAAGTGTGGGCCCACGCGATCAAACGGTCACGAACACCGAACGGCACGTATCTGACCGAAACCCCGGATAAACCTCTGGTAGTAGTTGGCAAACTGACAGAACGACAGATATACGGGACCCAAAAGCGGACACGGAGACAGAGATAAGATTGACTGTTTAATATGATATCTGGGGCAGTACAGGCTCGTAGTCAATGACAGGCAATGTTCGTAACCGGGGATCAGAAGAATGGTAGTACAGAGGAGTAGGCAGGCTCGTAATCCGTAATGCAGGCAGAGTTCGTTTGGCAGCAGATCAGAAGGTCGAAGGCACATGAGGGCTAGACAGGAACGTAATCCAACAGGCAGGTAGAGGTCCAAATACCGGGAAACAGACTGGCAGAGTTAGAAATACAAGAAAGTGCTGGAAACGACTGACTAGGCAAGACGATCTGGCAAAACCCCAACAGAACCCAAGGGACTAAATACCCAAACTGATTGATGAAGGAGATAGGGTGCACCTGGTGTGGGGAGGGGACAAACACAGACAAGTGAAACAAATCAGGACATGACAGTACCCCTCCCCCTACGGCCGCCACCTGGCGACCGACCCGGGTGCATACCTGGCTGACCGGGATGCCGTCGATGAAAGTCGGCGATGACCTCCCGGTCGAGGATGTCCCTGGTAGAGACCCAAGACCGCTCCTCTGGCCCGTAGCCCTCCCAGTCAACCAGGTACTGGAAACCCCGGCCCCGGGGACGGACTTTCAGGAGGCGACGCACCGTCCAGGCAGGTTGGTTGTCAATAACCCGAGGAGGAGGAGCAGGCCTAGGAACAGGAGACAAAGGACAATGAGAGACAGGTTTTACACGGGACACATGAAAGGTAGGATTAATGCGGAGGGACCGGGGCAACATGAGGCGTATAGCTGAACGGTTGATAACCCGGGAGATCTGATAAGGGCCGATGTAACGGGATGAAAGCTTGCGACTCTCCACCCGAAGGGGCAGATCTCGGGTGGACAGCCACACCCTCTGGCCAACACGGTAATGGGGAGCCGGGGTTCTGCGACGGTCGGCCTGCCGCCGATACCTGGCATTGGTGCGTATCAACACAGCCCGGGCTTTTCTCCATGTCCGACGACAGCGGCTTACGAACAACTGGGCCGACGGGACGCCAACCTCCTCTTCTTGCTCCGGAAACAGCGGAGGCTGGTAGCCCAAGGAGCACTCGAAGGGGGAAAGCCCCGTAGCGGAGGAGGGCAGGGTGTTGCGGGCATATTCCACCCAAACAAGTTGCCGGCTCCAGGTGGTAGGATTGTCAGAGACCAGGCACCGTAGCACAGTCTCTAGGTCCTGATTGGCCCGCTCCGATTGACCGTTTGACTCTGGATGAAATCCTGAAGACAGACTGATAGATGATCCAATAAGGGTGCAGAAAGCCCTCCAAAACTGGGAGGTGAATTGAGGACCCCGATCAGAGACAATGTCCATGGGTAGTCCGTGGATCCTAAAGACGTGCTGCACCATCAGTTGGGCCGTCTCCTTGGCCGATGGCAGCTTAGGCAGGGCGATGAAGTGTGCTGCCTTCGAGAACCGGTCCACTATGGTGAGGATCGCGGTATTGCCGTCGGATTGCGGCAGGCCTGTGACAAAATCCAGGGAGATGTGCGACCATGGACGATGAGGGACCGGAAGAGGCTGTAGGAGACCAGCCGGGGCCTGGCGGGGCGTCTTGTTTTGGTTGCACACCGTGCAGGCAGAGACAAAAGAGGGGACATCCACTCCCATGGTGGGCCACCAAAACCTTCGACGTATAAATGCCAGTGTCCGGCGAGAACCGGGGTGGCAGGTCAGTCTTGATGAATGGCCCCATACCAGGACTCGGGATCGGACAGGGTCTGGCACGAACAGGCAGCCTGGCGGACCCCCTCCGGGGTCAGGGCTCAACTGTTGTGCGTTACGCACATCCTCTTCAATACCCCAGGCCAAGGATGTAGCCAAACAAGAGACAGGGAGAATGTGCTCATTACCTTGGACAGCAGCAGGACTGAACACACGGGAGAGGGCATCCGGTTTAGTGTTCTTAGAACCGGGTCGATAAGACAGGGTGAAATTAAAGCAAGTAAAAAACAGAGCCCACCTGGCTTGTCGGGCATTGAGCCTCCTGGCTGAGCGTAGATACTCTAGATTCTTGTGGTCTGTCCACACAAGAAATGGTTGTTCCGCTCCCTCCAGCCAATGTCTCCACTCCTCCAGTGCCGTCTTGATCGCCAGCAACTCCCTGTTGCCGACGTCATAGTTAACTTCAGCAGGTGTCAGACGACGGGAGAGGAATGCACAGGGGTGCAGCTTCTGGTCGCTGTCCGACCTTTGTGACAACACGGCCCCCACGCCGACATTGGAGGCGTCCACCTCCACCACAAACTGCCGGGCCGGATCTGGGTGAATCAGAATGGGGGCTGAAGTGAAGCGCTGTTTGAGAGCAGCAAAGGCCTGGGCTGCTTGGGAAGACCATACAAAGCTCACTTTAGTCGAGGTTAGTGCAGTGAGTGGGGCTGCCAAAATACTGTAATTTCGAATGAATCGCCGATAACAATTGGCAAACCCCAGGAAGCGTTGCAGATCCAAGCGTGAAGAGGGCTGTGGCCAATCAGTGACGGCTTGGACCTTGCCTGGATCCATTCGGATGCTACCCGCAGCCACTATGTAACCCAGGAAAGGAATGACAGAGCGATGGAACTCACACTTTTC
Organism: Thymallus thymallus; assembly: GCA_023634145.1. Taxonomy (NCBI): domain Eukaryota; kingdom Metazoa; phylum Chordata; class Actinopteri; order Salmoniformes; family Salmonidae; genus Thymallus; species Thymallus thymallus. The sequence continues at coordinate 11,968,834 of CM042384.1, read as the reverse complement.
TGCTTTTACAAACAGTTGGTTCTCTAATAATCGCTGGAGGACCTGACGTACGTGTGCCGTGTGTTCCTGGGCCGAGTGGGAGAAAATCAAAATGTCATCCAGATACACAAAAACAAAACGATTAATCATGTCCCGGAGCACATCGTTTACCAGAGCCTGGAAGACAGCGGGAGCATTAGTCAACCCAAATGGCATCACCAGGTATTCATAGTGTCCACTAGCAGTGTTAAACGCAGTCTTCCATTCATCACCTTCTCTTATCCGTACCAAGTGGTACGCGTTTCGGAGGTCCAGTTTTGAGAAGATCGTGGCTCCCTGGAGCAATTCAAAAGCGGAGGCCAGCAGAGGGAGTGGATATCGGTTCTTCACCGTGATGTCATTAAGACCCCGGTAATCAATGCATGGGCGAAGAGTCTTATCCTTTTTGGCTACGAAGAAAAACCCTGCGCCAGCAGAAGAGGAAGATGGCCGAATGATCCCAGCCCTGAGGGAGGTCTCCACATAATCTGCCATGGCCTTAGTCTCCGGACCGGACAAGGAATACAGACGTCCACGGGGGGGTGATGTGCCTGGATGGAGGTCTATGGCACAGTCGTATGGCCGATGGGGTGGTAGCGAGGTAGCCCGAGACTTATTGAAAACCTCCCTTAGATCCCAGTATTCAGGGGGAACAGATGACAGATCGATGTCCTCCGTGGCCTGTGAAACCTGTCTGGTTATAACATGAGGTGCAGCCTTCAGACAATGAGCAAGGCAAAAAGGGCTCCAGTTAGTAACAGAACCGGTAGTCCAATCTATGTGAGGGTTGTGCTTAACAAGCCAAGAATGGCCTAACACAATTGGAGCATTAGGGGAATGTAGGGGCAGGAACTGGATCTCCTCCCTGTGGTTGCCAGACAGAATCAGGGTAACGGGCATCGATATCTGAGACACCTGCCCAATAGAACGACCGTCCAGGGCTGTGGCCTCGATGGGTGTGCTTAGAGGGCGTGAAGGAATGCCTAATTTGACCATAAGGGAATTATCAATAAAACACTCGTCAGCTCCTGAATCTATAAGGACATTTACTCTAAGGGTTTGGGAATCCCAAATAATGGTGGCAGGAAAAGGAAAACGAACCGGGGATACCCACAGGGTTTTGGTTTGACTCACCCGTATTCCTGCAGTTACGAATGAGCCCGCCCTTTTTAATGGACAACCGGCTGCATAATGTCCCTTCTTTCCACAGTAGAGGCAGCTGCGACTGTCTATCCTGCGTTGACGTTCCTCGGCCGTCAGTTGTGTCCTTCCTATCTGCATGGGTTCAGATGTCAGGACTTCGGAATCACTCGATGGTTCTCGGAAGTATTCGGGTGATGCCGTTACTCCCGGTGACGCTCTGCTACCCAATCCGCCGAAATGCGGAAGTGCCTGGGCAGGACGACGATTTTCTCTCTCCCGGTTACGTTCCTGAAGCCTACTGCCTATACGCATGGCAATGGAGATGAGACTATCTAAACTGGGAGGCACCTCTCGGGCGGCGAGCTCATCTTTAATGGAATCACATAATCCATCGTAAAATGCATCGAGCAGAGCCTCGGAATTCCATGAGCACTCCGCTGCCAGGGTCCGGAATTTAATGGAGTAATCCGACACGCTGCTAGTCCCCTGTCTTAGATTTAACAGCTGACGTGCCGCTTCTCTGCCGGATACTGGAGCGTCGAAAACTTTTTTTACCTCCGCAGTAAACGCTGCCAGGCTGTAACAGACTGGAAGTTGCTGGTCCCAGATCGGCGTAGCCCAGGCCAGGGCTCGCCCCGTCATCATGGTTATCATATATGCGACCCGTGACTTCTCTGTGGGAAAGGAGGATGGCTGCAACTCAAAGATACGCGAGCATTGGGACAAAAACGGACCACAATAACTCGAATCACCTGAGAACCGTTCGGGAGCAGGTAAGTGCGGCTCTCTTAGGGATACCGGGGAAGGTGTTGGGTTGCTGGGTATAGGTGGGGCAGGAGACGGGGAAGAAGCGCTCTGTGCCGGTAGCGCCAGTGTTAATCTCTCCAAGTGTTGGAGCAGGCATTCGGTGACCCGCTGCTGGTTATCTCTCTGCTCACGGATTTCCTCTGCTATTGAACGTAGCACCTCCTCGTGTCGACCCACAACAACCTCTTGGTGGGCTATTGCGTTCTGTAGATGGGTCAACTCCGCTGGGTCCGTCATGGCCAGATCGTTCTGACAGAACGACAGATATACGGGACCCAAAAGCGGACACGGAGACAGAGATAAGATTGACTGTTTAATATGATATCTGGGGCAGTACAGGCTCGTAGTCAATGACAGGCAATGTTCGTAACCGGGGATCAGAAGAATGGTAGTACAGAGGAGTAGGCAGGCTCGTAATCCGTAATGCAGGCAGAGTTCGTTTGGCAGCAGATCAGAAGGTCGAAGGCACATGAGGGCTAGACAGGAACGTAATCCAACAGGCAGGTAGAGGTCCAAATACCGGGAAACAGACTGGCAGAGTTAGAAATACAAGAAAGTGCTGGAAACGACTGACTAGGCAAGACGATCTGGCAAAACCCCAACAGAACCCAAGGGACTAAATACCCAAACTGATTGATGAAGGAGATAGGGTGCACCTGGTGTGGGGAGGGGACAAACACAGACAGGTGAAACAAATCAGGACATGACACAAACCCTAGAAACCGCTGCACCTCCTTTACCGTGGTGGGAGTCGGCCAATTACGCACGGCCGAAATGCAGTCTACCTCCATCTCCACCCCGGACGTGGAAATACGATATCCCAAAAAGGAGACGGATTGTTGGAAAAACAGACACTTCTCTGCCTTGACATACAGGTCATGCTTCAACAGTCTCCCAAGCACTCTGCGTACCAGGGCCACATGCGCGGTGCGTGTAGCGGAGTATACCAATATGTCATCGATATACACCACTACACCCTGCCCGAGCAGGTCCCTGAAGATCTCGTCTACAAAGGATTGAAAGACTGCTGGAGCATTCTTCAACCCATATGGCATGACGAGGTATTCATAATGCCCTGAGGTAGTGCTAAAGGCTGTTTTCCACTCATCCCCTTTTCGGATACGCACCAGATTGTAAGCGCTCCTGAGGTCTAGTTTTGTGAAAAAACGCCCCATGCATTGATTCTATGGCACTGGCTATGAGGGGCAGCGGGTAGCTGTATCCCACAGTGATACGATTTATCCCCCTATAGTCAATGCACGGGCGTAGTTCTCCCTCCTTCTTCTTCACAAAAAAGAAACTCGAGGAGGCAGGGGAAATGGAGGGCCGAATGTATCCCTGTCGCAGTGATTAGGAGACATATGTCTCCATAGCCTCCGTCTCAGCCTGCGACAAGGGATACACATGGCTCCGAGGAAGGGCAGCGTCCACCAGGAGATTTATCCCACAGTCCCCTCGTCGATGGGGTGGTAATTGAGTCGCCTTCTTCTTACAGAAGGCGAGAGCCAAATCGGCATATTCAGAGGGAATGTGGATGGTAGGCGCCTGGTCTGAACTCTCCACCGTGGTAGCACCCACGGAAACACCCACACACCTACCCAAGCACCCTCGAGACCATCCCTCCAGAGCTCTCCGTTTCCATGAAATTTTGGGGTCGTGACAGACTAACCAGGGAATGCCCAACACCACAGGAAACGCAGGCGAATCAATGAGAAATAGCTCAATACTCTCCTCATGATCCCCCTGCGTCACCATTCTAAGCGGCGCTGTGATCTCCCCGATTAGCCCAGACCCCAAAGGACGACTGTCTAAAGCATGTACAGGGAAGGGAATATTCAAAGACACAATAGGAATCCCTAACTTCCGGGCAAACGCCCGGTCCATAAAATTACCAGCTGCGCCTGAATCGACTAGCGCCCTATGCTGGGAATGCGGGGTACATACAGGGAACACTACAGACACACACATATGAACAACGGAGGGCTCTGGGTGAGTTTGGTGCTGACTCACCTGGGAAGGCCCGACAGTGCTCTGCCTGCCATCTCGACTCCCAGGAGGGTCCGTCCAACACCGGCTCGCCGTGTGTCCTCGGCGGCCACAGTTGGTGCAGGAGAAAACCCTCCCTCCGGTCTCCCTGGAAGCAGTCCCTCCCAACTCCATGGGTGTAGGAGTGGGTAGGCTGACAGGCTGGTTTGCCGGACCCTGATCGGGACGTCCTCGGGTGGCCAACAGATTATCCAGCCTGATGGACATGTCCACCAGCTGGTCCAGGGTGAGGGTGGCATCCCTGCAGGCCAACTCCCGACGGACGTCCTCTCGGAGACTACACCGATAGTGGTCGATCAGGGCCCGATCATTCCAGCCTGCGCTCGCCGCCAGGGTCCGGAAATCCAAGGCGAACTCCTGTGGGCTCCTCTTCCCCTGACGCAGGTGGAATAGGCGTTCTCCCGCCGATCTACCCTCGGGCGGATGGTCAAATACCGCCCGAAACTGGCGGGTGAACTCATCGTAGTGGTCCAACGCCGCACCTCCCGTAAACTATGCGCCGTTGGCCCACAGCAAGGCCCTCCCATCCAAACAGGAGATGAGAGCCGAAACTTTCTCTCGCTCCGAAGGCGCCGGGTGGATGGTGACCAGGTATAACTCCATTTGTAGCAGGAACCCCTGGCACTCCATCGCTCTGCCCGCGTACGCCCTCGGGAGCGAGAGTCGTATCCCACCTTGACCCGATACAGGAGGAGGGTTCAACGGAACCATGGAGGGAGCTGGGGGAGAAATGGGAGGCCCCGTCTGTCCCCAACGCTCCATGGTGGACAGCACTCTGTCCATCCCGCTCCCCAGGCGCTGCAACATGTCCTCATGCTGTTGCCCCCTCTCCTCCACTTAGACAGGCGCGCTGGCCCCACCTGCTGCTTCCATATCGGGTCGGTGATTCTGTGAGTGCTGTCGCACGGAAGGCGTAGTGGAAGCAGGCGCAGGGAGGCAGGAGAGTATCGAGAATAACCACTATTTATTATTACGGAAAACAAACTCTCCGGTCTGAACAAAAGGGGGAGCTACGAAACAACGTTAGCTCCCATACACACTCATAGTACAATAATCACTGACAGGGACCCGGGGTGTGCAGAGGGAATAAGACGCACCCACAATTAGTGAACAAATGGGGAACAGGTGCTGAAACGAAACAGCGCAGACAAACACTGAGTGGTGGGTCGGTGGTGGCTAGTACTCGGGCGACGTCGATCTATTTCGGCAGCCCGCCCGAGGGAAGGGAGCAACTCCAGCCGAAGTCGTGACAACAACAGGTTAATGAGAAGGGTGTGCTTGAAAGCATGCACATAACTCTGCAATGTTGGGTTGTATTGGAGAGAGTCTCAGTCTTAAATCATTTTCCACACACTGCCTGTATTTAGTTTCCATTCTAGTGAGGGCCAAGAATCCACTTTACATAGGTACATGGTTGCAAATGGCATCAGTGTCTTAACAGCACAATTTGCCAAGGCAGGATACTCTGAGCGCAGCCCTATCGAGAAATCTGGCAGTGGCTTCTGATTAAATTCAAATTTCACAGAACCGCTTGTTGCAATTTTGATGAGGATCTCTTGTTCTTCGTTTCGGGAAAGTACCAGAGTAATTGCGCACCCAGCTCACTCAGGTGCTTTGTTATATCACATTTGACATTGTCCGTAAGCTTGAGTTCATTTGCACACAATAAATCATACAATGATGGAAAGACCTGTGTGTTGTCCTTGTTAAGGCAGACAGAGAAGGGCTCCAACTTCTTAATCATAGCCTCAATTTTGTCCTGCACATTGAATATAGTTGCAGAGAGTCCCTGTAATCCTAGATTCAGATCATTCAGGTGAGAAAAAACATCAACCATATTGGCCAGTCGTGTGAGAAACTCGTTATCATGCAAGCAGTCAGACAAGTGAAAATGATGGTCAGTAAACAAAACCTTAAGCTCGTCTCTCAATTCAAAAAAATGTGTCAATACTTTGCCCCTTGATTACCAGCGCACTTCTGTAAGTTGTAAAAGCGTTACATGGTCGCTGCCCATATCATTGCATAATGCAGAAAATACACAAGAGTTCAGGGGCCTTGCTTTAACAAAGTTAACCATTTTCACTGTAGTGTCCAAAACATCTTTCAAGCTGTCTGGCATTCTCTAGGCAGCAAGAGCCTCTAGGTGGATGCTGCAGTGTATCCAAGTGGAGTCGGGAGCAACTGCTTGCACGCGCATTACCACTCTACTATGTCTTCCTGTCATTGCTTTTGTGCCATCAGTACAGATACCAACACATCTTGACCACCAAAGTCCATCTGATGTCACAAAGCTGTCCAGTTCTTTAAAAATATCCTCTCCTGTTGTCCTGGTTTCCAGTGGTTTGCAGAAGAGGATGTCTTCCTTAATTGACCCCCCATAAACGTAACGGCCATATACCAGGAGCTGTTCCAGGACCGCCATGTCTGTTGACTCATCCAGCTGTAACGCATAGAATTCACTGGCTTGTATGCAAAGCAGTAATTGTTTCAAAACATCTCCTGCCATTTCACTGATTCGTTCGTGAAACAGTGTTGTTTAACATTTTTATTTGGCGTACCCCCGACGGTACCCCAGTTCGGGAATAGCCGACGTAGAGGATGCCCTGTCTGTCTGAATTGTATCAATTACCAATGAGGGAAACCCTGCAGCTACAATGCGGTCACGTTCAGGAATCACACCCACAACTTCGGTATGCTGGGTTTGGGGTGCCATAGCTTGCCGTTCACTTGTGACAGGAGGTCCACTTGAAGAGGGAGTTCCCATGGTTGGGAGGTTGTTAGCTGTACAAGGTCTGAAAACCAGTGATGCTGTGGCCAATGTGGAGCATCAAGTAGAACTGATGAGCTCTCGAGACTGATCTTCCTCAAGACCTGAAAAAGCTAAGTAATTGGTGAAAACGCATACAGAAGTCCCCTTGTCCCTCTGTGTGATACGGCATCGACACCCTGGTGGTTGATGTGCTCAACCACAGTTGTGTTGTCTGTCAGTACTGGGATGAAGTGCCGGAGCGCAAGGTGAACCGCCTTGAGCTCCAGTATGTTGATGTGAGCCGTTGTCCATGGTGCTGACCATACACCATGGACCCCTGATTGGTTCATGACTGCTCCCTGTTCAAGACTGCTCCCCATCCCTGTAAGGAGGTATCTTTGGTCAAAGTCACCTGGTTATGAACTGCGCCAAGGAGAACTCCACTGGAGTTCGAAGTGCTAGGCGCCCCCATTGTATTACACTCCAACAACTAATTGAAATTGTCAGCTTTTTGTGTTTGTCCCTTCTGGGACATAGAATATGTCTGTTGTACCAGCACTTTATTATCAGCATGTGGAGCAAGCTCAATGGTACAAGATGGACTGCAGCAGCTAGGAGGCCTAGGAGCCTCTGATTCTCTAGCACTGTCACCTGTTTTCTCAATTTGAATGTTGAAAGACAATTTGTCAAAGATACAAATCTTTCTGGAGAGTGTTGCTCACATAATTTGAGTGTCGAGTGTCAAGCCCAGGAAGTACACATACTGAGTGGGGACCAGAGAACTCTTTTCCAAGTTCATTGTTAGTCCCAACTCGGAGAGGTGATGTGAGACCATGGATGTGTGTGCCAAAGCTTGGATTTGTGACCCTGCACAAGCAGTGCATTCGGAAAGTATTCAGACCCCTCAGCTTTTTCCAAATGTAGTTACATTAGTTTTTTTCTTCATCAATCTACACACAATACCCCATAATGACAAAGCGAAAACAAAGGCAAATCTCAGGTATTGTCTGTGTGCTGGTAGAATGGGGATATGAAAGTATGTTCCTTTCAGGTCTACTGTGGTGAACCAATCGCCTGGTTGTACTGACTGAAGATGTCAGGTTCTGCCCTTTTTGGCACCAGAAAATAAATTGAGTAGAAATCAATTAGACCCATCACAGCACTACCAGACTAAGCCCACCTCAACTCAGCACAGCTCTATGTAACCAGTGTGAAACAGCTAGCTAGTTAGCGGTGCGTGCTAGTAGCGTTTCTATCGGTGACATCACTCGCTCTGAGACCTTGAAGTAGTTGTTTCCCTTGCTGTGCAAGAGGCCGTGGCTTTTGTTGAGCATTGGGTAACGATGCTTTGAGGGTCCCTGGTGCGAGCCCAGGTACGGGCAAGGAGAGGGACGGAAGCAAAGCTGTTACATCTACACATCACCGACCACCACCCTACGATTTGGCAAAACACTGTTCAGGTAGTGCACCACATGATGCAGTACACATCATGTATCATTCACATTATCTGCCCACCAATGCTGAGTTTGGAGCTTCGGCAGCCACACTGCCCTCCGCACCACCCTTCTCAATTCCCCCCACAGCCTCCCTCCCAGGCTAGTTTTGGTTACCCTCCCTACTCCCATCCCCAGTACAGGCCTGGGAGAGTCCTGCCCCCCATGGCAGCCCCAACCCTGCAACAGGATTCACACCAAGGCCTCCTGTGTTTTTTTTACAAGATGAATGGCTTGGTTTCATTTTCAGTGCTAGGCCAGTAGTAGGATACTTAGACTAGAGAGGGTTGGAAGCTTGCATTTAAACAAACCCTCATTGCTATATTGACCACAATTTCCTTCCTCTTCCAGTCTAGACTATTTGTATTGACTGAAGCCAGTGCCAGTTAAATAAACACACATCTCCTTGACATCAAGGTTTAGCATAATAAAAAGGTAAACCATATTAAATCAAGGTAGAATATAATAACCAATATATCTAAAATGCATTTCCCAGAGAAAATCAAACCTCATTTTAAACAACTCAAATGTACCTACTAAATAAAACATAAAACCACACTATTTTTAAATGATTTATTGATTCTGAACCTGTGATATTACATGCATGTTTCCAACATTAAAAGTTACATCAATAGGTAGAAGGTTCAGGGATGGATTGGATTTGATTTATGTTGGGATGCACAATATTGTAATAGCCTAATACAAAATTGATCTATATACTGTAAGTATAGCTGCCTGGTCAATTCCTGTGTTTGCTTTGTGACCCCAGAAAAACACGCACATATTCACTTTCTGACCACTTTCTTCATAAACAAAATAGTCCACTGTGTCAGATGCTTAAAATATAGGCCCAATTCCCAATTCAAAGAGGATAGAAATAGCATTATCAAATCATGAAACTAAACACAACGAAAGATAATGTTGGTAAAAAAATATGAAAGTTCTGAAAGGAGAGAAACAGTGGTTCATTTCTCCTCTTTGCCTTTAGTTTTCCTGTACACCATTTCTCTGAAGCTGGAGAGGATTTTGCTCTCCCTCTTTCTCCTTTCCTCCTGGTTGAAAGATGCCAGGGCTCTTTTTTCATCAGCACTGTAGATCTGGTTTTCCTTTCTCAGACGCACAGCCTCCATACGACGATGTCTGGGGGTTACAAAATTGCAATGAGCGTTACACAAAGCCATCAACCAAATGTGTAAAATATGATGAAATATTTGAAATGTCAAAATGTAAACAGAAGAGTACTAATGTACCTGCTACCGCTCATCACGAAGCCAGACATCTCAAAGGTTGCGATTTCATTGCTGGTCAACCCTATTTCACCTCTTCTTGGGATACGCTTGCCTGCTTTCACGTACTCCGCCATAGCGGCACCCTCACCTGGCAGCAGCGCATGACCAAAACTAGGAGGAAAAGGTATGTAAATCATTTGGCCGTTCATTGATAATAAAAAATAAAGAATAGAGCTGCATTTTAAAAGCTGAATATTGTGTTGAAGCAAGTTGTATGTACCAAGCAACAGACTAAAAACTTGGGTCATATTCTAGAATGTTAGAAAGATCCTTCTATGTAAAGAGATACTCACTCAAGAGGCTTGTCGTCCTGGGATAGGTGGGTGAGTGGGGCCTCAGGGCCCACCATGTGTTCGTCGATGCAGGTCCTTTCCACCCACAGATCCCCGTTGGCGTCCTCCTCCTCTGACCCGTCGCTGCTGGAGTCGCTTGCTGACTGCTTGCGGTTCTTCTTCGCCTTCCTCTTCTTGGACTTCTTTGACCTGTGCGGAGAAGCCAAAACACGGGTGAGGAATGTCATGCATTCGTTATGGACAGTTGACTAGAGGTAGAATGTAGATGTGAGTGAACTTACTTTTTGCTCTTCCTCTTCTTCTTCTTTTTCACTTCCTCGTCTGAAAGACAACTAAATTAGGAGGGTGAAATAAACTTAGCCAGACAAGCAGCCTTTGTAATTGAATTTAATATTTATGAAGGTGAAACATTTCTCACCACCAGAGTCCGACTCTGACTCGCTGTCATTGGAGTGTTTCTTGTTCTTCTTCTTTTTGGATTTCTTCTTTTTCTTTTTCTTCTTCTTATCATCTATGAATTATAGTGCACTTGTCTTGATCTCTCACCCATTCAAGGGTGTAATCAGAACATACATTTGACTTACTACGTAATATAGTATGCCCAGTTTACACTTTGTTCTTGACTAGTCAATGTATGTCATTTAGTAAGACGTAGGCTAACTGAGAACAGACTTTCATAGAAGGATTATTATAAAGGCTAATTTAGCATACTCACCCGATGAGCTTGAATCTGAGCTGCTATTTTTCACATCCTCTTCAACTGGGGTATGTTCATCAGAGCTTATTGAAAAAGGACACAAATGTATCTAAATGTAGATCATTTGATAGTTGGTGTGTATAGCCCAACTCTTGGAACTCATGTACTTGATTAGTCAGATCAGATGCATGATAATTACTTACTCTGGTGCCATTACTCTTGGTGAATAGCCCCAGACCTCAGGTGATCCAAGTTCACCAATTCTCTCCCTCTCTTGTAACCGCCTAGAATGAAATTCATATCATTAGAAATATACAAGAAATACATTAAACCTTGTGACCAACAACGCAAAGTTGTTGGAGAAGAATGTTCTGAATGGACAACAGTAGTAGCAAAAACTGGAACAAAAAGGAAATTGTTTAAATTTGGAGTGAAGGATACATGTATGAATGATAATGAACCGCTTGTTGTTGGGATGCGTTTGTTTCGTAAGGATATGTGGGAAACCCGTTTGAGGTGTCAAATGGTGAAGTATGCGCTGGGAAAAGTAGAGTCTGTCAGTGTGACCAGGAGTAGTCTTATTTGTATTAATTATATTTCACAACAAACTATAGTTTTGGCAAGTCGGTTAGGACATATACTTTGTGCATGACACAAGTAATTCTTCCAACAACTGTTTACAGACAGATTATTTCACTTATAATTCACTATATCACAATTCCAGTGGGTCAGAAGTTTACATACACTAAGTTGACTGTGCCTTTAAACAGCTTGGAAAATTCCAGAAAATGATGTCATGGCATTAGAAACTTCTAATTGACATCCTTTGAGTCAATTGGAGGTGTACCTGTGGATGTATTTCAAGGCCTACCTTCAAACTCACATTATGGGAAAATCAAAAGAAATCAGCCAAGACCTCAGAAAAAAAATTGTAGACCTCCACAAGTCTGGTTCATCCTTGGGAGCAATTTCCAAACGCCTGAAGGTACCATGTTCATCTGTACAAACAATAGTACGCAAGTATAAACACCATGGGACCACGCAGACGTCATACCGCTCAGGAAGGAGGCACGTTCTGTCTCCTAGAGATGAACATACTTTGGTGGGAAAAGTGCAAATCAATCCAAGAACAGCAGCAAATGACCTTGTGAAAATGCTGGAGGAAACAGGTACAAAAGTATCTACATCCACAGTAAAACGAGTCCTATATCGACATAACCTGAAAGGCCGCTCAGCAAGACAGAAGCCACTGCTCCATAAAAAAGCCAGACTACGGTTTGCAGCTGCATATGGTGACAAAGAACGCACTTTTTGGAGAAAAGTCCTCTGGTCTGATGAAACAAAAATAGAACTGTTTGGCAATAATGACCTTCGTTATGTTTGGAGGAAAAAGGGGGAGGCTTGCAAGCCGAAAAACACCATCCCAATCGTGAAGCACGGGGGTGGCAGCATCATGTTGTGAGGGTGCATTACTGCAGGAGGGACAGGTGCACTTCACAAAATAGATGGAATCGTGTTGTGGTGGTGTGAGCAGAACCACCTTCAGCTCAACATCAGCAAAACTAAGGAGATGGTGGTGGACTTCAGGAGAACCAAGGCACAACTGACTGCAGTCCCTATAAAGGGGATGGATGTGGAAATGGTTGAGTCATACAAGTTCCTGGGTGTCCATATGGACAACAGACTGGAATGGGCTGGTAACACCGGGGCCCTGTACCAAAAGGGCCAGAGCCGACTCTACTTTCTGAGGAGGCTCAGGTCCTTCAACGTGTGCAGTAAACTACTGCATACCTTCTACCAGTCTGTGGTGGCCAGTGCCATCTTTTTTGCAGTGGTGTGCTGGGGAGCAAACATCAAAGCCGGTGATGCTTCTCGGGTAAATAAGCTGATCAGGAAGGCTAGCTCTGTCCTGGGGATGAGCCTTGACACTCTAGAGGAGGTGGCGGAGAGACGGATCCTGGCCAAACTGCTGGCCATCATGGACAACGTCACCCACCCTCTGCACGCTATGGTTATGACGCAGAGGAGCACTTTCAGTCACAGACTGATCCCACCACGGTGTGCCAGAGAGCGCTACAGGAGGTCCTTCCTGCCGGCGGCTATGAGACTATATAATGCCTCACCGGGGTGCCGTGCCGTCGGCAACATAGATCTGGAACTGTTGGGGTGCTAGGACCTAGTTTAACAATTATGCATCCATCCGTGAGTAACTCTGGTCCGTCAGCACTCATCCACTCAGGACCTATTTATTCATACAGGTCTGTATATACATACTCATGTACAGTTGTTATATTATATCACATGCAATATTGTAAGTAATTATTGGACGTAGGCATTCACTCAGGAATGTATATTAGTATCCTGCCAGTTGCACCTTTTCTCATTGCTTTTAGTATATCGAATGTGCAATACGTGCAGTTGTCTGTAATTAAACCCTGCGCACTAAGGACTGTATTTTAAGGGAATTACTATTATTACCCCAAATGATATACACACATTTAGCTATTAAAGTATCTCTTCCTGTCATTTACCTGTACAGTTTGTGTAAACATGCAAGTATTCACTTATCTGTAAATATAACTGTATACCTAACTGTACAGCTAATTTAACCATGCAAAATTTTCACTTACCTGTTCATTTACCCAGTCTGTCTATTAAGTAAACTATTATTACCCTCGCTCATATCATACGCATTTTTAGCTACTGAAGTATTTCTCTGCCATCGACCTGTATAGTATAGTTAACCATCCAACATCCACCAACGTATAGTGTACATATTCAGTCAACCACCCATACTATGCAATGTCCTTTTTATAGCTTTTTTTTGCACTCCAGATATCTTGTATTTCTATACTTTTTCATACTGCCGCTCTATGTATCATGTACCGTGTATCTGTCTTTTGTGTACTTTCGTTCTGGCATTTTGCACCTGCCCTGTGTTTTGTTGTAGCTGCTTGACAATGAAATTTCCCCCCCGGGGGATCAATAAAGTACCTATCTATCTATCTATCGTGAGGAAGGAAAATGATGTAGATATATTGAAGTAACATCTCAAGACATCAGTCAGGAAGTTAAAGCTTGGTCGCAAATGGGTCTTCCAAATGGACAATGACCCCAAGCATACTTCCAAAGTCAAGGTATCGGAGTGGCCATCACAAAGCCCTGACCTCAATCCTATAGAAAATTTGTGGGCAGAACTGAAAAAGCGTGTGCAAGAAAGGAGGCCTACAAACCTGACTCAGTTAAACCAGTTCTGTCAGGAGGAATGGGCCAAAATTCACCCAACTTATTGTGGGAAGTTTGTGGAAGGCTACCCGAAAGTTAAACAATTTAAAGGCAATGCTACCAAATACTAATTGAGTGTATGTAAATTTCTGACCCACTGGGAATGTGATGAAAGAAATAAAAGCTGAAATAAATAATTATCTCTACTATTATTCTGACATTTCACATTCTTAAAATAAAGTGTTGATCCTAACTGACCTAAGACAGGGAATTTTTACTAGGATTAAATGTCAGGAATTGTGAAAAACTATTAATGATAAAACGAGCGATGTCGAGGCTAGTATGGGCTGCGATCGGGAGAGGAAGCTATGTATCGGTTAGGAAGTTCAGCGGAAGTGCAAAAGGTCTATTGTATCTGCGACCCTGTGCATGTTACTAATAAACTAATCTAATCTAATATTTTTGTCAATATACAATATTTTTCCTAGGCTAGAGGCACAGGATAAGCAAGTTCCAATAGCCGGAATCCACTTAGTCCAGAGTTAACAGACCTGAATCAAATGATCAAGGCTGTGATCAGTTGAGTCAGGTGTATTGGCATATTGGGTTGGAACAAACGTCAACAATCTGCTGAACCAGGAGATCATCTCTGCTTTGGCTAATTTTAAACAGGACTTTACAAACCCTTGAAATAATTTATCGTTAACTAACAAGAGTGGGTCAAGCGTTGCATTTGCACGGATACTAGTTAGCTGTGCATAAAAAGGTCTAAACAGCTGAGACCAGGTGGTAACTCATTAACTTGCGCGAGTGAACTCAGTTTACCTGGAGATGAAGGCGTCTTGTCTCTGGCGTTGAGCATCATCCCGTTCGTAGTAATCATTCCTGCCACCACCACCACCACCACCTCCGTATCTGCCAGCGCCGCCACCGCGCTGATCGGACCAGCTGTGGTTACTGTACCTCTCTCGAGACCTAGAACGACTGCGGGGGTTTTCCGTACGAAACCTTTTGGCATTTCTCTCTCTCATTTCTCTTTCCCTCTCGGACATTCGAGGAGGTTTAAGCTCATCTTCATGTCTGGGGGCCTTGGGCATGGGCCCAAAGACTGGACTGGAGTCGCGAGATCGACTGCCGCTGCCAGATCGGCTCCGTCGTCGTCTTCTGGGGCCTCTGTGTTCTTGATCGGACAGAGGCATAGGTAACGTGTTTTATGTCCGCTAATGCGGACAGACTAAATTCGATAGGTAGGTGAAGAATAAACAAGACTAGCTACCAAATCTAATATTTAGGCCACACGGAGTTGTTTATGCGCGAGTTCAGTAACAGGAAATGATTAGGTCCGTGCGACTGTAAACAGGTCCCCCTTGAAACATGTAGCACAATGCCTTTTAGTTCCGCGTAGTTAGCTGACGCTCTAGCAAATGTTGCTGTCTTAAATTTGGCCTCTGCGTTCCTCTAGAGCCTCCGCAATTGCGTCACTCTGATTCCATATGTGTTATTTCATCGTTTTGATGTCTTCACTATTATTATACAATGTAGAACATAGTAAAACAAATAAAGAAAAACCCTTGAATTAAAGACCGCATTTAACCCAACCCCTCGCAATCAGAGAGGTGCGGGGTGCTGCCTTAATCGATATACACGTCTTCGGCGCCCGGATGAGTAGGTGTTCTAAAACTTTTGACCGGTATCGTGTATATAATCATATATAGATTTGTGTGTATTGGGTAAATGTTGTGAAATTCTTACATTTTACTTGTTAGATATTACTGCACTGTCACAGCTAGAAGCACAATAATGTTGCTACACCCTCAATGACATCTGCTAAACACATGTATGTGAACAATAACATTTGATTTTAACTGACCTCTGAGAAGTGTGTAAGTCAGATGGCAGAAACAGTGTTCTTTGAAACTGCTAGGGAGTTAGGTGAAGATGAGAGTAATAATGAGTGGGTTACACTGGTGAAAAAGAAAGTTGTGGTGGAAATGTGGAAACCCATAGACTCTTTTTTTGATTAAGGGTTTTGGACAAATGTAACTTGGGAGATCCTTTTGAAGTTTAGTTAAATGTCCTGAATGTGTTGGTTGAGTGGCAACAGTGAGGGTAACAAGAAGTGGTCTTATTTTAAGATTACAGCAGAGGCATTGCAATAAATCCTATCAAAGGATGCTCTGCCCTCACAGGCCCATACATCTGTATATGGATGTTACTTAAATTGGAATGTGACGGAAGGAGTGGGATGGTTTTTTTATGTGGCAATTTTCGGTTCTTCTATAGTTTACCACCCGTACTGTAGGTGGCGGCATGCACCACTAACGATTGTTTTGGGACCGCCATAATACCATAGAATAAGAAAATATTTCGTTTGGAAAGAACAATCAATCAATCAATCATAAGGCTTGGCGTTGCAGGTAAATAACAAGTGTTACTTGTAGAAGCCAACCTCGTATATTGGCCCCATCCAATAATTTTGTCATTATGGATCAGCGCTTACCAAAAAGGCTGCAACATGTCGCGAACCCGGAAGAGAACATCCCTCCCCTATTAATATCTAGCCAACTAACGTTAAGCTAAAGCGACTGTAGATCCAATATCAAGCTGCATTTCCCTAATATGCATGTGAACGAATATATTGTATAGATACTAGGCTGTCTTAAATCACATTTATGTGATTGGCATGCAAGACTCAATTGTGTAGACCGGCCTTTGTTAGTGAATGGTGTTAGGCTAACTAGCCAGTAACCTACAAACAATGCTGATACGTTTTCGCTCATTCCTACAAAATGGATTATGCAGTAGTGATGTGAAGTTAGGCTCATTTCCGACTCTTGTCCTTTTGACTGGTTAAGTAAAAAAATTAAATAATCTTTCGACTAATTTCGCTAATTTGAGTCAGTAATGCCCAGGGCATGGAGGACTCCCTACCGCCCGGCTAACGATGAACTGAAAACTCGAAGGAGTACATCTACAGTCTAGGGCCAAAAGTTGAGAATGACACGAGTATTGGTCTCCACAAAGTTTGCTGCTTCAGTGTTCTTAGATCTTTGTCAGTAGTTACTATGTTATACTGAAGTATAATTACAAGTATCCCATAAGTGTCAAAGGCTTTCATTGACAATGACATTCAGTTTATGCAAAGAGTCAATATTTGCAGTGTTGACCCTTCTTTTTCAAGACCTCTGCAATCTGCCCTGGCATGCTGTCAATTAACTTCTGGGCCACATCCTGACTGATGGCAGGCCATTCTTGCATAATCAATGCTTGGAGTTTGTCAGAAGTTGTGGGTTTTTGTTTGTCCACCCGCCTCTTGAGGATCGACCACAAGTTGCCAAAATGTCGATGTGTTGTTCCCCGAGCCACTTAGTTATCACTTTTGCCTTATGGCAAGGTGCTCCATCATGCTGGAAAAGGCATTGGTCGTCACCAAACTGTTCTTGGATGGTTGGGAGAAGTTGCTCTCGGAGGATGTGTTGGTACCATTCTTTATTTATGGCTGTGTTCTTAGGCAAAATTGTGAGTGAGCCCACTCCCTTGGCTGAAAAGCAACCCCACACATGAATGGTCTGAGGATGCTTTACTGTTGGCATGACACAGGACTGATGGTAGCACTCACCTTGTCTTCTCCGGACAAGGTGTTTTCCGGATGGCCCAAACAATCAGAAAGGGGATTCATCAGAGAATCTTGACACCTGCCATCCTCCAAAAGTCTTTGCCTCACTGTGCGTGCAGATGCACTCACACCTGCCTGCTGCCATTCCTGAGCAAGCTCTGCACTGGTGGTGCCACGATCCCGCAGCTGAATCAACTTTAGGAGACGATCCTGGCGCTTGCTGGACTTTCTTGGGCGCCCTGACGCCTTCTTCACAACAATTGAACCTCTCTCCTTGAAGTTCTTGATGATCCGATAAATGGTTGATTTAGGTGCAATCTTACCAGCAGCAATATCCTTGCCTGTGAAGCCCTTTTTGTGCAAAGCAATGATGACGGCACGTGTTTCCTTGCAGGTAACCATGGTTTGACAGAGGAAGAACAATGATTTCAAGCACCACCCTCATTTTAAAGCTTCCAGTCTGTTATTCACCTGTGTTAACGAGACAATCACTGACATGATGGCAGCTGGTCCTTTTGTGGCATGGCTGAAATACAGTGGAAATGTTTTTGGGGGATTAAGTTCATTTTCATGGAAAAGAGGGACTTTGCAATTAATTGCAATTCATCTGATCACTCTTCATGACATTCTGGAGTATATGCAAATTGCCATCATCAACACTGAGGCAGCAAAGTTTGTGGAGACCAATACTTGTCATTCTCAAAACTTTTGGCCACGACTGTACATGCCTCGTTCACGTCGTTCACCATAGGGGCCTTATTGGAGTGGTCATTTGTGACAGACTTGTAATCATTGCTAGGCATACAAATAACATTATTTCATGATAGGCCTGTATTTGAAACCAATCAAATTCATTTTTACGCCAGCACTGGCAGCAGATGTCTCAATGTGCTTATACAGAAACCCAGCCTAAAACCCCAAAGCGCAAGCAATGCAGATATAGAAGTATGGTGGCTAGGAAAAACTCCCTGGAAAGGCAGGAACCTTGGAATAAACCTAGGAATCAGGCTCTGAGGGGTGGCCATTTCTCTTCTGACTGTACCTGGTGGAGATTATGAGTACATGGCCATTAAGGCCAGATATTCTTCAAGATGTTCAAACGTTCACAGATGACCAGCAGGGTCAAATAATCACAAATGGTTATAGAGGGTGCAACAGCTCAGCACCTCTGGAGTAAATGAAAGTTGGCTTTTTATAGCCCAGGTCGAAACAGCAGGTGCGGGGGAGAAAGCGGGTCGAAACAGCAGGTAAGGGTTAAATAACCGCATAAACTGGAACAGCAGCTACAAGGTCTAGTTGTGGCCGCAAACGGACTAGATTTTGAACGACTCTTGGCGGAATGCATTGTTTGACTGCGTGAGGGTGATACCAAAGACAATTTGTATTTTTTGTATTTATTTTATTTAACCTTTTAACTAGGCAAGTCAGTTAAGAACAAATTCTTATTTACAATGACTGCCTACCCCTGCCAAATGCTCCCCTAACCCGGATGATCCTGCACCGCCCTATGGGACTCACAGCCCGTGATCGAACCAGGGTCTGTAGTGACGCCTCTACCACTGAGATGCAGTGCCTTAGACTGCTGCGCCACTCGGGAGCCCTCTATTGTGTAGAAAATCATTGTATCATCTAAACCGCTGTAAAATATATTTTCCATAACCAAAATATAGTATTTTCTGTTGTTGGCACCTCGTGTACAAAATCTAAATTAAGATGCCAAAAAACGAAACATAAGAATGAGAAGCATAGAAATAGTGCACATAGAACGGCTCCACCTCAGACCATTCGTTTTGGAGTTTGTTGAGCTGAGGCTGTGTATGTTTTGGTTCTACAAAGCTATTAATTGCATTCTTGCACGATGCAATCCATTATCAGTTCTAAATATGTATTTTTCTTCTACATCCTCATGATTTATTTCCCTGTGTGCATATGACAGACATTTTGGACTGACCAATGTAGATATTTTCAAATACATGCAACTTAAAAGTTTAATATCAAGAAATTGTGATTTGAAAATCTTTTGGACATTTGCGAAATCTTGAGGGAACCCTATTTGAGTCAGGAAAATGTTTTTTGTATGATAGGAAAGACCTTGCTGAGAGCCTGAACAACTAACAGTTTCATAGAAACAATATATATAAAATACTGGAACCAACAGATATTGGCACAAGATGGAGGGAATGTTAGAACATAACTAACGAAATTACAGTTAACTAAAATGTATGCTTAATCCAGTACTAACTAATGTATAGTATTTATTACACGTGACAAAATATACAATTTCTACAGCACAACGGCAGTCAGGACTCAATAATCCATGCTGTCTGGGAATGCTAGAAAGTCCAGAAGTTATGGGCGGCGTTGGAAAATTGCGGTCATAAGTATTACAATGGAAATTCACTATTAATCTTTCTCTGCATATTTCAAGACGTGATTAGTGAGATACCTGATGGATTGGACGCTACTTTTTTCGTCAATCATCTTGGAAAAAAGGAAAAAAACTGGAAATAAAACCAATCCTACATCGTTAACACAATGTATTTTCAATTAAGGCTATAATTAGTTAGCTAGCAATGTCGTGAGTTTTGCCAACAATTCTATTCACCACACTAGCTTGAAGAACAGCTAGCATAATAGGTAGCTGACTCCCACCTGCCTTTAAAGAGTGACTGCCCCTAACTTCTCGTTTTGAAAATGGAATATGTGCCATCGATATGAGTCAACCTTTATTATAATTTCAAAATTGACTACAAAGTGTAAATATGATACATTTTGGTCATAAAGTCAGTCTCGTCCAAAACAGAGATTTGTGAGATAATAGGAAAAAATGGTATGTCACGGAATTAAGGTTAGCGTAACAGTTTTCTGTGGGTTGGGTTTATTTTAATCCTACCCACAGCTGGCAGCACCAAAGTTGTCATAAATTCAGATTGCAGCTTCATGCGACCTGTAATAACCATGGTCAAGTTGGTTTGACATATGATATCCCTTATGGGGCTAGATAGGGACCAACAGTAAATTACACAATGTACATGGGACAATATTTTAAAAGGTCAACAGCTTCAAATTTAAATGACTTAAAAACCCCCAACTATAAATTGTAGTAATTCATACAAATATTGAAAGCATTCGAGACACCTAATAAAAGATGTGCAACATGAAAATATTGTCAGATTTCCATTTTGCAATTTATTGACGGTCCCTAACTATCCACAGAGAGAGGCTATACAAAGTCAAACAATCTTTGCCTCGGTCACACACGAGCTGGCTCAAGCTAATTGGCTAAATCATTTGGCTAACTCTTCCCACCTGCGAACACACAAGACATCCACATCCCGAAACCAACATACGTTTGAATTCAGACAAGGCCGCTATCGAAAACCAGATATGTTACGCTTAGTTATAGTGAAACACGTGAATTCTGGTCTTAATTTTGACACTTCGTTGCAAAAGTTATATATTTTGGTCTTGACCAGTGAATCTAGCTCTTTTTTCTGCTAGCTGTTCTCTACCATTGAAATTGTGATGTAGGTACGTCATCTCAAGCGAGGGGTTAGGTTTGATATACAATCCCTTCTAGATGTACTGGGTGGTACCACCTCAAGGTTTACTATAAAAGCAGGTGACAGGGTGCCTTATTTGGCAATGGTCTTGGTAAGTGGAGTGTGTCGATACATTTTGCGTGATGCTTCCTTGACAAGACTACTGATTTTACTTACACAAAACTAAAAAGGCCGTTAAGCACATTTCTGCATATGACCAAATTCATCGTTTTTGCTTACCGTTTTTTTTCAAAGAAACAAAACATTTAGGCTGTGAGGATTATACGTTTATATTCGTAGCTACATCTAAGGTAACAAGAAATAGATGACAATGGTGGTCATGTCAACTGTGTGTATTTTCCCTAAAGCTATGACTGGGGGCGCAATCTGCTAAAATAGTTGGCTCGTAGTTCAACGGTTTTGAGTTATAATCCCACATGGGGCAGATATTTTTTTTTCTCTACAAATCCTTTACTGCATTAAGCTCATGCCCACACACTTCTAAATCAGAAGAGTGAAAACATACCTCTGAGAGGGGTCGCCCTGGTAGTACTAATTGTACGTTTTTATACAGTACCTAAAACCAATCTGTGAGTTAATTTGACCATTTGAAAAAGAGCTACTGAGTAAATAAAGCAATGTGAGTTGGATTGAATTGAGCCCCTAATCTTCATTTAAGGTAATGATTGCACTTTTCTTCCCAACACAATACTGCAATAAATCTGAGTCCACATTTCAAAGAGATCTTTTGCGCCCCATGGTGGCTTTTAACTTGCACCTCAAGTGGCAATAGATGTCAGGAATTTGGTGCCTTACCAGTGTGAGCTAAGTTTGCAGTGATGTATTGGCTCGCGATGCACAGCATTTTATTATCAGAGGATGCCAGTGAACTTCTGTGAGAAATGCCTTAGTGAGATTTATGAGCAATTCCCCTCACCCACAACTTCTCACCTGAATGTATTTATTTATTTTTAAACATTTGAAGGTGTTGGGCAAAGGCTGAAATTGTGGTTGAGAGTTACCCTTTAATGAACCTAATCTAAAACGAGGCCAAAGTGCAGTCACCCTTTAAAACAATGCATTACTACAGAGATTGTTAAATGATGACGAGATGCTAATGTCGCCGCCCTAACAATGGGAGTTGTTGTCCCAAAGGCGGGAAGGCGAGCAACAACCTTAGGTCCAAAATATGCCCGTACAAACGCATTGTGCTTATTTTGGACAGTGTGAAACCTCTCACTTTGCCTCTTCCTCTCTGACTACTATGAATGCATGATGAAGTCACCCAACAAGAAGTGAAAGGTGATTTTAAAATGTACAGCTAGTAGTGCAGTCAAGCAACTGTAAGACCTACTGGGGTGGAGGAAATGTTTTATATTGATACAATAGACTGTCAAGTGAATGCATTTGTTATTCATTGCTTTTGTCTTCACTCCACAGTGATGTCGGGCCTAAAGCTGATCTCTGCAACTGACACGCGGTATTCAGGAATGGTGCTGAAGTTGATGAATAGACAGCGAAATAATGGATTGTTCTGTGATGTCACCATAATTATACAGGACCGTAAATTTCAAGCACACAAAAACATATTGTCTGCGTCAAGTACTTATTTCCACCAACTCTTCTCAGTGGCTGGACAGGTGATCGAGTTGAATTTCATCAAGGCGGAAATCTTTGAGGAAATCCTGAATTACATTTACAGTTCCAAAATTGTCCGCGTTCGCTCCGACATGCTCAATGAGCTTATCAATGCTGGGCAGGTGTTGGGTGTGAAGTTCATTGCGAATCTAGGTGTACCGCTCTCACAAGTCAAGGGCCTACCTGGCCTGTCCAAAGACACAGAAAACAATGAAGTGAGCTCTGTGGAGAAAAGCAGTACAGTCTGTAGAGTCTATGGGGATGATGCCCATTATCACAGAGTCCTTTTCACTGTCTGCAGAGGAGTTCAGTCAAACTGACAACAGTGCAGACAAGGATTATGACTCGGATGATGACGACATTATGTTTGTATCCAAAATGGACGGCATCAAGAAATGCAAGCCCTCCGAAATCATTGATTTGGATGGACCCGATACAGAGGAAGACTCTGTGACAAAGCAACCAGGAGAGGCCATACCCGCTTTGACAAAGGACCAAGAGAAAACCGCCAAAACAGCCCCGCACCTCAACAGCTCCTCGCAGACCTTGCGAGACCAGAGTCCTCTGAGCAGCCCCATGGTGTCCCCTGACACAAGCTCCAATATTCTGTTTTCACCTGCTGGAGCCTTCCCTTGCAGCACACCTATTACGCCAGCTAGAAATGGCACTTACACCCCCGAACCCCTCAGCACCTCCCTGCCCTCAGAAAACCACAAGATAATAGGAATCCACAAAAAGCAGGTTACACTAGCTCGACAGAGTGACTTAAAAATCAAGCTTTCGGACGTTAAGTCACCCGGCGGATTCATCAACGAGGCAGGCATCAACATTCCCCAAATATCTGCAGCTACAAAAAAGACGATAACACTTGATAAAGCCTCAGAGATCGACTCATTTTCTCCAGGCTGCAAGGTATACGCAAACATTGGGGAAAACACATATGACATTGTCCCCATGAAGGACAACCCCGGGGAGGGAGATTCTAAAAACAGTAGAGGTGGAAAGAGGTCTCTGATGGCCACTCCTCTTCAACCTTTCAGCACCTCTCAACTGCCACAGGGCGCCTCGGGCAAAAAGACCAAAACGGAGCAGGAAGATCACTACGAGCTCATCATGGATGGAAAGACCTTCTTTGTGTGTGTGGTCTGCAAGCGTCCCTATGTCTGCTTGACGAGCCTCCGGCGCCACTTCAACACCCACTCCTGGGAGAAGAAGTACCCGTGCCACTACTGCAACAAGGTGTTTGCCCTGGCCGAGTACCGGACCAAACACGAGATCCACCACACAGGCGAGCGGAGGTACCAATGCCTACTGTGCAACAAGATGTTAATCAACTACCAGCTGCTGTCGACTCACTGCAAACAGGCCCACAACCAGGACCCATCCGGGAGGAGACAGAAAGACGACGCCGACAACAACTTGTACCGCCTGCTCCCTTGCAAAACGGTGCAGTTCAAGACTTACTCATACGAGACAGACGATTCAGATTCACCAGGGGTCCCTATTATCCAAGAGGATGGGCGAGTCCAGTACATTAACCCTGGAAGGGGGCACCTGGCCAACCCACTACAGTTACAGTCCACCCAGGGCAAGATGTTGAACTGGGATGACATCTTTGTGGAGCCTGAGGCACAGCCTCGACCAGGTGCTCACGCCCACCGGCCAGGGAGCCACCCTATCCAACCTCCCCCAGGCTCATCTGAGTTTGAGTTTGTCATACCAGAGACGTACTGAGCAGGGTGGCTCACCGATCTGTGCCCCTCCCCACTGGGGAGCCAGGCCGAGCCAATCAGAATTAGTTTTGTTTTTTTTTCCACAAAAGGGCTTTATAACAGAAAGAAATACTCCTCAGTTTCATCAGCTGTCCGGGTGGTTGGTCTCAGACGATCCCACAGGTGAAGAAGCCAGATGTGGAGTTCCTGGGCTGGCATGGTCTGCTGTTGTGAGGCCGGTTGGAAGCGGCTTATGGTAAAGAAATTAACATTACATTCTGGTGGATGTTCTTGAAGTCAGCATGCCAATTGCATGTTCCCTCAACTTGAGCCATCTGTGGCATTGTGTTGTGACAACATTACACATTTTAAAGTGGCCTTTCATTGTCCCTAGCACAAGGTGCACCTGTGTAATGATCATGCTATTTAATAATCTCCTTGATATACCACACCTATCAGGTGGATGGATTATCTTGGCAAAGGAGAAACGCTCACTAACAGGGATATAAAGAGAAATTATATTTTTGTGCTTATGGACAATTTCTGAGATGTTTTATTTCAGCTCATGAAATGGGACCAACACGTTATAGTTTTGTTCAGTGTAGTTGTTTTGTAGGAAATTCCTATGTGCTCTAGCTAGCCAATCCGGAGTGTAGTGTGACTTTTGTTCATATCAAGCTCTTGTCATTGAACTATGTATTGGCGTACATTGTATTTCTACTTACCCTTTTTAATGGTAAATATTTGTCTGGGGTGCTCATGCAGTTCATCAGAAGGACCCTAAATTCAGGCATTCACATTTATTTATTGTTTTTTTACCTTGTGTATTTGGGAAGATAAAGTGTACAGTGGTTGCTGAATGATTGCAGTTGATGTTTGTTCTTTGAACAGAGATTGGATCAGGATGCAGGATATTAATTGAATTAATGGGGGTCATTTATCCCTTTTTGTTTTCTGAAATCCATACTTTTTTATAACCATCGACTGTTTCACCATTGCTGTTGCTTTAAAGTGAATCTCAACAAGGAAACGGTCAGCGGTTGTATTTGTTTTATTAAAAGGTATGGATTTCAGAAAACAAAGAAAGGCACGCAACTACAGAGGACAAACATAGGTACACGGTAAGCGTCTCATAATTTATATATATTTAAGTATTGATCTTGGGCAAAGAGAATTCCACAAAGCCTGGGCTCTGCTTATCTGCATTGGTGGAGAAACTTCCTTCACCATGGAGTTGAGTTTAGTCAGTTACCTCTTACTCTGTATGTACAGTTTGCCTATGTAGTGTATCATAGGAATCATGTAACTTGAAAACCATGTCTTTCTGTTATGAAATAGCACCTAGAGCAGGATTGTGTTGCAGATAATAATTTTTGATGTCCCTTTTTCTTCCCTGTCTTGTCAGTATGTCCTTCACTTCAAACTTTTATGGCTTAAAGAAACATTACACAATAGTGGTATATCTTGTACATAATTGTGACCTTTTTTCATTTGAAAATGTTTCTTTGTTTTAAAAAGGTATTTATTAGGTAAAGTGCTAAACAAATGTTAATGAAAAAAAATAAAAAGTGTGCCTAATTTTGACAGAATGGAAGAAACTTATAGAAAGAGAAGACTATATGGCCTTTTAGTATGAAAGAGTATACATCTGATAGTTGTCCTAACTCGCATAGTAATGAAGGCCCCTCCATTGGCATTTTATCCCTGGTGGATGCTGTTATTCTCCAAAAAGGAAAATAAAATGCACCTTGTGAGGTGGGTATTTTTAATTACAGATGATGCATGTTTACTATTTAGCCTATATGTTGTCAATGAAAAATAACACTGTACAAGCATTTTACACAAACCATTACTTATGACGAGACAATCAATCAGCAGAAGTCCATCTTTAGCGGTTGAGAAAGAGCTGTTCAAAACAAATGATGTAAAAACAAAGCTGACTACTTCAATCGATAATCTCAAGAGGCTGCGCTTTACTTTGAGGGCAATGCAGTTTGTGATTAAGACAACACAAAAGGGTGGTATTTTGGTATATTCAAGTTTAGTCCCTTTACAACTTATAAAATACAATACATAACATTAGAAGTGAAAATTTCCATTTCAGTTTCCTATGGAGCCAAAAGGTGGAATGTATGTATCGCGAGCGTTGCAAAATAAACATACACATGTTAATCATTGCACCCACACTGCTCTCAGAATGTGCTACAAGTCCTGCCTCTCCCATCTCCTCATTGGTCTTTAGAAGCATATACCCAAGTGCCATCTCCTCATTGGTTTTTAGGAACATATACCCACGTGGGTGATTGAAAGATGAACGGAGGTCGGTTGTGTTAATGCATGTTTTTATGAAAGTTGCCAATCGCCAAAAAAGTCTCAAAGAAGAAAGCTAAGCCTGGAAGAAGGAGAGATGACTAGAAACCATTCGGTTGACCATTTTATCTGTGGATTTATTGTCGAAGTAGAGGAGATTGTGTATTTAAGGTAAAATAACAACCTAATGTTTATATCCCAGGACAAATGAGCTAGCTACAGCTAGCTAGCTAGCTAAATTGCCATATGTTTAATGCTTTTCGACCTGTCCTCAAATTAAGAGTTTGTTTTGAGATTTCTACCTGCGTGTCGTGATCGCGTTTGGTGTGGGGGCACAAAATCAACTTGCACACATGCGGTTTGGGCACGGTGTTAGGATCGTAAGAAGAGGCTCGCGTGAAACATAAACGTAAAAGTGAAATTTCATCTGTGAACATACAAACCCCATGTTACGATTACAGACTAACATTTTAGACTTGAACAAATCTTGTGTTGCAATTCTGACGTACAATAATACCTTTCCGAGGTTTGGCAGTTTCATCTCGCCAATATAAAAAATGTAAAAGTCCAAACAGCCTGTGAGGAGTGCTACCCAAACATGCAAAACAGTATAACAAAAAAAAAAAACGGGGAAAGAGGTATCCTGCATGTTTTAAAGTTAAGTCTCTATTACTCCTCAGTTGAATTTACTTCACATTAGCTAATGTAATGGATTTGTTTGCCAGAGCAAGTCTAGATAACACTAGCTGTATTATGCAGACAACACAAATCGCTAGGTGTATCTCTTGTATTGATTTATATATTTTATATATAGATTTTTTTGTTTTGTTGCAGAAACACCAGTATAGTGGAAGAATGTAGAATGGTCTTAATGTACTGCTCGAACTTCTTATAGAATATATGGAAGAGTTTTGTTTTTATTAGTGAATTTACATTTATGAATAAGACATTTTTCCATTAGCACAATTTCTTTATGCTCATTATAAGGAAACCGAGCAGCACATTCTCCCATAATAAACAAATGTCATCAAGGATATTAACAATGATAAAACTACAAATATCTTGCAATAATTTCTTTACATGTAGACAATGTCAAAACAAATGAAAAACTGTCTCTGGATGCTCAACACAAAAAGTACACTTAATGTTAATGTATTTTTTGAGTTTCTTCAGTTATCGATTCGCAGGCTAATACTTATGGATCATTCTGAAAGAGACCTCTTTGCAGGTATTTGTGTGGAAATAACCCAACCTTTTTCCAACAGATATTATTGACAAATGTATTCCAGTAAGTTGTGACATAAGGAATTGATACATCTCTTTGAAATAAAGCATGTATAGATCTATTGTTCTGAGGGAGATAGCAGAAACACATGTTTCCTATTGGAGAGTCAACTGGACTAATCGAGGGGATTATCAAGGTGAGGTCTGGTTACACCTCTAAACAAACATGAGAGTTCAAGATGGAATAGCAGCAAAGACTATGCAAACTCTAGGTGTAACAGGGATATTGTAATGAGATAAAAGATTCCTCAATTGAGTAACAATCCTTCTGCATTAAAAAGTTGACTCACCAGCAGGATTATTAAACCAGTTCTTAAAAAATAAAGACTTGTTACCATTCAAAATATCCTTATTGTTCCAAATGAAATACCAATGCGGAGAAAAAATGTTTATTTTAATGACCACGCTTAGAATACTTGTCTATGAAAAGTAATCATATCAATGTTAGTTACAAAGTAACATAAAATTGAAGCCACCAAAACGGGAGAAGATATGAGGGAAGAAATTCCAAATTGAAGTTGGATTCTTTAAGAAATGTTTAGCCCAGTTTTATCTTAATTATTATTCAAAGTAGGAAAATCTAAACAATTCAGACCACCATATTCATGTGTTCATAACAACAGATTTCCTAACATGATGTGTACGATTTTTCCAGATGAAGTTGGTCTGGTTGCATCTGGTCAACCGCTTTAACTATTTTGTTGTCAAGATGTAGGAACTGGGCAGCGTCAGTAAGTCTGGAGATACCCTCAGCTTTAGAAAGCAATACTTGACCTTTCATTGGTTCAACTTTAATTTTTTTTCAGTAATAGGTATGAAATGTAATGAACATCTTTCCTGTTGATCCTTAGATATGGTAAACCCAAGGTATGTTACTTTTTCCTTGACTGGAATATTGCAGATAGAGGGTATCACACAGTCTTCAACAGCAAATTACATCACTTATTAAGGTTTAGGCAAATACCAGATGCTTTGGAAAAAGGTCAGGGGACTGGGATGGCCATGGCAAAACCTTGATTCTGTGGTCAATTAACCATGTTTGTGTTGATTTTGAGATGTGCTTTGGATCATTGTCCTGCTGGAAGATCCAACCACTGCCCAGTTTGTTTCCTAGCAGAGGCAGTCAGGTTTTGATTTAATATCTGCTGGTACTTGATGGAGTCCATGATACCATGTATCCTAACAAATTGTCCAGGGGCTTTGAAAGAAAAACAGCCCCACAACATCAAAGATCCACCACCATACTTCACAGTGGGGATGAGGTACTTTTCTGCATGGCTATCTTTCTGTCTACGCCAAACCCACCTCAGGTGTTTATTTCCAAATAGCTATATTTTGGTCTCATCCGACCATAGAACCCGGTCCCATTGAAAGTTCCAGTAACGTTTGGCAAACAGTAGGCGCTTGAGTTTGTTGTTTGATGACAGCAAAGGCTTTTTTATGGCAACCCTCCCAAACAACTTGTGGTTATGGAGGTGGCGTCTGATCATAGTTTGGAGACTTTCTTACCCCAAGACCCAACCAACGTCTGCAATTCTCCAGCTGTGATCCTTGGAGATTTTTTGGCCACTCGAACCATCCTCCTTACTGCGCATGGGGTCAATATAGACACACGTCCTCTTCCAGGCCGATTGTTAACATCTCCAGTTGCTTTAGACTTCTGGCCACTCAAACTATCCTCTTCACTGTGCGTGGGGTCAATATAGACACATGTCCTCTTCCAGGACGATTAACATTTCCAGTTGCTTTAAACTTAATTATTGCCCTAATAGTGGAAATGGGCATTTTCAAGCGTTGATTTTCTTATAGCCATTTCCTGATTTGTGCAGCTCAACAACCTTTTGTTGAACATAATTACTGTATTCTCGGGTCTTTCCCATAGTGATGGATGACTATGGGAACTTGGCCTGTCTGTCACCTCATATTTATACCTCAGTGAAACAGGAAGCCATGGTTAAGTGTTCCTAATCACTTAGGTGAATTAAACTTAAAATATGAATGGGATTTTACTCATCAGAATTTCTAGGGGTCCAATAATTGTGGCACACATATTTAGGATAAAAATATTTCATTTATTTCACATTTTATTTTTTAAAATCATTTTACTTCAATTAAAGGTTAGATTTTTGTGAATATTTTGAATAAAAGACGGATAAACAGCCTGTTTTTCACAGCCTGTTTTGCTCATATTTACCAAGGGTGCCAATATTAGTGGAGAGAACTGTAAAGAGTTTTAACAGTACTACAAAATAATTCCCCCAAAATACATTTCTCCAGGAAGAGAAATATAAATGTATGTTCCACTGTATCAAAGGCTTTATGAAAGTCATCTTCAAAGATTAGATGAGAATAGTCAATAAGGTCCAACACCAGTTCGATATTATTAGCTATGTCTATTCCTCATGAAGCCAGATTGGATCTCCTCTATAATTGAGTTCAATACTGCTTTCATTCTATTTTATAGTAGTTTTTGAGCAGACAGATTGGACGCCAATTATCGAGGAGAAGCAAGTCTTTCTTGGGTTTAGCGATACCTACTGCAGCCCTCACCCTCCACATACAACACTCGTTCTGCCAGTCAAATTCTGTTAAAGGTTCCCAAAGCACACACATCCATGGGTTGCTCCTCTTTTCAGTTCGCTGCAGCTAGCGACTGGAACGAGCTGCAAAAAAACACTCAAACTCCATCTCTTCATTCAAAGACTCAATCATGGACACTTATTGACAGTTGTGGCTGATTTGCGTAATGTATTGTTGTCTCTACCTTCTTGCCCTTTGTGCTGTTGTCTGTGCCCAATAATGTTTATACCATGTTTTATGCTTCTATGTTGTGCTCCTGCCATGTTGTGTTGCTACCATGTTGTCATGTTGTGTTGCTAACATCCTATTTGGTTGTCCTAGGTCTCTTTATGTAGTGTTGTGGTGTGTATTTATTTATCTTTAATCCCAGCCCCCGTCCCCGCAGGAGTCCTTTTGCCTTTTGGTAGGCCATCATTGTAATTAAGAATTTGTTCTTAACGGACTTGCCTAGTTAAATGAAGGTTAAATATTTTTTTTTTTTAATGTAGTCAGACCTTGAGTCAAACTGGGAGGGAGAGCATTATTTGGGATACTTTCAGAAAACGCCTCCAACAGAAAAGGGGCTAACTGTTTTGTAAAACTCGGATATACCATCAGTCCCAGGATTATTTTTACTTATTATGTTCAATAGAATAAACAATCTCTTCAACTATAATAGGGTCATCACCGCTAGGTGTATCTTTACAGCATGGGCATATCTCTGGGTGACATGGACATCTCAATGCATGCACCTTATCAAAATATGACTAATTTAGTATTGCACCATCCCATTCTCTGGGCTCTGTCTGCAATCAACCAGTAGTATATACCAGGAATAATGAAACATAATAATAATAGATGTTTGGAGAATCTCTGAATTATGTATGACCATTATGAATTATGTATTGAATATTTAGGTATGTATTTATCACTCAATCTTTAAGCTATAAAAATAATAAAGAGAGTTGCACACAGGGTACTAATGAAGGCAAAGTGGTGACGAAATGTTGGTGATTTACCCAATAGATTACTGGGAGTTTATACATAGTGTGCGACTCTATAATAATTTACCATGATTTATATGAATCATGTCATGAACATATGTACTTTGAAATTAACAAGGGATAGGTTAAACTTAGGCTAAGTCTGGCATAAGCTTATTCCCAACTCTGTTGCAGTGGTTTTAGGTAGTCTCCGTACAGGCTATTCCCTCCATCGCGACACTGCTGCCCAGCTAAAGAGCTTGTGATCTCCATGCAGCACCACAGCACCATGCGCCTTCAGAAAAGCACCCCTCAGCTTTAGAAGATGCCCTTCTGGAGGCATGCAGTCATAGTCATTAGACCTTAATGTAGGCCTATTTACCTACTAGCCAAATTTGAACATTTGAACATTTTAATTCAGTTCAGTCAGTCAGTATGTCACCCATTCAGTCATTTGTCTGAGTTGCAATATGAACTAAATCATAGAGAATAGAACAGTCTTATCCATTTGGTTTATTGAAATCCATGTGTATTCAAAATGATCTAAATTCTCCAAAGTTCCTCAGCCTATCACTTTAATAATTGAATGTTTATTTTAGGCCTATCCAAATAAAAAATAGGCCTTTAACTTCTAAGCATTGCAATTTAGGCTATCATTTTGGGTACTGGTGTCTTGCGGAATAATTTTTGAACTCTAAATAGTTCACAGGCCTCGAAAGGTTGTTGGATCGAATCCCCGAGCTGACAAGGTAAAAATCTGTCGTTCTGCCCCTGAACAAGGCAGTTAACCCACTGTTCCTAGGCCGTCATTGAAAATAAGAATTTGTTCTTAACTGACTTGCCTAGTAAAATAAAGGTAAAAAAATAATAATATATAGCCTCTAAAATGTTTTTAACAAAATAGTTGAAGAAGCGTGTGCAGTGGCTGATAGGGAAAATGGATCTGGCAATAAGAATGGGCTATAGGTAGTCTTGACCATTTGGAACCCCTTGGCTATTTAGCTCAGGACAGGTTATAGCCAAGACGTAATCAATATTTAGTTTTGTCTCATTTATTGATATGGATATAGCCTCTGCATGATGGGGTTGTGCATTGCAAATGGCTATAACAAGCCTACATACAGAGTCAAATTCACTAATACAACAGTCAAAATGCCTAATATAAGGCCTACAGTCCGTGCTCCCAAATACTGGAAAAAGTGTGATTCATTAGGTTACATGATCACCACAATAGCCCCACGCAGCTATAAAAATTAATTATGCAATTATATGGCCATTAAATAACACATATTTAGATAGCGGAATAGGCCTAAATCATATTTACTTTCAATTTTGCAGCTCAGGCGGTTATTCTAGACAAGGCTCTTCTGTGTCTTTATTATTCTCACGTCATTTGCTGAAGGCCCAAGCCTATACTCCGCCATCTACTGGTATATTGTCATTATTGAATGCAGTTCTAAAACAAGCTCTAGAATTTATTTTGGAAGCTGCAAAGTAACTCTAACGTCTGGGCTAGAGTTGTTTGTTGCTTGACTAGCTAACTTCGACTAGCTACGTTCGGTTCATGTCCTTTGCAATGCCACATTACTGACAAAAGTTTGTACGCATAAAAATGATCTGTAAACGAGTAAAGGGAGACGTAAAGTAAGAATTTAACATGCAAATGTAACATAGGGTTTGTACGTTTACAGATCTATTTTAATGTTTATGTTTCACGCATGGCTTTTCTTACAATCCTAACAATTTACTTATGGATTTTCTTACGATCCTAACGATACGTACGTTCAACCTTTTGGCAGGTATCTGGCTCCATAGATTGCCCACCAATCCAGCCCACAACAAAGGCTTATTTTTTAAATTAATGGCTCTGCTATAACCCTGCTCACAATCTACGAACAATAATAACGTGAGATAAAGAGTGATAGTTTGAACTGTGATCTATCTATGCTTCAATACCTTCATTTTACATTGCACTACAAGATAAAATTGTGTACTTTTACATATGTCCAAGCACGTTACAGCTGATATTTCTAATGATGTACAGTAAATTACAGGCTATACGCTTTTAGTTCTAATAGAAATACGCTAAAAGTTGGTATTGAAAGCAATCTAACATAGTGTTGATACTGTTCAACGTGACACTACCAAGGCGTATCAATCAGTCCCAAATCAGACAAACCATTCCCAAACCACGACACCAGTTTCATGCCACTTGAGAAAAGGCAATGCAAAAAATAAGCACCAATCACGGTGGCACTTTGGACAGGAAGCATTCATAGTATACTAAGTAAGGCAGAGAGAAACACTGAGGTGCAAGGGAGGAGACCACATTGTCCAAGGAGGAGAGCTTCTAATCTGGTCAGGATAACTGGTGCTTCTCTGAGATTCAACAGATATAGATAAGGCACATCTGTACACAGTCCTGGTATCTTGAGCGAGGTCAGCTTGTTTCCGACACACGTACAGCCAATCCCAATTCGCTCCTTACCCCTTCTCCTTGGCTCTAACCCTTCGATGTTTGCAGAACTGTAAGGTGTAAACGATAGGATGTTTACATCCTCCACTACACTGCTTATACCTATCCAGACCCCTTAGAAATGCAAACATGGAAGAGTTAGGGCCAAGGGAAAGCTGTAGGGAGCGAACTGGCACCAACGGAGTCAGATGAACAAAGTGTGTAGGGCAATATCCCCCGCTCCATCGACGTTGGGCTGAACTGGATCCTAACAGGCTATACTTATTGGGGAATGAATGAAACCTTGCAGCCCTCCTATGGCACTGGCTTCTAGTCACATCAGTGACGCATGCTTTTTTTTCCTTCCACAGGTTAATATTCAAGGTCCACTAACACCCATCAATGCCCATTGTTGCTAATGCAGCTGGCAAAATAAGAGATGATGCTGGATGCCCTCCGCTGTTCTTTCCCAGGCCCAGCTACTCTCCTAGGGGCTGTATGGTGGGGGCTTCTCGTCAGGGGGGAAGTAAGGGGGAGAGTAGCGTGGGGGGACCAGGGTGGCCCCTGACTGGGAGTCATCAGACAGGCCAGAAGAGTCAGGGAACATCATGCTGGAGCCCTGAAGAGACAGGAGAGGGAAGATGAACCGGGGTTAAAACAAGACAGGTGTGTAGTTTGTACACTACTCATCCTATGGTCAAGCAGTAAGTACAGAATCTTAAATTGAAATCCACCACTTGAATTGTTGTGCATATTTAACATTGACATAATTGCATGATCTCAAAAGTTTGACTTACCCAGTTTAAGTTAGTCTTCAGTCCTAATGCATTATTCTTGTTAGCTGTGGCTTTGTGGGGGATAATGTATGATTGGTATTAGTAGTATATTACCTGCAGGTCGTAGGCAGTGTAGGGTGGCAGGTAGGGGGCAGTGTTGTAGTAGGAGTTGAAGGAGGATGTGCTGGGAGCTGGAAACTCTGAGGGGACAGGGGTTGCTGGAAGGGGCTCTGATTCACACGAGTCAGGGGTCAGCATGGGCGTCTGTCCAAAACACAAAGATATAATGAGCAATATTGATACCTGCGGTCCATGGTGTGTGCGCGTGACGAAGGACAACACTAGGGGCCAGATTTATTGAGAATTTGCATCTGGGAGGGAATACCTGGACTTTTCTCTGTTGAAAAAATGCTTTAAAACGTTATGCTAGGATGCGCCCTAATGAATACAACCCAGATGTGGCCTGCTGCTCGTCTCACCATGTCCTTGAAGCCTCCCAGCACGGCAGCGGTGATGATGCCCAGGAAGAGAGCGATGATGTTGAGAATGGTGACGGACCACAGCAGGTGGTAGAGGTGCACCACGTCCTCGCAGCTCCCCACCTCCGTGTACTCGTGGTAGCCCCCCATCAGCTCCACACGGCTGGGCCAGTGTGTGGGAGAGGTGGGTGGATGAGATCAGGAAGGAGAACGAGTAAAGACATACAGAAGTAAGTAAGAACCACCTTATTGAGACGCAAGGCTAAAGAGAAATGTGTAATGCGTACGACATTCATTGTGCACTTTTGACAGGAAAATTACAGGCAGGCATGAATCCCAAATCAACAGAATAGAAATGAACATACTGTAAGTGCACCTTTGGCTGTGAAACGGATGACAGTCTCAAATCAAGTGGGAAGGGGGAACTACTGTACCTACAGCTACTAGAGAGAGAGCGTTGGGAAACGGGTATGAGGACTGTTCTTCATGTAGGAGTGAGGGCAGGGCATCCAATCATTCCCATGGTGTGTTCCAAGCAGGAAGACTTATACACAGCTACTCTTAATACCACAACAACAAAAAATGGGGCTAAAAGGGGGACCTACTTCCAAATCATGGACGTTTTCCTAAACTTTTTCAAAACTTCTTTATTTGCATGTGCCAAAAGAGGATGTTCTCTGAAACAAACAAGTTTAAAAAAAGTTAACACATTTTCTTTTTCCAACACTGATGACCTTAAAGCAACTTAAAAGACAATGAAACAATACAAGGGTATACATTTGAGGCAAGCAAGTAAATAATCAAACTAAGCAAACAATAAAATTGAGCTGAGTTTAGCTGGTCCACAGGCAGCAAGGTAATATCAAAATAATCCTTTAATGATAGGAATTTGCGAAGGAGGCTTAGTAAACTCACTTGCCACAGTTGTAGAGGTCACAGCAGTAGCAGGTATTGGATTTCACACGTAAGTTACAGGTAGCCCGGGACGCTGTATGGCAGTGAACCTAGATTTCACACAGGTAGTCACTGTTATGACATGGTAACGCATATGGGTCATGCTCTCTATATTGTGAAACTGATGGATTCAAACATTTAAAAAACTTTAAGGCAACCTTTTAAATTTACGGCAACCTTTCAACAAAGTGGTGATATGAGGTCAACAGGAAATAAGTGTGCACTCACATCTTCATAATCAACAGAGGATTTTGAATTGGCGTAGAAATCACAGCGACCGGCGTAGTACGGTCTAAGGTCCTGGGGCGTAACACAAAGTCATCATATCCACATTTTATCTTACTGTTTTTGTGTTACACATCAGTAGAGAAGAAACAACATCATCAACCACACCAGCAGAATACACTGCAACAACACAAGTTGCAAATTAACAAATTAACTGATAATAATTTATCATGGAAAATATAGAAAAGGTACAACAACAATGATGTAATCAAGTGGCAATGGTCAGATTATATATTAAATCAGTTACTAGTGTGGTTACTTTGTAATAACACCAAAACATTGACATTCCATATGTATTTGTCTTCTGTATGTTTGCTGCTTAGACCTTGGCTTTCTCTCTGTTTGTTACTGGTACTCACAATGTGTCTTGCTGCAAACACTCCATCTACAATGGCACAGCAGAAGGCAGCCACCACTCCGAAACTGATGAACACAATGGACACCACCAGCTGGAAAAGACAGACGAGAGAAACACTCAGACCTTTGTCTTATTACCTTCCATAACAAAGTCACATCAGGGGAAGTATTCTTATGCCATGAATAAATCATTGTGTTTGTCGTTCTGCATCTATTGCTGTACATTATGTATTGACATTTTATGTGGCATTTGTTGCAGGTGCCCTGTGATAGTGTGTCCATGCCTACATGAGGTGAGTGTGTATATGAGTACACATGATGTAAGCCAAGTCACTGAGAATGCAGCCTGCGTGAGTATGAATGTTCCCGCTGAGTGGAGGTAGAGGGCAACAGTGATAGTGCTCTGCTGTCACCTTATTGCCTGCACCACACCAGGCAAGGTGCCCAGCTCTTTTCAGTCCCTTCCACTCCTCAAAGAATGACACACATATTCAATTACAAACCAATTTCAGACGCTCTTATCCTGAGCAACTTACAGGAACAGTTAGGGTTAACTGCCTTGCTCATGTCACATCAACAGATTTTGACCCTAGTCTGCTCAGGGATTTGAACCAGCAACCGTTTGGTTAATGGCCCAACGCTCTTAACCGCTAGGCTACCTGCCACCCACACAACTCTGCAGCCCTCCCTGGGAAAGGAGGAAAGCAGTAGCCAGTGACACAACACATTCAACAGCTACCAGCAAATGCAGGGAATTGTGTCTGAGCCAAGATTCCTTCCATGGCAATATATTCCATCTATGCTTACTAAATATATTGGTTTATACAGTCATGTGAAAAAGTAAGTACACTCCCTGGAAAGTTTTCTTTTTTTCTTTTTCTTTTTACATATTTGGACAGATGGATATGTAATCTTCCCTTCAACACTATTGACAGATAAAGGTTACCCAATTGAACAAATCACAAAAAAATTGTTTACTTGTTCAGGTGTACCAAAACAAGTGCAAATCATTAGAAAACATTAGAGAGCCTCCATAAAGATATGAAAATTGGTCTGGTTTGGTCATAACCATATGGGTGTGTGGTAACACATCATTCAATGATCAAAAGACCTACCCGAGGACCTCAGAAGAAAGATTATTGATGCCCATGAGTCTGGGAGGGTTTACAAATCCATTTCCAAGCAATTCGTAGTACATCATTCCACTGTCCAACAAATTCCAGCCCACTGGCAAACTACCTAGGACAGGTCGTCCCACCAAAGTCAGCCCAAGAGCTGACCGAAAGATGCTCATAGAAGTCTCTAAGAACCCCAGGGTAACATCAAGGGATCTACAGGCCTCTCTTGCCACAATAAATGTTGAATTGCATGGGTACACTTTCAGAAAGAGACTGCACAAACTTGGCCTACATAGATAGATAGATAGATAGATAGATAGATAGATAGATAGATAGATAGATAGGTACTTTATTGCTCCCCCGGGGGGGAAATTTCATTGTCAAGCAGCTACAACAAAAACACAGGGCAGGTGCAAAATGCCACAACGAAAGTACACAGAAGACAGATACACGGTACATGATACATAGAGCGGCAGTATGAAAAAGTATAGAAATACAAGATATCTGGAGTGCAAAAAAAAAAAGCTATAAAATGACATTGCATAGTATGAGTGGTTGGCTGAATATGTACACTATACATTGGTGGATGTTGGATGGTTAACTATACTATACAGGTCGATGGCAGAGAAATACTTCAGTAGCTAAAAATGCGTATGATATGAGCGAGGGTAATAATAGTTTACTTAATAGACAGACTGGGTAAATGAACAGGTAAGTGAAAATTTTGCATGGTTAAATTAGCTGTACAGTTAGGTATACAGTTATATTTATACTTGCATGTTTACACAAACTGTACAGGTAAATGACAGGAAGAGATACTTAATAGCTAAATGTGTGTATGATATCATTTGGGGTAATAATAGTAATTCCCTTAAAATACAGTCCTTAGTGCGCAGGGTTTAATTACAGACAACTGCACTTATTGAACATTCGATATACTAAAAGCAATGAGAAAAGGTGCAACTGGCAGGATACTAATATGCATTCCTGAGTGAATGCCTACGTCCAATAATTACTTACAATATTGCATGTGATATAATATAACAACTGTACATGAGTATGTATATACAGACCTGTATGAATAAATAGGTCCTGAGTGGATGAGTGCTGACGGACCAGAGTTACTCACGGATGGATGCATAATTGTTAAACTAGGTCCTAGCACCCCAACAGTTCCAGATCTATGTTGCCGACGGCACGGCACCCCAGTGAGGCATTATATAGTCTCATAGCCGCCGGCAGGAAGGACCTCCTGTAGCGCTCTCTGGCACACCGTGGTGGGATCAGTCTGTGACTGAAAGTGCTCCTCTGCGTCATAACCATAGCGTGCAGAGGGTGGGTGACGTTGTCCATGATGGCCAGCAGTTTGGCCAGGATCCGTCTCTCCGCCACCTCCT
The DNA here is from genome assembly GCA_023634145.1 of Thymallus thymallus. Taxonomy (NCBI): domain Eukaryota; kingdom Metazoa; phylum Chordata; class Actinopteri; order Salmoniformes; family Salmonidae; genus Thymallus; species Thymallus thymallus. The sequence goes on along the minus strand of CM042384.1, from coordinate 11,929,609 downwards.
CTAGAGTGTCAAGGCTCATCCCCAGGACAGAGCTAGCCTTCCTGATCAGCTTATTTACCCGAGAAGCATCACCGGCTTTGATGTTTGCTCCCCAGCACACCACTGCAAAAAAGATGGCACTGGCCACCACAGACTGGTAGAAGGTATGCAGTAGTTTACTGCACACGTTGAAGGACCTGAGCCTCCTCAGAAAGTAGAGTCGGCTCTGGCCCTTTTTGTACAGGGCCCCGGTGTTACCAGCCCATTCCAGCCTGTTGTCCATATGGACACCCAGGAACTTGTATGACTCAACCATTTCCACATCCATCCCCTTTATAGGGACTGCAGTCAGTTGTGCCTTGGTTCTCCTGAAGTCCACCACCATCTCCTTAGTTTTGCTGATGTTGAGCTGAAGGTGGTTCTGCTCACACCACAACACAAAGTCACTGATTGTGCTCCTGTACTCCTCCTCCTGCCCACCCCTGATGCACCCTACAACAGCAGAGTCATCCGAGAACTTCTGTAGGTGGCATGTTTCAGAGTTATATCTGAAGTCTGAGGTGTAGAGGGTGAACAGGAAGGGGGACAGGACCGTACCCTGGGGGGCCCCTGTGTTGCTAACTGCCCGTTTTGACACACAGCTCTGTAGTCGCACAAATTGTGGCCTACCGGTCAGGTAGTCCGTGACCCAGGAGGCTAAGGGTGCTTCCACTTTCATCCTCCTCATCTTCTCACCCAGTAGCAGGGGCTGAATGGTATTGAAGGCACTGGAGAAGTCAAAAAACATGACCCTCACAGTGCAACCTGCGTTGTCCAGGTGAGAGTAGGCCCTCTGCAGAAGGTAGATGATTGAATCATCCACCCCGATGTTGCGCTGGTATGCAAACTGCAGGGGGTCCATTGATGAACACACCAGGGGTCTGAGGTGAGCGAGGACTAACCTTTCCAGGGTCTTCATGATGTGGGATGTTAGCGCTACAGGTCTGAAGTCATTCAGGACAGTGGGGTGTGCCTTCTTGGGCACTGGGACGAGGCAGGATGTTTTCCACAGCACAGGGACCCTTTCTAGGCTCAGGCTAAGGTTGAAAAGACGCTGGAGTATTCCACACAGTTCGTCAGCACAGACCCTCAGCACCCTTGGGCTGATGCCATCAGGGCCCGCCGCTTTTCACTGGTGTAGTCTCTCCAGCTCTCTCTTCACTTGGTTGGTGGTGAAAGCCAGCCCAGGTGGGGAGGTGGGGGGAAGGGGGGTGTTGAGGATCAGTCCAGGGGGGGCAGGGGCGGAGGTGGGGTCACTGATTGTCTCAGCAGAGGTGCTGTGAGCAAAGTGGGGGTGGAATAGCCGTGAGGGTGTGTGGTCTGGGGAGCTGGAGGGGAGGTGGACAGGGCCAGTATCGAACCTGTTACATGGGAGGTCAGGAAGTACCTATGCTGTCAAATAATAATATTTTGCTACAGCTCCACTGTATGATGTAGGATGAATGCACTAGGGTGCGTTGATGTTTGTTGTATACTGTTAGCTATTTGCTACGCACTCATTCTTCATTTTGGGAGCTAGAGGGAGTAGCTATGCCCCTGGCACCACCCCATGGCTCTTATCTGCAGTTCCTTCCATACATTCCTACTTGGACATCTGTCTTCCTCCTCTTACACACGTTTATTTCTGGCTGCATCTTGCAAGAAGCCCTAGGATACATGTTCTGATAGCCATGCTAAAGCTCCAGTGAGCCAACTGTGACATTCTAGAGAAGGTAGCTGTGTTTCTGTACTCATGCCACATGAAGACCGCAATTTGGGTGTAGTCTATCAATGTCAAGTGATTGCAGCTTGAAGACTTTAATTGGGTTATTGGCAGTGTTTGTCTGTAGAGAGCTATAGAGGTGTGGCATAGAAACTAACATGGAAGCGCAGGCGTAATATAAATACTCTTACCATCTGCCTCTTATTTTCTATCAAATGGGCTCCGATGATTCCGAGAAAGGAGCCAAAGCCCAGCTGAAAAAAGAGCACACTGTTGTTAGGGCGCCAGTCGAACTGGACTAAATGGGAAATTAATTTGAAAAGTAAAGGTAAGATCAACAGCAATTAGAACACAACACTTCACTTCTGTTGATTCATTCAGGATCAGGAAATGGTCCTTCTGTTCGATTCACCCAAATGACCATTCCCCGGAAATAATCAATCCCAATTATTGTGATAGAAAATGACCCTGTTCAAATAATGTAGAAATGTTTCCTTGATGTAAGTGTAGCACGTGGGGATGTGAAACTTACTCCTCAGCCTGAACTGTCCCCACTTGTGCCAATTAATAGCTACAGTTGAAGTCGGAAGATTACATACACCTTAGCCAAATACATTTAAACTCAGTTTTTCACAATTCCTGACATTTAATCCTAGCAAAAATTCCCTGTTTTAGGTCAGTTCGGATCACCACTTTATTTTAAGAATGTGAAATGTCAGAATAATAGTGGAGAGAATTATTTATTTCAGATTGTATTACTTTCATCACATTCCCAGTGGGTCAGAAGTTTACATAAACTCAATTAGTATTTGGTAGCATTGCCTTTAAATTGTTTAACTCGGGTTAAACGTTTCGGGTAGCCTTCCACAAGCTTCCCACAATAAGTTGAATTTTGGCCCCTTCTTCCTGACAGAACTGGTGTAACGGAGTCAGGTTTGTAGGCCTCCAGGGCTTTGTGATGGCCACTCCAATATCTTGACTTTGTTGTCCTTAAGCCATTTTGCCACAACTTGTCCATTTGGAAGACCCATTTGCGACCAAGCTTTAACTTCCTGACTGATGTCTTGAGATGTTGCTTCAATATATCCACATCATTTTCCTTCCTCATGATGCCATCTATTTTGTGAAGTGCACCAGTCCCTCCTGCAGCAAAGCACCCACCCAAAATGATGCTGCCACCCTGTGCTTCACGGTTGGAATGGTGGTGTTCGGCTTGCAAGCCTCCCCCTTTTTCCTCCAAACATAACGATGGTCATTATGGCCAAACGGTTCTATTTTTGTTTCATCAGACCAGAGGACATTTCTCCAAAAAGTATGATCTTTGTCCCCATGTGCAGTTGCAAACCTTAGTCTGCCTTTTCTATGGCGGTTTTGGAGCAGTGGCTTCTTCCTTGCTGAGCGGCCTTTCAGGTTATGTTGATATAGGACTCGTTTTACTGTGAAAATAGATCCTTTGGAACCTGTTTCCTCCAGCATCTTCACAAGGTCCTTTGCTGTTGTTCTGGGATTATGCACTTTTCGCACCAAAGTACGTTCATTTCTAGGAGACAGAATGTGTCTCCTTCCTGAGTGGTATGACAGCTGCGTGGTCCCATGGTGTTTATACTTGCGTACTATTGTTTGTACAGATTAATGTGGTACCTTCATGCGTTTGGAAATTGCTCCCAAGGATGAACCAGACGTTTTTCTGAGGTTTTGGCTGATTATTTTGATTTTCCCATGATGTCGAGCAGAGGCACTGATTTTGGAGGTAGGCCTTGAAATACATCCACAGGTACACCTCCAATTGACTCAAATGATGTTAATTAGCCTATCAGAAGCTTCTAAAGCCATGACATAATTTTCTGGAATTTTCCAAGCTGTTTAAAGGCACAATCAACTTAGTGTATGTAAACTTCTGACCCTAACTTCACTGGAATTAGTGATTATAGTGAATTATAAGTGAAATAATCTGTCTGTAAACAATTGTTGGAAGAATTACTTGTGTCATGCACAAAGTAGATGTCCTAACCGACTAGCCAAAACTATAGTTGGTTTACATGAAATCTGTGGAGTGGTTGAAAAATGAGTTTTAATGACTTCAACCCAAGTGTATGTAAACTTCCGACTTCAACTGTAGATATTCGCGCGGCACTGATGCTCCAGGAGGGCAGTCACATGTACTAGCAAGGCAAAGGTCCCGAGTTTGTGCCAGGTATGGGCCAAATCGGAAGGAAGTGGTACTCGCTAAAGGCCTTTGTAGACTGTACGATTTCAGCCGAATTTACGCTATGATTTTACAGTACCATACCAAATTTCCACATCGTGGGAAAATTATTAGGTCCTAAATGATCATTGGACGTCTTGGCTCGTTCAGTGTGACAGGGTCTAGGTCTGACAAAGTTCTAGTAGTGCCTTTATCACGTAGTGTGGCTGGGGTTACGATCCCAGTGACAGACTAATAGGAACATGGCCGACACTGATTCTGCACACAATAATATGATTATTGTGAATAGTCAGATTAATATAATAGTTTGATTTAAACATTTAGCCTACATGCTTTGAAAGGGCATGTAGGCTAAATGAGTTTGAACATATATAGTTTGTATGCATAAGCATAGAGTGAGGCTTGCTCTGCTGGCACATGTGCAGATCAAATACACCGCTGCAGTTGACGTAGCCTACGTCAGCTGATGTAGTCTCGCAAACCAATCGCAGAATGTGTTAACAGAACTGAAGTGAATCTTACAATCTGGCCAGGTTGATATCAAGATTTTAATTTGATAACATTGTACAGTGTGACGTAGTAATCGTAAAAGACTGAATACGACATACAGTCTGCAAAGGCCTTAAGCAAGCAGTGTGATGTCCTTTACAGTGGTACCGTGACCCGGATCTACAGTCGCACTCAGCTCAACGCTGGGGTCGCTTTTGAGTACGTTTGTGGGATTTATGTACCACATGGGGATGTGTGAAACGTACTCCTCAGCCTGAAGTGTCCCCATTTGCGGCAGCGAATAGCTAGCTTTTCGCATGGTGTGGACTGGTAAAGTGCTTCTGGTCACGTTTGCGCCAGATATGGGCCGAATTCTGAGGAAATTCGCTAAGCAAGCATTATGACGTCATTTACATAAGCACATATCTATAAATGATTGCATAGGTGTCCAAGATCACCACCCTATTACTTTCATCAATCAAACCAATTCAGATCTGGGATTACTTCAAGAAAGGGAAGGAAGGATGCATTTCTGAAGTATTCAAACAGGGCCCATAGTGAAAGTACAACCAGTCTCAGCTCTGTTCACTATTATTGTTTCTGAAATATGATTTCACTGGTCTTTCTTCAGATGAATAACCATATATTATTTATTCTTAGAGACAGCCTAGTCATCATGCACACTGAATATAATAGATTAGAATAACTTAATTTTTCCTGTTAGGGATCTTCTTGTTTTATAAGGTTTATAATAATATAATATCATCTCTATAAGATCAACACTGTTGCTTTCTCCTGGGGCAGAATTCTGAGGGTTATATAGATGGGGTCTCTGAAGCCAGTTTATAGGCAATGAGCACATATTTTAGCACAACAATGCTAAATAATTAATGTGGGGAAAACACTCCCCTCTGAGAGACGGATCCTGGCCAAACTGCTGGCCATCATGGACAACGTCACCCACCCTCTGCATGCCATGGCTATGACGCAGAGGAGCACCTTCAGTCACAGACTGATCCCACCACGGTGTGCCAGAGAGCACTACAGGAGGTCCTTCCTGCCGGTGGCTATTAGACTATTTAATGCCTCACCGGGGAGCCGTGCCGTCGGCAACATAGACCTGGATCGGTTGGGGTGTTAGGACCTCTGGTCTGTAATCACTCATTCACTCAGGACTTATTTATTCATTCAGGTCTGTATATACATATTCACGTACAGTTGTTATATCATATCACATGCAATATTGTAGTAATTCTTGGACTGAACTCATTCACTCAGGAATGCATATTAGTATCCTGTTAGTTGTATCTTTTTAGTTATATCCTATTAGTTGTATCTTTTAGTATATCGAATGTGCAATACGTGCATTTATCTGTAATTAAACCCTGCACTAAGGACTGTATTTTAAGGGAATTACTATTATTCATTTAACCAGTCTGTATATCAAGTAAACTATTATTACCCTCACTTATATCATACGCACTTTTAGCTATTGAAGTATTTCTCTGCCATCGAACTGTATAGTATAGTTAACCATGCAAATACTCCTTATTTATCCATATCAACTTGCAATATTTGTATCTTTTTTTTCTTCACCTAACACTCTGTAACAATGTATAGTGTACATATTTAGCCATCCACCCATACTATGCAATGTCTTTTTATAGCTTTTTTGCACTCCAGACTTCTCTATGTATCATGTATCGTGTATCGTGTCTTTTGTGTATTTTTGTTCTGGCATTTTGCACCTGGGATCAATTGTGTCTGTTTGTGTCTGTGTCTGTATCTATCTATCCTTAATTAGCACACAAAAGTAGGTAAAATAGAGCTTATGTCAGCCAAAGCATTTTACCCCGGATTGTATGGAATACCCTTTTCGGTAACACTTTAACTAAAGTCTGCAGGTATAACACGCTTTAGAGTATAATAGAATGTTAGGAAATGTCTTGTTTATAACTTGTTATAATAATCTTTTAATTATACAAGCATGTATGAATCTTTATAATGTATTGTAAGAATCAAGCTGTGTATCAAAGTTTCAACTGACTCAAAATGGCTGGTATTTAGTCAGGATCGAGATGATTATAAGACATTACAAGAGGGTCATATACTCATGACATGTCTTTGCGATGCATTATAACTGCATCATAATGCATTCATAGTGATACCCTCTTTTCATTGAGGTATGACGTCTTTAAGACAGTAATATGTTAGACTGCTACTTACTGACATGTCTCTATGACAGTAAGATGTTAGACTACTACTTACAATGACTCCAGGGTAGTAGCCACCGACGGTGATGTTCTGTGTCCTGGTGGTGGCTGCCAGTCCAAAGACAAGGATGAGCACAGACACAATGAGCAACATCACAGTGACCATGATGGACTTCCGTTTTCTCTGTTTGAATGATCCTGGAAGACATACATAGCGTTAGACTATATAATTTAATGGATCATCATAACAGTTTTGCTACTTAAAGTGTTCCTGAACTTGAATCCTGACATGGACAATTTTGGGGGATTCTATTAACAGTGGAATAAAAAGGTACTAAAATATAGTTTTTTACTGCGTTAGTCATAAAACACTATCTTCAATGGATAGGGTAATATCAACAGGAGTGTATTATGGTTATTGGTTGTTCTACCAATTAGGTGCCTTTTTGATTAGTGTTACTTGGTAAAAAAATAAATACATAAAGACATTTAGTTCACCTAATTGTAACATCCTGTCATAAAGAGAAGATGTTCAACTTAATAAAAAAACATGTTTTCCCATCTCAAGAGGTTATGGTCCCGTGTGGCTCAGTTGGTAGAGCATGGCACTTGCAACGCCAGGGTTGTTGGTTTGATTCCAATGGGGGACCAGTATTGGAAAAAAAGTCTGCTAATGAATCACTAATGTAAGTCGCTCTGGATAAGTGTGTCTGCTAAATTACTTCATTGTTAAATAAATAAAGATACTCATGTAAGTGCCTATTAAGTGATAAATAAAGAACATGTTATGCTCGATCTGCTCTGTTTTCCACCAGAAAAGGGCCAAAAAGAGTAGAACCAGACAGCTGATGAAACTGAGGAGTATTTCTGTCTTGTTATAAAGCGCTTTTGTGGGGAAAAACTCATTCTGATTGGCTCGGCCTGGCTCTCAAGTAGGTGGGCCTATGCCCAGCCATGGCTGCGCCCCTGCCCAGTCGTGAAATCTATAGATTAGGGCCTGATTAATTAATTTCAATTGACTGATTTCCTTATATGAACTGTAACTCAGTAAAATCATTGAAATTGTTGCATGTTACGTTAATATCTTTGTTCTTTATAATCACATTATCATTTTTTTCAAATCACTGAAAACAATTGTTTTTGCATCCATTTACAATTAATTTGTTCTCGCATTCCGAAATTATTTTCTTGCAATATTTTCTTTGGTATCAACACTTTTGGATTGATGTTTTTCAATATAATTTTGTTAGTTTGCAATACTACAAATGTTGTACTCGACATCAGAAGTTTTGCTTGTTATTAATTGCACAATTAACTCTCATTAGAGGATTGCACAATATAATAACACTATTACACAATTAAAAGTATTATCCCTGCCACAGTTTCAGTAACAAGCTGAGGGATGCGGCTGGAGAAATGCAACCACTCTCAAATCCATAGACTACGCTCTGGATGCAAGGACTAATATTATTACCAACCCCACATGTGAACTTGCAATTCCATGTGAAAGTGAGTTTCTCAAATACGAAACTGCAAATGTGTCACACCCTGATCTGTTTCACTTGTCTGTGTGCTTGTCTCCACTCCCCTCAAGGTGTCGCCCATCTTCCCCATTAGCCCCTGGGTACTTTAACCTGTGTTCTCTGTTTGGCTGTTGCCAGTTTGTTTTGCTTGTCAAGCCTACCAGCGTTTTTCCCCTTTGCTCCTGCCTTGTGATAGTTCCTGTTTTTCTAGTTTTCCCGGTGTTGACAATTCCTGTCTGCCCTGACCCTGCCTGCCGTCTTGTACCTTTGCCCCACTACTCTGGATTACCGAACTCTGCCTGCCCTGACCCCGAGCCTACCTGCCGTCTTGTACCTTTGCCCCACTACTCTGGATTACCGAACTCTGTCTGCCCTGACCCCGAGCCTACCTGCCGTCTTGTACCTTTGCCCCACTACTCTGGATTACAAAACTCTGCTTGCCCCTGACCTGTCTTTTGCCTACCCCTGTTGGTCTAATAAACATTGTTATTCCAACGTTGTCTGCGCCTGGGTCTTACCTTCAAACGTGATAAAAAAAGTGAGATTTTCACATGTTTATTTTCACGTGTGAAACGGCATATCCGATTTTCACTGCAATTCACATGTGAGGTGAAAACATGTTATTCTCCTCACATCTGAAAAGTTTATGTTAACATGTGAACTCTAAATGTAGCCCTTTCCTGCAGTCAAATTACCAAATCGCCTCATGGATGGAATGTTATTAATAGTTTTCAGAATTGTATAACTAATTTACATATTTCTTATGTGATGTACAGTTAAAAGGTTAAATAAAAACATTAAAAAACAGTATCAGTCAAAGGTTTGGACACACCTACTCATTCCAAGGTTTTTCTTTCAATATATATTTTAGATTTTAGATTCTTCAAAATAGCCACCCTTTGCCTTAATGACAGCTTTGCACACTCTTGGCATTCTCTCAACCAGTTGCATGAGGTTAGCACTTGGAATGCATTTAAATTAACAGGTGTGCCTTGTTAAAAGTTAATTTGTGGAATTTATTTCCTTCTTAATGCGTTTGAGCCAATCAGTTGTGTTGTGACAAGGTAGGCGTGGAATACAGAAGATAGCCCTATTTGGTTAAAGACCAAGTCCATATTATGGCAAGAACAGCTCAAATAAGCAAAGAGAAACGACAGACAATAATTACTTTAAGACATGAAGTCAGTCAATCTGGAAAATTTAAAGAACTTTTAAAGTTTCTTCAAGTGCAGTCGGAAAAAACCCATCAAGCGCTATGATGAAACTGAGGTGCAGAGTTACCTCTGCTGCAGAGGATAAGTTCATTAGAGTTAACTGCACCTCAGATTGCAGCCCAAATAAATGCTTCACAGAGTTCAAGTAACAGATGCGTCTCAACGTCAACTGTTCAGAGGAGACTGCATGAATCAGGCCTTCATGGTTGAATTGCTGACTCATACTGTATATAAAATGTAATATTGGGATGCTAACTCAAAATGGAATACATTTCAACTTTGACATGGTGAAGGTGTCTTCTTTTTTTTTGTTACCTTAAAATGAATCACTAATCACATGAATTAAATAACAATCTAGAAATGACTATGTCAAAGCATCAAAATAACTAGGGCTTTAAAATGATGGTGAAAACTTATGTTGGGTTTAAGTGGGTTAAAATCACAGAGGATGCACAAGTCAAAATACAGAATTTTGTTCATATTTTGTTCGGATTTATTGAATTTTCAATGTTGTCTATATTAAAAGGGCACTTCATTTAATTATAACAGGCTTTAACAATTCAATATTTGTGCACAAGTTCTACTTAAAATAACAAAGGCACTCATTTCGTGGAAGGACCCAGCTGTGTAGTAAACCAAGGAATATAAAGCCATGATTAAACTAACCACGTTGTTCCCCTCACTTCATTCCATTCACAATGCATGTATAGCTCAAATCTATTATCATCTTGACATTGATCATTTGTTTCTCATTACTAACATGCTATACACAGTGTACGGAACATTAGGAACACCTTCCTAATATTGATTTGCACCCCCCTTTGCCCTCAGAACAGCCTCAATTCAACGGGGCATTGACTACAAGGGGTCGAAAGCGTTCCACAGGGATGCTGGCACATATTGACTCCAATAATTCCCACAGTTGTGTCAAGTTGGCTGGATGTCCTTTGGGTGGTGGACCTCTATCATGGATAGAGCAGGCATTCCTAATGTTTTGTACACTTAGTGCATGTGAGCCTACCCTTTGAAAATACCCGGCCCTGTCCTACATTTGAATCTATAGGTCTAATGGTGATTTTCATTATTTCAACAATTGTCTGATGTAGAATCATGTGTTATTAGGCATACTATGTAATTAATGAATGATTATAATATCTCATAGAACTACTTTGTAAGGAACAGAAATACAATGTAACTGTAATGTGGGTGTGTGTGAAGGTTGTTAGAAAAGTAGTAAAAACAGAATCACAAACGAAAACTTATTGGCTACATTGTATCTAACATTTCTGGCTGCACCTGCAGTGGCGGCGGCGGCCCGGAATATTACTTAGCTGATGTAAACTAGCGCTTTTCCAATATTTTTATAATGTACCGCCCTGCTCGTGTCAAACACATTCTATTCCCACAGAGTCAGTATTACATCCTATCTAAATAATTTATCCTATCAATGTGACAACGTAAAGATAAACTGTCAAACAGTTCAATGTAGCCTACAGCAGTCAATAGCTACAGACACAAATATATTGCTGTCGCCCACCCAGATAACGGCACGACATGTGCTTCGACGTTACCAAGTAGCCTACATAGTTTTTTGCTGCAACCACGCAGTTGACCTTGCGCACACATACCCATAGGAGTTTCGGTCAGAATTCCGGGATGTTGATTCTGTACGAGAGGCATTTTGTAATCAAACGAAAGAGCTGGATATAGGCCCAGAATTATGATTCAAGGTTAAAAACTAGATACCTAACAAGCGGAACAAATAGGCCTACTTGTTTACTGCTATGAACTAATGCAGGCGTGATATTTGATTGCAGTGGCATTCTCTGCTAGCAGACGTCCCCGCGCCGTTACCGTGGCTGTTCCCTTTACGTCAACATGTATTGACATATCCACTCTCTTCATCCGTCGTGAACAGCGGTACGTCAATATGTGCACAGTTTTGAACATGAGCCACGCTCCAGTCACAGGGCTCGCCCTCTGCCCAGGCGTTGCTGACACATGCCAGATTTTACAACGCCTAGATGGGTTTTTTAAGTATCAGCTAATCACATCATATGTTATACCAATCTGTGACATCCTCGATGACGTGGCACGCAACCATTGGTTGATGCGTGCAACGTCTGAGAACGGGAACGCGACCACAGTCACACCAGACAGTCCAACTCAGGACTAAAATGAATTTAAATCAGTCCTAAAATCATCATAGGATTATTTTCTCTCAATGTATTAGCTGAACATTTTGACATATACCCAAAATAACTAGACATATTTCGTTTCTGCTTTTTGGAATTAGTTTTTATTGTTATAATACAGCCTAGTTGTAACAGTGATTTTGATCACACAGGACGACATATTAGCTGACAAAAGGCTCATTTTACGCTAGTGGACTATGATAACGAATTGGTTAAGATGTTCGAGCGCCACCCCATGTCAAAACTGAAAATAGTTGCAATCAACTCCTATAATTTGAAGGCTTTTACATAGTAATCTATTAGCCTACTTATTTAAAGTGTCCTCAAACTTGTCCTTTTCAGTGTGATCCGTGCTAATAGGCCTACTACCTATGCGTCATGATTAATTACAAACCTAATCATACAATGTTGGCGTGTGGCACAGAGCCAGACATTATGCTGTATCTGATTGGATATTCAAGGTGGACACAATTAATTTATTTTCATTTTTGTATTATATTTCACTTAATCATCTCAAATAAAACGGCTAAGCCGTGATATTGTAACTATGCTAATTGACATATAGCAGGGTACATAATAAATACACGATAAAAGATAAGTAAATCAACAATTATACAGGCTAACGTTATAAGGTGTAACAACATCTAGGCATATAGCAAATATACCACCCTTCAGTGGGCCTAACAAGCAAACCATTTGATTAATAAGCAGTGTTCAAATAACTATCTAAAATATGATTTATAAGCAAAGTGTTAAAATAACTATATTGGTGCGTACAAGAAAATTGCCCTTCACAAATAAGAAAACATTTTAGCACAATGGTAAAGAATATATATTTTTCCATGACGACATGTCTCCTTTCATGTAAAAAAAGATTTAAAAAAACAAACAAAAAAACAGCAAATCCATGGGATAGCAGATCAGGTCGTGACTGGCGTGCAGATAGATAGCTCTTTATGATGAGATCTACTTGAACTTCGCAGATCGACAATTTATGGTGAGCAGTCGATGATGGGCGGTTGCACACATTGGGTCTGTACTGTCAGGGTGAGATGCAGAGACTTAATGGATGATCATCATATACAATATTGAAATGTACCAGTTGCATGCCATTTTGCCAAGCCTTCAGCAAACAATGGCCATTTAAAAAAGCACAAACATAGATTCAAAATTGGTGATAAAACCCCAGTAAATGCAGCTTTCTGCACGACCGTGACTGACGGTAACATGTTGGGAATTATTTTTGGTGTGCTGCGGCTTTGCCTGAGTCTCAGCTCAATTCAAAAGACAATGGTGCTCTGGTGTGCGTGTGCAGAATACCGTACATCGACTCCCGCACTTTTGCCAAAAGTTCTTCTAAAAAAAAGACTTTGCCCCCCCACACCCCCTCCCTCCCACCAGTTTTCCTATTTTCAGTGTGCACTCATTCATTCTATGATGCTCGCCTAGTTGAGAGAAGAGTATCTGTGCCCGACTCCCGTTGTGTGCGTAAAAGTTTCTAATGAAATCAAAAATTACTTTTTGACCAACTTAGAATTCGTTCTACTTAGGGTCAAGAGGGATTCAAGACACTCACAGAACTTTCCCTGCAAAAGAAAACTTCAGGTATGTCAAGATTAGTTTGTAATCTTTTTGGGAAGTCAGACCCAGGAGTTAAGACCCAAAAATGTTTTAAATCGTTATTCAATTTTGTTTGGTACTCAAATTAAAAAAACATTGCAATGGATTTCCATAACTTTCTAAGGATGTTAGGATGTGTCCCTTTAATTCCTTGGGGAGGGTAGTAGATGTGATTGGTTTAACAAGTACCTTTCTCCTCTGTGAAGAATCATGGAGCCCAATTCTACTGCAGGAGGGGCTGAGGAAGAGCACCATGGAAACTACTCACCAAATCCAGTAAGTCCACTTTAGAATACAGAGGATGACATGAAAACTAATTAATATCTGGTACTTATTCTACTAGTGCATGTAGACAGTACCAAACCTCATGGATTTAATTAATAATTACTTAAATTCCCATTTCTGTCTGAAAAGAATATAATAGGATACGATAGAATAGAGAGTTCTTAAAAACTCAAATTCATTAAGGAAGTGACATTCTAAAAACCCCAGGAGGTTCCGCTGACCACTGGGGATCTTTCTGGGGCCTCTGGATGCTGAGAATCAGTGTATAACATCTGGCTGTCGCCGTGACCCTCGAGCTTGGCTGCAGCTGTTGCTCCAAGCAGAAAGGTCAGCCTTAAGAAGGAGAGATCTCCCAAAGAGGGCCACCAGGGTCACGGCGAACGTCAATTTAGCAGAACATGGTGGGACGAGACCATCGCGGAGTAGCATTGCTATAGCGGATGTCATACAAAAATTGTAATTACTTGATAAAAAGGGAATAATAGCATTTATCTAAAAAAGAAACATGGCGTTTAACCTAAAAAATATGGCTGATTATAATAATCCAAATATGTCTTTCTGTAATGAGCTGGAACCAATAGATAGTGATTGATAACATTGTGGCAAGGCAAAGTCAGACTGGGAAGATTCTTACCTTCCTTTTCCTGTCTATTTTTTCCTTGTGCCAGTCTGCCGAGGTGACGCCTGGCAAGCACGCAGTGGCAGAGGCCTTGGAAGAGGTACAGGAAGAATTGATAGAACATCAACCTCTGGAGCAGGAAGACCTGAACTTCGAGAAGTGGAAGCCCAAGCCAAAACCCAAGAGAACGCTCCACGAGAAAGCTTTCGATGTGAAGACATATCTATGGAACGCAGAGACCAGAGAGTTCATGGGTCGCACTGGGCATAGCTGGTGTAAGTAGAAGCGCTCAGTTTGCAGAAGTGCTCAGTAGTAACGGTAGTAACTGCATGTTGCCCATGCATATCATATCACACAAAGTATTTCACCCACAAGAAAACTAATGCAGTGTTCAAAGCTGCAACAGGCCTGCTGACACATTGGTACTTAATTTCTATATAAACACATTAACCTCTCTCTCATTTGTAATCATTACAATGGTAATCACCAATGGTTGAAGGCAAAAGTGCTGGTTTCGTGGCTTATTGTTTTTGGATGATGGTTGGGGTGGGCAGCGGGTGGGCAGAGGAGGGGGTGTAGAAAGAAATGTGTCTCCCGAGTCCCTCGTTCCTCGGCGCTGCTCACTGTACTGCGAGTGTGTGTGTGTGTCAGAGCTAAATGTTTACATAGGTGCACAGACAACTCTGTCCCGATGCGGACAAAAACAAGGCTGCCTGGGGACGGCTTCCTGGTGGGACTGCGCTGTTCAGAGTCACACGCTGGCCTGGAATCACATTCCTCATACCCCTCACCCTGCTTTCCACTCCCTTTTTCACAAAGCCCCCGTGACCTCCGCGTTTTACCCTAGCTTGCTCGTGGACCCACGGTCGCAAGCGAACACGTAAAGAGTAGAAAAGTGATGGTTTTTCCCGTAGAGAGAAAAAGTTGTCAAATTACATTGGCGGTTCGGTGCAGTCCGTCAGACAAACTTTCTTGGCAGAGGCTGTTTCCTGGAGTTTGTTGAGTCAGTGATGATGCAGGGCTCTTGATCCGACAGGGCTCTTGAGCAGGGCTCTTGATCCGACAGCCTGGTTGCTATGCGATCCGACAGCCTCGTTACTATATGACTTGTTTGGGTTTGAACTCCCTCAAACCTAACCGATGCACTACCAAATGAGACCGGTCCAAGGGGCCAAGCTTTGAGAAAATGTTGCAAGCAAGAGCATGTTCCTTCTTTCTTGTCTGAAAACGTGAGTTTTTTTCCTCATAGCGCCCAGTAATGAAGAAGACAAGAGGCCAGGCTCAAGACAGGAAGCGATAGCTTCAGAAAGCAATGTGTGCACAATTGTAAAAGAATGGGGCCCCATGTGCCTCCTGGCAAGAAAGGATGGGGTACTGAGTTTGAAGTCTGTGATGTGTGTCCTGTGTGAGAGGAGTGTGAGAGGGGGACACAATACCAGAGTGGGGTGATCGGGGCTCCTTGGAGCTGGCTGCGGCTCTATGGCTGCAAAAGACCATCACTATGATGGCAACCGGAGGTTCACTGTGTTCCTGAGTGAAAGGACAGCTGGGGGAATTCTCACTGAGCTCAAACAGAAAGGCCTTTGTAAGCTCAGGGGATGCAAGGCTGGCTGCAACCAGTCCCCTGTGAAATTGCCTGCGCAGCAAAAGCCTTTTAATTTAGGGAATGTTTGGGTTTGATTAGTTGCTAATGGACTGTTAATTGTAATTTGGGGAGAACAATGGCAGTTTTCAGGGTTTCATTTTTTTTTACACAGTTCAGGTCATTTGAATGCGTTTGTTAACAAATTAGTTTCGTAACAAAGTACAAACTGATTGGAGTGATTTCCATTTACAGACGTGGAGAGGCAACACTTTTGTATTGGTTAAACACATTGGTGAGCATCCTGAGAAAATACATTAGAAGTGTCTAGACAGCCCAGACAGTTCCAAATTCCAACATAACTGGAGATTCTTTATACTTAATTATTTTCCCCAACTCAAATCAAAGGATTTCCATTCTGATGCATGCTGATAGCCATAATCACAACTATTATCCGTTCTTCTCATGATCTCCATTAAATTGAGTTACAGTGACTGTGAATGCAATTCATTCTCTATATCTGACCTCCATGTTACCTCCTTCTAGTTCTGATCATCCTCTTCTACACTGCACTGTATGCCTTCCTGGCGGCCATGTTTGGTGCCTGTATGTGGTGCCTCATGCTGTCCATCAGCCCCTACCATCCAACCCACAACGACAGGGTGATGCCACCAGGTAAATATGAATTCTAACCCCCCACTCTCTATTTCTATCGCTCTATCCATCCTCCATCCCTCTATCTGTCCATTCTATCTGAATGTAAGCACAGTTGACTGTCTATGGGTTTCCTTTGGCAGGTATGACGATGTCCCCACAACTGGATGGGCATTATGAGATCGCCTTCAACGCCTCCGACCGCAAGTCTTGGAAGAAGTATGCAAAGTTAATGGAGGAACAGCTAAGACGTGAGTCAGATACCAAACATGGTGGAATGGTTGGCATTTTGCCAAACTTGAATAGTAACTTGCAGGAGTGTGGTCTGAAAGTTAGCTGAGGATAATGTTTGTATTTGCTGTGTCCGATGTGATTCAAATGTTGGGGACATGTTGGGGAAATGACATTACAGCAGAGCAGGCACACAGTTAGTTAATCTTCTCCCCCTACCTTTGTCCCCTGTCCCAACTGCCACTGAGAGAACTGCATGCTGGTAAGGGAAAGTCTCTTTGTGGGTAGAGCGTATCCGTTGAGTTCTGCTGCTTTTTTTCCCTTCTTCAGCGGCCCGCTTTTGTCAGACTGCCTGAATCAGAGACCTGGTGGAGCAATCAGTTTATTTATGAAACCCCCCCCCACCCTCTCCCACCCCCTCATGTCCCTCGTTTTTTAACATTCTCCACTTCCTTGTTACAGTACTCACCACTAACCCCCATGAAAAAATGAAAAATAATTATTTAATGTCTCTCTTTCAGCATACAATGATGCCCTACAGGAGCAGAGGAACATCCAGTGTCCGCAGGATGTGTACTTCATGCAGGACGACCAGGAGGAGAGCACAGAGAGGAAGTCATGCCAGTTCAAGAGGTCCTGGCTGGGCGAGTGCTCGGGGCTCCAGGACCCCCACTTTGGCTTCTCCCAGGGGAAACCCTGCATCCTCCTCCGAATGAACCGGGTAAGACACAGCTCAGATCAAATCTTATGAGATCTCCCCCATGAAGGGCCCCTCTGTTAGCCTGGTCCTAGATCTGTTTGTGCTAAGAGAACTCCTCCTGTGGCCGTTGTCATGCCAAACATGGTTGGCACGATCATAGGAGTTGGAAAAGACAGTCCAAACAGATCTGGGATCAGGCTATCCCTCTATAACAACAGTCACCTAACATGAACTTCATTCTAAAGCTGCATATATAATCAGCGATTGCTAAGATGTAGTGTTATTTGTTATAGTTGTAAAGTGGAGTTTATCAATAAAATGGAGGAAGATGCCATTGAGGTAATCTGAGATACAGACATTTCAGTGACATCTTGTGGCCATTGTGAGGAGCAGATAAAAACGTTATTGTGACATTATTACAGTCAATGTTATTGTTACCATTATACTGTAAACTGTGGCCTATAGTCCTATTGTTCCCATTTGGAAAATGATTGAGTGAAACCTGGTGGGGGTATCCAAAATTTAGCTTATCGTTAGGTAGATTGATAATTAGACATATTTTTTTAAATGAAATGTTAATAAATCCTGGCTTGGTAAAGTTAAACAAGACACCATATACAGCTGGTCTCAAAATTATGTGGATGAGTCCTTATGTCATGATTGGTGAAAAGCCTCTGAAGACAGCTACTGGAAATGATAAATATGCATAGATTTGCATTTTGTTTCTCAACAAAATGATGATATAACAATACAAGGGTCCTTTTCTTGCTCTCACTTGTAGATTCTTGGCTATTTACCTGGCCAAGGCACTCCAGTAAATGTGACCTGTGGAGTCAAGGTACAGTAACAGTCAGCATTCCTCCCCTCCAAACATCTTAACCATGACCTGGCTATAAAATATCTCTTCGTAACTGAATGTCATAACTGCTTATGGAACATGGTGTTAGTCACGAAAGTATGACTCACTATGTGACCTCTCACTCTTTCAGAAAGGAGTGCCAGAAAGCTTGGGAGAACTTCAGTTCTTCCCCAAAAGCATTTTCAACCTGATGTACTACCCGTACTATGGGAAGCTGAGACACGTAAGTGAGGATTTTCAGTAGCATGACTTCCACTGCTGCTCTCATGATCTAGATTATATGCATGATTATAGTGACGATAGCCACTCAAGTTGCTTTTGTCCCATATCCCTTCTCCCAGGTGAACTACACAGCGCCGGTGGTGGCCGTGCGTTTCAATGGGCTGCAGTACGACACCCACATCGTTGTAAAATGCAAACTCAATGGCAAGGGCATCATCAATGATTCGCCTACCGATCGCTTCCTAGGCAGTGTGTCCTTCTCCTTCGATGTGGGCGCATAATAGTATTCCCCATCCTACTGTTGGTGTGGTGTCCCCATGACAACCAGGAGACAGGAGAATATAGGGGAAAAAATCGAATTATGTTGAATCCTTGTTTTGCATAAAATAGTTGACCAGCTTCTCTTCTCCCATCCCCTCCTGTACCCTTGTGCCTTTTGCTGAAAATAGCAAAATACTTTTGAATGTTAATGGATCCTAAGCACACACACACACACCACGATAGTCCTGAGCACAAGATAAGTAGACAAACTGAATATTACCATTGAATACTTAGCAAGATTAATACCACTAGCTAGGTTTATGAAATACAAGGTTCATCTCACAGGTATATTATTATACAGTACAAATTACCCTATAGTTGGTCTCTGTAGCTATGCAATTCCATTTATAATTTAAGACATTATTAATAGACAGAAATACCTACTGTACAATAAGAATATAAGAGGAACATGTTAAGCACATTTTGATTTGAAATCAAATTGTGTACTAATTTCTTTTGAATTTGTACCTTTCAACATCATATCTATTGTGTTTTGTAGACTCCAAAGGCTACCATATGAACAATGGCAGGACCCTTTTACTTACACAGTAAAAAAAGAATCAGTAAATGACTAGGTTACATTTCAGGTTTTGTTGTTGTTTGACAGCTCCTTATTCTACATGTATAAGCCCTATGCCGCCATTTTGTTTCCTTTTCTTTTGTATGAACACAAAAAGACTGCTACTGAGAATGTAACACTGCAGGCTGACATTGATCACTATATTAGCTGATGGAAACTAAGCTCTACTGTGGAAACAGACAGAGTTCACACTGTTGTTAAACTTGTATACCAGTCTTGCACGCTCTTAACGAAATAACAGGCTATTCTGA
This sequence comes from Thymallus thymallus, assembly GCA_023634145.1. NCBI lineage: Eukaryota > Metazoa > Chordata > Actinopteri > Salmoniformes > Salmonidae > Thymallus > Thymallus thymallus. Next base: position 11,910,125 of record CM042384.1, on the reverse strand, counting down.
TATAGGCCTAGAATTAATCCTTGTTACTGCTATGATTCTACTAAACCTGGTATCCATGTTGTATTTATTCTGATGTATACTATAATAAATACAATGTTGATAAGAGCAATGTTTTTCCATAGGAATGTATTACCTAAGTGTGTAGCAGGCCAAAATATATTGTTCTAGGTAGTGATATCTTTTTACATGAAACTCTTTTCTTATGTTGGTTGTCAAGCAGACTACATTAAACATAACCTATTACACACGCACAAACAATATAGGTCTACTTTGCCCAGATATGTTCAAAGGCATTGCATAATTATTTATTAATTTTATTCCATAATGTTGACATGGTGCAATCAATTATCAAAACTGCCTAAAGAATTGGCGATATTCAAATAGTGAGTGTTATGCCAAATTGTGTGTTTCAAATTGTTTAGTAAAACATATAACACTGTAGCAAATGTAAACAATAAACTTGAAACTGAATTGACTAATTTAACAATGTGTATCTGTCAATATGTACTGTTAAGAAATCCTGAAAAAATGACCTGATTTGAAACTTGTCAAGTATCAAACCACAACATATCATATTTGAGAGGCTTACTGATGCCTAAAACAACAAACAATAAGGTTTTGGGATTCATTCAAATGAATGGTTAAGGATAAGGATAAACTTAAGTTCATGCATTCATTCTGAGTGGTTAAATTAAGGGTTAAGGTTTGGGAAAGGCTTAAAACAAAAAACAAGTGTATATCACTGGGATTGAACACGCAACCCTCAGAGGCCTGACGCCTCGATCACACCGACAGCATAATTGCATTTTGGTACACCAGAAGTACATTTATTTCCAATGGAACGCTGCATTTGCCTTGCAGCATTGCATTGCAGAGGCAGTTGCAGTGCATTCTGTGTGGTGCATACGTTGGACTTATCGAACATATGCCTCAAACTGTATACGTAGACGGCTTGACAGAAATGGTAGCAGAAGGTGAATGTTGAACACGATGCTGCGTACCATTTTGCATAATGACACTGTCGGTGTGATCAACGCTTAAACGCAACGGATTAAACACAAGCCTACTAGATGGTAATAGGTGCTCACATTGCCCCTAGTGTACTGTTTAACTTCCACATTTAGCCAAATCTGGTACCTGCAGAATCAACACCTCCTGGTGTATTCCATAAGAGAATGGGCTGACCGATCCATAGGTACTGTATATCCAGCCATTGTTCTCTATAGGTTGAGGTCCATAGGGATAGGCTCATTTGACCTTAAAAGGATAATGAACTTGGGCACCTACCACAGCACTGGGACTGTGTCCCAAATAACACCCTATTCCCTTTATAGTGCATTACATTTGAACAGAGCCTATAGATAATATATGGGTGATTTTACTATGGCCAGTTGCATCATTTCTTATATTCCCCAAATTAAGTTTTTGAGATAAAAGTTTCTATCAACAGAAATACTTTTCTAATTTTGTCATGAACCATGACCTTGTATTGGCTGTGACCATTTTATTAGTTTTCCCAAAAATGTTTTGGATTTAACTGCCAGGCCATGTTTACTTGGTTAATACGATCAGCTATCATTCGATAAATTCCAACCACAACATTATGAGATGTATTCTTTCAAATAGCCGACAATCTAGATGAGTGATAGCAGTTGCAGTAATGACAGAATAAAAATACATTTATCTTGACATATTCATATCTTTTCTTGAAGATATATTATACACTCTCCATGTCATATCTTTGTTCTCCACTGTCACTTCCCAGTTTGTGTGTGACTTGATGTTTAAATTCAAAATAGAACAATTTATAATTTTGTAAAAAAAATATATTTAGGCCTTACGCACAACATGTACAGTTGAAGTCGGAAGTTTACATACACTTAGGTTGAAGTCATTAAAACTCATTTTTCAACCACTCCAGATTTCATGTTAACTAGTTTTGGCAAGTCGGTTAAGACATATACTTTGTGCATGACAAGTAATTCTTCCAACAATTGTTTAGACAGATTATTTCACTTATAATTCACTATATCACAATTCCATTGGGTCAAAGTTTACATACACTAAGTGGTGTGAAAAGTGCAAATCAATCCCAGAACAATAGCGAAGGACCTTGTGAAGATGCTGGAGGAAACAGGTACAAAAGTATCTATATCTACAGTAAAACGAGTCCTATATCGACATAACCTGAAAGGCCTCTCAGCAAGGAAGAAGATACTGCTCCAAAACCTCCATAAAAAAGCCAGACTATGGTTTGCAACTGCACATGGGCACAAAGATAATATTTTTTGGATAGTTGTCCTCTGGTCTGATGAAACAAAAATAGAACTGTTTGGCCATAATGACCATCGTTGTGTTTGGAGGAAAAAGGGGGAGGCTTGCAAGCCGAAGAACGCCATCCCAACCGTGATGCACGGGGGTGGCAGCATCATGTAGTGGGGGTGCTTTGTTGCAGGAGGGACTGGTGCACTTGACAAAATAGATGGCATCATGAGGAAAGAAAATTATGTGGATATATTGAAGCAACATCTCAAGACATCAGTGAGGAAGTTAAAGCTTGGTTGCAAATGGGTCTTCCAAATGGACAATGACCACAAGCATACTTCCAAAGTTGTGGCAAAATGTCTTAAGGACAACAAAGTCAAGGTATTGGAGTGGCCATCACAAAACCCTAACCTCAATCCTATAGAAGATTTGTGGGCAGAACTGAAAAAGCGTGTGCGAGCAAGGAGGCCTAGAAACCTGACTCAGTTACACCAGTTCTGTCAGGAGGAATTGGCCAAAATTCATCCAACGTATTGGGGGAAGCTTGTGGAAGGCTACCCAAAACATTTGACTCAAATTAAACAATTTAAAGGCAATGCTACAAAATACTAATTGAGTGTAAGTAAACTTCTGACCCACTGGGAATGTGATAGAAATAAAAGTTGAAATATATAATTCTCTCTATTATTCTGACATTTCACATTCTTAAAATAAAATGGTGACTGACCTAAGACAGGGAATTTTTACTAGGATTAAATGTCAGGAATTGTGAAAAACTGAGTTTAAATGTATTTGGCTAAGGTGTATGTAAACTTCCGACTTCAACTGTATATAGCTTTTATTTGACTCCTTTTCTAACCAGGTGCATAAAAAAAGCACTCCAGGTTTTAAAGCACAACAAATTCTTAACATTTAGCTAGTACGAATTCGATTCGTAACATATCCCTAAACCACCCCCCCAAAAATGGGAGGTAATATTTCATACGAAAAGGATAACTTAGCACACAATTTGATGACGTAGTACACAAAAAATGGTGCCCACTTTTAAAACTACTGGCTGAAATTATACAAATGTTGAGTGCGCATCAAAATGTTTACATAAAAAAAAAAATACATAGCAGAAGATCAAAAGTTAGGGTGTGGGGACAATTGGCTTCTCAATGGAAAACAGTGAAATCCTGAAATAAAATACTTTTGAAAATTATCACAAAAACATTTGTGTCAACTTAATGTATCTAAAATAAAATAATGGGAAATAAAATCTACCCCGGGACACAAAAATGCCTGTAGTTATAAAATTGCCCATATAGGGAATATATTGTCATTTCGGAGGTAACCTGGGTAACAGTCATGCCGCTATGTATGACCATTCAAGATTATACAGTCATGATCCTGACCAAAGTCTAATCTGTGGGCATGGACATTGCAGTTTTTTTTTGCCTAACTGTGCAAGGGTAGTTTTACAACGTATATACAAACACAGAGACATAAAGACAGTCACATGTCCTTGTGGTTTAACAAGCGCAATAAACGAAAGGAGAACACCGGTGGTTAATGAAATAAGAGAAAGAGTCTGCAAATTGCTACAAAACAGGAAAGCAACTTTATTTAAATGTTTCCCCCCAACTGAAGTTCAACGTGCTTACATCATTTCACATTCTTCATCAGATGGAGATAGACTTGGTTATGAGGGGAATAGTAGTGCAACAAAAAGCCACAAACCAATATTTTGGGGGCAAAATGAACCAGGAACAGTATAATCATATGTATTGGTACAAAACAGAAGTTCATACCGAATGATGAGCATGATACAAGAACAGTAAGGAATTATCATCCTTGGTCAAACACACAATGCATTTGACTGGTTTACTAAAAGCTTTACCTGCTCTGAGATGGGGAGGTTCAGAAAGGAGTCTCCTACTGTCCATGCTTTGGTCATAAAATAATTTGACGAAAAAATACTTCATACTTTATATTAATCAGACCTGGGTCATGTTCAGAAGGACACATCGTAGCGAAAAGGTTTGCAACGGACAAATTATTATTCAGGCAGTACCTCCACGTTTCAAAACATTCTCCATACTGAACATGACCCAGTTAATTGTAGTAAATGTCTTAACTGGGCAATTTCTGATACCAGACCCAAGACTATGCCGCCATCCTCCATTCCCTGAAGGGACTTAACATTAGAGAAAATACAAACATCAAAATCACATTTGTGCAACTGCTCCAAATTCTTGTTAGCAGCTATGCTTCTTTGTAAAGTTATTGTCCCTTTCATTCGGTCATGGCTAGAAAGGAATATGGCGTGTCAAATATATATCAATTTCCTAACCTTAACCTAATTCTCCAACCTGCTGTGAAAGTTCTCCTAACCTGCTACGAAAAATGTCAAATCTGACAAAAGCTGTATCCTTTCTAGTCAAAACCCTTTTATTGTACTACGACTAACAGAAGCTAAGTGCAGGGGGAACAATAACAACCAAGAATCTGCTCATTTAATAAGGACGGAATTAAAAATTAATGACATTTTCTAATTCTGCAAAGATTTAGCAATGGATAATTAGATATGAATAACACTGACTATATTTCAATGAGCTTTCAATATATTCGTAGCATAATTTAACATCCCTATTCATAAAACAAAAATCAACATTTATTCTATACAAGAGAGAAATTAAATTTACACAAATATAATAACATAGGATATCAACAGAACAGTGAGAGAAAACATCCTCATTCATATGAACAACTGATGCCCTGTTATTAAGAGGAGCCATGATACTCCATGCAATTTACATCCAAACACACCTGGTGCAATACCACTGATCATTTTGACAGGTTTTGTTGCTTGATTATTTCAGTCATTGTTGGTGTCAAAAAATAGCAACAGACGGTCAACTTTCAAAATTACTGTTGGGTGGGGTGAAAATTAGGATAGGGGTCTGAACAGGAAATTTGCTGGGGGAAAGACCCATAGGAAAAGGAAATAAACATGTGGATGCCATAGAAGCTTTGGGGGTGGGGAGGTAACAGGGAAAATGTTGTGGGGGGCTTGGTTGGTAGGAAGGAATGGGTAGAGGTAAAAGCAGCTGTGATTGGTTGGATTATACAGACTGGTAGCCGGTGCGACTCTTCCTCCGGCCAATCAGGTAAGAGATAAGCACAAGGATGATTAGGAAGCTCAGGGCCACGCCCACAGCGATGGGCACCAGAAAACTCAAATCAGAGTCCATGAAGCACTCCACGGCTGCCACAGAAAAGAGACAGAAGAAGGGTTAGCAATGTTAGCATGCGATTAGTCAGCAGAAAAGAGTTTTAGTGGAGAGAAGAAACAGGATTTGGTTAAATCCTACACAGACAACATAGAAGAAATTAGGATTTAAAAAAAGCAGCAAGACAACAGTTCAGAACCCAGACACATTAATTTCAAAATCAATCAATTCGTATGACACACAAAGGTTACATGCCAAAAGTTATCAACGGAGAAAAGCTATTTCTCTAACACAGCCTCTTCTCCAAGTCATTGTTTAATGAGAAATAGTTTTCTAATCAGGTGAGTTTCACCATTAAGTTAACTCTGCACAGTATTAGTTATATTAAATCAATAATTATCCTGATGACCGTAGTTAAAGCCTCCGCATAGTGAGGATCATTTAGAAGTGCTCATAGCCAGTGCCCTGGTTTCGCTTTCTCCCAATGAAATAGGCGATCAGAACAATGAGGACCAGCAAAGTCAGGGCAACCCCGACCGCTATAGGAACGAGCCAGCTCTCTGTCGTATCGTCTTGGCAATCCTCCGCTGGGTGACAGTAAAGAAAGTGGGCATGGGGGGAGGGAGGGGGTTGGGGTTGTAGGGTGGAAGAAAGGTAAAACATAAAAATGTGAATGCATGGTCAATCATACGGAGATGCTTCGCAGTCGAGAATAGTCGGAAAACAAAGGAGGGATTTACTAAAATGTCCGGGGGACAAATAACATCATTGTAAAATATTAAAATGGTCCACGACAGTTTTTTTTATGCACAATTTTCCATTACCATTTATTGCAGCTAAAAGGAATTCAAAAAAATTACATTTGTTTGAGCCACACAGAAGAAAATTAAATGTACACTTGAGTTCCATGACAGACTAACCACATGAATTCAGATGAAAGCTATGATCCCTTATTGACGTCACTTGTTAAATCCACTTCAAATCAGTGTAGATGAAGGGAGGAGACAGGTTAAATAAGTATTTTTAAGCCTTGAGACAATTGCGACATGGCTTGTGTATGTGTGCCATTCAGAGGGTGAATGGACAAGACAAAATATTTAAGTGCCTTTGAACGGGGTGTGGTAGTAGGTGCCAGGTGCACCGGTTTGTGTCAAAAACTGCAACGCTGCTGGGTTTTTCACGCTCAACAGTTTCCTGTGTGTATCAAGAATGGTCCACCACCCAAAGAACATCCAGCCAACTTGACAACTGTGGGAAGCATTGGAGTCAACATGGGCCAGCAAGCATTCCTGTGGAACGCTTGACACCTTGTAGAGTCAGTCCATGCCCCGACAAATTGAGGCTGTTCTGAGGGGAAAAGGGTGCAACTCAATATTAGGAAGGTGTTCAGGTTATTTCAATAATGGGTCAGCCCTGTACTTGGGATTTCCCTTTTAACATGTTGCTTTTTGAATTCATAAACGAGGAGAAATTTGTAAGACTAGTGACAAATATAAGCCAAATAATCCTATTCATTAATGTAAATGTATTCAAACCTGATTGATTCTTAAGTGTAGCTGCTTCATTGAGCAAGGCACAAAATGGTCACAATCATAATATTTGATAATGTCAAGTGAATGAAAATTGGGGATAGTAAATGTTTTCAAAAGGGTATTTTAGAATAGATTTTATACATGGTCTGAAAATAAAATGTTAAAACCATATTAACACAAGCAGAATTTGTACAAAAGCATTCAATTTTCCAAGACAACACATTGGAATGTAAAGCAAGAATCAAAAAGATTATATTTGAATTTTTTTTTTTAAAAAAAGCAAATAATTCACATATAAAGCACATGAAAAAAATTATTGGTTGACTGATTAAATTAAAGGCGGCAATCAAATTTATTCACGTCTCATGCAGACCACCGCGCTACGACAAAGTGATAATACCCAGCAACTACCCATTGTCACCTTTCCTTCGAACAGTGCAAAAATAAACATGTACTGCACATCTTGTGGCCAATCATCCTTTCTCCCACTGTCGATTGGTGCAACTTACAAGGGGTCAACTGGGCAGGGTTAGAGTCAATTCCATTTCATTTAAGTCACTTCTGGAAGTAAACTGAAATTCCAATTTTCCTTGTGGAAAGCCTGTGAGGAAAATTTAAATTAGAATTTCAGTTGACTAAAATTGACATGGAAATGGAATAGACCTCAGCTCTGCTCACAAGTGCCCCCTTACTAACTGGAAGCTTTCGGGAGCAACACCGCAGCAACGGCTATACTATAACTTTCAATTTATGTCGAACTTACTGAGCGATTTAGTGCATTTATATGTAAAAATAAATATCACCATCTGTGAATAGGTTTGAATGACAGCAAATAACCAGAAATATCCCTTTTTTAAACCTAATGCCAACATGTAATGACGGGAGAGGAGTTGTGTGTTACCTTTCTTTTCAGGTTTGTCTTTTACATTCTCAAACTAGGCATGGACTTTTCAAAGTTAATTAAACACTTGGTAGATTTCACACTACACAAAGTGAGCCGGTCAGTCAAAGGGCTAACACACAAGTTACAGAGACAGACTGACATGGGTGGCAACCATATGTCAAGCACTGCTGTGTGTGAACGTATAATGACAGATCTCTTGTTTTGTAAAGTCAATTTAGAGATGGAACTATATGCCAGTAGTACCACCTTTTATTTTTACCAGAGTTGTGGCCACACAGATTTCACTCAAATTCAAACTACTGACTGACTAGTGGATGATCAGTCATTTACATTGAGTCACTGCAAGCACCACACTACCAACTGAGCGCCTCGCTCTTTCAGTAATGTGCTGAAAGAGCGAGGAGCGCAAAGCAGCAGACCTTGATCCTGGTTAGTTAGTAAAAGAGTTCCTGAGCCAAATCAACAAAGCTACTCAATAACGCGAGACAAATTTGAAATGTTCATGTCAGTCGTTGGGCTGCTACGATGAATTGTGAGGATTAATGAAACCACAAAAGAAAGGTTGAACTAAAATGTACACAAAAATAAAATTAGAACATAAAGAAACAAAAAAGGAATGCCAAAGGAAGGGAGGGAGCAAGTGCACGATTTATAGTGAAAAGGGCACAGCCCCCAATTGTCTCAGCTCCTCGTGAAAATGTGCAAACTGTTACAAAAGGACTTTAACTGGAGTTTCTATGTAATGTGCTACTTGATAAAAAGCATCTACACTGAATGAGAAACATTGGCAAGTGATACAAGGAAATGGAGTGTCAGACGCAATCACTTTCAGAGATTATTCAATAAATAAGGCCTTTACTAGTTCCAAAGGTTTCAACAAATTGCACTGGCTAACACAGAGGGCAAAAAATCCTGCCCTTGCTCCTTTACAACAAGGGAGAAAGAAAAAAGAAAGCAAATCAAACAAAACTGATATTACAAACAAATAAACAGCGGTAGGGTAGTCCAACCTGATCCTGGAGAGCATTGAGTCTTCAGATTTACCTGATTAAAGCTACTTATGCCTGAGCTTTAGCGAATCTAGACTACGCTCAAGTCTAAACGTAAGCAAAGCTAGACTAAGCTCAAGTCAAAGAGCAGCTATTAAGAGTGGCTGAAGTAAGGAGATTATAGTCTGACTATTCCAGTTGTACGAGTCGGTCGTCAATTGAAAGACTGCACTGAGACAGCCATCCGGGTTCAGGCTTTGGGACCACCCCACCCAACACATAAGGATCAAACTGTGTTCTGGATTCATCATCACAGATTCATGATCACAGATTGCTTTTTAGAGGGTCTGATATCCCACATAGGTCTTCCTACGACCAATCACGTAAGCAATCACTACAATGAGAATCAAGCCGGCCAGGGCGGCACCAACAATGATTGGGATTAAGATGCTGTTGTCATCCAGTGAACATTCATGGGCTGCAGAGAGAGAGAATCAATGAGCACAACTTGGAACATCTCATCTTCTCATGATCATTTGGTTGTTAAATCAGTTAAATCAGCAGTAGAAGCATGATCTCAAATACTTACACGTTTCTCACCAAACTGGACATGTAACCTATTCTACTGATGCCCATAATGGTTATTATAGTCTCAGTTTCATGTCTCAGTTTCAAGCATGTTAGCTGCATTTGGCTCTAGTAACCCTAGTAAGCTGTAGCATACGGCTAACGTAACGGTAATGGTGCAAATTCACCATCTCAGAAAGTCACCTACCTGTAGCGAATTCTCCTTTGTTGACTTCGAAGGGCTGGACGCGAAGCTCGAACGTGTAGAGAGTGAGTGTGTCGGTGACGTTTAAGGTCTGCTCCTTGTTGCACATGTAGGAGCTGCCTACCGCAGCCACCCAAATGGACATGTTGGTATTGGCTGCAACGACGGGCGCCCCTGGACATAACACAGAGTGAGCAAAGAGAGGAGAGAGAGAGTGGTTTAACATGCATTGCATGTACTGTGCATAATGTATAGTGTTTATTTATTGTAAAGCCGCACTGTTTCCAAGAAACGGGGACTTAGTTTCTGAAGGGGTTTGTAGTTTGTTGCTTACCAGTGGCTGGTTTCACTGTGACATTCAGAGCATGCAGGTGGAACTTCTTGCCGTCCTGTAATTTGCAAGGAAACACTTATCAGCTTCACTGAAAAAGACCGTACTCTGTATTTGTCCAAATGTCTACACACTAAATGCAGACGACCAGGATAACACCGGCCTTGGTTTCAGATTATATATTTTTTAACGTGTCTGGCTTTGTCGCCTTACGTTGCTGAATGAGAACATGATGGAGATTGTGTCCGATGTCAGTATGAGATCGCTGCTGTTGGCCCTACAGGCTCCGCCCACTTTAGTCATATTGGGCACCAGGTTGATGGTCTCCTCTTTCTAATAAAGGGGAAAGCACAGGTTGGTAAAAAACAACACTAACATACTAGCAACAACAACCCATAGACATAGTCATGTTCTCTGTGATAAACATATCTAAACCTTTTCCATTGAACAGACTAATGTATGCTAAAATAAGTATGCTAAAATAAGAAACATCAGAAGTAAGGGCCTACTTTACAATCACTATCCTACTTGTATACATACGTCTCCTTGCTTGAACTCGATCCGCAGGCCGAAGGTGGCCATCAGGCAGGCTGTGCTGTTGACGTCAGGTGCGATGCTGTACTTTCCAGTAGTGGGTGTGGGCAGTGTAGGGGTAGAAGTGGGGGCAGCTGTGGTGGTAGAATTGGGGGCAGCTGTGGTGGTTGAATTGGGGGCAGCTGTGGTGGTTGAATTGGGGGCAGCTGTGGTGGTGACTGTTGTGGTGGGCACCACAGTGGTGGAGGGTGCGTCAGCGGAGCATACGGTGTCTGTGTAGGGAGAACAGAGAAAACCTATTAAGTTCAGACAACAAAGAGGGTTGGGATCAACTTCAATTCAGGAAGTAAACTGAATTTCAGTTCACTTCCTGAATTTAGCCTTTTGAAACGGAATTGACCTCAATCCTGGAGAACACACACAGTAAAATAGTTTGACATATAGTGCATTCGGAAAGTATTCACATTTTGTTACATTACAGCCTTATTCGAAAATTGATTAAATTGTCCCCCCCAATCTACACACAATACCCCATAATGACAAAGCAAAAACAGTTTTTTATACATTTTTGGAAATATCACATTTACAAAAGTATTCAGACCCTTTACTCAGTACTTTGTTGAAGCACCTTTGGCAACGATTACAGCCTAGAGTATTCTTGGGTATGACGCTACAAGCTTGGCACACCTCTATTTGGGGAGTTTCTCCCATTCTTCTCTGCAGATCCTCTCAAGCTCTGTCAGGTTGGATGGGGAGTGCCACTGCACAGCTGTTTTCAGGTCTCCAGAGATGTTTGATCGGGTTCAAGTCCGGGCTCTGCCTGAGCCACTCAAGGAAATTCAGAGACTTGGCTGGGCGGCCAGCTCTAGGAAGAGTCTTGGTGGTTCCAAACTTCTTTCATTTAAGAATGGAGGCCACTGTGTTCTTGGGGACCTTCAATGCTGCAGAATTTTTTGGTACCCTTCCTCAGATCTGTGCCTCAACACAATCCTGTCTTGGAGCTCAATGGACAATTCTTTCGACCTCATGGCTAGGTTTTTGCGTTGACATAGCAAAGGGTCTGAATACTTATGTAAATAAGGTATTTTTTTTTATTATTTTTTTTTATACATTTGCAAAAATTTCCAATGACCTGCTTTCGCTTTGTCATTATGGGATATTGTGTGTAGATTTATGAGGTAAAGATTTATTTAATCCATTTTAGAATAAGGCTGTAACGTAAAAAAAACGTGAAGAGTCAACGTGTCTAAATACTTTCCGAATGTACTGAATTATGCACAGTAAATCATTATGATGCTCATTCTTGTACTACCTACCGGTGTCACTTTTGCTGCCGTTAACCACAAACGCCTGTAGAGCAACATCATACAGTGTCTGAGTGACAGACTCTACTTTCAGGGCATCTTCACTCTTGCAGGAGTAGTAGGTGTCCACAACCACTTTGGCAATCATTGGCTTTACCGTCACAGACTTGGTTTCTAAACCCAAGAGAGATCGTCAAATAACAGTATGTGTCATAACTACAGTACCAAATTGGTATATCATGAATTAACAGTATCATGACAAGGCTGTGTAGTCACTAGTTAGTTACCATTTGACGTAGAGTTGGGGAAGACACCTGAATCGTTGAGATTGTAGGAGAAGACAATGGTATCTATTTGGTAGGTTTTGTTTTCCTTAGTGAAATTAACAGCCCAGCTGTGCCCGTCTCCAAAACTGAGTTTCAGTGTTGAAGTTGTGTTACCGCAGGTGCTCCCTTCGGTTGTCACGTTTTCAGGCAGTACAAAAATAACTGTTTCACTCTGAAAGGGGACAGATATATTGGACAGGCATTAAGATTGTGATAAAAGGGGAATCCATTCCTGTCAAGTACTTCCTCAGGAACAGGGCCATTTCGGATAGTTGCATCATGACATAATAGCAAAGTTGACAACATAACAGTGTGTCCACTCTTATGATGGATTAGGAGGACAAAAAGGAACAAAATAGTATTTCATATTATGTGGGAAATCTCTAGGCCTACAATCACCCAAATAAGATGGGACTTATTCAAAGGAAAAAAATAATAAGAAACATTATACAACGAGTGGGTCTAATCCTGATTGGTTAAAACCACCTTCCACTCAGTGTCTATTCCACAAGTTACCACCGGCTAAATCTATGATGGTAAAATGATTTACTCTGTTCCATCTGACTGCGCAATCCACTGTCTCATCAGCCCAGCCAAGCAATTTATAAACTTGATCCCCGCTATAAAAAGCATCTAGACATTATCTAACGTTTCTTTTAGACTAATATTTAGTTTTAAACAGAGATTTGTAGAAACCTTGCTGTCTGTCTCTACGACATTTGCAACATTGTTTCAATATTCAAATTCAATCTCCAGCCGTCTCATAGTAATGAACGAATCAGGAGTCCGGACGAGACAGGCAGAGTTTCTCAGCCAGTCGAAATCATGAATAAGCTATATATAAATATGTATTGATATATACAAAGAAATGTCAATTGAAAAAAGGTAAAATGAAACGAAGTGCAGCTAGTTTGCAGTCTTTACAGTCACTTTTGAAGTGATTGTTTAAGCTGTGTTGTTGGCTAGCTCATATGAACAAGTGTCCTTACAAGTGAGCACATTTTCTACGCCAGGCGAAATCACGCCTCATTAGCTCATTGTTATGGATGTATCCAAATAAATTTCACTAGAAAACAGCTTAAACAAATACAATTGCAGCTACTTTGCTGTTACTCTAGCTTTTTGACATGACTAAGTTAGCTAGCTAGCAAGCAAGGTATAACAATGTTGCCAGCCAGTATGGCAATGGAACATTTAGAATGAACGACTAGGTCGCTTCAATAGATAAAGAACAAAAAGACTAAACGACTGGGTCACGTCTCTAGTAACCGAACTGATAGAACGACCAGCCAGCTTGGGTAGCAACCCTAGATTTGTATCGGGACTATATCTTGTGGAAGGGTGAAATAGTATGAATAAATTAATCAAAATAACATTAATGAAAATATGTCAATCATTATTTGAATAACCTGCTAAAACGTTGTATAAAAATTATAACGCCCTCGAAACCGGTGTTTGGAGGATATATTGGCACGGTTTGCCGGCCCCTCGGCCCCCTTTGTCTCGGGCCTAAAACCTGTGCCAATATGTATCACATTCGGCCGTGATTGGGAGTCCCATAGGGCGGTGCACAATTGGCCAAGCGTCATCCGGGTTTGGCCGTCATTGTAAATAAGAATTTGTTCTTAACTGACTTGCCTAGTTAAATAAAGGTAAAAAAAAAAATTACACACACACACACACACACACACACACACACACACAAAATGGCCAGAAAAATAACTTTTTGAAACTCGTCAGCCTATTCTTGTTCTGAGAAATGAAGGCTATTCCATGCGAGAAATTGCCAAGAAACTGAAGATCTCGTACAACGCTGGGTACTACTCCCTTCACAGAACAGCGCAAACTGGCTCTAACCAGAAAAGAAAGAGGAGTGGGAGGCCCTGGTGCACAACTGAGCAAGAGGACAAGTACATTAGTGTCTAGCTTGAGAAACAGACGCCTCACAAGTCCTCAACTGGCAGCTTCATTAAATAGTACCCGCAAAACACCAGTCTCAACGTCAACAGTGAAGAGGCGACTGTGGGATGCTGGCCTTCTAGGCAGAGTTGCAAAGAAAAAGCCATATCTTCCTCTGTGTGTGTGTGTGTGTGTTAGGGATGGGCACGATTACTCAAATACTCAAATATCCTAAATGAAGTTAGTATTCAAATAATTGTTTCGAATACTTATGACGGTAGTTCAATTATTTTTTTTTTTAAACCTTTCGTAAAATGTCAAATTAAATTAAGTGTTCCATGTGTCATGTATTATAAGAGTCGTAAGTTATTTAATAAATAATAAGCAAAAAAGGACGGCCATTCTGCGTTCTGCTGCAACTATTACCTGCCACTACATCTCCCAGGACTGGGAAATGAAGAGTGCTGTGTTACAGATGCGCAATTCTGACGAAAGGCACACAGCAGTAAACATAGCTGCCCAACTTACAGCAGCGACAAGAGTGGGGCATAGCCTGTGTCCACGACAACGCTAGTAAGTTCAATGTCTTTTCGTCATGTTCAATAAATGTATCTTGCATTTGTGTTGTTTATTTAACTGTTATTTATTCTAATAGCTTAACAGCCACAATTATTGTCACTGAATGCGTTGCGTCATGTCACGGTAATTACTTAATGGAACGGCAGCAGCAGTAAAACATTTTAGAATATCCGAAACAATATAGGATATTATTCGAATAGTGGAATCATTTCAAATGCCCATCCCTAGTGTGTGTGTATATACTGTAGATATCTATCTATCTATCTATCTATACTGTATATCCTCCAAACACCGGCTTCTCAGGCATTATCACTTAATTTTTTTTTATAGCTAGAGACTTTATAGCTAGGGACTATAACTGACAAACCGCTGAACAGACAGAAGACCTTTCTTTGCAGTTACTCCCTCTTGTCCTCTCCGTGATTACATTAACAACTTTATTTGTCAAAGTAAGACACTCAACACTTATTAAACAGCGTGACACATGAAATTATTTAACAGTTATTTTTAGGCCTAGGTGTACTAACATGCAGAAAAACATTTTAATACACACCTTATTTACACCACCTTCATATGTGACTGAGAAGTTGACCATCAAATTGGCGTATAAGCATAATTTGTTCTCCGTGTTGTTGACTGATACTTCAGTCGCATGTGATTGGTGGAGTCCTGAAATAAAAATGAACAGCCTTGGTATGTTATGAGGCAGAATGTTGGGGGACACCTGGAAACAAACACCATTTCAATCAATTCACAGTAAACACACATCTTACCAGCATAGGTAGCCTAACCTGTGTTTTGGTTATTTTCTACTTGCCTTCTATAAGTATCCCAATGGCATCAAATTATTGTAAAACTCAGAGTGGGGAACACACCATAAGCTAATAATGTCCAAAACTTAATTGTTGTTAAAGTGTTCATCTGATCAATCTCACATGGAACTAACTGAGCCCGGTTTCCCGATAGCGACGGAACTTAGGTTTACAATGGTTTTAACGATGCATCGTTCCTACCACGCAGAGAGAACGTTCGCTAAGTGTTTCGTTAGACCGTGTCGATACTTTGAGGATCGAAGAAAAAAAAAACATTGCAACTTTGTATTTGTAGTCAATATCGTTCTGAATTTCTCGGCTGTCAGTCAGACAGGTAAACATCTTGATTTTATGTTTAGCAGAGGCCTGGGGCCATTTCTCAAACCAACTTAGAACATTCTAATGGAAATGGAAACAAGGAAAAAAGGATAAATGAAAAAATGATCTTCAGAGGTTAACTATTGAAAAAATTAAACTAGAAGGATTCTGACTGTATTGAATATCAAGTGAGTCCTGACTATGCCAGGGCAGGAGGCCAAAACAGATCCAGGCTATAAAATGATATCCAGGGGCTGAATGTGCAAAGTGATTGCTATAGCAGTTGCTGTCTACAAACCAATCCCCTTGTTATGATTGATAGAAGGAATTTGCACATTCAGCCCCTGGATATAATTTTATAGCCTGGATCTGTTTAAAATGTTACTGCAGCTATTTTACAATTAAACAACAAAAGGGGCAATAAGCAGATAATTGGTCATGAGACAACTTCCTGATCAACATCTCTAGCTAAGGGCCTATATCATAAATAAGATACAGCTAACGTTACTGAAGTGAGAATCTTAAACGTAAATTTAGATGAGATTTTGGAGTGAATTGGATTTACAACAGTAACGGTAACTACCTAGTATATTGCCTATTGACAAATGTGTTAACAGTATCTACATAGCCAACTACGAGTTGTGAGCCAAGTTCAGTGTTCCAAATAAATAGGTCGAATGAAGTTGGTCGATGTTGTCGTTGACATGTTTAATACCGACACATAAGGACGATATTGCTACCTAAACCAAATAAACTAGTTAAGCCAAATGTAAGACAATGTCAAACATGACATGGTGTTTGAGACATCTGTTATTTTCCCTGTCCATACTGAAGTCCTTTCTGTAACATGACCTGTCAACTAATACATAACATATATTACAACCAGCTAACTAATTTAGCATGACAGGTCAACAGTGACATAAACGTAATGTCTTAGATTATTGAGACCTTGATTGCCGGTAAAGTTGCGTGAAATTCACATGAACTAGTGTGAACTTTTAATTTATTTGTAAGTTAAACTTATCTATAACTAACGTTTGATAGAAAACTAGGTAACTAGCCTAGCTAACTACTGGCGCAGCAAAGAAATAGCTAGCTAACGTTAGCTCAAGCAATCTGGCTGAATTGAAGGTAGGCCTGTCGCCCGAAGTGACGGAGCACCGAAAGTTTACTCTTGTAGCTCACAATATTACACAAAGATGACAAAAATCTATATTTCGTTCAATTCTGTAAACATACCATTTCCAAGAGCCAGGAATAAAATCAGAAACGCGCAGCGAAACATGATAACTTGGTAGCCAAAACACTTGTTCAGGAAGCGACAACAGCTTACGACTTCAGCTACCTTCCAAGTGCAGCTCGAGCGCATCGTCCCGTCAGCAACAATAAAGAAGTACTTCCGGGCCACGGAATTTCGGAACTTGTCCAAATAAAAGTCCCCCACGTAATAGTAGGAAAGTGTCCATATCTATATTTATTCATGTTATATAAACAATTATTTTCTAAACATTAACAATGATTCATATTTGTTAATATTTAAGTGAAATGTGCATTAAATGTGTGTTTTAAAACAACGTCAAATAAATGCTCCCATTGCAATACACTGTATATTAAATACATATTGGTTTATAGAGAGAAAACTATTCTAGGTGCCAAACTGTCAACTTGATGTGCAAAATGCAGACACTTTTGATGATAAAGAACCTGCTTCTGATTCTCATTCTGATGTAGCCAAAAGTTCATACAGTATGATGGAGTGTCAGTGGTGCAGCCTAATCAAATCTCAGACACTCAAGAAATTGGGAATGAATACTCCCACTTTGAGACAGAAAGTTGTGGTAGAAGTTTATCAGATGAGGAAATCGTAATCTCTGTGAAAACTGAATCAGATGAGCAGCATGTAACTGGGGATTTTGACATCGAAATAAGCGAGGATACACTTGTGTGTTTTGTCAAGTGAGGCAACATTTTGGAGGGTTCATGCTTACCACTCCAAATAATGGTATGTTTATGTTGACCTGTGACGAACGGATGAGTGACCATTTAGAAAAAAGGGGTACGTATTTTAAAAAGTTCTCACAGGTAGGCCTATTTGCACCGGCGAGAAACATGGTCCAGAAAAGTTGGATCCGCAGCCTTTGCCTTAAAAAAAACAGTAGCAGTTGTGGTACAGCAGACTACCGTTTGATATCATTATGATGAAGGCATATCGTGATATTGGTTTATTCTTGCTGTTAACCTACACACTATTCTGTAATAAAGCATACATGACTGTTCCTGCATGCACAAAGCCCTTTCACAGACCTTCTCACAGGCTGCTCAGCATACTTTTAAAAAAGTACAAAACTAACACTAAAGCTGGCTGCTTAGCATCAACTGAGGATGGGGTGTGGTGTGTAATAAAACTGGGTAGGTACTGTAGGTTTATGCAACCAGAATACACCTGGCCCAATGGGCAATCCGCAAGCAGTTGTCTGGACTTCACAGAAAAGTGTACATTCACAAAGTTGCAATGTATTTTCTACGAACCGATATGATATCAATATCGAATTGAAAAAGGCAACTGATATCAATATAGATTTTCCATATCTGTGCCCATCACTAATTTAATGAATTTATTCGATGAGGGATTGAAATGACTGAATGTAGGTATCATAGAGTGTGTGTTAGACAATACATTTTTTGCCTAAACATTTTACCAAATGGAGGACTGAAATGAATTAATGAATGTTTGACCATTAATTTTAACTGACACGTTTTGTAAAATTGGTGAATGTAGTGACTGTGTACCTATAGCCTGGTTGATATTCATTTTGTTTAAATTATAAATAAATTCTATTTTCGTTTGCCATGTGTTTGTTTTTGAGTGTTGATAGTTTAGTGTGTATATAGGCATTGCTTTCAGGACCATGGATATCACCAGGCCATTGGAAGGTAGTTTCTTATATACAAGCCAATGTATAGGCATACAGTGTATTGCACTGGGACCAATGTGTTGCCGGGTATTTAGACCTCAGTCCCCCATGAAATAACACCATATATAGATTCTATAGACCCCATTGAGTATTCCCAACACCATTTTTACATCAGCACATAGAATAGTTTTTGATCTAATTTATAGGTCTATAGTGTATTGCATTGGGACCAATGGAATGGGTGGAGTAGAAAGTGCTGCTGGCTGGGTATTTAGACCATAGTTCCCCAAGAAATAACACCATATATAGACCCTAGTGCTAGATCAGTAGGGTCGCAGAATATTATGTTCTTTACATTCATTTACTTAAGCTCCAACCATTTCTCAATGTGCTCCACATTATAATAATATGTATCTTATATTAATAAGTAATTCTCTTTAGTTTAGATTTTGTAGTTATACTTTTATAACATCATGTTAACATTATGCACTATTCAGAGCTGCAAAAACGATTGATTTCGCATCACACTCAGCGTTTTAACACCGACTTTTATTTAAAACCGGAAGTCTTAATGTTTCTGCCGGGACGCTAATGTTGCTGCCGTGACGCTAAATTCGAGCGCATCTAGTAGAACCTCAATATCACTTTCAGAGTCAAAATGCCAGCCGTGATCTACCGCTCAGATTTGTTTTTACTTGTAAACCTATGCAACATTAACCTAATAAAACAGTTCCGTAAGAATGAGGTTTGCTCAGTAGGCCTAACCCACTGGGCACAGACGTCAATTCAATGTCTATTCCACCTTGGTTCAACGTAATTTCATTGTAATGACGTGGAAACAACGTTGATTCAACCAGTGTTTGCCCATTGGGAATACATTATCACAGCATATTGGCTATGTTTGTACTGCGAATATTGTCCTTCTCAGACCATATTTCAAAACTTGAGCTATGATAACAAAATAGGTCAGTTGTTGCATTACTTGTGAGGTACAGCTGAGCATAAATTGAAATAATTTGCTTTAATGGACTGATTATAGGCAATCCGCATCTGATGGTCAGCAGCAGAGGGTATGTCTCTCACAGTCCCTGCTCTCTCCTTTCCTCTGGTGAGACTGACCAGAGAGATTGGACACCCATCTTCCACTTGATGGCGAATCTCAGCGAAACTCGAGTCGCACTGCATTATTTCTGCCTCATGCACATATTCATGTTGTTCCTATGGCCAGGGAAAGTTAAATATTCCTCAATATTAAAATAGACACGACTAGCTGCTAATGAAAACACAGTAAACAAAAGGTGAATGCAAATAACCAAAACATAGCCTACATCCTACTACAGTGAGATGAACCTATGCACAGCTGTCTTGCTAAATAAATTGGCCTATAGGCTTGTTTCAAACATGGAAAATCATGCAGCTCATGAGTTCAGCAACACGTTGCGATATGGCATAAAACACTTTTTATAAAACACTGTGGATCAAATTCGACCTACCCATGTAATCAATTAAGCAATGCTGTCCTACCATAAACACGTTTCCAATACATACAGTTCCATTTACAACCACAAGCAAAAGGCTACCAAGAAAACCATAGAAATATAATGTAGGCTATCTATTTCTAGGATGAAACCAGGAAGGGGAAGACCATCCTACTCAGTGAATTTCATAAAAACTTTAATTGTAAAACATTTAAAAAGTTATCATTTTTAGATAAAACTATACTAAATATAATCACGTCTCAAATAGCTGATTAAAACAGTTAGCACCAGAGGACAGCTAGCTTCCTTCCTCCACTGGGTACATTGACTACAATACAAAACCTAGGAGGCTCATGGTTCTTACCCCCTTCCATAGACATACACAGTAATTATGACAACTTCCGGAGGACGTCCTCCAGCCTATCAGAGCTCTTGCAGCATGAACTGACATGTTGTCCACCCAATCAAAGGATCAGAGACTTTAGTACTGAAAGCATAAGCTACAGCTAGCTAGCATGGCAGTGTATAAAATGTGGTGAGTAGTTGACTCAAAGAGAGAAAGACAATAGTTGAACAGATTGAACAAATTAATTTCTTCCAAAATGAAGAAGTAAGAGAGAAATAGTCATTGTTTTTCACTTTCAGTTTCACTTACTTACAGTTGAAGTCGGAAGTTTACATACACTTAGGTTGAAGTCATTAAAACTATTTTTCAACCACTCCACAGATTTCATGTTAACAAACTATAGTTTTGGCATGTCGGTTAGGACATCTACTTATTGCATGACACAAGTAATTATTCCAACAATTGTTTACAGACAGATTATTTCACTTATAATTCACTATTTAACAATTCCAGTGGGTCAGAAGTTTACATACACTAAGTTGACTGTGCCTTTAAACAGCTTGGAAGTCAAGACCAGGAATACCTACCACAAGATGATTCTGGAAGAAGGGGATATTTTTGATGACTCTGATGTAGACGAGAACTCAGATGAAGATAGAAGTCCTATTGCTGAGAACTCAGATGACGACTGCTATGCTTTCTGAAATCATACACCACCCCTGCTGCCTCTTTCTCTCAGTGTCCCTCTCTCTCGCAGGAGGGAGAAGGCCGCCACCACCTCCCTTGGGAGTAGCTTGGTCTCCTGACGTTGACCCCTGACCTTCTGAACCCATCGAGGGAAATGTAATGTGCCTGATGACGTGTGGTTGTTCTTCATTATTGTTTTATTTTTATTTTCTTGGAGTATTTTCTATGCTGCCGTGATTGTGATTTTTATGTAATTGTGAGTTGCAAGAGAGTCCTTGGTCTCAATGGGACTGCTAAAATAAATAAAGGTCTTAATAAATAAATGCATTAAGCACTAATTGCTCTGAGGGTGTGTTTCAATCCATTACATAGTATGTATGAATTATTTTGATGTAATACAAAGTGTTGGTGCAGTATGTTGCAAGACATTGCTGCACTCATGCAAACATTGTAAGTACAACATCATCTTTCTAATCTGATATTGAGTGGAATGTACTGTTGCCCAACCCATATATTTCAGCAGTGCATTGTACCTTACACAATAATTTCAAATTGTAGGATGTGTGTCCTGTTAAAGCTTACTGGCTGATGAGGGACAATAACGTAGTATGCCTATTTACAGGTGCATCTCAATAAATTAGAATATTGTGGAAAAGTTAATTAATTTCAATAATTCAATTGACAAAGTGAAACTCATATATATCGTGGATTAATTACACAAAAAGTGAAATAGTTCAAGCCTGTATTTGTTTTAATCTTGATGATTACGGCTTACAGCTCATGAAAACTCCAAATTCAGTATCTCAGAAAATTAGAATATGACATAAGAAATGTAATACAGACATGTCGGCCTTCTGAAAAGTATGTTCTTGTACATGCATTCAGTACTTGGTTGGGGCTCCTTTTGCATGAATCACTGCATCTATGCGGCGTGGCATGGAGTCGATCAGCCTGTGGCACTGCTGAGGTGTTATGGAAGCCCAGGTTACTTCGATAGCGGACTTCAGCTCGTCTCCTTTGTTGGGTCTCGTGTCTCTCATCTTCCTATTGACAATACCCCATAAATTCTCTATGGGGTTCAGATCAGGCGAGTTTGCTGGCCAATCAAGCACAGTAATTGAACCAGGTATTGGTACCTTTGGCAGTGTGGGCAGGTGCCAAGTCCTGCTGGAAAATGAAATCAGTATCTCCATAAAGCTTGTCAGCAGAAGGAAGCATGAAGTGCTCTAACATTTCCTGGTAGACGGCTGAGTTGACTTTGGACTTGATGAAACACAGTGGACCAACACCAGAAGATGACATGGCTCCCCAAATCATCACTGACTATGGAAACTTCACACTTGACTTCAAGCAACTTGGATTCTGTGCCTCTCCACTCTTCCTCCAGACTCTGGGACCTTGAATGCCAAATTAAGTGCAAAATGTACTTTAATCTGAAAAGAGGACTTTGGACCACTGAGCGACAGACCACTTCTTTTTCTCCTTAGCCCAGGTAAGACGCTTCTGACGTTGCCTCTGGTTCAGGAGTGGCTTGACACGAGGAATGCGACAGTTGTAGCCCATTTCCTGGATACGTCTGTGCGTGGCGGCTCTTGATGCACTGACTCCTGCCTCAGTCCACTCCTTGTGAAGCTCCCTCACATTTTTGAATGGCCTTTGCTTGACAATCCTCTCAAGGCTCCAGTTATCCCTGTTGCTTGTGCACCTTTTCCTACCACACTTCTTCCTTCCACTCAACTTTCCATGAATATGCTTGGATACAGCACTCTGTGAACAGCCAGCTTCTTTAGCAATGATCTTTTGAGGCTTTCCCTCCTTGTGGAGGGTGTTGATGACTGTCTTCTGCACAACTGTCAAGTCAGCAGTCTTCCCCATGATTGTGAAGCCTACTGAACTGGACTGAGAGACCATTTAAAGCTCAGGAAACCTTTGCAGGTGTTTTGAGTTAGTTAGCTGATTAGAGTGTGACACCTTGAGTCTACAATATTGAACTTTTTCACAATATTCTAATTTTCTGAGATACTGAATTTTGGGGTTTCATGAGCTGTAAGCCATAATCAAGATTAAAACAAATACAGGCTTAAACTATTTCACTTTTTGTGTAATTAATCCACGATATGAGTTTCACTTTGTCAATTGAATTATTGAAATTACTTAACTTTTCCACAACATTCTAATTTATTTAGCTGCACCTGTACTGTAACGGTCTTGAGACGACAGACGCTAGGAGACGGGAAGTAAGTACAGGGTGAGGATGTACAAATAAATAGACATGAAACAAAGCAAGAGGAATGAAACTGAGGAAGTGACAGATATAGGGGAGGCAATCACTGGCGTGATAGAGTCCAGTTGAGTCCAATGAAGCGCTGTTGCACGTAACGATGGTGACAGGTGCGCGTAATGATGAGCAGCCTGGCGACCTCGAGTGCCAGAGAGGGGGAGCAGAAGCAGACGTGACATTTACAGCGGCATATGATTTAATAGTTGTTTTACCAAAATGTACTGATGTCATTCGATATCTATGGTATAAAAAAGTATAGAATTGTACATTATAAAGTTCACCAACTATAGCCTACAAAGATAGGCACCTGGCACAATGTTGATTTATATGGGTTATGAGAAGTGGATGGGTCTGAACAACTTTAGTAGGCCTGATGTTTATATTGTAAGAAATTAGAAAACAATCAGCAAAAGTGATGGGAATATTGCATTTTGAAAAGCAAATACTTAGATTGAATATGTAGGCAAATTCCGACATCAGTGGAGCTGTGTGAGGGGTGTCATGAAGAATTCGGGGTTTTGAAGGGGCTGATACATTGTTGCACTATTTAGGCCATGCAGGACTCCTGTTACAGGGAACAACTTACAGCTGGTGAAATAAGTATTGAACACGTCACCATTTTTCTCAGTAAATATATATATATATTCCTTTGTAACAGGGAACAACTTACAGCTGGTGAAATAAGTATTGAACACGTCACCATTTTTCTCAGTAAATATATTTCCAAAGGTGCTATTGACATGAACGTTTCACCAGATATTGGTAACAACCATACATACAAAGAAACCAGAACAAATAAGTTCAGAAATTAAGTTATGTGTAATAATGTGAAATGACACAGGGAAAAAGTATTGAACACATGAAGAAAGGGAGGTTCAAAAAGGCATGGAAAGCCAAGACAACAGCTGAAAACTATCAGTAATTAAAAAGCAATCCAGCCCCCTGTCAGTGCAAATTAATATCAGCTGGTTCAGTCCCAATTGATGGCCTACAAAAAGGTCTCATTGCCAAGGTGTCACACAAGACACATCTCATGATGGGTAAAAGCAAAGAGCTGTCTCAAGACCTTCGCAACCTAATTGTTGCAAAACATAATAATGGAATTGGTTATAGGCGCATTTCTAAGCTTATGAATGTTCCAGTGAGCACTGTTGGGGCCATAATACGGAAGTGGAAAGACAGTGATTTCACCATAAATTTTCCTCGACCAGAACTTATTTGTTTTGGTTTCTTTGTATGTATGGATTACTTGGGTTGTTACCAACATCTGGTGAAACTTTCATGTCAATAGCACCTTTGGAAATATATTTACTGAGAAAAATGGTGACGTGTTCAATACTTATTTCACCCGATGTATTATAGCTTATTATATTGCAGACTGACCTTCAAACATAGGGCTATTTGCGATAATACGTGCATCTTCATAGAGGAGTTTATTATAGGGCTATAATAGGCTAGGTGTAGCTATAGATTAAAATACATATAGGCCTACGTGTATATCATCAGTGTATATGCTTTATATATAGCCTACCATGCTTTTATGTTTATTACCTTACGTGCATTCTTTCTCTAGGCTACTACTATATCATATTGACATGAGGCATGTTTTGTGACAGGTGCGCTTGGGTTCTGTGGGCTACTTAACAGAGGGATGTATTATCTAAAGCTGAATGCCAAATCATGGCACAGCTGCTCTATTTGGATAGGCAGTGAGAATTCAGTGCATAATTGTCTTGCTTATCTGAAATGAGCTGTGCCGAAGACCATGGCAATAGAGGTGTGGTTATGGCCATTATGCAAATAATGGGAATAGGGGTTGAATGGCCATATAAAGGGTGTAGAATGTTTAAATAGTATATTTCCGAGGTTCTCAAGGCTCCAATATCAATATAAAACAGTTTTATAAACATTTACATACATACAGTCGTGGTCAAAAGTTTTGAGAATGACACAAGTATTCGTCTCCACAAAGTTTGCTGCTTCAGTGTTCTTAGATCTTTATGTCATTAGTTACTATGGTACACTGAAGTATAATTACAAGTATTCCATAAGCGTCAAAGGCTTTCATTGACAATGACATTCAGTTTATGCAAAGAGTCAATATTTGCAGTGTTGACCCTTCTTTTTCAAGACCTCTGCAATCCGCCCTGGCATGCAGTCAATTAACTTCTGGGCCACATCCTGACTGATGGCAGGCCATTCTTGCATAATCAATGCTTGGAGTTTGTCAGAAGTTGTGGGTTTTTGTTTGTCCGCCCGCCTCTTGAGGATCGACCACAAGTTCGCAATGGGATTAAGGTCTGGGGAGTTTCCTGGCCATGGACCCAAAATGTCGATGTTTTGTTCCCCAAGCCACTTAGTTATCCCTTTTGCCTTATGGCAAGGTGCTCCATCATGCTGGAAAAGGCATTGGTCGTTAGCAAACTGTTCTTGGATGGTTGGGAGAAGTTGCTCTCGGACGATGTGTTGGTACCATTCTTTATTCATGGCTGTGTTCTTAGGCAAAATTGTGAGTGAGCCCACTCCCTTGGCTGAGAAGCAACCCCACACATGAATGGCCTGAGGATGCTTTACTGTTGGCATGACACAGGACTGATGGTAGCGCTCACCTTGTCTTCTCCGGACAAGGTGTTTTCCGGATGGACCAAACAATCGGAAAGGGGATTCATCATAGAAAATGACTCTACCCCAGTCCTCAGCAGTCCAATCCCTGTACCTTTTGCAGAATATCAGTCTGTCCCTGATGTTTTTCCTGGAGAGAAGTGGCTTCTTTGCTGCCCTTCTTGACACCAGGCCATCCTTCAAAAGTCTTCGCCTCACTGTTTGTGCAGATGCACTCACACCTGCCTGCTGCCATTCCTGAGCAAGCTCTGCACTGGTGGTGCCCCGATCCCGCAGCTGAATCAACTTTAGGAGATTCAGCTGCGGAGGAGTCCTGGCGCTTGCTGGCACCCTGACGCCTTCTTCACAACAATTGAACCTCTCTACTTGAAGTTCTTGATGATCCGATAAATGGTTGATTTAGGTGCAATCTTACTAGCAGCAATATCCTTGCCTGTGAAGCCCTTTTTGTGCATAGCAATGATGACGGCACGTGTTTCCTTGCAGGTAACCATGGTTGACAGAGGAAGAACAATGATTTCAAGCACCTTTTAAAGCTTCCAGTCTGTTATTCTGACTCAATCAGCATGACAGAGTGATCTCCAGCCTTGTCCACGTCAACACTCTCACCTGTGTTAACGAGACAATCACTGACATGATGGCAGCTGGTCCTTTTGTGGCAGGGCTGAAATGCAGTGGAAATGTTTTTTGGGGATTAAGTTCATTTTCATGGCAAAGAGGGACTTTGCAATAAATTGCAATTCATCTGATCACTCTTCATGACATTCTGGAGTATATGCAAATTGCCATCATCAACACGGAGACAGCAAACTTTGTGGAGACCAATACTTGTGTCATTCTCAAAACCTTTGACCACGACTGTACACTTGTTTTCTGTCATGAAGCTCTATATACCCCTAGAAAACCTTCTATTTTAACAAGCCATGTCTGGTCATGGAATCCCCAAAATGTTATTTTTTGGTAGGTCAGACTCTCTGTAGGTAAGGAAGGGTGTTGCGGGCGTATTTGACCCACACCAGTTACTGGCTCCAGGTGGTGGGGTTGGCGGAGACCAGGCAGCGAAGAGTCATAGCTTGCCGAGGAGTCTTGTTCTGCGCACAGACTGTGCAGGCGGTGAGGAGGCCAGGGTCCAGGGTCCGACAGGAGCCCGGGTGGCAGGCAAGTCTGGAGGACTGGGCCCACTCCAGGACTATCACGTTTCAGGTGAGACCCAGATTCAGACAACGTCGAAGTTGTAACAGTTTATTCATTAAACAGGGGCAGGCAAAAGACAGGTCAAGGGCAGGCAGAGGTCAGTAATCCAGATAGGTGTGGCAAAGGTACACGACGGCAGGCAGGCAGGCTCAGGGTCAGGGCAAGAAGAATGGTCAACACCGGGAAAACTAGGAAACGGGAACAATCGAGAGACAGGAGCAGAGGGAAAACCGCTGGTAGGCTTGAAGAAACATAACGAACTGGCAACAGACAAACAGAGAACACAGGTATAAATACACTGGGGATAATGGGGGACACCTGGAGGGGGAAGAGACAATCCATCCACAGCTACCTTTTTTTTATCCACATCCAGGTGCTCTTTTGCGAACTTCAGACGTGCAGCAACGTTTTTTTTTGGACAGCAGTGGCTTCTTCCGTGGTGTCCTCCCATGAACAACATTCTTGTTTAGTGTTTTACGTATCGTAGACTAGTCAACAGATGTCAACAAAGTTAGCATGTTTCAGAGATTTCTGTAAGTCTTTAGCTGACACTCTTGGATTCTTCTTAACCTCATTGAGCATTCTGCGCTGTCCTCTTGCAGTCATCTTTGCAGGACGGCCACTCCTAGGGAGAGTAGCAACATTGCTGAACTTTCTCCATTTATATACAATTTGTTTTACCATGGACTGATGAACATCAAGGCTTTTAGAGATACTTTTGTAACTCTTTCCAGCTTTATGCAAGTAAATTCTTAATCTTAGGTCTTCTGAGATCTCTTCTGTTCGAGGCACGGCTCACATGAGGCAATGCTTCTTGTGAATAGCAAACTAATATTTTGTGAGTGGTTTTTTTTGTTTTTTTTTCTATGTTATGTAACATAGTATTTGAGCATGAGAGTAAATATCCCTGTTACTTTTGTGTTCTGTAACACTTCAATTGTGCATGTTATTTTAGGATAACCTCAAAATACTCAGTCAGCAGGCTATTAAAGGTATTAAAGGGAGAGGAAACACAACTTCCTTAAAAAGATAACAATAACGAACATAGTGTAATGTCCCGCATAGTGTAATGTGCCGCAATACACAACAGCCCCTTTCAAACCATCCAGTTCAACCCCCTCTTATTGAAGGCAGGGACATGGGGGACAAGGATGATAGAACAGGGAATACAGTCCGTTGCTCCTGGGAACCACGCGGTGACACAGGGAGAGTGGGCTGTCTGGAGCCTTGTCTGCACCTGGGGGTGGGTGCCTGGGGAATGTCATTGCCAGAGAGGGGAATTGTGGGGGTCCCTGGGGTTTGGGGCTGTGTGGGGCTAACCTGTCCCGGTGCAGTGCCACCTTTCTCCCCCTGGGAAAGAAAGCTGCACCCGGTAAACAACCTCCCCAACCCGCTGCAGGGCCCCACCAAGAGGCTGCCTTTCTTTCTCAGGGGGCTTTAGACCCAGACCAGCTCCCCAGCCACAAAGTGCCTTCCCCGAGTGTGCATGTCATAGTTCCTCTTCTGCCTCACACCTGCATTCACCAGCTGCTCTCTGGCGAAGGTGTGGGCTGTCTCCAGGCGGTCCTGGAGTCTCCGGGCATACTCCGGCCACGGGGGAACAGGAGGGCTATCCAGGGGCCAACCAAACGCCATCTCTGCAGGGGTGCGGATCTCTCTCCTCAGCATGAGGAGGGCAGGAGTGCAGGAGGTGGAGTCTTGGACAGCGGAGCGGCATGCCATGAGGACCATAGGCAAGTGCTTGTCCCAGTCACGCTGGTGTTAGGCAGGGATGATGGCCAGCTGCTGTCCAAGCGTTTTGTTGAAGCACTCCACAAGGTCATCACTTTGAGGATGAAGAGGAGTAGTGCGGGTTTTGTGCATACCCAGACTCTCACACATGGTGGTGAACACACAGGACTCAAAGTTTCTGTCTTGGTCGCAGCTCAAAACCTGCTGAACATCCCACTGTCAGAGTATTGACGATGGTCTCTGCCTCCTGGTCAGGCAGAGCATAGGCCTCGGGCCATTTTGTGAAATAGTCCATGGCCGTGGTGGGTAACGGCCCAACTACATCTACTCCCACCCTCTCCATGGGAGCCCCAACTGGGAACTGTAGGAGCTGAGCATGAGAACGACCTGGAGGGCCCTGTCTCGCTGTGCAGTTGTCACAGCGGCGGAAAAAGTCCTCCACATCCCTCTTGTGCTTCCCCCAGTAAAAGCCCTGACAGAGGCAGCGTAGTCTTTTTGTGACCCCAAAGTGTCCAGTCCTCACCACCCCCCCCACCCCCCCCCCCCCCCCCCCCCCTTGAGCACTCTGGAGCACAGCCTCCCACAGTGCTTTTGGGACCACCACCTGCCACCTCTCCTCTCCCGTAGCTCTCCTTCCATGCCTTTGGTCGCGGCTGCGCCTCTACCCACTGTAGCACCGGCTGTAGGTCTGTGTCCCGTCCCTGCTGCTGCCCCCATTCAGCCACGTTGACAGTCTGGGCCAGTCTCGGACAGCCCCCATGGTGCTGATACCCTCCTTCCCCACTCGGTGGCCCAAGAAGGACACCTCTCTCCTCATGTTTTGGCACATCTCGGGGTGGAGTTTCAGGCCTGCGGCAGCCACCCTCTCCAGCACACGCCGTAGCGCCCCCCAGGGCTGACTGGAAGGAGCTGCCATGGGCCAGGATCCTTCAGGGGGAGGCCATCCAGCACCCTGTCCATCAACCACTCAAAAGTAACTGGAGCGTTGCACAGGCCGAAGCACAGGACCTTGAACTGCCAATGTCCTCTGTTAGTGGAGAACGCAGTTTTGTCTCTGGCCTCTGGGGAGAGGGGCACCTGCCAGTAGCCACTGTGGAGGTCTAGTGAGGAGAACCAGGAGGACCCCCTAACCAGGTCCAGCGACTCATCGATACGTGGTATGGGGGTTGAGTCCTTCCTGGTCCCCTACCTCCACCTTCACTTTCCGATTCCCTCAAAGCATTTTCAACCCTGTTCACACGTACGTTAGCTAGACACGGTAGTCAAATTTGCTTTTTGGTTAGGGTTAGGCATACGGTTAGCAGTGTGGTTAGGTTTGCAGGAATGCCCACATACAGAAATTCCCTGAATGAAGGGCAGCAATCAGGGGTGAGGGAGGAGCGCCCTGCTCAAATCCAACTGTAATATTCGCTGCTCAGTCATAGTCATATTGCATCACTGCATCCTGTATCAAAAGATTGGCTGGTCCTTATTAAAGTCCCATAGATCACTTAATTACTAAATGTGTTTACCAAGCTCTACAATAGCCTACAAGCTTCCGACTTACCTAACTTTGTGTTTAAAGTATAAAAACATGAGATACCAAACCTGTTCACAGGGTTGGTTAACTCTTGAGATTCCTTGGGTCTCCACCGAACTAGGTAGATCCTCTTTTAGTCTAAGTAAAAAAAAAAAACACTGAACAAAACTAATACTGCCTGAAGACCGAGACTACTGAGGGCTAAATAAAGGGAGAGTATCAGGGTGATGATGAAGTCCAAGTCCCTTGATTAAATAAAAGTTAATAAATTGTCAACAATGCAGCATGTGTTCAAATTTTCTAACTATTTTTAATTGGGAAGGCAGATAAAGTGTTTTTATCAAAAGCAATCACTTTTTCATGTAAAAACAGAATCCTACTCATTACTACACGTCCTTAACCTAAATCACTTTTGTTTTGAGCCGACATCGCCGTAGCCGTAGGCCAGAACGGGACAGATGGAGGCAGACGCTTCCAAATGGTTGTCACTACTTAACATTGCCACAAAGTCATAATTATGGCTAAACCCCTGTATTTCAAAAATATATCTTCTTCAAGGTAGACCAAAGATTATGGATACACTGACAAATTACTTGTCTCTCCACCGTAACAATGGGAGTTGTTGTCCACAAAGCGGCACGGCGGGCTATCTAGCTCCCGCCTATCCTTTCTTTGGATTGGTGGATACATCTAAGTATTTTAATACTTTTTTGAATATTCGATGAGGGTTATTGACGTCACCCGCCTGTATTCAATGGAGAGATGCTATGCTACTAGCCTCATACCCTGAATATGCATAGCCATCTTGAGACAATGCCGGTATAAAGTGTTTTTTCTCAAAGCTGTGGGGATGTCATTATGAAAATTCTGTTCAATCAAATTACTCTCACGTTGCAAATAAGCTATTCATTTTTTTTGTTGACCAAATTTGACACTCTCATTGACCTCCTGTTGGAGGGAGACAGATTTTCAGCCGAGTTGGGCCTCTCTTTTTATCTCTTCCTCTCTGGGTAGACGTTTGAGTGGTAAGACGAAAGCAACAAACTGTAGACGAAAGTCGTGTGAAGCTGGGGGAGGTGCATCTTTAACAGCCAAAAGTCAGACACTAATGTGGTTTTCTAATAGCAGGCTCAGATCAAAATGGCAGTGTTGCCATTGTTTATAAAAAGGTTTCTTTATAATGTCGACATAAACATGGCTCCAACACATCACAGACTCACAAACTGTAATCATATGTGTGTACATTGTACAATCAGTCAGTGAGAGAGAGCATGAAATATTACCTTAATTTGTACACATCCACTGTATATATGAATCGTAGCAAAGTTGGTTCCTGTTTCAGTCATGTCTTTGGTCACATTTGCGTGGATCAAACAAAAACACCCTAATAGAGCCTCACAAAATTGGTTGACAAGAGCAACTGCATAAACTTGCAGTCAAAATGATCACATTATTTTTGTGAAGTTCATGCAGTTCTAGGCGTATAATGCAACACACTTTGAAATATGCCCATTGAGATGAGTGAGATGTAAGACTTATCTCTCACACAGTCAGACACAGTATCTGCGTGCGCATGTGAACAGGTTCACTTCGCGCTGTTCACAGCGTGGGGCACCAAAACAGCAGAGAAGTTGAGCCTCACGATTAAAAGCTTAGTTGCTGCGGGAAAAAATGTACCCACTATGCTGTTTACTTTCTTACATATGGAACGCCGTTTGGGTCTTTGCATGTCAAAAAAGATACAAATAACCTTGTTGACCAATCAGGACCTAAATATGACTGCACGTCACATAATAATTTAAGACATTCATTAATTTTGTGCGTAGTTATTAAGCGTTGATTACACTATCACTCGTATTTCATATGTCACAATGGTTCATCGATACGTATGCTATGATGCTGGCAGGGGAGTTTCTGGCCAATCTGGCCAATCTGGCACCCTAGGCGAGTTCTCTAAAAATCACCCCCCCCCCCCAATAAAAATACCATCTTAAGGGGAAATAACACTTTTACTAATTTTACTAATATAAAACTGTTGAGTCATATGAGTCATATGAAAAAAAACATTGGATTAAAACATATCACCATAAAATTATAGGTGACAGGCACAATTATAAGAAAAGATCATCACCACAATCTTAACTCTCAGAGGGGATTGATTGTGTTGATGGTTCCCCTTCAGTGGCAGCAGCATCTTCTTTGTCTCTCTCCAAACATTTCTTGAGAGCATCTGTCATATTTAGTTGCGAAATAATACATTCTAAAGTGCAAATGTTCAGAACACTTCAGATACTCTGCAACTAACCAGCTCACCGCTGCAATTTTCTCTGCAACATTTTAAAACCATTTTATCTCTAAATATTGATCTGAACCGGCCTTAAGGTTCCACTTCCACCCTTAGCCCACTGCCTGAGCACATGCTATGTATTTTCTGCTACTGTAGTTCAGGTATAGCTAGTTAGCTAGCTTAGCGCGCTACATTTCAAATAGCTAAAACCAGAGACGGACAGATGTTTTTTAAACTGTCCATAAAAAACATACCACTATACTTATGTATTTTTTCTTCCTCATCTTTCCTCTTCCTTCTATATTGTGCCCACGATGGTTCGATCTTTTCATGAGAACAGCAGTCAGAAAATAACGGATAAATAACGGATAAACTGTCAACTGTCGCGCGCACTCGACTCACCCGCCGTCCACACCTGGCCCCGCCCTCCCTCACCACTATCTCTCCAGTCAGCAATATCATTTCACTGATAACAAATAATTAAGTCTTGACTTAAAGTGTTATTCGTTTTATTTTTAAGTGTTTCTCTTATGTTATATTCAGATCGGCTCCTAAACTGTCTCCCGGCACTCATAGACCCGACGACCATGAATTTAAAGCGCGATTTCTAAATGTCTTTTGGCTAGCTAACCAGACGCTAATCGCTAGCTGGAATGCTAAAAACATAGCTGGATAGATGGATGGCACAGCAGCTCTGACAATGATTATTTTTTAATGATGAGTTCCACTATCGAAGTGGTGATATGTGTTTTGTCCTATATTTTTATTTAATTTATTTATATTTTTAAACACATTTTTTATTTTTTTATTTCACCTTTATTTAACCAGGTAGGTCAGTTGAGAACAAGTTCTCATTTGCAACTGCGACCTGGCCAAGACAAAGCAAAGCAGTGCGACAAAAACAACACAGAGTTACACAGTAAACAAACATAGTCAAAAACACAATAGAAAATCTATATACAGAGTGCAAAATGTAGTGCAAAATGCAGTAAGGTTAGGAGGTAGGACAATAAATAGACCATAGTGGTGAAATAAATTACAGATTATCATCATTAACACAGGAATGAAGGATGTGCAAATTATGATGTGCAAATAGAGATACTGGAGTGCAAGATTTGTGAAAATAACAAAAATAAATATGGGGATGAGGTAGTAGTGTGGGCTATTTACAGAAGGGCTATATACAGGTGCAGTGATCGATAAGCAGCTTTGACAGCTGATGCTTAAAGTTATTGAGGGAGATAGGAACCTCTAGCTTCAATGATTTTTGCAATTCGTTCCAGTCATTGGCAGCAGCGAACTGGAAGGAATGGCGGCCAAAGGAGGTGTTGGCTTTGGGGGTGACCAGTGAGATATACCTGCTGGAGCGCATGCTACGGGTGGGTGTTGCTATAGTGACCAGTGAGCTGAGATAGGGCGGGGATTTACCTAATAAAGACTTATAGATGACCTGGAGCCAGTGGGTTTGGCGACGAATATATAATGAAGGCCAGCCAACGAGAGCATACAGGTCGCAGTGATGGGTAGTGTATGGGGCTTTGGTGACAAAACGGATGGCACTGTGATAGACTACATCCAATTTGTTAAGTAGAGTGTTGGAGGCTAGTTTGTAAATGACATCGCCGAAATCAAGTATCGGTAGGATAGTCAGTTTTACAAGGGCATGTTTGGCAGCATGAGTGAAGGAGGCTTTGTTGCGAAATAGGAAGCCAATTCTGGATTTAATTTTGGATTGGAGATGGTTGATGTGAGTCTGGAAGTTGAGTTTACAGTCTAACCAGATGCCTAGGTATTTGTAGGTGTCCACGTGTTCTAATTCGGACCCGTCGAGAGTAGTGATGATAGTCCGGTGGGCGAGTGCTGGCAGCGTTCGATAGAAAAGCATGCACTTAGTTTTACTAGCGTTGAAGAGCAGTTGGAGGCCACGGAAGGAGTGTTGTATGGCATTGAAGCTTGTTTGAAGGTTAGTAAACACAGTGTCCAAAGAGGGGCCAGATGTATACAGAATGGTGTCATCTGCGTAGAGATGGATCAGAGAGTCACCAGCAGCGAGAGCGACATCGTTGATGTATATAGAGAAAAGGGTTGGCCCAAGAATTGAACCCTGTGGCACCCCCATAGAGACTGCCAGAGGATCGGACAATAGGCCCTCCGATTTGACACACTGAACTCTGTCTGCAAAGTAGTTAGAGAACCTGGCAAGGCAGTCACTTGAGAAACCAAGGCTGTTGAGTCTGCCAATAAGAATGCGGTGATTGACAGAGTCGAAAGCCTTGGCCAGGTCGATGAAGACGGCTGCACAGTACTGTCTTTTATCGATGGCGGTTATGATATCGTTCAGTACCTTGAGCGTAGCTGAGGTGCACCCATGACCAGCTCGGAAACCAGATTGCATAGCAGAGAAGGTACGGTGGGATTCGAAGTGGTCAGTTATCTGTTTGTTAACTTGGCTTTCGAAAACTTTAGAAAGGCAGTGCAGGATGGATATTGGTCTATAACAGTTTGGGTCTAGAGTGTCTCCTCCTTTGAAGAGGGAAATGACCGCGGCAGCTTTCCAATCTCGAGGGATCTCAGACGATACGAAAGAGAGGTTGAACAGGCTAGTGATAGGTCTTGCAACAATTTTGGCTGATAATTTCAGAAAGAGAGGGTCCAGATTATCTAGCCCAGCAGATTTGTAGGGGTCCAGACTTAGCAGCTCTTTCAGAACATCAGCCGTCTGGATTTGGGTGAAGGAGAAGCGGGGGGGCTTGGGCAAGTAGCTTCCGGGGGTACAGAGCTGTTGGCCGGGGTAGGGGTAGCCAGGTGGAAAGCATGGCCAGCCGTAGCAAAATGCTTATTGAAATTTTCGATAATCGTGGATTTATCGGTGGTAACAGTGTTTCCGAGCCTCAATGCAGTGGGCAACTGGGAGGAGGTGCTCTTATTCTCCATGGACTTTACAGTGTCCCAGAACTTTTTGGAGTTAGTACTACAGGAAGCAAATTTCTGTTTGAAAAAGCTGGCCTTTGCTTTTCTAACTGACTGTGTGTACTTGTTCCTGACTTCCTTGAATAGCTGCATATCGCGGGGGCTATTCGATGCTAATGCAGTGCGCCACAGGATGTTTTTGTGTTGGTCTAGTGCAGTCAAGTCTGGGGTGAACCAAGGGCTATATCTATTCTTAGTTCTACGTTTTTTGAAAGAGGCATGCTTATTTAGGATGGTGAGGAAAGCACTTTTAAAGAACAACCAGGCGTCCTCTACTGACGGGATGAGGTCAATATCCTTCCAGGATACCTGGGCCAGATCGAATAGAAAGGCCTGCTCGCAAAAGTGTTTTAGGGAGCGTTTGACAGTGATAAGGGGTGCAGATAAACCCTGCAGGATGTCTTTTGCCTTTTGGTAGGCCGTCATTGTAAATACACATTTGTTCTTATCTGACTTGCCTAGTTAAATAAAGGTTAAATAAAATCAAATACAAATCTGTCTGGTGAGGCTTGACCGGGCCGGGTTATGTGTTCTGAAAATATCCACAATAAGGATTAGCCACAATAGTGGAATTTGCGGTTCGCCTTCAAAATAAAAGTACCTATTTGAAAGTGACGCAGAAGGTTACAATTGGTGGAATCATGCAATATTTAGACTAGATAATGTTAAGCAAGTTTGGAATGTGGAACAATGAAATCAGTCTACTCGGTGACACCCACAAACACAACTGTGAAGAGCTTACGCAAATATTAGCATTATAGCTGTTATCAAGGGACTGTGACTGTGTAAAATCACCTTCCCAGTCAGCCTAGTGTGTACTGACATTCATATTGCACTGTACAGCGTTACCTAAGGATTGGCTATCAATGAAATGGGTTATCAGTCTATTTAGTACCCAAGTGCTTTTTTCCCAATGTCCTCAGAGTTATCAGACTCCAAAACATCCATGTATTTTTTTACTCTGGAATATTGTTCAATACACATAGTAGGTTGACTGGTACAATAAATGTGGCTCAATTTACAGTGGTTTCAGAGTCCTGCAATAAGAGGTACGACGCTAATGTTCTTCACAATCCATAGGTATGGCTTACAGTAAAATAAGTATGCCCCCAATGCAATTCTAAAGTCTAATACATCCAGTGTGATTTCAACAAATTTTTGTCAAGTTAAATTATTTTGTTGAATTTATATAACATTTCAAACTCATTTAGTATAATTCCACTTTTTGTATTCATTTGCATCACTGTCAATTACATACTTTAATTTTGAAGGCTATCTGCAAATTCCACTATTGTGGCTAATCCTTGTTGTGGAAACTTTCACATAGGTGGGTGCGACCACCATTAATCAAATAAGAACAGTTTTTTAAATTAGGTGTATTTTAGATGATGACACCTAGCTAGATAGTTAGCTAACTATAGTTACTGAAACATATTGTCGTTTTGCTATGTTTTTGGGGAAGAACATTGTTGTTTGCATCCATCAACTAGCTAACTTTTTTTTATGACCAGCACTGTTCAGAGCTTGGGGAAGGGCAGGTGCGCGAGATAAAACTTTACCAGCATAATAGCATACTTATCGATGAATCGTTGTGACATATGAAATACGAATGATAATGTAATCAATGTGTAATAACTACGTAAAAAATGTATGAACGTGTTAAATTGTTAAGTCATGTTCAGTCATATCCAGGTCCTGATTGGTCAACAAGTTATTTGACAAGTCAAATAACACTTTGACGCGTATCTTTTTTGACACGCAAAGACCCAAACGGTGTTCCATACGATACAGCTATAGTATGATCAAAAGTGACTTTTTCGTAGCAGGTTATGAGAATTTATGCAGCAGGTTAAGACAATTAACGGTTAGGGTTAGTGAAAGTGCTTTCCTAACGTGCTACGAAAACACTTCGAGGCGACGTGGTGTTTTTAGGGAGTCCCGTTTACTTCCTGCATCATATCGCGTCGAGTCTAACTTTAAAATCTGATTTTAAACCTAACCCCACTGCTAATGTTATGCCTAACCTTAAATGAAGACAAAAAATAAAAAATAAACGTGATTTTGTACAACATAGCAAATTGTGACTGTCGTAACCCGTTCCAAATCGAATGCAATCAACACTAAACCGGTTCATTTATAGAATCCCCTCAATAAGTGACAAAATGGAATTTGTAGAAAACATGTAACCTATCATGTTCCAGTTTATTTTGTGACACCACCCAAACAAACCAAAACATACTCTTTCATTCTTCTTAAGCAAAACACATTTAACAGTACATTGTGTGACAATATGGATCACTTTTTGTAATAAAAATATTTGCAGCTGGTAACCTAATATTATATACTGCATGCCAATACTATCTCACTATTGGGAAAAGCAGAGAAATAAACCATCAAGATTAGTGAAAGGAAGGGAGGAAAACATTTTATACCTCTGATAATAGGAGTTGTGAAATTGTTAAAATGCTGAAATTAATCTATGGAATTTAAACGAGACAAATCTGTATTCAATCATAAATTATTGATTCTTCATGACATCGATTTAATCCTCATAATTTATCAGGATGTCAACTTTGTCTTGCACTAAGGAAAACTGCAAGAATGTCTAGGAAAATTAACAGATGAGGGGGAAAAAAAACGCAAACACTGACAATTACTTTAATATTATGCAATAAAAACAAACACTTTATTCAGACACAGGGCAAAAAGTCCAGTCAAACATGATTTCTCAATAAACAAAGTAATTTTTATCTGTTGCGATATCAAACTCCATTAATTCCCAAATGCAAGGCCTGCCATAAGCCCTACAGAGAGGACTTAAAGAATATAATGCTTGTAAATCGAGATATTGAACTTGGAAACATGAGGGGTAACAGGGACTGATGACGCTGTGCTTTTAGTAATAGATCATCTCTAGGGGTTAAGAAAAATACCTAAAGGCTAGGTGGCTGTCGAAGTTTGCACTTAAAATGTCAATGCATTTGTAATGTCTTGTATATACAAAAAGCAAACATTGAAACAATAAGGGCAAAAGTGAAATGGGAAACTAAATGCATATAACATGTAAAAAGTTAGTTTGGTTAGCAGCGTTAACAAACCCTATAACAAAAGTGCTCTATTTTTGGCACGTACTGTCAATTCATCATATCGCCTAGCTACTTAACAATTGTCCCATTGATTGCTGTTGATGAACAGGAGTAGTTTGAGACTGATAGCTACGGAGAATTGTATGACTTGGCTGCAGGTGCCCACATTTGACACTGAAATCCACCACGGAAAAAGAAAATCCTACTGTGAAAGATCCATGGTCTCATACAACATGGACTGAGACAAGCTTTACGTTTATTGTTTGTTTTTCTTTCCTCCAAGTGTAGTATGTTAAGAGCAATGTTATGCGTTTGAAAATTTGCATGGGATAGTACAGAGTGAATTAAAAGTAAAAAGTAGTGACTTAAAAAAGAATGTCGATGGGCAAAGATCTAAGTTAGAAAATAAATACTTTTGTCCCCCCCACTGAAAAAAAAAAAAAAAAAAAAAGAACAAATTGAACAACAATGGTTTGTCTCTTTTTTTCTTGTCCAAGGTAGCTAAGTCCAATTCTCACTGAGCGGCACTGAGAAAAGAATGGACAATATTCTCGTTTAATGGGCATGCAGTCCACAGGAAAACAGGCCCCTGACAAAGTCCCGCAGAGCAGTATCCATTCAGTTGTCGGTAGCTGGGTTGAAGAGGGTAACGCTGACATCCATGCGGGAAGAAGAGCGAGAGGAGAATCCACAGGACTGAGTGCTCAGAGAAGCCTTCAGCCTGACTGGACCACCTGCTCTCCACCCCCCTCTATCTTTAAGCCACATAGTTGTATTGGTTGGGGTTCTCCTTGTCGCGCTCCATGTAATCTCTGTCAATGAGAGACTCTATTCTCTTCTTTAGGTCAGCAGGCTGTTGAGAAAATGAGTGTTAGCGAACAGAAAAACATGAAACCTCTCAAAATAAGTCCACTATGAAGTGCTTGTATAGTTTACATGCATCTTTATACAACGGGTGGGTCTAATCCTAGATGCTGATTGGTTAAAACAGTGTTCCAGCTGATGTCTATTCCATAAGTTACCACCGGCTAAGTCTATGACGTTGTTGAAAATCCTATTCAGCAATCCACTGTCTCATCAGCCCAGCCATGTAATTTATAAACTTGATCTCCACTGTAAAAAGTATCTAGACATTCTAATTTGTTTTGGTTTTCAAAAGCAGAGATTTGAATAAACCTTGCTGTATGCCTCTCCGACATTTGCAACATTGTTTCAATATTGAAATTTGCTCTCCAGCTGTTCCATAGTAATAACCTACGAGAGGCAGCTTTTCACAGCAATCATGAATCACCATGATTTTTATGACAAAGAAATGTCAATAGAAAACAGGTCAAACGAAACATGCAGCTATAGTTTGCAGTCTTTCCAGCTTCAGTTTGAAGTGATTGTGTTCGCTGTGTAGTTGGCTAGCTCTTCAAATCAAATTTTATTGGTCAAATACACGTTTAGTAGATGTTATTGCAGGTGTAGCGAAATGCTTGTGCTTCTAGCTCAGACAGTGCAGTAATATCTAACACAAAAGGGATTAAATTGTAAATCTGCTCTGAACAGTGTCCTGGCCAGAGAGCAAATTTGAGACAGCATGCTAAATTGTGCATCATTAGATCATTGTAATAGATGCATCCAAATAAATGTCACTAGAAAATAGATGAAAATGTAGCCACTTTGCTGTTATTCTGGCTGCACTGTTTGACGTGACTGTTTTAGCTAGCAAGCAAGGGATAAGAACTGGCAACGGAACATTTACAACAAATGACTGGGCTGCATCCATAGATCTAGAACTAAAAGACTTTGACTATGGCAACTTAACCGATAGAATGAATAACCAGTCGGCTTGGGTAGCAACCTAGATTTGCGTCGGGACTAAATCTTGTGGAAGGATGAAATAGTATGAATAAATTCATAAAAATAACAATGAAAATATGTCAATCATTATTTGAATATGTTGGTAACCCTTTGTATAAAAGTGATAATACCTTCGAAGCTGGTGTTTGGAGGATATATCGGCACGGTTTGCTAAACACCCATGCCAATATATCCTCCAAACACAGGCTTCTCTGGCATCATCACTTAAATCGGATCATCCTCTGCATGTCTGGTGTGAGTTTTCCGAAAGCCTCATAACTAACAAGGCACTTTCTCGACACAGCAACGAGTGTAACAAATTGTACAATTTACAGTGCATTTGAAAGTATTCAGACTCCTTGGCTTTTTCCACATTGTTACATTACATTAAAATGGATTCAATTGTTTTTTCCCTCCAATCAATCTACACACAATAACAAAGCAAAAACAGAAATATTAAATGTACATAACACTTCACTCAGTACTTTGTTGAAGCACCTTTGGCAGCGATTACAGTCTTCTTGGGTATGACGCTACAAGCTTGGCACACCTGTATTTAGAGAGTTCCTCCCATTCTTCTCTGCAGATACTCAAGCTCTGTCAAGTTGGATGGGAAACGTCATGTCTCTCCAGAGATGTTTGATCAGGTTCAAGTCCGGGCTCTGGCTGGGCCACTCAAGGACATTCAGAGTCTTGTCCCCTTGACAGTGTACTTAGGGTCGTTGTCCTGTTGGAAGGTGAACCTTCGCCCCCAGTCTGAGGTCCTGAGCAGGTTTTCATCAAGGATCTCTCTGTACTTTGCGCTGTTCATCTTCCCCTGATCCTGACTAGTCTCCCAGTCCCTGAAAAACATTCCCATAGCATGATGCTGCCACCACCATGCTTCACCGTAGGGATGGTGCCAGGTTTCCCCCAGTTGTGATGCATTCCTTAGGATAGCCAGTGGGACAACCACATCTCGATCACAGTAAGTACATTTCTTTAAATATGCAGCTGTGAGGAAAGTCAGTGGTAGCAGGGAAATAAGTCAGGTGTTAGTTGAGATAAAAAAAAAAATTAAAAAATGAAATTATTAGTCTTTTAAGGATTACTTACTGTTATACTATTCCAGGTATTCCTTAAAAATTAGGTAGCGTTTCAAGTGTCTCCGGAAAGTGGTCAGTGACTCAAATACAGATCATTGTGTTCTCGGGGACCTTCAATGCTGCAGACATTTTTTTGCTACCATTCCCCAGATCTGTGCCTCGACACAATACAGTCTTGGAACTCTATGGATAATTTCTTCGACCTCATGGCTTCGTTTTTGCTCTGACATGCACAGCCAACTGTGAGACCTTGTAGAGACAGGTGTGTGCTTTTCCAAATCATGTCCAATCAATTGAATTTACCACAGGTGGACTCTGAATCAAGGATGATCAATGGAAACAGTATGCACCTGAGCTCAATATCGAGTCTCATAGCAAAAGGTCCGAATACTTATGTAAATAAGGTATTTGTTATTTATTTTTAATACATTTGCAAAAATGTCAACCTGTTTTCACTTTGTCATTATGGGGTATTGTGTGTAGATTGATGAGGACATTTAAAACATTTTTTTTTAGAATAAGGCTATAACGTAATAAAATGTGGAAAAAGTCAAGGGGTCTGAATACTTTCCGAATGCACTGTATGTTGGACAGTCAGTCTGGGTCATCAAGGGAAATAAAGTACCACGTTAGCTACAAAGCTTTTGGGAACCTCACCCCTGAGTGAATAGTTGTCTTGTTGCACACAAGGTCATGTGTTTTTTCCCTGTTCACTGACCTTGACGGGGAACTTGAGTTGGTTGTACACTTCCGACACCAAGAGGTTATGGCTCAGAGTCTTCCTCATCTTCATGATCCGGACGATGGCGGCGTCGATTTGATACTGCCGGTCCTGGTAGACTCGTTCCGTGGTGCTGGCTTGCTCCTCCACCTACCAAGGACAAATCACCAAATGAATGAGTGGCTAATATTCACTGTTCCCTGGTTTTCTGCTGCTTTAGAGACAGTACAAATAAAATCAGTAACCAGGTATCCATCCGACAGGAAATGTTTTGGGGAAAAACTGCAGATTTGTTGGTAAACTTTACAGATGTCGACAAAACACGCTAGAGAAGGTGGGAACTTTGTGTCTGTCAAAATAATAATGTGATAAATGGAAATGCTTTAATGTGCAAATATCAATATAATAATCATCATATCAGAATAAACTTGGGAGTGCCACTACAACTCAAGAAAACAAGCAGTTTATTTGGCTACAGATTAAATAATTTATGAACTGCAAGGTGGTGAGCTTGATGCTCCTTTCCAATAAATAGAGGGTATTTTTTTAAATAAATATTTAAAAAAAGAACACATTGGAGTTTACTGCACCTGGTATTCCCAGGCTGTCTCCAAATCAAGTACTAACCAGGCCCGGCCCTGCTTAGCTACCGAGATCAGGCGTGTTCAGGGTGGTATGGCCACAAGCATATTTTGTTTTACCCCATTTTGGCTCGTCGCTGCAAATCCCCAATGGGCTCTGAAGAGGCAATGGTTGAGTCACGCGTCCTCCGAAACATGACCCGCGTGGCCGCCCTACTTCTTACCACACTGCTTGCTTAACACGGAAGTCAGCCGTACCAATGTGTCGGAGGAAACTTTTTGACTGACGACCGAAGTCAGCTTGCAGGCGGCCTGGCCCTGGCACAAGAAGTTGCAAGAGCGCGATGAGACAAGAAAAGCCCCTCGGCCAAACCCTGCCCTACCCCAGACGGCGCTGGGCCAATTGAGTGCCGTCCTATAGGGCTCCCAGTCACGGCCGGATGTGACAAATAAAAATAACCTTGCTCCTTTGTCCATAATATTTTCATCATAGGCTATGCCCGCACTGTATCTGTGAGCTGTTGGCTAGAGCGCACGTGCCAATACCGGAGTGGGCACATTCGCTGTGACAATTTTTATGTGCACTACATCATCATGCAGACTTATCCACAACAAGTCAATTTGATGGAAAGCCATCTCTGGTGGGAAAATGCACACATTTTCTTTATGTGGATATTAGAATATTCGCATTAATACCTGTCGCCAATTGGATGGAAACCTAGCTACTGGAGGAGTGGGAACATATAGTAGAGAGTGACAGACTTGGTATTTGATCTGTATTTGTTCTGTATCGTCAGTGCTACAACTAGACCAGACTGGCACTCATATTCCTATTTAAAATGCGTTGGGACGCAATCCCAGGCAGGGATTACCTGGACCTGTCCAATAAAAAACAACTGCTGTCCAATTAAAACAATTATCCTAATGAATAAAACCCTGCTGCGAGAGAGAATTTACAGTTTCTTTCATCTGGATCTGGTTGATCTTGATTCTGAAGAGTTTGTGTTTGAAGTCATCGTTGCAGGAGAACTTGTCTCCGTCCTCCACATCTTTGCTCTTGGGGACTTTGTGGATGACCCGCGCCTTGCCACAAGCCAACGACTGCAGGGTCCGTCGCAGCTCGCCGTCCTCTGCACATACACACACAGACAGTGCCTTCAGAAAGTATTCATACCCCTTGACTTATTCCACATTTTGTTTTGTTACAGCCCAAATTATAAATTGATTACAATACCCCATAATGACAAAGTGAAAACATGTTTTTAAACATTTTAGCAAAGTTATGTAAATGAGATATTTCTGCATTTCATTTTCAATAAGTATTCACACTTCTTGAATACTTTGTAGAAGAACCTTTAGCAGTGATTACAGCTGTGAGTCTTTCTGGGTAAGCCGCTAAGAGCTTTCCACACCTGGATTGTGCAATATTTGTCAAATTGGTTGTTGATTGCTAGACAAAAGTATAACTTGGCCACTCAGGAACATTCACTTTCTTCTTGGTAAGCAACTCCAGTGTAGATTTGGCCTTATGTTTTAGGTTATTGTA
This sequence comes from Thymallus thymallus, assembly GCA_023634145.1. Taxonomy (NCBI): domain Eukaryota; kingdom Metazoa; phylum Chordata; class Actinopteri; order Salmoniformes; family Salmonidae; genus Thymallus; species Thymallus thymallus. The sequence goes on along the minus strand of CM042384.1, from coordinate 11,865,451 downwards.
CTGCTGAAAGGTGAATTCATCTCCCAGTGTCTGGTGGAAACCCGACCGAACCAGGTTTTACTCTAGGATTTTGCCTCTGCTTAGCTCCATTCCATTTATTTTTACCCCCCCCATATTTTTTTATTTTACCTTTATTTAACTAGGCAAGTCAGTTAAGAACAAATTCTTATTTACAATGACGACCTACACCGGCCAAACTCGGGACGACGCTGGGCCAATTGTGCGCCGCCCTATGGAACTCCCAATCACGTCTGGTTGTGATACAGCCTGGATTTGAACCAGGGTGTCTGTAGTAATGCCTCTAGCACTGAGATGCAGTGTCTTAAACCGCTGCGCCACTTGGGAGACCAAAAACGATTACATGCATACCCATAACATGATGGTACTCTGTATTTAGGACAAAAAGTTATTTGCTTTGCACATTTTTTGGGGCAGAATTACTTTTGTGCCTTGTTACCAACAGGATGCATGTTTTGGAATATTTGTATTCTGTACAGGCTTCCTTCTTTTCACTGTCAATTATGGTTTTATTGTGGAGTAACTACAATGTGGATCCATCCGCAGTTTTTCTCCTATCACAGCTATTAAACTCTAACTGTTTTAAAGTTACCATTGGCCTCATGGTGAAATCCCTGAGCGGTTTCCATCCTCTCCAGTAACTGAGCTAGGAAGGACGCCTGTATCTTTGTAGTGACCAGGTGTATGATTCACCATCCCAAGTGTAATTAATAACTTCACCATGCTCAAAGGGATATTCAATGTCTGCAATTGTTTAATACATGTTTTTACCCATCTACCAATAGGTGCCCTTCTTTGCGAGGCATTAGAAAACCTCCCTGGTATTTGTGGTTGAACCTGTGTTTGAAATTCACTGCTCGACTGAGGGACCTTACAGAGATCAGTTTGTCATTCAAAAATCATGTTAAACACTATTATTGCACCCAGAGTGAGTCCATGTAACTTGTGACTTTGTAAGCACATTTTTACTCCTGAGCATATTTAGGCATGCCATAACAAAGGGTACTTAAGACATTTCAGCTTTTCATTTTTAAATAATTTGTAGAAAATGTCAAAAAACAATTCCATTTTGACATTATGGGGTATTGTGTGTAGGCCAGTGACAGAACATCTCAATTTAATCTATTTTAATAACTTGTTCGGGATTGTGTCCCGCATACGGGACAGTGCTTGCTCAATTTGCGACATGTGACTAGAACGACATTGTAAACAAACAACTTTTCACGGACATGTACTTGTCTTATATGTGCAGAAAGCTTAAATTATTGTTAATCTAACTGCAGTGTCCAATTTAGCTATTACAGCAAAAAAATACCATGCTATTGTTTGAGGATAGTGCACAACAAAACACTAATCATGGCGAGAGGTTTGATACATTCACATCTGAAGGTAAATAATTTACTTACAATCAGTAAATCTTGATCTGATTCGTAATCCTGAGGGTCCCAGAGACAAAATAGTGTTGTTTTGTTTGATAAAATCCATTTTATGTCCTTCACACGACCCATGTTTGTATACAGCTTGAAATCCAACTCATTCAACTTTCAAAAAAACAATCGATGTAATAGGAAATGCAAAACTGCTTTTTTCCAGTGAAGTTCGGTTTGTATGCAATCCTCAGACGCTTAAGAACAAACCCTAACTTGCTTCATCATTCTAGGTTAGGTATAGCCCCCCCAAAAAACGATTTTAGTATATGGTGGTATGACCTCATTACGCACCAATGAGACGGGCGGTGCTTTCTTTAAGTATAAGATGGTCCTTTGTCTGAAGAAAAGCCTGTGTATTGAGCCAACGCGCAACACAGTTTAGTGTCAATTGGAAATCTAAACCAGGAAGTCAGGTATCGCGTTACGCACAGCTTGATTTGGTTAACATTGTTTTATGCAAATTTTGAAAGTACAATACGGCTACTAATACTGGAAAAGCTAAATAAAAAGTCCAGGTATACATGCATGAGATTATAGCAGAAATTGACCGGGAATGTGTCACAGTGAATGTGATGTTTTGGAAGGAGAGGACCCCACTTTAGACTGGTAAGTGAAATAAAAATTATCTTCTGATGCAGTTGTTTGAATGGTTACATATTATTCATTTGAGATATTATTTTCTTTGATTGAGAGATATATACAGTTGAAGTCGGAAGTTTACATACACTTAGGTTGAAGTCATTAAAACTAATTTTTTAACCACTCCACAGATTTCATGTTAACAAACTGTAGTTTTGGCAAGTCGGTTAGGACATATACTTTGTGCATGACAAGTAATTCTTCCAACAATTGTTTACAGACAGATTATTTCACTATCACAATTCCAGTGGGTCAGAAGTTTACATACACTAAGTTGACTGGGCCTTTAAACAGCTTAGAAAATTACAGAAAATTATGTCAATTAGGCTATCAGAAGCTTCTAAAGCCATGACATCATTTAAGTAAATTGGAGGTGTACCTGTGGATGTATTTCAAGGTCTACCTTCAAACTCAGTGCCTCTTTGCTCGATATGAAGGTACCATGTTCATCTGTACAAACAATAGTACTTAAGTATAAAACACAATAGGACCACGCAGGTATCATACCTTGCAAAAATCATTGAAGCTAGAGGTTCCTATCTCCCTCAATAACTTTAAGCATCAGTTGTCAAAGCTGCTTATCGATCACTGCACCTGTATATAGCCCTTCTGTAAATAGCCCACACTACTACCTCATCCCCATATTTATATTTATTTTTGTTATTTTCACAAATCTTGCACTCCAGTATATCTATTTGCACATCATAATTTGCACATCCTTCATTCCTGTGTTAATGATGATAATCTGTAATTTATTTCACCACTATGGTCTATTTATTGTCCTACCTCCTAACCTTACTGCATTTTGCACTACATTTTGCACTCTGTATATAGATTTTCTATTGTGTTTTTGACTATGTTTGTTTACTGTGTAACTCTGTGTTGTTTTTGTCGCACTGCTTTGCTTTGTCTTGGCCAGGTCGCAGTTGCAAATGAGAACTTGTTCTCAACTGACCTACCTGGTTAAATAAAGGTGAAAAAAAAATAAAAAAATACCGCTCAGGAAGGAGACATGTTCTGTCTCCTAGAGATGAACGTACTTTGGTGCGAAAAGTGCAAATCAATACCAGAAAAACAGCAAAGGACCTTATGAAGTTACTGGAGGAAACGGGTACAAAAGTATCTATATCCACAGTAAAACGAGTCCTATAAATCGACATAACCTGAAAGGCCGACAGCAAGGAAGAAGACACTGCTCCAAAACCACCATAAAAAAGCCAGACTACGGTTTGCAACTGCACATGGGGACAAAGATTTGGAGAAAAGTCCTCTGTTCTGATGAAACAAAAATAGAACTGTTTGGCCATAATGACCAACGTTATGTTTGGAGGAAAAAGGGGGAGGCTTGCAAGCCACCATCCCAACTGTGAAGCATGGGGGTGGCAGCATCATGTTGTGGGGGTGCTTTGCTGCAGCAGGGACTGGTGCACTTCACAAAATAGATGGCATCGTGAGGAAGGACAATTATGTGGATATATTGAAGCAACAGTCAGTCAGGAAGTTAAAGCTTGGTCGCAAATGGGTCTTCCAAATGAACAATGACCCCAAGCATACTTCCAAACTTGTGGCAAAATGGCTTAAGGACAACAAAGTCAAGGTATTGGAGTGGCCATCACAAAGCCCTGACCTCAATCCTATAGAAAATTTGTGGACAGAAATGAAAAAGCGTGTGCAAGCAAGGAGGCCTACAAACCTGACTCAGTTACACCAGTTCTGTCAGGAGGAATGGGCCAAAATTCACCCAACTTATTGTGGGAAGTTTGTGGAAGCCTACTTGACACGTTTGACCCAAGTTAAACAATTTAAAGGCAATGCTACCAAATACTAATTGAGTGTATGTAAACTTCTGACCCACTGGGAATGTGAAGAAAGAAATAAAAGCTGAAATAAATAATTCTCTAATATTATTCTGACATTTCACATTCTTAAAATACAGTGGTGATCCTAACTGACCAAGACAGGGAATTTTTACTAGGATTAAATGTCAGGAATTGTGAAAAACTGAGTTTAAATGTATTTGGCTAAGGTGTATGTAAATGTCTGACTTCAACGGTAGGTAAAAAAATAAAAATCTTCCATAGTGTCAATGACTCAGATGAACATTGGGAACCACCAAAGTAAAGGTGTCCTTCCCCCACTCAGAAAACTGGTTCATTCCGACCAGTTGTTTCTCCACAACCACCCTTCCTGGCCATTTAGTTGTGTGAAGGTTAGTGTCTTTTCTGTAGGGAAGCTAATGATCCATCATGGGAGTGTGCAAACTTGTAATTTTTTATTACCATAGCATTTTTTTATGTTCTCTATAGTACTTAAATGTATCAATTTACCAATTCGGTCACTTGGGCAAACTCGTGAGGGACACCTGGGTGACTTCATACTAAATGTGATGTAGCTCCCTCATTCTTGGTATCAGTCTTAAACTTTGCACATACACTGTTGCCCTATTGTGGACAACATCTAAATTATCTCCAGATTCCTATCTGAATGTTTGGCTTTTATTTTTCATGTCAAAGATGATGCAACAACAAAAAATAAAAACATGTTTTTTTGGTTTGTTTGAACTTTTACCAGATCTATTATGTTACCTTCTCCTACATTAATTTCACATTTCCACAAACATCAGTGTTTCCTTTCAAATGATATCAAGAGTATGCATATCCTTGCTTCAGTTCCGGAGCTACAGGCAGTTAGATTTGGGTATTCATTTTAGGCGAAAATTGAAAAACAAGGTCCGATCCTTAAGAAGTTACATTCAGGCTGTAACAATAAAATGTTTTTAAAAAATCAAGGCGTGTGAATACTTTCTGAAGGCACTGTAGATGTACACGCACATCCCACTTTAGGCCAACACAAACTCAAACCAAAATCTTGTGGTTCTCACATCAAAACGAAAGATGATATTGACAATAATTTCTACTGTTTAAGCAAAATCTCAGAAAATAAATGGATCTATTTCAAGATGACTGCTATATTTCATCTATTAAGATTTGTGTTATGACAGACATCCAGACATTCAGTAGAATGTGGTACATTGTGATCATACAGACCTATTCCTGTAGCTAGCTTGATCTCCTCCAAGGTGAATTCCTCGCCTTCGTTGAACATCAGAAGCACTAGCGTCTGAAACAGGGACACCTGAAGCTCTTTTTTGCCCTATTTGGGAAACAACAAAAAAAAACAAGACAGGGATACGAAAAGTCAGTAAAACAAAATTCTGCCTAAACATACTAATGAACAAAAATCTAAATGCAACATGTAGAGTGTTTGTCACATGTTTCATGAGCTGAAATAAGATCCCAGAAATGTTCCATACGCACAAAAACCTTATTTCGCTAAAATGTTGTGCAAATTTGTTTACATCCCTATTAGTGAGCATTTCTCCATCCACCGGAGAGTTGTGGCATATCAGGAAACAGATTAAACAGCATTACACAGGTGCACCTTGTGCTGGGGACAATAAAAGGCAACTAAAATGCGCAGTTGTGTCACACAATATAATGCCAGATGTCTACATTTTTGAGCGAGCATGCAATTGGCATGTTGACTGCAGGAATGTCCACCAGAGCCATTTCCAGATAACCAAATGCTATTTTCTCAATATGTCCAACCTTACTCACAACCGCAGACCACGTGTAACCACGCCAGCCCAGGCACATCCGGCTTCTTCACCTGCGGGATCATCTGAGACCAGCCACCTGGACAGCTGATGAAACTGTGGGTTTGCACAATCAAATAATTTCTAAACACACTGTCAGAAATGGTCTCAGGGAAGCTCATCTGTATGCTTGTCGTCCTCACCAGGGTTATGACCCGACTGTAGATCGGCGTCGTTACGGACTTCAGTGGGCAAATGCTCACCTTCGATGGCCACTGGAGAAGTGTGCTCTTCACAGATTAATTCAACTGTACAGGGCAGATAACTTGTATGGCGTTGTGTGGGTGTGCGGTTTTCTGAACGTTGTGAACAGAATGCCCCATGGTGGCATTGGGGTTATGTTATGGGCAGGCATAAGCTATGGACAACAAACACAACTGCATTTTATTGATGGCAATTTGAATGCACAGAGATACCGTGACTGAGGCCCATTGTCGTGCCATTCACCCGCCGACATCAAATCATGTTTCAGCATGATAATGCACGGCTGCATGTCGCAAGGATATGTACACAATTCCTAGAAGCTGAATATGTCCCAATTCTTCCATGACCTGCACTCACCAGACATGCCACCCATTGAGCATCTTTGGGATGCTCTGGATCAATGTGTACGACTGTGTTCCAGTTCCCTCCAATATCCTGCAACTTCCTTTGAAGAGGAGTGAGACATTCCACAGGCCACAACCAACAGCCTGATCAACTGTATGCGAAGGAGATGTGTCACGCTGCATGAGGCAAATGGTGGTCACACCAGATATTGACTGGTTTTCTGAGCCACGCCCCTACCTTTATCTAAAGGTGACCAACAGATGCATATTTGTATTCCCATTATTGTTTCCTTATTGTTGCATGTTGCATTTACATTTTTGTTCAGTGTAGATGACACACATCATTCAAAAGATGGGTAGCTACCTCTTTAAATTCGGCTTTTAAAACACAATGGCCTAACGTCGACTGCCACTGTAGCTTCCTGCCGCTGTGCTTGCCCAGGTAAAACGTCTTGAAAATCTCCTGCAGTCGCACCATCTGGACAAGAGGGGCAGAAGTGTTAAACAATAAACATTGAGGACAGGGCTATAAAAAGTGATGCCATTTTGATCGCATATGATTCTAAATATTTTGCTGTGCAACCTGAAATGTAATTTGTGGTTCAACAATGCCCCTAGAAAAATAAATCACCTAGATAATAATGGTTGTAATGATTACGCTTCATTGTACCGTTGTTTCAGAGTGCCCCAGAGAAAAAAAAAAAAAGAACGAGCACAGATTTGTGAATTGACGGCTCGTTACAAAACCACTTGCAGGCTTTTGTTTACACCTTGTTCAGTCATGTTGCCTCATTAGCTGGCTAGTTTTTAACAACCTGTTACTTTACCAGTATATCCAAACATTTGGGGGCACAGAAAGAAAAAAGGGATAGCTTCTTCAGGAGATCAATGATCATAGCAATGAATAAATTAATGATCTCTTGCATGTCATCGCTCACAAAATTGACACTCTTAAAGAAACAGTGTACAATTTTCCATGTAATGCATGTCAATAGGTAAGTGTTGTATAAAAATATTTTATAATAAACCAATTCACAATATGACGTACTACTTTTGAGTCCTATGGGCCCTGGTCAAAAGTACTGCACTATAAAGGGAACAGGGTACCATTTGGGATACAAACCAAATGTATTACATAGTAAGTCATAAAACAACAGAGCCTGAAGGGTTCGATATTTGCACTAACCTCTGGGGGCAGATGGACCTCCATTGGGATGTAGGTGGGCCAGTATCCCATGGTGAGGATGTTCACCGTCAGCTCAATGTTCCCAGGGATGTTTTGACACTGCATGTAATACAGAAAAAAATAAAAAAATAAATATATAGGCTAATAAATCATAAAGTTATTGATGTGCAAAATCTGCCACAACAACAAGATGCAAAACATGTTTTTTTATTTACATATCTATAGCTGACTACGTAATGTATTTGATACGGTTGCCCCAAAACTGAGATATCACTACCGATGGGCATTCCTATTCCAGAAGCATGTGTACGTACCTGTTTGAACTGCACCATGATGTCCTTGGAAAGCTCCATGTCCTTGAACATGCCTTCCAGCTTGCTGGTAAATGCTGCTCCACATTCTAAAGAAAGGACCAAGGAGTCACTGGTCTCATTCAGTATCACATGCTTCATGGTTGTTGGTAAGAGTTGTATGTGTGTAGTTAATAGTAGTAGCTAGTGGTGTGTTCTGATGTAGACAGTGGTGGGGGATTGTATGGGGCAGACTCAATACTATTTGAAATATTTATAACATTTTAAGCATTTGATTGAACCTGCTTTGAGTGTCAGATGGGTAGTGTTGGTTTTTCAATTTTGGGACCATTCCATTGCATCAGTCAATCAAGCACAGCCATTTGATAGAAAATGTATACTACTTGATGGGGTACACACTGACCATGTTTCAGTTTCGACAGCATGGACTTCTCGGCATCCACGGAGGCACTCTTTCCCACCAGCAACCTCTTGGCCAGATCTTTCTTGTAGAAGGCCTCAAAAACATCTTTGCCTATTCAAGAATTCAAAAGGGAAGTATAAAGTTCAAGTATAAAGACAACCTTCTAAGAGACCTGTCAAAGAGGAGAGAGTTAAAAGGACCTGGAAGTAGTTGGTTGGCTGAATATATGGGACTACATTATCATAAACAAATATTTTGGGACGACATTACCATAAATGAATCGGAAGATGATCATGATCTTGTCCAACATCTTCTCCAGCTCCTCGTCCGTTGCCTCTTTGTTTCCCGCCCTAAGCTTCGAATCCACGTGTTTTGCTACAAAATATAATTTTTTATTGTTGTTTTACTTACATTTTTGTAGTTTACAAATTTTTGCTTAATAAGGTAGCTACAACTGACTGGAGCATAATACACACAAATGTCTATGAATGAAAACAAGCTGAAAAAGGTGAGCACTCTTTCAGTCAGTTTACGTTGTAGAAGTATCATTATAATTTCTCCCATAGCGATAGCACTAGAACTAGTTTCCTTCCTTCATGGAACAGAGATAACATTCATAACAGGAGGACCACCATGCGATACCAACCTATGAGCTCAGCGGGTTTGTTTGGCCTCTTGTTGATGAAGGTCTCAAAGGCCTCCTTCATGGCATTGACAAACTTCTCGTTCTTTATGAAACAGATGTCGATGATGTGGTCCACCTTGTCCTTGAAGTCCAGCAGCTCCTGTACCATGGTCTTGTCCTTCTCAGGGTTAATGACGATCGTACTTCCAAAGGCCTGTGAGAGGTTGGTAGAAGTATCAAGGGTCACTTCAGGTCATATACTATACAAATGAATTATTCAATTCTTCAACTGTTTTGTACTTGGAAGGAAGTATCCCCACACCTCCAAAATGTTAGTCAGAGTAAATTACTGATTCAGGGATAGAATTGCTGACCTAAATACTATTGATATTTTCAAGCATACCTTGATGTCCTCGATCCAATGCTGTAGGAGGACTGGCACGCCCCCTCTCACCCGACTGAAGAGCTGATAGAGAAGACACAAATCCTGGATTCTGTTCTCATCTAGTAGGTGATTCAAGCCTGGAGATAGAAAAATAGCAGTTCAGATCATGGTACTTAGTGACATAGGTTAGTTCATGGTACAAAACAATAACAGTCTATTGTTTTTATATTTGATGTCCGCATGTGATAAGATAACAATAACGTTGCCTACTCTACGCTGTTAAAATGTCACCGATTGTAAGCAAACAAAATGTCCCAGTGTGTCAAGTCGGTAGTTTCTGATATATACCTTTCTGCAGAGTTGCAGTGAGATGTTCACCCAGTAGCTGCTTTTCCACAGTGGCAATAAGAGGTTTTCTGAAGAAATAAGGATGGAGGAAATTAGTCATCACTCTCTCTTTTTCGATCCTTTATATATGTAGACTGGTAGATCCCGTTGAGACTGGTGCCAAGAAGGCATAAAATCAAACATTCATTGCGTCAAATGTAGATCTTAAAACAGAGGATTACAATACTCATGGAAGACTAACCCCTTGTATTCTAAAAGCAATCCAATCAAGCAAAAAAAATACTCACTGTGTGCTCTGGTCTAAATACGTGATGACTCTGTCGGCTTCCTCCTCTAAGCGTTTGTTGACGTGATGGAGATACTCTGGGACCTGAAGAGATATTCAAAAAGTGATCAGATTAACCTATCAAGCAGCCGTTTAGTCATTTGGGATACGAAGCCAAACAGCAGATTATCCTTACAGGGTGAAACAAAAATCTAATGCCATGTAAAATCACCCCACATATCATATCACTCCAAAATAACAAAGTAGTTCAAATATATTTTCACCAGCAGTAACTATAGTAACTTTAAGTTGACTCAAGACTCAAAATGCAAACAGACCTGGTCCCAGATCGGTTTGTGGTGTATAGCCAAACAATACATTTGAGTAAAATCTAAATCAAATCAAACTTTAGATTTGCAGACGTTATCGCAGGTGCAGCGAAATGCTTAGGTTTCTAGCGCCAACAGTGCAGTAATATAAAAGTAACATGACACTGGGGCGGCAGGTAGCCTAGTGGTTAGAGCGTTGGGCCAGTAACCGAAAGGTCGCTGGTTCGAATACCCGAGCTGTAAAGGTGAAAAACCTGCCGATATGCCCTTGACCAAGGCACTTAACCCTAATTTGCTCCAGGGGCACTGTACTACTATGGCTGACCCTGTAGAACAATGTAGGCCATCATTGTAAATAAGAATTTGTTCTAAATAAGTAGTACCTACTTAAATAAAGGTTAAATAAACATATAGATCATAGAAGTTGGCAAGAGAGCAATAACATATCTTACCAACTCCTATGATCATTGTCAAGTTTGGCAATACAATGTCATTTTTGTCTATACAGCACAAACAGATATGGGACCCGGCTATCAAAATGTTGCCTCCAGTCAGACTCAGTCAGTGGTGTTGCGCTGCCTGGAGGGATAAATCACCTCTCTCTCCTGCATCAGCCTCTGTCCTTCAGCAGCATACAGCCGATTAGTCTCCTCCAGAAACCGCTGCTCAAAGGAGTCCTGATAAATCTGTCAGGAGAGGGGAGAACATTGGGTGTCATTAAAGCCATTTATCAAGTGGCGGAGCTGATACCACGTCAACTCAAACCCTGACACAGGTGCTGCCGATTGCAAATAACACTGCTCACAAACACCCCTTGCATTGTCAGATTATTTTTTTAAACTTTATTTAACTAGGCAAGTCAACTAAGAACTAATTCGTAGACACAAAGGTGTTGGATATATCCTCCTTGTGACTGTGTTTGTATTACTGTATAGGAATACTGAATGTTGAGTAGTACAATGAATTGGAGCCAAAGAACCAATGGCATGGTCCAGGATAAACCCCTAGCCACTTCACGCACATCTGGAAGAAATGGCTAACTTTAAGCAACATATTTCCCTCTGGGCTAGATCAATTATTTGACAGATAATATACCATATACCTGCCCAATCCTTTCAGATCTACACAAGTGCTTAGTGGGTAAAGGGCTAATTCTGGACCGGGCCAATAGGACAAGATATCCACTGAGTGGACTTTCCCATGCCCCGTGTGAAGGGGCAGAGCAATACCTGCAGGTCAGAGAGCATGCTCAGTAGGCTCCGGAGCAGGCTGCGGTCGATGGTCTCGCCGCTGCGCTCCCTCTCGATGAGCAGCAGGATGCCGTAGATGGTCTTGCTCTGGACCTTCATGTCGCTGATTATGTAATCCCTAAACAACTCTAGGCCCATGTCCCTGAAGAGAATAGAATTAGCCATAACCAATGACTATTGAGATAATATGGCTAGAGATATGACATTATCAATGTTTTCTACACAGAATGTTAATTTAAGGAAGAGAAACTCACCAGATTGATGGAAGCATTGAATTTTGTAAAACATAGGTGCGGTCCAAGAACAAAAATATACTTCTAATCATGATCTGTAAAAAAATAAATAATAATAATAAAATGTATTAAAAAAGTAAAGAAATCATGTATAACCTCAATCATATTCATAGTAAAGTCTTTGAATGACACCGATCAAATTACATCCTGTCAAAGACAGAGTCCTAAAGTCATACCATTTGTCTGCAGTGATCTTGCCAACACTTGTCTATTTTCTTCAGGAAGAGCGTACTGTCCAGCACATCCGTGAGCACAGAGTCAAGGATGTAGCAGGTTTCATATGCATAACAACACAAAGCAGCAGCAGTGTAATTGCAGTACATATGATTAAAAGGACATGCATTTAATATCAAACGGTTTAATGACATGATGAGTTCCTGAAGTTCAAATGGCAAAAGCTATCCTCTAGTAAATACTTCAACAGAAATAATTAGACTTATCATAATAGCCTACATTGGGTGATCAAGGACTGAACAATGTCTAAACATACAGTATAATGAACTGTGTTTACACACAGAAAAGGATATTCTCTGAATTGATCGATTTGTGCCTTAATATGGTCTTCACAAACCACCCGTAGTTGTTTGTAGAGCCTGTCAGATATCTTATGGGAGCAGAGGTTCTCGACAGCCTAAACAACAAAAAGAAAGTATAGTGCTTGAAGAGGAATTGCATTTTAGATTATCTATGTATATCATATCCAACAGAAGACTTCACTCACAACATATAATCTAAACATCCCGTAACTCAACACAGCTATTAAATAGTGCAGAGATATCACGTTAATTATTGTCAAGCTCTTTCACAAGATACTGGCCTAAAGACATGGGGGGGGGGGGGGGTTGTTAGAACTGTGTTTAGTTTACAGACTGTGAAATCATGAATCAGAAATCAAGGTCATGAAACTCACATGGGAGGAGGAAGACTTCCCATCTGTGGCCAATCATAATAATAGCCAGAACCACAGGGTCGTGTTCATCAGGGCACAAAGCATAAAACTTTTTGCAACAGACAATAAAAAATGACATTTCTTATTGGACAAGTCCAGGTTGCGCCACACTGTTTTCTTCTGTTTGGTGCCTAACGAACATGACCCAGGGCTGTTCTAAGGGGAAATTAGGCAGGTGCAGAATTTTCGTACCTGGTAGAGTTCCTCAAGATTGTACTTGATTGAAGTGCTGTTTTGAATGGCCTCGACCGCCTCCTTTAGTTTTTGCCAGGTCTCGTGTATGTAGTTCTCTGGCAATTTGGGCTTTTCTGTGAAGACAATTAGAGGGAAACAGTGTATGAACAGTCATTCTCTGGTGTGTCCTCCTTTCAACTGTACTACAGTTACTTTAACACAGAATGAGTATAAAACAGCATATCTAACTATAACAATATTCAGACAAATGAGCTGCATCATGTCAGACATTTAAATAGGATTTGTGGATTTTACTGACTCACATATTTAATTTTAAAATTGCATAGCTAGATTAGCCTGACTTATTTTAGGCAAAGTAATCAACACCATTTCAGAATAAACTTTCTCTAGAAGGGACACATGGGAATACAGCATGCATCACTTTAATGCTTTGAATAAACTACCTTTGAAGTTCTTAATTACTAGTTTCTTTGCAGCTCCAGGTTTGCTGTTGGAGAAGGTAGTGGAGCCTGAAGTTTTCGTCAGTCCGTTTGCATGATGTCCAACAACCCCAGCCAAAAAAACACCTTTCGTCTTGTTAGAACACGATGCTGAAGACGACTCCTCGGCCATTTTCACATCCAGTCCAATGAAATCTACGGAATCTTCGAACCTCAACTTCTTCTCGATTTGTTGCGAATTGGAGGAAGAAGAGGAATTGTTGGTTTTAGGAGATACAAATATTGAATCAATGTCTTCCCTCTCAGAACGATTTATTTTCCTCTTCTTCGAATTCGTGATACTACTGCTGTCGTTATTTACATCTGAAGCTGCTGGTCTAGCCTCTTGGGTTGGCGGTGGGGGATTAGGGGAAGGTAACCCTGTTGGAAACATGAACAAATTAAAATATAGCCGGTCTACTAATCATAAACCTCCAGGTGTGCCGGGGGTGAACGAGTCGTGTTTCCAAGCTTTATCTTGTTATATCCCAAAAGATTCATCCGGTCTTTTACAAGTAGCTAAGAAACATACAATAAATTGTCAACTACAGCCACACTAAAATCCTATTTTCTTGTTATGGTTGCTGGTAGCAGAAGAAAGACGGTTGATTACTGCTTCCTCTTGTCTTGGCCTCTCTTGCATATCGACGTTCTACTTAGTTTTATCGGCAACCAATAAAGTATGCTATTTCTATGCGAAATATTTAATGTATCAAATGTTCAATCGAAATAAAATAACTGAAAAGTTCAGTATCAAAACGTACCTTCTACAAGCGAATCCATGACCTACCGGAAGTACTTTACCCCACATGTCACTGCTGCAAAAGTGTCTACGATAGTTAGCAAGCGTTCTTTAGCTGCTCACTGTCATTTGCCGCGAGATGGCGCCAGAGATGGTGTAAATTCATCACCGTGTAGTAGAATCTCTCAAAACACCGATTTATTGCTGTCATGGTCTAATAATGTCATTGAACATCCTCAAGGTTTAACATTTACAAAGGAATACAAGTTTTTTTTTTGTTCGTTTCTCTAACCTTATGCTCATTAGTTTATCAAAGTAAATTATTACATTCCATGCCAGAGAGATCAAGATATCCCAACTGGCGGATGACACCTCACTTTTTTTTGAAAAATGTGTCACAAACTAGATTAGCATGGGATATTGTGAAGTAGTTCTCCAAAATCTCAGGCTTGGTATTACATCTTTTCAAATGTGAGATGGTTGGTCTGAAAGGAGATAAAAATCATTTTGCTACATATCTATTTGGTTTTTCAGAAGCTCAGAGGGCTTAAATTTTTTACTACAATGTCCCTATATTGTGGGTAAACTTCCTGTGAAATTGGCAGCTTTTCATAAGCAGGTTTTAATGTGCTGGGCTTTGCTGTATAAACACAACTTTTCCCCTCATTTATGGAAAGGTACCACTTTAAGGTTTCAAGCAAGGAATATGACACTGTTATAAAAGCTATACCTAGTGGGATAAAATCTTTACTTCGGAATAATGCATATTTTGCAACACCTCCTATTGTAAGCGATATCCAGGTGAACGGCATAAGTTTACTAGATAAGAAATTCAACAATCGTTTATTGCGGGATATTTTCTACAGGAACTCTATTCCTTCTGCTATATTTTGTTGGGCTTCATCGTTTGATGTAAACTGGCCCTGTGATTGGCTCACTCCACACACATTTATGGTGACCAATAAAGTAAAGGAGATCTCCTTTAAGATTATCCATAGATTCTACCCATGTAATAGCTTGATTTCTAAATATATACCTGATGTTACTAGTGAATGCAGTTTTTGTGATCTAGAAACTGAATCTATTGAACACTTATTTTGTGGTCTTCACAAACCACCCGTAGTTGTTTGTAGAGCCTGGCAGATATCTGTTTACATAGTGAGGTGTTCTGGATGGATGTAAAACTATATATTGGCAACAAAATGCATACAACCATTGAAATATCTAAGTTTGACATATTATTGTACTACTCTGATTCAACAATTGAAAGTCAGTATGTCATAAATCTCTTTTTTTTATTAGGAACATTTTTCATACACAAATCAACATTTATGAAGAAAAAGGCAATTTTTCTAATTTTTTTTATCTGATTTGGAAAAATATTTAGAATCATTGAAACGTATACAAAACAAAATGTCAAAAAAATGCTTTCGCTACATAACTATTAACTATCTCATTCTCCTAACCTTCTACGAAAATCTATTTTGACAAAAAGCCGAATCTAAGGTTTTTTATAACTAAACCAAGATAGACCACAGCCTGTCGTTTCCAATCGGAACAAATTAGTCATAGTGGGCAGAACAAGCAAGCAGGTGGGCATAGCCAAGCACGAGCTAGCGAGATCCTATTAGCCCGTTCTAGCAAACGTCTGCATATTTCCGTTAGGGAACGCCTAGTCTTTGAAGTGTTCGTGTGCAATAACTCAATTTGGCAATAAGTCTACAAAACGTAGTCTACTCAGTTCATAACCGATTCTAGTTTTGGGAACAGAAAACTGTACTGAGTTCAAATGTTTCGTCGATGAGAAAATTGTCAGAATGTCGACCAAAATCCATCTCCTTCCGTATTCTCCCACTGCCGGCCACTGGGCTTCCTCATACTACCATATTTCCGCTCACCGTAGAAACGCTAAGAGGATGCTTCACATTTATACATCCGGTGAAATATCTGTCTAATTGTTCTAGCTGTGGCTGGATCTCTTCTAGTCATGACCCGGTTGGGGTTCGACGCCTGCCGTATTTCGCTCGAAACTGTCGAATGTATGTTGCAAGTTGACGTCACTTGCTGCCAATAAACTGTGAAACAGGCGTGGAAAGACTATTTAATTGATAGATGAATTACATCTTATTGGATTTTTGTTTATCAAACATCAAGCAAAAATAATAGGTTATAGACTTGTCTGGGTAGAGAAGAACACAGTGAGCGCGACCAACGAGGATGTTTAAAAAGTAGGTATTATGCATGATTTCCCCCATGGTAGCGAACTAGCATCGCTACCATGGGGGCTTGCCCCAATCACTATCTCAAATACACATATTTAACTAGCTAAATAAGCTAGTTCTGTGTGTGCACAAAAACACCCACCAATTGAGTGCTATACTCAAATGTTTCTATTTTCTCATTTCAGATTTGATGATAAGGAAAATGTTTCCAACTGTATTCAGCTGAAGACCTCGGTAATCAAGGGCATCAAAAACCAGCTGTTGGACCAGTTTCCAGACATTGAGTCATGGCTCAACCATATCATGCCAAAAAAGGACCCTGTCAAAATAGTGAGATGGTAAGTCAAGAAAACAACCTCTTCTCAATGGCTGTGTTCGAGAGCATCAAATCAATTATGTATTGCGGGGAATTGCTGACTGACTGATCTACAAATAATAATGAGTAGTTATTTGATGAAAGGTTGATCAGCCAGTCGGCATTCACCTGCACTGTTGGCTGCAATGTCAAACAAGCCCATTGTTTTTGGACATTTATTGATGCTGGTTAACCCAGAAATAAAATCTTTCATAATTTGTCCTTCCACAAGATATTAGATATTATTGACATCAGTTTGACTAGCCCAAAATGGACTGTTAAGGAGTGTAGGCTAGTCTACACCTTACCATCCAAGCCGCTTATAAGTCTTGTCTAGTGGCTAACTGGCTCTGGCAGCCAAAACAGTAAGATATTTACAAAGTAAAAAATGACACTTCCTGCACACGGTTTTCTAGCTTCCTCCTTCCGTTATACACAGGTGTTTGGAGATGCTGGATAGCTAATTAGAAACAGGTGGTTGCCTTTCTCTTCCATAAACAAGCCAGAGAATTGGCATAACATAGAAATATGGCCATGTGGGGTCATTGTTAAAAAGGTGTATAGTAATTGTACTTTTAATAAAATAAAAAATATAGTTGATATGAAAGTAAAGTTCCAAAGGTTTATAAAACCATATTGCAAGTAAAATTAACGTTTAGACAGAGCGTCGGGACTGTTGTACACATTGGCCGTGCTGCATTGCATGCATCGGCTGAGGACTCAAGCGGTCTGGGTATAGCCCCCCTTAGGTGAAAGAGCAACTGTTTGACATGTTATGTTTTGTGTTCCATCATCCAACCTGCAGCCATGAACACATTGAAATCTTGACAGTGAATGGAGAATTGCTCTTCTTCAGACAAAGAGAAGGACCGTTCTACCCAACTCTCCGACTGCTGCATAAGTGTAAGACCTCTGCTCTTTTTGATGTGCTGGTACTGTGTCTGTTGAATTACTATGGGGGTAAATCCATTTGAATTCGATCACTTATTGACAGCACCCTTTTGATTTGAATGAAACTTTCCATACATATTTGCCCATTGTAGAAGTGCTCAGAAAGTGACTTTTTGCCAAAAATGTTGCCAGCTTTGTGGTAATAATTAGAAGTTAACATTTCTAATAATTTCAATGGTGTACCAGCTAAATTGCAGTGGTCTAAAGAGATAGTTCCATTTTAAATTAATAATTTTTCTCTTTATGAAATACAGTTATATTTGGTAACACATTTTCCTTGACTCCAACCCCTACCTCCTAACCTTACTCTACCTCCTAACCTTACTGCATTTTGCACTACATTTTGCACTCTGTATTTAGATTTTCTATTGTGTTTTTACCATGTTTGTTTACTGTGTAACTCTGTGTTGTTTTTGTCGCACTGCTTTGCTTTGTCTTGGCCAGGTCGCAGTTGCAAATGAGAACTTGTTCTCAACTGACCTACCTGGTTAAATAAAGGTGAAATAAAAAATAAAAAAATTATGCACTGAACGGATGTGGGTGGAGCAATGTCTACATAAGGGTGCAAATTAAAAACTCACAAAAGCTCTGACGAAGGCCTTGAGGCCAATGCGTAAAGCTTAATAAAGAACAGTGGTACTAGCAAGAGCAGCGTGCAGGTTTCTCTTTTCTCTCGTACAGTGGTTGCTCGTATAAAATATTTTTTATGTACCCAGCGTCACAGCTTCATTGCTCCAGACCACCGCAGGGGGGGAGTTAGAGCACTCTTTATGCATTTGGGTCCCAAGGTTTTTATATGACCAATCATATTGAGTGGTTCCAATGACAAATGTGATGCTGTGGGACACATAGCTGGTGACTTTGTAAAGCAAAGATGGCTGACAAAAACGTTACGGTGGAAGCAAATGTAAGTAATTATAACGTCATAACGAGTCAAGCAAAACATTTACAATTGAGAGGAATATGTTAGTAAATGTAGAGATAAACGATTGTGAATATTTTTATTTAGCGAGATAGTTAAATATAAAATCTCTATTTAGCGAGTTAGTTGAGCTGGAACACAGAGTAATTTCCTGGCATCCGATTGGCTACTGGCATTTAAAGGCCCTTTCCGCCAACCTGATTGGTTAAAATGCCTCACGTGGCTCGCAGCACTTCCTTATTTGAAAATATCTCCTGCGAAGAATCCACTTAAAGAAAATCTCGAAGAATATACCTACAGTATGTGAATAACAATTGGCGATCTGTTAGCAAATGCGAGAAAATCAGTGAATGAAAGAAAATTAGCTTGATCAGCCGATCGTAACTTGAGGAGGAAAAGGAGGTAGCCGGCAGCAGCGTGTCGAGACGCAACTTAGTTGAGATGAATGACAGTGAGCAACCAGACTGCAGCCAGCCAACAGGGGCATTTATTCCACATGTCACAAATAAATCAACTTGTACACTGGACTGAAAATCATCATAGACCCCACCAACCAGAGATTCTGTAATTCTGTCATTATAGAATGTGCACACTGTGAAGGGGAGATCGTGAAGCATTTAGGAGTGTTTTCACTTCCTCCAGGCTTGCAGGAGTGTTTCAGGGGAAATGTGGCATTTGATAAAAATGTGAGGATGGTTCTTCTAGTCCACGATCTTTGAATTGGTTATGTGTAAGTGGTGTGAAACTGCTAGCTAGTTAGCGGTGCGCACTAGTGGCGTTTCAATCGGTGACGTCACGCGCTCTGAGACTTTGAAGTAGTTGTTTCCCTTGCTCCACAAGGGCTGTGGCTTTTGTGGAGCGATGGGTAACGATGCTTCGAGGGTGACTGTTGACGATGTGTGCAGAGGGTCCCTGGTTCGAGCCCACGTAGGGGCGAGGAGAGGAACTGAATCAAAGCTGTTACATATGCGGCTTTAGTCCCCCCACTAGGACCATTTTCTTTCAAAATAATAGAAAAACACGTTTTTCTGTGCTATAGTATGAGGCAATGGTTTTATTTAACTAGGCAAGTCAGTTTAGAACAAATTCTTATTTACAATGACGGCCTACACATCATGACGACCTAGACATCATATGAAGGATAGCATCACAAATTAATACATAAATACCACTTGAAGCTTGATGATTACTTGATCATTTGAATCAGCTGTGTAGTGATTTGAGTCCCCAGAACCAGGACTGAAAACCACTGCTCTTCATTGCTATGCTGAATTCTTGACGCACTGTTTGAAGGACAATCGATTAGCAGGTTTAATAGCCCGGCTACTGTAGTCGATCTGTGTATGGACCCTAAAACGTTTGATATAAATATTAGTTCAGTTCCGATGTATGAACCTCAGCTATCAAAGTTGTATCGACTTCAAGTCTGAATGGCATTAATGAAGCCTATGGATTGAGTAGCAAGTCCTATATACGTGTAGTTATTACCACAAATGAGATCCCCACATTGTAGTCTGTACATTGAATATATTCACTGATCATGTACTTTTCCTTGGCAAATAAAAGGTGTGGTTCAGGTATGAATCTCTGTGAGACATAATTTTTCAGTCATATCCAATACCAGGTGTATCAAACTCCATTCTTTGAATTATGCTGTGTCTGGGACATCATGGTCGAATTGGGGCATCAATGATTAGGTTATCTTAAGAGCAGGTGAGGGCACAAATTCTGACGCACAACCTAACAGGCTATTTGCAGGACAATGGATTAGCAGGTTTAATAGCCCGGCTAATGTAGGTGTGCCCCCAGGCGGCATTGGCGGAGAATAACGCGTTGAAGAGGGCGAGGAATGAGATGGAGTCACAATCCATTCAGGCACACCTGTGAGCTCTGGAACCACCTCCGACAGGCAGAGTCAACTTACGTGGCGGGTTCGTCAGGTCGTCGGTTCACCCTAACATTTCCATTCCTCTTCTGACAACAGAACTTGACAAACTGCTCACCGGGCACAACAAGAGCCGTCCGGACCGTTATGCTGTTCTGCTATTCCAAGGATGTGTAACCGAAGAGAAATACCACGAGTGGACACAGAATACCAACTGGGATGGATCCCGAGGCAAATGTGGCTTACCAGTGAACCTCCGGGTGTTCACCATTAATACTGTGTCTCCAGAAGTTTTTGTCCATGACTGATGCAACCCGAAAAAGCATTAAAGACTGAGTTAATGAGTACCTGAGGTCACTGAGAAAGTCTGGACATGGCCTGCTACCCCTTACGTAAGGAATTAGGCCCTTTACCGTGTTTACAATGTACTGTAGGCTATAGTATGTGTACTTGTCAGACTGCACAGTAGCTTAATAAAAATATACATTTTAAGTTGTGTTTATCGAATTCAATAATATATTTGTACCACTGTAGATACAGTGTATTCGATGCTTAAGTACTCTAAAACAAAATGTCAGTATTTGTTCAACATCTTTATGCTTTCATTAATAAAATACCAGATTTGCCCTAACGAAAAATGCATAAAGCATTATGTGCATTGTTTTTTAATCTAATTATATTATTGTACCACTGTTTTTATTTACAGTAGTGATGGACAGCTGGAGGCATTTTGAAATTTGAGATTTTTGGAACCATCCTCAACCAAATTTAGATGGTTTGGGATGAGTCAGACCTCAGTGAAGGAAAAGCAGCCAACAAGTGCTCAGCATATGTGGGGACTCCTTCAAGACTGATGGAAAAGCATTCCAGGTGAAGCTGGTTGAGAGAATGCCAAGAATGTGCAAAGCGGTCATCAAGGCAAAGGGTGGCTAGTTGAAGAATCTCAAATATATTTTGATTTGTTTAACACTTTTTGGGTACTACATGATTCCATATGTGTTATGTCATAGTTTTGATGTCTTCACTTTTATTCTACAATGTACAAATTAGTGCAAATAAAGAAAAACCCTTGAATGAGTAATATTCCAAACTTTTGGCCCCCAGTGTACATTTTCAAATAGTTTTAAAACAAACTATTATTGTCGGGGAGCAGGTTTCGAACCATCGGGCCCAGCGCGCTATCGACTGTGCCATGAAGGTCTGATATGCGGCATGCATATTAACAGTAGAATATCCGGGACTCAACGAGTAGCCTACCAATAGCCGCCAGTATAATAAATCAATTTAATACACACAATCACAAAGACATCCATAAATATTTTGTTTAGGAGGGTCATAAAAAAACGAAATTAAGACAATCTTCTTTAAAAATAACAGAAAAGCATGTTTTAAGATGTATTTATCTGTGCTATAGTAGCTGAGGTTATGGTTTTATTTAACCTTTTATTTGCTTCATGTCAACAAAATGAATTAACTTGTTATACTCTTTCAGATAGTGTATAGCAATCAAAACGTCTGGCCTGCATGGACATCTGTACTGTAGGATTATTTGGGAAAGAAAGCAACCACTATCAAAGATAGTGGTTTCAACGAGCATTAACGGCAAAAATGGCCGACAGTAAAATACTATGTTGTTCCATACTGCAGCATCTTGCAAGCCATGCTGCAGTATGCTGCAACCTTTAAACGAGCAACCAGGGTCTAAGCTACAACACAAGCGAATATGTACAACATATGCAAATAATATATATTTTTTTAAATAGGAGTTTACGTGTTTTTAGATCATTCACGTTAAAGGTTCAAAATGGTAAAATAAAAATAAATAAATAATGTTATCAAACTCAACCGTTTATCTTTCCCAGTGATGAAGACATTGATGTCTCATGGTATGGTGGCAAAATGGGTCAACTTTGTGCATTCAGGTCTAAAAGTAACTTTCTGACCACCTCTTCCATCGCCAAGCATGTATGGAAAGTTTTGATGAGATCAAAAGGGAATTCAAATGGATTTACCCCATGTGCTTTGTGTGATTGTACTGTTTAGTAAGTTGCTCTTTTCTCTCTGTTTACAGACCCCTTTATTCT
Source organism: Thymallus thymallus (assembly GCA_023634145.1). Taxonomy (NCBI): domain Eukaryota; kingdom Metazoa; phylum Chordata; class Actinopteri; order Salmoniformes; family Salmonidae; genus Thymallus; species Thymallus thymallus. The sequence continues at coordinate 11,842,982 of CM042384.1, read as the reverse complement.
TCCACACCAACAAGTAGACAAAGGGGCCATCAAGTTTGTCTTAAGTGGAGCCAATATCATGTGCCCTGGATTGACATCCCCAGGCGCCAAACTCTACCCCTCTGCCTCAGAAACAGTAGTTGTATCCTTCCTTTGACCGATATGCTGATCATGTACAGTGTCTTCAGAAAGTATTCATGCCCCTTGACTTATTCCACATTTTGTGTTACAGCCTGAATTAAATACTTTTTTCTCTCACCCATCTACACACAATATCCCATAATGACAATGTGAAAACATGTTTAGACATTTGAAAATGTATTGAAAATGAAATGGAGAAAAAATATCAAATTTACACAAGTATTCATACCCATGAGTCAACACATGTTAGAATCACCTTTGGCAGTGTTTACAGTTATGAGCTTTTCTGGGTAAGTCTAAGAGCTTTGCACACCTGGATTGTTCATTATTTGCACATTATTATTTTAAAAATTCTTCAAGCTCTGTCAAGTTGGTTGCTGATCATTGCTAGACACCCATTTAAGTCTTGCCGTAGATTTAAGTCGAAATTGTAACTAGGCCACTCAGGAACATTCAATGTCATCTTGGTAAGCAACTCCAGTGTATATTTCGCCTTGTGTTTTAGGTTATTGTCCTGCTGAAAGGTGCATTTTGTCATCCAGTGTCTGTTGGAAAGCAGACAACCAGGTTTTCCTCTAGGATTTTGCCTGTGCTTAGCTTTATTCCATTTATTTGTATAAAAAAAAACTCCCTTGCCGATGACAAGCATACTCATAACATGATGCAGCCACCACCATGCTTGAAAATATGAAGTGATACTACGTGTTGTGTTGGATTTTCCCCAAACTTAACACTTTGTATTCAGAACAGAAAGTACATTTCTTTGCAATTTTTTGGCACTTTTACTTCTTCAGTGACTTATTGCAAACAGACCCTTTGCTATGAGACTTGAAATTGAGCTCCGGTGCATCCTGTTTCCATTGATCATCCTTGAGATCTTTCTACAACTTGATTGAAGTCCAACTGTGTACATTCAATTGATTGGACAGGCACACACCTGTCTATGTAAGTTCCCATAGTTGAGTGTATGGCGGAGCAAAAACCAAGCCATTCGGTCAAAGGAATTGTCCATAGAGCTCCGAGACAGGATTGTGTCGAGGCACAGTTCTTTGGAAGGGTACCAAAAAATGTCTGCAGCATTGAAGGTCCCCAAGAACACAGTGGCCTCCATCATTCTTAAATGGAAGAAGTTTGGAACCACCAAGATTCTTCCAAGAGCTGGCCGCCCGGCCAAACTGAAAAATCGGGGGAGAAGGGCCTTGGTCAAGGAGGTGACCAAGAACCCAATGGTCACTCTGACAGAGCTCCAGAGTTCCTCTGTGGAGATGGGACAACCATCTCCGTAGCACTCCACCAATCAGGCCTTTATGGTAGAGTGGCCAGACAGAGGCCACTCCTCAGGAAAAGGCACATGACAGCTCGCTGCCAAAGAACTCTGACCATGAGAAACAATATTCTCTTGTCTGATGAAACCAAGATTGAACTTTTTGGCCTGAATGCCAAGCGTCGCGTCTGAAGGAAACCGGTCACCATCCTTGTAGCGCCAAACCGAAGAAGACTTGAGGTTGTAATCTTTGCCAAAGGTGCTTCAGCAAAGTACTGAGTAAATGGTCTGATATTTTGTTTTTGCTTTATCATTATGGGGTATTGTGTGTAGATTGAAAAGTGGGGAAAAAATGACTTAATCCATTTTAGAATAACAATGTAACGTAACAAAATGTGGAAATAGTCTAGGGGTCTGAATACTTTCCGAATGCACTGTTTTGACACGTTGTCAATGTAAGCAAGCAAACCTAATTTATTAATAGCTACGTGTATCTTATTGGTTAAATAGTTGTTCTGACTTAAACAGCACTTGAATGCATTCATATCTTAGCTCCCAGTTGGTGAGTCATAACTAACGAGTTCCTGAGAACCTTCCGAAGGCACCATTATGCCAGCCTGTAATTGTCATACACCAACATTGTTAGTATCAAGTACATGTGAGGTGGTGTTTCCTTGACAATTGGTTTTAGGCCATAATGGCAGAGGGCAAGCAACACGCGCTTTGTGTCGGAGTCATGAAGATGTCTGCAGAAAACATGTAATTATCATGTGACCTTTCCTATTTACACCAAAGAAATGTACTTCTACACACACTGCATCACCAAAAGTATGTGGACACCTTTTCAAATTAGTGGATTGGGCTACTTCAGCCACACCTGTTGCTGACAGGTGTATACAATCGAGCACACAGCCATGCAATCTTATTAGACAAACATTGGCAGTAAATGGCCTTACTGAAGAGCTCAGTGACTTTCAACGTGGCACCGTCATGGGGCACCTTTCCAACAAGTCAGTTTGTCAAATTTCTGCCCTGCTAGAGCAGCCCGGTCAACTGTAAGTGCTGTTATTGTCTAGGAGCAACAACTGCTCAGCCGTGAAGTGGTAGGCCACACAAGCTCACAGAACTGGACCGCTGAGTGCTGAAGCGTGTAGAAATCGCCTTGCCTCGATTGCAACACTCACTACAGAGTTCCAAACTGCCTCTGGAAGCAATGTCAGTACAAGAACTGTTCGTCGGGAGCTTTATGAAATGGGTTTCCACGGACGAGCGGCCGCCGGACGAGCGGCCGCCGCACACAAGCCTAATATCACCATCGCAATGCCAAGCGTCGGCTGGAGTGTTGTAAAGCGTGCCGCCATTGCATTCTGGAGCAGTGGATACGCATTCTCTGGAGTTATGAATCACGCTTCACCAGCTGGCAATCCAACAGACGAATCTGGGTTTGGCGGATGCCAGTAGAATGCTACGTGCTCAAATGCATAGTGCCAACTGTAAAGTTTGGTGGAGGAGGAATAATGGTCTGCGGCTGTTTTTCAGCCCCAAGCCCCTTAGTTCCATTGAAGGGAAATCTTAATGCTACAGCATACAAAGACACGATTCTGTGCTTCCAAATTTGTGGAAACAGTTTGAGGAAGGCCCTTTCCTGTTTCAGCATGACAATGCCCCCGTGTACAATGCGAGGTCCATAATAGTCCCCGCAGCAATGTCTAGTGGAAAGCCTTCCCAGAAGAGTGGAGGCTGTTATAGCCAATGTTCTAGCACAGAAATATCAGCCCACAAGAGAGAAGCACGAGACTGAACTTCACTCAACTCTCCAGAGGAGTGATCTCCAAGGCATTCCTATTCGATCACCAAACATTTCTGTAAAAAAAACAACGATAAAGCCTTGTGTTCCTATTTTATTTTATTAGTCTCGGGCTGTTGGCGGTAGGTGCACCTGATTCAGCTGCCCTGTGCTCCGGGTAGGCGAGCTGTTGACATTTTTAACCATTTCATGTGTCTGAAGGTACAAACTCTGCCTTCCCTGCAGGCCCAGAGAGCAAATCAAGTGCACTATAGGCCTACCGCTCGCCAATCAGATGGCTCAGATGACCGTGTCTGCAGTAACGTAGCAGGCATAAAATAAAGCTAAAACAATGTTGATTCTGTGAGATTTCAAAATGTTTAAAACAATGACTGTGGAGAAATGTCGCCGGTAGAGAAGACTGCCGTTCTACAGGTGCCTAACCAATTGTGCTACTATGTGTGGTTTTTTTCGCGTTATTTTGTACATAATGTTTCTGACCGAAAAGAGCTTCTGGATATCAGGACAGCGATTACTCAACTCTGACTGGACAAAGATATTTTTTTTCTTCAATGAGTTGGTCGCAGAAGATGTACTTCAAACACCCGACAAGGCCAAAATCCCTGTGATTCGCAGGAGAAAGAGACTGAGATATCGGGGACACAGGTCAGGGTGCCTTGTAAGGATCCGACGGCGAGTGGGTAATTTGCCTTTACCATCAGTATTACTAGCCAAAAATAAATTAGTTGAGGTACGATCACGAATATGCTACCAACCGGACATTTTAAACTGTAATATCTTAAGTTTCACCGAGTCGTGGCTGAACTATGACATAACATACAGCTGGCGGGTTTTAAGCTTTTTCTGGAAAAAACTCTAGACCACCTTAACTCCACACACATAGACGCGTACAAAGCTCTCACTCGCCCTCCATTTGGCAAATCTGACCATAATTCTATTCTCCTGATTCCTGCTTACAAGCAAAAACTAAAGCAGGAAGCACCAGTGACTCGGTCAATAAGAAAGTGGTCAGATGAAGCAGATGCTAAGCTACAGGACTGTTTTGCTAGCACAGACTGGAATATGTTCCGGGATTCTTCCGATGGCATTGAGGAGTACACCACAACAGTCACTTGCCTCATCAATAAGTGCATCGATGCCGTCGTCCCCACAGTGACCGTAACCAGAAGCCATGGATTACAGGCAACATCTGCACTGAGCTGAAGGGTAGAGCTGCCCCTTTCAAGGAGCGGGACTCTAACCCGGACGCTTATAAGAAATCCCCCTATCCCCTCCGACGAACCATCAAACAGGCAAAGCGTCAATACAGGACTAAGATTGAATTGAGGCAAGTAACATTGAAACATGCATGAGAGCATCAGCTGTTCCATACGACTGTGTGATCACGCTCTCCGTAGCTGATGTGAGTAAGACCTTTAAACAGGTCAACATCCAAAAAGCCGCAGGGCCAGACGGATTACCAGGACGTGTACTCCGAGTGTGCACTGACCAACTGGCAAGTGTCTTCACTGACATTTTCAACCTGTCCCTGACTGAGTCTGTAATAATACCAACATTTTTCAAGCAGACCGCCATAGTCCCTGTGCCCAAGAACACTAAGGTAACCTGCATAAATGACTACCGACCCGTAGCACTCAACGTTTGTAGCCATGAAGTGCTTTGAAAGGCTGATCATGGCTCACATCAACACCATTATCCCAGAAAACCTAGACCCACTTCTCTATTCTCTATTGCACTCCACACTGCCCTTTCCCACGTGGACAAAAGGAACACCTATGTGAGAATGCTGTTCATTGACTACAGCTCAGCGTTCAACACCATAGTGCCCTCAAAGCTCATCACTAAGCTAAGGACCCTAGGACTAAACAACTCCCTCTGCAACTGGATCCTGGACTTCCTGATGGGCCGCCCCCAGGTGGTAAGGGTAGGTAACAACACATCTGCCACGCTGTTCCTCAACATGGGGGCCCCTCAGGGGTGCGTGCTCAGTCCCCTCCTGTACTTTCTGTTCACTCATGACTGCGTGCCCAGGCACGACTCCAACACCATCATCAAGTTTGCCGATGACACAACAGTGGTAGGCCTGAGGACAGAGCATGCCCCCATTCTAATCGATGGGTCTGTAGTGGAGCAATTGAGAGCTTCAAGTTCCTTGGTGTCCACATCACCAACAAACTATAACGGTCCAAACACACTAAGACAGTCGTGAAGAGGACACGACAAAACCTATGCCCCCTCAGGAGACTGAAAAGATTCAGATCCTCAAAAGGTTCTACAGCTGCACCATCGAGAGCATCCTGACTGGTTGCATTACCGCCTGGTATGCCAACTGCAAGTCACTACAGAGGGTAGTGCGCACGGCCCAGTACATCACTGGGGCCAAGCTTCCTGCCATCCAAGACCTCTATACCAGGCAGTGTCAGAGGAAGGCCCTAAACATTTTCAAAGACTCCAGTCACCCTAGTCATAGACTGTTCTCTCTGCTACTGCACGGCAAGCGGTACCGGAGCGCCAAGTCTACGTCCAAAAGGCTTCCCAAGCCATAAGAATAGCTAATCAAAAGGCCACCAGACCCCTTTTTACGCTGCTGCTAATCTCTGTTTTATCTATGCATACTAACTTTAACTCTACCTACATGTACATATTACCTCATTTACCTCGACTAACTGGTGCCCCCGCATATTGACTCTGTACTGGTATCCCTGTATATAGCCTCACTATTGTTATTTTACTGCTGTTGTTTTACTATTTGTTATTTTTACTTTCTATTTTTCAATAAAAACAATTCTTAACACTTCTTAAAGCATTGTTGGTTAAGGGCTTGTAGGTAAGCATTTCACTGTAAGGTCTACACTTGTTGTATTCTGCGCATGTGACAAATAAAATTTGATTTGACTAGAGACTCAACGAATATAGGAAAAAGATGCTGATTTTTATGAGGGAGTTCATGTTTTAAGTTTTTACTCAGCACTGTCAACATGTATTCAACACGTTTTATAAGCCATAAAATGCATGTTCTTCCTATTTCTACTCAGCGCTACAACTACGAATGAGTAGGAAAGTGTATCTAAATGCTTGCGTTGTTATTATTAGCAGCTTGGGTATTTTTTTTTTTTTTCTAGGAATATTTCACTTTCTCTGTTCATAGGAGTAACAACATGAATTTGTGCATGAGGCAGAAATAATGCGGTGTGACTCGTTTCGCCATCATCTGGAAGACGGTGTACTTTTTTTGTCAGTGTCAGTTGAGGGATGTTGAGAGGTGGACCCTTAGTCTGCTGCTCTCTCTCTCTCTCCGTTGAGTGACCATGAGATGCAGGCACCATCAGTCCAGTAAAAAATAAAAAGCAAATGATTTACATTTATGCTCATTCATCTGTGCTTCACAAGTAATACAACGGATCTATTACCGTTGTGATCAGACAGCCTACCTCAAATTTTGAAATATAATTGAAAAAAATGTCCCGAACAATGCATTGTCAGGGCAATTCAAGCAAAGCCAATATGCAGTTATAATGTATTGGGCCTATAGCTTACTGCACAAATGTTTTTTAAGTCATGTTAAAAAGCGGTAGATCTCGGTTTGCATTTTGACTCAAAGTGATCTTGACTCAGAAAAAGTTGGTGACCACTGTTCTAGAGTGTTCCCTGTTAACACTATCAACGTTTCCCTTTACTGTGGCAATTGTGATCGAATCAATGCAATATTAGCCACTTTCAATGCAACATACCGAAACAAAATTAACTATGCAAGAGAATTTGTTGTAGGTAGCACGCATCGGAGTAGGCTTCTATTGCATTGACACGCACCACTCAGCCCCTACTCTACACAGACCGGTGCGGCATAAACAATCAGAGCTGCAGTAGGCTTATATGCAAATAGACCATTGCCATATATGGATCTGTGCCATTTATGTTGAACTGGACTGTGTTTACAGCATGCACGGTCTTGAGTAGATGCGCTTGTTTTAAGATCAAAGCGAGAGCTGCATGTAGCCACGTGTGCACATTTTGTTCATATTCTTTTGTTGTAATTATTCTAATCAAAGGAGAGACTTTAGATTTCTTCAAATAAATGTAACTTTGTTATTTAATTATTGCAGTAATGGAGCGTTAATGTTCTCCCAATGGTGTAGAGTTAAAGCCCAAATAAGCAGGGTTAGGTTACAACTCTTTATAGTCTGAGTCCTCGTGACAAAGGACAGATTTGTGAAATTATACAAACGTACATTGTGCTCTCATGCAACAGACGGCAAGATTTACATTGCGCCAGGTTTATGTCTCTAGGTCATTTACAACTTGTTTATACAGAAATACAAATGTAACAGGTCACTAGGTCCTTCCCTTAATTTATGAAGTCCAGTATTCATTAATAACCTGGAGGGAGGGTTATCTTCGCCCTGGCATAGAGACCAGCATTTCACACAGACACTACTCATGGAATGTTGTCTTATCACGAAGCCATAGCATATCAACTGTTAGCGTTAAGCCTCAGAGACTCCGCTCAGATGAACAGACAGAGTGTGAAAGTACTAATAGAAGAATACATTCTAATATAAAGTAATGTGATTAACATGTTGTAATTCTACCACACTTTGCAAGTTAGTGAGTTTGCTTCCTACAAGAGCACAATACTTATACATTTCTAGATATCTTTGAAAAGCGAGTCAGGTAAAGAGCTTTTTTTTTTTTCTCAAAGGGGCTGTGTTGTGTTTTGAGACAGGCTTAAATAAGCTAAGTAGCCTATAGGCAGAGGGTAGCATAATGTTCGAAAAGCAGGTGTCCACATACATTTGGTCATGTGTACTTATATATACTACTGCACCCGTATAAACTTTCCTGAAGCTCATTCCGCTTCACTTTTTGTGAACAGAGAGAAAGTCAACAAGGGAGTAGGAGTTGAAAATGTTCATTATCTGAACGACGGACTGTGGCACATGAAGACGTATAAGTGAGCTGTCGTTACCCTGGACAACATGGAGCTCTTGACAGCGAGGCTGCCAGTCAATTGTTTACACCAATGGACTTAGTTGTGTAACTAGCTGGAGCTTTGAACCAATCCCTAATTGATGCACAAATAAAAACCTGTATTAAAGTTATTTTCCATTATTTTGCACTGCCTTTGCTAAATTCGTTGGGACTCACTTGCTACGAGGAGAAAAACAACATCTGAAGTGGATTGTAGATCATAGTACCATGTATATGCTGTTACATGCATTTATGACATTTAAATTAATAAAGAATACTCTTTGTCGAGTTGGAGGCTAAAGGAAGATACTCAGATTTATTTTTGTTAAGATACATTCTTCTCTCTTAGCAGTGAACATTTAATTGCTAAAGTTTTGGCTCGCAGGTCTTTATTAGGTGTATGTATTTATGAAAACTCAAGTAATCTAGTAGACTCTTCCATATGCCAGGGTGTACAATGACTCTTGATGGGGCATGAACACAGACAGGCATCACTGGTAAACATAAAAAAATAATGTCACATTCAGTTTAATGAAATCATTTTTATAAATAGCAAAACTCAAGAGTTGAGGATAGTTTGTTTGGAGCGCTGTGGGAGAATAAATTGATTTTGCTCGACTCGCGTCCTCTACGGTTTCTCACCGTGGAAACAAAATGCACTTGTTTTTTTATTTATATTTTTGTTAAAAATAATAAATCAATACGAAGGTACATGGAGAACAAAAGTATAGCCTACATGACACATGACATAAAGGGATATACAGTGTATTCGGAAAGTATAAAGACCCCATTGACTTTTTCCACATTTTGTTACAATACACCCTTATTCTAAAATTGTTGTTGCAAAAAAAATTGGGGGACATTTTTGCAAGTTTATTTAAAAAAGAATGATGGAGGCCACTGTGTTCTTGGGGACCTTCAATGCTGCAGAATTATTTTTTGGTACCCTTCCCCAGATCTGTGCCTTGACAAAATCCCATCTCGGAGCTCTATGGACAATTCCTTCGATCTCATGGCTTGGTTTTTGCTTTGACATACACTCAACTTAGGGACTTTATATAAACAGGTGTGTGCCTTTCTAAATCCTGTCATATCAATTACATTTACCACAGGTGGACTCAAAGTTGTAGAAACATCTCAAGGATGATCAATAGAAACAGTTTTGCACCAAAGCTCAATTTCGAGTCTCATAGCAAAGGGTCTGAATACTTATGTCAAGGTATTTCTGTTTTTTATTTTGAATAAATTTGCTAATATTTCTCAAAACCTGTTTTCGCTTTGTCATTATGGGGTATTGTGTGTAGATTGATTTTAGAATAAGACTAATGTGACAACGTGGAAAAAGTCAAGGGGTCTGAATACGTTTCTGAAGGCACTGTACATACATTTGTAATTCTAACTGCTTTTTTGTTGGTAGAGTATTTAATTGTCTTAAAATACTGTTCAATTTCCTTTTGTAAGGTAAGAAAAAAGTGTGTTTTGTTTGTAAATGTACATTTGTGAATATTAAATCTGTCCAAAAGAATAATGAAAATAATTACATCAAATTAAATTATTTATACTGTAGGTAAAGAAACCAAGCAGTACATCTCCCCATAATAGGGTAAAATCTTCATAAATATATGATAAATTATAAATCCACTGATATCTTGCCACAGATTCTTTACATGAATACAATACCCCAAAAATGTAACACCTTTTCTGGGTGGTCGTCACAAAAGGTAAAATGTTATTTTTATTTTTTAAACTTCATAGTGGTTGGCAGGATAATATGTATAAATAATATAAAAATAAACTTCGTTCATTTTGTTAATAAGTGTGAGGCAACATCCATATTTTTCCAACATATACAGTTGAAGTCGGAAGTTTACATACACCTTAGCCAAATACCTTTAAAAACGTAGTTTTTCACAATTCCTGACATTTAATCCTAGTACAAATTCCCTGTCTTAGGTCAGTTAGGATCACCACTTTATTTTAAGAATGTGAAATGTCAGAATAATAGTAGAGAGAATTATTTATTTCAGCTTTTATTTCTTTCATCACATTCCCAGTGGGTCAGAAGTTTACATACACTCAATTAGTATTTGGTAGCATTGCCTTTAAATTGTTTAACTGCTTTTTTGTTTCGGGTAGCCTTCGTTTCGGGTAGCCTTCCACAAGCTTCCCTCAATAAGTTGGGTGAATTTTGGCCCATTCCTCCTGACAGAACTGGTGTAACTGAGTCAGGTTTGTAGGCCTCTTTGCTTGCACACGCTTTTTCAGTTCTGCCCACAAATGTTCTATAGGATTGAGGTCAGGGCTTTGTGATGGCCACTCCATTACCTTGACTTTGTTGTTCTTAAGCCATTTTGCCAATTGTTGGAAGAATTACTTGTGTCATGCACAAAGTATATGTCTTAACCGACTTGCCAAAACTATTGTTAACATGAAATCTGTGGAGTGGTTGAAAATGAGTTTTAATGACTTCAACCTAAGTGTATGTAAACTTCTGACTTCAACGGTATATATAAAACGATTCCAATAAGGCATGACATAAGGTATAGATACAACATCCTTTTGAAACGAGGCACATATAGCTCTATTGTTATTGTATGGACCAAAAGATAAGCAAATCTTTCCTACTGATGAGTCAGAATGGCCAATAGAAGGTATGTTCTGAGGATCAGGTCTTGACACATTCCTGAATAATAAAGCAACACCTGAGGGAATGGCAGCTAAAACGATTGCAAAATCTTTAGGCGTTACAGTGATAAGAATTCCTCGTAATTAAGAAAAAGACCATCTGCATTTATAAGTTGGCTCACCAGTAGGATATACCATAATAGGGTGTCACACAATCTTTGGCAGCCATGAGTTTGCATTTATTAATGTTAAGACATTATACCAGAAGCTTTGGATAAGGATTCCATCACAATGATTGATATGGGAATGTGACTAGCATCTTTCAGAAAAAGTGTAGTATTGTCAGCTAGCTGTGCTATAATCATTTATTTACCAGCTATGGAAATACGTTATACAGGACTATTATTCACTTTTGTTTTAGAAGTGGGGGTGACATAACCTGGTGGGGGTCTAGGTGCCCTCCCCCAGAATTGTTTTGGGCATCTAAAGCTAATTTCCTGCATTTTTACAAAATGCAATATGCTAAATGCAAAAATACCCAGTCATCGAGCTAGGTAAGAGATCATTATTAAAAATGTTTAAGTGATTAATAAGACTGAATTAGATCAAAAGTAATTCAATAACAAATATTGTTACACCTTTAGCCAGTAGCCTAACAAATGAACAACTCTTGAAAAAATACAAACACTTCATTGTCTTTATTAAGACATCCTATATATCAAATTCCAGCCAGCCCGAGCCACCTGCATGCCCAACCCCCACCAGTCTAGTTAATAACTCAACTATCTCCCAACACAATTTCCTTCCCAGTTCACACCTTTAATGTTTTTAATTCCCAAGGGAAAGGTTTGGAAACAAAAAACGAAAACAAAAAACTCCATACCCCTCAAAATACATTAACACACAGAAACAGCAAATCCTCCATATAATTAATCACATATTTTTACTTGCACACAATATAACTGGGTCACCCAGTCCTGTCCCTAGGGGTCCACCACCCTGCAGATACCCAACCCAACATACCCCACTCAGCTTTAGGATCTTAGTGAAACATTCATTATTGGTTTTGAGTGTGTTAGGCCAATGCAAGAGTAACAACCCACAGCAGCCCAGCAGCTAGGGATTGCCTAAATAGGTATCTCCCCTGAAGTGGGTGTTTTCAATACAGACTCCTTTAGTCATACTGTATTCCAGATAGGGCATTCAGACCTTATGAAAGTTGCCCAGTATACCCTTCATCTAGTGATACATAACTTGACATTGTGGGAGGATAACCAACCTTCTAATTAATGGCAATGCATTTATTAGCCGCTATAAATGCTTTGGTTACATTTCCAAGCAAACAAAAACAGGGAGAAGGGAGAATCTGTAGACATCCTAAGATAAAATAACATACTCTTTGCCAGAATTCGGCCAGTCTTCACAAGACCATAACATATGCAAATATGTCCTCTTTTGTGTTTTACACCTCCAGCAGAGGAATGCCATTTCTGAGTACATGTAATTCAGTTTCACTGGCATATACAGTAGTACGTTCTATGGATGGCCTTAAACTGCAGTAATTTATGTCTGAGAGGATATGAACATGACTGGGTATTCAAGAAGTATACAGAAGTATACAGAAGACAGCCCTATTTGGTAAAAGACCAAGTCCATATTATGGCAAAAACAGCTCAACTAAACAAAGAGAAACGACAGTCCATCATTACTTTAAGAAATTAAGGTCTGTCAATACGGATAATTTCAAGAACTTTTAAAGTTTCTTCAAGTGCAGTCACAAAAACCATCAAGAGCTATGATGAAACTGTCTCTCATGAGGACCGCCACAGGAAAGTAAGACCCAGAGTTACCTCTGCTGCAGAGGATAGGTTCATTAGAGTTAACTGCACCTCAGATTGCAGCCCAAATAAATGCGTCACAGAGTTCAAGTAACAGACACATCTCAACATCAACCGTTCAGAGGAGACTGCATGAATCAGGCCTTCATGGTCACATTGCTGCAAAGAAACAACTACTAAAGAACACCAATAATAAGAAGAGACTTGCTTGGGCCAAGAAACACAAGCAATGGACATTAGACCGGTAAAAATCTGTCCTTTGGTCTGATGAGTCCAAATTTGAGATTTTTGTTTTCAACCGCTGTGTCTTTGTGAGTAGGTGAACGGATAATCTCTGCATGTATGGTTTCCACATGGAGGAGTGATGGTGTGGGTTTAGGGTGAGTTGGACCGCAGAGTGAAGGAAAAGCAGCCAACAAGTGCTCAGCATATGTGGGAACTCCTTCAAGACTGTTGGAAAAGCATTCCAGGTGAAGCTGGTCGAGAGAATGCCAAGAGTGTGCAAAGCTGTCATCAAGGCAAAGGGGTGGCTACTTTGAAGAATCTAAAATCTAAAATATATTTTGATTTGTTTAACACTTTGTTTAACACATGATTCCATATGTATTTCATAGTTTTTATGTTTTCACAACGTTGCTCTGATTAATATTTTGACATGCTATTTTATCAAATCCATTACCTAATGTTTAATTGATTACGTGATTGAATTAAATCGTGCAATAATTATCCATTAATAACCTGGGGCACCACGGAAGTATTGGTTTATATAGAGCGGCTATCTCCCGAAATCCACTCTTAAAGATATTTTATATCAATAGCAGTCCATTTTTAATCATCACCTTATCTCAGTCTCATTCTGATTGTCGTAAAATCCTTGGTTATCTGCACAAACCCTAGTGAACAGGTTGAATCAGCAATACACAAATATGCTTCATCATTTAACTACTAACTTAACTAAATAATCACACAGAATTACATGCAGCGGGTGAAATAAGTATTGAACACGTCACCATTTTTCTCAGTAAATATATTTCCAAAAGGTGCTATTGACATGAAATTTTCACCAGATGTTGGTAACAACCCAAGTAATCCATACATACAAAGAAACCAAAACAAGTAAGTTCAAAAATTAAGTTATGTGTAATAATGTGAAATGACACAGGGAAAAAGTATTGAACACACTTACTGATATTTATTTAATACTTTGTACAAAAGCCTTTGTTGGTAATGACAGCTTCAAGATGCCTCCTGTATGGAGAAACTAGTCGCATGCATTGCTCTGGTGTGATTTTGGCCCATTCTTCCACACAAACAGTCTTCAAATCTTGAAGGTTCCGTGGGCCTCTTCTATGAATCTTGATCTTCAGTTCTTTCCATAGATTTTCAATGGGATTTAAGTCAGGTGATTGGCTGGGCCATTCTAGCAGCTTTATTTTCTTTCTTTGAAACCAATTGAGAGTTTCCTTGGCTGTGTGTTTGGGATCATTGTCTTGCTGAAATGTCCACCCTCGTTTCATCTTCATCATCCTGGTAGATGGCAGCAGATTTTTGTCAAGAATGTCTCTGTAAATTTGCCCATTCATCCTTCCTTCAATTATGTGAAGTTAGCTAGTACCATTTGCTGAAAAGCAGCCCCACACCATGATGTTCCCACCTCCTCAGGGTGATGTGCAGTGCAGTTTCTCCTCCAAACATTGTGTGTATTATGACATCCAAACAGTTCAATTTTGCTCTCATCTGACCACACTATATTCTCCCAGTATTTCACTGGCTTTTCCAAATGTTGTGCAGCAAACTTTAAACGAGCTTCAACATGCTTTTTTTTCAGCAATGGAGTCTTGCGTGGTGAGCGTGCATACAGGCCATGGCGGTGGAGTGCATTACTTACTGTTTTCTTTGAGACAACAGTACCTGCTAATTGCAGGTCTTTTTGAAGCTCTCCAAAAGTGGTCCTTGGCTCTTGGACAACTCTTCTGATTATTATTTTCACTCCTCTGTCAGAAATCTTGCGAGGAGCACCTGGTCGAGGAAAATTTATGGTGAAATGATTGTCTTTCCACTTCCGTATTATGGCCCCAACAGTGCTCACTGGAACATTCAGAAGCTTAGAAATGCGCCTATAACCAATGCCATCATTATGTTTTGCAACAATTAGGTTGCGAAGGTCTTGAGACAGCTTTTTGCTTTTACCCATCATGAGATGTGTCTTGTGTGACACCTTGGCAATGAGACCTTTTTGTAGGCCATCAGTTGGGACTGAACCAGCTGATATTAATTTGCACTGACAGGGGGCTGGATTGCTTTTTAATTACTGATAGTTTTCAGCTGTTGTCTTGGCTTTCCATGCCTTTTTGCACCTCCCTTTCTTCATGTGTTCAAGACTTTTTCCCTGTGTCATTTCACATTATTACACATAACTTAATTTCTGAACTTATTTGTTTTGGTTTCTTGGTTGTTGGTTGTTACCAACATCTGGTGAAAATTTCATGTCAATAGCACCTTTGGAAATATATTTACTGAGAAAAATGTTGACGTGTTCAATACTTATTTCACCCGCTGTATATATACACAAAACAGGATAGGTTATACATTGATTACTAATCATGTCATGAAAAGTCCCTAGTGGACTAACCAGATATGGCGGCTGGTTACACAAAGGAAAGTGGGTGGGGGAATGAAAGAGCGGGAGATTGAAAGACAAAGAAACGTCTCTCTATGGGACCTTGAGAAGCTATGGTCAATGTAAATACAAGATCTGGTGCATTCTAATAACCACCCATTCGGAAAAGGAAATGCAAAATATATATTTACTCTTGAGCTGTACTTCGATAGATGGGTCGAAGATGTGAGGCTCTGGTTTGCCAAGCCAGAGATCGCCATTGTCCTCTGTAGAGTCTTTCTGGTAGTAGTGTCTGTCACTTCTTCTTTAATGATCAAATAGTTCAGAGTTCATATCATTTTGCCATAATCAGCTCACGCGATATTCTGGCTGGTCTTGTCGAAATTCACCATTTCAAATGGTGATCGTATTTTGTTGAAATTAGCCCTTTTAAACGCATGGACAACAGTCCTATCATCATCGGGAACTGGGGTTGACTTCCGTCAACGGGCTTTTGTAGTTTGGGAGAGAAGGGCGTTTCATAGTTCTCAACTGACTGGGCAATCAAAAAATGCAATCAGAATTGAAAAGGAAAAGGCACAACTCACACATAGGTTAGGGTACTATGGTGAGCGAGCATTGGGACATTTTCAATAAGTATTGATACCGAAGTACCCATTTATTTGTCTCTGCCTGCAAATCATCCTCCTAAAAAGTAGGCTATATCCTATAAGACTATGCAAAACGTAGTAAGTGTCGCTGTCATCATTCTTGCTGCTTCCAGTTTAGTAGCCATACCTGCGAGATCAGGTGCGCGTGTGTTCTCAATTAAACAGAGCAGGCTATAGCCTATGCATGGCAAGAGAAGCAAGGACATGTACTTCCTAAATAGGCCTATGATTAGGTTATAGTTTACTACATTGTGTAGAAATAGGCCTAAATATTGATCACCCATATTTCTCAAGAGGAAGTGCAAATCAAAAAAAAAAAAAAATCGAGCAATTACACAACATATAGCCAATACACAAAATCTAAGTAAGGAAGGAATTAAGAATATATACATATATGGACGAGCGATGTCGGAAGGACACGGACTAAGATACAGTAGAATAGTATAGAATACAGTATATACAGTACATATAAGATTATTAATGCAAGATATGTAAACATTATTAAAGTGACTAGTGTTCCATTTCTTAAAGTGGCCAGTGATTTCTAGTCTATGTCTATAGGCAGCAGCCTCTAATGTGCTAGTGATGGCTGTTTAACAGTCTGATGATGTAGAAGCTGTTTTTCAGTCTCTCTGTCCCAGCTTTGATGCACCTGCACTGACCTCGCCTTCTGAATAATAGCGGGGTGAACAGGCAGTGGCACGGGTGGTTGATGTCCTTGATGATCTTTTTGGCCTTCCTGTGACATTTGGTGCTGTAGGTTTCCTAGAGCACGGTTAGTTTGTCCCCGGTAACGCGTTGGGCAGACTGCACCACCCTCTGGAGAGCCTTGCGGTTGCAGGCGGTGCAGTTGCCGTACCAGGCAGTGATACAGCCCGACAGGATGCTTTCAATTGTGCATCTGTAAAGTTTGTGAGGGTTTTCGTTGACAAGCCACATTTCCTTAGCCTCCTGAGGTGGAAGAGGCTGTCTTGCACCTTCTTCACCACACTTTCTGTGTGGGTGGTACATTTCAGTTTGTCAGTGATGTGTACGCCAAGGAACTTGAAGCTTTCCACCTTCTCCACTGCGATCCCGTCGATGTGGATAGGGGGGTGCACCCTCACTCAACGTCACTCAACGTCAACAGTGTGCAGAGTGATGGCGATTGCATCGTCTGTGGATCGGTAAGCAAATTGAAGTGGGTCTAGGGTGGCAGGAAGGTAGAGGTGATATGATCCTTGACTTGTCTCTCAAAGCACTTCATGATGACAGAGGTGAGTGCTAAGGGGCGATAGTCATTTAGTTCAGTTACCTTTGCCTTCTTGGGTACAGGAATAATGGTGG
Source organism: Thymallus thymallus (assembly GCA_023634145.1). Lineage (NCBI taxonomy): Eukaryota > Metazoa > Chordata > Actinopteri > Salmoniformes > Salmonidae > Thymallus > Thymallus thymallus. The sequence goes on along the minus strand of CM042384.1, from coordinate 11,825,764 downwards.
CCATCTTGAAGCATGTGGGGACGACAGATTGAATATGCCCGTAAACACACCAGCTAGCTGGTCTGCGCATGCTCTGAGGACGCGGCTATGGATGGTGTCTGGCCCGGCAGCCTTGGTAGCGGGATTGGTCGGTGGCACTGTGTTATCCTCAAAGTGGGCAAAGAAGGTGTTTGGCTTGTTCGGAAGCAAGACGTCGGTCTCGGCGATGTGGCTGGTTTTCCTTTTGTAGTCCGTGATTGTCTTGTGTCTGAGCCGTTGAATTGCGACTCCACTTTGTCTCTATACTGAGGTTTAGCTTGTTTGATTGCCTTGCGGAGTGAGTAACTACACTGTTTATATTTTTCCTTATCCCCAGCGGTGCTACTCACTAGCGTATCTTATTCATTCACCTCAGTTGGGAGGGGATGAAACATTTGCTAACGTTACATGTCAGTTACAATACTAGTTCAGCACTGCGAATAATTTTTTTTGCCAGCTACATCAGACATATAAAGAGTAGCCAGTTTCTGCTCTGCTTGCTTTTACAACTCAGTGAAAGAGTGCAACACATACACACTGAACTATGCTCAACTTTCCAGTGCTGGTCCAGCCAGCCTTCCAGAAGCTTTGCCTTCACCTGTCCCGGTCCTAAATCCAGCGGGCTGAACACTCCATACAGCCTACCCGACCGCTCGGAGGCATCCGCATGGTCCTAAATGATCAAACTGGAAAGTTGCGCCCCTGCCAATATTACTAGAATTTGTAAGAAGTTGGGTGACTAATAAAAACAGATATGGTGAGATAGGACAACATTGCCTAATTCCTCTATTTAAATTAAATCTATGTTTTAGTTTGATAGAGCCGTTACCTTTCATATAGAGTCATAATAGCCCTACAGAAAAAGTCCCCGAAGCAAAATTTCTTAAGGGAGTGTAAGAGGAACTGATGTTCTACTGTGTCAAATGTTTTTTGTGAAATCATGCTTGACTGGACTTTTTGCCTTGTGTCTGAATAAATATGTTTATTTTATTGCGTCAGATTAAAGTAATTGTCCATCTCATCTGTTCATTTTCTTAGACATTCTGGCAGTTCCTCTCAATGCAATACCAATTTGACATCCTGATGAATTATGTCTTGTTTAAATGTCTTGTTTAAATTCCATAGAAGATTATTATCAGCATTTTAACAATTTCACCACTATTATAAGAGGTACAAACAAATGTTTCCCCTGTTTATTTCACTAACCTTGAAGGCTTATTTCTCTGGTTTTCCAAATAAAATTAGATATTTGTTTATTACAAAAAATTATCCATATTGTCACAATGTAAATATATAGTTAAATGTGTTTTCCTCAAGAAGAATGAGGAAAGAGAACGCCTTGCACGATGCCAGGGTAAACGTCCTGATCATACTCTACCACACACCACTTTCCGATCAATGCTTCACGTAGATCTTCAAATGGGCTGGGCGGAACTGTGAGATGTGTTGGATTTTCCATCTTGGTCTGCCTCTGTTTTTTCAACCAGTCTGTGGGCTGAAACAGCTGTAGTGATGTGGAAAGGAACAGAAGCAACTGAGTATCCTCCAAGGTATCTCTCCTGGACTGTCGATGACGATCTGTAAACAGGGAATTCTAAAAGTTATGCACATTCAAAATATGTAATGATAGCATAGTCTAGTGATACATAGTGTAGTGATAATATGTAATGATACCATAGTGTAGTGATATGTAATGATAGCATATTCTAGCGATATATGGTGTAGTGATAATATGTAATGATTGCATAGTCTAGTAATACATAGTGTAGTGATAATATGTAATGATACCATAGTCTAGTGATATATGGTGTAGTGATAATATGTAATGATAGCATAGTCTAGTAATACAGTGTAGTGATAATATATTTGTATAACTATTCATGTTTTCTCATAGAAAAACATAGAATCTCAAAAGTCTAGGTCAGGGACAAGGGCAAAACAGTGAAATTGAGGTATAAAATGCATCTGTAAAGTAGCTAAAATACTTGATAGAGAGGTGTTAAAAAAAAGTATGTGGTGATTGTAGTGTGAACTTAACATATAAAGAATAAAAAACAAAAAAGTTAACAAATTCCTAACAATGTACCCCGAGGAGGCCTTTTGCCTTTGGTAGGTCGTCATTGTAAATAAGAATTTGTTCTAAACTGAAGTGCCTAGTTAAATAAAATAGATTAATAATGTTGTATTTAACTAGGCAAGTCAGTTAAGAACAATTTCTTATTTACAATGAGGGCCTACACCGGCCAAACTCGGACGACGCTGACCAATTGTGCGCCGCCCTATGGGACTCCCAATCACGGTCGGTTGTTGAACCAGGTTGTCTGTAGTGACGCCTCTAGCACTGAAATGCAGTGTCTTAGACCAATGCGCCACTTGGGAGCCCTAAAATGTGAATACGTGTGTAATGTGTTATCTTTGACACTTACGCAAGCAGACAGTATTTCAACCACATAAAATATGCACCAAAGACGAACTAAAGTCAGCAGAAACGTGTTTCACTATTTTGTCAGCTGTTCATTTCCTTAAACCATTATTGCGTTTTCTCCCGGTCCCTTAATGAAACAGACAACTTTACCATGTTAACTAGATTACTAATGCATTCATATCAATGTAAGACATTCTGATGAGCACTAGTTTACGGTCTTCTGGGGAAACAAGTTATGAAAGAAGACAAGCTGCATGTATCGAACTATAGGTGGCAAACAAATGGCCTACCAAATGTCGGAAATTATATATGGCCTACCAAATGTCGGAAATTATATATGGCCTACCAAATATCGGAAATTATACAGTTGAAGTCGGACGTTTACATACATCTTAGCCAAATACATTTAAACTCAGTTTTTCACAATTCCTGACATTTAATCCTAGTAAGAATTTGCTGTTTTAGGTCGGTTAGGATCACCACCTAAGTGTATGTAAACTTCCGACTTCAACTGTATATATACAGTGGGGAGAACAAGTATTTGATACACTGCCGATTTTGCAGGTTTTCCTACTTACAAAGCATGTAGAGGTCTGTACTTTTTATCATAGGTACACTTCAACTGTGAGAGACGGAATCTAAAACAAAAATCCAGAAAATCACATTGTATGATTTAAAAAAAAAAAAATTTGCATTTTATTGCATGCCATAAGTATTTGATCACCTACCAACCAGTAAGAATTCCGGCTCTCACAGACCTGTTAGTTTTTCTTTAAGAATCCCTCCTGTTCTCCACTCATTACCTGTATTAACTACACCTGTTTGAACTCGTTACCTGTATAAAAGACACCAGTCCACACACTCAATCAAACAGACTCCACACACTCAATCAAACAGCTGTGTAAGGACATCAGGGATAAAATTGTAGACCTGCACAAGGCTGGGATGGGCTACAGGACAATAGGCAAGCAGCTTGGTGAGAAGGCAACAACTGTTGGCGCAATTATTAGAAAATGGAAGAAGTTCAAGATGACGGTCAATCTCCCTCGGTCTGGGGCACCATGCAAGATCTCACCTCGTGGGGCATCAATGATCATGAGGAAGGTGAGGGATCAGCCCAGAACTACATGGCAGGACCTGGTCAATGACCTGAAGAGAGCTGGGACCACAGTCTCAAAGAAAACCATTAGTAACACACTACGCCGTCATGGATTAAAATCCTGCAGCGCACCCAAGGTCCCCCTGCTCAAGCCAGCGCATGTCCAGGCCCGTCTGACGTTTGCCAATGAACATCTGGATGATCCAGAGGAGGAATGGGAGAAGGTCATGCGGTCTGATGAGACAAAAATAGAGCTTTTTGGTCTAAACTCCACTCGCCGTGTTTGGAGGAAGAAGAAGGATGAGTACAACCCCAAGAACACCATCCCAACCGTGAAGCATGGAGGTGGAAACATCATTCTTTGGGGATGCTTTTCTGCAAAGGGGACAGGACGACTGCACCGTATTGAGGGGAGGATGGATGGGGCCATGTATCGCGAGATCTTGGCCAACAACCTCCTTCCCTCAGTAAGAGCATTGAAGATGGGTCGTGGCTGGGTCTTCCAGCATGACAACGACCCGAAACACACAGCCAGGGCAACTAAGGAGTGGCTCCGTAAGAAGCATCTCAAGGTCCTGGAGTGGCCTAGCCAGTCTCCAGACCTGAACCCAATAGAAAATCTTTGGAGGGAGCTGAAAGTCCGTATTGCCCAACGACAGCCCCGAAACCTGAAGGATCTGGATGGAGGAGTGGGCCAAAATCCCTGCTGCAGTGTGTGCAAACCTGGTCAAGAACTACAGGAAACGTATGATCTCTGTAATTGCAAAAAAAGGTTTCTGTAACCAAATATTAAGTTCTGCTTTTCTGATGTATCAAATACTTATGTCATGCAATAAAATGCAAATTAATTACTTAAAAATCATACAATGTGATTTTCTGGATTTTTATTTTCACTCACAGTTGAAGAGTATCTATGATAAAAATTACAGACTTCTACATGCTTTGTAAGTGGGAAAACCTGCAAAATCGGCAGTGTATCAAATACTTGTTCTCCCCACTGTATATGTGGTAATTACTAGTGGGAAACTTGTCTATTTTAGCTAAATTACATTAGTCCCAGAAAGTGTGTGTGTGTGTGTGTACACACACACACACACACACACTTTTGGGGATTTCATGTTAAACTATAGTTTTGGCAAGTCTGTGACACGACACAAGTAATTCTTCCAACAATTGTTTACAGACCAATTGAAATAATTCACTATATCACAATTCCAGTGGGTCAGAAGTTTACATACACTAACAGATACATACACTAACAGTGCCTTTAAACAGGCTTTAGACGCTTCTGATAGGTTAATTGACATAATTTGAGTCAGTTGGAGGTGTACCTGTGGATGTATTTCAAGGCCTACCTTCAAACTCAGTGCCTCTTTGCTTGACATCATAGGAAAATCCAAAGAAATCAACCAAGACCTTGTAGACCTCCATGGCCATAATGACCATCGTTATGTTTGGAGGAAAAAGAGAGAGGCTTGCAAGCCGAAGAACACCATCCCAACCATGAAGCACAGGGGTGGCAGGATCATGTTGTGGGGGTGCTTTCCTGCAGGAGGGACTGGTAAATAGGTGGCATCATGAGGAAGGAAAATTATGTGGATATATTCAAGCAACATCTCAAGACATCAGTCAAGAAGTTAAAGCTTGGTCGCAAATGGGTCTTCCAAATGGACAATGACCCCATACATAAGTTGTGGCAAAATGGCTTAAGGACAACAAAGTCAAGGTATTGGAGTGGCCATCACAAAGCCCTGACCTCAAACCTATAGAAAATTTGTGGGCAGAACTGAAAAAGCGTGTGCGAGCAAGGAGGCCTACTAACCTGACTCCGTTAAACCAGTTCTGTCAGGAGGAATGGGCCAAAATTCACACAACTTACTGTGGGAAGCTTGTGGAAGGCTACCTGAATTGTTTGACCCAAGTTAAACAATTTAAAGGCAATGCTACCAAATACTAATTGAGTGTATGTAAACTGCTGACCCACTGAGAAGGTGATGAAATAAATAAAAGCTGAAATAAATCACTCTCTACTATTATTCTGACATTTCACATTCTTAAAATAAAGTGGTGATCCTAACTGGACATTGATGGACTTACTGACTGCATAACGGACTATATACATTTTTGTGTAGACAACACTGTACCCAGCAGGAAGGTACGCTGTTTTCCAAATAATAAACCCTGGGTCACCAGCGACCTGAAGGCCCTGCTGAATGAGAAGAAGAGGGCCTTCAAGGAGGGGGACAGGGACAAATTGAAATGCGTCCAGAGGGAGCTGAAGTTGTGGATTGCTGAGGGGAAGAGAGGGTATAAGGAGAAGACGGAGGACAAGCTGAGGCAGAGCCAGGTGAGAGAGGTGTGGAAGGGTATGAGAAATATCACTGGCTTCAAAAAGTCAAACAGTGGGCAGACGGAGGGGACCCAGGACAGAGCCAATGAGCTGAACCTATTTTTTAACAGGTTCGATACTGGCCCTGTCCACCTCCCCTCCAGCTCTCCAGGCCACACACCCTCATGGCTGTCCCACCCCCACTTTGCTCACAACACCTCTGTTGAGACCATCAGCGACCCCCTCCCCACCTCCGCCCCTGCTCCCTCTGGACTGATCTGCAACACCTCCCTTCCCCCCACCTCTGGACTGATAGGAAGGCTAGCTCTGTTCTGGGGATTAGCCTTGACACTCTAGAGGTGGCGGCGGAGAGACAGATCCTGGCCAAACTGCTGGCCATCATGGACATCACCCACCCTCGGCATGACTTGGTTATGACGCAGAGGAGCACCTTCAGTCACAAACTGATCCCACCACGGTGTGCCAGAGAGCGCTACAGGAGGTCCTTCCTGCCAGCGGCTATTAGACTATTTAATGCCTCACCGGGGTGCCGTGCCGTCGGCAACATAGACCTGGAACTGTTGGGGTGTTATGACCTAGTTTAACAATTATACATCCTCTGTGAGTAACTCTGGGCCCGTATCCCTAAAGAATTTTTGTGCAAAAAGTGGCTCCTAGCGGCCAAATTCTAAGAAAATTCTCAGAGTCATGACGTTTTCTTAGAATTTCCCCTAAAAGTGACACGAAAATCCCAGTTAATATAAAAGCTATTCCTCAAGATTCCTAGCGCTTAAAAGGGCTCCTAAGGCGAGATCTGCTAAGAGCAGGGAAGAGGACTTTTAGTGGCTTAGGAGTTCCCCTAAGCTGCTGCACAAAATGGCCAACAGAGGAGGCAGGAGAGATGTCCTGCAAACACTGGATGACAGGGAATTATTGAGACGCTACAGATTGGATCGTGCAGGAATCATGTTTGTGGTGGATCTCCTTAGAGATGCAATTACTTCACCAACTCGACGCCACAACGCTATTACACCGGAGAAGAAAGTAATCACAACCCTGAGGTATTTGGCAACAGGGAAAATGCAACAATGCAGCAGTGATGACTTGGGTCTGTCCCAATCCTCCGTCAGCAGAGTCATCACCCAAACACTGACAGCTTTGTCACAACCTAATATTGTGACACAATTTGTTTCATTCCCGCTGGATGCCCGCACTTTACACACACATAAAAGGGCATTTATGGACATTGCAGGATTCCCTGGTGTTGTGGGTGTAATTGATGGAACACGTGGGAATAATTGCGCCATCAGAGGACAAGGCTGTCTTTGTTAACAGGAAGAATTTCCACAGCATTAATGTGCAAATAGTGTTCAATGCGGCCTAAGATTTTGGACATTGTGGCTAAATGGCCAGGCTCCACACATGATGCGAGAGTGCTCTCCGAGAGTGGCATCAGACAGCTTTTTGAGAGACGCTATGTGCCAGCTAATTGCCACTTGTTAGGGGACAGTGGCTACCCATGCAAACCATGGCTCCTTACACCTTACCTCCAGCCACGCCAAGGGCCCCAACTAAACTATAACAGGTAAGCCAAACAATACAAAAATCATGGAAATGAAATGCAAGCAATATGTTAGAGCATCCAAGTAGTGCAATATTTCCATTAAATAATTAAAGGTCTGTATTCTATTGTAGGGCCCACAAGACAACAAGAGCGGTGGTGGAGCGTGGCATAGGCCAGCTTAAGAGGCGCTTTCATGTTCTCCACGGAGAGGTGCGGCTGAGGCCTGAAAAAGTCAGCAAAGTCATCATAGCCTGTGCAATATTACACAATATTTGCAAGGTTAGACAGATTGCAGAACCTCTGGAGGATGGCGATGAGGATGGTGGTGAAGAAGATATTCACATTCCACAGGGGAACCTAGCCCAGAGTGGACTGCCTTACAGGGCAAACTTCACAAATTTACATTTCAGGCAAGCTGTAGCCCCATGTCATTTGAGAACTTGTGATGGTATTAATGTTAGGCTATAACCCCTACAGCTTACTATTCATTTTCCAGATATTTTCTTGAATGTGAAATATTATTTACAATTACAGTCTGCATAAGATTAGAGTGTATAATTATGTTTATTGATTTGAAGGTACATCCTTTGCTCATTATCACCAAAACTTCATTTTCATCAAACTTGTAGGATCAACCAATCACGGCTTTTGAAATGATGACTCATACCTAGCAACGGGGTCAACCACACCTCCTCACTAAGATAGGATTTTCCATCCATTCCTTGCTCAGAGTTCACTGAAAATGTTCTGGAATCACTTCTAAGCTAAAACTCCTGGCAAGGAATTTTTAGGTTAAGTTAGGAGCTCTCTGAGAGGATTCTCAGAATCTTTAGGGATACGGGCCCTGGTCTGTAATCACTCATTCACTCAGGACTTATTCATTCAGGTCTGTATATACATACTCATGTACAGTTGTTCTATCAAATCACGTGAAATATTGTAAGTAATTCTTGGACTGAACTTGCGTAGTCATTCACTCAGGAATGCATATTAGTATCCTGTCAGTTGTATCTTTTTTCATTGCTTTTAGTATATCGAATGTGCAATACGTGCATTTATCTGTAATTAAACCCTGCACTAAGGACTGTATTTAAAGGGTATTACTATTATTACCCTAAATTATATCACACACACATTTAGCTATTTAAGTATATCTTCCTGTCATTTACCTGTACAGCTAATGTAACCATGCAAATATTCACTTACCTGTTCATTTAACCAGACTGTATATTAAGTAAACTATTATTACCCTCACTTATATCATACGCACTTTTAGCTATTGAAGTATTTCTCTGCCATCGAACTGTATAGTAAACCATGCAAATACTCCTTATTTATCTATATCAACTTGCAATATTTTTCTAACACTAACAATGTAGTGTACATATTCAGCCATCCACCCATACTATGCAATGTCTTTTTATAGCTTTTTTGCACTCCAGACTTCTTGTATTTTTTATACTTTTTCAAACTGCCGCTCTATGTATCATGTATCTGTCTTTTGTGTATTTTCGTTCTGGCATTTTGCACCTGCCGTGTTTTTTCGTAGCTGCTTGACGAAGAAATTAGGATTAAATGTTAGGAATTTAAATGTTTAAATGTATTTGGCTAAGGTGTAAACTTCCGCTAAGGTGTAAGCTTCCGACAAGATGAAAATGCTTCACTATGAGCTAGGCCTATTTTGCTTTACAGTGCTCTATATTTGGTTTAGCACATATGTAATTAAGAACTATGATTTCCCACTATGACTGAATGCAGCAACAGAACAGTCTCAGGACACAATTCATTTAGTTGTTGGTATTAGGAAGATAAACATGGCTGTCAACTTCAGTAAATTTTTATTTCACCTGGTTTTCCAAGTGGTTAAAATAATTATCACAAAATAAACAATGGAAAACAAACAAATCCTCCAACATTAATTTCATTACAGTGACAACAATCATGTGTAGCAAACTATTTGTTTACAGACATCTCAGTACTTGAAGATGAATTTCACCAAATATTAATTCCATGTGGCCTTGTATTAGCCTAATTAAACCAAAATAGCCACAAATACCAATGAAAGAAAATGTAAATAGATATATTTCTTCATAGCACTGCATTAGCCTACATCTGTTCATTCATTTTTCACAACCACAATCGTGTTGTGCAGAGTGCAAATTCGAAAGGTATAAAAGACTAAGACTAATTATTTGCCACCCTCCCTCATGTATCAAACTGAATTAGAAAACTGTCTTTGTTCAACAGTTAGACTTGACATCACACAGCAGCAGTCTTTTTAATACCATGTCTGGCCCAAAGGGTGAAGCCTTGCACTTTAGTCATTGTCAGAGCCCTCAGGGGGCAAGAATATCAAGGAATCATGGAAGTTGTGTCCATATGGGCGTAGTCTGTAAACCCCAAACATCATGACCTGCATCTGGTTTGGTGACATTCCGCTAAAGGTGATGGCTAAGTCCGAGCAGCAGCCCTCCACCACGTCCAAGGGGTTTTTGGACATGCCATCTTCGATGAGTGAACCCACACTCTTACTGTTGAACAGCCCCTTGCCCTGTGTGTCCTCGCCATTCTCTGCAAAGACCCCGGTGTACTTCAAACATATAGCCAGCTGTTTCTCCTCGCTCAGCTTCCACAGGGCTCTGCCTCGCACTGGACACTTATCCTCGTCTTTGAGCACGTTCACCAGCCTCCGGAGGGCCTCGTAGCTCAGCACGATGCCGCTCTCGTACTCCACGTACTCCAGCTCGCCCGATTTCATGGTGTGGCCGATGTAGAAGGGCTCGTTGGGGTCCTTGGCCAGAACGAGGTACTTGAGGTTCTCGATGATGGCGAAGGTGGTAGGCCGCGCCACGAAGAACCAGCGCAAATCGCCCGAATTGTCATACGCATGCTTCAGGGCCTTGTGTAGCTTGGCCCACTCGTCCTGTTCGTTAAGGTCCACCGCTTTCAGAGCTTTGGCTGACTCGGGGCTGTAGAATACAGCCTGGTCGCAGTGTTTACCCCAGGTGTCTTTTGCTGTGGCCCAATACACTAGGACCTTAGGCTGAACCATGATGACGCAATAGACTCGCACCTTCTGGATCAGCTCCACCATCTGGGGCTCGGACAGGCTCTGTAGCTCGTCGTTGGTGGGAGCCTTGATGTGGTGGTGGTGGTGCTGGCCCTCTGGGCTGGACTGGATGCCTGGTGTGAAGCGCCCTAACAGGGACAACAACAGGCAGAATATGCCTCCCAGGGCCATCCCCTTCATGAAGGAGCTGCCTTCCGACAACATGTTAGTTTGTCAGCAGCACACACTGTGAAAGTAGTAAACAAACATTAATTTGCCATATTACTAATAAAATAGATACTCACAACCATGGTCAAAGATCAAAATAAAGAACAAGCTAGCTATCAAGCTATGTAACTAGCTAACAAGTGACTCATTTCATGTTAGTTAAGTGAAACTATACTGAACAAAAATACGCAACAATTTCAACAATTTTACTGAGTTACAGTTAATATAAGGAAATCTGTCAATTTAAATAAATAAATGAGGCCCTAATCTATGGATTTCACATGACTGGGCAGTGATGCAGCCATGGGTGGGCCTGGGAGGGCATAGGCCTACCCACTTGTGAGACTGGCCCACCCACTGGGGAGCAAGGCCCAGCCAATCAAAATTAGTTTTTCCCCACAAAACAGCTTTATTACAGACAGAAATACTCTTCAGTTTCATCAGCAGGTGAAGAAGACGGATGTGGAGGTCCTGGGCTGGCGTGGTTACACGTGGTCTGCAGTAGTGAGGCCGGTTGGACATACTGCCAAATTCTCTAAAACGACATTGTAGGTGGCTTTTGGTAGAGAAATTAACATTGAATTCTCTAACAGCCTTGGTGGACATTCCTGCAGTCAGCATGCCAATTGAACGCTCCCTCAAAACTTAAAGCATCTGTGGCATTGTGTTGTGTGACAAAACTGCACATTTTAGAGTGGCCTTTATTGTCCCCAGTACAAGGTGCACCTGTGTAATGATCATGCCGTTTCATCAGTTTCCTAATATGCCACACCTGTCAGGTGGATGGATTATCTTGGCAAAGGAGAAATGTAAACAAATGTGTGCACACAATTTGTGAGAAATAAGCTTTATGTGCATCTGGACAATTTCTGGGATCTTTTATTTCAGATCATGAAATCATGGGACCAACACTTTACATGTTGCATTTATGTTTTTGTTCAGTATAGTTAACTTTTTACTATTAGCATCAAGTTAGCAAATGATATGACAACTGTCAGTGCAAAAGGATCAAACTATTTCATGACAAACTGGCTATGGAAACATGACAAACAGGTTACAAGTAAAGGGTATATCAGAGTACCAAACGTGTACGCACGCGTAAACACTACAGTGTTCTAAAACGTACCGGGAATTGTGGGGAGGTGCATCTCCCGGGAATGGTTTTGGTCTGTGAGCCGCGTACTAATGTTACAATGGGACGCGCGACTATCGCGTCTGTTGACTATGATTTACACTGAATGAAGCAAAACCAACAGCAGTCGAACTACCGTTAGTATAATCTTGTTAGCTAGTTAGCTTGCTTGTTAGGTAACATTACAGATAGCTAGTAGGTAGCTAGCTACCTTAGCTATAAATCACAGAACGGCAAATATCTAATTAAGACAAACGTTTCAATCAAAACATCAAGAAAACACTTACATGCTGACAAAGAATTACCTCCCTTCTTTTTAGTTTCCACTCCTGTCGATGGAAGTGTCAGGTATGCTGTGGCAGATCAAGGGGCCAGGGTTCCGGTCTAGAAGCACCGTTTCGACTGATCCTACAGATTTGCTTCGGTACTGCAGTTTAAAGACAATTTCCATACATGGCCACAGAGTCAGATTTGAAAATTACTAATAAAACACTTTGGTCATCAAAGTGTTGCTCACAGCCGAAGATATTAAAATGTTATATTAATCCAATGTCTGTTTTTGGATGATGTTGTCACTGCTCCCTGTGCACACTGAGTGCTAGTGTGCAGGTGATGTTGGTTTTTATAATCCGGATGAAACCCGGATATAGACGGTCCATGAAATGGCATATGCGAATGTGAGTAGATTACTTTGAAAACATCGGTCGGACATCTCGGACGCAGTCTCCAGTTCTCATTATACCCCAGTTGGGCAGATAGCTGGTGGATTTACAAACACCAGGAACTTCCAGGTTCTTAAGTCATGTGACTCACTGATCATTGCAGTCATAGAGATAGACAAAGGACTCTTCTTCTTCTTCTTCTTCTTCTTCTTCTTCTTCTGTGGTATTATGGCTCTCCGCAAACAAACGTTAGAGGTGCCCGCCGCCACCAACAAGTATATTCTACATATTAAAGGAAGGGAAAAAATAACATTAACCCACAAAAACTACAAAAATAATATCAACAAAAATCTTCAGTCATTCGATAACTTAAAACTGTCCTACTCAGGCTCGGGGATAGGCTAAAGGATGGCAGATCAACCTGGACTGGTAGACTTAACATAGTAAACGGAAATCCGGGAATATGATATGTACGTTCAGTGTCTTAAGGAAGTATTCATACCCCTTGACTTATTCCACATTTTGTTGTGTTACAGCCTGAATAAAATAAAATCTCACCCATCTACACACAATTTTGGTTACTACATGATTCAATATGTGTTATTTCATAGTTTCGATGTCTTCACTTTAATCCTACAATGTAAAAAATAGTGCAAATAAAGAAAAACCCTTGAATTAGTAATATTCCAAACTGTTGGCCCCCAGTGTATATATATATTTAGGCTATCTAATTGATATTACAGATAATCACGTCCTGGACTACGAAATAATGAGTATGTACAGTACAATACAATATACACAGACAAACAGAAAATTGTTTGTTGAGCCTCTTCAATTGTCCTGTCTTTCTTTCCTACCCCCTTCTCTGTCAGCAGCTCCCTTCAGACATTTTGCGACCACCTCCTGGAGGTTCCCCTCTGTTGCCTCTTTTGTAGATGGGTTCTTTCTTATCGCTCCTGAAACCACAGAACAATTCTCATCAATATTTCTTCACACCAGGCATCCAGTCCAGCCCAGAGGGCCAGCACCACCAACGACGAGCTACAGAGCCTGTCCGAGCCCCAGATGGTGGAGCTGATCCAGAAGGTGCGAGTCTATTGCGTCATTCTTCATGATACAATAGAATAGAATATAAAATTGTCCATCCAGGATGAAAATGTTTACATATCAACATATCAACATTTACATCACACACATTGAGAACAGTCAGTCCAGCATTCTACATACATAAACACATAGAACATCAAATACCTGCGTATTTTGCGGCGTATTTCATCAGCCTCTGTCTGGTGAAGGGGAACCCAATTTTCATCCTCTGGTGCAAGCAATGTGGGTGGTCCACTGCAACAACCATGGGTCACCCGGCCGCTCAGCCTGTCCTCCAGTGTCTACCGAGGTACACCATACACCTTGGTAGTTAAGAAAAGAAAACTGTTACTAGCAGATAAAATTCACATACACGTGGTAATCTCCTATAAACAAAAGATGCCTAACCTTGGCAGCCTGGCGGATAGCCATCCCTGCCCCGCAATCCTTCATGGCATGGAACATGTCCAACTTACTCCACTGCTTCCTCTTGACTTTAACTTACTCCACTGCTTCCTCTTGACTTTCTCCATGATGTGGTGGTAAATACTGTACATGTCGCTAAATAACTTGGCACACTATACACATTTTAGAAAGATAACTCAATCTGAAGATGTATACACATTTTAATTTCAAAGCTAAGGCATTGAAAGGGGATGATGAACGTTTTCACAATAGCTGAAAGTGTACCCACGTTTTTTGTTTGATGTTATCTGTAATGAAAATTAGAGTCCCAATTAGTTTAATATTGATGCATTCATTGTAACATTTGACTAAATACTGCCTCTATGTAGCTGTTGTAAGATGAAACAGCCAACAGTGGTAGGTATCAAAATAGTTAATGGTTCAAAGTTCAATATACATTGTTAGCTATATTTCAGAGGTAAAAAGTTGGATATTAAATGTGTGGTCTGTCACGCAGTCGAATGTTAGGATATACCAGACAATGTGTATACATATTACTTTTTTGAAAACTTTCTACTGAAATGTGTCTTCCGCATTTAAGGTTACCTTAGTGTTCTTGGGAACAGGGACTATGGTGGTCTGCTTGAAACATTATTACAGACTCCGTCAGGGACAGGTTGAAAATGTCAGTGAAGACACTTGTCAGTTGGTCAGCGCATGCTCGGAGTACACGTCCTGGTAATCCGTAAGACCCTGCGGCCTTGTGAATGTTGACCTGTTTAAAGGTCTTACTCACATCGGCTACGGAGAGTGTGATCACACAGTAGCCCGCAAGAGCTGATGTTCTCATGCATGCCTCAGTGTTGCTTGCCTCGAAGCGAGCATAGAAGTGATTTAGCTCGTCTGGTAGGCTTGTGTCACTGAGCACCTTTGTTGTCTGTAAGCGGAGCCGGTGTAGTACGAATCAATCTTAGTCCTGTATTGAGGCTTTGCTTGTTTGATGGCTCGTCGGAGGGCATTGCAGGATTTCTTATAAGCGTCTGGGTTAGAGTCCTGCTCCTTGAAAGCGGCAGCTCTACCCTACCAAGCAAAAAGGCAGTAACTGCTCATTACGTGGAACTGAGATAAATTGCTTTTATTTACCTTGGTTTTCACAGTACATTTATGCAGTTACTGCTAACATGAACCCAATTTTCTACAAAACACTATACAATGCAGTACAAGGCAGGATACTTGTCCACGTGATTAAGCATGTATTTAATGTAGCAAAAATTACGAACTAATTTTCGACCAAATTAGCATTTACTGCCTTTTTGCTTGGTAGGGCAGTTTAGCTCAGTGCGGATGTTGCCTGTAATCCATGGCTTCTGGTTGGAGTATGTACATACAGTCACTGTGGGGACGACATCATCTATGCACTTATTGATGAAGCTAGTGACCGATGTGGTGTACTCCTCAATGCCATTGGAAGAATCCCGGAACATACTCCAGTCTGTGTTAGCAAAACAGTGCTGTAGTTTAGCATCTGCGTCATCTGACCACTTCTTTATTGACCGAGTCACTGGTGCTTCCTGCTTTAGTTTTTGCTTGTAAGTTGGAATCAGGAGGATGGAATTATGGTCAGATTTGCCAAATGGAGGGCGAGTGAGAGCTTTGTACTCATCTCTGTGGTAAAGGTGGTCTGGTTTTACATTTAACATGGTGAAAGAAATTAGGTAGAACAGATTTAAGTTTCCTTGCATTAAAGTCCCCAGCCACTAGGAGTGCCACATCTGGATAAGCGTTTTCCTGTTAGCTTATGGCCTTATACAGCTCACTGAGTGCGGTCTTAATGCCAGCATCGGTTTGTGGTGTTTAATAGACAGCTACGAAAAATATTGATAAAAACTCACTTGGTAAATAGTGTGGTCTACAGCTTATCATGAGATACTCTACCTCAGGCGAGCAAAATCTCGAGACTTCATTAATATTAGATTTTGTGCACCAGCTGTTGTTTACAAATATACACAGACCGCCACCCCTTGTCTTACCGGAGTCTGTTGTTCTATCTTGCCGGTGCAGCGTATATCCCACCAGCTGTATGTTATCCATGTCGTCGTTCAGCCAAGACTCGGTGAAACATAATATATTACAGTTTTTAATGTCACGTTGGTAAGATATTCGTGATTGTACCTTGTCTAATTTATTTTTCCATGATTGTACGTTGGCTAGTAATACTGATGGTAATGTCACGATCGTGTGTATAGATGGACCAAGGCGCAGCGCAGTAATAGTTCGACATTGACGTTTATTAAACTCAAATAGACTTAACAGACAAACTATACACGGGAGGCTCCGGGCTGTGGACCATCACGGGAGGCTCCGGGCTGTGGACCATCAAGGGAGGCTCCGGGCTGTGGACCATCACGGGAGGCTCCGGGCTGTGGACCATCACGGGAGGTCTAGTGCGGGGAGCCGGCACTGGGCGTACCGGACTGGGGAGGCGCACCGGAGGTCGGTGCGTGGAGCCGGCACAGGTGGCACCGGACTGGTGACACGCACTTCAGGGCGAGTGCGGGGAGCCGGGACGGGACATACCGGACAGGAGATGCTCACCGTGGACACCATTAACGCCAGTTCCGTCTTCTCATTCTCAACCTCTTCCTCTAGCTGCCTCAGTTCCTCCAGAACCCCTCCATAATACGCCTCCAGGTACTCCTCTTCCTCCTTCGTCCTCGCCCCCCAATGGTACTCCGGCCTCGCCATATGACACATGGAGAGTGGTACTGGCACTTCCTCCTCACGTCCAGACCACCCCATAGCCCCCCCCAAAATTTATCTTGGGGTTGCCTTCAGGCTGCTCGACATCCTGAGCCCCGATTACGACGCTGTCCTCCTTGCTTTACCTTCTGTAGCTCCCTCTCCCCAGTGTAGCGCTGCTTGGTCTCAGCGTGGTGGGTCATTCTGTCACGACTGGGTGTGTAAGTAGACCAAGGTGCAGCGCAGTAGAAGTTCGACATATTTATATTTAATATGCTTAATGTGAACTATAACAAACACAAGAAGAAAGAACTTACAATACAAATACTCCAACTACTTCGACTGACATATGCGACAATGACCCACACAAAGGTGTGGGACATGACACTTAATATAGGATCCTCAATCAGAGACAACGCATAGCAGCTGCCTCTAATTGAGGACCCAACACAAACACAACACAGAACTAGACGCACTAGATCTTCCAGGCCCTGACCATGGCTAAATAGCAAAAGGCTTCTCTATGGCCAGAGCCTGACAGCATGCATCTAAAAATATAAATACAATTGTTTTTTTTGCCCCACCAAGATTTACATGCTAAAATCTCCACTGCACCTGTCATAATTAGCTTTTAGTCGAGAGGAAGGGGAAGGGTTAGCGAACATGCTATATTGTTGCAAAGTATATAAAAAGTAGTAAGTAGTGTGGCAGACGGCAGGGAGAGGTGAGGGGAGTGATCATTGAGGGAAGATATCTGGCAGCCCGTTGGCTCCACCCCCGAGCCTTATAGGGACGTCCTGCACTAACGAGAAAAGGTGTGAATCATTAAGTGATTGAGTGTTTGTGGATAAGAAGGGAAGCAGACTAGAAGAGAGGGAGAGAGACATATGTATGCAATCCAACCAAAAGTGGGGAAAAAGAGGTACACAGGTGGAAGTAGAAGGGAGGAAAACATTTTATCAAGACTTAGAATAGGACATACAGGACTTAATAAAACATTGAAATTAATGTCTAAGCATCCGACAGGACTCTGTGAATGGTGTGGAGAAAATGAAACAGTAGAACATGTTATCATGTATTGTGAAAGATATAAAGAGGATAGAGAGAAATTATTTGAAGAGATTCGGAGGAAAGAGGAGACTGATATAACTTTGAGAAACATATTAAAACAAGAACAGGAAAATGATAAAAGAGAAGCTTTATTTAAATATTTGGAGAATACAGGTTTAATTAATAGGATTTGAAAGGGTGGTTGTATTTTTTTTTGTGTATATATAGATATATTTGTATTATTTTTTTTTTGTTAATTTAAATTTGAAGAATTGTTTTGAGCCAGAGGAGCTGAACACGCAGCGCTGGCTGTAGCACATAATGTTTTAATATAGTGGGTAAGGATGAGGAATGGGTAGATGTTAGAGTCTCTGGATCAAGTTCACAGTAGGTGGCGGTAATGCACGAAATCGATGCGATTCGCCAAACAAAAAGGAAGAAGAAGAAGAAGAAGAAGAGAGGGAGAGAGGTGTGCAACAGAGAGTGTGACAAGTTAAGTGGTGAGCTGTATAACTAGGAAGGAGGATTTAACCCTGTGTACCGAATTGGACTGGCTGAGAACCGTGCTGTGGATTTACCCTTGGATTAATGGACATCGACAACGAACTGTGTACTGTGAACTGGTAGCTAAACCCCCCCCCTTTTTCCTTTCCCACCTAGGGACTTATTTCCCTAATAAATTCCCAACTACATTGAAATTACGCTGTTTGTGTCTGTTTGTTATTGAGCTTGATGACGTGGAAACCCCACACCCCTAAACTTGCTACAGTAGTTACAAAGTTGCATATTACCTACTATGCTAAAGTTGTCTGTATTGAGTTTCGAACACGCAACCTTTGCACCCTCCTTTCATTTTTGCCATAAGTAACCTTCTGTCTTATGTAACCGGACCAAACGTAACATATCATACTAATTTGAGTATTCCAGATTTTTGTTTACTATGTTACGTCTAGTATATGAGACCAGCCTGGGCAGATGGCGATATTGAGTCCTTTCATTTTATTGTACAAAGGGAATGTATGAAGCCGGGTATACACTCGTATCCCCTATGAACCGGTTCATACATAACAGATTCTCTATTCAGGTTGCAAAGGCATCGATTTCCTCCTTCGAGACTTCAGAAATGACTCCCTTGACAGGTATCACTCCCGTGCTCCTTAGATCAAAGCACGACACAGCATATCCATCAATCCGAGTGAAACCCAACACATACTTTTTTCTGGTCAGCAGAAACACAGGAAATCAAAACAAGCTCACTTCTTGTGCTCTTCACTCATTTCTCCACCTTTTTATACATTTCTAACAGATTTACCAAGTCAGGAACAATAGTCCATTCCTCCTTATTTCCACCGCCACCAGATTAAAGTTCACTATCCGCTTCCGCCATTGTCGTCGCATCCATCCTCCTCCCATAGTCTTTCAGGAGGCTGAAAAGATCCTCAAAAAGTTCTACAGCTGCACCATTGAGCTGCACCATCTTGACCGGCTGCATCACCGCTTGGTATGGCACCTGCTCTGCATCCGACCGCAAGGTGCTACAGAGGGTAGTGTGTGCAGCCCAGTACATCACTGGGGCCGAACTCCCTGCCATCCAGGACCTCCATACCAGAGGAAGGCCCTAAAAGACTCCAGACTCCAGCCACCCAAGTCATAGACTGTTCTTTCTGCTACTGCACATCAAGCGGTACCGGAGTGCCAAGTCTGTGACCAAAAGGCACCTGAACAGCTTCATCCCCCAAGCCATAAGACTGCTGAACAGTTAATTAAAATGGCTACCCGGACAATTTACACTGACACCCTCTAATATTTAATTGTTTTTCACTGACTCCCTTGCACTGGCTCTATGCACACTCACTAGACCCTATGCACACACTCACACATACTACACTGACACTCCAACACACATGCACACACTACATACGCTCACACACACAAAACACACACACTCACACATACACAGACAGTACAGTAGACTTTCACACTTCACATATGCTGGTGCTACTCTGTTTATTTATCTATCCTGATTGCCTAGTCACTTTTACCCTTACCTACATGTACATACTGTATTACCTCAACTACCTAAACTAGCTCGTACCCCTGCACATTGACTCGTTACTGGTACTCCTTAAATATAGCCTTGTTATTGTTTTTATTGTATTAAATGTCTTACTATTTCCTTTTTTATTTTGCAAATATTTGTCTTACTTTTTAACTCTGCGCTCTGGGAATGGGCTCGTAAGTAAGCATTTCACTTTAAAGTCTACACCTGTTATTTTTATGTGACCAATAAAATAAAATAAAATTGAATTAGATTTTATTTTTTCCACTCCAGAAACTGTCATCCTCACTCCGTGAATTCAATTCATCTTGCTCTTGGAATCCTCTTTATAGCTTATATCTGTGGCGGGGTGGACTTATAAATTAATTATATATACCCATTGATTCTTGAAGAATATAACTTATAATTGCCTCATGAGCTTAGTTCAACTGTACCCCATCGAAACCTAAAATATAAGCTTGATTTAATCCAATGTTTGTATCAAAGTAAATGTAAACGAACAATATACTGTATAGCCTCAAAAGGTTAAAACTATCATTTAGATATTATGGATGGTCATTCCTTGCATCCAATTGCTCTGTCTATGAATTTGAGAGTGCTTGCCTTTCTCCAGCCCCATCCCTCAGCTTTTTGCCAAAATGGAGGCAGGGAGAAAGCTTAGCTATTGTTTCAACTGCTGATTACCGCTTTAAACTATTTATTGACTATATTAAATTCCACTTATTTTGACACAAACCATATACAATGCCATGGTACAAACTTATTTGAAATGGATGTCATAATCATAACTCATCATATAATATTTTATTTTGTATAGCCTAAAATTGAAATTAGATTTTGACACATTATACATGTTCTTTCATTTTGAATTTGAGTAATACAATACTCTACGTTGGAAGTCTAGTCTTGCTTGTTTTCATCACAATTTTTTCAACACTATTTTTCACCTAAGAATGATCAGATGAGATGATGTATAGAGGTAAGATCAAGAAACCAGATTGTTTTCAACATCAATTTCTGAAACGTGTAGACAACCATATGACAACCTTATCAATCACTTACAACAGTCTGGGCCTTTTGATCATACTCCTATTTCCTGTTGATTAAAAACCTTTCATTTTGACAAAGAGACCTCAAACCCAGAGCATTGACACACCACACACTACGTCATTCTTTGTGCCCTTTTGAACTTTTCTGTGATCTATTGTTAAGGTTTTATATGATCAAGGTTATGTGTGAAATGTAAATGATGGTTTTGCAAATACATACAATAATATTTCCCATATAAACTGACATTAGAATAGCAGGGCACACAATTGTCTTTGCCAATAGTTGGGTGCTGCTTCATGTTTGGACAATGAGAAATGGCTGAAGACTACCCAGTGAGTGATTTCCCTGAAGCGTACTTAAAGGGGTACATAAGTTTGTCACTGTAGTGGTACCCTGTATGGTGCGGCCATTGTACCTTTAGTTATAGAAACATAATTATACCCTTGCAGTTCGTAGAAGAGCAAAAAGTGTAACTTAGGGGATGAGATAATGGCTACCTTTCTTACATATAGTCCACAGGTACAAATGTGCACCTTTAGAAAACGTATAATTGGCCTTTTTAGGGTACCACCAGAGTGGCAAAGAGTGGCAGTTTTTGGGTGTTGTTTGAAAACTGCTGGTTGCTAAGCCTTATTTGTATATTTCCCAGGGTGCCTTTCAAGTGACATTTAGAGTAACCAGCAGTGGTGACCCGTCATTCAGGTCAGGTGGGGCAGAGCCCCCTGTTTTGCGTGTTATTTTGGCATTAATACGTCACATATCAGTTTGCAAACAATGTAAAAAAATATATAATTGAGTTAAAGCCGCATACAAACATGGTCTCTTTTTGGTTTAATTGAGTAAGACAGCTCCAAAATGCATGTGTTTCAGCCTAGCTCAGTGCTTTCTGTGATGGTGGGGCAGCCAGCGGAAAATACGGAGCGTTGCGCAGTAATTGGCTCAGTGTTCTGTCACTCATGGGGACACTACATCACCGCCAAGTCTAAGGGTAGAGCTCGAAAATTCAAGCCCCTTGGGTGCTGTCATAGAGCTACATTAGAAGTGCCCATCCAAGAAGGCTCAAGGTCATTGGCCACAGATAAAATTACATAAAATCACGTTATATCTACAGTAGCTTTGATTGGACTGATTATATCAACATCCTACTTTCAAAATTAGCTAGCAGTCATCATCATGAATTAAGTCGACAAATACTTTGAAATACTTGTCATGTGAAGAGAAATAATAAAGAGACATTATAGAGAAAACGTATTGGTGCTCATCGGCCATTGGATATAAACAAATTAAACAATGAGTGGTTTGGAAGGAATCATTGGCTAACTGCAAGCATTGCAAATCACTAGCCTGCTATTCAGGGGAGTGGCTGTGTGGTCTCAAGTCTAGGATGAAGGGTCAATTTTCCAATTTTAAAATGATAAACATTCAGTATTGGCCATGCTGTCAATGAAGCATGATTTGTGTCACCCTCAAAAAAACTGTTAATGATTCATGATTCAACCTTATTTGAAGTTGTCTTGAATGCACAAGAAAACCAGACTTTGATGAAAAAGGTTGATGACAGAATATTCCGCGCCACCTTCCTGTTCAAGTGAGCACAGCACAAGGTGAGTCCAAAAATGTCTTGTATACTGCTGCATAAATTATGTAATATACCAGTGAGATATGTATACTGCAGCTAAGAAAGTACTACTAAGTGTGTGATGTGTAGTAAGCTGTTAGTAGCCCATGTGCCTCACCCTAATAATATGGTATATTTTCACCTCTTAATTACGCCAACTGTTCTGACTTGGTGGTGCACTGCACATGTAGCCTATAACCTGTTTTAGAGAAATGTAATCATTGAATATTGTAAGAGCTTTTATTGTCTGCTTATATGCCCCCTTTATTTGTCCTACGGTTCTGACTTGGTGTACAGGGAGAACACTGTAAGAACGGCCCATGTTCTGAATTCTGTCGCTGTACATTTCAAAAGTGCTGAACAAATAGTTTAATTGACTATGTCCATCCTAGCTCTCATTAATGTCTTATTCGAAATTACGGATTGCCTCATATCCGCTTGTCGTCCCCTTATACCATAGTTTGTACATCTCAATTGTCAGTAGAAACCACAATTGTTTAAGCAAGTCAGCCATATCAGCTATGGTTTTTTAAAAGGCAGTAAATGAGGCTGAATGAACTGTTTCGCTGCCAGACAAGGTGTAGCAGTGTTAAGGTGTTGGGATTCTGCTGTTGGGATTCTGCTGTTGGGACAGCTTTATGTAGGCCCTAACAATTTGTTTGAACCTTTAGTCACCGTTATAATGGAATGAATGTATTGTTTAGTGTTGTGACATGCATTTTTTAACATTCTACAATCGCCATTGGTTACCAGTACCACCCATAACTGTGTTTGCTAGTGACAGAGACATGTTTGTTGCATTCAATGGCATTCAATGGCAACTCAATATAAGGAAGTTGTTCCTAATGTTTGGAATGCTCAGTGTATATCATAACGCCATACTTTGACAGCCTTGTACCCCAACACAGAGATCTGAAACTCCTGATCAGACAAGTCAAAGTGATATGTAATTCCTATTCCAACCAGAATTTGAATTTGAATTTTAATCACCTGCAACCTGCATTTAGAATGACTGCCAAGGTAGGGAACATGTATAAATGAGACTACCTAAACCATTTAAACAGGAACAACTACTTACATATTGGATTAGTAATTTTGTGTAGCATAAGATCAATCAATCAATGTCCATGCAAAAACACAACATTCTAAAAATCTACCTGCAATAGAGCATGCTGGGAAATATGATAATGATGGGCGTGGTTTTTTGAGAGTGTGTTATAATTCTACAGAAATGTACCATTATACTATATTATCCGCACATGTAGGCCTACCCTAAATGGTACCAAAGAGATTATATGTGTATCTCTGAAGGTACATTGTGTATTTTGATATATTTGTACCCCGGGGAACAATACTGTACCCTAACCGTAACCTTTTTGTGTATGACTACAAGGGTAAGACAAAAAAAAGAAACAAAGAGTCTCTGTGCGTAGAAGGGGCTGTGATAAGAACAGTGAATCATCTTGTCTGTGATAGAATGAACAACCCATTAGAACAAGAAAAATGTGTCAGTCAGACATAAAGAATCTGAGGATGCTGACTGGCCTCTGATTGCTATAGAAGAGTAAACATTTGTTAGGGCCCTCTGAACAAGCAGAGATAGGCCCTAGTTGCATTGACAGAATCCCCTGAATTGTGTCTATGACGATGGGGCCATCACATCAAAACCATTAAGACTGAGACTGGGTGACATGTATCGATCCCGTCATGATGGATGGTCGAGAAAGATATAAAAGTGAAGTTCCCAGTCAGGGTAAGATAGTGTAGTCCAGAGCCACCTAAGCTATTGTCATCATGCTGTCCTTAGCACTGTTCTACATTTTAGCTGTTATTTGCTCTGCCAGACGGATGCATGCTCTACCACTGTATCCAGACACAAGCTTGGAACCTCAAGAAGGTATGCAAGAGAATCTATGGTGTCTTTGATTTCCCTTGATCTGATAATGTCTGAATAGTCTATGTCTATAATGTTCTATTTTAGGGCATATCTTGCTGAACCTTTCTTATGAGACATAAAGTCTCATCTTTTCTTAGTGGAATTGATAGTGTTTAGGTTTCTGGTATTCATTCTTAGATCCCTATGCATAATTTTGTGAGGGCAATGTTGAACTTCAATAAACACGTAGGTCTACTGTAGGTCTACCGTAGATGGCAAAGCGGATAGATTTTCCTCTGAGAACAAGGCAATAGCTATTTTGACAGTTAAGTTCAGGGTTTGAGTCTGGATTTTTGACACCAAGTAGGGTGACATAGTTGGGTTCACTGGAAGTTTCAGCAATGGTGTGGGTCTCAGTTTTGATGACAGTGATAATACTGTTTGATAATTGAGAGCTGTTTTGTCTGAGCAGAGCTGATCCAGAAGTTGGTGGCGGAGGTGGAAGATGGAGAAAACGCTGAGCTGACTGACCAGAGAGAGGTGAAGAATCTCTACCCTCTCCTGATGCAGCGCAATGGCGCCAGGGATACATGGAATAAAGCAGGTGAGGAGAGATGAAACCTAGAATCAAGATACCAAGGATTGGTTGTGAATGTTCTGATATCCCATAACTCTTTGCAATATTGGTTTTATTCTAAACAGCTGGTTACCATGTACCGTGATTAGGTCTATATTCACTTGGGTTTACTTTCTAATTTTTCCTTCAGGAGCTAAAGATTCTGTGCAGCAGGATACCTTTGTCAACATGGTAAGAGTGTTAGACATTTTTATTGAATGTGTGATACAGAAGAACCCTTTAGGAAAAGCCATTATATTCTGTTCTGTTCTATTTTGTTCTTTATCGCTCCATGTGTCATAAAATATATTCGGTCTGTGTTTTTTTAGATTGACGATATGAAGGCGGTGGTCTTGAAGCTCGCTGCAGCCGACAAGCTTCGCTCTCAGGGCTTCCTTCGGTCTGAGCAGAATTTGCCGAAAACCAACAAGAGAGGTGAGTAAGAAGAACGTTATCCTGGACCGTCTCCACACCTTCCTTTATGTTAATTATGTACATAGTAAGAAGAGGTGCTTGCTGAGGACAATCAAAAACGCAGTGTCGCATCAACAACAGAAGAAAAGATTATATCTATGCTGGCATATTTACAATGCAATAAAGTGTTTGGTAAGGATGTTTAACTAAGGATTATTCCATTGAAAGGTGAGATGTAGTAACTGTAGCCTTGCAGGATACAAACAGGATATGATAGGACTCATGAAAGCAGAACTGATGCACAGGATCTTGACATTTGTCTTAATCTTTGTCTCTTTCTTCCCTGGATAGCATGCTTCTGGAAATACTGTGTGACAAACTAGAAGCTGTGCGCTGGAGGAGGATAAGAGAATTTTCGACAATGACTGGACAAGAACACCTTATCTCACCACCCTCGCTCCAAGCTGTGTCCCTTATTAAATATTCAACTTATAGCCACAAGACAATGGGTACATTGCTTATACATAGAAGCCTAGAGTAAATCATTTATAGAAATATATTTTTTAATCCAGTTGAAAATGGCCTTGCATTGAGGCTGGCTGACAATAAATAAAATGAAAATTGAACTTTGTTTTTGAGACCAACACTGTGTCAGATTGCATATACATTTCTACACAAATACACAGCGTACATACCTAGAACCAATGCTTGGAAGCAGAATGAGTCAACAACATTAACCTCTAAAAGTCTAAGACAGTAAAAAAATGTATCATAAGGAATGAGGTTTTGAAGTGTCTAGGAGATATCTTTATGTCTCAGGAAATATATATATTTTTACACATATTTAACCCCTTATTTTTTGGGGCACAAAATTACAACCATACTTCCATTCGTTTGTATGGGTTACCTTACCACCATCGTGTTCGTGAGAGTCTCCTCTTTCCATAGTGGGGTCATATTAGTTTGGAGCTCAAACGGATTGGACGCTACAGACAGAAGTTGGCACATCAGCGTTACTGACTTCAGACGAATCCCGTGACACTTGTGGGGTGATAGAGCAAAACGGAAAACACCTTTCTGAGTGTCTCCCCTTTCCATAGAGTGGCCATAATCGTTTTATAGGCCAAACTGTTAGAGAATATTTCAAAAGAAGACTAACACCGCTGTACAGTAGCTCGGCCACTTTCCACCGCAGATGTGGAAGGCCGGTATCGGTGGATGCGGTAGACTGAAACGCAGCCCATGCAAAAAACTGATTTTTCTAGCTCAAACTGACTGATTTTGATGGGGATTTTTGTATTATGTTACTTAGATTGATGCACGGGTATGCCAATAGACTTAAGGATTAAACACAAAAATTTGCTGTCAACTATATTTAAGTTAACAAATTTTGAAATGCACAGTAAATAAATATTTAGTGTAATCATACAACATAAATCAGATATGACTAAATACAGTATATATGGGTTTCTTTGACAATTGAGCAGCAGAGTACTAGAGATTTACACACGCACACACACACACAGACACACACACGCACACACTCAAGGGTCAGACTTTTAACACTACTTTTAATCAAACATAAACATAATTAGAATACACTCTTATACATTCTTATATTATGGGTGTTCAGGTCATAAACAACATGTAAAAAATATATATTTATACTATGGACAAAAAATCACTTGTTTAGATAATGAGTCAAATTGCATACTTGGCCTATTTAGCGTGGCATATAACGGAAATTGGCAGTATAATTACTTTAAATAAATATCATACATAGACTTAGTTACTGTAGAAACCTATTATTGAATTGTCTGTAAATCATTACATGGCATTGTGGTTCATTTTGTAAATAATGCACTTTTTTAAGCGGGAGTGAACTTCTGTACTGATTTGATTCTTAGAATTCCTATTGATTTCAAAGGCATCCTGATGCAGGAATGTCTAAATGTTGATTTTTCCGCCTCAAACAATTGACTTGAGATACTTTGTTAATGATAGCTGTGGTCTCCCAAAAATGTGTAATATTTTTTGGGGTGAATGAGTTACTATTTCCATGTAAGGTAACAGTAAAATAGGACATGTTGTGTAATGGTTGGTTAAAGGTTGGCTATAGGTTTACAGCCTCTTATTGGCCATGCCCAGGTAAGCCTTCTCGATCTCGATGTTGGCAGGGCAGGTCTGACTGAACTCCTCCCTCTCGTAGGCATTGTTCAGGTACCTCCATACACCGGTGAACTGGACTGGGATGTCAAAGTCACAGTACTTCTTGGCAGCAATCTATCAAATATAACAGAATACATGGGAAAACTGTTGAATTGTGAGACACTATAAACAATAATTTTACATATTACACAATTTAAGTAATGTAGACTAGAGAATAAGGGCGGAGAATGTTTATTCCCAGTTACACTTCTCCCAGGATTAGAAAGTAAGGATGGGCCCTGTCATTGCATAGGTTGTGTACTACACCTCATAAGACATGCCTAATACCAGAAAATAATCAAATTCATATTGCAAGCCGTTTATGTTATAGGCCTATTTGTCTCACCTTGATGACATGCAGCTTTGGCAGCAGGTTGCAGTCTGCCAGGGTGAGATGGTTGCCATCCAGGAACTTTCTTTTGGAGAGGGTGATGGAGGTGTGGTCAATCTCTTCAGGGACGGGGGAGTTCAGGTAGAGATCCAGCCGCTTAAACTCCCGCAGCAGTGCCTTCTCTTGGACTATGGATTGAGAGACACACAGGCACGTACGTCAGATATATATGATATATCTATAGCTTTAGAGGTATTCCTTATGGGCGGCTTTCCCAGATCCAAATTAAGCTTATATATATTCTGTTGAGTATGTTTAAGTTTTATATTTTCCGTTGCCTCATAAGACATGATCTAATACATGAATGTGGAATGACTGTAACTTCACTTACAAGTAGTGTTGGCTGGGTTGTTCTTGATGAAAGCGGAGAATTTGGCAAAAATGTCCGCACCCACGTCAAAGGACTCTTTGTTGAGTGGGCTAAGGTGTGGATACCTGAAGGGAGAGGAGTCTGTGTATGAATTGGTTTGAAGAAGATCAGTGCCTTTCACTTTCTTTAATATAATAATACTACACCTTGGAGGGGCCAATGATTGCTCCAGAAACTCCTCGATCTTGATAAAATCTGTCTTGAGGGTGCCGTTGTACAGTAGGAACGGAGGGTTGGTCCCTGGTGCCAAATTCTTCAGCTCTTCTGGCTTCCTAGTGTGTACCAGGGCAGGGTTGGGTGAAGAGGTGGGCAAAGGGCAGGGAGAAAGTGAGTAGGCAGGGTCATATATGGGATCATTCAGTGACACAATCACAACGAACACAATGGTTATCAACCCATGTCAAAATCCAGTGCTGGCGTTCTTGATGAATGATTCCAACAATGTCCATGATTCAGTAAGTAAAACACACTGGCATGGGAGTGGCTAGCTCAAATGGCGCATGTTGTGTGTTTTCTCAATCACTCAATTATCCGCATCCTTTCAACATTTCCTGATCTTATTAGCTCACTGGTAACTCACACAGCGGTTAGATTAAGAAAAAATGTTTGTTCAATAACACACAGACCTCTTTGTCCATTCTGCTATTGCTTTAGCAACGCAAGCACCGCCCTCTATCACCTCTCTGTATCACACCGCATTAAGTGTTACTTTTACCCTATTAAACGGTTTGGTTTCTGAAAAACATCCTTGTTCTTCCTCAACTTTTAATAGAACCCTGTGTGAGTGAGGGTTTTGTTAATAATTAATATAGCAGGTTAGGATAATTAGGTTAAGGTTAGGAAAAGGGTTGGGGTTAGGGTTAGTGAAAATGCTAAATAATTCAACTTTTTATGTAAATTTGATATACTCTAGACATGACCCTGTGTGTGGGGAACTTCAAACAGATGCACAGGAAGTGGAAGGGTGGGAGGCGGGGGGCTTACTTCCTCATGTCAACGGTGGTCACGGTGAACTTGACTCCTTTCAGCCACAGGACCATGAAGAGCCTCTGGCAGAATGGGCAGTTGCCCACATTCTCTCCATTGTGGCCAGCCTGAAGGACAAGCAGCTTTTTTTATTGGGTTTAGGTTTTGTTATAGCCTGGTTCTGTTAGTGCTGTATTGCCAACTTCTTTGGTCATTGTCACACCAAACAATGACCATAGGAGTTGGCAAGACAATATTAACAAATCTGGGACCAGGCTAGTTTACCAGTAGTTTATTTCACAGACAACAATATATGATAACTGCCTCAAACACAGAAGACTTATGGCCACACAGAAGATATGGTGTCCTTTCCAAATTCCAATAGCTTTATGTTGACATTGTCCATGTTCTCCATTACAGTAAGTCCTGATCTCCAACCCTATCATGCATTTTATATTCATCTCATGTCATGACAAAAGACACAAATATACACACTTGTAGTGGTGGGAGTGGCTGGGGTATTTTAGGAGCTGCTACTTGATAGGAAAAACAGGCATTGTGTTGGAGAGGAAGATAACGGTATATTTACGGCCTCTGGTATTGAGAAACAAAATGGAATGGTTCACTCAATGTTGTACGCAATTGGATTTTGTGTGTGTGTGTGCATGTGCGTAAATATGTACCATTCGCACATACAGTGCCTTCGGAAAGTATTCAGACCCCTTGACCTTTCCAACATTTTGTTACGTTACAGCCTTATTTTAAAATGTATTATATTTTATTTCCCCTCATCAATCTACATACAATACCCCATAGTGACCAAGCGAAAACAGGTTAGAAATTTATTTTGCAAATATATTACAAATAAACAACATAAATACCTTATTTACGTAAGTATTCAGACCCTTTGCCATGAGACTCGAAATTGAGCTCAGGTGCATCCTGTTTCCATTGATCATCCTTGAGATGTTTCTACAACTTGATTTGTGGTAAATTCAATTGATTGGACATGATTTGGAAAGGCACACACATCTATACTCCCACAGTTGACAGTCCATGTCAGAGCAAAAACCAAGCCGTGAGGTCGAAGGAATTGTCCGTAGAGCTCAGAGACAGGATTGTGTCGAGGCACAGATCTGGGGAAGGGAACCAAAACATTTCTGCAGCATTGAAGGTCCCCAAGACACAGTGGCCTCTATCATTCTTAAATGTAAGAAGTTTGGAACCACCAAGACTCTTCCTAGAGCTGGCCGCTCGGCCAAACTGAGCAATCTGGGGAGAAGGGCCTCCGTCAGGGAGGTGATCAAGAACCCAATGGTTACTCAGAGTTCTTCTGTGGCGATCGGAGAACCATCCAGAAGGACAACCATCTCTGCAGCACTCCACCAATCAGGCTTTTATGGTAGACGGAAGCCACTCCTCTGTAAAAGGCACATGACAGCTTGCTTGGAGGCTCGCTTGGAGGCATCTAAAGGCTTTCAGACCATGAGAAACAAGATTCTCTGGTCTTATGAAACCAGGATTGAAGAACTCTTTGGCCTGAATGCCAAGCATCTGGAGGAAACCTGGCACCATCCCTACGGTGAAGCATGGTGGTGGCAGCATCATGCTGTGGGGATATTCCTCAGCGGCAGGGACTGAGAGACTAGTAAGGATCAAGGGAAAGATGAACGGAGCCAAGTACAGAGAGATCCTGGATGAAAACCTGCTCCAGAGCGCTCAGGATCTCCGACTGGGGTGAAGATTCACCTTCACTTGAAGTCGAACATCTCTGGAGAGACCTGAAAATAGCTGTGCAGCAACGCTCCCCATCCAACCTGACAGAGCTTGAGAGGATCTGCAGAGAAGAATGGGAAAAACACCCCAAATACAGGTGTGCCAAACTTGTAGCATCTTACCCAAGAAGACTCAAGGCTGTCAAAGTTGCTTCAACAAAGTACTGAGTAAAAAAAAATTAAAAACCTGTTTTTACTTTGTCATTATGGGTATTGTGTATAGATTTATGAGGGATCTCTACAGGATCGGTGTCCCGCCCTCGGGACGTTTGAGCTTATGTGCGCTAATGTGATTAGCATGATGTTGTAAGTAACAAGAAGTTTTCCCAGGACATAGACATATCTTATATGGGCAGAAAGCTTTAATTATTGTTAATCTAACTGCACTGTCCAATTTACAGTAGCTATTACAGAGAAATAATACCATGCTATTGTTTGAGGAGAGTGCACAGTTTTGTACTTGAAAATGTATCAAGAAACCAATAGGCAGATTTGGGCAGACATACTGTCAGGCTCTGGCCATAGAGAAGCTTTGCTTCCATATAGTTCTATGGTCAGAGTCTGGCAGATCTATTATTTCTATGTCTGTGTGGTGTTGTGTGTGGGATCCCTAATTAGAGGCAGCTGCTAGGCATTACCTCTAATTAGGGATCTTACTTATATGTCTGTGTTCCAATCCGTTGGCGTGGTTCATTGTTAATGTCGTATGTTATGTTATATGTCCCGTGTTCGTGCTACGTGTGTTTCAGTTTCAGTTGTTATTTTGTATAGTTCGCATCAATATAGTTTATTCATTAAATAAACATGTTGAACTATCGCTACGCTGCGCCTTGGTCTCTCTACACACCCGAACGTGACAGAATGAACCACCACCCGACCAAGCAGCGTTATACGGGAGCAACGGAAAGGAAGAAAGGAAGACAGCGGCGTTATAGAGGTAATGGAGCCCGTAGTCAACCCCAGGAAAATTTCGGGGGGGGGGCTATGGGGATGGTCTGGCAAGGAAGAGGACGCGCCAGTACCACTCTCCATGTGGGATACACTGTGCCCAAATTATAAATGGGGGGCGCAAAGTGTAGAAGAGGAGGAATATTTGGAGAGACATTTTGGAGACGTTCTGGAGGAGATGTGGGAGATCGCGGAAGAGGTAGAAAGGGAAATGTCGGAATGGAATAATCCGTGTCCAGTCGCCTACTCCACTCCCGTGAAAGAGCAGTCCGCTTTACCGGTGCCCAGTCGGGGTCCGGCCGTCTGCTCTACTCCAGTGCCAGAACAGTTCGCTCCAACGGTGCCCAGTCCGGGCCCGGCCGTCTGCTACACTCCAGTGCCAGAGCAGTTCGCTCCACCGGTGCCCAGTCTGGGTCCGGCCGTCTGCTACACTCCAGTGCCAGAGCAGTCCGCTCCACCGGTGCCCAGTCTGGGTTCGGCTGTCTGCTACACTCCAGTGCGCCTCTCCAGTCCGATACGTCCTGTTCCTGCTCCCCGCACTCGCCCTGAGGTGCGTGTCATCAGTCCGGTGCCATCAGTGCCGACTCCACGCACCAGGCTTCCAGTGCGCGTCTCCAGTCAGGTATGTCCTGTGCCTGCTCCCCGCACTCGCCCTGAAGTGCGTGTCACTAGTACGGTGCCACATGTGCCGACTCCACGCACCAGGCTTCCAGTGCGCGTCTCCAGTCAGGTGCGTCCTGTGCCTGCTCCCCGCACTCGCCCTGAGGTGCGTGTTATTAGTCCAGTGCCACCAGTGCCGACTCCACGCACCAGGCTTCCAGTGCGCGTCTCCAGTCAGGTACGTCCTGTGCCTGCTCCCCGCACTCGCCCTGAGGTGCGTGTTATTAGTCCAGTGCCACCAGTGCCGACTCCACGCACCAGGCTTCCAGTGCGCGTCTCCAGTCAGGTACGTCCTGTGCCTGCTCCCCGCACTCGCCCTGAGGTGCGTGTTATTAGTCCAGTGCCACCAGTGCCGACTCCACGCACCAGGCTTCCAGTGCGCGTCTCTAGTCCGGTACGTCCCGTGCCGACTCCCCGCACTCGACCTCCAGTGCGTGTGCCCGGCCAGGTTCCTCCAGTGCCGGCTCCACGCACCAGGCCTCCAGTGCGCCTCTCCAGTCCGGTACGTCCCGTGCCGACTCCCCGCACTCGACCTCCAGTGCGTGTGCCCAGCCAGGTACCTCCAGTGTCGGCTCCACGCACCAGACTGTCGGTGCGCCTCATCAGCCCGGAGCCTTCCGTGATGGTCGACAGCCCGGAGCCTTCCATGACGCTCGACAGCCCGGAGCCTCCCGTGACGCTCGACAGCCCGGAGCCTCCCGTGACGCTCGACAGCCCGGAGCCGCCCGTGACGCTCGACAGCCCGGAGCCGCCCGTGACGCTCGACAGCCCGGAGCCGCCCGTGACGCTCGACAGCCCGGAGCCGCCCGTGACGCTCGACAGCCCGGAGCCGCCCGTGACGCTCGACAGCCCGGAGCCTCCCGTGACGCTCGACAGCCCGGAGCCTCCCGTGATGATTGAAAGGCTGGAGTCGCCTGCCACACCGGTGCTCAGTCCTGGCCCGGTTATTTGCCCCGCTCCATGGCCTGAACTTTTTGCCCCACCATTATTATTTCCAGGACCGGTGGGTTGCCCCTTTACATGGCCTGAGTCGCCTGCCACACCGGTGCCCAGTCCTGGCCCGGTTATTTGCCCCGCTCCATGGCCTGAGCCTTTTGCCCCACCATGGTCATTTCCAGGACCAGTGGGTTGCCCCTTTAAATGGCCTGAGTCGCCAGCCACACTGGGGCCCAGTCCGGGCCCAGTAGAAATAGGGAGGAAGCTATCCACTTCGCCGGGGCCGGAACCGCCACCTGCGATAGATTGTGTGATGTTTTTTCCTCCCTGACCCTTCCCTCATGTTTTTGTGTTTGTTTTTCTTGCGGCCGGGAGTCCGCGCCTTTGGGGGGGGGTACTGTCAGGCTCTGGCCATAGAGAAGCTTTGCTTCCCTATAGTTCTATGGTCAGAGTCTGGCAGATCTATTATTTCTACGTCTGTGTGGTGTTGTGTGTGGGATCCCTAATTAGAGGCAGCTGCTAGGCATTACCTCTAATTAGGAATCTTACTTATATGTCTGTGTTCCACTCCGTTGGCGTGGTTCATTGTTAATGTCGTATGTTATGTTATATGTCCCGTGTTCGTGCTACGTGTGTTTCAGTTTCAGTTGTTATTTTGTATAGTTCGCATCAATATAGTTTATTCATTAAATAAACATGTCGAACTATCGCTACGCTGCGCCTTGGTCTCTCTACACACCCGAACGTGACACATACAACATTTTGAACAGTAATGCAATGGGTCATTGGATATGTCTAAAATCTATTGGCCAAAATCGAACTTGCTTCTGGACTCCTAAGTAATATTATGTCCTTTCTCTTGCATTTCAAAGATGATGTGACAAAAAACCCTCCAAAAAACATTTTTTTTTTGTATTATCTTTAACCAGATCTAATGTGTTTTATTCTCCTACATTAATTTCACATTTCCACAAACTTCAAAGTGTTTCCTTTCAAATGGTATCAAGAATATACAGTATAAATCATTGCTTCAGGTCCTGAGCTACAGGCAGATAGATTTGGGTATGTCATTTTAGGCAAAAATTGAAAAAAAGGGTCAGATCCTTACGTAACGTAAAAAGAAAATGTGGAAAAAGTGTCTGAATACTTTCTAAAGGCACTTTAGTTTTCTCACAGACACCCTTTGGCTCCCCCTCCAAAAAAAGTAGGGATACATGGTACTCGAAGGGAAGAAAGTGGACATGCCCAAATTTGCGGAACAAACACCCTGACATTTGAAAGGTCCCCTCAGGAGGAAAAGGGGGGATCTGGCGCCGAAGAGGTGGATTACGTTTCTGGAATATTACTTTATATTTCTTGTTTGTTTGTTATGTTTCTACTTATTTGCTATATTTTTTTCATTGTGTGAATGTGCGTCTGTGTGTTAGAGCATGTGCGTATGTGTCAATGTGTGGGCGTGTCTCACGGGGGTTCCCAGTGTGCTGCCTGCTCCTCTTGGGCGTGGGGTGATAAGGTGGTCTCCAGTGTCTGGCGTCATTACACAGTGATAAAGTTCACTCTCACTGTCACTGAGGAGTGTATGCTCAGATACACACACACACACCCACACACATACACACACATACACATACACACCAACCTCTCAGGCTTTACGTAACCCTAGATGACGACCATTCATTCATGGAGAGGCAACCTCGGATTGATGGTGCCCATTATGTGGATCTCTGCCCCTCTCTGCCCATTTACAATGCTGAGTGCTGATAAGTGAACTACAAATCTTCAGATTCCTGAACACAACACTACAAGCTTTGAGCCATTATTTGAAACAGAGGCTACGGCTGAAGTGGCTGAAGCTTACATTACAGCTTGATATTGTACATTTAATTTGCTTTCACATGAAACACATTTGAGCTATGTTTTTCTGTACTTCAATCATCACATAATTTACCTATTTTTACATGTTGTTGATATAATAGACATTCATAGACGGTACGTTAGAATGAATACAAATAATAATTTTCTTATTCTAAACTAAAGGATGAACAGAATACTGACCTTTATGAAGAGTTCAATAGTCGGGTCTTTGTCGGAGTTCTGTCGTAGTGCCATTTTGTCCAAAATCTGTGCTGTGTGGTGCCAAGTTCAGAAATGTTTCTCCAAATAGTGTCCTCAGACTCAACCAAAACCTGTTAACTCTGAAGACTCCAAGTCCACTGATGTAAAGCCTCACTATGCCCTTGAGTCTGCTATATACCTGTGTGCTCTAGTGTGCTGGTTTATATATGGATCTTAGGAGGCAGTGTAAGACCCTTGTGGCTGGTATGCTTTGTCTGAGGGCTTCTTGAGGCTATCACTCTGAAAAGACAGAGGAGGGGGTGGGTCCAGAGGATTTGGGTGTGGTCCTCCCTTATATAAACACAGTGCCAAGCTCTCTCTATGAGGAGAGCCTAAAATAGGTCCTATTACTTTTCAGTTGATAATGGTTAATCAAACAATGCAGAAATATAGTTTCACCATTTGACCAAAAACGTCATAGATGGCCATCATATCCCCCATACTGACAGTATAGCCATATTGAATACAGTGTTTTGATGATTTGTCACACTAGTAACAGTGTACACTTTCTACTTTTTGGCTCTCCCCATACGAAGCATGTACAGTGTTGGAATATACTGGGAACCATTTACACCTCACATATTTTTGAAGCTGTGTTAAGGTAAAAAAATGTGGCCAGAATTGCCAGTAACCTTTAAGACTACACAGTTAGCTACCTTAATATCAAACTAAGATCTACTGACATCAACACAACTGTTTTCCCTGGAAAAATAAATCTGTGATAAAGCGTTTATTGAATTACATTTTGAATATGTCAGGAATATATGATATCTTGCCAGCAGTAGAAACTGTCCGGCATGACTTTTGTGAAATCACATGGGCATTTGTTAATGCTGGTGCTTAGTGAGTCACAGGGGAAGTGGAGGCACAGGTCATTGCGTCATGATGGGAGAACCCCCAGACTACATCCCTTGGGTAGAGGGAATGGAGCGGAGGAATTTTGCTTTCACTCACCACCTGAGGGTATAGTGGTGGAAGGGGGAAATGTCCATAATCCATAAATAGGCACAAGCTGATCTTAGGAAGATGGTTTGTGACGAGTCCTTAGCCCATCAAATAAAGCAATGATCTAATGAGCACATAGGTAAATATGAATGAGCCAGTCAGCACTTTTTTATCAATGATAATCCATTATAATGCAGCTATCATAAGCATGATCCCCTGTCATTTAATCAAGCCCATACATTACAACAGCAGTGTGTTATATTATTATATCTACATTATATTCTAGATGTGAATTCATTGAATTAATTTGATATGATTGTCACTTTACACCTCCCTGGAGACAAGAGGTTTTAATTATCTGTTCAATGAAGTGAGTGCATCTGTGAGAAATCAGTTGGCAGTTGCTGAAGGGGAATTTAGTTGCTGCAGCTGTACATGCAAATAAGTCTAGGGGGGAATTCACCGATTTCTGACAACATCTTTCATCAGTGTGGAGACGACTCAAGAATTCTGATGAGCTAAAACCTTGATAAGATAAGGAATCAAGGGACAACTGACTGATATATAGACCTCTGTTCAGTGTACTTCCGGTCTCAGGTATAGAGTATATTCTGCACCAGGGGCTGATTTTGTATTTCCATCACAGAGAGGGGAGGATGAAAAGCAAACACTCGACATGGAAACTCCAAACAAATCCTGGAAATTAAACAAATAACACGCAGCCAGAACAGGAAACTAGCCAGCAGGCAGAGCAACAAAGCATTCTTCTCTAATGAAGAAAGATTGGAATGTCACGACCCTGATTGATAGATAGATAGCCTTTAAACAGCTTGGAAAAGTCCAGAAAATGATGTCATGGCTTTAGAAGCTTCTTATAGGCTAATTGACGTCATTTGAGTCAATTAGGAGGTGTACCTGTGGATGTATTTCAAGGCCTACCTTCAGACTCAGTGCCTTTTTGCTCGACATCATGGGAAAATCAAAAGAAATCAGCCAAGACCTAAAAAAAAAATTGTAGACCTCCACAAGTCTGGTTCATCCTTGGGAGCAATTTCCAAACACCTGAAGGTACTACGTTCTTCTGTACAAACAATAGTACGCAAGTATAAACACCATGGGACCACAGAGCCGTCATACCGCTCAGGAAGGAGACGAGTTCTGTCTACTAGAGAGGAACGTACTTTGGTGTGAAAAGTGCAAATCAATTCCAGAACAACAGCGAAGGACCTTGTGAAGATGCTGGAGGAAACAGGTACAAAAGTATCTATATCCACAGTAAAACAAGTCCTATATATCGACATAACCTGAAAGCTCAGCAAGGAAGAAGCCACTGCTCCAAAACCGCCATAAAAAAGCCAGAATATGGTTTGCAACTGCACATGGGCACAAAGATTGCACTTTTTGGAGAAATCCTCTGGTCTGATGAAACAAAAATAGAACTGTTTGGCCATAAGGACCATCGTTATGTTTGGAGGAAAAAGGGGGAGGCTTGCAAGCCGAAGAACACCATCCCAACCGTGAAGCACGGGGGTGGCAGCATCATGTTGTGGGGGTACTTTGCTGCAGGAGGGACTCGTGCACTTCACAAAATAGACGGCATCATGAGGAAGGAAAATGATGTGGATATATTGAAGCAACATCTCAAGACATCAGTCAGGAAGTTAAAGCTTGGTCGCAAATGGGTCTTCCAAATGAACAATGACCCCAAGCATACTTCCAAAGTTGTGGCAAAATGGCTTAAGGACAACAAAGTCAAGGTATTGGAGTGGCCATCACAAAGCCCTGACCTCAATCCTATAGAAAATGTGTGGGCAGAACTGAAAACGCGTGTGCGAGCAAGGAGGCCTACAAACCTGACTCCGTTTCACCAGTTCAGTCAGGAGGAATGGGCCGAAATTCACCCAACTTATTGTGGGAAGCTCGTGGAAGGCTACCTGAAACGTTTGACCCAAGTTAAACAAATTAAAGGCAACTCTACCAAATACTAATTGAGTGTATGTCAACTTCTGACCCACTGAGAATGTGATGAAAGAAATAAAAGCTGAAATAAATCATTCTCTCTACTATTATTCTGACATTTCACATTCTTAAAATAAAGTGGAGATCCTAACTGACCTAAGACAGGGAATTTGTACTAGGATTAAATGTCAGGAATTGTGAAAAACTGAGTTTAAATGTATTTGGCTAAGGTGTATGTAAACTTCCGACTTCAATTGTAGGTACTTTATTGATCCCAGAGGGGAACTTTCTTCGTCAAGCAGCTATGAAAAAACACAGGGCAGGTGCAAAATGCCAGAACGAAAATACACAAAAGACAGATACAAGATACATGATACATAATGCGGCAGTATGAAAAAGTATACAAATACAAGAAATCGAGTGCAAAAAGCTGTAAAAAGGCATTTCATAGTATGGGTGAATGGCTGAATATGTACACTATACATTGTTACAGAGTGTTAGGTGAAAAAAAGGATAAAAATATTGCAAGTTGATATAGATAAATAAGGAATATTTGCATGGTTAACTATACTATACAGGTCGATGGCAGAGAAATACTTAAATAGCTTTCACTGTTGACGTTGAGACTGGTGTTTTGCGGTACTATTTAATTAAGCTGCCAGTTGAGGACTTGTGAGGCGTCTGTTTCTCAAACTAGACACTCTGATGTACTTGTCCTCTTGCTCAGTTGTGCACCGGGGCCTCCCACTCTTCTTTCTATTCTGGTTAGAGACAGTTTGCGCTGTTCTGTGAAGGGAGTAGTACACAGCGTTGTACGAGATCTTCAGTTTCTTCTTCCTTTCTCAGAACAAGAATAGACTGACGAGTTTCAGGAGAAAGTTATTTGTTTCTCGCCATTTTGAGCCTGTAATCGGACCCACAAATGCTCATGCTCCAGATACTCAACTAGTCTAAAGAAGGCCAGTTTTATTGCTTCTTTAATCAGCACAACAGTTTTCCGCTGTGCTAACATAATTGCCAAAGGGTTTTCTAATGATCAATTAGCCTTTTAAAATGATAAACTTGGATTAGCTAAAACAACGTACCATTGGAACACAGGAGTGATGTTTGCTGATAATGGGCCTCTGTACGCCTATGTAGATATTCCATAAAAAAATCAGCCATTTCCAGCTACAATAGTCATTTACAACATTAACAATGTCTACAGTATATTTCTGATCAAGTTGATGTTATTTTAATGGACAATGGCTTTTCTTTCAAAAACAAGGACATTTCTAAGTGTCCCCAAACGTTTGAACGGTAGTGTATTTATTTTTTCTATGTTTTTACATTTTCAGTGTTGGACATAAAATACTGTTAAAACACCAGGAAATCATCTACAAGTGATTTTAATTTAAGAAACCTGTTCCCATGCATAATAGAGAGATAGTATACAAATGTAAGCAAGGTTTGAAATTATTATGTTTTAGTCAAACATCTGTTTGGGCTTCTTGCTGTCAATTTGCAGTCTGATCCTCACTCTAGTTGGAGCAGTTGTGAACCTACGTACCAACTGAGTTCACTAGTTGTATTAATTTATCAATGTTTGGTTGCTATGACTACTTCACTGAGTGGTGCTGATAGCTCAGTTGAAGCATGATGTGTTTGTTTCCCATGTGCATCACATCTACTAAACATACAGGTCAGTGGAGGCTGTTGAGGGGAGGATGGCTCACAATAAGGGCTGGAACTGAGCGAATGGAATGGCATCAAACACAGGCTCCAGCCATTACCAAGAGCCCATCCTCTCCAATTAAGGTGCCACCAACCTGCTGTGATACAGGTATGCATTAAATTTGCTATGAATAAACCTGTCTATTAAAAGTCAATATTTATTATTTGAATGTGTTTTCAGGGACACTAGTGTTATTTGATATACTACTTACTATTTACTTTCATCCTTTCTTACTTTTGGACAGCTGAAGCAAGCACATAACTTTTCTTCTGGTAATGTACCTTTGCTAGTAAATCTTTTCATTTGATCAGGAAAAGAAAAACGTAAACAACAGGTAAGCACAAAGTTATGGCGCAAATAAAACAAGTACTAACATAAACATCGTGAGAATTAAGTGTGAGATCAGAAGTGTTACTGGAAAAGCAGAGCTGGCTGGAAATGTGTTACTTGCCATTGACCTCTCTCTTCCTGCTTCCACAGAGCAAAGGAAAAGGAAAGGACTATCTCAGAGATAGACTAGCCATATCTCCATTAGACACACAGCAGCTGGAAGTGGAAAATCACCTCTAGTATGTCCCAAATGGGACCCTATTGACTATATAGTGCACTACTTTTGACCAGGCCCCATTACAAGTAGTGCACTATAAAGGGATTAGGGTTCCATTTGGACAGAGGTGTAAAGTAACTAATTACAACTACTCTTGTTACTGTAATTGACTAGCTTTTCCGAGTACTTACACTTTTTTGAGTATTTTTGAAAGTCAGTAATTTTACTTCTATAGTTGAGTAAAATCAGCTTATAGTTACAGTACTTCTAGTTGAGTAGGATATTTCAGTACTCTTTCCACCCCTGGTGAGTGAGTGAGTGAAAGAGGAATTTTGTGAGTGAGGGACTGAGTAAGTGAAGGAAAGAGTGTGAATGGGGCAGTGAGTGAATATCAGCCGGTCCCATAGACAAGTAACAAGTAACAGAGGGGTGAATGAGGGATTGAATGGGTGAAAGAATTAGACACGTTTATTTCTAGAGTCTGAAGTATTGAATATTGAAGTCTGGCAAGTCTTTTAAATGCAGATGTGCCTTGTTATAACTCATAAAATAAATAAACTTAGTTCCTACTGTACATACAGTGGGGAGAACAAGTATTTGATACACTGCCGATTTTGCAGGTTTTCCTACTTACAAAGCATGTAGAGGTCTGTAATTTTTATCATAGGTACTCTTCAACTGTGAGTGACAGAATCTAAAACAAAAATCCAGAAAATCACATTGTATGATTTTTAAGTAATTAATTAGCATTTTATTGCATGACATAAGTATTTGATACATCAGAAAAGCAGAACTTAATATTTGGTACAGAAACCTTTGTTTGCAATTACAGAGATCATACGTTTCCTGTAGTTCTTGACCAGGTTTGCACACACTGCAGCAGGGATTTTGTCCCACTCCTCCATACAGACCTTCTCCAGATCCTTCAGGTTTCGGGGCTGTCGCTGGGCAAAACTCCACTCGCCGTGTTTGGAGGAAGAAGAAGGATGAGTACAACCCCAAGAACACCATCCCAACCGTGAAGCATGGAGGTGGAAACATCATTCTTTGGGGATGCTTTTCTGCAAAGTGGACAGGACGACTGCACCGTATTGAGGGGAGGATGGATGGGGCCATGTATCGCGAGATCTTGGCCAACAACCTCCTTCCCTCAGTAAGAGCATTGAAGATGGGTCGTGGCTGGGTCTTCCAGCATGACAACGACCCGAAACACACAGCCAGGGCAACTAAGGAGTGGCTCCGTAAGAAGCATCTCAAGGTCCTGGAGTGGCCTAGCCAGTCTCCAGACCTGAACCCAATAGAAAATCTTTGGAGGGAGCTGAAAGTCTGTATTGCCCAGCGACAGCCCCGAAACCTGAAGGATCTGGAGAAGGTCTGTATGGAGGAGTGGGACAAAATCCCTGCTGCAGTGTGTGCAAACCTGGTCAAGAACTACAGGAAACGTATGATCTCTGTAATTGCAAACAAAGGTTTCTGTACCAAATATTAAGTTCTGCTTTTCTGATGTATCAAATACTTATGTCATGCAATAAAATGCTAATTAATTACTTAAAAATCATACAATGTGATTTTCTGGATTTTTGTTTTAGATTCTGTCACTCACAGTTGAAGAGTACCTATGATAAAAATTACAGACTTCTACATGCTTTGTAAGTGGGAAAACCTGCAAAATCGTCAGTGTATCAAATACTTGTTCTCCCCACTGCACATTTCCTCTCATGTGTAACGACTTTCAGGTAACCTTAGCGAAATTAGCTAATTATCAAGGTCAATGTTTTAATTTGAAAAGTAACTCAATTACTTTTGCTCTGAGTACTTTAAATTAGCTACTTTTTACTTTTACTTGAGTCTTTTTTTTACACTATTAAAGT
Organism: Thymallus thymallus; assembly: GCA_023634145.1. Lineage (NCBI taxonomy): Eukaryota > Metazoa > Chordata > Actinopteri > Salmoniformes > Salmonidae > Thymallus > Thymallus thymallus. Next base: position 11,782,940 of record CM042384.1, on the reverse strand, counting down.
AACAATAGTTCTACTTGAGCAGGATATTTCACTACTCTTTCCACCCCTACATTTGGAATGCAGATAACCTCTTCATCTATATGAACAGGACCCTCCATGTTGACCAGTGGGCTGCTGGGGGTCTAGATTCGGCCGCTACACACACACAGGGTCAATACATGTTAACACACTAAACAAAGAAAGTATTCCTGGTAACCTAATAGCTGTGTCTTGAATTTAATTATCTTCACGTCAATAACATTGGTCTCTGTGGGGGGGTTCTTATATACAGTAGGTCTACAGTTCTCACACCTTGTATGGTAGGTGGTAAACACACAAACGGACAAAATTGCATGCACACACATACTGTACACGCACACATACACACACACACACACACACACACACACACACACACACACACACACACACACACACACACACACACACACACACACACACACACACACACACACACACACACACACACACACACACACCTCAATTAGCCCGACTAACCGGTGCATAGCCTCGCTACTGTTATTTTCACTGTTATTACTGCTTTTATTTCTTTACTTACCTATTGTTTACCTAACACTTATTTGACTTAAAAACTGCATGGTTGGTTAGGGCTTGTATGTAAGCATTTCACTGTAAGGTCTACACCTGTTGTATTCGGCGCACGTGACAAATAACATTTGATTTGATTGGACACACACACACACACACACACACACACACACACACACACACAGAAGCAGTCAGCTGTTCCATTTGACCGTGAAAAGGGGGACTGTTCAACAGTCAAGACAATGGGCATCATTGACCAATCACTCACAGTCAGTAAACAGCCAAGCAGCATCTCATAGTGTTAAACCCCACTGGTGGTCTGTAATATAGGATGGGCAACATGACCGTCCCATGGAGCTTCTGGAGGTCCTGCTGGTCTCTGTCCCTCTTCCTCATCCTGGCTCTGAACACACACAGCGCATGGTCCACTCCAGATTTCTCCGGTAAGTGTGTTTTTGGCCTTTGTTATTGCTGTTATAGACAAAAAGTGGGGAAAATAAATATAAGTATGGCTCACTCAGCACTACATGCTGTGTAGATAGGAAGCCTTCGTAAGACGCTGGCCGCATCCCAAATGGCACCCTGTACACTCACAGGGCTCTGACCAAAGTTGTTCACTATATAGGGAATAGGATGTCATTTGGGACTGTACATTTCCTTATTTACAGTATCTCCTGGACTTCCTGTGCCAACAAACAGCAGCATCGGCACACCGTTAGAGACAAGATTCAGGGTTACAGGGTTAAAGCACCCTGTCCTCCTCATTGACAATAATGCCATTATAATTCTGAAAATATTATGAATCTCATTTAATTCTCCACATATCACTGATTATGGCCATGCACGACGATCTGTTTCAACACACATATCAAGCAAACGGAATCTAGAATTATAGGCCTGAGTAGTAGTATTTCTTTGTAGTTAAATAAGAATGACATTGAGATGTTAGCACTCAGTGCTCAGTTTATTAAGTACACCACCCGCTTGAGATGATAGCATGGACATACACTCAGTTCTCAGTTTATTAAGTACACCACCCGTTCACCAAAAGGGTTCTTTCATACAGACAGTGACGTGGCAGTGGCTTGCTATATAAAGCAGGCAGACAGGCATTGAGGCATTCAGTTACTGTTTATTTGGCGTAAGCAGCATGAGTCCATGGCCCCATCCTGGGTATCAATAGTACAGGCTGGTGGAGGTGGTGTAATGATGTGGGGATTGTTTTCCTGGCACACGTTAGGTCCCTTGATACCAATTGAGCAACGTTTCCATGCCCCAAAGAATTCAGGCTATTCTGGAGGCAAAGGGGGGTCCGACTTGGTACTAGATGGGTGTACCTAATAAACTGGTCCTGAGTGTATTTGTGTTGTACTGGTTACATCTTCATTGACGAATGCCAGACACATCAGCATGACAACGAACAGAGATGTTACATGATGATTTGTTTGAACAAGATAGACAACCAGTCCATGCAGGGGGTGACCACCACTGACCAGTGTTGCCTTTGTCTGGGGCTTGCCATTGTCACTCTATCTCTATATTTGACCATTACAGGGATCAACATCTGTGTATGGGTGTGAGCTATGAGCTGCTCTAAGAATAGCTCATTGTGAGGGAGAGCCTGGTACTGCCCTACTGTGGCTCTGCAGAGCTGCATGCCATTGGGGAACACAAAGCAGACCCAGCCAGGGAGACACAGACAGGGTCCAGAGTGTAGAAATAGAATGACTAGAAAGGATATCCCTTGTAGTCATTCTATTTCTATGTCCCAGGATATCGCTGTGACAGTAGGATGAGGGCAAATCCAACCATAGAATAAGAATGACTAGAACGGATAATACCCTTTTAAGTCAACATTTTGTCTGTTCTAGGGATTCTATTTCTATAGATCCAACTCTCTTATGAACTCTGTTATCCTATGTTTGTGTATCATAGCACAACAGTGCTCAGGAGAGCTACTACCAGTGTTTGGGACACAACCCTCTTGTAAACAGGGCTGGGTGACCATGAGTACAATAACACAGGACACAGAATGTGTTATGTGTCAAACTATTGGTCTTCACAGATTAAGCCTAGTCCTCGATTATTATTTTTTTTCAATCAATGTAGATTTTCCATTAAAAGTGCTTTTTAGTCCAGGATTTGTCTGTGTCAGGTAAAGGCTTTAGGACATGTCATGTAATTTCATTGTTAACTTAGGAAAAACAAACAAATTCTGTGTTTTGTCGATTTTTTTTATTTGTATGGCAATTTATTTATTACTAACTCTACTTGATTTAGTCTTGCTTCGACAAAACACAAACACAAACAGAAAACACATGAGGTAATGGGAGACACCTGGTGGGGGTTGGAGATAATCATAAAACAGGTGAAAGATCAGGGTGTGACACAAGCCCTGTATGGCTTCTTGGCTGTGAGGTCATCCTTAATTTCTTAAATAGGTTTCATAAACTCTGAACAGTTTGTCAAGCAATAAAAAGCTGATTAAAACCCCTCTCAGGAGATTAGATACAGAGCCTTCAGAAAGTACACTATATACAGTGCATTTGGAAAGTATTCAGACCCCTTGACTTTTTTTGGAATGAGACTTTTTCCACATTTTGTTGTGTTACAGCCTGAATTTAAAATTGATTAAATTCATATATTTTTTTCACTGGTCTACACATTATACACCATAATGTCATTAATTAAAAATGAAAAGCTAAATTAGTGTTCAACCCCTTTGTTACGGAGTATACAATTATCTGTCAGGTGAGCAGTGAATTTCAAACACAGATTAAACCACAAAGACCAGGGAGGTTTTCCAATGCCTCCCAAAGAAGGGCACCTATTTGTACATAGGTAAAAAAAAAAAAAAAGCAGATATTGAATATGCCTTTAAGTATTGCCTTTAAGCATAATGGTGGCTGCATTATGCTATGGGTATGCTTGTAATAGTTAAGGACTGGGTAGTTTTTTAAGGTTTAAAAAGAAACAGAACTTAACAAAGGCAAATCCTTGAGGAAAACCTGGTTCAGTCTGCTTTCCAACAGACACTATGAGATTAATTCACCTTTCAGCAGGACAATAACCTAAAACACAAGGCCAAGTATACACTGGAGTTGCTTACCAAGAAGATAGTGAATGTTCCTGAGTGTCTGAGTTACAGTCCTAAATCTGCTTGAAAATCTATGGCAAGAATTGAAAATGGTTTCCTAGCAATGATCAACAACAAATTTGACAGAGCTTGAAGAAATTTCTAAAGAACAACAGGCAAATGTTGTACAATCCAGGTGTGCAAATCTCTTAAGAGATTTACTCAGAAAGGCTGACAGCTTTAATCGCTGCCAAGGTGATTCTAACTTGTACAGTATTGACTCAGTAAGGCACTGTATGACAGGTAGTTTGTTTGACCAGTGTTATATTGTACTGTTAGCATTTGGCTGAGATTGCCTGCCTCTTAAATGTAAAATAATTTACAGTACAATATTTCACCATAATAATCCCTGTCCTTTATTCATAGGGCCTATTTATTTGAACAATTTCTATGTGCAATTTATGCTACATTTCTTGAGAGGTAGAGAATTCAACCAAAAGCATTGACAATTGTCAGGTTGATCTTTGAGGTCTAAGTCTCATCTCTATGCATACCATCTGTTTCTTTTCAGTGTACCTTCAAACAATCCTAAGAAACCACACTGCTCATGCCTGTGATGGAGACACCCTGTCTATCAAGTGTCCCTCCAGAACCTCTGTGTCCGTCCTGTCGGCGTTCTACGGACGCCGTGTCCCCAGCAAGAACTTATGTCCCCCTGCAAACACAAACATGACCGAGGACAACACTGGATGCACTTCCTCTGTCGCTATCCAGGTACAGTACTTTGCCACACAGAGTTGTCCTCTATTAGTGAAAGCAAAACAGAAGCCAACTTATCAGCAGTTGTCAGACATTTGCTCCACAAGTTGATCATTTATGAAAATGTTACTCTTCACTTAAAAAATATTCATCACATACTGTCAGGAATTACTACAGCAGTGATTTAATAAGTTGTGGGATTGAACCTGGGTCTCCGGTATGCCTCAAGACTCTTTGTCTGCTGAGCTAAAGCCTTTTGATGAGTCACCTTGCCCGAGACCTAAGGACTTGCATGTAAATGTGCATATTTTTATCTCACTCAGACACTGTTGTATTGTCCCTGCAGAAAGTGGTGTCAGAGTGTCAGGACCGGCGTTCCTGTCATATACCTGTCATTAGCCCAGTGTTTGGTCAGGACCCCTGTCCCCTCACCAGCAAGTACCTCATAGTGTCCTACAAGTGCCGCCCAGGTGAGACTATTACACAGGGTTTGATTATGTTAATACAAACTGTCATAAACTGTGGTTGTGAATTTAGGAGACAAAAGATCTCGAATAGTACTCCACAACTGGATACATCAGGAAATGTATCATCAGAGACAGAATTACATTTGTCTGTTTCTATTTAACTGAATAGAATAATATTATCTAATTCTATTGAAATATACAGTATTATACAATATGTTTGTCTGTGATCGATACTGTGGTTTTTATCTTTCAGAGCACCACCGTACTAGGTTGGTGTGTGAAAACGAAAGACTGAGGCTGGTGTGTAAGAATAACACTGTCCTGGCTATCTACTCAGCTACATTTGGCCACCTGCTGCATGGGAGTCCCAACTGTCCTCAGGAAACCTCGCCACAACCTGACATGGGTCTGAAACCATAGTCATTGGTCTGAAACAGGGAGCTAAAGTGTCATCTAGTGATCAAATACTAGGATGAAATAATGTTAATTTATCAATACATCATCAATAGTGTGTGTTACTATGTTACTTACTGCATACGAGTAACACATGAGTAGGCATGAAGTACATGGATATACCCTTGACCTATGCATGTTTTCAACCTCTATAGCCTACTGTATATCCGTCAGACCAGGATAAAATACCTATCTCGAATACTTGTGCTTTATTAAGCTTGGAGTTTGTGCTTTTGGGACTAGTCCGTTGGCTCCTTTGTACCAGACTATATCAAGCACAGCTCAAGTATTTGAAACTATTAAACTTATTTGACCCACGTCTGATCAGAGTATGCATCTATCCTTCAGAGTGTCTGTCACCATCTGCCCTGAGGAAGGTGTCACGCAGGTGTCATGGCCGAGCCAACTGCTCAGTGCTGGCTGACACTCAGAGCTTTGGGGACCCATGTTTCCCTGGCACCAGGAAGCACCTGAGAGTGTCCTTCACATGTGGTGAGTGACTGGAGGTCAAAGAGCCACTACCATGTGAGACACACAAACAGCATGTTGTCTATAACCCACAGTCGAATCAATTAACCATTAGCCATCTTTGAGCTGTGAACATCATAAGATTTGGAGTTCTGAAGAAAGAGTCTTTCATATCATCTTGTTTGTTTCCATGGTCTCACCAAATTACAGAGAAAATGTTTCAGGAGAAATTGATCAAAATGATCCCTCTTTTGCCCACCAGTTCCTCGATATCTCTTGGAGGATGTGGGACGGAGCGGATCAACATCAGACCCTTTCTTGATCTCAGACTACACACATGGTAAGACACTTACAAATACATGTATCCAAGTAAATGTAGCTTTAGCTCAGCTACTAGCTGTGTAATTAGGTCGGTGGACAATATAATTTGCAGCCGTTGGGCAGAAGGCACAGTAAGTCCCCTCTCATCTGCAGGAGGCTGGTACACTGGCCCCGGCGTCATCAGGCCTCAAAACGTGCTTTATACCAACTCTCTGGAAATTTTTGACAAAATACTGGGTAGGTCTATTGTTTGCTGTGTGCATGTAGGCTGGTTACTCATTTGCAGGGCCTCTTTGTACTTTATTTAATATTCCTTGTCTTACTTAATGATCAGCAGGCACCAATCATTAGCCTGGTCCCAGATCTGTTTGTTCTGTATAGCTGTAGGAGTTAGCAAGACAGCACAAACAGATCTGGGACCAGGCCAACCAATTGTAACTCTCTTGATTGTATAGCTGTCAATATAGGCTTTGTATTCTATCCTCATTGAGAAATACCATGCTAGTGTGTCATCCCTCCACCCACAGGTCTTCCAGAGAGAGTGGCCCTCTACTTTGTCTCAGGGATCTGCGCCGGTCTAGTCTTCCTGCTCTGTCTGTTCGGCCTGCGCTCCGCTGTGGTGAGGGACGTCAAGGACTTGGCAACAGAGCTGGGGGACGAGTTCAAGGCCAGCCGCAGACCCCGCCGGGAAGTCATGGAGGACCAGTATGACGACGACACCTCTGATGCCTCCTCCTTCCGCCGCCTCACCCAGTCCTACCGTGCGGCGGATATCTTTAGTCCAGCGACCATGACGGTGGAGATGGTAGAGAGGGAGGGGGAGGAGAAGGAGATGCCAAAGTTCGGAGACATCTGGCCCCACAGGGACTCCAGCCCATACGCCATCCATAAAATAATAGGGAATAGAATCGAATATCCATAAAATGAAAGCCTGCAGTGCCTGAGAATCCACAGGAGTAGAGTAGAATAGAATCAAATTGGATCGAATATACATAAAATAAAGGCCAGCAGTGTCTGAATATCCATAGGTATTTTATTGTAGTGTATTCTATACTATACATAAGATAAAAGGCCTGCAAGAATCCACAGGGAAGCTCTGGGAATAGACAGCAGAACCACATTAATCATGGACTGAAAATTAATATTTAAATGAATATTTAGTAGACATTATTTTCTTGTCATTTCATGTGATGTATCTTTCCTTATATACTGAGTGGTTCGAGTACTGAATGCTGATTGGCTGACAGCCGTGGTATAGCACGGGTATGACAAAACATGTATTTTTACTGCTCTAATTACATTGGTAACCAGTTTATAATAGCAATAAGGCACCTCGGGGGTTTGTGGTATATGGCCAATATACCACGGCTAGGGCTGTTCTTAGGCACGACGCCTTATTGCTTAATTATTGTACGTTGTATATGATATGGTGACCTAACCTCATTATTTTCAGATAACTGGAGTGAAGCACACAGACAATAAATTCAACATGTTTTTGGTTGGTGGGTTTCAATAAACGTAATAATGTTTTGCCTAGAAGTTTTGGGAAATCGTAGGACAAATCAACTGTTTCTTTGATTTAGGCCTTTTTTGTACAATTAAATTCCATACATTGGTGATATTCATGTAGCCTACAGTAAACTGTCCAGTAGATGACGCCATCCTCAAACATAGTATAGGTCCAGTACATGCTATGGTACGGTATACAGACCTCCATTGTTCTCACTGTTTTTCTCATCCACATTATTAATAATCTTACTCCAGGTAAGATTAGTTGGCCATTTTCTTTTTGAATGCATGGATCCAAGAGCTTTGTCAATGTAGTCCCTAATTAGGTACTGTATTGGCCTAGGTAAGTGTATAGAGGCTAAAGGGTTTTTGTGGGCTCATTACGTATGGTATGATCAATTCACACGCACAAACAGGTTTTATGATGATCATAATGATATTCCATTGACTGTTCTGATGTAGCCTGTCTTCTTTCCCCATCTGACCCCGTCCATACTTCTCTAAAGAAAGTATCCATGCGCAAACTCTGCGAAGACCACATGAGCGAATCGGTACATTACATCATTGGTCGCAAGTGCCGAGATTTCGAGTTTATGTAGCCACTGAATGGCTAGCTAGCCTGACACTGAAGAGGAGAGAAAACAGCACTGCAGATAAGGTGCCACGATGGAAGAGTTACTAACAATATAATTACATTATTATCAAAAGCTAGCTAGCTAACGGTAAATAATTATGGCGCCAGCATTTTGATTCGCACAGCTAGCAGCACGCATTGTGTGTGTGCGCGCGCGCATAACAAACTTTAATCCAGGACCAGACCAGCAATTGGAACATAGTATGCAGCCTACCTCTTGCACCAAATGATTGACCCGGCTAGTTAGGTTTCTACATAGCTATCTTGCTAACTACACGGCATTGGCTGCCAAGTGGTTGATGGTGGAATTCGATAGCTACCTAACGTTAGCTAGCTAGCACTGCCCCCCGTCGGCAGCTGTCACCCGGAAGGCCGCGGGTCGGGTGGGGATTGAACAACTTTCCTTGTCTAAAACGTCTGGATGGACCGAGTAAATATAGCAAGTTGCCTTTAACTACCCCACTTATCTTGCTAAATATTTATATATTTATACAGCTGATAATGGATTCATCTTTGGCCTTCGGACGTGACGAGCAGTGTTTGGCAATATCCTTTTAAAAGTCTGTGCCATTTTCTTTATTTGCTTTTATAATCTAGTTCGCTTAATGGTAGCTAGCTAACGTTAGCTTGCTAAACTGTTTAGGTTTGCTTGCGTTTTAATGTAAACAAACAGTACAGTTTGTGTAACTAATAATGTCTTGCAGGTCAAACATTTGGTTGTGTTACTCTGAATATTTCCGATGTTTATTGATTTGATAACCCAGCTAGCCTAGTATTTACTGAACTAGTTAGATTGGAATGCTATGTTCAGCAGTGCATGCCATGGTGGAATGGCAACAGCCTAACGTTACTAACGCTTGCTTTTTGGTTCAGTTTCCAAAACAATGTACCTATCAATGTAACCAAATAACCCATACAATCTATGGACATGATGCCTTACTCTTTGAGGGTTGTGCAAATGTACAGCATTTTGTTTATTCAATGATACCGCATATTATAGCATTATACACATTTTCCATTATTAATAACAATTAGCTGCATTTGAATAATTTCACAACAGTGTTGAAATAGTTAAATATTTGTTCACGAAATCATAGCCAATATTCTGGTCACTAGGCCTATTTCTAGTTTTATGGTAAAGTTATAGCCTGCCCTGGTCTGTGTCCCTGCCCTCTCACGATTGCTTGCTGCTGGTTCCTTAATAGTGATGTTCAAACTGTAAGAGGACAGGAGCTAAGGCTGTCTGGTCAGAAGGAGCCCAGGCTACTGTCACTGATTGAGCGCTCTGGGGAGTTTATGTAAGTACTAACAATAGAGAACTGTGTCTGAAATGTAATGTTCATTCATATCTAGGGCTGTTGCGGTGACCGTATTACCTCCAGACCGGCAGTCATGAGTCATGACCGCATTCAAATTACATGTAACCGTTGAGTCATGGCAATCTTTTTACGCACTGGACATGCGTTAGTAGTACCCAACTCGGTAGTACTGTCAGGTCGCTAATGGCCTGGTACTCGGCTCTGTTGTCCAACTAACCACTCTGACATCAATGCTATTTCAATCGAAAATCATATCAAACACTTGTCATGAAAACAGTGCCATACCTCACTGTAATTGATCAATTTGAAGGAAGAAGTTCAACAATAGGTTGAAACTGAGTGGAAAACATGGTCGTTGTGGATGTGTTTTCTAAGCCAAAAACGAAGAAATGGACAGCCCTTTCTAAGGTGATGATTAATTGGTGTAAAACACCCATACGCTTAGGCCTATGTATGACCCCAAACCCGTAAACAACCCTGAAATAAGATAATGGTTGTGGCGTTATACAATAGGTAGCCTAATAGCCTACCACATATTTTGGCATTTGAAAATGGCGCCGGAGGGGAAGGCTGTCGTTTTACAGCCTCTTAACCAACTATGTTATTTTGTTATTTTTTTGTGAGTTTGTAACTTATTTTTTTAACTTGCTGCCACTGTCTCTTATGACAGAAAACAACTTCTAGTCATCAGAACATAGATTACTGACCTCAAACTGGAATGTTTTTTTTCTTTAACAAGTCGGACATACTGCTTTCTCGTGAACTGGCCCAAACCCTGTCATCTTCGTGAAGGAAAAACAGAGAAAAAGGGGGCAGAGGTCGGGCTGCCATCTGAGATTTCGCAGGCGAGTGACTAAACCCCCACTTCCATCCATTCTATTGGCCAACGTGCAATCATTGGAAAATAAAATGGATGATTTAAGATCAAGGATATCCTACCAACGGGACATTAAAAACTGTAATATCTTATGCTTCACCTGCTAGCAAGTCTTCTTGCCATTATTCGTCGACACCTTCATCGACTCTCCACTGTCCGGTTAACCCTCGTTGGCTGGCACGGTAACATCTACCCGGCTTAGCGAGTAGCCACTTGCTAGCAGGCCGGACAAATCTCTTTCTCCGGCTGATAGCGGGCCACTACTGTGAGGCATATCCACGGACAGCCATTAAACTGTTCTCGCACACCTTCTCTGCTGTGGTTTGTCCTGCTGTATCCAACTCTTTTTCCGTCTCTGGCCAGCGGGCCCGTGGCAGACGCGGACGGCTATCCACTCCGCATCCGTTCTGACACGCGGCAAACCGGCATGACGCTAATGTACTCCATTCCGCAATTGCTCCATTTAAGAAATGGCAGCTCTTCGGCATGTATTTAAGCCATTAGACAACTTAAACTTCAAAGCCGACCCCGCTACAGCTGCCGTCGAAAGATTTAATCCGTCGAAAGGTTTTTCCAGCCTCTCTGCTGTTTTGTTTATCTCTCAGCAACCGGTTGAGGACATCATCCGCACAATGAAAGTTTCTACCTGTACCCTGGGCCCTTTTCCTACAGCCCTGGTGAAAACAAACATCAGCGCTCTAAATCCCCTAATCAGCAAAGTCATCAACCATTCACTCCAGGCTGGTCATTTTCCATCTTCTCTTAAAACTGAAAAAAAATTTGACCCTGAAGTCCTTGCCAACTACAGGCCGATTTCCAACCTCCCATTTCTGTCCAAAGTTCTGGAAAAAGTAGTTGCCGCCCATCTCCAGGATCATCTAAATTCAAACTCCCTCTTTGAAAAATTTCAGTCCGTTTTCCATTCAGCCCATAGCACCAAAACAACAGCTCTGGTCTGACTCACAAATGACCTGCTGATGGCGGCTGACACTGCCTCACCATCACTCCTCATTCTACCGGATTTATCTGCAGCTTTTGACACAATTGACCATAATATCCTCTTTCAGCGCCTCCACCACACTATTGGACTCTCTGACTCTGCCTTGAGATGGTTCCAGTCCTACCTGTCTTGAAGAACAGAGTATCTCTTTGGGAGGTGCAAAGTCTCGGACACACACGATCGCTTGTGGTGTCCCTCAGGGGTCGGTTCTCGGCCCCACTCTGTTCACCCTCTACACTCTTCCCCTCGGGCAAATCATCGACCAGCATGGAATATAATTTCATTGCTATGCAGATGACACTCAGCTATATATAAAAACTGACCTTACCTCATCTGCAGTCTCACTGTCATCATCATCATCATCACTACCGTCATCACAATCATCAATGAGCTCCTGCCTTGAGGAGATAAAGGTATGGATGAAAGCAAACTTCCTACAGCTAAATAGCTCCAAAACAGAAGCTGTTTTAGTTGGCACACCACATCAGGTCCAGTCATCCCCCATAACCCACATCACCTTCTCTGGTCAAAATATACCGCTATCATCGGCAGTCACCAACCTGGTTGTAAGATTTGATGCTCACCTCACATTCAGCATCTGTGTAAGACCTCCTTCTACCACCTCAGGAACATTGCCAAACTCCGCCCCACGCTTTGCATGTCAGATGCTGAAAAACTTGTCCATGCCTTTGTCTCCTCAAGGCTACTGCAACGCTCTCCTCATTGGGACTCCTAGAAAGAACCTTCAAAAACTTCAATACATCCAGGATCCAGCCGCTAGGATCCTAATGAAGATATGAAAATACGACCATATCACACCCATCCTTCACTGGCTTCCTGTCTCATACAGGATCGACTACAAAATCTCCCTTCTCACCCATCAGTGCATCCACAGAAACACCCCTTCCTACCTGAAATAATTAATTACACCACAAAAACCTCTTCACGCAACCTCCGCTCTGGAAACAATGCCCTTCTTCACCACCCCAGAACCAAGCTCCGTACCATGGGGGATTGGGCCTTCTGCTCAGCCGCTCCGTGCCTGTGGAACTCCCTCCCTGACCATCTAAGGGCCCCACAAATCACGGACTCTTTTAAGAAAGGCCTAAAAACCTTTATTTTTCAGAAAGCATTCTTGTAATTTAACTTTTTTGCCTATGTTTTGCCTATGTTCTGTTTTAATCTTGATTCATTCTGTAGCACTTTGAGATTGTTTTTAATAATGATGCTCTACAAATAAAATATTATTTATTTATTATTATTATTATTATTATTGAGGAGTATACCACCTCAGTCATTGGCTTCATCAATAAATGCATCGACAATGTCGTTCCCACAGTGACCGTACGTACATATCCCAACCCGAAGCCATGGATTACAGGGAACATCCGCATCGAGCTAAAGGGTAGAGCTGCCGATTTCAAGGAGCGGGACACTAATCCGGAAGCTTATAAGAACGAACCATCAAATAGTCAAAGCGTCAATACAGGATTAAGATAGTCCTACTACAACGGATCTGACGCTCGTCGAATGTGGCAGGGCTACCAGACGAGCTAAATGCCTTTTATGCTCGCTTCGAGGCAAGCAACCCTGAAGACTGCATGAGAGCACCAGCTGTTCCAGACGACTGTGTGATAACGCTCTCGGTAGCCGATGTGAGCAAGACCGTTAAACAGGTCAATTTTCACAAAGCCGCAGAGCCAGACAGATTACCAGGACGTGTACTCAAAGCATGCGTGGACCAACTGGCCAGTGTCTTCACTGACATTTACAACCTCTCCCTGACCGAGTCTGTAATACCTACATGTTTCGAGCAGACCACCATAGTCCCTGTGCCCAAGGAAGCAAAGGTAACCTGCCTAAATGATTGCCGCTCCGTAGCACTCACGTCGGTAGCCATGAAGTGCTTTGAAAGGTTGATCTTGGCTCACATAAACCGCATCATCCCGGATTCCCTAGACCCACTCCAATTCGCATACTGCCCCAACAGATCCACAGATGATAATCTCAATCGCACTCCACACTGCCCTTTCCCACCTCGACAAAAGGAACACCTATGTGAGAATGCTGTTCATTGACTACAGCTCAGCCTTCAACACCATAGTGCCCTCAAAGCTCATCACTAAGCTAAGGACCCTGGGACTAAACACCGCCCTTTGCAACTGGATCCTGTAATTCCTGAGGCAACAACACATCTGCCACGCTGATCCTCAACACTAGGGCCCCTCAGGGGTGCGTGCTTAGTCCCCTCCTGTACTCCCTGTTCACCCATGACTGTGTGACCAAACACGACTCCAACACCATTACTAAGTTTGCTGACGACACAACAGTGGTAGGCCTGATCGTCGACAACAATGAGAGCTCATAGAGAGGAGATCAGAGACCTGGCAGTGTGGTTCCAGGATAACAACCTCTCCCTCAATGTAAGCCAGACAAAAGAGCTTATCGTGGACTACAGGAAAAGACGGGCCGAACAGAGGGTAGTGCGTGCGGCCCAGTACATCACTGGGACCAAGCTTCCTGACATTCAGACTTATATACTAGGCAGTGTCAGAGGAAAGGCCAAAGAATTGTCAAAGACTCCAGTCACCCGAGTCATAGGCTGTTCTCTCTGCTACCGCACGGCAAGCGGTACTGGAGCCTAGGACCACAAGGCTTCTTAACAACTTCTACCCCCAAGCCATAAGATTGCTGAACAATTAATCAAATGGCCACCGGGACTTTACATTGACCCCCCCTCCATTTGTTTTTACACTGCTGCTACCCACTGTCTTATCTATGCATAGTCACGCAATGGACTCTACCCACACACTCACTGGACTCTACCTACACACTCACTGGACTCTACCCACACACTCACACATACTACACTGACACTCCAACACACACATATATATATATATATATATATACAGTGGGGAGAACAAGTATTTGATACACTGCAGATTTTGCAGGTTTTCCTACTTACAAAGCATGTAGAGGTCTGTCATTTTTATCATAAGTACACTTCAACTGTGAGAGACGGAATCTAAAACAAAAATCCAGAAAATCACATTGTATGATTTTTAAATAATTAATTTGCATTTTATTGCATGACATAAGTATTTGATCACCTACCAACCAGTAAGAATTCCGTCTCTCACAGACCTGTTAGTTTTTCTTTAAGAAGCCCTCCTGTTCTCCACTCATTACCTGTATTAACTGCACCTGTTTGAAATCGTTACCTGTATAAAAGACACCTGTCCACACACTCAATCAAACGGACTCCACACACTCAAACAAACAGCTGTGTAAGGACATCAGGGATAAAATTGTAGACCTGCACAAGGCTGGGATAGGCTACAGGACAATAGGCAAGCAGCTTGGTGAGAAGGCAACAACTGTTGGCGCAATTATTAGAAAATGGAAGAAGTTCAAGATGACGGTCAATCTCCCTTGGTCTGGGGCACCATGCAAGATCTCACCTCGTGGGGCATCAATGATCATGAGGAAGGTGAGGGATCAGCCCAGAACTACACGGCAGGACCTGGTCAATGACCTGAAGAGAGCTGGGACCACAGTCTCAAAGAAAACCATTAGTAACACACTGTGCCGTCATGGATTCAAATCCTGCAGTGCATGCAAGGTCCCCCTGCTCAAGCCAGCGCATGTCCAGGCCCGTCTGAAGTTTGCCAATGACCATCTGGATGATCCAGAGGAGGAATGGGAGAAGGTCATGTGGTCTGATGAGACAAAAATAGAGCTTTTTGGTCTAAACTCCACTCGCCGTGTTTGGAGGAAGAAGAAGGATGAGTACAACCCCAAGAACACCATCCCAACCGTGAAGCATGGAGGTGGAAACATCATTCTTTGGGGATGCTTTTCTGCAAAGGGGACAGGACGACTGCACCGTATTGAGGGGAGGATGGATGGGGCCATGTATCGTGAGATCTTGGCCAACAACCTCCTTCCCTCAGTAAGAGCATTGAAGATGGGTCGTGGCTGGGTCTTCCAGCATGACAACGACCCGAAACACACAGACAGGGCAACTAAGGAGTGGCTCCGTAAGAAGTATCTCAAGGTCCTGGAGTGGCCTAGCCAGTCTCCAGACCTGAACACAATGGAAAATCTTTGGAGGGAGCTGAAAGTCCATATTGCCCAGCGACAGCCCCGAAACCTGAAGGATCTGGATGGAGGAGTGGGCCAAAATCCCTGCTGCAGTGTGTGCAAACCTGGTCAAGAACTACAGGAAACGTATGATCTCTGTAATTGCAAACAAAGGTTTCTCTACCAAATATTAAGTTCTGCTTTTCTGATGTATCAAATACTTATGTCATGGAATAAAATGCAAATTAATTATTTAAAAATCATACAATGTGATTTTCTGGATTTTTGTTTTAGATTTTGTCACTCACAGTTGAAGAGTACCTATGATAAAAAGTACAGACTTCTACATGCTTTGTAAGTGGGAAAACCTGCAAAACCGGCAGTGTATCAAATACTTGTTCTCCCCACTGTGTGTGTATATATATATATATATATATATATATATATATATATATATATATATATATATATACATATATACACACACACACACACAAGCATATTGACGCCGCACACACTCACACACACACACTCTCCCACTCTTCACATATGCTGCTACTACTCTGTTTATTATCTATCCTGATTACTTAGTCACTATTACCCCTACATATGTAGATATTACCTCAACTACCTTGTACCCCTGCACAATGACTCGGTACCCCCTGTATATAGCCTCGTTATTGTTATTTTGTTGTTACTTTTTATTGTTTTATTTTTACTCTTTCTTGAACTGCATTGTTGGTTAAGGGCTTGTAAGTAAGTATTTCACTGTAAGGTCTACACCTGTTGTATTCGGTGCATGTGACAAATAATGTTTCATTTGATATTACGCACGGCAGAGAAACAGATTTAAGATGTCTTCGGTACATAATTGGTCTAGCCTCTACTTTCTATCCATGAGCTTGGGAGAGAATGTAGGTGATGCTGTTGGTTCATTGATGGTGCAGGGTAGCATACAGAGTTAAGCCCAAATCAATCAAAAATGTTTATTAAAAAAAACAAAATATATTAATGCACAGGAGTGAAAGAGAGAACAGACCGCCGCAACCGTCTACGGCGTCATAGCTAAATTCTTTATTAACTGCTCGGGTGTACTAGCTACAACTCTCCTCACGTTCGTAACATAACTGCTTAGCGCACGCAGGTACGGTGGCTCCCGTAGAACATATATAAAGTGAGCCAAAAGGAACACAATGATAATTCACAAGGGCTACATAGTGAACATAACAAATATAACTGTTTATTATGGATTTTCATGATTATTAAGTTGGCACTACGCAGTGTATGTGAATTAACGCTCTACTCTCGCGCGCGCATTTTATTTCGGCTTTAACCTAAAATTATAATGAATTTGTATTTCATTTGGAATTGCCTAGTAATAGGGCCTATTTTATATTTTCATAATTAATAGGCTGACACATTACCTTTATCTACAGAAGAAACACACGTTGGTGAGATACAGTGGGGAGAACAAGTATTTGATACACTGCCGATTTTGCAGGTTTTCCTACTTACGCAGCATGTAGAGGTCTGTAATTTTTATCATAGGTACACTTCAACTGTGAGAGACGGACTCTAAAACAAAAATCCAGAAAATCACATTGTATGATTTTTTTAAATAATTAATTAGCATTTTATTGCATGACATAAGTATTTGATCACCTACCAACCAGTAAGAATTCCGGCTCTCACAGACCTGTTAGTTTTTCTTAAGAAGCCCTCCTGTTCTCCACTCATTACCTGTATTAACTGCACCTGTTTGAACTCGTTACCTGTATAAAAGACACCTGTCCACACACTCAATCAAACAGACTCCAACCTCGCCACAATGGCCAAGACCAGAGAGCTGTGTAAGGACATCAGGGATAAAATTGTAGACCTGCACAAGGCTGGGATGGGCTACAGGACAATAGGCAAGCAGCTTGGTGAGAAGGCAACAACTGTTGGCGCAATTATTAGAAAATGGAAGAAGTTCAAGATGACGGTCAATCTCCCTCGGTCTGGGGCACCATGCAAGATCTCACCTCGTGGGGCATCAATGATCATGAGGAAGGTGAGGGATCAGCCCAGAACTACACGGCAGGACCTGGTCAATGACCTGAAGAGAGCTGGGACCACATTATCAAAGAAAACCATTAGTAACACACTACGCCGTCGTGGATTAAAATCCTGCAGAACACGCAAGGTCCCCCTGCTCAAGCCAGCGCATGTCCAGGCCCGTCTGAAGTTTGCCAATGACCATCTGGATGATCCAGAGGAGGAATGGGAGAAGGTCATGTGGTCTGACGAGACAAAAATAGAGCTTTTTGGTCTAAACTCCACTCGCCGTGTTTGGAAAAAGAAGAAGAAGGATGAGTACAACCCCAAGAACACCATCCCAACCGTGAAGCATGGAGGTGGAAACATCATTCTTTGGGGATGCTTTTCTGCAAAGGGGACAGGACGACTGCACCGTATTGAGGGGAGGATGGATGGGGCCATGTATCGCGAGATCTTGGCCAACAACCTCCTTCCCTCAGTAAGAGCATTGAAGATGGGTCGTGGCTGGGTCTTCCAGCATGACAACGACCCGAAACACACAGCCAGGGCAACTAAGGAGTGGCTCCGTAAGAAGCATCTCAAGGTCCTGGAGTGGCCTAGCCAGTCTCCAGACCTGAACCCAATAGAAAATCTTTGGAGGGAGCTGAAAGTCTGTATTGCCCAGCGACAGCCCCGAAACCTGAAGGATCTGTATGGAGGATGCAAACCTGGTCAAGAACTACAGGAAACGTATGATCTCTGTAATTGCAAACAAAGGTTTCTGTACCAAATATTAAGTTCTGCTTTTCTGATGTATCAAATACTTATGTCATGCAATAAAATGCAAATTAATAAATTACAAATCATACAATGTGATTTTCTGGATTTTAGATTCCATCTCTCACAGTTGAAGTGTACCTATGATAAATATTACAGACTTCTACATGCTTTGTAAGTAGGAAAACCTGCAAAATCGGCAGTGTATCAAATACTTGTTCTCCCCACTGTATATCTCTTCTCTTTCATTCCTTTCTGGAGCGTGCAGAGAGAGTTGCTGTCAGCAGTTTAATGAAATATGTTTTGTTATGAAAACATGTTACTACAGATGTTCCCGAACAGATTTCACTTTGTTTCCCAAATTAAGAACTGGGTAGCTGCAGGAACAAGGTTGGAGAGCCCATGGCATACAGAGTTTGAGTGGAATATCACCTGCACCTCAAACAGTGGTTGATGTGTAGAGTGAAATAAGTGTTCTTATAAGCCCAGACATTTCTATATGCAATCCCGTGTGAAAGCAGAGTTTTGATGGTTGCCTCTAAAAAGGTGATCCCATCTTTCTACTGCTTCTATATTTATTTCTCAGTTGTGAATATTAAGCACTGATCTGCTATAAAACCGCTATATATACCTGGCATGATTTAAAAAACAAACCAATTGAAGGCGGCCTCCATTTACTATTCTAGTGCATACGGATGACATCTTTTTTTTCCCCCTGACCCTGTTCCTGCCAATTTAATAACTGGCCATTCTAAATCTAAACAAATTTGACATATTAGCAAAGACGAGGTTAAATTGAGAATAGTTTGATCGGTGAAAATATGATCGCGTGATGAGAGAACAGCGTGTACAGCCTGAGGCAAGGAGCAGAGCGCATGCTTTATTGCTACTTTTTCATATCATCAATAGCCTATAAACTGAGTGTACAAAACATTTAGGAACACTTGCTTTTTCCATGACAGACTGACCAGGTGAAAGCTATGATCCCTTATTAATGTCACTTGTTAAATCCACAATCAGTGTAGATGAAGTGAAGGAGACAGGTTAAAGAAGAATTGTTAAGCCTTGAGACATGGATTGTGTATGTGTACTATTCAGAGGTTGAATGGGCAAGACAAAAGTTTTTTATGCCTTTAAACGTGGTATGGTAGTAGATGCCAGGCGCACCGGTTTGAGTGTGTTTTTCACGCTCAAGCTTCCCATGTGTATCAAGAATGGTCCACCACCCAAAGGACATCCAGCCAACTTGAAACAACTGTGGGAAGCATTGGATTCAAAATGGGCCAGCATCCCTGTAGAGTCTTGTAGAGTCCACACCCCTGACGAATTGAGGCTGTTCTGAGGGCAAAAAGGGGTGCAATTAAATTATTTATTATACTTTTTTTCAATGTAGATGTTCCAAAGGTGCGCATCAGCGGCTTGTATGCGTGGAGGCCTGGAGATGCTAAACGTGTTTACGTTAATTAACAGTCAATTACCGTGAGACCGGCAGTCTCAATTACCGGCTGACGAATTCTCATGACTGCCATAGCCCTATTCATATCTGTCTTTCTCACACAGATTGGGTCGACAAACATGGACATAATGATGAGTTGCACTCAAGTGTTCAGGTTTATTTTTGTTAAGTTGTGTGTGTACAATTTGAGATGACACATTGCATTGCAAAACCTCTTCCTCTCCGACTGCTACTTGTAAGGCATTTTGCTTTTGCGAACCATCTCTACAAGACTATCTGCAGAATGACCATACCGATGTTGGCCTTTATGTTGTGTATAGTCTACCTTGAATAACAAGGTTGCGTCATTACGTTTTTAGCAGTATAATGTTTGAGGGTGGGTGATAATTCACAGGTATGCCTCTAGAGAGACAGTGCAGCACTACAGCGTAAAGCAAAAGACTTCCGTGCATCATGCCAGAAAGAGCCTGAAATGATCCGAAGTGCCCTGGCTTTGTCCTGATGGGAGTTCACTGTCAAATGCATGCAGGGCATTTATTACAAATCTCAGATAGCCTAGTGGTTTTCATGTTGGAATATAATGTTGATATACAGTAGTCTACTGCCAAAGTGGCTTTTTCTGCAATCAGATGTTTCAGTGTGAAGTGAAAAGTACTGAACTCATGTTGTTGCTAAGTTCTTAATATGAACAGGAGCAAGCAGAACAGCCACAGTCGTCTCAAAGTAAGGCCCACTGTTTACAGCCAGCACATGAGGAGGTCCTCAGCTGCCAGCTCAAGCACATGGCTGCTTGTTGGATGTTTGTTTAGCGAGCAGTAAGACTCAGGACCATTACATATGGTGTGCGTGGTACAGAGAGAGAAATTAGCTCCAGTACCAGCCACCGTATTATGCCTGCATTCCACCACCATGTACTAGATTCTATGAGAATCGCATGAGAGCTACCTAAATGCATCAAAACTGTACATACTG
Organism: Thymallus thymallus; assembly: GCA_023634145.1. Classification (NCBI taxonomy): domain Eukaryota; kingdom Metazoa; phylum Chordata; class Actinopteri; order Salmoniformes; family Salmonidae; genus Thymallus; species Thymallus thymallus. The sequence goes on along the minus strand of CM042384.1, from coordinate 11,762,198 downwards.
AGCTAAGACCTGCTCTAGTCTGAGTAGTAGGCCTATGCTCTGATAGGCTGAGAGAGGTCCCAGGCCCTGTATGGCTAGCCTATAGTTTGTTACCAACTAGAAAGAAATGTGCTGAAAGTGCTCATAAGGCAGTGATTACCAGGAGAGGTGCCAGGAGGAGGTGATTTATACTTCCAATGGCAAATGGACTTTCAATGAAGTCACGTATTGAATTGATAGTTTCTTGCTGGAATAATGGTTTTATTGTTGATTTTAAATGTAGCCTAAATTACGAGGGGATTAAACATAGTGATTTGATTTACAGTACCAGTCAAAGGTTTGGACACCTACTCATTCAAGGTTTTTTTCTTTATTTTTTACTATTTTCTATATTTTAGAATAATAGTGAAGACGTCAACTATGAAATAACACTTATGGGATCATGTAGTAACCAAAAAAGTGTTAAGAAAATCAAAATATAGTTGAGATTCTTCAAAGTAGCCACCCTTTGCTTTGATGACAGCTTTGCACACTCTTGGCATTCTCTCAACCAGCTTCATGAGGAATGCTTTTCCAACAGTCTTGAAGGAGTTCCCACATATGCTGAGCACTTGTTGGCTGCTTTTCCTTCACTCTGTGGTCCAACTCATCCCAAACCATCTCAATTTGGTTGAGGTTGGGTGATTGTGGAGGCCAGGTCATCTGATGCATCACTCCATCACTCTCCTTGGTCAAATAGCCCTTACACAGCCTGGAGGTGTGTTTTGGGTCATTGTTCTGTTGAAAAACAAATGATAGTCCCACTAAGTGCAAACCAGATGGGATGGCGTATCACTGCAGAATGTTGTGGTAGCCATGCTGTTTAAGTGTGCCTTAAAATTCTAAATAAATCACTGATAGTGTCACCAGCAAAGCACCATCACACCTCCTCCTCCATGCTTCACGGTGGGAACCACACATGCAGAGATTATCTGTTCACCTAGTCTGCGTCTCACAAAGACGACACAGCGGTTGGAACCAAAAATCTAAAATCTAAATTTGTACTCATCAGACCAAAGGACAGATTTCCACCGGTCTAATGTCCATTGCTTGTGTTTCTTGGCCAAAGCAAGTCTTTTCTTCTTATTGGTGTCCTTTAGTAGTGGTTTCTTTGCAGCAATTTGAACATGAAAGCCTGATTCACGCAGTCTCCTCTGAACAGTTGATGTTGAGATGCGTCTGTTACTTGAACTCTGAAGCATTTATTTGGGCTGCAATCTGAGGTGCAGTTAACTCTAATGAACTTATCCTCTTTAGCAGAGGTAACTGTGGGTCTTCCTTTCCTGTGGCGGTCCTCATGAGAGCCAGTTTCATCATAGCGCTTGATGGTTTTTGCGACTGCACTTGAAGAAACTTTAAAAGTTCTGATGGTCTGTCGTTTCTCTTCTCTTTGCTTATTTGAGCTGTTCTTGCCATAATATGGACTTGGTCTTTTACCAAATAGGGCTGTCTTCTGTTTACCACCCATACCTTGTCACAACACAACGGATTGGCTCAAACGCATTAAGAAGGAATTCAATTCCACAAATTAACTTTTAACAACGCATACCTGTTAATTGAAATGCATTCCAGGTAATTACTTCATGAAGCTGGTTGAGAGAATACCAAGAGTGTGCAAAGCTGTCATCAAGGCAAAGGGTGGCTACTTTGAAGAATCTCATATCAAATATATTTTGATTTGTTTTAACACTTTTTTTGGTCACTACATGATTCCATATGTGTTATTTCATAGTTGTTAGGTGTACTACTCACTGAACCATTTCCAGCTAGCCTTTTTGGAAAGGAGTGTCCAGACTCCACACATTCTGACAAGCAGCCAGGGTTGAAACATTTTCCACAACTCCAGAGTAATCACATTTCCTGTTAGAGTTGAAAGGATGTGTGGACATGTTCTGCCGAACCTGATGCTTTGGCTGCTGCTACACAGTCATTGTTAGGGAGTGAAACATGACCTACATTAACCCACATAACAGCTCGGACAAACTCTCCATTTGATATGGATTAAAGCTCAGGATTGTAAGCATTTCCATATGAGGTTAAGCTCTGTTTTATTTGAGTGTCTTGCATGGATTTCAATTGGAATCGACTTCAGTTTGCTGATTCTTTGGCTGTTGCTTTGTCGTCATCAAGGAGAGAAGAATATGACCCTTTATTAACCCACATATCACAGCTCTGAAGCTCTAATAGACCTAATCATTTACATTTCGTTTCATTGCGCTTGCATTTCAATGTCTTGCGTGAAACAGCAATAGTGTTTCGGGCTAAGTTACGTAAGTTCTGTTGAAATGTGTTTTTTCCTGTGAATTATTATAAAAAAATGTCTCTTGCTCACTATATTGCATGAGGTTTTATGCAAATTGGATTAAATTAAACTTCTTCGTGCTGTATCCAAATATAATTTCTTCCTCTCCCTCCAGGTTGGGTGTTTTGGCTAACCCTGATACTGTTGTGTCTTGTCCGGTACCTCAGTTGTCCATACCCATCAACAGTCATTTTCAGATAGTGCGACGTAAGTGAACATATGGTTTCTCTAAGTTATCCTTTGAGGCTAATTTCCATGTATTTTGTAATGCAGCCTAAGTAAATGTTTTGGAAATGTTATTCCAAAGTTGTCAGTCAAAGTTATTTGTGATTCAGAGCCCCTCTCTCTCTCTAAAGCCGGCAGGCATTTACACTTCACATTCCTTAACTCCTTACCATAGTAGCAGTATTTACTCAAGTCCAAGGTGCTTTCTTTTCTCTTGCTGGACAACATTTAAAAGTCAACAGCTAGTAGAAAGAGCCTATTGGAACCTTCTCACGACATACCTACCTTCTCTTTTTAACCGCTTTATTTCAGAGGTCGAAGAAGCGCTGCTCATTGACTTACCATTAAAAAGTAAGACTTTTCTCCTCATACTTCAGTTTAAAAAAAATGTGCATCCGCCTTGATAGGAATTGTTTCTAATGGAGATTTAGTATAAACAACGGATTAGGTTGTTGATATAATAGGAGCTTATTTGCAAGACCAGTGTTGTGGCAACAATACTTCAATAAAAACATTTCAATCATTTGTTACAGAGCTCTACATCCAATTTGGCTACATTTCTAGAGCATGTAATGCACCGAACTCCATGCCTGGTCTCTGCAGCTTTCTTTGCTTGCAAAAGTTGGTCATGAGTTGCCTATGGCAATGGGGCAATCTGCAGTCGGTTGAAATGGCTCACTGTTTCCAAATCACTGTTTACGTAATTTTGTGCAGATTGGGTAAACATGCATGTAGACATGGGCATTGTCTCCATGTCAATGGCATATTTTTGGTGAATGTAACTAATATCCATATTGTCTGCATGTCACTCCTGCCTGCCTGTGTCACACATTATGTCCAGCAATAATTGCCCCTTGTGGTTAAAGTGTATTGAATTGAATGGGTCTGTGGTGACCATAAGGGGAGTCAATGGTGAATGTGTTTGTTTGAATGAATGTGTGTTTTTTACTGCCCCTCCAGCTTGCATTAAGATACGTGTCATAGGGGAGAAAGCCCCAGAGCTGGTGCTGGAGCTCCAGGACGATGAGCGCAGCCAGTCTTTCTTCTCCCAGGTGAAGAGAGCCAAGCGGCAAGGTGAGCCAGTTGCTCTCTTTTTTTCTTCTCTCTTCTCTTCTATTCTCTCTCACACTGCTCAACAGTGACATACCGTACTGACGTCCCTACTCGCCGGGGACATGTATTATTCACTTACACTGCTTAACGTTACTGATATCACTCTACATTCTCTTCTCTCACGTCTAACCCAGGTCTGCCGGTGACATTCCTCAGCTATGTTTAAGGTCAAATCCACCTCTCAAGGTGGCAGTGGCAGCCACCGAAATGCAACCAGAGTACCTAGTAGTACCAAGAATCTCTGGTGTTGTTACGAGTGCCTTATTTGATAGTTTCTGGTAGCCGTATGATTTAGCTGTGGTTGATGGGCCACTCAATGTGGATTGTGGATTATGTTAATTAGATTACACGTATCAAATGATTGGTGTCCACTTTCGTCATAATCTATCACAGCCAGAAGACTTAGTGGCTCATCACTCTTTTATAGATGCATTGTACATGGAATAATGTTTTACCCCCCAAAAGTGTTTAAAGTGGAAAATACAATACCTTTCTCACTGATTGCTCACTCATTCACAACACCCAGTCCTGAAATATTGACAAAGATCTATTTGAAAATGGAGTGGCTGCCTTGCAGAATTCTCTGGAATCCTCTTCCCTATAGCAAAACAACCAAAGCTTCTGCGAATGTGTGGGATTCTTTACTTTACTGCTCCATCTGCTGCCGCAGCATATCAAACACAAGCAGGACAGACAGGCAGTCTCAATACCGATTTAATGTTGTTTTTTCATCATAATTGCGAACGTTGGCTAAGCAGGAGGCAGACAGGCAGTCAAGTTGTAGTGTTATTTTTTCAGTGTTTATTGTGGTTAAAACGTAGATAGTTTGACTGAGTCCTGTGTGTGCTACTGCAATATCCTTAGTTGCAGAAGACAGAGAAGGTTGTGGTTGTAGCCTACAACCTAAATTAGCCTACAAAATATATTTTTCAAATGTTTGTTCAAAAATGTTTAGAAAATATGAGGCAGAGATGTAGGATACATCATAATTTCGATCAAATTGGTTGATAGGAAGGGTTTAGAAGAGGGTGAGTAAATTTTAAAATATGAAGAGGGGGATGTGTGCGTCAAGAACACACGTGCAGAATGTGATTTGGTTCTTTAGCTCTGGGGAAGAGTCTACCAGGGGGTGGGTTTGTTACCTTTGGTCGAAAAGCCTTGGCCATTATAAATACAGGTCCTGAAGCAGTTTGGCTAGATGGGGGATAGAAATTGTTCAATATGACAACCTGCCCCTCTAGTTTGAACACTTACTGTCCGTGTCAATGGTTGCCTTGGCATCGCTGGTTAATGATTGAGAAAGCCCACGGTAAAAAGGTCACACTGACAGTATAGTGCACTACCTTTGACCAGGGTCTATAGGGCGCACTATATAGGTAATAGGGGTGCCATTTGGGACGCCGTGTCATAGCGAGCTAGTAGAAATATAGCAACACAGCCTCTTACATCAACCAGCTCCTAGATACCACCCAAACAAACTACTCTCTGTCTCTCTGGCTGTGTCCCAAGTGGCACCATATTCCCTATGTCGTGCACAGATTTTAGCCAGTGGCAATTTGGATCCCTATTTAGCTTTTGCAGGAGCATGAGCAGCATCTACTCTTGCTGGGGTCCACATAAAAACACAGAACATGGAAAGTAACAAAACACTAATACACTGATAGACAAGGAAAGTAATTTTTCAGTTTGCTTGAGTAATTGGAGATGGAAGGGAATTCCATGGGATCATAGCTCTGTATAAAACTGTGCATTGCTGTGAATTCTTTTTGGACCTGGGGACTGTAAATAGACCCATGGTGGTATGTGAGCTGAATGTTATTTGATTATGCAGGAAATCTGGAATTTGTCTTAGTAACATTTCTCATAAAAACTGCATGTTGTTGATGTTAGTTCTGTATGTGTAGTTAAGGGCAAGGCGTGCTGCTTTGCTTTGAGCCAGCTGCAGCTTTGCTAGGTCTTTCTCTACCGCACTTAACCATATTACCCTCCCCATCTTCACAACAACTTTGTCAGTGTGATTTGCCTATGATAATTGGCCATCCAATTTAATACCTAGGGGTTTAGCTTCCTCAACTTGCTCAATGGTCACACCCTTTATTTACAACTCCAGTTGAGGATTAGTCTTATTTTTAGATGTATTTAAGACCAGTTTATTATTAATCACCCTTTCTGATACTAACTCTCAGTGAGCTCACTGGCCTTGGGTGCTGACATGTAGAGTGTGCAATCATCCGCATATACAGTTGAAGTCGGAAGTTTACATACACCTTAGCCAAATACATTTAAACTACAGGTCTACAATTTTTTTTCCAGAGGTCTTGGCTGATTTCTTTTGATATTCCCATGATGTCGAGCAAAGAGGCACTGAGTTTTGCCTTGAAATACATCCACAGGTACACCTCCAATTGACTCAAATTATGTAAATTAGCCTATCAGAAGCTTCTAAAGCCATGACATCATTTTCTGGAATTTTCCAAGCTGTTTAAAGGCACAGCCAACTTCTGACCCACTGGAATTGTGATGTAGTGAATTATAAGTGAAATAATCTGTCTGTAAACAATTGTTGGAAGAATTGGTTATGTCATGCACAAAGTAGATGTCCTAACCGACTTGCCAAAACTATAGTTTGTTAACATGAAATCTGTGGAGTGGTTGAAAAATTAGTTTTAATGACTTCAACTTAAGTGTATGTGAACTTCCGACTTCAACTGTATAGGCATTCTAGCTTTGCGTAAGACCAGTGGCAAAATACTTTCTGGGTCTATTGGATAAATAACTCTCCAACCATGTGATGGCAGGTGGAATAGCCTTCATTTCTCAAAACATTCCTGTCTTTTCTTTAGATGTTATCCCTGTATTGCTACTGCTGTATCATCAAAGGAATTATTTGAGTTTCAGATATGGCCAGTATACAGTCGTGGCCAAAAGTATTGTATCTCCACAAAGTTGCTTCAGTGTTCTTAGATCTTTATGTCAGTAGTTACTATGGTACACTGAAGTATAATTACAAGTATTCCATAAGTGTCAAAGGCTTTCATTGACAATGACATTCAGTTTATGCAGAGAGTCAATATTTGCAGTGTTGACCCTTCTTTTTCAAGACCTCTGCAATCCGCCCTGGCATGCTGTCAATTAACTTCTGGGCCACATCCTGACTGTGGGTTTTTGTTTGTCCACCCGCCTCTTGAGGATCGATGGGATTAAGGTCTGGGGAGTTTCCTGGCCATGGACCCAAAATGTCGATGTTTTGTTCCCCGAGGCACTTAGTTATCACTTTTGCCTTATAGCAAGGTGCTCCATCATGCTGGAAAAGGCATTGGTCGTCACCAAACTGTTCTTGGATGGTTTGGAGAAGTTGCTCTCGGAGGATGTGTTGGTACCATTCTTTATTCATGGCTGTGTTCTTAGGCAAAATTGTGAGTATGCCCACTCCCCTGGCTGAGAAGCAACCCCACACATGAATGGTCTGAGGATGCTTTACTGTTGGCATGACACAGGACTGATGGTAGCGCTTACCCTCTCTTCTCCGGACAAGGTGTTTTCCGGATGGCCCAAACAAACGGAAAGGGGATTCATCAGAGAAAATAACTCTACCCCAGTCCTCAGCAATCCAATCCCTGTACCTTTTGCAGAGTATCAGTCTGTCCCTGATGTTTTTCCTGGAGAGAAGTGGCTTCTTTGTTGCCCTTCTTGACACCAGGCCATCCTCCAAAAGTCTTCGCCTCACTGTGCGTGCAGAAGCATTCACACCAGCCTGCTGCCATTCCTGTGCAAGCTCTGCACTGGTGGTGCCCCGATCCCGCAGCTGAATCAACTTTAGGAGACGGTCCTGGCGCTTGCTGGACTTTCTTGGGCGCCCTGACGCCTTCTTCACAACAATTGAACCTCTTTCCTTGAAGTTCTTGTTGATCCGATAAATGGTTGATTTAGGTGCAATCTATCCAACAGCAATATCCTTGCCTGTGAAACCCTTTTTGTGCAATGCAATGATGACGGCACGTGTTTCCCTGCAGGTAACCATGGTTGACAGAGGAAGAACAATGATTTCAAGCACCACCCTCTTTTTAAAGCTTCGAGTCTGTTATTCTGACTCAATCAGCATGACAGAGTGATCTCCAGCCTTGTCCTCGTCAACACTCACCTGTGTTAACGAGACAATCACTGATGGCATGATGGCAGCTAGTCCTTTTGTGGCAGTGCTGAAATGCAGTGGAAATGTTTTTGGGGGATTAAGTTCATTTTCATGGTAAAGATGGACTTTGCAATTCATCTGATCACTCTTCATGACATTCTGGAGTATATGCAAATTGCCATCATCAACACTGAGGCAGCAAACTTTGTGGAGACCAATACTTGTGTCATTCTCAAAACTTCTGGCCACGACTGTACACACTGCAATTATTGGTACTACACACTATGTACTATGCAGGTTGCAACTTGTTCAGAAATTCTGTCTTATGTAACTCAGAGTACATTTCTCTTGAGTGATCCAGCGCTGCCGTCAAACCCAAGGTTGTCTCTCTTTTTTTTCAGCCGAGTCCAAAAGCACGCAAATCAAAGCGATGGATCCCATCGTACCGGCTCCCATAATGCCGTCTCCTCGCAATGTTTCTGCCCCCGTCCCACCCATCCCTCCACAAAGAGGGATCCAAAAAGCTGTCAACTCTCACACCAAGCCCACCGGCGTACCGCCACCGCCTCCCAACCTCAACAATAGCTCTTCAGCTAACCAGACCTGCACAGGTATGGATACATACATAATATAGTCAAAACTGAATGATTTAGTTAAATTTGATTGCATTTATAAGGAGCTCAATGCGCTTGACATTGTATAAGGTAAACTCACCTTGTCCCTCACTTACACTGGGGAGCCAAAAGTTTGGAATATTACTCATTCAAGGGTTTTTCTTTATTTCCACAATTCTTTACATTGTAGAAATAAAAGTGAAGACATCAAAACTATGACATAACACATATGGAATCATATAGTAACCAAAAAAGTGTTAAACAGATCAAAATTCTTCAAATAGCCACCTTTGCCTTGATGACAGCTTTGCACACTCTTGGCATTCTCTAAACCAGCTTCACCTGAAATGGTTTTCCATCAGTCTTGAAGGAGTTCCCACATATGCTGAGCACTTGTTAGCTGCTTTTCCTTGACTGCGGTCCGACATCCCAAACCATCTAAATTTGGTTGAGGTTGGAAACAAAAATCTCAAATTTGGACTCCAGACCAAAGGACAAATTTCCACCAGTCTAATGTCCATTGCGTGTATTTTTTGGCCCAAGCAAGTCTCTTCTTATTGGTGTCCTTTAGTACTGGTTTCTTTGCAGCAATTCGACCATGAATGATTCACACACTCCTCTGAACAGTTGATGTTGAGATGTGTCTGTTACTTGAACTCGGTGAAGCATTTATTTGGGCTGCAATCTGAGGCGGATAACTCTAATGAACTTATCCTCTGCAGCAGAGGTATTTCTAGATCTTCCATTCCTGTGGCGGTCTTCATGAAGCTGGTTGAGAATGCCATGAGTGTGCAAAGCTGTCATGAAGGCAAAGGGTGGCTACTTTGAAGAATCTCAAAAATAAAATATATTGATTTGTTTAACACTTTTTTTTTTGTTACTACATGATTCCGTATGTGTTATGTCATAGTTTTGATGTCTTCACTTTGATTTTACAATGTAAAGAATAGTGCAAATAAAGAAAAACCCTTGAATGAGTAATATTCCAAGCTTTTGGCCCCCAGTGTATGTCTAGCACCCCCCTGTGTGATTGTAGTGCAACCATTTTGCACCACATAGTTCACCATACATCATCACACAATACAGTGAAGAGGTGAGGAGTGAATCATCAATACTTGTTGCATACAAAGGTTGAATGATCCAGTGAATGTCAAAGGGTTTCTCACATCGGAATCTTTCCATCTCAGCAGATAGACGGGACCCAGCTCTCTCCCTGGCCACAGACTTTGGTTTCGAGGACAACTTCAACCGCTCCCTCAAAGTGGAGGACAAGAAGAACCAGCAGAATCGCATTGTGCCCCCCCGGGAAGCCCCTCCAGTTCCCCCTCTACCTCCACGTAAAGGCTCATACACTCCCTCCAATCCTCTCCCCCCCGCGCCCATCCCCACCTCCAAAGACAGAGCCTCGTCCATACAGGCTAAAGATGCTGCTTTCGTCACGCCTGCCAAAACCGAGTGAGTGGTATCAGTAGTCCCATAGTATGCCCATCCTATTGGAGATAGTTCTGTAGGGGAAAAATATCTTTATTTGGCTTCTATTGGTGTCAGAGGGCCTCTCTTCATCATTGTGTTGTCAGAGGGCCTAGATCAGTGGTTACCAACCTGTTTAGAGTCAAGATCACTTTATTAATTCAAAAGCAAGCCAAGATCTTTTAAACATGACTTATAAAACATAAGCATATGCAACATTAACAAATTAAAAACAGTTCTTTAGCAATGATGTTGGTGCAGTAGGCTATAGGCCCAATACATTATCACTGTATATTGGCTATGCTTGAATTGCCTTGCCAATGTTGTTCTTAGACCATTTTGAAATTATATTGCAACAGTTTTGGTGTATGATCAAACTGTTAATAGATCATTTGTTCAATTACTTGTGAGGCACAGCTGAGTGAGCATAATAATTGACTTTTATTTTATTTTACTGGACTAATGGCCTGCATCTGATTGTCAGTCGGAGAGAGCAGCGGTAAGGCTGTTTCTCACCCGACTCACCGTCTCTCCTCCCTCCCTCCCTTCCAGCTGATGGTCGAAACTCAAGTCACACTGCATTATTTCTGCCTCATGCACCAATTCATGTTGCTACTCCTATGACCAGAGAAAGTAAAATATTTCTTGATTATAAAAAAAAAAAGTACTAAAGCCGCTAATGATAGCGCAAGCTTACCGAAACACTTCGCTATAGTCATTCATTGCAGCTGCAGTGCTGGTTGTAGCGTGAGTGGAAGTAAGCAGAATGCACATTTTATGGCTTATAAAAAGTGTTGAACAAAGTGTTTACAGTGCTGAATAACTTAAACATGAATGTACTGTATGCAGAGTTCTACCTTCAGACACATGATTTTCTATTGAAATGTTTGGTGATCGACTACGAATGCCTTGGAGATCAACAAGTAGATCACTATCAATCGGTTGGTGACCACTGGTCTAGATCATGATTTGAAGGCTTTACACCCTGCTTGGAAAATAATGTAGTGTAAATACTGTGGTGATTAATCATACTTTTCTGATCTTGCAGTCTTAGGACTACAGTGGACCGGCCCACCTCGTGGAACGACAGCCCCACCACCAACAGCATGCGGAACGCCATGTTATCCACTCAGGCCGGCCAGAGAGAGTACCTCATCAAACACCGCCTGGGCAAGAAGGAGAAGGAGTATGTGGACATCAAGGACTTCAGGTGAGTGCCCGTTGGTTTGTATGGGTGTGGGTGGGGGTGTCTGTGACCAACTGGTTTCGAACCCAGGTCTCCTGTGTGCCACAAGTGAAACACTAGGAATTACCTTGGGGAGCTTATCCAAGTCCTCAGGTCTCTGGCAAGGTAACTTCACACAAGCGTGATTTATTGAGCCAGCTCCATTACATGTGCTCCCCTGCAGTAGCCAGTTGTGATTCTGGACAGCAAATTGAGGAGATCGATTGAAAGTGCATCACCCTTTTAAATTCTATTCTGGTGAGATGATATCAGATGTGCCTATTTAGTTATTATACATTGTTCTGTAGGCTGTAGTTTTTCAATGTTCCAATGTCAAAAATGTTCAGGATCCTGCATTGGACTAAAAAGTACTTTCACTCACTGAGCCGTAGTCCCTATTCTTACCTGCAACCCTTATCAGCCTACACCCTAGCACTAAACTCACTTGTGTCTCTGTTCACTTAAGCATGTGAATGTCTATATAAGACTGTTGTGTGTTTCAGATTGTTTACTGGAACATGGAATGTGAATGGCCAGTCCCCAGACAGCAGTCTAGAGCCCTGGCTGTGTTGTGACGCAGAACCTCCTGATGTCTACGCTCTGGGGTCAGTGACATGTCTATCTGAGTATTCAATGTCTTCTACACAGCATGTATGAGTGAATTAACCTGGGTCGTGTTCATCAGTGCACACCGTTGCAAAATGTTTTGCTACGGAAAACGAAAACAAGCAACAAGCGTTTCTTATCGGATAACCTCATGTATTCCCTCCCAGCTTCAGTCCGTTTTCTTCTGTTTGGTGCCTAGTGAATACAACCCAGAATTGTGCAAATAACATCCTTTTCTGAAATGGATCCTCTGAATGTCACGTCATTAATGATGAATGGACTTAGTTAGTTATAACCTAGATCTCATTACATACTCTAAAGAGTACTTTTATGCACTTTCCCAAGCATGAGTGGTGATTGCATTTTCCCAAGCATTGTAATGCTGACTTCCCTGTGCATTCTGGGTGCTGTAGTTTCCAGGAGCTGGACCTGAGCACAGAGGCCTTCTTCTATCTGGACTCATCGAAGGAGCAGCTGTGGGTGGAGGCTGTGGAGAGAAGTCTTCACCCCAAAGCCAAGTACAAGAGGGTGAGTCATTGAGAAGTCTCTTCTCATCTTCAGTGGAAAACAGGAATGGTTCAATCAACTCAACTAAAATACTAGAATATTACGTTCTTGTAATTATGTAAAACAATTACTGTAATCACACACTAATCAATAGCAGCAGATGCCCTTATCAACATATTTTGTTCATTCTCACATATTATTTGGATATGAATGTCCTCCGCAATGGATGCTTCTGTCCCCGCAGGTGCGCATCATCCGACTAGTGGGCATGATGCTAGTGGTGTATGTCAACAAGGTGCACAAGAATCAAATAAAAGAAGTGGCTGCCGAGCAAGTGGGAACTGGCATCATGGGAAAAATGGTACGAATGAGTCAAATCAACTAAGAGGAAGTGTTCTCCTTTTTGTCTCCGATCAACTTTATAACTTTATACAATTTATAGATAGGTATACAGAACAATATAAAATACACTGAACTAAAATATAAACACAATATGTAAAGTGTTGGTCCCATGTTTCATGAGCTGAAATAAAAGATTGCTGAAATTTTCAATACGCACAAAAAGCTTATTTCTCTCAAATGTTCTGCACAAATTTGTTTACATCCCTGTTAGTGAGCATTTCTCCTTTACCAAGGTAATCCATCCACCTAACAGGTGTGGCATATCAAGAAGCTGATTAAACGGCATGATCATTACACAGGTGCACCTTGTGCTGGGGACAATAAAAGGCCACTCTAACATGTGCACACTCTCTTGTCACACAACACAATGCCACAGATGGCTCAAGTGTGCAATTGTAATGCTGACTATTCATTTCTCTACTATTCTCTACTATAAGCCATTTCCAACGTTTTAAAGAATTTGTCAGTGAGTCCAACCGGCCTCACAACCGCAGTCCACATGTATGGCGTTGTGTGGTCGAGTGGTTTGCTGATGTCAACGTTGTGAACAGAGTGCCCCATTGTGGGGTTATGGTATGGGCAGGCATAAGCTACGAACAACGGACACAATAGAGATAACGTGATGAGATCCTGAGGCCCATTGTCGTGCCATTCATCGGCCGCCATCACCTTGTGCTTTAGCATGATAATGTATGGCTTCATGTCGCAATGATCTGTACATAATTCCTGGAAGCTGAAAATGTCCCAGTTCTTCCATGGCCTGCATACTCACCAGACATGTTTGGAATACTCTGGATCAACGTGTGCAACCGCATGTTCCAGTTCCCGCCAATATCCAGCAACTTCGCACAGCCATTGAAGAGGAGTGGGATAACATTCCCCAGGCCACAATCAACAGCCTGATCAACTGTATGGAAATGCGACGGAAATGTGTTGCGCTGCGTGAAGCAAATAGTGGTCACACCAGATATTAACATATTTTTCTGATCCACGCCCCTACCTTTTTTAAAAGGTATTTGTGACCAACAGATGCATATCTGTATTCCCAGTCATGTGAAATCTATAGATTAGGGTCTAGTGATTTCATTTCAATTGACAATCCTTCAAAATGTTGCATGTTGCGTTTTATATTTTTGTTCAGTATAGTGTTTTGTTTTTCTCATTGACTCAGTGCACTATATCATGGTTTTGTCTAGATTCCATTTTGCATAACACTCATGCTCTGTACATGTGAATACAGGCAAAATGTAAATGATGGAATATTTAAATTCTTCAATATACTTATAATCTACTACTGCAGAGTGTGTATTATGTTCACATACTGTAAACATTTTAACATAAGAAGTGTCATTTAAACCCATATGGGCTGAGCATCTGTTGCAAGACACTTTGCTAAACAAACAAATCAGTCAAACAACATACAATGTTTTCTATGCCCATTCTAGGGGAACAAAGGAGGTGTGGCGGTGCGCTTTGTGTTCCACAACACCAGCTTCTGCTTGGTCAACTCCCACCTGGCGGCCCACGTGGAGGACTTTGAGAGGAGGAACCAGGACTACAAAGACATCTGTGCCCGCATGAGCTTCCACCTGCTAGACCACCCTCCCGTCACCATCGTCAAACACGAGTCAGTCCCTCTCCAAGACCCATACTGTAGAGTCATAGGCATTGATCCAATGCCCACACTAGCATACCACTTAGTGTGACGCATTGGGCAAAGGGGTTTACAGTAGTCGTCGTTGCTATAAAACATGTAATTCTTTAAGTAGTACATACTTAGTGCTGTAGTGGTTGTGTTATTGAATCCCCAATAAGCAATTCTCAGGTAATAGTAATGTAATTCAATATAATTTCAAATTAATTAGTGGACTGTAAAATAGTAGAGTGTTAGGTTATGTGTAAACTTATGGCATTACTCTAAAACTTTACATGCTGTTGTGTTACAATACATAACTCTTCATCCATTCTGTGGTCCAGTGTAGTGATCTGGGTAGGAGATCTGAACTACCGGTTGTTTATATACGATACAGCTGAGGTCAAACAGCTCATCTCCCACAACGAACTAAGGAAGCTGCAGGAGTATGACCAGGTGGGAATACACACACACACACAATGGGATTTCACAAATTGTTTATGCGAACACTCTAAAGTATAAAGTCCAGCACTGTCATAAATCAGTAACATTTAATAGAACAATAATGAACATAAATCATGTTTTCATTTTAAGTCCTGCACTGTGACAAATCAGTAACAAAAAAAAACAGCAACCATAACAAAAAGAGGGACACTAAATAAAAGTTTAGTATTTCTTCAGGAGAGTTAGGACTTCTGTATTCTGCAATAACTTTGGTGGAATCCCTCCATGTTCTCTTTTATCTCTGGTGATTTATGAGGGTTATAAATACACAAGTTCCTCTGTCTGTCTCTCTGAATAACCTGTGTTATTATTTCCCCTCCTTCCTCTGTGTGAAGCTGAATATCCAGAGGCAGACCAGGCGAGCCTTCACAGACTTCATTGAGGGAGAGATCAATTTCTTGCCTACATATAAGTATGACGCCAAGACGGACCGTTGGGACTCTAGGTAAATGATCCATTATTGAATAGGCATGGTAGGGCCCCCTAACTAGCTCTGTTCCCCTCTTGCCTAAAATAATTTGAAGAGATCCAGGAGGTTGCTTTGGGGACCTTTTGTTTTCCAGGTAAATCACAATCTAAGGTATCTAGGGAGACACTGGGTTGTGTAGTATGCAACTGAACATGTTAAAAACGGAAAATGAAAATTAGTTCCATCTGAGACTAGTCCACGTTGTCCATCACTGTTTCAATCCGCTATCTTTCATTTGGTGCCAAATGAACACAGGCCTTGTGTGAGGTTAGCTGACCTTGTGTCTCTAACCGCTGTCTCTCTGTCTGGGGTTCTCCTGCAGTGGGAAGTGTCGTGTACCGGCGTGGTGCGACCGGATCCTGTGGAGGGGCAGTAACGTGAAGCAGCTCCACTACAGGAGCCACATGGAACTGAAGACAAGCGACCACAAGCCCGTCAGCGCCCTCTTCAGCGTAGGGGTAAGGATCATGAAGCCACTTACTTACTACATTGTCTGTCAGCATCTGGAAATTACATCTGACTGATTGAGGTCGAGGCAGTCAAGGGAGACCTGACATTCACAATAAACAAATATATCTGCTAAGCCAAAGGAGTCCATTAAGTAAAATAGACTTAGAAACTTTGAACATATTATACAGCTCATTGAGAATTATAATATCTAAATTGGCTTAAAATGTGGTTATTCTCAAATAGCGTGCTTGATTATGCTATCTTGAATGAATCTGTGTTGGATCGATAATTAATCTGTGGGTGTGTGTGTGTAACAGGTGAAGGTGGTGAACGAGGCGCGCTACAAGAAGGTCTTTGAGGAGATTGTGCGCATGATGGACAGGATGGAGAACGAATTCCTCCCGTCTCTGTCATTGACCCACAGAGAGGTAAGTAGACAGAACACGCACACATACAGAGCCATGGTTCTCATCGTATTGATTTCCTGTCCAGCATGTCCTCCCCACTGATATGTTGGTTCAGATCAATAAGTGTTAGTTAGCAAGGGTACATCGTCGTTTTGATGCCAAGACAGCCAGTATTGAATCAGGGACTTGTGACAGTGATTTTAAATTCGGGAAAAAATTACCTAAGAAAATCAATATAAGCCTGCCAAGATGCTTGAGTTACTTTGCACGGGTAGAATGGTATGGTCATCTATTTGAATTTTAAACATTCATACTTCGCTTAGATCAAACAAATATTATTGCACTCTGGCTTACTGTTACAGAATGTCTGTTTGTCTGTCCTCCTCTCAACATCTATCTCTCTCCCTCTTGTCCTGTAGTTCACCTTTAAGGACGTCAAGTTCCGCCAGCTTCAGCGGGAGCGTTTTGTGATCTCCAACGACGGGCAGGTCCCCTGTCACTTTGCCTTCATCCCCAAGCTCAACGACTCGCAGTACTGCAAGAATTGGCTCCACGCCGAGCCCAGCGAAGGCTTCCTAGAGCCCAGTGAGTCCCCTTCACTTTCAGCCATGTCACCTACCTTCCACAGTCAGTCACAGGCCCTGCCTGGTAGGATACTTGCACAATGCATCCTTCGCTCCTTCCTTGGTGGGATTTCACTGATCTGAGGATTCACTGATCAATCAGTTGAATATTCTCCTGGAGGAGGGAGAAGGAAGGTCTGATCCACATACGACCCCTGGTCCCTACTCCTTTAATCAAGTTTTTGACATGTATACAATAAACAATATGTTGAAAGTCCTACCAAGCCTGTCAGAGGGCATGGAGCTGCTACCATATTATTTATAAGCCTACCTATCAAATCCTTTTCTTTAAGATTTACATAAGGTGCCTAGGGTCTAGGGGTTGTTTCGCAACTGGACCGAAGAATGCATTTGTATAGCATCTATACTCTGTCATAACCCATTGTGTGCATGTATCTTTTGTTCCCAGTGCTATCCCTCATCAGTTATCATACCACCAGGGCTTTGTTCTTGAGGCATTAAAACGAAAGAACAGATTGAAATAAGGATTTGGCCTACCTGGATTTGTTCAATAAGAAAAGCCCATGTCCACTTTCCATTGGAAAATGTTTTCCATCCTATACCCTAATGAACACTTCCTATCTCTGTCTCTCCCTACCAGATGAAACTTTAGAGATCTTCCTGGATGTGTATGTGAGCAAGGACTCTGTGACGCTGCTCAACTCAGGAGAGGACGCCATCGAGGACATCCTGGTGCTGCACCTGGACCGAGGCAAGGACTACTTCATCACAATCTCAGGCAACTACCTGCCCAGCTGCTTCGGAACCTCACTAGAGACCCTGTGCCGCATGAAGAAACCCATCCGGGAGATCCCCATCACCAAGCTCATCGACCTGGTGAGTGGGACTAGTTAACGTGAAGTTACTGTAGCAACCAGGAAGGACCAAAGTTTGGAATATTACTCATTCAAGGGTTTTTCTTTATTTGCACTTTTTTACATTGTAGAATAAAAGTGAAGACATCAACTATGAAATAACACATATGGGATCATGTAGTAACCAAAAAAAGTGTTAAACAAATCAAAATATATTTTATATTTGATATTCTTTAAAGTAGTCACCCTTTGCCTTGATGACAGCTTTGCACACTCTTGGCATTCTCTCTTGAGAGCCATGTGAGTGCTTCGGAGTGAGTACAACGGCCACTGGCCGCAAAAGGCATGGATTTTTTTAGGGTGCATTACGGCCACAAAAAGGGGATGCCGCTGTGAAATTCAAGGTATTATCAAGTGCTTGTCAAATTGTGAATGAAAGACCGTGTGTACAGCCTGCGCAAAAAACAAAGCAGAGCTTGTGCCTTTCAAGCAACTTTTTTCAAGTCATCATTCGTGTCGCATCATGCAGCCTTACAATGTATTCAAAATCAACACATATAGCCCAACATTTGTAGGTCAACTAAAGTTACATGAATAACTCCAGCATATAGGAGTACCTATTTCTTTGTTAACCACTCAACACAGAATAGCCACATGCGCGCACTCCCTCAAATCGTTTGGAGAAAATATCCTTTCTATTTTATTCAGCTTTGTTAAATTGTATTCTTCATACTATAAAATAATGTAAAAATAACGGCATTGATTGTCTGCTAAATGAACTAGTGTAGCCCAAAGCCATTTGGCATAGCCAGATCAGGACCTAACATAAGGACAACTCAGAGTATGCGATTCCGTTCTTCTGAAATAGACTACATTTTCTTTATATCATGCTTCTGTAGAACTGTAAAATAAATAATGGATTTATTGTGAAGGTGTAGGCTATATTACATGGATTTATTAGACTGTTTAAAATGTAGATGTTACAAAGGTCTGCATCAGTGGCTTGTAGGCTATGTGTGGAAGCCAGGAGATGCTAAATGTGTTTATGTTAATTAACGGCCAATTACCGTGAAACCGACAGTTATTTGCTTGACAATTACCGGCTGACGAAAGTTTGTGACCGCCACATACCTTATCTCCACAGTCTGTTTTTAGAGTGCAGCGAGAATGTTTCAACCTGTGTCGCTGTTTAGAATCTCCAAGGGAATAATGAAGTGGCGCACAGTGTGTACAAATGTCAGTAGGGCATTGACTAAATCTAGGCTAGTCATAGATACTCTGGTCTACTTTACAGTACAAATAGCCTGTCCATGCATTTCAATCTCTGCTATTTTAGATTGTCTATCTATATCCACCTTGGCCCCTGGTGTTAGATTAGTATGCTATGTTTTTATGATCCATTGCATTGCAAATTATCTCTTGCTTCCAATGTTACTTTTCTACTGTCTTTCTTTGCACGGGGACTTTTTGAGTGGAATTTATTTAATGATGCAATCTGTAACTTCTTAGACCCCTGTAATGCTCAAGGAATCAATGCTCAAACAAAAAACACACACAAAACAAACCTCAATTTAAGCTAATCGGTGCTCAATACACTCTTACAGACCCGCTCTCCCAATCCTGCTGGCCTGGGACAATACTTTTAAAAAACCAGAAAGTTACCTACAGATTGCACCTTTTTATAAAACAGCATGTCATTATCATACTTCCTTACTCCTCTGTGGTTACTATTTATCGCCTATCTACAGTATCTTCTCTGTTTTTCTCCTTCCTCATCATTGCCTTGATCATTCCTTTCCAACTCTTCACTGCTATGCTGGGGGCTGCTGGGTGCTCAGGGAGAGGACAGCTACATGGAAAAGGTAAAGTCAACACGGTGTGCCCATTTTTATAGAAATATAAAATGATTAGAATCATTCTATTTCTATGGTGTCCCACTGTCCACTGTAAGGCTATTCTGTTGCCCCGCTGTTGGTCAGCAAAATAGGCAACTCAGGTTTTTTGACTGATGTTGGTTTTTGACTGAACTAATTGACTGATGTCAGTTCAATTATTTGAATTCCATTTCACTCTTTTTTAAATTTTTTAGCTGTGAGCGCAATGCAATAAATCAGATCAAGCCTGAACTGTGCGATGTAGCAGGGAGTTGTAGTTTTCAACAGGCCAGTATTCTACATAGTTTAGCGCAGAAAACGTTGTAATTAACTACAATGACCATATTCCAGTGTGTGGCTACTTGTCTGGTCTGTGTGGCGCAGACACAGAGGCAGATAGAAGATACAGAAGAACGCAGGATAGAGAGCAGCTGCTTCCTGGGTTATCCCTTCCTGAAAATATATGATCTAAGTGACTAATAGTTGGTTTTCAGAAGTCCTAAAATGATGCCTTATTTACTTTGAAGATCTATTAAAATAGTGATTTTTGTCAGACTGCATAGGCAGCAGCTCTATAGAGTTGATGACTTGGAATGAAATAATAAAGTCATCAAATAGGCCTAAAACAAAAGTAATAATAAAGTAATGTTAATAAGTGATCAGCAGTAATGGGCACTCACTACCATCATGGGAATTGTATTCTCTGTTACTCCATTCAACCCACAATGCATATATTGCATTTAATGTCTACAAAAATACTAGATTTTTTTTAATTAACAACCTCAAAAAACACTAATCGCTCAGCACTACTAGCTGTACTAGTCCTCAATCTGAGATATTGGTGGGCCGCATAAGACCGTCATGAAATGTGCATGAGTGCATGTTATATGCTTTATATTTCAAATTGTGCAGGCAATGGTTGAGATTGATAACCCTAAGGCAGTGATAGACCAGAGAGTAGGGCTGGGCGATATGGCCTAAAAATCATATTTTCTCAATGAAAAATCAAAAACTTGATTAAAAATGTAAAATAGTCAGCAATAATCTAAAGTATTCAGGGTGTATGAAATTAGGCTAAAAGCCCCACTAATAATGTGATATTTTTAACTGATGAACAAAAATCACTGATTTGGCTTTCAAGTCTGTCAATGAAAATGCCCTTTTTGTTAAAAAATCTACCAGAACCATGCATAATGCACATTCACTAATAATGACTAACTTCAGGCATTTATAGAAAATTAACCTACATCTCATCAACAATCCCACATGCTAGTGAGTAGCCAGCTAATCTTTATATTTCAAGTTTTGCCAACTTGTATTTATTTGCTAGCTAACATGATAGAACAGTTGAATTGTTATGAACACACCCTTCTGTCCATCTCCAACTGTTTGAACAACATGCTAGCCTGTCCACTTTTTTCAGATGTTGAAATCAAGTGGGCTACCGCATTTCTCAGAATGATAACAAGTGGCCAATTCCTGATATAACCATTTAAAAAAAAAACACAGACTAGACAGCTAGTATATCAGTCTTTGGCTAAAATACTTCTCGCTACAAACTGCATTACTTTTCCAGAATCTGTGTTCATTGATTCTCCTGTTTTAGTGTCTGCTTGCAATTTGAGTCGTTGAGACATACAGTTGAAGTCGGAAGTTAACTTCATTAACTCATTTTTCAACCACTCTACAGATTTCATGTTAACAAACTATAGTTTTGGCAAGTCTGTTAGGACATCTACTTTGTGCATGACAAAAGTAATTCTTCCTACAATTGTTTACAGACAGATTATTTCACTTTTCACTATTCCAGTGGGTCAGAAGTTTACATACACTAAGTTGACTGTGCCTTTAAACAGCTTGGAAAATTCCAGAAAATTATGTCATGGCTTTAGAAGCTTTTGATAGGCTAATTGATATCATTTGAGTTAGTTGGAGGTGTACCTGTGGATGTATTTCAAGGCCTACCTTCAAACTCAGTGCCTCTTTGGGGGGAAAAAAAAGAAAGAAAAAACATTTGTAGACCTCCACAAGTCTGGTTCATCCTTTGGAGCAATTTCCAAACGCCTGAAGGTACCACGTTCATCTGTACCAACAATAGTACGCAAGTATAAACACCATGGGACCACGCAGCCGCTATGCCGCTCAGGAAGGAGACATGCCGCTCAGGAAGGAGACGTGTTCTGTCTCCTAGAGATGAACATGCTTTGGTGCGAAAAGTGCAAATCAATCCCAGAACAACAGCAAAGGACCTTGTGAAGATGCTGGAGGAAACGGGTACATAAGTATCTATATCCACACTAAAACGAGTCCTATATCGACATAACCTGAAAGGCCGCTCAGCAAGGAAGAAGCCACTGCTCCAAAACCGCCATAAAAAAGCAGACCACGGTTTGCAACTGCACATAGGGACAAAGATCGTACTTTTTGGAGAAATGTCCTCTGGTCTGATGAAACAAAAATAGAACTGTTTGGTCTTAATGACCATCGTTATGTTTGGAGGAAGAAGGGGTAAGCTTGCAAGCCGAAGAACACTATCTCAACCGTGAAGCACAGGGGTGCTTTGCTGCAGGAGGGACTGGTGCACTTGAGAAAATAGATGGAAAATGATGTGGATATATTGAAGCAACATCTCAAGACATCAGTCAGGAAGTTAAAGCTTGGTCGCAAATGGGTCTTCCAAATGGACAATGACCCCAAGCATACTTCCAAAGTTGTGGCAAAATGGCTTAAGGACAACAAAGTCAAGGTATTGGAGTGGCCATCACAAAGCCCTGACCTCAATCCTATAGACAATGTGTGGGCCGTACTGAAAAAGCGTGTGCGAGCAAGGAGGCCTACAAACCTGACTCAGTTTCACCAGTTCTGTCAGGAGGAATGGGCCAGACTTCACCCAACTTATTATGGGAAGCTTGTGGAAGGCTACCCAAAACATTTGACCCAAGTTAAACAAATTAAAGGCAACTCTACCAAATACTAATTGAGTGTATGTAAACTTCTGACCCACTGGGAATGTGATGAAAGAAATAAAAGCTGCAATAAATCATTCTCTCTCCTATTATTCTGACATTTCACATTCTTAAAATAATGTGATCATAACTGACCTGACTGGGAATTTTTACTAGGAATAACTTGTTAACTTAACCTGTTTAACGATTTACTGTATACAGTTGAACTTCTCTATTACAGTGAAATGTCTCAATGTATTTGGGTGTACAAATGGCTGATACTGTTGGACCAAACCTCAAATGTAGATAAAGAGGAAGTAGTGATCTCTCAACTTTGTTGGTGTGAGTTTCAGGGGCGTGTGCGTGTGCGTGTGTGTGTGTGAGCAGAGGAAGAGGCGAAGCGAGAGGTTTCGCTCTCGTTAAAATCTGTCCAAAATAAGCCCAATGCGTTTCTATGGGCTTATTTTGAACCTTAGCTTGTTGCCTGCTTTCCCGCTTTTGGGGCAAAGACTCCCATTGTTAGGACGGAGACATGAGCATCTTGTCATTTATATTCAGATCTCTGGTGTAAATGGGAAGGTGCACACAGCAGAGAAGGAACGAAGGAGACAAGACCAAAAAGACAACAAGCAGACATAAATGTTCATCAAAAGGCATTTGGAATATCGCGCAAAAACATACATTTGAATTCATAAAATTAATTGTATATATCACCCAGTCCTACCAGAGAGGAGCCTGGTTTCCACGCGTGCGTTTGTGTGATCATAGAAGGGACACCACGTGTACTAGACTTCAAGCACGTTTCCACCGCAGTACACACGCATCCCAGTTGTCCCTCCACACACACAGACACATACAGTCCTCCTTCCGCACACTCAAGCTCATTTCACAGCAGGTCACCCTATGGTGCACAGGCCTTCACACACATGATTAAGGCTAATGAGAGTTTAGGGAGAAGCAGAGGGGGGTCTGTGCTCAGTTAAGCACCATCAGCTTCACCCATATAAAGCTTTATGTTAATCCCATCTTCACCTTCCATATCTGAGCAGCTCACCGGCCAGTGAAACTGAATCACTGCATGGCTAAACCCACTACAGATGGCACCGTAAGTAGGTAACTGCCAAAATAATGAAAATATTTTAATTGGGCGTTGGGCCACCAGAACAACTTCAATGCGCATTGGCACATATTCTACAAGTGTCTGGAACTCTATTGGAGTGATGCAACACCATTATTCTCCAATAAATTCCATAATTTGGTGTTTTGTTGATGGTGGTGGACAACGCGGTCTCAGTCGCCACTCCAGAATCTCCCATAAGTGTTCAATTGGTTTGAGATATGCTGACTGAGACACACACACACACACACACACACACACACACATACACACACACACACACACATATATATATATATATATATATATATATATATATATATATATATATATATATATATATATATATATATATATATATATTACTCAAAAAAATTAAGGGAACACTTAAACAACACAATGTAACTCCAAGTCAATCACACTTCTGTGAAATCAAACTGTCCACTTAGGAAGCAACACTGATTGGCAATACATTTCACATGCTGTTGTGCAAATGGAATAGACAACAGGTGGAAATTATAGCCAATTAGCAAGACACCCCCAATAAAGGAGTGGTTCTGCAGGTGGTGACCACAGACCACTTCTCAGTTCCTATGCTTCCTGGCTGATGTTTTGGTCACTTTTGAATGCTGGCGGTGCTTTCACTCTAGTGGTAGCATGAGACGGAGTCTACAACCCACACAAGTGGCTCAGGTAGTGCAGCTCATCCAGGATGGCACATCAATGCGAGCTGTGGCAAGAAGGTTTGCTGTGTCTGTCAGCGTAGTGTCCAGAGCATGGAGGCGCTACCAGGAGACAGGCCAGTACATCAGGAGACGTGTAGGAGGCCATAGGAGGGCAACAACCCAGCAGCAGGACCGCTACCTCCGCCTTTGTGCAAGGAGGAGCAGGAGGAGCACTGCCAGAGCCCTGCAAAATGACCTCCAGCAGGCCACAAATGTGCATGTGTCTGCTCAAACGGTCAGAAACAGACTCCATGAGGGTGGTATGAGGGCCCGACGTCCACAGGTGGGGGTTGTGCTTACAGCCCAACACCGTGCAGGACGTTTGGCATTTGCCAGAGAACACCAAGATTGGCAAATTCGCCACTGGCGCCCTGTGCTCTTCACAGATGAAAGCAGGTTCACACTGAGCACGTGATAGACGTGACAGAGTCTGGAGACGCCGTGGAGAACGTTCTGCTGCCTGCAACATCCTCCAGCATGACCGGTTTGGCGGTGGGTCAGTCATGGTGTGGGGTGGCATTTCTTTGGGGGGCCTCCATGTGCTCGCCAGGGGTAGCCTGACTGCCATTAGGTACCGAGATGAGATCCTCAGACCCCTTGTGAGACCATATGCTGGTGCGGTTGGCCCTGGGTTCCTCCTAATGCAAGACAATGCTAGACCTCATGTGGCTGGAGTGTGTCAGCAGTTCCTGCAAGAGGAAGGCATTGATGCTATGAACTGGCCCGCCCGTTCCCCAGACCTGAATCCAATTGAGCACATCTGGGACATCATGTCTCGCTCCATCCACCAACGCCACGTTGCACCACAGACTGTCCAGGAGTTGGCGGATGCTTTAGTCCATGTCTGGGAGGAGATCCCTCAGGAGACCATCCGCCACCTCATCAGGAGCATGCCCAGGCGTTGTAGGGAGGTCATACAGGCACGTGGAGGCCACACACACTACTGAGCCTCATTTTGACTTGTTTTAAGGACATTACATCAAAGTTGGATCAGCCTGTAGTGTGGTTTTCCACTTTAATTTTGAGTGTGACTCCAAATCCAGACCTCCATGGGTTGATACATTTGATTTCCATTGATAATTTTTGTCAGCACATTCAACTATGTAAAGAAAATTATTATTTCATTCATTCAGATCTAGGATGTGTTATTTTAGTGTTCCCTTTATTTTTTTGAGCAGTGTGTGTGTGTGTGTGTGTGTATGTATGTATGTGTATGTATGTATGTATATATATATATATATATATATATATATACATACACACACACACACACACACACACACACACACACACACACACACACACACACACACACACACACACACACACACACACACACACACACACACACACACACACACACACACACACACACATCCTTTAAACCCCCTATACTCTTTTGAGACCTCTCTTTTAAAGTCACTGAGTACTCCTCTTGGTAACCAAAATAACGGGCAACTGGGCATTTGTATACATGACCCTAAGCATTAACTCAGGAACCACCAGTAGAGGTGCGTGGGTGAAATCACTGGTGAAGCCAAGCCAGTAAAAAAAAAAGCCATATTACTCCTTATGTTGTGATAATTGCGTTGCGTGCTCTGTAACCCATTCATTCATACGCCATCGTGATAAAAGGTACAATAAGGCAGAGAAAACCAAAAGTTTGTTTGTTTCATCACAGAACTAAAGAGCTACATCTGTCTGGTGACGTCCACAAAGCAAATATTACATGTGACAAACAGTTACATGACTTACCGCATGGTCCAGCAAGTTAGTGTTTTCTACAGTTGACTAAACAACTACCGATTTAGAACCACGGAATTACTGCAAGTCAGCAGAAAGACATGAGCACTGCCTCCACTATTTCAGGACCATTTCAACTTAAACATTTAAAAATCATCAAATCAACTAGGCTATAGTACAGTGAAAACAAACTTAAAGATAATTCATAACATTTACATTTGATTTGATTTAATAATGATTCAGTGTTGCTAAATTTCATGTGGCTGTCCGTGGTACTGATTTCTGTGTGTTGCGCCCAAGTAAAACATTTTGTGGACTCACCATACTTGCAGACTTGTGGAACGCCAATGCTGTCCTCTCTTTCATGTTGGCCAGCCGGTCTATGGATTTCAGTTTTTGTTGTCATAGTCTAGCAAGCATTTTAGCTAGGTAGCCTAACTTCCTCGCATGGGAAACAATGAGCCAGCTAAGTTAGCTAGCTAGTTAACGTGGTATACCACCCTGCATCCCACTGCTGGCTTGCCTCTGAAGCTAAGCAGGGTTGGTCCTGGATGGGAAACCAGATTCTGCTGAAAGGTGCTGGAGGGCCAGTAGGAAGCACTCTTTCCTCTGGTCTAAAAAAATACAAAATATCCCAATTCCCCAGTGCAGTGATTGGAGACATTGCCCTGTGTAGGGTGCAGTCTTTCAGATGGGACGTTAAATGGGTGTTCTGTCTCTCTGTGGTCACTAAAGATCCCATGGCATTTATCGTAAGAGTAGGGGTGTTAACCCTGGTGTCCTGGCTATATTCCCAATATGGCCCTCATACCATCATGGCCACCTAATCATCCACAGCTTCCAATTGGCTCATTAATCCCCCCTCCTCTACCCTGTAACTATTCCCCAGGTCGCGCTGTAAATGAAAATGTGTTCTCAGTCAACTTATCTCCCGTGTGGTGCAATGGTCTAAGGCACTGCATCTCAGTGCAAGAGGCGTGCGTCACTACAGTCCCTGGTTCGAATGTATCATATCCGGCTGTGATTGGGAGTCCCATAGGGCGGCGCACAATTGGCCCAGCGTAGTCCAGGGTTGGCCGTCATTGTAAATAAGAATTACATATTGAACTTCCATCGTCTCAGGCCAGTGGCACAATATATTAATTTATGGTTAGATCATTATCATTGGCCTGTACAGAGAATTAAGTAAAAACCACAAATCCAAATACACGTCTCCATCCATGGTATGGGCCTATTTGGCTAGCTAGTTACTGCAGGACAACACAAGCAGACCAGAAACACACTCTTTTTCTGACTGGCGTTTTTGCTTTGAATGTGATTTGATTTGTGTGAACCCAATCCAAACTGGCCTCCCTTGGGGGGCATTTAATTATTTTATAACTTTTTTTAATCAAGGGCGGCCAAATGCTTGCTGGCATCAATCAATCAAATGCTACAGTGTGAACATGTCATACTCTTTTGGTCCAGACAGCATCAGATACATGGGCTAAGCATACTGAGACAGAGAGACGCTGTTTCCCTTGCTCTGATGATTTATCTGGTGAGATTCAGCCACTTGTTAATTGAAAGGAAATTATGAAAACAGAGACAAAAAATTCATTATTTTATATATATATTTTTTTTTGTTTGTCAAATATTTGGTGTTGCCTGGCTTCCTTTGGCATCCATGAATACACACCACTGGGAACCACACCTGTGTGGAAGCACCTGTTTTCAATATACTTTGTATCTCTCATTTACTCAAGTGTTTCCTTTATTTTGGCAGTTACCTGTTTCCCTTACTGTACGTTATTTTCACGATGGTGCCGCAAAAATAATGCCCCCTATGTTTTTATTTTTTACGATTTATTCAAACAGCAAATGGGTATACTATGTAACAATGCAGACCAGATATTCAAAACGTTTGGTCCAGGTTGAATCTTCAGTCTTCATATGTTGTTTGAATGAACATTTCTAAAGGCTTTCCCAAAATGTTTTAAATGTTGACTGCAAAGTAGGCCTACCTGGCAAAATTATATCATGAGGATTTTGTATCAATCGCAGGGCATTTGTTTAGCAAACTCTGCCGTACAGTACAAAAACACTGCTAGTCAAACACAACAACCTGTTGCTAGGCACACAATTGAATGAAGGTACATCTTCACCCTCCCAAGTCTTTTTTTAAGTATTATTGTTTCCAGTGGTCTCCTAATGTGGTTTAAGCATTTTTGTGAACTTAGAAAATCAATTTTTGAGAGTGAAAACCGGAAAACTGGAAAAATAAAACTGGCTAAACAGAATTTACCAAAATATAAAAGGGCCCTATAACTGGAGTGAATGTTAAAAATCTCTAACAAAAACACTATTTTTGAGATTGCGCAAAGTAAAAAAATTAATAATAATATCCAAACTATCAATGTAAATATGATATTGTCAAGTTAAAATGTAATTATTTATGTATGGCGGGTAGGCTATTATATGACATAGACTACTAGCATGACAACTCACACTAAATTCTTCCGCAGCTCTGTCGTTCGCTACATACTTTAGTCTGAGACCGCCATCATTGAAGTCGTTTTTGGTGACGAGGGGTACTAGGGGTGTTGTACAAAACAAAGTAATCAGCGATTGGATCGTCTCTATCCAATCAGAGTATCAGAGCCAATGACACATTTTTGTACCAATAAGATGGCCCCGAATGTGTTCACATTCGTTAAAGGATTGGGGCGGGACTCAGATCCAGACTCATTGCGGAGAAGAAACTAACGTCCGTGGTGTAGTGTTTGGCTGGAGCAAGGAGACTGGGTAGCTCGGGAAATTGGCTTCTTGCTCAGCCCACAAATGAAAGATTTCCCAGGACAGTATTCTTTCATTCAAGCCAGTAGCTTTCAGTTGCCACAGACCTGGTGTGCCACTGGCAAATTCACCTGAATGTCGAGCCCTGCAATGGCATGCTAATTTAAAATATAGGCTGTCATTATTAACCTGGCTCTGTATGGAATGTAGGTATATTATGGGACACAGGTCAGGTACAAAGTTGGTGCGACCAAATCATGTGCTGGTGCCATAAACTAAAGAAGTTAGTAGCACCAGTGCCACCTGTTGGAAAAAAAAACCCTGCCCCCCAAATCAACATCCAGGGCCTGATGTATTTGAGTTCTGTAAAAGCCTTTCTTTCTGGTGACCTAACCATAGCCTAGCCTACATATTTCATATAAGCTGCACTCTATAAGCTTAAGGAACAGTAGCACTTTGAGAGGCTCTCTAGCTCTTGATATTTTAGAGTCTATCACTGTGTCCCAGTCCTGTGTCTGTGTGTGTGACCCCCATTGCCAGTGGTTATTTTTGCCCCCACTCCTTGGTTCTCAGGGATCCATTTGCAGCTAGATACAAAACAATGTGAACCGCTCCCAGTAAAATGGCTTTCCTGCAATTCGACCTGACATACAACCCTTGCGATAATCCACTCTAATGTTTCCTACACCTATAATGACGGGCAATGTGCCATATGGAATCATCTTAGGAATGGAATCAACATTTTGATAAATGGCATACCTTTAAATTTTCTTATGTAATGGCACAGGATGAATCTAATAAAATCCTCCCTAGAGAATTATGCAGTTCATAAGTTTATAAATTGACCGGGTAAAGCTGGTTTGTCACATTACTAACGTAGAGACTTTGTGTCAGAATCCGGTATGCTTATGCTCTGACAAAGGTTTTTTTGACCAAAAGTTTCACTTAAATGCAGACTCTTTTCTTCAGTATACTGTGGTTGTGTGTGTTGCCATTATGGTATAGTGTGCCTCTGACATCTTGTGGTGTTCTCTCAGTATAGTATCTATGTTTCTGACATCTTGTGGTGTTCTCTCAGTATAGTATCTATGTTTCTGACATCTTGTGGTGTTCTCTCAGTATAGTATCTATGTTTCAGACATCTTGTGGTGTTCTCTCAGTATAGTATCTATGTTTCTGACATCTTGTGGTGTTCTCTCAGTATAGTATCTATGTTTCTGACATCTTGTGGTTGTGTGTGTTACTTCAGGAGAAGTCCAAGGTGAGCTTCCTTATGGCAGATAGTGCTGGAACGGAGGACAAGCCCTTAAAGATCCCCAAGGAGGTATGGCTGCTGGTGAACCACCTCTTTACCAAGTCCTGCCAACAGGTGAGAGGATAGTTAGGGGGAAATGTTCAAAGTACTATTCTCAAATGCTGTCGCAATGAATTTGGATATTCCTCACAGATGGGGTGACCTTTGTTAGCCTGGAATCCAAACGGAATATCGGTTCATTTCACTGTTGTGTCACTTCACTGATTCTGTTTGGACAGAGCAAAACAGCACAAAATTCAGTTTGTATTCCAGGCTAACCCTTCTAGGCACTATTCTAGACTTAGTGTCTCAGCATCTAAATTATTTTCTACCCTACCCTTATTCCAACGAAAAACAAAATGACAAAATTACCATTATTCCAGGAGGACCTGTTCCAGACACCGGGCCTGCAGGAGGAGCTGCAGAGTATCATCGACTGCCTGGACACCAGCATTCCTGACTCCATCCGTATCCTTGCTCATTTGTCCCAAGTCATTACAAAACCACTGGCCCAGATCCACTAGTAGGCCCAGCCCTGTAACAGGAGACTGTGACTGAGATGCCACCCATCTATATGGGTCACTGTGATAAAGCGGCTGCTATACACAGACTGCTGCCAAGGCGCATGTGGTGGTAGTATTAGGGTGTGCTACATTCACAACATACGCTACATAGATTTGCTGTGTGGATGAAGTATGATTTGTGTGGTAGTTGGGTTTTATGGTGTGCAATTCTCCCCTATCATCAGTGTTCCTGCCCACACACACACACACACACACACACACACACACACACACACACACACACACACACACACAGAGGATCAGTTTGAGCAAGGAGAGGCGCAAGATTGCTAATCTTCATCACATAATCTTCATCACATAATGTGGATCAGTGATTCTGCACAGTATGACAGCAGTGTAGTCAAGTTCAAACACGCACACTCACCCTTGGCCACAAATCTGTGTGTTATTCCCTGACTGTGTGTCAGCTGGGTGTAACCACTCGGTGGCCGAGGCCCTGTTGATATTTCTGGAAGCTCTGCCTGAGCCAGTAGTGTGTTACGAGCTCTACCAGCGCAGCCTGGACTGCTCCAACGACAGCCGCCTCTGCAAACAGGTGCAGTGAATACATATTTCCACATGAAAAATGTATACAGTGGGGAGAACAAGTATTTGATACACTGCCGATTTTGTAGGTTATCCTACTTACAAAGCATGTAGAGGTCTGTAATTTGTATCATAGGTACACTTCAACTGTGAGAGATGGAATCTAAAACAAAAATCCAGAAAATCACATTGTATGATTTTTAAATAACTAATTTGCATTTTATTGCATGACATAAGTATTTGATCACCTAGAATTCCGGCTCTCACAGACCTGTTAGTTTTTCTTTAAGAAGCCCTCGTGTTCTCCACTCATTACCTGTATTAACTGCACCTGTTTGAACTCGTTACCTGTATAAAAGACACCTGTCCACACACTCAATCAAACAGACTCCAACCTCTCCACAATGGCCAAGACCAGAGAGCTGTGTAAGGACATCAGGGATAAAATTGTAGACCTGCACAAGGCTGGGATGGGCTACAGGACAATAGGCAAGCAGCTTGGTGAGAAGGCAACAACTGTTGGCGCAATTATTAGAAAATGGAAGAAGTTCAAGATGACGGTCAATCTCACCTCGTGGGGCATCAATGATCATGAGGAAGGTGAGGGATCAGCCCAGAACTACACGGCAGGACCTGGTCAATGACCTGAAGAGAGCTGGGACCACAGTCTCAAAGAAAACCATTAGTAACACACTACGCCGTCATGGATTAAAATCCTGCAGCGCACGCAAGGTCCCCCTGCTCAAGCCAGCGCATGTCCAGGCCCGTCTGAAGTTTGCCAATGACCATCTGGATGATCCAGAGGAGGAATGGGAGAAGGTCATGTGGTCTAATGAGACAAAAATAGAGCTTTTTGGTCTAACCTCCACTCGCCGTGTTTGGAGGAAAAAGAAGGATGAGTATAACCCCAAGAACACCATCCCAACCGTGGAGCATGGAGGTGGAAACATCATTCTTTGGGGATGCTTTTCTGCAAAGGGGACAGGACGACTGCACCGTATTGAGGGGAGGATGGATGGGGCCATGTATCGCGAGATCTTGGCCAACAACCTCCTTCCCTCAGTAAGAGCATTGAAGATGGGTCGTGGCTGGGTCTTCCAGCATGACAACGACCCGAAACACACAGCCAGGGCAACTAAGGAGTTGCTCCGTAAGAAGCATCTCAAGGTCCTGGAGTGGCCTAGTCAGTCTCCAGACCTGAACACAATAGAAAATCTTTGGAAGGAGCTGAAAGTCCGTATTGCCCAGCGACAGCCCCGAAACCTGAAGGATCTGGAAAAGGTCTGTATGTAGGAGTGGGCCAAAATCCCTGCTGCAGTGTGTGCAAACCTGGTCAAGAACTACAGGAAACGTATGATCTCTGTAATTGCAAACAAAGGTTTCTGTACCAAATATTAAGTTCTGCTTTTCTGATGTATCAAATACTTATGCAATAAAATGCAAATTAATTACTTAAAAATCATACAATGTGATTTTCTGGATTTTTGTTTTAGATTCCGTCACTCACAGTTGAAGAGTACCTATGATAAAAATTACAGACTTCTACATGCTTTGTAAGTGGGAAAACCTGCAAAATCGGCAGTGTATCACATATGTGAGACCATATGAATCTGGAAATGGATACGAGTAGAAGTCATTGACTTCTATTGAATCGTTAAAAGCTCATGTATGGTCATTGCATACCATAAGACATAGTTTGCCATCAAGGCTCTAGAAGGGCCTGGTTGGGGTTCTCATCTGTCTTTTCTCTTTGCTGTTTTGTCAGTTGATCTCCCAGCTGCCCCGGGCTCACCGCAACGTGTTCCGCTACCTGATGGCCTTCCTCAAGGAGCTGCTGAAATACGCCCACAACAACAACCTCACTGCCAGCCTCATAGGTCAGTTCCCCATGGCCACATTCTCTCTGCTTTCCGAGGTTGAGTTCACTGTAGGAAAACGTTTGGCAACGGATTGCAAATATCAGGGTTCTTATTGGACAGGTAGAGTAGTTTGTCCCCGCTTCACTCCATTTCAAAATGTATCCTCCCTACTGAACACAACCCAGATTTAGGGTCAATACCCCTTCAATTCAATCAGTTCAGGAAATTAAATTCCAAAGTTTTTAGAATTGGAAAAACACCTTTTTTTTCCAGCAACTGGAGTTCACTGAATCCTGACTGAATTGAAAGGAAACTGATCCAAACTTCTGTTGCTTAAGAAGTGACTCTGTTTCTAACATCATCCTCTACCTCTCTCTCCCCTCAACTGTGCCCCATGCCAGCTACCCTCTTTGCTAGCCTGCTCATCCGGCCCCCGCCCAACATGGTGGGCCGACAGACCCAGCATGACCGACAGAGAGCCATCGTCTTCATCATGGGTTTCCTCATGGGAGGGGACGACGAGTGAAGGTTTAGGGGTTAAGGGTCAGGAGTTAGGGGTCTGCTATAAGAATGGAGTTTTGATGCACACAAGGTGTATATATGTGTGTGGGGGACTGTGGTGTGACACCTCTGATGCCCCCCTGGCCCTTAGGGGGTTTGTGTTGGATCCTGTTATGGGAGAACGAACAGTGCAATTATATGAGACCCTATCTTTTATCACAGGCTCTTATCAATGCCCCTGCCCCCAGCCTTTGTAGTGCTGTGCTTCAGTCACTCACAACCATCACTATTGACCAAGTCCCATAGTTTTCACCTCTGCTCATAGTGTAACTGCAGGACCAGGAGTTTATGGTGTTGGTAGCTTGGATTAACAGTAAACTGACTGATGCCTCTCTGCACTTTTTACTGTACCAGAAGACCAGGCGACACCCAAGACCTCCATGCCTCATATAATATGTTCCATGCCAAAACGACCCCCTATACCTAATTTGGAATCTGAACTCTGAATGAAAATATAATATGTATGTATGTATGAACCCATAAATACTAAGATAATGATGATACGTTAGACCATGACACTAAAGATGGACCACATAGGTCGTCCAGAACATTTGGATTGCAGCCACCCGATGCATACTATTCTCGGGGTGAACTATTCAAACCATCAGTAGACAGTGATATTGGGCGCAAAATACTTCTGGTGAACACAGAGAGACTGAATGAATCCTTGCTTGTCGGAAATTCTGATAAAGGAAGATCTACGTTCTTCTTACAAGATTACGATGACAATCGGTAGAAGTCCTATCTGGGTTCTGTGATACATATTGGGAGATGTTAGAATTGTCAGTGGGCTGTAGTGTAAACTAATGTTATTTATTCTCTATATTTGTTCCTTACATGACTTTTGCACCATCTTTATAGTTTTTATTTCAACTTCATGATTATTTTAC
The DNA here is from genome assembly GCA_023634145.1 of Thymallus thymallus. Classification (NCBI taxonomy): domain Eukaryota; kingdom Metazoa; phylum Chordata; class Actinopteri; order Salmoniformes; family Salmonidae; genus Thymallus; species Thymallus thymallus. Next base: position 11,727,791 of record CM042384.1, on the reverse strand, counting down.
GAGACCACATTTTGCATATCGTTTAACTGCCCATGGTTGTTCAAACCCACCTTTTGCTTCTGCCTTTCTGAAACACTTATTGTTCAGTATCAGTGAGAGTACATTGCAACTCTGAACCCAAGTCACACAAACTTCACAATAGAGTAATCAGTCATCACGCCTGCATTTATTTACCGTTTTCTGGGCCAGTTTCTCAGACCCACATTAAATGTATTTGTATCTGAGTCCCGGAAACCAACCCTACAGATCATCCATCACAAAGAAAACGCCTCTACGGTATCGATGTCTTAACTGTTGGAAATAGTCCTCCCCCCATCCCCATTGTCCTAGATGTTTGACTATGAGTAACAAACTATGTGTTCTTGTGTTTTCAATATGTATGTGCTGTATGTTCGTCATGCAGGTGGTACCGTCGTTTTTTTTAAACGTCTGCCATGTCCATTTTCCTTCCTCGCTATGCCTTCATGCCTGTTAGAGCTTCGTTAGTTTTGGCTTGTGTGCTCATGCAAGGGTATTTTTTTTGTCACTTTGTCTCCCTCAGTATATTCAGACAATATAATGTCCTGTTTTGCTGTCTGTGTTTTTAAAATGGCAGCCTATTCCCTTTATAGTGCACTGCTTTTGACCAGAGCTCTGATCAAAAGCAGTGCACTATTATAGGGTGGACACACTAATAGTTTTTTCAGTGACTAAGCATTTTTTTAAGTGCAGGTTGAACAGGATTTAGATGTTCATTACACTCCTCTGAGACAACCGGTTTTCCAGACACATTTTCTGGGCCACAAAGGAAATGTTTTTTTCCGAATGCTGTCGTGGAACGTGTTATGGTTATGAAATGGGGAACTCCAATGCTGTGCATTTTCAACAATGTTTCCTCCCTGTGTTTTCAACACTGTCTAGTAATGTTAGCAATAACATGTCAAAACGTCTCTTAGCCGGCACTTTACAGGCCGGTTATGTGACACGGTTGGACTATGACACTCGTTTCCACTTTCCACTGGAACAGTTGCCCTGGCTTATGCCTCCAGTCAACTAATCTTGACAGAAAAGCCTATTACTTTGTCAACAGACATTTAAATACTAGCCTGGTTACATACACTGTATGTGGTGTAGCCAACCCCTCTATTGTTGTCATTCCATGCTATGGTATGGCATCAAATATTGATTTATCTACAGTATATGCAGTAAGGAACCTGCTACTACAGCTAACACACTGACAGTCTTGCCAGAAACGCATGTACTTCGTAATCTTGTTTAACAAGTGCTGCTGGACCATTGCTACACCAGAAAATGCGTTCAGAGACTGATACTTTGTTTCAATATCTTACATAATCTTATAGCATATAACACTTGACAGTTTGTTAATCAAAGCACTTACCGGTTTGTATGTCAGTGTCCGCTCTGTACTTGAAAAGAGCTTGGGTGGAGTGGGCCTTTAGCATTCCTCACAGTTGTTATTGACTTAATCGCTTTGCTTAGCTTTGCCACACCATGACTGGCCCTGGATGGATTTGTTTTTACTGTTGTCTCGGAAAGACAAATCCTCAAACCAAGGAGGAATAGGGAATCTGGTATTTTCATCTCATTCACAACACAAAGGTTTTACTTCAGAAATAAGGCCAACCCAAGCTGAAGAGCTATTGTCATATTTGGGAGATAAATCCACACTCATGTTGCCTTATGTCTCTTCCTCTGTCGCCTGTCTGTGTATTCAGTCTTATCCGCTCTGCTACTCTTCATGCCTCGGGTTTTGTAATGGTCTGCCTAGTAATAATGCTACATATGCAAAAAACTTGCACACCTGTTTCCAATGTATTTTTTGTGTGGTACTTTTAATTTATTTAACAGAAATAAAATAATGTACGAAAAACATCCTTTGTTTTAAATATTTTCCTGCTATATAACCAATTGTTTACATGTGATACTCAAAGTAATCAGTCCCACCTGTTTGAGCACACAACCTTTTGGAAATCGATTTTATCCTGTAAGAAAACATTCAGATAAAAAAAAAAAATATGGTGACATACTGTAGTTGCTATGGCCGACTTGTCTGCTCCATGTGAAATGGCCAGCTGCTGGTGCTAGCCTCTATAGTTAGTCCAGTCAGTGGGCCGTGAGAGATCCATCGCCTGGATGCAACATTCCCATTCATCTCCATGTATAAAGTCCTCAAACTGGACTCACTGTCATCTGTTTGCCTTTGTTAGTTAGCTTGCAGTACGTGTCCCAGTTCAGTACGTGTTCCTGTCCCAGTACCAACCATGGCTATGCTGAGAGTGTCTTCCTACCGCCGGCAGTTTGAGGATCAGTGGCATCGGAATGGACAGTCCAACGGAGGCTGTGGAGGGCAGTACCGCTTCTCAGCGGTCAAAGCCAGGTCAGTGTGTGGTTTCTTGGTAGCCCCCTTACCTCTACATGGCTTAGAGGCCCTGGTCCTGTTTAGATTTTTATTTTTTTTGCTACGGCAAGCCATATCGAACATGACTCAACATGCATATGGACAACAGGAGATGGGCTTTATGGAGAACACCCTGTGCACTGAGGATGGTTTACTACAGTGTTTCTCAAAAACATTTGTACCACAGGCCGGCAAGCTAGTGTCCTTTCTTCTTGGGGGACTGCTTAGATTAAAACTAGAATGTGTCAGACAACTCTGAGGGACCAGGCAGCAACATCCCAGGGACCAGATGTTTGTTTCCTTTCACTCTTTTTTAAGTATTTCTGAATTTATATTTAATGTAATTTCAAGCAAATGTGTGGTAGCTTTGCATGGTTTTCATATGCAGTATCAAATGTCACCCAGTTGGCTATTGTGTGTTTAGTGTTCGTTACGCCTTTTCTGTCCCAAGGGAAAAATTTGAAGGGGGTTGACAAATGCCTTTTGTACTTGCATCAGACAATGACATCATATTCTCCTCGCCTGTGTTAATTTAGACTTGACACAGACTTGATTTGGGAGTGGCAGCAATGCTATGCTTTAAAGACCTTTTAGGGATTGAGATCTTAGATTTTCTATGTACTCGCACACAACTGACACTGATACTTTTGTGTCATGTTATGTGCTAGTGTGTCTGTGTGTCTCCCACAGGGGTGTGGCTGCTGAGGAGTGTACGTGTGGCCAGCTGGACTTTGTGGCTGCCAAGGCGCTCAATAAGGAGAGTCTGGTCCGATTCGCTAAAGACCGCAGCGTCATCGCCTCTCTTAATGATCGCTTTGTCGCCCTCATCAACATGGTGGGATGGATTCAACCCTAGAAATATTATCCTAAGGTTCTAGAAGTGTTATAGAAACTTGACACCTAAGGGTCACAATAAACACAAACACAGTAGAACCTATGGGACAGTCCTAAAAGTTCAAAGGTTTTATTATGTATTTGACCCAAGTCTATTCTAGACAGATGCTCCAAGGAAGCAGCCCCAAAAAATTCTGGTTACCTTCCCCAAATTCCCAGGTTTTCCAGAAATCACATTTGGAATATTTCCTCAATCAGGAGGGAATAAGCAGGAATTCTGAAAAATGTGAATTATGAGAAAATTACCTGAATTTTGCAACCCTTTTACGTTCATGTACATTCCTATACCATTGAACATGCTGTGTGTGACCTCTAGGCACGCTGCTTTGAGGAGGACAATGAGTCTTTGGAGGCCCAGATCTGTGAGCTGGAGGAGAGGGTGGCCAGCCAACAGACCACCTCCAGCTCCACTGTCGTAGTTGTCCCTGAATACAGCCTGGACGCCGTAGTGGAGAGACTGCGCAAGGAGAGGGTACATATTAACAATACAGCAGAGTGGAGGCATTCATGTCACACAAATGCTAGGAGAAAAGGAACCTGTTGTCTATTGGTGGTTGGTTCCCATGACAGATAAGTAGTGTGTATGTTTTCGAACGAATGTGAGTGTGTATGTACCAGTGTGAGCGTCTGTATATACAGCCACTGTCACAGACTATTACCATTACTTACCAGTGCCAGACTGATAAGCCATTGTGTGTCCAGGACCAGAGCCTGTTTGATGTGGAGGAGCTGAGGAGAGAGCTGGAGTGTCTGCAAGAGCAGTATGAGGAAACCGTTCAGCAGAGGACTCTTATCCAACTTGAGCAAGAAGACGTTGGCCTGGTAATGAGCTCACTTCCTGTGATTCTGGCGGCCATTTTGATATTGTCTAGTAATTGTGTTGAATTGGTGTCTTGATTGGTAGTCTATTCTCTAACAATGAGTAGACTTTCCATGTGTGCCACAGTCAATTTAGAACATATATATACAGTAGACTTGGATCTAACCTGTGGTAGATCTACTTTTTTACCCAATTTTCACATGCAGTGAAGTTTGCTTATTCCTCAAAATGAAAGATTGCAAATAGGCAAGGAAGGTTGGAAAGAAGCATGAATTACCTAAATATTCAAAGGCCAATATATCTTTAGCGCTAATGAAACTGTACTAATCTATAATAGCCACTAGATGGCACTATTGCCATGATTTGCCAACACTTGTTTTATTCTCTCCTATATATATAAAAAAAATCATAAGCTGTGTGGCTCAGCATAGCCCTGCTGCTCCTCTGTATCTCTACCTACAGGGTGTTGATTAATTATCAGGCCTACAGTCTGGGCTGGTGGCCACAACACAACCCGAGAACCTTAGTTCTAACCAAACGTACTATCCCATTCCCTCTCATTGCCTCCCAGAAACAGGCAGGGAGAGGAGAGATTGAATGTGATTCTGAACTAGTGTTGAAAGCAGCTCCATGAGGAGGCTGCAGTCTTTCTCGGCAGACAGACAGACAGACAGACATTGGAAGAGTCTTAAAACAAGACATGGCTGAGCATTTAAGGTCCAGTCTTGCCATTTAGCTATTGATTAAGCCTGTTTGTATTTTCTTCTAAAGCTGCCCACATCTTGGACAACCTCCATGGTCTGTCTGTCCATCTGTCTGCCAGCCAAGTGTTCTTTTGAGCTTTTATCTGGGGCTAAGGCTTATAGTGTTTAAAAGGTTCCGCAGGGTCCCACCAAGGCTTCCCACATTGGAAGAAGGCTGAAGGAGCTAGCTGGTTCTCATCCGAAATCAAAGCAGAAAATGGTGCTATAAAGCACAGCTAACCTGATGTGATGGATGGGGGAGAAGAGAAGGATGATCTAGGGGGGATTTCTATAGTCTTTACAGCCCATAGATTGCGAGTGCAAGACTCTACAATTTACGGCCTTTTGTTTGCCCAGAGATAACAGCAACAGACTGACTGCCTTACGTGCAACGTCCACCAGGGACCCATGTGTTCCAGCAGCCACAGCAGAAAGGTTCCCGTTTTGCATTCAGATGCAAATGCTAGCACCAGGAGTAATTGAATTCATCACCAATTAATCAGGCACTTAAAAAGGGCTGGATGAGCTTAAAAACCCTGGCGCTAAATGGAACAGAGGACCAAGGCATTTTTAGCTAATTAGTCCCTCTTCCTCTGCATTGCGGTGTCTAGCTACCTGCTGGTTAAGGAAATAGTGTGTGTCATGGTACTTCTGTGTTGAATTTCAAATGGGCCCCTACCCCTTCCCTACCCCTTACCCTACCCCTTACCCTCCTCCCTACCCCTTAGCACCCCTACCCCTTACCCTCCTACCTACCCCTTACCCTCCTCCCTACCCCTTACCCTTCTCCCTACCCCTTACCCTTCTCCCTACCCCTTACCCTCCTCCCTACCCCTTAGCACCAAACCCCTAGGCACTCATGTACACTGAACAAAAATATAAACGCAACATGTAAAGTGTTGGTCCCATGTTTCATGAGCTGAAATAAAAGATCCCTGATATTTTCCATACACATAAAAAACTTAGTACTCTCAAATTTTGTGCACAAATTTGGTTACATCCCTCTTAGTGAGCATTTCTCCTTTGCCAAGATAATCCATCCACCTGACAGGTGTGTCATATTAAGAAGCTGATTAAACAGCATGATCATTACACAGGTGCACCTTGTGCTGGGGACAATAAAAGGCCACTCTAAAATGTGCAGTTTTGTCACACAACACAATGCCACAGATGTCTCAGTGAAGCTAATCTGCGTGCTCGTCGTCCTTACCAGTGTCTTGACCTGAATGCAGTTCAGCGTCATAACCATGGGCAAATGCTCACCTTCGATGGCCACTGGCACGCTGAAGAAGTGTGCTCTTCACGGATGAATCCCAGTTTCAACTGTAACGGGCAGATGCCAGACAGCTTGTATGGCGTTGTGTCGGCAAGCAGTTGCTAGCAATTGACAGGGAGTGGGAAAACATTCCAGAGGCCACAATCAACAGCCTGATCAACTATGTTCAAAGGAGATGTGTCCCGCTGCATGAGGCAAATGATCTATATGCATCTGTATCAACAGATGCATATCTGTATTCCCAGTCATGTGAAGTCCATAGATTAGGGCTTAATAAATGTATTGACTGATTTCCTTATGAACTGTAACTCAGTGACATATTTTAAATTGTTGAATGCTGCGTTTATATTTTTGTTCAGTGTAGATATTAAAGTATTGGATTGGTTTAAGCCAGTGTTTTCTAATTCTATTTCTGGGGACCCAAAGGGGTACACATTTTAGTTTTTGTCATAGAACTAACACACCTTATTCAACTAAAGGCTTGATGCCGAGTTGATTAGTTGAATGAAGCGTCTTAATGCTAGGGCAAAAAAAAACATTTGGGCCCCCAGGACCAGTATTGGGAAACACTGGTGTAAGCAATATTGTGAAAATGACATCTAGCCTATCAGAAGACAAGCTTGAGCCTTCAATATATTGTTAACACCTAGACACGTGCATAGGGGGTAGGGACTAGGAGTTGATTTGCAACTCAACAAATCGTTTTTTGTGGTTTTCTCATGAGTGCTCTTGGTTCTCTATTGACCTGGCTGTCTGCTGCCCCTTTGTAGGAAGTGGATGTAGTGACTGCAGACTGTCTGGCCCTGAGGGAGCAGGTGAAAATATATGAGGAACAACTGGCTCACATGGAGGCACAGCATGAGACGGTAAGAGAGAAGGGACATATCTGAGAAATGGCAAACATTGATTATCCTACAGTATTAGTACCCAAATGAGGAACAGTTTACTGCTCAATGGCTTTCTGGGTCATTACTTATAATTGTGAATAGGTTTGAACCCAGATTTCATGCATGCCAACAGACTGTTAGCCCACTTAGCTAAAGCCTAGGCATTAGCTCAGGGAGCTAACATGAGTCTTCAGATCTCAGGCAAGGTTTGCCGAATTACGTCCTTTACACAAGCAGCAAGCCTTTCTGTTTAACCAAAGCCACTCAAACTCCAGACAGCGGGCAAGTGTTGGAGAGATTCCCATTAGGGGTTGCCAGGGGCAACACTGTTCAGATGAACCCGACCACCTTGTTGACCAGGTTTTACCATGAACAGTAGTTATTTTACCATGAACAGTAGTTATTGTACCATGAACAATTGTGCTATTGAGGTAGGGTTAGAGTACAACAAGGCAGGGTGAATAAGCCTTGCCAAGGATAGATCTCACAGGGGATAAAACCCCTTATTATAGGCAATTTCCAACATGTGAAGTTCATAGGAGCATATCAAGTGATCAAGTGATTTCTGGTCAAACAGATGGAAAAGTGGTCTTAGAAAACATCTACCAAAAAAAGTCTTACGGTATTAAAAATACATCAAAACACAAGTTAAAGTAAAGACCTCTGCCAACTAATATCACCACTTAGATTTTGTTTTGGAAACATTATCTGTAATTTTAAGAAACATTGCCTTGTAATTCCATTACCAAAAACCCACATATCCACATAAGGCCCAGAGCAGTCCAAAACGTGATTTTCCTGTTTTTTATATATGTATGTAAAAAATGATTATTGTCACAATCACCGGATAGGTTCAGTGGAATGTATTGTTTGAGGTTGTAATAATATTGTGAAAATGTCCTTTTAGTGTAAGCTTTTTGAAAATAAATGTCTGCCTGTTTTGGTGGGATGGAGTTTTGGCCTACCTGGTTACATCACCAGGTGGTAAATTACTTAATAGACCAATCATTTTATTTAACCTGGTAAGTTGACTGAGAACACACTCTCAATTTACAGCGCGACCTGGGGAATAGTTACAGGGAAGAGGAGGGGGGATTAATGAGCCAATTGGAAGCTGGGGAGGATTAGGTGGCCATGATGGTATGAGGGCCATATTGGGAATTTAGCCAGGACACCAGGGTTAACACCCCTACTCTTACGATAAATTCCATGGGATCTTTAGTGACCACAGAGAGTCAGGACACCCATTTAACGTCCCATCTGAAAGACTGCACACTTCACAGGACAATGTCTCAATCACTGCACTGGGGGATTGGGATATTTTGTATTTTTTTCAGACCAGAGGAAAGAGTGCCTCCTACTGGCCCTCCAGCACCACTTTCAGCAGAATCTGGTCTCCCATCCAGGACCAACCCTGCTTAGCTTCAGAGACAAGCCAGCAGTATGAAGAAAGATTTCCAAAGCTCTCTGCAGATAACAGCTAGTTTTCAGTTTTCCCCTCCCCACTCAGACCACTCCCAGACAGTCCTATCAAAATTATTGCTTGATTTCAACGTCCACAGATGTAGATTTTTTTTGACCGGACCGGACCATGATTGGTGACTGTACCAGCACAAGTTGTTCACACCCCTTTTTGCAGGTTTAAAGCTTAGTTCCTGCAATTCTACACATTTTGCCACGTCTGTATATTCATGTTATATTGAGTGACAAAAAAATGGCGACAAAATCTAAGGGCTAAAAAATCTAAAAAAAAAACGTTAGCTGGCATGGGTTAGTTAAGCTGAACATTTCTAAATAGGTATGCAATGACTAACATGCCAAGAGGAACTGATGATGCACTACCCAATTTTGAAATTTCACCTTGTGCATTCTACTATTACAACTTTCAAGAATATGTTTAAAACCGGACTGAGTGTCTTTTTTAGTGGAGGGGGGCGCGACCCACAGTTTGGGAACCACTGCAGTACAGTACAGTGACGCACAGTAGAGTTCAGTACAATAAAGAGAAGTAGAGTTCAGTACAGTAGAGCACACTAGTGTAGAGTACGCTATAATATGCTGAACTGTACTATACTGTACTATACTGTGCTGTACTGTGATGTCCAAACTTTTGAAATATAGACATTATAATTGGTTCAGATTTGGTCCAGTCCGGACCAACCAAATTTTGTTTGTTTGAGGTCGGAGCTCATTATGATAATAGCCAGTGTGTAGAATAATGCCCATATAGGCAAAGGATATTAGATATTTCTACCTTTTGTGTATTCATAATTATGCATTTCTGTGTAGTGCAGATCAGCGACCCATGATGTTATCCGTTACCGTTATCCACTTCACTTACTGTAGTTCAATAACCAAAATATATTTTTGCAAGGTGTCATGTCTAGGTGACACCCTACTCTTTCTGTTGAATCTTGATTCTGAGCAGATATTTATAAAACGGTGGTCGGGATTTTACTGTAATTCTATTACCAAACTTTACATTTGCACAGTTCTTTCAGTACAATGTTCGGTGTAAATTGTTCAAAGTAGTCATAGTGCACAGAGTTGTGTGGTTTGTTAAACTTTTGAAATCAATTGCATACATTTTAAAGTCTTGAGTCATTCCATTACCATGGAATTGCCTTATGTCATAGAACAGAGCCCTGTTTCTATACTACACTGCCTGACCCGAACCTTTAGCCTTTAGCCTTGTCATTCTCTCACACAAACACACACATTTGAAATCCACAAATCACGTTACATATAATTAATAATTCACACACATTTGCAAAATAAACACACACACACCACTCCTCCCCGTTCCCTTCTCACCAGTGGCTGACAGACACATCCTACTATCAGATCCTGGGAGAGGAACACAGAGGAGGAGGGGGGGAGAGACAAGAAACTGGGAGCAGTGAGAGAGGGAGAAGGCGAGGCAGTTCCATCACTCAGTTTTTTCGCCTCTGTGAAGCCCGGCTACACGGCCTCCCGGCTACGTTTAACACACTCCCTCAGGGACATGCTCGATAACTCCCTGCACTGAATAACTCACAGCACCGGCTCAATACCAAATGAAAACAGAAGTCCCTCTTTTGTTTTATTAACTGCTATTATTATCAGACATTTCTAAACACCTATTCCCCTGATGAATCAGCCACCATATCGTTACTCATGTTGAGGAAAAATTTGATGAGGGCCAGGCTGCTTGGGTATTTCTCCAACACTTCATTCTGTTATGATAGATGCATGGAGGGTAATAATGGAGTTTTAGGTATTGCGACCTGAAGACGTACATGGCGGGGGCTTAATGTTGTGTGTCTGTGTAAACGCCACACTTACTTACTTACTTTATGGTGTGTGTGTCTGCAGATGGTTCAGAACATGGTGGACCCTGTAGAAGGTCCAGCTGCAGCAGGGAGAGAAGTCCTGGAGTTCTGCAACCCTGACATCACCTCAGCCATCATAGATATCAAGGAGTACTACAGACAGCTGGCTGAGACCATCCAGGTAGGGAGTCTGGAGCATACACACACAATGTGCATGTTACAAACACCGAACACACACACCCTTCATCTTAACTCCTTACAGCCCCCCCCCCCACCCACACACTCCTACTCACCTGCTACACACCTCTCCCCACTCGCCCTTTCTTCCCCAAACCGTCTGGCTAAATCTGAGCCGTCTCACATCGCAGAGGGACGGGCCCTCTTGTTTTCTTTTCCTCTTGGCATAACACTGGAGGCGAACCTGAGAATCAGAGGTGCTGCCCCACACCAGTACAGACCCACTTTGTCCCTCTGTGTGTCTGTCTTGTGACGGTGTGTCTATGTTGATGTGTTTCAGAAAGAGAGTTTGTGTGTGTGTGTGTGTGTGTGTGTGTGTGTGTGTGTGTGTGTGTTACAAGCTAGAGGTGCTCTGCTGGGGTCAACCTTGCTCTCCGGTGGGTCTGACCCTCCTTAGGGTCCTGGGTCTGGGATGTCTACCCCCCCTTGTGAGGTCATGTCCGTAATCAGACCACTGGGCTCCTTTCCAGGCCCCTAGGCAGCATGTGTGTGTATGTGAGAAGTCTTTGGGCTAAATATACAGCCAGGTAACCCGCGATTCAAGTCAATATTCGACGTCCATCCATGTCTGAGGACGTCGGAAGATGAAGCGGAAACTGGCCAATAGAGGCAACAGTGAGCACTGTTACCGTCAAGTAGGTTTCTGTTGTGGATGGGTGTAAGCATAAGCCTTCGATTCCAAAGGTTGCATGTTTGAATCCAGCTATAGAAAGTTGTTTTTAAGATCTTACCTTAACCATTTGGAGTTGATGCCTAACTTTAAGATTTCGGAGTTAATGCCTAAACTTAACCTTAAACACTTAGAAACTTTGAAATTAGACGTTTGCAAAACATGGATGAAATTATTTTCTAATGTGAGGCTGTGAGAACTAGTTGAAATTCACTGCAGTTCTTATTCTCTCCAACCCAGACACTTACACTCTCCCTTCCACTTCATCCTATCTCCCTCCCCTCCTCCTCCTTCCCTCATTCATTGCCAGCTGGACAGCTTGCGGTCTGGGCCTGGCCTCCATTAGTGTCTCACAAGGTGCAATTGTCTCCATCCCCAAATGATTGCGATTGTGATTGAAGTGTGATTGTGATTGCTGGCTGCCTCTGGCACACCTGTGAGCCCTCGTTGCCGCTCATTTACTATCTAATTTGTTCCCCTTCATCAGGACTGTGTCCCAAATGGCACCCCATTCCCTTTATGGGGAAAAAGGTAACGCTTTATTGGAAGGGTATCTACATAAGGACTTCATTGCGCATGAATTACCCATGCATACTGCATTTCTAAACAACAACCGTAAGACAACTGCAATATCAACTTGTGGTTATTGTACTGCTTATGAATGTGTACAGCCTAAAATTACCCCCCCCAAAATGAATTTAGGGGAAACACTGTCCTGTACTGTAGTGTCATGCTGTAAATTGATGGTACTAACTCTGTTATGTCTCCAGTGTGAGTGCAGGGAAACTGGTGCAGTTGTTGCTGGTGCTGTTGTCGCCATTGGCGCTGGAAAGGAGCTGGCGGTGGCCAGAGGTGCGGGCGTCACAGGCGTTGGCCAAATAACAGACGTCAACGAACTGAAGAAACTGGTGAGTAACCCCTATCTCTCTCTCTGGCATTCACCTACTTTTTTAGACTATCACTACCTGCTGATTTTACTATCTTTCTTTCTCTCACTCAATTTTCTTTCTCTCCCATAAACTTTCCTTCCAGTAAGTTCACAGTTCTCAGACATCTTCTTAGAAAAACCCACCATGAGTTCAGCATCAAACATCAGCTATGAAATCAAGAGGAATTGCAGAAAATGAATGACAGTAAAGTTTAGGGGAGGGAAAGGCAGTTCTTCATGAGTGGCATCTCTAGCGCTCGCTCTCGTGCTCTCGCGCTCTCTCTCTCTTAGTCTTTCATTATTAGACAGACGTTTCACAGTACTCTCTCTCTCTTTCTCGCTCTTCTTCATCAACTTCTTAAAACTTCACACATTCCTCCTCTGTGTCTCCAGAGAGTCCAATCCCAAACTGAGCAATGTAAATAGACCCTCATCTATCATCCATCCCCTTCTAATAAAAAAAGTGAAACGCACAACAGTGAGGCTTTATTGAGAAAATAGTAGAATATCTTAGTAGTCTTTCAAGAATTAGTCTCGAATCACCCCAAAACTCAATGATTCACTCAAGTTTACACTATTCAAGGAAATGCTGGAATTTCCCATTGCAGTCCATCATTCAAGAATCAACCCCCCTCAAAACACTTAATAGAATCAGTCAATGACTTAAATCCACAGTAACTGACTTAACCCTTCTCTCCACCGTAATCATCAGTGGTCGGACCGCAGCTGACACCTCCCCATTTCCATAGCAAACATGGCGGTTTGGTTCCCATTACTGCGGTTGTGGTCCTAGCCCCAGCTCTTTAAATAAACAGGCCCCCTCGGTAACCGCAGTTGCGCTCTCATAACACCGTCTCCTCTTCCCTTAATGTGCAGCACACGAGCCCTCGCTCTGCCCAGCCTGGGCCTAGTCTGATGGACAGGTCCCTGCCCGTCTTTCTCCCTCCCTTCATCTATCTCTCACCGGCCGTGATGGATGTCCCAGTTCTGGTTTCTCACTGAGACGCAACTTGGCCAAACAAACAACCTTGGTGAAATCAGGCTCAGCTTAGAGATGTATATACAGTTGAAGTCAGAAGTTTACATACACTTAGGTTGAAGTCATTAAAACTCATTTTTCAACCACTCCACAGATTTCATGTTAACAAACTATAGTTTTGGCAAGTCTGTAAGGACATCTACTTTGTGCATGACACAAGTAATTCTTCCAACAATTGTTTACAGACAGATTATTTCACTTATAATTCACTATATCACAATTCCAGTGGGTCAGAAGTTTACATACACTAAGTTGACTGGGCCTTTAAACAGCTTGGAAAATTCCAGAAAATTATGTCATGGCTTTAGACACTTCTGATAGGCTAGTTGACATAATTTGAGTCAATTGGAGGTGTACTTGTGGATGTATTTCAAGGCCTACCTTCAAACTCAGTGCCTCTTTGCTCGACATCTTGGGAAAATCCAAAGAAATCAGCCAAGACCTCAGAAAAAAGTCTGGTTCATCCTTGGGAGCAATTTCCAACGTACCACGTTCATCTGTACCAACAATAGTACGCAAGTATAAACACCATGGGACCACGCAGCCGTCATACCGCTCAGGAAGGAGGCGCGTTCTGTCTCCTAGAGATGAACCTACTTTGGTGTGAAAAGTGCAAATCAATCCCAGAACAACAGCAAAGGACCTTGTGAAGATGCTGGAGGAAACGGGTACAAAAGTATCTATATCCACAGTAAAACGAGTCCTATATCGACATAACCTGAAAGGCCACTCAGCAAGGAAGAATTGACTGATTTCCGCCATAAAAAACGCCAGACTACAGTTTGCAACTGCACATGGGGACAAAGATTGTACTTTTTGGAGAAATGTCCTCTGGTCTGATGAAACAAAAATAGAACTGTTTGGCCATAATGACCATCGTTGTTTGGAGGAAAAAGGGGGATGCTTGCAAGACGAAGAACACCATCCCAACCGTGAAACATGAGGGTGGCAGCATATTGTTGTGGGGGTGCTTTGCTGCAGGAGGGACTGGTGCACTTCACAAAATAGATGTCATCATGAGGAAGGAAAATAATGTGGATATATTGAAGCAACATCTCAGTTAGGAAGTTAAAGATTGGTCGCAAATGGGTCTTCCAAATGGACAATGACCCCAAGCATACTTCCAAAGTTGTGGCAAAATGGCTTAAGGACAACAAAGTCAAGGTATTGGAGTGGCCATCACAAAGCCCTGACCTCAATCCTATAGAACATTTTTGGGCAGAACTGAAAAAGCTTGTGCGAGCAAGGAGGCCAACAAACCTGACTCAGTTCCACCAGTTCTGTCAGGAGGAATGGGCCAGAATTCACCCAACTTATTGTGGGAAGCTTGTGGAAGGCTACCCAAAACATTTGACCCAAGTTAAACAATTTAAAGGCAACACTACAAAATACTAATTGAGTGTATGTAAACTTCTGACCCACTGGGAATGTGATGAAAGAAACAAAAGCTGAAATAAATCATTCTCTCTACTATTATTCTGACATTTCACATTTTTAAAATAAAGTGGTGATCCTAACTGACCTAAGACAGGGAATTGTACTAGGATTAAATGTCAGGAATTGTGAAAAACTGAGTTTAAATGTATTTGGCTAAGGTGTATTTTAACTTCCAACTGTACAGTATATAGATGTATATAATACAGTAGAACAGGCATTGATGAGGATGACACCCCCCCCCACCCCCCCGCCCACACACGCATGGCATGTGGCCAGGGCTCACTTATCTTGCCAGAGAGAGTGAGAGCAGAGGGAGAGAAAGAGATAAGAGGGAGAAAAAAGTGAGTGAGAAGTGAGAGCGAGAGAGAGATTGCCAGTTTGGGAACTCATCATCAGCCCTAGCCGTTATTTGTAAGGCTGACTGGTGCACTACTTTTGACCAGAGCCCAGATGTCAAAAGTAGTGCACTATATAGAGAATAGAGTGCCACAAGGTGCACCTGTGTAATGATAATGCTGTTTAATCAGCTTTGTGATATGGCACACCTGTCAGTTGGATGGATTATCTTGGCAAAGGAGAAATGCTCACTAACAGGGATGTAAACAAATTTGTGCACAAAACTTGAGAAAAAATAAGCCTTTTGTGTATTTGGAACATTTCTGTGATTGGCCGCAACACTTTACATTTTGCATTTATGTTTTTGTTCAGTTTACTTACAGCAAGGAGCCATGCGTGTGCTGTGGTTGTGTGTGTTAGGAAAATAGTATACAGTTTGAGGTTTCAATGTGCTGTTTAGAATGACATTGGCAGATCTATTTTCTCTAGAGATTACAACTAGATAGAAATAGGCAATGATCGTGCCGAGTTACGCATCTTGTGGAATGTGTATCAATGAAGTTTATACAGATACACGTTGTTACAATGTTTCCTCCGACCATGTACCTGAATTTGTGTTTTTGCTTGTGTGTTTGTACCTATGTGTATAGATTGCAGAGCTTCAAAATGAGCTTACAGAGCTGGAGAAGTGTGGTGAGGAGCTGGAAGATGAGATTGAGATGAAGAGAAAAGCGTATGATGAGGAGATCTTTGAGCTGGAGGTAAGAGGGACCGACCACACAAAGAGCAGAAACTGGCCCCAGTACAGAACCCCACCCATCTCCGCTCCAAGTAGACACAGCCCCTAATCATAAATCTATGAACGGTTTACCCTATCCTCAACCCTAAACACAGAACTAGAAATAGTTTACTCTACCCTCAATCCTAATGGAAGAAGGTTAGAAAATATCAGACCATAGACCAGTAGTTGGGGCCAACTTCTACCTCATTCCATCCCATATACCCAATGTCTCTCTTCCAATAACTTCTACCTCCACACATTCCATATACACAATGGCTCTATTCCAATAACCACACTAGCATACCACTTAGAATGCGTCCTATACATAGATACTGTACATGGCTTTTTACTAAGTGCTAGTATGCTATTGCGGCTATTAGAACATGGGCCATTATCTCTCTGTTCCTCCTCAGTGTCGTATTGAGGAGATGCGGGAGCAGCAGCATGATCTGCAGGTCCAGATGAGGGAGCAGTGTGGTGACTACGAGGAGCTGCTTGGTCAGAAGATGGCCCGGGACATCGAGATCGCTGCCTACAGGTGGGCCCTTTCACTGATACATTTGACCAAAATGGCCCTATGCGTAACAATAGATAACCTACAGGATAATCATCAAGGCTTATGTGGTGGTGAAAAAGATGGAGCACAGCAGTGTTAAATAATGGGATTGTTCAGGAAGAAAAATGTATTATCCAAAACATGAAAAATTCACACTTGAATAACCAATGACCAACCTTAAATATTAGATACAGAGGCCTCTGTAGAATTACAATGACAATGGCATCTTCAGACGACGCGAAGTTAACGTGATATTTTCGATTTTGTTCACAATATTTGTGGAACCCTACATTGTGAACGTATGAGTAATATATGTGATATAATGTCACCTGGGCAACGCCATATCCATAATATCCATGTTAAGACATTCCTGAGAACAAAGGCTTGACATCCGAGGTTAACTGGGGTTACAGGAAACAGGCCCTACGACAGCCCCAGAAAACATGATGCAGTTTCCTGTCCAGTGTCCTTGAAGACGGTTTTGTGTTCCTGTAATGCCGCCCTCCTGTTGTGTGTGTGCTTGTGTGTCTGTCTTTCTGTCTGTGTGTGTTTGCTCAACCATCTGCCATCCTGGTATGTAGAATGACGCACTTTGCCCTTCCCGACCCCCTACCTTTGGACACCCCTTCGCTTGCCCCTCCGAATGCATCCGAGCCTCGGGAGGCCCCTCCGTACATCCTTGCGGCTCAGGAAGAGGCAGCCTTACACAATGCCTCATTAGAATGGACAGGGGGGGACCTCACACTGTTAGGACCGTGGGCTGGGCCTCTGCCAAGCCACTTTATCCGCCAGCTTGTTAATGTCAGCAGCCCCGCGACACAGCCTAGCCACCATAGCCTCCTTTAAAACACTCTGGTCCCTGAACAGAATGTTCCAAAGACACACACATACACACACATTTACAAACACACACGTACCCACACACACTTAGGCAAGGCGCAGGCAAGACAGTCTGGGTGCGACATTAACCTTTTATTAATTTTGTTTACAGGGCTGTTTTGTCAACCGTGATTAAAACCATGAATACATTTTTTTAAAAGATGCTCTCTGCACTTTGGTAATGTGTCTGTGCAGAAGAGAGCCTAATCACACTAGTCTGGCCTGTAAAATGTACACCGAGCCATTTGGACCAGATGCTTGCCGTTGTTGTAGCTCCCCAGTAACAGAGTCTTAATGTTAACAATTCACTTTCAGAAGTATTAAATCAAAATGAAATCAAATTTTATTGGTCACATACACATATTTAGCAGATGTTATTGCGGGTGTAGCGAAATGCTTGTGTTTCTATCTCCAACAGTACAGTAGTATCTAACAATACACATAAATCTAAAAGTAAAATAATGGAATTAATAAATATATAAATATTAGTACACGCAATGTCGGAGTGGCATTGACTAAAGTACAGTATATACAGCGGGTGAAATAAGTATTGAACACGTCACCGTTCTTCTCAGTAAATATATTTCCAAAGGTGCTATTGACATGAAATTGTCACCAGATATTGGTAACAACCCAAGTAATCCATACATACAAAAAAAGAAAAAACAAGTAAGTTCAAAAATTAAGTTATGTGTAATAATGTGAAATGACACAGGGAAAAAGAATTGAACACACTTACTGATATTTATTTAATACTTTGTACAAAAGCCTTTGTTGGTAATGACAGCTTCAAGATGCCTCCTGTATGGAGAAACTAGTCGCATGCATTGCTCTGGTGTGATTTTGGCCCATTCTTCCACACAAACAGTCTTCAAATCTTGAAGGTTCCGTGGGCCTCTTCTATGAATCTTGATCTTCAGTTCTTTCCATAGATTTTCAATGGGATTTAAGTCAGGTGATTGGCTGGGCCATTCTAGCAGCTTTAGTTTCTTTCTTTGAAACCAATTGAGAGTTTCCTTGGCTGTGTGTTTGGGATCATTGTCTTGCTGAAATGTCCACCCTCGTTTCATCTTCATCATCCTAGTAGATGGCAGCAGATTTATGTCAAGAATGTCTCGGTAAATTTGCCCATTCATCCTTCCTTCAATTATGTGAAGTTTGCCAGTACCATTTGCTGAAAAGCAGCACCACACAATGATGTTCCCACTTCCAAACTTCACTGTTGGTATGGTGTTTTTAGGGTGATGTGCAGTGCCATTTCTCCTCCAAACATGCTGTGTATTATGACATCCAAACAGTTCAATTTTGCTCTCATCTGACCACACTATATTCTCCCAGTATTTCACTGGCTTTTCCAAACGTTGTGCAGCAAACCTTAAATAGCTTCAACATGCTTTATTTTCAGCAATGGTGTCTTGCGTGGTGAGCGTGCATACAGGCCATGGCGGTGGAGTGCATTACTTACTGTTTTCTTTAAGACAACAGTACCTGCTAATTGCAGGTCTTTTTGAAGCTCTCCACAAGTGGTCCTTGGCTCTTGGACAACTCTTCTGATTATTCTTTTCACTCCTCTGTCAGAAATCTTGCGAGGAGCACCTGGTCGAGGCAAATTTATGGTGAAATGATTGTCTTTCCACTTCCGTATTATGGCCCCAACAGTGCTCACTGGAACATTCAGAAGCTTAGAAATGCGCCTATAACCAATGCCATCATTATGTTTTGCAACAATTAGGTTGCGAAGGTCTTGAGACAGCTCTTTGCTTTTACCCATCATGAGATGTGTCTTGTGTGACACCTTGGCAATGAGACCTTTTTGTAGGCCATCAGTTGGGACTGAACCAGCTGATATTAATTTGCACTGACAGGGGGCTGGATTGCTTTTTAATTACTGATAGTTTTCAGCTGTTGTCTTGGCTTTCCATGCCTTTTTGCACCTCCCTTTCTTCATGTGTTCAATACCTTTTCCCTGTGTCATTTCACAGTATTACACATAACTTAATTTCTGAACTTATTTGTTTTGGTTTCTTTGTATGTATGGATTACTTGGGTTGTTACCAACATCTGGTGAAACTTTCATGTCAATAGCACCTTTGGAAATATATTTACTGAGAAGAATGGTGACGTGTTCAATACTTATTTCACCCGCTGTACATATGAGATGAGTAAAGCACATAATGAGTAAAGCAAGCATTACGTGTGTAACTCAGGCTGTGGGTTAGTCCCAAATGACATCCTATTCCCTATGTAGTGCACTACCTTTGAGCAGGGCCCATGGTCGAAAGTAGTGCCCTGTATAGGGAATAGGGTGCCATTTGGGACACGGCCCGTGTCTCAGTGGTAGAAGACACAACAACAAGCAGAAGTTTAAACAGATATTGAGATGACCCCTAGCCCTGATATGGTGGATATAATTAATTAAATAAATAATTTAAATAATCTAGTTGAAATCAAGAAAATTCTCAAAAATATGAAAAAGTAATGTCCGCAGCTCCAATTGGTATGCTTCCATATTGGCTTATTTAGAAGTACATAAAACACAATGTTTCTATGGAGGCTAACCATGTTGGTTCTAAGTCCTCCTAGCCGAAGGGGAAGAACTCTGTGTTTTCAGCAGACCTTCTTACAGTTGTTTTCCTTTTCCTCTCTTCTATTCCCAGGGGTTTGGTGGAAGAGGAGGATGAGCGGCTTTGCTACCTGTGAGGAACCGATGCAGACCAAACCAACCAACCTGCTTTCAGCGATGGATATTCCCCCCCATACAGATTTCATGCTTTGCCAAAACACAACAGACCTAAATCAGCCATTAGAGATCACATGAAGCTAACCGCCACACAACCATTTGAGCAGATGTAAAAGTATCATGACAGATTAACGATGTCTGGAGGGCGAGCCAGGGCCATTGATAACAGGCCACAGGCAGGTGACCCCTGTCCTATAAGAAAGATGTATTTGTCTAACATTGGGGTGGGTGGGGTAGAGGGGGATGGGACTAGATAGAGAATATCTGTGAAGAGACTGAAATTTCCCTAAGTGGTCTCTATCTGTTGTGGCTACAGTCTCTGGAGCTAACTCACTGATATGACACATATACACACATACACAGACACACACTGACTGACTGACTCTGCAGAATCATTTACCTCCTGTTACCCCTCACTCCAGCATGAGCCCATTAAACACTCTTAATCCCTGACCTCTTTACTGTTTACAAGCCATTGGACAGCTCTTACTATCCAATAAGATAGCCTTAACCGGTCATGGCAGGTCACCTTTCATTTGCTTTACAGTCGTGCATTCATGCGGGTTTTACACAGAAATGGCAGTCAAGTCAGTTACACCGTTCATGTATACTTGTGAACTGGTATATTAGCTTTGCAAATGGTTAGTGAAGTTGACTTTCTGAAGCTCCCGTTGGCTACAGCAGAGAGCTTGTGTGCGATTCCTGACTTATTTGCTCATTCTCTGCCCATGACCTGGAGGAACTTAGTCAAGTAAAAAAAAACAGAACAATAAAAATACATTTTGCTTGACTTCACCTTCCGGTCTTTTTCACTCTCTGTGAACACAGTGTCAACCGTGTCTGTGGAATAGGAGTGTATGTGTGTGTCATTCCCCCCACTTAAGTCCCTTTCCTCGCCATCATAACTGTACATTTAACAGAGGATGAGTTATGCAGTGTGATCCCTGCCCCATTTGTCTTCATGCTTAACCTCACGTGAACGTTCTCAGAGGCTTGTTAGCTCGGCAATAAAGATGAACAATGCCGCTAATAATGTATCAGATAAGATTAGCCACAGCCAGTGATCTCCTGGTGAATTGAAAACACCCCCCCCCCCCCCACACACACTAGGAGAAGACTGCAAGCGGTCAGGGTGACTTGTTTAATTGTGTGGACATGAAACATGGCGAACGGTGGAGGAAGCAGACTGGTGGTTCTGTGGGGCCTTTATTTTCTCAGGGCTGCAGCACTCAATCATGTTCTCTGCCTCCGAGGACTGGACCAACAAGACTTATATCCCACCCAGCCCCCTGCTATCCCCCTCTGACGGCCAACCTCCCATCTCCTCTACCACATGGAACTGCTAGGGCCCCGATGGTCGATTTCTGGACCTTCTGTTCATGTGGAAAAAGGAGTGGAAGAGAAACTCTGATGTCATATATGTGCTTAAAGAGATCGTATAGTATGGCCTCTCTCCCTCTAGCCTTAACACAAATTGTCTTTTGTGGGTCTCATGGGGAAATGTTCTTACACAACAGAAATAGACAAACACACAAAAACGAACAACATTTTAAATGATCCAAATACAAGACAGGTTGGCAAGATTTTTACTCATTCCATGCAAATTGGCTTTAGCAAAGTATTGTTACGTTAACAACAAGCTTTTATTTTGATATACCTGACCAGAGATATCACAGAGTCGCTGACATTTGCCAGTGCCACCATTTTGATTCAGCAGAAATGATATTGAATGGACTGGGTCAATCAGGTCACTAAGGTTTATTTTATTTCTCTATTTATTTACTGTGATATTAACTGGCTTATTATCATCACTATGCTGGTGTATTAATTCTAACATCAATGCAAATCTTTAGCAGAGCTGGCAGGTCCCATGTTTCATAATCTGAAATAAAAGATCCCAGAACTTTTCCATATGCACAAAAGCTTATTTATCTCAAATGTTAAGCACAAATTTGTTTACAGCCCTCTTAGTGAGCATTTCTCATTTGCTAAAATAATCCATCCACCTGACAGATGTGGCATATCAAGAATCTGATTAAGCAGCATTATCATTACACAGGTGCACCTTGTGCTTGGTACAAAAACCCACTCTAAAATGTGCAGTTTTGTCAGAAAACACAATGCCACAGATGTCTCAAGTTTTGAGGGAGTGTGCAATTGGCATGCTGACTGCAGGAATGTCCACCAGTGCTGTTGCAAGAGAATTGTTGGTTGGAACAACCGAAGACTTTCTGTACAAACTGTCAAACTGTTTCAGGGAAGCTCATCTGCATGACCGTCGTCCTCACCAGGGTCTTGACCGGATTGCAGTTTGACGTCGTAACCTCGATGGCCACTGCCACTAGAGAGGGGCTGAACAACAGATTTTTACCTTGTCAGCAACCTTTCGGTTAACGGCTCAACGCTCTAACCACTCGGCTACCTGCCACCCCAATATCCAGCAACTTCGCACAGCCATTGAAGAAGAGTGGTACAACATTCCACAGGCCACAATCAACAGCCTGATCAACTCTGTGTGAAGGAGATGTCGCAAATGGTCGTCTGGTTTTCTGACAGGTTTCTGATACACACATGATACACAGTACTGTATCTTTGACCAACAGATGCATATCTGTATTCCCAGTCATGTGAAGTCCATAGATTAGGGCCTAATTAATTCCAATTGACTGATTTCCTTATATCAACTGTAACTCAGTGAAATCTTTGAAATTGTTATTTTTTGTTCAGTTTAGAATGGCTCGGCCCATTTCCCGTGAACCTGTTGCATCATTTGTTTCAATGGCTATATATTCCTGTCTACACCTGTTGGAGAAGTTATAGTTTTTTCTGCTCTAGCATTTCTGTTTTTTCTGTGTTAATATCGCTCTTTGTTTACTAGAAATGGTTGAATGTGCTCATTGTAGATTTAATTATTTTTGTACACAAATTGTATTTTTGTACACAAACTCAATGTTCACTCATGTTGAGCACCAGCTGCTAACTATATTTTTTAGCATTTGCATTTTAGCAATGCTGTTATTTTTTTGGGTAAACCGAGTTTGTGTCTCACTGGTCATGCACTGACAATTATGTTACTTTACTAACGTACAAGCACGGATGCATTTGAGAAACCTTGAACTGAATGCTGTTTTCTATTTCTATAACTTTATGCAACTCTATGCAGCCTGTTGAGAAATTAGTACCCCTCCCCATCGCAAAGTTGGCTTAGCTTTTTAGAGCTAAACGTTGTGGCAGGTGTTGTTGTTTGTGCTATCTGGACCGGGATCCTTGTGACGTCCCTACCTTAAACCGTAACCCTACCCTAACCTTAACAACCTTTACCTAACCATTGAACATTTAAGCTTCTGAGTTGGAAAGCTTGTCTGTGACATTAACCATGTTTATAATAACCATCATATCGGGGCCTCCTGAGTGGAGCAGGGTTTAAGGCTAAAGGCATCACTACAGACCCGAGTTCGATCCTGGGCTGTATCGGACTGTCGACACGGAGCCCCACTGAGTCATCATGACTGGTCTGCCGACGTAATCGTCCGACGTGGTCTCAACAGGCTTTTTTGTTGCGAAGTCGCCAAAGATCCGTCTGCTAGCCCCGGCCCGCTAGCATTCTGAACGCCGTGACTCCCGCTCGCCTAGTGCAGCGTCCACTTAACTGCTCTCTTAACTGCACTCCGCCAAGCCTGATGTCCTAGCCGTGTCTGAATCCTGGCTTAGGAAGGCCTCCAAAAATGCAGAAATTTCCATCCCCAACTACAATATTTCCCGTCAAGATAGAACTGCCAAAGGAGGCGGAGTTGCAATCTGCAATCTGCAGAGATAAACTGTGCCCAAACAGTTTGAGCTTCTACTTTTAAAAATCCACCTTTCCAGAAATAAGTCTCTCACTGTTGCCGTTTGTTGCAGACCCCCCTCAGCCCCCAGCTGTGCCCTGGACACCATATGTGAATTGATTGCCCCTCATCTATCTTCAGATTTCGTACTGTTAGGTGACTTAAACTAAGCTAGATGCCCTCAATCTCACACAAATTATCAAGGAACCTACCAGGTACAACCCTAAATCTGTAAACATGTGCACCATCATAGATATCATCCTGACTAACCTGCCCTCCAAATACACCTCCTCTGTTTTCAACCAGGATCTCAGCGATCACTGCCTCATTGCCTGCGTCCGTAATGGGCCCGCGGTCAAACGACCACCCCTTATCACTGTCAAACGCTCCCTAAAACACTTCAGTGAGCAGGCCTTTCTAATCGATCTGGCCCGGGTATCCTGGAAGGATATTGACCTCATCCCGTCAGTAGAGGATGCCTGGTTGTTCTTTAAAAGTTCTTTCCTCACCATCTTAAATAAGCATGCTCCATAATAAAAAATAAAAAACTAAGAACAGATATAGCCCTTGGTTCACTCCAGACTTGACTGCCCTTGACCAGCACAAAAACATAATGCGGCGTACTGCATTAGCATCGATTGGCCCAGCGATATGAAACTTTCCAGGGAAGTCAGGAACCAATATACATAGTCAGTTAGAAAAGCAAAGGCTAGCTTTTTCAAACAGAAATTTGCATCATCTAGTACTAATTCCAAGAAGTTCTGGGACACTGTAAAGTCCATGGAGAATAAGAGCACCTCCTCCCAATTGTCCACTGCACTGAGGCTAGGAAACACTGTCACCACCGATAAATTTACGATAATCGAACATTTCAATAAGCATTTTGCTACTCCTGGCCATCCTTTCCACCTGGCTACCCCTACCCCGGCCAACAGCTCTGCACGCACCCGCATAAACTTGCCAAAGCCCCCCCCCCCTGCTTCTCCTTCACCCAAATCCAGATAGCTGATGTTCTGACAGAGCTGCAAAATCTGGACCCCTACAAATCTGTTGGACTAGACAATCCGGACCTTTTCTTTCTAAAATTATCCACCAAAATTGTTGCAACCCCTATTACTAGCCTGTTCAACCTCTCTTTTGTATTGTCTGAGATCCCTAGAGATTGGAAAGCTGCCGTGGTCATCCCCCTCCTCATAGGGGGAGGCCCTGCCCTTCTAAAGTCTTCGAAAGCCAAGTTAACAAACAGATCACTGACCACTTCGAATCCCACCGTACATTCTCTGCTATGCAATCTGGTTTCCGAGCTGGTCATGGGTGCACCTCAGCCACGCTCAAGGTACTAAACGATATCATAACCGCCATAGATAAAAGACATTACTGTGCAGCTGTCTTCATCGACCTGGCCAAGGCTTTTCGACTCTGTCAATCACCACATTCTTATTGGCAGACTCAACAGCCTTGGTTTCTCAAATGACTGCCTCGCCTGGTTCTCCAACAAACTTCTCAGAGTTCAGTGTGTAAAATCGGAGGGCCTGTTGTCTGGTCCTCTGGCAGTCTCTATGGGGGTGCCACAGGGTTCAATTCTTGGGCCGACTTTATTCTCTATATATATCAATGATGTCGCTCTTGCTGCTGGTGACTCTCTGATCCATCTCTACGCAGACGACACCATTCTGTATACATCTGGCCCCTCTTTGGACACTGTGTTAACAAACCTCCAAACGAGCTTCAATGCCATACAATACTCCTTCCGTGGCCTCCAACTGCTCTTAAATGCTAGTAAAACTAAATGCATGCTTTTCAATCGAACGCTGCCCGCACCCGCCCACCGGACTATCATCACTACTCTCGACGGGTCTGACTTACGTGGACACCTACAAATACCTAGGCATCTGGTTAGACTGTAAACTCTCCTTCCAGACTCACATTAAGCATCTCCAATTCTAGAATCGGCTTCCTATTTCACAACAAAGACTCCTTCACTCATGCTGCCAAACATGCCCTCGTAAAACTGACTATCCTACCGATCCTTGACTTGGGCGATGTCATTTACAAAATAGCCTCCAACACTCTATTCAGCAAATTGGACGTTGTCTATTACAGTGCCATCCGTTTTGTTACCAAAGCCCCATATACTACCCGCCACTGCGATCTGTATTCTCTCGTTGGCTGGCCCTCACTACATATTCGTCGCCAAACCCACTGGCTCAAGGTCATCTATAAATCTTTACTAGGTAAATCCCCGCCTTATCTCAGCTCGATGGTCACCATAGCAACACCCACCCGTAGCATGCGCTCCAGCAGGTATATTTCACTGGTCATCCCTAAAGCCAACACCTCCTTTGGCCGCCATTCCTTCCAGTTCGCTGCTGCCAATGACTGGAACGAATTGCAAAAATCATTGAAGCTGGAGCCTTCCATCTCCCTCAATAACTGTCAGAGCAGCTTTCCGATCACTGCACCTGTATACAGCCCATCTGTAAATAGCCTACCCTATTACCTCATCCCCATATTATTATTTTTGCTAATTTGCTCCCCAGTATCTTCTATTTGCACATCATCATCTGCACATATATCATTCCAGTGTTAATGCTAATTTGTAATTATTTCGCCACTATGGCCTATTTATTACCCTACCTTCCTAATCTTACTATATTTGCCCACACCATACATGACCTCGGTTGACCTCGGCTGACCTCAGTTGTCAGGTGAATGGTGTTGTCCTCTGACACATTGGTGCAGCTGGCTTCCGGTTTAAGCAGGCGGGTGTTAAGAAGCGTGGTTTCGCGGGTCATGTTTCGGAGGACGCATGACTTGACCTTCGCCTCCCGAGCTTGTTGGGGAGTTGCAGCGATGAGACAAGATCAAAATTGTGGGAGAAAAAGGGGGTAAAATAATAAAAATAATAATAATAACCATCATATCAAAGTAAACTTAGAGTCACGAGATGATATGATGTTTGGTCCTGCCACTATGACTCGGGAAACCATGCACTTTATTAGGCTACAGATTAAATAAGTTACGATGAACTTCACAGGGTGGTGACAGTGCACAGTGATCTTGATGCTCCTTTCCAATAAAAATAAAGGGTATTATTCTGGTGACATGATGATTGATGCTTGACTACCGTTTGGCAAGTAAAAATATTCTCGCTCTTATCCGTAATAATTTCATCATGTAGAACAACCGACCCGCGCAGCCTTCCTGAAATGTATCTGCGAGCTGTTAGCTAGAGCGCAAATGCCAAGACTAGATTAGGCACATTTTTTATTTAACGCAACAGTTTTTGTGACAAAACTATCGGCACTATGTCTTCACCCACTGACTTTTATCCACAACACGGGTCAGTGGTCAGTGACTTGGTTGGCCTCTTAATCCTGTTGCCCTTGATGAGTTTCAAGGGTGGGGAGGTGAGAAAGAGGCAACAACTACATCAACAGACCAAGGAATAATTTAATATCATTGACTATTTGGCTCTTTTGCCCAAACTACAGGGTGGGTTATTGAAATTGAGTTTAATATTGAAATTGAATATTGAATCTGTTAATATGACCAAATTACATTACATGCTGACCTAAACTGTTTTGCCATTTTACACAGTACATATTGTGGCCATAACAGGGCCTTTGCCTATGAATTATGACATTTGAGATCATCACTAGGACCTGGATCAGTCAACATATCTCTTCCATCTGCAGCTGAGGAATTTGATCAGCTTGTATACTTCAATTCAGCTCTTGCCTACTCATAGGTACCCCAAAATACCCTTATCCCAACCAGATCGCCTGGTCAAATAAACACAGTCTTCAATGGGAAGAAACATTATTTAAAAAAAAAACCTGTGTGGAAGCTGGGGACCGAGCTGATGTTTATACAGTAAATAAATAGTAGAAAAAGGGGTTTTAATCAAGGAAGAAAATAAAGACTGTACAAATATACAAACCTGAGGAGGCTATTGAGAAAGTATTTCCTTAACAAGATGGGAACAAATAATAAATGATGGGGCCCCTCTCCCTAGGGGTGCGACTGGCAGGCCCCAGGGTAGAAGGACGTGGGCATCCTTCTCACTTTATAGGGGTCATGGACTTAGATCCAATGTGGGAGAAGAAAACCAGCGTCAAAGTACATATGACTAGTCCCAGAGTCCCTGAGAAAATACCATAACTCTAGCATTGTCTCCGTAAGGGAATGTGACCCCATGCCCCTCCCTTCCAACCACACCTTTGCCCTGACCACATTGTGATGGCAGTGGTTAAGTCGTGTGGCCTAGAAGTCTCCATCCTGTCGTCAATGTGTTTTTGTGGCCCCTCGTGTCTTCAGTCTCCACTTGGTGTGTATAACTGAGAGACTGTTGATAGCCATGGCCCCTCATTTATCCCACACTCTCCATATGTCTCTCCCCTAGCAGGTGGCAAACAGTACACTACCACTCATTAATGTTCCGTGTTTGAATCTTGTGTATTTTGCTGTTTTAAGACCCTGGTTACTTTCCTATTAATAGTAGGCCCTTTTATAAATAATTTCTGTATTTTCTATAGAAATTATCCTAATGATGAGAACGGTGCCTCTGATCTAATGATAAAAAGTGTTATTTCTGCATATTTTCGCTTGATTTCCTACCACCTCTACAATGCGAATCGGTCTTGGTCAATGCCGATAAAAGGTTACCCTTTTTTTCAAGTGTTTAATTAGTCAACTTCAGAAGGGCGTAATGAATGGAGGTGGATAATAGTCTTGACTTCTAAACGGGCAGGATTTGTATTTCGCTTTAGCTGTGGCTTTCATTTGCATTACAGGGTGTTAGCAACGTTTTCAGCATAGTGACTTTGTCAGGCCAAGGCTTATACAGATCCATCAATTTTCCTTATTGGACTCTTGGCAGATGGCCTGAAAGGATCATGGCTTCCCTGGATTTGAACATCGAGTCCCCATGTTAAGCCTCATTTTCTACCTCAATGTCCTCGTACCATGTCCTTGCAGTGGATATCCAAGCTTAGGCTAGAATTCTGTCATATGCCTGTATTGCCAATGTAATGAAGGAGGTTCATTGTTTTAAAGGATGCATTTCAATATATGTTTCTGATATACACTCGTTGACTTTTATTTGAGTTCATTGTCAATTCCTTTTCATCCGCCTCATAAGACATGGAGCCAGAACACCAGGAGTCCAGATTGAAACCAAAAAATGACACGTTACAGTTTATGTAGGCAGCCATAGTCTGGAGGTATGGCTGGTTTTTAGAATTTGGAACAATCTACGAAATCAATGTCTTGGAGTGCCAGTCATTCATCTTGTCCCAGACACCTATGTCTGGTTCCTCTCAGCATTGACAGACCAAGTATGTAACTTAAATGTTCCATTTGTTTCAACTTGAATCCCATGTAGCTTTGCGAACACATTATACATGTTTTTGCCCATGTAATCCCAAATGGGACATCCAGTTACCTGATGTAAGACATCTAAGCCGAAAATACGCGAACTCTGCAGACACAACCGACATGTCTTTAATTATCCGGATAAAAGCTTAGGAGGCCTACATAAAGGGGTCAACATATGGAGCACATTGAGATCCCTCCATGGTGGTATTAAGAAGGTTATCCACCAATTAATCTCTGAATAATTTTTCCGCTATCACCTACAAGACTCAAGGGCAAGGCTCAAGTGCTCTACATAGCATAGACTCAATCCCTGTTGTATTCAGACTTTTAAAGTATCTCTCTTCGGAACTTGTTTCCTGAAGACCCCTCATTAGTGACCATTAAATGCCTGGTGGAGTGTTTAGCCACCAATAAAACCCTCAGCAGAGCCACCGGGCCCATATCGCCTGCGCCTCAACTCCATGGAGGTTCCACCCAAGGAGTTGTCTGCCCTGTAATGTTTTACAGCTCTGTTGGAGAAAACAAATCACTTTTTAACCCAATACCCCCCCAACAACATCTGCTGCCAATTTAGCAGGCCAGCATTCCTGCAGTCACTGCTGTTCACAGGGGCTAGCTAGAAGAATCCTACCCCCCCCCCCCCCCCCCATTCTCGATCCCCAGGTCCAGAGTCCAGACACAGTGAAAAATTAGGGGTTAAAAAAGAGCAGAGCCGGAGCAGAGGCGTGGTTAACCAGGTTAATTTTCAGGGACAATAAGGACGTTCCCAGAAGGCCTTTGTGGAGCGGAGGTGACTGGTTGCAACCGCACAGGAAGTTTACAACACAGCTAGCTTGGCAAATCAAGATGTATTTAATCATCAAACGATCAGAGAGGAGCTGGTGGCCAGGCCCAACTCAGCAGCCAGCCAGAGATTAAGACAAATGTGCAGAGAAACAGGTCGGAGAGGGAGTGCCAAATGTGCACCACGAATTAAGGAGCATATTTCGGAGAGTTTAAATTCCTTGATTTTATGGGTCTACACCAAACACAACATATCCAAGGTGCACATTTCATTCTACTTTTGCCAAGCCCCGTTGGCAGAATGGAAGCGATATTGAGTGCTTTTTAAAATGTTTTTAATCGGTTTCATGTGCGTATACAAAAATAAATGTTTTACCATTGAAAGGACAGTAAAGATTAATGCATTGCAACTTTTATAGGAAATTAGGAGTGTGGGAGACTCAATCCTTTCTTTTAATGTCAACATTTCCTGCGTACATATATACACTTCCCATCTGTGTGGCTGATTAATTTAAGCCAGAGAGCATTAACTCTGTTAATTGATAATTAGTTCAATTGCATGGCCTTTAACATGACATGACCTCATAAAGTACTGTTGAATGTCTAAGGATATAGCCATTTGTACACACACTGTTCTGAGTGTACAAAACAGGAACCCCTTCATAATATTGAGCTGTACCCCCTTTTGCCCTCAGAACAGCCTCAATTTGTCGGGGCATGGACTCTACAAGGCGACGAAAGCGTTCCACAGGCATGCTGGCCCATGTTGACTCCAATGCTTCCCACAGTTGTGTCAAGTTGGCTGAATGTCCTTTGGGTGTTGGACCAATCTTGATACACACGGGAAACTATTGAGCGTGAAAGACCCAGCAGTATTGCAGTTCTTGACATGATCAAACCGGTGCACCTGGCACCTACTACCATACCCCCGTTCAAAGGCACTTAAATCTTTTGTCTTTCCCGTTCACCCTCTGAATGGCACACATACACAATGTCTCAATTGTCTCAAGGCTTAAAATTCTTCTTTAACCTGTCTCCTCCCCTTCATCTACACTGATTGAAGTGGATTTAACAAGTGACATCAATAAGGGATCATAGCGTTCACCTGGTATTCCTAATGTTTTGTAAACTCTGTGTATAGACAAAGCATTCCTAACCATTTCCATTCCCTTAAAACAAATGGATCTGTTTCTGCTTGTGTCTATGAGAAAGCGTATTCTTCTGGCATACATTATATTCTCACAGGGAATGCAATATTTATTGAAAGCAGAGAAGATTTCAGACCTTCGAAATGAAAACAAATACAGAGCTAAAAATACAGAATTCATATCACATTTGATAGGACCTGTTACACAATTATGGGAATATTTGTATTTCGGCGAGTTCATCAGCGACTCGCTTCTGGGTGGCATTACAATGAATGCAAAAATAGATTTCTCTCTGGATTGATTGTGATGCGTCTTCTCTTCATCTCTCTCTCACTACCGCACTCATCCAGACTGCAGAGAGAGGAGGGGTGGTATTTCTGTGGTTGACACCCAGGCTTGTCTGATTCCCCTGAAAAGGAAGATGTGGATCATGCAACACCTCCCTTGCTCCTCTCCAAAGGAGAGCCCTTGCCATGGCAACTGCATAAACATCAGACTCCCTATACAAGGGGAGGTCTACGGGGGAATATACAAGGGCACAATTTATTATAGATATGAAGGAAAGGGATCATGCCTGCCTGTGTGCAGACCCAGTGTTCTGCATGGGGAGCTGATGTAGCCACATGATAATGAGAGCATTGTGCCTCATGCTTGCACCCACAAATGTCTTGTTGCTGCACTTTGTTACACAACCAACAAGAAAGGAAAACAATTTAAGGCAACGTAAAGTCAAGCAAGCAGGTGATGCGTGGTTTCATTCAGGGAATCCAAAATAGCAACGAACAACCAGAAACAACTGAGAAATATTTTCCCCCAGTCTAGCAGTAGTCTGCTTTAATTCAATTATCTAGAATTGAGAGCATGCCACTTTATTTCACATTGTGTAACAGAGATGATTGACCTTGCCCGAGACCTGAAGACTTGCATATGCTCCGCTAGCGAATGCCAAAACTTAAACTCAGCGAGCTAACACAGTTTTGTGGCTCGCAAGTGATTTGGGTTCATACTCAGTGGATCGTACTCTTGTGAGGACCAGGACATCGGCCTATAGCCTGTCATGTTTAACTCAACAATGTTCCCTTCTGTCAGTTAGGTGCTGTATAGCATATGTGAAGATATGTTATGGGACCAGACCTACACAAGACCTCAACACATTAGAACATGTTTCACATTACCTCTGCATGCCTCCCATTACAATGGCTTAACGATGACAGAAGCTGTAAACAGCACATCTATGAGGAACAGGCTACACATTTGGACACTGCATGAACTGAAAGGTGTTTCCCCCACCAGAACCATAGTATTTGTTTGCATTTTAACCAATTCTTTGCTTAGGCTCTGGATAGTAAAACAGAGCATTATACGTTTGGATTCCAGGCTAATGGACATATAGCTCTGCTATCGCTATAACTGATCATGGTATGAACTTTATTCTTTATTTTGATCCCCATTACCTGACGCCTTAGCCACCGCTAGTTTTCATGAGTTCCACAAAACTAGGCTGGGAATGACCCTTGGTAGTGGCCATGAATAGTACCAGATCTCTATCTTGGTCTTTAGTTAAGTTAAGTGTAGTGAATGGGCTAATAATGTTTCAGATACTCCAGTCAGTCATAGAGAGGCATTGTTGTCCAGCAGATGTTAACCAAGACTAATTCCCAGGGCTTTTGGGTATGTTTGTGTTTCTCTCCTTTGAATTGTGTTCTTGGCACATGGCAAAGTCCATGGACAGAAGCCAGCGAGACTAGGGCCACTGCGTTGTGAGGTCCTCCTTACTGCTTACGTCTTACTGGGACCACATAGCTAATGGTGGCTAATCAGATGAACAAAACACACACATTTTTTTCAAGCTCTATTTTTCTCACGGCTTGTTTACATAGAAGACTCATTATGGTAGTCAATGTAACAAATCCTTATACAGTGCCTTCAGAAAGTATTCAAGTTGAAACCCATTTACACACAATACCCCATTATGACAAAATCAAGATTTTCAAGTAGATTTAAGTCAAAACTGTAACTTGGCTACTCAGGAATAAGGAACTCCAGTGTAGATCTTACCTTGTGTTTTAGGTTATTGTCCTGCTGAAAGGTGAATTCATCCCCCAATGTCTGGTAGAAAGCAGACTGAACCAGGTTTAATTCTAGGATCCATTCTGTTTATTTTTTATCCTGAAACATTCCCCAGTCCTTAACGATTACTATCATACCCATAACATGATGCAGTCACCACTATGCTAGAAAATATGGAGAGTGGTACTCAGTAATGTGTTGTTTCGGATTTGCCCCAAACATAACACTTTGTATTCAGGACAAAAAGCTAATTGCTTTGCTACATTTGTTTCAGTATTACTTTAGTGCCTTGTTGCAAACAGGATGCATGTTTTGGAATATTTGTATTCTGTACAGGCTTCCTTCTTTTCACTCTGTCTTTTAGGTTAGTATTATGGAGTAACTACAATGTCCTCAATTTTCTCCTATCAAAGCCATTAAACTCTGTAACTGTGTTAAAATCCCCATTGGCCTCATGGTGAAATCCCTGAGCAGTTTCCTTCTTCTCCGGCAACTGAGTTAGGAAGGACACCTGTATCTTTGTAGTGACTGGATATATTGATGCACCATCCAAAGTGTAATTAATAACTTCACCATGCTCAAAGGGATATTCAATTTATTTTTCCCCCCCCATCTACCATCTATCTTTGTGAGGCATTGGAAAACCTCCCTGGTCTTTGTAGTTTAATCTGTGTTTGAAATTCGCTGCTCGACTGAGGGACCTTACAGATAATTGTATGTGTGGGGTACAGAAATGAGGTAGTCATTCAAAAATCATGTTAAACACTATTATTAGTCCATGCAACTCTTTATGTGACTTGTTAAGCACATTTTTACTCCTGAACTTATTTAGGCTTGCAATAACAAAGGGGTTGAATACTTATTGACTCAAGACATTTCAGCTTTTCATTTTTAATTCATTTGTAAAAATTTAAAAAACATAATTCCCCTGACACTCGGGTGCCGGAGGTTCTACTGTCTGCTTCCCTGGAACCTGCAGTCACAAAGACTCCACCTGCCCTTCCCGCTCCTGGCCCGGAGCCCAAGCCAGCAGTGGATTATTTGCTTGTTCATAGGATGGAGCCACAGCCTGCAGCAACTGCAGATTTCATGTGCAGCCAGGACATTGGGGCCTCCGCCTGCTAGCACTGGGCTAGTTCCAGCCCTGAGGGTCCTGCTACCTCCAGACCTTTCCGATCTCACCTCAGGGGAACCTACGGACTTCACTTTGGATGACCCACCGGAAGTCACCCCTGATGTCCCCCCCTGACCTAGACGTCCAATTACCTGCCACCACAGTAGTGTCAGAGTTACCTTCTTTCACGGTAGGGTCAAAGTTCCCTGCCCCCACGATAGGGTTAGAGTTCCCTTCCTCCACGGTAGGGTCAGAGTTCCCTTGCTGGTAAGGTCCGAGTTCCCTTCCTTCCTGGTAGGGTCAGAGTTTAAGTTTCCAGCCTACCTGGCAGGTGTAAAGTGTCCAGGCTTTGAGTGTCCTACCCCTCAAGTAGGTCCAGTGTATCTTGTCCCTGCGGTAGGTCTAGAGTTCCCTGCCTCCCTGTCAGGTCCAGAGTCAGTTTCCCTGTCAGGTTCAGAGTCAGTTTCCCTGTCAGGTTCAGAGTCAGTTTCCCTGTCAGGTCCAGAGTCAGTCTCCCAGTCAGGCCCAAAGCTATCAGCACTAGGCTTCCAGCCTTCAGCCATTCTAGCTTTG
This sequence comes from Thymallus thymallus, assembly GCA_023634145.1. NCBI lineage: Eukaryota > Metazoa > Chordata > Actinopteri > Salmoniformes > Salmonidae > Thymallus > Thymallus thymallus. The sequence continues at coordinate 11,692,965 of CM042384.1, read as the reverse complement.
CTAGTCAGCGCACGGTCCGCTGCTCCGCCAGGCTTTCGGTTCCCTGCCCCACTAGGTCCACAGGCTCTGCCCTCAGTTGGTTAGCAGCCCCCAGCCTCAGTCGGTAAGCAGTAATCTTGCTTATTGCTACAAGTCCCCTGCACTAGTTCCAGGCCCTGGATCTTCTGTTCAGCTAGGCTCTGAGTCAGCTGTTTAGCTAGGTGTGCAGTCCCTGCCCCTAGCCTAGCATTTCCCAGACTCGGTCCTGGGGTCCTGAGGTGAAACAACTCAACTCATCATCAAGCTTTGAATATTTGAATCAGCTGTGTAACAGAATGTGTACCCCTTGGGGTCCCGAGGACCGAGTTTGGGAACCACTGCCTTACCCAGTTCACAAAGCTCCCTAATCAGCTTGGTTCACAGTCTACTGCCATACTTGGCACTAATCCTCCAACCTTAGTAGTAAGTTCTAAATCCCCGGGGGGACCGCCTGCCTCCTGCAATGGAAGACCCCCCCCCCCGTCCCTTGCACCTGGGAAACCACCTGATGTTGTCTCTGAGGCCCAACCTGTCCCTACCTTCAGATCCCTGATGAGCCTCAACCAGGGGTTCCCACCTGCTCCACCGTGGGAGCCATCACCTTCAGCATTGAGGAGAGAGTCACCAACCTCAGCCGCAGTCAGTGAGCTGCTAACGACAGTTGTCGCCGGCGTGCCACATTCCTCCGTCGCAGTAGGCGAGCTATATCCTCCAGACGTGGCCAGCCTCCAGCACCGTACTCAGCGTCCAAGGATGCGACCTGCACCAGCTTAGCAACCTGCACTAGCTGAGCCAGAGGATCCTCCACTACACCCGTGGCGTTCCAAGGAGTGGACCAGGACTGTCCCTGTGTCTCCGTGCACCACCCTCATGGGCTGGCCCCTAAGCCCCTTGCGTACACTGGAGCCAGCACCCTACTGATCCCCATGGTCCTCTAAAGAGACCTTAGTAATCAGCTGCTCCTCTAGTTCAGCCAGATGCACACTAGGACTGGAACCTACCTTGTCTGGTCCATTCGCTGCTCTGCCCTTTTGCCCTGCCTGTCCTGCCAGATAGGACTAGGCCCTTTCAGGACTAGGCCCCCATTGAGGCGTTTTATGATGTGTAGATTTCCAACAGAAATCCATGAGTGGCTGTAAAAAAGACTGGCCCTTTCAATCTGATTGGCCCTTTCAATCTGATTGGCCTTCAACTCTGTCGATCACCCACCTATTCCAACCAATCAGGATGCTTGGACGCCCTCAAGGGCCCCGCCCCTGACACCTCACCTTAGTGCGTGTGTCCATGGCGTCGAAAGAAGAAGATAGTGTTGTGCCTACGGACTGTTCACATGCTGTTTTTCCTAACCAGTGTTGTGTGTGTCCATTGAAATAAGTAATGCCCCGTTTACATTATGTCGTACATCATCTTCACGAGTCTATATGACCTCAAGACAAGATCAAATATATTTTTTCAGATGATAATAAAACATGTTTTGTTTAGTTACTTTTTCCTCAACTTGTTTCTCTAACTTTATAGCAAGTCAAGCTTGCACTGCAGAGCAGCTAGCTAGCTAGCTAAAAGTGAGGCTAGTTTGAAGATACCACTGTATCTAATACTGTATCCACCTAATACTTATTTTCAAAAACAAACATAAACAGGAGGCAACAGTCATATAATGTAATTGGCTTAACAGTTAATGAGTATTATTTAACATTACTATTAAAATAGTACTCACTTATAGGAATGGGTAATTGTTTACAAGCCCATAGGAAAGCAAAATCCAAGATGAAATCTCCTTTATAACCTCTGTCCATCTCCTAGACAAAAAAATAGTACTAGTCAATACTAAAGTGAGATGTTGTGCATTTTCTCATACATCTCAATCGTCACTACTGAGAAGTAAACATAGATCTGTCTCACAGTGATCACTGTATGAGTTCTCTTTTCTCAGTCTCAGCTACTAGATAAATGAGAATAGTACAAGATCTCAAATGAGTCTTAATGTGATACGAAACAATTAGATGCTCTATCTCAAACATGTCTTACATTTATCCCATACAGATCTCAGTGATATTTTCACATTGTATTCTTGGACCTATCTCACTATAAACTATACTGTATATGAGACTAATTATTACAGGTCTGATCAATTCATGCAAATGTCATCTTAGATATAACTCTACATGATCTTAAAGCAGTGCTGAAGTGTAAAATAATCACAAAAGTGGAAGATATGATTTATTTACATTAATTCATCATTCAATATACATTCATACTGTTCCAACAGAAGTAATTTGTTGAGTATACCTAGTCCTTCTCAAGTGAGTTTGGGAAATGAGCTGCAAACACAATACCAGTCATAGAAGTCAAGTCAAGGAAAACAACTTTGCTCAAGGGCAATTACAACTGTGTTGACAAGGGTTTCCAATAGGGGCACAACATGAAAGCATGTACCATGTGTAACAGTATCTTGCAGCAAAGAAAAACCTGCACTTTCAAATTTGAAAACCCCCCGGTAAAATTGTTATTTCTTTTAATTATCCCATAATGCCTTGATGTAAGATGAGTTCTCTTAACTTTTGCACTGTGAAAGACAAAAACTATGGTCGTTGGTCATCCGTGAGTAAAAGTCAGCTATGGCATTAGCTGGCTTTATGATTTGCGAAATAGAAGGGATAGACTGCACTAGTTTGACTGCATGGACCATTTGCATGGGTATATTTTGAGGACCATGTATGAGCCTTAACAAATAGCAATTTTAGTCTTCAAAATGGAAACATGAATGAGTCCATAATGGGCCAAGGGCTCTGACGATGTCTGCTAGGTGCACAAGAAAGTAAACATTTGCAGTTTGGTAACGGTCAGTCATAGAGAGCAAAAGTTCCATTGCAGTTTCTCTGCACGATCAATCTGTTGTATTGATATGGAGTCCATCAGAAGAATGAAAATAGCTTCACTTAGAATGAGGAAGTGATTGTAGTAAAGCGTTCCAAGAACACCACGGAAAACAACAGGTCCAAATATTCTGATGCCTTAAAAAACCTCCGGTGAGATGCTACTGATCGAGGATATCGTGTCAAGGATGGTGGTCGGATATCTTGCAATCGCTTGTCTATTTCTTTTGACATGCTGAAGGGCTGATGAGAAAACTCAGTGGAAAACCATAGAAGCATCAGAAGGCGCATCACTCCTATCAGAGCTGAGTGCATGTAGTCTATGCCAGCGCTACGGATTAGGTTATCACTTTTAAATTGGCTAAGCCAATAGAGACCCTTCACACCTTTCATAGTGGTTTTTGTCTCTCTGCTGGCTGATCTAAAGTTGGAAGTTGGCTCTTTTGTTTTCAATAGTAAAGTCAACTGTTGAAACATTCTCTTGTGCTGGTAACAGAAAATAAGTTTAATAGTGTGTACACATGGGTCTAAAAAAAACTTGGCAAGATAACACACACAAACGTGATAAAAGCAAATTGGATGTTTATGCAAATATGTCTCGAGTACAAGAGTGTGCTACTATAAAACATAGGAAGTGGAATAAGAATTATTAACTTCGTGGTGTCCTGATGGAGCGGTGTGTTCTGTCCTGATGGAGCGGGTGTGTTCTGTCCTGATGGAGCGGGTGTGTTCTGTCCTGATGGTGCGGGCGTGTTCTGTCCTGATGGCGCGGGTGTGTTCTGTCCTGATGGAGCGGGTGTGTTCTGTCCTGATGGAGCGGGTGTGTTCTGTCCTGATGGAGCGGGTGTGTTCTGTCCTGATGGAGCGGTGTGTTCTGTCCTGATGGAGCGGTGTGTTCTGTCCTGATGGAGCGGGTGTGTTCTGTCCTGATGGAGCGGGTGTGTTCTGTCCTGATGGTGCGGGTGTGTTCTGTCCTGATGAGGCGGGTGTGTTCTGTCCTGATGGGGCGGGTGTCTTCTGTCCTGATGGGGCTGGTGCGTTCTGTCCTGATGGAGTGGGTGTGTATTCTGTTGTGATGGAGCGGGTGTGTTCTGTCCTGATGGAGCAGGTGTGTATTCTGTTCTGATGGAGCGGGTGTGTTCTGTCCTGATGGAGCAGGTGTATTCTGTCCTGATGGGGCGGATGTGTTCTGTCCTGATGGAGCGGGTGTGTTCTGTCCTGATGGGGTGATGTGTTCTGTCCGGATGGAGCGGGTGTGTTCTGTCCTGATGGAGCGGGTGTATTCTGTCCTGATGGAGCAGTGTGTTCTGTCCTGATGGAGCGGGTGTGTTCTGTTCTGATGGGGCTGGAGCGTTCTGTCCTGATGGGGCGGATGTGTTCTGTCCTGATGGAGCAGGTGCGTTCTGTCCTGATGGGGCGGGTGCGTTCTATCCTGATGGGGCGGATGCATTCTGTCCTGATGGGGCTGGAGCGTTCTGTCCTGATGGGGCGGATGTGTTCTGTCCTGATGGAGCAGGTGCGTTCTGTCCTGATGGGGCGGGTGCGTTCTATCCTGATGGGGCGGATGCATTCTGTCCTGATGGGGCTGGTGCGTTCTGTCCTGATGGGGCTGGTGCGTTCTGTCCTGATGGGGCGGGTGCGTTCTGTCCTGATGGGGTTGGACATCAGCTTCCAGGATCTGGTCTTGTCATTTTGAGTCTCCAATATTATTCAATAGAGATCCAACTAATTACGGCTAGGCCAGTGCTATGTGTTTGCTCACTCAATTATCATCAAGATACATTTTTATTTAACCTTTATTTTACTAGGCAAGTCAGTTAAGAACAAATTCTTATTTACAATGACGGCCTAGGAACAGTGGGTTAACTGCCTTGTTCAGGGGCAGAACGACAGATTTTTACCTTGTCAGCTCAGGGATTCGATCTGGCAACCTTTCAGTTACAGGCCCAACACTCTAACCACTAGGCTACCTGCCGCCCCGGCCTAACACATATACATAGGCCTAACACATATTATAAAGATTCAAGATGCAATACTAAAATGCATTACCGAATACATTTTTTATGTGTTGTTTTGCATAAACACATGCATATCAAAAACAAAATAATGTAAAGGCTAACAGCTAGGCTAACATTATATTGGAATGGAATATGCATGGGGGTCTCGACTGAAGTATGTTATGTGTTAAACTTGCATTACTAATACAAACAGATAAAGGTATTTTAAATACTTAGTTAGCTCTTGCAAACACTGATGCAACTTGTCCCCGTGATATTGTAAGATGAGCTCCCTGGCAAAACCATATGATGTCTATTTGCTCCCTGGCAACTAGCTAATCAACCCGGGCATATACTCTTTCGCGTTTATTTCAAAGAACATATAATTCATTGGACGACCTTATTTGAATTGTGATTGGACGCCAGTCAAAGACCCGCGGGAAAGACAGTTGGAGATTGGATTGAGGTCATTGCTTTGCTGATGCTGATGATGAGTGAATGGAAAATAGAAATTGTGCTGTTGTATTTCTGAACAGCCAGCTGCTAACCCGGCTGTCGCTAATGTTGGAAAATATATTTTGTCCATATGACCCAATAATTTTAATCAGCTTGCTAAATTCACTTAATTTAGATAAAGCAATGATTGTAGTTATCATTATATCATGAGTGATTGATGGGTTTGAATTTTTATTTATATCACTTGATGAAAGCAGGCAAGTTACAATTGAAACCACAAATTCTCTTGAAAACAAACATATTGAAATTACTATTCACATAATGAACATACCACATCCTAAGAAGAATTGTCCTCCAAAGAGAAAAAGGTTTCCCACAAAGAAGGTGCAGGATATGTCTCCAGAATTGGATCCAAATTAGCATTCTGGTAAGTACTGAGCTAATCTGAAATCATATCAATGTTTGCTACCCGTAGGATATGCACCAGGAGAATATGATGATGTGCAAATATGTCTCTTTTCACGTGTCTCAACCAGTGATCTTTTGAGTAACATATGGCAGACCGCCTTTAACATTCTCTCTCCCTCTTCTCAATTTCTCTCTTGGGATATTTTGCTTTTGTGAGGTTTGAGGATGGATACACTGCAAAAATCTTCCAAACATCTGATATTCTAGGTGAAGAGGACGTTCCTATCAGACAGCTGCAAGATCTTAGGTCAGGAGTAGCCATTCTAGCCAAGTGGTCAGACGGCAGATTTTATAGGGCCACTGTTGAATACATTGGGCAGCCAGACCAGATTGAAACAAAGGTTCAATATGTTCGATATGTTAGATATGGACAAGCAAGAGAAGGCCCGCCCACCTCAACCAACAGTACGTCAGTCACTCACAACTGAACATTTAAGCTCACCGTGTTCAAGTGACACTGTAATAATTGAGAGGAGCCTCTGTCAGATCAATACCCCCTCTCTGCAGACAAAACACAGCCAGTCCATCTCTCTATGGTGGCAATGCACCAGCCCCGGTGAGACAGCATCAATCAACCCCAATTGAACACTATGAGACAGCATCCACCAGCAGTGAGACAGCATCCACCAGCAGTGAGACAGTATCCACTAGCAGTGGGACAGCATCCACCAGCAGTGGGACAGCTTCCCCTAGCCCCCGTGGTATAGCACACACCAGCCCCCACTGGATGGAACACACCAGTCTCAGTGGGACAGCATGCACCAGCCCCCACTGGATGGAACGCACCAGCCCCAGTGGGACAGCATCCACCAGCAGTGGGACAGCTTCCCCTAGCCCCCGTGGTACAGCACACACCAGCCCTCACTGGATGGAACGGCACCAGCTCCAGTGGGACAGCACGCACCAGCCGTAGGCAGCCATGTGATGCTCTGTGACAAGGGAAGGATGGAGGAAGTAATTTTGAGAATAAAGTAATTAATATCATGTCACCTATCAAACTTTATTTTGTGATGTTGAATTGTAAATAATTTGGAAAAACGTGTTTTTGGGTTGATCTTTGGAAGAGTGATTGGGCCTTGAACACATAATAATGAATGTACTATATGTGCTATTGAGTGTGCAGCTCTCGGATCTGGACTGGATACCACTGTATCTAGCGAGTTCCACCTAATAATTATTTAAAAAAACAAACATAAACAGGAGGCAACAGTCATATAATGTAATTGGCTTAACAGTTAATGAGTATTATTTAACATTACTATTAAAATAGTACTCACTTATAGGAATGGGTAATTGTTTACAAGCCCATAGGAAAGCAAAATCCAAGATGAAATCTCCTTTCTAACCTCTGTCCATCTCCTAGACAAAAAAGAGCACTAGTCAATACTAAAGTGAGATGTTGTGCATTTTCTCATACATCTCAATCGTCACTCCTGAGAAGTAAACATGGATCTGTCTCACAGCTGCACGCTCTCATTGACATCGTTGGAGAGAAACACTGTGAGCTACAGGAGAGAAGGCCATCGGTGCCCTTCGGCGAGCAAGAGTTTTTTCCTGACAGTGGCATGTTCCTCTCATCGTTCCGCCTTGCTGCCATCCATCAGGCATCTAGGCAAGATTGCTTGCGTCTGTTTCCTTAGCTTTTTGACAATTTTTTCTCAGTGGAAGAATGTGTCAATTCAGTTGCCTTTGACGCCATGGCAAGATCCCCGAGGGGAAGCGAGTCCTCGACCGGAAGAAGGTCAACGGAATTCTAAGTAAGTATTTTCTCAAAGCTAGGTTACTTTGTTACTTAAAAACTGCCTACAGCAAATTAGGATTGATTCTTGATGAAAAGGATTTACATATGTTATTTGCTAATTAATCACTGCAATCAAGTCAAATCAAGTTTCTGAAAACTGTATTAAATTTTATTAAATACCTCTAAAACAATCCCCAATGTCCTTTTAAGAAATGTGTGTTTTAAGACATTTGTGTTTTGCATACTGTGAGTCCTTGAGTAGAATTGTCATGTGTTATTTATGTGTTATTTGTCAAAATATTCATAAAATGTTTTTATATACTTTATTCCAGCCTACGTCTTGTGATGTGCTTCCTTGGATGGTTGGACCGGAATCGATGAAGCCAAGCTGAAGAAGGCATTCATCAACATGTGTAGGACCAGAGAAGGAAATAGTAGTAACTGAACTAACATACTGTTATGGGCTTGGTATCACATGTAGGTTAGACTTATTGTTGACTACATCTGGTGTGTGACAACTGCCTATTTTCATCTCTACAATATTATTTTGGGTTTTACCTATTGTTTCAAATCAGGTACAAGAGCATATGCTGTATATTTACGTTCTTACAGTTAATGGAACCCAATCTGTGTTGGGAATGAAAAATGAGATGCTTTTTTAATATAATAAGCTGATTACATTTGCTGAATTGTATCAGTTTTCATTCTTAACCATAATTAACCATAACCATAATTAATACTGCAAATGAATGCTAACAAATTCAATTCTCAATTGTGTCTCATATCTCATGAATCAAGCTCATGAATAGCTTCTGTAGTACTTTTAAGAGAAATAAATGACACATGGAGGAGACGTTGCACATACAACGTAGAGATCTCCTTTATGACTCATGCTTCTTAGATATTTCTGAAATGATCACCTCAGACTAAGATCATTGGTCTAATAAAAGTCTCAAACTTGTCTCAGGAACTTATCATTGTTGCTCCTTTAAAATAGCCGAGGAAAGAATGACGGTATACAAGGATGAGACCTCTTCTGCTGATCATACTTCTCGAATACTGCTATAACGCTCATCTCAATTCAACTTCATGTGTCCTATATACTGTATGTGTCATAGAAGTCTCTAACTTCATCTTAATATTTCTCCTTTGGGGCCTTTAGGAGCAATAACCCAGAAACAAACAGTCACAGAATGATTCCAAACTGAGAAGCTCTAGGTAGTCTGAAAAGATCTGGAGGATATCCGAATGAGCAACAGATTATTTCCTATGGGAATTGCTATCTATCCCAAAAAGCCATCACCAAAAACCCCATATTTTTGTTTTCTTCGGTGGTTTGGTAACTTCAGTTCTTCTGTTCGACGGACTCTGCCTGGACTGAAGACAACGTAAAGTCTCGCAACTGAGCCTTCAACCGAACGGGGCATTGCGATTCCACTCCATTGTGGACATATCCATTGAAATGCATGACATCCGGCTCAACGTAGCGGAGTGCTCATGGGTTTTGGAAATGTTAATGGGATAAGATTAGGTATAATATTAGTGAATAATGGTTACCTCTACTGTGTAATGTAGATAAGTAAGAAGTTTGAATTGTTGTTGCTAGCTCTGAGCTAATGCTAGCACTGTCTGGTTATATGTACCATGTGCATGCTACCTCATCCAATTAGTATTGTTTATTCACTGCTACAAGAGTGTTTATTGAGTGCAACTATTATTAAGTGTATTAGCAATGGTTATATTGTTTACATGCTACTGCTGCAAAGTATAGCCTCTCTAGTGTGCCCGCACATGTGCAATTTATAGTTTGCATGTCTATTGTTGTATTGCATCTATTTATCTCAATAACCTCTTGTAAGTGGATCCTAATGATTGTATTGCTCTCCCTTTTTAGAACCACACTTACAGTGAGGAGAACAAGTATTTGATACACTGCCGATTTTGCAGGTTTTCCTACTTACAAAGCATGTAGAGGTCTGTAATTTTTATCATAGCTACACTTCAACTGTGACAGACGGAATCTAAAACAAAAATCCAGAAAATCACATTGTATGATTTTTAAATAATTAATTTGCATTTTATTGCATGACATAAGTATTTGATCACCTACCAACCAGTAAGAATTCCGGCTCTCACAGACCTGTTAGTTTTTCTTTAAGAAGCCTTCCTGTTCTCCACTCATTACCTGTATTAACTGCACCTGTTTGAACTCGTTACCTGTATAAAAGACACCTGTCCACACACTCAATCAAACAGACTCCAACCTCTCCACAATGGCCAAGACCAGAGAGCTGTGTAAGGACATCAGGGATAAAATTGTAGACCTGCACAACGCTGGGATGGGCTACAGGACAATAGGCAAGCAGCTTGGTGAGAAGGCAACAACTGTTGGCGCAATTATTAGAAAATGGAAGAAGTTCAAGATGACTGTCAATCTCCCTCGGTCTGGGGCACCATGCAAGATCTCACCTCGTGGGGCATCAATGATCATGAGGAAGGTGAGGGATCAGCCCAGAACTACACGACAGGACCTGGTCAATGACTTGAAGAGAGCTGGGACCACAGTCTCAAAGAAAATCATTAGTAACACACTACGCCGTCATGGATTAAAATCCTGCAGCGCACGCAAGGTCCCCCTGCTCAAGCCAGCGCATGTCCAGGCCCGTCTGAAGTTTGCCAATGACCATCTGGATGATCCAGAGGAGGAATGGGAGAAGGTCATGTGGTCTAATGAGACAAAAATAGAGCTTTTTTGTCTAACCTCCACTCGCCGTGTTTGGAGGAAGAAGAAGGATGAGTACAACCCCAAGAACACCATCCCAACCGTGAAGCATGGAGGTGGAAACATCATTCTTTGGGGATGCTTTTCTGCAAAGGGGACAGGACGACTGCACCGTATTGAGGGGAGGATGGATGGGGCCATGTATCGCGAGATCTTGGCCAACAACCTCCTTCCCTCAGTAAGAGCATTGAAGATGGGTCGTGGCTGGGTCTTCCAGCATGACAACGACCCGAAACACACAGCCAGGGCAACTAAGGAGTGGCTCCGTAAGAAGCATCTCAAGGTCCTGGAGTGGCCTAGCCAGTCTCCAGACCTGAACCCAATAGAAAATCTTTGGAGGGAGCTGAAAGTCCGTATTGCCCAGCGACAGCCCCGAAACCTGAAGGATCTGGAGAAGGTCTGTATGGAGGAGTGGGCCAAAATCCCTGCTGCAGTGTGGGCAAACCTGGTCAAGAACTACAGGAAACGTATGATCTCTGTAATTGCAAACAAAGGTTTTTGTACCAAATATTAAGTTCTGCTTTTCTGATGTATCAAATACTTATGTCATGCAATAAAATGCAAATGAATTGCTTAAAAATCATACAATGTGATTTTCTGGATTTTTGTTTTAGATTCCGTCACAGTTGAAGAGTACCTATGATAAAAATTACAGACTTCTACATGCTTTGTAAGTGGGAAAACCTGCAAAATCGGCAGTGTATCAAATACTTGTTCTCCCCACTGTACATAAAACCCTTCTAATGGAAGCAGCTGTGTCCGTGTGTGTGCGTGGTGGTGATCAAGTTACAGTAATGGGCCTCAACATCACGTTTTAACCGGACAGCACTATAGCGGGTAAAACCAAAACCAATCAGCATTAAGTAGCGGGTGAGGGCATATCTAGTCAACTGCTCAGAGGAGCTCCAGCAAGATGTTTTTTCATGCTCCTAGTTCTCGCCGGATTTAGCAACCGACTGTTTTTTTCAAAGTGTATGGCCTGGTTTTTACATTGTGTTCCTTTTGAAATTAGATTACATTTACAATATTTCAGGTTGTTAGTGTACCACACGTCATGTTTACAAAACTAAAGGAGCTGTTGAGGGGATGACGCCCCATGTGGATAAACCTTCCTGGGCATAAAGAGAAAAGTGATTTGGCTGTTAATGTTCAAAACCTTAGGAATTTTCTCTCCATACACAGTGAGGCTATTGAGTTGAAGTGCTTTGACCGTGGTGCGATGAACATTATTCATATCATAGTAAGTGTGTGACTTTTACTGTAGCCAAGTTTACAGCTGCGAGTAGTTAACTCGAGAATATTAGGCTTGTCAACATTGGTTTCCCAAAATGATGTAGGCAATGCTGAACACAGATAGATATATCAAATACTTTAGATATTTATCACTAATAACATTGTAATGACTTCCAATACAATGCTAGATTATATTTGTGATCCTGTTATGGTTTTCTCCACCGCTTATGTAATGGTTAACAAACACGTGACCTTTGAAGAACAGGTCCAGCTAGCCTGCCAAATAGCCCCTCTCCAGTGCTACCCTTATCTCTGTGTGTGTCTCTCTGTGTTTGATAATCCTCTGTGTTTGTCTGAGCTGTGATTGGCTAGGTTTGGGTTGGTCCATTGCCTGACAGCACGCCTGTCGTGTGGCCTTGGACCGATCCATTCCCCTGGAACCCTGGGAACTCGGAGAACTATTATCCAAGGCTGTACCTCCATGTTGTGTATCCCTGTAGTACAGCAACCACATCCCCTACCACATCCCCGCTAGTGACATTTTACACCATTGCACAGTCTTCACATTTTTCTGACTTAAAATTAAATCTCAAAAGGGAATAAAAAGGTTGTGTAGATCCTATCGATCTACACAACCTTCTCAAAGTTAAAGAGAAATTATAGAAAATGTACCAATAAACAAAAAAATAAAGATGTCTTGATTGCGTATGTCTTGGATGCACCTTTGGAAGCCATTAGAGCTGTGAATCATTCTACCAAATTTACACAACTCTTAGGGCAACATTTATCCATAGTTTTTTGTCAAAATTGCAGTAAATTTGGTTTTGAATCATTGATGGACAGCAAACTTTGTCTCAGATTTTCAAGCTAATTTTCAAGTCAGGTGTGAGGCTGGACCACTCAGGAACACTCAACACCTTTCAGAAAGACATTTTGGTGTGTCTTTGGCATACATGTTTTTGTAATTGTCCCCAAGGTTAGGTTTTCAGAAGACTGAGGCAGGTTTTCCTCTAAAATTTTACCTGGGCTTTGCTCCTTTCATATTTATTTTCCCAGTCCATGCCGGTTACAAGCATACCCATAACATGATGCTGCCACCCTCAATACAGAGGGTTTCACTCTTCGTTGTGTTGTATTGGAGTTGACCCAAGCCTGTATTTTTTCATGTAGGTGAATTTCTTTGCCATGTTCTCTTGTAGTATTACTACACGGCCTTGTTGCAAACATAATGCATGATTTGAAATGTATTTACAGGTCATACAGGTCAGTAATGTTGCATGAATTCAATGCTGTTGATCCTTTCTATTTTCAAGTATTGTGGCATTATGTTTTAGGAATGCTTGTCACCGCCAGGGACTGTTGAGTTTGTCAGGGTCAAAAGAAATATGAAAGGAGTAAAGAACAGATCAAAATTTGCCATAGTCTTCTGAATACCTAACCCTAGGACAGGGTGGAAATTACACAAATGTTAATGCCAAAGACACCCCAGAATGGCTTTCCAATAAATGTTGAGTGTTCTTGAATGGTCCAGTCTCAGTCCTGAATGAAATCTGCTTGAAAATCAGAGGTTTGAATATTGCTGTCCATCAAGGACTCCCAACCAAATTCACTGATCTTAAAAACATGGATACAGTATACAGTATGTTGCCCTAAGAGTTGTGCAAAGATGGTAGAATATTTTCAAAATGTTTTGCAGCTGTAATGGTAACTCTGGGATGTGACGATATCTTCATTTTTTTTTTTTATAGATTTGGGACAGTTTTATATTATTTTTCTTTGACTTGATGTTATGTACAACATTTTTTTATGTAATCCATTTTTAGATACAATGTTAAGGCAGCAAAATGTGAATCTGTGCAAGGGGTGTGTAGACTTTCACTAGGCACTGTATCTATGCTGTCCATTAGCTTGGTACGCGTTACTAGCATGTTATGTGTTACTAGCATGCTATCTGTTAGCAGTCACAGCCTCAATATGCTAGCTCTTAGCACCCCAAGCGTGCCTTTTCTTTAATCTGCTCTGCATATTCCTCCCGTCTGTGTTTACTAACCCTGGGCTCGGAATGCTAACCAGAGATGTCACACACACATGCCCAGAGTGGAGGAGGAAAGGAATGTCTTCAGGGTTTGTGTTTGATAAACAATTCTGAGAAAATAATTAGCAGATAAGACACCACTTTGATTAACCGCAGGGACTCCAACTTCATATTTCGCCTCCGAACCAGTCACAGTTAAAAGCCTGCCTGATATTACCATACCATATTAATTTTTAATCAATTAAGGACCTAAAGGGAGAAATTTGAAAATGCTGATTTACTCCACTGGGATTGTGGGGGCAAGGACAATTCTCTTATATTTGCATATGGCTCACATTTACGCTCATGTATACAGTGATCTGCAGTATATACAGTTTGAATGGCTGTCAAATACCCTTTCCATACTAGTGAGCCAAGCCAAACTGTATTGTGCTGGCCTAACACCATAGTTGTTAGAACTGGACAATGTTAAGAGAAAAAATCTGAGCCAGCACAGTACGGTTCTGCTTGGCACGATTAGAGAGTGGTTGTCTCCCATAAATGATGTGCCTGCCACTGCTGCTGCCTGGCTGATGTTGATGTGTGCAGCATTCGCTTCACACTGAGGTGTAGATTGGTCTACACAGTCTTCTCCTTAGTGGGGGAAAGGTGCCAGAAAGTGCTGTGTCTGTCAGAGAGAGGGAGAAAGAGACTGAGAAGGAATATGGAACTGGCTGGTTTCTGGGCCCACGCCATGTTCTTACTCTCTACTTCTCTCTCTCTCCTTCTCATTCAATAAACAAATATTTATCTGCATGACACGCCCCCTGGTGTTCTTATCTTTCACTGTCTTGTTCTTATGTTTCTGCTCTTTCTATCTCTTCTCTCTGCAGCTGGTTTGTGAAGCCTGAGAGTTGACCTGCATTAAGACATCATGAACAGCCTGACGGTTAAAAGGGGCTGGTCTTAGTGCATATCTTCAAAAGCTTGTTAAAGAGGAACGCTTTGGCAGTGATTTTAGGGAAATCTGCTATTACAGTTTTAATAGGGTTCATCTAATCCATGCTGGCAGATTAGAGCTGTCTGGACATCGCCCAAATACTTGCTGCTTCACTTAATGTCTCCATCTCCAAGCTAATGCATTTATGAGCTACATAGTATTCACTAAGGCAACCTGTTTCTGTCTCATCAAATGAATGAAGCTCCAGAGCCAAGATCTTTCGAGTACTACTACACTACTTTCCAAGTAACCTAATGCACTCAAGTAGCTTGTGGTAATGTTGTCATTGTGGGGGAGCACTATCGCGATTTAAAAGCTCAATTTCTTCTCTCCTTTGCTAATGGAGCCTATTCAGGGATTGTGTTTTAAGATCATTGCGTTGACATCTGTCTATTAGGCCACTACAAATTATAGTCTAACCTTGCCTCTCTACCTACCTTGTGCTTTGTAAACTCCCTCACGCTTATGGGAAAATGGGTTTCTTTTGGAATGGTTTAGCCGGTGGCCATCTGACAGTGATTTACTGATCCTGTGCAATTTCATGATGGTTTTCATCCTCGGAGGCCACAGGGCCATGGAGAGGCAACCAATGGCTGCCCTCGAGTCCTGTGCTGTGTGCAATTATAGGTTAGTGTGTGTCACGGCATCATTGTCTTCAGTTTTTAATGCTTTTGTGCCCTGGCTCCCGCTGAAATGTGTTATATGTTTATTCCCATTCTATTTTGAGTGGGAATACATCCAGTAAGGACATGGCCACTGTACTCAAGAGTCATTGTTGTGTGATCTGTTTTTGGAATACCGTTAAGTTACAAAGAGAACTGAAGCTTAATGGGTTTTCATTGCAATCAGTTTTTCCCCCATGTTATGTTAAAGACTGTCACTGTCCAATTCTTTCAGCTTGAAGCTGTCCATATAACTTAATTATATACAGTTGAAGTATGTCCTTCCAGTCAAGTTGACAGAAAAAAAAGGACGAAAACCACAAAAGCAGGAACAGAGATAGTTTACTGCCTCGTCATTTCCTGACAAAGTTTTGGTCAAACAAGCAGCCTAAATATTGCAAACTCCACTGGGCTCAGACAAACTTTTTAGGGGAAGAAATTAGATTAATTTCCCACTTCTGTCAGTCTGAATTTTGGTCTGTCGGTCTGTCTCGCTCTCTCTACCTGCTTCCCTCTTTGCTTGCCTGTCTGTCTGTAGTGCCCCGGGCGCATGGCAGCCCACAGACCTGACAGTTTCCTGACAGGCCCTGCCTCAACCCCTTAAAGACTCTTAATTAACTGCCCCTAACAAGGTAATAACACGGCAAGGCTCCCCCTGAATAGTAGCAAAATGTTTACTTAAATGTTGTTTTTTGGTTGGGTGGGCTGCTGGGTGGGGGAGAAAGGTTTTCTGATGTGAGCTTGAATGGTATTCATCAACGGTCTTTCTAGGGCCCAGGATGTGCTATTGTCATCCAGCAATCTCTACCATGCAGACATCTGATAACCTTCACTTTGGGTTGACACCCTTGCGATCTGACTTCCTCCCTGCCCTATGTTAGTTCATGCATGTGTTGTCTCTGGGGTGTATAGATAGGCCTTTTTCATGGAACTCAAGGACAAATGGACACCTCAAATGTTGTTTTTGTCTATTGACAAAACAAACCATTGAAAACCAGCAAGTGTTAATCTTACAAGCTTCATAACAACAACAGAAAACACATCTATAAAAGGTTATTTGGTTATTTTAAACATGACAGTACAGCACCAGGCCTTGCTCCATTTTGCAATGTCACCGTATCCCTTAGGGGACACGTGTTTACTCCCAGAAATGTATGCGTAAAGATTGCAGCGCTGTGTGCATCGGCCCCCAACAACCTCAGGCCTCTCTGGACTCCACTCCTCCACGCTATTCTGACCACAGCCGACAGACGCGCAGAAAGAGACCGCCACCAACAGCACATTTTAGGGGCATTTGGAAAAAGGACAATTCCTTCCCACCCTATGTTGTGGGAAGGAATTGTCCTTTCTCCATATACCCCCTAAATGTACTTTTAGACAAGGCCTGGGGAAAGTGACTTTCTCTGTCCCCTTGCGTCACAAATGTGTAACAATATAATGATGGGAAAGGTGCAGTATGACCCTGAATACATTAGCCTATGGGCCAGTGCACTTGCTTTGTTCCCAGCCTGTGATGTAGGGCTAATGTGGCTGAGCTGTACAGTGTGCTGTTTAATCCTGAAGGACAGTTTTGGCTCAGTGGCGAGGGAAATTAGTTCAAGAAAGGTGCAACATTACCCGACATCACCCACCGCATTCTCATGGTACCATTTTAGAAGTGCTCTCTAACTTCTAAGGAACTTGGGATGATATCATAAGACACATCTCTTCCTATCTACTCTACAGTACATACTCCATTGTCGACCTTAAAGGTAAACTCAGCAGTATGACATCATTATGTACTGCAGGTCCTTAAAGAAATCAACAACAACAACATTCTAACCTTCCAAGACTGTCACTTTATTGGTCAATTGCACACAAGGTCCAACCAAAATGTTACTTCTGCTTTTAACCCAACCCCTCTGAAAGACACACATATAGGTTTTGAGAGGTGTGGGGAACTGTTTTTGTGGGGGGTTAAGTGCCTTGCTCAAGGGCATAACAGCAGACAATGCATCTAGGATTTGATACCAGCAACCCTCCAGCCCCCAGCTCACTACCTGCCAGAAATGTCCTGTCGATCCCGGTATTCGAATTGGCAACCCTCTGGTTGCTGCCTCGCCTCTTTAACCACTAGGCTACCTGCTGCCCCATTGGCTATTCCTAATGTTGATATTCCCCAAAGGAAGGATTCAAATTGTGAAAAGCTGTGGCAGTCTTGGCGTATTAATCAGGAAGTCACCCCCTTTTTATTATGATGTCATATTGTTGTCCACCTTTAACAACAGAAGGAGCCAGAAGTCACTCTCTCCCCCAGTCTCCCAGTTTCCCCTCCCCTCCACACTCCCCAGGCTGTCCTGTGTTTGCGCTGGCCTTGTTTTTATGACCATTCCAGTGATCCGTGGCCTGCTGCAGAGGCTGCTGGTGTTAACACAGCTGAGGTGCATTAGACAGATTGTTGTTCCTGCCTCTTACCTGGCTCCAGGCTCTCTGTTTGCAAACCGCAGTGTTTTCCCTTAATCTCGGCACAGACTCAGACACAACACCACCCCTCACCACATCCAAGTGGCATCTCTCACAGGCCGTTGTGTAGTTCATTGCCTGTGGCGTTGTGTTCTCTTTAGTTCCCCTTGAATGTTTTACCTTTGAACTGGAGCCTATCCAGCAGTGAGCAGTATGGCCAGATCCACTTTATCACAAATTAGTGAGACTTAGATCCAGTCCAGGCGAGCGAAATAGAGGCTTGGACTGGATAGAATCCACCAGTATTTGATCTGTCAGTGGTTCTGAGGGCATTGTTGGTGGTATAATGGGCCAGCCAACTGCAGTAAATGTTTTTTTATGATGTGGCAGAAGAAGTGATCCGGGGACTCAGTGCCAAAAGCAGTGCAGATGTTCCGCCTCCTGCAGCCTGTATCGTCTGTGTTCCATAGCTAGCTAGGCACAGCACACTGTGTGCTTCTTCTCCACAGTCGATTCCCCTGCTCTCCCTCGCTTGCCGTGGGGATATTGTCAATCATTAAGAGAGCCACAAGGGACTCGGTGTCTGACACTCATTTCCCATGGTGCCTTGCTCATCATATTCTACGCCTCAAACCTTTTTCTCTCCTGACTGAAGCTGGTGCAGCTTTCCTCCCCCTCTTCTCCCAGCTCCCTCACCACTTCTGTGATTGGGAAGCGGTGGCAGTGACATGCATTCCAGCAATGACAGTGAACAGACTGGAGCAACTCTTTGTACTGAACCTTGAACCAGTCTAAGGGGCCGTCTGGTGGCTGTAACGCCCCATTGGCGACGCTCTCTGCCCCGCACCGCACTGTAACTCTATAGCCTCATTGTCACACTCCATATCGCCCCAGTGACCCCCAAGCCCAATTATACAGCTGACCCGGGGTTGATGACATAACCTTGGGCGGCTTTTGGGGGTGCCGCAGCACAGAGGGGTACCTCCTGTCAACTCTGCATGCTAACCAGGCACTTCCCAGAGTGGTCCCACTGGACGTAGTGGAAGGAGAGTGGCTCCCACGCAGAACCTTAGACATCCCCCTTGACTTATTCACCCACACAGTCCCTTCAGAGGTCTTTTCAAAGACTCCTTTCATGATAGGTGAGACCATGATAGATGCTCAATTTTACATTATGTTCTTCTTTTGGTAGGACACTTCACTCTGTGGTGTAAAGTAGTCACTTACATTCCGAGTCAATTGATAGAACTTCACTGGAGTCAGTGATGTCACCTTAATTGAGATATTTCCAAAGAAAATCCAAGAAGTTAAACCCTTTTATTCTTGTGGTAATAGAACACATAGACCTATTAATATATAGGTCTATGTGTTCATGTGGGTCAATTAAAGGACAGCATCAAATCAGGGTTTACTATACAGTGGGGAGAACAAGTATTTGATACACTGCCGATTTTGCAGGTTTTCCCACTTACAAAGCATGTAGAAGTCTGTAATTTTTATCATAGGTACTCTTCAACTGTGAGTGACGGAATCTAAAACAAAAATCCAGAAAATCACATTGTATGATTTTTAAGTAATTAATTTGCATTTTATTGCATGACATAAGTATTTGATACATCAGAAAAGCAGAACTTAATATTTGGTACAGAAACCTTTGTTTGCAATTACAGAGATCATACGTTTCCTGTAGTTCTTGACCAGGTTTGCACACACTGCAGCAGGGATTTTGGCCCACTCCTCCATACAGACCTTCTCCAGATCCTTCAGGTTTCGGGGCTCTCGCTGGGCAATACAAACTTTCAGCTCCCTCCAAAGATTTTCTATTGGGTTCAGGTCTGGAGACTGGCTAGGTCACTCCAGGACTTTGAGATGCTTCTTACGGAGCCACTCCTTAGTTGCCCTGGCTGTGTGTTTCGGGTCGTTGTCATGCTGGAAGACCCAGCCACGACCCATCTTCAATGCTCTTACTGAAGGAAGGAGGTTGTTGGCCAAGATCTCGCGATACATGGCCCCATCCATCCTCCCCTCAATACGGTGCAGTCGTCCTGTCCCCTTTGCAGAAAAGCATCCCCAAAGAATGATGTTTCCACCTCCATGCTTCACGGTTGGGATGGTGTTCTTGGGGTTGTACTCATCCTTCTTCTTCCTCCAAACACGGCGAGTGGAGTTTAGACCAAAAAGCTCTATTTTTGTCTCATCAGACCACATGACCTTCTCCCATTCCTCCTCTGGATCATCCAGATGGTCATTGGCAAACTTCAGACGGGCCTGGACATGCGCTGGCTTGAGCAGGGGGACCTTGCGTGCGCTGCAGGATTTTAATCCATGACGGCGTAGTGTGTTACTAATGGTTTTCTTTGAGACTGTGGTCCCAGCTCTCCTCAGGTCATTGACCAGGTCCTGCCGTGTAGTTCTGGGCTGATCCCTCACCTTCCTCATGATCATTGATACCCCACGAGGTGAGATCTTGCATGGTGCCCCAGACCGAGGGAGATTGACCGTCATCTTGAACTTCTTCCATTTTCTAATAATTGCGCCAACAGTTGTTGCCTTCTCACCAAGCTGCTTGCCTATTGTCCTGTAGCCCATCCCAGCCTTGTGCAGGTTTACAATTTTATCCCTGATGTCCTTACACAGCTCTCTGGTCTTGGCCATTGTGGAGAGGTTGGAGTCTGTTTGATTGAGTGTGTGGACAGGTGTCTTTTATACAGGTAACGAGTTCAAACAGGTGCAGTTAATACAGGTAATGAGTGGAGAACAGGAGGGCTTCTTAAAGAAAAACTAACAGGTCTGTGAGAGCCGGAATTCTTACTGGTTGGTAGGTGATCAAATACTTATGTCATGCAATAAAATGCAAATTAATTATTTAAAAATCATACAATGTGATTTTCTCACAGTTGAAGTTTACTTATGATAAAAATTACAGACCTCTACATGCTTTGTAAGTAGGAAAACCTACAAAATCGACAGTGTATCAAATACTTGTTCTCCCCACTGTAAACCAGTCTCAAGACATTATTGTTTTTATATGCCAGAAGAGAGCAGCTTGAAACCTAAGGTGACTGTTGAATAATATGCGGATATTTCATGGAGAAAGAGAAATGTTGTGACTCAATATGTCAACTGTAATTGCTTTAGCTGGATTCCTTTAAGATTATCTAGCAGCTGAGTGTAATCTTAGAATCAGGGGGGCCTGTGTAGCAATGAGTTGCCTGATTGCTAAATGCTAATACAGCTGGACTTATCCATGATATTCATACTCAGCAATTATGCTGTATTAATGTGCATTATGCTTAATAAGGAGTTGAAGCTATAGGAACCTGTCACAGGCGATGTGTTACTTGATGGTCATGGGTTTGATGTAGCATTCCAACAGAGATGTGGGTGGATTTCTTTGCATGTGTCCTATTACTTGGCATTGGCTACAGCCACATTTATACCTGGTTCTAACATGTGTCCTTTGTCCTGACCTTGTCCTCATTTTCATTGTGCTCACATTTTTAGACAGGTGTAGATGGTTAAAAGATGCATTGTGAACTGATTTTGATCAGATCTTATAAGTGTAAACGGGCAAGATCTGGACAAGATAAGGACGCATGTTAGCGGCAGGTATAAACGGGGCTTCTGACAGCCTTCTCTTGGGAACAAAGTTAGTTCTCTTCTATAGCAGAGTTACAAGACTGCTAAACACTGGCACAAGAGCTGATGACATGGCTAGTAGTAACACCCATTACCATAGCAAAAAGGACAAAACACCATGGATTCTTAAAATAAGATTTTTTAATATGACTTATTATCATAAAGATATATTTACACACTTTACAGAAATAGAAAATAAAAACACAAAGCTACGCATGAAAGGAAAAAATAAAATAAGTACTCCAAGAGCTAAAGCTTATATTTTATAAATTAGAAACCAAAAGTTCAAATATGTACACAGTATTTCAACCATTTCTGATACACTTGTTTTATTCATTTAATTATTTAATTTTTGCCCAGTTCAACATCAAAACAGAGACAGGGACTGTACATTTGGCCTGGTGAGTAATATGAGCACATACCTTAGACCGTAGTAAAGAAGTTCAGGTGTAATACATTGTCTTTTTAACTGCAGTTTGCTTGTGACCTAGTAAGTAACACTGTTGCAATGGCATGTAAGCCTACACACTCTGGAGATCCTTCAACTACTCTGAATGGTATTGATGGTGGACCCAGTTTGCCATGTAGATGAAGAACATTGTCACAATCAATGAGAGGGGGGGGGGGGGCTTCTCTATTCTGGGATGTATGGATGTCTCATTTGAGGCAACGAGATAATGACAGATCAGATAATGACTGATCAATGGAGATCAAATCTAGTTATCCTTTGAATTGCCCCACCTGTCGAAATGTGTGACTGCATCGGGACTGAATCTTAGCCACTGTGTGTGTGATATATGAAGGGCTTGGATGCATAAAGGTAAAACCATGGAATGTATTGCATGCTAGCTAAGTAGTTTTTCTTTCTCATAAGGTAAAACCATGGAATGTATTGCATGCTAGCTAAGTTGTTTTTCTTCCTCCTCGGCGGGTTGTGTTACGCTTGAAAAAGGGGGTTTCACTGTAGCTTGTCAAGAGCTGAGAGAAAGTGACAGTGACATCAAAGATTAAAAACCTAGTGGTTTTGATTGACTCTTTGTGGGGACTGCCTACAGCTAGAGCGTGACAGTGACCCATGGCTAAGCTGTAGTTTTCGTCACTAGCTTGCTAGCTGCTAGACTCCTTTCTCCAGCAGTCATACACATTTATCCCTCCACTGATTCCTACTCCTTACACACTCCCAGCCAAGTGCACATTTCTAAAAGTGGAAAATGAGCTAAACACAAAAGTGGAACTTTCTTCTCGGAAACAAACAAACCAGTGAAAACATGCTAACGTGTGCATAGGAACGTTACTCAGGCCCTGATGTAACAAAGAAGAGGATTGAGAGGGAACAAGATGAGAGGATGGGAATCGTTTCTCTTGCGTAAGCTTTGCTGGAAAAGACAATTAAGGAAAATGTATTGGTTTACCATTTCAGTTTGAGCCTGGATGTGCTTGCCCTTCTACACCACAAGCCCCAATAACCTAATATGCATCGGAGGGCTTTGAGGGATATTTTATAGTTGAAGAATGGGTGAAGCTCTCAGCTGTCCATGACATATTGTACTGCAGACAAAATGTTATATTATCGTTTACTACCACAAAATATACAGCTGTATTCCACACTGTATTTAAAAAAGTAAGCTTTGGACAACCAGCTAGACAAGAATCAGACGACCAAAAATTGCCACAATACGCTGGAAAGCCATTTTATACCAAGAGTTTTCAGGGTTTATTTTTCCAGCAGCATAATGGAATTGCAAAAGTGCAGCCTTGCGTGCCCGTACAAAGAAGTCTTGGAGCAAAGCCAGGTGATTGATATTTGGCTTTGGAAGTTTGGATCCAACTGGTAACCATCATCAGGGTGGACTAGCGGTGATTTGGGCAGTTTGGGGAGACCAAGACTCAAATTGTACTCTATACATAAACGTTGGGTTTGCATTTGGAGGGGCAGCTCGGCTGGTGCAGATGGTGGGGATACATTCATGAAGAACAGTGTGGATACAGACATTGCTTTGCTCCCTTAACACTAGCTTCTCAGACCGGAAAATAGTGATTTTAAACCTATTATTTTGAGCCAATCCAGTCCAACTCTTATGGCTTAGAATGCCCATCCCCAGCTCCTATCTCCCTACTAGCTATCTCCCCCCATAATAATACATGAGCAAAAATACTGAGGAAAAGCTGTCTTATTTCGAAGGAGCATTAATAAATGCTCTGTCTGAGAGGGTATGAAATAATCATGGTGCGAATGAAATTATGACTTCACAGTGCCCTTAAGATTGAATACATTTTTAATCAAGGTGAGCTTGGCTGGGTGAGTTACCACTGTGATTTGAGACTCTCTTATTAAGAACGTTTCATGCTGGGAGGCAGAGGTGCCGGGAAACTGCTTTTTAATTCTAATCTCTGGGTGAGAAATAGCAATGGGTGAAAGGTAACATATTGGAAATCTTGGATGAAACCAAGCAGGTTAAAAAAACAACCTTACAATTTCCTTTCTTGGCCACATTTAAAAACATTTTTTGGGTGATTGGTAACAGTCTAGTAGTGAAAGCCATTCTTACTGCAGTTGAAACCAGATTTGGATTAAGAGACCAACCAACCATCCCTCCCACACCTAATAGAAACTGGATGCTGATTGGACGGCATCTGCTCTACATGTCCCAATTGTAGCATGTTACCTAGTGACATAAATCAGCAGGGGGTTTAGGGTTGGAGATGGGGGAAGGGTGTGGTTCCCATCTAAGCCAATTTGAATATAAACTCAGCCTGTGAGTGGCCCCAGCCAGCCTATGGGGACGCCCATCTGAGAGAGATTAGCCATGGGATTTGATGAACATCATGATCAAAGCCATGACCACCTGTGCTGTGGAAGCGCGAGCTAAAAAGGCAACTGTACCCAACAGAGGCATAAAGAACCATAATGACTTAGCAAGGACTGAATCTGGATAAATGGCTATAGTGGTGTTATACATAGGCAGGGAGAGTAAAGATACAGTATACGTCAATATGCTTGTCATATATAAATGTTTATGTTTCTTAAATAAATGTGCAAAATAGAGACTGCTCTGGCACAAGCTTCTATCACAGCACCCTGAGAAAAAAGAAATGAAAATAGAAACAAAAAATCTAAACAAAACAGTAATATATTCCAGTATGATGGAAAGGCATAGCACATTCCATCAATCAAAGATCTCGGTCAAAGGGTCGAAACAGCCTCGCGCTAAACAGTCAGAGAAGAGAGAGCACTATTGGTAGGCTGAACATGGTGGTATATTTACTGAGCTGACAGCATGTCTGCTTGAAAAGTGTTTTTGGTCTAATTTAACTGTACTCCTTGCTACCACGGCCTGTAAATGGGATTTTTCTTGTTGTCTAGAAACGTATCATAATGCATATGTGTCAGTGTTATCGAGACTTCAAACAAGAGGTAATGTGTTTCTCATTTCTCTCTTCCTTTCGTTCCTTTGTTCCTGGCAGCATTGTGGAGTAGTTTATTATTTGGCACTTCATTAAAAGGCAAGGGAGTCTGTCGTTCAGAGAGCAGACCACACCACCCCTGCCAGTTAACAGTCGTGTAGAGAAGCTACTTGGGGCTTCAGAGTGGCGAGGAGGCTGAGGATTGGGAATTGGGATCTGAGGACTCTTATCTCAGGTGGGATACCGTGTCTGTAACATTGGGAAAATTGCTTAACCCCTCCAAAGGTGTTAATGGGGTCAGTAATATGTAAAGAGCTTTGGATTAAAGAATATTTCAGTCAGGTGAAGGAATTATCATGATGCTTACAGCAGAATGTTTTGACTACGGTAAAATGGAATCCTCACTCGGGTCCAATTTTTGTTTACTTCACATCTTTTGCTGAGATGATCATGAAATAAAAAGGATAACGGTTTTATCCTTTTATCCTCTACTTTCTGAAAGGAAAACCTCCAATTGAGTTTTGCTGCAGACAGGTGAGAATGTCTTGAGTGAATTTGCTAACCTGGCTTTAATGGATCTGCGAAAAACATGTTGTAGATTAAATGCAGTCAACTTGTGGAACTCTGCCACTGCCTTTCCTCACTATCACCACCCGTTTACTAGTAAAGCCAGAAGTAGTTACACGGCAATGGAACTAATGGCTGTGGTCACCTTGGATCTGAGAGGATGGGAATACCACACCATGGAGAAGTGACTGACGCTTTAAGACTAAGACTGTTTGGAACCAGGCTCCCTGTCAAACACACATCATGCAAAGTGTGCAACACTGACGAGACCAGCTATGACAGGGCTCTAGAAAGCAAATGATAGAAAACACTTGGGGGAGGAGACAGAGATAGGGAGCTAGGGAGTGAGAGAGAGTGAAATAGAATCTGATAGCTTGGGCTCAGTAACCCCCCACCCTCCCTTTCCCTGCCCCCAATTCTTCTTAGAGCTGAGGGTGAGTGGCTTGTCCTGATTGTTTTGTGGACAGAGAAGAGTTGCTTGAAGAACCAGCAGGTGCTATGGGACATCACTCTTCAGGCTGGGCAAGCGTAGGCCCTTTCGTTGCAAGGCCCCCCAAGGCAAAGGAAGAGCATAGAAATCAGAACTTGGGGGTGGGCGCTCGAAGCAGTGCCTGCAAAACAAAAACAGAGATGACAGAAGTGCCATAAGTCCAGTGAAAATTTCATGAACATTTATTCTATTGCGGCCATTTTATTTCCCCGTTACAATAGAAAGCCCTCTAGGATTCAGGGTTGGTTTCACAACATTTGTTCTTGAGTTAAATAATGCAATGTTTGATTGGAAAGTAATGTCGAATCAAATTGCCCTCAAACACAAAGATATAACCAGCTGATTAAAACTCAGAGATTGTAGTATACTGTCTGAAGGGAAAAAAGGAAACTAATTACGTAAAACATTGTGGAAAAGAACACTATTTGTTTTTCTTGTACTATGCTTACGAGAGCCCACTCTTGTTTCTAGATGGCATATGTCTGTGGTTGTGTAATGCCAGTGCAGTGATATGAATCTGATCATCCTCTGGGTCGTTGTTTGTGTCTGTATTAGATGGTATTATCTCAATGGTATGATCTCAGTATGGTAAGATCTTCTGAATGTATTAGAGAGTCAGTGTCAGGGGTGCAACGTGCCGATTTACATAAAGTGTAGGGAACTCTATTCTTAGGGCAGAAGAGTTATCATTTGTTGTTGCGAAAAGGTCACGAGGCGTGGTTCACTCAAGGCAAGATTTTTCAGTAAGTCTGACCGTCATCACAATCCACCACGGCAGGTGCCTGTTAGAGTGCTAGCTAGTAAAGTTATTTTGTGCTAGCCATATCCAAGAGGTAAGTTGAATGAGTAGATGAGAACTTTTCAATAAATAAATAAAAACATTTCAGCTTGATTGCGAGCTTGCTAACTAGCAATATTTAGTCTGAATAAGCATCCCCCGATTTTTTGTCCAAAAATGATCATGATAACCCAGGTCTCAGTATCTTCTCTAATATTTCTGCACATCTCGTTTGTGTAACGTGCTAAAAGTCAAGTTCACCTCCCTCTTGCCTGAGGTGTCAGCTTATAATGGAGCGGTGGAGTGATGGATATTGTCAAGTGAAGCACATTCCCTACTCATAACGTACACTAATTAGGGGAAATTATGACTTGGATTGAGAAATGTATTTTTTTCTCAAACTCGTGCCTCTGTTGAACTCGGTCGAGCTTAGATCTTTCCTCCGGGGTGAAACAATGTGCTGCTCCAGCTTTTTCTCAAGACATGCATCCTACCATCAATAAAAGAAAAGAGAGGAGGAGACATGAACAAAGACAGAGCGGTTTCAATGATGCCTGCCGGCTATATCCCTGCTGGTTATCAGGCCTCGTGAAGAGATAATTCCCAGACTGCACTCAGCTGGGGGAAAATGTTTCATATATTCTCCGGTTCAGTTGAACATGTTGATAAAAGGAGGTTCTTCTTTCTAAAGGGCTTTGATGGTTTTATCATGGGGTCAATGGAGGAAGGTAGACAATGCCATCCTCCTATAAGGTCTTTTAACATTCCAACCAAGGCAAAATAATGACTTGATTGGCATGCTGGTCAGGTTGAGCTAACTGGCATGCCTTGTTATGAGAATGCAGGCCTTAGCAAGGCGAGAGGAGCCAGAGAAAATATAAATCTTTGTCTTGTTGTGATTGAAGTGCTGTTTGTGGTGAAAGCATTGTGAGTCACTGAGCCGTTCGTTTATAGAGCTCCACCAACTTTCTGAAGCTTCCCTCATTGTGCGCCTGCCATTCTGGCACTGAAAATAAGCTATTGACCGCTCAGCATGCTAATTGTTTGGGCTGCGCAGAGCATTGAACCTTCAAAGTTCTGTGTTGTCCCACGAGCACGTATGCCCTAGCTCGGGCCTTGTTCCTTGCTTGCACCTTTGTGCCGCTGCATCTGAAGTTCCCTTGGGCTTGGAGAGGAAAGTCAAAATGATTCTCTCTCCAAAAATGCTACAAAAAACAATAACAATCCATAATTCGCTATAGATTGTGGGGACTAAAGAAAGTGGATCTTCTCACCTTCTAGGGCTTTTATCCACTTCTCTTTTAAACTTACTAAGCATGCCTTTATGTCAGGCTGGCGTTGTGTAGTTGCCACCTCCTGCCAAGCTCCCCCTGTCTCTAATGTGGTCTGGGAGAGACATGTGAATGGGTCTTGGGTTCCTCAATTCATGGCAGTTCATGCACATGCCTGGGCGAATGGCCCTCCATTCAAGACCATCATGGTAGAACATACCTTCTCCAGTACTGTAGGTCAACAAGTACACACTGAAGCTTTAGAATTACAGCTCTGATTACGTATATTAAGCAAGGCCATTGAATGCCTCTTCAGATGCTAGCTGTGGTGTTGTGTGATGTTCATGAGTGCTATTTTTCCCCGTAAAACCTGCTTGGAGTTAATTGAATGACACAGGGTATGTTTTTGTAATAGCGTTGAAAATTGTGTGCCGACAGTGACGGTAGAAGGTGAAAAGACAATATTTTCACTCAAATGAAAGACGCTTCACACAAAGCCTTGTTTTTCTTGACAGAAAGTAAAATATTATTTCATGTGAAAGTCACACTACTGTGGCACTGCTACGAGCTCAACCCCACTAAGTATTATCTTTGGTAAATGGTTTTAATTGACATTATCAGATTGAAAGAAAACGTTTGTTCCTCTAGAGTTGACTCACGCAGATTACGTTTCTGAGTATAATCGACCTCCCTCAAAAAGCAATATATTAGGTTTCACTCTGTAAACAACACTTCTGGAGTGAGATGAATACATTAAACCAGTAGGCTTTGTCTGTGCCAACAATAACGTCCCTGTGTTGTGGTTAAGTTGAGAGGGGAGGACGTGATAGCCATTTACAGATGTCCTTTTCTTCCTGTTACAGTTTGACTTTTTCACACACTGACTAAACATCCTGAGTGATACGTCCAAGAGAGGGATCAGTCATGAAGACTGGATCTCACACTAGACTCAGTTCATCATCAGCCCTGATGACCAGATAAAGGGAATGAACTTTGGCAACAGGGGCCAAAGTTGATTCACTTTGGCCCCTCTATGCATGAGACGTGTGGTGCGGTATGGAACTCACCTTGCTCTAGAATGGCATGGGCCCCTTGTGGGAGAGACGGGGTCGTGGGCGTCTCCTCTTCCAGCCGGCCGGTCTGTGGCTCTGGCCACCCCTCCCGGGGTTCTGCTGGACCAGCCTTCTCACACCGCCCGCCTCTTCTAGTGCTGTGCCATGCTCCGTGGAGGCCATGATGGGACCTGTAGAATGACAAAAAACTCTTGTTAGCACCCCAAAATGGCCACCACTACACACATGTACTTTATCAATGAGTTTTGCTACGTCTGTAGGATCAGAGGTGATGCATGTTAACACCCTAAAATAGCCTCCCTGTGCACATGAACTGTATGTAGCCTATCAATGAGTTTTGCTACTTCTATCCTCAGCTAGACTGATCCTCTTTTTGATTGTGACTTTCACAATCTCACTCTCAGTCATGTGTACATAAGACACAAATATGGATAAGAGCTATAGCGGATGAGCCAATCGAAGATATGCAAAGATAACATGTGTGTGGGCCTCTCTTAGCCCACCCATGCATTGAAGTTGATCAAGTCAATGTGGTGGAACCAAAACACAGCAGATGTAGCTCGGCCTCTGAGAGAAACTCAAACCGTAGCGTCTCATGTCCCTTGTGACACACTTCAAGATTACAGATGTCTCACACACCAGGTTTGGTGAAGGTACATACCACAGCACCCTGTGTTTGACCCAAGATTAGGGACAGGCTAAATAGTAGAATGCGTCCCACGGGGTGTGTGTGTGTGTGTGTGTGTGTGTGTCAGAGAGTGAACCCAGATGTTTCCAGTCATTTCTCAATAAGTGTGGCTTGATCTTTTAAGCCTCTCTACTACAAATGGTTTGATCCACTTCAGTGTCTCCGTAACCTCTTCGACCTTTTTGCAAACTCAAAGACGTTGTTGAGAGAGTACAGACTTCCAAGGGTTTTTTGTTGAGTATCTTGATACCATTATATGATATTTAATGTGGGTGATCTTTCACACAACACCCATTCATTGCTTTAGTCCCATAAAATGTCAGTACTTAGCTTAGTTTGACTTTTTGTGTGAGCCTGTCAAAAGGATTGAATGTCTCACAGTGGAAAATTCTAGTAAGGCTTTGTTAAAAAATTTATAAAATAAACAATTAACTAATAGATGGATGAAATCAACTGAGCAAGATCATGGTGACTCTTATATGCAATAAATTTACAATTTGCTAACCTAATTAACTAAACAAATTGACAACCTCGTAAAACATGATGTCATCTATCAATCACAACCCTTCCTAGCTAGCATATAGTGTTCTGAGAAACACATGTTTCTTAGAGCTTGGTGAAAGCGTGGTTGTCCATATTTTGCATACAACCTTTCCACAATTGTAAATGGTGAAGGATAGTTGCTTCAACATCCTCAGCACATTTAAGGAACTTGACGAAAATGCTTTATTTTCTTGGTATTTCATGACTTTAACAGAACTTTTCCTAAAAGTTCAAACATGGTTACATTTAATTACAATTTTGGTAATGTTCTAGGAACGTTCTCCAAATGGTTGGAGATTGGGAATGTTCTCAAATAGAGAACGTTAAGAGAATGTTAAGAAACAATGTTCTTTAGTAGGAATAACATCTATACACATTTCCTCATGGTTCTATTTAAAGTCATGTTCTCAAATAGTTCTGAGAACGTTAAGTAACCTTTCCATAATAAAACACAAGAAACTTTTGTAACGTTCGGAGAACGTTCCAAGAATGATATTTAAAAACCTACATTCCGTTCACAGTACGTGAAAATATCGCTCGATAAAATCCACAAGAAACTTTAGTAACATTCAGAGAACGTTCTAAGACTGTTATTTTAAAACATATACATTCCGTTCTCAGCATCAACAAAACTGTCAATCAATTGGCCTATATGGATACAAGACTGGTTCGAAACATTGCACTGTTGAATTTATGTGCTTTTTACATTTACTGTGTGAAAATACTCTGGACACATTAAGTAACATGACAAGAATAGTCTTGAGGTAGGTGCAACATAAGACAAAATAATGACAAGGGTTTGAGTGAGAGGTCTACTGTAACTGGTGTCTCCAAGTGGCCACACCCCTCTCCAAAGTGTGCACAGTTCCTAAGTAATTTCAATGCACTTTTATGACTCAAAGAAGAGTCTTCAACTATAAGGTGCTTTTTTGAGCTCTCCCACCTGTGCCATTGAGGAACTAGAGCAAGCAGACTTGTAGTTGTTTTGTTTTGAACATGGCCCTGCATGCCCGCCATCACACAATTGCTGTTGTTGTTTATGCAATCCAAAAACCGTCCATTATAAATTGCAATCTGGGTCAGGTGGGCATAATTTGAAGCTTGTTCTATTGCCAACATGACTAGCTAAATTATAAAATATGATCTTACAGTGTTAGGCTTTCACAAGGCAATTCCGAGAAGCAGGTTGTCATTTTGGTGCACATAGAATGGAGTCATGAGTGCATTCAGATGTGTGGTCTGTAGCAAAGTTTTTTCACAATACAACAAACATATGCTCATTCTGTTTAGGACAACCCAGGGTATAACGCCATGTCATTCTCTAACTGTACATCAAACATAGTGATCATAAATGTTGACCCTGCATATTAAATACATTTTGTGATATGGAAATTTCACGTGTACATTTGGCTTATGTTTGGCTTGCTTTCAAAATGCATTCAGTCCTCGTAATTTACAGCATTTTTCTCAGTCAGACAAAAATATTTGCAAAAGTTGCCAAATTAGTGGGAGGGATGGGGGCAAGTTCAGAATGGCTGTCAGACATACACAGAGCTGTGAAGTGGAGAACCTCAGATCTGACTTCATGTTTAGGCACATTTTTAATCCGTGTACGGGTACGAGTGTAATGGGTTAATGAGTGCTTGTTTCCTTTGAAATGTGGTCTGTTTGAATTAACAGCTTTGTATGGCGTAGTGGACTCATCCCATGGATCGAGAACATTCTCACTGATGCTGTGTCACAATAAAAAATTAATGCCTAAGGAAATTAATTTCCATGTGTCCTATCTGTGCTTAGAGTTTTTTAAAAAGTCTACCCAAAATAACCTAGCAGTTGTTATGAAAAGTATTTAAGGAACTTATTCAAACACCTCCAAATAACCTATCATTTCCATTCTCAGTGTTAATAAAACCTTCCAGGAAAACCTTCAATAACCATAGTAAAACGTTCTTATAACCTCCCGTGCAACCTATTAATAAACGTTCCCAGAACAGGCAAACAAGTGAAACCAAAAACATATTTTCCCAAAACTTCCAAGGAACCAAATGTGCTAGCTGGGTTATTTCCGACCCAGTGAATATTTTGGTATTTTAAATCTAAGCTATGTCCATCAGAATTTGTCACACATTTCCATTCTCAACTTCACGTCTGTCCGAAACCAAAGATGTGTCTGCGTTCCTAAAAGATGCAACTTTTGCTGAGAGACACATAAATACCTTCCCTGAAAAATAAACAACAATTCCCATTAGGCTTTTCCTGTCAAAAACCAAAGTCACATGGGGTTGTGACATTCCAGGCTCCTCCCATGGGAGAGACTGGCACCATTTTTAGAATTCTCCTGGGAAGAACCTTCCTTGGGTTTTATGTCTTCTCCTAGACTGGACAAGTCATCCACATCCTCCCATAGAGGTGGGAAAAGGAGCGGAGATACTTAAGGGCTGCGATAGAGCAGCTGTCAAAGTCATGATTACGCTAGGCTCTAGTGATTCTCCTAATTGACTAGGTTTATGGAAAGTGTCTGAGGCCATACCTGTCTCCCCATGTCTACTTCCTGTACACAGCACATCAAAACACAACTGGAGAAACTGAGGCTGAGGAATGAACTAGCAAGGGCTGTCAATGGGGTGGTGGATCCTCATCCTCTGTCAAGGAGCTTTAAGACTAGGGTTTAATTAACACCTCTCCGCTGCACACATGCGGGCCCCTTCTCCAGCTGACAAGGTAAACTAATTTGAATGGGGAACAGCTTTTGCCTGAACTGAATTCATTACCCACATGCCATTACATTGAAAGCACACGTATCAGCACACATACCATGTACAAAGGTTGAACCCCCACCGTACTTTGACACCTGATAGTCATTGATCGTGTTTTAAACAGTTTAGAATAGCATTAGAATCGGGAAATAGAGAGAGTGCCACGATTTGAAAGGTTTTACACAATGGTGAATCACCGTTATTGTACCAGATGGCAATTGTGCCATTTTCTAATGTTTTCAATGTATATCCCCATGAAATTCCAGACGTCTCAAGTTCCATTTCCTGGGCTAATCTTCTTCTGGGCATATATAACATATTTGCAGGAAACAGTGGGCTAATTCATTTGCAGCGGGGAAAAAGCTCTGTTGCATATTTCAGCATCTAAAAACCCATCTTTCCCCCCAGGCACGCTAATCCCTGTATTATCCTCTTGTTATTGTACCAGATTCAGAATGAATGAGGGAAGTTTTACATTTTATCGGCATTCAGCTCATTTATTTCTAATCTAGGGGGTTTAACGTGTAAAATAAAGTCTCCATATGTGAAACGCTTTAGCCCCCCACCCCCAGAGTCCTGACCATGATAATCCTGACAGTGCAACCATTAACCAGGAAACTCATTAACCAGGAAACAACGGCCGATGTGTGAAGGCTGTGCTGTTGGAACTGGCACTTTGACATATGTGCACACACACACACACACACACACACACACACACACACACACACACACACACACACACACACACACACACACACACACACACACACACACACACACACACACTGTAATTACACCTGGGCCGGCTGTGCTGAACACAACTCATCACCCGCTTCTCTTTCCTCTCTGGGTTGCTCAGTCTGTCATAACCCGTATCTGTAATGAGACGATTTAGATGTTTCCTGCCACGGCGAGCTGTCAGCTGCTGCTCAGAGCTGTGCTCTGAGGGGAGCACATCTCCTGACAGATCTCAGTCCTACCGTCCGTCTGGCCACAGGAAAGAAAGGTGTAATGAAAGCTGCTAAAAATAAGCCAGGGCCCAGAGATAAGGCTGACAGTTATGGATTGACTCACCCACCAGGAGAGAAGGTATCAAGCTGGGCCAGACATGATATAGCAACTTCCAGTTCCAGGCATGTATCTTTAGCCATATCTGGATAGATGGGATGACAGGGCAGCCATCCAAATTGCATAAGATGTTGAAATTGAGGCCCAGCTCAAAGTAATCATTTTTTAATGCGCATTTCATCTCGATAAACAAAAACCACTATACTATCTTAGTGCTGTGAAATTGGATCCAGCATATGTAGCATCCCATTTGATATTTTCCCCACTGTGGGATTCCCATATAGATGATAAGCAGGTAAGGAAGCAACATCTGACCCCAGAGCCCAGGCCCTCATCATAACCAAACTCAGGCGTTTCTTCCCCTCCTGGTAATTCCCTAAGTAAACTCGAATAAAGAGGGAATTTCTGGAATGCTGGAAATATTGCAGCTACCGCTGCTGCCTCTCCAGACCTATTCGATAGGGAAGTGGTGAAAGACAGGGAGAAAGAGAGAGAGAGGAAGACTAAGAGAAGCAGAGCTGTTTCACAAACTGGCCTGCTTCCAGGCTTAATGATAAATTGCCAGTCGGCTGCTATCTAATTCCCTTTCCTTTGCTTCACCACACTCCTCAGGTGCCATCCATTACATTGCCTTTTTCACAGGCCCGACTCTGTCTCTCTCTCTCTCTCTCTCATTTCAGAACTGGCCGATACACAGAGTTTCTGACAGCCCTTCCCTGTCAATGCCCCTGTAGCCCCATCACCTGGGCAGAGTTGTACGTCTCCCAGCGCTTGTCTGTCTGTCAGAGAGAGAGGGGAGGAGTAGGGAGAAATGGATGCTTGCTGTTTGGTGCCAAGTCTATCGATCGATAGCCGCATGGGTAAATTGGATATCACATTGCCGCCTGAGACGTGGCACGCCGATGGGGGAAGCACACAGGGAATGGAGAATGAGGAGCACTGTTTCTTTTGTAGAGAAAAGCTGGTTTGTATAGGATGCCAGGAGGCCCACATAACAACTCTCTGGCCATGCAACATTTACCAATGGATTTAGACTTAACTCAGTCATCAAGAAATATGAGATTAGATCTCTTTCCAGGTCCATGAGTAAACCAGCCACAGGTGAGAAGGCTGAAGTGGTTATTTATGGATTGATACAGAATCAACAAGGTTCCTCAAGCGTGTCATACTGAAATTGAATCCTTGTTGTGTTTAATTTTCTGTGCGTTAACAGCGAATGAATACAACGTTTCAACTAATCTTATCTGTTTCTTGACAGGAATAGTCTTTGCTCATTGCTCAGCTACACTGATTATGAATCAGTGCACTGTCTCATCGAATAACTTTCACAGTTCGCAGAGCGATTGGAAAATGTTCCCCCTCGCTCGGTTTTCTCTCTTCCTTCGTCTTTCCCTCCATCCCTACTTCCTCCTGCTCCTCCACACCCTACATCTTGCTCTCCGTTCTCCCCTTCCATGAAGCAGAGGATGAGGCAGCCTGAGAGGCCCTTGATGTGTAAACAAGCAGCTGCCACAGAGTGGAAACGAGAGCATTGGACTGGAACTGGGCTCTGCTCTGCAGTAACCATGGCGAGAGATGAGGTTGGAGGACATGAGAGAACAGGAGAGAAGAGCATGGGGGAAAGAACAGAAGACATGAGAAGGGGAGAGGCCAGATGGTAAAGGAGAGAACAGAAAATTGCCTGGTAAAACACTGGTTCCAGTGCCTATCCGCTTGATGCCACCTCTTCCATGGGGCATCATCAGGCTCATAGTTGATGCAGGCAACGGCTAAGTGCTCCATCTATTCAGACAGAGATACATTTTTTGTTCAACACCTATTGAGCCAGAGGCCCATGTTCAGTGCAACTTACAGTACAGCATGTCCCTTTTCCGTGGAAGTAATAACCACAGCAGAACAGCCACTCTGTTTCATGGTAGCTGAGGGAAGAGCCATCGTCAGTTAATGTGCGATAGCAGTTTATTATGTGTATGTAATTTCATCAACATCATCTGCAGCATTTTATACATAGCATTGTAAATTATATATGTACATAGTCTGTAGCTGTATATACAGAACATTGAGACAGTTTGCACCTAATTACATGCACATGTTATTATTTTTTATTTATTTATCCTTTATTTAACTAGGCAAGTCAGTTAAGAACAAATTCTTATTTACAATTATGGCCTACCGGTGAACAGTGGGTTAACTGCCTTGTCAGCTCGAGGATTCAATCTAGCAACCTTTCGGTTACTGGCCCAACACCCTAACCACTAGGCTACCTGCCGCCCCACATGCCTGGGTAATCCTTATGGGTAACAATGCTCAGGAAGTGTTTGTGTGAGAGTAAGAATAAATACCCTAGTGAGTGTAGCTATGGTTATTAGTGTGACGTAAGAGGAGTGAGCCCACACTGTCTCCATCACATGCTTCCTTCATTCACTAAAATGAGGCATGGAGCTGCATCCAGTGATTCCCTGTATGTTTTGTACTCCCACAGACACACTAACCTACAGACCCAGACACACACAGACACACCCTGCATACTGTGCCCAGGGATGCACCTTCCAGGAGTACATAAGGGGATCAAGAATGTTTAGTCAGAAATGAGACATGTTAATCGTGCAAGTACATACAAGCCAACCCATTCTCCTAGCTTAGCTATTTTAGCCCTAGCATAAGCAAAGCTTCTGCTGATGGTGATGGATTTGCTAGCCGTCTGCTAGTCTAGCTTTCGCCTTTACATCTACCTCTACCTCAGATATGGAAATGCATTGGAGGAAGCAGACCCCTGCCCTGTTCAGCATTCAGAATCGACTGCCACCATTTGGAAATGTTCTGCCTTTTGAAGCCGTAGTCTGTCAGTGTGCTGCTAGTCTTATGCCTATCAGTAACTCTGGGCCTTGGCGGAAACTGGCACCAATCTCTAGTAGACTTTCAGACCCATGTTACCATGGCAGCCACTGTGAAAGGCACTCAGGCAGCAAAAAGAATGACATTGTCAGTTGGAATGGATCAGGTTTCCCAGTTTACAAATTTCAGCGCATAATTACCCTGACTAGGCAGCTTTTTTTTTAACCCTTGGGTCCTGTGTGTGTGTCGGCCCTGTGTGTGTGTCGACCCTTTGCTTTCATGGCGAGCAGTGTGTTCCACTGTTGCTTGGCCCTGGTTGATATGCAGCATTGTAGTGCTTGTCTGTGATAATAATGAGCTTGTGGGGGTGAAATGAAGGCTGGCTTTGTCCCTAACCACTCCCTAGAGGAAACAAAAGTGCATTAAACATTTCGCTCGCTGCACGTTCCCAGCTCTAACTTAACCCCCTTTCTAAGCTCCGCTAACTATCACTCACTTAAGTTGAGGGCTCTGAAAATATTTAAACACATTTTGCAGACCGCTCTGTTTCTGCAGATGTCCCT
Source organism: Thymallus thymallus (assembly GCA_023634145.1). Taxonomy (NCBI): domain Eukaryota; kingdom Metazoa; phylum Chordata; class Actinopteri; order Salmoniformes; family Salmonidae; genus Thymallus; species Thymallus thymallus. Next base: position 11,655,597 of record CM042384.1, on the reverse strand, counting down.
TTGAGCCCCCCTTACCCCCTATGTCGGCTGTGAAGTTGTAGCCCTTTGAGTGAACTACACATGCTCCCAAATTTGCGAGAGTGTTTCGTGATGAGGTGTGAGACGGGGCAGCCTGCTCTGGTAGCTATGATCAGAGCGTTGCGTGTTCAAAGGGCCTGGGGCTGAGGCAGCAACGCTGAAGGGCCAACTAATGAAGCAAAGGAGTCCCCCACTGGACCGCCTGCCTGCTTGCATTTATTCATCCACCATCCAACTCAATGGATTGAGGGGAAGCTGTGGCTAGGAGGTTACTGCAGGTTAGGGCCTTTAAATACAGGCAAATTCAGAGAGCCGATCATGCAAAGCATTTGAAGTGAGATATCTCCCTGAACTGGCTTCCAGGAAGGCAGCTGCCTGTTGTCTGAAAGAGGATTTAACACCCCACGTAGGAGGCCAGAGGTAGCTATAGGTGAATGGCGTTTTAGACCTGGATAGTCCAGTAAGCAGTAGCGGGCTGAGGCCCAGCACGTCGGTCGGTAGGTAGACTAATCAGCGGTGAGGTGAGGTGGGCACTTCCATCCGTGTAGCCTTAATCTCCAGAGACAGCATGGCAAGGGCAGAGGGATCCTCCAACCGCCCGTTTCCATGGGCACGCTAATCAAATGTGAAGCACTCTTGTGTCATCTCTGCCCCCCTGCTGTGAACCCACGTGCCCTCTCCCATGTTATAGGGGAGGTGTTTGTGTGTGTGCGTGTGTGTGCGTGTGAGACGCCAAAGGTTCACTGCAGCTCTGTTACTTTAGGGATCAGTGCCTCTCCCATATGGTAGGATTTAAGGGAAAATAACATGAACATTGCATCAGGCTAGGCTGTTTCTCAGCTAATGAGGGCATTTTGACGTCAGACATGGTTAGGTAAACAGCAAATGTACACATAGGTGAACAACCAAGTCAGCTACTGTAACCTGACTGGCAGACATCCTAGTAGTAGCAGGATTTATGTTACCTGCATTTATAACAACATTAATATTAACTTTCGAGTCAAGGGGTAATGCTTTTCTAAAAGGGTTTTATATACGAACTGTGGTATAAATACCTCTCCCTTGGGTCACATTGTGTAATATAAAACTGAAATATATAAGCTTCTTATGGCGTTTTGTTGACAAATGTACTGCACATGCTAACCTGTGCGTGTAGGTCCTGAATAATCTGTGAGATGTTCAGCCGCTACTTGACTAAACTGTTTGTCTGATCGAGATATATGTTTATGAATCCCACTTCTTGTTTTCCTCTTTCACAAACAACTGTTTATGGTCAGGTTCCAGCAAGGAAAGGAGGGAACCTTTCTCTCTCCTCATCAGTAAATGAGATGGAGAAATAGGCACAGTAGGAGGTCCAGCCACACCAAAAATAGCCACTAGGAAACATACTGAGAGATTCCTACTATCAGTCACAGGCAGCAGAATCGAACACTAGATTGACCCATGTCGGAGCTCTCCCTCTCTTCTGCATGCGTGAAATAGTCAAATATAATTTGTAAACAAACAATGCACAATGACAACTTCCTCCCGCCATTAATAATTGATTGTTTAATAAATGAATGATTCCACGTGTAGCCCACTTGAGTATAGGAAGGAAAAGGGATCTAATGGTTTCTAGTTTCATGCATTTAATTTAAATTGGGAGGGATGGGGAGAGAAAAGAGGTGCACCTCCACCACCTAAGACTTTGTACGTGTGTCTCTGAGAGAATAAATAGGTACAGCCGAGACAAGGATATCCTGTGGCCTAGGGCCTGGGAGGTAAGACTAAACCTGGTGGGGGCACTGGTAAGTGTTCCCAAACTCTGCTAAGCCCCCTCTGCACGGCCCATCGTCCCAATGCATGATCCACTACTTCAGAGCTCACATGAAACCCCCCAGTCCTCCTTATATATAACAATACCTAACAAGTGCCAGCTGTGTCTTGCTTTGGACAAGGTAAATGGACTGTGTCCATATTGAATGTACTGTATGTGGTTTTAGCATTAATAGATATACAAAGTTGCCTTTGGTCATATTTTCATTGCACTCTCTTTCTGTTTAACCGCATTCTAAAGTGATATCCAGCTGCTCCTATATTTCCAAGCATTGAATTATGGATATATGTCATGAAAGAACGAGATGAAACAAAACAATGTAATATTTTGCCATTCCATGTTTTGCGTAAATTCACTGTGAAAGTAGTTAAAGCTCCATTCATTCATTCCAACGACTCCAGAATATATATTCAGCGGTTTTTGGTGTGCTGTTAATAAAAATGTCCACTCCGATCGTATCACGATTGACACCCACTTTAAATATAACACTTAATGTTTGAACAGGGATTCATAAATCACATTAATATTGAGCCCCTGGTGGAACTAGCGCAGCTTTTGAAAATATCTGTCTTTGATTAAGCTATTGGGTGCGAGAATGGGAGTAACCTGGGCCTGGGGATAGGGATCTGATGGTGCATAGGGATCTGGTGGTGCTCACAAGAGGCCTGGCTAGCATGGTGGATAACCCCAACCATATGCCCCAGGGCAGCATTCTCATAGCTCTCATATGAGGGAGTGAGACTAAGGTCTGACTCAGGAACAGCTAGGGTCACAATGGAGTCTGGGTCAGGCAGAGGCAGAGAGCCTTTCAAGACTACCGTTGCATGCCACCTTTTATTGGTCTTGTTCGTCCACCTGCAGAAATTTGGGAAGGCAAGCGAGACCACCAGCTGTGAGGTTTTTAGAGGCTTTTGAATATTTCAGTGTCGTGCATGGCGCTCCCCTCGCCACTGAAAGCTTACCCGACCCTTGTGCTCCAAGGCAGCCGCTCTCTCTCTGTCTTTCCTCTCTTCTTCTATTTTTCGCTCCCTCTGTCTTCCTCCTTATGCATAGGCCTACACTTCTGACCGAAGTTCTCAGTGAGTTGATTTATTTGTTTAAAGGACTTCTGAATTACATTACAGAGCCTCAGCAGTCGCATATGCCAAAGTCTTGGAGCGTTACCTCTGAAGGTTAGCCTTATATCGCTACCAAATGACTTATGATTTCCCCCTGAAAATCTCCTTCCTCTCCTCTAAAGCAATTGTGGATGGTTTGTGAGTGGGAGTTATACCAATGTACAGTATGAAGTAGCTTATCCCAAGAAGTCCTCTGCTTTAAGTCCCAAGACCAGACTGGTTTTTCATTACAGTAAATCATGTCTGATGTTCACAGGCTTTGGATTTTTACTAGTGATTTATGACTTGATTTCGGTTTCTCCATGTCTGTCATTAATTTACATGGTAGGCGACTGGCGAGTGAAACAAGTAGTTAGCAGTTAGTAGAGATTGCTGATAAATAAATTGCTCTTCCTGATTTGGGGGTAAAATAATGAAACTAGGCCTACATCATGTGTCCATTCAGGAAAGTCACCATGCATGTAGTATCCTACTGTAGCCAATGGTCAAACATAGCTGTGTAGACATAGTTTCTGTCTATTGAGCCTGTCTGGTTGCCTCCGTAAAGAGACAGAGCCGTGAGTGTGTCAGTGTCTCAGTGTCTCTCAGACTAGCTGTCCTCTCTTGAAACTGATGGTTTGGCTCTGAATCCTGATGGTTTGGCTCTGAATCCCTGCTAGAGAGGAAATCCAGGTTAATCACAAAATAGATCTGAACCGCTGACCGTGTTTGTGCTTGTGTCTGCATGTGTATCTGTGTGTGTGGGAGAGAACAAGAGAAACCCAGCTGCCACTTGCTCGCCCAACTAAGCTAGCCCCCGTGCCACAAAGACCCTCTGAATAATTCCCTATAATCCCCTAATAACCTCTCTACTGCGCCCCCTCTGTTGCAAACGTTTACCCACCATTATTGTGTTATTGCAGGACATCTGGAAAGGTTTGCCTGTTTTTGTTCCCTCTACGGCCCATATAATCACTGCAGCAACAGCGGACACAAACAACCTCTCTACATTACCAGAGCCGGTGTGAAGGAGCTGGGATTATGATTTAAGGCTTCCTGGGTACTGTTAGCATAGGTCGCATTGATGTTGTTTCACTAAATATCCTGGCTTTTCCTCACCTCCTCCCTTTTCCCTTTTTTTTTGTTGTTGAAAAGAAACATTGTGTGGATGTAGGTGCCTTAATGAGGGCCTGTATTTATTTTCTCCGGCTTCTCTGTGGCTCTCCGTGACCCAGAACGCACTGAGTTGGGACTATGCTGGTGCCGTATCCCGAGAACCGACAATACATCAAAGTTTAATACGGAGTAATAGCCTTGCTGACAGTTCGCATGAAATTGCCCCCTACTGTACAGCAGATGATTTCTCCCATATATAATTACAGTGAGCGGAGCCCCCCTATCATGCCCCCTCACAAAACCACCAACCACCTCACCTGTTCAAATGTGCCTGAGTGTCAACCAGGAGTCAACCAGGCGACTAACTATTTAAATTGAACCTTTATTTAACTAGGCAAGTCAGTTAAGAACAAATGACGGCCTATCTACAGGGTCAGCCATAGTAGTATGGCGCCCCCTGAGCAAATTAGGGTTAAGTGCCTTGCTCAAGGACAGGTTTTTCACCTTGTCGGCTCGGGTATTCAAACCAGCAACCTCTGGCCCAACACTCTAACTGCAATTCTATCTGCCGCCCAACATCATACACCGCATCTGTTGTTTTCCTCCAGTGCAACTCTCTGCGTTTGGGGATTTGGGCGGAGGTGTTTTCGTGCCTGTGAAAGATGGGGTTTTGATATCTGGACTGACAGGCCTGAGAGGCCAGACTGTTTACACAATAAGGATTGTTTACATACCAGCCCTTAAGAGTTAGAGGGGGGAGGAAGACAAGTGATCTCCTTCAGAATGAATGATGAATACCACATCTGAGGCTTTGCCTGCTCTCTCTTGCTCTCAAGGTAGAGTGTGCCTTTTTGAAGGTGGGTAATTGAGGTACGGTATGCTGTTCAGGGATGGTGACACCAGCAAGGCCACTGTGGTGTTACTGAATCCACTGTGGTGTTACTGAATCTACTGTGACACTGGAGGACTGCCGAAGGGGAGTGTTAGATTGAGGTTCTGTCGCCTGTTGCACCATGAGCTCTTACTGCCACACACACACACAGGCACAAAAACAAGCACATACACACACAGGTCCCCACCCTTTCTCTGCCTGACCACACCAGTGCTTCAGCCCACACACACACACACACACACACACACACACACACACACACACACACACACACACACACACACACACACACACACACACACACACACACACACACACACACGTCTGAAAACAGATAACCCGGGAAACTCCTGGTGAACTAGAAAAGCATTTGTCTCAAGATGAAAGGCTTCACACCCACTTCCCACACGCAGAGCATTCTCCCGACACCTTCCCGCGACAGCACAGCGCATGAAGCAGAGGCTGGTGCTGCACAGGCACAGACACAGACTCCAGCTCGAGCTAGCAGCATCTATCTCTCCCCACACCCACTAACGCTGCAATACAGTAACCTCTCTCTCTCCCTCTCAATGGAGACAATACTACAGTACCAGCCAGGGAAACAGGAGATATAGGCAGCATTTCCTGAAAGACGTTCTAGAATAATTTTAATAAGCATTTGTGAGCCCACACAGCCTCTTTTCATCCGTTATCAGAGCACAGGGAAGGGAAAGCGTAGCGCGGTGGTGAGCTCTCGGGCGTGGAACATGCAGGCACACGCAGTGGCGTGAAAAAACGACACTGACCGTAACGCAGGATAATTGCTTCCCATTTACTCGTGTGGCCGAGACAAAAATAGCATGTCACACCGTAATGAATGCATCGGAAGCATGGGAGACACAAGCTCTCACTGCTGCACCTTGCAGTTTAATACGCCAAGTGTGGCAAGTACACCTCACAGATGCATATACAGTCAGGCACATAATACAGGTAGATATACACAGAGACACAATTATGGACACGCACATGCTGACCAGCAGTGGATAATACATAGATGTCAACCCTCAGAGAGGTAGCACGAAGCATTGACACAAGACCCGCTGTTGCGTTTTCACACTCCACTGTTACCTGCAACCACATCTGCAGGCTGTCCAATGGTCAACTAACTGACCCCTCCCACCCCTGCCACATCACTAAAGGCTCCTACTCCCATGACCCACCACTGAGAAAATACCTCAACATACTATTCTCCTGGTTCATTGTGGCTTGTTGCAATTTGAACGCACAGAGATCCTCATTTCACACTGGAGTCCAACACAATGGCTCCAGAGCTGCGGCAGCACTTTACGGAAATGTACTGTGACAAAGCAGCACAAATTGAGCTCCTCAAGAGACCATCCATCTATGCATCTGGGATTATGTGCCTCCCCCGTAGACATCCTAAATACAATCATCATCAACACCACACCAAATGAATCAGAGCGTTGGATTACCGTTGGATTACCGTTGGATTACCATGAGAACAGACATGCTGTTGCTATAATGTAGTTATAACAATACACTAATACATTTTGTCAGGTGGAATTAGTATTGTACAACGAGTTATGATTCTACCAGCTATGGTTGATTTAATTCCCCACTCTACCTTGCAGTACATGTGCCATGCCATGTCCACTGTCCATTTCATAACAGTCACAACAGTCATATAGCAGTACAGCCTTGACAACACTCAGCCACAGCACTCAGCATAGACAGCAATGACATCAATTAAAGCCCCTAAATATTTCATATCAGCCACAATCTCTGCTGTTCCTCAAGCTGAATCAAGTGGAAGCATATGACCATTAGCTAATAGCACCTTATAAACTTCAATACAAAATACAGCCCCCAGCAACAATAACATGGAAACCACTGCACTGCAGTACTGTACACAGTCAGGTACTGGACTGATATTCCTTCCCTTTTAGTGGCACACAAGGCTAATCACACTGGGTAACTGATCTACTACAGTTGCCTTGGCCGAGCCTTAGGGCCGATAAAGAGGGAGAAAATAGAAAGCGTAGGGAGGCTACAGGCAGAAGCCCGAGCAAGCCCTGTACTCACCAGCACTGGCAGAACACAGCAAAGACACCAAGAGCACAATCACCAACATCAGGATCTTCACATTCATTTCTGCACTCCCCTCTGGCTCTCCGGTAGTCACTAGCTGATATAATGTAGTGGTGTGTGTGTGTGGATGGGAGGGAGGGAGGGAGAGAGAGAGGCAGAGAGAGCGACTGAGCGAGCAAGGGAGAGAGAGAGAGAGAGAGAGGGAGAGAGCAAGACTGTTTGCTCTATGTGTGTGTGTGTGTGTGTAAGAGTGAGTGTGCGCGTGCCTCTGTATGCTCCCTGGTGTGTGCGTGTGTTTGTGTGTGCCTGGCTGCCTGCCTTGTGCGTGTGTGTATTTCTGTATGTGTGTGTCTAAATGCGTATTTGTATATCAGTGTGTGACAACGCCACTCCAAGACTGAAGGCACGTCTTTATCTGAGCTCTCCCACGGAGGTGTGCCGTTTTTTTCCTTCTCAGAGAATAGGCCAGCCGGTGCCAAGTTCAGTAGAGCTTTGAATGTGCTGGGAGTCAGCTTGCAGCTTGAACCAGGTCTGTCTGTCTGTCTGTCTGTGTGTGCAAGTTCTCTGTTTGCCTTGGATAACAGGAGTCCAGTCGGTCATGTGGCTTATGTATCATTGACTCTGTGGGTCCTGGAAAAGGGGGCCTCCCCACCCCCAATGTTGCCCCCCCCCCCACTCACACACACACATACATCGACCCTCCCACTAAAGAGAGAGAGGGGGAAGGAAAGGCAGGCGGGGGTTGGGAAGGAGGAGTGGTGGGTGGGGGGTGTCCAGGTTTATCATAATAACCAAACACATGCTCTTGTTGAGAACGTAGTCTTTGAATGTAGCTCCCTTCTATTATTCTCTGTCTAAAACTCCAGTCCTTAAGAGACCAAGGGCATGGCGTTACATTTTTTTTCTCTGTATTTCAAGTCAGTGTCCATGACATTGTGAGTACCCGGAAGAAAAACTTAGCAGACTCATTGGCTTGATACTATCGCCTGAGTTGTTTGTTTCACTGACTCTTGAGTCATTTGTTTGGTTTTGTTTCCAATGTTTTATTCTTTGGTGAACAAAGCAACCAGAAAGCTACCCTCCCTGTAAGGCTCTGAAATGAATGCACTTGTTTTTTCATTTGTTTATTCAACGGTAAACAGGATTTCTTGTGCTGAATTGTGAGAACTATCCGTGCGACCACTACAACTGTACCAAGTACTCTTATCGGCTTTGTCCATAGATTGGAGGATAATTTGTCACATCATATTGAAGGCAACCTGTTTCACTATCGCCGTTGGAGCAATAAGTACCCCACAAGACATGCCACCAGAGGTCTCTTCACAGTCCCCAAGTCCAGTACAGACTATGGAAGGCGCACACTACTACATAGAGCCATGACTACATGGAACATTAAGTAACACATGCAAGCAGTAAAATTAGATTAAAAAAACTGATAAAATACACCTTAAGAAACAATGGGGACTGTGAAGCAACACAAACATAGAAACAGACACATGCAAACACACAAGATAACATACGCACTATACACACACATACACATGGATTTTGTGTTGTAGATATGTGGTAGTAGAGTAGGGGCCTGAGGGCACATTCTTAGTGTGTTGTGAAAATGTTGTGAATGTATTGGAATGTTTTTAAAAATGTATAACTACCTTCATTTTGCTGGACCCCAGGAAGAGTAGCTGCTGCCTTGGCACCAGCTAATGAGGATCCATAATAAATACAAATACAAATATACGGCTGGTTGATTTCCAAAAAGGAAATGTATAATTCTTTGTGTAAAAACATTTGTTCTGATCAGAAAAATCTACAAAATCTCCCCCTTACCCAACCCCTTCACATCGGTTTTGCACATGTTTTCTTAGATCCACCCTTTTCAGCAGAATACAGAAGCTGCAGTCAAAATATTACTGAACAGTAAACGTTAGCGATCAAACGGAAATGGTTAACACTACATAGAAAATATGTCGTAAATTGGAAACCGTAACTCATTATTTGACATTTTATGCTGGACACATTCTGTTTTTGATTTTCATTTCTATTCCATAATTCAAACACAAACCATGTTTGGTGTAATATGTAGGTTGATATATGGTGGTTCACATAAGCTAACTGAGGCTGCCCTACAGCACTAGACAGTCACTAAAGAGCCCCACCCTAAACCTCACATAGCCCAGCCATTGTCACTTGAAGCCACCGTGTCTCAGGGGCCAGCATGTCCGTGCCACCCACTTGAGAGCCAATAACATGAGCACCTTTCATTTTTACATGTGGCACTTGAAACCTTCACTTCATGTGAAGGAATCCTCTCGCCTCTAGGCTGGCTGATGACTGAGGCCCAGGCTAAAGATATTTTCCCACCAGCCTTTTTTTCTGCCTTGAGTTAATTCATTTGAAGAATCAGTCTAAGGCATGCATTATCCCATATATGTGCTCTCATTCTCGCTTTACCAGAAAACATGTTTTTTTTCCCCCTGAAGTTGCACAATGACATTTTGGGAAATATCATATTCCCTGCTCAGTCTGGGGTCATACTCCAATTTTTACGTTACGTGTTTTAGGACTTATTTCTATGCCTTTTGGGATGACTGTGTTAAGATGCATTTTTCTACTGTCGGATATCAGTAGTGATTTGTCTGTTTATATTGAGTGAGCTGTGTATACTTGCGGTGATCCAGGTGCATCTGGCTGCCGAAATTGACTGCTTGTGGACAACGTCCCGAGTTAAGATAAGAATGTGTGAGTCGACACAAACTTGGCAATAAAGTTCAAAACATTTGCATCGTATTATCTTTAATTATGTTTGCATGAAGAAAAGCTTATAATGTGAAGTAAAGCTAATAATGAGAGAGATTTCCCCAAAATAGTTACAGGAGGCGGTCTGTTGTGGTGACGTGAGTGTAGGCCAGTAACGGTCCTCCTGATGGACCAGTGGAGGGCTGCCTGATGGGCACCTCCCGGGAGCTGGAGTGAGTCACACCACCGCAATACAACCACATCTGCGGTGGCACAGGAAGCACTTGAAAGTTGACAGGAAACCCGTCTGATAAAAAGAATTCCATCTATGTCTGGATTTGGTCAGCCATGACGACACTGGTGATGCCCTTGAGGTCTGTAAATGACTTTCCTGATTGTGAACTTGTATTATTAATAGTTAAACTTGCATTCCATAATTCCTCTGGCGTGTGTAATCGGAAGGAGTGGAGGAAAAAGGTGCTTCTCTTCTAAAGCATGTTTTTCCATTCCTATCCATCATTACTTTGGACAAATCAACAAGTGCATGTTAATGTACAGATAAAATTAGGTCCCTAATCTATGTGGAAAAACTCAGGCAGTATTTTTTCTTGATTCAAGATTGTGTTTCCTGTTTACTATCTGACTCTAAATTAAGAATCTGAAAGTATGAAAATGCCAATGGTAGACCTCCTGTCTCGAAAAAATGTCTGACCTTAAATGGGCGGATGTTTGTTTTAATTGTCCCGATGATTGAATGAGCAGAAACAGAGGGCTGTTGTTGTTTTTGTTATTGTTGTTGTTGTTGAGGTGTTGTTGAGGTGAAAATACCTGACCATCCGGCAGCATTACCCAGGCCTCCATCCTAATCAGCCTACTGTAAAATGGAGAACCTATCGAGACCGAGTAAGATGGCGTCTCATTCACCAACCATAGGCCCAAAGCCTGCTACTGTATGCAAGTTGTCAGTAAGACAGTAAGTAAGATGTGGTTCTCTTGTGATCAGTAATGCGAAGGGGGATCTTCATTAAGACTTGTTTGAGTCTGTCTCTTATGAAATTGTTCTGAGGGAGCCGAGCCAGAGCTCTCCGCTTCTTCACAGAGGCTTTAAACGAACGCATTCCTCCCCTCAGGCGGCCCAGTGCTTCATATCACAAATGTCAAGAATCACAGGGCCGGTGGATTAATTTATCTGCCTTTAATCGCAACATTATCGGTGGCTCTGAAATTCAACTGAGAAATGTGCTATGCTCCCCGAGGCCCTGGATGGATGATAGGGCAGCAAATGTCTGCAAGTCTTTGATTCTCACTCAGTCACCTCGCCTATGAACAATCACAGTCCCATTTCTTCCATAAGGTCACCCTCAGTGTACAGTAGCACTGCTGCAGTAGTATGAAGAGTTTCTTGGAACATCAGGCACAGGTGTCTTTAAATGGCTTAAATGGGCTATTATCGCACAGAATAATTTACACTTAGAACAAAATTGTTCTAGCTTCCCAGATGTATTGCAGATACTTTTGGTTTAGTCTGTTGTGCTAACAGAATGAGAAATGTGTGAGATGCTCTGTTTCTGTCTCTATCTGGCAAGATGTCAAGGTTTTATCTTGTAATTCGGGGGGGTCATAAACAAATACACACAAGGCCCTTAAGAGTAATCACAGACACTTCACGTACACAGTTACTCAACGTGTCCCCAAACATTTCCGCAGTCCCAACAATACATATCAACTCTCCATCCTAATCTTTTTCTTCCCTTTCCTCCTCTTCCTCTTCCCATTGTAACAAAAATCATACAACATCCTCAGTAGTGTTGACGTAGGAAGCAGACATGTGCAAATGTCATAAGATAATGGCCTTCTTCTTGAACATACAAATAATGAGTGAACTTTGCTTTTCTACTGACAGATGGTAACATTCGCCATTCATCCCATAAGGTATAACATGGGGCTTGTTTCACATGTCCCCTCACTACCCAATTTCTAACACACACTTTAAGCCGTCCCCTGGGACAATTATCCCCTATGACCATTTGCTCCAGTGTTGCGTGACTCCACAGCTGCTGTCTCCATAATCCAGGCTATCCGGCCTATCAGTCCCAGAGCAGTAATTGAGTCTCCGATATGGGAATTGACAGTTTAGGGTCGCGTCGACAGAGGGAATGGAAATTATCACTGGAAAACTGTGCACCACTCTGCACCAATATGCACTGCTATGAGCCTTTCAGGTTGTTTTAGAAATCATAATGTTTCTGTTGGGTGACTTCCGTCTCGGCTGATTTGTGGTTAAGGGACCAAAGTTCGTCTCCTGCGATGTTGCACCTGCAGGAATCTTCTCTTTTTCCTGTGCACGGAAATCATAGAAGCCTAGTGTAAGCATTGGCCGACGAGCATGCGTGTACTGTGCATGTGTTGCTGTATTCTGCAGCTGGGGCATGATCAAACCCTAATGGAATGTATAAAAACTGCTCCACACCCTCATAAGCCTGTCAGATTGAGATTCTCTATAGATATTTTAAAACAACAATCAAAGGCTGCTTTTGAATTATTTCGCATTGCCTCTAATCAAACCTTAGATCTTCAGAGTTTTTTTCTCTCCAGGTGGCAGGTAAGAGGAGCCCTGCTCCTGATGTCACCCATAGTACTTTATGTCTCAATGGCAGTGTTGAATGCCCTGTCGAAGTGATCAGGGTGCCAGAAAAATCATCTAAAGCTTAGAGTTTGATCCTCACCCCTGACATTGCTGTTCTTGTGTTTACGGGTGTGTCTCCTCGTGGAGAGTGAAAGGCTGCCAGCTTTTCACCTGCATCCATGCACTTCAAGTGCACTTCATTCTTAGAGTATTTTCTCTCTCTTTCTGGAGAGAAGATATGTTGATCATCCGCAGTTCCTTTATTGTAGCAGGAGATCAAATGGAGTCAAAACAAATTAAACGGTTGAAGTGAAGTAGCCAAAGCGGATAGTGCTCTCTTCCCTTCCAATATTGTTGTGCTTATCGGGATTTCAAACAGTTGAGCGCAGTGGCACGCAGTTTGGAAACGGACTGCTTGTTTCTTATGGATCCCAGGTTTTAAAGTGCTGGGGGTTTGGAGGGAGGGGGACCGAGCGTGCTCTGGCTTGGTCTCTCTGACACATTGAGAGACGGAGAGATGCGACTTGACTGATGAGAGATAAGAGGGTTGTTTTCTGAGGGAGAGGACAGACTAGGGAGACAGGCGTAAGGTGTTGCTGAATGGGTTTCTGAAAGTGCACAAAGCCCGAGCCTCCATCAGTTAATAAGAGCTTGAAGATTGCTGTCTCTCTACGCACTGAACCTTTCACTGGGAGTTTTTCCTGTTTACAATTTTTTTCTTCCTTTCTGATACAAGTTTGGAAAAGTTGAAGGATAAAGGCAGTTCTGAGCCTTAAACTCGGCTAACATGTCCCAAAAGATGGTAATCTAAGGCTGGCAGAATTACCTGTTGAACAGCACCCACTGGGCACAGATGTCAGTTCAACCTCTAGTTTTGATTTACATTTGATTGAGTTGTCAACTAACAAGTGAAATCAGCCAAACATGTAACCATCACATTGGATTTAGAGTACAATCTGGGTGAAAAAAAGACAACAATTCCTGAATTCCTTTAAGTTTGACTTTTTGCAAATCCAATCTATTTTCCACGTTAATTCGTCAACACAATAAAATGTTTTTGTTGAAATGGCATGGAAACAACATGGATTCAACCGGGTTGTGGGCAGCCTTAAAACCACCAAAAAAGTAATTATAGAAACCAGCATGTTATTGTAAACTGATTTGGCCTTATTTAAATGATCCTGTTCTCATTACCGCTCTAATGAGTCGTGTTGTAAATTTCATCATTAGCCAAGGCTCTGTGTCTGCTGTTCTCTTTTCTATGCTTTGCCATGGTTCTCTGCAAATGCAGAGAGACTTTCACAAGAAAATTGCAGCCATTTTCTCAGAGGTTATTATGGCGCTGATGCAATCAGGCCAAGGTGAACAAAAGCAGAGAGAGGGAGAAGTGTCAATAAAGAGAAGGGTTTAGTGAGATTTCTTATGTCTTTGGGAAATTAGTCTTTGAAGTGCTATCACCATTTCTAAAATAATTATCTTTGCTCACGTTCGGGAAGAATAATCACAATTCACACTTCATAATTTACCATTTTCTCTGCTATACAGTCGTGGCCAAACGTTTTGAGAATGACACAAGTATTGGTCTCCACAAAGTTTGCTGCCTCAGTGTTGATGATGGCAATTTGCATATACTCCAGAATATCATGAAGAGTGATCAGATGAATTGCAATTAATTGCAAAGTCCCTCTTTGCCATGAAAATTAACTTAATCCCCAAAAAACATTTCCACTGCATTTCAGCCCTGCCACAAAAGGACCAGCTGCCATCATGTCAGTGATTGTCTCGTTAACACAGGTGAGAGTGTTGACGAGGACAAGGCTGGAGATCACTCTGTCATGCTGATCGAGTCAGAATAACAAACTGCAAGCTTTAAAAGGAGGGTGGTGTTTGAAATCATTGTTCTTCCTCTGTCAACCATGGTTACCTACTAGAAAAAATGTGCCGTCATCATTGCTTTGCACAAAAAGGACTTCACAGGCGAGGATATTGCTGCAGGTAAGATTGCACCTAAATCAACCATTTATCGGATCAAGAACTTCAAGGGGAGAGGTTCAATTGTTGTGAAGAAGGCGTCAGGGCGCCCAAGAAAGTCCAGCAAGCGCCAGGACCGTCTCCTAAAGTTGATTCAGCAGCAGGATCACCACCAGTGCAGAGCTTGCAGGCACAGTGAGACGAATACTTTTGGAGAAGACAAGGTGAGCGCTACCATCAGTCCTGTGTCATGCCAACAGTAAAGCATCCTCAGACCATTCATGTGTGGGGTTGCTTCTCAGCCAAGGGAGTGGGCTCACTCACAATTTTTTCTAAGAACACAGCCATGAATAAAGAATGGTACCAACACATCCTCCGAGAGCAACTTCTCGCAACCATCCAAGAACAGTTTGGTGACGACCAATGCCTTTTCCAGCATGATGGAGCACCTTGCCAAAGGCAAAAGTGATAACTAAGTGGCTCGGGGAACAAAACATCGACATTTTGGGTCCATGGCCAGGAAACTCCCTAGACCTTAATCCCATTGGGAACTTGTGGTCGATCCTCAAGAGGCGGGTGGACAAACAAAAACCCAAAACTTCTGACAAACTCCAAGCATTGATTATGCAAGAATGGCCACCCATCAGTCAGGATGTGGCCCAGAAGTTAATTGACAGCATGCCAGGGCGGATTGCAGAGGTCTTGAAAAAGAAGGGTCAACACTGCAAATATTGACTCTTTGCATAAACTGAATGTCATTGTCAATGAAAGCCTTTGACACTTATGGAATACTTGTAGTTATACTTCAGTGTACCATAGTTACTACTGACATAAATATCTAAGAACACTGAAGCAGCAAACTTTGTGGAGACCAATATTGTGTCATTATAAAAACTTTTGGCCACGACTGTACAGTTCATTCGGAAAGTATTCAGACCCCTTCACCTTTTCCACATTTTGTTATGTTACAGCCTTATTCTAAAATGGATTAAGTTGTTTTTTTCCCCTCATCAATCTACACACAATACCCCATAATGACGAAGCAAAAAACGTTTTTTAGAAATGTTTGTAAATGTAGAAATGTAGAAAAACGGAAATATCAAATTTACATAAGTATTCAGACCCTTTACTCAGTATTTTGTTGAAGCACCTTTGGTAGCGATTACAGCCTCGAGGTCTTCTTGGGTATGACGCTACAAGCTTGGCACACCTGTATTTGGGGAGTTTCTCCTTTTCTTCTCTGCAGATCCTCTCAAGCTCTGTCAGGTTGGATGGGGAGCGTTGCTGCATAGCTATTTTCAGGTCTCTCCAGAAATGTTTTTTTTTTTACCTTTATTTTACTAGGAAAGTCAGTTAAGAACAAATTCTTATTTTCAATGACGGCCTAGGAACAGTGGGTTAACTGCCTTGTTCAGGGGCAGAACAACAGATTTTTACCTTGTCAGCTCAGGGATTCGATCCAGCAACCTTTCGGTTACGGGCCCAACACTCTAACCACTGGGCTACCTGCCGCCCCGGGTTCAAGTCCAGGTTCTGGCTGGGCCACTCAAGGACATTCAGAGACTTGCCCCGAAGCCACTCCTGCGTTGTCTTGTGTGCTTAGTGTCGTTGTCCTGTTGGATGGTGAACCTTCGCCCCATTCGGAGGTCCTGAGCGCTCTGGAGCAGGTTTTCATCAAGGATCTCTCTGTACTTTGCTCTGTTCATCTTTCCTTCGATCCTGACTAGTCTCCCAGTCCCTGCCGCTAAAAAACAAATAATCAAATCAATCAAATCATGTACGATCAATTGAATTTACCACAAGTGGACTCCAATAAAGTTAAACATCTCAAGGATGATCAATGGAAACAGGATGCACTCAATTTCGAGTCTCATAGCAAAGGGTCCGAATAATTATGTAAATAAGGTATTTCCGTTTTTTTGCAAACATTTCTAAAAACCTTTGCTTTGTCATTATCGGGTATTGTGTGTATATTGATGAGGAAGAACATTTATTTAATCAATATTAGAATAAGGCTGTAACGTAACAAAATATGGAAAAAGTAAAGGGTTCTGAATATTTTTCCGAATGCACTGCATGGCGTGTAATAAAAGTAATTTAAATTCTGTCACATATGTGGCGCAGCGGTCTAAAGCACTGCATCTCAGTGCTAAAGGCGTCACTGCAGACCCTGGTTTGATCCCAGGCTTTATCACAATCGGCCGTGATTCGGGAGTCCCATAGGGCGGTGCATAATTGGCCCAGTGTCATCCAGGGGGAGGCTGGGTTAGGCTGTCATTGTAAATAAGAATTTGTTCTTAACTGACTTGCCTAGTTAAATAAAGGATCATTTAAAAAACAAAACAAAGTCAAAACCAATAGGTCTTGTGACACTTTTCCCCAGCTGTGTATTGTTATCAACTGAAAGAGAAACAGGCATGAAAAGGCAACTCCATGAATTACCTATAATGTTTCATGGCCATCTTGGAACTTCAAATAACCCAATCATAAATTGTTTATTTTTGTGTTGTGGCACTCTGGTCTTCACCTGCCTCTGGCAGTATACAGTTGAAGTCGGAGGTTTACATACACCTTAGCCAAATACATTTAAACTCTGTTTTTCACAATTCCTGACATTTAATCCTAGTAAAAATTCCCTGTCTTAGGTCAGTTAGGATCACCACTTTATTTTAAGAATGTGAAATGTCAGAATAATAGTAGAGAGAATTATTTATTTCAGCTTTTATTTCTTTCATCACATTCCCAGTGGGCCAGAAGTTTACATACACTCAATTAGTATTTGGTAGCATTGCCTTTACATTCTTTAACTTGGGTCAAACGTTTCGGGTAGCCGTCCACAAGCTTCCCACAATAAGTTGGGTGAAGTCTGGCCCATTACTCCTGACAGAACTGGTGTAACTGAGTCAAGTTTGTAGGCCTCCTTGCTCGCACACACTTTTGCAGTTCTGCCCACAACTTTTCTATAGGATTAAGGTCAGGGCTTTGTGATGGCCACTCCAATACCTTGACTTTGTTGTCCTTAAGTCATTTTGCCACAACTTTGGAAGTATGCTTGGGGTCATTGTCCATTTGGAAGACCCATTTGCGACCAAGCTTTAACTTCCTGACTGATGTCTTGAGATGTTGATTCAATATATCCACATAATTTTCCTTCCTCATGATGCCATCTATTTTGTGAAGTGCACCAGACCCTCCTGCAGTGAAGCACCCCTACAACATGATGCTGCCACCCCCGTGCTTCACGGTTGGGATGGTGTTCTTCAGCTTGCAAGCCTCCCCCTTTTTCCTCCAAACCTAACGATGGTCATTATGGCTAAACAGTTCTATCAGACCAGAGGAAATGTCTCCAAATAGGACGATCTTTGTCCCCATGTGCAGTTGCAAACCGTAGTCTGGCTTTTTTATGGTGGTTTTGGAGCAGTGGCTTCTTCCTTGCTAAGCTGCCTTTCAGGTTATTTTATATGACTTGTTTTACTGTGGATATAGATACTTACGTGCCTGTTTCCTCCAGCATCTTCACAAGGTCCTTTGCTGTTGTTCTGGGATTGATTTGCACCAAAATATGTTCATTTCTAGGAGACAGAACGCATCTCCTTCCTGAGCGGTATGACGGCTGCGTGGTACCATGGTGTTTAGACTTGCGTACTATTGTTTGTACAGATGAACGTGGTACCTTCAGGAGTTTGGAAATTGCTCCTAAGGATGAACCAGACTTGTGGAGGTCTACACATTTTTTGGGGAGGTCTTGGCTGATTTCTTTTGATTTTCCAATGATGTCGAGCAAAGAGGCACTGAGTTTGACGGTAGGCCTTGAAATACATCCACAGATACACCTCCAATTGATTCAAATGATGTCAATTAGCCTATAAGAAGCTTCTAAAGCCATGACATCATTTTCTTGAATTTTTCAAGCTGTTTAAAGGCACAGTCAACTTAGTGTATGTAAACTTCTGACCCACTGGAATTGTGATATAGTGATATATAAGTGAAATAATCTGTCTGTAAATAATTGTTGGAAGATTTACTTTTGTCATCCTCAAAGTAGAGTCCTATAGTTTGTTAACATGGTTGTGGTTGAAAATTGAGTTTTAATGACCTAAGTGTATGTAAACTTCCGACTTCAACTGTAGTTTTAGGGCATTTCTAAACATGTGCTCAAGGACCCATTAAGAAAAGTTTATTTCGTACCTCAATGAAATACAGATAGAAAAACCTATAAATGTTCCTCATGGCAGTAACATTCAATGGAATATATAAAGCAGCTACATGTGTTTAAGAACTGTAGCCTAGTAGTTGAAAGCGTGTTTGATTTGGTAGAAAAGGAAGGATAGGCCCAGTAGGAAGTTGTCTCTCAAAGAGAAAGGAAAACACTAGACCTAAATAACTTCTTTCTTCACAGTTAAAGATACATAGTAGTGCTCTAATAAAGTCCATGTCCTTCTCACAAAGAAGAAATAGGGTTGTTTCTTTCTGTTGTCAGTAGTTGTTAAGGTGTTAAAGAAACCTTTGCAATGGAGTTCAAAAGAAGAAAATAGCAGAGTAAGAGACAGAAAAAGGGAAATGGAGCCATTGAAGGATGTGTTGTCCTTTGTGTGTTTGGCACATTGGCGGCACTTGATAAATGGACTTCTCTGGCGAAAAAACAGTGTATCTGACCCTTCTTAGTTACGTAGCAACTAGACTTTCGACTGGAGGAATTGTTTTTCACATCATTTCTTATCTATGAGAAAACACAAATCATACATCTAAGGGGGCTGTGTTCACATTTTCTTGAACCCCATGTCACCACTAGTAGTAGTATCTAATAGGTTTCCCACCAAAACCTCAGACTTGACTGTTCTGATCTCATGATAAAAGTGGACAATTAACGCATTTGGGACATTGAACAGTGGTCAGTTATTCAAATATTTGTTGCTGTTTAGTGAAATCAACCCCCCAAATATTTGATTTGAAGTGCATAAATGTTACCAGGATGAACCAGATAATTCTTCATAAAATGTACTTTAATTCAAAAGGCTCCTGGCCACCATCCAAAGCAATTATGAGAAAAATATTATTGGTTATTGTACTGGGAATTCCAGCCTCCCAATAGATTAAGCAATTGCCGACTGCCAGCTTGAGAGACTCTGTGTGGAGTCGTTTTGCTGTGAGGAATGCCGAAATGCCTGCTCACAAAATTTTCAAAGAATTTGAGACAGAAAGTCCAAAGTACAAGGACCTAAAATCGATTGTGCAAGAACTAGAGGCTAGCAATTTCAATTTTAGCAATTTCATCAGAGAATGAGGCCGATCAGGAAAACTAGGGGGAAATTAAAACTAGTTTTGGTAATTCAATTCCTTGTGAGGGTGATTTTCAGAGAACACTGACAATCTGAAAGCATGTTGCCACACATGACATGGAAGCCTATCTCTGTAACCACTGACGTTAGAGTACTACTCAGTAGTTGTAAGAATGAAACTGATGACAAATCTGTCACTTAAAGCCCTTGACAGTGTGTTTTGGATTTGGGCTCGGCGTGTCCCATTTGCCACTTTCTCATGTAACAGCCACCGGGTTCATGCTTCATTTCACTCGTGCCAACACAACACACGATCTCTCACCACCCCATAGGAAACATGGCTCAGAACCCCACCCTGCCCACTTGGCATAACCCGCTGGTTACAAACCATGGTAGAGGGACATGGCTGGAGTGTGTAGGGTGTAGAGTCCCACAAATTCACTTTACTTTGAATTACAGTTCACAACTGAGGAATTTAGAAAATTTATGGAAAGTCACTATGTAGCCCAAGTCAAGAACACTGTAACTGACTTTTGACTGTAACTTAAGGGCTGGGGCTATAGAACAGTGCACAATTGGGTTATTGGTGGACTTGTTCCCCCATGGTCATATGCCTCATACGGTACTCTGTGTCATTGGGAGCGGTTCCCTTGGCCCCGGGCCTCACACTGAGAAGAGTGTTCCAGATCTGCCTCGCCACCCCAGCCTTCTGACAGCCCTAGAAGGGTGTCAAAGAGGGTGGGAGGATGACGTTATCTCCCAGGCTGCAAACTGTGTTGAAGTCTTACAGGGAAACAGCTGTAGGTGCTGGGAAAGCAGCCCAGTGTGTGCCTGGCAAGGGCTCCAGCATGGTAGCACATTCCTTTCCCTGGTCATCACTCTGGCTACTGCCAACACAGTTGATTGAGCATGTATAGGTAGTGAAGTATCTGGCCCGGCGAGGCTGGATGTGTCTGTGATCAAAGAGGCATACCCCTTAGCGCTTGTTCACTATCAGGACACTACTTCATACTGTGGGAGGGTGTTTTTCAGATAAGCCTGTAATTCTTTCCATAAGGGTTACTTTAAAATAGGCTTAGATTTTGTTCATATTGAGAAGTACCCTTACCCATCAAAAGGGAGGCTCTCTTCCTCGAGCATCATTTGACAGTTTTCTCGAAAACCCTCCCTTCAGAATTTATTTCCCGGAGTGTATGTGAAAAACTGTTTAATGTTCTTTCTCTTTTTTTTCTGATGCTGTTGCTCTGCTTGTCTCGTCCATTTTCACACTTAATCTCCCTTGGTTGCCAGCTGCAGCCTGTGCCTCGATGGTTTGCTGGAATGGTTTGTTTGTTGTACATGAAAGAAATAGGCTTGAGTGCTCCTAAACAGATGTTTATTCACCATGGCACAGCGTAGGAAATCTCCAAGAGAAACCTCCCCCTGTGGTTTGCCGTTGGTAAATGGACTGATTTATTTGGCTGTGGAAGATTGCACACAACATTACAGACTTGGATAAACTACTGTGTATCTGCAATTATGTGGGTTCAAATGTCATGTTTATACCCAGCTATGACAGCCTTGACAGTCTTCAGGAGAAGTTTGGCTGGTTGCACCACAGTTGTAAATAGCTGTATGTTTGACAACTTGAAAACAAGTAAGACAATACAAGATATTTAAACTCTAAAGAAAAATTCTAAATGATATGAATGTGCTTCTGTATGCATTTTGGTGATGCTGTTGGGTGTACATTTCAGCAGGTTGTTCATTGGTCTCTGCTGACATCTTTAGCAATTTGAGAAGAAAATATGTTTTCTGGAGGCCTCTAACTAGAGGAAATAATGTATACACATGGGAAGAGCATGGAGGTGTCAATGTAGAATATGTCAACAACATAGCAGGAGTTGTAATTTGTAATACACTGAATAACAGGCATGTACTGTATGTTTATATTACAATAAGATCAATCTCCCCACACGTATCTTTTGGCATATATCCTTATTACCGTGATGGCTAAGACAGCAAAGAGGTGGCTGTCAGACATCCTAACCATCAGGTGTGCGTGTCAAAATCCAAACAATCCCAGTTTATCCTTTATTAGCTCTCTGAGGCCTGGGCATTTGTAGTAACATGACAAATTAGCAATGCTACATTTGCCACTGATAATGCCGAGCTCAGACAACCTAGTCGTGACAGATACAGTTTTTCTTGTTCGTGACTCACACAAAAGAGTGTCTCTATAGAATTTGACTATAGAGTCAAACTTTGAACAGGCTTTGTGTTGTTTGACTAATCTATTTACAGTGTCTAGTGAAAGTCTACACACCCTTTGCACAGTTGTCACATTTTGCTGCCTTAAAGTTCAATCTAAAAAGGGATTCAATTACATGTTTTTCCTACTGATCTAGACAACCTGCTCCAGACTTTCAAAGTAAAAAAGAAAAACAATTGAACATTTTCTTAATTAATATAAAATAAAAAACCAAGATGTCTTGATTGAGTATGTCTTCAAACCCCAGAGTTAAGGCAGCAACATTTGACAACTGTTAAAGGAGTGTGTAGACTTTCACTATGCACTGTAACTCTTTTAGCCTCTGTACTGTGATTGTATTCATTGAGGCCAATGCATGTAGTACACTACAGTGATGTAGAATACAGGTATATGTCTATAGATTCATACTGTAGATCAGGGCTTAAGACTAACATTTTCCCCTGGTGCTGCTGGTGCCACTAACCTTTTCAATTGGTGGCACCAGCCCATGATTTGGTGGCATGGCACCTCCCCAAAAAACATTTGCAGCATCACACAATAGTACAATTTTGAGTAGTAATCTTATACAGTTATTTTTAAGTATTTCACAATGCTTAATTAAGAAGTGTAATAGACAACTGATATGGCATTCAATAAATATGTTGTTACATCTAACATGTCCAAGCAGGAATGCATGATTTGCTAACTCTAAATATACCCACAACTACTAGTAGCCACGTTTTAATCTAACAGTGAATGTAATATCCTAAAAAAAACATTGCAATGAAGCCAAGTGCACTCGAGTTTAGCCAATGCACATTTTGCTCGCTTCATATTTTAAAGCCATATCAGATATATTGATTGTAAAACCGGGTGCTCTAAGCTCAATAAAAATTGTTGAGAAATAAAAATGTTACCTACAGAAAGCTGAGACCATCTTCTCTTTAATATGGACAACTAGTTGCTTCCAAAGTTGTGTTTTTTTACCCCCAATGCATTTTGAAATTTTATACAATAATGTGGGGTGCACAAGGAGGGGAGAGAGAGTGTGAGAGGCTCTTCTCATCATTAAATAAAATCAAATCAAATGTTATTGGTCACATACACGTGTTTAGCAGATGTTATTGCGGGTGTAGCGAAATGCTTGTTCTTCTACAGCCTCAGCGAAACAGGTAGACACAGCGGCAAGGCAGACACTTTTATTCAGGATGTTTTGATTGAGGTGCCCAGGTAGAATGTACAGCTCGCAACAGTGCAACCAATAACTTTTTTTTACTCGCACAGCCAAGTCAAAGGGAAGAGAAAATGTGCCTAAATTGTCAATGGGTTCCAGGGTCAACAGCCTTTGTGGTAGATACAAAAAAAAATAGAAAAAGCTGTGAATGGTTGTTTCTGTTGAATTTTGAAGGTCAAATATAGCCCACACTTTCCTGATAGTTTGGTCAATATATCCCAACCACAACTAAAATACCTATATTTTCTGTTTTAATTTAAATTGTTGGTCTAACTCTAACAGTTCAGAAAGTAACCACGAGTTGCAAAATGTTACTGAGTCACAGTTCAATATGCTGTTAGAGCGCTGTTATTATCAAAATGATGTTATATGCGGGGAGAACCAAGATTGCTTCCCTGCTAAAATGACTGTTCCTGCCATTGTTCGTTGCCATGGTTCCTTATCAAGTGAGGCTCTGACGGCATGATTCTCCCACTGTACCATGCTCAAGGCGATTTATGTAAGATGTTTTTTTAAGAATGGTATATTTTATACAGTATATACATTTTATACTAGGTAGTAAATTGTACCCTTTTAGTGTTATCTGTAAAGTGAAATGTAGGTTAGGACCAGGTAAGAAAATAGCATAATTTATAAGTGATAAAGATTATATGTAAGTTTTGCACATAAATAACTGTATTCCATAGCTTTCCCGTATTCTATAGTAACTTCATCAACTTGTTGATGAAGAAAAGGAGCCAAATTGCAAACAGGAAGTTTAACCTTAAAAGACAACTGCATCTTCTGATTTGGCCTCGTTTTAGATTTTGTTCATTTAGTAATGCTAGCAACCATGATTGAATTCAAACGTGAGTTGGTTTCGGGGTGTGGTTTGATGTGGATGTCTCGTGTGTGTGTTCGCAGGTGGGAAAAGTTGGCCAAATTATTTTGCCAATTAACTTCAGCCGGCTGGTGTACGACCATGGCAAAGTTGATTTGACTTTGGATAGCCTATCTCTGGGGATAGTTAGGGGCCGTTAATAAATTACACAATGTAAATGAGACAGAATGTTCATGTTGCACACCTTTTAGTTTTCTAATTAAATTCTTTCAATATTTGTACGGCATATGAATTTCTACAATTTATAGTTTTAAGTCATTGAAATGTTGAACTATTGGAATTTTTTAATATTGTAATATGTGCGTTGCATAATTTACCGATGGTCCCTAACTAGCCCCACAGGGATATCCAAAGTTAACATCATTTTACCACAGGCATTATGATCGTTTTGGACAAGACTGACTTTATGACCAGAATTTATCCTATTTACACTTTGTTGTACATTTTGACAGTAGAATAAATGGTTCTGACTCATATCGATGCCACATAGGCTGTTTTCTAAATGAGAAGTTGGTTTTTAGGGGCAGTTGCTCTTTAACCTCTAATTTCAGGAAGTTTACAGGTAATAGTTTCAGCAAAATACAGGATGTAGGAAATGTCTCGGATGTCTTTTGGGTTTAGCCCCAAGATATTAGAAATGTTTAAGAATTTATATTGTTAAAAATAATTGTTAATACCACACTAATGAATACATCTGGATATATCTCATTTGGATGGAATAATTGAATGACAATGTATTTTGGGAGTAGAGAAATCAGTCATGTCCTGTATCATTACAAATAAATAGATAGAAATATTGTAAGCCTATGTGGGATATAATGTAGGCCTATGTAGGATCTGGTAATGGTGCATTTGTTGGCAACTGGCCAATTCCCATTTTTGTTGTTTTCATGTTAAATTAGGGAATGTGTATTACATTACATCAGTCAGTGACTACAAGAAGCCTTAAAGGGATAGTGTGAGATTTAGGCAATTAACACTAGAACCGCTGAACCTCTCAGTCTCTAAGTGCTAAAGAACGCGCTGTCGGGTTTCCCCTTTAATGTATCAGATTAATCTACTGTGTTGTTATTAGGGGTGTGATAACCTGGCTAAATCTGGCTATAAGAATTTAACATAGTAGCAGGCTAACAGGAGGCAGCAGCAATCTAAATAATCAGACCGAAACATGCTATGGAAAGTGATTGGGTGAAATATGAAGCAATTGAATGGAGACCGCTTCGCTCTATCCAATCAGAGCAGCAGGATCAACGCACGGCCCGTCCTCCTCTTTACAGACAGGCAAAATAACCAGTTGAGTTATTTTGAGCACAGTGCACTTCTCCTGTGGTGTGCGCGGGGAGGAGGAGGATGATGTGCTGTAGAAGGAGGAGGACGTTGTTTTCAAAATGGCAGATTTATTTAAATACATAATCAAACGGCAGGAGGCCTTTGCCTATTGCAGTTCTAGTGTCAAGCCATTTGTCAGATGAACTCATGGACAACATATTTTCGTCTCTGTGTGCAGTTTGAAAGAAATTGCTAACTAGATTTAGCGCAATTGCTTACTATCATTGCTAGCGGATCTCAAAACCTCCAGTCATTGCGTTAACTCTATTTAGCAATCGCTCGCAAGACTGGCTTCAACTTCCTTCAAACTGCACGCAGAGACATACAAATGGTATCCACTAGTTCATCTGACTCTGGGTAAGTCATTGCCAAAATCTTGCACTATCCCTTTACTTCCCTGTGTGTTTGTAAACAACATTCTTCCATGTTGGACCAAATAGATTGTGGAGAAACGTGTGCTATTTAGCCTGCTCCCAATGACTATGGCTGCTTAATTTAAAATCTGTCAGGGAGTGTCATTAGGCTTCAGATTTCAATAGCCACAGGAAGGGCCACATTACCCTCAGAATTAATGTCAGTGCTGCAGCAGTGGACTTGCATTTGAGTGACTCGGCTGACCCTGTTGTTTAAATATACACCGACTCATTAAAGATTAGGCCAAGGGGAACTCTTAAATGGCTCCCGAGTGATGCAGCGGTCTATGGCACTACATCTCAGTGCTAGAGGCGTCAATACAGACCCTGGTTCGATCCTGGGCTGTACCACAACCGGCCGTGATCGGGAGTCCCATAGGGCGGCGCACAATTGGTCCAGGTTAGGGGAGGCCGGGGTAGGCCGTCATTGTAAATACGTTTTACTACATTTTTCTTAACTGACTTGCCTAGTTAAATAAAATTGCCCTGAATTATGGCCATTTGGGCTCTTAAGGCACGTTCCCCAACGCACCTCAAACATCCTCCTGTCAGTGTCACTCACTCCCTCAGCCTGTCTACAGGGAAGTGTTTTGGTCCAGCCCCTATGTATGTGCCCGTGACAGTGCCTTTGTTTTGAACATTGCATAATGGTTGTTTCATAACAAGCTGTGGTCGACAGTGGTTCATATGGTGTGGTGTGATACCATGAAACTGTGTCCTGCTCTTGTCACGAAGCCTGCTGCCCTGGCTCTGCTATCTTAGAGGAAGATGTAGAGAGCTGAGTCACAGAGGAGCAGAGAGGCCTGGAGAGCGATAACTCACCAAGGATGAACCAAGTCGTCACTCTTCCTGTTTTAATTAGGAAGAGCTGGCCTTTTTGACAGGACAATCACGTCATCAGCTTCCTTCCCCAGCAATGATTACAGACAAGGAACTGTGTGAGTTCATTGCAGCTTGGGCCACACTGGGACCTAATATGCCTTGAATTTTGCGAGTAGTATAGTTTTTGTTTGGCTTGCTGAGGGGATACAGTATCATATTCAGGCTCCCTTGTTAATGAGAGGAAATCTGTCCACTGTGGCAAACTGAATGAGGCCCAACATCTCCCTCTCCAATTTTGCTTCATCATATTGACATTTTTCCAAGGCCATAGGCTCTGAGTGTAATATATTCTCTCCTCCTGGGGGTCGGCGGTACTGTTTGGAGTGGATGGGGGGGGTCACCCAGCCTCTGTGTTCCATCACCCAGTCATTCATCACTGTCACCGTGTGCCTGCCTGTCAGGCTCCCAGCGTGCTTTGCCAGGTGTGAGAGGGGGGCCAGCATTTTTGGCTCCCGATCAGGAAATGATCGCAACTGGCTCTGATCCACTTCAGCAGTGTGGGTCTGGATGTCATAATGTATACGCTCTCGGTTCCAGAAGCTCGGCTTCAGGTCAGAATGTAAAACTGCACTAGTGGGATCTGGTATTCGTTTTCCTAGTTGACGCAGTGCATTACATTTGCCAGAGTTTGGGACAAATCTTAAGAGTTTGAAAAGCTGTTTGAAGGAAATTCTTTTTTATCAATTCTTCCCCCAAAACCTTGCCAACTGCTCGCCTCTTTGTTAGCCCAGGGGGCGAGACCTTGGCGGGGAAGTGGGGGGGACTTGCTATACCGCTGAGTTGGCAGAGAATACTTTT
The DNA here is from genome assembly GCA_023634145.1 of Thymallus thymallus. NCBI lineage: Eukaryota > Metazoa > Chordata > Actinopteri > Salmoniformes > Salmonidae > Thymallus > Thymallus thymallus. Next base: position 11,628,189 of record CM042384.1, on the reverse strand, counting down.
TTGCAATTAACACTTTTTTCCTGCACTCACTCTGGTGCCCAGTAGGCTATCAAGTAAGCACATAATCCTCAAAGGGGAGGGAGTATGGTTATTTAATGCCCTTTATTACTCAAGTGCAGCTCAGTCAATATTTCGGTACAGCAGAGGATGTCAGAAAAGTATGTTGATGGCTCCAAATTGGGCTATGGCCACATTCCGGACTTAAGTTGGTGTCAGCCGGCAACTTGACTGACTCTGAGTTTATTCACCTTCACCCTGATGCAATTTGTCTGTAGAGACTGGCCCATTCCCAGTTTTTCTTCTCATGTCGTCCTCGTCCTTGGAAAAACTGAAATCTAGCATGCTAAGGACACTAGTCTCATTATTTCTCTATTCTTGGGAGCGAGGAGGTGTTTTTCAGGGTCTATTTCAGGCAGCTGTCAACAAGTGTTGTTCTGTGCACTGTAGTGCAGCAGAGGCACTGCAGAGACTTCAATTACTGACAAGTCCCAGTTGGATGATTTCTAACTGTGACCAGCAAATTAGAAAAGAGGATAGAGGTGAGACTGAGGAAAGAAAATCATTTAAAAAGCAGAGAGCCGAAAGTGTAGTTACAGTACTAAATACAGGAAACCAAAGAAGACCACCCTCAAGCCGAGTTTAACAAGTGCGATGCGTTTGGCAGAAGCTAGAAGAGAGGCAACCCTTTGTTCGTGGGAGTTGGAACAGCGCCAACAGCTTGCTCCATAGGATTCTGTTCGATAATCCACAGAGTGGCTGATTTATGGCTGGCATTAAAGTGTTGACTAAACTTCCTGAACAGAATCAGTTCCTACAACCAAACCAAAGAGAGGAAGGGGAAAGAATAACAACTGACAAGAATATACTGTCACTAACTTCGTTGGACGGCACACACGTGTGAACATTAAGTAGGCCGACAATGTGCCCTACAGTAGCTAACACACCCGTAAGATTCCATCAGTTACCAGCAGTTCTGTTTAGAAGTAATAATAATGTCAGCAGGCCACTCAAGCTCTGACGCAATACAGTAATACACAGGATGTGAAGTCATGTGCATGGTGTAGTGACGAGCCAATCTGACACATAGGAGGCAGTGAGGGATTACACCACATGTGATGATGAAACATTGGTATTATTAAAGTATGATTATAGCCCCTGCAAACCAAACCAATTATCTCAGGTTTCATGGGCCACAGAGCAGCTATGTATTTTTGTAGACCAGAGTGGGGCAGCCGTCATCTTTTTTTGTGTCAGGCACTTTTATTTCTAGTTCCCCAGCTGTTTTTACTTGATACATGTTTCCCAAATACAAGGAGCATGTTCTCTGGGGGACGAGGGAGCGTGGATGTTCCACATTTGACAATGAGGCAAGATTACAGTGTTCTTCCTAAATCAGACAGACCTAAAACAAGATGACAGTGCTCTTCCTGAAGCAGACAGACCTAAAACAAGATTACAGTGTTCTTCCTGAATCAGACAGACCTAAAACAAGATTACAGTGCTCTTCCTGAAGCAGACAGACCTAAAACAAGGTTACAGTGTTCTTACTGAAGCAGACAGACCTAAAACAAGATTACAGTGTTCTTACTGAAGCAGACAGACCTAAAACAAGATTACAGTGCTCTTCCTGAAGCAGACAGACCTAAAACAAGGTTAGTGTTCTTACTGAAGCAGACAGACATAAAACAAGATTACAGTGTTCTTACTGAAGCAGACAGACCTAAAACAAGATTACAGTGTTCTTCCTGAAGCAGACAGACCTAAAACAAGATTACAGTGTTCTTACTGAAGCAGACAGACCTAAAACAAGATTAAAGTGTTCTTCCTGAAGCAGACAGACCTAAAACAAGCGGGGAGCAGGAAGGCAGGATGAGAGACTGTCGTCATACAGGACGAGGATTCAGAATGGTTTTAGAAGCATAAGAAGGACAGCTGTTGGAGTCATCATCACTTTTTTGATAGCTAAAACCAAGCTCCCTTGAGAGTCTCTGCATCTCCTGTAAAACCAGAGGACTACAGAGGAATCCATTTGTTCGGCTTGATGCACTGTAAAAATACGGAAACTCGAATGCTATTTTAAAAGCCATTTTGTTCACTCAGGCACCTGTGTTTTCGGGTAATGATTAGGCCTCGTTATTAGGAAATGAAATTATTTTACTGCGTCGTCCTAAAAAGCGGTTGAATTATCACAAATTTGTTCAATATGCCATTAGCCAAAAGTTCCAGATTTGACATTTACGTTCCACCTTATCGGCTCTTATTGCTGGTATTTAGTAGAGCACTTAGGCTACTGCTATCTCCACTAAAACACGGAGAGAGCTATTTGTGGGAAGCAGCATGACATAGTTGCTCTTGTTCAGACTGGATTCTCGGAATAGCTCATTTTAGCTTGTTCCACATCCTCACTTTGTTCAATGAGGGAGCTGTGTTTTTCCCACTCCCACGTTTCAGTGACATTTTGATTAAGCTTTTGTCATCATACTGTATTATGCTATGCTCGTTTACTGCAGTGTGCTAAATCAGGGTCACACAGAGGGCCTGTCCTCACCCACTATACCGTAAATTGCGCGTATTTAAACGTGCAATTGAATGGGCCTCCTCCTCTCTTTCCATCATGGATCAGCCATCAAGTCAGGCAAAACAGCGAAATCAAAAATTTAGCGATAACGAGGTTGATCTGCTTGTTCATGAGGTAACAGCAAATTTAAACATCATACAAGCCCGGAATTCCACACCCACACAAAAGAATGCCATCTGGACCAAAATCACAAAAAATCTATGCAATATCCTCGACCTGCAGACAGGTAGAAGAGGTAAAAAAAAGAGGTGGCAGGACCTCAAACGCCGTACCAAAGAAAAAGTTGCATTTAACAGGGCACAGGCCAGGAAAACTGGTTCAGGTCCCCCAGAAGTGCGTGAATTGACCACTGTTGAAGAGGTTGTGCAGCAAACGCTGGTTGCTGAACAGGTGGAAGGCGCGGAAGGAATTGATACTGCTGAGTCCACATTAGAAAATGAAGGTAAATCTGATTTAAGATTAAATTGTCGTGATTGTAAATGGACTTTGTTGTCACATTTAAATTTTTATTTGATTTATATCTAGCTATTGAAAAATAGAACATTCACCCACCCAATACCATTGCTGTCTGGGATTATTGCAGCACTAAAGTGTTCAATTTCTGTGATTTCCCTTCGGTATACATAACAGTTCGTTAGCCTATTACAAATGTATGGACGCTACACTGGCAAATAAAATGTGGAACAGCTGTATAAGTTGTTTTGTAGGTGTTACGAGTGTTAAGTGTGTTACATATCCTTTTTCCCCTTTAGAAAGCGCATTTTCAAATGTTGGTGCTACTGCACCGGCATCCTGTGCACCTTCCACCTCATCTCTACCCTCTGCACCCGCACGTAGGATGAACATGGATGACGTGGATGAAATGCTCTTGACTGAGCAAAGGGGCTACAAAAGATGTCTTCGGATGTGCAGCAGATGGCCATTTCCATCAGGGCTGTGAGGCGCCACAGTCAGCAGGTAAAAGACCCTGTGGTGGCAGTGAATGGAATGACGCGAGCTGTCACAAGATTATGTCGCCGGCAGCAGGAGACCAACAACTGCCTCAAGGCGATCATTGTAAGCATGACCGGAACCTCCAACCCTGCACCACCCAGCCCTGTGCCATCCCGACCTGCGCAACCCAGCCCTGTGCCATCCCGACCTGCGCAACCCAGACCTGTGCCATCCCGACCTGCGCAACCCAGACCTGTGCCATCTCCAACTATACTGAGGCGAGGTCTCAGAAAGAGAAAAATTAAGTCTGAACAAACACAGTCACACTGACAAAAGTCCAACATTGCTGTTGTTCGTTTAATGTGTATTTCCTCTTTGTAATAGCGAAAATGATTAGTTTTTTTTCACATTTAAAGTGAAAGTTCTAGTTTGTTTATGGTTGAATCCATTTATTTTATATGGATACAATATAAATTAGCAGCGGACATTTAAATATTTTTTTGAGCCAATGTCAAATATTTTGTGTGATTCGATGTCTTCTTAGATTTCTTCCAGTAACTGTAATATTGCTTAGCTGCTTAATCTGTAATGCTTAATGATTTCGTTTTCACTCAACTGAAAAAGTGTGATTCTTGTGGCAAAAATCTTTTCAGCTCGTCTCCTTAACCTATGTCTTCTTGCTCGGATTAATTTGCCATTTCACCAGGAGGCATATGCCAGGAAACCTGCTTCCTAAGTTACACCTGCTTTTAAGAGGCTGAGAATTTTCAGCGCAAAATAGAGGCGCGCTTTCACCGGCTTTTTCTGTACATAACGCGGAATACATAATTAGGCGCAGTCATCGGCGCGCACCCACGACGCGAGGTTATCAAAGTCATGGAGTAAACCATATACTTCCCGTGTCTTTGTTCCCTCGACGTCGACTTTTTCGACTATCGTGGGTGCGAAGTCGCGGGGGTATTCGGAGATGCTTCAGGTTGAAGAGACACTTGCGAGCTATCTCTCACCCGTATCGGCATCTTTGATTAAGAGACCTACCCTCCCCACGAAGCCTTGTAGAACAACATCAGCGCTCGTAGGAAAAGCTTATCAAGCTGCAGGTCAGACTGTGTAGAGCCACGGATCTGTCTCTCCGTGCTACCAAACAGACGGCCCGTGCAATCGGCCGTTCTATGTCAGCTCTGGTTAGCACGGAGAGGCATCTGTGGCTGAATCTGATGGGAATTAAAGATAAAGACAGAGTTTTCTTATTGGATTCCCCAGTCTCAACCTCTGGCCTGTTTGGCGACTCAGTTAACACCGTCGTCACCAGGTTCAGAGAAGTTAAAAAGCATGAGGAAGCTTTCGTGCAGTTTCTTCCTCGCCGCACTCAAGGGGAGGGGCCATCAGCCACCCAACCTCTCCCCAGTCCTTCAAGAGCTAGGCACTCAGCAGCCTCCCAGGCCAGACCTCAGGACTTTTTTCAATAAAAAGAGGAAGTCCTGATGGTCTGGCGCCCAGTCTGTTGGGGGTAGCCCCCCACGGGATGGGGCGCGTATTATATCTGACCGCCCCTTCTCGTTACCCCCACGAAACCTCTCCATCCCCGCCACATCTGGTGCTTCGGGGGGCAGCGGTTTCCAGCGAAATGTTAGCTGTTCCGATGTTTCCTGCTCTCATACAGGACACGGAACATCTAACATCCCCTCAAAAGGAAGTGTTAAAGTTGATACCACTATCAGAGAGTCTGGCAGCGTGGAAACTTCTGCCAGGCATTTCTGCTTGGGTATTAAGCACAGTACAAGTAGGATACAGAATCCAATTTATTCATCGTCCTCCGCGTTTCAACGGCGTGGTCTCCACTTCCGTGAGACCGGAGCTGATGCATGTACTGTCACAAGAGCTACAAACTCTTCTGAGCAAAGAGGCCATAGAACATGTTCCTCTTCCAGAGAGGGAGTCGGGCTATTACAGCAGATACTTCCTGGTCCCCAAGAAGGACGGGGGGTTACGTCCAATCTTAGATCTTCGAGGCTTAAACCGTACAGTCAAAGCACTCAAGTTCAAGATGTTAACCGTCAAGACGGTCGTGTCGCAAATTCAACATCACGATTGGTTCGTCACGATCGATCTGAAGGACGCATATTTTCACATACAAATATTGCCACAACACAGGAAGTTCCTGAGGTTCGCTTTTGGGGGCGAAGCATACCAGTTTCGGGTTCTTCCATTCGGCCTAGCCTTATCACCTCGCACATACACAAAATGCATGGATGCAGCACTGGCTCCATTACGACTCCAGGGCATTCACATTTTAAATTACATCGACGATTGGTTAATACTAGCACAATCGCAAGAGATGGCGCTTCAACACAGAGACATCGTATTAGCTCATCTAGTTTCTCTAGGGTTGAGACTCAACATCAAGAAAAGTGTTCTTTCTCCTGCCCAGAGAACGACTTATCTCGGGGTCATTTGGGATTCGATCATGATGCGGGCACAACTGTCCCCCACTCGAATCGAGACCATTCGGCTAACCATGAGCAAAGTCAGGCTAGGCCAAGATCGCACTGTTCGTCAGTACCAAAAGATGTTAGGTTTCATGGCTTCAGCATCCACGGTGATTCCTTTGGGGCTGTTGCACATGAGACCGTTTCAGTTGTGGCTAAAAGCCAGGGGATTTCATCCAAGGGCCAATCCTTAAAGGCAAATAAAAGTGACACACCGCGGGCTTCGTACACTATCTCTGTGGCTCAGAACCCGGTTCGTCGCCTTGGGTCCCACTCTAGGGGTGCCTTGTCGTCGCAGATTGTTAACGACAGACGCCTCCCTGCTGGGCTGGGGAGTGGTCTTAAGTGGTCGTCCAGCTCAAGGGAAATGGGAGGGTCATCAGCTCGATTGGCACATCAACTGCCTCGAGTTGATGGCTGTATTTCTGGCCCTGAAATATTTTCTCCCCCAGTTGTCATGTCCTTGTGCGGGTGGACAACACAACGGCAGTCTCTTATATAAATCACTAGGGAGGTCTGCGCTCACGCAATCTGAACAGAATAGCGAGGCAGATTTTTCTCTGGGCCCAGGAAAAGTTCCTGTCACTCAGGGCAGTTTACATTCCGGGGTATCTGAATGTGGGAGCAGATTTACTGTCCAGACAGAAATTACACACGGGGGAATGGAAACTCCACCCAGATGAGTCACCCAGCCCCCCTGGGTCTGGATGCGATGGCACACACATGGCCCAAAATGTGCCTGTATGCGTTTCCTCCAGTGGCTCTGCTCCCGGGAGTTCTAGAGTTCGCCAGCAAGGGTCTTGCCTCTTACTGATAGCGCTGCGTTGGCCGAACAGAGTATGGTTCTCGGAGTTAATATCTCTCCTCGACGGCTCGCCATGGGCGATTCCGAAGAGGAGGGACCTTCTGTCCCAGGCGGAGGGCACGATATTCCATCCCAGGCCCGACCTGTGGAACCTTCATGTTTGGCCCCTGATGGGTACCAACTGAGGGGCACTGGGCTTTCGCCTGCCGTTATTGAGACCATTCTAAGTGCTAGGGCCTCCTCCACTAGAAAGAGTTATGCCAACAAATGGGGTGTTTTTGAAAGGTGGTGTGTTGTACATAATGCAGATCCGGTCAACTGCCAGATTGCTTCAGTTCTGGATTTCCTGCAAGAAAAATTATCAACAGGCACATGCCCCGCCCCTCAAGGTTTATGTGGCCGCTCTTTCGGCTTGCCACGCCTTGGTTGACGGGGTGCCACTCGGGAGACATCCTCTGCTCGCTCGCTTTATTCGTGGGGCCAGACGACTGAGGCCTCCCGTAAGAACCAAGATCCCTTCATAGGACTTAGCTATAGTCCTCGAGGGTCTGGTTGAGACCCCCTTTGAACCTCTAGAGTCAGCGTCTGACAAACATCTGACCCTAAAGATGGTTTTTCTTATGGCTATAACCTCTCTAAAAAGAATCGGGGATATGCAGGCTCTGTCAATATCGCCATCCTGCTTAGACTTTGCCCCTTCTTGTGAGCACACCTACACAACCGTAAGGAGTCCAGACACCTTCAAGCACGGCGGCGTGGGCATTCTCGTACATACCTCGCCATGGTTTTATGCGCACTTTCGAAACAAATACGCCTGAAGTGGGTGCAAAAGTGGGTGTTTCTTGGTAATCTTAAACAAATCTACTTTGAAAGAAAAGTATACACTTCACACACATGGTTATGGGCTCAAAAAAAAGAAGACACCTGTACCATGTAAATACATTGAAATGTATAAAATGTAGAGGTTGCATCCCAATGTTACACTTCATATAATTATAATATCTATTAATTTTGCCAATTTTTTTAAATAGTAATAACATTCAACCCATGAGGCCACTAGAGGGCGATTTGATCATTTGACTGCAGGAAAGGGCTACATAGATTTTGACAGATTTTGACAGATGTAGGAGTACATTAGATAGAGTTATGTCTACCTCTGGGAAACCATGATAACCTGCCTTCCCATAAAGTCCCTATTTAGCATTTATTTGTATGAGGGAATACCTAATTTTGTACATTATGTATCAGCCAATACAAATATAAAGATGTCCATAAGTCTTCTGTTTTTTTCTACTCATAAATGTAATTGCATCTCACGTTATCCTATCTTTTCATCTTTAAAACATGTTTTTGCAGGAATTCCAGAACATTCCATGTACATCATGAAGACATAAGATATTCCTTACACGGACACAGTCTTGGTCATTCAGTGTGATTGACCTGGTAACTCACTGACTCTCGTGGTGCCAGTAGTGAAAACATCCAGCGGACCCCTTACGCGCGGCTGTCTCCGTCCCACCACAACACCCCTTTGTCTCCATGGAACCTGCAGAGATAGAAAGAGTGTGTGTGTGTGTGTTTCTACATATGTGCGTGTGTGCATGCGGGCTTGCGTGCGTGCCAAGTTTATTGTAGTAAACTGAAACTAAAACTAATCATGAAAGAAATATTTAGTTAACTGAAATAAAATAAAATAAACTATGCTGAAACCTTTTGTCTATGGGGGGGTTAATTGGGGTTTGAATTATATATATATTTTTAATGGGTTTTCAAGCTTCTGATTCTGTCAGGTCACATTGAGATTGACTTTATAATTTAAAGATATTGGGCACGTTTGAGTGGTAAGGCTAAAGCAACAAATTGTGGTTTCTTAAAGGTTTTCTGTCAAAATAAACATGTATCTAAAGCCTGTATCAGACACTCACAAGCTAAAGTAGTAATATAATATTATGTGTGTACATTGTACAATCAATTAGTAAGAGAGCCTCAAATATATATATATATATTTTGTACACATACATCTCCGCAAATTGGTTGCTGTTTCAGTCATGTCTTTGGTCACATTCGCGTGCGTCAAACAAAAACACCCTGATGATTGGATGTCAATAGAGCCTCCCACAATTTATGGCTGCAGGAGGAAGTTGGTGAAGAGCAACTGCAGAAACTTAATGACCTTAGATCCCAATGCATGTTAAGCTCATGTAGTTGACATGTCAGACAATTTTTATCGCCAGAATGCGACACACTTTGAAAGGGGATGACCAACAATGGTTACCGACTTGACAAAAGTGATCTGCACGAACGCGCCCATTGAGATGCGCATGGGCCATGTTCAACAGGATCAAAACCATAAGGAATTATGGAACAATTATGACTGACTGATCTACAAATAATATTGAATAGTTGTCAATGATGCAAGGTGATTTGTAGATCAGTCAGTCTCGACCTACCTTTAATACCAGCTGCAATGTTGAATGCGCCCACAGTCACACAGAGTATCTGTGCATGTGCACGGGTGCGCTTCATGCTGCTACAATGTGGTAGCTACAGGACCAAAACAGCAGAGAAGTTTAGCCTTGCGTTTCAACACTGCTGGTTATTGCGGATTTTGACCCACTACTACTGTTTACTTCGTCCATCTATGTCATCTCCCGCCATCTCACTAAGTCTACCTTTAAACCCAACCTAACCTATAACCTGACCTATCACCTTATGCATTACTGCCCCACAGTGGCAAGAAGTGACATCCCCAAAAACACAAAAACTTAACACATAAATGTCTCCTAGCCTCCCACACGTCCGTTTTATTGTTAGTGTTAGCGTTAGAGACAGAAAGTAGCCTATGGGAAGATCTGAATTGCATACTCCTCGTGTCGTCTCTCCTCGTCGCTTTCTCAAAACTTAATGGAGGAGAAGGTCAGAGGGGATGGACCTCTGGCTTTCTCATCCAATGGGTTTTGAGAAGGAGACGAGGAGAGGACACGAGGAGTATCAATTGAGATCTTCCCATAGGCTACTTTCTGTCTCTAACACTAACACTAAAACTGAAACTATACTGAACAAAACTATAAACTCAACATGGAACAATTTCAAAGATTTTACTGAGTTACAGTTCATAGAAGGGAATCAGTCAATTGAAATAAATAAATTAGGACCTAGTCTATGGATTTCTCGTGCCTGGGCAGGGGAGCAGCCATGGGTGGGCCTGGGAGGGCATAGGGAGCCAGGTCTTGGGAGCCAGGTCCACCCACTGGCGAGCAAGGCCCAGCCAATCAGAATGAGGTTTTCCCCACTACGATCCCGCAGGTGTGGAGGTCCTGGGCTGGCGTGGTTACATGTGTTCTGTGGTTGTGAGGCCGGTTTGATGTACTGCCAAATTCTCTAAAACGACGTTGGAGGAGGCTTATGGAAGAGAAATGAACATTCAATTCTCTTGCAACAGCTCTGTGGGACATTCCTGCAGTCAGCATGCCAATTGCATGCTCCCTCAAATGATTTCCTTGGCCGTCATTGTAAATAATAATTTGTTCTTAACTGACTTGCCTAGTTAAATAAAGGTTAAATAAATAAAATAAAATAAAAATATATAAAACAAAATAGAAATGTTTTTATTAAACTTAAACTAAATAAAAACTAGTCAAGTGCATCTGAAAACTAACTGAATCTTAACTTCAAATAAAAATGTTAAAACTAATAGGAAAAAAAACAAATATAAAAACACAAAACTACAGTATAATAACCTTGGTGCGTGTGTGCGTTCATCTGGGCACATGCCTGACCAGAAGTGACACGAAACCCTGGAGATGGCCAGAGGATTAATGACCTCCATTAGAGGAACCTTTGAGTAAAGGCTGGACAAAGGATAATGAGGACTTCCACCAGGCCACAAAGCACCTATCCATCTGCCCTTTCCATCCAGGCCGCCCCAGCTGCAGCCAGAGCCTCCAGATGTGAAGCTTGCCTGCCTGTGGAAAAAGGGGGCCCTGACCACCTGCCAGAGAGCAGAGAGAATGTGCTTCCTGGTTTCCGGAGGAGCCCGTGTTCATTAGGCATCAAACTGAAGAAAACTAAAACAAGGAGGGACTACCTGGATTTGAAATTGCAAATGTTTTAAACGTTTTTTATTGTGTACCCTAATGAACAGGACCCTGGTGTTCCCCCACTCTCAGGTGCAGTGGAACCTGAGACAGCCTCCAAGGGCAGTGAGAGTGAGGTGCAGCTACACCCGTGGGGGCGACACTTCAAATACAATCAGAGTGGATGACGGAAACACCGCAGGGGCCGCAGTCAGGGTCTGGGAGAGAATAGACACGTGGAATGCATGAGGTGTTCTGACGTTAAACAGAGTGCAATAGGAACCTACATGGAAAGAGTGAAAAACCTTCCAAATACTGAATCAGACAGATATGTATATTAGTCACTTGTGCTGAAGCCAGTGACACACTGAGTATGCTCCTTTTCTTTGAAAGTTCAAGGGTGAGACACACATTCTTAGCACAGCTTGGTAATCCCCTTTGAATCATAATTGGAATATACACAGCATTCCTCTCAAATGAACGTGACATATACCCCGTAGAGTTTTTGCTGTTAAAAAGAGAGTCACCTTCTCAGAACAGAAGTTATTTGGTGTCACTGTAAATACAATGTGTCCCATTCCAAATTTAACAGGCCTTGCATTCCATCTTTAACATTTTGATCCCTTTTACTGTATTTACTTTATTCCAAGAGGAGTGGCCTGTTGGGCGACCATTTCTTTGGCCACTGATAGGCATCACTCAGAAGGGGGAGATGAGAGGGTTTTCTAGCTGCCACAGGAGATCCTCAATACCCAGGTGTCTGACAGACCGCTGTGACCATCTCAGCCTCAGGAGTGTCCTTCCAACATCAGAACGACAACTCAAGGTCAAACCGCCAGGGCTTTTCCTTTATGTTCCAAAACGATTCGATTTAAAGATGCCCCTGCTTTTCTACTGAGATCAAATCACTTCCTCCCCAACCAGATTAGAGGTGCTGGTGGGGGGTACACAGTGGCTAGCAGGCTTATATTAAAATGGCGTCCTGCTGTTGACAAGCGGTCTTTGAACAGGGCGAGCAGAGAGAGTACAGAGACTCAAGACGGATGTGCCTGTTCCGGACAATTATTCCAAGAGAGGCCAAGAACACCTCTAGCAAAAAAAGAAAAAAATCCCTTATAGTACCCTGTAATGATAGCCTGTTCTTTTTCTGTGTCGACTGAGTGGTGTGCACAGCGAGGAGCATCTTAAGGTGTTCTTCCCTTGTCCTGGATTGTGCTTCATGCCTAAGTGTATAAACCGAGGCTATGCATTGTGTTCAAGAGGACTGATTCCTCTTTTAATCCGATTGGAGCACATTATGTGCCGTTTGTAATCTATTTCTAATCTAATGCATTTCAACAGTGCAAATTCGCTGTGATAATCACGTGGTCCATTGATCCCTCTTACATTGGCTAATTGTCTAATTCTGTAAATCTGGTCACTGTATCATCAGGCCTCTGGGCCTCCAATTCTGTCTTAAGAGAATCAGGTGCTCAGGGCTAGCCAAGTAGGTTTGGTTTGTACCTGTTTGTCTATCCCAGTGTCCCTGCTGCATAACCAAAGGAATCCAGACCATATCCCCATTGTCAAAATGGAAGTGCATGTTGTGCTAATGACGCTCAGCTGACCAGTCAGTTTCACTCACATGCTGTACACTGAGTGTACAAAACATTAGGAACACCTTCCTAATAATATGTTGCAGCCCCCTTTGCCCTCAGAACAGCCTCAATTTGTCAGGGCATGGACTCTACAAGGTGTCAAAAGCATTCCACAGGGATGCTGGCTCATGTTGACGCCAATGCTTCCCAAGGTTGTGTCAAATTGGCAGGATGTTCTTTGGGTGGTGGGCCATTCTTGATACACACGGGAAACTGTTGAGCGTTGAGAAACCCAGCAGCATTGCAGTTCTTGACACATTCAAACCGTTGTGCCTGGCACCTACAGTACTGCAATACCCTGTTCAAAGGCACTTAAATATTTGTTAAATATATATTCACTCTCTGAATGGCACACATACACAATCCATGTCTGAATTGTCTCAAGGCTTAAAAATTATTCTTTAACCTGTCTCCTCCCCATCTAAATAGGTTGAAGTGGATTTAACAGGTGACATCAATAAGGGATCAGAGCTTTCACCTGGATTCACCTGGTAAATCTATGAGCACTCTGAAGGATAATGGGGGGATTTCATCTGTGATATAGACAGACAGATACTGAGGCACAAGGCAGCCAAAAAGACTGGCCCAGGAAGTTAGCATTTGGGGTGTGTGTGTGGTGAGTTGGGGGGACAGAGTTATTCCCTACCATCTGTTTCCCAGTCGGCGGTCCAGCAGTGCTTTTGAACCTACTGGGCTCCGTGGGCAGGGAGAAGGTAGTGACGTATAGTACACCATGCGGTACCACTGCAGTATTCTCCTGAGTCCACTCAGACAGTATGCCCCATCCTACGCCTCAATGTTGGGGTGAAATGCATTAAGTCCAGCCTCCTCTTCCTGCCAAAGAACCAGGAATGATCCCACCCAGCCATTACCTCCTGTTTGTTGCTCTGTATGTCTGTCTGTCTTTCTGTCTGTGTCTGTCTGTCTGTTTGTCTGTCCCATGCCCGTGGCACTGTCTCAACCCAACAGGGGATAAAAAGCTTGGCAGTGGGATGATTTCCTCTCATTGAGATTCACATTGTTGAGCTATAAAGTTACAGAATGCAGACAGAAAATACATAGAGGGGGGATTAGCGAATAAGTCCAACTGTTTGTTTTCTTCTGCGTCTTTGCCCATGGTTACTGGTCTGTGTGACTTTCCCATGAAGTGCCATTTTGGGTCCTGGCTCTTCCTGTCTCCCACTCTCTCGTTCTCTCTCTCTTATGGGGATAAGCACAGGACTGGAAGTGGAGCAGTGTTGGGTGACATGGGCACATGGTCCGTATCATTTTCTGTTTGAGTGTGTTACCCAAACATCGCAGGAATGTTATGGGAGCAATGGGGTCTCATCACTCAACCTTTATGAGAGGACCTCACAAAAGCCCTAGCTCTCTCTCTCTCTCTCTCTCTCTCTCTCTCTCTCTCTCTCTCTCTCTCTCTCTCTCTCTCTCTCTCTCTCTCTCTCTCTTTCTCTCTCTCTCTCTCTCTCTCTCTCTCTTTCTCTCTCTTTCTCTCTCTTTCTCTCTCACTCTCACTATCTCCCCTGTCACCATGAGGAAAAGTGAGTGCATCGTTAATCACCTTGGCAGGCCAGTGTTTTGAAGCTGTAGACTGCCTATAGCCAGTGTCACTTTATTGGTTGTTATTTCACCCCATGGAGCTGAGAGTGGGGTCCTGAAATCACAAATGCTTTTGATACTGGTGCTGTTTGCCTGAAGAGGCGTCTTTTAAGAGACCTCATCTTGGAAAAGCTGTCAAAGACCCAAGCTAACTGGAGAACCTGAACCTTAAGTCAACCTTTGTCCAGAGAATGAACCCACCTAATTTCCCTAGAATGGAAAGTGGAGGGTTTATTGCTTGTTATGATGATGTGAGCTTGAACATGTATCTGTTAACTCGCATTAACGTGTGCACTTGTGTGTACAATGAATTACTTTGTCTCGCGGGGCTCAGGGGAGAGCTTAAGAGTGAAGGCGATGGGGGTTAGTTTTGGATCCTTTGCAAAAAATGATTTTTGGTCCCCATAACATTTTTTGGTCCCCATAGCTATGTAGCCTATTGAAAATAATTCAATCGGGTGGGTTACCACTCAGGAGACTTGTATCATATGTTATGCATACGTGACTATAAAACTGTTTTATTTGAATGTGTGCCTTAATATCTCAACACCTCTTGCGAGCAAAACTGTGTGGTGGGTGACTCGAGTAAATCCCGATGGCTGCTAGTTTAAAGCTCCACAGAGGCAGAGCTGGATTATTTCTCCTGATGCCCTTTGGTGTTGATTGACAGCCCAGCTCGCTGCCCCTGTTCCGCCAGGGTTCAACGCGGATGTCTGGCTAATGAGGTCCACTTCAGGGATTACAATCAGAGGGGGGAATATTAGCCTTCTCTTGTGTCAGCCTTGGATGAGGAAAAACCAGGGAAAACCTCCAAAGGTCGCAGTGCCGGAGTGAGACGGAATAAGGATTTTCGGCTTCTGATCGGTTCATATTTACCATACACATCATGTTGCAGCCTCCCCAAGGTGGTTTAAAGCCGTCTCAGAGATGTGAATGGTTACGACTGTAAGGAGTTATGGTGGGAAAAGGTCCCCTGGGTCAATTTCCAAGGCTCTGAAGACATAGGGCATCCCCCCCAAATGTACAAATCTTATGTTGTCAGGCTCTGGCCATAGAGAAGCCTATTGCTTCTCTATGTAGCCATGGTCAGAGTCTGACAGGTCTATTCTTTCTGTTTCTGGTGGTGGTTTGTGTTGGATCCCTAATTAGAGGCAGCTGCAGTGCATTGTCTCTAATTAGGGATCCTACATAGGTTTGTATGTTCCACACCGGGGTGTGGGTCATTATTTCTCAAGTCACCGGTCTAAGTAAGTGTGCTACGTTTTTGACGTTTGTTCATTCGTGTTTGTTTGTTTAGTAGTTTTTTTTTGTTGTTGAATAGTCAGTAAATAAAATATGTCGAACTACAATCCCTACGTTACATTTTGGTCTCTCCAAGCACCCTCTCGTGACATATGTCTGCGTTTTTGGCCATAAAATGTGCTGTTGCTTGTACTTCGAAATGAACATTCACCCCTATGCTGAGTAGAAAATTCTGCTTACAATGTAGTGAATTGGCATCATTGTCTACCTCCTCCATATTGAGGTGCCCTCACTTCTTCCTCCTTGGTCAGTCCGTTTAAAGAGAAAAACAGAGGGAAAGATGAGAGATGTAAAGAAAAAGGCAGAAGAAAACAGAGCCGACTCACGAGAGAGATGTGACATATGGAAGCCATCAGAGGGCTGTGCTCCCATCTGTGTCGGCCGCCGCGGCCCGTTGGCACCCACCAGCCCCAGCCACTGTGCAGGATGGGAAATAATCCCGGGAAGAGGATCCAGTCGGAATCCCTTGGGAACAGGTGGGGGGGGGGGGGGGTGTAGGCGCAGATGCTTACTGGGGTGTTTACAGAAAACAGGTGCCCAAGCAGCTCAAGAGGGTTCAGCTGAGTTCAATAGGTTTAGTTTCTCACGTTTCTGCCCGCAACAAATATCCCCATCCTCGATTAACGCCCAGAGGCTGCATTTTCCTTGTTTCTCACCGACGTCTTCCTTGTTTCTCACCGAATTCTTAAAGGAAATGCTGCTACACATTCTATACGTTTCAGCATTTAAACGCTACAGCTCTAGCATACAGTATGCACAGTCACCTTGAGTTTAGGTGCCTGGACGGATTTGATTGATTTCAGTTTGATTTGTGTTCGAGACATGCAAAGTCAATGCATTTTCAAGAGTATTAAAAGGGAAATAATACTAAAAGTCATCATCAAAAAGAAAATTGGAACTCCCATCTCAATTCCCATGTTTATGAAGCGGAAGTAGCCTGAAGGGGTGAATTATTAGTGCATTATTATAAACCACAATGTAAAGCAGATAGGTAATTTGAGAGTCTCCTGACCACATACACACCCATACTTTGGTTTAGCGCAGATTTAATCAGGATCCTAAGTGGCATTTTCACCCTCCAGTCATATTCTGTTCTACTCGTTCAATGAAAATGGGCTGCACATGCAAGCTACATGCCCTCTACCCAGCATGCTTTATGTCAATGAAGTGTAGACAAAACCTAATGAACATTTCACTTCATGCTCTGTTTATGAGGTTTCATAAATCTTGTTTTGTCCTTATACCTCTTTTCCTCTGCTTTACCTGACTATCTGGAACAGTGACATTTTTTTGTTTGTGAAAAATGTATTGTGGGGTGGTACATTTTTTATCACTCTATTTCAGTGGACCCCTGATGGTCTGCTGTAGGCTGTACCAGAGTGAATGGACCTTAACATCCTCACAACCCGTCCCCTCAGACACACACACACACATTCAGAGAGTGACCCAACCCCTGTTTGTGTCTATGTCTGTCTCGCCCCCAAGGATTAAACAGATCTTCAGAGTCGGGTGTCTCATGTACCAACGATCCTACCAGATGCAGTGTTTTCCATAAACTCCGGCCGAAGTCTAAATAGACGATAATAGCCTCATTGTCAGCCGGCTAATTTTTCCACTTCATTAATGAACTTGGCTTCTTTTCATTTAAAGGTTTTAATTATATTTTCAGAAAAGTCTGCATAGCCTTCTCCCGCTAGAATGAATTTTCTTGGGATCTATTGATAGGACAGGTGCCAGTCACAAAGCGAGCGATGACAGAGACACACTGCTGGTCCCGCCTCTCTGTACCTGTATTATTTTTTGTACGCTCTGGTTGGCCGCAGTCAAATTTATTTTCACAGAGGAAGAAGAGCATGAGCATCATCTCCTGTGAGTGAATTTACACGTCCCATGTAATGTACGTTGTAACAATGAGTTGAAATCCACGTAATTATTGTTTTGTGGCACATTCACTTATTTTATTTATTGTGTTTCATAGGCCTATAATAGCCAGCCACGGAGTTGGGGTGCATAGGCTATTTACTGTGCTTTGATTGACGACCGAACAGCAAGTGTTGACTAGTTTATAAAAGGTGTCGAACTGACTGAATAAAGTCAATATTCTATATCCCTTCGCTAGTCATGAATTCCAAATAAACCAAGGATCTTGTTTGTATTTTCATAGGATTCGAAGCCAGCTGAAGTGATTCGTCATTGCAGCCTAGTGATGGGTTATTTTTGAACGTCTTTTAGGTGAACGGAACCGAATCACATCGGTGAGACATCCGTTCATTTGGCTCCCTAATTTGCATACTGGTAGGCTACTACTGCTTTTTTGTGATTTATCTGCAGATAAATTATGAAAACATTCTATGAAGATGTTGACTCCTCACTGAAGGAACAATAGGTAGTGGAGAGAGAGACTCATTCTGGTCCATAATATGATAAAAGAAAAAGATTTAAGGGTATAAATGCTAATGTCATGATACTTTTATGGTATTACTAAATATACTGATATAGGCCTACTGATTTGATTAAAGTGTTGACAATGGAGTAGTCAACTTCAAAATTCTGTGTAGAAAAGCCCATGTTTAACACCTGCTTCATTCTGCAATCATACATGTAGGTCTGTTCATGGGTGCCTGACTTTGTATAAAAGTGGGGATGCACAATCTGGCGGGGGGGTCTGTGGGTCCTCCCCTTGAAAATGTTTGCATTTTTAAAACCATTTGTTATAAAACCTATGTTGTTTCTCAACAGGGATTCAATGTTTACACACCGTTTTTTTTGTTTTTTTTACAATAAACTAAATTGAAAGAGTAGACTAAGCTAGTTTTTCTGACTAGATTACTAATCTACCGTCTTCCCTCAAAGGCCCACCCACAGTGATTGATTGACAGGTCTGAAATCCTACCAACTCTGTGACTCACAAATATCATGCCACCTCCCCTGACAATCCCACCCACAGTGATTGATTGACAGACCAAACTGTTAAAAGGATAGTTCACCCAGATTACAAAATGACACATTGGTTTTATTGTCCACAGCAGCAGAGCCAATTAAATGCATCATTTCAAGAACAAACATCATTGTGACAATTCATATGTCACAATGACATAAGACAGTGCATCTCAGTGCTAGAGGTGTCACTACAGACAACCTGGTTTGAATCTGGAATGCATCACAACAGGCCATGATTGGGAATCCCATAGGGCAGCGCACAATTGGCCCAGCGTTGTCTGGCTTGTGTAGTAGGCCATCATTGTAAATAAGAATTTGTTCTTAACTGACTTTCCTAGTTAAATAAAAATTAACATTAAACCAGGTGTCATGACTTGCCTAGATCTTACTTAGATCATATAGGCCTAGGCCTAGACAAAATCCCTAACAACACACTGAAATTATACCTTTTCAGTCATTTTAATTGTAAAGTCATGTCGTTCTACTCAATACCACAATTAATTTCCCAATCTGGGAAGTAATTTAGCTGTGTATTTCAGATGGAATCAAGGCATAGGATTGTACAAGGCAGCCAAAATAGAGCTTGTCTACCCCCCAGCCAGGATCTCCCTGGCTCCTCCCAAACCAGAGACTTCTTCACCTCCTAGTGGAACAAATTGTCTGTATTCTTTGATCCTCCATGTAGCAGAATGAGCCTAACATGATCCTGTGTGGTGGTGTACCTCAGGATTTGACCCCAGACCAGGCCAGAGCTGCCCTGAGTGCAGACAGAGCAGGGCCCCTCAAGATTTAACACCTCTCAGACCTGTGAACACCTGGGATTTATTAGTACATACACATGTATCCATTCAAAGAGAAAAATTGTTCCTGCCCGGCCGCACCCCAAGTCCTGGTCGATTATTTTCTTCACCTGCATCCGTTCTGGCTGGTGCTATAGCTTTTCTGCCTGACATTTTTACCGGCCCCCTCCCCTCTTCAACTCGTCCATCTTCAGTAGTGTTATGGGGAGGTGAGGAGCTTGTCAGGCATGACTAATGTGACTCAGATAGCGTGCTGGATGATGATGGGGGGAACACCTTGATCTGGGCCGCACCTTGTTTGTTGTGGCAGCTATACCTCCCTATACCTCCGATTCCCCCCTCTGCCCCCGTTGCCTCACCCTGCTTCCCTCCTAACCCCCCCACCCTCCACCCCCAACCCCATCAGTGGAATGCTTCAGCAATTCGGGCAAATGAAAGAACAGCTGTCTGACTTTTTTTTTCTAGACCACTATTTTTTTTTAAACTCGAGGCCCTGACCCTGGTCTCTAGTCAGGTCCTGTGTCTGGCCGTTTGTATCCTCTGGACAGATACTGACACAGGGCAGCCATATCCATCAGGAAATAGTCCTTCTGCGCAACCACAGCCAACAACACTTGTCTCATCTCCCGGTTGCTCTGTAATCAAGTGCCTCTCTTATCGTCAGGAAGTTTTTGTGTGAGGAAAGATATTTCTGTTTGTTTGTTTTGCAAATGTATTTGTTTCCTCTAATGCAAACAATTAGGCAATATCCTCTCCAGGGAGCGGGCTGGCTGGGGCTCACCGGTGCAGCTGGAGGTGACAGCATGCTCCAGTATTGTAATGGAGTCATCCATCAACGGTCCCTATTAAAACACCTTGACAAGCCATCTGAGACTACACTCCTCCAGTGGCCATGGTGACCAGTCTCAAGGTTGTCATTTCACTCGCAGACAGAAGCCACGGAAATACAATCTCCCAAAGTCTCCTGTAATGGACCTCGTTCTCATCATTAGGTTTACTGAGCTTTTACACTTGGCTGGTTGCTTTATCCTTCCAGTGTACAATGTCCAGAGGTCAAGCTTGAGAGAGAGAAACATCTGACATCTGAATTCAAGCCATTATGGGTGTTTTTGGTGGTAAACTAGGGAAGATATCAATGAGCCAAGACAAGTGGTACAGATTTGACGCTGATACCATGTAGGCTCCCTAGTCTCCACTGTGTACTTCACTGCAAAAATGTACTGAAAATAAAGACATGTCAAACAGCATAGTGCCAAAAGATAAAATGAAAAATGAAAAGATAAAACATTATCGTACGCTCGTCAGAAAAACTCCCTTGAAACCTACACTCTTAGAAAAAAGGGTTTGAACAAGGGTTCTTCGGCTGTCCCCATAGGATAACCATTCCAGGTAGAACTCTTTTGGGTTCCATGTAGAACCCTCTGTTTGAAGGAACAGCTGAAGAACCCTTTTAGGCTCTAGAAAGCACCTTTTTTTTCTAAGAGTGTAGTGAATATTAATAATTGCAGAAAAACCTGGGCAGAAAATAATAGGGAACATCGGCTTTTGAGCAAACAGAAATCCAGCAGATACATTTTCAGAAACAGACTGTGTTGCTAGCAGAAATGGCTTTTTTTGCTGCCATCACTGCTGTTTTAGGGCTTGTTCAGCCCTGTACTTCAAACCTTCTGAGAACTCACTCAAGCTGAGACAGAGCAATTATGTGCAATTTCAGTTTTCAAGCCCATCTCCAACAATCATCATGGTGATATTTAAAATGTGATTAAAGTCAGGGAGCAGCCACAGGAAGTGGAAATGTTCTCTTTTCACCTTACTGACCACTCTTCGTCTGTTCCTTAGCTGTCTAATTTTCAGTCTCCTGAGGGGGAATAGGCGTTGTCGTGCCCTCTTCATGACTGCCCTCCTCATACCCACTATCCATTGACTTAACATTTTTAACAAAGTTTTAGATAGATAGATAGATAGATAGATAGATAGATAGATAGATAGATAGATAGATAGATAGATAGATAGATAGATAGATAGATAGATAGATAGATAGATAGATAGATAGATAGATAGATAGATAGATAGATAGATAGATAGATAGATAGATAGATAAAGGATGATAAATGGAAACAGGATGCACCTGAGCTCAATTTCTAGTCTCATAGCAAAGTAAAAAAGGTATTTATTTTTCTAAATACCTGTTGTCACTTTGTCATTATGGGGTATTGTGTGTAGATTGATGAAGGAAAAAAAAACAATTTAATAAATTTTAGAACAAGGCTGTAATGTAACAAAATGTCAAAAAGTCAAGGGGTCTTAATAATGCACTGTATTTAACCCCTTATTTTTGGCACTAAACAGTCTCCATATTTACTTCCATTAATAGTTTCAACTGGTACTGGGGGACCTTCAGATGAGTCGTGAGGACTTTGGGCGTCCTAGAGCAAAGCAGCTGACGTACTTGTTCATGTGATTCTCACCTTTGCACAATAGTTTGCAGGCCAAACAGTTCGGATGTTACAGACAATTTTGTGAGAAGACCGATTTTCGGGATGTCTCATGGTCTGACAAACTCTGCTCTCTCTCACCTTGCACCGCAGATGCGGAAGTGCGGCATAGGAGAATGCAGTAGATTGAGACGCATCCAATGCAAAAAAAGATATCTCTAGCTTAAACTGACTGATTATTACGGGGATTTGCTAAATATGCAAATTACATTTCCTTGTCGGCATGGACATCGACCTTAGGGGGTTAACTGTGCAACCATTTATTTTTCAAACAGTAAGTTAAATGAAAACATGCAACAATAGCGAGCCTATTGTCTTACAGTCAAGAGGCTACAGCCTATTATTAAACATGTCTGCTGTAATGAAGCAGCTAATAAAATTTCATTTTCAAATATTTGACAAAATGGAATTCGTGGGAAAACACTGTTCTTAACAGCACACCAAATGTGAGCAGTTCCATATGTGACAGAGATGAAAATATCTGTTAGAAACTTCTAAAGAGGGTGAATCTAATAGCAACAACAAGAATGGGTTCCTAATATAACTAGGATTGTGCCTTTGGCTTCTGGACAACAAACATATAAAGTTTATAAGCAAAGTGGTAGGTGAGGCGCTGATAGCCTGCCTACCATTGACTATAGCCTATGCATTGTTATTTGTTGCACAATGACTGGGTTTACAGTGGGGAGAACAAGTATTTGATACACTGCCGATTTTGCAGGTTTTCCTACTTACAAAGCATGTAGAAGTCTGTAATTTTTATCATAGGTACACTTCAACTGTGAGAGACGGAATCTAAAACAAAAATACAGAAAATCACATTGTATGATTTTTAAATAATTAATTTGCATTTTATTGCATGACATAAGTATTTGATCACCTACCAACCAGTAAGAATTCCGGCTCTCACAGACCTGTTAGTTTTTCTTTAAGAAGCCCTCCTGTTCTCCACTCATTACCTGTATTAACTGCACCTGTTTGAACTCGTTACCTGTATAAAAGACACCTGTCCACACACTCAATCAAACAGACTCCAACCTCTCCACAATGGCCAAGACCAGAGAGCTGTGTAAGGACATAAGGGATAAAATTGTAGACCTGCACAAGGCTGGGATGGGCTACAGGACAATAGGAAAGCAGCTTGGTGAGAAGGCAACAACTGTTGGCGCAATTATTAGAAAATGGAAGAAGTTCAAGATGACGGTCAATCTCCCTCGGTCTGGGGCACCATGCAAGATCTCACCTCGTGGGGCATCAGCCCAGAACTACATGGCAGGACCTGGTCAATGACCTGAAGAGAGCTGGGACCACAGTCTCAAAGAAAACCATTAGTAAAACACTACGCCGTCATGGATTAAAATCCTGCAGTGCACGCAAGGTCCCCCTGCCCAAGCCAGCTCATGTCCAGGCCTGTCTGAAGTTTTCCAATGACCATCTGGATGATCCAGAGGAGGAATGGGAGAAGGTCATGTGGTCTGATAAGACAAAAATCGAGACTTTTGGTCTAAACTCCACTCGCCGTGTTTGGAGGAAGAAGAAAGATGAGTACAACCCCAAGAACACCATCCCAACTGTGAAGCATGGAGGTGGAAACATCATTCTTTGGGGATGCTTTTCTGCAAAGGTGACAGGACGACTGCACCGTATTGAGGGGAGGATGGATGGGGCCATGTATCGCAAGATCTTGGCCAACAACCTCCTTCCCCCAGTAAGAGCATTGAAGATGGGTCGGGGCTGGGTCTTCCAGCAT
The DNA here is from genome assembly GCA_023634145.1 of Thymallus thymallus. Taxonomy (NCBI): domain Eukaryota; kingdom Metazoa; phylum Chordata; class Actinopteri; order Salmoniformes; family Salmonidae; genus Thymallus; species Thymallus thymallus. Next base: position 11,604,785 of record CM042384.1, on the reverse strand, counting down.
GACAACGACCCGAAACACACAGCCAGGGCAACTAAGGAGTGGCTCCGTAAGAAGCATCTCAAGGTCCTGGAGTGGCCTAGCCAGTCTCCAGACCTGAACCCAATAGAAAATCTTTGGAGGGAGCTGAAAGTCCGTATTGCCCTGCGACAGCCCCGAAACCTGAAGGATCTGTATGGAGGAGGGGGCCAAAATCCCTCCTGCAGTGTGTGAAAACCTGGTCAAGAACTACAGGAAACGTATGATCTGTAATTGCAAACAAAGGTTTCTGTACCAAATATTAAGTTCTGCTTTTCTGATGTATCAAATACTTATGTCATGCAATAAAATGCAAATTAATTACTTAAAAATCATACAATGTGATTTTCTGGATTTTTGTTTTAGATTCCGTCACTCACAGTTGAAGTGTACCTATGATAAAAATTACAGACTTCTACATGCTTTGTAAGTGGGAAAACCTGCAAAATCGGCAGTGTATCAAATACTTGTTCTCCCCACTGTATAAAAGCACATTTCACTCCAGTACCAGGTGACAGGCCATTCCACTCCTCAAACTAGGCTCTGTATGCTGTGCATTTGTGATAAATAAGATACATGCCAACTAATGAAAATACACACGCCAATTTAATTCCACCAGATTATGCAAATTACCTATAGATGGTTAAGCATTAACATCCCTAATGTGTTGGTTTGGATGTGTGTACACAGATTTGCAAGGCACTGCGGCCCTTCATGGTGTTCAGATTTTTTGTGGCCCCCTCCCCCATCAAAGTTACCCATCCCTGACCTATCCCCCTGTGCATACACAAGATCTTGGCCCACAGTTCAGGAGCCTATTTAAAGAGCATATCTCCTCCGTCTGTGGCATGCCGGCAGGCATCCTCCTGAATTCCAGTCCCTTTGTTTGCCGAGCGACATTATTGAGTCTTCCGTTGACTTGACATCCTTGGAAAGTCTGCCTCGCTTCTCACACCTGCTGCCCAGGCCTGCTGGAATTCCTTCATGACGGCCGTAAAGGAGGTGTCGCCTGGAAAATACGGGCCGCTAAGAGACCTTCAAGGTAACGCAGGGTGAGTCGAGGAAATGGTGAAGAATGTCAACCTGGTCATTGCCTCCACATCTCCTCATCCACCCGGCAGCCATCTCCTCATCCACCCAGGCAGCCAAGAATTCAAGCATTGTTTCAACTGCTCAAGCACCTGATATTGAGCACCTGTAGACTTAATATAAACCTTCTATCCCCCATTGTTAGTGTTTTTTCCCCCTTGTTTTGACTGGTGCTCCGAGGTCAAAAGTTGCTTGATATGACGACTGGAGTATGACACATGGAAGTTGTGGTTAATGTACGTATGAATGCAGGGAGGAACGTTTTTCAATAGAGAAAAGTGGTTAGAGTTGCATTGCCAAACCTTTTGATCTGACTGCAACTGGTACTCATGCTTTGAGGGGCAATCAGCAGTAGAAACAAAAACAAAATGTACTCCCCGCACAGGAGGCTGCTGAGGGGGGAACGGCTCATAATAATGGCTGGAATGGAGCAAATGGAATGGTATCAAACACATGTAATCCATGTGTTTGATGTGTTTGATACCATTCAATGTATTATTTTCTATCCATTACTATGAGCCTGTCCTCGCCAATTAAGGTACCACCGGCCGTCTGTGACTTCCCACCACTTTTTCAGTAAAATGCTGAGGGAAGGGACTGGAGAAATGTACCCACTCTCAAATTCATAGACAGAGCTATGGATGTAAGGACTGACCATCCATGATATAAAAAAAACAGTTTTAAGCATTTTTTGAGGCTTTACAGTGTTTGTTTACATTTACTTTGTTTACAAACATTGGAGTAAAACAAGCTTATATTTGGGGTTCTGATAGGGTGCGATAGCTGAACTTAGTCTGGAGCCCTGGGCTCATGAGCTAACGTTTTCCCCTGGTGGCACAGGTGCCACAAACCTTTTCAATTGGTGGCACCAGCCCATGATTTGGTTTTACCCCGCCTCACGCAATAGATGTAATAATAATAATCTTATAAAGTCATTATGAGTCATCCACAATGCTAAATAAGAAGTGTAATAGACTACTGAGATGGTATTCAATAAATAAGTGTCCAAGCAGGAATTCATGATTCAAGATATTACCTTATCCAGGGATTGTAATGAATTTTGGGTTCGGGTACAATGAAGCTATTCTTAAAATATAATTTTCGGATTTTTTTGGTTCAGCGATGAATTTGCTTTCATCTTTATGTGCACTAATATGACCTATAGGTCTACGCTAATTCACCATCTGAGAAAGTGGGAATTAAAATATATTTTTTCAAAATTCAGTTTGTTCCAGGTTTTGGATTTCCCCCAGTTTTTTCAGGTATTTGCTCTCAAAATTGCACTTATTTAGCAGAAAAACAGCAGCATTGGATGTTCTAAGTCCACAACAATGCTTAAACCACATCAGTAGAGGTCTGGAAAAGATTTAAGAAACTTATATTTTGGAGTGTAGTTACCCTTTAATTCAAGTGTGCACCTAGCAAGTGGTTGTTGTTTAGAGGTGTTTTTGTAGCCACATGTGATGGTAGAGTTGCTAAATAAATACCCACTGGATTGATGCAAATAATCATGATATCATTCTGCCAGGTAGACATAAGCTACTTTCTTGCGAAGATTTTGGGAAAGCCTTTCTCCATCTACCAGAAGACAGTTATCATTAGCAACGCTAACGGCTACAGTGGTAGACATACGCGCACTGCACTCACACAGACGAGATGGGGGCATACCAGTGTCATTACTTCTTCAGAAAGTTGCTGGAAATACGAGTCACTGATGCATTCAGTTAATGTGTTATACACTTATAAATGAATTACTTTCCTAATGAGTTCAATACATTTGATTGATTTCCTACCAAAATCAATACTACCCAATGAGCCCTAATGCACTCACAATGGCCGATGTGCAGCGCCGTACTTCAAAGCTATATCAGATATATCGATGTCACGTTCGGGACCAAGGCGCAGCGTATCCATAGTTCGACATATTTATTAAATGAACTGACGAACTATACAAATAACAAATGATAATAATTAACACACGTAACACGAGACAATATACAACAATGAACCACGCCAACGGAGTGGAACACAGACATATAAGTAAGATCCCTAATTAGAGGTAATGCCTAGCAGCTGCCTCTAATTAGGGATCCCACACACAACACCACACAGACGTAGAAATAATAGATCTGCCAGACTCTGACCATAGAAATATAGAGAAGCAAAGCTTCTCTATGGCCAGAGCCTGACAATCGATTGTAAAACATTGTGAAACAGGCGCAGCGGCAGGGCAGTCTATCATTACAAGAATCATGAGGATAATGTACTTTACTGTTTGACCAAATCATGGTTTTATTCTACCTGGTCATCCAATAAGGTGACCAGGTAGAATTTACAGCTCGCACCAGTGCAACCAAAAATAGTTTTTACCTGCACAGCCAAGTTACAGTTTTTCTCAGTCGCTTTGGTACATTTCTCAGATCACAATTGACACTCAAAACTGCTTGTTCAACCTTCACATGATCTAGTCACTTGTGCACAAGATAAGAGCAATTTATTATTGTTTTGGTCAAATTGCAATTGCTTTTGTACATGCATGCAATTGATCATGTACAATTGTCTGCTGTTTTTTACATGATAAATTGCTTATGTCATGTTGATCAAAATATAATATACTGGATGTCTGTTGAATTGTCTTACTCCCCAAAAAATCTAGGCACAAGTTCATTGAATATGTCTTTAATTGCAAAATGGTTGAACTCATTGTCATAATCGGTCAAGCAAGTTTTCCATACAGTACATTCAAATTGTTCTTACAGATTGTTGTTGTGAATTTGTCCAGAATGGATGAATTGCTCTCAGGTGAATCTTGACTTCCACTAATGAAGGGGATTGTGTGGAACATTAGATCAACCAATAATCAACCAGATCAACCTCTATGTAAAATAGCTTGGAGGTGCACCTAATGAACCTGCAATTGGCAAGCATATCTAAACAGAGCACAACACAGTGTTACAATTTATGACAAAGGAAGAACAACAAGGAAACAAACAGGGTCAACAGGAGGGAAGAAGAGGACTAAGGATGCGTGGAGGAAGGGTAGGGAGGCAAAACAGAGGAAGAGGTAGAAGAGGCTGAGGAGACAGGCGTATTTCAGATGAAATAAGGGCCACTATTGTGGACCATGTTGTCAATCATGGCCTTACAATGGCTGAGGCTGGTCGAAGGGTGCAGCCAAATGTTGGGAGAACAACCATGTCCTCAACCATTTAAACGTTTCGCAGAGAGAACAGGTTTGTAATCCAAGAATGTGCACTGCACTGTAATACTACATACTTTTTTTACACTGAAATCTTCCTCAATCTTGTGTTTGGCATCACTGTACCTCACAGGGGTGGGAGAGGTCCCCTTTTCACACCTCAACAGTAGGAGGCTATTTGCACCATGGTCAGAGAAAATAATGCCATTAGACTAAGGGAGATTCAGAGTGCCATTATAGAAGACAACAATGTCTTTGTAAACATCCAATCTGTTAGCATCTCAACTATCGACAGGGTGCTGAAAAGAAACCATATGAGCATGAAACAGCTGTACCATGTACCATTTGAAAGGAATGTTGACATAGTTTTGTTTTTCTATCTGAATCGCAATGACACTGTAATTTGTTGAAAACCAAAAATAAAAGCATAAATGTGAATCCTGTCCAATCTCTTGCAATCCTAATCTTACATAAAGGAATATGTGACTTTGTACTGTTGAAATGTATATATTCCATACAGAAAAAGTGCAGCCTTGTGCATTTTCAATAATTGTCATAAAAAATGTAGCCATAGTGTACATCAGAAAATACCTAAAGAGTACAGTTTTATATTGACAACACGACTAAGCTTTTTGACAAAACTAAGCATCTTCTTTGTGAACAATGACAAAAGGACTTGACATTCTGATGGCACTGACATGTTCATTGACATAAAGATTTACTTTTGAGGAATGGACTAGAGATTTTGAGCAAGTTACAGGCTTTTGCAGGTCATCCATTGTGTTGTGCTGTTTGTAATAATTGTTTTGAGAAATCGACTTACTGGTTTGCAAAAGGGTCGGAAAATACAACAATAGGGTCGCAGTCTGGAGCCCTGCATGAGAGATTTAGAAGTTATATTCTTCAAGAATCCGTGGTTACATATTATTAATTTATAAGTAAAAATAATTTATGTAGCAACTGCAGACGGGCACTTTAAAGGGCCAGGAGTTTTTCCTGGCCATGTAACCTGACCAGTAAAACTCTTGGCCTTGGTAATAGGCTATAACTCCGGCCCAGAGGTTTTCCTGGTCAGATCTCATGGTCAGGAAAAACTCTTGGCTCTACACGTCATACTGTGTGTGATAATGTCACTGAGTGCATGGTTATTTAGCCTGGCACCTGTGTTTGATGGGGACAGTGATTTAATACCCACAGATGGGCATGCCTGGGTTATGGAGGGGAAAGGTATGGCAGCTTGATTGGCTACTGATGTAGAGTCAAACACCATAACCAATGGAGTTCCTGAAGACCTCACTCATGTCTTGCCACAAACAAAGCACTAAAACACTCTGCCTTGGCACTGTCCAATGTGCGCAGACATCTGCAATGAGGAGTGCCAGAGCATGCCCACCTGTGCCCAACTTTGATGTTCAATGGCTCGACTCCTCATTCCCTCATCACCGCTTGATCACATCTGCTGATCATCACTGTTTCTGATCTAGGCCTAGATTCATTCTGGATCATGGAAGATCCACACAATAGCACAATTGAAATTTAAAGGCAATGTTCATGCGTTCGCAGAGACTGCCTTCATGCTAAACGCTACATACACTGAGTGCACAAAACATTAGGAACAATATTGAGTCGCACCCCATTATGCATATCAGAACAGCCTCAATTTGTTGGGGCATGGACTCTACAAGGTGTCGAAAGCGTTCCACAGGGATGCTGGACCATGTTGACTCCAATGCATCCCACAGTTGTGTCAAGTTGGCTGGATGTCCTTTTGGTAGTGGACCATTCTTGATGCTCACGGGAAACTTTTGAGTGTGAAAAACCCAGTAGCGGTGCAGTTCTTGACACACTCAAACCAGTGTCCCTGGCACCTACTACCATACCCGGTTCAAAGGCACTTCAAACTTTTGTCTTGCCCATTCACCCTCTGAATGGCACACATACACAATCCATGTCTGAATTGTCTCAAGGCTTAAAAATCCTTCTTCAACCTGTCTCCTCCCCTTCACCTAATGTTTTGTACACTCAGTGTATGTCGGCTCAATCAGAAATTACTTTTAAATTTCAATCACGCTATAATGTGGTACGCGTTGAATCTAGACCCTCTTCTATCCCACTGGAGTAAGGTTACCCACACAAAAAGATGGTGAATGGCACTCAAAGAAAGTAGTTTACTGTGATTGAGAGAAAATGGAAGAAGACCTTCACCATAAATCTGTCAGTCGAGTTTTGTGACAAACACATCAGTCATTGCCTGTGTAAGGGCAGCCTTCAATGTCTCTGCATTGAAAACCTGTAACAGTGCTCTACGCCGACTAGAATGGCTCGTGCACTATTCATTCTTTGAGCTATGTGTTGTTGCCCCGAACATAGTGCTCTTACAAAATAAAGGACTCTTTCCTAATCCATGAAAAGTAACTTGTGTCTCCATATGAGGATTACAGAGCCTCTTTTCTTCCCTTGTTCAACCTATGGTTCAGGGGTCATTTGAAGTGCTAAACATTTCAATCTCTGCCAGTTTCTTCTGTATTTCCATTAGGCAAACCTAATCATCTCCGTTTACCGCCCTTCCTCAACACAACCTCTTTGAACTGGATTTAGGGAGCATGTGCATAACCAAGGGCCACCTCGTCCTCTCTGGGCAGAACAGGGTTAAACGTCAGAGGAGGTGCTGAAAGGTTAGGAAATTCTCCATGATGGCCGCGGCACCCCAGCGGGTGTGTGGATCCCTTTGGATCCGCAATGTCATGCTTTTCCCTTTCCTCTGCGGTGCTGAACCAACAAGGCACCCAACGGTGCTGGCCTACAGTGTCTCAGGAGGTTCCTGCTTAGATTAATGTGTATTGCTTTTGTTTAGCCAAGGTGCATGCTTATTTTGCTTCACTTTCAGAGACTGCAGGTTGAGATAATGAATCAACAGTGAGGGGTTAGAGGTTGCATATCCACTGAGAGCTTCTCTTGAAATCTTGGTCATCTTGGTCATCTGGTTTGACCATTTGTTAGATGCCTTGAGACAGGAAATGTCTTTCTGTCGAGTGGCTCGGGCCCTCTAGATGATTGAAGAGGCCAAACACACTCGAGATGCTGCTTTCTGCAGTAAACATTCTCCAACCCCTGGAGTGATTAGCTCGGGGTTAGCGTGGAGGCTGGGCCGTGCTGTCCGTCTAACCGTCTGCCTGTGACCCAGGCAAATGAAGCGTTCAATCATCTTTAATTAGCATTCTAAAAGGCTCTCCAAGAAACACACTGAAAGCCCCATATACTAATCTCTCCATGCCTCATTTGCATTTGCAATTTACTTTAGCCCGCAGCATGTTCTGTTGAACCCTTGTGGTCACGATATTGATGTAGCATTTAAAAGCAAACACACACTGTACACAGGCAGGATTCCAGCATCATCAGACATGCTATTGAACATTTCTTATCATTCCAACAGTACCCCACATGCTTGATGGTAGAGCGTCTACAATCGTTGCATGGTCAGAAACCTGCAAGAGTGTGTGAGAGGATAACTGAATAAAAAGAATACTGAAATATCCTACCCAACTAGAAGTACTGTTGCTATAATGCAATTTTACTCAAGTAGAATTGCAACTACTGGTGTAAAAAAAACTACTCAAGTAATATTAAAAAGTAGCTCATTTAAAAAGTACTCATATTGAAAGTAATTGAGTTACTTTTAAGATAAAAACAGAGAAATCAAAAGAAACTCATGGAAATGCAAAATGAATGAGCAAACCTTTGAAAAGGGGCTATAGATGTTGCAATACTGAGACTGATGTGAGTTTATCAGATGTTCTCTGACCTAAGTCCATGTCTAGCGCTACCTATTGTGTACTCACACAGTTATACGCAAGATTACTTAATTTAAATCAACCCATCTATTGTTCTCTCTAACTTCACATACACACACATTCTCAATACAATGAGAATGATGTGTAGACAAAACATTACTTGTGAGAGACACTGACGTTGAATGAATACATAAATCATAAATGTTTATGTAATGAATGATAGACCTACTTCAACTCATGCACGGCTTCATAAAAGGTGATATGAATGCTTATTTAAAGTTTAGGCCCCAGTTATAGTAATTACAGATTGTCACACAAGATTTTAGTATCTATTACTGTGAGTTACCAATTAGGTACTGTTTAGTGTAGCACAGATAATTTTTTACCAGCTTGTCTGGGTCCAGTTGCAGGTGGTACGTTTTAATTTAGAAAAGGTATACAGTACATTTACGTAAGTATTCTTTACTCCATGACTGGTAATTGTTTTCCATAGATGGCCACATTAGAATATATTTTTGCCATCGTGGGCCAGAATCATATTACAGGATTATACATCATGTGTATGACTGTGTTGACAGATATATCTACTGTAAATCACATCCAGATATGCTACTTATTTAACTTTTTTAAGTACAGAAATAAACCACATCCATGTTCTCCTTTCGGTAGGTATTTTCATTATTAAACATGCAATGAACTACACGGAGGGAAAAGTACACTGTGCATTCAGCACCGCGGACATAACTCTTTTTAACGGGTACGCACAAAAACACAAGAAAGAGAGAGAAGTCAACATTACATTTAAACTACTCAATCAGTGTGAGGAGTGAAGTCTCTGATGGGCATTGACTAGAGCAGTGAAGTCAGGTATAGTTTCTGACGTTGCTATGCGCAGCATTGCTGAGAGGTGAGAGTCAGTAAGAGAGGATCTGTGCCTTGACTTGTTATGTTTCATCATTTAAAATGTCTGTTCACATACAGTTGAAGTCGGACGTTTACATACACCTTAGCCAAATACATTTAAACTCAGTTTTTTTTACAATTCCTGACATTTAATCCTTGTCTTAGGTCAGTTAGGATCACCACTTCATTTTAGGAATGTGAAATGTTAGAATAATAGTAGAAATAATGATTTATTTAAGCTTTTCTTTCTTTCATCACATTCCCAGTGGGTCAGAAGTTTACATACACTCAATTAGTAGTTGGTAGCATTGCCTTTAAATTGTTTAACTTGGGTCAAACTTTTCAGGTAGCCTTCCACAAGCTTCCCACAATAAATTGGGTGAATTTTGGCCCATTCCTCCTGACAGAACTGGTGTAAATGAGTCATGTTTGTAGGCCTCCTTGCTCACACACACTTTTGCAGTTCTGCCCACAATCTTTCTATAGGATTGAGGTCAGGGCTTTGTGATGGCCACTCCAATACCTTGACTTTGTTGTCCTTAAGCCATTTTGCCACAACTTTGGAAGTATGCTTGGGGTCATTGTCCATTTGGAAGACCCATTTACGACCAAGCTTTAACTTCCTGACTGATGTCTTGAGATGTTGCTTCAATATATCCACATAATGTTCCTTCCTCATGATGCCATCTATTTTGTGAAGTGCACCAGACCCTACTGCAGAAAAGCACCCCCACAACATGATGCTGTTCTTCGGCTTGCAAGCCTCCCCCTTTTTCCTCAAAACATAACGATGGTCATTATGGCCAAACAGTTATATTTTTGTTTCATCAGACCAGAGGACTTTCTTTGTCACTATGTGCAGTTGTAAACCATAGTCCAGCTTTTTTACGGCGGTTTTGGAGCAGTGGCTTCTTCCTTGCTGAGCGGCCTTTCAGGTTATGTCGATATAGGACAAATTTTACTGTGGATATAGATACTTTTGTACCTGTTTCCTCCAGCATCTTCACCAGGTCCTTTGCTGTTGTTCTAGGATTGATTTGCACTTTTCGCACAAAAGTACATTAATCTCTAGGAGACAGAACGCGTCTCCTTCCTGAGCGGTATGACGGCTGCGTGGTCCCATGGTGTTTCTACTTGCGTACTATTGTTTGTACAGATGAACGTGGTACCTTCAGGTGTTTGGAAATTGCTCCCAAGGATGAACCAGACTTGTGGAGGTTTATAAAACAAATTGAGGTCTTGGCTGATTTCTTTTGATTTTCCCAAGATGTCGAGCAAAGAGGCACTGAGTTTGACGGTAGGCCTTGAAATACATCCACAGGTACACCTCCAATTGACACAAATTATGTCAATTAGCCTACCAGAAACTTCTAAAGCCATGACATCATTTTCTTGAATTTAAGTTTAAAGGCACAGTCAACTTAGTGTATGTAAACTTCTGACCCACTGGAATTGTGATATAGTGAATTATAAGTGAAATAATCTGTCTGTTAACAATTGTTGGAAGAATGACTTGTGTCATGCACAAAGTAGATGTCCTAACCAACTTGCCAAAACTATAGTTTGTTAACATGAAATCTGTGCAGTTTTAAGGACATCAACCTAAGTGTATGTAAACTTCTGACTTCAACTGTACAGAGGTTGACCCAAACAGTACAAACATCTTCTGAGCATGACTCCTAATCTTTGGAAGGTTTTGTTCATTGAGAGATGCATAGAACCTTGTCACAGACATTGTTTTGAATAGTTCTCCCATCACTGCATGAAACTGAAGATCGATAAGCTCAAGTTGCATGTCAGTGTGAGCGTTATCCACATTGAAGGTGAAAGGAGAGGAAACCAACCAAATGTCATTTTCCAACACTTTTTGAAATCCTCAAATCGACGAGAAAACTCACCGTTCAAAGCACGCAGCAGCGTTGTAAACATCTCCCGCTGGTCATCTGATAGGGAACAGACTAATAGTGTTGGAAGGTGGGTGAGATTGTTGGCTTCTACTTGGCGGGTCAGGAGGAGTAATTTTCATTTGACAAGGCTGTTCATCTGATGTGAAAAAAGGCCCTTCCCTTGTAGTTTGGAATTCAGTTCATTCATGAGGGCCATGATGTACAGTACACGGTGAAGGCAAAATCAGCCAACCATTCTTTATCTTGCAGTTGAGGGAAATCCACATATTTTCCTTTCATTTGCAAAAACTGCAACTTCAGGTCCCACACCATTTTAAGCACCTTCCCCAAACACGTTTGTGTGGTAGGGGAGATCTGCATGACTCTTCCAACAGTGAGACAAACTGCCTGTGGTTTAAAGATTTTGCTCTTATGAAGTTTACCACTTTAGTGACTGTATCCACAACATGGCTCATTTTCAGAACACATTTACAGAGCACTTCCTGATGCATAATGCAATAGAGGAAAATAATTTTCTGATCTGGGTTCAGCTCAGCTACTTGATCTTGTATCCTTTTCAAATGGCCAACGTTTTATCCTGTCAAGTTTGGGCACCCATCAGTGGTCACACTGGATAACGTTTCAAAACTCAGTCCCAGCTTTGCCACACACTTATTAAGCTCCTCCAATAAATATTTCCCTATGGTTCTGCTCTTCATTGACTGCCCTGAAGCAAGCTCATCTGTAATTTCAAAGTCTGAGGTTATGCCTCGTAAGAATATCAACAAATGTGCCATGTCACATGCATCACTGCTCTCATCCAGGGCCAAGGAAAAATAGGTGAAATCCTTTACCTTGTCTTTCAACTGTTGTTTCATATTCTCTGTGATGTCCTCAACACGCCGTGTCACTGTTCGTCTTGACAAGAAAACAAACAGCTCTTTCTTGTTGGTGCAAAGTATTGCAGAGTCAATTAAACATTATTTAATGAATTCGCCCTCAACGAATGGCTTGCTATGTTTAGCAATTTTGTAGGACAGTACATAGCTAGCTCTCGCAATTCCGTCGTTTGCTGAATGCAGTTTTGTGAAAAGTCCATGCTGCTTTTGCAACTTAGAAAGCAACTCTTTCGATGCACTTGCCCTCTGCTCAGAAGACATATTCCAATATTTCTCTGCATGCTTCGTCTGGAAGTGTCGGGACAAATTGTAGTCTTTCAAGACAGCAGTGCTCTCTTTGCACACTAAGCACACAGCTTTCCCTGATACCTCAATAAATAAATATTTCTATGTCTACTCTTGCTGAAAGACCCTAAATTCATTGTCTACTTTCCTTTTCTTTGAAATCTTTGAAAATGCACTGTACAATTGAATTTTTGAATTTTTGCAACCAGGAAACGGCAGAGTGATTTATGCATAGTGCATCTTTAAGTAAAAGTAAAATTACTGACTTTGAAAAATACACTTGGAAAAGCTACTCAATTACAGTAACGAGAGTATTTGTAATTCATTACTTTCCCTCCTGACAAAAAGTATACACACATTGTGGAAGATTTAATACCTCTTTAAATGTTAGATGAGGGGGAAGACAGTAAAAGGTGATCTAGGATGAATAAGGGATGCCAGGCAGGGCCGGATTACCAAATGGGAACGCAGCACATGTGGGCCCCCAGATAGCATATGATAGCAAAATGTGTAGAATTGCAAGAAATGTACTTTAAAATGTCAACATTTTCTCTCAGCCTCATGGCAAAATGTGTAGAATAACATTATGAAACAGTGTCATGACTGACCACAAGAATCCAAATAGGTCAGATCAGGTTTGCAATGAATAACTTCAATCAGACCCCCTCTCACCCATAGAGGGGGAAATAAATAACTAGTGGGGATTAACAACTCACTTCCTGTTGTAAATCAAGGGAGAAGATCCAGGCCTGTGCTCTCCAAATTCACCAAAGGAATGTGCTTTCTTTCTTTCCCGCTGAAACTCTAAAAGCGAATACTGGAAAAATATTTCTAACGTAGAACGCAGGGAATGGTCAGAGGCGATGTATAGAACACTAATGTCATTTTGTTTGTTATTTTGTGATGTCATTAAAAATGTTAGAAAGGAAATATTGTAACTTGGAAAGTACAATATTTCTATGGGTTGTGCATGTAATATGAAAAATTATGAAAGTGTTTTTGTTAAGAGAGGGATGTGATTTGAGAAGTTATAAGAGAAAATTGTTTTCATAACTTTGCACAGTGAGTAATCACCGGCCCAAAGTGAGGTCAGGGAGCATGTCAGCTTGCCGGAACCGCCCCTTTTGAGCAAAAGGTATAAATGATGGGTTACGAATTAACAAAGAAAAGTGTGAAGCTGCAGCTGCACGTTTAAAACTTTGAATCTCGACACGAGGTGGAGAGAATAAACTCACCTCCCGGACAATCACTGGTACGGCTGATTAGCTGTCCTAAGTAAAGTATCTCAGAAAGCAAATGTAAGTAGGACCATCCAGTTACTCTGCTCAAACCATCGTTTTACGCTCAAACCATCGATACGGCTGGTTAGCCTATCTTCAAAGAAGCATCTTCAAGAGAGAATGGAAGGAATATCAGAGTAGTTTCTGAATGTGACAATGTAAAGTGTCTCTGTCTCTCTCTTTCCCTCTCTATCTTTTCTTTAACAAGCATCTTACAAGCAATGTAAGATCATCTTACAAGCTATGTTGTTATCATTCTGCTAGGGACCTGTTTTCAATGTATTAAGTCTCCAGTCAATAACGGTGCAGTGTGTGTTTATCCTGTGTTCCCATTTAATTAGCTAGTAAATAAATAATTAAACCAATTTGTGTAGTACTGAATCATAAGGCTCTGGTTTTTGCAGATGCAAGAATGTTACGACTGTTCAGAATGATGATATGATATGAGGTTATGATGAATACGTTTACTGTTTAGATGTGGTAGGTAAAGACCTTTTAGAGTTTAATTCGGGAGATGGTAACTCTTTAAAGAACAGCTCTCGTGGTGCCCCAGATCCTAATGAGTTAATTGTTACATGATTAATTTAATCTGGTAACAATTAAACATAGTTTAAACAGTTTTCAGATTAATGTTAAAGTCAAGCCACGACAACAGCATATTTTTCTCTCTGAACCATGGCAAAAAAAATTGAAACTGCAACATGTTCTCTTAGCCTCAGGACAAAATGTGTAGAATAGCATTATAAAACTGCACATTTTTTAAACAGAAAATCTGTTGAAATTGTTTTGTTTTGGGTGGGGTGGGTGGGGGTGCTCGTCATCAGAGCAGTGAGAGGAAGGCGTTTAACAGGGTCAGGACTAACAGGCAGATTTACATGTGATGGATATGTGGTGAGAGGAGATTGTGTGCGTGCAGACTGCTGTGCCTCCATTTTTTCACCTTGTCACCGTGGACACGTAAAAGTAGTGCATTTGACAGGGTTGCATCAAGGAAATTAATGCACCACTGAGATGATATTGGTTTTCAGGGCTCTACCTGGTGTTACGTGTATGTGAAAAAATGGTGTTACGTGTATGTGAATTACATCTATCGCACAATGTTTTTAGTCAAGAGCCTGCAAAACTGAACGTTTCTTTTTCAATAGATTTACATGTGATGGATTTGTGTTTCTCCACAGGACTCAAAGTGAAGAGGAACACGTAAACATTATGGTATGGTTCTGGTAATTAGATTTCCTTTTTATACTGTATAATACCATTTATATTATTCACATGGATCAAATACAATTTTATTTGTCACATGCTTTTTTTTGTCACTGTTTTTACATACTTCAAAAGTATGCTGTTCAAAGCACAATATGCCTCAGTCTAAAATGTACTTATGATTTACTTGAATAAGGACAGATGCACAAACATATCTAACAAAATCTTATGCTTTGAAAAGCACAATATGCCTCAGTCTAAAATGTACTTATGATTTACTTGAATAAGGACAGATGCACAAACATATCTAAGAGATAATATTTATGTAAAATATCACAAAATAATCTGATAAATTCTTGTTGTTTTCTAGCGTTACCCAGTGACATTACATGCCCCCATCCCGTGTTTAATGATCCCCTTCTCTCAGTGTGCAATTATCACTCAGTTGTTGCAATTATCACTCAGCTGTTGATGATCTCCACTCCTGTATTTCAACATAATTGTATTTGTCACATGCTTCGTAAACAGAAGGTGAACTGCTTACTTACGGGCCCTTCCCAACAATGCAAAATAATAGCAATAATTTAAAAATAATAATATGCGGAATAAATACACAATGAGTAACACTAACTTGGCTATAAACACGGGGTACTAGTAGCGAGCCAACGTGCAGGGGTAGGAGGTAATTGGGGTATATATCTACAGTGGGGAGAACAAGTATTTGATACACTGCCGATTTTGCAGGTTTTCCTACTTACAAAGCATGTAGAGGTCTGTAATTTGTATCATAGGTACACTTCAACTGTGAGAGACGGAAAAATCCAGAAAATCACATTGTATGATTTTTAAATAATTAATTTGTATTTTATTGCATGACATAAGTATTTGATCACCTACCAACCAGTAAGAATTCCGGCTCTCACAGACCTGTTAGTTTTTCTTTAAGAAGCCCTCCTGTTCTCCACTCATTACCTGTATTAACTGCACCTGTTTGATCTCGTTACCTCTATAAAAGTCACCTGTCCACACACTCAATCAAACAGACTCCAACCTCTCCACAATGGCCAAGGCCAGAGAGCTGTTTAAGGACATCAGGGATAAAATTGTAGACCTGCACAAGTCTGGGATGGGCTCCAGGACAATAGGCAAGCAGCTTGGTGAGAAGGCAACAACTGTTGGCGCAATTATTAGAAAATGGAAGAAGTTCAAGATGACGGTCAATCTCCCTCGGTCTGGGGCACCATGCAAGATCTCACCTCGTGGGGCACCAATGATCATGAGGAAGGTGAGGGATCAGCCCAGAACTACACGGCAGGACCTGGTCAATGACCTGAAGAGAGCTGGGACCACAGTCTCAAAGAAAACCATTAGTAACACACTACGCCGTCATGGATTAAAATCCTGCAGCGCACGCAAGGTCCCCCTGCTCAAGCCAGCGCATGTCCAGGCCCATCTAAAGTTTGCCAATGACCATCTGGATGATCCAGAGGAGGAATGGGAGAAGGTCATGTGGTCTGATGAGACAAAAATTGAGCTTTTTGGTCTAAACTCCACTCGCCGTGTTTGGAGGAAGAAGAAGGATGAGTACAACCCCAAGAACACCATCCCAACCGTGAAGCATGGAGGTGGAAACATCATTCTTTGGGGAAGCTTTTCTGCAAAGGGGACAGGACGACTGCACCGTATTGAGGGGAGGATGGATGGGGCCATGTATCGCGAGATCTTGGCCAACAACCTCCTTCCCTCAGTAAGAGCATTGAAGATGGGTCGTGGCTGGGTCTTCCAGCATGACAACGACCCGAAACACACAGCCAGGGCAACTAAGGAGTGGCTCCGTAAGAAGCATCTCAAGGTCCTGGAGTGGCCTAGCCAGTCTCCAGACCTGAACCCAATAGAAACCTGAAGGATCTGTATGGAGGAGTGGGCCAAAATCCCTGCTGCAGTGTGTGCAAACCTGGTCAAGAACTACAGGAAACGTATGATCTCTGTAATTGCAAACAAAGGTTTCTGATGTATCAAATACTTATGCCATGCAATAAAATTAAAATTAATTACTTAAAAATCATACAATGTGATTTTCTGGATTTTTGTTTTAGATTCCGTCACTCACAGTTGAAGAGTACCTATGATAAAAATTACAGACTTCTACATGCTTTGTAAGTGGGAAAACCTGCAAAATCGGCAGTGTATCAAATACTTGTTCTCCCCACTGTACATATAGGTAGAGATAAAGTGACTAGGCAACAGGATAGATAATAAACAGTAACATCAGCGTATGTGATGAGTTAGCACAAAAAGGGACAATGCAGATAGTTAAATAGTTCACCAATAGCTACCTGTACTTAGTATTTAGCAGTCTTATGGCTTGGAGCTAGAAGCTGTTCAGGGTCCTGCTGGTTCCAGACTTGTTGCATCAGTACAACTTGCCATGCGGTAGCAGAGAGAACAGTCTATGACTTGTTTGTCTTTGACAATTGTTTTGGGCCTTCCTCTGACACCGCCTGGTATAGAGGTCTTGAATGGCAGAGAGCTCGGCCCAGTACATACTACCCTATGTAGCGCCTTGCGGTCGGATGCCAAGCATTTGCCATACCAAGCGGTTATGCAACCAGCCAAGATGCTCTCAATAGTGCAGCTGTAGAACTTTTTGAGGATGTGAGGGCCCATGCAAAAACAAAAGAGGGAGAGGTTGTTCTCCTGGCACCACACTGCCAGGTCTCTGACCTCCTCTTCCAGTTGTGTAGCTTCATCAAACGTCTTCTGTATTGAGCGCACTACTGGTACTGATTTGCTTGTAAGCAGGAATCAGGAGGATAGAGTTATGGTCAGATATACACTATCGTTCAAAAGTTTGGGGTCACTTGTTTTTGAAAGAAATGCATATTTTTTGTCCATTAAAATAACATAAAATGTAACAAAAATACAGTGTAGACATTGTTAATGTTGTAAATGACTATTGTAGCTGGAAATTGCAGATTTTTTATGGAATATCTACATAGGAGTACAGAGGCCCATTATCAGCAACCATCACTCCTGTGTTCCAATGGCACATTGAGTTATCTAATCCAAGTTTATCATTTTAAATGGCTTATTTAAATGGTGATTTAGCTCCAGGTGAATGTTGCAATTCTTCAGCCATCCCTGAACCTGCAACCAAAAACAAGCTACATATGGACAGTACCAAAACAAATGATCTAATGATTCTGTCTCTTCGCAGCAAAATCTGCAGAGCTGGGCTGGTTGTATCCCCCATATATAACTTTCTATTGGTTGCAAGAATTTTGAATAATAATTTAAGCTTTGAATCCAGCGGGAGGATAGAGTTATGTTCAAATTTGCCAAATGGAGGGCGAGGTAGAGTTTTGTATGCTTCTCTGTATGTGGAGTAAAGGTGATTTAGAGTTTTTCGCCTCTAGTTGCACAGGTGACATGCTGGTAGAAATTAAGTAAACGGATTTAAGTTTTCCTACATCAATATCGCCAGCCACTCGGCGGGCCAACTCTGGGCGAGCATTTTCTTGTTTGTTAACAGCTCGTTGAGTGCGGTCTTAGGGCCAGCATCGGTTTGTGGTGGTAAATAGACAGCTATGAAAAATATAAATGAAAACGCTCATGGTAAAACAGCTATAGCTGTCTCCAATTTCGATAGAGAAATGTGACTCGTTTCAGGAAACTAGGCGTATGTCGCGGGTCACTACTTCACAGGAGAGCCATCAAAATGCGTTTTTTGGCAGAAATGCCTTCTCGAACATGTGAACTTTCATGTGACTTAATAAAAAACTGCAATTAGAGTTGGTTAAGCCACAGAAAAACACAGCAACCATCCCACTAGCCATGATTGGCTGAGATAATGAGTGGGCTGGACATGCCGAGAGAGGAGTTCTGATTGGTCTGCCATATAGCACGCTTCTGTCTATTTGAGCTGGTCAGTGAGAGAACACCCCACTGACCATTCTACTCGCCCTAGCAGAGCTGGTTAGGCTGTTTTCATATTATCCAGAGGTAAACAATGAACCATAATCCCAATTTTGTGTCTGGATTAGCTAGCAAGCTAGCCAATGTTAGCCAGTTAGCTTGGGTGCTTGACTGCCGTTTTGAGGTCAGAACGCTCGGATCAACCCTACTCATCGTCCAGAGCGTCAAGTGTGCGCTCTGAACGCTCCGAGACCTAAACGAGATGGGTGGGGCTAGAGCTTAAGAGGGTGTGAACGATGGGTGTAGATAAAGAATAGCTCTTCAGTAGGTACCAAAACATTCAAAGGCCAAGTGAGATTAAAAGTTTATCAACTTTCAAAACAGAATTACTTTCCCATTGTTCCCTTAAATGCAGTGTATGATATACAATTTTGTAGCTGTGTCTCTGCTTTTATCCAATGTAATAAACACCATTTCAAATGTTGCTCAATAAGACAAAATCAAGGAGGTCGGTCACAAATGGTATTGAAATTGAGAACTTCGACTAGTTACCCAAAGTTTAAATACTGTATATCGGTATTAAAAAGGCAGCTCGCGTTCAGATGCTCCCCTTAACATAACCCCTTTTCTTTGCTCCAGTGTCTTAACCCCCCAACCAGTGCTCACAATGGGGTAACTTGACTGGCTGCCTTGACACCCAGTCCTTCCCTATTGTGGCAGGGTCAGAGCCAGCCACAACGGGGCACTTGACAAGTGTCAGATGGATTTGAGAGGGAGAGAGAGAGAGAACAGAGAAAGAAAGAACAAAAGAGAGGGAAATCCCTCTACAGTTAAGCAGTGGGTGCATTTTCTTTAGCTGCCTTCTGTTAGCAGAGGGCAGATTGGCTCAAGGGTCTTATACTCCCAGGTCACAGGGTCAGGCTAGGGAGCATGTCAATCCCTTCTCAGACCCTGGATGTGGGCCTCCTGAGTGGCGCAGTGGTCTAAGATTCTGCATCACATGCAGTGTTAGAAGTGTTACTACAGACCCGGGTTCATATCCTGGGCTGTGCCACAACTGCCTGTGGCTGGGAGTGTTTGGCTGGTGGGGCTTTACTTGGCTCATTGCGCTCTGGTGACTCCTTGTGGTTGTCTGGCTGACCCTGGTTGCCTGTTCAGTGGTGGTTGGTGTGGATGTAAGGAGGGTGGTTATGTGGATCATGTTCTGGAGGATGCATGACTCTACCTTTACCTCTCCTGAGACTGTTGCAGTGATGAGCCAAAATGAAATTTAGGAGAAAAAGGTGGTAAAATAAAAATAAGATCTGGGATGTGTAGATATGAGTGGAGCAGTGCCACAGGTCTTAAGTCTAACCAAAGGTCTTTGATAGCTTCTCTTTATTCCCACTGAAATAATTGCTGCTACGCATGTTGTTAGTCATCAAGTGAAATCTTGCTCTTGATATATTTTCCTAATTTCTTTTCAACACGGGCTGCATTTTGGAAAACCAACCACTTATCCAATATTCAGTGGTGTAAAGTACTTAATAAAAAATACTTTGAAGTACAACTTAAGTAGTTTTTTGGGGTACCTGTACTTTACTTTACTATTTATATTTTGGCCAACTTTTACATATACTTCACTACATTCCTAAAATATTGTACTTTTTAGTGCATACATTTTCCCTGAGTACTCATTACATTTTGAATGCGTAGCAGGAAAGAAGAATTGTCAAATTCACACACTTATCAAAAGAACATCCCTGGACATCCCTACTGCCTTTGATCAGGTGGACTCACTAAACAGAAATTCTTCATTTGTAAATGGTGTCGTGTGGTTTGCTTAATATAAGGAATTTGAAACTATTTATACTTTTACTTTTACTTTTGATACTTAAGTATATTTAAAACCAAATATTTCTAGACTTTTCATTTTCTACTAAGGTATTTTTACTTTTACTCAAATATAACAATTGGGTACATTTTCCACCACTGCCAAAATTAGGCTTCACTGAAAAGAAGGGGATTTAAAAATACCCAACCCTGATTAAGCTAGAAGCAGAGTCCAGTTGGTCATCGGAGCAGCGGTACATGATAACCGGTTGAGGAAACACGTGTGCTTGAATAGTAGACGGAGGCTGGGGAGTGCAACGGAATTCCTCAGCTCCATGTAACATCCTGCACAATTAACATGTAACATTCCAACCACCAATAATAGGGGACTTTAGACAAACAAGCTGACACACAGTGACATACTGTGACACACACACACACACACACACACACACACACACACACACACACACACACACACACACACACACACACACACACACACACACACACACACACACACACATACACACACTTCGACAAAGACACAGGATGCCCCAAAGTGAGGAAAGATAGGAGTCGGAAATAGGAAACAACACGGCTGGAGTGTGTCCCCCTGTCCCTGAAAGCACCATGATGCACTTGATCCTGCCCCCTCTGTCCCTTCCTCCCTGTATTTTCCTGTTTATGACTCACTTGTTTGGATGTTTTCCTTTGGCCAGTGGCAGACATACATCAGGCCTCACATCATCAAGGAGCCTCATGAGCTGCGCATAAAAAACAAAACAAAACAAAATATATACATATATATAATTTCTCCGCTTGAGCCCCCCTCATGCTCCACTTGAGGTATTTTTACAGTTAAATTACGTGTGTCATGAACACAACCAGTAATGTTTTCATCTGATTGTCAAACAAATAACTTCAAAAAGTAGGTTACCTTCACACGTTCATCCAAAATAATTCCAGCATCCGAACAGTGCACTGTGCACCCGCCAACTTTCCTTCAATTCGCAAGTGGCTGAAACTATCTCACCAGAGAAAGCATCCAAAAGCACCCCTCTGTCTTACCACACATCTGCTTGGGGCCTTCAAATCACTAAGTCCGCCCCTGCCTTTGGCTCCCCAAAGTCAATATCCTCCTGTGGTGCATGGACTCTCGCCTGACTTCACTGCTCTTTTCTGGCTGTCCGGACATCATTAAAGGGCTTAGAATATCCAGGATGTCTGATGGAGTCCTGTGTGCGCGGGTGCATTGTTTTCAAACCTCCCTGGTTTGGCTAGGGCTAATTCTGGAGCACTGATCGCCTCTCTCCCTGACTGTATCCAAACTTTAATAAGGCCAGTGATTGTCAAACAATGCCACTTACAAGGTCTTAACATTTAAATAATTATCTTCCTCTGAACTGTCTTTCATCCTCTGTGAAATACTGTAATGTTATTCAAACTTGTAGTTAGTTAAACATGTCATGCTTAATGTATAATGTTATGAACGACGGAGCATTGGATTTATAGATGGTAATGAACGATAATAAACTATGAGGCCTTTGCCAAAATGGCCCACTTTCAGCTGGAATCAGACCACATATTTCTTTCCTGAATGTTTGTTTTTTTGGCAGGTCTGCTCTTTGTCTGCTCTGCTATCAGTCAGGGGAGGACACAGAATCCCCCCGTCGTCCGTCTCTTGATGACCCCTGTAAGATTGCTCAGATGCAGTGCACCCAAGCCCAGTATCAAGGTCACTGATTGGTCCTTTTGGTTGACCTTTGCATTCACATGTTTTATCACTCTACAAATGGAGCTGAGTGGAAATCTTCCACAGGGATGTTCATCAACTAAAACAAGTGATTTACAGATTGGCTGAGCATCTAGGCTACTTCCACGCACACACACACACACACACACACACACACACACACACACACACACACACACACACACACACACACACACACACACACACACACACACACACACACTGTTTGCTGACAGACTCCCCAGCTGTCCTTCCATCCAGACCCAAGATCAACTAACACAGATGACATGAGAAAGAGGAGTGCAATTGGCCGTAGAGTTGAGCTAGTGGAGCTGTCCAGATTCAATCTGACTTCAAACATGTAAAGGCCATCCACCCACACACACAAATCAAGTCACTCATCCTGATGTGCAAGCCCCTGTGTGTGTGTGTGTGTGTGTGTGTGTGTGTGTGTGTGTGTGTGTGTGTGTGTGTGTGTGTGTGTGTGTGTGTGTGTGTGTGTGTGTGTGTGTGTGTGTGTGTGTGTGTTTCTATGTTTGTAATACGTATTGTAATATGTGAAACCCTACTGAATGTGCAAACCTATGTATGTTTAGTAGATGCAAACCTACAGATGTAGGATCTTAAATTTGATCACTCTTTTGTTGATGAGAATTGTCCTGCACATCAGGAAATGCAAACTTGTAGTGACTGCATTATACAGTATACAATCACTCTCTTACTGTACTGACAGTCTGCCCCTCAACTGTAACAAGTGCAGTTACTATTCCGTCAGCAGTTTGTAATATGCCATTCTGGGAGAGCGGGGGAGGCATGACCAGGCTCTAAGGGGAGTGTCCATAGTACTGGGCTAGTGAAGTGAGACCCTGTCACCCCACACCAAGTCGACAGTGTTCTCTCCCAAAAGCCCTGGCAAAAACAGCAGCTCCAACTGTAAATCCTGCCTCTTGGTTACAGTGAGTCGCAGTTCTCGTCCTTAACGAGAGAGAGAGAGAGAGAGAGAGAGAGAGAGAGAGAGAGAGAGAGACAGAGAGCTTGTTAGAAAGAACATCATCAGCTGACAGGTGGCTCTGTGTCAAATAAAGAAAAACTACTGGAGAAAAACTACAGAAGAGGTTTTTCTCCTCTGCAGTACTAGTCGTTGCCAACAAGTCTAGGCCTAATCACTTCTAAAATCATTACTCTGAATTTACGATATTCTGACACTATTCTGAGTTGTTTTACAGGATAATTCCAAACTACATGAATTCCCTGCTTCTAATCTTTAGATAGTTCCACTTTCCGTCAGAGGTGAATAATTATCTTTGGTATTTCTTTTTTTAATCTTCTTTTAAAATCTGTGGCCACTGTAAGACTGTTTTAACCTTGATAAAAAGGATATCTCCAAATGCAACACTTTTAGCCGTGCAACACTTTACTTATAGCAAAATAGCAAAAACCTCTCACAGATTCTTTGTCATTATACATTCACACGCACAAACACACACACCACCTGCACCAAATACCCCCTGATGGATCCCAACACCACGTTTAATGGGGTAAATATTAACGAGGATGTAGTAGTATGTCTATACAGTCTGTAATTGATTACAGATGTGGGATCTTAATTTGACCTATATTGTCACAGCAAAATAATCCTGCAGAAACAGATTTTGAACGTTCAGTCCATCATGTTGCTTGATCAGTGGTTAGGCTATTAACTGGCCAAAAGTAGGCTAAATGAAAAGTGCAGTACTTTTAATATAACTGTGGGTTTTCAGTGACTTTATGCAAATAAAAAAGCTAATCTGCATTTCATTCTCAGCAACAAACAAGTGATCAAATTAAGATTCTAAACCTGTACATGTGATGGGTTTGTCAGCTAAAATAATTCAGCCATGCCACAAATTTCTGCAAATTGCCATAACTATGCTATCTCGTAACCCGGTGCCCATTTGTTTCTCCTGAGCCCCAAACTCCTTTCGACGGTAAAACATGTGTGTGGTGGTGGTGGTGTGTGTGTGTGTGTGTGTGTGTGTGTGTGTGTGTGTGTGTGTGTGTGTGTGTGTGTGTGTGTGAACGTACTTGGGTGCATGTACGCGTGTGTATACAGTCATGTGAAAAAGTGAGTACACCCCATGGAAAGTTCTCTTTATATTTTTTTTACATATTTGGACAGATGTATGTAATCTTCACTTCAACACTATTGACAGATAAAGGTTACCCAATTAAAAAACTGATGGTCTTGAATTTTCGTTGGACAGTGGAATGCTGTACTACGAATTGCTTGGAAATTGATTTGTAACCCCTCCCAGACTCATGGGCATCAATCATCTTTCTTCTGAGGGCCTCGGGTAGGCATTTTGATCTTTGAATGATGTGTTACCACACACCCATATGGTTAAGACCAAACCAGACCTTTTTTCTTATCTTTATAAGCTAATGTTTTCTAATCATTTGCACTTGTTTTGGTACACCTAATTCTAATTTTTGCCATTTTATGTGATGGTAAAGGTAGGGGTGTACTAACTTTTTCCCTATAAAGAAAAGGCATTTTTGTTTATTTTAATTGCATAACATTTTCAAGTTTTTTTTTTGTGTGATATGATAAATTTGGTAACCTTTATCTGTCGATAGTGTTGAAGTGAAGATTACATATCCATCTTTCCAAATATGTACAAAAAAAAAGTCTCCTCATCCATCAGCACACAGATTGATAGACGACAACACCCTGGACTCCTCTGTATCCACCCCTGACCATACACTACTGTCATCCTTCCTGCATTTCAGTCATGGGAGTTTCTTGGTCCTCTCTTGTGTCCAGCCCAGTGGTTGGTGTCTTTCTGGTGAGGCCATTCCAGCTTCCCTAGTGTATTTTCAAAGAAAAAGTACTGCCTAAACATATCTCAAGCAATGTTTGTCTGTCTACACTCCAGCATCCTACAACACCCTACACCTTTGAACTGAGTCTTTCTCATGTCCAAGATTAAGCCACAACGAGAAGTACTTTTAAAATTGTGTGACATTTATTTAAAAGTTAAATATTGATGTAAAGCGGCCTAGTCAATGCAATGTGGCATAGTATCTATCTCTGCACCATTGGGGGCTACAGCTATACTATGACAAAGTGTTACTCTAGCTTTATCTGTGGATCTCAGCCTGATTTACTGCTCACGTTATCACTCACCCCCACTATCTGT
This sequence comes from Thymallus thymallus, assembly GCA_023634145.1. NCBI lineage: Eukaryota > Metazoa > Chordata > Actinopteri > Salmoniformes > Salmonidae > Thymallus > Thymallus thymallus. Next base: position 11,579,573 of record CM042384.1, on the reverse strand, counting down.
CTACACAATCTGCTTTCAGTTGGGCTACTGGCTAGATTGAAGAGCACCTTTTCAACACAATGAAAGGAAGAGATATTCCTCATACTCATCTGAAGCACCCAAAATTATGTATTGTGTAGCAGAGAAAGGAAATAGTTATTTAACCAAGTCAGTGCTGAAATCTGTAATGCCTTCAAGATGTTGAAAACTGCTGGACGCTTTATGGCGCACGAAAAAATAGGTTTTAAGAGGTTGTATTTTTCCAACGTTGTACAATGCAATCACATTTGAATTGTACTGCAATGCAGACCAAAACATTAAGTGTGTTGATTTCAAATGGAAGGTAATCATGCTACCATTTATCTTGAACACTTTAGATGTTTTTTTTTAGGGGGGGGGGGGTTTTGACATTTTGAGGGGAGAAAAAACTGTGTTAAAGAAGCAATGCCAAGATCTAGCTACAGTTAGATGTAATCTAAGGGAAACGTTGATTTGTAATCTGCAAACAAAGGGGGATTTGTGGAAGTGTGTAACCCCATAGTGGCTAGTAGCTGTTTACTCTGGCGGCAGGGGACCTGACTGTAACCTGTATACGTGACTGAGGTCCCGAACCCAGCATATGGTGGTGACTAGTGCTGGTTTTGCTGGTGACCAGCTTTGGCTGGTATGCTGGTGAATTGGGTCAACGTGCTGGTGATGCTGGTATGCTGCACAATCAGTTCAACATGGAAATTTCCAATATTTGGTTGAGATGTTGATCAATGAGATTTCAACCTTTATTCACCCACTCAAAAAGACAGCCAGAAGTTTGTTGAATTCCAATGTGTTATCTTTCAACCATTGAAAAACACAACCAAATTCCAATGGAAAAACAATGTCAGATTGTTGGTTTAGTTGCCATCTAAATGTGTTATCATTGAGCTTTCAACCATGTAAAAGCACAAAGTTCAAATGGGAGTACAGATATTTTGTATTTATATAACAATTTAATGTTTTATCAATCTAATAGCACAACCAAATGACCTGGATTGCAGTTGAGACTACTTAAAAGTACATAGTGCAAGTGATCAATGCTGTTCGAGATTCTGCGTAGATTATTATTGTGAAGATTTCCACAGACCTGCAACCTTTGCATGCTATCTTGAACATGCACACATTATATGATTACATTAGAAAGCATGTATATTTATAGTAACTTCAAAATGCGGCCATGGAGGTGTTACTCATTTTAGGTTAAATAAATATTGTTACATTAGTTTGTAAGATAGCCTTAACTTTAGGCTATTTACTGTATTACAAAAGTAATATTGAATTGTGCTTGGTTGAGAACTCAACCAAATATCAACATTTAAAAGAGATGTAGGATAGTCATCTGAGCCATTCATCTGAGCCTATTCTTAAACTTTATTTTTGGTTAAGTTGGAGACATGAATCCAACAAAATTTGTGAAAGATGCACTATGCAGAAATTACTCAGCCATTTCCTGGTTGATAAAATTCTAATAGTTAGCCTAATTTCAGTTTATGTGACAAAAAAGCAAATATAGTGTAGAGAATCATTGTACCATCTGAACCACTGTGAAATACAGCGGGTGAAATAAGTATTGAACACGTCACCATTTTTCTCAGTAAATATATTTCCAAAGGTGCTATTGACATGACAGTTTCACCAGATGTTGGTAACAACCCAAGTAATCCATACATACAAAGAAACCAAAACAAATAAGTTCAGAAATTAAGTTATGTGTAATAATGTGAAATGACACAGGGAAAAAGTATTGAACACATGAAGAAAGGGAGGTTCAAAAAGGCATGGAAAGCCAAGACAACAGTTGAAAACTATCAGTAATTAAAAAGCAATCCAGCCCCCTGTCAGTGCAAATTAATATCAGCTGGTTCAGTCCCAACTGATGGCCTACAAAAAGGTATCATTGCCAAGGTGTCACACAAGACACATCTCATGATGGGTAAAAGCAAGGAGCTGTCTCAAGACATTCGCAACCTAATTCCATCGACTTTCCCCCAACCTAAATAAAGGACCTGAGTTATGGGCGGGCCTTAGGGGCCTGGCCCGCCCGTACCTCCTTGCTCGCCCAAATAAAATATTCAAATATTTATCATTTATTTCACCAAGACGCACGCCGACAGAAAGACGCATCAATATCAGTTAAAGCATCCGATCGAGCGAAACAACACCCCTCTGTGTAGACCATGTTTCTGATGCTGACAGTTTTTCCTCTTCCTGTCCTCATACTATTTTTGTCCAGACAGCATCATGGGCTACATATAGAAGGTCACTGTTTCGCTCGCTCGGATGCTTTCTTCAGTGATATACAGCAGAGAGGAACAGCAGTTTTACGCCATAAAAACTGCTTTCTGTCCGGAGCTCACTGGCCCAGGAAACCTTTAGGGCCCGGAATAAACTGAGTAATGTTGCAAGTTCCTTAGCGACAGCTTCGGGCTGGACCCTGTCCATGTATAAATATGGTTTCATTTTTTATTTAGGATTTTTATAATTTTACTTCAGATTTTTATGATTATCCATGTGACAATGATTTTGAAAAACAAATACTTTTTTATTGAGATGAAACTGTTCCACAAAAATTTGCATATATCGGTAGAAATGGTAGGATAAATTGTCAGCTTCCCAAATCTTGAAACTCATGAGTTGCCTATGGTCTTTACCCATTAAAACAAATGCGTGCAAGCGCGTGCACACATAGGAGGTCCCGTAAAAAAACAGGCCCGCCTATGGAAATCCAAGTGATTTGTTTAGCCGTCCGGTCTGTCTAAATATGATGGACTGCCGCCGAATTCTGAAACATTTTCTAGGGCAGGCTACTATTACAGTATACAGTAGCATACATAGGCCTAATTCAATGTAAAAGATCAACCATTCACATGTTAAATTTGACTGTACATTTTTAAACCATGATGCTGATAAGGTGACCAGATTTCTGAAATGAAAACCGGGGACATTTACAGTTCGTCTGTCTATATATTATTAAAATATCCAATGTTATTATCTATGAAATAAAAAAGGGGGACAATTCCGGTTTCATGTATTTAGTCTAACAGGCACACTGTGATACACAGAGAAAACAATTATATTACAGAAACACTACAGACAAGACAGAACTGTCTGATCTGAACAGCCATTCAGTGGTCCTGGTAGTCTGGGTAGATTAACAGCAGAAGAGAACATGAGCAAAATTGAAAATAGTATATGTGAAATACTTAACAACATAATAAAGAAATAAGATGATGATGAGATTGGAAACTACATAATATACTTATACCAACCTAATCTGTATATTTCTCAGAAGAATGCATTTTCTTCAGGCTTGCTCTGTCTTTGGCCAGCTTCTCCATGAACTCCTGGCACGGGAGTTTGTCTTCACAATAAGCATGGCCTTGATGGTAGGAACAGTGTACCTATTTCTTGATGCTGTCCATATATAATTCATTTGGGAGAACACTCTCTCGACTGGTGCATTACTTCCAGGTAAACAGACGCTAATCTAACCAGGTTAGTGTGTGCGATGTCATTCTGGGGGTAACCACCATGCTCCATCTCTGACTAAGCGGTGTCTCAGATGTTTACCATTCTTCAAGCGATCCCCCCTTTAGAAACTATTGCAGGCCAGTAACCTTGTCAAACAATGTGTCCTCATTGGGGCATTTTTGGTGCAGTGTGGCTGCTGCCTTCTGGATCTCTTCACGCTGAGGTTGCCTTTTTAAAAGGAGAGAGACAATGTAAATCTTTTAGATGATCTGTGTGCTTTCCCCATGCTTGCAAGTAGTTTACAGCCGTAGTAAAGAATGATTGGGATGTTTTGAGAAAGCTCTCTTTAGACATTGCTCCATTTTCCTCTAGCTCTCTCACAAGTCCTCTGACCAAAACTGGAATGAAGTTGCCATCACCTCATGCAGTCAATTTTGCCTCAACGTTTCTCAGAATTGCAGCTGACTCCACAGCACAGCGGTCCTGGCCTTCAAGCACCTTGATCGTGTCACTGAATACGGTCAGGTTTCCATGGACAAAGGCCAGCCAAAGTTTAGTCAGTGGATCTTCAAACATTGTTCGCAGGACAACAGGGCATTTGTCTTCAGAAAGAAAAAAGGATTTCAATGGCACATACATTTTCAGCACTCTTTCTAGAGCAGGGAGAATGGACAACCAGCAAACATTTGTGTCCTAAAATGTTATGGTACTCCTGGCCAACAAACTCACAAAAGCTCTTCAGTCTTTCTACTCTGATGGTGAAAATATGAAAATATCCAAATATCTTTGTGAGCAGGTACTCAACATCAAGGGGAATCATATCCAAAGCTGTTCTGGCCGTGTTAAGAATGATGTGGGCAGGACAACCTAAGCCAATCACCTCCCGATGCAGAGCATTTTTAACTTTGGTATGGACATTGATATTGGTAGTGTTGTCGGCAGAGAATGCCACAACTTTGTTTTCCAGTTTACATTTTTGGATGACCACCAGGACCTCAGCTGCAATTTCCTCAACAGAATTCAACAAAATCAAGCAGTTTTGTGTCAGGATTTGTAATAGGAACCCAAACGCAGACCGGCAATGTAAGTATATGGTGATATTTATTGAAGAGTGGTAATCGGGAATTGTTGAAGAGGATGTGGTAGAATAGGGAGTTGGTAGGTTGGTGGCTGAGTTTCCAGGTAGGTGGCAGATAAGTGGTCCGTGATTGTTCGAATCCGTATCCTAGGTGAGTGGAGGGAGAGATGAGTAGGAGGCGGCGTGATGATGGGTATATCCAGGCAGGATTCCTAAACAGAGTACAGACGGGATTACTGAGCAAGGAATAATAAGGCGAAGCAATATTAACAACTGGTACAATATATATAACTCAGATGGCTGGTACGCAGATACACATACTATGTGACTTAACGATCCGGCGGGGACTGGATGTCAGGTCGTCTCTTAAATAGTGATGACCGCAGATCAGGAACAGGTGTGTAGTGCTCATGACAGGCTCCGGATGAATGTAGCCCCGCCCACTCATCAGTAACCAGGCAACTGACCCCGGTACCAAGAGACGGACAATAAACAAACAAGACAGACAAACACAGACTCAGGGAACAGGGATCGTGACAGTACCCTCCCCCCGACGGACGCCTCCGGGCGGACCACCTGGAGCCCCAGGCTGGCGGCGGTAGAACTCACGAATCAGGCCCGCATCCAGGATCTGGCGTTGGGGAATCCAGCACCTCTCCTCAGGACCATAACCCTCCCAGTCCACCAGGTACTGGAACCCCCGACCCCGGCGTCGAGAGTCCAAAATTCGTCGCACCGTGTAGGCGGGGCTACCATCAATGATGCGGGGAGGAGGAGGTCGAGGTGGCGGAGGTAGAAGAGGGCTGAGGCGAACCGGTTTAATGCAGGACACGTGGAAAGTAGGATGAACTCTGAGGGTACGAGGAAGTTTTAATCGGACCACCGCAGGGTTGATTACTTCCTCTACCACGAACGGCCCGATGTGTTTGGGGGACAGTTTGCGAGAATCAGTTTTAAGTGGCAGATTCTTGGTGGATAACCATACCTTATCTCCTACGGTGTAGGATGGAGCAGGTGCACGGTGACGGTTAGCTTGGTGTTGGTATTGGTCGGAAGCCCTGAGTAGTGCCTCCCGGGCACGATGCCAGGTCCGATGGCATCGACGGATGTGGTTTTGGACGGATGGCACGGACAGATCCCTCTCCTGGGACGGAAACAGAGGAGGTTGGTAGCCGTAGAGGCATTGAAATGGGGACATACCTGTGGCTGATGTGGTGAGTGTGTTGTGGGCGTACTCCACCCAGGGAAGCTGAGAGGACCAAGATGTGGGATTGGATGAGGACATGCACCGTAAGGTCGTCTCCATCTTCTGGTTAGCCCTCTCCGCCTGACCATTGGTCTGAGGATGGAATCCAGAAGACAAACTCACGGTTGCACCAATGGCCAAACAGAAATCTCTCCACACAGCTGATGTAAACTGGGGACCACGGTCGGACACGATGTCACAAGGGAGACCGTGGACATGGAATACCTCCTTGACCAGCAGGGCCGCCATCTCCTTGGCTGAGGGGAGCTTAGGTAAGGGAATGAAGTGAGCAAATTTGCTAAAACGATCAACCACGGTAAGTATGACTGTGTTACCCTCTGAAGTCGGTAGACCAGTGACAAAATCCAAAGACAGGTGGGACCAGGGGCGACGAGGTATGGGTAGAGGACGCAGAAGACCAGCACTGGGCTGGTTGGAACCCTTGTTCTGTGCACAGGTAGGACAAGCAGAAACAAAAGTCTTGGTATCCTCTCTCATGGTAGGCCACCAGAACCGTCTCCTAAGAAAGGACATGGTTCGAGCTATACCAGGATGACATGCAAGTTTAGAGGAATGTGCCCACTGTAACACGGCTGATCTGACAGATTCGGGAACGAAAAGGCAGCCCGGTGGACTATTACCTGGACCTGGATTATTCCGGAGAGCAGTCTTAACCTCCTCTTCAACCCTCCACATAACAGCCCCGAGGATGCAATTCTTAGGTATGATGGTATCCGGTTGTGGACATACTTCCTCCTCTTTGTTGAACACGCGGGACAGAGCATCAGGCTTAATATTCCGAGAACCGGTTCTGTAGGTTAGGGAAAAATTAAAACGTCCAAAAAATAGAGCCCACCTGGCTTGTCGTGAGTTGAGTCGCTTGGCAGATCGCACATATTCTAGGTTCTTGTGGTCTGTCCAGACCACAAATGGTAGTTCTGCCCCCTCCAACCAATGGCGCCACTCCTCTAAGGCGATCTTGACCGCAAGCAGCTCTCGGTTACCTACATCGTAGTTCATCTCCGCTGGGGACAAACGGCGAGAAAGAAAAGCACAGGGATGAAGCTTACCGTCCTCGATGGATCGTTGAGACAGGACTGCTCCTACTCCCACGTCTGAAGCATCCACTTCGACCACAAACTGCCGGGCAGGATCTGGTTGGGAGAGAATGGGTGCTGAGGTGAACCGTCCTTTAAGATCCAAAAATGCCTGTTCAGCCTCCGGGGTCCATGTGAAGGATCTAGCACTGGAGGTGAGAGTAGTTAATGGTGTAACCACCCGGCTATAGTCACGAATGAACCGTCTGTAGAAATTTGCAAACCCCAAAAACCTCTGCAGCTGTTTTCTGCTGTCCGGCCTCGGCCACTCCAGAACCGCCTCAAGCTTCGCCGGATCCATCCGAACCTGTCCCTCGGAGATTATGTATCCCAAGAAGGAGGTGGTGAGTGCGTGGAATTCACATTTCTCAGCTTTGACATATAACCGGTTCTCAAGCAACCTATGGAGTACCTGTCGAACATGCTGTATGTGTTCAGAGGGATCCTTGGAGAAAATCAAGATATCATCCAGGTATACAAAAACAAATTGACCAATCATGTCTCTCAACACGTCATTGATCAGACACTGGAAAACAGCAGGGGCATTGGTTAGTCCGAATGGCATGACTAAATACTCAAAGTGACCCATGGGTGTGTTGAAGCCTGTCAACCACTCATCCCCCTCCTTGATTCTGACCAAATGGTATGCGTTACGAAGGTCAAGTTTAGTAAAAACAGTTGAACCTTGAAGTGAGTCAAAGGCTGTATTCATCAAGGGCAAAGGGTACTTGTTCTTTACAGTTATATCATTCAATCCCCGATAATCAATGCAAGGTCTAAGGGTTCCATCCTTCTTACCCACAAAGAAAAATCCGGCTCCAAAAGGTGAGGATGAGGGGCGGATGAGACCAGCCGTCAGAGATTCCTTAATATAACTCTCCATAGCCTCCCGTTCCGGTTTAGAGATGCTGTAGAGTCGGGCCTTGGGGTAAGTGGAGCCAGGAATCAACTTAATCTCGCAATCGTAGGGACGATGAGGTGGTAGGGAGAGAGCTCGCTGTTTGCTGAATACCTCACCGATGTCGTGATACTCCACTGGCACGTGGGTCAAGTCAGGGAGCTGAGTGTCATTTACCTGGCTGCGCATAGATTGTGAACATGCAGATTTCAAACAGTTAGCATGACATGCAGAACTCCAGCTGGTTACCTGGCCTGTCCTCCAATCGATGGTGGGATTGTGCCTGACCAGCCAGGTGTGACCTAAAATGAGAGGAATATGAGGAGAGTGGATTATAAGGAAACTGATCTCCTCCGAATGGTTGCCCGACAGTAACAACTGAACCGGCTCAGTTCTAGACGTGACCCGGGCTAGTAACCTGCCATCTAAGGTATTTGCTTCAATGACCTCCTCTAGGATTTCTGTGGAGAGCCCCAGCTGTTTCACCAACTCTGCATCGATGAAACTGTCATCTGCACCTGAATCAATCAATGCTTGAAATTTAAAAAACTGACCTTTAATGGATATAGTAGCGTGGAATAGAGTTCTGGAACGAGAGTAGGGGATATCGGCAGTTTGGCTCGCTAGGATCCTCCCCACGTCTAACGAGCCTGCCGGTTTGCCGGCCTGTGTGGGCAGGACGCCAGATAATGTCCCGGATCACCACAATATAGGCAGCTATTGTTGTCTCTCCGGCGCTGGCGTTCCTTTTCATTAAGGCGAAAACGACCTAGTTGCATGGGTTCAGGATCGGATTCTCTCATTTCTTTAGTCGTCTCCCGTGATGAATGGTTTGGGGAACAATTCGCTCCTCTCTCGGGTCCCGTTGTTCTGATTGGTTGTTGAGCCGTGAGTTCTACTCGTCGCTTCTCTCTCCGGCGCTCCCTACACCTGTTATCCACACGCATAGCCAACGTGATCAATTCCTCTAAATTACAAGGTTCGGGGTAGGATATTAATTCATCCTTGATTTGTTCACTCAATCCGTTGGCGAAAACTGCTTGTAGCGATTCTTCATTCCACCCACTCTCCACGGCTAGTGTGCGAAATGTAATTGCATATTCGGCCACACTGTGTGTTCCCTGGCGCAGTGACATTAATCGCTTGGATGCATCCTTACCACGGACCGGGTGATCAAATAATTTCCTCATCTCATCGGTAAAGGCAAGGTACGAATTAGTAATCGGGTCCTGTTTCTCCCACACTGCAGATGCCCACTTCAAGGCTTCACCACGAAGCAGACCGACCATATATGCAATCTTAGCTCTATCCGTTGCGTAAGTACGGGGCTGTTGTTCAAAAACCAGACCACACTGCATTAGGAACGATCGACAGTGCCCAAGATCCCCATCATACCTTTCAGGAGGGGGTACCCAGGGTTCTCGATCAGGAACAGGACTTGGGGTGGCCTCCGAATGTGCAGGGGTTGGTATAGCGACAGGTGGAACAGTAGGAATGCCGAGTTGGGTCTGAATAGCGGAAATGCTAACCGCTAGACCTTGCAGATTCGTCATGATCTCCTGGAGTGCTGAACCATGCTGACCCAGTATGGCTCCCTGGTGTGAGACAGCCTGACGAACATTGTCCAGGTCCGCTGGATTCATGTTGGCCGGATCGTACTGTCAGGATTTGTAATAGGAACCCAAACGCAGACCGGCAATGTAAGTATATGGTGATATTTATTGAAGAGTGGTAATCGGGAATTGTTGAAGAGGATGTGGTAGAATAGGGAGTTGGTAGGTTGGTGGCTGAGTTTCCAGGTAGGTGGCAGATAAGTGGTCCGTGATTGTTCGAATCCGTATCCTAGGTGAGTGGAGGGAGAGATGAGTAGGAGGCGGCGTGATGATGGGTATATCCAGGCAGGATTCCTAAACAGAGTACAGACGGGATTACTGAGCAAGGAATAATAAGGCGAAGCAATATTAACAACTGGTACAATATATATAACTCAGATGGCTGGTACGCAGATACACATACTATGTGACTTAACGATCCGGCGGGGACTGGATGTCAGGTCGTCTCTTAAATAGTGATGACCGCAGATCAGGAACAGGTGTGTAGTGCTCATGACAGGCTCCGGATGAATGTAGCCCCGCCCACTCATCAGTAACCAGGCAACTGACCCCGGTACCAAGAGACGGACAATAAACAAACAAGACAGACAAACACAGACTCAGGGAACAGGGATCGTGACATTTTGTTTCCACAGATGTGCTGCCATCATATATATTACAATATCTGACTACTATTGGCAGCAGCTTTACATCAATGGACAGGGACACAAATTCAACCTGGTCTAGGTCCTGTGTTACCAAAGTAGTTGCCCATGGTGCTAACATGTTACTCATTATGGCATCACATTTTGTCCTAGCACATGTAAACTTTGGCTCATAAAGCTTCCATGTCAGTTGTGCTGTGCAGTCCATATATCTGTAACTAGGATTGTGTCGCATAGTGTGGTATGCAAAGACACCCTCCTGCACAGCTAAATCATATTATTCTTGGGAAGGCTCTACCTTCTTGAAGAATGTGGTGACAGAGGGCACACCAACACGGGCAATCAGAGAGGCTTTATGCTTTTTCGTCTGTTGATGTTCTACCACTGCCATTCTTCCCCTGCTGCCAATCGAAAAAGAGGAATTACAAACGGTGCAGCGAAATTCTCTTGTCATTAAAATGGCATTTCCGTTTCTTGGATAGAGCCATTTTACCTCCTCTGTCTGCTCTTCTTCCCTCTCCTTGAGTCACTCTTCTTACTCTCTTAACTTTTTCTTCTCCTCCAATCTTTCTACTCCTCTTTTCTTCACTCGTCTTCCTTCTCTTTCTTCCTTTCCTTCTCTTTACCTTTCCACCTCACTCTCCTACACTCTCCTCGCTTCACTCTTTTTACTCCCTTAATTTTTCCTTCTCACTGTCTTCTCCTTCCTCTACAATCTTTAATAATAAATAGTACACTATTAGATAAAATACTTTGGTTAACAGATTCCCATTGCTTGCCTCATTTTTGTATTTTATCTCAATAACATTGGCAGGCTCTGTAATCATATCTTTACCTTTCCTCCGCTATCTCCTTCACTCTTCTTCCTATCCAGTCTTCCTCCTCTCCTTCCTCTCCACTCTCTAACAGAAAACATTATGCTAATGTTATCCATGAAAATTTCAAAATATATTTTCACACTACTTATTATAATGCCAAACCATTAAATTTGTAATCTACAAATAAATAGCCTGTCCACTGCATGTTTACATGTAAAAGTTTTTTAACCTAGCTACCATGACAGTATCTAGTTAACATAGCTAGCTAACTTAGTCTACATAGCTAACGTTAGCTAGCATAATATATTTAAAACCTTATAGAGCAGATCATCTATCCATTGGGTTGCACATTTTGGAGAATATTCAAAGGTGGAAACTTTCCGTGGGAATTAACGGGAATACTGTATATGAGCATTAACAGAAATATATGTAAATTAATATTAATACCATTTAAATGTAAGTGTTTTTTGCATGGAATATATTTACCATATCATATGGAGACAAACATAAAACCATTTACCTTTGAGAGAGAGAGAGAGAGAGAGAGAGAGAGAGAGAGATACACCCCCGGTCAAAAGTTTGGAATATTACACATTCAAGAGTTTTTCTTTATTTGCACTATTTTTTACATTGTAGAAAAATTTTACATTTTTAAATCATTCCAATAGAAAGAAAAAAAAAATTTAGTTATGAATTGAACTTTAATTAAATGAGTTGACTCTTCACATGGGATGATTTCTGTGAACAACAAAAGAAAGGGAATATTGAATGATCCCCAATGATCCATCGCATCTCCCAAAAACGTTTTCAACATACATCTGTAAAATGATGGTTGTCTTCCACTCAGGCTTCCATGTCTTCTCACTGGACCTCCTCAATGTCCATCTCTTGAACATCAGACTCTGAGGCCTCATCTTCACTGTCACTTCCCAACTTGTTAAGGATGGCTCGTTGTCAGGCTCAAAAAGCCTCAAATTTGCCCAGATAGCCACCATTTTTTTCAACCCTTGTATTGGTCAGCCTGTTGCGTGCTTTGGTGTGTGAGTTCCCAAAAAAGGACCAGTCGTGCTCTGAGGCGGTTGATGTTGGTGGGATTTGGAGGATGATGGAGGCAACAGGGGAAAGAGCCTCAGATCTACAAAGTCCCTTCCACCAGGTGGCTGATGAGATATGTTGGCCTGACTGCCATATTGCATCTCCATCCCAAAGCCCTTGCTTGGAAGTGTACTTCGCCAGACTGCCAAGAACCTTGGAAGAGACACCTTGGTGATCTCTGCACCAAACAGGATGCTCTTGCCAGTATACTTGGGGTCCAACATGTACGATGTGGCATGTATGGGCTTCAGGCAGAAGACTTCACGCTTTTTGATGTATTTCAGAACTGCAGTTTCCTCTGCTTGGAGCAACAGTGAAGTGGGCAGGGCAGTACGGATTTCTTCTCTTACATCTGCAAGCAGAGTCTGAACATCAGACAGGATGGCATTGTCTCCCTCAATCCATGCAATGACTACTGCTATAGGTTTCAGGAGTTTCAGGCTGCTTACCACTCTCTCCCAAAATACATCATCCAGGAGGATCCTCTTGATGTGGCTGTCCATATCGGCAGACTGTGGTATGGCCATTTCTTGGAGAGACTCCTTCCCCTTCAGGAGACTGTCAAACATGATGACAACACCACCCCAATGGGTGTTGCTGGGCAGGTTCAATGTGCTGATCTTATTCTTCTGACTTTTCTTGGTGAGGTAGATTGCTGCTATAACTTGATGACCCTTCACATACCTAACCATTTCCTTGGCTCTCTTGTAGAGTGTATCCATTGTTTTCAGTGCCATGATGTCCTTGAGGAGCTGATTCAATGTATGAGCGGCACAGCCAATGGGTGTGATGTGAGGGTAGAACTCCTCCACTTTAGACCAAGCAGCCTTCATGTTCGCAGCATTGTCTGTCACCAGTGCAAATACCTTCTGTGGTTCAAGGTCATTGATGACTTTCTTCAGCTCATCTGCAATATAGAGACCGGTGTATCTGTTGTCCCTTGTGTCTGTGCTTTTGTTGAATACTGGTTGAGGGGTGGAGATCTGGTAGTTAATTATTCCTTGCCCACGAACATTCGACCACCCATCAGAGATGATGCAATACAGTCTGCTTTCGCTATGATTTGCTTGACCTTCACTTGAACTCTGTTGAACTCTGCATCCAGCAAATTAGTAGATAATGCATGTCTGGTTGGAGGGGTGTATGCTGGGAGAAGAACATTCAGAAATCTCTTCCAATACACATTGCCTGTGAGCATCAGAGGTGAACCAGTTGCATACACAGCTCGAGCAAGACATTCATCAGCATTTCTCTGACTACGTTCCTCCATTGAGTAAAAAAACTTCTGATTCTAGGAGTACCATAAGCTGTTGCTATCGAAAAGGTGTCTGATTCATCATTTTCACCTCGAATAGAGGGACCTTTGTCAGAGGTTGCTTGTTGTGAGCGCTGAGGGAACTTTATGCACTTGGCCAGATGGTTCTGCATCTTTCTTGCATTCTTCACATATGATTTGGCACAGTATTTGCAAATGTACACAGCTTTTCCTTCTACATTAGCTGCAGTGAAATGTCACCACACATCAGATAGTGCCCATGGCATTTTCCTGTAAAGATTAGAAGAAAATGAGTAAAAACACCCAAATACAATTCCATGTACAGATAAATAGTTAAGCAGTTAGATTAAACAACTCCTTTGTAAGATACATGTTTTAAAATGAAACATGTATGGAAACAGGTAAATTAACACTCCTCAGTTAGCAGGCTCAAGCAAGCTAAAACCCACATAGTAGCAAAAACTGTTAAGCAGAAAGCATGTAGTCCTTGGCTCAGACAGTGTAGTAGTGTGGGCTCAATAGCATCTCATTAGTGTGCAAGATCTTGAGAATCACCTGTCCAGAAATTTACCTGAAAGTTTCTGACCCTTTGCAACCCTATCTATCTATATAATAAATTGTGACAGTATAACATCACTAGCTAGTATCTCAAACGATTGTAACTTACCTGGCTTGAAGAGATGTTTGTGGTGATGTTGTGGATTCACTTGACACTTGCTAGCTTCTGGCTAAGTTTTCCACAGCAGTTTTCTCTAAATTAAGCTGCTATAGCCCCCTCTGTTGGCCAAAACAAGCACAACGCGAATGAGAAGTCAACCAAAAACGGGGACTGTCCCTGGAAAACGGGGACGTTTGGTCACCCTACTATGGGATTGCAACACTTGAAATACATATAGCCTATCTATTTGCTAGGCTACTAACTACGCTATTGGGTCCAATTTAAATTACACATGGTAATTTGTTGTATCGTTACATCAGGAATATGAACCCATCACAGACAGAAAAGGTGAGGAATTGATTCTGCAATGGTGATGAAAATAAAATAAATAGGACAAATTCTGTCTAATTATTTTAGATTCTGCCTTTTTATTTAGAAATTTGCGAAAGGCAAACTGACAGCTGCAACCAACTATAGACATATAATCCATATATTGCAGTTCCCATTCAAGTCAAGACTGGCAGCTATGAGTTTAACAGTCAAATTGCCAGGATTAGAGGTTCCAAAACCCAGTTTACAAGACATACTGTAGACTGACCAGGTGAATCCAGGTGAAAGCTACGACCCCGTATTGATGTCACTTGTTAAATCCACTTCCATCAGTGTAGATGAAGTGGAGGAGACAGGTTAAAGAAGGATTTTCTAACCTTGAAACATTTGAGACATGGATTGTGTATGTGTGCCATTCAGTGGGTGACAAAAGATTTAAGTTCCTTTGAACGGGGTATGGTAGTAGGTGCCAGGCACACCGGTTTGGGTGTGTCAAGAACTGCAACTCTGCATCGTTTTTCACACTCACCAGTTTTCCATGTGTATCAAGACTGGTTCACCACCCAAAGGACATCCAGCCAACTTGATACAACTGTGGGAAGCATTGGTCCAGTATCCCTGTGGAACACTTTCGATGTAGAGTAGAACAGCACTTTTGAAATGTACAGCGACAGAATTCAGAACATAGGCCGTTTTTACAGTATTCTCCATGTACACCAAGTCAGATCCAACAGATAAATAAAGAGGGCATGTAAGCAGACAATGAAAGCTCTTACAATATTCAATGATTACATTTCTCTGAAACAGGCTGTAGGCTACATGTGCTCTACCAAGTCAGAACAGTTGGCTGCTTTTCCTTCACTCTGCGGTCCGACTCATCCCAAACCATCTAAATTTGGTTGAGGTAGGAACCAAAAATCTCAAATTTGGACTCCAGACCAAAGGACAAATTTCCATCGGTCTAATGTCCATTGCTCGTGTTTCTTGGTCCAAGCAAGTCTCTTCTTCTTATTGGTGTCCTTTAGTAGTGGTTACTTTGCAATTCAACCATGAAGGCCTGATTCACACAGTCTCCTCTGAACAGTTGATGTTGAGATGTGTCTGTTACTTGAACTCTGTGAAGCATGTATTTGGGCTGGTAACTCTAATGAACTTATCCTCTGCAGCAGAGGTATTTCTCGGTCTTCCATTCCTGTGGCGGGCCTCATGAAGCTGGTTGAGAGAATGCCATGAGTGTAGTCTTCACTTTTATTCTACAATGTAAAAAATAGTGCAAATAAAGAAAAACCCTTGAATGAGTAATATTCCAAACTTTTGACCGGGTCTCTCTCTCTCTCTCTCTCTCTCTCTCTCTCTCTCTCTCTCTCTCTCTCTGCATCTGTATTTCTCTCTCTGTATCTGACTGTCTTTCACATACTGACACACACACAAACACACACTCATTACTCTCTCTTTCCCTCTACCTATGTTAAATGCTATATCTCAGAGGTTTACGATGGTCGTTGATTCCTGTAGGTCAGAAAGAGAAGCAGGGGCCCTCCATGGCGTCTACTGTCTGTGGCTCTGTCACTGATTTATATTCCGTTGACAGGACCCAAACAACCACTGTTGCTTGAAAAAAATATATGGTCACATTTAAAATATCAATCCCACAGAGAATTTTTACCACAACAACAATTACATCCCAACATCTCTATGTGTATTGGTTAGGACACCCAGGGTGGAGCACTGTGGAGAGACTAAGGTCCAGGGCTAAACAACTCAATTTCAGTCCCCTCAGCCTTCATAGCCCCTTACAACCATCATGCCTCCTACGTCTGGAGTATGTGCAAGTTAGACTGTAGGCCTATCTCCTCGTTATAGCTAATGTTGAAAGCTACAAGCAAAGAGATGGTACCAGCATTGTTGGTGTTTACAGATTTATTGCCCTGTTTTGTTTTCAGTGTCTCCTCCATAGACATTTGCGAGTTTCCTTTAGGTTGAGCTGGTTTCAGTGGTATTAGAATGAAACTGAGTCCCTTGCATTGCTAGCAAGTGGCCATGCTGGGTCTTACAGTACACTAGGTGCCTGTGGCTTCTCAGTCCCTTGCCCTCCCCTGTGCACTAGCTAGCTATTCCGACTCACCCACTTATCACAGGGAGCTGTTGCCAGGGCTACCATTTATTAATAGCAGGTAGGTAGGTTGATAGGTAGGTTGATAGGTAGCACCCCCTACTGTTTTGATAGGTAGAAGCAGGTAAGTTGGTAGGTTGATAGGTAGCGCTCCCTACTGTTTTTCGGTAGAGGCTGGTCATTTCAACCTGTTTCATAGTTTATGAGTCTAACAACTGTGGCAGAGCTGACCGTTTGAAATGCTTTTTGCCCTCATTACCATTACACTTTTTTCCTCCCTTTGCATTAAATACAAATTCATTATAAAAATGTTTTACAAAGCAAGTAATAGGAAACCTTTGAGAGAGAGAGAGAGAGAGAGAGAGAGAGAGAGATACACCCCCGGTCAAAAGTTTGGAATATTACACATTCAAGAGTTTTTCTTTATTTGCACTATTTTTTACATTGTAGAAAAATTTTACATTTTTAAATCATTCCAATAGAAAGAAAAAAATTTTTTAGTTATGAATTGAACTTTAATTAAATGAGTTGACTCTTCACATGGGATGATTTCTGTGAACAACAAAAGAAAGGGAATATTGAATGATCCCCAATGATCCATCGCATCTCCCAAAAACGTTTTCAACATACATCTGTAAAATGATGGTTGTCTTCCACTCAGGCTTCCATGTCTTCTCACTGGACCTCCTCAATGTCCATCTCTTGAACATCAGACTCTGAGGCCTCATCTTCACTGTCACTTCCCAACTTGTTAAGGATGGCTCGTTGTCAGGCTCAAAAAGCCTCAAATTTGCCCAGATAGCCACCATTTTTTTCAACCCTTGTATTGGTCAGCCTGTTGCGTGCTTTGGTGTGTGAGTTCCCAAAAAAGGACCAGTCGTGCTCTGAGGCGGTTGATGTTGGTGGGATTTGGAGGATGATGGAGGCAACAGGGGAAAGAGCCTCAGATCTACAAAGTCCCTTCCACCAGGTGGCTGATGAGATATGTTGGCCTGACTGCCATATTGCATCTCCATCCCAAAGCCCTTGCTTGGAAGTGTACTTCGCCAGACTGCCAAGAACCTTGGAAGAGACACCTTGGTGATCTCTGCACCAAACAGGATGCTCTTGCCAGTATACTTGGGGTCCAACATGTACGATGTGGCATGTATGGGCTTCAGGCAGAAGACTTCACGCTTTTTGATGTATTTCAGAACTGCAGTTTCCTCTGCTTGGAGCAACAGTGAAGTGGGCAGGGCAGTACGGATTTCTTCTCTTACATCTGCAAGCAGAGTCTGAACATCAGACAGGATGGCATTGTCTCCCTCAATCCATGCAATGACTACTGCTATAGGTTTCAGGAGTTTCAGGCTGCTTACCACTCTCTCCCAAAATACATCATCCAGGAGGATCCTCTTGATGTGGCTGTCCATATCGGCAGACTGTGGTATGGCCATTTCTTGGAGAGACTCCTTCCCCTTCAGGAGACTGTCAAACATGATGACAACACCACCCCAATGGGTGTTGCTGGGCAGGTTCAATGTGCTGATCTTATTCTTCTGACTTTTCTTGGTGAGGTAGATTGCTGCTATAACTTGATGACCCTTCACATACCTAACCATTTCCTTGGCTCTCTTGTAGAGTGTATCCATTGTTTTCAGTGCCATGATGTCCTTGAGGAGCTGATTCAATGTATGAGCGGCACAGCCAATGGGTGTGATGTGAGGGTAGAACTCCTCCACTTTAGACCAAGCAGCCTTCATGTTCGCAGCATTGTCTGTCACCAGTGCAAATACCTTCTGTGGTTCAAGGTCATTGATGACTTTCTTCAGCTCATCTGCAATATAGAGACCGGTGTATCTGTTGTCCCTTGTGTCTGTGCTTTTGTTGAATACTGGTTGAGGGGTGGAGATGATGTAGTTAATTATTCCTTGCCCACGAACATTCGACCACCCATCAGAGATGATGCAATACAGTCTGCTTTCGCTATGATTTGCTTGACCTTCACTTGAACTCTGTTGAACTCTGCATCCAGCAAATTAGTAGATAATGCATGTCTGGTTGGAGGGGTGTATGCTGGGAGAAGAACATTCAGAAATCTCTTCCAATACACATTGCCTGTGAGCATCAGAGGTGAACCAGTTGCATACACAGCTCGAGCAAGACATTCATCAGCATTTCTCTGACTACGTTCCTCCATTGAGTAAAAAAACTTCTGATTCTAGGAGTACCATAAGCTGTTGCTATCGAAAAGGTGTCTGATTCATCATTTTCACCTCGAATAGAGGGACCTTTGTCAGAGGTTGCTTGTTGTGAGCGCTGAGGGAACTTTATGCACTTGGCCAGATGGTTCTGCATCTTTCTTGCATTCTTCACATATGATTTGGCACAGTATTTGCAAATGTACACAGCTTTTCCTTCTACATTAGCTGCAGTGAAATGTCACCACACATCAGATAGTGCCCATGGCATTTTCCTGTAAAGATTAGAAGAAAATGAGTAAAAACACCCAAATACAATTCCATGTACAGATAAATAGTTAAGCAGTTAGATTAAACAACTCCTTTGTAAGATACATGTTTTAAAATGAAACATGTATGGAAACAGGTAAATTAACACTCCTCAGTTAGCAGGCTCAAGCAAGCTAAAACCCACATAGTAGCAAAAACTGTTAAGCAGAAAGCATGTAGTCCTTGGCTCAGACAGTGTAGTAGTGTGGGCTCAATAGCATCTCATTAGTGTGCAAGATCTTGAGAATCACCTGTCCAGAAATTTACCTGAAAGTTTCTGACCCTTTGCAACCCTATCTATCTATATAATAAATTGTGACAGTATAACATCACTAGCTAGTATCTCAAACGATTGTAACTTACCTGGCTTGAAGAGATGTTTGTGGTGATGTTGTGGATTCACTTGACACTTGCTAGCTTCTGGCTAAGTTTTCCACAGCAGTTTTCTCTAAATTAAGCTGCTATAGCCCCCTCTGTTGGCCAAAACAAGCACAACGCGAATGAGAAGTCAACCAAAAACGGGGACTGTCCCTGGAAAACGGGGACGTTTGGTCACCCTACTATGGGATTGCAACACTTGAAATACATATAGCCTATCTATTTGCTAGGCTACTAACTACGCTATTGGGTCCAATTTAAATTACACATGGTAATTTGTTGTATCGTTACATCAGGAATATGAACCCATCACAGACAGAAAAGGTGAGGAATTGATTCTGCAATGGTAATGAAAATAAAATAAATAGGACAAATTCTGTCTAATTATTTTAGATTCTGCCTTTTTATTTAGAAATTTGCGAAAGGCAAACTGACAGCTGCAACCAACTATAGACATATAATCCATATATTGCAGTTCCCATTCAAGTCAAGACTGGCAGCTATGAGTTTAACAGTCAAATTGCCAGGATTAGAGGTTCCAAAACCCAGTTTACAAGACATACTGTAGACTGACCAGGTGAATCCAGGTGAAAGCTACGACCCCGTATTGATGTCACTTGTTAAATCCACTTCCATCAGTGTAGATGAAGTGGAGGAGACAGGTTAAAGAAGGATTTTCTAACCTTGAAACATTTGAGACATGGATTGTGTATGTGTGCCATTCAGTGGGTGACAAAAGATTTAAGTTCCTTTGAACGGGGTATGGTAGTAGGTGCCAGGCACACCGGTTTGGGTGTGTCAAGAACTGCAACTCTGCATCGTTTTTCACACTCACCAGTTTTCCATGTGTATCAAGACTGGTTCACCACCCAAAGGACATCCAGCCAACTTGATACAACTGTGGGAAGCATTGGTCCAGTATCCCTGTGGAACACTTTCGATGTAGAGTAGAACAGCACTTTTGAAATGTACAGCGACAGAATTCAGAACATAGGCCGTTTTTACAGTATTCTCCATGTACACCAAGTCAGATCCAACAGATAAATAAAGAGGGCATGTAAGCAGACAATGAAAGCTCTTACAATATTCAATGATTACATTTCTCTGAAACAGGCTGTAGGCTACATGTGCTCTACCAAGTCAGAACAGTTGGCTGCTTTTCCTTCACTCTGCGGTCCGACTCATCCCAAACCATCTAAATTTGGTTGAGGTAGGAACCAAAAATCTCAAATTTGGACTCCAGACCAAAGGACAAATTTCCATCGGTCTAATGTCCATTGCTCGTGTTTCTTGGTCCAAGCAAGTCTCTTCTTCTTATTGGTGTCCTTTAGTAGTGGTTACTTTGCAATTCAACCATGAAGGCCTGATTCACACAGTCTCCTCTGAACAGTTGATGTTGAGATGTGTCTGTTACTTGAACTCTGTGAAGCATGTATTTGGGCTGGTAACTCTAATGAACTTATCCTCTGCAGCAGAGGTATTTCTCGGTCTTCCATTCCTGTGGCGGGCCTCATGAAGCTGGTTGAGAGAATGCCATGAGTGTAGTCTTCACTTTTATTCTACAATGTAAAAAATAGTGCAAATAAAGAAAAACCCTTGAATGAGTAATATTCCAAACTTTTGACCGGGTCTCTCTCTCTCTCTCTCTCTCTCTCTCTCTCTCTCTCTCTCTCTCTCTCTGCATCTGTATTTCTCTCTCTGTATCTGACTGTCTTTCACATACTGACACACACACAAACACACACTCATTACTCTCTCTTTCCCTCTACCTATGTTAAATGCTATATCTCAGAGGTTTACGATGGTCGTTGATTCCTGTAGGTCAGAAAGAGAAGCAGGGGCCCTCCATGGCGTCTACTGTCTGTGGCTCTGTCACTGATTTATATTCCGTTGACAGGACCCAAACAACCACTGTTGCTTGAAAAAAATATATGGTCACATTTAAAATATCAATCCCACAGAGAATTTTTACCACAACAACAATTACATCCCAACATCTCTATGTGTATTGGTTAGGACACCCAGGGTGGAGCACTGTGGAGAGACTAAGGTCCAGGGCTAAACAACTCAATTTCAGTCCCCTCAGCCTTCATAGCCCCTTACAACCATCATGCCTCCTACGTCTGGAGTATGTGCAAGTTAGACTGTAGGCCTATCTCCTCGTTATAGCTAATGTTGAAAGCTACAAGCAAAGAGATGGTACCAGCATTGTTGGTGTTTACAGATTTATTGCCCTGTTTTGTTTTCAGTGTCTCCTCCATAGACATTTGCGAGTTTCCTTTAGGTTGAGCTGGTTTCAGTGGTATTAGAATGAAACTGAGTCCCTTGCATTGCTAGCAAGTGGCCATGCTGGGTCTTACAGTACACTAGGTGCCTGTGGCTTCTCAGTCCCTTGCCCTCCCCTGTGCACTAGCTAGCTATTCCGACTCACCCACTTATCACAGGGAGCTGTTGCCAGGGCTACCATTTATTAATAGCAGGTAGGTAGGTTGATAGGTAGGTTGATAGGTAGCACCCCCTACTGTTTTGATAGGTAGAAGCAGGTAAGTTGGTAGGTTGATAGGTAGCGCTCCCTACTGTTTTTCGGTAGAGGCTGGTCATTTCAACCTGTTTCATAGTTTATGAGTCTAACAACTGTGGCAGAGCTGACCGTTTGAAATGCTTTTTGCCCTCATTACCATTACACTTTTTTCCTCCCTTTGCATTAAATACAAATTCATTATAAAAATGTTTTACAAAGCAAGTAATAGGAAACACGTTATACTCACTGTGTTTCTTTCTGTGTGTGAAACAAGCATGGTGCAAATGTGCCCCCCTCTGGTCAGGTAATGGAATGGCTATAGGCATAACACAAATACTGCCATACATGGCCCATTCAATTTTTTATGGCTGATTATCACTGCAAGTAATACCTCTGGGAGAGGATCAGCAAGAAGGGTTCTCTACATTACCTTGTCTCTGTATGTTTTACCTTTTTGGCTTTTATTATCATGATTAGACAGTCAACCTGGCCTTTTACTAAAGTCTATGCCACTCCATTTACTACGATATGTTACTTTACGTTAGGTTCCATTACATTGGCCTACAGTACCACATAGTATTCTACGTCTTGATCGCATTTGACCCGTTTAGAATGATATATTACTTTTGACTGCTTTTGTATGGTATGTTTCGTTTGACTGCTTTAGTGTGATTATGCTATATTAGGTTAGGGATAGTCTTGCGTACCTCAAAAATCCCGTCGTTGTCACATCTCCCTTGGAGGTCTGTAGAATTTTGGATTGCAAAAACATCCCAGCGGTAAGATTTTGATTGGATGTTACATGTCAAGAACCCTCCCCCCACACGCCCGAAGAAGGGGTGCTGTGTGTTATGTGGGTCACTAAATTCCGTCCAGGTAGTGGTTGCCTATGCTAGTTTCAAGTGCTAGTCATCAAGCAATTTACAGTATACTTATTGAAAATTAAAGTGGATTACACTCTGGTGACAAACACACTTTTTTCCTTGTCTCCATTCATCCACATGGCTGCTGGCTGTGCTTTGCTACCACTGAAAATATTGTGTAGGTTGCCCATTATTTTGTGAGGATTTAAATGTTTTAAAAAAACAATGTATTACTGGCTACAGTAGGCCACTTTGTAGGCTATCTCAACTCAGCTGCTAGCTAGCCAGCTAGATAACTTTACACACTGTTTAGCTAAGTTAATGAAATGTAATCAGCTAGCTAGCTAACTTCCTATAAGCTAGCTATCTTGATGTAATCATTGTAAATTATAAACAGTCTCCAAATGTGTAGAAAACAGCCATGGAAGACAGTGAATTTGCAGCTCCAGCTGTCTGCAAAAAATATATATACATATGTATATATACAGCGGGTGAAATAAGTATTGAACACGTCACCATTTTTCTCAGTAAATATATTTCCAAAGGTGCAATTGACATGAAAGTTTCACCAGATGTTGGTAACAACCCAAGTAATCCATCCATACAAAGAAACCAAAACAAATAAGTTCAGAAATTAAGTTATGTGTAATAATGTGAAATGACACAGGGAAAAAGTATTGAACACATGAAGAAAGGGAGGTTCAAAAAGGCATGGAAAGCCAAGACAATAGCTGAAAACTATCAGTAATTAAAAAGCAATCCAGCCCCCTGTCAGTGCAAATTAATATCAGCTGGTTCAGTCCCAACTGATGGACTACAAAAAGGTCTCATTGTCAAGGTGTCACACAAGACACATGTCATGATGGGTAAAAGCAAAGAGCTGTCTCAAGACCTTTGCAACCTAATTGTTGCAAAACATAATGATGGCATTGGTTATAGGCGCATTTCTAAGCTTCTGAATGTTCCAGTGAGCACTGTTGGGGCCATAATACGGAAGTGGAAAGACAATCATTTACCATAAATTTGCCTCGACCAGGTGCTCCTCGTAAATTTGCCCATTCATCCTTCCTTCAATTATGTGAAGTTTGCCAGTACCATTTGTTGAAAAGCAGCCCCACACCATGATGTTCCCACCTCCAAACTTCACTGTTGGTATGGTGTTTTTAGGGTGATGTGCAGTGCCATTTCTCCTCCAAACATGGTGTGTATTATCCAAACAGTTCAATTTTGCTCTCATCTGACCACACTGTATTCTCCCAGTATTTCACTGGCTTTTCCAAATGTTGTGCAGCAAACTTTAAACAAGCTTCAACATGCTTTTTTTTCAGCAATGGAGTCTTGCGTGGTGAGCGTGCATACAGGCCATGGCGGTGGAGTGCATTACTTACTGTTTTCTTTGAGACAACAGTACCTGCTAATTGCAGGTCTTTTTGAAGCTCTCCACAAGTGGTCCTTGGCTCTTCTGATTATTCATTTCACTCCTCTGTCAGAAATCTTGCGAGGAGCACCTGGTCGAGGCAAATTTATGGTGAAATGATTGTCTTTCCACTTCCGTATTATGGCCCCAACAGTGCTCACTGGAACATTCAGAAGCTTAGAAATGCGCCTATAACCAATGTCATCATTATGTTTTGCAACAATTAGATTGTGAAGGTCTTGAGACAGCTCTTTGCTTTTACCCATCATGAGATGTGTCTTGTGTGACACCTTGGCACCACTGAACCAGCTGATATTAATTTGCACTGACAGGGGGCTGGATTGCTTTTGAATTACTGATAGTTTTCAGCTGTTGTCTTGGCTTTCCATGCCTTAATGAACCTCCCTTTCTTCATGTGTTCAATACTGTTTCCCTGTGTCATTTCACATTATTACACATAACTTAATTTCTGAACTTATTTGTTTTGGTTTCTTTGTATGTATGGATTACTTGGGTTGTTACCAACATCTGGTGAAACTTTCATGTCAATAGCACCTTTGGAAATATATTTACTGAGAAAAATGGTGACGTGTTCAATACTTATTTCACCCGCTGTATATATGTTTTATTGTCACATACACCGGATAGGTGCAGTGAAATGTGTTGTTTTAAAGGTTCAGCCATAGTAGTACAGTAAAGGGAGAGTGTACTGGATAGCCTAGGCAGCCGAGATAGATCTGCACAATCGGTTGCCTAGGCTAGCTACTGGACAGGGCAGGTCATTTTGTGGGAGGACATTATGAAAAGATTCTCCAGTTCCAGTACCTACAGGGGAAAACTTTGAGGACAGAGAGATATTAGCAACATAATATTCAGTGCTGTCTAAGTATAATTAAGCAATTCTTTCCCAAGTGGCGCAGCGGTCTAAGGCACTGCATCTCAGTGATAGAGGTGTCACCACAGACACCCTGGTTCGATTCCAGGCTGTATCACAACCGACCGTGATTGGGAGTCCCATAGGGCGGCGCACAATTGGCCCAGCGTTGTCCGAGATTGGCCAGTGTAGGCCGTCATTGTAAATAAGAATTTGTTCTTAACTGACTTTCCTAGTTAAATGAAGGTTAAATAAAATACCTATGTTAGCAATTGTTGTATACAAAAATGCAGTTAAACATCACACACAATGTGTAAACCTATTACAATTGGAGCAGACCAACCCTGCTGGAGGTTTCTGTTTCAGCCCAGCAATAACACACCTTATTCAACTTATCAAATCTAATGAGTTGATAGTCAAGTGTGCTATTGCTGGGCTGAAATAAAGTCTGCTCACCCAGTAGATCAGGGATCAGTGGTGCGAGGTTGGCCACCGCTGATATGGAGTTTTTTTTGTTAATCTGAAACTATGCTTTAGTAATAATAGGCTACTTGTTACTACTCAATTATCTGTTGTTTTTTAGACTAAGATGTCTACTCTTTACATAGGAGTTAGCTTACTTGTACATTTTGAAGTGATAAAGTGTTGCTTCTTTGAAGTGATTAAACTTGTTTTAATTTTTAAACAATTATTCAAAATGAACTAGTGTCTTTGTTGATTAATCACATCACAATCCCGCAATAAAGATGGGAAGTGGTTCTGTCTGTAATGTGTCTGTGTTTCTGTGTTTGTTGTATTCTAAAATGAACATTTCCTATTTGTCTAGTTGTAAAATCTCCAATCTGTTTTATTTGATTGTCACTCTCTCTCTCAGTATAACAGCTATGTAAATCCATTTTGCTTTTTGTCATATGTCATGCAGAATAGTTAAACTCACACAATGTTTACATGTTGACCTATTATGTTCTCAGTTGAAAATGATACCAGTAGACAATGTATACGAGGCAAATCATATTCCAGATTTTGTACATGCCTTTTAAGTGCTGACATATACATGTGTTTAGTGCAAATCCAACCCTTATAATTTAGGTACAGTTTGAAAATAAGGAGACTTTTAAGGAGACTGTTAAGCTGTTAAGCTACAGGAGATGTGCATTACAGGTAACATTTTATGATGTTCATTTTATTTCATTCATCTTAAGCAACCTACTGTCCATACCAAACATAACATATACTAAATAGAGTGGCACGTATTAAAAAATATATATAATACTTTTTGCTCTGAGACCAGTCTGAGACAGTAAGTAAATAGAGAGACCATAGACCGGTTGGTTGTTTAGCAACAAAAACGACTTGTGCGCAACTCTGGTGCAAAACAGACAGGGTTGGCTTAGACTTTTGACAACATGTAAGCTATATTTAGTCTCCAAATGTTTACATTTGCAGAGTTAATAAATACATTTGCAGAATGAACAAATACACACACACACACACACACACACACACACACACACACACACACACACACACACACACACACACACACACACACACACACACACACACACAGGCCCTGAGTGTAGTCTGCTCTGTTCAGATGGAAACACAAGGCTCCATATTCCCTCTTTATAGATTAAGAGTCATCCACTGAGTTGTGCTCTTAAGCCATAAAGTCTTACAACAGAGACGCTGGTGGCTCCAATAGCTCTGTCTGAGAGCATTCAGATCTAATGTGTTATCAGTTCATGGAAACTGCTGGACACGTCACAACACACATTATATAGGCATATAGGCGATTCACTGTAATAGATAGATAGATAGATAGATAGATAGATAGATAGATAGATAGATAGATAGATAGATAGATAGATAGATAGATAGATAGATAGATAGATAGATAGATAGATAGATAGATAGATAGATAGATAGATAGATAGATAGATAGATAGATAGATAGATAGATAGATAGGTACTTTATTGATCCCCGAGGGTGACATTTCTTTGTCAAGCAGCTACAACAAAACACAGGGCAGGTGCAAAATGCCACAACGAAAGTACACAAAAGACAGATACACGGTACATGATACATAGAGCGGCAGTATGAAAAAGTATAGAAATACAAGATATCTGGAGTGCAAAAAGCTATAACAATATGTACACTATACATTGCTGGATGTTGGATGGTTAACTATACTATACAGGTCGATGGCAGATGCATATGATATGAGCGAGGGTAATAATAGTTGACTTAATAGACAGACTGGCTAAATGAACAGGTAAGTGAACATTTTGCATGGTTAAGTTAGCTGTACAGGTAAGTTAGCTGTTAGCTGTACAGGTAAGTATACAGTTATATTTACAGATAAGTGAATACTTGCATGGTTACACAAACTGTACAGGTAAATGACAGGAAGAGATACTTTAATAGCTAGATGTGTGTACGATATAATTTGGGGTAATAATAGTAATTCCCTTAAAATACAGTCCTTAGTGCGCAGGGTTTAATTACAGACAACTGCACGTATTGCACATTCGATATACTAAAAGCAATGAGAAAAGGTGCAACTGACAGGATACTAATATGAATTCCTGAGTGAATGACTACGTAAGTTAGGTCCAAGAATTACTAGCAGTATTGCACGTGATATGATATAACAACTGTACATGAGTATGTATATACAGACCTTCATGAATAAATAGGTCCTGAGTGAATGAGTGCTGACGGACCAGAGTTACTCACGGATGGATGCATAATTGTTAAACTAGGTCCTAGCACCCCAACAGTTCCAGATCTATGTTGCCGACGGCACGGCACCCCGGTGAGGCATTATATAGTCTAATAGCCGCCGGCAGGAAGGACCTCCTGTAGCGCTCTCTGGCACACCGTGGTGGGATCAGTCTGTGACTGAAGGTGCTCCTCTGCGTCATAACCATAGTGTGCAGAGGGTGGGTGACGTTGTCCATGATGGCCATCAGTTTGGCCAGGATCCGTCTCTCCGCCACCTCCTCTAGAGTGTCAAGGCTCATCCCCAGGACAGAGCTAGCCTTCCTGATCAGCTTATTTACCCGAGAAGCATCACCGGCTTTGATGTTTGCTCCCCAGCACACCACTACAAAAAAGATGGCACTGGCCACCATAGACTGGTAGAAGGTATGCAGTAGTTTACTGCACAAATAAAGATAACCCAGCAACCAATTAGAGAAAAGTTGTATTTATCATAACGTGATGAAGTAACAAGAAAAAACTTGAAGTAATTTAGGTGCTCTGCATAAAACACTTATCGAGCTAATGTGCCCCCCTATGGTAGGTTAATGGATCACTTGTAGCTCTGTATTGATACAATTGTCATTAGCTAAATAACTTTATTTATATATACAGTACCAGTCAAAAGTTTGGACACACCTACATTGTAGAATAATAGTGAATACATCAAAACTATGAAATAACAAATATGGAATAATGTAGTAACCAAAAAAAGTGTTAAACAAATCACAATACATTTTATATTTGATGACAGCTTTGAACACTCTTGGCAATCTCTCAACCAGCTTCACCTGGAATGCTTTTCCAACATTCTTGAAGGAGTTCCCACATATGCTGAGCACTTGTTGGCCACTTTTCCTTCACTCTGTGGTCCAACTCATCCCAAACCATCTAATTTGGGTTGAGGTCGGGTGATTGTGGAGGCCAGGTCATCTGATTCAACACTCCATCACTCTCCATCTTGGTAAAGTAGCCCTTACACAGCCTGGAGGTGTGTTGGGTCATTGTCCTGTTGAAAAACAAATGATAGTCCCAAACCAGATGGGATGGCCTATCGCTGCAGAATGCTCTGGTAGCCATGCTGGTTTAGTGTGCCTTGAATTATTAAAAAAAAAACAGACAGTGTCACCAGCAAAGCACCCCCACACCATAACACCTCCTCCTCCATGCTTTACGGTGGGAAATAGACATGGGGAGATCATCCGTTCACCCACACCACGTCTCACAAAGACACAGCGGTTGGAATAAAAAATCTCCAATTTGGACTCCAGACCAAAGGACAAATTTCCACCTGTCTAATGTCCATTGCTCGTGTTTCTTGGTCTAAGCAAGTCTCTTCTTCTTATTGGTGTCCTTTAGTAATGTTTTCTTTGCAGCAATTTGACCATGAAGGCTTAATTCACACAGTCTCCTCTGAACAGTTGATATTGAGATGTGTCTGTTACTTGAACTCTGTGAAGCATTTATTTGGGCTGCAATTTCTGAGGCTGGTAACTCTAATGAACATATCGTCTTTAGCAGAGGTAACTCTGGGTCTTCCATTCCTGTGGCGGTCCTCATGAGAGCCATCATAACACTTAATGGTTTTTGCGACTGCACTTGAAGAAACTTTAAAAGTTCTTGAAAAGTTCCGGATTGACTGACTTTCATGTCTTAAAGTAATGATGGACTGTTGTTTCTCTTTTCTTATTTGAGCTGTTCTTGCCATAATTTGGACTTGGTCTTTTACAAAATAGGGCTATCTTCTGTTTACCACCCCTACCTTGTCACAACACAACTGATTGTCTCAAACGCATTAAGAAGGAATGAAATTCCACAAATTAACTTTTAAGAAAGCACACCTGTTAATTGAAATGCATTCCAGGTGACTACCTCATGAAGCTGGTTGAGAGAATGCCAAGAGTGTGCAAAGCTGTAATCAAGGCAAAGGGTGGCTTTTTGAAGAATCTCAAATATAAAATATATTTAGATTTGTTTAACACTTCTTTGGTTACTACATGATTCCGTATGTGTTATTTCATAGTTTTGATGTCTTCACTATTATTCTACAATGTAGAAAATAGTAAAAATAAAGAAAAACCCTTGAATGAGTATGTGCTCTCTGTCACTTTCAGTTTTCATCACAAATTGCATGATGCTATTGTGGGAAGGTTGATGTCTACCTATGTTATTGTGTGTTTAACGGTTTAGCAATGGTAAAACTTCTGTGCTCTCTGTGCGTTTTTTGATTGTCCAGTAAGGATCTTCCCCAGTACACAACAGATGTTGGCCATTGGCCAAACATTAACATCTGCGTTTCATAACTCCGCCTCCCTGTTCCGATAGAGTCTATTTTGATCAAAGGCTGAAGTGCAGCTGAGCTACACGAGATCATCTTTAATTTAACAGCGCTCCATTAGCAACCTCACCCACAGTGTAGACCTAGTCACTCAAAGTGGACCGTAGACAGGGTTGGGGAGTAACGGATTACATGTAATACGTTACATGTAGGGGATTACAAAAACGGTAACTGTAATCCATTACGATCCCAGCTAAAATATTGACATCAGATTACAGATACTTTTGAAAAATGTGCTGATTACTTTTAAATTCAGAAAGGATGTTTGCGGAAACAAATCTTTGACACTTGTCTGTTTTCTCAATGACATTAAATCAGCATAGAAAAAAGATGATCTAACTTGAATAAATGCTTCGATGTAAGGATGACGTCGATACGGATATAATTTTTTATTGATCTACATTGTGCATTGATGTGAATCACACTGCTGCTCTCTTATTTAGCTATTTGCGCCTTACGGATTGTGGTTGTTGTGGATGGCTGTTCACAAATCTAAATGTTTATTTGAACCCAATAATGGTTGAATTCAAGAAGTTTAAGCTGCCTATCAATCATTGTTTTTTAAACCAGTGGACAGCCAGCAAAAAATGCGCTCTTGCAACAGCTGCATAGTGCGGATCCAAGCCTATGGAATTAAAGTGGGGCTTTTATTGCTCAAACATTTAATAGACTTAAAGGGGCAATCTGTATTTGCTACATCCATTTTTGGATTTATAAATTATATATACAGTACCAGTCAAAGGTTTGGACGCACCTACTAATTCAAGGGTTTTTCTTTATTTTTACTATTTTCTACATTGTAGAATAATAGTGAAGAGATCAAAACGATGAAATATCACATAAGGAATCATGATTTATCCTGCAATAGATGTCGTTCAATTGGTAACATAAATGTTTGTCTTCTTCTAATGCCTGTTAAGGGGAAAGTAATCTAAAAGTAATGGAATGTAATCAGATTACGTTACTGAGTTTGGGTAATCCAAAAATTACGTTACTGATTACAATTTTGGCCAGGTAACTTGTAACTGTAATGGATTACATTTAGAAAGTAACCTACCCAACCGTGACCGTAGATATGTGGATCTTCTTTGTCGGCTTTGGAGGTGTCTATGTTGCTAAGCAGTAATTGGCCGGGGAGCTGAGGAGTCTCCTGAATGGTTCTGTTCAGGCGATGGAATGGAACATAGTCTAACAGAGTCTCCTCTCCCCTTTCCTCTCCTCTCCTCTCTTCTCTGCCCTCTGCTCACATCATAGTAGACATAGAGAGGTTGTAGAAATCGAACACTGACTAGTAGAAATGACCTGAAGTGGTCTTGTATCTGTGAATCTGCACACGTACTGCAGACAGACGGACACACACACAAACACATATACACTCATTATATTGTATGCACCTTAGACCATGTTTTGCATTGCATGTGTTGGCCGCATACTGGAGCCTGTAGGTGCGTCCCATCTCATTGGCAGGAGTAAAAAACAAGATAAAATGGCTGGGTGTGCGAGAGGCATAAATCCAGGAGCCCTGTGACGGATGACCACAGTGCTGCACTATATTATTATATGCAGCAAGGCTTGGGCATCTCGTGCAGAACTCAACTCGATTGCAAAAAAATATATATTTCAAGAGACCACCTGTATTGAATAGAATAAATGACTGTGTTATCAGGATTTTCTATTAATTCTGTTATTTTTATCCAGGAAATACAAATAAAAGGGACGCCTGAAGGGAATCTTGTTTTATATGCTAAGAGAGAAGGGCAACAAGCAGTGCAGCTGAGCGGCAGCAGCAATATGACACACTGGTTTTTATGGCATGGAGCAAAGAGATTTTATGGCATGGAGAAAAGAGATCCATACCTCAGCCAAAGTTCCACCCTTTAAGCTGTTGTGGTTGATCTCTATCAGAAGAGGGAATAGTGCATGGTATATCAGAGAGAGAGAGAGAGAGAGGGAGGAGAGAGAGAGAGAGAGAGAGAGAGAGAGAGAGAGAGAGAGAGAGAGATGTGGCAACACATTCACAGACACTGACACACACACCGACACACACAACTGTCTCACATACAGTACATTCACGCAGGAGCACAGGCATAGCCGTCACTCTCTCTGTGGAATCGCCGGTGGCAGACAGTTTGTGCCAAGATGCCCTTTTCTGACTGGCTCCTGGTTGGCACTCTTCTGGCACTTGGAGGTAAAAGTTTAGTTCTAACTTCATGTGATGATTGATGTATCCATATTAATATGTGCACAGTGCATGATTTCTGCGCAAAAGGCTATGCAAGAGGCTCTTACTTGGTAAAGGCTACATTAGAATTTGCCATCTGCTGTTTGTGTCATGCTTGTTGGATTATTCATTGGAATATCTTTGCATGGAATTTGCCTGAGAACGAATCTAATGAGAATAACAGTCTTATCAATGATTATGCATTCTGACATGTTGTTTATAAGTCAATCTTTTGATTGCTTCTATTGTCTTGTTTGAGAGTAGTATAGTGTTGCACTGTGATTTTATGAAAGTTATTATTGTACACGATTTGGCTGGCTGCTCTCTTCTTCTCTACAATTGGTAATTTTCTCACCATTGCATTTAGTCCTCATTTGCCCCTGGATGAAGTTACATAGATTTTTGGGGACAAATCCCAACGCTTATTGTAATGTCTGATACAATCAGAGAACAACAGTAGTCAACATTGATCTAGGAATGTGCTTACACAGCAGTATTTATTGTCACTTTCCAAGGTCTTTTCCTCATGAGTTTTTTCCAATTTCAGGAAGCTGGGATGTCATTAGTGCGGATGGTGGGTCTGAGAGGAACTGTTCTACAATCCCGCCGGTATGATGATCTAGCCCAGATTTAGTGCTGTTACACCATGTGTCCTTGTATACCATGTCCGTTCTGGGGACTCAAATAAGTGTGCAGTGAAAGATTGTCAGGTTAGTGAATATGTAATCAGGTCAGACACAGAGTATACAACCCTGCTTTTACAAGTCTAAGGTTCACACGTTGGCATAATTAGCCTGGGCTCATATTTATAAAGAGACTGAGATTTAGAATCAGGTCCCCCCCTGTCAATATCATTTGATTAATTATTATTTATTATCGAAAAGGGAAAAACTTATCCTAGATCAACACTTTTATTCTGAAACGCTTTATGAATACGGGCCAAGAAATCTACACTAAATATCACTCTATTTCACTTTTGTTTTACTTCACTCATTCAGTCTGGACAAATATTGGGGAACTTGAGTTTGGATTCAAGGAAACTCGCTATTTTGAGAAGTCCACCCATTGTGACTATGACTATCACGTTAATCATGCATTCATGTAAATAGGCGCTTCACATATAGATTTTAAGGTTGGAATTCAGCCCTTTGACCCTCTCTACTGTTTGTTCCAGTACCTGCCCCCCACCGTGGTCAACACTACCATACGTCTGCAGGCCTTGAGGGAGGCTATGAGTTCCCTCAATGTCTCTGCCTATATCATCCCTGGGACAGACGCTCACTTGGTAGGAGTGTTTGGGTGTACGCATGTGTGCGCGCATGGTGACCTAGTGTGTGTGTATGCGTTGTGTGCTGACAACATGTGTATCTCCTACAGAGTGAGTACATCGCCCCACGTGATGCACGGATGGCCTTTATGACGGGCTTCACAGGCTCTGCAGGTAGGTCTCTCTATTTCCTTTCCTCCCTTCTTTTTTTCCTCCTCTCCTTTCCTACTTTTCCTCCTCTCAGTTCTAAAATACCACACTCCCTTCCTCTCCTCCTGTCTCAGTTTCAGTTCTTCCCATTCATCTCACCTTTCTACTCAGTTCATTTCTCACCCCTCCTCTTCCTCTCCCCTTCTCCTCCTTATCCTCTCCTACGTCCTAGTCCCACAGTCATTCCACTCCGCTGTCCTCCTCTCCTCCTACCCTCTCTTCCACTCCATCTTCACTGCTTCTCCTTCTCACATCCATAGAGCCATTAATGAGTGACAGATGAGCTTCCATAGAACGATCAGCCTGGTCTCATAGACTAGACGTAACATAGTAAACTCAAATCCATACACTGAAATTAGTATGATATGTTACATTTGGTATGGTTACATAAGACAGAAGGTTACTTAAGGCAAAAATGAAAGAAGGGTGGTGGGTCGGGTGGATAGGTGGGTGTATAACGTGAACTTCTAGCAACACAAAGGTTGTGTCTTTGAATCTAATCACGAACAACTTGAGCAACTTAGCAACTTTGCAACTACTTACAATGTTAGCTAACCCTTTAACCTAACTCCTAACCTTAATCCTAACCTTAACCCATAGCCTAGCTAACATTAGCAACCTAGCTAACGTTAGCTTTAGCTACCTTGCTCACATTAGTGACAACAAATTCGTAACATATCATACGAATTGTAAGTCGTAAAATATTAAGTGAAATGGATGATGGACATCCACAAATTAATACATACCATTCTAAATGGAGGGAGACGGAATTACGTAAACTATGTTAAGTCTACCCTTGAGTCCAGGTTGGACAGATTGATGGGGAGATCTATTCCTGGACTATGCACTGACATAAACGGATGATCAATGTCATTTCTGTACTAGATCTCAGGCAGATGAATAGATAATTCCAAGCACAGTTAGTATTTTATAGTATTTTTTTTATTTTTTATCTGGCAGATGTTCAGATTAGTCTAAGTCTGGCAGTTTGCGATATATAAATAGAGGTCAACACCACTATTACAAAGCTGTTATGATTGTGTAATGAAAATGCTTTGAATGATTTGGTACATTTTGTGATCATTAGTACTGTTGTACGTCCCTATGGTATTCACTTTTCATATAAGTTGTCTATGCATAAAAAGTACACTTAACTCTGACATGACCACACAACCATACATCATTCAAACTGATCACAACCCTCCATGATGTGTAATGTAACCCTCCCTCCCCAGGCACAGCAGTGGTGACCCTGAACAAGGCGGTCCTCTGGACAGACAGTCGCTACTGGGTCCAGGCTGAACGCCAAATGGACTGCAACTGGGAGCTGGAGAGAGATGGTAAGATGATTTGATTTGATTTATCAGGATCCCCATTGGCCGATGCCAATGGTGACAGTTAGTCTGACTGGGGTCCTACATATAACAGAAAATATATTACAGACAAAAGACTTTAGAATTTACATACATTTAAAAACATTTTCATCTAATTTAGTTTGTGTGTGTAGTTTGTGTGCATGAGACTATTGCAAAGAAGAGACTAGAGCTGCAGACTTTGTTGACTAGACTAGAGCTGCAGACTGTGTTGACTAGACTAGAGCTGCAGACTGTGTTGACTAGACTAGAGCTGCAGACTGTGTTGACTAGACTAGAGCTGCAGACCGTGTTGACTAGACTAGAGCTGCAGACCGTGTTGACTAGACTAGAGCTGCAGACCGTGTTGCCTAGACTAGAGCTGCAGACTGTGCTGACTAGACTAGAGCTGCAGACTGTGTTGACTAGACTAGAGCTGCAGACCGTGTTGACTAGACTAGAGCTGCAGACCGTGTTGACTAGACTAGAGACTGTGTTGACTAGACTAGAGCTGCAGACCGTGTTGACTAGACTAGAGCTGCAGACCGTGTTGACTAGACTAGATCTGCAGACCGTGTTGACTAGACTAGAGCTGCAGACCGTGTTGACTAGACTAGATCTGCAGACTGTGTTGCTTTCCTGCCTGCCTCCTCCTCTCATTTCAAATCCCCATCTCTATCTGAATGAAATTACAAAGGAGAAAGGAATTACACTCAAACACACACAAAAAAAGTGCACAGTTTTAGGCATGCAAGCCATCAATTAATCAATCAAATGTATTTTATAAAGCCCTTTTTACATCATCAGCAGCACAAAGTTCTTTACAGAAACTATACCCAGCCTACAACTCAAAGAGCAAGCAAGCAATGCAGACCTGACAGGTGTGGCATATCAAGAAGCTGATTAAACAGCATGATCATTACACAGGTGCACCTTGTGCTAGGGACAATAAAAGGCCACTCTAAAATGTGCAGTTTTATCACACAACACAATGCCACAGATGTCTCTGAGGTTTGGGGCGTGTGCAATTGGCATGCTGACTACAGGAATGTCAACCCAAGCTTTTGCCAGAGAATCTATTGTTAATTTCTTTACCATAAGTTGCCTCCAACAACGTTTTAGAGAATTTGCCAGTATGTCCAACCGGCCTCACAACCGTAGACCACGTGTAAATACGCCAGCCCAGGACCTCCACATCCGGCTTCTTCTCCTGCG
This sequence comes from Thymallus thymallus, assembly GCA_023634145.1. Taxonomy (NCBI): domain Eukaryota; kingdom Metazoa; phylum Chordata; class Actinopteri; order Salmoniformes; family Salmonidae; genus Thymallus; species Thymallus thymallus. The sequence goes on along the minus strand of CM042384.1, from coordinate 11,543,315 downwards.
GGATTGTCAGAGTGGGTGTTGAGGAGTATTTATGTCTGTAATAAATCTATTTTGTTTGGAAAACTCATTATGATTGGCTGGGCCTGGAAAAACTCATTCTGATTGGCTATGCCCTCCCAGGCCCACCCATGGCTGCGCCCCTGCCCAGTCATGTGAAATCCATAGATTAGGGTCTAATGAATTCATTTCAATTGACTGATTTCCCTATATGAACTGTAACTCAGCAAAATATTTGAAATTGTTGCATGTTGCGTTTATTTTATTTTTTTCAGTATATTATTATAATAGAGCTAGAATATAGGTAACCTTAAACAAATACATTGTCGATGCTCACAAGGAAGATGACTGTTGTGACAATGTTTCCTCAAACAGATTTCTCCCACCAGGCACAACAACAGATACCGTATCTTTCTTCACAGTGGAATTTACATTTATTGTGACTTGTTTGTTAGCTGAATATCAATGTTTGTAGAAACTTTTGCTGAATATAAAGTTTAAAGTTCAATACGTTTTAAATCTGCATAAAACTTTTACACATTTAATTTCTCTTCATTAGTTAATTGATCATACTTGATGTTCTGAAATCATTCAAAATGTGGAGAATAAATGTCTGGTCTGTCCTATTATTGTTTCTGCTCCACAGTGTCCATTAGCAGTATAACTGACTGGCTAATTCGTGAGGTTTCGGACACTGACGACATTGGCTTTGACCCCTTCCTCTTCTCCATCCGTAAGGCAGCCCATAAAGATCCATGTCACTCTTGACAGACTATGGCACTTTGGTTTAGCATCAATAAAGACATCAACCCAAACCTTATGGAAAATATTAAAAGGGCATTTTAATTAAGACTAACAAAACCAGTTGCTCTACAGTAGTGACCATTCGCCTAATATCGATAATTTGAAACAAGTATTAATGTACTATCTAATACAGTGCATTCGGAAAGTATTCAGACCACTTGACTTCTTCCACATCTTGTTACTTTACAGCCTTATTCTAAAATGTATTAAATTGTTTATTTTCTCATCAATCTGCACACAATACCTTATACAGACAAAGCAAAAACCTTTGTAAATGTATAAAAAATAATGAACTGAAACATCACATTTATTATTCAAACTATTTACGCTGTACTTTGACAGCGATTACAGCTTTGAGTCTTCTTGGGTATGACGCTACAAGCTTGGCACACCTGTATGTTCTTGGGGACCTTCAATGCTGCATAAATGTTTTGGTACTCTTCCCCAGATCTGTGCCTCAACAAAATCCTGTCTCGGAGCTCTACGGACAATTCCTTCGACCTCATAGCTTGGTTTTTCCTCTGACATGCGCTGCCAACTGTGGGACCTTTCCAACTTATGTCCAATCAATTGAATTTACCATAATCAAGGATGATCAGTAGAAACAGGATGCACCTGAACTCAATTTCGAGTCTCATAGCAAAAGGGTCTGAATACTTATGTCAATATTTCTGTTTTATATTTTTAATACATTTTCAAAACTTTCGAAAAGCCTGTTTTGTCATTATGGGGTATTGTGTGTAGATTGATGAGGAAAAACATGTATCTAATCAATTTTAGAATAAGGCTGAAACGTTACAAAATGTGGAAAAAGGGAAGGGGTCTGAATACTTTCCGAATGAGCTGTATATGCCACTGTATATATTACTTAGCAGATGCTTTTATCCAAAACGGCTTAAAGTACAGTGAGTGCATATGCTGTGTATGTGATCACTGTACTACCGTATAATTGTTGTCTTTTTCCCCCCATAGAAACCTATGAGTCCTACAGCTACAACCTAGTTCCAGCCAAGATAATGCTGAAGTCCTTCCCTGACAACCTGGTGGACAGAGTGTGGACAGACAGACCCCCCATCCCTCCTGATAACCTCATCCGCCTGCCCGATAGAGTCGTAGGTGTGTGTGTGTGTGTGCCAGTGTCTATCCGTGTGTGTGCGTGCATGCATGCATGCGTTTGGTGAGTGTGTGAGTGAGCGAATAAGTTACTGTGCAGTTCCCTTATCTCTGGGCAAGTCAGAACCGTAGGATAAATAAAGGGGGCATAAAAGCAGACAATGAAAGCTCTTACAATATACATTTTTGGACTCGTGTTGTTGTGCTGTGCTCACTTGAACAGGAAGGTGGCGCGGAGGTCCTTCGTGGTCAAATTTTGTCATCAAAGTCTGGCATTCTCTGGATTTATAGTGCTTTCAAAACAACTTGGAACTCTGTAAAAAACAAGGTCAAATCATGATGACGTCATTGATGTTCAGGTCGTAGCTCTATAAAGAGGCCCAAGTTCACAACTTAAAATTCCGAGTTGGATGACCATTCAAAACGTATTTTCCCAGTCAGAGCAAATTTTTTCCCGACTTCCCAGTTGTTTTGAACTCACTGAAGTCAAGTTTTTGCAGTTCTGAGTTAACAGTTTTGAGTGCGGCACAAATCATGCTTCATTGAGAGCTTGGCCAATGTTGAAGGTTTATCATTTTAAATTTGGAAAAACCCTTAATCCCAGATTTGGGACCACACAACAACTCCACTGAATAGCAGGCTAGTGATTGCTTTGCAATGCTTGCAGTTAGCCACTGATTCTTTCCAAACCACTCATTGTTGAATTTGCGATTTCCAACTTGTTGTGTAATGCTTATGTCCAATGGCCAATGAGCACCTATACGTTTTATCTATAATTTCTCTTCATTATTTCTCTACATATGACAAGGATTAGATTGTCGACTTCATTCATGATGATGACTGCTAGCTAAGATTGTGAAAATATGATGTTGACATGATCAGTCCAATCAAAACTACTGTAGATATAACACGATTTGATGTAATTTTATCTGTTGCCAATAAGCCTTCTTGGATGGGCACTTCTAATGTAACTCTATGGTAGCACCCAATGGGCTTGAAATTTGGAGCTCTACCCTTAGACTTGGCAGTGACGTACTGTCCCCAGGAGTGACAGAACATGCAGCTAGAGAACATTACCAACACCTACTCTCCGTATTTTCACCACAGAAAGCATTGAGCTAGGCTTAAACACATTTTTTAATTGTTTGCAAACTGATATGTGACACGTATTAATGCCAAAATAACATGCAAAACAGGAAAGCTAAAAATGTGGGACTCAAAACAGGTGTTGGTGGGTGTTTCAGGGCTCTATCAAAAGCCAAGACTGCACACCCAGGAGCTCTCCAGATGGAGGGTCAACATGTGGCAAACAGTGCAGTTCTATGTGGGGGGCTTAGTGCCTTGATCAAGGGCACAATCGCAGGAGGTGGTGGGTCTACACTGGATCAGACACAGCAGCTTTCCAGTGTCAAAAATGCTTACTTTTTCATGTAGGCTATAATAATAGTCATGAAAAGTTGGTAGAAAGTCATGGGGAAGTCATGGAAAATGTGTATAAACTGTTAACAGTGAATAATCAAAGGGCTCTATAGCATAATGTCATTTATGAATTTCGGTGAACATAGTCTACTGGATCGACAGCTCCTGCACTTATTCCATCCCAAGTCATGCACTGCAACAGGGGAAAGCCAGAAAAAAATGACATATTACAACCTATGTGTTGTGAGAATTGCATTGTTTGCTCTATAACCTGTTAGTTCGTATGCCTTGACACCGTGATATATAGGCCTAAGGCCGAGACAATAAGACACAGTGGCAGAATAAATCCAACCACACCTTTGTTTAATCACAAAACTGGAGAGCAACATCTGTCCATAAAGCATATTGCATGTGACAAACATTTACATGACCTAGAGCATGGTCAAGCAAGTTAATGTTTCGAACATTTTTGGACTACTGAACACCTATTGATTTAGAACCACGGAGAGTTACTGCAAGTCGCAAAGAAAACAGGAGCTGCTTCAACATTTCAACATCATCAAATCACCTATGTTTAATCTAATGCAGTGACAACTAAAAGATAACAAAAACGATTTAGTAAAGCTAAAAATCAACGTAAAGCTAAATATGATGTGGCTGTCCATGGTTCTGATTTATGTGTGTGTGTGTGTGTGTGTGTGTGTGTGTGTGTGTGTGTGTGTGTGTGTGTGTGTGTGTGTGTGTGTGTGTGTGTGTGTGTGTGTGTGTGTGTGTGTGTGTGTGTGTGTGTGTGTGTTCGTTTGTGCAAGTAGAAAAAATATGTTGACTCTGAAATACCAATGCCATCATCCTCTCTTTCATGTTGACAAAACGGTCTATGACTCTGTCATACAGTACACGCTTTTATTTTTTGTTGTCCTAGGCTACCTGGCTAAAATGCTTGCTCGCTAGCCTAATCATTGCCCAGTATCAAGAAATAAGTAAAACCACAAGTCCAAATCCCTATCTCCATCTATGGCTAATTTAGGAAAGGAACAATTTTAGCTAGCTAGCTAGCCACCAAAGGACAACAACACAAAGAGATGCAACAATTCAATTTTTTTCTGTCAATGACGTATTGCTCTTGAAGTGATGTGATTGGAGTGAAGCCAAATCTAAATTGGCTTCCCTTGACACTTTTTATAGGTGCACCAGGACCATTCAAAGTTGAGCTTGCTCAGTTTAGCTCAACGCTGATTGGCTATTATTTTATACTTTTTTTTACCAATGCAGGCTCGCTGGCTTCCTTTGCATTCAATGCTACAGGCGGCCACAATGTCATACTATTTTTGACCTGACAGCATCAGATAGATGGCCTACACATACAGAGACAGAGGGGCACTGTTTCGCTCGCTCGGATGCTTCCTCCAGTGATACATTCAGCCTCTTAAGAATTGAAGGAAAATTATGAAACACAGAGTTTGTTGGCTTCCCTTGGCATCCATGAATACACTCCACTGTTAGACAGTAAGTAAATGGAGGGATCATAAAACTAATGGCCATTTTGGTGACCCAGAGTCTGTTTGTGATTTCTCCTCTGGCGCCGACACACACACCCGTTTGACAGAGAGGACCTGGCAGATGAAAGTGGAACACATACGGACTCAGATGACAAACAATCCTTACAAGCCCACAGCGGTCCTGCTCTCTGCTCTTGATGAGACTGCCTGTAAGAACGTCAAACCTGGAAACTCCACATTCATATTCATTCACTTAACATTTAATTATTTGAAGTCTTCAAGTAAGTCTTCTTATCTGCTCTGTTTCAGGGCTGTTTAATCTGCGTGGTAATGATGTCCCCTACAACCCCTTCTTCTACTCCTACACACTACTGACCTTGAATGAGATCTGGTGAGTCTGAAGTCCTTTTCCTCATAGAAAATGCCCCTTGTGTACCATAAAAGTTGTTCATGAGTCTATCGGTCTGTCGGTCTGTTTGTCTCTCCCTCTCAGGTTGTTTGTACACAAAGACAGAGTGACAGAGGACTTGAAGTTATACCTGAACTCCACTTGTTACCTGGCCCACTGTGTGCAGTTGTTAGAATATGACCAAGTGCGGACAATGCTGAATAACTACATGAACAGACTTCATGTGAAAGTGTGGATCGGAACAGAGTACACCAACTATGCCCTGTACGAGCTCATCACTCCAGAGGTGAGGACAGGGGTGGGATATAATCTATAATTAAACCCCTCAGTGACTGGGAATGGTCCATTCAATGTGTGGTAGATTTATTTATCACGCCTCCCTACACTTTACTGTAGAAGAAAGTTGTTGTTGTTGTGTTGCATTTCGTGTACATGAGTATGAACGGAGAGCATGTAGACCATATCTCTCTACCCCTCTGTTTTAGGAGAAGTTACTGACCAGTGCCTACTCTCCGGTGCTGACCACTAAAGCGGTGAAGGACGACACAGAGCAACGCATCCTGAGAGACGCTCATGTATGTGATACACACGTCATTCAAAATCCTATTTTCCCTAACCCCTAACCATAACCCTTAACCCTAACCTTAACCCCAAACCCTAAACCTAACCTTTAACCCTAAAATAGCATTTTAACAAATTCAATTCAATTTTCAAAACTATTCTTGTTTCCCTGCCTTGTCAGGACATTCTGGTGACTTGTCAGGACATTATGATCCTGATAAGGTAGGAAAACATATACGCACTAGCATGCATACACACACACACACGCGCGCGCACACACACACACACACACACACACACACACACACACACACACACACACACACACACACACACACACACACACACACACACACACACACACACACACACACACACACACACACACACACACACACACACACACACACACACACACACACACACACACACACACACACACACACACACACACACACACACACACACACACACACACACACATACACGCACACACACAGCTAAAAACACAATATTCCCTCTCTTTATTGAGTTGTCCTTTTATTAAGCCATAAAGTCTCACAACAGAGACGCCAGTGGCTCAAATAGCTCTGTCTGAGAGCATTCAGATCCAATGTGTTATCAGTTCATCTCGACAAGCCATACTGGGCTTGTTATATTGGAGGCAAGATTGCATAAGTTAGCATTAGTGCTTTCAATACCCTTCATGGGATATCCTGTCTAAGATACCCAGATTTTCTGTCTTCTATCCATTACCATGAAAGTAAGTTTTTATGATTGGCATCAATAAAACCCTTACGTTTATGGTTCTTCTCAGGGTGTGTTATTATAAATTCATGGCAGTCAGCTAATGGGGATCCAAATAAAGATACAGATATGTGTGTGGCAGGAAGATATGACAGACTGTTGTCACGGCATTTACATTTAATTTGGGTCATAATGTCAAGTTGTTTGTATTTAAAAAAATGTTAATATATTTTTTTACCTTTATTTAACTAGGCAAGTCAGTTTAGAACAAATTCTTATTTACAATGACGGCCTACCAAAAGGCAAAAGGCCTCCTGCGGGGACGGGGGCTGGTATTACATTTTTTTTTTTTATATATTAAAAAAATATATATAAATATAGGACAAAACACACATCACGAGAAGAGGGACAACACAACACTACATAAAGAGAGACCTAAGACAACAACACAGCATGGTAGCAACACAACATAAAAACAACATGGTAGCAACACAACATGGTATCAGCACAAAACAGGGTACAAACATTCATCAAAGGGCAAGAAGGTAGAGATGACAATACATCACGCAAAGCAACCACAACTGTCAGTAAGAGTGTCCATGAGGGAGTCTTTGGATTAAGAGATTTGTTGCAGCTCGTTCCAGTCGCTAGCTGCAGCGAACTGAAAATACGTGACTCTGGATGGAAGTTGTCCTTTGAATCAGATCTAGTAATCAGCATACACACCCTAACCTCAACCATTACACACCCTAACATCAACCATTACACACCCTAGATAGATAGATAGATAGATAGATAGATAGATAGATAGATAGATAGATAGATAGATAGATAGATAGATAGATAGATAGATAGATAGATAGATAGATAGATAGATAGATAGATAGATAGATAGATAGATAGATAGATAGATAGTGCAAAAAATATATAAAAATACATTGCATAGTATGGGTGGTTGGCTGAATATGTACACTATACATTGGTGGATGGTGCATGGTCAACTATACTATACAGTTCGATGGCAGAGAAATACTTCAATAGCTAAAAGTGCGTATGATATGTGTGAGGGTAATAATAGTTTACTTAATAGACATACTGGGTAAATGAACAGGTAACTGAATATTTTGCATGGTTAAATTAACTGTACAGGTAAATATACAGTTAAATGTACAGGTAAGTTAATATTTGCATGGTTACATTAACTGTACAAGTAAATGACAGGAAGAGATACTTAAATAGCTAAATGTGTTTATGATATAATTTAGGGTAATAATAGTAATTCCCTTAAAATACAGTCCTTAGTGCGCAGGGTTTAATTACAGATAAATGCACCTATTGCATATTCGATATACTAAAAGCAATGAAAAAAGATAGATACAACTGACAGGATACTAATATGCATTCCTGAGTGAATGACTATGTAAGTTAAGTCCAAGAATTACTTGCAATATTGCACGTGATATGATATAACAACTGTACATGAGTATGTATATACAGACCTGAATGAATAAATAAGTCTTGAGTGAATGAGTGATTACAGACCAGAGTTACTCACGGATGGATGCATAATTGTTAAACTAGGTCCTAACACCCCAACAGTTCCAGGTCTATGTTGCCGACGGCACAGCACCCCGGTGAGGCATTAAATAGTCTAATAGCCGCCGGCAGGAAGAACCTCCTGTAGCGCTCTCTGGCACACTGTGGTGGGATCAGTCTGTGGCTGAAGGTGCTCCTCTGCGTCATAACCATGGCATGCAGAGGGTGGGTGACGTTGTCCATGATGGCCAGCAGTTTGGCCAGGATCTGTCTCTCCGCCACCTGCTCTAGAGTGTCAAGGCTAATCCCCAGAACAGAGCTAGCCTTCCTGATCAGCTTATTTACCCGAGAAGCATCACCGGCTTTTATGTTGGCGCCCCAGCACACCACTGCAAAAAAGATGGCAACACAGACTGGTAGAAGGTATGCAGTACCTTGTGTGGTCTGATTGTCCTCTCTTGCTCTCCATAGGTGAGGGATGCTGTGGCAGTCATACAGCTACTGATGTGGCTGGAAAAAGTTGTACCAGAGGGGAAAGAGACCGAGATGACAGCAGCATATTATGTCAATGAGTGTCGTAGGTGGGGAGAAGACACACACACATGCATATGTGCACACACACGCACGCACTTAAGCACACACAAACTTAATCGCTAACACTATCTTTGACACTTTACAGCAAGCAGAAGGACAGCAGGGGGCCAAGCTTTGAAACCATATCTGCGAGTGGGCCCAATGCTGCTCTGGCCCACTATAGGTATCTAGAACTTTCTTTTCCACCTTGTCTCCTAATGTTTTTGCTTAGTATCTGCCTCACTGTACCACTAACTCTATTGTTTTTTCACAAACTTTGTATTCTAGCCCTTCTAATGCAACTAGCAGAAAGCTTACTGTTGATGAGATGTACCTGGTGGACTCTGGTGGCCAGTATCTGTGAGTAGAGAAGCTTTCTCACTATAGCTGAGAATGTAGTTAGAATCACCATAGAATTACAAATAACACATTAGATTAGTAATTTAATAGAATCTCTATGGTAATCACTTGCATTTTATTCTTCAGTTATTATCCATATTGATTAAAATGTGAGCCATGACTTGTGTTCTTGTGACCCATAGAGATGGGACCACTGACATCACACGAACTGTTCACTGGGGGACCCCCACCGACATGCAGAAGGTACAGGTGGCCCTATGGGGCTAAGTAGCTTTATATATACCAAAGATGGGTAACTTTGATGGGGTTGGGGGGCCACAAAAAATCTGAACTCATCATGAGGGGCCGCAGTGGCTCACGGATGTGCGTACCCACATCCATACACACAAGTGCAGTCAGAGCCGGCCCTAGCCTTTTGGGGTCCGTAAGTGAATATGTATTACCTCTGTCAACTGAATATGTCGATATATACCTTTATACCTGATATATACCTTTATGTAGCCTATAGTCATTTCATAAATCTATTCTCGTAATTTAAAAACAATTATCTGATCAACACCGTTCTCTCACACCAAAGGAGGCCTTCACTCGTGTGCTCATGGGAAATATTGAGATCTCTCGAACCATCTTCCCCTCAGGGACAAGAGGTGAGTGCAATGCAATGTGCAACTGCACAGAAGCAGATGCTCATTCACGTCACACTGTCAGAGGTTACTACTGGTGGATATACAGTATAAAAGCATACAAGTCATATTCTATACAACCACAAGAGGGCCCTCTTTTTTCACTAGTCCCCTAGCAAGGTGATTTTGTGCTTGATTTACACAAAGTACATTGGGTCTGTCTGAGGCCCTGTTTGTTGAATACTTTGAAAATTCATATTTCCTTCTTTGAAATCGCTGATCTGACATGACTCTATTTGTGAAACCTTTACTTTCACGGTTTTCCTAAATCAAAAGAGGAAGAAAAAATACATGTTTTAAAGTATGCCAACAAGAAGTGGTTGTAAAGGCTTGAAGGATGTTTGACACCAGGGCACATAACGCTTTTGTTTATCAACAGGTGTAAACATGGAGATGCTGGGGCGCCGGGCATTGTGGGAAGTAGGCCTGAACTACGGCCACGGAACGGGTCACGGAGTGGGAAACTACTTTGGCGTCCATGAGTGTATAATTGCTTTGCTCATTGTTGATTTAGTATCGTTTTATGATACTGATATTCAGAATTGTTATGATTTCATTGTAGTCAACGTCCAGGTGACATGAAAGAAATGTGTCCATCACACTGTATTACTATCTCTCAATGCAAAAAAAAAATCTTTGAATACACTATTGAAAATGACGGAAGGAAATGAATGTAGCTGTACAGTATGTGACCATAGATGTTTGGATTTTACTTGTCTTATTCTATCACAGGGCCTGTTGGCTTTCAGAGCAATAACATTCCATTCCGGGAAGGCATGTTCACGTCTATAGGTAAGATCTTACCTAATCAAATTTGTGTCCTTATCTTGAATTACAGTTTTTTACAATCACTTTGCTACTATTTTCAGAACCTTGATGTCATTTTTCAAAACTCTAGACACAAAACTCAAAACGGTTATCACTTGTAACACAGGCTGTCTAATGTTCAAAACATTGCATTGTGCATTCACATCTTTAAAGAAATCTTGCACTTGCACAATCATTGGTTCAAAAAACTAATTTACTGTGAAATACCATTGAAACATAACTATAGATCACCCACACACAAGCAACCGATAGTTTCACTGTGTCATTGTTCGTACAATCATTAAATATTGTAGAACAAAATAGGTGATACAGGTTTCATTATGGTACTACATGTACAGTAAATACATCTCTGTAAAAGTACTGCAGTGGTAGAGAGAATACTACAGACACAGTGGAATCATTGAACAAAGTTTGTAATATATTGATGCAAAACACTACAGTACAATCACAACATAGGTTTATTTGAATCAAAGCAAAAATAATTAGCTATGAAATAGAAAAGAAAAGACAGTACTGTAAAACATCAAATGCAGTGTTCCTCAACTTGCTTGCTTGTACTGTAAGAAACAAAACAGGAGTGATTACTGTACTTCTACATTGTCATCAACTCTGTGTTGTGGATTTGGCCACAGGTTCTCATCTACATCACAATGGATGTTTTCATTAGCCAAAAAAATAAATTAGGAAAAAACCTTCGGGCATGGCGAATCCAGGCCTGACACTGGTCTGCTGTGATGTCATTGCAGGCGTCATCCATGGCCTCGAGAAAAGTGACTTGTTCATGAGGGTGCCTATCATGAACCTTCCATCTCCATGCGGAGAAAAATTCCTCAATCGGGTTAAGGAAGGGAGAGGATGGGGGTAAATACAGGGTGGTAAATTGTGCATGGGCCTGAAACCATACTTGCACCACATGAGCATGATGGAACCTGACATTGTCCCACACAATGACATAGGTCACACCTTCAGCTCTACAAACCTGATCGAGCTCATCAAGAAAGGTGACAAGGAGAGCTGCATTATATGGTCCAATATGAGGTCTGCGTCCCACCACACCATCTTCTGATATAGCCGCACACATGGTAATGTTGGCCCCACGTTGTCCAGGTACTTGGATGGTTGCCGGCTGGCCAATGAAATTCCGACCTCTCCTCCTTGTCTTGGCCAGATTAAAACCTGCCTCATCCAAATATATGAATTTATGATGGTCGTCATCAGCATCCAGCTCCATCACCCTCTAAAAATACATTTTGGAAAGAGATTTAGAGATTACTGTACAATGTAGAATTTTTGGGAATGTTTTTACAGCCATCTTGAAACTGAACTTACCTGAACATACTCAGTCCTCATTTGCTTCACTCTGTCTGCATTTCTTTCGAAAGGCACACGGTATAGTTGTTTTATAGATACCTGGTGCCTTTTCAGTATGCGTGCAATAGTCGGCAAACTTATGGATCCCACATTGTTGAACATGTCTTCATTGTCCAAGATATGCTGGCGAATTTCTGTAAGGCGAATATCATTTCTGGCCCGAACCAAATCGACCACAGCCTGCTCTTGTTGGTCAGTTAGAATTTTGCCTCTGCCTCCACTATTTGGCCTGGTCACAATTCTACAGGGAACATTAGAGTAAGAAGACACTTGGTCACATCACCTATTCTGTGATACACATTGGTATGCAGTCATTTGACAATTGAGAGTAGCATAATGTTTAGTGCATGCTGATAACTTACCGGTTCTCATTGCGGAAGGTTCTGATTATTGAGGCCATGGTTGACCTTCTGAGGTTTGGTTGTATCATTGTAGCCGCCTCAGTCATTGTCATGCCATGATTTATGACATGGTCTACAACTATTGCCCGAATTTCATTGGACACTATGCTGTTGCTGCCGCTGTCTTGGTCCGTGGCCTTGTCCTCTACCACGTTCCCTCACACCTCTCAAACGAGGCCCACGACCACCTCTCAGAAGGGGTGCCTGTCCCCTGCCATTCCTTTGACCAACACGTCTTCCTCGTCTTCCTCCCACCACTACTTGACCTCCATTGTGACCTGGATCACCTGTTGACTCCATGTTACGTATCACTAGGCTCTTGCAATTGGATCCCAATCAACTCTTTATATACTCATTCCACAATGTGCACTCAATCATCAGTAACGAGTTGGCAGAATTGGACAAGCAATTACAAGGGCCTGCATCTATACAGTGCAGTACTGTCAATACTGTAAATAGTCTGAAAAGGTGGTACAGTATTTGGGACCATAGACACAGTGTCTGATGATAGATAGATAGATAGATAGATAGATAGATAGATAGATAGATAGATAGATAGATAGATAGATAGATAGATAGATAGATAGATAGATAGATAGATAGATAGATAGATAGATAGATAGATAGATAGATAGATAGATAGATAGATAGATAGATAGATAGTGCAAAAAATATATAAAAATACATTGCATAGTATGGGTGGTTGGCTGAATATGTACACTATACATTGGTGGATGGATAGATAGATAGATAGGTACTTTATTGATCCCCCGGGGGGGAAATTTCATTGTCAAGCAGCTACAACAAACACAGGGCAGGTGCAAAATGCCACAACGAAAGTACACAAAAGACAGATACACGGTACACGATACATACAGCGGCAGTATGAAAAAGTATAGAAATTATTATGAAGCATTATGATAAAATATGAGGCTACATCCATGGATATTGTAGTCTAATTGGTTCATGCTCCACGCTAATTGGTGACAATGAATCTCGTTATCTTGAAACTTTCATGATTTACTGTAAACATGGAAGATTGTTTGTCTGTTTCCATACAACTATGCATTAAGAGTAATGCAACAGTTACTTATCATTTTGAGCAGTTGTATCAATTGATAGTTAGATCATTGTAAGGAAATGAATAGACATTCATTTGAAATGTAATGTGTGAATTGCCTTTTGAAATAGTAGTACTTTGATGTTAAGTTGTGTCATATTGAACAGGTGATTTTTGTTGAATGAACAAATGATCTAAGTTTTATGTGTATTGTATCCACCAATTGAGAAAAGGGTTAGAGTTTTGAAAAATGTGCATTTTGATCATTGGTTGTGAGTTTTGTGTCTAGAGTTGTGAAAAATGACATCAAGGTTCTGAAAATAGTAACAAAGTGATTGTAAAAAACTGTAACATGTTGAGGTTCATCATAAGGTTAATTTCAATTTTTTTAGCTGCCATTTTGACTTGAGTGAATAGGAAGAGAATGTAGACCTTTATTTCACCAGCAGGTTGTATCTCTTCCAGAACCAGGATATTACAAGGAAAATGACTTTGGCATCCGTATTGAAGATGTTGTCGTCATCGTGCCAGCTCACACAAAGGTAGATAAACTATTGAACTTTTTTTATTGAACATGTGGAAATATCAGATAAGTGTGGGTAAATATGAATAACATTTAACTATGATGGGGATGCATTAAAGCTGTGAAAAGATTATATTTATCCATAATATGACATCAATTGTCAGATGTCAAATGTCAAATGTTTGAAACCTACGTGTCTCCAAATGTGCGTTTCTTTACATGTGAAATGTCTGAAAATCAAGTGTCTCACGTGTGAAATCGGCTTCATGACACGTGACTTTTCCATAAGGGATGTCAAAGGTTGTATTCCAGGCAGACTTCATGCATTGTATCAACCAATACCTGTGTGCCACGTCCTCGACTGCGCAGTCAAACATCAGATTGCTATATTATATGATGTGGTTTGCTGATACGTTAAACATTTGTATTTGTATTTATTAGGGATTAGCTCTTCCTGGGGTCCAAACACATTGAGGCACTTACATCACACATACAATGGTTGTGAGATCTGGCATGTGTCTGCAATGTAGTCCGCTAGGAATGTGGCCAAAGACTGTGACAATCGTTGACTTTCTGTCCTTTGTGTATTTGTCTCCTGCAGTATGGCCATAATTACCTGACCTTTGAGACCGTGTCATTAGTCCCGTATGACAGAAAGCTGATTGACACATCTCTCATGAGCCCACAACAGGTAAGAAACACATGGTGTGTTGACACTTAACTTGTACCTTCTGTCATGAGGACATAATGACAGCAGATATCATAAACACATTATCAGCAGTCATGATAAAAGATCCTCACCAGTCATCACAGCTAGTGTCAGCTCAATTAACAACTGAATTAAGACTGACATGATGCCCATCATACAATTACATATTTTATGTAATTTAATTTCTGTTATTAATTTCCTTTATTATATTTGTTATTTATTATATAGAATCAGACTTGTCAGAATGTCAGAAAGGGGACAGTGGTTTCCTCTGAAAATCCCCCTCATAGTTTACAGGCAGCTTTCAAGACCTGGAAGTTTTTTTTGAGAAATCACTTATGAAGTTTATCAGCAGTGATATTACTTTCTATTCGTGGTGTTAGACAAAACAAAGCCAGCACTTTCAATTTGTACATGTATGTCACGAAGTGGGGTTTGGAGAGACCAAGACGCAGCGCAGGGATAGCAGTTCGACATTTTCTTATTTATTTTATATATAAATCGAAACAAATGGCGAACTACAGGATACAAACTGAAACTATAAACTAACGTCACATTCACAAAAAAACACACGGAATGAACGGACGTAACAAAAAGAACACTTACTTCACCCGTGACTGCGACATATACCTCGACATGTACGATAACAACCCACACCCGCGTGAGGGACAGACTCAACATATATTGGATCCCTAATTAGAGACAACGGTTAGCAGCTGCCTCTAATTAGAGATCCACCCAAAACCCACAAAGAAACAGAAAAGAACGACACTGTCAGACTCTGACCATAGCTACATAGAGATGCCTATTGCTTCTCTATGGCCAGAGCCTGACAATGTAGCCTGATCCATCGACTCATGTGTGTTCAGCCAGGCTTCCCCTTTTGTATTGTATCTTGTATATTGGTCATTTTAGAAACAGTGCTAATATATTATTGCCGTTTTTAAAAAGTTAGCTACACCTGTCAATAAAAGTGAATCTCCCACTACTTCTGTACACACATATAATATTACTACTGTAAAAGCCATTAAAACTTGAAAATGTCTCTCCTGTGAAGTAGTGACGTGCGACATACGCCTAGCTTCTTGAAATGGGTCACATATGACCTATTTTAGTACCACTACTGTTTTGATTTGATTTATTAGGATCACCATTAGCCAACAAAATACTTTTCAATTTCCATACATTTAAAAACATGAACATGTAGTGTGTGCATCTGTCAGTTACAGGTACATGTCAGTCAATACATACACACAAGTAGGTCACATGGGAAAGAGGCTTTGTGCTGTGAGATGTTGCTTTATTTGTTTTTTTGAAACCAGGTTTGCTGTTCACTTGTGCTATATAAGATGGAAGGGAGTTCCATGCACTCATGGCTCTATATAATACTGTACGTTTCATTGAATTTGTTCTGTACCTGGGGACTGTGAAAAGACCCCTGGTGGCATGTCTGGTGGTGTAAGTGTGTGTGTTAGTGCTCTCTGTAAGTTGACTATGCAAATTGTTTCGAATTTCCAACCCATTAATGTTTCTTAGACAAGAGAGACTGGCATGCATAGTATTCATATTAGGCCTCTGATTACAATGAAGAGTAAGACATGCCTCTCTATTCTGGACTAGCTGCACCTTAACTAGGTATTTCTTTGCAGCACTTGACCATATGACTGGACAATAATCAAGATAAGATAAAACTAGAGACTGCAGGACTTACTTTGTGAAGTGGGGTGTCAAAAAAAAGCAGAGTATATCTTTATTATGGACAGACCTCTCCCCATCTTTACAACCATTTAATCTATATGTTTTGAGCATGACAGTTTACAATCTAAGGTAACACCAAGTAATTTAGTCTCCTCAACTTGTTCAACAGCCACATCATTCATTAACAGATTCAGCTGAGGATCTATAATGATTTGTACCAGAAACAATGCTCTAAGTTTTAGATATGTTCAGGACCAGTTTATTACTGGCCACCCAATGCAAAACAGTCTGCATCTCTTTGTTAAGAGCTTTAGTGACTTCTTTAGCTGTGGTTGCTGATGTGTATTTGGTTGAATCATCAGCATACATGGAAATACATACTTTGTTTAATGCCAGTGGCAAGTCATTGGTAAAAAATAGACAAGAGTAGAGGGCCTAGATAGCTGCCCTGCAGTACACCACACTTTACATGTTTGACATTAGAGAGGTTTCCATTAAAGAAAACCCCCTGAGTAATTTTAGATAAATAGCTCTGAATCCATGAGGCTGAAAAGCCATAAAACATACTTTTTCTCAACAACAGTTAATAAAAGGCTACACTGAAATCTAACAGTACAGCTCCCACAATCTTCAATTGCTCCCACAAAATTATCAATTTATTTCAACCAATCATCAGTCGTTTGTGTCATTGCAGTAAATGTTGAGTGCCCTTCTCTATAACCATGCTGAAAGTCTGTTCTTAATTTGTTTACAGTGAGGTAGCATTGTGTTTGGTCAAACATCATTTTTTTCAACAGTTTGCTAAGAGCTGGCAGCAAGCTGATACAGCTGTAGGTCTGCTGTTAGAACCAGTAAAGGCAGCTTTACCACTCTTGGGTAGCAGAATGACTTTGGCTTACCTCCAGGCCTGGGGAAAAATACTTTCCTTTAGGCTCAGATTAAAGATATGACAGATAGGAGTGGCTATAGAGTCAGCTACCATCCTCAGTAGCTTTCCATCTAAGTTGTCAATGCCATATCATTATTGATCGATACCAATATTTATTTTTTTCAACACTCCCACTTGACAAAATTCTAACTTGCAATGGTTTTCTTTCATTATTAGTTTTTTATACATGAGTACGATGGCTCACTGTTCATTGTTGGCATTTCCATCGTAAGTTTGCCCATTTTGCCATTGAAGTAATAATTAAAATAATTGGCAACATCAAAGGGTTTTGTGATGAATAAGACTTCTGATTCGATTAAATATGGAGATTAATTTGTCTTTCTGCCCATAAAGTGCAGCGTCTGGATGCTGCTTATTAATCACATCATCCACATAAAAGGCACAGCTAAATATTTTGTATGATCTCTTATACATTATTTTAGGTCCAGCTTTTGTGATCACTGCATCCAATGGGTACGGATACAGACTTAGAACAAAGTTCTACAGTATTAGTAAAAATGTAATCAATGCATGTGGATGATCTTGTTCCTCTAGTGTTTGTAAACACCCTGATAAATGTATTAAAAACCTGAACCAGATTATAGGCACAGGTTACAGTGAGAAGCTTCCTCTTGAGCGGACAGCTTGAAGAAAACCAGTCAATATTCAGGTCCCCAAGAAATTAGACCTCTCTGTTTACATCACATACACTATCAAGCATTTCACACATGATTTAGATACTGACTGTTAGCACTTGGTGGCCTATAGCAACACCACAAAAGAAAAGGCTTTAGATGTGCCAGGTGAACCTGCAACCACAACACTTCAATAACACTTGACATAAGATCTTCTCTAAGCATTACAGGGATATGGCTATGAATATATACAGCATAAGCATTCCTGTCTCTTCTATATATGTTATACCCTTGTATTGCTGCTGCTGTATCATCAAATTAATTATCTAAGTGAGTCCCAGAAATGGATAATATATGAATGTGTACTGATGTTAGAAAGTTATTGATTTCATTAACCTTATATCTAAGGCTACATATATGGGCTATTTTCAGCCCTTTCCTGGGTAGCTTATCAGAGATAGACATAATGGAAAAGAGCAAACAAAGCAAGAGAAATGTGCGTGCATGTCAGTGGCTGTCGGTGACGTTTAAGATGAGGGAGGACGATACATTTTTTTAATGCGAATGGCCTTATTTATTTTACAGCATATTGGTTGACTCTCTTTCATACTCCATTCACTTAGCTCAATGTAACATCGATAGGTTTAGGCTACTACATATCATGAGGTTTCTACAACCTAGAAAGTTCACAGCGTAGGTGCACAGGTCAAGAGAAAAATTGGAGTAATCGAGGTGGCAGACAGTGACACATTCAATACTTGAACACTCTTGCCTGCATCTTGCTGATCTAGGGTGTAATCATTAGTCCAACAGTTGCAAACAAGAGTTTGTATTGGACAAATTCAGGTATGTTTATCCACATTTCTATTCATTTGATTCCGATTAAGAAACAAAATCAGCAGAATTAATACACCCTTGATCACACAGTTCACTTTCATAGCAGCCACATACAAACAGTATGAACATTTAGCTCATTGTATAATTCCTTCTCACATCTATTTAACCTTTCTTTTACTAGGCAAGTCAGTTAAGAACAAATTCTTATTTACAATGACGGCCTAGGAACCATGGCTTAACTGCCTTCTTCAGGGGCAGAACGACAGATTCTTTACCTTGTCAGCTCTGGGATTCGATCCGGCAACCTTTCGGTTATGGGCCCAACACTCTAACTACTCAGTTACCTGCCGCCCCATATGGCCCGTTACTCTATGAGCTCTCCTCCTCACACCTTTTCCCTTCGCTTGTGGACTTCAGTGCACAACACATCAGCTGTCTTTGACCAGGCGAAAAAAAACTTTCCAAGCCAAACCTTAATTTCATAACCGTGAACCGCTACACACAGCCTACATCATTGTCACCATATTAGCTAACGACATTAAAAACGTCATAGTCAACATAGCCACTAGAACTAATGCGTTAGTAAAGCTGCTACAATCATGCAGTACAGTGTACAGTCAGCAAGCAGTTGCACCGGCAGGCCCCGGTTATAAAACCAAAAGCTTACCTTGACTTGGAAGAGTTCCAGTGTTGGATAGCTATAGCCAGCTAGCTAAAATAGCATCCCTCTCTGTTTGAGCCAGTTGTGTGGCACTGGGTTGCTGCTCGTGTATGTATGTGTCCCACTGACCCACTGTTCTCCCATTCAGCTACAGTGGCTGGATAAGTACTACCTGACCATACGTGAGCTAATGGGGGCTGAGCTGGACAGGCAGGGCCTGACAGAGGAGAAGAAGTGGATGCTGAAAAACACAGTGCCTTTCCAGAGTGCCATTGCTTCTGCTGATGTCTCCTCCCTCAGCCTGACCCTCACCGCCCTGGCCACCGCCCTCCTCCACAACCTCCTCTGAAGAGCATCCATCCCTCGCTCCAGTTCTTTATCTCATCTCACTCCATCTCTTATGGCTAGTATTATGTTAGCTGTCAGCCTATACGTTGCCTGTGCATAGTACATTTATTGTTGTCTTTAAATGTATGTTTTGATTACTACCATTTAGTTTATTTCAATTTGTTTATTTCATTATCTGGTGAATATGTTCAGCTGCTTTGTTTTGTCACTTTCGGATGTGCCCAACCATTCTCTGTGTTTAGAATCTGTTTTTTGTTTGCATCCCATAAAGGGGGTCTTGGCTGTAGGACAGTGTAAATTGATTTGTAATTGATTAAAAGAGGATTATTTTAAAGTTCATGAGTACCATTTGTTAACTGACCTGTTGTTCACTACTTACTTTCTGTGTAGAATGCTTTGAATGTATATCAAGCATACTTTGTCCCTGAAGAAAAAGTAGAACCAAACAAACTCAATATAAAACACTACATTACAAGATGGACATCATGAAAGGGTGAATGTTATATTGCAATCTGTGCCTGTTAGCACTTTGTGAGGGACAGATAATTGGGGTCATCATCACATGCTGAGTGTTAATCAGTGTCTCTAAAAGCAGCCACTGTCATTGTCTGATACGAGACTCACCCCCCCCCCTCCCTCCCCCACTCTTGAGGTTCGTCTAGCTGTGCCACAAAACGGGGGCTGTTGCTTGGCAACAGACCTGTCAGAGCTGCAGGAAGGTGTGAATGTGGGTTTTAAGAAGACTTACACCCTGCTGCATGCTTTTGTTCGACTTGCATCCCTCCCGCTTATGAAAACATAAGCATTTTCATAAGAGAAAGATGGCTTTGCTTTGTTGTATTTCCATTGTTGTTGGTTAGATGACACTGTCCATTTAACTGTGTGTTTTAAATGGCTGGGTCTGTGGGTATTGCCACTGGAGAAAGAGGAAAAATGCAATTACTAATTGATGTTGAAAATATGAGCTCATTTCTCTGTAAGCCAAATATTTTCCTAGGACCTGAACACAGTTTTGGTAAATGTACTATATCTTAACTGAATATATCTTGTCCCTAAATGAAGTATATACTGTACATCTTGGATAGCTGTTTCTTCTTTCAATGAAACCAGTATATCTTATGCTGAATATTGTTTATCAAACGTTTGTACAAACACACAAAAACCTCAAACTTGTTGCCAACCTTCGATTTGAATGAAGAGGAAACTAAACTAGGGCATCCTCTAGTCATGTTTACCAACCCTCCAAAATAATATGCTACCTTTAACAAATATCTACAGTCGTATTAAAAAGTTTGGGCACCCCTGACAATTTCCATGATTTCCATTTATAAATAATTGGGTTTTTGGATCAGCAATTTCATTTTGATCTATCAAATAACTGATGGACACAGTAATATTTCAGTAGTGAAATTAGGTTTATTGGATTAACAGAAAATGTGCAATATGCATCAAAACGAAATTAGACAGGTGCATAAATTTGGGCACCCCAACAGAAATCACATCAATATTTAGTAGAGCCTCCTTTTGCTAAAATAACAGCCTCTAGAAGCTTCCTATAGACTCTAATGAATGTCTGGATTCTGGATGAAGGTATTTTGGACCATTCCTCCTTACAAAACATCTCCAGTTCAGTTAGGTTTGATGGTTGCCGAGCATGGACAGCCCGCTTCAAATCATCCCACAGATTCTCAATGATATTCAGGTCTGGGGACTGCCCGGGTCGTTGTCTTGTTGAAATATCCAGCTCCGGCTTAACATCAACTTTGTGACTGATTCTTCAACATTATTCCCAAGAATCTGCTGATATTGAGTGGAATCCATGCGGCCCTCAACTTTAACAAGATTCCCAGTACCGGCACTGGCCACACAGCCCCACAGCATGATGGAACCCCCACCAAATTTGACTGTGGGTAGCAAGTGTTTTTCTTGTGTTCTTTTGCCGCCATGCATAACGCCCCTTGTTATGACCAAATAACTCAATCTTTGTTTCATCAGTCCACAGCACCTTATTCCAAAATGAAGCTGGCTTGTCCAAATGTGCGTTTGCATACCTCAAGCGACTCGGTTTGTAGCGTGTGTGCAGAAAATACTTCTTCCGCATAACTCTCCCGTACAGCTTCTCCTTGTGCAAAGTGCGCTGAATTGTTGAACGATGCACAGTGACACCATCTGCAGCAAGATGATGTTGTAGGTCTTTGGATGTGGTCTGTGGGCTGTTGTTGACCGTTCTCACCATCCTTCGCCTTTGCCTCTCCGTTATTTTACTTGGCCTGCCACTTCTGGCCTTAACAAGAACTTTGCCTGTGGTCTTCCATTTCCTCACTATGTTCCTCACAGTGGACACTGACAGCTTACATCTCTGCGATAGCTTTTTGTAGCCTTCCCCTAAACCATAATGTTGAACAATCTTTGTTTTCAGGTCATTTGAGAGTTGTTTTGAGGCACCCATGTTGCCACTCTTCAGAGGAGAGTCAAAAAGAACAACAACTTGCAATTGGCCACCTTAAATACATTTTCTCATGATTGGATGCACTTGTCTATGAATTTCAAGGCTTAATGAGCTCACCAAACCAATTGTGTGTTCCAATTAATCAGTGCTAATTAGTTACAGGTATTCAAATCAACAGAATGACAAGGGTGCACAGATTTTTGCATATCCTATTTTTCACATCTGATTTAATTTCATACAACTTAATATTGCTACACTAAAAATCTTTGTCTGGACAATACCCCAGTACTCAGCTTTTATTAGAAAATGAATGGCATGCCACTGTGATCATTTTCTGTGACGACAGAGTAAATTATTATGCAGTCTCAGAGGGGTGCCCAAACTTTTTCATACGACTGTAATTCCTTTTATGTCTATTTCCGTATAGGCCTACAAATGCTTGTTTTGTCTAATATGCAAGGTACAATGTATACACATTTCCCTGTGGATTCTATTTCTAATATTTTCTTAATCATCCATCAGTTGTTTTTATTGGTTGTTATTGGCTCAAAGTAAAAGTTGCCCTTGAGTTGCAGGGTGAGGTAGTTGTCCCTAACCACTGAAGCAGGGATCGATATGTTTCTATCCCCCTATCAGTTAAGGTTAGAATTTCTACCTTAAGCTAATAACAACCAAGAAAATCAACCGATGCATAAAGAAATTAATAGAAAATAGAAATTTGTGATTTGACAGACCACTCTGTATACCTTATCAAGGAGCAACATGGATGTGTTTCTGGCCGAGCAGTCTGTGTGTTTCTCCTGTGTCAGTAATTTGCACCTGCCCAGCAGCTTCAGTTTCTAAATGTGTCATCTCTTGATAGCTTTCACTTCCTGGGTTCAGGTCTGCTCTGACAGAAATACTTTGGGTGTTAAAGCTGGCTCAGTGCTGGAATCCTCAACTAGCATCTCTATCATACATAACCTCAACTAGCACCTCTAGCAGACAGAAAGCACTCTAAAGGTGCAACTAATCTTCTGGGCATCATTTTGTATGACTGGCATGACTAGTAACAGTGCCCAACAACAAGTGAATAGCACTTGGAGCACTCTAATTATGAGCACTCATAGATAGATAGATAGATAGATAGATAGATAGATAGATAGATAGATAGATAGATAGATAGATAGATAGATAGATAGATAGATAGATAGATAGATAGATAGACTGGCTAAATGAACAGGTAAGCAGATATGATGTGAAGGAGTGAATGCCAAAAGTGATGGCAGCTTTCAAGCCAGGGTGAGGTTTTACTCCCACCCAGTACTGTAGTTCAGTAGGCCCCTACTGTATGTTAGGGTTAAGAGGAAGAAAGCCTCCACTACTCCTTTTACATGCAAAAGATTATTCATTTCTAGCACTCTGGTATATATGCCTTATTTCTAGTTTTGCAAGAGGTAAATATAGACAGCATGAGAGGGAGGCATGAACTTGTTTAACCCAATCATAAACACTAACTGCCTTTAGCGACTTTTGAGTTTATTCTGGGGAGTTTTGTTAACCCCGATGCTTGTTCTGAACGTTAAAACGCATCACTTGCGGTACGGTTTTTGAAACATAAGGAATGCATCTTTTATATAAGTGAAGAAATAATTTTCTGAAAATAAATGGTTGAATTACTACACACTTAGGGAGTGAATGTTTTTTTATAATAAGAGATACATGGAGAAAAACAGACCTGTTTGAAATGAAAATGGATGGCCCTCCCTTCAGCAAAATATATTTTACCTAAACCCACCCTGAATGCTTGAAAAAAAGTGACCCTCCCCTATACCCAAAATCATAATTTAAACAAAGTGGACAGCAGAGAACATGTCTACCGTTTACCCTTACTTGTTAGACAGACCAGAGTCTTAGATATGCAGTTTTAGAAACTGTTCCCGTTCCTGTGTAGTAGGCTACATAGCATTGCAGGGCTGCGGGCCATAAGGTTGTTGGTTCACAGACCACTGTGGACAAGAGTAGGGATGGAACAATCTCCTTTATAGTAAATGTATTGCATGAATCTATCATCGTAATTGCAGGTTTCTAAACATTTCATGCAATTAATACTACACAAATTACTGAAATTACAGGCTAAGGATGGACAGAGAGACAGCCCTGTGTGTTCATCTTATCATATTTCTCCAAAGCCAAATCGGTGTGTCTTGTTTGATACGAAACTGTCCCTGTTTGCCAATAATTATCTCTGAGACGTCATTAGGAATCTCAACATGGTACGCAAAGCAACCACAACTGTCAGTAAGAGTGTCCATGAGGGAGTCTTTGGATTAAGAGATTTGTTGCAGCTCGTTCCAGTCGCTAGCTGCAGCGAACTGAAAATACGTGACTCTGGATGGAAGTTGTCCTTTGAATCAGATCTAGTAATCAGCATACACACCCTAACCTCAACCATTACACACCCTAACATCAACCATTACACACCCTAGATAGATAGATAGATAGATAGATAGATAGATAGATAGATAGATAGATAGATAGATAGATAGATAGATAGATAGATAGATAGATAGATAGATAGATAGATAGATAGATAGATAGATAGACTGGCTAAATGAACAGGTAAGCAGATATGATGTGAAGGAGTGAATGCCAAAAGTGATGGCAGCTTTCAAGCCAGGGTGAGGTTTTACTCCCACCCAGTACTGTAGTTCAGTAGGCCCCTACTGTATGTTAGGGTTAAGAGGAAGAAAGCCTCCACTACTCCTTTTACATGCAAAAGATTATTCATTTCTAGCACTCTGGTATATATGCCTTATTTCTAGTTTTGCAAGAGGTAAATATAGACAGCATGAGAGGGAGGCATGAACTTGTTTAACCCAATCATAAACACTAACTGCCTTTAGCGACTTTTGAGTTTATTCTGGGGAGTTTTGTTAACCCCGATGCTTGTTCTGAACGTTAAAACGCATCACTTGCGGTACGGTTTTTGAAACATAAGGAATGCATCTTTTATATAAGTGAAGAAATAATTTTCTGAAAATAAATGGTTGAATTACTACACACTTAGGGAGTGAATGTTTTTTTATAATAAGAGATACATGGAGAAAATCAGACCTGTTTGAAATGAAAATGGATGGCCCTCCCTTCAGCAAAATATATTTTACCTAAACCCACCCTGAATGCTTGAAAAAAAGTGACCCTCCCCTATACCCAAAATCATAATTTAAACAAAGTGGACAGCAGAGAACATGTCTACCGTTTACCCTTACTTGTTAGACAGACCAGAGTCTTAGATATGCAGTTTTAGAAACTGTTCCCGTTCCTGTGTAGTAGGCTACATAGCATTGCAGGGCTGCGGGCCATAAGGTTGTTGGTTCACAGACCACTGTGGACAAGAGTAGGGATGGAACAATCTCCTTTATAGTAAATGTATTGCATGAATCTATCATCGTAATTGCAGGTTTCTAAACATTTCATGCAATTAATACTACACAAATTACTGAAATTACAGGCTAAGGATGGACAGAGAGACAGCCCTGTGTGTTCATCTTATCATATTTCTCCAAAGCCAAATCGGTGTGTCTTGTTTGATACGAAACTGTCCCTGTTTGCCAATAATTATCTCTGAGACATCATTAGGAATCTCAACATGGTACTTTCGAAAGTTAGACCTACCTTCCCACCCCAGACAGAGTAGGCCTACCAACACAGAAAATGTTAATCTTTAACTGCTGGCTACTCTTGTCCCATGGCTTAACCGCTATTTTATATTAGCTATCCCCTATTTTAGACAAATTGGATTAGAACCATTACTTTTTCTGACTATATCAACCAGTGGAGGCTAGTGAGAAGAGCTATAGGAGGACAGGCTCATTGTAATGGCTGGAATGGAATAAATGGAATGGTATCAAACCGTGTCAAACCACATGTTTGACACCGTTCCATCAATTCCATTCCGGCCATTACAATGAGCCTGTCTTCCTATAGCTCTTCTCACTAGCCTCCACTGATATCAGCCATTAGTTTTGTGAACTTAGAGATGAATCGTCTCTTTCACCAGAAATGTACAGGCAAAAAGCCTGGCATGCAAGGTTATTCAAATAATTAAAAGGAAGAAAATAAAAAAATACAAGAAATGTTGAGTTTGTCTTTCAAACCCAAACCAAAGCGCCTGCAGAAGTCTGCTTCTGCACTTCCTGTGTGGTCACGTGACTTCCTCTCAGTCTCTGTGCGCCACTCTGTCAAACAGGAAGTCACTCTTTTTATCTTTACTGTTTTGCCAGAGTTCTCTAGAAGTTACATCAGAGTGACAGGAGTTGCTGAAGTCTGCATTGGTGCCCGTCTCTCCACAGTTTGATCACAAAGAATAGCAGGAGGAACCATAGAGGAACAATGTTACGGCGAAAACCTTCCAACGCCTCAGAGAGGGAGCAGGTGCAGGAGAAGGTGCAGAAGAAGAAGGTGAGGAGGTTTGGGTTGTTTGTGTTTGGATGGGAGGATTGTGTCTGTGAGTAATGACGATACAAAGTGCAATGACGATGAGAAGCACTGTCTGAACACTGCAAAAAGGGCGTTGGACTGCAAAAAGTGAAAGAAGTACACTGTGCAAAAATATGTGCTAGAACAAGATCGAGCAACACAACGTGTCCATCTTATTGATGAATGAATACATGATGGACAGTAATTTAGAGGAGTGCTACTTTCTCTGACTCATCCCATTGTACTAACTCAAACACTGATGATAGTGAGAAGCACATTAGCCTATTACCTGTATGTGCTGCAAACACTGACATGTTTTGCTACACAGGCTTAGAAGAAGAAACCTTTGTGTTGACCTGAAAAAAAACATTCTAAAACTGAAATAGATGGAAGCCTTAGTTGTCAGGGTTAAAAAGACAAATTATTGCTTCTCAAGGCACTAAACGCTAGTTCCTCTAATATTGCTGTATAATTCATTGCAATTGGCCATGGACGTAGCAGCTAAATTCAGTTTGAGTCAGACTTAGGCATTTTGTGGCTTCTCGCTCTAAAGCTCTACTGGCTTGGTTGGGTAACAGCTATACTCCTACGTTTAACCCAGTGCCCTTGTTTTCCATCTGCATGCATCTTCTACGCTTCTATCCAAGTTTCATTATTACACATTACTCTAACCTCATTGCTCCTCACCACCACGACACGCAATAGTTGAGAAATAGACGAGAAAGGTCAACTGTATGCAAAGACTATTGTTCAGGAGCAGATATACTGTAGAGAAAATGTATGTGAAAAATGGGCTTCAGTGGGTTTTGATGCTAGACAAGGCAAATGATTTGCTCTTCAGCAAGAGCACCTAATGGATACTAATGCATATCATAAGATACTAGACTAAAACTCTGTCTTCTCTGAGAAGATGACACAGACCACTACTGCCACCAAAGCTGTCTAGACACCTGCAGCGATTAGCTGCTGACAGTTGCCCAACATGTACCCACTTTCTGTGGGTTTTTAGCTAGCAAGAATAACTCTCTGGGTGCCAAAATATCTTTGATGAAATGTTGTAGGTTTAAGACCACATGACTTGAATGTTGAGATGATCTTTCGTTATGAATCAAATGTGTATTTCTCTAGGTCTCCCCTACATGAATCCTCTGTGTCCTCCCTCTGTCTCCACAGCTCACCCTGCAGAGGTCCAGCAGCTTCAAGGACTTCATGAAGCCCAAGTCCCCTGTAGTGGTGAACAAGGAGTTCAACTTGGACTACACAGTAAGTTTACAGTGAGACTGACTGGCTTTGAACCCAGGTCTCCAGTATGCTGTGCTAAAGCTTAGGCATTAGCTCGGGAAGGTAATGCAATTCTTCAAGCCTTAGGCAATGTTACTTATCACGTGAGCATGGTTCACCGAACTACCTCGGGCAAACTGACATCAGTGTTTGAACATTTAAAGATAAATGACGTTTGCAGTCCATGCTTCCCAAAAATGTCCAAAAACAAAACTGTCGACAACCGATGCTAACAATAGCAGAGTTCTGTACCTCCTCAGTTTCATGTTGATGACAGTTTAATCAAACTTGAATGGACAGCATTTATTACTCTACTGTATTTTACAAACAGTATGACTGACTGGAAGTTAGAAGACAGAGGTAGAAGTTTAGAAGGGGTTTTCAACAAGGAGAGGATATTCAGAGTATGAAGCTTGGAGCTGCGTGTAAACCAAACCACACTGAGACAGAACGACAGAAATACCAGAGCAGGATGTCCTCTGTAAAAGCTAGTCAAGCAGAGAACCGCTGGCTGCTGTGTCTTCCAGACAGTCTGCTGCTTCACAGTCAGATCCATTAACTACAGCTAATTACCTCTCCAGAACCGGTGCCATTAACTCCACCTGTTGGTGTTCATGTACGTGTGTATGCATCCATGCTTTTGTATGTGATTCTGCATTTATTTTAAATTTTTGTTCTGTATGTATGTGAGAAATCTGCAGTATGTGTTTGCAACACTTGTGGTGATGTGGTCTATTGTACTAAATATGGGGCTGTAGGCTTCCATGTTCACCATTCAGCCATACTGACCAATAAAATATGTAAATGTTTGTACTATGGGCAATAGTAGATTGACATAGGCTGGCTAGTGCTTTTGCTGTTCCTTGCTCATCTTGTTGGCTGACAAAGTAAATGTGGACAGTTCTTCGATAAGAAGGACATGCACAGTTGCGTCCCAGATGTGTTTGTATTCACTTGTAGCCTACTTCGGAGCTGAGATGCCTGTGAGAAGGACCGGATCACATGACGGGCATTGGCTAATAAGAATTGAGATATCTGAGAGAGCCATGTGAGTGAGAGGTGCTTTGGAGCACAATGATTGGAAGCCAAGAGAAGGAAATTATAATTTTTATATTCAGCCCAAGGGCATGGATTTTTTTTAGGGGGCATTACGGCCACACAAGGGGGATGCCGCCAGGAAATTCGAGGCCTGGTGAGAATATTATCAAGTTCTTGTCAAATTGTGAATGAGAGACTGATGAAGTGTGTGCAGCCAGTACAAGAAACAAAGCAGAGCTCATGCATTTCATACTACTTTTTTCAACTCATTATTAGAGTAGCATCATGCAGCCTTAGAATGTATTAAACATCAAAACATATAGCCCAACACTTTGTATCACAACTAAAGTTGCATAAATAACTCTATATTAAGCATATAGGAGGACCTGTTTCTTTGTTAACCGCTCAACACAGAATAGCCACGTGCGCACTCCCTCTGAAATTATTTGGTGAAAATATCTATAATATTCTATTTTATTCAGCTATGTTCAATTGTATTCTTTACACTATAAAACAATGCCACGGAATTCTAAGCAAATCTTGTCTGCTAAATGAACTAGTGTAGCCCACAATATGGCATAACCAGATCAGGACCTAACATAAGGACAACTCAGAGTATTGTGTTCTTCTGAAATAGACTACATTTTCTTCATAACATGTTTTTTTAGACCTGTCTGAAATAAATAATGGATTTATTGTGATGGGGAAGGCTATATTAAATGTATTTATTATACTTTTTAAAATGTAGGCTAGCTGTTCCAAAGGTCTGCATTCGTGGCTTTGTAGGCTATGCATGGATGCTAAACTTATTTATGTTAATTAAATGTCAATTACCTTGAGACCGAGAGCTATTTGCTTGACAATCAACGGCTGACAAAATGTAATGACCGCCACAGCCCTAGTTAGGTGACCGACCCTGTGCACTTCATTTGTGTTTGAGAAGACGCATTTCTTGTGATCCACATAGATAAAAACAGCGCACACAACATCCAAATCTTGCATAGATAGACTTAAGTAAATGTTGAAATTGTAACCAAAATTTATATTTTAGGTGCCAGAGGATGCGCATGTGGAGGATGCAATGAAGAGTGGCAGTAAGCAGGGGAAGAAGTCGTGGCGTAACGTCATCTCACGCACCATGACCCGCAAAACCTCCAAGATTGTACAGAAGGCCCTGGCAGAGGAGGGGGTAAGTGTAGCGTGATTTACTACAGTGCCCATAATGCTATCTGGTTTGGTCTTAGCAAAGATTGTTCCAAAGCTAACAACGTAACGTCTGTCTCCTTACCAATAAAATTAAATCATCATAACTGACAGGTTGTCTAATAAAATGGCAATTATATTGTAAACATCAACATCATGTATGATTGTGCAACTAGTTTATATAATCAAATATAGATTCAATTTTATGCCTGAAAATGACACACTTTATTTGAGTTGTCATGGAAACACCAACATACAGTAAAGTGTCTCAATGGGGCGTTAGGCCACCACGAGCCACCAGAACAGCTTCAATGCACCTTGGCATAGATTCTACAAGTGTCTGGAACTCTATTGGAGGGATGCGACACCATTATTCTCCAATAAATTCCATAATTTGGTGTTTTGTTGATGGTGGTGGAAAACGCTGTCTCGGGTGCCGCTACAGAATCTCCCATAAGTGTTCAGTTGGGTTGAGATCTGGTGACTGGGACGGCCATGGCATATGGTTTACATCGTTTTCATGCTCATCAAACCATTCAGTGACCACTTGTGCTCTGTGGATGGGGGCATTGTCATCCTATGGGGGCATAGCCATGGTAGCCAAAATAATGGCCTGCCCAGCATTTTTATATATATTTTATTATTATTATTATTATTAACCTTTATTTAACTAGACCCTAAGTGGGATGGGATGTTGATTAATGAATTAACTCAGGAACCACACCTGTGTGGAAGCACCTATTTTCAATATACATCGTTTACTTAAGTGTTTCCATTATTTTGGCAGTTACCTGTGTCTAAATACTGTACCCCTTTGCATGAAAATCTTCAAAAGGTTGATAGTGCCTCCCCCTAGTGGTCACATTCAAAAAGCATCCAAACAAAGGCTTTCACAGCAATAACTCTATCTACCATACAAGGCTACACTACAGCACAGTATACTTTGGAGATATGTGGGGTCCCCAGACAGCTGTCTGTGGGTATACTATAGCCTCATGTTATGGCCAACAAAATATATGTGCTGTATATGCAGCACACTTCACTGCACCTATCTGGTGTATGTGATGATAAAAATAAAATAAAGTACTTTTATTTTGTATAATGAATATATGTCTATTGTTAGGGCATATTTTGACCTGAAGGCTCTGTCTGTTGTTGAACACTAAGTAATATCCTCTATGTATACAGGGGGAGAGTGGTGAGGAGGGCTCCCTGTCCCCCACCACAGACTGGATGCAGGGCCTGACAGCAGGCAATAGGACCTCCGTGTGCTCCAATTGCTCCGAGGACACCGTCCACAGCCCCCTCTCTCGCCAGCTCTCTGGGTGTAAGTTAAGATATATTTTATTGAACCTACCTAACCAAGCCAAATACATAAAGGTAAGCCTCACTGCATTAAAATCAGAAGCCCACAGTATATAAAAGTTCTTATCATAGAAATGCCCAGGGTTGCTGGGTGTTCCCATAACAAATCATGGCACAGCCACAAGGTTGGGAATATTGGAATAGGTATAACTATAAGCTTTAAATATGGTTCAAAGGAAACCCTTTGAGACTAAATGAAGTGAATAACTGTGATAGGCAGTGAATGCCTGTGATATTTCCAAAGATTGTCTGACTATGGGTGTTGTGTATTACAACAGGTGGGGACCGCCAGAGCCTGGACAGTGGCTACAGCCAGAGAGACAGCATGAGGCTGGAGGAGTCCAGTCCTCCCTACACAGGCCCCTTCTGTGGTCGCGCTCGCGTCCACACAGACTTCATCCCCAGCCCCTACGACATAGAGTCCCTCAAGCTCCAAGTAAGTAACCTGGTTTAACCAGACTGACGGTGCACTTAGAATTCAGACTGGTGTAACCAGGCTACCAAGTAAGGCCCTCCTTAAAGAACTTGTTAACAGATAATAATGGTTCCTTAAGTCATCATCCATGGGCCAATTGTACTGAGCGTTGACCAGATTAGACATATAACATAATCACAGTAGCTATTATTAGAGTAGCTCAGTAAAGTATAGAATTACACAGACCCACTTCACATACTGTATACCACAAAATATATGTGATCATATAGTATTTAACTGCAATGCAGAGAATGTTTGCATCGAGGTAGTCATCCACTGTTTCTCTTTCAGAAAGGTGACAGAACCATTTCACATAATAATACAACATGTACAGTACCTATAGAAAGTATTCATACCCCTTGACTTATTCCACATTTTGTTGTGTTGTAGCCTGTATTCAAAATATATATTTTATTCCTCAGGCATCTACACACAATACCCTATTATGAGAAAGTAAAAACATGTTTTTAGAAATGTCTACAAATTTATTGAAAATGAAATACAGAAATATCTCATCTATATAAGTTTTCACACCCCTTTGTAGTCAATACTTTGTAGAAGCGCATTGGTGGAGATTAGAACTTTGAGTCGTCTTGGGTATGTCTGTATCAGCTTTGCACATCTGGATTTAGGGATTTTCTCCCATTCTTCCTTGCAGATTTTCTCAAGCTCTGTAAAAGGTGCACTATGTAGAAATCATTCTGCCATTTCCTGGTTGCTAAAATGCTAATAGTTTGGCTAATCTCATTTACATAAGTATTCTCACCTCTTTGCTATGACACTCCAAATTCGGCACAGGTGCATCCAATTTTCTTTGATCATCATTGAGACGTCCCTACAACTTGATTGGAGTCCACCTGTGGCCAATTCAATTGTTTGGACATGATTTAGAAAGAAACACACCTGTCTATATAAGGTCCCACAGTTGACAGTGCATGTCAGAGCAGAAACTATACCATGAAGTCCAAGAACTGTCCGTAGATCTCCGAGAGAGAATTGTGATGAGACATATATCTGGGTAAGGGTATAAAACAATTTCTACATCATTGGGAAATGTAAAAATATCTAACTACTCAACCTAGAGCTGGCCGTCCGACCTAGCTGAGCTACCGGGCAAGAAGGACCTTGGTCAAGGAGTTGACTAAGAACCCATGACCACTCTGACAGAACTTGGCTGAGATGGGAGAACCTGCTAGAAGGACAATAGTCTCTACACCACTTCAACAATCTGGGCTTTATGGGAGAGTGGCCAGACGGAAGACACTCTTGAGAAAAAGGCACATGACGGCACGTGAGAGACTGAGAGCATAAGGCAAAAGATTCTGTGGTCTGATGAGACAAAAAAAATGTACTCTTTGACATGAATGCAAATTGCTATGTCTGAAGAAAACCAGGCACAGCTCATCACCAGTCTAACACCATCCCTACCGTGAAGCCTGGTGGTGGCAGCATCATGCTATGGGGATGCTTTTTCAGTTGGGAGACTGGTAAGGATAGAGGGAACAATGAATGGAGCCAAATACAGGCAAATCCTTGATGAGAACCTGCTTCCAAGTGCAAACGACCTTAGACTAGGGCAAAGATTTACGTTCCAATAGGACAAAGACCCCAAGTATACAGCCGAAGCAATGCTGGAATGGCTTCAGAACAAGAATGTGAATGTCGTTGAGTGGCCCAGCCAAAGCCCAGACTTGAATCCCATTGGAAATCTATGGAAAGACTTTAAAATTGCTATTCACTGCCGCTCTCTCATCTAACTTAAAGCTGCAATATGTAACTTTTTGGGTGAACTGACCAAATTCATATATACAGTGGGGAGAACAAGTATTTGATACACTGCCGATTTTGCAGGTTTTCCCACTTACAAAGCACAAGTTCAAACAGGTGCAGTTAATACAGGTAATGAGTGGAGAACAGGAGGGCTTCTTAAAGAAAAACTAACAGGTCTGTAAGAGCCGGAATTCTTACTGGTTGGTAGGTGATCAAATACTTATGTCATGCAATAAAATGCAAATTAATTATTTAAAAATCATACAATGTGATTTTCTGGACTTTTGTTTAAGATTCCGTCTCTCACAGTTGAAGTGTACCTATGATAAAAATTACAGACCTCTACATGCTTTGTAAGTAGGAAAACCTGCAAAATCGGCAGTGTATCAAATACTTGTTCTCCCCACTGTAAATGTGAGTTATAGATCTGTCATTGAAAGCAGTTTTGTACACCAGCTTATGGTTATGGAAAATATATTTCAAAGTGGTTTAGATGGTACAATGATTCTCTACACTATACTTGCTTGTTATGTCACACAAACTGAAATTATCCACACTGTTAGCATTTTAGCAACCAGAGCTTGAGAAAATCTGCAAGGAAGAATGGGAGAAAATCCCCAAATCCAAATGTGCAAAGCTGATACAGACATACGCAAGAAGACTCAAAGCTGTAATCAACTCCAAAGGCGCTTCTACAAAGTATTGACTCGGGTGTGAATACTTATTACAATTTTTTTTGTCCATTTTTAAAATAACATCAAATTGATCAGAAATACAGTGCAGATATTGTTAATGTTGTAAATTACTATTGTAGCTGGAAACGGCTGATTTTATAATGGAATATCTACATAGGCGTACAGAGGCCCATTATCAGCAACCATCACGCCTGTGTTCCAGTTTGATCATTAGAAAACCCTTTTGCAATTATGTTTGCACAGCTGAAAACTGTTGTGCTGATTAAACTAGACTAGTTGAGTATCAGGAGCATCAGCATTTGGGTTCGATTACAGGCTCAAAATGGTCAGAAACAAATAACTTTCTAAGTGAATCGAGGTAGTCATCATCCTCTGTTTCTCCTGTAGAAAGGTGACATCATCCAGATCATTGAGAAGGACCCGGTGGGCACATGGACAGGGAAGCTCAACAACAAGGTGGGCACCTTCAAGTTCATCTATGTCAACATCTTACCGGACGAGGCCACGCCGCCCATGAGTAAAAGGTCCTCCAGCAAGAACCGTTTCTCCAAGGCCAAAAACAAGCCCCAGACCCTGGAGGAAGTTCTGGAGAGGATCGGTCTCACCGTAAGACAATCATATCCTCTTAATCTCACACAGATTCAAATAGACAATTGGTTTAGAGAACGCAATCAAAGAGCAAAAGTTTAAAAACAGAGTGCTATATAAAGACATTAATAAAAAGTAATAAGTATCTGACAATGCATCTCATAAAGTTGAATTGCATTCAAAGCTCTCAGAAGTCCCTGTCAAATAATGACCATTTATTTTTGGATTATTGTGCAATGCTAATGCTTATGTGATGCATCTCTCTGTTGTTCAGGAACTGGGCTCTTTGCTGTCTATGCACGGCTTCCAGAGCCTGGAGGACTTTGGCGGGCTGAAGGAGTCCCACCTCAACGAACTTAACATCACAGATGCTGAACAACGTAACAAGATCCTGACTGCTACTGAGCTGCTTCGTGACTGTAGGTCCACTCTCAATTCCATATAATAATATACTAGATCACACAAGAAACACACTATAGGGGGCCCATGATTACATAATAATAACAGAAAAACTAAGCACACAGATGCCATGCTTTACTACAGGTAGATGATGCCATGATGTATCTGTAAGCGATCACCCCATTGTATGTATTCATTTCACTTTTACATGGGAGCCCCTCTCATAGCCTCCTACAGTATGTGGTACTTCAAGATGTAATGTAATGCAGGACATTTTCAGCAAAGCCTATAAGTGTATGCTTTTATCTATACAGTGCCATTTTCAGCTTTCTCTCCTTTCTCGGAAAGTATCCTTTCTGGGAATATTGTCACCTAATTAGCTTCATTTTCTGAGGCAAACTGTACAGTAATGGTACAACATTCCGCTTACTTGTTCCTGCTGTGCTCATTGGACTGTAGGAAACCCCATTTGGTCCTCGGAAATACATTGATATGGGAGCTCTCTTCACTCCAGCCAGATCATTAGCCCTCATTTTAACACCTGTCCTCTAATGGTTTCCTCTGTTCTGAACATAACTGCTTGGTTGGCCGTTAGCCTGAGGGGCTAGTAGCTTTGATGTGCTTCCCTTTTTTAATTATATACACTACGACTGGGACTCAAATGAACCACACTGCGCTGACGTTGCACTGCACTTGACTTCAAAGGCAATTCCCCTGAAATTAGAGGCACATACATACTGAAATAATTCCATTTGTATCAACACCGAAATTGATGGGATCGTTACCTACGCTGTATTGATGCTGATTATTTTTTTTGTCTTTGTCCCCCTCAGCGGATGATGAGTCTGAGCCAGAGGAGGAGGGAAGTAGCACTGAGGAGAAGGGTGACGTACCCAGGGACTCAGGCTGCTTCGAGAGCATGGAGAACGGGCACCATGAACCAGAGAGAGAGCCTGGTATAGAGCAGGAGCCAGAGCAGCAACAGAGCGAGGAGGATCAGCTCAGTTCTGTTGAGGAGCAACTGCAGGAGCTTTCAGTGGATGAGGAGGTCTCCTGAGAGCTGAAGAGAAGAAGCTCTGGAATTGAAGATAACCTTGGTTGGTTGGTTTACTAATGGACATTTATCAAACTGGTTGAATTTATTCAAACCATCAGAATAGAGTGATAGTCAGGATTAAGCCACATATACTGCGAGGGAGTATCTTTTCATTTGTGGTACCCACACTTTTTAAACAAAAGGCCATAGGGACTGCAACTGTAGCATGCGCTCCACCAGTAACTATTGAAATGTTTTCGAAGAATGCAAGACCTTTTGAAAGTATACATTTTTTGTTGAAAGCTTAGTGTGGTCAGGCTGTAAATACAAATTGATTGTGCCATTCTTTTCCCTGATACCATGAGCAGTTCTGAGTATATTTTGTATATACTGAGAGCATTCATATCATCATCTTTCCAGGGTACTATTGTAAGGAAATCAAACTTTAATATTCTTCAGAGTGTTTCAGACTTGATATGGTTATGTATTTCCATCAATGGACAGGTAAGAAATGACTTTCCTGTGACTTTCGATATGTAATGCTTTTGCATGTTTCATTTCAACTGTTATTTGGGAGCCAATTATTGAATATGACCTATGAATGAATGTTTATATATTATGTGGCCTGTATATCACTTTGACATTAGACAGCACCAAAGCAATATCTCATGTGTTCAGAGTTTTCATTGTATATTTGTTTTTGTTGTGTTGATTAAATTGAACATCTATATGTCTGTCATAGTTGTTAGGTTGACTTTTCTGTATTCAATTTGAAATAAAACACATTTTTATACTGGTGTAGATTATTTATAATAACTGATTGTGATCAGATCTTCCTAACCACCTCCGAAAGGAGGAATTGATTAGGTGGATAGGATATGGCGGTCATGACATTTTGTCAGCCTGTCAGGAACAAGGGCAGTGTAAAAAGACATGTCATCTGTATGCACTTGAACAGTGAATGGAGGCCCCTTTACCGCCGGTTCATTTTTTTTAATCATACCAGATAGGCTACTCCATTTATTTCTCTTCACCCATCAACCACTGTTTATGGAGCATGCTGCCGAGAGATTATATTCCGCCCAAATGCCATCGGCTGTTCAACCCTGTTCCTGTAGCTACCTAGTGCTTAATTTGGGAAACCAAGTAAAATCTGTTTGGGAACATCGATAGTAAACTTTTCACAAGGAAACATTGTTTTTTGTTGATTTAAAACCAGGAAGGGCTCATTGAGATTTGAAATCTCTTTTTCAAATCTCAAAACTAAAGTAAGCTAGTAAAAAAATCACAGCAAATAAAAAATTGACGGGTCAAGGAACAGCCTCAAAATCCTTCATCAATGATTTAAAAACACCATTTGGAACAGTTAGCAGGATAAATTCCTGCGAAAGAAGGGAGTACCCACCACATTTCTGAAGAATAAAAATGCCCAGATTAAATGGTAGTACACCCAAAATGGCTTTGTAATAAGTATACCAGTGACTGCGCCTACGAGTGATTAGAGAAGGCCAGCCAACCATTATATATAAAGTGCAATGTAGCTGATACTAGCCTACTTCTGGCCTCAAAATAAAAACAGGCCTTATTCCTAAAATAAAATCCCAACTTCAGCTTAAATTTTGGGTAAGTTGTTGAATATGCAATTTAAAAGAGAGGTCATCAATTCAAATTCCAAGATATTTATGAGGTTACAGCCTAAATCTCATTGACCTGACAGGTAGTAATAGGTGAAAGGTTCAGTGGTCTACTTTTGCTTGAGAAAACACCACAAGGTATGTTGAACAGTATAAATTATTTATATGAATAGTGAATAAGAGCGGACCAAGTACAGAGCCCTGGGGCACACCATTACATAGAGACAATTTAACAGACATGAGCCCATCAAATTGATAAAAAATAGAATTAGTATATAAACTCTTTTAGCTGTTCACTAACAAGGGTGTCAAGTATTTTAGCCAGGATGGTAGGACAAATGCTGATTTCCAGATCAATGGAATTTCCTTACATTCCAGGCTTAGATTGAACAGATATGTAAGTGGTTCAGCTATGAAAACAGCTACCAGTTTTAAAAAGCAGGGATCAAGAAGATCAGGACCTGCAGTCTTTCTCTGATATAAGTATTTCAGGGCTTTATGGACCTCCTGCGCTGAGAATGGACAAAAGCTAAAAGTTTGACCAGCACTCACCAGTTCATCCACACAATGTTGTACAGAGACAGAGGATACTGAATCAAACAGCCTACAAGATGATACAAAGTGCTCATTGAAACAATTTCAATTTTGTCATACACAGCAACAGAGTCCTTAATTACACATGACAGTAATTCATTAACATGACTGTTACCAGACATAGACTTAATAGCCTTCCAAAACTTTCTAGGGTCATTCAGGTTATCAGTGGTAACAGAAATAAAATATTCAGACTTGGCCTTCCTGGGAAGAGAAGAACACTTGTTTTGTAGCTGCCTAAAAAGAAGCCAATCAGCATCAGAACATGATTTCCTTGCTTTAGCCCAAGCTAGATTATGTTTGTGAATAATACAAGACAGCTCAGAAGAAAACCATGGATTATCCCGCCCTTTAACTCTGAATGGGGCATGTTTGTTTACTATTTGGAAGAAACATCATGAAAGAATTTCCAGGCAGATTCCACATCAGGATTAAGCTCAAACTTGCTCCAGTCAAAATAAAACAAATCATGAAAGAAAGCCTGCTCATTAAAACTCTTAAGATTTCTCTTACGAATAAAGCATGAGTTTGTCTTAGGTACCTTAGGTACCTTGTCTTAGGTACCCTGTTGACAGCCCCTCTCTGCACGTTTGAGAAAAGAATAGAGGAGATGGAAACGCATGGTGGTGAAATATTCTGTTGCTAAAGGTAATGTCAGTCTATTAATTATGAAAATATAAAAAATGCCCTACACTGTAATACCTTTCTGTTAACTTCCATCAACATGTCTCCAACGCCACTAGGGGCGATAAAGTCCCAGACCACTGTTATTCTACCCACAAGCAAGCATACAAGGCCCTCCCTCGTCCACCATTTGGCAAATCAGATCATGACTCCGTACTCCTGCTTCCTGTTTATAAGCAGAAGCTCAAACAGGAAGTACCTGTGACTCGTTCCGTTGAGAAATGGTCACCAGAATCAGAGATGATGTTACAGGATTGCTTTTCTAGCGCTGATTGGAATATGTTTAGAGTCTCCACTGATAACATTGATGAGCTAACCATCACCGGATTCATTAGAAAATGTATAGGCAACGTTGTCCCCACTGTGAGGGTTTGCTGCTTCCCCAATCAAAAGCCCTGGATTAACACTGAGGTTGCCGCTAAACTAAAGGACAGGGCCATCGTAGACAATCCTGAGGCTACGGCAGAGGACAGGAATAAGTACAAGAAGTCCCACTATGACCGCTGCAGAGTCATCAAGGAAAATATAGGAATAAGGTGGAATTATACTACACAGGCTCCGACGCCCTCCGCCTGTGGCAGGGGCTACAGTCCATTACGGATTACAAAGGAAGACCTAACCATGATCTGCCCAATGATGCCTCTCTACCAGACGAACTCAATGCATTTTATGCACGCTTTGACAACAATAACATCGTGCCAGGTGTGAGGGCCGTCACCGATCCAGAAGATTGGGTGATCTCACTCTCCGAGGTCTTTAATCAGGTCAATAAACGCAAAGCTGCGGGCCAGATGGTATTCCAGGGAGCGTTCTCAGCAGTGACGTGCAGTGAGGTCAGTGGCTGGGCAAGCATTGCCTATAATCACAACGTAGAAACACTAACAATAAAATTGCCTAACAAATAGCTTTGCTATTTAAATAATGACACTAGCCCTACATTAAATGTATGTTATTTTGAATTCCAAGCCTGACGAATTAAATAAATTGAACATAACCTAAATGAAGAAGCAATTAGGTCTAACGAATAAGTCTAAGCTAATAGGTCAGAGTCCCGCTTTAGTCAAATTCCAGTTTATTTGCGGAGAAACTTCATTGAATAGATGCGTACACTGCACTCAGTGATGTCACTCAGAATTAATATGCTAATAGTGAATTAATTTGTTTATTTATGAAGCATATTTTCCTTCAGACGTTTTGCCCGTTTATAGTATCATAGTGTTTGCTATGGTAAGGGACGGGGTAGCCACCTGCTTAGCAGAAGCTAAGGGGCCTTCATTTAGTTCTGGTTTGGTGACATGCTCATTTCTTGAAGCTGATTCAAAAGACAATCAGAGAAAAAATAAAGAAACCAAGGGAGGAGCAATTCAGAGTTGCCACTAATATCGACTCATGTTCATTCAAACTAACATTTCTTAGCATTCTAACCCACAGATTACAAGGAAATGTAAGCCTACCTCTACTTGTAAATTAATTCCATTCTCCTCTCCTTCAAGATGAACATCTCGGTGACAGCGTTGTAAAATTCGTCTTTATTTTTTTTTTGTCTGAAAAGTCTCTCACTCTCAATTGATATTAGGGCCAAAGATGACAATCGTCCTTCTCCAGTCCTATTACGGCTGTATGTTTTGATGTGCTTTAATTCAGAGAACGACCTCTCCACTGAGGCAGTAGTAGCTGCTAGGGTTAGGACCAGTTGAAGCAGCTTTGTTGCTTCTGGGACTGTCTGAACCAAGTCATTCTGGTACAAGAAGCTCAGCAGCTGTCCGGGTGACTTGCAGTTTTCGCGTATCAGTTGCGAATTGTATAGTCTGACAAGATCTGCATTTAGTCTGACAAAATCAAAGTACTTTGCATATGCAGATAGGCTTTCAAGCTTGCGGGCATCGAAACACTTTGCCATTTGATCAAACCTTGTGCAGTCGACCAAGCCAAGGAAACTAAACTCACCAAAATGATCAAACCTGGCCTTCAGGAAAAATATTCCTCTCTTTTCGTCTCTGATCGGCTGTCTGCTCCGGGTTCCAGCGTCTGTAAGGCCGAGAGTAGTGCATTTCTCCTCAAAACGATCATAAAAAGTGTCAAACGTTTGTTATTTACTAAAGAATGATGCAAGTCCCTCCGCAGTCTTAAAAAAGATTTTGCACTCAGGGATGCATTTCGCTGATTGTGAGAGCACCAAGTTCAATTTGTGTGCATAGCAGTGAATAAATGTGGCTTCAGGAACTCTTTCTCTAATTTTGAATTACATCACTGACTGCTTCAATCAAATCGTTCTGTATTCTATTCGATGTACTGTAAGGGCTGATACATGCTTAGCTAATTAATATGTTAATCTACAACAAGAGTTATTAACTGAATGTATTGTGTGATCATAGAACTTTAGAACTGCTGTAGGCTTGGGTGTGGGGGAGCTATGTGGAGGGAATGTGCTAGCTTGGGGGTTTAACGATAGATCTGTATTTTGTGGTAACATGAGACAAGAACATCTGCTGAGAGGACAACTGCTTCCGTCAACTGGATTGCATCACGAGGCTGGGACCAGCCTGCACGCCAACGATAGGCTGAGTAAGTTTAAACCACACACAGCCTCTACTCTGACAGGCCAGCAATGAGCGGGAACTATTCTGTCAGAGTATTTAAGGAAGAACAAAGGATAGGGCTCGCTCTCTTCTCTAGCCCCGCTCGCTGTTTGCCCTGCGTGGTGTCACAGTGAGCCTGTATATACGAACTTCATATTTACCATTTAAGGGTTTGCTAGAATAAAATACAGAGATGATTTAAACTGTGTAGTAATCCTTTCGTTCCAATACCAGATTTGAATTGACGCGACCTTATCAGTACCCAAAAAAACTGTGGAAGTTGCCAAGTGTCTAGCTAACCTCTCATCTTTTTCAGCAAACGTGTACAATAACTCAACATAGTTTCCACGATTACTTGAAGTTGTACTCTCATCATTGCCCCAAAATGCTAACTCCTGCTTTCCTAAGTAGCATGTTGCTCGAATTAGGTCCTTCAGAATCTCACGATTTTCTTAAACCTTAGCATTGTGTATGCTCACTTGTAGCTTTTGCTGCTCATTTAATGCCAGGTCTATCCTTGCGTTCCCAAACGTTTATAGGGTAATCTGGTGTTGTATGTGCACTGCTGATTTCTCATGTTTGTTGAGGGCATTGGTAAGGTTGTTGAGGTTGCAGAACCCACCATTTACCCAAGCGTTTTCGCCGGTTGAAAAAAGCAGGCATAGGGAAACAGTATAAACGGCTAGTCGCTGATGAAGATCAGGCAGATCAGGTTTTGGTCTTCTTCTCTGAATAATTTCCAGTTTTCCCTGAAAATCCATATTGGAAAATAGCTTTAGGTGATGTATGGCATCCATGTTCTTAGACATTATGCTAGCCAGCTTAACTCTGTTGAACTTGCAAAAATATGACCTTGACACGCTCATAAGCAGTGCTTTCCACAGACAACTTATTTCGGAAATACGCATGCGTACATCAGAGGTGTACAGCCAGCATCAGATACAAGCAGCTCAGACTCTAATAGAACAGTTGCTGCTCCACCAAATGACCCAGCAGATTGGCCCCAGTTTTAACAGACTTTATGAGGACTGAGTTAGTGCTCAGAGGTCCTTACAAACCAGGACTGGATTTTTCTTACCCTAAAGACAGCCATCTTCAGCCATCTAGAAGAGGTTTCCATTCAGGCGTATTACATAGACAGCTGGGGAAATGGGGAAATGATTACCAGGAGCTGGCTTTCATACTCAATCAAAAACAACGCTGTGTATTGTTTTTGCTGTAAGCTCTTTTCTACAAAATAATAAAGGAA
The DNA here is from genome assembly GCA_023634145.1 of Thymallus thymallus. Classification (NCBI taxonomy): domain Eukaryota; kingdom Metazoa; phylum Chordata; class Actinopteri; order Salmoniformes; family Salmonidae; genus Thymallus; species Thymallus thymallus. The sequence continues at coordinate 11,500,115 of CM042384.1, read as the reverse complement.
GGTGTGAATGACTGGTCAAATATCAACACCATTCTGAAACACCATGAGGGTTGTCCTGAACACACAAACAATATGATTAAGTGGAGAGAACTTGATCTGCACCTACGTCGGGGACAGACTCTTCACCAGCTACAAATGACAATTATCACCCAGTCTCTGGCTGAAAGAAACCTAGCATTCAGGGGTTCATCAGATAAACTCTTCCAACAAGATAATGGAAACTTCCTAAAAGAGGTTGAATTACTTGCTAAATTTGACCCCGTTATGGAAAATCATCTCAGCAAAATTAAAGATGGAGAGACACATGCTCATTACCTTGGGAAGCGCACACAGAATGAGCTGATACAGATTGTGAGTGACAAGATTCTGGAAGCAATAGTGACTCAAGTAAGAGCCTCAAAGTACTTCTCCATTATCTTGGACTGTACACCTGACAGTAGTTACCAGGAGCAAATGTCCATTATTCTGAGAAGCGTGGCTTTAAAGGGAAAGCCAGAGATCAAGGAACACTTCCTCGGCTTTGTGAATGTTGAGGTTACAACAGGCTTGAATCTGTCCACTGTCATATTAGATAATATTGCAGAGGGCAAGCTTATGATAATGGGGCCAACATGAAGGGCAAGCACCAAGGAGTACAAGCCAGACTGCTCAAAAAATATCCCAGAGGGCATGTGCAAAAGCTCTTTACCTTCTTTTCAGCTGGCACACAAAGATGGAGTGTTTTGAAGAAACACGTAAACATGTAAACATAACCATGAAGTCATGGAGTAATACAAGATGGGAGAGTAGGCTCCAAAGTGTTCATGCAATCAGGTATCTGTGACAGTGCGAGGACGGTAAGCACAAAAATGAGTAGGTTGAATAAAAAAAATATAAAAAGGAAAACAGGAACGAACAAAGATGATACATAAGGTTTAATCTTGCACGGCAACACTGAGACGCAGCTCAAACAATAATCCACGCGTGTGTGTGTGCATGTGGAATCAGGGGATGGGAATCAGGTGTGGGTACATGAGCACGGCTGCCATCATACTCATGCTGGTGGTTAGTATACCGGCGAGCCAGAGAGCTGGGGCGGGAGGGGCACCGTCGAGGTCGGAGGCACAGTCGTTACAGTATCAGGCTTCGGAGGTTCGGGAGGCATTACTGGAAGCCAGACAGATGATCAACAATCCTGTGGCCAAAGTGGAGGCACAAGCGCTTGCAGAAGAAGTTGGGTCCTACCGCTTCTTGATTTGCTGTGTCGTATTGTGTGAGATACTGACATTGACAAACAAGCTCCTCCAATCCGCCTCAATGAAGATGGATATCGCAGTGAATTTAATCTCAAATGCAAAGGCCTCCCTCACTACATCCCGGGAAACTGGATTCTCTGAGCCAAAAGCATTTGTGAAGAAATTAATGTGGAGGCTGTTCTGAAAGAGAAGAGACTGAGAAACAGCAAGAGGCATTTCAGCTATGAGGCTCCTGATGAACCAGTGAATGCACTGAAAAACCTTGAAGTCAACTACTTCAACATTGTGGTCGACTCTGATGTGACATCCATGGATGAGAGATTCGAAACACTCAACCAGGTGAAAACCAAATATGGAGTGCTGCTGAACTTCAGCACTGCCTCTCAGATGTCCAGTGAATCTTTAAAGGCTCACTGCATGGAAGTTGAAAACACTCTAACCTTCAGAGATGACTGTGACATCAGTGGAATGGATTTGGCACACGAGATTCAGAATTTACCTGTCATCAGATAAGATGACTACCTTTGAGCTGCTTTCCTTTTTCTGTGAGAAAAACCTGGAGGAACTCTATCCTAACCTTTGGATTGCAGTCACCCTACCAGTAACAGTAGCATCAGAGAGGAGCTTTTCAAAATTAAAGCTCATCAAAAGCTACCTGAGGTCTTCCATGTCACAGGAACGTTTGAGTGCTCTGGCCATCATGAGCATAAATCATGACGTGGGGAAACACATGTCCTATGATGACATCATTGATGATTTTGCCTCAAGAAAGTGCAGTAGAATAATATTTTGATGGTAAGATTTTAATTCAAACATTCAAATGTTTACACACTTAGTAACATTTAAGATTGTATGGCAGAAGTGCTTTTGTGTAAATGACTGCTTAACTAACTATGTGACTAACAATTTCTTCCAGACAGTCCAGATAGACTGGTGCCCATGCTGATGCCGAAAATGTCCAGGTTGTAGAAGGAACCAAAGTTAATCACACAGTTGTATAGGTTTTATTTGACTATTTTAAGACATATAGCCGCAGCCATAGCCTATAGGCTTATGTTTACATTGTATAGACAAAGCTAACTGTATAATATTGGGAGGACTGGACTAATTACCAGTCAGCAGAGCAAAGCTCAGTGTTATATTTTATTATGTTCAACATTTTATATATTCTACAATTTATTTTATGTTAATGTTAATATTCACTTCTCTTAAGATTCTATAGAAAATATTATATTCAATATTGTTTGTTCATACCTCATTCTGTTCTTTATATGTCTACTTATTCTTAGACTGACAGATGGAGCAAACTGTTTTAAAGGAGGGAGGATTGTAGTGGGAGCACTGGGGTGTCAGGTGTAACTGTGTGTCAATGGCAAATGGATTACATTGCTCACGGATCAGGTAGGTGGCCCCCTTAGCAGAATTTTGCTTAGGGCCCCAGGGAGGTCAGGACCGGAACTGCTGACGGCTAAGATAGCTAAATGTACAGTAAGCATGGCATAAACATGAATTGGATAGTGTTTTTATGGGTTTGTGTTTGTGTTATGGGATTATAGGTGGTTAGAGGTAGCCTGAGGACACAGAGTACCTTCCAGACCACGTAATACATTTAGTCTACCACTTTTTCTCCTTCTACCTTTTCTCTTTGTAAAATTCACGTTATCTGTAGTCCTTCCAGTGCCCTGCTGAAAAATACCACAAAGCCTCAGAATTTTGGGTACCCGAGCATGAGGGAGTGGACATACCTTGCGTTTATGGAACATAACAAGATTGTGGGACAAAAACCAGCAATGGACACTGAAAGGTATAAAATCAAGACTACAACAGTAATGATACAACCACCTCATTCTTCTCTTTGCAGATTCGCAAAACTGTCAAAGTCAATGGGTTCATAGATAGGTTTTTTAGATGAGAGTTGTGCTTAGAGACTGTAAATGTAGTGTTGTGTATAAAAAACGATTGAAAGGTTCCATTTCTCCTCAATCTCGCATACAAAACAATGCATCCTGTGTAAGAACTGCCCTCCTAAGACTTTTCAGCCCTTCTGTAGCTCACTTTGTTGACTTATCTTTCCTCTCATAAACAGCTCCCAATGTCCCTAGTTGTCCCCAAACAATACACTAGTCTGTCTCTAAACACTTAGGTTCCAATCAGTTGACACCTTTACCAATAAAGGCACCTTTACCCTACGTACCTTACAAAAAAGTGTAAAATGGTAACACCACAACCATGTCTTTCCAGGAGATGTGCAGTACCAGCAAATCTTCTGCAAGCTGGTGGTTAAGGTCTACAAGCCCTACACCACTTCCGGCAGAGTCTTATCCAGCTGGCCATACACCGCAGACAGGACAAGACCATTCCCTACAAAGAGTCCCAGCTTCTCCTTCATCTTGTTCTCCTTCAAATGAATTTGTTCAAAACTGTTCAACTATTGTCTTTCTCTCTCTTTGAGTCAACTACTCAACACATGTTATGCACTGCAGTGCTATCTAGCTGTAGCTTATGCTTTCAGCACTAGATTCATTCTTTGATCCTTTGATTGGGTGGACAACATGCCAGTTCATGCTGCAAGAGCTCTGATAGGTTGGAGGACATCCTATGGAAGTTGTCATCTCTGTGTAAGTCTATGGAAGGGGGTGAGAACCACGAGCCTCTTAGGTTTTGAAGTCAATGTACCCAGAGGAGGACGGAAACTAGCTGTCCTCCGGCTACACCATGGTGCTACCCTGCAGAGTACTGCTGAGGCTACTGTAGACCTTCAATGCAAAACGGTGTGTTTTAATCAATAATTTGGTGACGTGAATATATTTATTATAGTTTTATCTAAAAAGGATAACTTTTAATGTTTTACTATTTAAATTTTGAGGATGGTCCTCCCCTTCCTCCTCTGAGGAGCCTCCCCTGCTCCACATGGTTTTAAGAACAGGCGTGCACGTAGTGGATGTGGTTTGATGTAGTTTACAATCAAAGTTGTAGTATATTTACGTGTTCTGCGCTCAGTTCTTTTGCCGTCAGTTGCTCTAGGTGTATCATACAATGCATCAATATGGCAGAGGGAGACACATTCATAACTAGAGTGCAGAGGCCTGCTCGACGTCCCGCGATAGATGGAGCCCCATCTGTGCAAAAGCCCACCATTCGATCACATATGGAATCTGTTTTTCATCAATATAGCCATGCAGCACACTGAACATCCCATATGCTGTTTCATGCTCGGGAATCCCCGAGATAGAACAAAATGTCCTCGTGAATAGCATCCCCCGACAATCATTGGCATCTTGGCCCTTACAGCTAACGTACATTTGGAGAGCATAAGCTGGGGAGTTTCATCTTGATAGCTAGCAATAGCATAAATTATTTGTTTAATAGTGTTATAAGACAAAGGTATTGATATTTGTTTCTGTGCCCCTTCCTCCCCACACATTGTTTTCACCATATCAATTGCAGGCGGTAATATAAATGATGCAATGAATGATGGGAATGTGCAACGGTCAAGTGTGGCCTTTTCCCATGATCTAAGGGCACTCTCTGTTTGAATTGTATCTTTAAGATTTGAATACTTTTCATTTAGATTTTGAAGGTTAACCACATAATATATGTATTGTGGCAAGCTCGGCCAGATGAAGATGGCAGGAGACAGAGATTAATTTTACTGGAGAGTTCCTGTGCCCCATACACCGCACGACTCCAGGAATGTCACACTTTATTCACCCTCATTCAATTATTAACAATGAAATCAACCTCCGGCCATGCAAGGCTCGGTCACGGTAGGCATTCTAACATTCCCCCCTACACCCATAACCTGAACTAAGACAACTTAAGGACACATAAACACATAACATTAGCTTAACTACTAAAACATAAAGACATAACACAACCGTTTTAACCATAGAACAAGAACTACCCACAATCCCCTTGCGTCCTTCAGTTACCATGCAACGCGTAGCTAGCGCATGCCGGCCAGATCGCTACAGTATTATAATATGTCGTTTTTTGTATGTTTTGTTTTTTCTTCAAGATTTTGGAAATTCTTCCACGACCCCATTTTCATATAATTTTTGTATTCTTCCGCAACCCCTACTTTGGGAATCGCTGGGTTAGAGGGACAATAGAGCCCTGAGTACCAGGACATTAGCGACTTGATGCTCATTAGTGAGTTGGGTACTACCAACACATGTCCAGAGTGCATAAGAGGAGATTACCGTGACTCAACGGTCACATGGAATTTTACTGTGGTCTTGACTCATGACTGCCGGTGTGGCGGTAATATGGTCACGGCCACGGCCCTACTCCCTTCCATGTCATCAACAGCCCTACTCTTTTCCATCTCATATAGCACAAGTGAACAGCAAATCTGGTTTCAAAAAACAAATAAAGCAACACCTCACGGCACAACGCCTCTCCCACATGTGACCTACTTATTTAATGAAATCAAATCAAATGTTACTGGTCACATACACGTGGTTAGCCGATGTAGATAGATAGGTACTTTATTGATCCCGAGGGGAAATTTCTTTGTCAAGCAGCTACAACAAAACATAGGGCAGGTGCAAAATGCCAGAACGAAAATACACAAAAGACAGATACACGATACATGGAGTGTCAGTATGAAAAAGTATAGAAATACAAGAAGTCTGGAGTGCAAAAAAGCTATAAAAAGACATTGCATAGTATGGGTGGTTGGCTGAATATGTACACTATACATTGGTGGATGGTGCATGGTTAACTATACTATACAGGTCGATGGCAGAGAAATACTTCAATAGCTAAAAATGCGTATGATATGAGTGAGGGTAATAATAGTTTATTATGGTGTTACCAGCCCATTCCAGCCTGTTGTCCATATGGACTCCCAGGAACTTGTATGACCCAACCATTTCCACATCCATCCCCTGTATAGGGACTGCAGTCAATTGAAGTGGAGTCCACCAACATCTCCTTTGTTTTGCTGATGTTGAGCTGAAGGTGGTTCTGCTCACACCACAACACAAAGTCACTGATTGTGCTCCTGTACTCCTCCTCTTGCCCACCCCTGATGCACCCTACAATTGCGGAGTCATCCGAGAACTTCTGTAGGTGGCATGTCTCAGAGTTATATCTGAAGTCCGAGGTGTAGAGGGTGAACAGGAAGGGGGACAGGACCGTTCCCTGGGGGGGCCCTGTGTTGCTCACTGCCCGTTCTGACACACAGCTCTGTAGTCGCACAAATTGTGGCCTACCGGTCAGGTAGTCCGTGACCCAGGAGACTAAGGGTGCTTCCACTTTCATCCTCTTCATCTTCTCACCCAGTAGCAGGGGCTGAATGGTATTGAAGGCACTGGAGAAGTCAAAAAACATAACCCTCACAGTGCTACCTGTGTTGTCCAGGTGAGAGTAGGCCCTCTGCAGAAGGTAGATGATTGCATCATCCACCCGATGTTGCGCTGGTATGCGAACTGCAGGGGGTCCAGTGATGTACACACCAGGGGTCTGAGGTGAGCGAGGACTAACCTTTCCAGGGTCTTCATGATGTGGGATGTTAGCTAGCTACAGGTCTGAAGTCATTCAGGACAGTGGGGTGTGCCTTCTTGGGCACTGGGACGAGGATGTTTTCCACAATACAGGGACCCTTTCTAGGCTCAGGCTAAGGTTGAAGCGACGCTGGAGTATTCCACACAGTTGGTCAGCACAGACCCTAAGCACTCTTGGGCTGATGCTATCAGGGCCCGCCGCTTTCCACTGATGTAGTCTCTCCAGCTCTCTCTTCACTTGGTTGGTGGTGAAAGCCAGGGGGTGTTGAGGATCAGTCCAGAGGGAGCAGGGGTGGAGGTGGGGTCTCTGATTACTGCGGGTGTAGCGATATGCTTGTGCTTCTAGCTCAGACAGTTTCACAACATATACCCAAATACACATACATCTAAGGAATGGATTAAGAATATATACAGATATGTCAGAGCAGCATTGGACTAAGATACAGTGGCATAGTATAGTATACAGTATATACATATGAGATGGGTGATGCAATATGTAAACACAATTAAAGTGACTAAGATACCGTAGAATAGTGTAGAGTGCAGTTTATACATATGAGATGAGTAATGCAAGATACGGAAACATTATTAAAGTGGCTAGTGTTCTATTCCTTAAAGTGGCCAGTGATTTCTAATCTATGTCTATAGGCAGCCACCTCTGATGTGCTAGTGATGGCCTTGAAGCTGTTTTTCAGTCTCTCGGTCCCAGCTTTGACGCACCTGTACTGACCTCGCCATCTGGATGATAGCGGGGTGAACAGGCAGTGACTTGGGTAGTTGACGTCTTTGATGATCTTTTTGACCTTCCTGTGGCATTGGGTGTTGTAGGTGTCCAGGAGGGTGGGAAGTTTGCCCTCGGTAATGCGTTGGGCAGACCGTGTGTATGTACTGACCAGTAGAGGTTACTCGGAGGAGGAAGGGGAGGACCATCCTCCTCAGTGAAATTTCACAAAAATAAAAACATTAAACATTAAAAAAGTTATCCTTTTTAGATAAAACTATACTAAATATATTCATATGTCACCAAATAATGGAATAAAACACACTGTTTTGCAATGAAGGTCTACAGTAACTTCAAAAGCACTGTCTGGGGTAGCACCATGGTGTAGCCGGAGGACAGCCAGCTTCCGTCCTCCACTGGCTACAAAGCAAAACGGCTACAAAGCAAAACGTAATAGTTTTCTTGGTTTTATAACTTTATTTTTGTGTCTAGTTAGTGCAATTTATTCAACATTTTTAAAAGTTAGACTTGCTAACTTCAGTAGCTAGCTAGCTAGCTTCCAGCGCGAGGTGCAGTTTTCTCTGCCATAATGGTAGAATGGACAATACTGTCAAATGATGTGGACTTTTTGTTGAAGAACCCCTTTCATTCTCTGGGATACACGGAAAAGGTGTGAATTAAAAGCGAGGTTCGACCTCTGCCTTAGATCAGTTTCATGAAGAAGAATGAAAAGGTGAGGGCGTTCAATACCAACTGGTATTAAAAGTAAATTATAGCTGGTTAACAGGGAGCCTTTCTTCAAGCCGCCTGTATTGCTGGCCTTGTCTGATTTTTGGAAAGTCTGTGCCTTGGTCGAAAGGTGGGTACAGTGACCGTTCAGCTAAATGGCCAAACAAAAGGGAGTATATAAATGCCCACATCAGATTCAAGCTTCTGGGAAAAGCTGCATCGATAGAGTTCCGCAAACAAGCGTAACTACAAGGAACTTGCAGAGGTAATTGCACGTTACGACACTTTTCTTGCTGAACATATCGAACTTTCGACTGTCTTTTCTAGGATGCCGAAAACAGTTCCGTATGACTTGATAGCTTCCATCGCATCATCCATTAAAATGTAGATTAAAGAGAGAGGTTGACGCAGCCCGTTTTTTTAATAGGCTTTCCTCTGGTATTTATTTAGCAAAGATGATAACACAATCACTCCGGAAAGACACAAGAAAAAACTCATTACATAAATGTTGCAGCAGCCTATGCTACACCTTAACTTTAGAAATCTGACATGCTGTATGGGATGAAAACAAGACTATTGTTCAGTCTGATCAACTGTTGGCTACTAATAATAGCAGCTGCATAATGTTACATCCTATGTGCCCTCTCCATCTGGTCAGGGTAAACTAACGGGTAACGTTATGTATTTATAGTCAATTTGTGTGTCTGGAGAAAATGTGAATGTGATGAAATTTTGTTTATATTCAAAATTGGGTTGGCTAGGCTGCCTATACGTTTTTAATCCACAATTATTAACTGGAATTAATCAGTCAACATAATAGTGATGACAGATGTTTTATAAGCCCTAGAGTTGCATAGGCATGCATGATGCAAACATGCATAAAGCAAGCTCAGCCCTGAGTTCTATTGTCTATCAGTTGTTGTCTATGTGTCTGGGTAGAGGAAATCCCCCTCCTAATCTAGTCTAAATTTAATTTATATGAACATACTGTATATAACGTAGCTGCAGTTTGACAGGGGTTTCATCCCGTTTTTTAAAACCATGTGACCTGATTAGGAAAAACTGGTCCCATCATAGCCCATATGAAACCTTTTTACAACTGATTAATGAGTGTCATACCTTATAGGGTCCAGAGTTTTCCTAGTTAGGTTAACAAATAAGGAAAAACTCCAGGCCCCAGGGTGTACATATTGCCCCACCGCTCTGGGACCTATGGTGCCACCAGTCTGCTTGAAGTTGTTAGTTATTGTCAGGTATGTGGATGATCAGGGCTGTATTCAGGAATGTTTCTTGGGTTACTTTGATGTGTCAAGAGGGCGAGATGCGCAGTCTGTGTTTGACTTTATGAATTTTGAGATGTGTTTAACTTCATAGAGAAACTCGTTGTCCAAACCTAGGATGGTCAGCTGTAATGGAATGTATCTGCTATATGTATTTACAGCAAAGTCCCCTCCTGTTCCCTGATTAAGAGGTGATGACCACTCTACTACCATTGTCAACTCTTTCCTGACATGAACTGAAGCCACGTCTCATGTGCCCGCTCATCCACTGGCACATTGAATGTTTCCTCTCCAAGCACGTGAGCACCCCTATCAATTTTCTCTCATTACTGTATGTAGAGTCAATCAAATACACAAAAACAATCACATTATTACACATCAATGATTTTACTCCTTGCTTGGACTAACTCGTTCTTAGCTCTTTTGTCTGTGTAGTGTGTTGTTTTATTGTTTTTTGGTCTTCCCAGTCAAATCCTGTCCTGCACTGGTCAAGCCTCTGAACACCTCAACTCATGCCTATTTCAATCACTGCTGTGATCCCTTTCAAACACTGTAAGTAGAACCTCTCATTCCCATTCCCCATAATATTGTACTATAAAATGTCTTTATTAAATGCTTTAGGTTAAAATAATTTCTTTGACGATTTTTGAAAGACACATCGTTGTCTCCGTGCATTCTGTACTATACCGTGGGTCTCCCATCCTCCTAAATATTTAAAGTCACCAGCCTCCACTGGTACTGGGATGTGTAACTGATAGATGCAAACACACACTGCATGTTAATGTTTTTAACTGTATGCCAATTGTAAAGAATTTTGTTTGTAATGTATTTTTCGTTATGTGTCAGACCCCAGTAAGACAATCAATCAATCAATCAAATTTTATTTATAAAGCGCTTTTTACATCAGCCGATGTCACAAAGTGCTATACAGAAACCCAGCCTAAAACCCCAAACAGCAAGCAATGCAGATGTAGAAGCACGGTGGCTAGGAAAAACTCCCTAGTAAGAAACCTAGAGAGGAACCAGGCTCTGAGGGGTGGCCAGTCCTCTTCTGGCTGTGCCGGGTGGAGATTATAACAATTTATGGCCAGTTCTTTCTCCAAGATGTTCAAATGTTCATAGATGACCAGCAGGGTCAAATAATAATAAAAGTAGTTGTGGAGTTTGCAACAGGTAAATACATCAGGAGTGAATGTCACTTGGTTTTTCAGTGCAATAGAGCGAGAGCGAGGTGAAAACAGCAGGTCTGGGACAGGGTGGCACGTCCAATGAACAGGTCAGGGTTCCATAACCGCAGGCAGAGGAGTTGAAACCGGTGCAGCAGCACGACCAGGTGGACTAGCTTTCACTATTAGTGTCGGCTAATGGGGATCTAAACATCTAAATCAAATACTGTCCACAGCTACTGACCACAACTACTTACCAAAACTACTGACCATAACTACTGACCCCAACCAGAAAATAACCACAAGTACTGAACCACACACCTACTTACCAAAACTATTGACCATTCAACTAATGAACCACTGAACTAAATGACCACACCCACACAACTACTGGCCACAACTACTGAGAACTACCACAACACTTCTGACCACAACTACTAACCACAACCACACTACTACTAACCATGTCCATACTGTATGGCCCAAATAACCTGCAGCACAACCACACAACTACTCACCACAACTACTGCTCCGCACTAGCTCTGGCCTGAGCTATAAATTGCAACTCCCTATGTGCATAAATTAGCATATAATACCCACCAACAATAATTGTAACTCTTGAACCGTTCAAGCTAGAGACACCAAACCAACTTTCACGTGTTTAGGCTACGCTACACTTTTCATCTACCTACTTTTCCAACTCTAACCAGTCACCACCATTACTACAGCAGACACTACCAATACTATAACTTGTTTTAAAATCGTACATACTTTAAAACAAGCTTGCAAGCGCACCACATTTTCTTCAAGAGAGGTACTTTTCAGTGATCACTAAAGAGTTTATTAATTAAATAGAACTACAACTAGCTATCAGTAGGTCTACATAAACCTATTCTACATAGTTTAACTACCAGATAAATAAACTTAGAGCTGTCATCACTAGACGCACCATAATTTCTCTCCCCAATAATAGCCTACAACTTTCTAAATCATTACATCATCATTCAACTAAAATCTAAATTTTACAAAAGTAAAATGTGCATCTCTTTACTGTATCTGAAACACACATTATGCAGAGTTGATTTGCTTTTCTAAGAATGTTGTCCACATGATCCTGCCTTTTAGTGGCAAGAAAAAGTTAGTGAACCCTTTGGAATTACCTGGATTTCTGCATAAATTGGTCATAAAATTTGATCAGATTTTCATCTAAGTCATAACAATAGACAACAACAGTCTGCTTAAACTAATAACACACAAACAATAAGTTATGTCTTTATTGAACACACCATGTAAACATTCACAGTGCAGGGTGGAAGAATTATGTGAACCCTTGGATTTAATAACTGGTTTTCTGTAGTTGCGGATCAGACCTGCACAACGGTCAGGAGGAATTATGGAACATTCCTCTTTACAAAACTGTTTCAGTGTGAACCGCTGTCGAGGTCAATTGGGTTGTGGTCAGGACTCTGACTGGGCCACTCCAGAACGGGTATTTTCTTCTATTGAAGCCATTCTGTTGTTGATTTACTTCTGTGTTTTGGGTCATTGTCCTTTTGCATCACCCAACTTCTGTTGAGCTTCAATTGGCAGACATATAGCCTTACTTTCTCCTGCAAAATGATAAACTTGGGAATTCATTTTTCCGTTGATGATAGCAAGCTTTTCAGGCCCTGTTTATTTTGGACAGCAGTGGCTTCTTCCGTGGTGTCCTCCCATGAACACCATTCTTGTTTAGTGTTTTACGTATCGTAGACTCGTCAACAGAGATGTTAGCATGTTCCAAGTCTTTAGCAGACACTAGGCTTCTTAACCTCAATGAGCATTCTGTGCAGTGCTCTTGCAGTCATCTTTGCAGGACGGCCACTCCTAGGGAGAGTAGCAACAGTGCTGAACTTTCTCTATTTATAGACAATTGGTCTTACCGTGGACTGATAAACATCAAGGCTTTTAGAGATACTTTTGTAACTCTTTCCAGCTTTATGCAAGTCAACAATTCTTAATCTTAGGTCTTCCGAGATCTCTTTTGTTTGAGGCATGGTTCACATCAGGCAATGCTTCTTCTGAATAGCAAACTCAAATTTTGTTTATAGAGCAGGGCAGCTCTAACCAACATTTCCAATCTCGTCTCATTGATTGGACTCCAGGTTAGCTGACTCCTGACTCCAATTAGCTTTTGGAGAAGTCATTAGCCTAAGGGTGCACATACCTTTTCCAACCTACACTGAATGTTTAAATTATGTATTCAATATAGACAAGAAAAATACAATAATGTTTGTGTTTGTCCATTGTTGTGACTTAGATGAAGATCAGAAAAAAAGTTATGACCAATTTAGGCAGAAATCCAGTGAATTCCGAAGGGTTCACATACTTTTTCTTGCCACTGTATTCCCATCTTCTGACAGACGATCGCTTTGTCTTTCTTATTTCAGTTCACACGCAACTGTAGTTTATAATTTTTTGTGATCTAATTGCCCCACAATTCAAAGTAATAATGTTGATACAGTAGCCTATCAAAGTAATTAGACCAAGTATTTTACAAAATTTCACTTTTTATCTAACTGCTTTGCTTTAAATAGAAAAGTAAATTTAACTTCTTCGATTAACACAAGAAGACTTTTAAAGCGCTTAAACAAGCCCCACAACTTTACTTGTAAAGTTACCATTTAGTTTAGTTTAATGCTTTTCACTTGGAGCGTAATTATCACTAAAGTGACAGTTATAAATGTATGTGGGTATTACTGATGCTGGCTCCTGATATTGGTTAATATTTAACATAATACAAATTAGAAAATAAAACAGAAAAGCCTGGGTCTCCAAATTTCATCTGTGCGAATTATGAGGGCATACAATTAAAACAATTCTGAATAATGGCACAGCTACAGTGCCTTCAGAAAGTATTCACACCCCTTGACTTTTTCCATATTTTAGTTGTGTTACAGCCTGAAAATTGATTAAATTATGTCAAAGTGGAGTTGTCAGTGTAATTTTTTTTTTTTTTTTTAAGCAGAAATGTTGAGTCAATAAGCATTCAACCCAAGTCTAAATAAGTTCAGGAGGAAAAACATTTTGCTTAAAAAGTCACATAAGTTGCATGGAGAGTCTGTGTGCAATAATAACATAATTTTTTAATGACCTCTGTACCCCACATATACAAATTATCTGTAAGGGCCTGCAGTCGAGCAGTACATTTCAAACACAGATTCAACCACAAAGATCAGGGAGGTTTTCCAACGCCTCGCAAATAAGGGCACCTATTGGTAGATACAAAATAAACAAATAAGCAGACATTGAATATCCCTTTGAGCATGGTGAAGTTATTAATTACACTTTGGATGGTCTATCAATACACCTAGTCACTACAAAGTTGTCCTTCCTAACTCAGTTGCCGGAGTGGAGGGAAACCGCTCAGGGATTTCACCATGAGGCCAATGGTGACTTTAAAAGATTTAGAGTTTAATGGCTGTGATAAGAGGAAACTGAGGATGGATCAACAACATTGTAGTTATTACTCCACAATACTAACCTAAAAGACAGAGTGAAAAGAAGGAAGCCTGTACAGAATAAAACATGCATCCTGTTTGCAACAAGGCAAATAATACTGCAAAACATTTGGCAAAGTAATTCACTTTTTGTACTGAATACAAAGTGTTATGTTTGGGACAAATCAAAGACAACACATGACTGAGTACCAATCTCCATATTTTCAAGCATAGTGGTGGCTGCATGATGTTATTGATATGCTTGTAATCGTTAAGAACTTGAGTTTTTCAGGATAAAAAATAAATAAAAATGAATGGAGCTAAGCACAGGCTAAATCCTAGAGGAAAACCTGATTCAGTCTGTTTTCCACCAGACATTGGGAGATTAATTCACCTTTCAGCAAGACAATGTCCTAAAACACATTATTGTACAATCCAGTTGTGCAAAGCTTTTAGACACTTACCCAGAAAGACTCACAGATGGAATCGCTGCCAAAAGGTATTCTTACATTTATTGACTAAAGGGTGTGAATACTCATATAAATGAAATATTTCTGAATTTAAAGTTTCAATACATGTGCACACATTTCTAAAAACATGTTTTCACTTTGTCATTATGGGTTATTGTGTGTAGATGGTTGAGAACAAATATCTATTGAATCCATTTTGAATTCAGGCTGTAACACAACAAAAAAGTGAAATACAGGAACTGTATTTACAGTCTGGACTTGCCAAAAATCAATGCTAACGTTAGCTAGCTACCCTCAATCTTAGCTAACATTATATTGCATCTAAAGTAAATCTGGTGAATGGCATTTTATTTCCGAGCCACTGTAATGAACTTTTGATGAAATCTTCATCAGTGCTCATTGACGATGCATTGAATATAATGCTCAGTTGGGCATCAGTACAAAACGAACTGTGATGGAAAATGTTATGTTTGTGCTTTTCTAATAACCAATGTGTGTGTTCATGCAAGTGATTGAACGAATCCTCACTATCAGCATCTGCAATTTGGCAGTACGCCCAGACCCTTGTTTTAAGAACAAAAGATCAGTTTCAAGGTCTCAGTTTAGAGAGATAAAGCCTTGTGAGGTATTGGGCTGTCACATGCATGAACCAGTATTGGTCAGTCACATGAATGAAGCAAACGTTACTGACAAATTAATTATTAATGATGAATAAGCTAAAATTATGCAAATATAACTGCAGAATAAAAGAGAACTAACGGGACTGCTCCGGTAGAGCTCCTGACAGACGATCATCATGGTACATCAAGTTTGTTGGAACCTCTCCAGTTAATTGTTAATAAAAAATGATTAATTTAAGATAAGTGTCCCATGTGTAGAATTTCCACGACAGAACGCTCAAAACAATATTGTGATGAAACATGCAACCCATGAATAGGCGGACGGGCTCATTGTAATGGCTGGAATGGAATGAATGGAACAGTATGGAAACCACGTTTGACTCCATTCCATTTCAACCATTACAATGAGCCCATCCGCCTGTAGATCCTCACACCAGCCTCCACTGCTTTACAGCCTACTTCACTGTGGAAAAGTGATGTTGATATGATTTTCAGTTTGCTTCAATGACTGTTTAAGGATCATAAGGGAAAATAATATAAAACAATTAGTATGTGTATTCACAACCCCCTTCACTTAGCACTTATCAATTTATAAATGACAAAATAAAGTACATGCTTTTTCCACTTGGAACTGCCAAGTTCGCTCGACCTTGGGCTCTATTAAAAATTTAAAAAAATCGGTAAAGCTGAAGCGTTACAGATTCCAAAATAGAAATGTAAAAGGTCATTTACGATTGAGCCGGCATATGCAGCGTTTACCGTTTATATTTCAGTCACGCTGTAAAGCTGAACTCCTGCAATGCTGATTGAATAGAGCCCCTCAATCATGGTTTCCTTGCGCTTAAAGGTGGTGGAATTAAGTCTAGGTCAGAACATGGCGTAGCTGTAGCCACACCTCTACACCTTAAACAAATAGCGGGTGAATAGTCACTGAGATAGGGACCAGAAGGTCACAAGTTCCAATCTTGCTGATGCTCTTTGTCGAAGAATATCTAGTTATAGCCTTGGTTACACCTTGCATTAGCATGTGGTTTTCATGATCTGATCCTAGACGATCCAATTACTATCTGTTCAAGGTTTTCTGCGTCTACACGTTTTTAAAATGTCTCTGATTTCCTGGTCCCTCCATGTATGCAAATTATTTGACAGATATTATTTGGCAGTCAACAGTCAAAATCCTTTCCATGCAATGATTCAGAGACAAGAGGATTAATAATAATAATAATAATAATAAGACAATATAATTTAATTACCAGACACGTCAATCAATCATGTAAAAAGTAGTGAGGGAAATATCATGAAAGATATGTAATCACAGTGTTATTACTAAACAAAGTAAACATAAATAGAATTCCATCAGTGGTATTGTATCTACTGTATACATTATGAACGGTCTTATGTAGATCAGAGAATTCAGATCGGAGACCCTCGTAGTGTACTTTTCACATTATAAATAAAAAATCATACCTCTACACGTTAACTCAACATTGAGATAACCAATTCCAAACTTCTCAAGTCCTTGTATAGACTATTACTATATGCCCAAAGCGATAACATTAATAGTACAAGGGTCCGATCTGTTCAATTATCTTTCAACCAGCTTAAACTAACATATACTGTACATTCCCTTTTTCATTTGTTAAACACAAAATCACCAATACTGTCACACTTTCCATTGACAGCAATGCAGCAGCACAGTTATCTACTGAGAGAGAATTTTTACACCAACTGGCCAGAACCGAATACTATTCTGGGACAAAACTCATACATTTCAATTGATAGGAGGATTGGTTTGACGGCAGGCCTAACAACGGCTCCGAAAGACAAAAATTGATTAAAAAATTAAATACATTTCCTAAAAGGCCTTCTCAATGCACACGCATACATTCAGGAAATACTGTACACCACTATTTGATTAAAACATCCATTTGTTGTCCATTTCACAAGAAGGCTTACATTCTCAGCCGCTCCGGGGTGAAACCTCCCCTAGGTACAGATCTACAGTAGGATCGGCTTCCCCTCCCCCAATCCTAGCCTTTAAAGGGATACTTCGGGATTTAGGAAATGCCCTTTATTTACTTCCCCAAAGTCCGATGAACACGTGGATACTATTTGTATGTCTCTGCGTGCAGTTTGAAGTAAGTTGTTAACTCTAGTTAGCATTGCCTACCTCTAACTTCATTCATACTGGATGCAGAGACCATTGGTGGGGAAAATTCTAAACTGACCCAAGATCAGCGTCTAGGGGTAACTTCACCCTACACATCAGCACAAGTATCCTTCCAGACTCTGTAGACTATATGGATTTGTTTTTTTTATCTTTCCTTCCCTAAAATAATCCCTTCCACGACCTTCACTGAATTGTTTACGATAGTCTACCCCAGATTTAAAACAAAGTGATTAAAAAACTGCAAGGGCCTTGATGGAAACAATTAGTAACCCCCCTACTCACATTCCCAAATCAAATACACTTTTTCACTGGAATGTGAGTGAAATCAACAAATGTGTAAACATACTGCTTGGCCATATACAGTAGCTCTGCAATCATTTTCATTCATTAAATCAGATTATTTCAGTATCATTCATTCTGTTCATATATAAATAAGGCAATCGTAAACATGTCGTTCCCCACCAATGATGCTGTGCCCTCACTTGGGCCAATTGAGATAATGCATGTGACTAACACATTTCGCTTTGGGCCAATCAGTGTAATTTAGTAAATACTGGATCTCTATGGCAAGACACATCATTCACCCAAGTTTCGTCAAAATTGGGTCAGTGCGGTCTAACGAATGAAAGGACAAAGACAGATCTACAGTCCCCTTCCCGATTTCATCGTGGTGGACAATTATCTTGGGCATTTGAAAAGGCTAAACGACACTGTCAACGTTGTTTTACTAATGTTTCTATACAAGTATACATCACAATTACTCTGCCTTGCATACAACACAACGAGTAATACAAACTCTCTCCAACCAATATCAGTTTAACATATCACCCAACAGTCAAGCAAGCCATTCTCACTGACTATCCCTTTGTGAATCCTGTCCCTTAGAGTTGTCTCTGACTGAAGCACCTGAATTTCTCACCCAACTTGCCCACCTCCTCTCACAAACCCCCATAATCCTCTGCTCCATTTGGTGTGAAATTAACAGATGTGTGAAAAGGAGAAAGAGGAGAGAGAAAGCAGCTTCAGTCTCTTGATTTTTTTCGGTTTGATAATATCTTCCCCGGGAAAGACGGCGAGGAAGAAAGGGGGAGAAAGACTGAAGCATGGAGGAGTGGAAACAATGAAAGCTACTGTTCCTAGGCTGTCGTTGTAAATAAGAATTTGTTCTTAACTGACTTGCCTGGCTAGGAGGACAAATTCAGGAGTTGACTTGCAAGAAGCAGGGCAGGCCTTCATACACAACCAAATATCTAACACTGGACACATGCACTTTCCAAAAACAGAGACAACCTGGATCTCTTCTCTTTTCATTAGCAATAGATCCAATAGTTATTTTTTAACACCTACATACGGTATGTACATTTAAACAATGGCTTTACTTCATATTTGTTTTTGCAGTCTCAAAGTCTCATTGGTATATGTATAAAAAGTGCCGTTATTTCTCGTTGGACAGTCTGCATGTACGATTTGGAGTGCTGTCATGAACTGGAGTCTAAGGTTCTCTCTGTAGATAGACCTTATGGTTATGGTTGCATGTGATAGTGCAGCTTCTTGATAAGGCACTGTAACTAGTGTCTACTGTCAACAGCAATCATGCCTTCTCTGGCTTACACACACACACACACACACAGGTTGGGGTTACCTTTGTCAATTCAGAGGGTAAACTGAAATTCCTAATGTTTACTTGGAATAGGAATTTCAGTTGACTTTCTGAATTAACTGAATTGAAATGCCCCCAACACTGACACACACAGCTACCCAGACACACTCTGGGACAGTGGCAAAGTGTCTACCTCTAATGCTAGATACAGGAACTCTGAAGGACCCCTGCAAATGGTCTGTGAAAATGTGGACGTTCAACCATTCCAGAAGATTTTACCTTTTGCTATAACAGTATAAAAATGGAAGGATGGTAGCCGAGGCTGCACCTTTATCTCAACAAATCTAGTCAGAGACGTGAATTAGGATATAACTAGATGCGGCAATATCAGTGTAAATCAGGTAGTTTCACTTACTTGAAGAGAGACAAAATGGTGGCTGAGATTGCCTCTATCTCAACCATAAAGGATGGTAAGTGTTTCCTTTCGTCACCATGTTTTACTGTTAAAACACACCCTAAACTAGTTGTCAGTCCTTATATCCTTATTATCCAAAACTGCCAACTTTCCCATTAATTGCATAGGGGCCTGTTCGGTGTGGTTCAGTACTAGAGAAGATGAGAACGGACTAATAGTGTGTATATGTTAGAGGATTTACAACACAAAAGCAAGTATGTTAGAACTGGCTTATTCACATTTTAAAAGTCATCATTACAGCTATAAAACAAAAAGACAGAAAAGGTTGAATTAATAAATCAGAGCGAGTCCACAGGTAGCCATAAGCCAGAGGCGCCTGGGTATGGTGCACATTTTAGGACATCTTCAGCCTCAAATTACATTACCCGGGGATATACAGTCATCTGCATCCAGTGATATCGCAGTTCTTCCCACAGTTTCCCCATAATCTGTGTTTTTCCATGCTATGTTCAGGGGAATGAAAAAGGTGCTGAGCCACCAGCCACCAATTCCCAAACCCCACCCTTCTGGAGTGTGAATGTCAATCAAGCAGTTCTGCAGTCACTGAGTTAGGGGGAAGGCGGGGTTTGGTGTGGGCACCAACTCTGCATATCTGGTGGAATGAGAAGGGAGTCAGAGCCTTGTAGTAATTCCCCTCTCATTACAGGCAGATGCTTTTCACTCATATAGCTCATATAGAGGCTGATTAAAGTGTCTCCTCACAGGTCCAGACAGAGCGTTTTAGTGATAAGCTGTGACTTTGGGCGGGGCAAGGAAGGAGCCTCCACCCCCAACACGCAGCTAGAGTGCCTTCTCCTTGGCGATAATGATGGAGGCCTCCACGTCAGTTTCAGGTGAGGCCAGGGGCGGGACTTTGGTGGGAGTGGGCGGGGATTTGGGAATGGCCGGGGCTTTGGTTGGAGTGCGCGGCTTCCCCTTGGGGGAGGGGCTTCTTTTCTCTGCATGGCCTATGGCCAAGTCTGCGATGCTGGGCTTGGCGTCGTCAGGGGTGTGCTCGTTGGGGATGAGTGGAGCTGTAGTTTTCTACAGAGGGAACATGGCACAATAAGAACAATACTAATAGTAGCCAAAGACTACAAACTATTGATAGCTGCCCTGTATTAGAGTTCAGGGGAAGTGAAAAGGCAAGACACTGAGGCACAAAATGGCTACAGACATAGTGAGGTACAATACTGCAACAGTAGATGGCAACTGTAGACATTGTAAGGCACAAAATGGCTATAGTAGATAGACTAGACACCAGTACAAAATGGCATCGGTATAGACAAAATGTCTACAGAACTTTGAGCTGCTGAATACATTAATAGTATCTCTATAAAAAAGGAAAACAGTTTCTGCTCTACAGTACATTGTTCACCCCATACACCTCCTTTGCTCTACTCTATGTAATCGATTTAGGCTCTCTTTTATGCACGTTTACTGTACCAATGCTTTGTGTCTGGCAAGCCGAAACCATTTTAGTGGCAGACAGTACATTTGTGTGTGTGCGTGGGTGGGTGGGCTTACTGTGGTCTGTGGCACTGGATTGAGCTTGGTGGCAGCGGAAGCGGGAACAGGCAAATCATCCTGCGTCAATCCTCTTCTGTCCAAGACACTGCCAAAGGAAGACAGACAATCATTCATCAACACCACCGAACAGAAACGCGAGTGAGAGACAGAGAGAACGAAAGAAAGACAAATTAGGGAGGTAGGGGGAGGAGGATGAAGGGAGGAAGAAGAATAGCGGAGACTAAGCGAAGGGGCAGGAGGACAGCGAAGAAGAGACCATGAGGTGAGAGGGTAAGACAATGAAAAACACAGCAGCAGAGTATTTTCCATACTAGTTAATCCTATGAGCACAGGTAAGGCAACTAGTGGTCCGAAAGTACAGTACCTGGGGTATGCAGGCCCACACAACACTTCACAGCAGTTCTTGATTATGTTCTTGTGGCTGTAGGGGTTCTGCACCCGGTTCTTTCCCGACCACGAGCCTTTGATCTATGAAACAAGATAGTCACCCGTAAAAAAAACACACACAAAAAAAACAGTAGGAACACGTATACAGTGCCTTCAGAAAGTATTCAGACCTCTGATCTTTTTCCACATTTTGTTGTGTTACAAATTGGGATTAACATTTGAATTGATAATTTCCAGACAGCCATTTTCAAGTCTTGCCATAAAGTTAAGTCGAAACTGTAACTAGGCCACTCAGGAACATCCAGTGTATATTTAGCCTTGAGTTTAAGGTTATTGTGTTTTGATTTGCCACAAACATAATGCTTTCTATTCAGGACAAAAAGTGAATTGCTTTGCCAAATATTTTGCAGTATTACTTTAGTGCCTTATTGCAAACAGGATACATGGAATATTTTTATTCTGTGCAGACTTCCTTCTTTTCAATCCTCAGTTTTTTCCTATCACAGCCATTAAAAACTAACTGTTTTGGCCTGCTAGTGAAATCCGAGAGGTTTCCTTCCTCTCCGGCAACTGAGTTAGGAAGGGCGCCTGTATCTTTGTAGTGATTGGGTGTATTGATACACCATCCAAAGCATTATGAATAACTTCACCATGCTCAAAGGGATATGCAGTGTCACCTTTTTTTCCTCCATCTACCAATAGGTGCCCTTCTTTGTGAGGCATTGAAAAACCTCTGGTTTTTGTGGTGGAATTTATGCTTGAAATTCACTACTGTAGTGGTGGACATTACAGATAATTGTATGTGTAGGGTACAGAGATGGGGTAATCATAAACAAATCATGTTAACCACTATTATTGCACACAATCCATGCAAGTTATTATGAGACTTGTTAAGCACATTTTTACTTTAAACGTATTTAGGCTTGCCATAAGAAAGGGGTTGAATACTTTTTGACTCAAGACATTTCAGCTTAATTAGTAAAAATTCTAAAAACAAAATTCCACTTTGACATTGTGGGGTATTGTGTGAAGATCAGTGGCACACAATTGCAATTTAATCAATTTTAAATTCAGGCTTTAACAACAAAATGTGGAAAAACGCAAGGGTTGTGAATACTTTCTGAAGGCACTAAAGCAAGGAATAAATGTATTGTGCCATCTCTTCCACACAGGGTAAATTCCATTTAAATTCAGTGAATTCCATAAGAAAAACTGAAATCAAAGTACAATTCATTGCTTTTCAATTAGGAAAATTGTAATTGTAATTTTAGTTCTGTAAATGACAATTGGAATGGAATTGACCCCAAACCTGTTTCCGCCAAACGCAAACAATGCCCTTACAGATAGATCTCTTACACTGCCTGTCTGGTTACCATCTCAGAAATAGGGCATATTCAGTACTGCCTCCCCCTGCTAAAATAATTTCCCTCTACTTATACCTTATTCAAAAGTATGGTTCCATTTTTAGATTGTAATCCCACAGGGTTACACCTGACCTACAAAAAATATCTGGTGAGGGATTTAACAATTCCTGGTTAAAGTATAAGATAGGTATGTTAATATGTATAACATATAGGACATAGTCATTAAAATGACCAAAATGAACACAATTCTGTGTTGACGGGTAGTGATACTAGGATATACTTCTCCAAAATGGAAATAATTCTTCACACAAAAAGTTATCAATGCATGAAGTATCCTGCTGGTAGGGTTGCAAAGCTACCGGTAATTTACCAAAGTTACCTGAATCTTCGGTAATTAAGAGGTAACCCATGGTAATGTAGGCCATTTTTACATTAATAAAAAACAAAAACACAACATTTATACACAAAAGTATGTGGACACCCCTTCAAATTAGTGGATTCAGCTATTTCAGCCACACCTGTTACTGACAGGTGTATAAAATCAAGCACACAGCCATGCAATCTCAATAGACAAACATTGGCAGTAGAATGGCCTTACTGAAGAGCTCAGTGACTTTCAATGTGGCACCGTCATTGGATGCCACCTTTCCAACAAGTCAGTTTGTTAAATTTCTGCCCTGCTAGAGCTGCCCAGGTCTACTGTAAGTGCTGTTATTGTGGAAACATCTAGGTAGTTTTTCCAAGCCACCATGCTTCTACATCTGCATTGCTTGCTGTTTGGGGTTTAAGGCTGGGTTTCTGTATAAGCACTTTGTGACATCTGCTGATGTAAAAAGGGCTTTATAAATACATTTGTTTGATGGCTCAATTGTCTCAAGGCTTAAATATCCATCTAACCTGTCTCCTCCCCTTCATCTACACTTATTGAAGTGGATTTAACAAGTGACATCAATAAAGGATCATAATCTTCACCTGGATTCACCTGGTCAGTCCATGTCATGGAAAGAGCACGTGTCCTTGAGTTAAGAAAATATTAGTGTAGATCAAGGGTCAGCCCTGGGACCAGCTGCACACGATTTCTAAAGATGCGTCCCTATACCCTACATAGCCTTATGGGCCCTTGGTCAAAAGTAGTGCACTACTGTATGTAGGGAATAGGGTGCCATTTGGGACACAAACCTAAGTCTAGGGCTATGTGTATGCAGCCGGGTCCTGATGTATCGAGTACTTGCTCTTAACATTCAAATGTCCCTGTGTTTTATGTGATCACATGTTAGCTTGCTAAGGGAGAATACGCCCCAGCCCAACCATAGTTCTGAAGGTGCCCTCCACGTCACACACACAAACGTTTGGCTGCGTGCACCAACATGAAGTTCATAAGAGCACATTACATTTTGTGTCAAATGAAAGCAAAACATTTTTTTTGTCTTTTAAATTAAGGCATACTATTTTTATTTTTTTTACCATTTTAAATCCTACAATTTTGAATAAGCAGTCTGATTTCTGGTCAACCAGATATAAAATGAGTCTTTGAAAACATCTACCAGAAAAAGTCTTAGAACGGTATTAGAAATACATCAAAACACAATATTGAAGTTAAGCCCATTGCCAACTAATATCAGCATGTATATTTAATTTCACTGAAATGACTTGCCTTCTGTAAGTTTAAGAAACATTGCCTAGTTCTGTTACATGAGGGGAAAGAATAATGAAAGTTCACAGAAGTAACAAGTAAAGGTAGACCTACCAATTAGTTCATGTTTTTACTGATAATAATTGAATAAGTGATTCAAACGTGTCACTGTTACAAAATCTGTGATTGAATGACCGAAAAATCTGTAACAGAATGACTGCAATTGAATTGTCTAAAATGGGAAATGATAGTAAAATCAGGGTTGGGTCACCTGCTACTGTCCTCCCTTCCACTGGCTTACTGTTATATTTACCTCTTAATTGTGGAAAACAGTCTGCACAACCCCTCCCAGTCTTTCTCTCTCCAGTTAATCACCTCTCTCGTCTCTTACTGACACCTATACATGAGCCCCTTCGGCTTTCCATTTACTATAACCAGCGTCCTCAACCACCAAGCGCCGACCGACACTGGATGTCCATGGAAGTTTTGTTTAGTACAGTAAAAAGTAGAGGTCAGTACAGTTCACCATAGGACAGTAGAGTACAGTATAATGTACAAACTTGTGAAACATAGACATCTATTATTGGTTCAGATTTGGTCTGGTCCAACAAAATTTGTGTAGCTATTCAGGATACATCAATGAATGCATTGCATATACATGATGATGCATTTCTGTATAGTACAGACCAGGACCTATTCAGTTACAGTCATTCTGTTATCAGGTGTTAATCCACTTCTGTAGTTCAACAAACACGAGATTTCTTTCAAACTCAAGGTGTTATATCATAGCTTTACATCCCACTCTTTCTGCAGACATCTTTGAATTTGAATTCAGAGTAGATATTTAAGAGTTTTTGGCAAGTTACAAAACTTGACATCTGCACTGTTCTTCAAGTAAATGTGTTTTTTTCATATTTTCATTGGAAATGGTTGAAAGTAGTCAGAGCATAGAGTTATGGTTTTGTTTATTGGTACAATTTTTGTTACCATGGAATTGCCCTCACTATTCAATACACTTTTGTAAACTTGTTCATGATTTGTTTATGTAATACTTAAGACTGCTATGTAGTTATTAATCAAATTTGAACTTTGAATTAAATCACTTCTGCATTGCCATATTTACGCAGTAAAGCTTTTTCCTTCCATGGTAATATAAAATCACACACTAGTCTTGTATAAAAACCTACGACTAGTACAGGTAGACTTCCCTCACAGCCTTGCATTCACTTATCAGAATAAGAAGTCTGTGTGCATTTGAAAACAAAGAGAGTAAATATTGCCATGGTGGATTTTATTGAATTCCAGCCTTTTAGTTCATAAGGCTGCAAAGAAAAACAAGGGTGTGTGGTTGCCAAGGTGACAGCTGACTGGTGGTAGAACTTTGGAGTGTTTACACCACCCACCCGGAGTGTGTATTTATCTTTCCAGCCACGTGAAGCCACGCCATGTTAGCACCCCTCTTTAAGCATATAAACAGATTCCTGGAGCGAAGCAGCTCCTAACAACTGACACAGGGTCAGATCTTATTGCATTATGGTTAAGGTTAGGGATAGGGTTAATCTGATCACAGATCTGTGGTAATGTAAAAACTTCTAACTCGAGTCCCGGATGTGTAGTCTCTACATAGATGGGTTGCCTCCTACAATGTACCAATGTTTCAGCATGCACGCCTGTACTTAGACAATGTCAATTTGTCATGGAGGAAAAGGTGGAGTTGGGACATCAGGCTTTCTTACGTCACTGCCTTATCCACTTGTTGCCCTATCGTAAACAACCCCCAGACACAAAATAGTATCTTGAATAAGTGCATTTTGCAAGTGGCTAGTTTGCATCAACCTTTAATAAAACTCCTGCAAAAGGTTTTGCCTGAACTTTGGTTTCAAATTGCAACATTCTAGCATGTCTGCCTACAGGCTATGGTAAGACTTTTTCATCAGTACAATTCCTGTCTGCATTTTAAGCCCCGCCTGCCCAAATTCATGTTTGTTGGGAGAGTTGTCTGTCTGAGAAGAAGCCTTCCCGGATTTATTTTTCCCTTTTCGAAGTTACCAAGAGAATCCCTTATGATTCCCAGACCCAGTGCTGTTGCCCTAGGTCTGGGTTTTCCGAGACTACCAGCTGTGTCAATCTAAAATGTCCTTCCTTCCTTATCTCCATAATCACCAGTGCTGTATAAAAGAGGAGAGGAAACCAGTTCAAACTGTTGAGACACAGCCCCTGTAGTAAGAGTAGTGAATGGTAGAGAATAGATATACTCACATCTTCATTGGTGGTCTGGTTGAGGGAGATAAGATAAGAATGGAAGCCTGTCAGTCCCACTACTGACCACAAGGTAAAGAAGCACACTAGCACTTCCAGCACAGTAAGATCAGGTTAAGGAAACAGCAGAAAAACAGTAACTGTTCTACAAGCTATCAAAGTCAACAGGTCAAGGATAGGTCTTCCTCAAACAGGTTACTGCAATCACTACTGATTTATTAGGTTTGGGGTCAATTCCATTACTACTGATTTACTCATTTGTGTTAAATGCCCCAGTCACGATTCAGGTTATAACTCGATATAACTTGATTTGACTCAATAAAAACTACAATCTGTCTGTATGGTATGATTATTATGAATGTCTGTTTCTTTTAAGTTTTAAAATAAACTACGGTGGCCCTAAGGGTCAATAAACAGATAGGATTGTAGACTGTAGATTTATGTGGAACTGAAAGGATATGTCCCAGGTGTGTCCTGTAGTGTCTTCACAAACCCAGAGTCCACCGAGCCTGTAGAGAGGAGCACACAGTTAAAGAAGATTCTGGGGAGCACATACAGTGCATTCGGTAAGTATTCAGAACCCTTGACTTTTTCCACATTTTGTTGCGTAACAGCCTTATTCTAAAAATGAATTTAAAAAAAATCCCTTATTAATGTACACACAGTACCCCATTATGACTAAGCAAAAACAGGTTTTTAGAAATGTAAACAAATGTATTACAATTTTTTTTTTTAAAGTAAAATATATTTACATAAGTATTCAGACACTTTACTCAGTACTTTGTGGAAGTACCTTTGGCAGCGATTACAGCCTTGAGTCTTCTTGGGTGTGACGTTACAAGCTTGGCACACCTGTATTTGGGGAGTTTCTCCCATTCTCTGCAGATCCTCTCAAGCTCTGTCTTGTTGGATTGGGAGCGTTGCTGCACAGCTATTTTCAGGTCTCTACAGAGATGTTAGATCGGGTTCAAGTCCGGGCTCTTTCTGGGCCACTCAAGGACATTCAGAGACTTGTCCCGAAGCCACTCCTGCGTTGTCTTGGCAGTGTACTTAGGGTCGTTGTCCTGTTGGAAGGTGAACCTTTGCCTCAGTCTGAGGTCCTGAGCAGGTTTAAATCAAGGATCTCTCTGTACTTTGCTCTGTTCATCTTTGCCTCAAAGCTGACTAGTCTCCCAGTCCCAGCCACTGAAAAACATCCCCACAGCATGATGCTGCCACCACCATGCTGCACTTTAGGGATGGTGCCAGGTTTACTCCAGACTTGATGCTTGGCATTCAGGCCAAAGAGTTCAATCTTGGTTTCATCAGACCAGAGACTCTTGTTTCTCATGGTCTTAGAATCATTAGGTGCCTTTTGGCAAACTCCAAGCTGGCTGTCACATGCCTTTTACTGAAGAGTGGCTTCCATCTGGCCACTCTACCATAAAGGCCTAATTGGTGGAGTGCTAGAGAGATTGTTGTCCTTCTAGAAGGTTCTCCAATCTCCACGGAGCTCTGTCAGAAGGACCATCAGGTTCTTGGTCACCTACCTGACCAAGGGCCATTCTCCCACGATTGCTCAGTTCGGCCGGGCGGCCAGCTCTAGGAAGAGTCTTGGTGGTTCCAATTTTCTTCCATTTAAGAATGTTGGAGGCCACTGTGTTATTGATGACCTTCAATGCTGCAGAAATGTTGTGGTACCTATCCCCAGATCTGTGGCTCGACACAATCCTGTCTCGGAGCGCTACAGACAATTTTTTCAACCTTAGTTTTTGCTCTGACATGCACTGTCAAGTGTGGGACCTTATATAGACAGGTGTGTGCACCTTTCCAAATCATGTCCAATCAATTGAATTTATCACAGGTGGAATCCAATCAAATTGTAGAAACATCTTAAGGATGATCAATGGCAACAGGATGCACCTGAACTCAATTTCAAGTCTCATAGCAAAGCAAAACCCTGTTTTCTCTTTACCATTATGGGGTATTGTGTGTAGATTGCTGAGAAATGTTTTGTATTTAATTTTGGAATAAGGGTGTAACGTAACAAAATTGGGAAAAAGGTCTGAATACTTTCAGAAGGACCTGTATAAGAGCGTGCGCACACACACTCCTAACAAGCTCCACACTGCTGTACACTGAAATATTCCCCTCACCCACTAACATCAAAAAGAAACAATTCATAAAAAATCGGAATGACATTGACAGTGTGCTGGCTGCGGCTTGAAATAAGATCACAAGCTTGGAGCCAATTATCCTGATTGTAAATGCTCTCCGCTTTTCCTTGCCAACTCTGTAAAGTCCGACATATAGGAACAGATAAAAGGGACGTGTGTGAGTGTATATGTGTCACCCAGGCAGTTACTGTTGCATGTCACGCTCCAGTAAAGCCTCAGCTGAACTAAGTCTCTGTTTCATCATATTTAGTCTGCATCACTCACTGACCCTTCCAGATCTATTACATTCTCGAAAACTGTCAAGATTGACGGTTTCCCGCACACCTGTGAATTTCCTATCGACCAATTTGTAAACACTGTCATGATCTGAAACAGACCTGAATCTATGTACCTTTGCTTTTTCTGCTCTGGTCTTGACTGTGACACATACAGTGGGGAGAACAAGTATTTGATACACTGCCGATTTTGCAGGTTTTCCTACTTACAAAGCATGTAGAGGTCTGTAATTTTTATCATAGGTACACTTCAACTGTGAGAGACGGAAAATCCAGAAAATCACATTGTATGATTTTTAAATAATTAATTTGCATTTTATTGCATGACATAAGTATTTGATCACATACCAACCAGTAAGAATTCCGGCTCTCACAGACCTGTTAGTTTTTCTTTAAGAAGCCCTCCTGTTCTCCACTCATTACCTGTATTAACTGCACCTGTTTGAACTCGTTACCTGTATAAAAGACACCTGTCCACACACTCAATCAAACAGACTCCAACCTCTCCACAATGGCCAAGACCAGAGAGCTGTCTAAGGACATCAGGGATAAAATTGTAGACCTGCTCAAGGCTGGGATGTTCTACAGGACAATAGGCAAGCAGCTTGGTGAGAAGGCAACAACTGTTGACGCAATTATTAGAAAATGGAAGAAGTTCAAGATGACGGTCAATCTCCCTCGGTCTGGGGCACCATGCAAGATCTCACCTCGTGGGGCATCAATGATCATGAGGAAGGTGAGGGATCAGCCCAGAACTACACGGCAGGACCTGGTCAATGACCTGAAGAGAGCTGGGACCACAGTCTCAAAGAAAACCATTAGTAACACACTACGCCGTCATGGATTAAAATCCTGCAGCGCACGCAAGGTCCCCCTGCTCAAGCCAGCGCATGTCCAGGCCCGTCTGAAGTTTGCCAATGACCATCTGGATGATCCAGAGGAATGGGAGAAGGTCATGTGATCTGATGAGACAAAAATAGAGCCTTTTGGTCTAAACTCCACTCGCCTTGTTTGGAGGAAGAAGAAGGATGAGTACAACCCCAAGAACACCATCCCAACCGTGAAGCATGGAGGTGGAAACATCATTCTTTGGGGATGCTTTTCTCCAAAGGGGACAGGACGACTGCACCGTATTGAGGGGAGGATGGATGGGGCCATGTATCGCGAGATCTTGGCCAACAACCTCCTTCCCTCAGTAAGAGCATTGAAGATGGGTCGTGGATGGGTCTTCCAGCATGACAACGACCCGAAACACACAGCCAGGGCAACTAAGGAGTGGCTCCGTAAGAAGCATCTCAAGGTCCTGGAGTGGCCTAGCCAGTCTCCAGACCTGAACCCAATAGAAAATCTTTGGAGGGAGCTGAAAGTCCGTATTGCCCAGCGACAGCTCCGAAACCTGAAGGATCTTGAGAAGGTCTGTATGGAGGAGTGGGCCAAAATCCCTGCTGCAGTGTGTGCAAACCTGGTCAAGAACTACAGGAAACATATGATCTCTGTAATTGCAAACAAAGGTTTCTGTACCAAATATTAAGTTCTGCTTTTCTGATGTATCAAATACTTATGTCATGCAATAAAATGCAAATTAATTACTTAAAAATCATACAATGTGATTTTCTGGATTTTTGTTATAGATTCCGTCACTCACAGTTGAAGAGTACCTATGATAAAAATTACAGACTTCTACATGCTTTGTAAGTGGGAAAACCTGCAAAATCGGCAGTGTATCAAATACTTGTTCTCCCCACTGTATGTAGCGAAACTATGAAGGAACAACAGTACTCACGCATAACCACGTGTACGATGTCGAAGGTGAAGATGTAGATGGTAAGCAGGGACAGGGACACGGTGAACAGGTAGAAGTAACGGTAGTTCCTCTTGCCCACACAGTTGCCCACCCAGGGGCAGTGATGGTCAAAACGATCTGTGGCAGAGAGGAGAAGGGATGAGGTCAAAGATGGAGAGCGAAGAGGTTCTGTGGCTACGGGATCAAATGCACATTCTATCACAGACACAAAAACAAAACTAGTTCAATTTAACTTGGAGATGCAAATGAGTGCGTAGGATAGACCCTTCCCCAAAGTTCTCCTGGTTAAAGGCTTTGAACCAAAATAAAAACAACTTTATTTAGCTAGGTAGTCATTGAGAACTAATTATGACAACATCCAAGTTCAAAGGTAAAGTAGCCATTAGCCAATGTCCTCTGCTACAATAGGTCACCATACCTCAAAGCCTAGCACACAGTTTTGACAGGAAATAAGAGCCATTTCCCTGTAATTCCTTTTTATCTGATCTAAATAGTGACCACTGCTTCCTTATTACACTTGGACCAGAGCCAGAGTGATGCTATCCAGGGTCAGATAGCTTTACAGAGGAAAAACAAATTGCTTTACACTTTTCGCCCTGTGGTAGATAACACGTACACATGAAAATATATACATGATGATAGCATGCAGGTGGGGCACTTCTGCATTAGAGCATATCAGGAATGAGGAAAATACATTATAAATATGATCGGTTGATGTACTGTATATAAAAAGGAGCCCAATGTATATAATAAACTACTAAATCCTGTATACCACACACAGGACAGGTTCATGGAAACCACCTTCCTAACATGCTATAAACCATGCCCGCTATCTTTACCCCAATATATGTGAAATATTGTCTGTTTTTATTCACTAAAATACTGCAACAGACTTGGTTGCATTGAAGAATAGGTCAGATGAGCATTAAATCCTCTACCTTTATTGATTTATTGATTGTATTGAGCCCTTATTGCAGAGATGAGGGGCCTTAGGCCGATCTTTCCCATACGGAGACTGGCTGGCTGTCCCAGGCTGCTGTGTCATGCTGGGTGTGTGTGACACAGACAGACTGCAGCTGGTGCACTGGCCCCACACAGATAGCCCTGTGTTCCACCGTGACTGGGAATACAGGCACAAACTGAGCCTCCACTGTCTTCACTCATCTCACTCTGTACTAATATCTGAATGTGTGTGTGTGTGGGGGGCATACACAATAACCAATCTTTAAAGGTCAAAGGCATGGTTCAATCATGACTAGCCAAATTACTGTTATTCTGCAGAGCTTGACATGTTCATGCATACATATGAAAAACTATCCTCTGTAACATTCCAAAGAGTGCTTTGCAGAGAAATAAAATGTAGGCCAGCATTCCAAATCCCCACTGGAAAACATTCAGCTATGAAATGTCCATCACATGAATCTCAAGGTACATCATTTATCAATAGAACTTTATATTAAAACTCTCTCCAATAAAATGTTCTAAAACACTGACAAATAAATGTAGGTAAGGTCAAGGCTTGAGCAAACAATTAAAATCACACAATACCCAGTCTCTGAGTGAATTTAAATGTAAAAATGTGTGTTATGAGTCTTCTTTCATGACAACAACAACAAAATGAATTGACTGAAGGGAGAAGAGTGCTCTCTTACCCACGCAGTTGTCACAGATACTGCAGTGTGAGGCGCGAGGCGGTCGGAAGATCTTGCAGGTGTAGCAATACTTCAGTTTGACGATCTGTCCGTTGATTTGGACGTTGCGGATCCGAGGTGGAGGCCGCTGCCCAGCCGGGACGTTCCCATTAGCTGCCTCTGCGACAACAAAAGGTGGCCATTTGGGATTATACTCTTCGTTAACAATGGAATCATATCTTTTCATTTTCATAGTGTGTAGTGCAAGTTTCACATACACATACACATACAGGTTAAGCCTAAATTGCCTTTTAATCAATAATAATGATAATTTCTTAAATCAAGGATGATGATCTGCATTTAACAAGTTTTGACCACAGGTAAATTACATTTTAGGTCAACTAAATATACCAGACTTAACCAGAACTTAGACAATTGACCCAGAGTGCCTTTACCACACACAATCATATTGTAGCATAAATTCTGGGAATATTGCATTTCCTGTTGCTAGCTTCATTGTCACACTAAAGATAGATAGATAGCTAGAGATAGATAGACAGATAGACAGACACTTTATTGATCCCCGAGGGGAAATTACTTTGTCAAGCAGCAACGAAAAACACTGGGTTGGTGCAAAATGCCAGAATGAAATACACAAATGACAGATACACGATACATAGAAAATACATGAAACATAGAAATACATGATACATATTGTATTCAAAGCCGGTGGAAATCGAGATTCAAATTTGGGTTGAATATCTACACAGAGCCACAAAGGCGGTTAAAAATGAAGGCCTTTGGAAAAACACAAATGTGAATCGTTGAACTTGAGAATGCCAATGAACGACAGTCGCTTCAGCCCAAGGTTCAACACACGCCGGTCAGTTATTTACCATGTTTTATCATGTTTTATCCAGCCACACTGCTTCTTGACACAATGCACGCTTAACCCGGAAGCCAGCCACACCAATGTGTCAGAGGAAACACTGTACACCTGGTGACCATGTCAGCGTGCATGCGCCCAGCCCGCCACAGGAGTCGCTAGAGCGCGATGGGACAAGGATATCCCGGCCGGCCAAACCCTCCCCTAACCCGGACGACGCTGGGCCAATTGTGCATCGCCTCATGGGTCTCTCGGTCGCAGTTGGCTGCGACACAGCCCAGTATCAAACCAGGATCTGTAGTAACGCAGCTAGCACTGTGATGGAGTGCCTTAGACCGCCTTTGAACAGGATATGGTAGTAGATGCCAGGCAGTAGGTGCCAGGCGCACCGGTTTGTGTCAAGAACTGCAATGCTGCTGGGTTTTTCACGCTCAACAGTTTCCCGTGTGTATCAAGAATGATCCACCACCCAAAGGACGTCCAGCCAACTTGACACAGCTGTGGGAATCATTGGAGTCAACATGGGCCAGCATCCCTGTGGAACGCTTGACACCTTGTAGAGTCCATGCCCCCAACAAATTGAGGCTGTTCTGAGGGCAAAAAGGGGGTGCAACTCAATACTAGGAAGGTGTTCCTAATGTTTTGTACACCGAGTGAGCACAATTACATGCACACAATAATACGATTATGGTGGATAGTCAGATTAATGCAATAGTTTAAAACATGTACAGTGGGGAGAACAAGTATTTGATAACCTGCAAAATCGGCAGTGTTTCCCACTTACAAAGCATGTAGAAGTCTGTAATTTTTATCATAGGTACTCTTCAACTGTGAGTGACGGAATATAAAACAAAAATCCAGAAAATCACATTGTATGATTTTTAAATAATTAATTTGCATTTTATTGCATGACATAAGTATTTGATACATCAGAAAAGCAGAACTTAATATTTGGTACAGAAACCTTTGTTTGCAATTACAGAGATCATACGTTTCCTGTAGTTCTTGACCAGGTTTGCACACACTGCAGCAGGGATTTTGGCCCACTCCTCCATTCAGATCCTTCAGGTTTCAGGGCTGTCGCTGGGCAATACGGACTTTCAGCTCCCTCCAAAGATTTTCTATTGGGTTCAGGTCTGGAGACTGGCTAGGCCACTCCAGGACCTTGAGATGCTTCTTACGGAGCCACTCCTTAGTTGCCCTGGCTGTGTGTTTCGGGTCGTTGTCATGCTGGAAGACCCAGCCACGACCCATCTTCAGTGCTCTTACTGAGGGAAGGAGGTTGTTGGCCAAGATCTCGCAATACATGGCCCCATCCATTCTCCCCTCAATACGGTGCAGTCGTCCTGTCCCCTTTGCAGAAAAGCATCCCCAAAGAATGATGTTTCCACCTCCATGCTTCACGGTTGGGATGGTGTTCTTGGGGTTGTACTCATCCTTCTTTTTCCTCCAAACACGGCGAGTGGAGTTTAGACCAAAAAGCTCTATTTTTGTCTCATCAGACCACATGACCTTCTCCCATTCCTCCTCTGGATCATCCAGATGGTCATTGGCAAACTTCAGACGGGCCTGGACATGCGCTGGCTTGAGCAGGGGGACCTTGCGTGCGCTGCAGGATTTGAATCCATGACGGCGTAGTGTGTTACTAATGGTTTTCTTTGAGACTGTGGTCCCAGCTCTCTTCAGGTCATTGACCAGGTCCTGCCGTGTAGTTCTGGGCTGATCCCTCACCTTCCTCATGCTCATTGTTGCCCCACGAGGTGAGATCTTGCATGGTGCCCCAGACCGAGGGAGATTGACCATCATCTTGAACTTCTTCCATTTCCTTTTTTTTAAAAACACACACATTTTTTGGGGGGGGAAATGTTGCCTATTGTCCTGTAGCCCATCCCAGCCTTGTGCAGGTCTACAATTTTATCCCTGATGTCCTTACACAGCTCTCTGGCCTTGGCCATTGTGTAGAGGTTGGAGTCTGTTTGATTGAGTGTGTGGAGAGGTGTCTTTTATACAGGTAACGAGTTCAAACAGGTGCAGTTAATACAGGTAATGAGTGGAGAACAGGAGGGCTTCTTAAAGAAAAACTAACAGGTCTGTAAGAGCCGGAATTCTTACTGGATGGTAGGTGATCAAATACTTATGTCATGCAATAAAATGCAAATTAATTATTTAAAAATCATACAATGTGATTTTCTGGATTTTTTTTTTAGATTCCGTCTCTCACAGTTGAAGTGTACCTATGATAAAAATTACAGACCTCTACATGCTTTGTAAGTAGGAAAACCTGCAAAATCGGCAGTGTATCAAATACTTGTTCTCCCCACTGTACCTGCTTTGCAAGAAGAACAATTTCCCAAAAAATCCAGTTTACATGGACACTTTAAAAATCAAACTACTTGATGGGACTTTTGATAAATTCAGAAAATAGGTAAAGAAAATAAACGTCCTACCGTAGTGACCATGTTATTTTTGCGAAGTCCATTTGATTCTGAGTTCGGACATATAAAGTTTGTATTTTTAAGATGCATACTTGTTCCGAACTCACTTCACTCGCGCATAAGAGGGAGTCTTGCGCTGCTGGTGCTGGCACATGCGCAGATCAAATACACTGCTGGAATGCCGATTAAGCTGTTTACATGTCCTAATAATTCAAAAGATGGCTCAGAAAACCAGGTGTTTTAATCAGCGTATGCTTACTTCAATTTTGACCTTATGCTGATCAAGCAGGGAACGTTTTTACGTGACCATTTCCATATATTCTTTCTACTGCCATAACCAGTTGAATATTTAATTATTATTATAGAATGCATGGAAACGTTGCCTCATTTTAGTGTCAATTTTTCTAACTTATAAAACTGCATTTTTAGGAAAGGGCTCGTAAGTAAGCATTTCACTGTATAAGTCTACACCTGTTATATTCGGCGCATGTGACAAATTCAATGTGATTTGATTTGTTAAAGGCAAGATGAATTGAAGGTGGTGGTTTCTTTTCCTTGTACAAACATGTTGTTTTAACAGCTAGATGATGATGTGATTTATTTTTGGCAATTTGAGTGATTTATCTCTTGTCATTTTTTGCTAAGGCGTTTGGGAGGAGTGAAAAATCTTAACAGGGAAGGACCGATGTACGCCACCAAACACTGTCTGTGGCTCAACATACTCCATATGCTAAACAAGGTCATGTCACAAACTGAACGGCCTCACTATTCTAAGTAGTGCCATTGCGGCCATTGTTAGCCCAAACATGAGAATGTTATCCCAAACTCATTAGCATGTTAGCCCAATAGTGAATAGAATGTAGCTAAATTATTATTAGCATGTTTCTCTATGGCGTCGGACTGGAAGGCCTGAGTCGGAGCCATCACAAAGGGAGCATATCGTCCTAATATGCAATAGCATGTTAACACAATCGCCATTAGCATGCATCTCCATGCTCTCTGACTGGAAGGCTCGAGTCAAAGCCGTGAAAAAGGGAGTGTTGCCAGCCCAGGCACTCCCAGTGGACCACCTGCAGCAGCGGAAATCATTTACAGCCCTCTTCTGTCATCTGGAGAGGGCCTCTTACTAGTCCCCCACCCACGCCTCTCGACCGTTACGAGAGAGAATGGGCAATGTGAATCTTCCCCGCCCAGACAGAGAGGCTGCACACTGAACAGCTAGGGAGGGGAGGGAGGGAGGTTTGGGCTGTGGCATGGCTACTGCAGAGCAGACAGGCTTTTTCCTCAAGATATAGATAGGAAAGAAGCTGGCTGAAAGAACAGCTAAATTGTGGATAGTCCACTAGAGAGTGGTCAGGTCATCAAAACAAAAGCCATGAACTACATCTGGCTATGTTATGCGAAGTAACATAGGAAGATTGTCTGCAAAACCCTCCTATTTGGTTGTGCCTTCATAATTAATGCATGTGCTACGGTTGTCTAGATAATGGGAACGTCACAGTGCTTCACTGGAGGGCCAAACTGAGACTTGAAACAGTACAGTTGGGAACAATGCGGGGGTGGCTGATTAGGGGATGAGCTCAGAACAGCATGGATGACGATTCTTTAGTGATATAAAGTATAACAAACATGAATTAAACAACAGGCTGGGGCTCTGGTCTCCACACCGCTGCTTGACACACACGTCTGCTGTATTCATGCACATAGAATGCTTTACACCTCGCTTGGTTCCTAATTCGCCTCGGGTGGTGGGCCACAGTCCTCCTCGGCCCCCCGTTGACATTTGTTCCATGTCCAGAAGCGACCTCGCTAGCCCCTAATTCTTAGGCATTTCATGTACATCTGAAAGGATTAAATGGGTATGAGCGGCATTACATTAGCTCCACCTTGCCCTCTGATGGCTAGATGGAATGCTTGCCATATTGCTTACCTTACAGTCTTAAATGATTTCAGAACTACAGTGTCACACTATGTTGATCCAGTTTGGGTTTCGGATCTACAAATTTAAGGGGTATGGCCTAGGGCAGGGATCATCAAACATAATCATGTCAAACCTTGCTTACATTTGTATACGATCACATATCTATTATGCGTGAGAATACTTTGGAACATATTTCCAAAATTAAAACCACTTGGAATTGATTTGCTGGCGTTTTTACAATAAATTATTCACCTGCAGGCCAAATTCAGCCTGCGGGCCGCCAGTTGGGGAACCCTGGACTAGGGGTTGTTTCTAGACAGGGCCTAGGGAAGAATGAGGGAGGCATGGGTGTGGATTATTATGATAACAACAGGTAGGGGTCAACTACTCACCAATTTCCATCTCGATGAAGGTGGCCTCCTCAGGGAGTGCGCGTGGCAACACCCCCGGGTCACTGAAGCTGGTCCTTAGCAGCATGGCCATGACAAAGAGGAAGAGGACAATAGCGAAGACCGGGATGGCAGGGGACAGGTGGATTGCCAGGTATGGGCACCTGCAGATGTGACAAGAGGACCATAGCTTAATAGCAATATTCCAGCCAACAAGCACCACACATTGCCTCTTAATACTCCATACTGAGTGATAATAATGTGATTTACCTGTAAAACATTAAGCTAAAGCAGGATAGTTTGTGCCATGGTGATTATTCTATGTTGATGCAATTTCACATGAATTAAGTGGAATAATGACAATTTCCTGCCTTCAATTTCATACCAAAACTAATCCTTATCTGATATAAAATATGTATTTACATGGCCCAGGAACAAATCTACTTTTCCTTTTATGGCAGCACAACAATATGGTTGCGAAGATAACGACATCAGGGGTGGAAGAAGCCCTCGTCTTATACACAAGTGACTATTAGCATCCCATAATTGTCAACAAAAGCGGCGCACAGTTGGCACTTAGAAACAAGCCTGTACACATCCTTGTAGAGCGGTGTTCAGAAGGTCACTGTTGCAATGTGCCGTTAGGGCCGTCGGGTTTGCAACCCTTCCCCTAGGACCGCACGCACTGCAGCCATGGCCCAAGAATCAACAACAGCCGGACACCGTGTTTACTCTTCCGAATGCTCACGCTCTGGAGGGGGGAGGGGGTGCAATAACAAATTGGCAAGCCTAAACTGCCAATAGAGTCAGGATGCGCCTCTAAAAAAGCCCCTTTTCCCGTCACTGTGGCGAAGGTAGTCTGTAAAGTGCTGCGGCAGATTGGTAAGCGCCAGCTATTAATAGAGAAGCTGCACTTCTCTCCTTCTTCCCCATGTGAAAAGATCACACATCCATAATGTAAGGGTAATGTATTATGATAACACTTCCCTCTTCATAATGCATTGTCAGCACATTTAGAATGCCTCATGAGCAATACATGCCAGAGAATTCATTGTGAAGGGATCATGGGAAAGAAGTGGTATTACTACAAGGTCTGGTCATACAGGGCAATATCCTGAGTATTGCATGTTAGATGAGTCATCATGAGTGTATTTCACAGTGTCAGTGAGCAAATGGTGTAATGCAGAGTTTCCCAAACTCGGTCCTCGGGACCCCAAGGGGTGCATGTTTTGTTTTTTTGCACTAACACTACACAGCTGATTCAAAATGATCAAAGCTTGATGATTAGTTGATTATTTTCATCAGCTGTGTAGTGCTAGGGCAAAAACCAAAATGTGCATACCTTGAGGTCCTGAGGACAGTTTGCGAAACCCTGGTGTAAAAGGATATAGGTTTGATTATGCAAGAGCTATGTACAAAGGAAATCATCTTTTCAAAATACCAGATTTCAAGTGGATCCAGATGTATCAAGACTGTGGATCTCCCTACAAAATCCCAAAACATTAGCCCAAAATATTATCAATCCAATAAAATACTTTAAAAAAATACTATAAAAAACAAACACTCTCCACCAACTCTGGTACAATTGCAACGCCCGGACACTGACTGGATAGGCTGGTTCTGTCATTTTCAGTTGCCATTTGTAATTTCCTCTTTGTGTTTGGGTGCCATTTTAAGGGGAGGGGTGTTGCCACAATGTACAAGAGTGAGTCAACAACAAACAGGGTAACAGGAAGATGGTAATGTCCACCTGTTCCTTTCACATTATGTAGATTGACTTGAATTCAGGATTTATTCCTTTTAAGTAGAGCAAAAGGCACTATGTAGATTAGACAGGTAAGTCTGCATACTGGTGCCATACCTGCAGGACAGGTCCGATAAGTTTCCCCTAGTACCTGGTCCCAGAACGGTTTTGTACAACTCCTTTGTCTTGACGACCTTAGGAGTTGGCAAGACAGCACAACAAAATGTGGGACCAGGCTACCTTTCTACACTAATGAAAAAATACACATTTCCACTGGTTCAAGCCCTGGGACAGTTGCCAAGAGCTTGTTCAATTACTGCAGAGTCAGCATAGACAACAGAAGACAGGTAGTGAATTGAGAGGACAGGAAGGGAATTGAGAGAACGGAGAGGCAGGAGAAGGAAGTTTGGTCTCAGCCCTCTTGCAGTCTGTCAATTATGTATAATTCTAGCACTGATGACTGGTTGAGCATTCTAGTCACACTGTCATCACTATCAGTTCCAGTAAAGACACGAATCATCCTCTCCTGGAATTCTTGGACATTACCAGTAGCCAAAACCAGGGTGGTACCAGAGCCATATATTTGGCTTTGGGTGGTTCTTAGAGCCTGACCGATTTATCGGTTGACTGATATTATCTGCCGATATTAGCCTTTTACGGACATATTTGTATCAGTGCTTAATCCACCGAAAAGGACAGATTTAAGTTCCAAAAAAGAGGGCGCATATCTTGCTTTTGCACGCTACAGCAAGACTGGACACTATTACCCAACGCAACTACACAAATTGGAGAGGAGAGTGAACTAATCATTACTGCTTCTACGGTGAATGCAGAGTAGATGGAAGCTTGCCAGCTCAATAAAGTGCCAAAACCTTTACGCTGGCACAACACAGCCTCTCGCCCAATTTGGTAAATTGTGATTGATGTTTTTCCTACAGCTCTACAATTGATAAAAACATAGCTAAATACCAATACATTGAAAATATGTCCTATGTCATTGTTTTCCAGCTAGCTAGCATGAGGCAGCTCAGCCTTCAGAGGTTTGGCACATGTTATGCTGGAATCGGTGTGGTTTATTCTCCTTTCACTAGAGTAACAGTTTATCCATTAAGAAAATAGTCTTTCTGGTGCGCCTAAATGTTATATGGTGCTTACATTAAATGTTCTTTCCTCATATTTCTGATTATCTTTGTAGGGCTGTTTTAAGCAGTTCCCCCACTCTAAAATCTGAATCGGATAAAAAAAAAAAAAAAACAGATTGGTCGGGTTCTAGTGGTTATTTTTCCTTGTATCCATCATTAAAAAAATGATGCAATAAACCAGTCAAATTTACACATGGCCATTTTTTGTTTATCATCAACAGCGTAATCAATCACGTTCAGATTCAACACTAATCAGATGCTGAGTTCAGTATTATTTGTCTCCGGAAATATCTCTCAATATTATTGAATGTAATTTTCTTCAAACCAAGTCATTGAGCAACACAATTAATTGAAGATACCGATATCTAAATATGTAATTTTACTGAACTATCCCTTTAAAATTGGGCCTTGAGCCCAACATGCAAGCCATGGACCCTGTAAAAGTTGTCACACACTTCCATAACACGAGGCTGAGCTTGTAACAGCCAATTCTTGAAAGCAGAGATAACATATCACAATTTCTGCAATGCAAAGGCACCACTCCTACCTTGTACCAACTATAATAAGTAACTGGTGTAGAGTGAAAAGTTCCCTGTCAAATTTTAACTACAGGAAGAGAAGGGACATTTGCATGAGGGCTCTCTAATCTAGACTTTAAACTTTCACAACGAACAGAGGAGAGGATATGCACAGGACTCGTTAAGTAACAAGAACTGTTCCCTTTGAGTTGTCCATGAAACAGGCTCAATTATCCCAGTTTGAGACTTATCTGCCTCATTTCCTGAACACAGATTACACCTACAGTCGTGGCCAAAAGTTTTGAGAATGACACAAGTATTGGTCTCCACAAAGTTTGCTGCCTCAGTGTTGATGGCAATTTGCATATACTCCAGAATGTCATGAAGAGTGATCAGATGAATTGCAATTAATTGCAAAGTCCCTCTTTGCCATGAAAATGAACTTAATCCCCCAAAAACATTTCCACTGCATTTCAGCCATGCCACAAAAGGACCAGATACGATCATGTCAGTGATTGTCCTGTTAACACAGGTGAGAGTGTACGAGGACAAGGCTGGAGATCACTCTGTCATGCTGATTGAGTCAGAATAACAGACTGGAAGCTTTAAAAGGAGGGTGGTGCTTGAAATCATTGTTCTTCCTCTGTCAACCATGGTTACCTGCAAGGAAACACATGCCGTCATCATTGCTTTGCACAAAAAGGGCTTCACAGGCAAGGATATTGCTGCTAGTAAGATTGCACCTAAATCAACCATTTATCGGATCATCAAGAACTTCAAGGAGAGAGGTTCAATTGTTGTGAAGAAGGCGTCAGGGCGCCCAAGAAAGTCTAGCAAGCGCCAGGACCGTCTCCTAAAGTTGATTCAGCTGCGGGATCGGGGCACCACCAGTGCAGAGCTTTCTCAGGAATGGCAGCAGGCAGGTGTGAGTGCATCTGCACGCACAGTGAGGCGAAGACTTTTGGAGGATGGCCTGGTGTCAAGAAGGGCCGCAAAGAAGCCACAGGAAAAACATCAGGGACAGACTGATATTCTGCAAAAGGTACAGGGATTGGACTGCTGAGGACTGGGGTAGAGTCATTTTCTCTGATGAATCCCCTTTCCGAATGTTTGGGCCATCTGGAAAACACCTTGTCAGGAGAAGACAAGGTGAGCGCTACCATCAGTCCTGTGTCATGCCAACAGTAAAGCATCCTGAGACCATTCATGTGTGGGGTTGCTTCTCAGCCAAGGGAGTGGGCTCACTCACAATTTTGCCTAAGAACACAGCCATGAATAAAGAATGGTACCAACACATCCTCAGAGAGCAACTTCTCCCAACCATCCAAGAACAGTTTGATGATGACCAATGCCTTTTCCAGCATGATGGAGCACCTTGCCATAAGGCAAAAGTGATAACTAAGTGGCTCAGGGAACAAAACATCGACATTTTGGGTCCATGGCCGGGAAACTCCCCAGAACTTAATCCCATTGAGAACTTGTGGTCGATCCTCAAGAGGCGGGTGGGCAAACAAAAACCCACAACTTCTGACAAACTCCAAGCATTGATTATGCAAGATCGTCTTGCCATCAGTCAGGATGTGGCCCAGAAGTTAATTGACAGCATGCCAGGGCGGATTGCAGAGGTCTTGAAAAAGAAGGGTCAACACTGCAAATATTGACTCTTTGCATAAACTGAATGTCATTGTCAATGAAAGCCTTTGACACTTATGGAATACTTGTAATTATACTTCAGAGTACCATAGTAACTACTGACATAAATATCTAAGAACACTGAAGCATCAAACTTTGTGGAGACCAATACTTGTGTCATTCTCAAAACTTTTGGCCACGACTGTACTCCTGGACAAAAAAAAAAGACCATTGAGCATGCTTTTTAGCCCAGGACTAGGCTAACTCTGTGTCTGAGAAACCGGCCCATCATGTACTTCCGAGACTGGAGATATGTCTAAAGTAGAGATGTTCCAGCCTTAAAATATTAGTACTCCTCATGCTGAACAACATGGTGCCTGAGCATCAGAGGGAGATGTCATGTCTAAGTATTTCCTACATGATTCCTTATTTTGCATGTCATGTTTGTTCTAGATAGTGTAATTCTATATGAGCTTTCCACAATATTTGAGCCCTGTTGTCCTCCTGAGATATTTACATACAATTAAATTAAAGCTGAATAATGAACTTAACACTACAATAGTTTAGTAAACTTAAGGACAATCTGAATTGATG
This sequence comes from Thymallus thymallus, assembly GCA_023634145.1. NCBI lineage: Eukaryota > Metazoa > Chordata > Actinopteri > Salmoniformes > Salmonidae > Thymallus > Thymallus thymallus. Next base: position 11,456,381 of record CM042384.1, on the reverse strand, counting down.
TGCAGTTGGAATTGAAAACTGTCTGATCTAAGTAGTCAGAAACAAGTTGAATCAGCAACAAAGTTGTAGCACAGTGGAGCAGAACAAACTGATTAATTAAATCAGATAACGATTTGATTCCAGAAATATGAAATACCACACCAGTGACCTCTGACAGAGAAAGGAAAAAGGAACATATTTTCCACAATACTAAGGGCCCAACAAGCAACTGCAGTACATTGGTTGTGTCCCAAATAGCACCCGATCCCCTATAGTGCACCGCTTCTGACCAGAGCCTAGTAGGGTGCCATTTGGGACGCAATCCATATTGTTCTGCAAATTGGGAAGGGACCGAAACCTGCTGCCAAAGTGGCTACGAGGCAGTACGCGCACCTGAGTCCAGGCCTTTGACATCTCTTGGGAGAATGGTGGCATCTGTCATCAATTACAAAGCACTTGGATGAGGAGTTAAATATGTATTAAGTGTCCGTCCCTAGCTCTACCATCAACACAACCTTTACCAAGAAAGCTTTTAGAGAAAAAAAACCACTACATTTAAGTGTTATTGGAAGTAGGTTCTCAGCTAAATAAAAATAAGAGCATTGACATGTTTATTAGGCACCAAAACCTGTCCAATCATTTTCATTTTCCATTTTAGAAATGTTGTTACGTGGTGCCCTACTGAATACAACCATGCTCATTGTTATTGGAGCTAGATGCAGAACGTTTTGAAGAAGCTGAATATACGTTTTTACTTCATGGGTCGTGTTTATTAGTGAAACACAACCCACAAAGCTGTCTCCATAGCCTCACAAGGATAGTAAAACAAAGAAAGTTCACCGGTCCCCACAAGGAAAAAAAAGCTTTTTAAGGCTTAGGGGCAAGGTTTAATTTTAGGGTTACAATTAGGGCTTAAGGGAAAATTTGGGATGGGAATGACATTTTTGGTCCCCACAAGGATAGGAAAACAAACAAACATATATGAGCAAGCAAGCGAGAGAAGGGGAAGGGGAAAGAAAGAAAGGGATGCCTGGGGGACCTTGGGGCCTGTTACTAGATATCCTTTGGCCAGAGTCAGACTGCTAAGTCAGCACTTGGCAGTGCACTTCGCTCTCCCCCTCCTCCCTCGCTACACACACACAATATATGAGGGATCTGACAGAGAGAAGCCAAGATCAAGATCAGTGTGGAAGAACTTGACTGGCCTGTACAGAGCCCTGATCTCAACCCCATCAAACACTTTTGGAATGAATTGTAACACCTGACCTCAATACTGCTCATGGCTGAATGGAAGCATGTCCCTGCAGCAATGTTCCAACATTTAGTGGAAAGCCTTCGCAGAAGAGTGGAGGCTGTTCTAGCAGCAAAGGGGGGACCAACTCCATATTAATGCCCAGGATTTTGGAATGGGATGTTCGACGAGCAGGTGCCCACATACTTTTGGTCATGTAGTGTATCACGGTGTCAAGGGATATAAACTAATCGTTTATAGAGCAAACAATGCAATTATCACAACACATTGGTTGTAATATGGCTTCTTTTTTCCTGGATTGTCTTCCCCGGTGGTTTTACCCACACACCGCTACTGCTATCAAAGCCTGAGCTTGTTCATTCGGTACCAAATCAAACAAAACAGATGCTAATTTACATTTTTGTTGCAAAACATTTTAAAACGTGCCCTAATAAACACAACCCCGCTCTCTGCCACAGAGGTAAGCTCCCATTCAAAGGACAAACACCACTGAAATTAATGTCTGAAATTCTATTATAACAAATGTTCCTGGGCAGGGGCACCGAGGAAATAGTAAGCCCACATTCAAAGACCACACAATCCGTGAATCATATTGTGTGAATCAATGCTGGAAAAAAAGACTGATTCATTCTACAAATGGTTTCAACCAATTTGGCTCATCTGTTTTGTGTATTTGTTGCTCATTTCCGCAATTTAGCGCAGCTACTCTTCTCAGGGGAGTGCCTCTTGCTGTACTGCTGATGGTTGGAGATTAGTAATAAGAGGTCTACCCGGTTGGTTGGTTGTTCTTGGAATGGGTCCAGCCCGCTCATGAGGACACTGCCTCTCTGTTCTCCCATCTATGCTCTGTTGCTACTTTCTAATCCTAAATCCACATTAAAAGAAGGGAAAGTGAAAGGGGGGATACTAGTCAGTTGTACAACTGAATGCATTCAACTGAAATGTGTCTTCCGCATTTAACCCAACCCGTCTGAATTAGAGAGGTGCGGGGGGCTGCCTTAAATCGACATCCACGTCGTCAGCGCCTGGGGAACAGCAGGTTAACTGTCTTGTTCAGGGGCAGAACAACAGATTTTTACCTTGTCAGCTCGGGGATTCGATCCAGCAGAAGGGCCCTAATGCAGTGAATTGATTCCCAAGGGAAGGAAAGTTAGTGGGGGGAGAACACAGATGGAAGTCAATCGTAGGATTCCTCTGAAGTTGTTGGCCTTGAGCTGTCAGAACTGGGTCGTGTTCATTTGTAGCCCGACTTCCCATCCACATTGCTCCAGCCAAACTAGTGTTTTTTCTCCCGAATGAGTCTGGGATTTGCTTTCCTCCCTGACATTTTCTAGAACACAAACACATTGACTGTTCTGATTGGTCCTAGAAACAGATGGGTTAAGCCAGAGTCGGCCTACATGATGATATCAACTTTGATATTCTAAAATGGTTAGAAACTGTCCAATTGCTGATTAATCTGTTTTGAATATTGCCCTTCATTTGGAAGTGCACACAAAACTTCTAGGATGGCAGTTTCAGACAATGTATGGCGCGATCAATAGAGCAGCGAAATTACATTCAGGATGAGTGGTCAGGCAATTTTTTTTTTTGAATTTCTTAAATGGACAAGTTCAGATAAGACCTCTTAGTATCACACCATTTTCTTCTGTTTAGTGTCTAATGAATTCATGCAGGATTAGACCTGTCTCCCCTCTGTATTCATTGTAAGGAAGATCCTACACCAGTGATGATTATACTGACCAGTCTCTTATTGGTGTAAACCATGAAAGCACAGCCACCAAAAGCAGTTTCCGTCAATGCTTCTCTACTCCCGTTAGACTAGTTTAGCCTACAGTAACATTCTTGCTAAATGAGGAATGTCAAACGTTTGCCAGATACCAACGAGAATCATAGAGACCCGTGTCCAGCTGAAGAATCTGTCCCATAGATGATCCATGACAGCCTTGTTCCATAATGTGCTGTAGCCAACTCCTCTATTGCATGCCATACTGTGCATACACATAGGACAAGGGGAATCTATATAGATACTTTTTTTGCCCCATTTTAAAGATTTAGACATCTATGTTAAGACAATTCTTCAATTCAGCTCTTAAGATGTATAGTGCAAGTAAAAGATGCCAGCTATCGCTTCTCAGTTTCTAGTGAGCTCTAGTGAGCTACTCTCAAACATGACTCTTGAAAAGCATCAAAACCACTGTGCCTCTTTCTTCAGCAAATTGCCATTAGCCCGTCAAGGGGCTAGATCAGATATGTCTCAAATTGCTCCGTAATGGAGAGTTTTGAATTACAGCCCCTGTTCACCAGCGCAATCTCTATGTTAATATTCAGGCATCCCCCCATGACGGACAATTGTAATATGAACGTAGCATGCTAACCGCTAACAACCCTCTCGCCATTAGTCATTGTTGGGCCTGGTCCAACCTCAGGCGCTAAGCTAGTGGCATTGGTATCAGTCTCAATTCTGGCCCTGGGGGCGGACAATGGTTCCCTCTGTAGGTTCTCTCTGAGTTCTTGGTCTGTTCATTAGGGCAAAACATTTTGCAAAGTAAAATAGAGAATTTAGCACTACTGATTGGAGTCCAGAAACAGTCCTCCCTGTTTTCTTCCATGTGGTGCCTAATGAACACGAACCAGACTCCCAGTGAGTGCACACAGAGATGGGAAGTAGGGCCAGACGCTTCAGGAAGCTGCAGTCTGCAGCAACTACTTTAGCTCCTCAGCAGTCTACTGGATGATTACATTAGGTCTAGTTAGGGTTGCAAATTTTGGGGAATATTCAGGAGGTGGTAACAGGAATATATGCTAATTAATATTAATACCATTTAAATGTAGATGTTTTTTGCATTGGATATATTTACCATATCATATGGAGACAGAAACAAACCTTTTACCTCATAAGTAAACATAACTGCAAATGATTAAATCCTTCCAATAGGAATAAATAAAACCATTTCATTAAGAATTGAACTTTAATTAAACACGTTGACTCTTCACATGGGATGATTTCACTGAACAACAAAAAGGGAATGAATGATCCATTGCATCTCCCAAAAACATTTAACATACATCTGTAAAATGATAGTCTAGAAACTAAAGCTTTGGTTGTCTTCCTCTCAGGCTTCCATGTCTTCTTCCTGGACCTCCTCAATGTCCACCTCTTGAACATCAGACTGAGGCCTCATCTTAACCGTCACTTTCCAACCTTGTTAAGGATGGCTCGTTGTCAAGCTCAAAAAGCCTCAAATTTGCCCGGATGGCAACCAATTTTTCAACCCTTGTATTGGTCAGCCTGTTGCGTGCTTTGGTGTGTGTTCCCAAACAAGGACCAGTTGCGCTCTGAGGCGGCTGATGTTGGTGGGATTTGGAGGACGGAGGCAACAGGGGAAAGAGCCTCAGATCCACAAAGTCCCTTCCACCAGGTGGCTGATGAGATATGTTGGCACGACTGCCATATTGCATCTCCATTCCAAAGCCCTTGCTTGGAAGTGTACTTCGCCAGACTGCCAAGAACCTTGCCCTCATCCAGTCCAAGGTGACGAGACACGGTAGTGATGTCACCATAGGCCTTGTTGATCTCTGCACCAAACAGGATGCTCTTACTAGCATATTTGGGGTCCAACATGTCCGCTGCGGCATGTATGGGCTTCAGGCAGAAGTCTTCACGCTTTTTGATGTATTTCAGAACTGTAGTTTCCTCTGCTTGGAGCAACAGTGAAGTGGTGAAGTGGGGTGGGGGGTTGAGTGGATTGGAGTGGTGAAAGGGGGAGTTTTGACACCGATCAGACTTCCTCTCACAGGAAAGAGAGGAGGGAAAATGCCCAGTTTATGACCCTTTGTCCTTAGACTCAATGGAGTCAAAACATTATGCCCATGAAACAAGACATTGGGAACATGATTAATTTTATTATGCGTGTCGAAAATGAGGACTCTTGGCATATGGATATGATTGTCGATTCTGTGATGTCATTAATGTATAAATGAAGGTGTGATTACGAAAACATTGTAACTTTAAAGGGTTAGAAACGGTCTATATGATGTCTACATTCGTTACGTTTGGTAAGAAATACCCGGATTAAAGAGAATGTTTTTGTGAAGATAAAACTGTGATTTTAGCTGTTTACACGAGATCATAGTAATTATCAATGTCTTGCCTGCCCAAGCTACGCTCAGGGAAATCAGATAAGGTCATAAACAGAAACGCCCTCTCCTGCCCCGAAAAGCTATAAATCTTTTGAGATGCGAATAAACCTTGACTCGAGGACATTCGTGCTGCAGTCAGAGGTCTACGATAAGTCACGACCTCCACAAAAAGACAACACGTGGTTCCCACAGAGGAACTCAAACAATCAACGACTGTATTTAAGAAGGTAAATTCGAACAGAACCACCCGGTTATTCTCTCAAAAGTCATCGCTTGTCTACACTGACCACATCCCCAAGCTGTGGGGATATCGACATGGCCGATTAGCTGTCTCCAGGAACGAGTCCTATAGGAAGCAGACACCGAAAGGAAAGGACATTGTGACATCTTGTCGACAATCAGAGACTTACACCAGAGGCCGGTACCCATCAGAGGGGGTGCAAGCACCGAACAGAGGGAATCAGAGCACAAGTAAATACATGCATTATATTCTGACCCATGAGCATGGCAGTTTACCTTCCACTCTCTCTAAATCTCCATCGGGTGTAGCCCGTGTAATATTGAGCAGATCCGCTAGGGACCTGTTATCCTATTAAGTGCATTGTATTAGAACCAACTTTCTATAACCATTACTGTGTATCCTGTATTATCATTTAGTTAGGTTTAGACATTTTAGCAAATTTTATAAAAATAGAAAAGTAAATGTGATATTTCAGTTAAGTATTCAGACCCTTTACTCAGTACCTTGTTGAAGCAAGCTCTGTCAGGTTGGATGGGGAGAGTCACTGCACAGCTATTTTCAGGTCTCTCCAGAGATGTTCGATCGGGTTCAAGTCCGGGCTCCGGCTGGGCCACTCAAGGACATTCAGAGATTTGTCCCGAAGCCACTCCTGCGTTGTCTTGGCTGTGTGCTTAGGGTCGTTGTCCTGTTGGAAGGTGAACCGTTATCCCAGTCTGAGGTCCTGAGCGCTCTGGAGCAGGTTTTCATCAAGGATCTCTCTGTACTTTTCTCTGATCATCTTGCCCTCGATCCTGAATAGTCTCACAGTCCCTGCGGCTGAAAAACATCCCCACAGCATGATGGTGCCACCACCATACTCCACCGTAGGGATGGTGCCAGGTTTCCTCTAGACGTGACGCTTGGCATTCTGGCCAAAGAGTTAAATCTTGGTTTCATTAGACCAGAGAATCTTGTTTCTCATGGTCTGAGAATCATTAGGTGCCTTTTGGCAAACTCCAAGCTGGCTGTCATGTGCCTTTTGCTGAGGAGTGGCTTCCGTCTGACCAATCTATAATAAAAGGCCTGATTGGTGGAGTGCTGCAGAGATGGTTGTCCTTCTGGAAGGTTGTGCCATCTCCACAGAGGAACTATGGAGCTCTGTCAGAGTGACCATTGGGTTCTTGGTCACCACCTGCCTAAGGCCCTGATTGCTCAGTTTGGCCGCGCGGCCAGCTCTAGGAAGAGTCTTGGTGGTTCCAAACTTCTTACATTTAAGAATGATGGCCACTGTGTTCTTGGGGACCTTCAATGCTGCAGACATTTTTTGCTACCCTTCACCAGATCTGTGCCTCGACTTGGAGCTCTATGGACAATTCCTTCGACCTCATGGCTTGGTTTTTGTTCTGACATGCACTGTCAACTGTGGGACCTTATATAGACAGGTGTGTGTCTTTCCACATCATATCCAAATCAATTGAATGTACTACAGGTGGACTCCAATCAAGTTGTAGAAACATCTCAAGGATGATCAATGGAAACAGGATGCACCTGAGCTCAATTTCGAGTCTCATAGCGAAGGCTCTGTGTACTTATTTAAATAAGGTATTTCAGTTATATTTCTCTTTTATACATTTTCAAAAAAAACTGTTTTTGATTTGTCATTATGGGGTATTGTGTGTAGATTGCTGAGGGAAAAAAATACTTTAAATACATCTTAGAATAAGGCTGTAAAGTAACAAAATGTGGAAAAAGAGGTCTGAATACTTTCCGAAGGCATTGTACATATAGGTTTGGGCCGGGACAATATCGCTTTTTCCTTTTATTTATTTCTTCCATGGCAAAAATGAACATGAAGCAGAACAAACTTTGGTTCTTTAAAAACCTGCTGTACATAAAAAAAGTGTGCAATAGCTTGGAAAATAAATAAATGTGACTCGATGACAACAATGATTTTTTTTTCCAACATTAGGGCTGTTTTCCTAAAGCAGTTAATTCTGCTTCATGTTCTCTTTCCTTGCCACGATACTAACGAGTACCTTGATATTGGTATCGGTAGGGGTAAAGTGAATATGCAACAAGATAGATAAACATTAGCAGTAGCGTATGCGAGTCAAAAGAGTTATAGCATAGAGGGTCAATGCAGACAGTCCGGGTAGCTATTTCGTTAAAGCTGCAATATGTAACTTTTTTGTTGACCTGACCAAATTCACATAAAATATGAATTATAGATGTAATTCTCATTGAAAGCAAGTCTAAGAAGCAGTAGATATGTTCTATGTGCGCTATTTCTATGCATAGTTTTTGCGTCGTTTATGTTCGGTTATGTACACCAGCTTCAAACTGCAGATAATATACATTTTGGGTTATTGAAAACATATTTCACAGCATTTAAGATGGTACAAGGATTCTCTCCATACTATGCATCTCTTGTTTTGTTACCTTGCGGTCGAACGCCAAGCAGTTGCCATACCAAACGGTGATGCAGCCAGTCAATATGCTCTCAATGGTGCAGCTGTAGCACTTTGAGGATCTGAGGGCCCATGCCAAATCTCTAGCCTCCTGAGGGGGAAGAGGCGTTGCCGTGCCTTCTTAACGACTGTGTTGGTGTGTGTGGACCATTGTAAATTCCTTAGTGATGTGGAAGCAGGAACTTGAAGCTCTCGACCTGCTCCACTACAGACCCATCGATGTGGATGTGGGTGTACTTTTTAATCATCTGTCCATAGAACATTCTTCCAAGAGTCGGGATGATCATCCAGGTGCTTTTTGGCAAACTTGACTCAACTTTTTGGATGACATGGGTCCCAGTATGAATGGTGAAAATCAAACACTGCATTCCACAGTAAGAACCTCATACCAACGGTCAAGCATGGTGGTAGCAGTGTGAGGGTTTGGGGAGGCTTTGCTGCCTTAGGACCTGGACTTGCCTTAATAGAAGGAACCATGAATTCTGCTCTGTATCAGAGAATTCTACAGGAGAATGTCAGGCCTTCCATCTGTGAGCTGAAGCGATTGGTAGGTTAGTCTAGCCAGCTAATTGGCTGACTGTCAGTGACCGATATAACATGAGACATTGCTGATGCACAACCAAATTTCCAACTTGCACCGTGTATTCTACTATTCTAACTCTCAACAGTAAGTTGAGACCCCCGACTGAGTGAAAAAAAGACTGCTTATGCCTGGAGCCCTGATGAGGCGCTTTTCCTATAGGCCCACAAGTCAGGTGCAAATAATAACCTGTAGTAGGCCTAAAATATAGGTTATATTTACGCTGTACCAAGTTATGATTAAATAATTAAGGATTATTATCATAATTTATGGGTGCTTATATTTGTCCATGTACAAGTGTGTATTAATACACATGTGCGAAATAGATTTAAAAAAATAAGCATATCCCAACTCCCCCTGAGACACCCTCAGTGATTCGGGTCACGGCCAGGGGCTGACATTATCAATGGAGACGCTGAAGCAATTCGTATTCAAAATAGCGACCTTTAGGTTACTGGCCCGACACTTGCCTAGACATCACACTGTTACCATGGTTAGCCTATGGATATTCAGTCTGAAAGAAGTCTGCCTAAAAAAAGACAAGAGTCTTCACAAGCGAGCATGTTGAATAAAATATGTACTTTACCGGTTGTTCGTGCTGTTGGTCCTTTTGGCGGTAGGAAGTGGAGATACAGTATCCACAGGAAAGTGTTGTTTACCCAAATGTTTGTTTGTTTTTTGGCACCGGTAGGTTCTGTCACTTGTATTTTCAATCTCCTGAGGCATTGCACGTGATGCACAATATGTAAACAATAGCCAAATGTAACCGAACATAGTCGACCAATACATCCTTGCAGTCAGCTGGAAGTTGTGAGATTTGCCCAAATGCCTTGTCTGTGGGCCTGTCTCAATTGTGGATTTTTACAGAATTCTCATTATTTAGCTAAAAATGGGGGCCTCAAGGAAAAGTGGGCCGTTGTGTTAGAAATACCCAGTCAGTTTTCTTGTTTTGCACTCTCCCACGTTTTCCTCCATGAAATGTATGGCATGATGGAGATGGCACTGCAGTGGATAGCTGCTGTCTTAAGGGTTCCTGACCAATTCTGTTATTATTATAAACTTTTTTGTACATAATGCTTCCGCTATCATTTCTTATGACCGAAAACAGCTTCTGGACAACAGAACGGCGATCACTAACCTTGATTTGGATGAAGATTTATACTTCAAATAGTCAGGCAGCTTTGGATGTTATACTTACGCCGGACCAGGCCCTTAACCCCGGGACTCTAAAGAAGAAGCGGTGGTGAGAGGCAAGCAAGGTGGCGTCTTGATTTGACTAAGTTGGCGAGCATCTAGACCACCATTGCTCTCGGTTTTGTTGACAAAACGTACAATCACTAGAGAACAAATTGGATGAGCTCTGTTCAAGACTATCCTATCAATAGTCGTGGCTGAACAAGAACATGTATCATATATACCTCGCTGGCTTTTCCATACATCGTCAAGATTGGATAGCAGGCTTGAGTAAGCTTAGAGGGGGAGGGGTGTGTCTTTGTTAACACTAGAACCGCCATAGGCCAACGACTACTGAAGTTGGATTTTGTAAATAGAATGTCCTGCTCCTTCCATGACTTTTCCAAATATTTTACACTACTAATTTGTCAGAATTTAGAAAATCACAAACAGAAAAGTATCTATTCACAACCTATTCCGCCAAGACAATGTGCTGTAGGACATTGACACCCAGCCAGGCGCTAATGAGTCTCTCTTTCCTCACTGAATGAATGACAAATGGGTGATAATTGTGCACCTTACTTCACAATTGTATTTCAATTAGGCCTAACTGAATGATAAGGAGGGTGAAGAGGTTGATTTTAATTTAGAAAGACAATAGTGTAATGATGAGTTATATGCCTATTTATCAGCGTTGGCGCTCATGTTAATCATTTGACCGCGTGCCTTGCAGGTTGATTCCATTCTATTTTACTTTGTAAAAAGCAGCTGTTACAGGATTGTTTAATTTACTGTAACTCTATTACTGATCAAATGTATTAAGGGAAACAGAAAACATGCTATGTGTTGCTGTAGGCCTTCATAATAATGCAAAATATGTCCTTGACTCTATCCATGATGATGAGCGTGGAACAAACGATGCTAGTCATCCTGCACACTTACCTTACACTCAATTCAAGAGGTGCAGCTTTATTTCCAAATTTCACATTCTCTAACCCTCAGAGTCAAATCATACACTGAGTACAACATACAATGTGTGTAGTTCACAATGGCAAGCCAACCCAAACTAATGGACTCACTGACAGCATTGCAAATGCTACAGAATTGAGATAAGTTGGATGGTGGATCGGATATTGAGCATGAAATCAACGTTGGCAAAATGTGTAGAATTGCAGGAAATTCACTTTAAAACGAGATTGGGGGGGGGGCACAACCAAATATCGTTTAGGGCCCCCAAAATGCTAGAGCCGGCCCTGCACCTCATCCTAGAAAACGTTTTATACACGAACATTTAAATGTTCTTGTCATGACACTTGCACTGAAAGTGCATGTTCAGAATGTCTTGAGAAAACACGCCCCAATGATTGACAGTTTGTTTGATCATCGCCCAAATGAACAATGGTAATGCAACTATACTTACTCGAATGCGAAGAACAGGGCGCAGGTGCCGACGATGAGAAATACGGTTAGATAGAAGACACCTTTCTGTCGGGCCATCATTACGCGTCCATCGCAGCAGAAAGTGTTTTTCCCCGGGAGCTTTTCCCATTTTCGTACCTTCCGTGTGATCATTACCGCCGACATACTGACAGTTTAAATTAAATTCAGTATAGTGACATATGATGTGGAAAGGCCACAGTAGGTAGCCCAAATGACAATATTTCCTTGCTTTTCAAAACGTCAATGATACGGTAAAGTCAATTGCCTTGTAACAGGCAGTCACAACATCGAGATTTGTGTCTTATTCCAAATGATTCAGAAACAAACATATGCCTATTATATATACAAAAAACACGTTTGTATTTCAATCTGATAGCCTATTTTTGTCTTCTGGTGGTAGCCTAGTAAAGCGCCATCAATAGGCCTACAGTCCATTCAGTTTGATGCAACGAATTTATTTCTTCAACAATCCGCGTTAATTGCTCTGAAATGGGATGATTATGAAGCACTTGTCGCGTGTCATAAATTTTCACAAAATCCATGCATCCATATTTTCGGCAATGAGAGTTCTCTTTTCAATGTGGCCACCTCCTTCCAGTGCCAGGGGGCTTCCATTCTAGAATAGAACAGTGATCAGAATCTCAAATTCTCCCTTTAATAATGGAATTTGTTTGAATTTTGTCCAAATGCTTGAGGCAGATTTTCTCGGCCCATAGGAAAGTAATCCAATCTTGGTACTCGCATCGGGAGAGTGGACCTTGACCGTGTGACGTTCATACCATCTCGATACACGCGCGCATCACACAGGCTCGGCTTATGTTGGTTGTTATTATGCTATTCAATAACGCTCATTATTATTAATAATAATACAAAATATTAATAATCGTAATTCAAATAAGAACGTGTGTTCGCTGTGCTTTACCGCAAGATGCGAGTTTTGGCTCGTTTCTAATCAATGGGAGCAGAGAATACGCCTAGATTGAAATCTTTTCTCTTAAAGGGGCAGTACAGGTATTAAATAGAAAGGAACAAAGGGGCTTGACTTCCCTGAAACATCGTCGTTAGGCTAAGGTATTGCGTTAAAACATTGTTAATGTTCTAATCAAGTAATTGTGAAAATATTCCCAGACACTATATATTACTAAGTTTTGTCTTCCAGAAATAATGAATTGTATTCTATTATTTTCTATTCCATTGTATTATACTCCACTCCATTATATCGTTTTCGAATGTGTTCTATTCTAGTGTGCTCTATTCTATTATCTAGTTTATTTTCTTGGCTAGTGTCTCTTTTATCATTGTCAATCATAAAAAAAATTAAACAGAACCAGAACCACTGTCTCCATCATCACCACCAGGGATTCTGTATATTTCAATTCACACAAGAAGATCATCGGTAATGTATGACTGGTCAGAGACTGCCATGGATGAGCAGTATACAACTCATGTTTAATGTTTACTACGATATCATCATACACAGTTGTTTTCTGATTCATAACCTAACTCTGGATGTCAGCATGTAACCTTTTAGAATTGTTTTTCCCGCTCCAAACAGTGGGGTGAAAACAGGCATTAATATATCATGTTTAATTGATGTAACACAAAAATGTTCACAAAACATACTATGGAATAGGTCATGCAATGTACACTGAGTTTACAAAACATTAGGAACACCTGTGAAAGCTATGGTCACTTATTGATGTCACCTGTTAAATCCACTTGAATCAGTGTAGATGAAGGGAGGAGACAAGTTAAAGAAGAATTTTTAAGCCTTGAGACAATTGAGACGTGGATTGTGTAGGTGCCAGACACACCGGTTTGAGTGTGTCAAGAACTGCAATGCTGCTGGGTTTTTCACACTTAACAGTTTCCTGTGTATATCAAGAATGGTCCACCACCCAAAGGACTTGTCCAGCCAACCTGACACAACTGTGGGAAGCATTGGAGTCAACATGAGCCAGAATCCCTGTGGAACGTTTTCGACACCTTGTAGAGTCCATGCCCCAATGAATTGAGGCTGTTCTGAGGGAATAATGGGGTGCAACTCAATATTAGGAAGGTATTCCTAATGTTTTGTACACTCAGTGTATATTCTTTGTATGTTCAATCATTGAGTGTCTGGTTACTGAATTACAATTCAGACAAAACAACTCAACTCAATTTCCTGGGCTATGTTAATGATAATGTTGATTATTGATAATGTTGCACATTATTTGCATGGTAAATCCTTTAACCTGTCACTTGAAAATGTGACCTCACATAGGATGCCAACATATCCTTCTAATTGGGTAAACCTTTGTAATGACAATGTCATCTTATACTACACTCTAGGCTACCTAGAACCATAAGGGTTATTCAGCTGTCCCTGTAGGAGAGCCCTGTTTGGTTCCAGGTAGAACCTTTTAACCCTTGGATGTACCATTGTATTGTCTTTAACTATGGGAGATTCTTAATTGGAAACAAGTCCGTCCTCTCCTCGACTCCTACGTCCTCAACTCCTCCGTGACCGGGAAACCCATAAGTGGTCAAGTGGTGTGTCCTCATATTCTCTCTTATCTACATGCACAAGAGCATCCTCCCTGCTGCTAGCGCATAAGCGCATCCTCCCAGCGGCTAGCGCATAAGGGCATCCTCCCGGCTAGCACGTAAGTGTTTTAACATCCACCACACCCACTTTGAATCAGCTGTTGTTTTCTCAAAGTAGAAAAGTATGCATGTACATTTAAAAACTATACACTACTTATCCTTTTTATTTATCAAATGTCTTGCACACCTATCTACGTTAGTTTGTATTACTTTACACATTTATTTTGGGATTCCACCCATGTAAATGTATTTTGGCTGATGAAGCGCGAGAGTCTCACACAAGCGCTTTTGTTTCTTCTTTCTTTCTCCTCGCAAAAACAATTGAGATTATCCCATGTGTGTGGGTGTGAGGCTGGGGTCTGATATGCGTTTCCCATTTTTACCTGTGGGAGGCCTTGTCGGGTGGATCCCCCTAGTGGTTAGACATAATCATAACAATTCAGGACCCAGAAAATAAACAACATAGCATACTCACTTCTTGTCCAAATGATCTTAAAATGTTAGCATACACTGTCTCCGAAGTAGCCTACATAGGCTTACACAGACATCACCGGTTCGCTTACTCTTACTTTCATGCTAAAAATAGAAGACAGGCCTAACAAGGACCCACAGACAGCGAAATTAGATTTATCAGTAGGCTGACTAGTCAATTTTGTAATGTAGGTCTACTATGATCAAATTGAACTCGATGTGCGGATTGATACTGTCTGCAAACGGTAATCTCTCTGTCTGTCTGGAAACGTTGATCAATCATTGTATTTCGGTCAGCAGTCTCTCCTTCTCAACTTGCATGTTGCTTTATTAAAGCAATATGTCAAAACAATTCCATCCAACCTATCAGAAGGCATTGTGAAGCAATTACAAAATTGCTTAAATCTATAGATCTTCTCAGATTTAGACTAAAGGAGGGTGGTGGCCTATATGAATTAGGGGCTATGATGTTATTTTAAATGGTTTGATATAGTGCACTGCACATATTATGTTATTATGCAACCTGGACTCAGGGGTAAACGTAACATGGTAAACCTATATACAACACTCCAATTAGAATGATATGTTATGTTTCGTATGGTATGTATTAATTTGTGGATGCCCATCATCAATTTTGTATGATATATTACGAATTACAATTTGTTGTGGCTAGCGTTATACGCACACCCATCCACCCAGACCACCCTACTTTCATTTTTTCCTTATCTAACTAAACCAAACGTAACATATCATACTAATTTGAGTGTCTCAGGTTTACATTTACTATGTTACATCTAGTCTATGAGACCAGGCTGTATTATGTGTCGACCTACAGATGAGTTATTTAATGATTTATACAGTAGGTGGCAGAATTGTACTGAAATAGCATACTGCATGCATGTAATCCAAAAGATGTATCTCTGTGTGAGATGGTAATTGGTCAAACAGCACCCAACTAATTTATATTTTTGCACCTTTGCTTCATATGTAACAGTATTTGTTCTGAAATATAATATATATATTTATTTATTTATTTATTTATTATACCAGTCAGAAAGTTTGGACACACCTACTCGTCAAGGGTTTTTCTTTATTATTATTATTTTTAAAAAATGTACTCTATCTCTTCTACATTGTAGAATAATAGTGAAGACATCAACACTATGAAATAACACATAGAATCATGTAGTAACCAAAAAAGTGTTAAAGAAATCAAAATATAAAGTAGCCACCCTTTGCCTTGATGACAGCTTTGCACATTCTTGGCATTCTCTCAATCAGCTTCACCTGGAATGCTTTTCCAACAGACTTGAAGGAGTTCCCACATAAGCTGAGCACTGGCTTATTTTCCTTCACTCTGCGGTCCAACTCATTCCACACCATCTCAATTGGGTTGAGGTCTGGTGATTGTGGAGGGCAGGTCATCTGATGAAGCACTCCATCACTCTCCTTCTTGGTCAAATAGCCCTTACACAGCCTGGAGGTGTGTTTTGGGTCATTGTCCTGTTGAAAAACAAATGACATTCCCACTAAGCGCAAACCAGATGGGATGTCGTATCGCTGCAGAATGCTGTGGTAGCCATGCTGGTTAAGTATGCCTTGAATTCTAAATAAATCACTGATAGTGTCACTAGCAAAGCACCATCATACCTCCTCCTCCATGCTTCATGGTGGGAACACACATGCAGAGATTATCCGTTATCCGTATTTCTTGGCCCAAGCAAGTCTCCTTATTATTGGTGTCCTTCAGTAGTGGTTTCTTTGCAGCAATTCGACCATGAAGGGCTGATTCACACAGTCTCCTCTGAACAGTTGATGTTGAGATGTCTGTTATTTGAACTATGTGAAGCATAGGGTGGCAGGTAGCCTAGCGTTTAAAGTGTTGGGCCAGTAACTGAAAGGTCGCTGGTTTGAATACCCAAGCCGACAAGGTGAAAAACCTGTCGGTGTCCTTGAGCAAGGCACTTAACCCTAATTTGCTCCAGGGGCTGACCCTGTAGGTAGGCCGTCATTGTAAATAACTTGTTCTTAACTGACTTGCCTAGTTAAATAAAGGTATATATATATAGTTAAAATATATATATATTTGGTCTGATTCCATGTGTTTTTTCATAGTTGTGATGTCTTCACTATTATTCTACAAAGTAGAAAATAGTAAAAATAAAGAAAAACCCTGGAATGAGGTGTGTCCAAACGTTTGAATGGTACTGTATATTTCCATTGCATAGAATCCATATTTAGCATTCAGCACACGCACAGCTGTATCTAACAACCAATGCTAAAGAGCTCCTTGGGGCCTACCATCAAAAAGACAAAAACAATGACGTAATGAAAGAGAACATCAGATCACTGAGACACAAGTAATAGGCTATACACTGAGTATACCGACAATAGGAACACCTTCCTAATGTTCCACAGGGACGCTGGCCCATGTTGATTCCAATGCTTCCCACAGATGTGTCAAGTTGGCTGGATGTCCTTTGGGGGGTGGACCATTCTTGATACACACAGGAAACTGTTGAGCGTGGAAAAACCCAGCAGCGTTGCCGTTCTTAACACAAACCGATGCCCCTGGCACCTACTACCATACACCGTTGACTTGCCCATTCACCCTCTGAATGGCACACATACACAATCCATGTCTCAATTGTCTCAAGATTTAAAAATCCTTCTTTAACCTGGCACCTCCCCTTCATATACACTGATTTAACAGGTGACATCAATAAGTGATCATAGCTTTCACCTGGATTCACCAGGTCAGTCTATGTGATGGAAAGAGCAGATATTCTTAATGTTTTGTATACTCAGTGTATATCTTGCAACAAACTTTTTACAACAAATGTGTCTAACTTTTGAACATGTTTGTTTTCTGACAGTGTTTCTGAAAATGCTTGCGTTGATTTATGGGCCGATGGCTCTTTGGATGATTGATCCATGGAACGATTGATCCATGGAATACGTGAATGAGTAATCAATAATTCATGAAGCTCACTGCATTTTGTACGTGGATCCGAGTGGCGCAGTGCTCTAAGGCACTGCATCTCAGTGCTAGAGGCATCACTACAGACCCTGGTTTGATTCCAGGCTGTATCACAACCGACTGTGATTGGGAGTCCCATAGGGCGGCGCACAATTGGCTCAGCGTCGACCGGGGTAGGCCGTGATTGTAAATAAGAATTTGTTCTTAACTGACTTGCCTAGTTAAATAAAGGTTAAATAAAGGTTAAATAAAACAAAATAATGCTCTCTTTTCTGTTTCTTATTCCTTGTGACATTTATGTTATTAGCTAAAGATCACACAGTAGTAATAGAAGGAGGAAAAAGTATTATTTTATTGTGTGTATTGACAATGCAAAGAGCTGAGAGAAATTAATTCTCCATCCTCTGACATCTTTGGCATTAGTTCAATGACTTCTGGAAACACACTTCACTTCGGCCACTAGATGTCTCTAGACACTGCTTTTATGCTTATGGCAAAGAGACAAGTATTGGCTTATTCATAGCCTCATAGCCTGGAGGCTGCTGAGGGGAGGACGGCTCATAATGTCAGGATCGGCGCAAATGGAATGGCATCAAACACCTGGAAACCATGTATTTGATACCATTCCACATTTACGCTCCAGACATTACCATGGGCCCTTCCTCTCCAATTAAGATGCCACCAACCTCCTGTGGTCTACTCCCTCTGCACTATTTGTTATGCAGATGCACTCCTGGGTCGTGTTCATTAGGGCATACTGTAGCAAAAGGTTTTGCAATGAAAAAATTAACGTTCCTTGTTGGACAAGTCTAGGTAGTCCCTCCATGTTTCAGACAGTTTTCTTCCGTTTGTTGGTTAATGAGCACATCCCTGATACTGCTCACCTGGTGAATGCAGGCATGTGCTCCCACACACAAGAAGGTTGCTTCACAATTTTAGACAATCTTCGAAAAAGAGCTATGTCGAAACATTAGGAAAACAGCACAATTAATAAAAAAAAATACATATACTTGCCTTTATTTTATTGATTTATTTTTTATTTAACTAGGCAAGTCAGTTAAGAACAAATTCTTCTTTACAATGACAGCCTACCCCTGCCAAACCTGGACGACGCCGGGCCAATTGCGCGCCGCCCTATGGGACTATCAATCACAGCCGGATGTGACACAGCCTGGATTCAAACCAGGGACTGTAGTGAACCCTCTTGCACTGAGATGCAGTGCATTAAACCGCTGCGCCACTCGGGAGCACAGACTGCCTTCCAGACTACCAGCACTCATCTGTTTTAAAGAGTTTCATCTATATTATTTGATGAGATTCTTTGGAAATAATATTCTGATTGATGTTATAAAGTGATCAATAATGTAATTACATAGCATAAAAATAGCATAAGAAATGCTGATTTAGCTGATGAATGGTTTGCTATTTCTCGATCGAAGCTATGAGCGCTAGTGTGAGTATCCTGGCCACAACCAAACTGCATGATGAAAACTTTGTTGGAATTTGAAAAATGTAATGGGAAGTAATGGTTGCGTCTCTCAAATTGTCCCTTATTCCCTCTAGTGCACTATTCCACAGGGAATAAAGTTCTATTTGAGATGCAGCCAATGCCTGTGTTAGTGTTGGATCAGTGCAGCCAAATGGTTTACGTTTATGAGTAGCTTGATCCAATTGTGTAGTCAACTTTATGTATTTGAATAGCCTTAAAATGTTGAGAAAAGTGGACATATGTATGCATACAGGTAAGAAAAACCTCAATAGCCAAGGACAGCATAGATGATTACATTAAAATTAAATAATTAATAAATTACATTTTAATTAAAGGCTGGAGAACTTCTGCCTGGCCGCTCTGTGTGGGACTGAGTGGAAGGTGGGCACCCAACTATGCTGTCCAATAAACCTACCCTGTCAGGTGTCCAATACTCCTCCTCTCCCTCTTCTCCTGCTGTCACCTCGGCCTCTTGCCGCGAGGCAGGAGAGAGAGAGACCTTGTGGGATTTGGACGGGCGGCCTTGAAGTCGCTGACAAAGCTGTGAGGGAAAGACAGAAGGGACGATCTCGCGACTAGCTCTTAGGAAACTTTGCAGTATTTAGTTTGTTTATGTATTATTGTTTACATTATTAGCTCAGAAAATGTTTTGTGTAATTAAATACAGCTGGGAAGAACTATTGGATATCAGAGTGGCAGTAACTCACCAGAACTACCAGCATTACGACGAGGAATACGACTTCCCCGAAGCAGATCCTTTGTTTGCTCTCCCCGGGGAAATTGGACTGATTCCAGAGGCCGACCCAAAACATCGCCGGTGGAGGAGAGGCACTCGGAGTGGCCTTCTGGTTCAACTTGGGAGGCGTGAACACCACCCACCGCTTCCGAGTATATTACTCGCTAATGTTCAGTCATTGGATAACAAAGTTGACGAGCTCATGGCAAGGGTTTCTTTCCAGAGAGACATCAGGGCCTGTAACATACTTTGTTTCAAAGAAAAATGTCTCTCTTGGCATATTCTGTCGAAATCGGTCCAGCCAGAGGGATTCTCAGTTCATCGCGCAGACAGGAATAAATACCTCTCCGTGAAGCAGAAGGGCGGAGGTTTGTGTTTTATGATTAATGACTTATGGTGTAATTGTAGTAACATACAGGAACTCAAGTCCTTTTGTTCACCCAACCTAGAATACCTCACAATCAAATGGCGACCGTATTATCTCCCCGTATTATTATCATTTCCATGGTTATAGCCACGGCGCTTATATCCCCCCTCAAGCCAATACCACGACGGCCCTCAAAGAACTTCACTGGACTTTATGCAAACTGGAAAGTACATATCCTGAGGCTGCATTTATTGTAGCTGGGGATTTTAACAAAGCAAATTTGAGGACTAGGCTGCCGAAGATCTATCAACATATCGACTGTTGTACTCGCGCTGCTAAAACTCTCGACCACTGCTATTCCAACTTCCAGGATACTTACAAGTCCCTCCCCCGCCCTCTTTTCAGCAAATCTGACCACGACTCTATTTTTCTCTTCCCTTCCTATAGGCAGAAACTCCAACAGTAAGTACCCGTGGTAAGGACTATTCAACGCTGATGTGACCAATCAGAATCCACACTTCAGGATTGTTTTGATCACGTGGAATGGGATAAATTCCGGGTAGCTTGCGAAAATAATTTAGACTAATATACTGAAACGGTGACTGAGTTTATCAGGAAGTGTATAGGAGATGTCGTACCCACTGTGACTATTAAAACTTACCCTAACCAGAAACTGTGGAAAGGTGGCAGCATTCGTGCAAAACTGTAAATGCGAACCACAGGATTTAACCATGGCAAGGTGACTGGGAATATGGCAGAATACAAACAGTGTAGTTATTCACTCCACAAGGCAATAAAACAGGCTAAACATAAATATAGAGACAAAGTGGAGTCGCAATTCAACGGTTCAGACACGAGACGTATGTGTCAGGGTCTACAGACAATCATGGACTACAATCATGGACTACCAGCCACGTTGCCGAGACCAACGTCTTGCTTCCGGACAAGCTCAAACACCTTCTTTGCCCCCTTTGAGGATAACACAGTGCCATCGATGTGGCCTGCTACCAAGGACTGTGGGCTCTCCTTCTCCATGGGCGATGTGAGTAAAACATTTAAACGTATAAACCCTTGCAAGGCTGCCGTATTTTTACAATTCTACACATTTTGCCGTGGGGAGAAATGTAACAAAATCAGTGGGCACGTGCCTTGTGAGACTGGTCGGTATGATTAATACAGGTTTAGATAGCTGGCTAAGGTACCTAGACTAATTTATTCTACTATTCTAACTCTTCAGAGTTCCAAAAACATTTAAAAAATACTCTAATGCCACAGATGTTTTGAGGGAGTGTGCAATTGGCATGCTGACTGCAGGAATGTCCACCAAAGATGTTACCAGTGATTTTAGTGTTAATTTCTCTATCAACGTTGTTTTAGAGAATTTGGCAGTACTTCCAACCAGCCTCACAACCGCAGACCACCTGTATGGTGTCATGTGGGCGACTGGGTTGCTGATGTCAACGTTGTGAACAGAGTGCCCCTTGGTGGCGGTGGGGTTATGGTATGGGCAGGCATAAGCTATGGACAACGAACATAATTGCATTTTATCGATGGCAATTTGAATGCACAAAGATAGCGTGACGAGCTCCTGAGGCCCAGTCGTCCACCGCCATGACATCATGTTTCAGCTTATAATGCACAGCGTGGATCAGAAAACCAGTCAGTATCTGGTGTGACCACCATTTGCCTCATGGCAGTTGATTGTGGCCTGTGGAATGTTGTCCCACTCCTCTTCAATGGCTGTGCGAAGTTGCTGGATATTGGGAACTGGAACTTGCTGTCAAATGTAGGGCTGTTGCGGTCTTGACATTTTTGTCAGCAGGTGATTGTCAAGCAAATAACTGCCGGTCTCACGGCAGTTGACCGTTAATTAACATAAACACATTTGGGATCTCCTGTCTTCCACGCATAGCCTACAATCCACTGATGCAGACCTTTGGAACATCTAATAAATCCAGCCTACAACATCACAATAAATCCATTAATTATTTTAGACAGGACAGAAAATGTAGTCTATTTCAGAAGAAAATAATAGCATACTCTGTGTTGTCCTTATGTTAGGTCCTGATCTGGCTATGCCATATGGCTGTGGGCTACACTAGTTAATTTAGCAGACAAGATTTGCTTAGAATTCCGTGGTATTATTTTATATTTTATAGTATGAAGAATACGTTTGAATATAGCTGAATAAAATAGAAGGGTACGCACATGCGGCTATTCTGTGTTGAGCGGTTAACAAAGGAGCAGGTACTCCTATATGCTTAATTTAGAGTTATATATGTAACAACAAATGTTGGGCTGTATGTTTAGATTTTTTTGTACATTCTAAGGCTAAATTATGCAATAAAAAGCATTGGGCCAGTAACCGAAAGGTCGCTGGTTCGAATAGTTGCTCCAGGGGCACTGTACGACTATGGCTGACCCTGTAGAACAATGTAGGCCATCATTGTAAATAAGAATTTGTTCTTAACTGACATGCCTAGTTAAATAAAGGTTAAATAAAAATTAAAGGCATGAGCTCTGCTTTGTTTTTTTGCGCAGGCTGTACAGACTTCATCAGTCTCTCATTCACAATTTGACAAGCACTTGATAGTGCCTCGAATTTCCCAGCTGCCTCCCCTTTGTGTGGCCATAACCCCCTAATAAAATCAATGCTTTTTGCGGCCAGTGGCCATTATGCCCTTGGGCTGAATATAATAATTATAATTTCCTTCTTCCAGCTGTGTTAAAGCACCTCTCACTGACATGGCTCTCAGTCAAGTGATCAGGTGTTTCTCAGACAGACACATCAGGGATGCAACTGCAGTCAGTTCCATATTGAAGATATTGGAAGAACTGCCCACATTTACTTTTCGTCAGCCAACAAGATGAGTAGGCCTAACAAACAGCAAAAGCACTAGCCTGTGTCAATCTACTATCCCCCATAGTACAAATGTTGACCTATTCTGTGCAAGAAAAAAATATTCCAAACATAGTCCGGGACAGTTGTGGGATGCGATAGATCCCAAAATAATACAACCACTAGCATAAAAAACTGTTTTAAGCAATGAGCCCTAAGCAACAGATGAGAATGTTTAGCTTAAAATGTTGATAAACTATTGGGCTATTTCATTACATTATAATCGTAGCAATGCGCACATTGCAGTATGCCATAAGCGCAAATGTTCCATTAGCAGGTAAACACCATTCTCAAAAGTGACCACAAATGCATTTATGCATGTAATGCTTTTATTATTAAGGTGCATTTTTATGGTTAAAATTATCTTCCCCAAATGGGAAATTCATGCGCTCCGTACAGTATGTATGCCAGTTAGGCTCTACACGTTGTAATGTTATTTGGCCACTTAAGTTGTGATACAAACCTTATCAAAACATATACAGTGGGGAGAACAAGTATTTGATACACTGCCGATTTTGCAGGTTTTCCCACTTACAAAGCATGTAGAAGTCTGTAATTTTTATCATAGGTACTCTTCAACTGTGAGTGACGGAATCTAAAACAAATATCCAGAAAATCACATTGTATGATTTTTATGTAATTAATTTGCATTTTATTGCATGACATAAGTATTTGATACATCAGAAAAGCAGAACTTAATATTTGGTACAGAAACCTTTGTTTGCAATTACAGAGATCATACGTTTCCTGTAGTTCTTGACTAGGTTTGGACACACTGCAGCAGGGATTTTGGCCCACTCCTCCATCCAGACCTTCTCCAGATCCTTCAGGTTTCGGGGCTGTCGCTGGGCAATACGGACTTTCAGCTCCCTCCAAAGATTTTCTATTGGGTTCAGGTCTGGAGACTGGCTAGGCCACTCCAGGACCTTGAGATGCTACTTACGGAGCCACTCCTTAGTTGCCCTGGCTGTGTGTTTCTGGTTGTTGTCATGCTGGAAGACCCAGCCACGACCCATCTTCAATGCTCTTACTGAGGGAAGGAGGTTGTTGGCCAAGATCTCGCGATACATGGCCCCATCCATCCTCCCCTCAATACGGTGCAGTCGTCCTGTCCCCTTTGCAGAAAAGCATCCCCAAAGAATGATGTTTCCACCTCCATGCTTCACAGTTGGGATGGTGTTCTTGGGGTTGTACTCATCCTTCTTCTTCCTCCAAACACGGCGAGTGGAGTTTAGACCAAAAAGCTCTATTTTTGTCTCATCAGACCACATGACCTTCTCCCATTCCTCCTCTGGATCATCCAGATGGTCATTGGCAAACTTCAGACGGGCCTGGACATGCGCTGGCTTGAGCAGGGGGACCTTGCGTGCGCTGCAGGATTTTAATCCATGACGGCGTAGTGTGTTACTAATGGTTTTCTTTGAGACTGTGGTCCCAGCTCTCTTCAGGTCATTGACCAGGTCCTGCCGTGTAGTTCTGGGCTGATCCCTCACCTTCCTCATGACCATTGATGCCCCACGAGGTGAGATCTTGCATGGTGCCCTAGACCGAGGGAGATTGACCGTCATCTTGAACTTCTTCCATTTTCTAATAATTGCGCCAACAGTTGTTGCATTCTCACCAAGCTGCTTGCCTATTGTCCTGTAGCCCATCCCAGCCTTGTTCAGGTCTACAATTTTATCCCTGATGTCCTTACACAGCGCTCTGGTCTTGGCCATTGTGGAGAGGTTGGAGTCTGTTTGATTGAGTGTGTGGACAGGTGTCTTTTATACAGGTAACGAGTTCAAACAGGTGCAGTTAATACAGGTAATGAGTGGAGAACAGGAGGGCTTATTAAAGAAAAACTAACAGGTCTGTGAGAGCCGGAATTCTTACTGGTTGGTAGGTGATCAAATACTTATGTCATGCAATAAAATGCAAATTAATTATTTAAAAATCATACAATGTGATTTTCTGGATTTTTGTTTTAGATTCCGTCTCTCACAGTTGAAGTGAACCTATGATCAAAATTACAGACCTCTACATGCTTTGTAAGTAGGAAAACCTGCAAAATCGGCAGTGTATCAAATACTTGTTCTCCCCACTGTAGGCCTATGGGCTACATGAGGTGTACGACCATGATTTGAAAAAGTCGCAAAAACAACCCTGCTGTTTGCCTTAAGCTGGGCATCATTCACAAGTGATAATATAGCATTCACAAGTGATAGGCTAATATTGTCACCCATCAGACTATTCTTGATTTATAATATTTTTCTTTTCATATACTAAATAATATATGTGTGAAATTTGTTTTGATTTTGAATGGACTATTATCATGCACCTGTCTCGAAACAGGGGCATGTAATCTATTCACTTAAATAGCGAATGGAGGACACTTTTCCCGTGGTTTATATTCATTCCAGAAAGGTAGGCTATACTCCTGTTGTAAAGATAAGCAATGTGCTTAATATTATGAAGGTTGAGATAAGTATATATGGTAGGCCTAGCCTATAGAAAGCTGATGGGATCCTCTTTTTAATAGATGTCTGTTTTTCATGCAATTGCATAGCCTATGGAAATGTTGCGTAACATGAACTCATGGGCTCTCATGAAGTGTTTGATTCAATTTTCGATAACATTTGCATTGATGTCAGAGTGATCAGATACAGTACTTATAGCAATTACTCAGCTGTAACATTAGAGGCTACTTTATCGTCTTTGCCTCGTGTTGATTTTCAAGTGGTCTTAACCTATCAAGACAAAAGCTGCAGCTTCTGATCTCCGGGTCTCAATATGTTGATTCTCAACTCATCCTTTATACCCTCGGGTAAAAAGGGCATTCCATCACTCCAACACTCTTTCTGAGCCCCCTCTCGGGCGTGGTTACAAACTGGGCAAAGGTATTATGATTACTGTGATTCTCGTTAGAAAACTGAAATAACATTCCTATCTTTACGCAAATATTCTATTCATCCTTGATATTTCATACACAACGTAAATGATGTAAACCTGAGGTACACAGTGTGAAAGCTCTTCAAGTTACAATATTTTCGTTATAACGTTTTTATACCATTTTTAATTACATCACAAAATATACATTAATTTTCATAGGCCAACTGTTATAATTTCCCACATTTCGGATAATGGAAATAATGTTCCAATGTTATTGACGTAAAAGTTTTGGCAGCACGAGTCTCTCTGTAACAAAGGGAGGTTTCTGTCTTCCAATACTAGAGACCAAAAGTGGTGTTGAGTCATAAAACTGGTCCAACATCCCCCTCTCCTCTCCTGTGGGAGAGAGGGGGGGTCTGGCTATCTGTCAGCTATTTGCCACTTTGATCTGGCACCTTTGAACCATACCAGGGAGAGAGATGACAACCTTGGTTTGCATATATAGTGTTCAGCATTACAGGATATATACATATGGCTGTATACTAGTATCTATCTACATATCCTATGAAGAAATTATGTTAATCTACATGAATGTTATCAGGAGTAAAAAATTATGAGAGAATTTAAACAACATCCTGGAGATCTCCTGGACGAAGAAGGTCATTTTTTGTGCAAGGAGAAGCACTTCTCTTCATTAGTATTTAGGCTAAATGGATGACTCATAATTAGAAGATCAGAGACCTAACTGTCTACAGTCAGCAAACCCCTGCACTGGCTGCTAAAGAGGGCTCTAATTAAATGACCACAGGCTTTTATCAAGCAATTCTGATAAAATAGAGAACGGAATAAAGTCTATTTATTTTGAAGAGGATATCTTTGGAGCAGGTGCAGTTTGGGCTTTATCATCAATCATAGATGTGACCTTAAATTCAATATAGCCTACAGTGTTAGGTATAGAGATAGTTTAGTGGTTAGGCCACAAGGGGCATCAGCCTCCATGGCCAGGTGCTTGGTGTACAGGCAAGCTTGATAATGGAGTGATTTGGTTGCTAATAAAATTGTTAGCTGACATGACTGTCAGTGACTGAACTCCTGATGCACAGACACATTTCAAACTTGCACCTTATGTATTCTATTATCCTAACTCTCGACTGAGTCCGTCTGTCCCCCCCCCCCTCTTTTCATTTGGCGTGCCTTTTGTATATTATTATTTGACCTGCTTGTGTCGGCCGACTACGGTGTCTCAGACTACATGTAGCTAGTGACTCATGGGCCCTGGTGAGTACGCTAGCTGTCTCCTTGGCCATTTAAATACAACACCCCATTCCCTTGTCTGACTTTTCACGATAGATGCATCCACTCAGAGAAGTTACAGGATTTAGTGGTAGACTGCATATTTTTCCATTTGCAATACAAACACTGATGTATTGTGATCATTAACTCTTCAAAATACACACACACACACACACACACACACACACACACACACACCGCAACATGCACTCACGCTGACTAGCTAGCGCAAAGCTTTGCCAGAGCTCTAAATGATCTTAGCCTTTTATATCCAACCTTTCACCCTCATCCCACAAAACTCTCCAATTTACTGCCGTAATGAAGCACCGGAGATAAACACACACAGCAGGGCAAAGACCAATCAACGGCCAGGCCTCGCTTCACTAATCACTCATATACAGATGAGAGAGGGGAGGGGAAAAGGGGTCTATATTTCAAAAGGGGTGAGATATGACTCGAGAGTCCATACAGCATTCACACAATTGGAAGGAACGAAGGACAAATGGATCATTTTAGGCCTGACTCCCAGTACCAGCGTTCTCGTTTGGAGACTGTTTGTTTTCCAAGGAGCAACTCCGAACTGGGTCTGTTTAATATTTAAATGACCTGACACACAAGATCAGCTAATCAACTCCTTCATTCTCATGCTTTTATTGTTTGCAATTAAGAATTAAGACAAATCTCTGACACCCCAGTTTCACAAAATCCACCACTATGACTCACTGGTTGGTTTCAGGTTCCTCAAGGAGCAGTACATCATTGCCACAATTTTAGAGGAACAGGAGGTTGTTCTCATGGGGAATGAGATGTAGCAGGGTGTGGTGGGAGAGGGAGAGTCGAGTGAGGGAGAGAATACTAATAGTGGATGGTCAGACAGCTTCCGATCCTCACTAATGCCTGGCATATTTATGAGCTAGGAACTATATTGGAAGGAAGGTAGGGAAAGATTGCAAATCTCACCCTCTCCATCCATTTATTCACTCTCTTTGTGTTGAGTAATGGAGTGTATCCATCTGAAACTGTCTGCAAAACTTGATTAGGGTTGTGGGATATTGTCATATGTGAACTCTAATGTGAACTCTAATGTGAAAAGTGTCTGCCCAAGGGAGGCTGGTTTTGGAGTGACTTTGCAGAGGATGTTAATCGATTAGTCGATTGGGTCAATATGTTCATTCCTTTCATCAACAATGCTGCTGGACAATGCTAATGTGTCCCATGGCACATTACGTAACTGGACAGCTGGACAAAAAAAAAGATTTGACCAAAAACACATTATACTAGGATTTTGTGCTCCTTTTCTGTTATATGCTACTGAGAGCTGAGCTGTAATATGCTAGCTGGATACACAGCATGGTTAGGGTTGTCAAAATAGTGGAGGAGCAGATACTGTATAATTGCATGCAGAGGTCATCAGAGAATGTAATACAAACTCCACTTTGTCCATGACAGCCAACAGAGGCTCATCATAACACACCCCTTCTTACATGTGTTTCTTGGGTGTAAAGCAGCTTCTGAAAAGCAAATGGGAACAATACAATGGATGAGTGCTGCACTGGTGGATTACTGTGGAGAACTGTAAAGTTGGAGTTGGAGTTTGTAAAGCATGTGCCGAGTCTCTGTCTGGAACCACAAAACCCTGGATCACACTACGGGTTGCACTCCAGTGAATGCAGTATCCGCAGGAGAATACTGATGTTAAGTTCTCAGCTTTGTTTGCTTGCCTCTTTTGCTCCCGGGCTCATCAAAAGGCTGGTTACAAAGTTAATGAATAATGCTACACAGGAGTCTATGAGAGGGAATGGAAGAGCCACTGTACAGTAGTCCAGTGGAAGATGGATTAATTGCCCTTTGACTCCTTCGACGAGAGGAAACACCACATTGAGAGTAAATGATGGTGAAAATTATAACGGTATCCCATAGGGACAGATTTTTACATTGTCAGCTCAGGGATTCATACCAGCAACCTTTCGGTTACTGGCCCAATGCTCCTACCCGCCAGGCTACCTTCCGCCCCAAAGGGACCATCCCACTGGGCACAAACTGGCTGAATCAACATAGTTTCAACAAAATGTGTCAACATATTGTGACGTGGAATCTACGTGGAAAATATGTTGGATTTGAAAAGTTATCTATGTAAATTGCTGTTTTGAGGTTTACATTTTAACCACCGGATTATCTCACCATGGTAACCAAATTTCAACATAGACAACCCTTGTATAAAATATTATTTCAGTACTGAAATTCGATTTCCTGCTGTCCCATAGTAATGAACGTGTAGGGGTTGGGAGTCGGGATGAGACTGACGGGCAGGCACATTTTCTCAGCCAGTCGAAATCATGAATCAGTATAATTTTTATGGATATACAGTGGGTGAAATAAGTATTGAACACGTCACCATTTTTCTCAGTAAATATATTTCCAAAGGTGCTATTGACATGAAATGTTCACCAGATGTTGGTAACAACCCAAGTAATCCATACATACACAGAAACCAAAACAAATACGTTCAGAAATTACGTTATGTGTAATAATGTGAAATGACACAGGGAAAAAGTGTTGAACACATGAAGAAAGGGAGGTGCAAAAAGGCATGGAAAGCAAAGACAACAGCTGAAAACTATCAGTAATTAAAAAGCAATCCAGCCCCCTGTCAGTGCAAATTAATATCAGCTGGTTCAGTCCCAACTGATGGCCTACAAAAAGGTCTCATTACGAAGGTGTCACACAAGACACATCTCATGATGGGTAAAAGCAAAGAGCTGTCTCAAGACCTTCGCAACCTAATTGTTGCAAAACATAATGATGGCATTGGTTGTAGGCGCATTTCTTTAAGCTTCTGAATGTTCCAGTGAGCACTGTTGGGGCCATAATACGGAAGTGGAAAGACAATCATTTCACCATAAGTGAGTGAAAAGAATAATCAGAAGAGTTGTCCAAGAGCCAAGGACAACTTGTGGAGAGCTTCAAAAAGACCTGCAATTAGCAGGTACTGTTGTCTCAAAGAAAACAGTAAGTAATGCACTCCACCGCCATGGCCTGTATGCACGCTCACCACGCAAGACTCCATTGCTGAAGAAAAAGCATGTTGAAGCTCATTTAAAGTTTGCTGCACAACATTTGGAAAAGCCAGTGAAATACTGGGAGAATATAGTGTGGTCAGATGAGAGCAAAATTGAACTGTTTGGATGTCATAATACACAGCATGTTTGGAGGAGAAATGGCACTGCAGATCACCCTAAAAACACCATACCAACAGTGAAGTTTGGAGGTGGGAACATCATGGTGTGGGGCTGCTTTTCAGCAAATGGTACTGGCAAACTTCACATAATTGAAGGAAGGATGAATGGGCAAATTTACCGAGACATTCTTGAAAAAAATCTGCTGCCATCTACCAGGATGATGAAGATGAAAACGAGGGTGGACATTTCATCAAGACAATGATCTAAAACACACAGCCAAGGAAACACTCAATTGGTTTCAAAGAAAGAAAATAAAGCTGCTAGAATGGCCCAGCCAATCACCTGACTTAAATCCCATTGAAAATCTATGGAAAGAACTGAAGATCAAGATTCATAGAAGAGGCCCACGGAACCTTCAAGATTTTAAGACTGTTTGTGTGGAAGAATGGGCCAAAATCACACCAGAGCAATGCATGCGACTAGTTTCTCCATACAGGAGGCGTCTTGAAGCTGTCATTACCAACAAAGGCTTTTGTACAAAGTATTAAATAAATATCAGTAAGTGTGTTCAATACTTTTTCTCTGTGTCATTTCACATTATTACACATAACTTAATTTCTGAACGTATTTGTTTTGGTTTCTTTGTATGTATGGATTACTTGGGTTGTTACCAACATCTGGTGAACATTTCATGTCAATAGCACCTTTGGAAATATATTTACTGAGAAAAATGGTGACGTGTTCAATACTTATTTCACCCGCTGTATAGAAAACAGGAACAATGAAATTAAGTGCAGCTAGTTTGCAGTCTTTCAAGCTTCAGTTTGAATGATTGTGTTAGCTGTGTTCTTGGCTAGCTCCTCTGAACAACAGTCCTGACGAGAGAGCACATTTTCTACGCCAGGTGAAATTGGGCATCATTAGCTCATTGTTGTGGATGTATTCAAATAAATGTCACTGGAAAACAGCTTATGCAAATGTGTGATTAAATGCGTATGCGAGTGGAGTGGTGGAAGCAGGCGCAGGGAGACAGGAAACTGGGAACCTAACAGAGTTTAATCTCTCTCTATAAACATACATCAACATGTAACAATCACGGACAAGAACCAGGGGGAGCAGAGGGAATAAGTAACGAACATACAATTAGTGGAATGGGAACCAGGTGTGAATGGAACGGGACATACGTAAATTGTGAAATGGATCGGGGGTGGCTAAAACTCCAGTGACGTCGACCGCCTTTGGCCACCCGACCAGTACCCCCCCCCCTTTACGCGCGGCTCCAGCAGCGCACCGACGTCGATCTCGGGGGCGGCCCGGAGGACGAGGCGCAGGGCGTCCCGGGTGGAGGCGATGGAACTCCCTCAGAAGTGAGGGATCTCTCCTCCGGGTCGTACCCCTCCCACTCCACGAGGTACTGGAGGCCCCTAGCCCGACGTCTTGAGTTCAGGATGGCTCGAACAACATCAGTGTGTGACAACATTGGGGTTACTGTAACTATACATTTCTTCTTATGTAATCATATAAAACATGCATGTTCAAGATGGCATGCATAGTTCATCGTAGGTCTGTGGAGATATTGAGAATTGCTTTATTAATCTGCGCAGAATCTCAAACTCCATTGATCACTTGCACCATGTACTATTAATGTAATCTCAACTGCAATCCAGGTCATTTGGTTCTGCTATTAGATGAAGCACAGGGCTATCACATTTATCTGTTGTATAAATAAACACAGTATCATACTTTGTATTCCCATTTGAACTTTGCTGTGCTTTTAAATGGTTGAAAGCACAGTGAAAGACATTTGGGTGACAACTAAACCAAAAATCAGACACTGTTTTACGATTGGAATTTGGTTGTGCTTTTAGATAGCCCGGTATGGTCACCTGTTAAGCAGCTCCCATTGTTTGTGTGTTAATTGTTGTTTTAGTATGTTTTCCGTTTTTTTGTTTTTGTAACAGTTGAACTATAATAGTAATAGAGTGCTACTGTTTTACGAAGGTTTTAGCCGTCCTTTTTATTACTGAGGAACTTTTTCTTAAGTTTGGTGGCCGGTAAGTGGATTTAAAATTTAAAAACTCTGGACTTGCTATACGCTAATGTGAAGGATGCATCCAACTCCACTGCACTCCCTCCCCTCGGTAGATCGGATCACAACCTTGTCCATCTCACCCCACTCTACAGGCCTATGGTCCAACAGCAGCCAGCTACCACTAGGACCAATAGGAGATGGTCCCTGGAGGCGAATGAGGCCCTACCGTAATGAGGCCCTACCATACAACAGACTGGGATGTGCTCTGTGAAGCTCATGGGGAGGACATTGATTGACTTACAGACTGCATAACGGACTATATACATTTTTGTGTAGACAATACCGTACCCACCAGGAAGGTACGCTGTTTTCCAAATAATAAACCCTGGGTCACCAGCAACCTGAAGGCCCTACTGAATGAGAAGAAGAGGGCCTTCAAGGAGGGGTACAGGGACACATTGAGATGCGTCCAGAGGGAGCTGAAGTTGCGGATTGCTGAGGGGAAGAGAGTGTATAAGGAGAAGATGGAGGACAAGGTGAGGCAGAGCCGGGAGAGGGAGGTGTGGAATGGTATGAGAAATATCACTAGCTTCAAAAAGTCAAACAGTGGGCAGACGGAGGGGACACAGGACAGAGCCAATGAGCTGAACCAATTTTTTAACAGGTTGGATATGACCTCTGTCCACCCACCCTCCAGCTCTCCAGGCCACACACCCTCACGGCTGTTCCAGCCCCACCCCCCTTCCCCCTCTGCACACGACACCACCGTTGTGACAATCAGCGACCCCCCCCCCCCCACCACCGCTCCCTCTGGACTGATCTGCAACACCTCCCTTCCCCCCACCAGTGCCTAAGAAGTCGCACCCCACTGTCCTGAATGACTTCAGACCTGTAGTGCTAACATCCCACATCATGAAGACCCTGGAAAGGTTAGTCCTGCCTCACCTCAGACCCCTGGTGTGTACATCACTGGACCTCCTGCAGTTCACATACCAGCACAACATCGGGGTGGATGATGCAATCATCTACCTTCTGCAGAGGGCCTACTCTCACCTGGACAACGCAGGTAGCACTGTGAGGGTTATGTTTTTTGACTTCTCCAGTGCCTTTCCACACCATTCAGCCAGTGCTACTGGGTGAGAAGATGAGGAGGATAAAAGTGGAAGCACCCCTAGTCTCCTGGGTTACGGACTACCTGACCGGGAGGCCACAATTTGTGCGGCTACAGAGCTGTGTGTCAGAACAGGCAGTGAGGAACACCTGTCCCCCTTCCTGTTCACCCTCTACAACTCAGACTTCAGATATAACTCTGAAACATGCCACCTGTAGAAGTTCTTGGATGACTGGGAAAGAGGAGGAGTACAGGATCACGATCAATGACTTTTATGGTGTGGTGTGAGCAGAACCACCTTCAGCTAAACATCAGCAAAACAAAGGAGTTGGTGGTGGTGGACTTCAGGAGAACCAAGGCCCAACCAACTGCAGTCCCTATACAGGGGATGGATGTGGAAACGCTTAGGTCATACAAGTTCCTGGGAGTCCATATGGACAGCAGGCTGGAATGGGCTAGTAACACCGGGGCCCTGTACAAAAAGGGCCAGAGCCGACTCTACTTTCTGAGGAGACTCAGGTCCTTCAACGTGTGCAGTAAACTTTGCAGTGGTGTGCTGGGGCGCCAACATAAAGGCCGGTAATGCTTCTCGGGTAAATAAGATGATCAGGAAGGCTGGCTCTGTTCTGGGGATTAACCTTGACACTAGAGGTGGCGGCGGAGAGAAGGCTCCTGGCCAAACTGCGGGCCATCATGGATAATGCAACCCACCCTCTGCATGCCATGGTTATGATGCAGTGGAGCACCTTCAGTCACAGACTGATCCCACCACGGTGTGCCAGAGAGCGCTACAGGAGGTTCTTCCTGCCGGCGGCTATTATACTATTTAATGCTTCACCTGGGTGCCGTGCCGTCTGCAACATAGACCTGGAGCTGTTGGGGTGTTAGGACCTAGTTTAACAATTAGGCATCCGTGAGTAAGTTTCTGGTCTGTAATCACTCATTCACTCAGGACTTATTCATTCAGCACTCATTCATTCAGGACTGTATATAAATAGTAATATACAGTTGTTATATCATATCACGTTCAATATTGTATGTAATTCTTGGACTGAACTTACGTAGTCATTCACCCAGGACTGTATCCTGTCAGTAGTATCTTTCTTCATTGCATATAGTATTTCAAATGTACAATACGTGCATTTATCTGTAATTAAATCCTGTACTATGGACTGTATTTTAAGGGAATTATGACTATTACCCTAAATTATATCATACGCACATTTAGCTATTTAAGTATCTCTTCCTTATTTTTGTATTTTTATACTTTTTCATACTGCCGCACTTTGTATCATGTATCGTGTATCTATCTTTTGTGTATTTCCTTTTGGCATTTTGCACCTGTCCTGTGTTATACGTAGCTGTTTGACAAAGAAATTTCCCCTCTGGGATCAATAAAGTATCTATCTATCTATCCATCTATCCATCTATCCATCTATCTATCTATCTATCTATCTATCTATCTATCTATCTATCTATCTATCTATCTATCTATCTATCTATCTATCTATGCATAGTGATAACATATTGGAAATTCAACTAACTTTCTGCTTTCTTTTTGAGTGGGTGAATATAGGTTGTAATCTAATTGATCAACGTCTCAACCAAACATTACCCAATATTATCCATGCTGAAATTACGTAATGTACCTAATGGTACATCTTGTTTTTCTTTTGTTAATTGGATAGACACAGTGGAGAGTAACAGGAAAGGTCAGTAGAAGTGTGCATCTGCATTGCGTTGGCCATTGGGGGCAGACAGGTGTGCTAGACCAGCCCAGCCCACCAAGGGACCATAGTTGTCAATCAAATGTATTTGGTGAGTTGTTTTCACAGGCAGTGGGTGTCGGTAAACTAAAGTAAGGGTAACACTTTACTTGACACCCAGCGTCATAACACGTTATGACACGGTCATAACCATGTCATAATATATCATAGCAGCTGACATAACTTGTCATAACCTGTTTATAATATGGTCATAACACTGTCATGACACATATATTTAAACCTGTTGTGACATATATTGCATTATTTTAAGGCTTGTTATGACACATGCAGTAAAGTGACAGGATGGTCAGAATACTTTGAATGTCTATTTCAGACTCTAACCTCCATAACGGAGGGTGTAACATCCATAACGGTCATTTTTGCTCTTTAAAATAATATTTTCAAAATTCTTGTTTTTGTATTCAGCTATTTTGACCTAAGACTTACAAACTCAGACTTTTGCTAATTATGTTCAGTCTCCCCAAAAAAGTTGGTCCATTTCATGTAAGATTGTAGTGATATACTATAAATAATTAACTGCCGCTGGCTTGGGGGCAATAATTACTTTTCTGTGCGTCTGTCCATCCTTCACAATTTTACAATCCTTTTCTGATGCAATTGCATCATCCATTCCTATAATGCATATCTCTGAAACTCAAGATAACTTGTTTTCAAAATAATTTGTAAATGTGGAGGAGGTTATGAGAGAAATACAAAGAGAGCAAGAGTGTAATGTAGCAGTCTGACACTGTGTTGCAAAAGTGCTTTGATAAGGGAGCTTGGTCCGAAACTTGACAGCAATAAACATCAATGAAGGGAATTAAGCTACCTTCCTGAACCTTCTTTACTGAAGGTGAAATGGATGTTGATAGTTTCTCCACAGTTAGTCAGTCAGATGGCCAGGAAGCAGGATAGTGTAGGAGAGAGGGGGGATGTTGATCGTAATATCATTCAGCTTCTGTCATCGCCACCGGAAAGCGCCCAGAGGTCACAGGAGACACAAGCTGCAATGACACACAGAGACGTTCTGTCTGTAACTCACAATCCACTTACCGGCCACCATCTTGCATTGAATTACATTGGTAAATTTAGCACTACTGCTTTTTACTCCCCCTCTATACCAGAGCAGGTTGGCATTTATTGTCATGAATCTTGCCCTGGAGGCAGCTCTGCAGAATGGTCACTAGCTGGCACAGCCATAAAGTGATAAAATCAGAAATTTTAAACCTAACCTTAACCCTAACCACACGCTAATGCCTAACCTTAAATTAAGACCAAAATTAGATTTTTACGATATAGCCAATTTTGACTTTGCATCTGGCTCATCTAGCTGAAATCGCTCAGTTCTGCCAAGGGCAAGATTGATGACAAACGTCAACCTGCTATACATGATTGCTCAGATTCATATTTCTTTCTGTCCTTTTAAGCTAAGAATATATCTTTGATTGAATGTGTTAAATTAAAATATAAATGTTCTACCTCTACTATGCCAGCTAGGTTTATATGTGTTTGTGCTTGGGTTGGTCTTGAAAAGGACTTGTAAGCAAGACTCCAACCACCTATGTAAATGTGTCTTTAATTAAAATGTGAACTTTAGAGAATGCTCTTATTACACCCTACAGCTACCTCTAAGCTCTACGAATCTATATTTGACAAGACCTCCATGTTCACCTGTCCACTTTTATCAGTTTTTACTGACCCATTGTTTTGCCAGGGAATCAAAGCAGTCTGGCTTCAATAAAAGCCCCCTCGCTCTCTTACGATCTTCAGAAGCTGCCGGTGTCATACTTCAAAGCCAAAACAGACACAGAAGTGCTGGCCATAATCATATTAGCATAGCATGGCTGACACAAGACAGACAGTTGAAGTTGTTTTGTTTTTTTGTAAGGTTCCAGTGAGGGTGCAAAAATGACTATAAATCCTCCCAATCATGAAGATTTTATGTCAAAACATGAGCCAAGAGAAATAAATCATGAGAATAAACAAAAAACAACAGTTCCAGACACAGAATCTATGCCAAGTCACAGTGAAGCTGTTCTGGCGGCGCGTGGTGGCCCAACACACTATTAAGACACTTTATGTTGGTGTATCCTTTATTTTAGCAGTTACCTGTATATAGTGTATCAAAGGGTTAGAATAATATGATCTTATAGATGTTACATTCCTAGTCTTAATAAGACCTTTGGAACTACCAGAGAAATCATTACTATTTTGTCAAAGGAAGAATACACCCAACTCCTTCAGTCATGGGAGGTAAACTCTAACATTCCTGGACCAACGCAGCCTTTTTTATATCAATATCAAATCATTTCAGATTTACTTTAATAGATTTCCATTCAAATGTGCAAAAATAGCTTTTGAGCAAAACAAGTTAGTTTCATAAATGTTGACTGCACTGGGCCTTTAAACTCAAAGGCACACTGGGAAATATGCAGATAACGCATCAACAGCAGAATATGGTGTATTTAAAGGCTTTTTGTTAACTTACTACCTCATTTCCCCTCTGCTTTTCTAATTACCTGTGTTCATTCACCTGCATTCACAAAAGTGACTAGATATCAACAGTGGAATAAAGCAAATCCCGGGGGATAGAAACGTGGGCTACATTTAGGAAACATTCACGTACACAGAAACCATGCTGTTTTGATGGTAGCTGAGAAGGGTGATTGTGTACAGTGTGATACTTCAGATGTTTTTTATATATTTTTTAAAATACGCAACACATGGCTTAACCCTCCCGTTGCCCTGTCTGGGTCAGGATGACCCTGCCATGTTAGAGTGTCAATCCTGGGCTAACACATGGCTGCTAACTTGTTAGAGAGAGTGGTAGTCACTGGAGCCGTTTAGTAGGCTTGTTGTCTTACATGAATGTATGGCAAATAATAAAGTAAGTGTCAAAAGCGAACGTGTAAGGTTGTTGTTGTTATAAATGGTAAAACCAAAGAGAAACTCTGGGTGTAGAGAGAGAGAGAGAGAGAGAGAGAGAGAGAGAGAGAGAGAGAGAGAGAGAGAGAGAGAGAGAGAGAGAGAGAGAGAGCCAGAGTTGGCTGAAAACAACATAGGTGTCGTTGAAAGTAGACACAATGTCCATGGATTTGCGGAGCCGGGTTTCCCCCATCACGATGCCCATCTTACTAGTAGGCCATGGGCGGCGCGGCGGCTGGGTGGTAATTGTCACCGAAGGAAGGACACCTAGAAAGACAAGTGTGTCGTCTATGTTGTTTGACGCTGAAGCCAGTAGTGTAGAGGGAGGATAGGAAACGCTACATCTGCTGCTGCGTATCCTTGATAAAGTACGGGCCGTCTTCGTCATCGTCGTGGTGGTGGTGGTCCTTCTTCTTCTTCTTCTCCTCCTCAGGCCCCCAAGCGAACAGGGAGCACTCGCCAACCCGGTGGTGGCAGACGTCTAGCAGCTGACCGTTCTCGTCCAAAGACACATTGGGGGATTTGTTGTTGTTCTTGTCCGAGTTGCCTGCTGGGGGATTTGTTGTTGTTCTTGTCCGAGTTGCCTGCTGCTGCTGCAGCGCGTCGTCGTCGTCGTAGTAGAGGATTGACAAAGTCTCTGCGCGGTAGTATCAAGGGGGATTTGTTGTTGGTGTCCGAGTTGCCTGCTGCTTCTGCTGCGCGTCTTCGTAGTAGTAGAGGAGCAGCAGCATTGGTACGGCGAGGCACAGGAGGCTCCTCATCGTCGACAACACCAACAAAGGACTCTGCGTCGTCGTCGTCGTCGTCGTCATTGCCAGGCACCCGCGTTGAACGTTTGGGCCTCAGCAGCAGCAGGGAAAGACTATTTCGCTCAGGCTCATCGATGTCTGAGGCGCCCGGCGGGAGGAGGAGCATGGAGAAGGCGCTGGCACACAGAGCCTCGATCCTGTCGAGCAGTTGTGCGTACCGCCCGACAAAGACATCCCCTTTTTATTTTTATTTTTTATTTTATTTCACCTTTATTTAACCAGGTAGGTCAGTTGAGAACAAGTTCTCATTTGCAACTGCGACCTGGCCAAGACAAAGCAAAGCAGTGCGACAAATAACAACACAGAGTTACACATTAAACAAACAGTCAAAAACACAATAGAAAAATATATATACAGAGTGCAAAATGTAGTGCAAAAATGCAGTAAGGTTAGGAGGTAGGGCAATAAATAGACTATAGTGGTGAAATAAATTAGAATAAATTAATTTATTAATTCTGTAATTTAGGGCCTCGTACCTAGGGCCTCGTACCTGTCCAAAGGCATGCGGATGAAACGGGTGAAGCTCATCTGGTGGTCGTCAACAAAGAAGCCGGCACACTGGGGCATTCCCATGACCCTGAGGCACTTGACAAGCAGCAGATCGAGCTGACGACTACTCTGTTCCCTGGGGCACTGCCTCTTTCGCCTCTCTAGCAGCCGCCGCAGTTGCTGCTGCTGCTGCTGCTGCTGAAGGACGTTAGACAGAGAATACATGTTGTTGGTGTTGTTGTATTATTGTGTGATAGATATACACAGGTCCAGTCCAGGGAGTCTGCAGTGTATTTTTATATAATAGTATTATCTTTCTTTTCTTTGGTTTTGTTTAGTTTTTTTTGCAAAAAAAAAGGTTCTCCTCCTATTTTTACTGAGGATAATTTTACTTTCACTGTGAACACTGGGCACCACCCCCGTATCCCTTTAGTCAAGCATAATATTGCCTTCCCGTTGTCCTCCCGGCTGTGGTGGTGGTGGTGGTGGTGGTGGTTGTGGAGCTGCCAACCCCGCCGGGGCCCTGTCCTCTGAGGGTCAAAACGACCCAGGGCACAGGCAGGCAATGTGTTAGCTAGATAGAGCGAGTGGCGGCGACCAACCCCGCCGGGGCCCTGTCCTCTGAGGGTCAAAACGACTCACGGACAGGCAGGCAATGTGTTAGCTAGATAGAGCGAGTGGCGGCGACCAACCCCGCCGGGGCCCTGTCCTCTGAGGGTCAAAACGACCCAGGGCACAGGCAGGCAATGTGTTAGCTAGCTAGAGAGAGTGGTGGCCAACCCAGCCGGGGCCCTGTCCTCTGAGGGTCAAAACGACCCAGGTCAGGGTCAAAACGACCCAGGGCAGGCAGGCAATGTGTTAGCTAGCTAGAGAGAGTGGTGGCAGCCAACCCAGCCGGGGGCCCTGTCCTCTGAGGGTCAAAACGACCCAGGTCAGGGTCAAAACGACCCAGGGCAGGCAGGCAGGCAGGCAGGCAATGTGTTAGCTAGATAGAGCGAGTGGCCTGTGGCTGTGGAGCGCCACCAACCCCAGCCGGGGCAACAAAACAATGTGTTTTACAGCAGCCAGAAGCTGCGGACGGACGGAGCAACGATAACCCTCAGTACGTTGTCCTCGGGTCAAAACGACCCCGCCGCCGCCGCTAACTGACTAACTAACTAAGTAACGAAGTAAGAGCCAGAGGCTTTTTCTTTAGCACGTCTTAGACCAGCAGCAGCAGCACCACCGAGGCCAGCGTTATTATAGCAAAAGTGAGTGAAAGCGTCCCCTCCTGAGGGGTACGGCCAGGCCATCATGTAAGCCCCTAGGGGAAAAAAAACAACAAGATACTACTAATAAAATATTGCAGCAGCAGCCGCAGAGGCCTGAGGCGGCGGCAGGACACCGCAACATCAAGACACGTCCCGACGTGGTGAGAGGTCTTTGGGGGGGCTCCCCAAGCCTAGGTTAGGTGCCTACTAAGCCATGAGTGTTCCTCGTCGTTTCACCGCCAAACAGGTCATAGAACAGATATTTTCCCAAGAAGATTTTGACTGCGAAGAGGAGGAAGCTGAGGAGGCGTCAGAAGAAGAAGATTGTGAGGAATACAACCCGGCAGACGACGACGATGACGACGACGACGACGACTACACTGCCGAAGGATTAGAAGAAGGAGAACGAGGAGCCTTAGAAGAACGAGACGAAGAAGAAGAAGCAGAAGCAGAAGCAGAGCGAGGAGACCGCAGCCGCCGCCGACGACAACAACAACAACAACAACAACAACAACATGACATCCCTCGAGTGGAAAGAGAGACTTTCGTGTCGAGAAACGGCCAAATCGAATGGTCCTCGGTGCCCTGCTGCGACGACGACGACGACGACGACGGCAATCAGGGCGGCGTGGCTTCACAATATAATAGGCCGCCGACGCAGATGAGGCCGGGGCCTACGGAGCACGCCCTTGGCCAGGCCAGCGACATCCTCTCGACGTTCCGCCTGTTTGTCACACCCGAGATAGAAGACATCATCCTAGACATGACCAATTTGGAGGGCTTTCGAAAATACGGAGACGGCGGCGACGGCGGCGGCTGGAAGGGGATGGACGCCACCGACCTGCGCGCCTACATAGGGCTGCTCATCCTAGCCGGAGTGTACAGGTCCCGAGGTGAGGCCACCGCTTCTCTGTGGGACGCCGAGAGCGGGAGGACCATTTTCCGCGCTACCA
Organism: Thymallus thymallus; assembly: GCA_023634145.1. Classification (NCBI taxonomy): domain Eukaryota; kingdom Metazoa; phylum Chordata; class Actinopteri; order Salmoniformes; family Salmonidae; genus Thymallus; species Thymallus thymallus. The sequence goes on along the minus strand of CM042384.1, from coordinate 11,414,920 downwards.
AAGTCTTTCATGCTTACTCGAGACTCCTTCGATTCGACGACCGCCGGACCAGACCCGACAGGCGAGCCTCGGACAAACTGGCCGCCGTCAGAGTGGTCTGGGACAAGTGGGTCGAGCGGCTACCGCTCCTCTACAACCCCGGGCCCGACGTGACGGTGGACGAGCAACTGGTCCCCTTCAGAGGTCGCTGTCCTTTCCGTCAGTACATTCCCAGCAAGCCGGCGAAATACGGCATCAAGTCCTGGGTGGCCTGCGACTCCAAATCCAGCTACACCTGGAAGATGCAAGTCTACACCGGCAAGCCTGCCGCCGCCGCCAGAGGCCCCGAGAAGAACCAGGGGATGCGCGTCGTGCTCGATTTGACGCAGGGACTCGGCAGGGGTCACAACGTCACCTGCGGCAATTTCTTCACCTCCTACGAACTCGCGCGCCAGCTCCTGCTGAGGAGGAACGTCACCCTGGTCGGCACCGTCAGAAAGAACAAGCCCGAGCTACCGCCCGCACTGCTCGTCGCCTCGAAGGACAGCGAGAAGAGGCGCCTCTTCTCCTCCCAGTTCGCCTTCACGCCCACCACAGCTCTAGTGTCATACGTCCCAAAGAAGAACAAGAACGTGTTACTCCTCAGCACTCTGCACTCCGCCCGGGCTCACGTTAGCCGGCGCCACGACAAGAAGCCCGCCATCCTAGACTACAACAGCAACAAAGGAGTGGTCGACTACCTAGATAAGGTAATTGAAACCTACAGCTGCAGGAGGATGACCGCCCAGCAGCAGCAGCAGCAGCAGCAGCAGCAGCCCCAGCCCCAGCCACAGCCACCGCTCATCTGCAAGCAAGTAAGAGGAAGAGGTGTCAGGTCTGCCCGACAAAGAAGGACTGTAAAACACACACTGTGTGCTCCAGGTGTAACAAATATATCTGCAAAGGCTGTTCACATGCCTACTGTCCCTCCTGTTCCAATTCGGCCTTTAGTCAGAGCGGGCCAGAGCCAGAATAGCGGGACACTTCGACCCGGAGGGCACGGCGTGTACACTGACAGCCACAGCCAGAGCCAGAATAGCGGGACACTTTGACCCGGAGGGCACGGCGTGTGCACTGACAGCCACAGCCAGAGCCATAATAGCGTGACACTTCGACCCGGAGGCCACGGCGTGTGCACAGAATACCAGGACAATGGGAGGGTTAAGGTCACACCCTGCCAGACCTGGGTTCAAATCTGTTTATTTAAAAAAAAATTACATCCTCAAACCCATCTGGCATTCCAGGCAGTATGGAGCAAAAGCTCAATGTATTTTAACTATTTCAAATAGTATTTGATGCCAGGTCTTCACCCTGCCTCGCTCACCAAAAAGCAAACATACAGTACATAACATAGAGTACTAAACAACAGCGAACATACCATAGAGTACTCGTAATGAAAAGATGCTAGAAGTGTTTTCTCCCGATTGATATGAGCACAATTCAGCATACAGTAAAGAAACGTATCACTCTCCAAAATGGCCTCCTCAAGAGGCAGTTGATAACTCATTCTCCTGTGCCAGAGCTATTCACTCAGGTTGCTTTCCCCTGCTTAGACATTGCATGCATCAACCAATGTTTGAGTGCTACGTCATTGACTGGGTCGTTGGGCACCAGATTGCTATACAGCATGATGTGGTTTGCTGATATGTAAAATACCTTTTCAGGCGTAAGATCTGGCATGCGTCAGCAACGTCTGAGCAGAGGAACACAACCTCAATCTTAAGCTCATTAGGAAGACTGCTTTCCTGACCGGGGACTTATAAAGCAACAGGTGTTGCTAATGTTAGCCTTTTCAATTATGCTTCCTAATTGAATCTGAGATGTTCCCACTACATGCTGTTCAGCTACCTCGACATATTGGAGGATTTCACTGAGGCAAGACAGGTTGAGAGTTTTTTTTAGGGCTCCCTTTAGCCCACACTGACAGCATGATAATTTATGCTAATGGTTATATACAACTTTATCACAATGGACACTTTTAGAAGGCTAAATGTTTTGAGCCACTACGAACTGACCAACATGTTGTCTCGAAGCGATGCACAACATTCTTCAACTTTCAAATTTCACATTTTAACATGAATGCTAATTAGGTTAGTTTGGGTGATATACTGTATAACTACACTTAACAAAAATATAAACGCAACATTTATTGTGTTGGTCCCACGTTTCATAAGGTGAAATAAAAGATCCCAGAAATGTTCCATACGCACAAAAACCTAATTTCTCTAAAATGTTATACACAAATGTGTTTACATCCCTGTTAGTGAGCATTTATCCTTTGCCAAGATAATCCATCCACCTGACAGGTTGAGCATATCAAGAAGCTGGTTAAACTGCATGATCATTACAATTACAATAAAATACCAAAATGTGCAGTTTTGTCACACAACACAATGCCACAGATGTCACAAGTTTTGAGGGAGCCTACAATTGGCATGCTGACTACAGGTATGTCCACCAGAGCAGACCATGTGTATGGCGTTGTGTGGGCAAGCGGTTTGCTGATGTCAACGTTGTGAACAGAGTACCCCATGGTGGCTGTGGTGTTATGGTATGGGCAGGCATAATGTACAGACAATGAACACAATTGCATTTTATAGATCCTGAGACCCATTGTTGTGCCATTCATCTGTCGCCATCACCTCATATTTCAGCATGATAATGCACGGCCCCATGTCACACGGATCTGTACACAATTCCTGGATGCTGAAAATGTTCCAGTTCTTCCATGGCCTGAATACCAGGTCGACGTGTACGACAGCGCGTTCCAGTTCCTGCCAATATCCATCAACTTCACACAGCCATTGAAAAGGAGTAGTAAAACATTCCACAGGTCACAATCAACAGCCTTATTAACTCTATGTGAAGGAGATTTCACGCTGCATTAGGCAAATGGTGGTTACACCAGATACTGACTGGTTTTCTGATCCACACCCCTACTTTTTTTTTAAAGGTATCTGTGACCAACAGATACATATCTGTATTCCCAGTCATGTGAAATCAATTGACTAGGGCCTAATGAATCTATTTCAATTGACTGATTTCCTTATATGAACTGTAACTCAGTAAAATATTTGAAATTGTTGCATTTTATATTTTTGTTCAGTATACCATTTTTGGGGGATTGATTTTTGGGTAAACAATTTGTACAGTTAACTATATAGAAGTACAAAGATTACATATATTAAAGTGATAAAAACACTTAGGTCCAATTTGGTCAAATTTTGACATATTCTAATGAGACCATGTTGATTCTAGAGCTCTACCAACCGAGCCACCACCTTGACCTTACCTGTCAACTTATCATATTGCCCGCTGGGTCTCTGGACAGGTACATTTCATGCATGTGGCTAAAGCTGTGTTATGTGAATCAGCCAGGAGTAAATGACCCTTTTAGCCTTTCCCCAGTAGAATGGCCTCCAGAGGATATCCACAGAAAATAACCTTTCTTTGGCGGGATGAATAAGAAATCAGAACGTAGTGTGTGAAGAACATTAAAAAAAAGTTTATGGAGTTATATACTGTAACTCTGACATATAGCGATATAGCTAATTAATCTAACCATAATTTTTGCATTTGCAGTTATTGTGAGAGTGACAGAGGAGACTCAATTCAGATGGCAGAGAATGACCTCAAACTATGCTCCATTCACTTGCTCATAGGAACTGGGCATTTTTTCAGTGACAGGATTGTGTTCAAGTGCTTTTGAAATCAGAATGATTCTTCAACTAATGAGATTTTAGCTAGCTAGATGAGCTAGCTTATGTCGCTTGCTAATAATGAAGTTAGCAAGCTTGCTTAACGTTTCAAGGCACCATAAGACCTTATATAAGTATTAGATTTGGACGAGGCAACAGAGTTTTGTGTCTTGAAACGTTCCAATGCTTTGTGGGAATTCAATTGAAATTATATATTATTTAGGTCCTTACCAAACAATCCACGTTGCATTCAGGCCACCTCCTGAACTATGTAATTGCATCGCTATCTTATGATTTGCAGTATGTATACAATGCTGTACACAATTCGGTACGCTATACAGAACCCATAGGGCTCTGATCAAAAGTAGTACACTATATACAGTGGGGAGAACAAGTATTTGATACACTGACGATTTTGCAGGTTTTCCTACTTACAAAGCATGTAGAGGTCTGTAATTTTTATCATAGGTACACTTCAACTGTGAGAGATGGAATCTAAAACAAAAATCCAGAAAATCACATTGTATGATTTTTAAATAATTAATTTGCATTTTATTGCATGACATAAGTATTTGATCACCTACCAACCCGTAAGAATTCCGGCTCTCACAGACCTGTTAGTTTTTCTTTAAGAAGCCCTCCTGTTCTCCACTCATTACCTGTATTAACTGCACCTGTTTGAACTCGTTACCTGTATAAAAGACACCTGTCCACACACTCAATCAAACAGACTCCAACCTCTCCACAATGGCCAAGGCCAGAGAGCTGTGTAAGGACATCAGGGATAAAATTGTAGACCTGCACAAGGCTGGGATGGGCTACAGGACAATAGGCAAGCAGCTTGGTGAGAAGGCAACAACTGTTGGCGCAATTATTAGAAAATGGAAGAAGTTCAAGATGACGGTCAATCTCCCTCGGTCTGGGGCACCATGCAAGATCTCACCTCGTGGGGCATCAATGATCATGAGGAAGGTGAGGGATCAGCCCAGAAATACACGGCAGGACCTGGTTAATGACCTGAAGAGAGCTGGGACCACAGTCTAAAAAAAAAACATTAGTAACACACTACGCCGTCATGGATTAAAATCCTGCAGCGCACGCAAGGTCCCCCTGCTCAAGCCAGCGCATGTCCAGGCCCGTCTGAAGTTTTCCAATGACCATCTGGATGATCCAGAGGAGGAATGGGAGAAGGTCATGTGGTCTGATGAGACAAAAATAGAGCTTTTTGGTCTAAACTCCACTCGCCGTGTTTGGAGGAAGAAGAAGGATGAGTACAACCCCAAGAACACCATCCCAACCGTGAAGCATGGAGGTGGAAACATCATTCTTTGGGGATGCTTTTCTGCAAAGGGGACAGGATGACTGTACCGTATTGAGGGGAGGATGGATGGGGCCATGTATTGCGAGATCTTGGCCAACAACCTCCTTCTGTCAGTAAGAGCATCGAAGATGGGTCGTGGCTGGGTTTTCCAGCATGACAACGACCCGAAACACACAGCCAGGGCAACTAAGGAGTGGCTCCGTAAGAAACATCTCAAGGTCCTGGAGTGGCCTAGCCAGTCTCCAGACCTGAACCCAATAGAAAATCTTTGGAGGGAGCGGAAAGTCTGTATTGCCCAGCGACAGCCCCGAAACCTGAAGGATCTGTATGGAGGAGTGGGCCAAAATCCCTGCTGCAGTGTGTGCAAACCTGGTCAAGAACTACAGGAAACGTATGATCTCTGTAATTGCAAACAAAGGTTTCTGTATCAAATATTAAGTTCTGCTTTTCTGATGTATCAAATACTTATGTCATGCAATAAAATGCAAATTAATTACTTAAAAATCATACAATGGGATTTTCTGGATTTTTGTTTTAGATTCCGTCACTCACAGTTGAAGAGTACCTATGATAAAAATGACAGACTTCTACATGCTTTGTAAGTGGGAAAACCTGCAAAATCGGCAGTGTATCAAATACTTGTTCTCCCCACTGTAGGTAATAGGGTGACATTTGGGACGTTATTTCAGAAAATACATGCGTCATAGACGGTGAGGAACATTGGAGACATGGGGCAAATGTAGATTGGCTGTTCTCATTTGTTTGTTTGCTTATTTATATAGTGCTAGGAGGATTTTAGAATTAACGGGACAATACTACTGCTGACTGAAATATCATAAAATATTGAATTATTAATGAAAGATAATAACAGTGTATGTCCTTGCAGTATTTATGTTAAGCCACAAAGAAGGAGCCTTCTAGCTTCGTTCTTATTGGTCATAGCAGAGCATTTCAAACTTGTTTCTACGGATGTTTAATGCAGATCTTTACTGGTGTTGCTAGCCCTAAGGAACACAGCAAAACATATTTTAAGTTCAGTTTGACAGTTTTGAAACCGGGTCAAAATTTAAAATAGGAATGTTTATTGAAGGACCACACAGAGATGGATGTATTTATTTAGAAATCTTCTGAACCATTATTATTGTACATGGTGTCCATTCAAGTTGATTGACTTGTTGCACTAACTAAACTAATTTAGATTTTTAATAGTTAATAAGCAAGACATATTTTTGTTTGTATATTTTTTTTTAAAGAAAAGGAGAGCCGCACACTCTAGGAGCTCAGATGCAACAATTTAATAACCTAATAACCAACGTTTCGACAGACAAGCTGTCTTCATCAGGGTATAATGACAAACACTGCAGGTCACTAGTTTATATAGTGTCAAAGGACACACACAGGTGTCTGTAATCATGGGGTGGGGTGTGGCCTGATATCATTGGTTAATTCACAGATAAAAACAGAACACACAAAAAGCATGAATGGATAGCATACGATCATAGATACAATTTGGCTACCCAAGCCTACAAACATTTACCCAGGCCTACAAACATTTACAATAATCACAAGAATGGCTTCAAAGCAAAGTCTACATTGAGACCGAAGGGAACGAGGGTCTTTAAATTAAAGATCCAGGCTGCCTCTTGTTTTAACAATAAATTGTCAAGGTCACCCCCTCTCCTAGGGACGGTGACATGTTCGCGCTTTGTTTTAACGACATCATTTTTACCACAAGTACAAGTTATAGCACGGGATAACACCTTTTATTGGGATCTGTTTCCCTGTTTGGGGGTGTTTGAAGGATCTACATTTGTAAGTGCAATTGCATTGAGCGCAGCCAATACATTTGTAGTTTCCATCCGGTAGAGGCGCAAGTAGAAGTTGTGTAGGGATATTTTGGGGTGGTAAATCAGAGTTTACCAATTGATCTCTGAGATTTCTGCCTCTTGAGAATACGACTAAGGGAGGGTCCGAAAATACATTACCGATACTGTCATCAGATCTTAGAATGTGTCAATGTTTGTGAACGATTCCTTTAATTTGTTCAAAGCACTTTGAATAGTGGGTAGTTAGAACGCAAGAATGCTTATTTTTGCAAGACTGTCCTTGAAAAAGACCATGTCTCGATTTGTTTTGAATTTTCTCAATGGCAGTATTAATCTGATATTTGTACCCCCTCTCCATGAATTTACTTTGCGTCTCAGACATATTTCTGTCAAAATCTGATTGTTTTTTAAAGATTCTTTTGATTTGACAGAATTGGCTGTAGGGTAAACTATTTTTCAAGGGAAGCGGGTGACAACTATCAGCCCTCAACAAACTGTTACGAACAGTAGGTTTCCTGTAAAGATCAGTGTATAGAATATCATCCTCACACAAAATCAGAAGATCAAGGAAACTGATTTGACGTGTGTCAGATTGCATAGTAAATCTCAGGTGCTCAGAACTAGAGTTAAGAAAAGCATGGAATGCCTGGAGGTGTTTTGAATCACCGCTCCATAGAACAAAAATATCATCAATGTACCATTTCCAAATATTAATGTTAGGCAAGAAAACATTTATATTAATTTTTGAGAACTGTAGGTTGTAGGTTGTATTGAGCATTAAAAAAAATCCTAAATTGTAGTTGGCTGAACACCTCAAATAGACAAAGTAATATAATAAATAAATCTGTGAGCAGCAATGAATGGTGACAAAGGTACGGTGCGGCCATATTTGAATGCAGCAAAAAATGTATCTCTACCATTAACGACTGAGGTAATGAGTCTAAATGCGGTGGTCAGTGGATAAACTAATGATTAGTTGAACATATGTCTGAAAATTAACTAGTCGGCAGTTATTGTTGCCCGTGGTGTAATGATGTCTAACCAGATTGCTAATGTAGACTGTGTACCCATGAGCTCCCGAGTCTAGCTACTCAACTTTCTAAAGTACAGACTCGGCCTCGTAATAGTACACTACAGTTGGAGAAAGCTATGCTGCTTTAAGAAATTATAGACTTGTATACCCAGTTTTGAGGAAAAACCTTTTGAGGGAAAGTTTTTCACACTTGCCAGAGAGCACCTTTTTGTTTACGTCCATTCGTCTATGGCCTTGTGCTAAACAGAGTGATAGTGAAAGTAGCAGCCTACAATAAGGAATAACTCCAGGTAACAATACACTTTATCTAGTCCTTGGCCTATATCCTAACCTGACTTTGGTGCAGGTCATGTTCGTCTTCACATTACTGTCTCTGGTAAACACACACTATATCAAACCAAATAAAATCAGATAAAAATGTATTTGTCAAATGCACAGGATACAGCAGGTGTAAACAGTACAGTGAAATGCTTACTTGCATGATCAATATCAAAAATAGAAAAAGTGTAAATATAAAAGTGTCAATGCCAGCAGAGAAAGAACAAAATACACTATGTACAAGAAGAATATCAATAAGGATGGCAGTGATACTGGTGATAAATGAGGTAGTTACAGTATATATCGTATAATCAGCGGTAGAGTGTCTGAGCAGCAGGAAGCATTTATAATAAGAGTCATGCGAGTGTGCATAATCGGTGCAGATAGTCCGAGGGTGCAGGTAGACAACCATTGATTAGCTGTTCAGCAGTCTTACTGTAGTGATGGGTGGACTGGGTCATCTGCATCATGCATCAACAAGGGAATCTACTGTATATTCTGAGAGCCTGCCCTCAACATTGATGCAGGGCATGTGATGTCTATGGCCTCTTCATCGTACAATTCCCTGATCTTCTCGAAAATAAATGTTTGTCGAGCCAGACACACTTGGCTAAGTTGATGGGTCCATAATAGCTGGCTATGAACACTCCCAGATACATCTAGCTAAGTGGATGGGTCTTTTGCTTAAGCATCTAAGCTTTGAATCAATAAGTTGTGTTATGTTGAAGAACAAGTCATAACAATTACTCCCCACACATCCCACTGGACACACTGGTTGAATCAACATGGAATAGACGTTGAATTGGCATCTGTGCCCAGTGGGACGTGTCACACTTGTATTCACGCACCGATAATTACTCGTGGTCACTCCCGACTGAAATTGATTAGCTTGTGCTACTGTAATCAAAAAAGTGCGCAAATGAATCACTCACATCGATATTGTCGTGACGTGACTTTCATTAATGTGATGACTGTTATTTATCGAGTCAACTAGCTATGTTTAATCATGTAACAATTAACTCATTAGGAATTTGGGGCACCACGGGAAAAGTTGTTTATAGAGTTACCATCTCCTGAATGAACTCTGAAAGATATGTTATTTATCGATAACAGTCTCATTCTGAACGTCGCATACTCCATGGATCCGCAAGAACCCCAACCTTTCTGATCATTCAGTACCACACAAATTGGTTAAATTATTTATTTACTAACTAACTAAATGATAACACAGGATACATACACACACACGGTATTGGTTTTTAGAAACTTAATACAATGGAAACAGGTCCCTAGTGGACTAACACCACATGACTGCTTGTTCACCGAAAGATGAAGGGATGGAGAGAGAGGAAAAGAGAGAGAGAGAGGTACAACCCTTATACATTTGGAAACTACGCTCACAGTAATTAGAATACTTATCACCCTAACCACCGCACATTGGGAGATGAAGTCATGAATGTATTTACATCTGAATGTCTTCCTTCGCCGTTCTATCTCTGATGAAGCCTTCACAAACAGGGTTCAGTTGGCCTTCTCCTCCACCAGGGGTCACAATGTCCTTCTTCTTAGTTGTCCATGGTTTCAATGACTTCTGTAGTCTGAAGCCGGCTAATCAGCCGTGTCGATGATCCCCTAGTGGGGTGATGAGAGCAGTGTAGTAGACGAAGGTTGAAGAGTAACAGAATGTTCCTACTTAAATTCACTTTCTCAGATACAGTACTTAGAGCAACTACTCAGCCATAACAGTGATTGTTAGAGACGACTTTGTCGTCTTCACCTCGTGTTGATTTTCAGGTGGTCGTAACCAATCGAGAACTTAGCTGCAGCATGAAGTTCTTCTGGTCTAATGTAAATTTGTCTTTCAAACCTTTATACCCTTGTGTAAATAGGGGGAGTTCCATCACGCCGACACAATGTCTGTGCTCACTTGGGGCATGGCTACTGACTGTGCATAGTTTATATGAAAAACAATTATCTCATTAGAAAACTAAAATCATTAGACATTCCTATCTTAACAAAAATACTTTTATAATTTTAAATTTCTTATACACAACGTATTGGATGAAAACTTGACAGATATAAAGTCTACACTTTCCAACTTACAGTTATTAACAATATGACATTATTATTCTTTAGGTAAACTGTCATCATTCTTAACATTCGGATGACAGAAATAATGTTCCAATGTTCATTTTTTGGACAAAAAGGTTTGGGCGGCACATTCCAATCCACAAATTAGAGAGCAGGAGGGAGATTACCCTCCTCCCTGATTTATGACAGTGTTAAGGTGTCAAAACCGGCAAAACTCCCCCTCTCCTCTCCTGTGGGAGAGAGTGGGGGTCTGGCAATCTGTCAGCCATTTTCCAAGCTGATCTGAGGCCTTAGATTCTCAGCCAGGAGAGTCATGACAATATTGTATTGAAATCTATAGAACTTGGACTTTTTTATACCTTTTTGCTCTCTTCTCAAAGACAAACCACAATGAACTCATGTATAAAAGTAACTGTCGATAGATGACAACATGTAGAAGGCTTTTATCAATGCATCTCCTTGTGGGAAAATGTTTACAGTAGTAGATTAATACGAAATAGGAAACAACACTTTCAGTGACAGTGGTTGGCTTTCATTTGAGTGAAAGGTTTACTGTCAAATCCGTGTATTAGAGAGTGCCGGAATTTGTTTGTGCAAGGCACGTATGACAAAATCAGTGGTACCAAACCAAATATATTAAACTGATTCAAGCAATGATGACTATATACTTTTATTATAACATCTCCAATCTGAGGTAAAAAAATTGGTATAATTCCACTACATTTTATGTGGTGAAAATCTTGTGTTATGTATTTACACGTTTTGTCCACCATTGGTGAATTAGTATAATATAACAATGAAATAAGTCAAAGTAATTAAATATTTTAATATATTTACTTATTCCACAGAGATAGAACAACCAGGTGAGGGGAGTTTCTTACTAATTATTGACCTTAATTCATCAATCAAGTACAAGGGTGGAGCGAAAACCAGCAGACACCTGGCCCTCCGTGGAATGAGTTTGACACGTGGTATACATCGATGAAGGCTTCAAGGCAGACTGGAAACCCTTTGATTAAGTAAGAAGTCCTCTGTCATTTGCTTTTCGTCTGTTCAGCTTGCTTGGGACATTGTGTCATGTTAACCCAGCATCTCCCAAAAACAGATGTTGAGAAAAATGTATCTAAGAAAAGTGAATTTTTAGTGAATAGCGTCCTTATTTTTAAACATATCAATGCCAAACTTAGCATGGGTCATCATGGTAATGTCTTTGATGGCCTTAAAGATATATTAAAAATATAAAAAATTTATTTATACAGGTTTTTCTCATTGAGATAAAATATATTTTTCAAGAGAGACCTGGTCCAACAGCATCAGGGGGAACAGACAGTTTAAGACAAAACAACTTACATACACTAACACAACATTGAACAAAACTATAGACACACATACAGTACAACAATTACATATTACGTAAAGAAACACAAATATCATAACTAAAAAACAGCTGTCCTGAAGACAATTATACTCTTCTATGATATGTATATCGACCAAGTGTTTAAACTCCACCAACGTCACTAGATCATCAAGTTTTTTTAAATGTTCAGGAGAGAATTCCAGGACCACGTGTCACGATCGCAGTTAGACAGGACCCGAAGAGCAGAGCTGTGGTGCGAATACATTCCTTTATTTAGTAAAAATCAGCGACCATGAACCGGCGTGAACAAGAAGGACACACACAAAAACCCACAAACACAGGTGGGAAAAACTTAACATAAATAGGCTCCCCAATTAGAGGCAATGTGGCGCAGTTGCCTCTAATTGGGGACCAATATCAAAGGGAACATAGAGAATTTAAAAACCATGAAGGTTTCCAGAGACCTCTCTGAACATAAATCCTTACACCACGGAGCTGAGTAACTGTAACAATTTCTACTATGACCTGTTCTAATTAATTGCCCATTATGGAGTGTATTTACAAATGGAGATGTAAAATCTGATTTCCTGATTTATCAGTCACTCAGCCATCTCCTAACCAATCCCTTAGCTTTTCTTAAACTACTGTAAGTTAAGAGATGTACCATGTGCCTACATACCGAATGGTGGTGTTATTTGGACTTATGGTTCATGAGAAGTAGTTTTTCAAAGGTTTTCCGAAATGTCCAAGATGGAGAAAAATCTATCCTGACAGACCTTATGGATCTATTTGTTCAGCTTGACGAAAGATACCTACATACAATGTTTTGCGTCTCTAGGTCAAACGGGGGGAGGATATGAGGGTTTAAGTGAGACTGCTTATAACAGTGCAACCTATAGGCCAATTGGTGCCATTATTTTAGACCAAGTTACTCATGGCCTTTAGTTTATGTGTGCCAAATTAGAAAAAAAAGTTACCAATGTATGCTTGAGTGATTTGACCATGTCAAGAATAACATTCTCCAAGAGCCCCTAATAATATGCTTTGCTGTGAACCCCTAATAATATGCTCCATCTGCCACCCCAGTCCTTGAGAAAGATGAGCTATTGTTCCATCTGTCTGTGTCTCCTCCACCTTGCTCTATAATTAGTGCTGCTCTGCTGCTTTCATCTCCTCTCCTGCATCAGTGTAGAGTCTGTCATGGCTGACAAAGAGCCAAGCGTTATTGTACACCCAACTAGCCGGGGCTGCCAGGGCTGATGTGCGATAAGACCATCAAGACACGAGGCAGCCAGCCAGGCACAAAGCCCACAAGCTCTCCCCAAGTAGACAATAACAATTTATCACTTTTGTACTCAGCTATAGGTGCCTAGCAGTGATTCCCAAACTTTTCTTACAGAACTGTGTACAGCAACCACTAATAAGCCTTATAGTCTCTAGGATGGGAATCTAGTACTGAAAAACCTTTGTCTGTTTATGCACCACTACATCCTTGGTAGTTGCTGTTCTTCCTGTACTTGAATTCATGTATTAATATCATGGGGTGTTGTCTACCAACAAAGGTCTTTGGAGAGACTTCCTGTTAGTAGAAAAACTATATTGTACCTCATAAGAGAGGTGCGCTAGTCATGGTAACTTTGCCTCCAGGGTATTATCCATACATGCAAAGTCAAATGAATACAAAGCTATTTTGTTTAGTTGCATGAGTGGCACCTCTAAAAACCTATTGTTTCCCCCAAGGCTATGTGCTACTTTGTCAAACAAATGGCCAGAAAAGGAGAGCCAGGAATTTCACTCTCCTCACTGAAAAACAGAACCATCTACTTTTACCCACTTATAGACTTACATAGGATGTTTGTAGCCATTTATGTGTTGTTGGTCTAGACAGCTTGGTCTATTTTTGGGGGGATGTCACTTCTTGCTACTGGGGGGCTGTAATACATAAGGTGATGGGTCAAGACCATAAACTTGGATAAACATAAAATCACTGTATCCGTGTCATGATGGCATCTGTGAGAGCATGGGCAGCACCATTGAGGCCATCTCTATCATGAAATAGTCCATTTACTTTTTCACGAGTAAAATTAATTGGCTAATCCCTCCTGATGAACCGACTGTCACGACTCCAAGAGTCATTAGTTCATTCTAACCGGGCCATTAGGAGGGATCAGCCAATTAAGTTGGAAGTCCTGCCCAGTTGACTAAATCAAAATGTCAAAAGTCCTCAATGGTGCTGCCCATGCTAGCACAGGTTTTTAACCACTAGAGGACTTCATACAACTCCCTGGCCAGGACAAACACTACATAACCAAAAGTATGTGGACACCTGCAAGTTCGAACATCTCATTCCAAAATCATGGGCATTAATATGGAGTTGGTCCACCCTTTGCTGTGAAGACTTTCCACTAGATGTTGGAACATTGCTGCAGGGACTTGCTCCATTCAGCCACTAGAGCATTAGTGAGGTCGGGCAATTAAGCCTGGCTCTCAGTTGGTGTTCCAATTCATCCCATGGGTGTTCGATGGGGTTGAAGTCAGACGATTTTTGAGACAATTTTCTTACTTGTGTGGCCTACCACTTCACAGCTGAGCCGTTGTTGCCCCTAGACGTTTCCACGTCACAATAACAGCACTTACAGTTGACTGGGGCAGCTCTAGCAGGGCAGAAATTTGAGGAACTGACTTTTGAAAGTCACTGAGATCTCCAGTGAGGCCATTCTACTGCTAATGTTTGTCTATGGAGATTGCATGGCTTTGTGCTTAATTTTATACACCTGTCAGCAACGGGTGTGGCTGAAATAGCCGAATCCACTTATTTGAAGGGGCGTCCACATACTTGTGTGTATATATAGTCTAGGTTTGGTTAGGTTTCAATTATATATAAATCAATCCTAATGTGACTTGGATTTAAAAGATAACTGCCTTTACTGGTGCAAGAAATATGGTAGAAGGAAACTCTTATGCCCATGTTTACACCAATCCAGCAATTTTTTAAACTTTACTAGAATATGTAAGACGAATCAAGTACCTTTACCTTTATCTGACATGAAAAGGGATGACAAAAACAACAAATGATGTCATGGCACATTTGACACGTTATGTTTATGAAATATTTAACATGATCACTGAATAACCTCTTCGAATATAGTTAATAAAAACAGCTGCAACAACAGCAAAAACATAAGCAATACAACACTTCATAAATCTCTCAGTTCACAGCCAGACAGCTTATGTGTGTGTGTGTGTGTGTGTGTTTCTGTTCAACCAAACAAGATTTTCTGGTTTATCTTCAAGAAGACTCTGTGTTCCAGAGAGGTGGTCATTCGGTTTCTCAAGCCTGATGACAATTGTCCACAGACAGAGAATATTCTCTCCACGAATGCTTGGGATGCAGGGGCAGAAACCAGATCCAGTACCACAGAGCACAGCTTTGGATAAACAGCCATCCTTGTCTGCCAGAAGTGGAGAGTTGACTCTGTAAACATGCCCCCCTTTACCCCTTCCAGGTATTTCCACAGCTCACACGGGGCACTTAATCAGTGGTGGAAAAAGTACTCAACTGTCATACTTGAGTAAAAGTATAGATAGCTTATTAGAAAAAGACTCACATCAAGGTGAAATTCACCCAATAAAATACTACTTGAGTAAAAGTCTAAAAGTATCTGGTTTAAGAAAAAAGTAAGCAATTGTCATACTTGAGTAAAAGTAAAAAGTCAATGCTATATATGAAATTCCTTATATTGAGCAAACCAGATGGCACAATTTCTTTTTTTTTTTTTTTTTCTTTGTAAAAGTTATAAAAAATATAAATAGTAAAGTAAAGTACAGATACCCCGAAAGACAACTTAAGTATTTTTACTTAAGTACTTTACACCACAAAAATACTCTGCTTCCCTCATCAGTCTCTGTTGAGCGAAGTGCTAAAGACACACTTGGGTCCATCAGGCAAACTATTGCAGGGGTTGCATCGAAGTTGGCTGCCAGATGATTCAGATTATGCATGCAAAGCGCTCACGCAGTGTCTTCAAGAGTACCTGTGACAACTGTTTTGCAACCGTAGTTAACTGCAAGTGTGCCTCAATGTTGAGGTGTGGATTGTGAACGGCTCTAGCAACTTCACAAGCTCTTCTAGCTTGGCCCAGTCAAGCTCCTTGCTCCCCCTTGGATTTCTTTCCTGTTAGCTAGTGATCTTGATTCCGTCATTATTACGTGAGCCCACAAAAGGGGGCCAGATCATTTAACCTTCGGCGCAGGGAGTTCTGTGAGTACTCCGCCCAGGGAAGAAAGCGTGACCACTCACCTGGCCTGTCGAGACAGTAGCTCCGCAGAAACCTTCCCAGCTCCTGGTTTGTGCGTTCCGCCTGCCCGTTCGCTTGAGGGTGGTACCCGGATGTGAGGCTGACCGTGACCCCCAGCCGGGTCAGGAACGCCTTCCAGACCCGAGAGGTGAATTGGGGCCCATGGTCGGAGACAATGTCCTCCGGAACTCCATACATCCTGAAGACCTGCTGGAACAGGACCTCAGCGATCTGGAAAGCAGAGAGCAACCTGGTGAGAGGAACAAAACAAACCATCTTGGAAAACCTGTCCACGATCACCAAGATGGTCGTATGTCCCAGATCGGTGACAAAGTCCACTGCCAGATGGGACCAAGACCGCTGGGAAAAGACCACCCCCAAACCAACCTCGGACACATCGACCTCCACGACGACAGGATCTGGATGGCGGGGGTGCTCTAGTGAACCTGCCCTTTAGGTCCTGGAAGGCCCTCTCTGTGTCCGGGGTCCACTGGAGGTGCTGAGGGTTACCTTTCAGCAATGACGTGAGTGGAGCTCTGAAGCAAGCTTGCAGAAAGCTGGAACGGAAATGGCGCTCCACCAAACTGGAAGTCTTCCTACTAGCTTGGAAAGAAAGTACAGTGCAATATCGAAAAGTCCTCACTGCTGCTCGATCATCCTATTTTTCCATCTAATTGAGGAGAATAAGAATAATCATACATTTCTATTTGATACTGTTGCAAAGCTAACTAAAAAGCAGCATTCCCCAAGAGAGGATGCCTTTAACTTCAGCAGCGATGAATTCATGAACTTCTTCGACGAAAAGATCATTATCATTAGAAAGCAAATTACAGACTCCTTTTTGAATCTGCATATTTCCCCAAAGCTCAGCTGTCCTGAGTCTGCACAGAACTGCCAGGACCTCGGATCAATGGAGACACTCAAGTTTTTTAATCCTATATCTCTTGACACATTCATGAAAATTGTAATGGCCTCTAAACCTTCAACCTGCATACTGGACCCTATTCCAACTAAACTACTGAAAGAGCTACTTCCTGTGCTCGGCCCTCCTATGCTGAACATAATAAATGGCTCCCTCTCCACCGGATGTGTACCAAACTCTCTAAAAGTGGCAGTAATAAAGCCGCTCTTGAAAAAGCCAAGCCTTGACCCAGAAAATGTAAAAAACTATTGGCCTATATCGAATCTCCCATTTCTCTCAAAAATCTTAGAAAAAGCTGTTGCGCAGAATATTGTTGATTTCACGTTGAATTCAAATTAGTTGACAACTCAACCAAATGTAAATCAAAATTAGAGGTAGAACTGAAATATCAGATTCCCTTTGCTTTTTGGGTGTTCAAACTGCAGGAAAAATAACATACTCGAATCAGTATGCAAAAAAAGTGGATTCCAATATGAACACGGCTTTAGATATCTATAAATGTTTTACAAGAGTCTGGAAGTAATTGTGACCAAGAATTATACTTCCTTTTATAAATATGGTTGAATGTGATTTAAATAGATGGACTCATTCTCCATTATCTTTCCAGTCTCGCAATTAAAATGAATGTGTTGCCCCGTATCAACTTTGTAAGCTCTATAAATCCTCTGTGCCAAGTAACAGCAAATTGGGACAGGCTTCTTAGTGCAATCTCCAGTTTTATTTGGAATAGAAAAAGACAGAGAATTAAATGTATTGAATTTACAAAGTCTGCTGGTGGGTGGGGTGTTCCAAATTAAAATTGTTATCACTGGGCTTTTGTATTGTGAGCAATTCCTATATGGATCACTCTAGTAGTGACAGAGCTTGGCGGTCAATTGAGGAGAAACTTATTCTACCCCACAGATTGCAAGATATTATTTACTCTCATATCCCCTTGAAACAAAATAGATTTCATTATGGACCAAACATTTAGAATGTTCTAGCTATATGGGCAGACACATTCTCATGTAATTTGGCATTGTCACACACCACTTTTTCATGATTCTAATCTACTACTAGGAAGATTACCAATTTTTATCTTCAGTTATGTGCTGTCTTAAAGGCTTATGGTCTTGGATTTCACATTTATGTAAACATCCATTTACTGACTGCATGTATGTAAACTCTAAAAGCAAAGGAATTGTATCCATTATTTATGCAAAAATTGTTGATGTTACAAACAAAACCTTTAAGATTTGTGAAACATGGAATAATTAGTTTCCAGTACTATAGGGAGACATTAATTTCCACTTAATTCATAAAACTTATACCGCTCCACACAAAATGAATAAAATGTCTTTAGTACCCTCCCCATTATGTACCTTCTATTCACAGAAGGCCATATTTTGAAGAAATATCACTATATCCCTTTCAAACATACTTGGGAGTCAATGTACCTTGCTCTCCTGTTCTGTTGCTGTTGAATGACAGCACATCAGTATCAATGTCCTTAGATCACAAAAAGACTGTGGCTAGCAGGCCTAACCATTGCAAGGAGCAGGAGAAGACGTGACAAAAACTATGTAAACCATATGCCATCGCCATCTCAGTCACCGGATCTCAACCCAATTGAACACTTAGGGGAGATTCTGGAACGGCACCTGAGACAGTGTTTTCCACCGCCATCAACAAAACACAGAATGATGGAATTTCTTGTGGAAGAATGGTGTCGCATCCCTCCAATAGAGTTTTCAGACACTTGTAGAATCTATGCTTAGGTGCTTTGAAGCTGTACTGGCTTGTAGTGGCCCAACGGCCTATTAAGACCCTTTATGTTAGTGTTTCCTTTATTTTGTCAGTTACCTGTATGTGTGCAGTGACAGTGGCAGACTGCCATGATCTCGAGAACATTAACATTTTATGGTGTTTCTACATTATGATATCAAAGCTCTTGCGTTGAACAATTTAAATAATTTCATAGAGATTTTTGTCAGAACCGCCTCTTACCTTTTCAGGCTTATTAAATATCTTGATGTGTCTTTGCATCTATAATGAGGCAACTACACACACACACACACACACACACACAGTTTCAAATATACAGTTTCAAACATCTGAGACTGCCCATCTCCCTCTCTGTCAGCTCTAATTGCTCCAGATGGAGGGATCCGACTTATCTAACTCGACAATACACACTCCAACCAATCAGAGAACATACAGTACGGACCCAGGAATATCATTATCTGTACAAAGTAAAAGTACCTTTACACAGGCAAATGGAAGTCTGGGGAACTTATTTGCGTGCGTGTGTGAGAGCGGGTGTGTCTCCAGAAACGGTTAGCTGGATCTCTTTGTTCTGTTCTGTGCATGGACTATGTATGATTAACTATCCATCCCTGTGCCCACATCAGTACCACTCATGTGTAATTGGGTTGGCTGGCATTTGTCTGAATCAGTCCGAGCGGATGTACGGAGCGGAAGGCTTGAGCAGGGGAAACTTACTCAAGTGTTCTGTTTCAGGGAAATGCACAGTCCCAACCCCCTTAGCTGTATTACTAAACTCACCATGAACTCACTGTAGTAACCATAGAGTATAGCTCAGTAACACAAACTATGAAATAGCTCGGTTAAATTCTAGCCATTCTGCTCACAGAGCCAATCATGCTTATTTTTACAGTATATACCAGTAGATAACCAACCACCAACTTCAGGGTGTATGGCAGGGTTGGAGGCAATTCCAATGGAAGTTCACTTTCTGAATTGAAAATAACCCATTAAGGTCTGTGAAGATATTGTCAATTCGCTTCCTGAAATGATCAAATTGAAAAAGGAATTGACCCTGGTGTTTAGCTTAGTCATTTCAGAGCCAATGTGTTGCTTCACTGATCACCAACACGGCCTTGATATCATAGTATAATACAACCACTAACCCTAGAGTATTGCTTCCAGAGCCTTGGAAGCAGCAGACAGAGACCAAGCCGTTAATAAACCTATTTACATGAATAACACAGCCCACATGGCAGGATCTACAGCTGCCGTCAGAAGCTCTGGCTGCATCTCCAATGGCAGCCTATCCCGTTTATCGTGCACTACTTTTGTCCAGAGTCCTATGGACCCTGGTCAAAAGTAATGCACTATAAAGAGCATAGGGTCCCATTGGGTACATAGCCTCCAAGACCGTTGCCACATCCTCCTGTCACACATGCATCAAATGATGTGGCTATAGCACTGCCCGGCTGCAAGAGAAATGGGCGCCGATATTTCATAACAACTAGCCAGTCTGGATCCATACACTAATGCAAAGGCTTTTGGCTGCCGGGTGCTGTTGATCATACAAGGTCTGACGTGGTGCAGGGGTACTACGTCATTGGTTAAGGGTGGGGGAGGGTTGTGTGTGTGTTTGCATCTGTGTTAGTGGACAATAGAAAAAGGCCCACAAGCAGTAACCCTGACACTTTTCAGACAGTAACAAATGCCATAGGCAGAGTTATTGGAAATATAGATGAAGGTACAGCAAATAAGTTGCTGCAAACAAGGAAAACTGTTTCTTCCCCTCGGACATCATTGCACACGCATTGCAAGAGCACAATATTTACTGCAATTTGTATATATTTTTTTTAACATGGTGTGTGAAGTCTCCTCAGGTCAGCAACAATAACAACTGCGGTGGGGCAGCAGTGGCGCTGTTTCCGCCTACTGCGGAAAAGTTATAACTGGAAAAGTATAACCTTTTTTAAATGTTTATGGATTTCTAATGTCATATCACGTACAATATTGCTAGTAATTCTTGGACCTAACTTACGTAGGCATTCACTCAGGAATGCATATTAGTATCCTGTCAATTGCACCTTTTCTCATTGCTTTTAGTATATTGAATGTGCAATATGTGCAGTTGTCTGTAATTAAACCCTGCGCACTAAGGACTGTATTTTAAGGGAATTACTATTATTACCCCAAATGATATCATACACACATTTAGCTATTAAAGTATCTCTTCCTGTCATTTACCTGTAAAGTTTGTGTAACCATGCAAGTATTCACTTATCTGTAAATATAACTGTATACTTAACTGTACAGCTAATTTAACCATGCAAAATTTTCACTTACCTGTTCATTTAGCCAGTCTGTCTATTAAGTAAACTATTATTACCCTCGCTCATATCATACGCATTTTTAGCTACTGATGTATTTCTCTGCCATCGACCTGTATAGTATAGTTAACCATCCAACATCCACCAATGTATAGTGTACATATTCAGCCAACCACCCATACTATGCTATGTTTTTGTATTTTTTGTATTTCTATACTTTTTCATACTGCCGCTCTTTGTATCATGTACCGGATATCTGTCTTTTGTGTAGTTTCGTTGTGGCATTTTGCACCTGCTTGACAATGAAATTTCCCCCCCGGGGGATCAATAAAGTATCTATCTATCTATCTATCTATCTATCTATCTATCTATCTATCTATCTATCTATCTATCTATCTATCTATCTATCTATCTATCTATCTATCTATCTATCTATCTATCTATCTATCTATCTATCTATCTATCTTTAAGTCCTTGTAAGAGTAGTTTTTACTTAACCAGGTAGTCCCATTGATGTCAGAAGACCTCTTTCCCAAAGGAGAATGACAGACCACTTGAAGAGAGTGACATCTGGATAATAAAACGTTATAGACACTCAAGAAAGCATGGGCGGATTGGCAAATGGCATAAGGGCCGGACCATCTTTTATTGGGGTGGGCTGGTTGAAATTGAAGACAAAAATTTAAAAAATGTATGTAAAAAAGATGACTGGCGGCCTATGGACCTGTTTTTTTATGACATTTCGCTATTTCTCTGTCATTAACATCTATATTGACCTAGATGGGCTGGCACGGTTTTCTGATTGGCCGAGCTGAGGTGGCGCGAATTGTGAGACCCGCTCTGACTCTCACTCAGTCAAAACTAAATGTGTGAAATTAACCGACTTATTTGCTATAAGTTTGTCATGAGAGGGTGCATAGAGGGACCAAGACGCAGCGCAGGGACTGTAGTTCGACATTGTTTATTAAATTACTGAATATTCAATTAAAATGACCGAACTACACACACACACAAAGAAAACACGATATGCAAAGGTAAATAAAACACGAGGATTAAACGAGGATTAAATAATGCACACTTACTTCTTCACCGTGACTTGCGAAATATACAATATAACGATAACGACCCACAAACCCAGTGTGAAACCTACAAACCTATGTAGGATCAATAATTAGAGACGATGCTCTACAGCTGCCTCTAATTAGGGATCCCACACAAACCACCACCAGAAACAGAAAGAATAGAACTGTCAGACTCTGACCATGGCTACATAGAGAAGCAAATGGGCTTCTCTATGGACAGAGCCTGACAAAGTTCCAGTTCTGCTGGTCCGAGTGCTGTGTCTGTGTCTGTGAGAAATGACAGATCAGTTGCTGTGGTGCAGTCGAAGTGGGAAAGGCACACTCACGCACACTGACACAGATCATTTATCCTACTGCTGCCAGTTAAGCCTAATTTTTTGGCTGTATGTTGTATTGGGGAAGCGGCATTCAGAGGAACATTTAGACACTAGGCTCCTTGCAATATAGCCGAACAAGTCGTTAGCTTTTATAGATAGATAGATAGATAGATAGATAGATAGATAGATAGATAGATAGATAGATAGATAGATAGATAGATAGATAGATAGATAGATAGATAGATAGATAGATAGATAGATAGATAGATAGATAGATAGATAGATAGGTACTTTATTGATCCCCCGGGGGGGAAATTTCATTGTCAAGCAGCTACAACAAAAACACAGGGCAGGTGCAAAATGCCACAACGAAAGTACACAAAAGACAGATACACTGTACATGATACATAGAGCGGCAGTATGAAAAAGTATAGAAATACAAGCTATAAAAGGACATTGCATAGTATGAGTGGTTGGCTGAATATGTACACTATACATTGGTGGATGTTGGATGGTTAACTATACCATACAGGTCGATGGCAGAGAAATACTTCAGTAGCTAAAAATGCGTATGATATGAGCGAGGGTAATAATAGTTTACTTAATAGACAGACTGGGTAAATGAACAGGTAAGTGAACATTTTGCATGGTTAAATTAGCTGTACAGTTAGGTATACAGTTATATTTACAGATAAGTGAATACTTGCATGTTTACAGAAACTGTACAGGTAAATGACAGGAAGAGATACTTTAATAGCTAAATGTGCGTATGATATCATTTGGGGTAATAATAGTAATTCCCTTAAAATACAGTCCTTAGTGCGCAGGGTTTAATTACAGACAACTGCACTTATTGCACATTCGATATACTAAAAGCAATGAGAAAAGGTGTAACTGGCAGGATACTAATATGCATTCCTGAGTGAATGCCTACGTCCAATAATTACTTACAATATTGCATGTGATATAATATAACACAAAGGTAAGCCAATAGCCATTCACTAGACATCTGTGCAGTGCTTTTTACTTAACACAAATGATCAAATATTACATTAAAGGTCAATTCGGGGACTTTCTTCTTTAATTGTTTTAGCAATGTTTATTCACTTCTGAATCTGTCTCTGAAAGGCCTGTCACTTCACTTCTTGGCAGTGGCGATTTTAGCATGTAAATCTTGGTGGGGCAACAAAAAATAATAAGTGGGATGCATGCCAGCAAAGCCACTACACAACACAACATTAAACAATACATTAATTGCACTATAACGGTGACAAACGGTGCCCACAAACTGTTAGGGCCTACATAAAGCTGTCCCAACAGGAGTCCCAACTACCACTGATACACCTGGCTATCAGCGGAGCCTTGCCTGGCAGCAGCGAAAGAGTTCATTCAGCCTCATTTACTGCCTTTTAAAAAAACATAGCTGATATGGCTGACTTGCTTAAACTAATGTGGTTTCTATTGACAATGTAAATGTACAAACTATGGCATAGGGGGACAACAAGTGTATAAGAGGCCATCCCTAATCTCGATTAAGACATTAATGAACGAGCTAGGATGGACATAGTCAATATAACTATTTGTTATGTACAGTGACAGTGTATTATACAGCCAAAACATGAAGGAACTAGTGGTCTCTCTCCTTTCTCTCTGTTTTCTTCTATTGAATTATATATGGCCTAATATTTAAACACTTGAAATGGGGGGAACACTTGAAATGCACACATTTTAAATATGCAGCTAGGCTGTTATGAGGTATTATATAAGCCACTGTAAGCCAATGGTTATCTATAAAGAAATTATTCTCAGATTTTCATTGTCTAATATATGTATTTATTAATTTTTTTTTTCCTTTATTTTACTAGGCAAGTCAGTTAAGAACATATTCTTATTTTCAATGACAGCCTAGGAACAGTGGGTTAACTGCCTTGTTCAGGGGCAGAACGACAGATTTTTACCTTGTCAGCTCGGGGATTTGATCCAGCAACCTTTCGGTTATGGGCCCAACACTCTAACCACTGGGCTACTCTATACACTGGGCTATTTATAAATTGTGTGTTCACCATTTACTAAAGGCGCACTATGCAGAAATCTCTCTGCCATTTCCTGGTTGCTAAAATTCTAATAGTTTGCCTAATTTCAAGCAAATATAATGTATAGAATCATTGTACCATCTAAACTGTTGTGAAATGTTTTTTCCATAACCAAAAACATTTTTAGTTGTTTGAAACTGGTGTAGAAAACCGAAAGTAAAAGATGCAAAAACAAGTATGGGAAGCATAGAAACAGCGCACACAGAACAGATCTACCGCTTCTTAGACTTGCTTTCAATGAGAATGACGAATCTAAACCTCACATTTCTATGTGAATTTAGTTGGGTCACCCAAAAAGTTACATATTGCAGCTTTAATCATTACTCCCACATTAACAAACTATTTACTAATACTTATTTTTGCAGATCCTAATCTACATGCTATTTATACTTTATAAATGTTTTGAGTGACCAGTGTGATTTCTCACAAAAAGATGGGCATGCCATTGGTAGCCATTCCTGCTGTGTGTGGGCTGGTGTGGCTGAAATGCCAGGGGAACATTTTTGTCCCAATCCGCCCCTGCAAGAAAGACACCCAAATGTACTGTACTATTAGCATGACCTACATTTATCGCTTAAGCTCAAAGCTGCTAGTCCATAGTGAGGCTGTCTTCTCACTGTCAAAGCCTGTCTGGATCATAAGAATACAAATAAATGCTCATGTAAATGCAGGGATATAAATGAATGCTAAATGCTAAAAAGCTAATATTGCTAAAATATGATTTCCATGGTTGTCAATTGTTTCCTAAATTATACTGTTAGATATTCAGACAGCCCTGAACAATGTCAAATGATTGCCTTTTTCCCCAACATGCAATAACAATTTAGATCTGCACAATATTTGGCATATAACACATTTCTCAATTTACTCATTTGGTACATAGATCATTTGATTATTCATCTGAAAAGCTGTTATCATCATATATATCCATCTCCCAAACATACCACTGTAGACAGAATGACAAATATGATTGGTGTACCAAGAGATCATCTGGAGGTCAGCATCAAATGCAGCCTACAGTAGAGGTTTTCACCAATGGGAAATTTATATTAACTCAGCTAGTTACAAGACAACTGGAGAAGTTTAATTCCACCCAGAGAGTCAGGTCATAACTCACTATCCCCAGTCCCGTATGTGTAACACATCTCAGAGTAGGAAAGTTGTAATTGTACTTTTTGATGGCCTGATAAATCCTACCCCCGAACTTTCCTCCACATCTAAATGGGATGAGTTTGCAACATTTTTCAGAGTTAAGATAACAAACATTAGGCTGGGTATCAGTCAAACAAGACCTGATGAGAAGTCTGATGATATGCGCCCTAGCTTACCACCCAAAGGCACTATGGATTTATTTTCCCTGGTTGACACAGACATGCTCAGGAAAGTGATAACACAACTTAACCCTTCTACGTGCCTTCTCGATCCTATCCCCACCACCTTCTTCAAAACTGTTTTTAATTACATATCTGAAGAAGTGCACGCTATTGTTAATCACTCCCTGTTCACAGGCACTTTCACCACTGCACTAAAAACTGCTATGGTGAAACCCTTTCTTAAGAAAAGTAATCCGTTTTTGGCCAATCTCCAATCTTCCATTCTTAAGCAAAATTCTGGAGAAATTGGTTTTCAAACAGCTACATTATTTTTTAAGTGCCCACTGTATTTTAGTTGTCATTGGTTGTCATGCCCATTACAGCACATAGACAGCCTTAGTTAAAGTGGTAAATGATCTTAGAGCCAACACAGATGCCAAACAGCTCTCTGTCCTTGTACTCTTGGATTTAAGTGCTGCATTCGACACTGTTGACCATGCTTTTATTACAAGCAGGTTTGACTACTGTAATGCTCTCCTGTCTGGTCTACCCAAGAAAGCCAATGGTCAACTGCAAAACATACAGAATGCTGCAGCAAAGATACTGACTAAGACCAGACGGAGAGCACACATTACACTGGTTAAAATGTCTCTGCACTGGCTGACTGTGAGTTTTAGAATTCATTTAAAGATTCTTCTATTGATTTTTAAATCAATCCACGATTGTGCACCCCAATACATGTCAGACATGCTTTTAAGTTAAGTACCCAGTAGGTCCCTCAGGTCCTCTGGCACTGGCCTTTAAACTATCCCAAAGCCTAGGACCTAGAGGCATGGAGAGACAGCCTTTAGTTATTATTCCCCCAGCCTCTGGAATAGCCTGCCAGAGAACCTGAGGGGGGCTGAAACTGTGGACATAATTAAAAGATATCTTAAAACACACCTTTTCCTTAGGGTGCTTTTTAGTCGTACAGTTGTTATTGTTATTCTTTTTATACTCTTTTTATTTTCATTATTTGTATTCGTTGTTTCCTGTGAAGCACATTGCGTTGCATTCCATGTCTGAAATATGCTGTATAAATAAAGCTTGATTTGATTTTATATGACTTTTAGGGGTAAGAATAAAAGTCATGCCTAAAACTTCTTAAGCCCTTTAGTCCTTTCAATTAACCATTTGGAAGACCTTATTAAGAGCTGTCCTACCCTGTTAGAAGCTGTCAGTTGCAAGCATGCGCTTGCATGAATCTGCCTGTGCCACGACAAAGAGTGGATAATGGTTTGGAAATGATCTAGTTGTATCGACCAATCGCATCGCCTGTCAGTGTAACAGAGATGGTTGTGAGACAAATTAGCCTTCTCTGCAAGAGAATGGAAAAAGTATTCTACTTCTCTTGTTTCTCTTCTTTGTTAGTGAACCACATTCGTTTGATGATTAACCTTGCTTGAGACCTGAAGACTTGCGTTAGCTTGCCAAGCGAATGCCTAGGCTTTAGCTCAGTGGGCTAACACAGTCTTGTAATACAAAGGAGACCTGGGTTTGAAACCCAGTAGGTCACACTGGCAGTTATAAACTCTGATCAAGCAATGCCAGGCAATGGCTAAATAGGCACTGCGTTAACTCATCTGAATGGAGGACGTTTACACTTGATTTAGGGATTGGCAGTCCCATTCAAGCTCATTATGATATCACCCGCTACCTTTGAACTTCCTGCTACAAATTTGGCTCCTGCTTCGCACTAGTCTCTGTGATCTAAGACTTCCAAGATACACCATAATGCTGGAAAATTGCCCAACAGGCTGATCAAGCCTCTCTCTAATACAAAACACTTGTCAAAACACTACAGTTCACCTCCTTTTGTCAATTACAACTTATTTTGAGGCCATCAAAAATCCACCAACTCAAAAATGTTGTAACACGATCTGTCAGATGGTTGAAGACGGAGTACTCTCACCACGTTGTTCTGTCTGACTAAGACGTCTTCCACACTTCAAGCACAGACACACAGAGCGTATTGTGCCAAGTGGACCACACACAGTAATAGAGGAGCTGTACCAGTCAATCCCTCTAGTGAACTCCTCCATTGCCTCTGCAAATCACTCAGTAGAGGTCTGGTTATGCTGAGGTCTGGTTATGGCTAAAGGCCCTTATTTCTAGAGGGAGCACAGAGGGATATGTGCTAACCATGTCAAAGGACAGCCTGGTAGCTGGTTGGATGACAACATCAGTGGTCAAGCCTGGAGTTATCATACATGACTGTACAGTACATGTGAAAAGTGATATTTTGATATTGGCTACTATAGCTCATATGTTGAAAGATTTGAGTGAGAACGCCAACTTGGCATTGGCTCAAATGTGTGCCAACAGTGATTCCTCTGCTTGCGTTGATGTACCAGGAACACGCTAAATGAAATCCTCTTTGCCAGGGATGACAGGATGTTGATCTTCCTCTTCCTGCCTTGTAACCCCTGGACTCCTCCAGTGTCCATTGTGTTCTATGTCCTCATCGGAAGACACAGCATAGAGGTTGTGAGATCTGGGAGTGGCAGCTCTCCATTGTCACACTCTCTTCCGCTACTCCTTCTTCTCAGCCGTCTTCTAGTGGTTTATGACTACTTCTGTCCATCCTCAAAATATGAACGAATTACCTGGCATTGGTTTATTAATGAGGCATGCAGTTGCACATTAATTCAAACCCAACACACTGATTTGAATCCCTTACATATTTTAGCTGTGGTGCCATCTGCACTGTGCTGCAAATCTCTACATAGGATGATCTGTTTGTTGTCTGGAAAAGTTGATGTTTCCCAAAACAGACGCTTGCAGCATGCAAGTGAATACATCCTCCAACCCCTTGGGGTTCAATTGGAGTAAACGAAATAGCTTAGCTCACTTTGTACCATAATATAGTCTGGATTGGCATACAAATGCTGATCAGCTGCACAAGTGTACTGAGTGAGCAATGGTGCAGTGCTGTCCATGGTGAGCAGGCTGCTTTGGTGAGAGGAGCTGTCCAGGGTTCTGAAATGATCCGACGTGGCAATTCGAGTTGTCCATGGTGCTGAAATGGGAGCCAAAATTGAGCTATAGTACACAGGGCTATCTATGGTGCTAGAGTTGCCAATAAGGTACTTAGTGGCATTGTCCTTGGTACTGTAATGGTAGCCAACACGGTACTATAGTACACCTTGCTGTCTATGTTGCTGAATGGCCAGTTTGGTACTTAGTGGAGCTGCCCATTGACCTGAAATGAACAGCACTGTATTGAGTTGATCTGTCCTTGGTGCTGAAATGGGAGCCATATGTGTTGCCATAGGTTTTCAGGACAATTAATAGAATTCACTTCAAAATCGCAGTAGTGTAAAGTATCTAAGTAAAAATACTTTAAAGTATTTAGACTTTTACTCAAGTAGGTATCTTTTACTTTTATTCAAGGTTGGCAATTGGGTACTTTTCCCACCACTGCAAGATTGCAATATTGACATGTGAAATATCCATATCGTGCAAGAGATCAAGAGCGGTGTTTGTCAGAACCACGTAAACGTCTGTAGCGTCCGAGCCGTTTGGGCTTCAAACTAATGGGACCCCATCGATTCTCAGTTTTGCTCTAGGACCACAAGTGTCATGGGACCCGTCTGACCTCAGTCTTGAAATATTTTTTTGTAATACTTTTTAAAATAGTTTTATAGTCCACTATAGTGTTTTTTTTTTTACCTTTGGGGTCAAAGATTTAACACATCAAACTTTTCACCCAAACATTTTACACATCACCCCAGTCACACCCATATAGGGTGTTGGTGTAATGTTATGGTTTAAATGTGGGCCTGACTGATATTCATGGTACTGTAAAACCTTATATTATACATAACCTTATCAAATCTTATATTACAGGTCAACTAGATGATCTTGAGACAATATTTCCTCTGAAAGCACACATGCACAGACACACACGTTAAAATGCGTACACACACACACACACACACACACACACACACACACACACACACACACACACACACACACACACACACACACACACACACACACACACTTGAGATCAGGTGATACAGACGTGGCCAGTAATTCATGGTCTTACATCTAGTGTTTACGGTGTGCATATTTTATGTACAGTATGCCAAATGTTTCAATCATGTAGCAGTACCTTGGGGGATATGGTGTCACTATGCATACATACTTTCATAAGCAATTTCAACCACTCTAGAAGCTGAGAAGCAGATTAGAAGCAGATTACATTGCTGTAAGAGTGCTGTACTAGTATTCAGATGGCTGAGGGCTACATGAAACCAACAGCTCTGTGATTTATAATCCAAAGAAAGCAATAATGGAAAGAAAGTAAACATCTGTCAGTTCCAAGGCAAACACCTGTTGCTTGTGTGCTTTTAGTAGCCTAGTGGTGGTGGTGGCAGTGGTGATCATGAATACGGTGACTGATGAGCGTTCATTTGGCAGAAATGGGCTGGGCCACTAAAACCTTCCATTCAGTTCACTTGTGCAAACTAGCCCACAGTTGTACAACGGCCGGCTACCTGGCTACCTGCGGAGAGCGCAAGAACGCGCCGGCTTCATTCCGAAGCCCATACGGACGTGCTGACTTCGGAACTTTGCCGCAAAAAATAAAACAGTAGAGGGAGTGACTACTGTCCATATGTTAACGAATGGCAGAAAGTATCACAAGAGAGTCTCGTTCTCTGAAGAGGAGGATGAATAGTGCTGGATAGAGGAAAACTGCGGTGTGGATGCATATTACCTAATATCCGTCCAAAACGTCCGGGACTCGTCGGGATATTATGCATATAATATGTGAGTAGACTAGCCTACTGTCTACGCAGAACTCATGGGAGTCTAGATAAAGTGGGCACGGGAACTTAGATACTATCTTTGTGTGGATTCACATTTTTATTTAAAATTGTTGATAAATATTTCATTTATTATTATTTTAGGACACAGGCTACTTTAAATTGACTTTTCTGCCTTTGGTCCATTGAAAAATCTAAATTTCTCATGCGCTCTTCGAAGATCAAGCGTATTCATATTTGTTGCACTGACATGTTATAGAAAGTCCTCTGATATGAAGCCTTTAACTGGTAGCTAATAGTGCAATGATGTTGTTTTGGGCCGAACCCAAATGTAGAATTATAGTCTATCGAATGTAGCTGCATCTTTGGACATTAGCAGCGTTTGTGATAATACTTGCGCCACTTCATTCGTGGCCGCACATGACATAGTGCTGACAAGAGAGCATGATGCAGTCTTCACTCCCAGTTGATAATGCATAGGTCGACATGTAGCCTACATACACTACATTACCAAAAGTATGTGGACAACCTGCTCGTTGAACATCTCATTCCAAAATCATGTGCATTAATATGGAGTTGTTCCCCATTTTGCTGATATAACAGCCTCCACTTTTCTGGGAAGGCTTTCCACTAGATGTTGGAACATTGCTGCTGGGACTTGCTTCTATTCAGCCACAAGAGCATTAGTGAGATAGGCCACTGATGTTGGGCGATTAGGCCTGGCTCGCTGTCGGCGTTCCAATTCATCCCAAAGGTGTTCAATGGGGTTGAGGTCAGGACTCTGTGCAGGCCAGTCAAGTTCTTACATACCAATCTCAACAAACCATTTCTGTATGGACCTCGCTTTGTCCACAGGGCCATTGTCATGCTGAAACAGGAAAGGGCCTTCCCCAAACTGTTGCCACAAAGTTGGAAGCACAAAATCGTCTAGAATGTCATTGTATGCTGTAGCGTTCAGATTCCCCTTCCTGTTATAGCATGACAATGCCCCTGTGGACAAAGCGAGGTCCATACAGAAATGGTTTGTTGAGATTGGTATGGACAAACTTGACTGGCCTGCACAGAGTCCTGACCTCAACCCCATTGAACACCTTTGGGATGAATTGGAACGCCGACAGCACCAGGCCATTATTCCTCCTCCACCAAACTTTACAGTTGGCATTATGCATTCGGGCAGATAGCGTTCTCCTGGAAACCGCAAGACACAGATTTGTCCGTTAGACTGCCAGATGGTGAAGCGTAATGGCTTCACCAATGTCAGCAAGCTTTACACAGTTTGGAACTCGGTAGTGAGTGTTGCAACCGAGGACAGATGATTTTTAAGCTCTACGCGCTTCAGCGGTCCCATTCTGTGAGCTTGTGTGGCCTTCCACTTTGCGGCTGAGCCGTTGTTGCTCCTAGACGTTTTCACTTCACAATAACAGCACTTATAGTTGAACGGGGCAGCTCTAGCAGGGCAGAAATTTTACGAACTGACTTGGAAAGGTGGCATCCTATGACGGTGTCACGTTGAAAGTCACAGAGCTTTTCAGTAAGGTAGTTCTACTGGCAATATTTGTCCATGGAGATTTCCCAGCTTTGTGCTCGATTTTATACACCTGTCAGCAACGGGTGTGTCTGAAATAGCCTAATCCACTCATTTGAAGGGGTGTCCACATACTTTTGCTGAAAATGAATTTGTCTCCCAGTGTCTGTTGGAAAGCAAACTGAACCCGGTTTTCCTCTAGGTTTTTTCCTGTGCATAGCTCTATTCCGTTTCTTTTTATCCTAAAAAACTCCCTAGTCCTGCCGATGACAAGCATACCCATTACATGATGCAGCCACCCCCATGCTTGAAAATATGAAGAGTGGTACTCAGTGATGTGTTGGATGTGTTGTGTTGGATTTGCCCCAAACATAACACTTTGTTTTACTTTAGTGTCTTATTGCAAATAAGATGCATGTTTTGGAATATTTGTATTCTGTACAGGCTTTCTTATTTTCACTCTGTCATTTAGGTTAGTTTTTAATATTTTTATTTAACCTTTATTTAACTAGGCAAGTCAGTTGAGAACAAAATCTTATTTACAATGATGGCCTACCCTGTACGACGCTAAGCCAGTTGTGCGCCGCTCTATGGGACTCCCAATTACGGCCGGATTGTGATACAGCCTGGAATCAAACCAGGGTCTAGAAGTGACGCCTCTAGCACTGAGATGCTGTGCCTTAGACCGCTGCGCCACTCGGGAGCCCAAGTATTGTGGAGTAGAATAGAATGTTGTTGATTCATCCTCAGTTTTTTCCTATTACAGCCATTCAACTCTGTAATGGTTTTAAAGTCACCAATGGCCTCATGGTTAAATCCCTGAGCGGTTTCCTACCTCTCCGGCAACTGAGTTAGGAAGGACGCCTGTATCTTTGTAGTGTGTGGGTGTATTGATACACCATCCAAAGTGTAATTAATAACTTCACCATGCTCAAAGGGATACTCAATGTCTGTTTTTTTATTTTTTACCCATTTACTGTGTTTGAAATTCACTGCTCTGTTGAGGGACCTTACAAATAATTGTATGTGTGGGGTATAGAGATGAGTCATTAAAAACGATTATTGCACACATGCAACTTATTATGTAACTTGTTAAGCAAATTGTTACTCCTGAACTTTTTTAGGCTTGCCATAACAAAGGGGTTGAATACTTATTGACTCAAGACATTTCAGCTTTTCATTTTTAATTAATTTGGAAACATTTCTAAAAACATTGTTTGTAGGACAGTGACACAAAATCTAAATGTAATCAATTTATATCAATTCAAGCTGTAACACAACAAAAGGTCAAGGGGTGTGAATACTTTCTGAAGGCACTGTACATGTAGCACAGGGCAATGTTAAGCAGTGTAGTTTTTAGCGTCCTTCTAACTATGGATGTAAACTCGTTTTGGGTGTTCTTTTTGAGTAGAGAACTGGTGCCACCTTACATTGTCAGGCTAAACTGAGTTTATGGCTATATATTAAAAATGATGTTTGAAAAGTCAGTGGAAATACTTTAAACTGAACCTGTCAAACAGTAGACCTACCACAGTTCCCCAACCCTGCTGTGTTCGGGATACTAATATCTCAAGTCTTGTGTGTTTCGATTTTGATATTTACTTAGATATTCTTTGGGTATATGTTGAGTTTGTGAATATGACAAAAGTGGGTATCTTGCATTTTAAGATACCAATGCCATTTTATGCCTTGCAAATGGTATGCTATGCCATCATGTGATTTGCACTCTACTGTAGGTGTAGAGACCCTAGCCTGGTCTCAGATCTGTTTGTGCTCTTACCAACTCCATTGCTCATTGTCAAGCCAAACATGTTTGGCATGACAATCATTGACAAAGAATTGGCATGATAGCACAACCAGACTGGCATTCAGGCTATGGAGACCAATAGAATTAGAATGAGTAGAATTTATATATATATTTCTTCAGTCCGTGGATTTTGTTTTGGTGTTCCACTCAATATGGCAACACAATAGTCACTTGCGTGTGTTGAATAGTGAGAGAGGCACATAATTCCAACAGTATTTTCAGCAGAAGATAAGAAAGTATTGTTGGACATCGAACTCCCGGGAATTAAAGGTCATGAATACCACCAGGCAGTGATTTTTATCTTCTGAGAAGATCCTATGTGACCTTCCAAGAGCTACCATTGTCTTATGGTTTTTAGCCTAGACAAAAACAAAACATGAAACCCATGTACTGGGTCAATCCACGAAATGAGTGCCTCCTTGATATTTTAAGTAGATATTGTGCACAAGTATAGAATTTATAAAGCCTGCTATATTAAATGAAGTGCTCTTTATTTTAGACCACATGGAAAATTCTATCAAACTTACTGAATACAGACTTCCTAAAGTACCAAAATTCAGCATTTTGACTTGCCGCTCAGTGCATCCTCTGTGACTTGTAGGAATATTTTAACCCAATTAATTCCAACATTTATCCCAGTTTTCACCATCACTGTAAAGCCCTAGTTATGTTGTTGCTTTAACAAAGTCATTTCTGAAGATTATTAACTATTTCATGTCATTAGTGAGTCAAGGTAAAAAAAAGACAACCTGTCCGTCATTTGAAGGTCAACCGTGTTATGTGAACTGAACTCTTGTTTTAATATCAAATCAAAGTTTATTGGTCGCGTACACAGTTTAGCAGGTGTTAGAGCAGGTGTTATAGCAGATGTTAGAGCAGGTGTTATAGCAGGTGTTATAGCACGTGTTATAGCAGGTGCTGTGACATGCATATGTTAATGGTTCCTAACAATGCAGTAAAATGTAAAACAATGAAATGTAAGAAGAAATAAAAAAGACATGAAATAGCACTGTAGCAGTAATCAAATGCAATCTATACAAATGTACATAAACTGAGAGAATTTACACAATATCAGCTAAGAATTATATTTACAGCAGTAGATACTGTATATTAGATTAAGCAATTTCATGAAGCCAGTGTATAAATAAATATGCAGTGTGTAGAAACAGTGTAACTAAAATACAATGTACAGTAGTAGAAATATTATGATGTATTTAAATACACAGTGTGAAACGGGAAGTGACCAGTGGTTCAATGTATCTAGCAGCGTTGGCTGTGTGTATGTGTGTGTGTGTGTGTGTGTGTGTACGTGCGTGTGTTTGTGTATGAGGTGTATGTGATGGCTTGTGTGTGTTTGAGTGACTATGCATCGCCTGGTAGACGGCTAGTGATAGCTGTTCAACAGTCTGACGGCCTGGTAATAGAAGCTGTTTTTCAGTCTGTCTGTCTTGATTCTGATGCACCTCTACTGTCTCCGTCTGTCGGACGGTAGCCAAGTGAACAATCCGTGGTGGCTGAGGTCCTTCTTGGCCTTCCTTCCTTTATTTTCTTTAACCTTTATTTAACACCGGGTGCTGTAGATGTCCGGGATG
The DNA here is from genome assembly GCA_023634145.1 of Thymallus thymallus. Taxonomy (NCBI): domain Eukaryota; kingdom Metazoa; phylum Chordata; class Actinopteri; order Salmoniformes; family Salmonidae; genus Thymallus; species Thymallus thymallus. Next base: position 11,379,425 of record CM042384.1, on the reverse strand, counting down.
GCAGGCAGCGTGCCCCCAGGGATTAGTTGGGCTGCACGCACCACCTTCTGGTAAAACGATTCCTTTTTAAATCATTTTTTCAAATGAAACATTTAACATCTAATAGTCAAATCATACTGTAAAAGCAGATGAGCTGGTTCTACTCTTTTTGGCAATTTTCTGGTGTTTTGTGGTGAAATTTGAGCAGGTTGAGCACGATAACCCTGTTAACCTTAGATGGACAGACTAGAAATGTTTGAACAATTTCAATGTTCAAGTGAAGCTTGCATTCAATTGCCCCTCCTTGTTGCACACAAGGATATATGTTACGGTCAACCCTGTTACTTTATTTGGCACTTAATAAGCACTTACTATAGTCATTTTATTTAACCTCGTAAAATGGTTGAACATGTGCCTTTATGAATGTTAAAATTAGGTTAAATAAATATATCTATTTTTGATGGATCAACCCTACTACTGTATGTGTTTTTACACATTAGATTGGGGTTCTAATTATGGTGCAAAGCAACTGTATTGTCAAAACAAAATGTTTTTGTAGTTTGTTCCAGTGCAGTGGTAATATTTCCCTTTCCTGCCAAAAATGACAAAATTCGGGCCTGGCATATGCTTTCTTTTGGACTTAAGGTATATCAGCCAAGCTACGGTATCAGTGATTGTCAGGCTCTGGCCATAGAGAAGCCTATTTGCTTCTCTATGTAGCTTTGGTCAGAGTCTGACAGTGTCGTTCTTTATGTTTCTGTGTGGGGTTTGGGTTGGATCCCTAATTAGAGGCAGCTGCACCGCATTGTCTCTAATTAGGGATCCCATATATGTTGAGTCTGTCCTTCACTCGGGTGTGGGTCGTTGTCGTATTATCTCGCAGTCACGGTGCAAGTAAGTGTGCCTTTTTTACGTCTGTGTATTCGTGTATCTTTTGGGTAACGTGACGTTTTGTCGTTCGTGTTTGTTTGGATTTTTATAGTTCGTTCATTTGTACATGTTTATTACATAGTATAAAATAATAAAGAATGTCGAACTATAATCCCTGCGCTGCGTCTTGATCGATGTATGCACCCAACCGTGACAGTGATTTATTAATGAATGTAATTAACAGACCTGTTCAAAACGTAGTCCTAATCATGTGACCTAATGTCACTCAAAGTCCCATTGCAGATTCTCACAATGGACTCTGCACTGTAAATTGTTATTGTGACACTTGTACCTCTCTTACCTGTACTAAACTCCTCTGGAGTGTCATGGAAATAGTGTAGGCCTACAATAATAATTAGAACAATAATAAGGCCCCTCAATAGACTAGCATACTGTCCAGTAGGTGTACTTGTACATTAAGCAGCCTCACGCTACAGAAACAGAAAACAGGCTCCTGCCCTATAGATAGATAGATAGATAGATAGATAGATAGATAGATAGATAGATAGATAGATAGATAGATAGATAGATAGATAGATAGATAGATAGATAGATAGATAGATAGATAGATAGATAGATAGATAGATAGATAGATAGATAGATAGATAGATAGATAGATAGATACTTTATTGATCGACGAGGGGGAAATTTCTTATGTGCCTTTCGTGCTCTGACAAGGCTACTTACAATAGCAATTGAGGCTATTGTATTGTATAATTAGTTGGGGTCGAAGCTGGTCCAGGCATTTTCAGTCAGTGTCCCCAGCGGCTGTGACTGTTAAAAAGACCAAGCCTGTGCACGTGACTTTCCCCGTTGTTGGCAGATGAAGACGCAAGTTTGGCTGCAGACCAAGTCATCAGTGTGTTTACTAGGAAGATTGTGCGTGTCTCCTATGCAGAGGCAGTGAAAATTGTCAAAGCAGCGAGTAGAGATGATGGAAGCTATGGCAGTGGATGCCCAACAGTCTTTGGATGTCAGTCAGTTGAGAGATTGTGAAGAAGGTTGATTTTGTTGCCTTTTCTGAAGATGCTTCCCACTCTCAGGCCTCATAGCCTGTGTAGGAATCTGAGTATATTTGACTAAAGTGAAAGAGTACGTTAACTTTCGTTAAAGGATCTCAGCTTTTACCCGACCCAGTAGGTGGCAGCAATACACCTTTTTGAGTGTAGTACGCCAATAAAACCTTAAAGAAGAAGAAAAAGATTGTGCAACCATCTGTAAAGTAAATTGTGGGTATACTGTTGTGGGTTTTATGCTGTTAGCAATGCTCAGTCACTTATAGTCACATTCTTACATTTGTAACTGTGCATACAGTACTGTTTGTAATATGCAGCTAATGTTTGTGTATATTTCAGATATGACATCTGCATGTTGTTTATATTGTCTGTGCCAGCATTTTCTTAATTGCGTGAGTATTTATGCATAATATGTTAGTTTAGAGAAGGTTATTGTATAGTCTGTAGTTTATGCACATGCTATCACTGTGCATTCATAGTTCGTGCTGGTGCTATGCAATGGTGATTTTCTAGAACCTAATAGAAGTTTCAGAGAAGGTTCTTGGAGCTGGAGCATGCGCAGAGTAATTTACGACCCTGTGGCACCAGGGCAGTCTAGAGAGGGCCATAAATCTAGCGTGTCAGAGTAATTTGTTTCTATCTCTCTCTCCAGAGAGATGTTTATATACATATGTTTTGTTGATGTGTATATGCTGCTATGTGAATATCATTTTCATTCATGTTATATATTCTTATTGCAACTGTTCTTCCTTGTTCTTGCCGGACAGCCTGTAGTGAGTCAGAACCAAACCAAACAATTTTAAGAACTAGCAGGTGAGGGCATTCACAGCCAACCGCTCAGACGAGCTCCAGCTAGCAGTTTTTACACGGTCCCTCATTTTGCCGGATTTAGCAGCCATGCGTTTTTACATGGTCCTTCGTATCGCCGGATTCTGGCCTGGCTAAAGTAAAGATGTTCCAGTAACCAAAAGGGGAGTCGTTTCTGCACCCCAGGATGCAGACGAGTTATCCTGCAATCCTAAGCCGTATGGAGCTGCTGCATAGAGATTGGCGCAGCCCTGTGTGGTCGCCTGTTAAGCAGCTCCCATTGATCGTGCGTTAATTGTTGTTTAAGTATGTTTTTCGTCCGTGTTTTTTGCAACAGCTGAACTATAATAGTTCAGGATTATGGAGTGCTACTGATTTACGAAGGTTTTAGCCAACCTTTTTATCACTGAGGCACTTTTTAGTTATTTATGATCTGCAACACCTCCCTTCCACCCACCTCTGGACTGATCCTCAACACCCCCCTTCTCCCCACCTGGGCTGGCTTTCACCACCAACCAAGTGAAGAGAGCTGGAGAGACTACATCGGTGGAAAGCGGCAGGCCCTGATGGCATCAACGCAAGGGTGCTTAGGGTCTGTGCTGACCAACTGTGTGGAATACTCCAGTGCCGCTTAACCTTAGCCTAAGCCTGGAAAGGGTCCCTGTGCTGTGGAAAACATCCTGCCTGGTCCCAGTGCCCAAGAAGGCGCACCCCCAGTAGGCTCTGTTTCTTTTTTTATTTTATTATAATTTTTTGGTACTTTTTACCCCTTTTTCTCCACAATTTTGTGAAATCCAATTGGTAGTTAGAGTCTTGTCCCATCGCTGCAACTCTTGTACGGACTCGGGAGAGAAGAAGGTTGAGAGCCATGCTTCCTCCAAAACACGGCCCTGCCAAGCCGCACTGCTTCTTGACACACTGCTCGCTTAACCCGGATGCCAGCCGCACCAATGTGTTGGAGGAAACACATACAACTGGTGACCGAAGTCAGCGTGCATGCGCCCGGCCCGCCACAGGAGTTGCTAGAGGGTGATGGGACAAGGCCGGCCAAACCCTCCCATAACTCGGACAACGCTAGGCCAAATGTGCACTGCCTCATGGGTCTCTCGGAGGCTCTCAGTTTCTGTCCATTCCCGGCCATCAGTCTCTGGCCAAAGTTGCAGTTTCATACTGTTCTGACTTAGGTTCCCTAAGTCGTTCTAGGTCCACAGTTCCCTGTACTAGTAGCCCCTAAGTTTGTTGCTCTGCCAGGCCCTAGGTATCCTACCCAGCTAGGACCCACGTTCGCTTTGTCATCAGGTCTGCATTATCCTGCCCTGCATGGACCTCAGACCCCACCTTATTGGATATGTAGCATCCTAGCCCGCCAGGTTTAGAGCCCCCTGCCATGCTAGGCCCTAAATTAGCTGGCCCATTTGCAGGTCTGCAGTCTCCTGCCCTGCTTGGATTGTAGCCCCCTGCCTTCATTGGTATGCAGTTGCCTATCCCGCCAGGTTTAGAGCCTCCTGCCCTAGTAGGCCCCTAGTTCACTGTACTAGGCTCGCTGTCTCCAGACACAGTCAGTCCACAGCTCCCTAGCCCGCCATGCTTACAGTTACCAGATCCTATAATAGGCCCAGAGCTCTACCACTCTCCTAGCTCTCAGTCAGGTCCAGCATCGTCCTCACGGTCAGGTACAGAGTTGTTATCCCTGTCAGGTTAAGAGTTAGTTCTCCCTGCCAGGTTCAGAGTCTGTTCTCCTTGTCAGGTCCAGAGTCAGTTTCCCTGTCAGGACCAATGTTCTTGGTAGTTACAGCCCTCAGCCGTTCTTGTTTTGCTGTCTCCAGCTTTAGTCGGCCCACAGTCCACTGTTCCGCCAGGCTATAAGTTCTCTGCCCCACTAGGTCTGCAACCTTTTTCCTCAGTTGGTCAGCATGTTTTTTTTGTTTTTTTTTAACCTTTATTTAACTAGGAAAGTCAGTTAAGAACAAATTCTTAGTTTAAAGTGTGGTGTGCTACATGAATACAGTACATTGCAAGGGTACGCCATGAGGGTAATTCTATGTAAAATTGTTACAGAATTATCCTTGAAATGTTGTATTCTCCAGAAATATATTCACATTTAAGAAATGTCCCTTGGGAGTAAGGAACTTTGACATATACTGAACATATACAGTGGGGAGAACAAGTATTTGATACACTGCCGATTTTGCAGGTAGAGACGGAATCTAAATCAAAAATCCAGAAAATCACATTGTATGATTTTTAAATAATTAATTTGCATTTTATTGCATGACATAAGTATTTGATCACCTACCAACCAGTAAGAATTCCGGCTCTCACAGACCTGTTAGTTTTCTTTAAGAAGCCCTCCTGTTCTCCACTCAGTATTAACTGCACCTGTTTGAACTCGTTACCTGTATAAAAGACACCTGTCCACACACTCAATCAAACAGACTCCAACCTCTCCACAATGGCCAAGACCAGAGAGCTGTGTAAGGACATCAGGGATAAAATTGTAGACCTGCACAAGGCTGGGATGGGCTACAGGACAATAGGCAAGCAGCTTGGTGAGAAGGCAACAACTGTTGGCGCAATTATTCGAAAATGGAAGAAGTTCAAGATGACGGTCAATCTCCCTCGGTCTGGGGCACCATGCAAGATCTCACCTCGTGGGGCATCAATGATCATGAGGAAGGTGAGGGATCAGCCCAGAACTACACGGCAGGACCTGGTCAATGACCTGAAGAGAGCTGGGACCACAGTCTCAAAGAAAACCATTAGTAACACACTACGCTGTCATGGATTAAAATCCTGCAGCGCATGCAAGGTCCCCCTGCTCAAGCCAGCGCATGTCCAGGCCCGTCTGAAGTTTGCCAATGACCATCTGGATGATCCAGAGGAGGAATGGGAGAAGGTCATGTGGTCTGATGAGACAAAAATAGAGCTTTTTGGTCTAAACTCCACTCGCCGTGTTTGGAGGAAGAAGAAGGATGAGTACAACCCCAAGAACACCATCCCAACCGTGAAGCATGGAGGTGGAAACATCATTCTTTGGGGATGCTTTTCTGCAAAGGGGACAGGACGACTGCACCTTATTGAGGGGAGGATGGATGGGGCCATGTATCGCGAGATCTTGGCCAACAACCTCCTTCCCTCAGTAAGAGCATTGAAGATGGGTCGTGGCTGGGTCTTCCAGCATGACAACGACCCGAAACACACAGCCAGGGTAACTAAGGAGTGGCTCCGTAAGAAGCATCTCAAGGTCCTGGAGTGGCCTAGCCAGTCTCCAGACCTGAACCCAATAGAAAATCTTTGGAGGGAGTTGAAAGTCTGTATTGCCCAGCGACAGCCCCGAAACCTGAAGGATCTGGAGAAGGTCTGTATGGAGGAGTGGGCCAAAATCCCTGCTGCAGTGTGTGCAAACCTGGTCAAGAACTACAGGAAATGTATGATCTCTGTATGATCTTCTGTACCAAATATTAAGTTCTGCTTTTCTGATGTATCAAATACTTATGTCATGCAATAAAATACAAATTAATTACTTAAAAATCATACAATGTGATTTTCTGGATTTTTGTTTTATTTGATTCCGTCACTCACAGTTGAAGAGTACCTATGATAAAAATTACAGACTTCTACATGCTTTGTAAGTGGGAAAACCTGCAAAATCGGCAGTGTATCAAATACTTGTTCTCCCCACTGTACATTTACTGAATCTATGGATTTCACATGACTGGGCAGGGAGCCAGGCCCAGCCTATCAGAATATTTTTTTTTACACAAAAGGGATTTATTACAGACAGAAATACTCCTCAGTTTCATCAGCTGTCTGGGTAGCTGGTCTCAGACGATCCCACAGGTGAAGAAGCCGAATGTGGAGGTCCTGGGCTGGCGTGGTTACATGTGGTCTGTGGTTGTGAGGCCAGTAGGACATACTGCCAAATTCTCAAAAACGATGTTTGAGGCGGCTTATGGTAGAGAAATGAACATTAAATTCACTGGTAACAGCCCTGGTGGACATTCCTGCAGTCAGCATGTCAATTGCACACCCCCTCAAAACTTGAGAACTCTGTGGCATTGGGTTGTGTGACAAAACTGCTAATTTAAGAGTGCCTTTTTATTGTCCACAACTGGAAAGAGAGACTGTCTAACATTGCACCAACTAAACTGTCTCATAGTGGTAGAGCATACTCACCCCATGTATGTTGTGTGCTGAAGGATGTACTTGTTCTCATACGTTTTCTAATCACAAATAATTAGTTACGTTATTCTTCAATTTGCTGGTACAATTAGTAAAATGACAATAAAAGTACCAAGCCAACAATGGCTAAGCCGGGTTCAGGGTCAAGATCATGCCCCCAATCATTTGGTTATAGTATTTCTCTGAATGATACTCACGATTTATGTGTGGTTTGTCTCAGCTTGGAGCACCAATAATAAGAAGAAGAGACTTGCTTGGGCCAAGAAACACAAGCAATGGACATTAGACCAGTGGAAATCTGTCCTTTGGTCTGATGAGTCCAAATGTTAGATTTTTGGTTCTAACCTCTGTGTCTTTATGAGACGCAGAATAGTTGAACGGATGATCTCCACGTCTGGTTCCCACCTTGAAGCATGGAGGAGGAGGTGTGATAGTGTGGGGGGTGCTTTGCTGGTGACACTTGCAGTGATGTATTTAGAATTCAAGGCACACTTAACCAGCATGGCATTCTGCAGCGATACGCCATCCCATCTGGTATGTGCTTAGTGGGACTATCATTTGTTTTTCAATAGGACAATGACCCAACACACCTCCAGGCTGTGTAAAGGCTATTTGACCAAGAAGGAGAGTGATGGAGTGCTGCCTCAACCCAATTGGGATGGTTTGGGATGAGTCGGACCACAGAGTGGAGGAAAATGTGGGAACTCCTTCAAGACTGTTGGAAAAGCATTCCAGGTGAAGCTGGTTGAGAGAATTCCAAGAGTGTGCAAAGCTATCATCAAGGCAAAGGGTGGCTACTTTGAAAAATCTCAGATACACTTTTTTGGTTAATACATATGTGTTATTTCATAGTTGTGATGTCTTCACTATTATTCTACAATGTAGAAAATAGTAAAAATAAAGAAAAACCCTTGAATGAGTAGGTGTGTCCAAATATTTGACTGGTACTATATATAGGTACTTAGCATTAAGTTGCGTAGTTATTCTAAACAGACCGTGTTCAAAGAGGCAAGCTAGCCTAGCTTATTCTAAAAAGCCTCCTGGATAATGTTGGCTAGCATGTTTAACTTCCAATGAGTTAAATCTTGCTAGCTTTCCCCTCGCATTATGGCAACCTTATTCCTATTTTAAGTTCCTGAAATTGAAGGGAGTGAAGGAAACAGGGTTTGCAGCCCCCCGAGCACTTGGCTGGGGTATCACCCGGAGTAAGGGGCCTTGGCACGAGTCTGATTGACTAGACATGTTAGTTTCACAGAAAAATAACCAGAAAAGCTTTGAACCACTAGAGTAGTGTATAAAACAGTATACTCTATCTACATTTCAGCAAAATCAAAAAGGATATTTTTGAATTATTTCTAGAAAATAAACATTATTATAATACTCGAATGTGTACGTAAGTAAGCCTTGTCCTATCCAGAACTGCCCATAGGCCAGGAGTCTATTTCTTGGTTCTGTAGCTTGAGGCAGCTTGATGTACAATTACTACCCCTGGGCAGAGTAGAGTGTATAAAACAGTATACTCTATCTACATTTCAGCAAAATCAAAAAGGATATTTTTGAATTATTTCTAGAAAATAAACATTATTATAATACTCGAATGTGTACGTAAGTAAGCCTTGTCCTATCCAGAACTGCCCATAGGCCAGAAGACTATTTCTTGGTTCTGTAGCTTGAGGCAGCTTGATGTACAATTACTACCCCTGGGCAGAGTAGAGTGTATAAAACAGTATACTCTATCTACATTTCAGCAAAATCAAAAAGGATATTTTTGAATTATTTCTAGAAAATAAACATTATTATAATACTCGAATGTGTACGTAAGTAAGCCTTGTCCTATCCAGAACTGCCCATAGGCCAGGAGTCTATTTCTTGGTTCTGTAGCTTGAGGCAGCTTGATGTACAATTACTACCCCTGGGCAGGCCGCTTGTCAATCAGGACATTATTTGAATGTATGATCCTCCAAAAGTCTTGCCTGACGACTCAAACTGAAATTGGGTTGGATGTTTTTAATCAAAAATGGACTTGAGTTGAATTGGTTGGATGTAAAAGGGAGAGGGAATTAAACCTAATTGAATCAGTGGAATAGACTATTAATTGGCTACTAATTTAATTTCATAAATGTGTATTTTCATATCGAGCATTATTTGGTCCATTTGAGGTGGGCTGGTTTAATAATATATTCCAAATTCATGTACATTTTATGGAGCAACTCCTATTACTCAATTACCAATTGTGTACAAATACTTACCAAATATCCTTGGGAATTATTGAGCCACTATCAAAAACGAGTAATCCAATGTGCTTTATGGCTATGACTCTCATCTCTGGCAAGAGCATTTGCTCGGATTCAAACCTAGTGCAGAAACCCATGATATGTCAGTGCAACCTGTAGTTGTATTACTCAGGCATCTGTTGTGTTTCATTAAAATGCTATTAACGCCAGGAGGATTTCTCACACAGTCTGTGGGGTGCTCTGTCACTGGCTCACCTCTCACTGAGATGGTTGCGGTGGCTGGGCTCTAATGAATACACTGTTGTCCAGCTGTCACTCTCCACTCTGTTGTGAACGTAGGGGTGGGCATGGGGTGGTGGAATTACGTGGCTGTGGGTCAAGGAACAACAGAGGCTGTGCAGACACCAAAGATCATGCCCTAGATAAGCCCTTATGTCAGAACGTAACATAAGCTCCAAGCTTATATTACTGGTCTCTTTGAATGGTGAAGGGTTGTTTAGTAGACGTTGTAAAACATAGGCTTACAACTGAAGTAATCTATTTATAGCTGAAGGACAAAGCAGCTTGTTTTAACTTGTAGAGCAGATTTTCTTTATAGCTGGTAGTCAATCAAACTTGGTGGTAAGTATGTTTGCAAAAGTCAAGGCTCTTCACAGAAAAAGTAACCATGATGTCGTTTTCTCCATCTCTGCAAGGAAAGAGGCGGAACTCGAGCTCCCCGCCCACCGACGGATGACTGCGGCGCGGGAGAAGGGTCGTCGACCAGCGATGCGTGGGCCGGCCTTCATGTTCAACGACCGCACCACCAGCATGACCGCTGAGGAGGAGCGCTTTCTAGACGCCGCCGAGTACGGCAACATCCCTGTGGTCCGCAAGATGCTGGAGGAGTCCACCACGCTCAATGTAAACTGCGTGGACTACATGGGCCAGAACGCATTGCAGCTTGCGGTGGGCAACGAGCACCTGGAGGTGACGGAACTGCTCCTGCGGAGGGACAACCTGGCACGTGTCGGTGACGCCCTACTCCTGGCTATCTCGAAAGGCTATGTCAGGATCGTGGAAGCCATCTTGTCCCATCCATCCTTCCAAGCCAGCGAGCGACTGACACGGAGTCCATGCGAGCTGCAGGACGACGACTTCTACTCGTACGACGAGGACGGCACACGCTTCTCGCCTGACATCACCCCCATCATTCTGGCTGCGCACTGCCAAAAGTACGAGGTGGTGCACATGCTGCTGTTGAAGGGCGCGCGCATCGAGCGGCCACATGACTACTTTTGCAAGTGTGTAGAATGCACTGAGAAACAGTGCAAAGACGCTTTCAGGCACTCACGCTTGCGCATCAATGCCTACCGGGGCCTGGCTAGCCCGGCTTACCTTTCGCTGTCTAGCGAGGACCCGGTGCTCACCGCGCTGGAGCTCAGCAATGAACTGACCAAGTTGGCCAACATCGAGAAGGAGTTCAAGGTAGGACACTTATGAGCTACTGACACTCAGGGTTGCACAATTCTGGAAATGTTCCCAAATTCCTGAAATCTATTTCTAAGAACGTTCTCAAAATTGTTAGGTTTTTCAGAAAAAACTAGGAATTTGGGGAAGTTTTACAGAATTGTGCAAACCTTCTTCTCAGAAGCTGAATGCTTGATGTCTGTTGTTTTTTCTGCATTTATTTTGATGGTGTAACCATGTTTGATCGGTTTCTTGGCATAGTACTAACAAGATTGATGATTGGTATCTGGCAAATTCTTGTACAATAGCAATGTGTTGATGCTGCTTAACTACTTTAATTTCTGCCTCATGTTTTCATTTAACACCGATGTTGTCATGTAATGACTCTTCAACCTGTGTGTGTGTATATGTGTGATGCTGCTGTCGCCACCAGGATAAAAAGAGCCATAAAAAAGAGACCATGCAGCACAATTGCTTCTCCCTGGTAAATATATTTAATTATATCAATTCACTGACATAGATTTTTTTTTTTTAAGCATAGCATCACACTGGCTAATTACTTGATGTTACTTCAAGGGTAAACTGTCTTTTAGCATTTCCGGCTGACTGTCAGCTTGTGCATTGAGTTGTTATTTAGTCAGCCTGCAGATAAACATTGTGAAAGAGACTTGAATTACAAGAGCAGTTAATGGGAGAGAGGGGAAACTGTGTTGTTTCAAAAAACAAACATGTCCTCTCCTTTTAGAACCTGCTTTTTTAAATTATTTGTCTCACATTATGGTAACCAATTTTCAACATTGACAAACCTTGTATAAAATATGTTGAATTTGCACCTTTGAAACAATGTCAGATATTCAAAGTAATGTCCGCTATAAAAAAAAAACTATAGGCTAGGCAGCACCTCCTACTGGAAGGTTGATCTATTTATAGATACTCTTTGGTATCCTATCCAGGGTTTTAACCAAGACCAGTCCTGTTTAGCTTTGATATTTGTCTCCAACTGTTACCAATGTGCTATCGTGAAGATGATTGTTGAGAAATCTCCATTTAGTAGATTCACTGTTGCTAACAAAGTCATTCCAAAGGGTAGTTTTTACAGAGCAAATGAAATGTAACCATACTGTAGCAATCATACAGTATATTGTCAATGATGCTATTTAGGCTTGTATAGCATTTGGGAAGTCATCAACAACTATTGTTTAAATTCAACCCAGGATTCAACTAAAAAATAGACAATACATATAGGCCTAGGTTTTCACACGTTACATAGCTCTCAATATCGGGCCTCATACAGGGCTTGTTATGTTTTGTCCTGATACCTGTTATCTTCAATCTGTTCTTGGAATTGTCCTTTTGCCTCCCTCTGTGAGAGATGCAGTGAGATAATTTAGGTATATCGCCACTAGTGTTCTTTGAATGAAATGCAGTAAATGGTTCACTGCTTCTTACCTCATGGTGCAATGCTTCACTTTACAGTTGGATCACAATGTTCAGTTATGAGTAACTGGAAATGTAGGGATTGGACTTGCCTAAAACTGTATTCAAATTGTCTCCCATTCTATTCTATGTCTTTGGACCGTTGGATTATAACCATCGATCACAATTAGAAGGAATAAAGCACTAGACATGAACAAAGTGGCAGATGCACTCTGAACAAAGGAAATGGAAATTAAATGGATTTAAATCCAGAATAAATGTTCTCAGCAAACAATCACATTTAAAAGCACATTGGACTGTTCTCCATGCTCCTATCCGGCAGGCAGTACCGGTGCATTAAGGCTTAGACCAACAGCCTCTTTAACAGCTACTTTACCCTGGCCAAAAGACTGATAATGGCTAACAACTACTGCTCCCCCTCAAACCTACGCTACTACTAAAATGTTTTTTTTTACTTTTTTATTATTGAATATTTAAACATACAATCTACAATCCGCCCAGCAACTCCACTCCCACTTGTCTCCAATTCCACATCCCAACCCTCAGCCCATCCCACATTTCTCTGCTGGCCATCCTCTTCAAATTTCTACGCACCATATATCTTTCAACTGTGCTGTGATGTTTAACATACAATTTGAATCTATCTTATCGAATCGAATCCACAGATTGCGAGTTGAAGATAAATACTTTTACTAAGAGTATTAGTAATTGACTGACCCGGTCTCTCCAGATCTCCCAACAGTGCTATTTGTAGGGTACATTTTTGATGAATGTTATGTGTTTTCAGCCATTCCTGAACCTGAGACCAGAAACAGGCTACCTGAGGGCAATACCAAAACAAATGGTCTATTGATTCTGTATCCTCTCTGCAGAGCCTTGATGATTGTATGTGCCAAATATATATATTTTGCAATCTGTATGGCACAGCTGTCAACATCCTGCCACCTGCCTTCTCCATTTTTGGGGTAATGCTGTAATCAATTGGTTGTAATCTTGTATTGAGCAGACCTTCCCATACAATTCTGATAACTCCATGAAATACATAACTCTACCATTCCAATTGACATGCACATTTCTGTTTGAAAAAGCTAGCCTTTGCTTTTCTAACTGACTGTGTATATTGGTTCCTGACTTCCCTGAAAAGTTGCAAATCGCGGGGGCTATTCGATGCTAATGCAGTACACCATAGGATATTTTTGTGCTGGTCAAGGACAGTCAAGTCTGGAGTTAACCAAGGGCTATATCTGTTCTTAGTTCTACATTTTTTGAATGGGGCATGCTTGTTTAAGATGGTGAGGAAAGCACCTTTAAAGAACAACGAGGCAACCTCTACTGACAGGATGAGGTCAATGTCCTTCCAGGATACCCGGGCCAGATCGATTAGAGAGGCCTGCTCACTTAAGTATTTATTTGTGGAAAGGTGGATTTTTAGTAGAAGCTCAAACTGTTCGGGCACAGACCTGGATAGTATGACAGAACTCTGCAGGCTATCTCTACAGTTGACTGCAACTCTGCCTCCTTTGGCAGTTCTATCTTGACGGGAAATGTAGTTGGGGATGGAAATGTCCAAATGTTTGGTGGCCTTCCTAAGCCAGGATTCGGACATGGCAAGGACATCAGGGTTGGTGGAGTGTACTAAAGCAGTGAATAAATCAAACCAAGGCTTTTACGGTTACAGAAGTCAACAAATGAGAGCGCCTGGGGAATAAGTGTAGTACTGGGGGCTACAGGGCCTGGGTTTACCTCTACATCACCAGAGGAACAGAGGAGGAGTAGGATAAGGGACGGCTAAAGGTTTTAAGAACTGGACGTCTAGTGCGTTGGGTACAGAGAATAAAAGGAGCAGATTTCTGGGCGCGGTAGAATAGATTGAGGGCATAATGTACAGACAAGGATATGGTAGGATGTGAATTCAGTGGAGGTAAACCTAGGCGTTGGGTAACGATAAGAGAGGTTGCATCTCTGGAGGCACCAGTTAAGCCAGGTGACGTCTCTGCATGTGTGGGGGGTGGGACAAAGGAGCTATCTGAGGCATGTTGAGCAGGACTGGGGGCTCCACAGTGAAATAGAACAATAGACAAGACATACAGTGGGTGAAATAAGTATTGAACACGTCACAATTTTTCTCAGTAAATATATTTCCAAAGGTGCTATTGACATGAAAGTTTCACCAGATGTTGGTAACATCCCAAGTAATCAATCCATACATACAAAGAAACCAAATCAAATAAGTTCAGAAATTAAGTTGTGTAATAATGTGAAATGACACAGGGAAAAAGTATTGAACACATGAAGAAAGGGAGGTTCAAAAAGGCATGGAAAGCCAAGACAACAGCTGAAAACTATCAGTAATTAAAAAGCAATCCAGCCCCCTGCCAGTGCAAATTAATATCAGCTGGTTCAGTCCCAACTGATGGCCTACAAAAAGGTCTCATTGCCAAGGTGTCACACAAGACACATCTCATGATGGGTAAAAGCAAAGAACTGTCTCAAGACATTCGCAACCTAATTGTTGCAAAACATAATGATGGCATTGGTTATAGGCGCATTTCTAAGCTTCTGAATGTTCCAGTGAGCACTGTTGGGGCCATAATACGGAAGTGGAAAGACAATCATTTCACCATAAATTTGCCTCGACCAGGTGCTCCTCGCAAGATTTCTGACAGAGGAGTGAAATGAATAATCAGAAGAGTTGTCCAAGAGCCAAGGACCACTTGTGGAGAGCTTCAAAAAGACCTGCAATTAGCAGGTACTGTTGTCTCAAAGAAAACATTAAGTAATGCACTCCACCGCCATGGCCTGTATGCACGCTCACCACGCAAGACTCCATTGCTGAAAAAAACCATGTTGAAGCTCGTTTAAAGTTTGCTGCACAACATTTGGAAAAGCCAGTGAAATACCGGGAGAATATAGTGTGGTCAGATGAGAGCAAAATTTAACTGTTTGGATGTCATAATACACACCATGTTTGGAGGAGAAATGGCACTGCAGTTTGGAGGTGGGAACATCATGGTGCGGGGCTGCTTTTCAGCAAATGGTACTGGCAAACTTCACATAATTGAAGGAAGGATGAATGGGCAAATTTACGAGGAGCACCTGGTCGAGGCAAATTTATGGTAAATGATTGTCTTTCCACTTCCGTATTATGGCCCCAACAGTGCTCACTGGAACATTCAGATGCGCCTATAACCAATGCCATCATTATGTTTTGCAACAATTAGGTTGCGAATGTCTTGAGACAGCTCTTTGCTTTTACCCATCATGAGATGTGTCTTGTGTGACACCTTGGCAATGAGACCTATTTGTAGGCCATCAGTTGGGACTGAACCAGCTGATATTAATTTGCACTGACAGGGGGCTGGATTGCTTTTTAATTACTGATAGTTTTCAGCTGTTGTCTTGGCTTTCCATGCC
This sequence comes from Thymallus thymallus, assembly GCA_023634145.1. Taxonomy (NCBI): domain Eukaryota; kingdom Metazoa; phylum Chordata; class Actinopteri; order Salmoniformes; family Salmonidae; genus Thymallus; species Thymallus thymallus. Next base: position 11,363,977 of record CM042384.1, on the reverse strand, counting down.
TTTTTGAACCTCCCTTTCTTCATGTGTTCAATACTTTTTCCCTGTGTCATTTCACATTATTACACATAACTTAATTTGTATGGATTACTTGGGTTGTTACCAACATCTGGTGAAACTTTCATGTCAATAGCACCTTTGGAAATATATTTACTGAGAAAAATGGTGACGTGTTCAATACTTATTTCACCCGCTGTATTGACATAAGAGAGAGGCATAAGAGACGGAGAGACGGATCCTGGCCAAACTGCTGGCCATCATGGACAACGTCACCCACCCTCTGCACGCTATGGTTATGACGCAGAGGAGCTCTTTCAGTCACAGACTGATCCCACCACGGTGTGCCAGAGAGCGCTACAGGAGGTCCTTCCTGCCGGCGGCTATGAGACTATATAATGCCTCACCGGGGTGCCGTGCCGTCGGCAACATAGATCTGGAACTGTTGGGGTGCTAGGACCTAGTTTAACAATTATGCATCCATCCGTGAGTAACTCTGTTCCGTCAGCACTCATCCACTCAGGACCTACTTATTCATACAGGTCTGTATATACATACCCATGTACAGTTGTTATATTATATCACATGCAATATTGTAAGTAATTATTGGACCTAGGCATTCACTCAGGAATGCATATTAGTATCCTGCCAGTTGCACCTTTTCTCATTGCTTTTAGTATATCAAATGTGCAATAAGTGCAGTTGTCTGTAATTAAACCCTGCGCACTAAGGACTGTATTTTAAGGGAATTACTATTATTACCCCAATGATATCATACACACATTTAGCTATTAAAGTATCTCTTCCTGTCATTTACCTGTACAGTTTGTGTAAACATGCAAGTATTCACTTATCTGTAAATATAACTGTATACCTAACTGTACAGCTAATTTAACCATGCAAAATTTTCACTTACCTGTTCATTTACCCAGTCTGTCTATTAAGTAAACTATTATTACCCTCGCTCATATCATACGCATTAGCTACTGAAGTATTTCTCTGCCATCAACCTGTATAGTATAGTTAACCATCCAACATCCACCAATGTATAGTGTACATATTCAGCCAACCACTCATACTATGCAATGTCCTTTTATAGCTTTTTTTTGCACTCCAGATATCCTGTATTTCTATACTTTTTCATACTGCCGCTCTATGTATCATGTACCGTGTATCTGTCTTTTGTGTACTTTCGTTGTGGCATTTTGCACCTGCCCTGTGTTTTTGTTGTAGCTGCTTGATAATGAAATTTCCCCCCCGGGGGATCAATAAAGTACCTATCTATCTATCTATCTATCTAAAACAATCACAGGAGTTTATCAAGAGAGCTAAGACAATAACGGGTAATGGTGATGAATGGACAAAGAGGGTCAGTTAGAGAAAATGTTGTGCTACACACAGGACCTGAGTTCGGAGCTGAGGCTTAACAGATAAATAGAATGAGGTACCGTGTAAGGGAACAGTCCAGCAGGCATCAGCTGTGTAGCCGAGTGATCATAAGGTCCGATGAGCAGCAAAGAGGTGAGCCAGGCAGCAGTTCAGTGGCCGCTACTGCACTAGGCGAGTGGGAGGCACGGCGTTCAGAATGCTAGCGGGCCGGGGCTAGCAGATGGGTCTTGTCGACAATAGAAGGTCCAGGCCGGTTGACAAAGAGGTACTGTAGCCCGGGAACTAGCTAGTACACGTTGGCTAGCCAGGAGATGGGCCTAGCTCGAGGCTAGCTCAAGGCTAACTGGTGCATGCTTCGGGACAGTAGTGTTAGCCAAACAACAGCCACTCGGTTGCAGCTAGCTAGCTGTGATGATCCAGTGTGATGGTCCTGTGATTTCGGCAGAAATCCGATGATGTGGTAGAGAAAGAAATCCAATATGCACTGGGTTGGTAGTGCGCTGTGCAGACTGACCGATGTTGTCCGAACTAAAGCTGGCTGGTGCAGGTAGAGCAGTGGTGGAGCCCACTAGCAGTGGCTAGAAATGGCTAATAGCTAGTTAGCAGGCTAGCTTCTGTCGGAGGTTCAGTTAAATGGGAAAGAAATAAAGAAATAATAGATCCGTTCCACGTTGGGTGAGGCGGGTTGCAGGAAAAGTATATGAGAATAACAAATATATACGGAAAAACAGAAAAGAACAGACTATTTACATGGGACGCGGGACAGGACAAAAAAATAACACATCCGCCATCTTGGAGACACCAATCTGTATATACAAAGTTTCTGCCATCAATGCCATCATTGACAATATTATTGTTTATTATTATTATTATTATCATTAATATTTGTATTATTTATCCTACTGCAAGTGACTTTCTCTTAATCCATGCATCTTTAGCTGTGTTCTTAGAGAGAGGTTGAAACAACAATGTGATTGATTTTATTTCACTCCAATCTACATTTGTTTATCATTTTTTTTCTTCAAATGTAATATTATTTCCATTTTAATAAGTAATGTAATTTGCTAAACTCAAGTTAAAGTGATGTCTCTGGAGTATCGGTTATAAACCACGTCTAAGCCAACATGACACCAATCTCGATGAAAATTGGAGGTACACAACACACTACCCGCCTCTCGTTGTGAGCTGTCCGGCAGTTATCGAGAACCGCATTCCAGATTTTTTAGTGCTTGTGTTTACCTAGCTCAAATTCTAAACATCAGATTAAAACGAGACTATAGCGTCCATAAAGTGACCATTAGACTTTAAAAACATTGAGGCAGTTTGTAGGTGGAACAGTTTTCATTAAATGTATAATTTATCGCTCTCACGTGCTCATTTCTGTCCATTAAGAACCAACAATGTGCTATCTTTTTTGTAGCATTTCTGACTATGCTAACATAATGTTTTGCCGAAACTCGAGTACTAACACCGGATTGGTTGCTCGGCAACAACACAGGTGCTTGCACCATACTACCACTGCCGGTCATAAGAAGTGTATGCTATACTGTGGTATTCAAGCTGAGGTTAATCAATAAATGCAAACAAATATTTTGATTAGCTAGGTAGCTAACGTTACATAGCTAATGTTAGCTTGCTTGTACAAAGTCCAGCAGCTAGTCTCTGTAGCTAGCTAATGAACATTCTTGTTTCGATTCTAGCTAATGTAATGTTATACCAGTCAGATGGGAGCTAACGTTGGTGAGGTAGCTAACCAAAAAGCGAGGAAAGCTAGCTAAATAGCTAGCTAAATTCTGCCAAGTAAGGTTTTTTACATACTGCTGAAGTCCTGTGAGAACTGCTGATCTAGACACTTGCGTGTAATTGGAGCACAAAAACATATGCACAAGTAAACTAGTGAATGTCCTTGGCTGCTATGATAGCCAATTAACTTTATTTAGTAAAGTAACCTTAGCCAACGTAAGATTGTAACATTAGCTAATGTGTATGGCCAGTTCATGCACCACAATAGATTATACTTTTTTACACAAAACATAACTAGCTAGTTATGTTAAGTTTAAAACCACCAAACTTTGAGAAACTGCCACTCTACTCACTTTATTTATTTTTATTTTTTATTTCACCTTTATTTAACCAGGTAGGTCAGTTGAGAACAAGTTCTCATTTGCAACTGCGACCTGGCCAAGACAAAGCAAAGCAGTGCGACAAATAACAACAGAGTTACACATTAAACAAACAGTCAAAAAACACAATAGAAAATCTATAAACAGAGTGCAAAATGTAGTGCAAAAATGCAGTAAGGTTGGGAGGTAGGACAATAAATAGACTATAGAGTAGAAATAAATTACAGAATTATCATCATTAACACAGGAATGAAGGATGTGCAAATTATGATGTGCAAATAGAGATACTGGAGTGCAAGATTAGTGAAAAATAAACAAAAATAAATATGGGGATGAGGTAGTAGTGTGGGCTATTTACAGAAGGGCTATATACAGGTGCAGCGATCGATAAGCAGCTTTGACAGCTGATGCTTAAAGGTATTGAGGGAGATAGGAACCTCTAGCTTCAATGATTTTTGCAATTCGTTCCAGTCATTGGCAGCAGCGAACTGGAAGGAATGGCGGCCAAAGGAGGTGTTGGCTTTGGGGGTGACCAGTGAGATATACCTGCTGGAGCGCATGCTACGGGTGGGTGTTGCTATGGTGACCAGTGAGCTGAGATAGGGCGGGGATTTACCTAATAAAGACTTATAGATGACCTGGAGCCAGTGGGTTTGGCTCATTGGTATTTTGGTGTGCTATTAGGATCCCCATTAGCTGTTGCAAAAGCAGCAGCTACTCTTCCTGGGGTCCACACAAAACCTGAAAAACTACATAATACAGAACATTATTAGACAAGAACAGCTCAAGGACAGAACTACATCAAGCATTGTACAGACCAAGCTAAGTACAGTAAGATGAGGTAGCCAGATTTCAGACAGGACAAATACTGCAGTTATCTACACTACATTATTCATCCTAATCAGCAGCAACATTTTAAATAATATAGGACAAATACTGGAAACAATAGAACACTATGAACAATCTGGGAAACCAGGCCTGGTATTCATAGCTGACTTTGAAAAGGCTTCTGATAAAGTACAACTGGAATTTAAATATAAATGCCTGGAATATTTCAATTTTGGAGAATCTCTTATACAATGGGTTAAAGTTATGTATAGTAACCCTAGGTGTAAAATAGTAAATAATGGATACTTCTCAGAAAGTACTAAACTGTCAAGAGGAGTAAAATAAGGCATATCTATTTATTATTGCCATTGAAATGTTTGCTATTCAAATCAGATCCACAATAATATCAAGAAAAACTTAAAAACAAAGGTGTCATTGTACACTGATGATTAATGTTTTCTTTTAAATACACAATTTGGGTCCCTCCACAGCCTCATAGAGGATCTAGATACTTTTTCTACTAACCTCTCTGGATTACAACCAAATGATTAGTGTACTATATTACGTATTGGATCACAAGTGTGTGTAGTTTAACAATAAAATGGTCTGACAGTGATGTGGATATACTCAGTATTCATATCCCGAATGAAAGAAATTCTCACTACAATCAATTTTAATTGAAAGTTAGCAAAATTAGATAAGATCTTGCTACCATGGAAAGGAAAATACCTGTCTATTTGTGGAAAAATCACCCTGATTAACTCTTTAGTCATATGCTAGTTTACCTATTTGCTTATGGCTATTTGCTTAAGCTCAAATATACTAATTGATTAAACATTTTTATTATTATTTTAGGAAAAAAAAAAAAAAAAAAAAGGTATAATCTTTGTAAATATAATATATAGGACTGGTGGAGTTATGCATCTAACAAAAATATATGGAAATGTCTGCTCTACCCAAAATGACAACCAACTAATTGCAGCATTACCGCAAAAATCGAAGAGGCAAGTGGAAGGGGAACAAGTAAGGAACTTGTCTGTCGGCCCTGCATTAAAGACCAAAATTGGGTAAAGAAAATTGTGATAAATAAAAAAGTATACCAAATCTCTTCCTAAATAGTTAGGAAGAGATTTTCGATGTACCGATTCCGTGGCACATGGTTTATGAACTGATGCACAAAATGACGGCAGATTCAAAACTACAAATTCTTGCAACTAAAAGAATGTTATACAGTATATACTGTATGGGGGATACAACCATCCCAGCTCTGCAGATTTTGCTGCAAAGAGACAGAGTCATTAGATAATTTGTTTTGGTGCTGCCCATATGTATCTTGTTTTTGGTCACAGGTTCAGGAATGGCTGAATAATTGCAACATTTACCTGGAGCTAACTTTGCAAATAGCACTAATGGGTGATTTGAAAAGTCATAGTCAATCAATCAATAATATAATAATACTTTTAGCAAAAACTGTTTATCTTTAATTTACAGTCTGTAGAAACTTTGAGAATAGAAAGGTTCAGAACTTTTGTGTAACATCACAGCACAGTTAAAGTGGAGTGGAGCTAAAAGGTGGGACTAAAAACAATAAGAAAACAAATGTAAAATATAGTTAGTCCGTAAAATGTATATACAGTACCAGTCAAAAGTTTGGACACACCTACTCATTAAAGGGGTTTTCTTTATTTTTACTGTAGTGTGTGAAGAATCCAATACTTTACCTTGTATATGGTACAAATCACATTATTGTGGAAGCACCTCCGCTAAGAGTATGAATTAGGCTGTTTGAGAAGGTTTGAAATCCTAAGCAACCTGCCTACACATAGTTTGAAGTACAATACCAACATAGCTACTGTAGTAGGTCAAAGCTGTGTGCTGGAAAGCCTTTTTTTTGGGCTTCAGACCAATGCCTATTCTCACTTAAAATTTAGTTTTGAGCTTTTATAGTTAAAGGGATAGTCTACTACTTGTTAAGGTGTTATAAGGACAGTTCAAAGTGAGCTGTGCCAAAGCCATTAAAAACTCATGTTTAATCATAAGACTACATGCATTTGAAATGCACATGCAAATGTATTACGTTGTCAGCACTTATTTTATAAGTAATATTATTATTTTATTTATTTTGTATAGCTTTGCAACAAGTAGAGGGATCCAAGCTCGGGATGGTTGATCAGAAGTTAAATTAACAGCTTAAATATGATACCAAGTAATACTGTGCTGAATACAGCCAATCTGGTCACCTGGCAAGCACAGTAATTATACTGTATAAAAACACAGAGCTGTCATTTAGCATAGGACTAGAATCAGTGGACCCACAAGTTTATTTAAATTAGGCTTATTTGCGGCAATAAACGGAAATAAAATTGCGGATGCGCTCAGATAACAATTACATTACCTGACCCATAGCTGTAGGAAGTAGGGGTGCTGAGGGGGCTGTAGCACCACTTGATAAATTCAATTTAAAAAATGATTGTATAAATAAAAAGAAAACATTTGAATAATCCACAACATTTGTTACTCCTCTATGAGCAGAGAAAGGTACTTGTCAGCAGAGATGAGAAAAATACTCCTCAGCACCTCCCCAGAACGTCTTCCCGCGGCCATGACCTGACCTCCCCCTTGTATTAAGATGCACAGTATTAAGATGTAAATGTATTTCACGTTTTCCTACTGAGTAATAATAACATTTTATGAAATGTGCATATATAACACTGCTGTTGTCAGTTCAGCTATTGCCGAGATCATTACACACAGATATTCCCATTGTGTCACTATTACCGTAGGCCTATGGCTCTTTTTGTCCAGCCAAGTAGTACTGTTACTCAGAAATACTAAAAGGGTTTTCTGAGAAAAGGAGATGTTTTCTCACTGATATAGCTTCTATAACCAAAAAAAATACCACTGTGTTTATATTATGATTGTGTCACATATTACCTTTTAAAATTTTGATTTACACCCGACGAGCTTGCCTTTCCCTGTCTACAGCAGCTGACTTGGCGCTAACCTGTTTTCTCTCCCTCCGTCCAGAATGACTATCGCAAACTGTCTATGCAGTGTAAGGACTTTGTAGTGGGAGTGCTGGACCTCTGTCGGGACACAGAGGAAGTGGAAGCCATTTTGAATGGAGATGTTACCGCCGAGAAGAAGGCGGGGCAGGGCCTTCGCTCTCTCCTGAGCAGGGTCAAACTGGCCATCAAGTACGAGGTGAAAAAGGTAGGTAGCTAACAGTTTCCTTTATCTATCCTAAGGCCTTGCAAGTAGTTGACTACTCTCTCTAATCTCTCTATCTTGCAAGTTATTTCTAGAATATACAGTAGTTCAGTCAAAACAATTCCCAAGACACACCACGTTACATCCAAGGGACTCCATTGTTACTTGCCTGTGTACCAGACCTGCATCCCTGGCCCTTCTGTCCCTTCTACATCTCTCCACCGGCCCTGCCTACAATATTCACCTGCCAAACTTTCACCCAAGCAAGAAAACAATCACACCTTCCAACTCTCATATGCAGCATCCATCTATTTTTCATCAACATTTTGGCTCTAAACTTTTTGCAACAGTCAGCCATTTTCATTGCTTCGATGCTGGGTGTTTTTGTTTTTTGCCAGAACTACAATATGTGATACTAGAAATCCCTGTGCTGTCCCACAAGGTTCAACGGTCAACTAATAACTAAACTTAACCTTCCTGTTCAGAGTGCCTAGAAGTGACACAGCATAATTCCAGCTAAACCACAGTCAATATATTGAATGTACATGCACAGTGAGCTCCAAAAGTATTGGGATATTTGAAATGATACAATGACTATGAGTGCAGACTGTCAGCTTCAATTTGAGGGTATTTTCATATATATATTGGGTGAATTGTTTAGAAATTACAGAATTGTTTGGATATATTACCCCCATGTTAGGGGACCAAAAGTATTGGGACAAATTCACTTATACTGTGTATTAAAGTAGTAAAAAGTTAAGTATTTGGTCCCATATTCATAGGATACAATGACAACATCAAGCTTGTGACTACAAATTTGTTGGATGCATTTGCTGTTTGTTTTGGTTGTTTCAGATTGTTTTGTGCCCAATAGAAATGAATGGTAAATAATTTTGGCATTTTGCTCCTGCCCTGTGTTTTTCATAGCTGCTAGACAAAGTAATTTCCCCTTGGGGATCAATAAACCATCCATCCATCCATCCATCCATCCATCCATCCATCCATCCATCCATCCATCCATCCATCCATCCATCCATCCATCCATCCATCCATCCATCCATCCATCCATCCATCCATCCATCCATCCATCCATCCATCCATCCATCCATCCATCCATCCATACACAGAATGTGGATGCTACCATGATTACGGATAATCGTGAATGAAACGTGAATAATTATGAATAGGAAAGTTACAGAGGCATAAATATCATACCCCCCCCCCCAAAAAAAAATCTCCACTGTTATTGTAATGGTGAGAGGTTAGCATGTCTTCGGGGTATGATATTTGTGCATCTGTAACTTTAATTCAGGACTATCCGTAATCATGGTAGCATCCACAGCAATGTAGAAGTGTTTCGAAAAAAAAAATATATTCTGATTTACAATAATAGTGACTCCAAAATGACACAATACATACAGTACCATTCATTTCTATTGGCCAGAAAATATTCCGAAACACAACCAAAACAAACAGCAAATGCATCCAACAAGATTGTAGAGTCACAAGCTTGATGGAATCAATGCGTGCTAGGAATATGAGGCCAAATACTACAATTTTGACTACTTTAATACATATATAAATGAATTTGTCCCAATACTTTTGGTCCCCTAAAATGGGGGGACTATGTACACAAAGTGGTGTCATTTATTCACCTGATATGGATGAAAATACCCTCAAATTAAAGCTGACATTCTGCACTTCTGTACCCATAGTCATTATTTCAAATCCAAAGTGATGGAGTACAGAGCCAAAACAGCATAAAAATGTGTCACTGTCCCAATCCTTTTGGAGCTCAATGTATATGAAAAAAGATGCAATGATTATAGTTATTAGTAAATCCAGTGTATGACAGCACCGATTATCCAAAAGACAAAATACTAATGAAGTAATGAATAACTAATGAAAAACACAATTGAAAGCAAAATGACCCTGAGTTTGAGGCCGGCCAGGCCAGTCACATGTATGTTATACACCAGTCAGGCAGCCAGTCAGACTTTTAATTCAGAGGCAGGCAGCTAACTTCTTAGTGCAGTTTAATCACCGGACTGGGTGAGTCTTTCCTACTCAAGGTCGTCCGGTGATGTGATGTTAATCAAGCTTACAGGGTATGGATAAAGTGCAGTACTCCCTGCATAAAGGGGCCATCATACGCTGCAATTTAAAAGATTTGATTTTGACAATATAATTAATACCTCACTAAGGCCTTCTTTTTCCTATAATGTGTGAGGTTCATTGAGGTGTTTGCATGATGGAATTTAAACCAACATTAAGTTGATTGATTAATTGGCAGCCGCGGCCACAAAAGGTTAAGGATGTTGAATCCTTCCCACTGGGCAAGCCACGTCATTTCAAAGTGGAGAATTTGGTAATATTTGGTAGATACATTGATCAGTGAGATTCCAACCTATTTTCACCCACTCAAAAAGACAAAAGTTTGTTAAAACCCCAATGTGTTATCGCTATGCTTTCAACCAAATGTCCTGGATTACAGTTAGTTGAGATTACATTAAAGTACATGGTGCGCAGATTACTCTCTTGAAATAAACATTAAGAAAACAAAAGAGAAAATTGCACTACCCCGTACGAAGATCAATGGGCTTCAGAAAGTATTCAGACCCCTTGACTTTTTCCACAGTTTGTTAAGTTACAGCCTTATTCTAAAATTAAAAATCCTTTTGCAATCTACAAACAATACCCCATAATGATTTTTAGAAATATTTGTAAATATATAAATAATAAAAAACACCTTATTATGTAAATACCTTATTTACATAAGTATTCAGACCCGTTGCTATGAGACTCGAAATTGAGCTCAGGTGTATCCTCTTACCATTGATCATCCTTGAGATGTTTCAACAACTTGATTGGAGTCCACCTGTGGTAAATTCAATTGATAGGACATGATTTGGAAAGGCACACACCTGTCTATATAAGGTCCCACAGATGACAGTGCAGATGAAAGTGCCTTAAATAATTCATTTGATTTAGTCCTATTCTTTAACTTAGGTTGAGATGGAAACGGTAATCCAACATGTTAATTATTAACTTGAAAACATTTGAAATCAACCAAAGCTTGAAACCCTAGGCCTATACAGTATGTATTGTTAATTTTTTAATTGAAATAATAGCTGTTGATTATTTTGCAAATGCTATATATCATTAATGATATGACTTAGAAAGTATGGTTACATTTCATTTGCTCTATTAAACCTACCCGTTGGAGTGACTTCAATAGCTACAGTGAATGTATTTAGTTAAGAGATCTCTCAATAATAATTCTCAGTGGTGTAAAGTACTTAAGTAAAAATACTTTAAAGTACAACTTAACTAGTTTTTTGGGGGTATCTGTACTTTACTATTTATATTTGTGACAACTTTTACTTTTACTTCACTACATTCCTAAAGACAATATTGTACTTTTTACTCCATACATTTTCCCTGACAACCCAAAGTACTAGTTACATTTTGAATACTTACTAGAACAGGAAAATTGTGAAATTCACGCTCTTATCAAAAGACCATGTGGTCATCCCTACTGCCTATGTTCTGGCGGACTTACTAAACACAAATGCATCTTTTGTAAATAATGTCTGTGTTGGAGTTTGCCCCTGGCTATCGGGAAATTTAAAAAACAAGAAAATGGTGCCATCTGCTTTGCTTAATATATGGAATTTGAAATTATGTTTACTTTTACTTTTGATACTTAAGTATATTTTAGCAATTACATTTACTTTTGATACTTAAGTATATTTAAAACCAAATACTTTTACTCAAGTATAATTTTACTGGGTGACTTTCACTTTTACTTTAGTAATTTTCTATTAAGGTATCTATACTTTTACTCAAGTATGACAACTCGGTACCTTTTCCACCACTGATCATTCTCATGGTAGTCGTCAGTGACAAATATCAAATCTAAGCAGGGCTTGGTTAAAACCCTGGATAGCTGTTGATAGATCATCTCTCCAGTAGGAGGTGCTGCCCAGACAATTGTATTTTTTCTTCTGATAGTGGATATAACATTGAAGATGTGACGTTGTTTCAAAGGTAAAAATTCAACATGTCTGTCTATGTTTAAAATTGGTTACCATGATGACATAATCCTGTGGTTGAAATTTCACCCTCAAAACAACATTTAAGTTGATTACTTTTTTCAAATCCAATGTATTTTCCATGTAGATTCCATGTCAACAATATGCTGACATATTATGTTGATACAACATTGATTCTACCAGTTTGTGCCCAGTGGGTTGACACCAGGTGATGGGACTCAAAGGAGGCCATAATCTGATTTGGCCCTGTACTTTAAATCAAACCGTGAGACAGTTATTATAAGAAAATGAAAATAAAAGAATATTAAAACATTAATACGGTTGAGTGTTTTTTTGTTTTTATTGTTTTGTAACCTTTATTAAACCAGGGAAATCACATTGAGATTGACATTTATTTTTTAAGTGAGCCTAGGGCCATATGTATCAAGTTTCTCAGAGTAGGAGTGCTGATCTAGGATCAGGGCCCTCTGCCCATGTAATCTTATTAATTGTGATCTAAAAGTCAAAACTGATCCTGAATCAGCACTCCTACTCTGAGAAACTTGATACATACGGCCCCTGGCCAAGAAAGTACAATTTATTAAGCAACTGGGTGGAATTCCTATGTGTTGCCTAACACACAATTAGAATGATAAGGGGGCATTTGAGGTAGTGCCAAATCCCATAAGACCCAAAGCAGTGTAGCGCATTTACAGTGTGATCTCAGCCTTTCTGCCACTATTGTCAATGGATCCAGCCTGAGGGACAGCTTTGCTATTTGGCAAACCCCTACAGGACGTTTTCCTCATCTGCAGTAGATGCGAACTGGAGCTGGTGCTCTTCACCCTCTGACGGGTAACATATGGAGGTGAACCCTGATTGTTAGTGCCACATTTTCCCGCAGGACCATTGAGTCACCTGGACCCAACTCCCCAGGCGGTGACCTAAGCTGTAGCATTACTGAACACATACAAATATATTTTATCCAGCAAAATATTTAATCCAGATGGTTTATTACTTATCTCTGCTCATAATGCTAAAGCAGATCTTTACAATTTTCTTTGTGGCCTGGCAAGTTGGGATTGTGCATTATTTAACCTACACTGTAGACTTTTCTTGAATCAGATATAGTCTAGGGTTGAGAGCACACCACCCCCTCAACAAGACAATGGCTTTACACTTAATTCCCAGTGCAGAACGAAACTGTCAGATCCACAATCAATACTGATGGATGATCCAGAGTATCAAAATGGAGAGTACCATACAGTTGGGTCATATTTATAAGTTCATACCGTAGAAAAACGTTTTGTAACAGAAAACAACAATTTTTTTGTCCAAGTAGTCCCTCCCTGTTTCAGTCAATTTTCATCTGTTTTGTGCCTAATAAATATGACCCTCAACTTCCATTCCATTACTACATTATTGATGTAAATCCAATCAGCACCTTAGTTAGTTATATTAACTCTAGAATAGGGTAAGTTTACATTTTACATTTAATAAATTCTATGCTGAAAAGGAGAATCAAATGTAGTAGCCTGAATGGGCAGTTCTTTACTAAAGCCACTAATGGTATTATTACTCATTGCCAATATAAATAATAGATTAAAGGGGTAGTTCACCCAAATAACTAATTAACCTCCTTTTCTTGTATAACTAAAAAGATAACTGGATCCTGAGAGTTAGTGACACAAAAATATTGCTCTATTTAACCTTTTCATATGTGAGTTCCAAATGTCTCTAACGGTCGCCCCAGCGTGAGTTGTTTTATGCATGTGATGTCAGAATGCACTCATTGTTCCAAAATGTGATTGTTACGCAACAGGACGGTTACGAATTGTTACGCTGCCTACGAATTATCTATAGGATGTGTTTGAATTAGTCAATTTCTAATTATTTTCTAACAAATTAAATTTTCTAACATTAGTTTGAATTGAGGTGTTTGTCCGCCTTCTCATTAATACAGATAGAAGTAGCCCGTTTCACTGTTGGGGACAATTTATGTTTGAGCCGGACAAACTTCTCTCTTCGATCGGAGGAGAGCCCAAGCACCTCCCCAGTGTTTCCGCAGATCAAGTGTGCAGACATTTGCGTAGTCTTGCAAGATCTGGAACATTTTCTGTTTGTTGCTCGCATTCCCTTCCTTGTTGTTTTCCTTACAAAAAAAATAATTTGCGTTGCTTTCAAAGTAAGTGTGGTATGTCGTGTGGTCGTTTCTACTGTAGCATAGAATATGTACTGTATATACGGAGCATGATGGATTTACAGTTTATTCACGTTTTCAAGTACTGGTGACAAATAATGCATTCCGATTATTGCATAGATTGTATTACTTATGATGAGCTAAGCTATTTGCCAGCTATGTGTGTCGCCATGTTTGTTGACATTATACAATGCATTCTGGGTGTCACGTAAACGTCTGTCAGACCAAAGATTATATAATGAGGTGAAAGAAGGGTTCACTCATTTTTCAAGTAAACTTCCGGAAGTGAATGATCGTAGACGACACACCCCCTTCAACATGCATACTGAAAACAGATCAAACTCCACTAGTATTCTCTTATTTTCTTTGGTAGATGCGAAAAAACAAACATGGTAACGGCGCGCACAAACTACACATCGTCGGATTACTTTCGATTTTTAGAAAGTATTTTACTAAATTATTTCGGTCAATGGTGAGATCATATGTGATGTGACGAATTGTCAATTGTAATTGCTATTAGCTAATTCTTATTGGGGTTTATGTCAGCCGAGAGTTAGCTAAATATGACCGCTTGTGTTACATCAATCTTTCCTCAGTTAGCGCTAGGAGTAATGTAGCCTACATTTTCCGGTTTGGATAATTGTGGTATGCTGTCGTTACTTCTGTGAATGTCTGAATATTGCATCCAAAAATAAACTGCTCACATTCAACACATAACTTTGTAAGGACTGTGTTTGTGCAAAATGTTTCTGTGAAAAAACAGTGTGCCAGCTCAAACGCTGCCTGTTCCTGGACGTTCTAAATAAGCGTTCTAATCACACCGGTTTGAGCGCATGATTCAGGGACCACTGAAGAATGATCACACCTGTTTGCTGGTTCGTGTGAAAAAGTTGAACAAATGGGAGTGGAAGAACCCCTGATAACATTCCTAACTAGTCAATGAACTAATTAGTCTGCTATATCGTGGACCATGAAGATGGAGCATGTTATAAAAACAAACTACATTGTAAATTGCCACCTTTAAAAGGCTTTATACTCTGTATGTGTAGTCAGTCTATATCATTGGCAAATATGTGCCAAATGACGATTTGCTCCATGTGTTAAAGTAGACAGTAGGGTGTAGACCTGGGGCAAAAATGTATGTATTTTATAGTTTTAAAAGTCATTTTTTTCCAAATAGTTCAGATAGTAAAATATAAATGGTAAACTCAAGGCAATATCATTAGTCTTTGTGATTTTAAGTTTGATATATAATATTGTATCATATCTGAAGTGTGCACTTGCTATGATTAATCCAGACTGTATCACAACCGGCCGTGATTGGGAGTCCCATAGGGCTGCGCACAATTGTCCCAGCATCGTCCAAGTTTAGCCGTCATTGTAAATAAGAATTTGTTCTTAACTGACTTGCTTACTTAAATAAAGGTTAAATAAATAAAATAAATTATAATCCTGAGTGTTTGGTGTAATCACTGTGCCTTGCTGTTTTATGGTTGTTATATTGTCATTATAGTTTATTTGTGTGTATTATGTTGCTGCCTGTAGGCCAGGGCGCCGTTGAGATTTGAATAATGGGTTAAAATGGCAATCTGCAGGTCAAACAATAAATGCCATAATCCCGCCACTTGTTTTGGTAAACATCTGAGGGATAGAGTTGGAGAAATATAACCATTCTCAAATTCCTAGACAGCCATGGATGCAAGACCGACCATCCATGAGATCAAAATTATAGTTTTAACCATGGTTTGAACCTATACAGTGTTTGTTTACCATTGCATTGTTTACAAACAATGGAGTAAAAAAAACGTAGGTTTTGGGTTCTGATTGTGTAAGACAGTTGAACTAAGCTCATGATGCATTTATAAGTTATATTCTTCAAGAATCAATGTATATATATATTATTAATCTAAAAGTCAAAAAATGGATGTAGCAATCATAGATTGCCCCTTTCAATTAATCATAAAGACACATAAAAATATAAAAATAATTCCTTAGTTGGTACTTCAGACTAACTGAAACAAAAAACATGCCATTACAAATAAATGATTTGTCGTATCAAAATTATCCAGAGAAATTCATAGTTTATCCACCTTTTTTTTACAACTACATCACAGGTTGGCACCTTTTAGAACATTTTATCAAATACCATTCCATCAGGATAATTATCTTTTAAAAGCTTTACAACTTTCAGGATGACCGAAACCACCATTAGATCTTTTGAACACCTACCCCTGAAAGACATTTTGAGTGACATCCAGGGCTTCCCGGACTATTTGCATTGTGTGTGTGTGTGTCCCCCCCCCCCCCCCCTAACCCCTCCTTTACGCTGCTGCTACTCTCTGTTTATCATCTATGCATAGTCACTTTAACTATACCTACATGTACATATTACCTCAATAAGCCTGCCCCCGCACATTGACTCTGTACCGGTACCACCTGTATATAGCCTCGCTACTGTTATTTTTTACTGTCATATTACAGTTTTTTTTTTTTCTTTACTTATCTATTGTTTACCTAATACTTATTTTTTACTTAAAAACTGCACTGTTGGTTAGGGCTTGTAAGTAAGCATTTCACTGTAAGGTCTACACCTGTTGTATTCGACGCACCTGACAAAAACTTTGATTTGATTTTACTCCCATCCATGATCTTTTTCTTAAATTGGAATTGCGTGTCTGTCTTTTCCCATATTATAATGAACATGTGAACCCAAACATTTAACATCCCTTGAGACAGGTTAATGTTCTTATCTTGTGGTGTTTGGTCTTTACAGAGCAAATAACCAAACTTTTGCTGTTATGGATTGGCTGAGCTGGCAGACAGTGTCAAGAAAACCCACAGAGATAACTGTCCACTTCATTAATGGTTTTTGATTAAACACTTCCATTACAGGAAAAAACACCTCCCCAGGTCTCCCCACACCAGCCACCACTGGCAAAAGCCTAATGCATTTCCCCAGATTTGATCAAACCTGTTAATGTGATTATATGAGACCCTCTCACACACACACACACACACACACACACACACACACACACACACACACACACACACACACACACACACACACACACACACACACACACACACACACACACACACACACACACACACAAACACACTCTCTATAGGCCCACTTAAATTGCAAATGACCAACCCCCCCAGACTGCTTCCCAATTGTAGGGCGGCAGGTAGCCTAGTGGTTAGAGCGTTGGGCCAGTAACCAAAAGGTCGCTGGTTCGAATACCTGAGCTGACAAGGTGAATGTCAATGCACTTAACCCTAATTTGCTCCAGGGATGCTGTACTATTATGGCTGACCCTGTAGAACAATGTAGGCTGTCATTGTAAATAAGAATTTGCTCTTAACTGACTTGCCTAGTTAAATAAAAATTGCATTAACTTATACAGTTCATCTCTCATTTCCTGTTCTCTCTCTCCTCCACTACAGTTTGTGGCCCACCCCAACTGCCAGCAGCAATTGCTGACGATCTGGTATGAGAACCTGTCGGGCCTGAGGGAGCAGACCACTGCTGTGAAGTGCCTGGTGGTGGTCGCGGTGGCCTTGGGTCTGCCCCTACTGGCCGTGGGCTACTGGTTTGCCCCCTGCAGTCGGGTAAGAGTACCACTGACACACACGCTGAGTGTCGTTTAGCAACCTGAAACACTTTGGACAGAATTCAGATGTAGTCTTGTTCAGAGTAATGTTGATGGAGTATTTTGTTCACAAAACTGCACAAACTAACGTACACGCTCACACATGCACACAGACCGGTTAACCAGTACTGCCGGAAAACGGCGGCATTTCCCACAGCACTTTTTAATCAGTTGGGCAGTGCCACACAACTTTTGATTTGGGTTTAATAAAATATATCGATGCAGTTTTATTTATTTTTTTACAGTTTTGCCTCATGATTTGTTAACTCACGCACAATTTCTCTGTCCTTTACATCGGAGTGCTGCTATAGGCTCGGTCTTGACCAATCAGATTCACAGAAATCGAAGGTCGCACGGGCCGAGCACAAAGCTCAAGGCACGCTCTCCACATTCCTCTGGTAATCATTTAGCAAGCATGATAACACATCACTCCCAATAGACACAAACAAAAACCTATACATCTAAACATTATCTGACATGCTGTATTGCATGGAAACAATACCATTTTTCAGTGTGATCAACTGTAGGGTAAACGAAGCGGTAACGTTGGTTATTTATAGCCAATTTGTTTGTGAGAAAATGTGAATGGGATCAAATTTGGTTTGTATTCAAACTTGGGCTGACTTTTATTAATCCAAAATGATTATAACATAGTTATTTTCAACTCTTCAAAGTTCATAACAATATGGACGATTGGCCTTGACCTGCTGTTTCGACTCTCTCTGTCTCTTTCTCTCTCTCTGAATGCTCGGCTATGAAAAGCCACCAACAGACATTTACTCCTGAGATGCTGAACTGTTGCAACCTCTTTAACCAATGTGGTTATTATTTGACCCTGCTGGTCGTCTATGAACATTTGAACGTAACTAGGCAAGTCAGTTAAGAACAAATTCTTATTTACAAGAACACTGCGCCACTTGGGAGCCCTAGAGGCTGTGTTGGGACAGAATTCACCAATTGCGTTCCCTTCAATTATCTCAGCTCAAACCAGAGCATATGAAGAGTATCTTGTCTAGCTCATAGAATTACATATAGAATAGTAATGTATAGGGCCTCTTGTGTCCATTACCCAAACTGTTCCTCTTAAAAGTAAAACAAAGACATTTACATCCGCCTGTGATTTAAGTAAGTAAATCTAGGAGTGTGAGGTTGTAGTATGTTTGTTTATTTGTTTATATTTACTTACACTGCTCTACCCAGGTGGTTTATGGGAAGGTGCCAGTAGTATAACAAGAGTCTCTTGCAACTCTCCAATGAATGTTAGTTACATTTGATATTTTTATGGACATTGTTTACCCTCTCATAAAGCCAAGACTAAGAATGTGTGTTTTAATCATTAAGGGTTTTAGGAGGAATGGTGTCACGTTGCGTGGTGAAGGGACGATAAACGGAGCGCTGATGGAGTGACATTCCTTTTTATTAATGAATGAGATCTTCTCACAAGGCATTCAACAATAAAAGGAGAGAGAAAACAAAAACGACTACAAACTGAACACTGTGACTTAACTGAGTTCTGCAGCATGCAGACAAACAGAAACATACAAACAATGATCCACACACAGGTGGATTTGGAGGACAGCTAAATACTCTCCCCAATCAGAGACAACACTAGACAGCTGTCTCTGATTGGGGATCATTAATCCTCCCTCACTGAAGTGAGGACTGGGTTGTGGCTCAATCCACTCCCCCTGATGGGAGTAGCGGCTTCACCACTACCCAGCCCTCACAGTACCCCCCTCCAAGGTGCGGGCTCCCGACCACGCTTGATCTCCCCCTCTCCCCCCCAAAATTCACTAAACCAGGAGGGGAAATGGCGGGGTACTGAGGTGGTTGCTGGTGGGGGCTCCGGTTCCGGCCTCGGGCGTGACGCAGGCAGTGACAGCTGCTCTACTCCTACCTCCCTGTTGCACACCCGGTCCGGTCCGGACCCCGGCGCGATGGTTCCCCCCTCAGTACTCCCGCGATTCACCAAGTCCTGTCTGGACCCTGGTGTGGGAGCCCTCGACCCTGGAGAGGGGCTGATGTCCTTCCCCGGCTCGGACCCCAGTGGAGCGGACTGCTCCGGCACTGGAGCGAAGCAGACGACCGGACCCGGACTGGGCACCGGTGGAGCGGACTGCTCCGGCACTGGAGCGAAGCAGACGACCGGCCCCGGACTGGGCACCGGTGGAGCGGACTGCTCCGGCACTGGAGCGAAGCAGACGACCAGCCCCGGACTGGGCACCGGTGGAGTGGACTGCTCTGGCACTGTAGTGAAGCAGACGGCCGGCCCCGGACTGGGCACCGGTGGAGCAGACTGCTCCGGCACTGTAGTGAAGCAGACGGCCGGCCCCGGACTGGGCACCGGTGGAGCGGACTGCTCTGGCACTGTAGCGGAGCAGACTGCTGGACCCGGATTGGGCTCCGGTGGAGGTTCAGGGCGGCTGACCTTCGCTGGAGGTTCAGGGCGGCTGACCTTCGCTGGAGGTTCAGGGCGGCTGACCTTCGCTGGAGGTTCAGGGCGGCTGACCTTCGCTGGAGGTTCAGGGCGGCTGACCTTCGCTGGAGGTTCAGGGCGGCTGACCTTCGCTGGAGGTTCAGGGCGGCTGACCTTCGCTGGAGGTTCAGGGCGGCTGACCTTCGCTGGAGGTTCAGGGCGGCTGACCTTCGCTAAAGGTTCAGGGCGGCTGACCTTCGCTAAAGGTTCAGGGCGGCTGACCTTCGCTGGAGGTTCAGGGCGGCTGACCTTCGCTGGAAGTCGGGTGCGAGGAGCCGGCACTGGGCGTACCGGACTGGGAAGACGCACCATTTGGCTGGTGCACTGAGCTGGCACGGGTCGCACCAGGCTTTTGTTGCGCACCGATGTTTGGGTGCGTTGAGTCGGTCTCCTCCTCCTCCGACTCTGGACCGGCGCTGAAGGCACCGGGCTGGGAACTGGCACTGGATTAGGACTGTCCATGTCGTTATCTCTCCAGCGCCAATCCCCATCCTGTGAGGGTTCCTCCGGGAACCCCCACGAGTGAGGGAACAGAAGCACATCGTCGTCTTCTTCCTCAGACTCTCCTCTGTACTCCTGCTCCCACGGCTGTAGGGGCTCCTCCGGGAACCCCCACGAGTGCAGTGGTCGGGGCTCTTCTCTGTCGATCCCCGACCACCCCGACCACCCCCATAGCCCCCCCCCCAAAATCAGTTTTGGGGGTTTTCTGGGCTCCAGGCTGGTCCCTAGCCTTTTTGGACCGCCAACTCCTTCGCCGCCGACGGCTCCGCTGCTCCGGACCCCAGCCTTCCTCCACCGCACGATAATGGGAGTATTCCTCCTCGGTAATTTTCCCCATACCGAGGAGGATATCTCCCAATGTCAGGCTCCGTTGCGTCCCGGACGGGTGGATCATTCTGTCATGTTGCGTGGTGAAGGGACGATAAACGGAGCACTGATGGAGTGACATTCCTTTTTATTAATGAATGAGATCTTCTCACAAGGCATTCAACAATAAAAGGAGAGAGAAAACAAAAACGACTACAAACTGAACACTGTGACTTAACTGAGTTCTGCAGCATGCAGACAAACAGAAACATACAAACAATGATCCACACACAGGTGGATTTGGAGGACAGCTAAATACTCTCCCCAATCAGAGACAACACTAGACAGCTGTCTCTGATTGGGGATCATTAATCCTCCCTCACTGAAGTGAGGACTGGGTTGTGGCTCAATCCACTCCCCCTGATGGGAGTAGCGGCTTCACCACTACCCAGCCCTCACAAATGGAGAGGAGCAGAACGACAGCAGGGCATTTTAATGGGTTAGGGGTGCGGGCATGATGCCAGTATGGGTTGTTGGCATCATTACAACAGCTGGCATCATTTGGATTCACGAGTGGCACCTTGAGAGCACTTCGATTTGTTTTTCAGGAGATGGGGTCTTTCGAGTGCTTTGATGGCCAATTGGTAGGAATAAAAAAAGTGATTTCAACAGACTAGGAGTACCTTTACTAGTATGCTTAAACATGGAATTGTATAAAACAACAGATGTATGGAAAAACATTTCAAGGCTTGGAACAGTTGTATAGATCATTAATGACACCAACAAAGTTTGTTTGATTTTCCAAAGAAAGTCTAAATCAAATACTACAACCACCTCAACTGAATTGATTTGTGTTGTGAAGTTACTCCAGACATCACTATAATCTCACTTCAATCAGGTTAAGGGGTTTAAGAGGTCTATAGACTTCTTATCGACTGAATTCTCACTTTGCATCCTACTGAAGGTTTTACTTATTGCTTTGTCGTTGTTTTGCCTATGTAAGTTGAATGCACTGATTGTAAGTCACTCTGGATAAAAGCATCTGCTAAATGACTGAAGTGTAAATGTGATCTTTCTTATTTTCTGCAGCTGGGCAATGCCCTGCGCAGCCCCTTCATGAAGTTTGTGGCACATGCCGCCTCCTTCATCATCTTCCTGTGCCTGCTGTTGTTCAACGCATCGGACCGCTTCGAGGGCATCAGCACCATGCCAAACGTGACCGTCACTGACCATCCCATGCAGATCTACCGGGTGAAGACCACTGAATTCAGCTGGACCGAGATACTCATCATGGTCTGGGTCACAGGTGAGAGAGAATTTATTTGTTTAACATTTTGTGGTACTGTGGAGCCACCAGAGGGGCTTGGAAAGGTGTGGTCAGAGGCAAGGAGATATATCATAGTCATGTTTCAGGGTGAAAAACGATTCCATAAAGCTTCAAAGGAGCAAAATCTCAGTGAGTAAAAGATAAACTTCAACAATGGTCCTACAATTCTATTTGATTTAGAATTTTAGGACCACTGTAGGTATCCCCCAAATATATAAAATTATTATTTGAGAAAATACTGAATTTGGCCTTTACTGCTATAGGCCATAGAAATGCATCGAATAACACATTCATTCATGTCAAAACAGATGTCTGTCCTATCTTTAGGAGATATAAGAAATCTCAGGAAATATATATGTTGGAACAAAATGACTTCCATACTTTCATTCATTTTCTTTAACCAGTACTGGGTTACCTTCAGACATGTCCTGTGATACTTGTGGGGGTCGTAGAGCAAAACGGAGAACACCAACGTGTTTGTCTTATTAATTTGGGGTCCAACAGCTGTTTTTATGAGAAGACCAATTTTTCTTTCCTGGTCTGACAAACAGCTTTGTAGCTCTGCCACCTTCCACCGCAGATGCGAGGGCACTTCAATCGACTCTAGGAAAGTAGCTTTTCTCCAAAAGCAGTACACAATTCACCTTGGTGGTGCCCTGCTCGTTGTGTCAGTTAATTAGTTACCCAATTTATTACGGTAACAGTTATGGTATCAATATTATTATAAGCATGAGGGGACCCTCAATAGTATATAGAGCAAGTCAGGATGTCATGTGAAACCATGTGCTCTGATATACTGTATGAGTAGCATTTGGTTTTAGAAAAGACACTCAAAATATCAACATTCATATACAAATTCCTTAGAATCCCTATATCTACATATATTTACCATAGACCGTATAAAACAGGTAATTACATAAACACCCTAGGACACCCTTGAAAGTGGTGGCAATTATTACTGAGTGGACTATCCTGGTTAAATATGTTGTTTTGTATACTCTGCTCTACTTATCTAGCAGAGACATCTCTTTAAAATGTGCTCTGAAGGACCTAGCATTTAAAACATAGCAGCTGTAAGGCACAATCGTCAGGAGATTATCTCTGCCTTTAAACCACTGATGTAAACACTGATGTAAACACTGACGGTAATGAGGTCTTTTCAACTAAAAGTTAACAATTTCAAATCACTTTCCATAGTTTTACCTGTTAGTTTTATTTAACGCTTAGCAGCTAGACTGATCTAAATCGAAACGAGCAGGTGACAATGCATACTTGTGAGCGAGTGGATCTGGGAACTCTGGGGAAAGCAATATCAGATGAGATTTTGGCGAGGAGCAGTCTTCAGTCCGCCTGCGGCTCCGGCAAAATTGAAATACCAATTATGGTGACACATCTGCAAATGGAACCTCTCCTTCCTCTCTTCTACCCAACAGTCTCCATTCTGTTCTCAGCATGGCGAGTTTTCCAGGATTGTGTTCATTTGGCATCAAATGGAAGAAAACGGACTGAAACAAGGGAGGAACTACCTGGACTTGTCCAATAAGAAACACAAATTTGAGTTTTCTGTTGCAAAACATTTTAAATCTATTTCCGTTGTGTGCCCAAATTAGCACAGCCCTCATCAGGCCCGGTCGAGGGTGACACCGTTGCCAGGTACTGCAGGTTTTGACTAGAGTGGATTCAGCTTATCTCAAATCTACTTTTCGTAGCAGGTTAGGAAAATGTATGTAGCAGGTTAGGAGAATTAGGTTAAAGTTAGGAAAGGGGTAAGGTTAGGGTTAGCTAAAACGCAAAACATTTCAACTTTTGACGTCAATTTGACATAAGCTGTATAATGTATGCACATTATTATGAAAGTTAGTTGCCAATCGCCATATGAAGTCCCAAAGAAGAAAAAGAAGCCTGAAGGAAGGAGGAGAAATGACTAGAAACTCTTCGGTTTACCATTTTATCTGTGGATTAATTGTCGGAGTAGAGGACCTTGTGCGTTTCAGGTAAAATAAGAACCCAATGTTTATATACCAGGACAAATGATGTGTTTATGATTGTGTTTGGTGTGGGGGAGGGGGGTAAAATCAACTTGCGCACCATGGTGCACGCGTGCCCGGTTTGGGCATGGTGTAAGACTTGACCCTAACACCGTGCCCAAACCGCACACGTGCCATTGCGCGCAAGTTGATTTTGTGCCCCCACACCAAATGCGATCACGACATGCAGGTAGAAATATCAAAACAAACTCTGAACCAATTATATTAATTTCGGGACAGGTCGAAAAGCATTAAACATTTATGGCAATTTAGCTAGCTAGCTTGCTGTTGCTAGCTAATTTGTCCTGGGATATAAACATTGGGTTGTTATTTTACCTGAAATGCACAAGGTCCTCTACTCCGACAATTAATCCACAAATAAAACGGTCAACCAAATCTTTTCTAGTCATCTCTCCTCCTTCCAGGCTTCTTTTTCTTCTTTGGGACTTTTTTGGCGATTGGCAACTAACTTTCATAATAACGTTCATTACCACAACTGACCTCCATTCAATCACCCACGTGGATATATGTTCCTAAAAACACCTGTCTCTGGATTACATCTTCAAACTAAGTAAGGGCAACAATGGCATAAGTGAGAGGGAGAAGCGTCCATTCCATGTATACGGGTAAATTAGTCTAGCTAGCTACATTTGCAGATATTACACGTTTCTAATTTTGACAGAAAGTCATTTTCATTTCAAGTTAAAGTGTACTGTTAGCTAGCTAGCTAACACTTATCCAGTTCTACTACGTGATATCTTTCAAAAAAGCTGAGTAAGGATTATCTACACGTACTGACCAGCTCATATTAAAGACAGAAGCATGCTACATGGCAGACCAATCCGAATTCATCTCTCGGCAAATCCAGCCCACTCATTATCTCAGCCAATCATGGATAGCGGGAAGGTTGGAGTCTTTTTCCGTGGCTTAACCAACTAGGCACGTAATTTAACAATTTATTTGTATTTACAGATGGCGTACAAGTTTCTTATTAAGGGACATTAAAGTTCACATTCCAGAAGGCATTTCTGCCAAAAAACGCATTTTGATTAAAAAAATAAAGTTTACGTTCAAATGGCGCTCCTGTGAAGTAGTGATGCCTTACATGCACCTAGTTTCCTGAAATGAGTCACATATTCTCTCCACGAACGCTTGGGATGCAGGGGCAGAAACCAGATCCAGTGCCACAGGGCACACCTTTGGATAAACAGCCATCCTTGCCTGCCAGAACTGGAGAGGTGACTCTGTAGACATGCCCCCCTTTACCTCTTCCAGGTATTTCCGCAGCTCACACGGGGCACTTAATGCCCTGCCATGTTAACCCCCTGTATGGACAGTGACCTCAGACACAATCTTCGATGTGAGGAAATCTATATTTCTACAGAACTCTGTTTGAGATGCTTGCTGGATTCAACATGCTGGCATCTTGCTGGGGTCCTGCTGCTCCACAGCTGTACTCTCTGATTTTCTGAAGTACAAAAGACTCTGCTTCCCTCATCAGTGGCCATCACTGTTGAGTGAAGTGCCAGAGACACACTTGGGTCCATCAGGCAAGCTGCTGCAGGGGTTGGATCGAAGTTGGCTGCCGAGGATTCAGTATGCATGCAAAGCGCTTACACAGTGACTTCAGGAGGACCTGTGCCAACTGTTTTGCAACAGTAGTTGGCTGAAAATGTGCCTCAAGATTGAGAAGGCATGGCATCAAATCAAACAGCATGTCAGTTTGAAGTTGGTTGGTGTGGATTGCGAATGGCTCCCACAACTTCACAAGCTGCTTTAACTTGGCCAAGTCACTGGTCTGCAAGTTGGTGGTTGTGGATTGCGAACAGCTCCAGCAACTTCACAAGCTGCACTAGCTTAGCCCAGTTACGCACTGTGCTCACCCTCTGATATATTCCCTGTTAGCTAGTGATAATGATGCACAAGCTAGACCTATTTGAAATATTGGCATCTACTGGCATCATTTACCCTCCAGATTCAGAAGCTCGAAAACTCCATACGAAAAAAAGCTTGAAAACCCCATTACAGTTTAGAAGATGCTAAACATAATTTATGATGGTTTTTATTTTATTTTAGTTCGTTTTGCAGTCAAAGATACTTGTTTCATTGTAGCTTTAGTTTTTCCGATGTTTTTTTATTTTGATTTCAGTTTACTACATTTACATTACAATTTTTGTCATTTAGCAGACTTACATGAGCAATTACGGTTAAGTGCCTTGCTCAAGGGCATCTCTACAGACTTTTCACCTAGTTAGCTCAGGGATTAAAACCAGCAACCTTTTGGTTACTGGCCCAACCCTCTAAACCACTAGCGTTTTTATTTTCAGCGTATACTAAATTGTTTTTCCAAATGTAGTTTTTATTTTTGTATCAGTTTTCATTTACTATAATAACCTTGTGGCAGAGGCTGTCAAACTATCGTCAAAAGTCAGACAATGCGCACTGCATAATTTCAGATGGCACTCTATCCCCGCTCTTCGATCCAAAGCGATTGCAGCGATGGAGCTTTGTTTGTACTAGGACTCAGAGGTTCAACGCTCTAACCACTTGGCTACCTGCCGCCCAAATCTGTAGTGATTCAATAAATGCACAGCTAGATTCATTCAGTTGATTTAATAAACAAATGAACCTTTTTTCAGGCCCTCAAGGTGGTTTCATTAAGGTGGTTACTGAATCAACACTGCAGTCTCAATATTGCCAGATGATTCAATGGTCATATTAATTAGGGCACGACATAGCAAAACAATTTGCACCGGAAAACAAAAACAAGCATTTCTTATTGGATACGCCCAGATAGTCTCTCCTCGTTTCAGACCTTTTTTTCAGTTTCGTACCTATTAAACACAACCCATGTCTCTTGTTGTTGTTTTATCTCAGTTTCAGAACCTTTTTATCTGTTTGGTGCCTATTGAACACAACCCTCGTCTTTGTTGCCTCCTCTGCAGGGATGATGTGGTCGGAGTGTAAGGAGCTGTGGACCGAGGGGCTCAGGGAGTACATCCAGCAGCTGTGGAACGTTCTTGACTTCGGCATGCTCTCCATCTTCATTGCCGCTTTCACCGCCCGGTTCTTTGCCTTCCTCCAGGCCACCAGGGCCCAGCAGTACGTTAATGAAAAGATCAACACCACCGACCTCTCCCTAGTGACCCTACCCCCGGAGGTGAAATACTTTACTTACGGTGAGAGAAGAGCTCCTGTATCTATTTTTTTTTCTCAAATCAGGATGCACCCAATCAAATGTTATTTGTCTCAGAAATAGCGACACGGTAAATAATGAATAACATTAGCAAGTAAAAGTAACATGGCTATATAGGGAGTACCAATGCCGAGTCGATGTACAGGGGTACAAGGTAATTGAGGTTGGTATGTTCATATACAGTGGGGAGAACAAGTATTTGATACACTGCCGATTTTGCAGGTTTTCCTACTTACAAAGCATGTAGAGGTCTGTAATTTTTATCATAGGTACACTTCAACTGTGCGAGACAGTTGAAGAATTTTTTACAGAAAATCACATTGTATGATTTTTAAATAATTAATTAGCATTTTATTGCATGACATAAGTATTTGATCACCTACCAACCAGTAAGAATTCCGGCCCTCACAGACCTGTTAGTTTTTCTTTAAGAAGCCCTCCTGTTCTCCACTCATTACCTGTATTAACTGCACCTGTTTGAACTCGTTACCTGTATAAAAGACACCTGTCCACACACTCAATCAAACAGACTCCAACCTCTCCACAATGGCCAAGACCAGAGAGCTGTGTAAGGACATCAGGGATAAAATTGTAGTCCTGCACAAAGCTGGGATGGGCTACAGGACAATAGGCAAGCAGCTTGGTGAGAAGGCAACAACTGTTGGCGCAATTATTAGAAAATGGAAGAAGTTCAAGATGACGGTCAATCTCCCTCAGTCTGGGGCACCATGCAAGATCTCACTTCGTGAGGCATCAACGATCATGAGGAAGGTGAGGGATCAGCCCAGGACTACACGGCAGGACCTGGACAATGACCTGAAGAGAGCTGGGACCACAGTCTCAAAGAAACCCATTAGTAACACACTACGCCGTCATGGATTAAAATCCTGCAGCGCACGCAAGGTCCACCTGCCCAAGCCAGCGCATGTCCAGGCCCGTCTGAAGACCATCAAGATGATCCAGAGGAGGAATGGGAGAAGGTCATGTGGTCTGATGAGACAAAAATAGAGCTTTTTGGTCTAAACTCCACTCGCCGTGTTTGGAGGAAGAAGAAGGATGAGTACAACCCCAAGAACACCATCCCAACCGTGAAGCATGGAGGTGGAAACATCATTTTTTGGGGATGCTTTTCTGCAAAAGGGACAGGATGACTGCACCGTATTGAGGGGAGGATGGATGGGGCCATGTATCGCGAGATCTTGGCCAACAACCTCCTTCCCTCAGTAAGAGCATTGAAGATGGGTCGTGGCTGGGTCTTCCAGCATGACAACGACCCGAAACACACAGCCAGGGCAACTAAGGAGTGGCTCCGTAAGAAGCATCTCAAGGTCCTGGAGTGGCCTAGCCAGTCTCCAGACCTGAACCCAATAGAAAATCTTTGGAGGGAGCTGAAAGTCCGTATTGCCCAGCGACAGCCCCGAAGCCTGAAGGATCTGGAGAAGGTCTGTATGGAGGAGTGGGCCAAAATCCCTGCTGCAGTGTGTGAAAACCTGGTCAAGAACTACAGGAAACGTATGATCTCTGTAATTGCAAACAAAGGTTTCTGTACCAAATATTAAGTTCTGCTTTTCTGATGTATCAAATACTTATGTCATGCAATAAAATGCAAATTAATGACTTAAAAATCATACAATGTGATTTTCTGGATTTTTATTTTAGATTCCGTCACTCACAGTTGAAGAGTACCTATGATAAAAATTACAGACTTCTACATGCATTGTAAGTGGGAAAACCTGCAAAATTGGCAGTGTATCAAATACTTGTTCTCCCCACTGTAGGTAAGGGTAAAGTGACTAAGCGACTGTATAGATAACAGACAGTAGCAGCAGCACGTGTGTGTGTGGCGTCAGTATGCATGTGTGGGCATGCTATGTGTGTGGGTGTATGTAGTGTGTGTTTGTGTGTGTTGAGATATCAGTGTAAGTATGTGTGAGTGTGTGGGTAGAGTCCAGTGTGTGTGCAAGAGAGTTAGTGCAAAAAAGGGTAAATGCAGGTAGCCATTTGATTAGCTATTTAGCAGTCTTGTTTAGCACTCTTATGGCTTGGGGGTTGAAGCTGTTCAGGGTCCTGTTGGTTCCAGACTTGACAACAGTGTGTGGCTTGGGTGGCTGGAGTCTTTGACAATTTGTTGGGCCTTCCTCTGACACCACCTAGTGTAGAGGTCCTGGATGGCAGGGAGCTTGGCCCCAGGGATGTACTGGGCCGTACTTACTACTCTTTGTAGTGGCTTGCAGTCTGGTGCCTTGCAGTTGCCATATCAAGCGGTGATGCAACCAGTCAAGATGCTCTCAATGGTGCAGCTGTAGAACTTTTTGAGGAACTGAGGGCCAGTGCCAAATATTTCCATCCTCCTGGGGGGGAAGTGGCACTGACGTGCCCTACGGACCATGTTAATTCCTTAGTGATGTGGACACAGAGGAACTTGAAGCTCTCGATCCGCTCCAGTACAGCCCTATCAATGTGGATGGGGGCATACTCGCCCCTCCGTTTCCTGTAGTCCACAATCAGCTCATTTATCTTGCTTTAGTTGAGGGAGAGGTTGTTGTCCTGGCACCACACTACCAGGTCACTGACTTCCTCCCTATAGGCTGCCTCATCGATATCGGTGGTCATTCCTACCACCGTCTTGTCGTCAGTACACTTGATGATGGTGCTGGAGTCATGCGTCGTGGGTGAACAGGGAGTACAGGAAGGAACAAAAGCATACTCCCCTGAGGGTCCCTGTGTTAATGGTCAGCGTGTCTACCCTCACCGTCTGCGGGCGGCCTGTCAGGAAGTGCAAGATCGTGGCAGCTCTAGCCTTTAGCTCAGTGTGGGTGTTTCCTGTAATCCATGGCTTCTTTTTGGGGTATGTACGTACTGTCACTGTGAAGACAACGTCGTTGATGGACTTATTAATGAAGCCGGTGACTGATGTGGTAAAACTCCTTAATGTTATCGAAACATAGTCCTGTAGCTTAGCATCCACTTCGTCAGACCACTTCCGTATTGAGCGCGTCACTGGTACTTTCTGTTTGAGTTTTTGGTTGTAAGCAGGAATCAGGAGGATAGAGTTAGGGTCTGATTTCCAAAAGGGAGGGCGAGTAGGGCCTTGTATGCGTTCCTGTGTGTGGAGTAAAGGTGATTTTGAGTTTTGTTGCCTCTATTTGCACAGGTGACATGCTGGTAAAAATCTGGTAAAACGGATTTCAGTTTTCCTGCATTAAAACGCAGCCTCTGAATGTGCATTCTTGTTTGTTTATGGCCCTATACAGCTTGTTGAGTGTGGTGTTAATGCCAGCATCGGTTTGAGGTGGTAAATAGACAGCTACGATAAATATAGATGGAAACTTGTTAAATAGTATGGTCTGCAGCTTATCGTGAGGTTTGAGACTTCCTTAACATTATAGATCGCGCACCAGCTGCTGTTAACAAAGAGAACCACCCATCCCCCTCTCACCTTACCCGAGTCTGCCGTCTGATATTGATGATGCATAGAAAAACCAGCGAGTTGTATATCCATGTCCTCGTTCAGCCACGACTCCGAGAAACATAGGATATTACAGTTTTTCCCGTTGATAGGATTGTCTCGAACGGAGCTCATCCAGTTGGGCTGCACGTTCGCCAACAAAACAGAGGGCAATGGTGGTCTACTTGCTCGCCAACGTAGTCTCGTCAAGACACCACCTGGCTTGCCTATATTTCGCCGTTGCTTTCTCTTTCGAGTCCCAGGGATCAGGGCCTGGTCCGGGGTAAGCAGAATGTCCAAAGCTGCCAACTCGTTGAAGTAGAAATCGTCATCAAATCGATGTTAGTGATCGCTGTTCTGATGTCCAGAAGCTGTTTCCGGTCATATGAAATGATGGCGAGAAACATTACGTGTAAGATTAGCGTATCTTTTTATAGAAAAAATTCATCCCTAAGACGGCACTATCCACTTCAGCTCCACCTGTGATACAGTTGAGACAAGCAGGCATCTTACACACATCTACAAATGCCACCACAAATGTCAATGCTAATTTTTCCTAACCACTTGCCCTGCAAGACGTGTAACAGTGTTATCAATGATTATGCTCAAGGGTAGGCACACTAATCTCAAGAATCATTAGATTATTAACACAGGTTAAAGTCTAATTGTCTAATCGTGCACAGCGATGTACACGTACAGAATTACTTTAAGTGCAACATTATCCACCTGGTACACTGCACACAGAAGGGAGAAAAAATATTGTTAGATACATCATTAGACCATGCAAAAGGTCAACAAAAGGGCAACATCGCATAAACGTTTTGGGGACATTGAGAGCATAAGTGGCCTATGCAAATAGTGGTAGCACTTTATTTTATAGTCCTGTTTCATTTCATTTGACCTGATATTTACTGAGAAATTCTGAGATTTACTGAGAAATTGTATGTATTGGTGCTTGAATTGATGAATCCTAAAGAAACAAAACACTACTTTTAGGGGAATTATTATATAATTACTGTTTGCTGTGTTATTTCAAAGCCCACAAAGACCTTGTGGGACTGTAAAACAAAGTGTAACCCAACCATTGTGTAGAACAGTCATATAGCGCAACGCATGGTACATGTTGCTGTGAATGATAATAAAACTACTGACTGTTGCCCATTCCTCCACATAGCAAGGGACAAATGGCTGCCGTCGGACCCCCAGCTGATCTCAGAAGGACTGTACGCCATCGCTGTGGTGCTGAGTTTCACACGCATCGCCTACATTCTGCCGGCTAACGAGAGCTTTGGACCGCTCCAGATCTCCCTGGGCCGCACGGTCAAAGACATCTTTAAGTTTATGGTGCTGTTCATCATGGTCTTCCTGGCATTCATGATCGGCATGTTCATCCTCTATTCTTACTACTTGGGCGCCAAGGTCAACCCGGCCTTCACCACGTAAGTGATATCACAGACATATAGAGGACACTTATTGGAATAGACTAATGGGGAGACACTTATGGGGACAGACTTAAAGGGACTCACCAAATAAGAGGGAGTCAGTGACAGGAACTGCTCCGTACACAGTTACTGTGTATGGACTGACAGTCAGTAGGGAGGCTTTGTACACATTCAACCTACTGTTTTGTCTCCAAAGCCCCTAAAAATAATACACTCCTAAAACATAAGACTAGAGAATAAGATTGGTACACATTTATCAAGTAAGACTGGGTCCTATCTACATAAAAAATTCAACAACATTTTTCTCAACAAATGAGCTCTTTCCTTCCTCTCTTGAACTTATTCTTTAAAAAAAAGTTATATAAGTAGGCAAGTCAGTTAAGAACAAATTCTTATTTTACAATGACGGCCTACACCGGCCAATTCCTCCCCTAACCCGGACTACGCTGTGCCAATTGTGCGTCTCCCTATGGGACTCCCAATCACGGCCAGTTGTGATACAGCCCAGGATCGAACCAGGGTCTGTAGTGACGCCTCTTGCACTGAGATGCAGTGCCTTAGACCGCTGCACCACTCGAGAGCTAGCAATTATGCAATGCTAGCTCATTCAGTCTGTCGACTCAGTCATTGTAGTGCAGAATGAAGTTGAAAAAGGCCCACCTTGGACTCCTCAAAACTTAATTGGAAAAGGCACCGCCGAGCTTGTGGCAGCTCAGCAAAAATAATTCATTTTACACTGGAGTGGATTACCGCCAAGGTTATTCTTTCCAAGCTGAGTCTGAGAAAATGAAATCCTTGCCATTGTTATGGTTATTGTTTCCCTCAATTGTCTTTGTGTCCATATTGAATTTCATTAGCCAAGCTACCTTGGCATAAATGTAACACGCACACACACATCTAACATTGCCAAGAGTCACAATGGTAATTTCTGTCTTTACCAAGGACATCTGTGGAATTCATGTTACACAAAAGATAAAATACAACAGCATCACCTGAAATTAAAAATATATAATTTCATGGCAACAATTCTCACGAAGCTATCCTTCAAACTCGTTATAAATGTTTCTCGAGGGGTCAACCAGAATACTATAACACAGGATGATAATTTTAGTATTAAGCAAGAAATGCTAAGATATTTGGTTCATTCCCCACATATCATATAGCTACATGTTTGACCCTTATAAGTTAGGCTACACATGAGGTGACTTCATAATCACATCATTTTATTTGAAGCAGCACTTTATCGCCTGGACAAAAGCCAAATGTGGTTTGTGATCTCACTAGGGCACAACGACAAGCTAGAAACTCCTAATCTGATCAGCCTGTCCTGTAACTTTCTTGTCCCTTCCCTTCCTTGTCACCACAGTGTGGAGGAGAGCTTCAAGACTCTGTTCTGGTCTATATTTGGACTGTCTGAGGTGTCCTCCGTGGTGCTCAAGTACAACCACAAGTTCATTGAGAACATTGGCTATGTGCTCTATGGAATCTACAATGTGACCATGGTGGTGGTGTTGCTCAACATGCTAATCGCCATGATCAACAGCTCTTATCAAGAGATCGAGGTGAGTCACTGGTGTAGAGTGAAGTTGCCCCTAGATGCTAATCGTGGGTAAATGTAAAATTTTCCCCAATAATCATTAAGGTTAGGATTGGGGAAGGGAAGCAGATCCTAGATCTGTACCTAGGGGGAATCTTCACCCCAGAGTTAAGTCAGTGGCACCTGTAGACCCACCATTTCATCTGGTTATAGTTATAGGGATACTAGTGTATTTTGGGGTAATCTTTTAATATACAGTGCCTTCGGAAAGTATTCAGACCCCTTGACTTTTTCAATATTTTGTTACGTTACAGCCTTATTCTAAAACATTTTTCTCATCAATCTACACACAATACCCCATAATATTATAAAATTTTATAAATGTTTGCGAATGTATAAAACATTTAAAAATGAAACATCACATTTACATAAGTATTCAGACCCTTTACGTGGTACTTTGTTGAAGCACCATTGGCAGCGAATACAATCTCAAGTCTCCTTTGGGATGACGTTGCAAGCTTTGCACACCTGTATTTGGGGAGCTTTTCCCATTCTCTGCAAATCCTCTCAAGCTCTGTCAGGTTGGATGGGGAGCATTACTGCACAGCTATTTTCAGGTCTCTCCAAAGATATTCGATCAGGTTCAAGTCCAGGCTCTGACTGGGCCACTCAAGGACATTCAGAGACTTGTCCGGAAGCCATTCCTGCGTTGTCTTGGCTGTGTGCTTACGGTTGTTGTCCTGTTGGAAGGTGAACTGAGGTCCTGAGTGCTCTGGAGCAGGTTCTCATCAAGGATATCTCTGTACTTTGCTGCGTTCATCTTTGCCTCAATTCTGACTAGTCTCCCAGTCCCTGCCGCTGAAAAACACTCCCACAACATGATGCTGCAACCCCCATACTTGACCGTAGGGATGGTATTGGCCAGGTGATGAGCGGTGCCTGGTTTCCTCCAGACAGTGCCTTATGGCAAACTCCAAGCGGGTTGTCATGTGTCGTGTGCCTTTTACTGAGGAGTGACTTTCATCTGGCCCCTCTACCATAAAGTCCTGATTGGTGCTGCAGAGATGGTTGTCCTTCTGGAAGGTTTTCCTATCTCAACTGAGGAACTCTGGAGCTCTGTCAAAGTGACCATCAGGTTCTTGGTCACCGCTCTGACCAAGGCCCAAACTCCCCCGATTGCTCAGTTTGGCCGGGTGGCCAGCTCTAGGAAGAGTCTTGGTCGTTCCAAACTTCTTCCATTTAAGAATGATCGAGGCCACTGTGTTCTTGGGGACCTTCAATGCTGCAGACATGTTTTTGGTACCCTTCCCCAGATCAATGCCTCGAAACAAGGCTGTCTCAGAGCTCTATGGACAATTCCTTCGACCTCATGGCTTGGTTTTTGCTCTGACATGCACTGTAAACTGTGGGACCTTATATAGACAGGTGTGTGCCTTTCCAAATAATTTGGGACATTTTTTATATAATCCATTTTAGAATAAGGCTGTAACATAACAAAATGTGGAAAAAGTGAAGGGGTCTGAATACTTTCTGAATGCACTGTATATACACTACATGACCAAAGGTATGTGGACACCTGCTCGTCGAACATCTCATTCCAAAATCATGAGCATTAATAAGGAGTTGGTACCCCTATTCTGCTGTAACAGCCTCCACTCTTCTGGGAAGGCTTCCACTAGATGTTGGAACATTGCTGCAGGGACTGTCTTCCATTTAGCCACAATAACATTAGTGAGGTCGGGCACTGATGTTGGGCGATTAAGCCTGGCTCGCTGTCTGCGTTCCAATTCATCCCAAAGGTGTTTGATGGGGTTGAGGTCAGGGCTCTGTGCAGGCCAGTCAAGTTCTTCCACACCGATCTCAACAAACCATTTCTGTTTTGACCTTGCTTTGTGCACAGGGGCATTGTCATGCTGAAACAGGAAAGGGCCTTCCCCAAACTGTTGCCACAAAATTGGAAGCACAGAATCGTCTAGAATGTCATTGTATGCTGTAGCATTAAGATTTCCCTTCACTGGAACTAAGGGGCCTAGCCCGAACCATGAAAAACAGTCTCAGACCATTATTCCTCCTCCACCAAACTTTAGAGTTGGCACTATGCATTCGGGCAGGTAGCGTTCTCCTGGCATCCGCCAAACCCAGAATAGTCCGTGGGACTGCCAGATGGTGGAGCGTGATTCATCACTCCAGAGAACGCATTTCCACTGCTCCAGAGTCCAATGGCGGCAAACCTTTACACCACAATAGCCAACGCTTGGATTTGCACATGGTGATCTTAGGCTTGTGTGCGGCTGCTCGGCCATGTAAACCCATTTCATGAAGCTCCCGACGAACAGTACTTGTGCTGATGTTGCTTTCAGAGGCAGTTTTGAATATCCACATGTGTGGTTCCCACCATGGAGGAGGTGTGATGGTGACACTTTGTGATTTATTTAGAATTCAAGGCACACTTAATCAGCATGGCCACAGCAATACGCTACCCCATGTGGTTTGCACTTACATTTATGTAATTTAGCAGACACTTTTATCCAGAGCGAATTACAGTTAGTTAGTGCATACATGTTTTTTTCATACTAGTCCCCTGTGGGAATCAAACCCACAACGCTGGCATTGGAAGCGCCATGCTCTACCATCTGAGCTACCCGGGACTAGAATACATTTTTCAACAGGACAATGACCCAACACACCTCCAGGCTGTGTAAGGGCTATTTGACCAAGAAGGAGAGTGATGGAGTGCTGCATCAGCTGGACTGGCCTCCACAATCACCAAACCTCAACCCAATTGAGATGGTTTGGGATGAGTTAGACCGCAAAGCAGCCAACAAGTGCTCAGCATATGTGGGAACTCCTTCAAGAGTGTTGGAAAAGCATTCCAGGTGAAGCTGGTCGAGAGAGTGTGCAAAGCTGTCAAGGCAAAGGGTGGCTACTTTGAAGAATCTAAAATATAACATATATTTAGATTTGTTTAACACTTTTTTGGTTACTGCATGATTCCATATGTGTTATTTAATAGTTTTGATGTCTTCACTATTATTCTACAATGTAGAAAATAGTCCAAATAAAGAAAAACCCTTGAATTTTGACTGGTACTGTATATCAGTGGCGGTCGGTGCCGTTTAAGACAACGGAGGACAATTTTCTATAATAGCATATTGGATGACTGTCATTCATATTCCATTCACCCAGTGCAATGAAACACATTTGTTTCTATTGGACAAATTCAGGTATGTTTATCCCCGTTTTGTTCCATTTGCTTCCGTTTAAGAAACATTTTTCAACACAATCGGCGGAATGAATACACCCCTGATCACACGCAAACAGTTCACATTCATAGCCATATACAAACAGCTTGTTCTATTCCTTCTCGCATATATATATATATATAACAGTATGCCCTAAGCAGTTATGCTCTGATGTCTCTAATTGTGAAACATCAGGTCAGCTATGAATATTTCTGAAATCAATCATTTCAAGATGATCCTTGTTATGTGTTGTGTGTTTCCTACTTGCCTCATATGACTGCAGCACAGCTGTACTTAAGCTACAATGAATCACAACCCTTGTGTATTATTGCTTTAATCAATAATTTTATCCATGTTATGTGTTGTGGGAATTTCCTTTGCTAATCCACTAAACAAGCAACAACAGGTGACATGAGGCCCCTGCTGTAATTTCCAAACAGAGACAACAATTAGTCTTTGACTTTTAGATAGCAGCATTAGGCAAATGCTGTTATCTAAAAGTCACAAACTATTGTTATATCTCATAGATTATGCCTACAGCAAAGGAAGTGAACAGGTTATCATTAGTTCAAATAGGTTTTTGATGTGTGTTTGTAACATTAACTGAGCTAGCGTCATTGAGTCAATCTCTTAACGGGGTGTTTGCTCAGAGAGAGAAATAACTCTGTTTATCTCTCAGGACGATGCGGACGTGGAGTGGAAGTTTGCGCGCTCCAAGTTGTGGCTGTCCTACTTTGACAACGGCAAGACACTACCTCCTCCCTTCAGCATCGTTCCCACTCCCAAGTCCTTCTACCACCACATCAGGTGGATAGTCAGCATGCTGCATTGCCGACAACGGAGTGTGAAGAAGGATGTAGAGCTGGGGATGGACAATTTAAAGTCCAGGGTATGGATGGAGGATGTGTGTGTGTGTGTGTGTGTGTGTGTGTGTGTGTGTGTGTGTGTGTGTGTGTGTGTGTGTGTGTGTGTGTGTGTGTGTGTGTGTGTGTGTGTGTGTGTGTGTGTGTGTGTGTGTGTGTGTGTGTGTGTGTGTGTACAGTGCCTATTCATAACCCTTGACTTGTTCCACATTTTGATGTTACAGGCTGAATTCTAAATTGATTAAATATTTTTTTCTTCTCACCCATCTACACACAATAAACCATAATGACAAAGTGAAAACATGTTTTTTTGAAATGTTAGTACATTTGTTGAAAATTAAACACAAAAATATTTATTTTACATAAGTATTCTCACCCCTGAGTCAATACTTTGTTGAAGCACTTTCGGCAGCGATTACACCTGTGAGTCTTTCTGGGTAAGTCTCTTTTGCAACATTTGTCCATTATTATTTTCTAAATAAATTGGTTGTTTGTCATTGCTAGACAACCATTTTCTGGTCTTGCTACAGATTGTCAAGCAGATTTAAGTTCAAACTGTAACTCGGCCACTCAGGAATATTCACTGTCTTCTTGGTAAGCACTCCAGTGTAGAATTGGCCTTGTGTTTTAGGTTATTGTCCTGCTATAAAGGTGAATTCATTTCCCAGTGTCTGATGGAAAGCAGACTGAACCAGGTTTTCATTTTTTATCCTGAAAAACTCCCCAGTCCTTAACGATTACAAGCATACCCATAACATGATGCTGCCACCAGTATGCTTTATAATATGGAGAGTGGTATTCAGTAATGTGTTGTATTGGAATTGCCCCACACATAACACTTTGTATTCAGGACAAAAAGGTATTTGCTTTGCCACATTTTTTGCGGTATTACCTTAGTGCCTTGTTGCAAGCAGGATGCATGTTTTCTAATACTATTATTCTGTACAGGCTTCCTTCTTTTCGCTTTGTCAATTAGGTTAGTATTGTGGAGTAACCGATCCATCCTCAGTTTTCTCCTATCCCAACCATTAAACTCTGTAACTGTTCTAAAGTCACAATTGGCCTCATGGTGAAATCCCTGAGCAATCCCTGAGCAATCCCTTCCTTTCCGGCAAATAAGTTATAGGAAGGACACCTGTATCTTTGTAGTGACTGGGTGTATTGATACACCATCCAAAGTGTAATTAACTTCACCATGCTCAAAGGGATATTCAATGTCTGTTTTGTTTGATACCCTTCTTTGCGAGATGTTGGAAAACCTCCCTGGTCTTTGTGGTTTAATCTGTGTTTGAAATTCACTGCTCGACTGAGGGACCTTTCAGATAATTGTATGTGTGGGGTACAGAGATGAGGTATTAAACATTATTATTGCACACAGAGTGAGTCCATGCAACTTATTATGTCACTTGTTAAGTACATTTTTACTCCTGAACTTATTTAGGCCTGCCATAGCAAAGGGGTTGAATACTTATTGATTCAAGTAATTTCAGCTTTTAATTTTTAAATAATATTTTAAAATTTCAAAAAACATAAATCCAATTTTACATTATGGGGTATTGTGTAGGCCAGTCACAAAAAATCGACATTTAATCCATTTTAAATTCAGGTTGTAACACAACAAAATGTGGAAAAAGTCAAGGGGTGTGAATAGCTTCTGAAGTATGTATGTATGTATGTATGTATGTATGTATGTATGTATGTATGTATGTATGTATGTATGTATGTATGTATGTATGTATGTATGTATGTATGTATGTATGTATGTATGTATGTATGTATGTATGTATGTATGTATGTATGTATGTATGTAGGGTGTCCAATCAAATAAGCATATTTTGACCAATGGGTAAAATAATGTTAATTGTGTAGATACTCCTTTAAGAAAAACAATGGTTGGACCTCATGTCTCTATCATAATCTGTTAAAAAGTTATTGGAGTTTTTACCCTTGTTGGATGGACAAAATTAGGGTTAAATTAGATATTTATTTTGAAATAGGCATGTAGTATTTTCATATTGAAGTGTATACTTTTAATATTAATGTGAAATTCCTGTTATTTTTCAAAGATTTCTCAGAAAAATGTAATCAGAGCAATTTATTAGGTTACAAAATCAGACTTTTTGGATATACTGTTAATTATATGTTAGAGAATGACTCCACTGAACAATTCAGAACATGGAGAATTATATTTGTCTTGGCAAAATTTATTTTATACATTAAAATAGTAGGCTAATCGTTGGAACGGAAGACACTGGATAAAACATGGTTTTAAACACGTTTTTAATAGCTTGGGACACATTTAACCTGCTGGTTGGTAAGTAGTGTTCCTAGAGATTCTAGATACAGTATGCCTTTGTTGACGGTAACGTTTTTTGGGGTGTAACCGTACACATTAGGGCTGTAATTATTTTCAGATGCCAGGCTACAGAATGATGTGCAACTAGGATGCCTTCCGTATACAACATCCATCGTAGTTGCGGTCCCGAAGCAAGGCTGAAGCATGGGGTTGCCCATATGCCCCCTTTGGCTAATCATGAGATAGATCCCAAACTCTAAACATGATCTTGATACTAGTAAGCAACGTATTGATGACTAATGTACCCCAAAACCTTGCATAAACACAGTCAATTTAAGGTAGGCCTACCTGTTACAATTGACCCGTGTTAAATTTAGGTCTCCCCTATGCTCACAGCGAATTGCAGGGTCCTAATGCACCTAAACCATGCTGAAATAGCCAACTAGGTAAATATCTATTCTAGGCCTACTATGAGGTTGACCGATGTACTTGTTTTGTTGGCAGAGGAAAAGTAAACATGGACAGTTCTAGCATCTTCAAAGTGCGCCTCGGCAAATTTGTGGTGTGTTGCGGCAACAATTTAGAGCAGAGCCACTCCAGCTGGATACAACATGGTGTGAACTCTGTTTAAGGGGTTTATGATTGTCCTTGTCCATTTTAATATCCGTATTGGATTTCTCAATTCAATGTTGTCTCTGTATTGTCATAATTTGCACTCCCCTCTTTTTGACCCTAGAGAGGATCAATTGCATTTGCATTGTGTCTGTGGCTCGCCATATTTACATTGAAAATAATTATGAACGCTATCCACCTAAAGGGATGCATATAGGCTCTTTATTGTATGCA
Organism: Thymallus thymallus; assembly: GCA_023634145.1. NCBI lineage: Eukaryota > Metazoa > Chordata > Actinopteri > Salmoniformes > Salmonidae > Thymallus > Thymallus thymallus. The sequence goes on along the minus strand of CM042384.1, from coordinate 11,323,036 downwards.
TTGCAGTCTCAGGAGTACTAGAGTTTAGTAAGAGCACATGGACTATTATTCAAGTCCTACTTGAAGATGTCAACTGAAACATATCATATTTATATGTATGGAGATGACTGTTCTCTGGAAATTCCCATTTAAGAAAGCTTTGAACCAATGTAGTTTGCCTCTCTCTAATTTGATTCTTTGGAGGACATCATTTTTTTTAAACTTCAATCAGTAGGCCCCCATGGCATATATAGAATAAACAGTATCAAGATTATTCATATGTGGCCACGGTCTCTTTCTTTCTCTCTTTGTATGTCTGACGCCCTCTCTCTCTGTCTCTCTTGCTGTCTCTCTCTGTGACCCTCTCTCCTTCTTTCTCGTTTTCCCTCGACATTAACTACATTTTTGACCACATTGATTTCTCCTCTGAGGCCTATTTCAAATGGCAATCTGACAAGTGGGACGGAAACGTTGCGGCATTGTTATCTCAATAGGCAAGCAGATGCGCGCGACTCTTGGCTGCAGTTTGTATTATTTCTAAACAAAATAACTTTTGGGGGTTTCTCATACGCATACAATTTTGATTGTTACTTGAACAGTCGCTAAGATTATATTTGGTTGTGACCTTTGCAAAACAACTATTTTGGATGCAGAGTTATTAGCTAGAATGCTAACGCTAATTGCTACAGTAGGCTGTAGCAAACGCTAGCCAAAGAGCCATTTTACTAGTTGAAGTTGAAGTATTTTTTAAGTATAATGCAGTTGATTTGCGATGATGACACACACATTATATTAAGCAGGACATTCATACAAGCCTTAAAATCCAATTATAATCCTAAAGTAGTGTGAAATGCACTCATAAGCAACATGTAAATAGAGTTTATTTTTGCTGCCGTGCTATAAGAACTCCCCGTGTTTTGCCACCAACTTGCGCGCATCGTGCGGCAATGTTTGCAAACACAAAAAGGGATCTATAGTGTATGTTATTTTTGGTTTTAAAACTATTTATATAGTGCAATTAAGGGGTACATTGAATTCCATTGGTCAGACACATGCTATTTATTAATATAGTTTTTGATGCGAAACGATTTAGAATGAGCTTTTTGATCCCCCAAAACGTATGTGTGCGTTTGTGTGTAAATGTCTGGGTGTGTGTGCTTGCAATTGTTAAAACCAGGGGTTGGAACAGAACCACTTGATTTTGTTTCGTACCACTGTTCCTACCAGCAAAATAAAGTTCTGAACCGGATTGAACAAGTTTATATAATTCCTTTCTGTTCATTTTTTTACCTGTGAAATCAACAGTTAAATGACTCGTTAAATGACTTCACCAATCAGTGAGAGAGCGGGCAAGCTAGTTGTTTACTGTGTGATGGACAGACAAGTGTAGCCTATGGCGCAAGATGCTACTGAAAGTTTGCGGGTGGGGAGAGAGCAAGAGAGACATTTTGTGGGTGGCGAGAGAGCGAGAGAGGGTTGAGGAGGAGGCTTGAAGCGCTGGGCATTTTGTTATGACATGCATTATCTGATTTAGGTCCACATAATTATATCTAGGAGGAGCGGCTTCTATGGAGTAGCTTTGAATGTCCTTTGAGCTAGCTAGCTAACAAGCTTGTGTGTGCAGAGTGGCACCAGTATTAAAAAAACATCTTACCTTTTTGTAGTTAATAAATCCAACGTGAAACGTGATTACTAGGCCTATAGTATCCTTAACTAGCATTGAAAAAGTTGATTCAGTCTTCTCGAGCCAATTAAAAATCTCTCTCCCTATCTTCTGAATCAAGCTTGTAACGTCAGTACAGTAGTTTATGTTTAGGAGGGGGGAAGGTCTCTGGTAACTTAAGCATGCACACTCACAGGCAAAGATTTTCAGCAGACACTGGATTACATTTCTGAGTGACAGAGTAGAAAAAGAGTAGAAAAAGAATGCCTGGAATGTAAAAGAATGTTATTAACTGGTTCCCATGATTTTTAAATAACGGTTCTGTTCCAGAACAGTATGGATCACTTTCGTTCCAGTTTCCATTTCTGTTCCGGTTTATGGTTCTGTTCCCTGAACCGGTTCCAACACCTGGTTAAGTTAAGACTCGTATTGATCATTGGTCTTTATTTTTACAATGTGCTTTTGTTTGTGCTTGTCTGTGTTTGCAGCTCAATCTCTTCACCCAGTCCAACCTGCGCATTGCAGAGTCCCACAGCATCCTGAACCAACCCACTTGCTATCAGGTAAGGTGACCTCTCCGTCAGTCTAAATATACTGTTTAGCGAAAATGTTACATTATAGATCGACTGCCCCTAAAAAGCAGCGTCTCATTTTGAAAACGCCCTATGTGGCATCGATATGAGTCAGAAACATTTATTCTAGTGTCAAAATTGGCTATAAAGAATATACAGGATAATTTTGGTCATAAAGTCAGTCTCATCCAAAACTGAGATTTGCTAGATGATAGGTATGTCACGGAATGAAGGGTACCATAATAGTTTTCCTTGGGTTGGGTTTACTTCAATCCTGCCCACATGCCCACAGCAGCCAAGTAATCATTTACATTTTATATTTTAGCAGACGCTCTTATCCAGAGTGACTTACAGTAGTGAGTGAATACATTTCCATACTGGTCCCCCGTGGGAATTGAACCTAACAACACTATTGTTGCAAGCGCCAAGCTCTACCAACTGAACCATACGGGACATCATCAATTTGGAGCACAGCTGCACGTTACCTGATCGTAATGCCCATGGTCAATTTGGTTTGGCATTCAATATCCCAATGGAGCTAGTTAGGGACCACCAGTAAATTACTGGTGGTCCAGAAATTACCTCGAGACCGGGTCCTTGTTAGACTGTTTCAAGTTATCTAGGAGGGTGAATGACTGTAACTGTGTACTGTTTGGCAGAGTGAATGCACAAACACTTGCCACTTGCAAACACACACACAAGACACCCACAATAAACCACCCCTCCAAGACAACTCTCGTTTGACTTCAGTCATGGCCGTTGCATTTCTTAATGACCGAGCTGAGAAACAAGTCCAAATCAGGAAGTTTAGCCCTCCTTTAACATAATAGCACATAGGCCTACATTTTTTGCATTTTTACATTTTCCTTCCTTGTTACAGCAAATCATGAAGCGACTCATCAAACGCTACGTTTTGAAAGCACAAGTGGACAAAGAAAACGACGAGGTCAATGAAGGTAAAGTTGCATCTTCACTTTTACTTCAGCTGAAATAGTCTTTGATAATATTTTGCAGTGTTACACAATGCAGAAAATAAACAATTCTCAGGGGTAGAAAGAGGTCTACAAACTGTGCAAATTCCACAGGGTTCCCATTGGTGTTTGAAGCTCAAATAAACCAGGCTAACTCCATTGTGTATATAAAAATATATTGAATTATGGAGAGTACATCAGTTCTTCAATACAAACAACTTGAACAAGCCTCACATTATTTCTGTTATGACGTCACATTATGTTACTTTGCAGGTGAACTGAAAGAAATCAAGCAGGACATTTCCAGTTTACGTTACGAACTCCTGGAAGACAAGTCTCAGGCTACAGAGGAGCTGTCCTTGCTTATCCAGAAACTGAGTGACAAACTGAACCTAGGCCCTACTGCACGCTTGCCCTACAAGTGACCCCACCGCCAGCCCACAGTTCAAAAGATTCAAGAAAGTATAGTATACCTAAGCAGCCAACATCCCAGCATTTCCCCATATACTGCTTGAGGTGTCACTACAGCCCTGGGTTCGATCCCAGGCTGTGTCACAGCCAGCCGTGACCGGGAGACCAATGAGGCGGCGCACAATTGGCCCAGCGTCGCCCAGATTAGGGGAGGGTTTGGCCAGCCGGGATTTCCTTGTCCAATCGTGCTCTAGCGACTCCTTGTGGCGGGCAGGCTGCACAGTGTTTCCTCCGACACATTGCTGCGGCTAACTTCCGGGTTAGCAAGCAGTGCGGCTTGGCACGTCATGTTTCGGAGGACGCATGGCTCTTGACCTTCACCTCTCCAGAGTCCGTAGGGGAGTTTCAGCGATGGGACAAGACTAACTACCAATTGGATATCATGAAATTGGGGGCAAAAAGGGGTAGTATAAAACATATATATTATGGATTGCCTCACTATTCTGTTGTAGGGAGAGAATGCCCTTAGACGCTGATCTTGGGTCAGTTTGCATTTCCCCCACTAATGGTTAAGGTTAATATTTTACCTAGGGGAAACTTCACCCGAGAGCCACGATTTTTCAGATTAATATTACATTTTGGGGGGGTTCTACGATGACATATGGAATTGTTTTAAGACACTATGGATCATTTAGCTATTTGATTTAGAATTTTCGGACCCCTTTGATAAAATATTGAAGTTGGCATTTACTACTATAGTCCAGAGAAACACATTGAATAACACATTCATCAATGACCAAAAATACAGTCAAAAAATAAATCACAAGACACAAGGTTTTGAAGTGTTTGTTCTATATCTAGGAGATTTAAGAAAGCTCAGGAAATACAGTTGAAGTCGGAAGTTTACATAAACCTTAGCCAAATACATTTAAACTCAGTTTTTCACAATTCCTGACATTTAATCCTAGTAAAAATTCCCTGCCTTAGGTCAGTTAGGATCACCACTTTATTTTAAGAATGTGAAATGTCAGAATAATATTAGAGAGAATGATTTATTCAGCTTTTATTTATTTCATCACATTCCCAGTGGGTCAGAAGTTGACATACACTCAATTAGTATTTGGTAGCATTGCCTTTAAATTCTTTAACTTGGGTCAAACGTTTCGGGTAGCCTTCCACAAGCTTCCCACAATAAGTTGGGTATATTTTGGCCCATTCCTCCTGACAGAACTGGTGTAACTGAGTCAGGTAGGTAGGCCTCCTTGCTCGCACACGCTTTTTCAGTTCTATAGGATTGAGGTCAGAGCTTTGTGCCACTCCAATACCTTGACTTTGTTGTCCGTAAGCCATTTTGCCAAAAACTTGAAGTATGCTTGGGGTCATTGTCCATTTGGAATACCCATTTGCGACCAAGCTTTGACTTCCTGACTTGTGTCTTGAGATGTTGCTTCAATATATCCACATAATTTTCCTTCCTCATGATGCCATCTATTTTGTGAAGTGCACCAGTCCGTCGGTATGACGATTTCTTTTGATTTTCCCATGTTGTTGAGCAAAGAGGCACTGAGTTTGAGGGTAGGCCTAGAAATACATCCACAGTTACACCTCCAATTGACTCAAATGATGTCAATTAGCCTATCAGAAGCTTCTAAAGCCATGACATCATTTTCTGGAATTTTCCAAGCTGTTTTAAGGCACAGTCAACTTAGTGTATATAAGTGAAAAAATCTGTCTGTAAACAATTGTTGGAAGAATTACTTGTGTCATGAACAAAGTAGATGTCCTAACTGACTTACCAAAACTATAGTTTGTTAACATCAAATCTGTGGAGTGGTTGAAAAATGAGTTTGAATGACTTCAACCTAAGTGTATGTAAACTTCCGACTTCAACTGTATACAGTATATTTATACAGTACCAGTCAAATGTTTGGACACACCTACGCATTCAAGGGTTTTTCTTTATTTTTACTATTTTCTACATTGTAGACTATTTTATAATAGTAATAATAGTAGAGACATCAAAACTATGGCCAGGTCATCTGATGCAGCACTCCATCACTCTCCTTCTTGGTCAAATAGCCCTTACACAGCCTGGAAGTGTGTTGGGTCATTGTCCTGTTGAAAAATGAATGATAGTCCCACTAAGCGTAAACCAGATGGGATTGCATATCGCTGCAGAATGCTGTGGTAGCCATGCTGGTTAAGTGTGCCTTGAATTCTAAATAAATCACAGACAGTGTCACCAGCAAACCACCCCAAAACCATCACACCTCCTCCGCCATTCTTCACGGTGGGAACCACACATGCAGAGTTAATCCGTTCACCTACTCTACGTCTTACAAAGACATGGCGGTTGGAACCAAAAATCTCAAATTTGGATTCATCAGACCAAGGGACAGATAACCACCGGTCTAATGTCCATTGCTCATGTTTCTTGGCCCAAGCAAGTCTCTTCTTATTATTGGTGTCCTTTAGTAGTGGTTTCTTTGCAGCAATTTGACCATGAAGTCCTGATTCATACAGTCTCCTCTGAACAGTTGATGTTGAGATGTTTCTGTTACTTTAAATCTCTGAAGCATTTATTTGGGCTGCAATTTCTGAGGCTGGTAACTCTAATGAACTTATCCTCTGCAGCAGAGGTAACTCTGGGTCTTCCTTTCCTGTGGCGGTCCTCATGAGAGCCAGTTTCATCATAGCACTTGATGGTTTTTGCGACTGCAATTTTCCGGATTGACTGACCTTCATGTCTTAAAGTAATGATGTTGTTTCTCTTTGCTTATTTGAGCTGTTCTTGCCACAACACAACTAATTGGCTCAAACGCATTAAGAAGGAAATAAATTCCACAAATAAATGTTTTACCAAGGCACACCTGTTAGTTGAAATGGAATCCAGATGACTACCTCATGAAGCTGGTTGAGACGATGCCAAGAGTGTGCAAAGCTGTTATTTAGATTTTCTTGGTTACTACATGATTCCATATGTGTTATGTCATAGGTTTGATGTCCTCACTATTATTCTACAATGGAAAACCCTGGAATGAGTAGGTGTGTCCAAACTTTTGACTGGTACAGTATATATTTTTTACACATATGTAACCACTTTTTTGGGTAGGAACAAAACCACCTTCATACTTCAATTATTTTTGTAAAACTGGTACCGGTTACCTTCAGACAAATCCTGTGACACCTGTGGGTGTCAAAGAGCAGAACGGAGAACACCATTGTGTTCATGAGAATCTCCTCTTTCCACACTGGTATTAGTTTGTAGCCTATTTTCTCTGTGTAGCGTAGCCCTGGTGTGACATTGTGGATAGAAAGTGGAATACTACCTCTCTGGGCCCAGGGTTGGTTTACACCTGCACTTAAGCATTTGTTGGTATGATAAATATCTTTAGATTTCCTTTATGACCTATGCAGGGTATTTCATTCCCTTTGTCCGATATCCATTTTCTTTTATTATACTAGGGAACAGAAACATGCATTTGATTATATATTGTATTTGATAGGAAGTCTTTCCTTAAGATGTTCTTAGACACTGTAAATAATGTTTATTCTGTCTCAATAACTGTAACATTTCAGTTATAGTGTTCTCTTTTTGAGGACAACCCGAAATAGTTGAAATTGAATATTTGTATGTATATATGAAAATCCATAGCTTCCGTGTTATAAAGAAGGCTTGAGATAAGCAATGGGAAACCTCATACAATATATATCATATATACAGTATGTAATATTTCATATGTGCAATATTATAAAATAGTGCTTTGTTGTAGGGTATTTTTTACATTTAAGCTTTGAATTTTCATATATCCATATGCATGAGTTTATTTTGATGGCTATAATTACAGTTGAAGTCGGAAGTTTACATACACTTAGGTTGAAGTCATTGAACTTATTCACTTATTATTCACTATATCACAATTCCAGTGGGTCAGAAGGTTACATACACTAAGTTGACTGTGCCTTTAAACAGCTTGAAAAATTCCAGAAAATGATGTCATGGCTTTAGAAGCTTCTGATAGGCTAATTGACATCATTTGAGTCAATTGGAGGTGTAACTGTGGATGTATTTCAAGGTCTACCTTCAAACTCAGTGCCTCTTTGCTCGACATCATTGGATAATCAAAAGAAATCAGCCAAGACCTCAGAAAAAAAATTCTAGACCTCCACAAGTCTGGTTCATCCTTGGGAGCAATTTCCAAACACCTGAAGTAACCACGCTCATCTATACAAACAATAATACGCAAGTAGAAACACCATGGGAACACGCAGCCATCATACCGCTCAGGAAGGAGACACGTTCTGTCTCCTAGAGATGAACGTACTAAAGTGCAAATCAATCCCAGAACAACAGCAAAGGACCTTGTGAAGATGCTGTAGGAAACAGGTACAAAAGTATCTATATCCACAGTAAAACGAGTCCTATATCGACATGCTCAGCAAGGAAGAAGCCACTGCTCCAAAACCGCCATAAAAAAGCCAGACTACTGTTTGCAACTGCACATGGGGACAAAGATCGTACTTTTTGGAGAAATGTCCTCTGGTCTGATGAAACAAAAATAAAACTGTTTGGCCATAATGACCATCGTTATGTTTGGAGGAAAAAGGGGGATGCTTGCAAGACGAAGAACACCATCCCAACCACTTCCCTCAAACTCAGTGCCTCTTTGCTCAACAACATGGGAAAATCAAAAGAAATCGTCATACCGACGGACTGGTGCACTTCACAAAATAGATGGCATCATGAGGAAGGAAAATTATGTGGATATTTTGAAGCAACATCTCAAGACATCAGTCAGGAAGTTAAAGCTTGGTCGCAAATGAGTCTTCCAAATGGACAATTACCACAAGCATACTTCCAAAGTTGTGGCAAAATGGCTTAAGGACAACAAAGTCAAGGTATTGGAGTGGCCATCACAAAGCCCTGACCTCAATCCTATAGAACATTTGTGGGCAGAACTGAAAAAGTGTGTGCGTGCAAGGAAGCCTAGAAACCTGACTTAGTTACACCAGTTCTGTCAGGAAGAAGGGGCCAAAATTCACCCAACTTATTGTGGGAAGCTTGTGGAAGGCTACCAGAAACGTTTGACCCAAGTTAAACAATTTAAAGGCAAAGCTTCCAAATACTAATTGAGTGTATGTAAACTTCTGACCCACTGGGAATGTGATGAAAGAAACAAAAGCTCAAATAAATAATTCTCTCTACTATTATTCTGACATTTCACATTCTTAAAATAAAGTGGTGATCCTAACTGACCTAAGACAGGGGATTTTTACTAGGATGAAATGTCAGGAATTGTGAAAAACTGAGTTTAAATGTATTTGGCTAAGGTGTATGTAAACTTCCGACTTCAACTGTACATAATGGACAATGAGATGATCTAGAAACTATATGGTGATGCATAATTTTAACCTGTTTTCTATATAAAATGCATTTTGAAAAAAGCAGAGTTGGATTGATTCTGTTGTATTACAATCATGTTTTGTCATGAGTAAATGTTATACTAAGGTATTAGGTAGATTTGGGACCATGCAAAGCTCTCTCTAGAGTCAAGAGAACATAAGCACTATGCAAAATGGCAACCTTTAGAGTCAAAGTACACTCTCCTACTCTTTTTGCACAAACAAAAGGAAATGAGAAAACAAACATTGTGTAATATAAATCCAACATAATACATGTTTTATTACAATCATGTTTTGTCAACAGTAGCAAACTGGCACCCAGTGTGATCTTTGCAAACAGTCTTTCCAAGCTAGAGGGCAGTAGTGCGTTATAGAAGATTGGGATTTCTCATAATTATGTCCCAATTCAATCAATTGCAGATAAAGCAAACTACACTGAGGGTTCACTCAGACTGTTCACTCTGTATTTTAAGGATAGTTGTGGTTTCACGTCAATATCCAATAGCAATGTCTGCAAGGGAAGAAGAGGAAGTGAAATAGATTTTTGGTTAAAGTAACTACCCAGTGAAAATCTCACTTTTAAAAGTTAAGTAATATCCAAATTCTGTTAAGTAATATCCAAATAATGTTGTTGACTCGTCCTATATTCGTATTTGTGGCCAAAGCATACATTTGAGAAAAACACACTTCAAAAACCCCACCTCAAACTTGTATCTCAAACAGACCATATAAAAAATGCTTGCTATTTCCTCATAGAACATGAGGAGGATGAGCTGGCGAATCAGTGGTCTAGAGGAGGATGAGCTGGCCAATCAGCATCTACTTGCGTTAATACTTATAATGACCAGTATATGCCCACACCTTTTTGTTGTTGGGGTACGCCCACACCATTCCAACACAGAAAAGCTGCTTTTTAACATACTTACTTAAAATGTTTTGTAAGTAAAACTATTTTACTCATATTCTAATTAATTATAGGTCATATTTAACACTGGGCAGGTACTTTAACATGTCCAATACAGCATACATATTCTGAATGAACCCACAATGTGGTTTTCTTTTATCTGCAAGCTGATAACGCTAAACTACACCTGTCCTGAAATGACAGTGTAAACATTTTGAATGAAACATTAGTGCAGTTTTTACGATTGAATTGTGACCTAAAAATCTGTTACTTTACGTAAGTATTACCATGACCTTTCACCAAAGTAACTGTAGTTGAATAAGCTGTATGTCAGTAAATGTCGCTTGCAATAAAAAATATCATCAGACACCTGTACATACACTGAACAAAAACATAAAAGCAACATGCACAAATTTAACTGAGTTACAGTACATATAAGGAAATAATTCAATTGAAATAAATAAATTAGGCCCTAATCTATGGATTTCATATGACTGGGAATACAGATATGCATCTGTCGGTCACAAATACCTAGTGGTGAAAAAAGTACCCAACTGTCATACTTGAGTAAAAGTAAAGATACCTTAATAGAAAATGACTCAAGTCAAAGTCACCCAGTCAAATTCTACTTGAGTAAAAGTCTAAAAGTATTTGGTTTAATATATACTTAAGTATCAAAAGTAAATATAATTACTTCTATCAAAAGTAGAAGTAAAAGTATAAATAATTTCAAATTCCTTACAAGCACCATCTTCTTGTTTTTTAAATTTACGGAAAGCCAGGGGCAAACTCCAACTTTCAGACATAATTAAAAAATGAAGCATGTGAATTTAGTGAGTCTGCCAGTTCAGAGGCAGTAGGGATGACCAGGGATGTTCGGTTGATAAGTGTGTGAATTAGACAATTTTCCTGTCCTGCTAAGCATTCAAAATGTAACGAGTACTTTGGGTGTCTGACACAACGACAGATATACGGGACCCAAAAGCGGACACGGAGGCAGAGATATGATTGACTGTTTAATAGAGAATATGTGGCAAGACAGTCTCGTAGTGAATGACAAGCAGTGTTCGTAACAGGGAATCAGAATGGCAATAGTCCAATAAGGGGAGTCAGGCTCGTAGTCGTAATTCAGGCAGCGTTCGGTACCGGGAATCAGAAGGATGGCAGTGCAGAGGAGTAGACAGGCTCGTAATCCGTAACACAGGCAGAGTTCGTTTTAGCAGGAGCTCAGAAGGTCGAAGGCACAGGAGGAGATAGACAGCCACGTAATCCAAAAGGCAGGTAGAGGTCCAAATACCGGGAAACAGACTGGCAGAGTTAGTAACACAAGAGAACGCTGGAACGACTGACTAGGCAAGACGATCTGGCAAATGCCAACAGCACCCAAGAGGCTAAATACCAAAACTGATTAATGATGGTGATAGGGTGCACCTGGTGTGGGGAGGGGACAAACACAGACAGGTGAAACATATCAGGACATGACAGTGTCAAAGATAATGTATGGAGTAAAAAGTAAAACAAATTCTTATGGAATGTAGTGAAGTAAAAGTTGTGAAAAATATAAATAGTAAAGTAAAGTACAGATACCCCCCCAAAAATACTTAAGTAATACTTTTAAGTATTTTTACTTAAGTACTTTACACCACTGCATATACCTTTAAAAAAAAGTTAGGGGTGTGGATTAGAAATCTAGTTAGTATTTGGTGAGACCATCATTTTCCTCATGCAGCACGACATATCTCCTTCGCATAGAGTTGATCAGGCTGTTGATTGTGGCCTGTGGAATGTTGTCCCACTCCTCTTCAATGGCTGTGCGAAGTTTCTGGATATTGGCGGGAACTGGAACACGCTGTCGTACATGTTGATCCAGAGTATCCCAAACATGCTCAATGGGTGACATGTCTGGTGAGTATGTAGGCCATGGAAAACTGGGACATTTTCAGCTTCCAGGAATTGTGTACAGTTCTTTGTGACATAGAGCTGTGCATTATCATGCAGAAACTTGAGGTGATGGCAGTGGAGCACCATGGGGCACTCTTAACAATGTTGACATCAGCAAACCGCCCGCTCACACGACGCCATACACACTTTTTGCCATCTGCACGGTACAGTTGAAACTGAGATTCATCCGTGAAGAGCACACTTCTCCAGCGTGGCAGTGGCCTTTGAAGGAGAGCATTTGTCGGTTACGACGCCCACTGAAGTGAGTACAACGAGCACGCAGATGAGCTTCCCTGAGACGGTTTCTGACAGTTTATGCAGAAATCCTTTGCTTGTGCAAACCTGGTCTGGGCTGGCGTGGTTACAGTTGTGAGGCCGGTTGGATGTACTGCCAAGTTCTCTAAAACAATGTTGGAGGCAGCTTATGGTAGAGAAGTGTACATTAAATTCTCTGGCAACAGCTCTGGTGGCCATTCCTGCAGTCAGCATGCCAATTGCACACTTCCCTCATAACCTGAGACTTCTGTGGCATTGTGTTGTGTGACAAAACTGCACATTTTAGAGTGCCCTTTTATTGTCCCCAGCACAAGGTGCACCTGTTTAATGCGCATACTGTTTAATCAGCTTGATGGATGGCTTATCTTGGCAAAGGAGAAATGCCCAATAATAGGGATGTGAAAAAATGTGTGCAAAATATTTTAGAGAAATAAGCTTTTTGTGCCTATGGAACATTTCTGGGATCTTTTATTTCAACTCATGAAACATGGGACCAACACTTTTCAATATATATCATCATGACTCAGCCAAAAAGTAGCACACTTTACTAGGCCTGCTTCTTCTACTTTCTGGCAAGCCTAACTGGTGCAAAGACTGGAGAAACCAGTTTGATATCACACCCATCAAGCAAAGTACTCCCCAAAGCACTCACTTCTTCTTTTTATAAGAAATTGTGAAATTGCATAGCTCTGACACACACACTTACCCCACCAGACATGCCACCAGGGGTCTTTTCACAGTCCCCAAATCCAGAACAAATTCAAGAAAGCGTACAGTATTATATTGAGCCATTATTGCATGGAACCCCCGTTCCATCTCATATTGCTCAAATAAACAGCAAACCCTGTTTCAAAAAACAGATAAAGCAACACCTCATGGCAAAATGCCTCTCCCCTATTTGACCCAGATAGTTTGTATGTATGTATTGATATGTAGGCTATGTGTTGTTCTTGTCTATTAATGTTCTGTATTATGTCATGTTTCATGTTTTGTGTGGACCCCAGGGAGAGTAGCTTCTGCTTTTGGAACAGCTAATAAAATACCAAAACCAGAAGTGAAGCAAACATAGCACTGTGTAAATTGACACCTATTGTAATACCTAACCCACTCTCCTCCCATTTTTACAACCTGAATGTGGAAGTTATATTGCAAAACCAACAAAGGTGTGTATAAATCCAATCCAAAGGGGAGAGCAGGTATTGAAATCAGCTGACAGCAGACAGTAAGTGAATGCACAGCACAATGTTTAATCTACTCTTCTTGCCTGTTTAGTTATAGATTGTGGTTTATTTGTAGAAAACATGCAAGTTCAATATATGTATGCAGGTGCTGCTGGATATGCTGAAGTAGGCAACTGACAATCAAGAACATTGATTTCGTACTACACACTTCAGAGCTCTAAGTGCAGTGGGCAGAGCCTTTTTATTCTCTGTCTTTCTTATTAATAATTACTGTTTTTTGTTTTCTCATTAGTGTCTCTCACACTCACATATTTTCCAGTCCGAGGTATGTTGACCTGATCATTGTTCCATCAATGTTGAACTTTTCAGATGTAAGAATGGACAGCTATTGAAGTGCAAAATACTGTAGCCAACATTTACCCTGGTTTTCAGTTTGTTTCTGCTCTCTTGTCAACACCTTATGGAATTGTCATGCCAAACTTGGCTATTGAAGCAGACTTTTTAAAGACGCAATATAGTTAAAAAACGTGATTTACCTGTGCTTTTTTATATAGATAATTTTACCATTTTAATTGAGAACAATCACAGTAAGGTCCTTAATTGTTATCCAGAAATGATTTGATATTGAGATATAAATGGCTACATTGGACCTTTAAACCTTTTCTTTTAAACAACACAGAAACAATTATTGATATAGAGTTTGCTTATTACACAGTATTATTACACATTATAACCTTTCTGTAAGAACCAGACATCCTGGCACACTGGAAGTAGGCCCTACTATGGTTTCATTTGGTAGAGATTAGGCGTGTTCACACTGCACCTTAGTTCAGGGCTAAGAGCCTCCTTAGCTCAGGGCTAAGAACAATGCAGTGTGAAAAGGCCAATTTTTTTCCTGTGCCATAGAATTAGGAATTAGAATACAATATAAGTTAATAGGATTTATATGGTCTGTGCTATAACAGGTCGTGCTGAGGTCATCCGAGTGATGCTCAAAGACCAAGGGGCAGAGTTTGATGAGAAGGTCGTCACCATGGAGATGTGGATGGAGGGTACTCTCAAAGCCAGCTGTGTGAGTAACCCGGTAACCAGCGTACCGTAGTCAAGTTATGTTATTGCATTTCACATCACTTTTACATGCAGACAAACATTTCTTAATTTATTCAGGGGTTTCTGGGGAGGGAGTAACCTTAGAAACATTTTAACTTTCAAAAAGTGAATAAATGTGTATCCTTGTGTTCTCTTAATATCGATCAAATTAAATTAATGTTACTGTTTTACACAAGGTCTCTAGGACCAGCTTAATAGTCTACATGTGTACCTATCAGAAAACAGTCATTTTGACATATGACAGTGAGTTTTATTAGCACTATGTGTTCACTATTCACTGTAAAAATGTTGCATCAGCTATACAGAACACCCCATATGGTCTATGCAGGCTTTGATTCACTCCGAGGGCTTGTTCAACTTGCCCTGACATATTTCTGGGGGAATTGGCTGAATGTTTACTGAAACACCATTGACAGTGTTGTCCTAACAAGGCAGTTTAGATAGCAACTGAGCAGACATGACACTGGCATCCCGGGCTTCTAAGCAGCAAAACCCATGTGGGCCTTACAGAGACGGAGAGAGCGCTTAACAAGCTCCATGGGGGGAGGTTGGATGCAAGATCAGCCAAATGGAACTTGGCAAACATAACAATAGAAAACCCACCTACTACAAATACTGACTTTATAAAAAAGCACACACTGTGCATTATGCATAGCTCACAAAGTGTTGTTAATGCATTTATAGTAGGTGTTACCAAAACGTCATCTCAGAATCATGAATTTGAATCATGACATTTAGATGCTAGGTGATTCAGGATGTGACGAATCACAATTATGATTTTTGACAGAGGATTAGAAGTGAATTGTTAAGTTTTCCTTTGCTTTTCATTCACAGTTGTTTGGTCAGCTCCCTATATTTGAAGACGATGGTCTCACTTTGTACCAGACCAATGCAATAAGGAGACATCTCGCACGGAAACTTGGTAAATATAGAACAAACAGAAAAGTCTGCTTGCAACATAATGAGATTCCTATTGACTCACACAATGTCTTGATCAATCCTCTGCTCCAGGAGTCTATGGCAAAGACCAGAGGGAGGCTGCTCTCATTGACATGATGGATGAAGCCCTTCAAGATCTCCTAAACAAATACATAAAACTGATGTTTGAGAAAGATGTAAGTGTTCAAATGTATGGTAAATGTAACCATGTGGCAATTTGATCTAAACCCATGGTCTCCCTCATAGTACAGATCTGTTGCTGCATCTTAATTTGACCAGTTTCATTGCAGGAGTAAAATAATCCTGCAGCAGGAGGATTTTATTATTCCACAAAAACTGTTTTTTTCTTTTTAAAACAGAAATTCGTTTTAATAGGCTACAGTAGGCTTTTGTTTACATGTGAGATCTACTGAGAGCAAAATAACTGTTTATGTTACTACTAGGGGACTTTGAATTTGCAAGTTTGATTGAATTGAGCCTCACAATGATTAATAATGATAATTTGGTTCCCCAGGACTCCGGTAAAGAGGGGTACCTTAAGGCACTGCCAACAGATCTCAAGCCCTTCGAGAAAACCCTGTCCAGCAATAAAGGAAGCTTTCTGGTTGGCGACAAGGTACATTTATTTGTATTGTCAAATTATTATCAAAGACATCAAATGGCATGTACTGTACATGTGGGTAGGGGGTAGGGGTTGTTTTGGACCTGGACTTCTCATGTACTCATGCTCTCTTCCTCTTTGGCAGATCTCCTTAGCCGACTACGCCCTGATGCTCCTGCTTATCCACCACCAAGTTCTCAGTCCCCCCTGCCTGGATGCCTTCCCCTCCCTCCAGAGCTACCTGAAGAGGCTGTGTGCCCGACCCAAACTGCATGCTTACCTCCAGAGCGACGACTTCAAGAACAGACCCATCATTCCTGGAAAGAGACCCTAAAGTCCATGTGGCCCTAGTCCTCTTATCGTACCTCAATATTAAATCATATCTAATATGCCTGAATATGTATACATTCAACCAGAATGGATTACCTTGAATTGTAATTTGGCTGTATATTGAGTACTGTCTGTCTTGGTGGAGTAAATCTCTGTCTGTTTGTGCCCGGTACCAGTACTATCCACTTGCAGAGAGGAGCGTTAAAAATGTTTATAGGAAATTAGGCTAGCTTTAAATCTGGTTGCTTCAATGATGTCACTGTTTAATAAAGTACATTGTGTCGAAAATATTGGCAGATCAATTTTATATAAAAGAAATAATACCCTTGAGGCTGTTGTCTATCAGATATACAGTATTGTAATGGCTAGGCAGTTTTCCAGCCACCTCCTCCTAGCCGTGACAATATATCCAATATACCACGCCTTCATGGGCATCATTGTTCTGGGGACAATAAGAGACCATTATAAAATGTGCAGTTTTGTCACACAACACAATGCCACAGATTTCCTAAGTTTTGAGGGAGCTTGGCTTTGGCATGCTGACTGCAGGAATGTCCAACAGAGCTTTTTACAGATAATTTAATGTACATTTATCTGCCATAAGCCGCCTCCAATGTCATTCCATAGATTAGGCCCTAATGCATTTATTTCAATTGACTTATATGAACTGTAACTCAGTGAAATCGTTGAAATTGTTGGATGTTGTGTTTCTATTTTTGTTCAATATAATTGAAAGAGACTCATTGGGCTTAGGAAATGTCTCTTTTTTTTTTAGCTCTATATTTGTTTGCTCTCAATTTCACAATATGCTGTGGCTTGGCCTGATTCCCAGAATGCATGGAATTCATGGACAGTTAAACTGAAGCATGTTCATGGACCACACCTCAGAGAAGGCATTTTTTAAATGCTCAGATGAAGAGATATGCTACAGTACACTTACAAAAAGGGCTTAAAGGGTTCTTCGGCTGTCCCCATAGGGGAACCCTTTAAAGAATCCTTGTTGGTTCCAGGTATAACTTTGTTGGTTCCAAGTAGAACTGTTTTGGGTTCTTTGTAGAACCCTTTCCACAGAGGGTTCTACATGGAACCCAAAATGGTTATACCTGGAACCAAAATTGGGTTTTACCTGGAACCAAAAAGGGTTATCCTATGGGGACAGCCAAAGAACCCATTTGGAACCCTTTTTTCTAAGAGTGTAGACAGGGTGACTCAGAATGATAAACAGATTTTCTGATATGCACTGGCTGGCCACAAAAGTCTTTATGCAGACTGTAAGATTTTACCAAGTCATAGAAATTACCATAATAGTTGTCTATAGATGTATATTACTCACATTTGAGTTATCACATGCACAGAGACATGCACAGAGACATACAAAAAAAGCACACACCTTCCCTCAAGCCATTGAGCCTATATTGTTCCAAAGAATAGACCTAGGTTAATACTACAGTTACGTACACTGAACAAAAATATAATCGCAACATGCAATCATTTCAAAGATTTTACTGAGTTAGAGTTCATATAAGCATATCAGCTAGGCCCAGCCAATCACTGAGTTTTAACCCACAAAAGGGCTTTATTACAGACAGAAATACTCCTCATCCCTGCTGCCTCTGATCTGGTGGACTCACTAAACACAAATGCTTTCTTTGTAAATTATGCCTGAGTGTTGGAGTGTGCCCCTGGCTATCAGTATATTTAAAAAACAAGAAAATAGTACCATCTAGTTAATACAAGGAATTTGAAATTATTTATACTTTTGATACTTCAGTATATTTTAACAATTACTGTTACTCAAGTATAACAATTGGCTACTTTTTCCACCACTGTAACTAGCGGTTCTGGGGGGTTCAGCACATTCTCCCATAAAAAACAAAAGTCATAAAGAATATTTACAGTTATAAAACTACAAATATCTTGCCAAAATAAATGCAAAACTGTTTCTGGATGCTCAACACAAAACGTACAGTTAATGTTCTTTTTCCAACAGATATTATTGACAAAAGTATTCCAGTAAGTTGTGACATAAGGAATAGATACAATATCCCTTTGATATAAAGCATGTATAGATCTGTTGTTCCGAGGGAGCAAGGAGAAACTAATTTTCCCTATTGAAGAGTAAACTGGATTAAGCGAGGGTATCTCAAGAAGTTGAGGTCTGGTTACACCTCTAAACAACATGAGTTCCAGATGGAATAGCATCATAGACTATGGACGAACTCTCTAGGTATAACAGGGATATTGTAGTGAGATTACCCTGGGGTTCTATGAGAGACTTCTATGAGCATCTTTCGGTCAGCTCTTGGGCTGACTTTGGTGGGACAACCTGTCCTAGGTAGTTTGCCAGTGGGCTGGAATTTTCGTCGGACAGTGGAATGATGTACTTTAAATTGCTTGGAAATGGATTTGTAACCCCTCCCAGACTCATGGGCATCAATAATCTTTCTTCTGAGGGCCTTGGGTAGGTCTTTTGATCTTTGAATGATGTGTTACCACACACTCATATGGTTAAGACCAAACCAGACCAATTTTCTTATCTTTATTGAAGGCTGGACCCTCCTAAGTTTCTCTCTAATGTTTTCTAATCATTTGCACTTGTTTTGGTACACCTAATTCTAATTGTAGCCATTTTATGTGATGGTAAAGGTAGGGGTGTACTAACTTTTTCCCAATAAGAAAAATGCATTTTTGTTTATTTTAATTGCATAACACTTTTAACATAATTGTATGTGTGTGTGTGATTTGTTAAATTGGGTAACCTTTATCTGTCAATAGTGTTGAAGTGAAAATTACATATCCATCTGTCCAAATATGTAAAAAAAGAACAAAAAAGAGAACTTGCCAGGGGGTGTACTTACTTTTTCACATGACTGTGTGTCTATTCCTCATGAAGCCAGATTGGGTCTCTTCTATAATTGAGTCCAATACTGCCTTCAATCTTTTTGAAAATATAGAGGCAAATATTTTGTAGTCGTTATTGAGCAGACAGATTGGACGCCAATTATCGAGGAGAAGCAAGTCTTTCTTGGGTTTAGGGATTAATATAATCAGACCTTGAGTCAAACTGGAAGGGAGAGCATTATTTGCGATTCTTTCAGAAAAGGCGCTAACTGTTGAGAAAGAATGTTGTAAAACTCAGCAGATATACCATCAGTCCCAGGAGACTTATTATTTTTAAGGTGTTCAATAGAATAAACGATCTCTTCAACTATAATAAGGTCATCACACTGTTCCCTCTCTGCCTCCCCAATTGATTACACATTATTATTACACACATCCCCCAGAGAATCAAAATAAATAGTTGAGGACACCTCACAATACTTATAACTATATAAGTTCCTGCAGAAGTTGCAACTAAAGAGAGAAATTGATTTGGGATCATCTGTGATGAGACCATTAATATTTAATTGTTGATTTGTATTATTTTTAGAGTGGTATTTCTCTAACCTGAAAAAAGAAGATGAATTTTGTTCACCCTCCTCTAGCCATTTCATCCTAGATCTGACAAATGCTCCCTCTGCTTTCAGTTTATACATATCATCCAACTTGTGTTGTAGCTCAAAGCTCCTCTAAAAGACTTTCAACAGGCTTTTGAACAAGAGAGGTGATCTTTGTAATTACATTGTCTTCTTCAGCTCTCCTCGTCTTGGCAAGAATACTCCCATATTTTCATAAATATTTTCCAACCTCATTTTTAAAAAGCTCCCAGTTATTGCTGTATGATTTGTCATTTATAGCTTTGTTCCAGAAGTGTTTAATTAACTTGTTAATCTCCATCTTGACCAACTCATGTTTTAATATAGAACTGTTAAGCTTCCAATAGGATGCTCTGCCAAGGCCATTAATCGGAGTAACATTTTTTAATGTCATTATAAATAGCTTTATGATCCGTGATGTTAACAGAAATACCCTGTTTATCAAAACATTTAGACACCAGTCAAAAATCTATGGGTGATTGTCTGGAGCGTGTCTTATTACTACAAGTAAAAGACTTGTCATTAGGAAACTTTACTCTCCAAATATCTATGATAGCAAACCTTTCCATAAACTGCCTCAAACTTGTTTTCATAGAAGTGGACTGTCCCGGTAGCCATCTATCATTTAAATTATTCAGATAAATATTATCATAAGTAAAGCACTAGGGAACTTGGTTAGCCAATGGAGAATACGCTTTTCCAAAGATTCAAGTAACTGATAATTTTCAAGTTTGGAATTGTACCCATAAATGTTGGTAATAATGATAATAATAATGTTGTTACAGTTGATAACAAGACAAAGAAAGTGACCAAAAGAGTCAAAGTCGGAGTGCAAAATACTTCCATTGAAATTATTCTTTAGAGTGATAACCCCAGCAGAGCGTTCAGAACCATGAGAGAGCCATAAATCATTTCCCCACTGAGATTTCCAGAAGTTGACATCGGTAGAAATTGAATGAGACTCTTGAAAAAAACATAAATCTGTTTTAAGGCTTTGTGCTTTACAGTATTTCTTAACCCCCTAGCATTGAGTGAAACTATAGACAATGACAAAGATGAATATAGAACAGAAAGACTAACAATCGCAAATCGAGTAAAAATGAAGAGAAACCAGTGCTGCACACCATATTGATTTAAACGATTGAGTGAGAATAGTTTAAGCATAAAAGGTAACTGCCAGACCAAGAAACAACAAAGAGCTTGCTCACTGCCTATACTGCAGGTAAAAACAGCAAATGTGAGAGAAAAAATAACATAAGAAATATCCATTACTCCAGTAGTCCTGTGCAGTTAGAACCAAAGTTAAATCACCTTAAAGCTGGGAGTGAGATATGCTCACAGCAGAGGTAGTTATCTAGTTAGCATATGTTGACTATCAGGCACAGTCTATGACAGTCCTCAAGGAGGAAGGTTGATTTCGGATCCGTTGATGAAAGCGCGCCCTCTGATGAAGTAAGCTGCTTTCCCCTCTTTTCGTGCTTTTTCCACAGCTGGCCACAGTTTCTCTCTCCTTTCTCTGTCTGCTTTCAAGAGGTCTTCAGCAAACCGCAGGTTGTTGTCACGTAGGAAGGTAGATTTCTTCGCTGCTTTCCAAGTGGCATCCCTGTAGATCCGTGATGTGAACTGGAGAATGACACCTCTGGGCTTGGATTCACCCTGCCTTCTCGTGCCGAGGAGATGTACAGTGTCAACAACATCTGCTAGTTTAGCCTTCACCTCAGGTAGGACAGCTTGGCAGACTTTGATAGTCTCTTGCCACAAGTTCTCCCCATCTGCCTCGGGAACTCCATACAGTCTCAGATTCCACCGTCTGGAGTAGCTTTTGAGTTCTGCGATTCTTCTTTGGCACAAGTCCATCTTTTCCTCCTCTTTTTCTATACACTTTTCGATGTGGGCAACCTTCTTCTTAACATCCTTGATTTCCAGGCATGAAAAGTCAACCATTTTTTTTTAAGCCCTCGATTTTCATTGCGTTGTTGCCGACCATTTTCTCTACGGCATCGGACCTTGTATTGAGGAGCCTAGAAAGAGTGGCAATAATATCATTATTGACAGCGGGATCAGGGCCCAGTTCAAACATGCCTTTCTTGGAAGCTGGAGGTTTGCTTGGGGTTATAGGCAAAGAAGGAAAATCCTCGTCTGACACCGTAAGTGTCATAGAGTCTGTCAGCCCAGCATAGTTGTGGCAGTTGTCAATCAAAGCATTTGCCTCTGTCATTTTTGGATGACGCCTGAGCATTGCTAGCTGAGGAGGTAGCCGTAAGATTTCTTTTTCTGTCAGCGCGCTGTGACATTTTTTTAATACAATCTGGAATCAACAATGACCTGGTGTTTTTAGCAAGCAAAGTATTAATTTGGTAGTTCAAAATAATACACTTTTCACTATCTTTCAAAAGTCAGTATGCAGAGCTCGGTAGGAAGCTCAAGCTGCAATCTTGGAGCCTCCAGGAAAACATCTGTATCGTACCACATGGATCTTCAAGTTTTTTTCTATTCAGAAGTTGAAAGAAATTCGGAGCGAATAATATTTTTTAATATGTTGTAATATGTTGTATTTGTAACCTAGTTAACTATTAAATGCATTACAGAAGTGGAACGTTAGATCAGCTAATGTTAACCTGGCCCCGTTTTTGGATAAAGTTAAATATAGGATAATCGTGTTAGAAGGTGGTGGAAAAAAGAGACCATGGGCCTGGAGGAGAGACTTCCGGGGGGGCTAGACTGGTCCTACTATGGCTAGTTGTAGCCCATCACGAGAGAGGGTGTACCAGTTTGTTACTTTCTTTGTAAATGAATTGTTTTTGGTTTAGTTTTGTAGCTAATTCTAACAGTCAGGCATCGAAAATGTATGGCAATATGAAAAAGGATAAAATATTTGATCAAAAATGCATGGTGCTGATTGCTTTTACTTAAACCACACCCAGTAAATGCATTGTAACGTTAAAAGGTTAGACATGAAAGCTAGCTACCTAGCAAGTCAGTTATTTTCAGTAAATTAATTAATAAGCTTGGTCCCCATTGCTTTTGCTCTATAGTTCTCACCAAAATTAAGAGAAAAAAGGACATAATGTCCAAAGAAAAGACAAGGCAGAAAGTATGACAGAACAAGAGAGAGCAGAGAGCCTGCAGAGAGAGAGCAGGAAGACTTGCCCGTCAGAGAGACTGAGAGTGATGGCATAGTAGAGCAGGAAAGTGAGACAGATGGAAAGACTGAGGCTGAGGGTGTAAGGGCTGGGTAGTGGTGAAGCCGCTAACTCCCATCATTGGGAGTGGATGAGCCACAACCCAGTCCTTACTTCAGTTAGGGAGGATTAATGATCCCCAATCAGAGACAGCTGTCTAGTGTTGTCTCTGATTGGGGAGAGTATTTAGCAGTCCTCCACATCCACCTGTGCGTGGATCATTGATTGTTTCTGTTTGTCTGCATGCTGCAGAACTCAGTTAGGTCACTGTGTATTTGTTTATAGTCCGTTTTGTTTTCGCTCTCCTTTTATTTTTGAATGCCTTGTGAGAATATCTCATTCACTAATAAAAAGGAATGTCACTCCATCAGCGCTCCGTTTACCGTCCCTTATATCCACATCGTGACAGAATGATCCACCAACCCGGGACGCAACGGAGCCTGACATTGGGAGATATCCTCCTCGGTATGGGGAAAATTACCGAGGAGGAATACTCCCATTATCGTGCGGTGGAGGAAGGCTGGGGTCCGGAGCAGCGGCGCCGACGTCGGGGAAAGAGTCGGCGGGCCAAAAAAGCTAGGGACCAGCCTGGAGCCCAGAAAAACCCCCAAACTGATTTTGGGGGGGGGCTATGGGGGTGGTCGGGGATCGACGGAGAAGAGCCCCGACCACTGCACTCGTGGGGGTTCCCGGAGGAGCCCCTACAGCCATGGGAGCGGAAGTGCAGAGAGGAGTCGGAGGAAGACGACGACGATGTGCTTCTGTTCCCTCACTCGTGGCGGTTCCCGGAGGAACCCTCACAGGATGGGGATTGGCGCTGGAGAGACAACGACAGCAACAGTCCTAATCCAGTGCCAGTTCCCAGCCCGGTGCCTTCAGTGCCGGTCCAGAGTCGGAGGAGGAGGAGACCGACTCAGCGCACCCAAACATCGGTGCGCAACAAAAGCCCGGTGCGACCCGTGCCAGCTCAGCGCACCAGCCAAACGGTGCGTCTGCCCAGTCCGGTACGCCCAGTGCCGGCTCCTCGCACCCGACCTCCAGTGAAGGTCAGCAACCGTGAGCCTCCAGTGAAGGTCAGCAGCCCTGAGCCTCCAGTGAAGGTCAGCAGCCCGAGGCCTCCAGTGAAGGTCAGCAGCCCGACGCCTCCAGCGAAGGTCAGCAGCCCGAGGCCTCCAGTGAAGGTCAGCAGCCCGAGGCCTCCAGTGAAGGTCAGCAGCCCTAGGCCTCCAGTGAAGGTCAGCAGCCCGAGGCCTCCAGTGAAGGTCAGCAGCCCGAGGCCTCCAGTGAAGGTCAGCAGTCCGGAGCCCAATCCGGGTCCAGCCGTCTGCTCCCCTCCAGAGCCAGAGCAGTCCGCTCCACCGGTGCCCAGTCCGGGGCCGGCCGTCTGCTTCGCTCCAGTGCCGGAGCAGTCCGCTCCACCGGTGCCCAGTCCGGGGCCGGTCGTCTGCTTCGCTCCAGTGCCGGAGCAGTCCGCTCCACCGGTGCCCAGTCCGGGGCCGGTCGTCTGCTTTGCTCCAGTGCCGGAGCAGTCCGCTCCACCGGTGCCGGTCGTCTGCTTCGCTCCAGTGCCGGAGCAGTCCGCTCCACCGGTGCCCAGTCCGGGGCCGGTCGTCTGCTTCGCCCCAGTGCCGGAGCAGTCCGCTCCACCGGTGCCCAGTCCGGGGCCGGTCGTCTGCTTCGCTCCAGTGCCGGAGCAGTCCGCTCCACCGGTGCCCAGTCCGGGGCCGGTCGTCTGCTTCGCTCCAGTGCCGGAGCAGTCCGCTCCACTGGGGTCCGAGCCAGGGGAAAACATCAGCCCCTCTCCAGGGTCGAGGGCTCCCACACCAGGGTCCAGACAGGACTTGGTGAATGGCGGGAGTACTGAGGGGGGAACCATCGCGTGCAACAGGGAGGTAGGAGGAGAGCAGCTTTCACGGCCTGCGTCACGCCCGAGGCCGGAACCGGAACCCCCACCAACAACCACCTCAGTACCCCGCCATTTCCCCTCCTGGTTTTGTGTATTTTTTTTGGGAGAGGGGGAGATCAAGTGCGGTCGGGAGCCCGCACCTTGGAGGGGGGGTACTGTAAGGGCTGGGTAGTGGTGAAGCCGCTAACTCCCATCATTGGGAGTGGATGAGCCACAACCCAGTCCTTACTTCAGTTAGGGAGGATTAATGATCCCCAATCAGAGACAGCTGTCTAGTGTTGTCTCTGATTGGGGAGAGTATTTAGCAGTCCTCCACATCCACCTGTGCGTGGATCATTGTTTCTTTCTGTTTGTCTGCAGAACTCAGTTAGGTCACTGTGTATTTGTTTATAGTCCGTTTTGTTTTCGCTCTCCTTTTATTTTTGAATGCCTTTTGAGAATATCTCATTCACTAATAAAAAGGAATGTCACTCCATCAGCGCTCCGTTTACCGTCCCTTATATCCACATCGTGACAGAGGGAGACTGAGAGTGAGACACCAACAGAGGAGCCATGTGCATCCACAAGCAGTGGACCATCAGGTTTGTGATGTTGAATAAATCTGTGGCTACTTGTAAAGCAGTGCAATTATTTCATTTATATGAAATATATGGTTTATATGGTGTTGTAATGATATAGGACCAGGGACAATGGACTAAGACCTGGAATGTGTCTTTTAGCGGGATTAGAACCCCGGTCTCCTAGATACAGAGCTGGTGTTCCTCCAGAGTGAACTAACTCACGGTTGAGGATGTTGAGACCCAAGTGCAGAGGAGTAGCAAAAATCTTAAGGAGACGAGCAGCATAAACTTCAAGTAATTTTTACTTTTAGAATGATAAAAAAAGAACAAAGTACAAACAAATAAACTAGAAGCAAAAGCTTCCAATAGTCACAAAAAGGAAAACCAAAATGAGCACAATGGCTCACAGCAAACTCACGGGATACTCGGGTACAGGTAGGCTCAAGACTGAACAAAAAACAATGACAAAAGGCAAACTTAAATAGGGCCTTACACAGGTGAGTATCATCAACAATGATTGCTAACTACAACAGTTCTTGCCAATGGTTTCCCCCTGGCAACTGGGAGGAGGATTGCAGGAAAAAAACCTCCTGCGCCCCCTAGTGACTGGGGGCCATACCGCTGGTCCTGGCAGGAGTGTGACCCCTAGTGGTTGGAGGACGTATTGCCTGATAAAGTCTTACAGGTGTATAGAAATGTCGATTAATTTGATTTAATTAATGATCTCATTTAACATGCTATTGGGCTTGTGATATACTGTAGATGTCAGATGGAATTCAGAAGTTTTCTGATGGCCATGGTATGTGTCTAAAGTTACCCAAATAGATACTTTTAATTATTATTATTATTTTTCATCAACAGATATCAGCAATTCCCGGGAGGACCCCTGGCTTGAATATTCCAAAAAATCTGACTGTGTATTGTTACGCCTGCAGGCATTTTAGCCCTCCCAAATTCTGACTGTATTTGATTCAAAATAAGGGTTTAACAACTGGAAGAAGGCAACTTACGAAGAGGGGGGATTTGCAATTCATGTCTGAGTGGCACAAACAAGCAATGATTGCATGGAGAAAGCTGTAAAAAGTAATGCAACACTGGTAAATGCCCTAAACAAGGAACACAACAGACAGGTTCAAGAAAATCAGGACTATATTAAAACAATAGAAGTACTACTAATTACGGCCACACAAAACATTGCACTAAGAGGACATGAGTCTGCAGAGTCTGATAATAAAGGGAACGTCATGGCAATCCTAGAAACAATAGCTAAGCATGACACAACTGTGAAAAAAAGGTTGACTTCCATTCATAATGCAAAATACACAAGCAAAGGGATTCAGAATGAGGTTCTGAGTTGTTCGGCAGACATGGTTCGAACTAAACAATTATAGAAGAAGTGAAAGACGGAGGTCTTTAGCATAATGTCAGACGAAACAAAAGATGTAAAAAAAAAAAAAGGAGCAGATATCTCTAGTACTCAGTTACTATTTCAGCGGAGCTGTCCATGAGAGCTTTCTCCTCTTTGAATCGGCTGATCGAATAGATGCAGCAGGGCTTACTGACAAAATCATACACATATTAGAAAGTCATGGTCTTGAATACAAAAACAACCTAGTAGGCCAAGCATATGACGGCGCTTCAGTTATGAGTTAAAGAACAAGCAAAGCATGCCTTTTACATCCACTGCAGTGCACATTGTCTAAACTTAGTTTTAGCAGATACAGTCAAAGTTGTCCCTGAGGTAGGACAGTTCTTCTCCTTACAAGAAAGACTATATCTTCACATCTAGGTCATATGTGCATCAAAAAGGGCTTAGCATCCAAAGAGAGATGTACCCAGGTGCACCTAGAGAGCTTCAGAGACTAAGTGACACCCGCTGGGCATGTCGATATATGGCTCTACAAACTATTATGGATAGATTGCCTGCCATTAAGCGAGTCCTGCAAGACATAGTCCAAGAACACAACGGCGACAGATCTGTTGAGGCACGAGGTCTGCTTGCACATATAGATTTACAATTCATTGTGTGCCTTTGTTACACTCCATAATGTTTTTGGAGAAGCAACATTTCTGTCAGATATGCTACAGTCTTCATCACTTGACCTGTCAGAGGCTTTAAATTTAGTTTAAGCCTTAGTTCAAACTTTTAATGACTACAAGGATGTCATTTTTTGATGACCTATGGAATGAAGTGTTGAACACAGCTGAGCAATGTGATACTGCAATACAGTCCCTTGCAAAATGACAAAAAAAAAGCTAAGCTCTCAATTTAATGGAGACTGTGTACTCAGTACAGTAGGTCAGAGGTCAGATTCAGAAATAGATAAAGACAGTTTTCGTACAACCTTTTTCTACCCCGTCTTAGATCAGATGCTCAATGAGCTTAACAGAAGGTTCTCTAGCAAAAAATGTGACATAACGAATGGC
Source organism: Thymallus thymallus (assembly GCA_023634145.1). Classification (NCBI taxonomy): domain Eukaryota; kingdom Metazoa; phylum Chordata; class Actinopteri; order Salmoniformes; family Salmonidae; genus Thymallus; species Thymallus thymallus. The sequence continues at coordinate 11,295,204 of CM042384.1, read as the reverse complement.
ATTCAAACTCTAAACCCCAAAAGTGATGCATTTCTCAAAGAGAAGTCCCTGTTTCCATCTCCATCTGGACTTGGGGCATGAACTACATCAGTTCAGAATAATTTTACAAAGGAAAATACAGAGTGGCATGCAGAGACCGTCCAGTGTAGTAGAGCTAGCATTATTCATTTAGCCTTATATAAATAAGTTTTCTTTGAGCTCTTTAAACTGTGCAAAATAGCTGTTTCAATGCCTGTTAGTACTGCTTCTTGTGAACTGTGTTTTTCTGCACTAAAGCTGGTGTATCTTAGGTCCACAATGTCAGATGAGAGAGTAAGCAATTTAGGTGTATTAAGTATTGAGTCAAGGAGGCCAAAGGCCTTGAATCTAGATGAATTTGCTGAACTTTTTGCAAGAATCCACAAAAAACATAGAATACAGTTGATGTAACTGATACTGAATATGTAATGCACATGTAAAAATGTAATGTAAATGCAAATAATACATTGTTGAATTATTATAAACATGGTATTTTGCCTATTAATGCCTGCAATGCAGTGAAGAAAATGATATGACAACATTATCATATCACCCCCCCACTGCTGTAAATAAACAATTGACTTGCAGACTAAAATAACGTGACTATAGATTCGAAGGTCACGCTTGAGACTTCGCTTGGGATTTGCATTATAGATATCACAAGACTATAGCATTTTGTTGGAAACAAATAAGTTTTTCAATTTATTCAAGACAACAGCGTAATTTCAGTGATGGAAAGTGGGGGTGATCGTTGTCTAATCGGGTGCAGTCAGTATGACTTTGCAGAAAGCGACATGTGGGCGTGTATTTAGGAGCTTATAAACCGACAAATCCCGTTACATTTTCAAAAACAGTTGTACTTCACTCGTTACTGTTAGGGCCAACACGACTCTTGCAGCACAAAAGTAAGTAACTAGCTATAGATAGTAATGCCTTTTAAACAATATAAAGAGATGTGCAATAGCTAATTTAAATTAGGATTTACACCTCATTTTTGCGCAGTCAGCTGTCTGACTTTTTAGTCGGTCGTGCACTCGCTATGTCATTTAATTAAGCTAATTTGAACTAACCTTGCAATCTAGGCCTAATCGTTTTTTCAACTTGATCCTCGACGGTAAAAGAAAAATAAGACCGAGAAGCACTCTAGTTAGCCGGAAGTTATGCTATTTTCTTGGCCTAAACCGAGTGTTCTTATGTAACGGCACAACCGATAGCCCTTCTACCCAGTTATGCATGGTTGACGTTTTAATTAATTACATTCTAGCTCGCTGAAGTTGCAATGTTTTCACTTGCAGATTAAAACTTCGTATTCGAGGATGTCTATACTTGAGTTGGTTGAGATATATGTGTTATCAGACAATGGCCAACGATTTGTATGCTCCTTACATAACAGTGGTGTGGGTGAAGCCTCCTGTCTACTTAGACCTGAAATGATCCGGTTACTCGATATGCTAAAAAGCCAGACTGGCCACTGACAGATTTGCAACAAAACCATGTCAAGGATTATGTAATGTTGCATGGCATTTACACATGCAAATAGCACTTAATACTATACCATACTAAATCCGTAGTATTTGATCAATTCTCTAGATAGTTTTTGGGCTTGAAAAAGTTTCAGTTGTACTTTCTTCCATCATCTATGTCATTAGTTGAAATAGCAACGGGGCACAAAATACTTTTGTCTGAATCCATGTAATAAGTCTGACTTATTAACAATTATTTAAATCAATGTAGTTTATTTGAGTAACTTGACTTGTTTTATCGCCTCTCCCCAGTGGGTCCCTACACAATCACCTACTTTGGAGTCCGAGGTATGTGGAGTCAGTTAATCCTATTCAATATCACATGATAGAGCCTGGCTATTGTTTTAAAGTAATAATAGGCTACTATTGGAGAGTGCAGTCCCTGTTATAAACTGTTCATATTGATAATTTGCTGCAATAGCCTACTGCAGCAGCTTGAATAGCAAGAAAGGTTGTATAAATATTCCCAGAGAGAAGGTATAGTTTTATTTCTGGATAGAACCATCCTTTTTATAGACCTACTACTGTTGTACATCAACAAGAAAGCAAGTGTTGCACCCCTTAAGGGAAATAGAATAACAAACTTTGTTTTACTTCACCTTGCAATATTTATTGTACTTTTCAATATACTTTTAACTAGTCTATATTTGCCCAACACTAGTGCTACGTGTCTGTTATGATTGAGATCTGTTTTGTTTTGGTTGACCTGTGCTAACAGAGTCCCTTGTTTACCATAGGACGCTGTGGTGCTATGAGAATCATGATGGCCGACCAAGGCCAGGAGTGGAAGGAGATCGTGGTGGACTTTGCGGACTGGATGAAGGGAGATCTGAAAGCCACTTGTGTGAGTGGGGAATGGATCATTCCTTTGTTACCATCTTTCATTTGTCAAACTGTTCAGTTTAGCCAATGATAATCGTCTAATGATAACAGCTGGGATGTGTTTCTAATGGATGATCGGTTTGTTTAGTGTACACTGTTTGTTTCTACAATTTCTACTTCTGCTTTCCATGATTCATATTGAAGTAAAGAGATTTACCACATGAGTGTTCCAGTATCTACCTGTGTTATTCTCTGTTATCATCAATGTAGAGTTGATTCAGCTACAATAAATATGTAAACCCCATGTCCCTATTAGTTGTTAAAATCTTTAGTAAATAACACAATACAAATTTTTGGTTTTAGGTATTTGGTCAGTTGCCCAAGTTAGAAGATGGAGGATTTGCCCTGTACCAGTCAAATGCCATTCTGAGGCACTTGGGCCGTAATCATGGTAATTGATCTCAATCGTTATGTCATATATTTACATTGTTTTCCTCTATTTATCCTTTATAATCTATCAAATATAAGCATGAAATGTTAATTATACTTTCACCTAACTCGAACACACACAGATGCCTCTGGGAAAGATGGAAAGGAGGCTGCCCTCATTGACATGATGTCTGATGGCGTTGAGGACCTTCGTCTTAAATACGTAAAAATGATTTACCAGGAATACGTAAGTGTTCATCAAAGCTGAAATCTTGACTAAGGGTACAGTTTATAAAAAATGTTTACCTGTACTGTGCAGTAAAAAACATTTGGTTCAAAGTGTAGGGACACAGTGTTTTATATGCAGCTTAATGGGAAAACATTTATGAAGTGTCATTATGATTATTCACATTCTCCTTTTCATAGGATACTGGTAAAGACACATACATCAAAGACCTTCCAAACCACCTCGACAAGTTTGAAGCTGTGATGGCCAAAAACAAGACTGGTTTTCTTGTTGGCGACAAGGTAACCGATCCTGCAATCCACCCAAAAAGAGGGCTCTTGAATTATGGAGTTCTAATATAGTACATACTGCAATCATTAGTGTGGCCCCAAAAAATATAATTGACCAAAATTCATTAACTAAATGGTTTGGTTCTCTTGTAATCACAGTACCCTCTATGTTACCTATCACAAAACTAGACTGAGTACAACAGGCATCCCCCATTGAAGTTAATAATGAGAATTTTATTTCTATGCTCCTTATCCTACATAGCCTTCATTTGCCGACTACAATCTGTTAGACGTGCTGCTCAACCACCTGGTGCTCTGCTCCAGTTGCCTGGATACCTTCCCCTCCCTGAAGAGTTTTGTCGAGAAGATGTCTGCCCGTCCCAAAATCAAGGCCTTCCTAGACTCTGACGCCTACAAAAAACTGCCCATTAACGGCAATGGCAAACAGTGAATTCTGCTGACCAAAGGAGGCTAAATTCCATCCCTTTACTTATACTGTAACCTGAATGGTAATGGATAATTGCCATTTTTTTTATACGTCCAACTTATACATTAGCCTACGATAAGCTTGTGATTAACTTTATGTACAATTATGTTAGATACTGACTTTTGAATGGCATGATGAATTGTAATTGTGTTAAAAAAATAAAGGGCTTTTTGAAAAGTATCCACTGACACGTTATCCGTCTTTATGCAAAAAAAACACTTTTGAACTTAAACTTCATTATTTTAGTAGACATTTACAGGTTCTATTGTACATGTATCACTTCTCGGCAGTTCTGTGAATATTACGTAAATTGCCATTATAATGACAAGCCATGAAGGAGAATTGGTACAGTACATACAGTAGATGGTCAGTAGGGGGCACTCCTCTCCTTGGTCTTTTGGCATTTATGGATAGATCAGTGATGGGATAAAGTCTTGTTAAAATGTGTCATGAAAACTGCTGAATGTCTAAAGATTTTTTTTTTTAAAGTAACAAAGTCCACATTCATCAATCCAGTGTAGGGAATGAAATACATGTTCGTGTCCAATGTAATACTCTCTTTGGTAAACGTGTGCGTACTTACGAAACACACCTTATATATTCCTCCATTTTGAAGACGATTTACTCGAGAATGAGTTAACAGATTGCGGACATACACACTCAACGATTTAAAAACGTTCCTTTTTAGATATTTATATATTTGTTTTATTTTTCAACCATTACGCGGACCATAACGTGCTCCAATACACTTCCTCATAAAGCGATTAACAGTTGCACAAAGCATAGGAAATGACGTCCATGAGTGCAATAACACAGACGTCCGATCTCACAAATAAGGCAGCTCTTATTCAGCCTGCAACCGAAAGACCGGTTTATTACAGAATGTCAGGTATTGAAGAAACTTCAAATGTATACTCAGAATTTCAGGAGGAGAAGAGGAGCGAGGAAGAGGAGCCCGGTGTTGACAATGAAGACCCGTTCCGTTATGTGTTTTACAGGTAGGCTAAGCTAGCTAGCTAGGCTAAGTAACGTAGCTAGTTGAATCAGTAGCTGGGCGGAGGAGGAGACGATGACTATGACGAGTCCGCGAAGTCAAATATTATTAGCTTTGGAGTAATATGTCTGTTTCCCCTCCACTTCCCTAGCCGGTGTGAGTTAGTTCGCCAACTAGCTATTGACTGTAAACTTGCAATTAGCTAGGTATTCTTTTGTTTCTATAATTCATTTATTTAAACGTGATACTTGAAAAATCCAGGTCAATTGTGGTAGTCGCATTGGCCGAGATTGAACAGTTGCCCCATTCACTGTCTCTATCTTTCCCTCCCTCTCTCTCTCCCGTCTCCCCTCATACAGAGACAGGAAAGAATGGGCTGATTTAGAACCTGTTCCGCAAGATGATGGTCCCAATCCTGTTGTGAAGATTGCCTACTCTGACAAGTGTAAGAAATCTAATTTCAAACTAGACATCCATATTGTTTTATGCTGTCAATGTAGGGCTGGGCGGTATACCGTATTTTACGATATACCGGCATTGATGCAGGGACCGGTTTGGGTTTGTACTTTACCTTCTATACCGGTATTTGAATGTTTGTTTGTTAAACGTGATACGCCATGTGTGATGTCCATTTTTATAGTTTACTTCGCTACTTGAGTCATCTCTCTCCGCTCTTTTTTTCCACGCCGCTTAAGACACATTGTAAATAAGATTGTATTCTTAACTGACTTGCCTAGTTAAATAAAGGTTAAATAAAAAACGGACCTAGCCAGTCCCGTCACTCAAGGAGCGCATTTGTTGTTCCTTGCTTTCAGTCTGCATGGACAATGCAGCACATCAATGCTGTTTTCACTTTGCTTCTTAATATAAATCCACTAGTGTTTTATAATGACTCTAGTTTGTGTTTCTTACATCTGCAAACAGCTAGTTAGTATTTTCTTAGCAAGTTGGACCTAAATCTTATAAAATGCTAATTGGTATCTGCTAATAGCTGGCTAGATAATAAATGTACTGAGTAAGAGCAAACATATTTAGCTATACAGCCTGAAAATACCAGTGATGGTGTAGACCTAAATCAGCATGTAATAGTATCTTCTAAATCATAGGAATATGATTAGATAAAGGAAGTAGCTAAGATAAAACATTAAATGTAGCCAAAGCTTATAGGGTCCCCTAGGAAACACTTATCAACACCTTAGTTCCTACCCTGTCACAATAACTCTTCCCTGGCATTATCATTCATTGTCATGTCAAACAACACTGTATTCAAAGTGGCCACTATTATATTCTAACTATAGAATTAGAATAGTCATTCTATTTCCATGATTCCAAAAGTGCACCCGAGTGTTTCGCTCTAAATCACAAGTCAAATCTCAATTGCAACATTTGGTTAAAAAAAGTCCTAGATTATTTGCCCATATCATGCAGCCCTAGATGGCAGTGTGGAAATTATCTCAAATGAGTGCAGGAAATGCAGAAAATGATAAAAGTGCTGAAAGTTTTGGTTGAATTGAACAGTATAAAACAATCAGAATGGAGAAAGACCCATTGAAATCCCTTAGTGTATGTGTTGCCACCCTAGGGTCACGCACTACTCATAAAGCAAATTTAGAACTTTTATTATTCAAAAACATCAAATACCGTCATACTACCCATTTTTTTTTTAACAACGAATATCGCCCTATGTCAATGTCATGCATTTAGCCTACCAAATAACTAAATAATAATAGTTATGATTCATGTAAAAATTATTTCACTTTGCATCAGAAACTTTGCATTTCGAATGTAACCAAACATGTCACATTTGTCTCCAATAGTCACAGACGTGTATGACTATTTCCGAGCATTACTGAAGAATGATGAAAAAAGCGACAGGGCACTCGCGCTGACAGCTGAAGCCATTGAACTGAACGCTGCAAATTACACAGTATGGTAAGCCGGTGTTATTGGGATTTATGAACACAACAGTAGAAAACCAATACTTTTCTTAGATGTTATCATCTCCTTCGAAAATGAAAAGTGCAAGTCCTTAAGGAAAGGGTGAACTTTTCCTCTCTCCATTTTGTGTGTGCGAAGGCACTACCGGCGAGTTTTACTGCAGGCCCTGGAGAAGGACCTGAGAGAGGAGATGAGGTACATCACAGCCATCATCGAGGACCAGCCCAAAAACTACCAAGTCTGGTGAGTAAGTTTTGTCACAATACCAGTATCACGATCCAACCATAGTTGATTTTCGATGGCAAAAAAACAAACATGAGGCAGACTAAACTCTATGGTCCTTTAAGAACCTACTTTATGTAAAATAGTGTGTACTATTCTTAAGAAAATAAGCACATGTGACTAGATGACAACATCAGGCTGTTTGATTCCAACATTAGGTTGTCAGCCTAAAGACACATTTCCGTTCTCTGCACGTTGGACAATAAAAATCGTATTTTTCTTCTTCAGTTCAACCGTCTGCTCCCTATCCTAGGCACCATAGACGAATGGTGGTTGAGTGGCTGAACGACCCCACGGAGGAACTGGAGTTCATTGCAGAGATCCTAAGTCAGGACGCTAAGAACTACCATGCCTGGCAGCACAGACAGTGGGTCATCAAGGTAGGAGCCTCAACAACCAGGCTGCGTTTGTAACCGATGGTGAATTGTTAGCTAGTTATCTGTGTGCGTGTGCGCTAGTAGCGGCCATTGTGCAAGTGACATTTCCTGCCCTAAGACTTAAAAATGATGCTGTCCTTGACCTAGACGTACTGTTATCCTGCACCTTGGCTTTTCTGGATCAAGAAGTATTGTTGTGCAGAGTGTCTCTGGTTATGCCCAGTTTGGGATAGGGACTATACCGACAGTCACAATCACATACCTTCTAATGAGGCAGAGAGTATATGGCTGCCTATGGAGAAAATACAAATCTATTGATAGTAGAAAGGGTGACGCCAAAGATCTTCTGCCTATTTGTCTGTGATTGGAATAAAAGCATAAACTGACACTTCCGCTAGATGAGCAAAACGATTAACCCAGTTTCAGTTGTTCTTCTCCTTTCACTCGCTCACTCCACTCATTACAGTAGCATTGCATGATCAAACTGAAAAAAAAAAAGCATTGTGAATGTAGCCTACCTCAGACTCAATGGCCCAATTTTGAATACGTTATCAGCTCCAGATTTGTGGTAATGAAACCAAAATGCTGTTGATTAGCATAATTAATTTTTGCATGTCTATGTAAATGAAGTCTCCAAACAGACTCTCTGGCTCTCTGGAATGGGCTGCATTGATTTATATGACTGCAGTTTTATTTTCCTACAGTAATGTGTGATTGAATCGATGTATTGTCTTGGAAAGTATCTAGTAGCGGATGGATCACAAATATGTCTCTAGGATATCAAAGGAATACTAAATAAGTGTGTATTATTTTCTAGGAGTACAAGATGTGGGACAGCGAGCTGGAGTATGTGGAACAGTTATTGGAGGAAGATGTGAGGAACAACTCGGCATGGAACCAGAGGCACTACATCATCTCCCACACGACAGGCTACTCAGACCCAGCCATACGCAACAGAGAAGTGCAGTACGTACCTGCTCTCCCTACAAGCCGTATCTCATGTCAGCCCCACACCTTACTACTGTTGAGTAAAAACTGAAAATGGGAAAGGCTTTATCCAGAAACAACCTCCTAGCCGCTACCCACCTGGCACTTCATCCTCATAGCCCCTACTCGCTCCATATATCTGAAAGGATGTGATCCGTATGAGCAGCACAATAGTAACTCCACCTTGCCCTCATAGGCTTGGTAGGACTTCTGGCATTATACCTATCAAATCCTTTTGGATTTCCATGGGTAAGGGGTTGTTTTAGAAAATGGGGTAGGGCTTGTTTCTGGACTGGGACAAGGTTTCCAGTGTGCTATATCAGACATGTGATGAATGTGTTCTCCTTTGTCTTTTTTAAAGGTACAGTCTCAAACAGATTAAGAAGGCTCCCCACAACGAAAGTGTGTGGAACTATTTAAAAGGGTAAGTGTCATAGAGGATTAATTCAGTACAACGTTATGGGTAATAACACACTTACCTTGCAGTTTCTATCCTCCACCAGCAGATGTCAGAAGTCGCCATGTTTAGTTTAGGATGGGTCTGCAACCGTAATGATTGGAAGATATTTCCTTACAAAAAAGTGTTGAGAGAGCCGCACAACAAATTAGAGCCTTTTCCAGCCAATGGCGGCTATATCTGATATACAGCACCACGGATAGCAGTCAGATCAAGTTACCATAAAATCAGATGTTCAGGGTCACAGAGCAGTGGTGAAGGTGTAGGGAGAATCAATCTCGTGAACATATACAGTAAACATGCTACAGGAGTGATGTTACTTTTTGAGTTGAAAAAAACAGCCTGGACAACACCCTGTCGTTCTCTGCAAATCTCAAAGCAATGACTCGCTCCTGCAGGTTCATGCACTACAACATCCGTAGAGTACGACCCTACCTCACACAGGAAGCGGAGCAGGTCAACACCCCGTCTTGTCATCTCCCGTCTGGACTACTGCAACTCGCTCTTGGCTGGGCTCCCCACTTGTGTCATCAAACCCCTGCAATTTATCCAGACTGCCGCAAGCTTGCCTGGTGTTCAACCTTCCCAAGTTTTCCCATGTCACCCCGCTCCTCCGCAGACTCCACTGGCTTCCAGTTGAAGTTTGCATCCACTACAAGACCATGGTACTTGCCTACGGAGCAGCAAAAGAAACTGTCCCTCCCTACCCCAACCCGTGTACTAGGGATTCTTTTTTTCTCCTAAATCTAGTTTCAATACCGGGAATAATTCATACTTATCACGAGAGTCCTGGGAAATATCGCAAAAATCGTAAGTGCCCATTTAAAGCGTTTAAAACCAAGATATGGCCACTATGCCAGGGTTCTCCCCAAATAATATGGGTGCTGTGCCACCTTGTCAGCTTGGCTGCGCCACTATGTAAAGATTTCAGAACAAATTAGACTGATATTTAGTATTGATAGAGTAACTGTTTAATCGGCAATGACGTGAATTGCCAAAACAAGTAGTTAATACATTCAGAGCGTTATCATGTTCCTCAATTCAGGGCATGTCAGCCGTAAGCTATCTTGACACAGAGCGCACCGCGAGTACAGCGTTGTCGAATCATACAGACGTTTGTAACGTTTTACAGGGAGTAACGGGAGTCAAACAAAAGTCAAATGACCAAAGTTGCTAAGCTTGCTAGATAATCTGTCATTCGTTGAAGACGGTTATCTCCTATATTTGGCTAAATCGAGTTGATGATTATGCAGATAGCAGATCAGCTCATGAATAACGGTCAGATGAAGAGTGGAAATAGTTTAAATATCAAGATATCCATATCTACTCTCATACCATATGTTGATCACACATTCTCTACTGATGCTCTCATATGGGCAGCAAGTGGGGGAAATGTTATAGCGGTATTTTGACATGCATAGGCGAGAGATGTGCTTTGATCATGTAACCTATGGATTACAGAAGAAAGTTAGGAATTTTCATGCGAGTCAGGATTTGGAGTTTGTGTGATTGGGACAGGATAGGAAAACAGCCTAGGCTCTCTTTTTTGTCATGACACTGAATTGTTATCAGACTTCATATCTGTGACAGAGATGCCTTTGTAGTGAATTGTGCATAGGCCTATCAAATGTATGACTGGAGTCACAATGACCGCTCAGAAGCACACGCTATTGTATAGTCTATACTGTAGGGGTTTTCTGTAGGGTTTATTAACTGAAATTGGGTCACGTGTGCAGTCCGGCAGTGTCACTTTTGAGTGTACTTTGAAATTATGCGACAACGTGTTTTGATAATGTGATAATCTGATGCTGCGCATGTGGTGTATCTTGTGGAATTGCTTTAGTGCCGACATTGGGGCAAAATATAATTTTCTTGGTCTTGTCATAATTTTTGTGTGGCGATATGTGAAGTGATCCTGGTTACCCAATCCTTACCGAGTACTCCGTTCTGACACCTCTGGTCTCTCGGCCATCACACCTCTCCCACTCAGCACAGACAAAGCTCTTCTCTATCCTGACACCCAAATGGTGGAACCAGCTTCCTCCTGAATCTAGGACAGCGGAGTCTCTGCCCATCTTCCGGGAAAAAATCGAAGATAAGGTTTTTTGTCCTGTATATTGTAACGTCGCCCATCTCACATAGATCTGTTGCGGTGACGGTATTACTACCACATCATGAGTCATGACCACAGTAAAATTCCACTCGACTGTTGAGTCATGGTAATCTCCTTTTTATGCACTCTGGACATGCTTTGGTAGTACCCAACTTTCTATCTACCATCAGGTCCTAATGGCCTGGTACTCAGGGCTCTATTGTCCCTCTTACCACTCTGACATCAATGCAAATTCAATCAAAAATCACATCAAACACTTTATCAAAACAGTACAGTCGTGGCCAAAAGTTTTGAGAATGACACAAGCATTGGTCTTCACAAAGTTTGCTGCCTCAGTGTTGATTATGGCAATTTGCATATACTCCAGAATGTCATGAGGGATCAGATGAGTCCCTCTTTGCCATGAAAATTAACTTAATCCCCAAAAAACATTTCCACTGCATTTCAGCCCTGCCACAAAAAGACCAGCTGCCATCATTTCAGTGATTGTCTCGTTAACACAGGTGAGAGTGTTGACGAGGACAAGGCTGGAGATCACTCTGTCATGCTGATTGAGTCAGAATAACAGACAGGAAGTTTTAAAAGGAGGGTGGTGCTTGAAATCATTGTTCTTCCTCTGTCAACCATGGTTACCTGCAAGGAAACACGTGCTGTCATCATTGCTTTGCACAAAAAGGGCTTCACAGGCAAGGATATTGCTGCTGGTAAGATTGCACCTAAATCAACAATTTTATCGGATCAACAAGAACTTCAAGGAGAGAGGTTCAATTGTTGTGAAGAATGCGTCAGGGCGCCCAAGAAATTCCAGCAAGCGCCAGGACCGTCTCCTAAAGTTGATTCAGCTGTGGGATCGGGGCACCACCAGTGCAGAACTTGCTCAGGAATGGCAGCAGGCAGGTGTGAGTGCATCTGGAGGATGGCCTGGTGTCAAGAAGGGCAGCAAAGAAGCCACTTCTCTCCAGGAAAAACATCAGGGACAGACTGATATTCTGCAAAAGGTACAGGGATTGGACTACTGAGGACTGGGGTAGAGTCATTTTCTCTGATGAATCCCCTTTCCGATTGTTTGGGCCATCCGGAAAACACCTTGTCCGGAGAAGACAAGGTGAGCGCTACCATCAGTCCTGTGTCATGCCAACAGTAAAGCATCCTCAGACCATTCATGTGTGGGGTTGCTTCTCAGGCAAGAGAGTGGGCTCACTCACAATTTTGCCTAAGAACACAGCCATAAATAAAGAATGGTACCAACACATCCTACGAGAGCAACTTCTCCCAACCATCCAAGAACAGTTTGGTGACGACCAATGCCTTTTCCAGCATGATGGAGCACCTTGCCATAAGGCAAAAGTGATAACCAAGTGGCTCGGGGAACACAACATTGACATTTTGGGTCCATGGCCAGGATGCTCCCCAGACCTTAATCCTATTGAGAACTTGTGGTCGATCCTCAAGAGGCGGGTGGGCAAACAAAAACCCACAACTTCTGACAAACTCCAAGCATTGATTATGCAAGAATGGCCTGCCATCAGTCAGAATGTGGATCAGAAGTTAATTGACAGCATGCCAGGGCGGATTGCAGAGGTCATGAAAAAGAAGGGTCAACACTGCAAATATTGACTCTTTGCATAAACTGAATGTCATTGTCAATGAAAGCCTTTGACACTTATGGAATACTTGTAATTATACTTCAGTGTACCATAGTAACTACTGACATATAGATCTAAGAACACTGAAGCAGCAAACACAAGTATTGGAGACCAAAAGTCATTCTCAAAACTTTTGGCCACGACTGTAGAAGGCCTATAATACTTTTAAAACTCACCTCACTGTGATGATCAATTTGAAGAAAGAACAGCAGGATGAAACAGTGTAAAACATGGTTGTTGTGGATGGTGTTTGAAAGACAGCGCTTTCTAGGGTGATGATTAATTCAAAACACCCATACACATATTCGAGCTTACGCATAGGCAAATGAGCCCTGGCCGAAAGAAAAACCTGAATTAAAGTTATGATTGTGCCGTTATACAATACACAGCCGACTACATATTATGCATGGCAGAAAAACATTAAACAAAACGGATTTAAGATGTCTTTGGTACATAATTTGAGTAATCGCCTTTGAGTGTGGACTGTATTATTAGGCATAATGGATGGCCTGGTTTACTTATGCTATGCTCCAACCTTTCTATCCATGAGTGTGGGAGAGAACTTATAGCCCTAGGCGATGCTGTTGGTTCACTGATTGTGCAGGGCAGTTTACAGTTAGCCTACAATTAATTAAATTTATTTTGAATAGCCTAGTAATAGAGATTTTGGGTGACATTACCTTTAGATATACAGAATATCTCACCACCCTGCGTGTCCATCTCCTCTCTCCTTTATTCCTTTCTCGAGCGAGCAGACGGGCTGTCAACTCTTTAGTGAAATATGTGTCGTTGCAAAAACATGTTACTATCGATGTTACCGAACAGATTACACTTGGTTTCCCAAATTAAGCACTGGGTAGCTGCAGGAACAAGTTTAGACAGCCCATGTGGAAATTGCCCGGGAGCCGCAAGGGGGTGTTGAAGAGCCACATGCTGCTCGTTGCCGACCCCTGGTTTAGGAGCTTTGAATAGGGATACTGTTTTTGCTGAGTTGGTTTAAGCTTTTCACACCCCTCTCTCCCTCTCCCCATGCCCAGGATTCTACAGGACCTGGGCCTGTCGTCCCACCCGGGTCTCCTGGAACAGATCCTGGCGCTCAAGGAGACCCACTGCTCGCCCTACCTGTTGGGTTTCCTGGTGGACATCTACGAGGACTCCCTGGAGAACACGTCGCGACACCAGGAGGAGGTCCTCAGTAAGGCCCTGGAGGTGAGCAGCACTGGGACATATCTGACTTTAAGGGATAGTTTAGCATGGGGACCTATCTGATTTAAGAGTTCAACATGGGGACTTCTCCCAACCTAAAAGATAGTTCAGCACATGGACCAAATGTATAGGAAAATAGCCACCATCTTATTTGGGATTACTCTAACGTAGTGTGATCCCAACTCTAAACTAGTTAGAGACAGATGGTGTCAGAAGTGGGATTGTGCACTCAGTTGAAAGTCTTTAGATCACTGTTTCTCAATCCATTTCCTGGAGGACCTGAAGGGAGTGCACATTTTTATTTTAGCCCAGCAGTAGCACATTTGATTCAACTAAACTCAAGCTTTGATGAGTTGAAACCAAACAGAAATGTGCGCATCTCATCTTGGGGATCCCCCAGGAATGCCCTGGGAAACTAGTGTAGATGCTGAAGAACTTGGCAATAATGTGCAGAGAATGGATATTGCATCTTCTTCCATAGCCGAGACGTCTCCTTCCTTTTGTACACCTCAAGTATAAAACATTGACTGAGAGTCAATCAGTGTAGAGCAGCCCTCGCACAAAGAGTTCAAGGCTGAGGAACAAGGAAAATCAGTCGGAATTATTCAACGAGTCAGATTTGAAAATGCTTTATCCTATCGCACCGGATTTCTTGCATATTTTCCAATGACGGTCTCCCTGGCAGTTTGAGTGACAGCTCGTATGTTGCCTCTATTTTGGGTAACTAAATGCTCTGGTGTGTCTGAGTTAATTGGGTTTCTTGGGAAGTGTTTTCTTGTATTTCTTTTCAATTGTTACATGTTTTTTTTGTCTATGCTTATAATCATCAACATGGGCATTGTCTCAGTCAGAAAAGGCACTACAGGAGCTCTGATGCATATTTGAGTTTCTGCTATTCAGAAATGCATGCAGCAGGAAGGGATTTCATTCAATAGGTTGTGGAAAATGAGATTCTCTTATTTTTCCCTTTTTTATTTACTTTGAAAATGGATGTTTCTCAACCCTTGTCAGCTGTGAAAGGTGTAAAATGTATGTTGAGTAGCCGCTAGCCAACTACTTCACTAACAGTACTCCTACCATGACCATGTTAGCTGTGGTAATGGATAGAAAATAAATAATTAGTAGGTCATTCGATTTGCACAAAAGCAAGTGTTAGCAAATCAGCACAAAGTTACAAACCCTTGTGTTGCAAGACAAAACAAATAAACATTTTGAATTGGCTTTTTTCTTTTGCAACAAAGTGAACATTATCTGGTTTCACCCCACATAGCATTATCTTACCACATCAATTATTCATTTTAATCTTTCTGCTCTGTTGTGTAAATAGATCTCTTCTCCACTCTGTCCATCTCTCGTCCCTCTTCAACCCTTTAATCCTGCTATATCACTCCATCCCCCCTCCCTCTCCTCCTGTTCTTTCCCCCCAGCTCTGTGAGCTCCTGGCCCATGAGAAAGACACCATCCGGAGGGAGTACTGGAGCTACATAGGCCGCTCCCTGCAGACTCAATATGGCTCCAGTGACCCCTCTACCGCCTCCTGTCCCCCAGGAACTGACCCAGGATCAGCCTCTGGCTCCGTTCACCAGGAGACACCCTGCAGTAGCTGAGAGAAGATATAGAACCCAATGGGAGTCGAGCGAGAAACCGCTTTTAACCAGCCCAAGATTGTTTGGCAGTAGCGCAGCATTACCACATTTAAAAAAATATAAATAATAAAAAAAGAGAAGTAACAAAATAAACACTTGTAGCTTACTGTAAGAGGTAACTCACTACAAATAAGTGTTATGACTTAGAGTTGGATCTTCCCTGGATTTCCAGATATGGACAGCTGCTGTCATTGTCATGTATTCAAGTTTATAGCCATAGTTGAGCTAGATTGTTGATTACGTGAGTGTGTGGTAACAAGATTCATTACTGTGAAATTATGCTTGTTTTGCGCAGTACACAGGAACACTAGCTATGAAGCCGTTAAGCCATTAACAAATCTCTGTGTAGATTCATATTGATGACGTTGCCAAAACACTGTAACCAAACTTGGCATTGCTGTAGGCTACAGTCTTTTGTACGCTAGAACTAATATGATTATTCTAAACTGGAAGTTTTGCCCTCGTCTTTATTCTCTCTATTCCAACACACCTACTTTTCATTAATGTTCGTTCGCTCTACTTGGCATAATGGGCCTGTGTGTTTGAGTTCAGCCAGTAATTGTCTCATCTGGATTCACTCCCACTAACGAGCGAGATGAATAAAACACACCCACTCATTGAACAACCATTTCATCGTATTAGCAGTTAGCCGCTGAGCTAAAATACATTAACCAGGGATTGTTTTTGGTCCTTTGGAAATTACACATCAAAAGCTTGACTCATTCGCAATGGCTTTCCCAAATGAAATTGGCCCCATATTGCAAAACACATTTATTTTTTTACTTTGCGTCGACTAATTTATAGCTGATTAGGTTAGGGGGAAAAGGCGTATCATCTTAAATCACTGGGCTAAAAGAGTCAAATCGCAATTAAATGAAGCAGCATGAGGTTAGCTTCTGGGCTTTCTAGTTAATTGATTCTGAAGCCATTGCATCCATCTCTGCAGCGCCAAAGGCTATTAAAAAGACAGTTGGATCAAGTCATTGGATAGCTGGGAGTGGGAGTTCCCTTCATGGGACTGTTTCACTAGGCCAGCTATGGAAGGTCAAGTCATAAGATATGAAGGATTGGCCTCTGAAATGGTTAACTGCAGATGGTTCCAATCCGTAATACAATTCATTTACATTTTAGTCATTTAGCAGACGCTCTTATCCCGAGCGACTTACAAATTGGTGCATTCAACTTAGGATAGCCAGTGGGACAACCACATCTCGATCACAGTAAGTACATTTCTTTACACCAGCAGCTGTGAGGAAAGTCAGTGCTAGCAGGGAAATAAGTCAGGTGTTTGTCTTTTGCCAAACATGTTTTTTAATGGGGGGGTGGGGCAGAAGGGTTACTGTTGTGCTATTCCAGGTATTCCTTAAAGAGGTAGGGTTTCAGGTGTCTCCGGAAGGTGGTCAGTGACTCCGCTATCCTGGCATCGTGGGGGAGCTTGTTCCACCATTGGGGTGCCAAAGCAGCGAATAGCTTTGACTTGGATGAGCCCGAACTGTGTCTCCGTAGAGGTAGGGGGGCTAGCAGGCCAGAGGTGGATGAACCTAATGTCCTCGTTTGGGTGTAGGGTCTGATCAGAGCCTGGAGGTAAGGAGGTGCCGTTCCCCTAAGCTCCGTAGGCAAGCACCATGGTTTTGTAGTAGATGCGAACTTCAACTGGAAGCCAGTGGAGTGTGCAGAGGAGCGGGGTGACATGAGAGAACCTGGGAAGGTTGAACCCCAGACGGGCTGCAGCGTTCCCCGGGAGGAAGAGCAGCTCAGTCTTCCTGAGGTTCAGCTTGAGGTGGTGATCCGACATCCAAACTGATGTCTCTGCCAGGCATGCAATTTGCCACCTAGTTATCAGAAGGGGGAAAGGAGAAAATTAATATAGTGTCGTCTGCGTTGCAATGATAGGAGAGACCATGTGAGGATATGACAAAGCCAAGTGACTTGGTGTATAGAGAGAATAGGAGAGGGCCTAGAACCGAGCCATGGGGTACACCAGTGGTGAGAGCACGTGGTGCAGAAAGATTCTCGCCACGCCACCAAATAGGAGCGACCTGTCAGGACGCAATCCAAGAGTGTGCCGTGCCAGAGATGCCCAACTCAGAGAGGGTGGAGAGGAGGATCTGATGGTTCACAGTATCAAAGGCAGCAGATACTAGGTCTAGAAGGAAAAGAGCAGAGGAGAGAGAGTTAGATTTGGCAGTACGGAGAGCCTCCGTGACACAGAAGAGCAGTCTCAGTTGATTGACCAATCTTGAAAAATGACTGGTTAGGATCAAGAAGGTAATTCTGAGAGAGATATCAGGAGAGTTGGTTAGACGGCACACTCAAGAGTTTGAGAGAAAAGAACAACCTGATCTCCCAGAAATACGTGAAATGAACACGACCCCTTAACCCCGATTTACGTGGTGGTGGCACGGAATGTGTTGAAATTACGTGTCGGCGCCACGGAAACAACACCCATACAAAGTCAATGAGGCTCATTTGTCGTGGTGGACACACGGATTCCCTGGTTCAACAACTTCACACAGTGGGCGAGGTAAATGTTGTTTTCTAGTTTACTAAACGTCCTCCTTTTATAATGTATTATAGTGAATTTGTTCCAATTTTTGTTGTCTAAATAACAGTAAATTGTTTGTGATATAACTGTAACGTCTCAGTCCGACATATAGAAGGAGCCGGAGGCACAGATGTTATTTCCAACGCTTTATTAAGGCTAAACTAAACTCAGGCAGCTATAGGCTACTGCCCACACCCTAACTACACGCACTCAATCAAGCATACACACACGGAACAGAAACGGGAGAATATGCTAACACTTATTGCTAACACAGGAACACAGGTTGTAACATGCTACAAGGAAAAGCAAGACTAAAAACCCGCCTAAACTTCCCCTATATAACTGTTACCCTGGTAACCCTCAGGTGCCGCCCCCCACGATTAACTGATCACCCTTTTGTAAGACTTTTTTTTGTTTAAATGTATTTATTGCAGATCACATTTGTTACAATTTGCTGAAAAAATTAATTGAACTTGTAATACAAAAATCATTTAGTTACAGTACACGTTTTCATAAATACACATCAGCCAATGGATAGAGAAGTGAAATAAATATCATATAAGTAACAAATAATCTGTATAAAAATTATGAACAACATAAAAGTGCACAGCCAGAGTATCAGACAGAACATTTCAGTTAAATTAGTTATAAAGTTAAATTAGATAAGTATTGCATACGGGTTGAGATACTTACTGTAGTTAATTGGCGGGTGAAATGAGTGGTAAAAGTGATTATGGGTAAGAAGCGTGCGTTACGGTGCGTAACGTGACGTATCGTTGCCGTGGTAACCACTGAAAGTCTTCTGATTCATAAGAATAATATTCGCTGCTATGACAGAAAATACTGTGGCGAGCTCAGCCAGAAGAAGATGGCAAGAGACAGAGATTGATTTTACCGGAGAGTTCCCGTGCCCCATACACCGCACGACTCCAGGAACGTCACCCTTTATTTTCTTACCTCCTTCAACTATGAACAATGAACACATCCTCCGGCCATTCAAGGCTCGGTCACGGTAGGCATTTTAACATTCCCCCTACCCCCATAACCTGAACTAAGACAACTTAAAGTAACATAAACACATAACATTAGCTTAACTACTAAAACGTAAAGACATAACACAACCATTTTAAAACCAAAACATGAGCTACCCACAATCCCCTTGCTCCCTTCAGTTACCACTCAACGTGTGGCTAGCGTATGCTGGCCAGATCGCTACAATACATTTGAAAATAATAAAATATCCTAAAGGGTTTAATAACGTAAAGGGAACAACACAGCCTCGGGCCATTCTTTAAAACTACTCCATCTATAAATTGATAGTTATGTGGCGACCCTGTACTGTGTAAAGTTCCTGATCGTCCTGCTGATTGGTGCTCAGGGTGGTCAGTTAATCGTGGGGGGCGGCACCTGAGGGTTACCAGGGTAACAGTTATATAGGGGGAGTTTAGGCGGGTTTTTAGTCAGTCTTGTTTTTCCTTGTAGCATGTTACAACCTGTGTTCCTGTGTGTTAGCAATAAGTGATAGCATATTCTCCCGTTTCTGTTCCGTGTGTTTCTACTTTATTGAGTGCGTGTAGTTAGGGCGTGGGCAGTAGCCTATAGCTGCCTGAGTTTAGTTTAGCCTTAATAAAGCGTTGGAAATAACATCTGTGCCTCCGGCTCCTTCTATATGTCGGACTGAGACGTTACATCACAAACAATTTACTGTTATTTAGACAAAACTGGAACAAATTCACTATAATACATTATAAAAGGAGGACGTTTAGTAAACTAGAAAACATTTACTGCGCCCACTGTGACGTTGTTGAACCAGGGAATCAGTGTGTCCACCACGACAAATGAGCCTCATTGACTTTGTATGGGTGTTTCCGTGGTGCCGACACGTAATTTCAACACATTCCGTGCCACCACCACGTAAATCGGGGTTAAGGGGTTGTGTTCATTTCACGTATTTCTGGGAAATCAGGTTGGAAAAGAAAGGGATACTGGTCTGTAGTTGTTGACATTGAAGGTATTGAGTGTAGGTTTTTTGAGGAGGGGTGCAACTCTCCCCTTCTTGAAGACAGAAGGGACACATCCAGCGGTCAAGGATGAGTTGATGAGCAAGGTGAGGTAAGGGAGAAGGTCTCCGGAAATGGTCTGGAGGAGAGGGTCAAGTGGGCAGGTTGTTTGGCGGTCAACCATCACAAGTCACAAGATTTCATCTAGAGAGAGAGGGGAGAAAGAAGTCAAAGCATAGGGTAGAGCAGGACCAGTGGTGTCAAAAGGCTTAGTAAATGAGGATCGGATGTCATCAACTTTCTTTTCAAAATGGTTTACGAAGTCATCCACAGAGAATGAGGAGGGAGGGGGAGGAGGATTCAGCAGGGAGGAGAAGGTGGCAAAGAGCTCCCTTGAGTTAGAGGCTGTGGCTTGAAATTTAGAGTGGTAGAAAGTGGCTTTAGCAGCAGAAACAGAGGAAGAAAAAGGAGAGGAGAGATTGAAAAGATGACAGGTCCACAGGGAGTTTTGTTTTCCTCCATTTCCTCTAGACTGCCCGAAGCACTGTTCTGTGAACTCGCAAATGAGTCGTCTAGCCACGGAGCAGGAGGGGAGGACCGAGCCGGCCGGGAGGATAGGGGACATAGTCAAAAGATGCAGAAAGGGAGACGAGGAGGGTCAAGGAGGCAGAATCAGGAGGGAGAAGGATTTAGCAGAGGGAAGAGATGATAGGATGGAAGAGGAGAGTGCGAAGCTTGCGACGGCACATTACCATTGAGTAGGGGCAGAGTGAGTAATGTTGGAGGAGAGCGAGAGAGAAACGGATACAAAGTAGTGGTTGAAGACTTGGAGGGGAGTTGCAGTGAGATTAGTAGAAGAACAGCATCTAGTAAAGATGAGGTCAAGTGTATTGCCTGCCTTGTGAGTAGGGGGGGGATGGTGAGAGGGTGAGGTCAAAAGAGGAAAGGAGTGGAAAGAAGGAGGCAGAGAGAAATGAGTCAAAGGCAGACATCGGGAGGTTAAAGTCACCCAGAACTGTGACGGGTGAGCCATCATCAGGAAATGAACTTATCAAAGCGTCAAGCTCATTGATGAACTCTCCAAGGGAACCTGGAGGGCGATAAATGACAAGGATGTTAAGTTTGAATGGGCTAGTGACTGTGACAGCATGGAATTCAAATGAGGAGATAGACAGATGGGTCAGGGGGAAGAGAGAGAATGTCCACTTGGGAGAGATTAGAATTCCTGTGCCACCGCCACGCTGACCAGATGCTCTCGGGGTATGCAAGAACACATGATGAACACTGCCTTGTTGGCTGCAGAACGGAGACCTGGAACTCCACGTGGGTCGTGTGCTCAAGGACCACCAGATTAGAGTGGTTGCAGCCATGCGGTGTGAAGTGTTTGTATGGCCTGTACAGAGAGGAGAGAACAGGGATAGACATACACATAGTTGACAGGCCACAGAAAAGGCTACAATAATGCAAAAGAGATCAGAATAAAATTAAACATATGAGCAAGCGAAAGAGCGGTGCCTCCCTTCCTCAATTAACTCCTGTAGTACAACTCGACAGAACTGTCTTTGTTTCAGGGGCGTCTGCTGAAAACAGCTGTCGTTGAACAAGGAGGCTGTGCTAATAACACTAAGCTAATTGCCTAGCACAGGTGTAGCCACTCACCTTCCTATTAAGTTGTAATCTGCAGAGAACAAAATAAGTGTGTGGACCCGCAGCCACTTTGAATAGGTAGCAATCCAAGATACTAAGAAACACTTCTTAAGCAAATTAGCAGTTCAGACAGACTAGGGTTTTGTTAATTTAAATTTGAATTAATTGTTTTGAGCCAGAGGAGCTGAACACGCAGCGCTGGCTGTAGCACATAATGTTTTAATATAGTGGGTAAGGATGAGGAATGGGTAGATGTTAGAGTCTCTGGATCAAGTTCACAGTAGGTGGCGGTAATGCACGAAATCGATGCGATTCGCCAAACAAAAAGGAAGAAGAAGAAGAAGAAGAAGAAGAAGAAGAAGACAGACTAGGTAGCTAACTAACTAACTAACTAAGCCAGCGAACGAATGAACGAACCAACACAGGTTCAAACAAATTATACTTAGCCTGCTTGGAGAATGAAGCAGGGTCCTTCCAAGACTACAAGTTGAAAATTCCAAGGTAATGAAGTCCCATACTAGGAATGGAACCATAACAATGTGTAGCTTTCATGAAAAGTATTCCTGCATTGGTATGTATTTCAATGCAGACATTTTTCAACAGACTGAATTTTTTTTTCATATTTAGTCAGGATTATCATCATATCATTTTTAAATCATGAAGACTTATGGTACATATGACAAGTCTTACTGTACAAAGCATTATACCTGTTGGCTTTAATCAAAATGTTATCCACATCAGTTGTGCTGATTCTCCATAATTCCTCCTAGTCACATCAGTATTTAAGTGGAATAAATAATAAGGCAGGATGCAATCAGATCTCATAAACGCTGGACTGTCCAGCGAGAGTCCAGCCAGACAGCCTAGCGTCCATTAGCACACACCACGCTTACTAGCAAGATTATAGGCATATTATCTATATTGACAAGGTAGCTGAGTGATTGCTCTAACAATGGAAATACATGTCCTCAATGATTGAAGGCAGGCGAGATCAGGTGGGACCATTCTAGCCAATAAGAGATTAGATAAGCGTGTGAACAACAAGCGTAACTAAGGGCTCTATTCAAGTTATAAAGCTGAAGTGTTACAGATTTTGCGATAGAAATGTAAAGGTAATTTCCGATTGAGCCGACATATGCAGCGTTTACCGTTAAGTCTCCGCTAAAGCACTGAAATTGCCTTTAAACTTCAATCACACTGTAAAGCTGAACTTCCACGATGCGGAATGAATAGAGCCTTAAGTTGATTTTCTCAAAGTTGCCGGAATGTCATGTGCATCCACATAGTGCATTGCAGGCTGCATCACATCCGGCCGTGATTGGGAGTCCCATAGGGCGGCGCACAATTGACCCAGTGTCGTCCAGGTTTGGCCGGGGTAGGCTGTCATTGGAAATAAGAATTTGTTCTTAACTGACTTGCCTAGTTAAATAAAGGTCAAATAAAAAAATTCTGATCTCTTGGATTTCTTAACATTTTGTGTTACAAAGTGGGATTAAAATTAACCTCATTGTCATTTTTTGTCAACAATCTACACAAAATACTCTGTCAAAGTCTACAACAAAGCTTTCTTAGGGTCCAACAAGCTTTCTCTGCCCTTAACCTTGTTCTGAACACCTCCCAAAAAAAGTTAATCTGATTTGGTAATAAAAATGCCACTCTCCATACAGGTGTGATTACTACCTCCTGAGGTTTTAGAGCTTGAGGTAGTCACCTCATACAAGTACTTGGGAGTATGGCTGGACAGTACACTGTCCTTCTCTCAGCACATATCAAAGCTGCAGGCTAAAGTTAAATCTAGACTTGGTTTCCTCTATCGTAATCTCTCATATTTCACTCCAGCTGCCAAACTAACCCTGATTCAAATGAACATCCTACCCATGTTAGATCGGCAGGTAAGGGTGCTCTTGAGTGGCTAGATGTTCTTTACCATTCGGCAATCAGATTTGCCACCAATGCTCCTTATATAACACATCACTGCACTCTATACTCCTCTGTAAACTGGTCACCACTGGTTGATGCTTATTTATAAAACCCTCTTAGGCCTCACTCCCCCCTATCTGAGATATCTACTGCAGCCCTCATACTCCACATACAACACTTGTTCTGCCAGTCACATTCTGTATAAGGTCCCCAAAGCACACACATCCCTGGGTCGCTCGTCTTTTCAGTTCGCTGCAGCTAGCGACTGGAACGAGCTGCAACAAACACTCAAACTGGACAGTTTTATCTCAACCTCTTCATTTAAAGACTCAATCATGGACACTTACTGACAGTTGTAGCTGCTTTACGTGATTTATTGTTGTCTCTTCTTGCCCTTTGTGCTGTTGTCTGTGCCCAATAATGTTTGTACCGTGTTTTGTGCTGCTACCATGTTGTGTTGCTGCCATCCTATGTTGTTGTCTTAGGTCTCTCTTTATGTAGTGTTGTCTCTCTTGTCATGCTATGTGTCCCATGTAGCTCAGTTGGTGGAGCATGGCACTTGCAATGCCAGGGTTGTGGGTTTGATTCCCACGGGGGACCAGTATGAAAATGTATGCACTCATTACTGTAAGTTGCTCTGGATAAGAGCTTCTGCTAAAATGATGTAAATGTACTATATATTTATTTATATTTTTAATCCCAGCCCCCATCCCCGCAGGAGGCCTTTTGCATTTTGGCAGGCCGTCATTGTAAATAAGAATTTGTTCTTAACTGACTTGCCTAGTTAAATCAAGGTTAAATAAACACCTGGATTGTACAATATTTAATATCTGTAACAATGTTGGGGATCATGGCTAAACGGCAATAATCTGGCCATAGATTTTCAAGCAGAATGTCGAACTTGGCCACTCAGGAACATTCTTCTTGGTAAGCAACTCCAGTGTAGATTTGGTCTTGTGTTTTAGCTTATTCTCCCAGTGTCTGGTGTAAAGCAGACTGAAGAAGGTTTTCCTCTAGGATTTTGCCTGTAATTAGATCCATTCTGTTTCTTTTATCTTGAAAAAAAATCAATATTTGCCAATGTCAGGCATACCCATACCATGATGCAGCCACCACCATGCTTGAAAATAAGAAGGCAGTTACTCAGTGATGTGTTATGCTGGATTTGCCCCACATTTAGGCCAAACAGTGTATTCCTTTGCTGTGTTTTATTGCAGTATTACTTTAGTGCCTTGTTGTATACAAGATGTTTTGGAATACTTTGATTCTGTATATTTCTATTCTTCTTTTCACTCTGTAGTTTGTCATTAACTACAATCCTCAGTCTTCTCCCATCAGTCATTGAACTCTGTAGCTGTTTTAAAATCACCAATGGCCTGATCCCTGAGCAGTTTTATTCTGGTCCTGCAGCTGACTTCAGAAGGACGACTGTATCTTTGATGTGTCTGGATGGTTTAATAATAATCCACAGCATAATTATTAACTTGACCATGCTTAAAGGGATATTCAATGTCTGATTTGTTAATGTTACCCATCTACCAATCACCGCCATTCTTTATGAGGCTTTCAAAAAGCTCCTTGGTCTTTGTAGTTGAATCTGTGCTTGAAATTCAATACTTGACTGAGGGACCTTACAGAGATGTATCTATGGTGGACAGAGGAAGGGTTAGTCATAAAACAAATCAGGTCAACCACTATTATTTCAGAGTGAGTCCACTTATTATGTGATTTGTTAAGACACATTTTACTCTTGAACTAATTTAGGCTTGCCTAAACAAAGGGTCTGAATACTTAGGCAATGAGTATATTTTAGTTATTCATACTTGGATGTGAAATTGAAAGAAAAATTCAATCTTTTTTTATCTACCAATTGGGGCTGAAAAAGTATGTATTTATTGATCCCTAATATTCTGAACCGTTCTCTCATGTGTTCTAGTGAGTCTGTTGAGAAAATGTAAGTTATACCAAAATTAAAGGGATGCTTTTAGATAAATGTACTGAAAACCCTAATGAATGAAAACTCCACGAGAAAATCTGTTGGCCAGCAAGTGGGACGGTTTTCAGCAGTTTAATTAAACTTTTTCAGTACGTTACACTTTTGCATTAAGTCTGAATATCAATATCAAGTGCATAGGAAAGGCATGTGTGAAATAAAAAGGTGTACATTTCCTAAGTCTGAATCGGGCCCTTTGTGAACAGAGATCATTACATTCCTGTTTATTGAGAAGTGTTTCTGTGGGAGAGGACATTTGAACTGAGACACATGGAATCGTCAAATACTCCAGTAACGTTGTCTACTTCAACTGTGTAGAAAGTTAGTACATTAGGGGGATTCAGCATAAACTGCGAGAGGTCAATTTGCAATGATATCAAACAGTCCGTTTTAACCCAAATCAAACAAACATACACGTCTCAGGCCAGGCACCTTGCGGTGATCGAAATGCATGATGCGAATCCCAATTGTTCCCAGTTTCAGACATGGCTCTCTAAGACAATTTACAATGGACTAGAGACCCAATATAAGACAAAGGATGAATGGAAAGTCATTTTCTGTTTAGCCCTGCAAACAACCCCCCCCCCCCCCCCCCCCCCCCTCTTTAACACACAATGCCCTTCCTCCCTGCTACACAACCAAGTCTCCCACTGAAAGCGGTTAAGGTAATTTCCATTGGTATAACAAGATGTCACGGCAGAGGTGGGAGCCCTGGCTATTAGCCTCATGTCTTTCTCCCATGTGTTCAGGGAAACCTAGGAGGGATTGGCACTGGTGCTGACCAAATCCATTACATGGGCCCTCTCCTCCGTCTCTCCCCCCCCTCCTTCTAGCCTCTCTCTCCCACTGCTCCCCTTCCTCGATTCAGACGATCTGTTCCAGCATGATCCCTCTTTCTCTCTCTGAGGATAAGATAAGGCATATTCCACAGCCTCATCAAGACCATGACTGCTCAGCGTTCAGACTACTTTTGATATACCATTTTGCCTGCGGTTGATGTTCCTTATAATTAAGACCTTAGTCATGTTATGGCTAATTGATGGTGGTCCTATAGCCACTTTAAAACGGTTTAACTCGAGTATATGAGGAGTATAAAAATAATCTATCGCCACCACAAACTTCAAAGTGTTTCCTTTCAAATGATATCAAGAATATGCATATCCTTGCTTCAGGTCCTGAGCTACAGGCAGTTAGATTTGGGTATGTCATTTTAGGCGAATCTTAAAAAAAGGGTCCGATCCTTAATTAAAGCAACTCTTTGCAGCCAATGGCAATGTCTGCTTTAGGTACAATGCCGGGAGCCACTTTGACAGCTCTAAAACAGTTCCACCCCTGACAACCTGTCAAAACGTTCCGCTATGCTGATGTTGGCTGAAACGGAACTGATTGAATCGAGCCCTAAAACACTTTATGTTGGTGTTCCTTAATTTTGTCAGTTACCTGTATATCAAGTGTAAACCGATCTCAATGGTCAAACCATTTAAATCATTATAAAAATATATTGATAGGTAGCACCATTGACTTATGGCATCATTATTGGTCTTGAAAATAAATAAATAAATTGCATACAGGGAGGCGCCAGCTAATTTGGTCACAATAAGAGACACATCTTAATACAGTGTGTAGATTTAATAAACCTTGATAAGATCATATTGATCATGAAACTCACATGTTATCGCATGGTGTAAACAAGGCTGTAGTCTAGAGCCACAACCTCATGAACATCCAGACAGCCTCCCATTGTGTGAATTTGAGAAACAGAATTGGAATTTGAACATACAATACAAATTGCTTCCAAACGATACCAATTATTTTCCACATATTTTAAAAATAGTTAGCTTCACATTAATGGAACACATCACACAATAAAACACTGGTTTTATAATAAGAGATCCATGTATTTCAGGGTTTGTGTCACCATCAATTGAGCCATTGCGGTGGTGAGGATAACATCAGCATCAAATTGAGATTAAAAACAATGGGTAAAGTATACCGTTATAAAAGTATAGGATTTATTTTATTAGACAGTGTTGCTGCTTTTGAATTCCCTGAGTTTCCAACTCATAATTTATCAGCAAGCTCAGCAAGCAAGCTAAGCCTTGTGACTCTGTGATCTTCATAAGTTATTGAGGGAAATGCCAAGCACATGAAAACAAATGGGGTAGAACGGCATTGGAGGAGGTGAGTGGGAAAATACTGTCAGATACACTTCCTCTACAGCTATACATAATGAATCAGATGCTGAGCCCCTGTCAAACAACAATGACGCACAAGACCAGAGGTCGGTCTCACACGCACGCACCCACACACATACACAGGGCTGTGAGATATGATAAGATGGTTGTATACTGTACAGAAAAAGGGAGGAGTGACTCTGGAGTCCACACACCATCCACTATGACAATAGCTAACACGTTCTAACAAGGAGCACTGAGACATGATTAGAGAATAGCTATGCTTCAAGTGACAACTTCAAGTGACAGCTTCATCAACAGTTGTCACTTCAGAATAACGCTCAGAGAACCTACTGTATTAATTACACCCAATCACTTAGCAGCAGCAATGGGCCCAGTTCCATTTCACACAAAAATGTTAGAGCACTTTTCAATTAGATCCGCTTTAGCCACATCCGCATAGCGGTTGTTTTGGCGGTGTCGGAAGTGGAACTGAGTTAGAGCTGTCAAATCCACAAAAGGCTAGTTACGGTAATTAGGCTTCTCCAAGCTCTGATGCTGCGAAATGTCATTAGTAGCCTACCAAACTTTCTAACTGCCTGGTACTCAGCACTCTACTGTCCCTCTAATTCCTCTGACATCAATGCAAATGTAATCGAAAATCTAATCAAACACTTCATGAGAGCCCATGAGCTCATGTTGCGCAACATTTCTATAGGCTATGCTATTGCTCATGAAAACAGAGTGATGGCCTCTTATAAAGAGGATAATTCCATCAGTTTTCTATAGGCTAGGCCTACTATATTTATTTCTCAACTTTCCTAATATTAAGCACATTGCTTATCTTTACAACAGGAGTATAGCCTACCTGGCTGGCATGAAAATGAACTATTTGCTATTTAAGTGCATAGATGACATGTATTTTTTCCCCCTGCCCGTTTCGAGACAGTTGTATGATAATGGTCCATTCTAAATCAAAACAAATTTCACACATATATTATTTAGTATATGTAAAGACAATATTAAATAAAGATTAGTCTGATGGGTGACAATATTAGCCTATCACGTGTGAATGATATATTATCAACGTAAGGGAAGAAACAATGCCTTTTTTTTGTGCAACTTTTTTGAATCATAGTTGCACACCTCATGTAGCCTTTGCCCATAGGCCTATATGTTTTGATAAGGTTTGTATCACAAGTGACCAAATAACTTCTTAAAATTACGCACATTTATCTGCTTTACAAGGGGTGTAGAGCCTAACTGGCAAATGAAAGCAGCTCGTGAGTTTCAAGTTTCACCATAAAAATGCACCTTTATAGTAAAAGCATTACATGCATAATCACATTTGCGGTCATTTTTGATAATGGTGTTTTCCACTAATGAAATATTTGCGCCTACTGCCGTGTGAGCATTTCTGCGCTTATAATGTGAAGAAAAAGTGTCAGCCTCATTGCGTAAAACAAGTTTTGGGGATCCTAGTGGTTGTATTAATTTGGGATCAATCGCATCCCACGGTTGTCCCAGACTAAGTTTGGAATATTTATTTCTCGCACAGAATAGTATACGTCAACTTCTGTACTATGGGGGATAGTAGATTGACACAGGCTAGTGCTTTTGCTGAATGTTAGGCCTACTAATCTTGTTGGCTGATGAAAAGTAAATGTGGACAGTTCTTCCAATATCTTCAATCTGCACCTCGGAATTGGATAAGGACGCATGCAGTTTCATCCCCGATGTGTCTGTCTTCACTTTGTAGCCTGTGAGAAAGACCCGATCATGTGATAGAGAGCCATGTGAGTGAGAGGTGCTTTGGAAAATGCACCACTCAGGGAGAAGGGAATTATTATATTTAGCCCAACGGCACAATGGCCACTGGCTGCAAAAGGAATGGATTTTTTTAGAGTGCATTACGGCCACACAAAGGGGATGCTGCCGGGAAATTCAAGGCATTATCAAGTGCTTGGCAAATTGTGAATGAGAGATTGATGAAGTGTGTACAGCCTGCGCAAAAAACAAAGCAGAGCTTATGCCTTTCAAGCGACTCATGCAGCCTTACAATGTATTAAACATCAACACATATAGCCCAACATTTGTATATCAACTAAAGTTACATTAATAACTCCAGCATATAGGAGTACCTATTTCTTTGTTAACTGCTCAACACAGAATAGACACATGTACACACTCCCTCAAATCGTTTGGAGAAAATATACTTTCTATTTTATTCAGCTTTGTTAAATTGTATTCTTCATACTATAAAATAATGCCATGGAATTCTAAGCAAATCTTGTCTGCTAAATTAATTAGTGTAACCCACAGCCATATGGCATAGCCAGTTCACTGCCTAAAATAAGGGCTCCCAAGTGGCACAGCGGTCTATGGCACTGCATCTCAGTGCAAGAAGTGTCAATGCAGTTCCTAGTTCAAATCCAGGCTGTATCACATCTAGCTGTGATTGGGAGTCTCATAGGGTGAGACACAATTGGCCCAGTGTCACTGGGGTAGGCTGTTATTGTAATTAAGAATTTGTTCTTAACTGGCTTGCCTACTCAAATAAAAAGGACAACTCAGAGTATGCTTTTCTGTTCTTCTGAAATAGACTACATTTTCTTCATATCATGTTTCTTTAGACCTGTCTAAAATAAATAATGGATTTATTGTGGTGTAGGCTATATTACATGGATTTATTCTACTTTTCCAAAGGTCTGCATCAGTGGCTTGTAAGCTACGTGTGACGCCAGGAGATGCTAAATGTGTTTATGTTAATTAACGGTCAATTACCTTGAGACCGACCAGTTATTTGTTTAACAATCACCGGCTGACAATTGTGTGACTGCCACAGCCCTAGGGACAATTACCTGTTAGCAGTGTGCTTGGTTTGTTGCCTAAAGTTTCTTGGCTATTGATCTAATTGCCACTTATTGTGATGGACTCCCACTATCAACATGGTTTATATTTGGCAATTATTTTAATAATTAATATGTATAATCAAAAAATACAGCAATGTGATGTTAGGGTGTGTGTGTGCTCAAGAATGAAGGTATATGCATTGGCATTCTTTCACAGGTACTGGGTTTGCCTGATTCCTTTTGAAGGCTGCAACATCTGTCTTTTGAAACACATTGTCCCACAAATATAACATTTAGTGTAGTGTCAATAATTCAACAGCAGTCAGCTGAACTGTGAAGAGAGAAATGTTCTGAGCAGTGCCTGACATTAAAAGGTGACTGCAATTCAGCCTCATTTTAGATTTGGTTAATTAAGAAATGCTTGTGGCCATGACTGAATTTAAACTTGAGTTGGTTTCGTGGTGTGTTTTGATGTGGGTGTCTCTTGTCTGTGTTCGCAGGTGGGACGAGTTAGACGAATAATTTGTCGCCAATTAGCTCCAGCTGGCTGGTGTGCGACTGTGGTGAAGTTGGTTGACTTTGGATAGCCTCTGGGGCTTGTCAGGGGCCGTCAATAAATTACACAATATAAATGAGACAATATTTTCAGGTTGTACACCTTTTAGTTTTCTAAATAATACAATAATTTCTACAATTGACAGGATTTTTTTACAGATTGTCCCATGTACATTGTGTAATTTACCAATGGTCCCTAACTAGCCCAATAGGGATATCCAAAGTCAACCCAAATTTACCATGGGCATTACAATTGGGTCATGTGCAGCTGCACTCCAAATTGATGATTACTTGTGTGCTGCTGGCTGTGGGCATGCGGGCAGGATTGAAACAAACCCAAACTTCATTTACGTTGTGATGCAGTCTCACAAAACTTAGTCTCACAAAACTCGAGACTGACTTATGACCAAAATTATCTTATTTAAACTAAAGTTTTCTAAATGAGAAGTTGTTTTTTAGGTGCAGTTGCTCGTTAAAGTAATTTCATTACCAATGTGAAAAATCAAGCTCTGTATTTGTGAGGTATGAAGACTTTGCTTTTATGCTGTACATCAGAGAAGATTCATCGTAAAGGCTGGAATTGAATAAATAGAACAGTATCAAACACATGGAAATCACGTGGTCGACTCCATTTCATTCCAGCCATTACAATGAGCCCGCCTTCCTATAGCTCCTCCCACCAGCCTCATCTGCTGTACATGTCCATTGATATCCACATTCCTCTTGTTCGCATGCACCATCATTGTCATTGAGCCCCATCAAGGCATCACACGCTACATTGCATTTGTCCTCGTTTTGGGTAAAAATTCACAGAGAGAGAGAAAGAGAGGATGGTTGCTTAGCAACGTCGGGTAAAACTTGGTTCACTCAGCCCTCATTATTGTGGTATGAGTGAGAAGTTTGGAGGTGACAAATGGAAACCCCCTCCTCCCTCACCTTGTCACGGCGCAGGTACACAATCTATGGCTCGGCTGGGGACACAAATACTGATGAAGGAGGGAGGGGCCGCCTCGCCTAAATGTCTCACATAGGCCTGTGCCTGTCTAGATTCGTCTCACACTTATTATTTGAAGCGTGAGAGCATTCAGTTTAGGATGTTTCTCCTGTTAGATCTGTGTTGTGATGCCATTGTCTGAGAAGTTTATTCAACAAAGATGGGACACTTCCATCCAATGTACTGAAAACCTGTAGTGAGTCCTAAGTCTATGGCCTTTGGCTTATTAGTGGCAGTGTCTAAGCGACTGGATCTTATTGTATTTTTTATTTAACCTTTTTAGTTAACTAGGCTAGTCAGTTAAAATCAAATTGTTATTTACAATGACGGATTATTTAGATGGTCAACCCCTGGAGCAAATTAGGGTTAAGTGCCTCTAGCATCTTCCTGTCTGAGTCTCAAAGGTTAGAGACCCACTGATGTGCACTGCTCCTTGAGGCTATCAAGTAACAAGAGGGAAAATGGCCAAAGATTTTGCAGAATTGTTTTTCACAGGTAAGCTAACCTTTGTTTCCCTCTCGCACGCACACCATAAGCGCACACACACACACGCACACACTATCTCACATCACATATCTGTATATTTGGAATATTTTATTGGAACATGTTGATTCATCTCAGTAGGAGTCAATCACAATATGTGGTAATTTAGATCAATAGCCAAGAAACTTTAGGCAACAAACCAAGCACACTGCTAACAGGTAGCTGTTTCTTAGTAAGAGCCTTTGTTTGAACTCTTCTTTCCAGCAAATCGGTGAACAGCTGCTCCTGCGATCATTGTTAAAAACCCTGACCAGCCACTCCTGTTAGAAATTCAAAACGAGAAATTGTAGGATATATATAGAAATAATTACGCTCAAATGGAAAAATCATTACATTAAATAATGAGGATTTCTATCATCCTAATTGAGGTGTAGATTACGTCACACATTCCAGTGTTCAAACTTCTGTTAATGCAACTTTGTGCAGCCAATGGCAATGTCTGCTTCAGGTATAATGCCGGGAGCCTTTTGTGGATTAGACAGCTCTAACTCAGTTCCACTTCCGACACCACCAAAACAACTGCTATGCGGATGTCGGCTAAAGCGGATCTGATAGAAAAGTGCCCTAACATTGTTGTGTGAAATTGAACTGGGCCCACTGCTGTTGCTAACTGATTGGTTGAAATTAACAAGTTCTCTGAGCTTTATCCGGAAGTGACAATTGTTGCTGAAGCTGTCACTTGAAGCATAGCTTTTCTCTAATCATGTCTCAGTGCTCCTTGTTAGAGCCTGTTGGCTATTCTGCTGAATTGCTTCGCACAGGTAGGTTACCCTTTGTTTCTCTCACACACACACACAACATGCACACATCTATGTTTGCTGCCCTCATTAGGCTTGGTTTGTCTGCTGGTGTATTTCATGTCAGACAGACACACAGGAATCGCTCCCTAAACTGCTCTCAGATGGTTTAGATCCAGCAGTATCCATGCTGTTGACAGTGTTGCTCATCCCTATTTTCCCCGATCACTCCCAGGATCCTATTTCTGGAAATCGACAGTCTTCATCTGTGCACTTAGGCCTAGGTGGTATACCGTATTTTACTATATACCGGTATTGATGCACGGACCGGTTTGGGTTTTTACTTTATCTTCCATAATGGCATTTGAATGTTAAATGTAATATGCCATCTGTAACGGCCATTTTTATCGTTTACACCGCTACTTGAGTCATCCCTCTCCGTGCCGCTTTCCACACAGACCTAGCCCCGCCACCTGTCACTAAAGGAGCATGTTTGTTGTTGCTTGACCACGAGACACTTGTTTTTAGTCTGCATGGTCAATGCAGCACATGCAACAATGTTGTTTCCACTTTGCTGCTTAATCTAAATAATGTTTTATTTAGCAGACGCTCTTATCCAGAGCGACTTAGAGAAGTGAGTGCGTACATTTTCATACTGGTCCCCCTTGGAAATCAAACCCTCAACCCTGGCGTTGCAAGCGCCATGCTCTACCATCTACGTTCTATAGTTATGCTGTTAGTTTGTATTTCTTACTTCTGCAAACAGCTAGTTTGTCTTTTCTTAGCAGGTTTTAGCTAAACCGTGTAAGCCGCTAATGCTAATCGCTAGTTAGCAAACGTAGCTAGCTAATACACCCTGATACCAGTGCTGGTGTAGTATCTTCTAAATCAAAGACGAATAGGCAAAATCTGAAATCTGCATAATATGCGGTATGCTATGTGCTGTATAAAGGCACAATCATTATTTGGGCTCATATATAGGCCTATGTGTATGCATAAGCTCCAAAATGCAAAATGCGTATGAGTTTTAAAAGCATGATACTGTTTTGATGATAAGTGTTTAATGTTATTTTGATTGGATTTGCATTGATGTTAGAGTAGTTAGAGGGACAATAGAGCCCTGAGTACCAGGCCATTAGCGACGCAAAGGTCATTAGCGAGTTGGGTACTACGAACGCATGTCCTGAGTGCATAAATGGAGATAACCGTGACTCAACAGCCACATGGAATTTTACTGCCGGTGTGGCGGTAATATGGTCACTGCAACCGCCCTAATGTAGGCTAATTCAATTGTTATTTTGAGCGAAGCACAGTCCAAGCCATAGCAGTGTGAACCCGACACATGGCACAATACTTGGCTGTGTCATCACACTGTTCCATGGCTAGTGCAGGCAATAAAGGAGGGTGTAGCCTACTATTGTACACTCTTCTCCCTATTATAATTTGATGTACACTAAGCTTCCAACATTACCATAGGTTAATGAACTGAATGTGGCAATTTTCAGAATGAACCAAACCACTGTATTTTTTATTCATCAATACATTTTGTGCATAAAGGATTGCCAAACCAGTGTTTTTATGATTCATAAATACTTTCCTAACCCTTAAATTTGCCTAAATAATCTACAAGATCAGAGTACTTGGTATTTACCAGTTGGTGTTGACAGACAAATATGCATATATTTAGATGGCTTTCTTTCATTGATCCCTATTTTCTGAACCCCTTATCTCAATGTATTCTAGTCTGTCAACAGAATTCTAAAGATACACCATATTTAAAGGGATAGCTTAAGATAAATGCACTGAAAACTCTATAGAATAAAATGTCCATGAGAAAATCTGTTGGCTAGCAAGTGGGAGGGTTTTCAGCAGTTGAATTACATTTATTCAGAGAGTGCAAGGGAACCACGCCTCCTAAGCACCTTCATAAGGTAAGTCTGAATACCAACTACTGAAAAGTGCGAAGGAAAGGCCTGTGTAAGAAAGGCGTAATTTCTTAAATCGGAATCGGGCCCTTAACGAAAAGTAAAGTTTCCCATTGCCTCGCACTCGCCGTGGCTGCCTTACGACATGGCAACAATAGCAGTGGTGGGGTCGATGCAAAAACATGATGGGAGAAAAAATAAACAACAAATAGAAATCTCATAATCTGTCCTTGTGGTGCATTTATTTTTATTTTACCCAGCAAGCGTGAACAAACAAGCTGGCAACACAGTCAAACAGGACACATGTACAGATGCATCACATTAACACATGGACAAGTAAAAAAGAAATACTTAAGCATTGTGTTGCTCATGCATATGTATGCTGGAAGGCATGCACACACACGTAAGCATGTGCATAATATCAAAGATAGTTATACAAGAACAGTGTGAAGGGATTAATAACCATGGTATGATTAAGTTATATCCTATGAGCCACCTTGTTTGTAATGTTTTATAAATACATAGGCATTTAAGCATTTAGTCATGAGCTTTGCTTATATAATGTTTTACAGCCAGTCGATTTTATGAATGCTTAAATGTGTATGTCCATGTGAGTAATCCTTTAAGTATTGAAATGTAGAGTTCAGGCAATTATAAAGGGTGTTAAAAATAGCTATCAATAGATATGATCCAGACTGTATCACAACCGGCCGTGATTGGGAGTACCATAGGGCGGCGCACAATTGGCCCAGCGTCATCCGAGTTTGGCCGGTGTAGGCCGTCATTGGAAATAAGAATTTGTTCTTAACTTTATTTATTACCTTTATTTTACTAGGCAAGTCAGTTAAGAACAAATTCTTATTTTCAATGACGGCCTAGGAACAGTGGGTTAACTGCCTTGTTCAGGGGCAGAACGACAGATTTTTACCTTGTCAGCTCAGGGATTCGATCCAGCAACCTTTCGGTTACGGGCCCAACACTCTAACCACTGGGCTACCTGCCGCCCCAACTGCATAGTTAAATAAAGGTTAAATAAAAAAAATAAAAAAATAGGAATGCTTATAGCAAGTCTTATACTTGCACTATGTGATGATATTAGGCACTACAATTGCATTCATAATTAACAGCGGGTGAAATAAGTATTGAACACGTCACCATTTTTCTCAGTAAATATATTTCCAAAGGTGCTATTGACATGAAATTTTCACCAGATGTTAAGTTGTGTAATAATGTGAAATGACACAGGGAAAAAGTATTGAACACATGAAGAAAGGGATGTGCAAAAAGGCATGGAAAGCCAAGACAACAGCTGAAAACTATCAGTAATTAAAAAGCAATCCAGCCCCCTGTCAGTGCAAATTAATATCAGCTGGTTTAGTCCCAACTGATGGCCTACAAAAAGGTCTCATTGCCAAGGTGTCACACAAGACATCTCATGATGGGTAAAAGCAAAGAGCTGTCTCAAGACCTTCGCAACCTAATTGTTGAAAAACATAATGATGGCATTGGTTATAGGCGCATTTCTAAGCTTCTGAATGTTCCAGTGAGCACTGTTGGGGCCATAATACGGAAGTGGAAAGACAATCATTTCACCATAAATTTGCCTCGACCAGGTGCTCCTCGCAAGATTTCTGACAGAGGAGTGAAAAGAATAATCAGAAGAGTTGTCCAAGAGCCAAGGACCACTTGTGGAGAGCTTCAAAAAGACCTGCAATTAGCAGGTACTGTTGTCTCAAAGAAAACAGTAAGTAATGCACTCCACCGCCATGGCCTGTATGTACGCTCACCACGCAAGGCTCCATTGCTGAAAAGAAAGCATGTTGAAGCTCGTTTAAAGTTTGCTGCACAACATTTGGAAAAGCCAGTGA
Organism: Thymallus thymallus; assembly: GCA_023634145.1. Classification (NCBI taxonomy): domain Eukaryota; kingdom Metazoa; phylum Chordata; class Actinopteri; order Salmoniformes; family Salmonidae; genus Thymallus; species Thymallus thymallus. The sequence goes on along the minus strand of CM042384.1, from coordinate 11,258,010 downwards.
AATACTGGGAGAATATAGTGTGGTCAGATAAGAGCAAAATTGAACTGTTTGGATGTCATAATACACAGCATGTTTGGAGGAGAAATGGCACTGCACATCACCCTGTTGAACACTTTTGACACCTTGTAGAGTCAGTCCATGCCCCGACGAATTGAGGCTGTTCTGAGGACAATAGGAACCGCAACAAAATATTAGTAAGGTGGTCCTAATGTTTTGTACACTCAGTGTATATTAAAGGTCTAAAACCTAAAATATGAAATGTTGACATGCATTGATAAGAAACGTCTTATTTTAAAGATTGGATCCAAGGTTAACTGTAAAATGTTTGAATTTAATTCTGCTCCCCACCAACTTGCAGCTAAATTCCCAACACCCTAAAGTTGCTCAAAATAATGTGAAACCACAAGATCCTGGGTGCTTACAAATAGGAACTAATATAGCACTAAATCTTGTCACTAACAAAAACGAATCCCCTCATCTCAGTGTCAGTCTAGAAATTGATTGTGATTGGACACCTGTGCCTGCCTAAACGAAATGATGTGGACTGTAATGCCTTAAATCACAGACATGATGTTACGTGCCTAGGTTGAAATTAAAATGGACACAGATTAAAAAGCATGGGGCTATCTGTGATGATAGATAGATAGATAGATAGATAGATAGATAGATAGATACTTTATTGATCCCCGACGGGAAATTACTTTGTCAAGCAGCAACGAAAAACACAGGGCAGGTGCAAAATGCCAGAACGAAATACACAAAAGACATTTACATGCTACATAGTGCGGCAGTATGGTACCAATTATTCACGAGTCAGGTTGGATATGACTTTAGCCAAAGGAGTAATGGGAGAAAGTGGGCAGCCAGTATGGCCATTTGCTATGAGCCACAAGCCTGTGGGATTCTGAGCAATTTAAAAGCCTCCTTCTCCCCTCCCTCCTCCCCCAGATAAGTTAGTCTGCGCTCCCAGCCGCACTCCACCACTGCATACCGTTTAGCACTCATTGTATGATCGCAATCACGCGAAGTGGGAAGAACCATGGGGTTGAGCTAATCGTCCTCCATAATCATTTGGAACCGCGTTTGGAGATGTGGATGCTTGCATAACAGTGTGGATGGGGGGCGAGCAGGGTCATGAGGGTGATCATTACCTTTCAGTTGGATTTCGGGGGTCACTACCGCAGAAAGAACGCGCTCTTCCTATCAATAATTAATCCATTCCTGAAGCAGCGGGAAAGGGGGAGAGAGCACGCAGCTCCGGAGATCCAGGTTTTGAACTGCAGTCACCGGCGTATCATGTCACAATCTGACAGTGCTTCGAGACGGGCTGACGAGGAGGACAAAGGAGGATGAAGGAGGGAGAGGGACCGGGAGAGGTAGAGGAGGAATATAATGAAGTTGAGTGGGAAAGGACTGTGTACCATCGTCTCCAGCACCCTCCTCTTCGTCTGCGCCGTGAGCGAAGTTGTTGTCGGATTCAAATGCATCTCGCTGGGCACCAAAGTAAAAGTGCGTTTTCACCTGTCTACCGCGGCCGGGGCTTTCTACTCGGGGATACTGGTCGGACTAGGGCAGGCGCTGCTGGGCATTGCGCTGCTTTGTTGCAAAGGGAAGCCCGGGTGTCGGAATTTATTTCTCCTGGGTATCCTGGTGTTCTTGTTGGGAGTTCTCACCGCCTTCTCCGGCGCCGTGGTGGACGGGGACACTGTGTCTCTTGTGGAGCGCAAATATTCCCATTATTGCCTAGACATAGACTCAGTGGAATTAACCACCATCTGCAACCAATTGAAGGATTATCAGAGAAGTCTAGTCATCTCGACCATTCTTAGCACTTTGGAATGCCTTCTTGGGCTTATGAACTTGGTGATCATCAAACGGTACAAAACAGCGCAATTTTACAGACGGAGGCAATCACAGAGGCAGAGCGCGGGGGCTATTCTTTGCAGCGAGGAGCAGGACTTTGCCGTGTCCGAATTCCAGCCGGTTTCCTACATTAACTTGGGGATATTTCACGTGTTCGACGAGGCAGGTGTGGAAGTACAATGCAGGGGCCACCCGTCTATTGAGCTCCCGGGTTACTCACCCACAGATCCCGAGCTCAACCATTCCTACCCCTTTTCTTACCCGCTCCCGAACGAGCTACCGCCCGCGTACCAAGACATTTTCCCTGGAGACGAAAGTTACAAATAGCAACTCACTCTGAACAAACAAAAAAGTTGCAACATGGGCTTTAAATTCTGCAGTGACAATCACTGTATTTCCCCTTTCGGCCTATTCAGTGCTGAGACAAACAATCGTGGAGAGATTCTTACCTAAACAGTTTTCAATTCACATTCTTATTTTTCTTAGTAAGGGTAGCCTCCTTCTAGTACACTGGCAGTATATGCACATCTGCCATTATACTGCCAATGATCTAACCTATTGCCATCGATCAAAATAGTCAAAATTCCATGGTGATAAATAAATATACCTACAACAAATCTATAGACCATTAGATGATACCATACGAGTTCACATATCAAAGAAGCATTTGTGTTTTGAATTCAGATTGTATACACATCCTATGCCCATATAGTTTGCTGTTGTTATTGTTTCCTTTAAAATATGAATAAACGTGTATTTACTCTCTCCTGATTTTATAAGTTCTATTCAAAAGCCAACCTCCATTTTACCTTCATACTCTATCATACACATTGGGCCTGTAATGGGTCTTGCACACCCAACAGGTGTAGCCCATTAAATTAGGCTAGCGCTTGACTGAACAAGATCATAGACAGGCCCACTCGAAAATTAATTTCCTTTACCATATAAATGCAATATATTACTAATGAAAAAGTTTAATGTATTCCCCTTCCACCTTTTCTTCTCACTTAGCGGAGCCAATTAATCTTGTTCTCACTGTAGTATAACCTAATGGGTAGTCTGCATTTGTCCCACATGCTTGACTAAATGGCCACTAAACCATTGAGTATTATGGCTGCGCCCCAAATGGAACACTATTCCCTACACAATGCACTACTTTTTTACCAGGGCCTATAGGGCTCTGGTCAAAAGTAATGCACTGTATAGAGAATAGGGTGTCATTTGGGACACAGACATTCGGTATTATGAGTCACCAGAGCACCACTTCTCCCATAAGTGGCAGGTAGAAAACCTCATTGATGAAGTCTTTGCTGAATTTCCCCCACTATTGAGCGTAGTGTGGATGTGACGCTCTCTCTTACCTGATAAGATGACTGGTTGTGAAATCACCTCCTCAGCCATTGCTATGCACTTTGATAACTTTGTTTCTTGCGTGCGACTAACGAGTATAAATTTGATATAAATGGGTTTAGATGTTCATGTGAAGGTCTGTTTTTGAACTCTAGTACAGGAGTTTCACATATTTAGAAAGACATGATCATGTACAGTATAGGCCAGCGGAACTGTAGGGTTATATGCCTCTCAACTGTATTGAATCATCTGATATATACGTCCATTTGAAACATATTGTCTCTAACTTCAAACTGGCGTCTTTATGTGGTCATAGTATTATAGTTTGTAATGTGCTTTTCAAAAGGATACAATATATTGTGAGTTGAGATTAACAACTAGTTTGTTTCAGGGTGAGATAATGGATTGAATGGGTCTACATCAGGGGCAGATTGGCCAACTGGCAATTCTGGCAAATGCCCGATGGACTGGTCCATTTTTTAGTAGGGTGGGCTGGTCGAAATTGACACACATGAAAATATTTTTTTTAATATATATATAAAAATGAAAAAGGTGACATGGCCGGCGGCCCATGGGCCTGTTAAGATAATTTTTTAAAGATTATTGCACAATTTCTCTGATATACTAATCTATAATGAGCCTTTGGCTGATCAGTGCGCAACAGCTGACCCCCATACCAAGATTAGCCGGCCCGCAAACTCACATTCAAAGTCAAGCGCGGCATCAGCAAAGAGACCTGCACCGACTCTGTCATTCTTTAGACAGCCACTATCATGGATCGTAAAAAACGTAAAGGGTGCCTACATAGAAAGACACATTCTACATTGCCACTTCACTCAAAACGTCCTACTGTATGTTGGATGGCTAAAACCATGATTTGGTCAAACAGCGAAGTGCATTATCCTCATGATTCCTGTAAGGAAAGTGTCCGCTTCGCTGTGTCATGCTGCTGTGATGAGCGAGCTACTCTCCTCTTCCCCCATACAAAATTAGTTCTGATCAAAAAACATTAAAAAATGCAATTGTGGTAAAAAGACAGCTTTGGAAGTTTCATCCTCTTGTCCCCGAAGAGAGGAGGGTCTCAGCTTTCTGTAGGTATAGTATATATTCAATATTCAGCTTAATAGCAACTATTTTACACCTAAGATATTTGTTATGGCTTTAAGATATGGAGGGGCCGTATGCAATTTGTTCACCGGACATTGAGAGGGCATAGGTCTCATGGTCAGTAGCCTACAACTGCAATGTTTTTTTTTAAGACATTACATTTACTGTTGGATGAATACATGGCTACTAGCAGAGGGTAATATATTTAGAGTTAGCAATCTAGTTAATGTGGTTTGAGTTTCCACTTCCTCAGGTGTTGAACCCCAAATTAATTAGCCTATGATATTTGTTAGTGCATATAAATATGTATGTAATTCATCTTTATTGAACAAAATAAAAAATCTGGAAATTCTGGAGTCAACCCAAAAGTAATGTCAATCACTGCATTCCTGCTTGGAGTTAGATGAAAAAACGTATTTCTTGAATACCTCAGTAGTCTATTTAGTACACTTCTAATAAAGCACTATGAATTACTTTATAAGGTGATTACTCATGATTTGGGTCCGACCAAATCATGGACAAGTGACACCAACTATAAAAGTTAGTGGCACCAGTGACAACAGGGGAAAATGTTTGTCTGGAGCTATGTAGTAATTAACACAGACAGACAGAGAACAAGAAGCACAGAGTGACAGCAGAGTAGATGCTGAGACAGAACATGGAGGCAAACAAAACGGCTAGAGCAGAGACACAGTTATAATGGTGAGTTGTATCTCCAGTGGTGTTTTTACATATTGTATTTGTTTTAAACATGTGTTGGCTAAAAAAGATTAGAAGGACCATGTCTCGTGCCCATATTGGGGGTCTTTTGAAAATAGACAACTTTAATTTAAGCATACAAAGACATAAAGGTGAAATATTGGTGAACAATGGGTGGAATATGGTCCTAAAATATTGCAGGGCCTGCTAGTTGTTGTAGTTCATTATAGTCTATCTGATATCTCAATGAGAAACTGATTTCTTGAATTGCCTAGGGACCACAAGCCTTGTTACTGTCTGTTAGTTTTACCTTTGGATATTTTACAGAACAGTTTGCATAATAGGCTACCTGTATGATTATGCTTGCATGTATAGTTATTTCCTACAGGAGATGTACTGCAATAAACTTTATTTAGCTACTAATTAAATTATGTCATAACCAAGCACAAAGTAGGTACAGCATGTAGTTACAATATATAGTGCTCAGTAGTTATCTTTCAGTATCAAACCTAGCAAGTCGTTTATAAGCTATTTTACATATTTTGGGTCATATGTTACAAGGACACTAGGCGTGTCTAAAATTGATGGCATCTTGGCGTCCTGTCTTTCTGAAAGGTCTATTGTACATCGAAGCATGCCAATTTAAAGGTGACTAAAGTTATCCTTGGTTGATAAAAATCCCTGCTGTTTAATTTGCTCAAGGTAATGTATTGCAATCTATTGCAATCTTCTCACTTCTTGCCTGCTCACCTCATCCAATTAGTGATTATTCAAATGACCATGAATAGAACAAACAGGGGTGTTTCAGAAGGCGCACGCCCCAGGGCTGTAAATTAGGCTAATTAAAATGATTTCCCAGTTGTAAATTCTAACTTCATATCTTATTTGTCAGACAGATAAAAAGGATAGGGGCTAAGATTTACATGTATCTCGACATGCATTGCCACGTCTTGACTAATATGACTTTCCTGTGGTGTGTGACGTCATCGAGTTCAGAAAGTCTTCTTTGAAAGCAGTGATACAAGAGTGTAAGGCTCACGGGTTCACAGGCTTTTTAAATACACTGACTTTAAACACACTGATAAATACATGTGGGCTTTCATCTTATTAGTGCTAATGTACTTCAGAAGACTGCGAGCAATGAGAATAGATAACGGTAGATGTCATGGCCCAAATTCCTTCTGACTCTCGAATTGCAATTCATAAGGAACTGTAGTGCTATCGCAGTGGGCTATAGTATCGAGGTTAAGTCGATGGCTCAGGGAGGGGATGATTTAGAATGACGATGTAGGTAGGCAATCTGACGTAGGCAATTTAACTCTGCGAAGGCCGGTGTAGGTGCATGTTTTTGTTCCAGCCAAGCAGTAACAAACTAATCAGCTAATCGTAATCTTCAATATAAACTTTTAGATTTGTTGAATTGGGTGTAGCCTACCGCTTGACTGGATCATTTGCGGGACGATTTTTTTCTTGAGCAGATGGTCATGGCGGCGGAACATAATTACAAATAATTTATAGACTGCAAATTGACCACAAGAAGCCCAAACAGATGACGAACACGTAATCACTTCAAACCTTGCTTACATTTGTATATAATAACATACTTTATATCTCTATATTATGCGTGATAATACTTTGGAATAGTTTTCCAAAATAAAAAATCAATTGGAGCTGATTTGCCGGTCTTTTTTTACAGTATTTTATGTCCAATAATAAAACCTCTTTTTTTTGGGGGGGGGGGGGGGGGGGGGGGGGGGGGGGGGTAGAAAAATTGGGAGGCCGTTTGGACCGCCAGTTGCGGAACACTGGTGTAGAGGAAACTTTGGCGCCAGAGCCCCTCAAGCTTGGATGGTGTTGTGCGTAGCTCTCGGTATTGTGATGCAAACCAGGTGTCTGAGACCGGCTAACTTGATGTTCTCTGCTTAGATGACTATTTTTCTCTCCATTTTGTCTCTCTTCAAATGTTGTTTGATAAAGCTACAATCTGGGATTTGTGTGTCAACCCAACGCCAGTCCCGCCACTTAACCTTTTGCTGCAGTGTGTTAAATCAGGGTCACGCAGAGTGTTTCTTGGTAGTCTTAAACAAATCATCTTTGAAACAAAAACATACACATCACACACGGTCATGGGCTTAAAATAAAGAAGACACCTGTACCATGTCAGATATAGAGTTGAAATGTGTTACATTTTGAGTTTGCATCCCAATATTACACTTTATATATATACATATATATAAACAGAAGACTGAAATATAACAAAACTGTTTGACATAGAAACACCGGGTTTTTAGAATGTTGACTGATTATGAAAAATATTAATAAATGTAACCAGTCTGAAATTGAGAAACATTTTTAGTTGCAAAGACAGTTTATGATATCAACATCTGCAAATATCCCAGATTGCACCTTTACATTTTTTTCAAAAGCATTTGACGCATGAAAATGTTTAATGGAACCTGTTTATTCAATTTGGCTTTATTGCTTGACTTTTCTTGGCAATTTCACTGTAATGAAGCAGATTTATTGCACTGCCACTCAACGACCACCAAGTGGATCATCTAAATCAGAGGACTGTCCCAATGGCACCCTATTCCCTATATAGTGCACTAATAGGTGTCTATAGGGGTGTAGTGCACTATGTAGGGAATAGGGAGCCATTTTGGATACAGTAGACCTTGGAAACTATATCACTCTGTATTCACCTCTAACTGGTGCCTTCATTTAAATACAGTACATGGATACTTCCCTATCAACTTTTAGACCTAATTAGCATTATTTAGAAGTTAAAGCTGGGGTTTTGGATTGTATCTAACACAACCCATGATAATGTACTAGGCCACACAGTGAGAATTAAAATAATGTGCTGTCAAGTGCTCAATAGCTAACCTTTACAGACTGGAAAGGAAATAACGGCTCTTGTTATTTCCTTTCACAGTGAAACAACTGTATTTAAAGAGGTTTATTAACAACTCAAAAATGAGGACCTGAACACTGGAAAAAAATCTGAAAGTTAACTACACATGCCATTACAATTGAACCTCCACTGTGCCGACATAAATGTGCATTTTGACAGAAAAGGTTGATACAGAAACACTTATGTATTAACATGAGCCGTAATGACAAACAGAATGTAAGAATGTGTCTAGAAACCATGATTGGGTTTATCTGCGAACCTCTCTGGAAATATAGCATTAGAGCTATAATATGATGTCTAATTTATTAAATCAAATATACCAAATTCAAAATAGCTGTGTGTGGTCAACATTACAAACAAGCCATTTTCAATCCAAAAATGCAAAAACTATAAATCCACAAATTATGTTTATCTTTCAAATTGCCTCCACTAATCCATTGTCTCCACTATTTAACTTTGATAAATAATTACTGGAAATTGGCTGATAAGACGACAAACAGAAATATCAGCCTAAGAAAATACACAACAGGCCTCATTTATTGGCTTTTTACATTATTTCATTTATCATGAGCAAATTTCAATACACTTTGCAGACACAGAAATGCTTCTTTGAATAAATTCTTCTTCTTTTAACATGAAAAAGATAAGTAACTTACAGACTCACACAGCCTCTAATTCCCACCTTGGCAGTGGAGTGTTCTGTGGGCTGCATCAAACACATATTTCAGGCTATTCTTTCTCTTAATCAGTTGAGTAGAAAATACAAACACTATGTATACAAAAGTATTTGGACACCCCTTCAAATTAGTGGATTTAGCTATTTCAGCCACACCCATTGGTGACAGGTGTATAAAATCAAGCACACATCCATGCAACCTCCATAGACAAACATTGGCAGTAGAATGGCCTTATTGAAGAGCTCAATGACTTTCAACGTGGCACTGTCATGGGATTCTACCTTTCCAACAAGTCAGTTTGTCAAATTTCTGCCCGGCTAGAGCTGCTCCGGGCAACTGTAAGTGCTGTTATTGTGAAGTGGAAAAGCGAATGGAATGGCATGAAACACATGTGTTTGATGTATTTGATACCATTCAATTCCACTCCAGCCATTATCACACACCCGTTCTCCCAATTAAGGTGCCACCAATCTCCTGTGCTCACTACAGAGTCCCAAACTGTCTCTGGAAGCAACAACAGCACAAGAACTGTTCGGTGGGAGCTTCATGAAATTGGTTTCCATGGCTGAGCAGCCACACACAAGTCTAAGATCACCATGCACAATGCCAAGCTTCAGCTGGTGTGGTGTAAAGCTCGCCGCCATTGGACTCTGGAACAGTGGAAACAAGTTCTCTGGAGTGATGAATCACGCTTCACCATCTGGCAGTCCAACGGACAAATATGGGTTTGGCGGATGCCAGGAGAATTCTACCTGCCCCAGTGCTTAGTGTAAAGTTTGGTGGAGGAGGAATAATGGTCTGGGGGCTGTGTTTCATGGTTCGGGCTTGGCTCCTTAGACAATTCTGTGCTTCCAACATTATGGCAACAGTTTGGGGAAGGCCCTTTTCCTATTTCAACAATGCCCCCTGCACAAAGCGAGGTCCATATAGAAATGGTTTGTCTCGATCGATGTGGAAGAACTTGACGGGCCTGCACAGAGCCCTGACCTCAACCCCATCAAACACCTTTTGGATGAATTGGTATGCTGACTGCAAGCCAGGCCTGATCGCCCAATACCAGTGCCGACCTCACTAATGCTCTTGTGGCTGAATGGAAGCAAGTCCCCTCAGCAATGTTCCAACATCTAGTGGAAAGCCTTCCCGGAAGACTCGAAGGCTGTTTATAGCAGCAAAGAGGGGACCAATTAAATATTAATGCCCATGATTTTGGAATGAGATGTTCGATGAGCAGGTGTCCAAATACGTTTGGTCATGTAGTGGACATAGAGTTTGTGGCAGCAACTATGACAAACTAAATCCTGGGAAAATCTTATACCCTTAAAAGTAAAATCCGGTGTTTCGTGATAAATGAAAAACATTCTCTGTTTGTACTTTCTGTTTGTACTAAGCAAAGCAATGTTTACAATCTAAAACATAAATAAACTACATTTGCCAATAAGTATAAGTATGTCTTCTCTCTGCAGGGGAAGACAGTGAACAGGGCCCCCTGTATCCCACACAAGATAGTTGTCAGCTTATCCCCATGGCCATTATATTCCCGACTCCCCAAGGTGTATTCACAAAATGTTCTTAGCTCAGTTCATAAGTAATAAAGACAAGGCTCCTGAGCAACGATTCTCGTTTTAAGAAATGGCCTCCTGTGATCACCCCATTGCTCTTATATTTGCCCGTGAAGATGTAAAGGTTGAGAGATTTTCAAAAAAGCCCTCTCACCCATTTCCTCAGCCCCCAAGTCTCAGACAGTGGCCTTTAATTTGTCTGATGTGGATACTGTCAGCAGATACAATAGTTAGTACAATTTCTTCATTGTTTGGACTGTGTCAAACTGTTAACAAATCATGTATCATGTATACTGTACTATCACAGTAGGTTGTGCATTAAGAGTCAGATTTGACTCGGCTTCCAGTGCCCAGGCATCATCAGGGAACAGGGGCAGACTGGCCATAGGGCAGTTCTGGCAAATGCCAGAAGGGCTGGTTCTTTATTTAGCCAAGTGGGCATGTCTACATTTATTGATTAGTTCTTTCCTTTTTTTGCAGAAAATGACTTGGCTAATAATGGGGGCTTCAAGGAAAGATGGGCCGTGTTGGGGCCTTGAGAAAAAAAACCAAGGTCTGTTGTTAGAAATGCCTAAGCCGATTTCTGGTCCCAGTCCGTTCCTGGAAACCACTCTCAGATTCTCCAGTACTGATGATAATGGGAAAGTAACATCAGAGGCGAGACTGCTGAGCAGCGATCCCTGGTGATTGGCTTCTGTTGCTATTCAAACAGCCAGTTAATGACTTTGTTGGGACTCCAGGGTTAGGCTGCGCACTGGTGGCAGCTGTGGGATCCATATCACTTTTCCTGCACCTGCTCTTAGCTCTAACTATTGATTTGGCACTGACAGTTGAGTGGTCCACTGAGGAATTAATTGAGGGTGTGGCCTAAATGGGTTCAACTGCGAAATGAGGTAATGTCTCTAAAGAGCGTGACCTCTGCCAGCTCTCTCTCTGGGCTGAACGTGTGTTTGTGTGTGTGTGCATGCGTGCGTGCGCATGCGTGCGTACATGTGTTTGTGCTATAAGTAAGTCTGCTTAGAAAATTTGAAAAACAATATTCAGTCATAAGGGTAGAACAGTCAAAGACAAAGAGAAACAACACAGACTTATTAGCCTACAAGGAAAGCCAATGCTACCACAGACTAACCTATATATTCCCAGTTACACATCTCAGATTTCAGACAGAAGGCCAGAATGTGCCAGCACCTCTCAGCTTAAGTGCTTTTTAAGCACATCAGTACATCATAAGTGCCTTCTGTGTCGAAGCCTAATGTAGCCTTTCTGTTACTTTCCACAATCCTAAGCCAAAAAGTTTGCACTACTCAAGATCATAGTTTGTGGTGATGAAGCAAAGACAGGGGTTAGAGGTAGTCAGGTATAAAGGCAAGTCTATTAGCCAGAAGATGTTACTGCATTTCATAATTTGTTTTCAGGTCGGGAATTCCGTTTTGTAGAGAAGTGCTGCATTAGTTTAATCACAGCCTACAGCACTGTCCGTACAAAGCCGAAATCGCTGACTTGCAAATCAAACTAGCTACTGTAGTTCATTCCCAGTGATACATGGGAGGGATTCTTCCGCAACTCATTACACAGAGGAGAATTGAAACGAATGATAACTTATCAACAGCGGTGCGTGTTTGGGAGGAATTGGTGGTTGAGAAAGGAAAAGGGCTAGGAGTCAATGTAGGTATAAGGGGAGGATGGATCAGCGACACAGACATGATTAATCAATTTGATCCACACCACAGTGCGTAATTACCTTCATTAAAGTAATTAGTGGTGCTGACTAAGGAATAATCCACTAACCTTAGGGGAACAATTAGTTTATATCTTGATTGATCATGGGGTGGATAATTTCCTTATCATTGGACTGGCGCCACACCCAATTTATAATGGAATCGCTTGGGAAAAGAAACTACAGCATATTTTACATTGACGGCATTATAATGTAGGTAAGAAAATAGTGCTTTACAGCAGCTAAGAGGCAAAGAGGCAGCTTTGATATAATATTTTTTATAAATGGCCAAATAATTGCTAACAATCTTGACGTTAGAAGGCAGATGCAAAACAAAGGGCAAATCAAAGGCAATTACCACAAGGGTTTTCAGGCAGCAATACCTCGGCCCAGTAGCATTTTCCCCCATTCCCATCCAGAGGCCAAATATATTTAAAGGGTAAAATATTCAGCAACACAGGTGGAAAAAAAATAGATGCCCCCTAAAAGACTTTCATCCATTTGTCAATGCAGAGCTGCCAAGGATAAGTCACTGCGGGAGGTACTCCAGTCCAGTGAGTTTAAAAAGCCAACCATGGGCCTTTTCTTCCTGTGACCAAACCTGCTTCATTACCTCTGTGGGCTTCCAAGCCATTAGCCTTGTTTCAATTTTCTCCAGCTGCTCACACGGACAACAGCCAACTGACACGCTTGAGTCTTTCTCTGTAAAAAGAGACAGAAAGAATCAAGGACCCTCTTTGTTTATGATAGTCAAAAGACAAAACAAGCAGTTCCAGGAAAGCATGCCGTTTTCTACAACATGGTGTTTTCCTTACAGACAGACAGATAATATCTGAGTTAACATCGGACATTACATTTTCCAAGGGCGTAGAAGCAGGTACAATTGTCCGAGACAAACTCTTTTCACGCCATTTCGCCAGCAGGGCGGTGCTATACGTCACGGAGGGTGTAGATTTCAGTGTGCATACGGGTGCACACAGTGTCGAGAACAACATGTCCGGATAGTGGAATCTGTTCAACACACATCTCCTTCTCAAAACCCATTGGAGGAGAAGGCCAGAGGGGAAACGATGAGGGAGGAAGCGAGCAGTATGCAATTGAGATCTTCCCATAGAGTACAGTGAGCCACAAAAATGAAGTTAACAAAATGTACTGAATTCACGTGAAAAGTGGCGTGAAAAGAGTGTGTCCCAAAATGCTTGCTAGCTGCAGATTTACTTGCACAATCACTCTGTCTTAGTCTTCATCATAGGGTCAAAAAGTTAGCAATGGATGTGCCACCGGTCAAGAAGAGAAAAAAAAGAGGACATAAGATTTTTTTTTTTTTTAAAGGAGTGCAAAGAACTATGAGTAAGGCTCTTGGCAACTGCCCGCACACCAGTGTGCTTTTAGCTTATACAGTACCAGTGCTTCTGAGTGGCGCAGTGGTTTAAGGCACTGCATCTCAATGCTAGAGGTGTCACTGCAGACCCTGGTTTGATCCTGGGCTGTGTCACAACAGGCTGTCATTGTAAATAAGAATTTGTTCTTAACTGACTTGCCTAGTAAAATAATATAACCAGTCAAAAGTTTGGACACACCTACTAATTTCTGGGTTTTTCTTTATTTTCCCCGTGAAACTCAGATGGTAGAGCATGGCGCTTGCAACGGCAGGGTTGTGGGTTCGATTCCCATGGGGGACCAGTACGGGAAAGATAAAGTATGAACATGTGTGCACTAACTAACTGTAAGTAGCTCTGGCTAGCTTGCTGGCTAAGATAACTGCATATAGTCAACATCATTTGATAACTGGTTAAATGGCTTTATGTATTTACAAAACATTGGTTTACTTGAATGTAGCTGTAAGCTAGGTGATAGCAACAGGCTGACTCATGTAGTGCTAATGTAACATTAGCGGGCTGATAGGGCTAACGTTAGCAGGCTAGTTGGTTAGAAACCTTGTAAGTTGATTTGTAACAATGCATTCATAAAGTATTTGCTTGTAAGTTCGCTGAAAATTCAATGGAAACCAGTAGTCATGAGTGCAAAGAATTTTGTTTACTTTTAAGTAATACATTTGAAATTATTTCTGTTGGAGTTTACATTATATGGAATAGGCTGGCTTGCTGGGTCCTCAATATGACATGACTTCGGCATTCTTTGGAATTCTTATCGGTTTTATGTAATAACAAAATGAAAATTGAGGTGTAACTTTGCATTTCGACTTTTGATGCGTATACTAATACAAATCCATATGTTACATGTGTTTACGTTTATGCTACCAACTTTAGCCCTTGCTTGCAGTCAAATTACCTAGTGTCCTCATGGGTGGAATGTAATTCATATTTTTCATAATTATGAATCTGACGTTTCTATGTCAAACGGTTTTGCTATTTTTCAGTCTTCTCTGATGTACTGTATATAAAGGGTAATATTGGGATGCAATCTCAAAATGTAATACATTTTAATTCTATATCTGACATGATACAGGTGTTTTCTTTTTTAACAGACCATAACCATGCATGTGAGGTGTCAACTTTTGTTTCAAAGTAGATTTGTTTAAGACTACCAAGACACACTCTGTGTGACCCTGATTAAGCCCACTGCAGTAAAAGGTTAACTTCATTACACGTGACCGTTGAGTCATGGTAATAACCTCTTTTGCGCTGTGTACATGAATGGTGCTGATGCGTTGGTAGTACCCAACTCACTAATGATCACCAGGCCTGGTACTCAGGTCCCTTGGGCAACCCAACTACCGAAACATCCAATGATGTTACGTTACAGCCTTATTCTAAAATTGATTAAATCGTTTTTTTTTTCTCATCAATCTACACACAATACCCCATAAAGACGAAGCAAAAACTGTTATTTAAAAAAAAAAATCTAAATGTATAAAAACGTAAATATCACATTTACTTAAGTATTCAGACCCTTTACTTCAGGCCTGGGCAATTATTTTCCATGGAGGACCACATTTGGCACATATGAAAAACCTACATATGAAAAAAAGGAACTTAACCCTAATTTGCTCCAGGGGCCAGAATCATATTATAGGATTATACATCATGTGTATGACTGTGTTGACAGATATATCTACTGTAAATCACGTCCATATATGCTACTTATTTTACTTTTTTAACATGCACAGAAATAAACCAGTTCTTCTTTTGGTAGGTATTTTCATTATTAGACATGCAATGAACTACACAGAGGTAAAAGTACACTGTGCATTCAGCACCACGGACAGAACTCTTGTTAACAGGTATTTACAAAAATACAAGAAAGAGAGCGAGCTCAGCATTACATTTAAACTACCCAATCAGTGTGAGGAGTGAAGTCTCTGACAGGCATTGACTAGAGCAGTGAAGTCAGGTATAGTTTCTGACATCGCTATGCGCAGGATTACTGAGAGGTGAGAGTCAGTAAGAGATGATCTGTGCCTTGACTTATATTTCATCACTGAAAATGTCTGTTCACATACATAGGTTGACCCAAACAGTACAAACATCTTCTGAGCATGACTCCTAATCTTTGGAAAGTTTTGTTCATTGGGAGATGCATAGAACCTCATCAGTGACATTGTTTTGAATAGTTCTCCAATCACTGCATCAGACTGAAGATCGATGAGCTCAAGATGCAGGTCAGTGGGAGCGTTATCCACTTTGAAATCCTCAAAACAAAAAGAAAATTCACTGTTCAAAGCATCTGATAGGGAACAGACTAGTGTCGGAAGGTGGGTGAGATTGTTGGCTTCTACTTGACGGGTCAGGAGGAGTCATTTTATATCTGATGTTAAAAAAGGCCAGTTCATTCATGAGGGCCATGATGTCTACAGTGAAGGCAAAATCAGTCAACTATTCTTTATATTGCAGTTGAGAGAAATCCACATATTCCTTTCATTTGCAAAAACTCAGCAATCTCCGACTTCAGTTCGCACACCCTTTTAAGCACCTTCCCAAAGCTCAGCCATCTCACGTTTGTGTGGTAGGGGAGATCTGCATGACCCGGCTCTGTCTTTTCCAACAGTGAAACAAACTGCCTGTGGTTTAAAGATTTTGCTCTTATGAAGTTTACCACTGTAGTGACTGTATCCACAATATGGCACATTTTCAGAACACATTTTAAGAGCACCTCCTGATGCAATGCAGGAAAATTATTTTCTGATCTGGGTTCAGCTCAGCTACTTGATCTTGTATCCTTTTCAAAAGGCCAACGTTTTTTCCTGTAAAGTTTTGGCATCCATCAGTGGTCACACTGGATATCTTTTCAAAACTCAGTCCTAGCTTTAACACACACTTATTATCCTCCTACAATAAATATTTCCCTGTGGTTGTGCTCTTCATTGACTGCACTGAAGCAAGCTCCTCTGTAATTTCAAAGTCTGGGGTTATGCCTCGTAAGAATATCAACAACTGCGCCGTGTCACGTGCATCACGGCTCTCATCCAGGGTCAAGGAGAAATAGGTGAAATCCTTTACCTTGTCTTTTAACTGTTGTTCCATATTCTCTGCGATGTCCTCAACACGCTGTGTCACTTTCCATCTTGACAGGGAAACATTTTCAAACAGCTCTTTCTTGTCGGGGCAAAGTATTGCTGCAGAGACAATTAAACGTTCTTTAATGAATTCACCCTCAGCGAATGGCTTGCTATGTTTAGCAATTTTGTGGGACAGTACATAGCTAGCTCTCGCAATTCCGTCATTTGTTGAATGCAGTTTTGTGTTAAGTCCTTGCTGCTTTTGCAACTGAGAAAGCAACTCTTTCGATGCACTTGCCCTCTGCTCAGAAGACATATTTCTATTTTTCTCTGCATGCCTTGTCTGGAAGTGTCAGGACAAGTTGTAGTATTTCAAGACAGCGATGCTCTCTTTGCACACTAAGCACACAGCTTTCCCTGATACCTCAATAAAGAAATATTTAGATTCCCCTGGAACACCCTACATTCATTGTCTACTTTCCTTTTCTTTGAAATCTTTGAACAACACATTTTTGCGCAATTTCTAGCTAGCTACTATTTGTAACTGTGACGTGTGTGTCAGCGTGTCAGTCACTGTCTGTCCTCGTGCAGTTGTTATTTATATGTGCCACAAGCGGTGGGAGTTAAATCATTACACAAATGTGAGTATTCATTGGGCTTTTAATTTGAATAATAAATACTTTATTATTTCTAAACTTTACTAAAAATTCTTTCTGATCTGAGCATGATTTCACAGGCCATATTGAATCAGGTCGCGGGCCGCATACGCCCTCCGGGCCGACCTTTGCCCAGGTCTTCTTGGGTATGACGCTACAAGCTTGGCACACCTGTATTTGGGGAGTTTCTCCCATTTTTCTCTGCAGATCCTCTCAAGCTCTGTCAGGTTGGATGGGGAGCGTCGCTGCACAGCTATTTTCAGGCCTCTCCAGAGATGTTAGATCGGGTTCAAGTCCGGGCTTTGGCTGGGCCACTCAAGGACATTCAGAGACTTGTCCCAAAGCCACTCCTGCGTTGTCTTGGTTGTGTGCTTATGGTCATTGTCCTGTTGGAAGGTGAATCTTCATCCCAGTCTGAGGTCCTGAGAGCTCTGGAGCAGGTTTTAATCAAGGAACTCTCTGTACTTTTCTCTGTTCATCTTTCCCTCGATCCTGACTAGTCTCCCAGTCCCTGCTGCTAAGAAACATCCCCGCAGCATGATGCTGCCACCACCATGCTTCACCGTAGGGATGGTGCCAGGTTTCTTCCAGATGTAATGCTCGGCATTCAGGCCAAAGAGTTCAATCTTGGTTTCATTTGACCAGATAATCTTGTTTCTCATGGTCTGAGAGTCTTTTAGGTGCCTTTTAGCAAACTCCAAGTAGGCCGTCATGTGCCTTTTGCTGAGGAGTGGCTTCCGTCTGGCCACTCTACCATAAAGGCCTGATTGGTGGTGCTGCAGAAATGGATTTCTTTCTGGAAGGTTCTCCCATCTCCACAGAGGAACTCTGGAGCTCTGTGAGAGTGACCATCCGGTTGTTGGTCACGTCCCTGACCAAGGCCCTTCTCCCCTGATTGCTCAGTTTGGCTGGGCGGCCAGCTCTAGGAAGAGTCTTGGGGGTTCCAAACGTCTTCCACTTTAAGAATGATGGAGGCCACTGTGTTACTTGGGGACCTTTAATACTGCATACATTTTTTGGTACCTTTCCTCAGATCTGTGCCTCGACACAATCCTGTCTCAGAGCTCTATTGACAATTCCTTTGACCTCATGGCTTGGTTTTTGCTCTGACATGCACTGTCAACTGTGGGACCTTATATAGACAGGTGTGTACCTTTCCAAATCATGTCAAATTAATTGAATTTACCACAGGTGGACTCCAATCAAGTTGTAGAAACATCTCAAGGATGATCAATTAAAACAGGATGCACCTGAGCTCAATTTCGAGTCTCATAGTAAAGGGTCTGAATATTTATGTAAATAAGGTATTTCGGTTTATTATTTTTAATAATTTTTTTTAAAATCTGTTTTCGCTTTGTCATTATGGGTATTGTGCGTATGAGAAATGAGAGAAAAAAAAAAAAAAGCTGTAACGTAACAAAATGTGGAAAACATTAATGGGTATGAATACTTTCCGAAATGCACTGTAAATATATTATCTGGGCTCCCGAAAGGACTAATCTATATAATATATAAACAACTTTTGGAAAGCTCATATTCTGAGCTAGCCATTAAAAAAGTATTGTCCACAGATCTAATTTAATCTGAAGCACCCTTCATTTCGTAATCCGAACCACCAATTTATATATGTTTGTTCAAAGGCTGTATTTACCTCTAAGGAAATGTTTTACGATGAAATTGGCCCCAACTCCCAACTGTTCACTGTGTCCCCTAAATCTAAGGTAGGCACGTTCCTTAATATGATGTGGGAGTGCCCTGCAGTTAAATGCTTCTGAGACAAAGTTACAAAATTCATTTCGAAGTGCATGAATTTAAATATGAAATGTTTTCCATATATTATCTTACTTAAAGATGAAAGCCCCTTGAATCGCTCAATCAATTAGAGAAGATTATTGCTGCCACGCAGCACTGCTCCAATTTTTTTTTTTAATGCTTAGACGGGGTGAGAAGCATGGTTTCTGGGTGGGGAGGGAGGATGCAGACAGGTGGATGCCATCTAAGGTGATGATTAATTCTAAGCATTGAAGACGTAGCATTTAGAACACCAATATGGATGCATACACATAGGCTTATGAGTCCAAGCCCTAAAAAAAGCCTGAATTAAAATAATGATTGTGCCGTTATGCAATAAGCCTACATAGCCTAATAGTCTACCACATTTTACACACAGCAAAAAAACAGATTGGCCTCACGAGTGCCGCAGCGTTCGAAGGCACAGCATCGCAATTGCAGTGCTAGAGGTGTCCCTACAGATCTGGGTTCGATCCCAGGCTGTGTTGCAGCGGGCCGCGACCCGTAGACCCATGAGGCGGCGCACAATTGGCCCAGTGTCGTCCGGGTTAGGGATGTCCTTGTCCCAACGCGCTCTAGTCCTTGTCCCAGTTGCACCACACATTGGTGCAGCTGGCTTCCGGGTTAAGCGGGCAGTGCGGCTTGCCAGGGTCATGATTCGGAGGACGCATGGATCTCGACCTTCGCCTCTCCCGACTCTACCCACTACCAATTGGATATCACGAAATTGGGGAGAAAAAGGTGTAAAAAGTACAAAAAACAAGAACATAGTTTTTAGTACAGAATTGATCTAGCCCACAAACTCTAGCAATCGCCTTTGACTGAATTATTATTCATACTGAATTGACTGGTTACCTTATGCTAAGCTCCAAACTTTCTATCCACGTGTCTGGGAGAGAACGAATTGGCCTATAGTTACCCCACAATTATAGTACATTTGCATATGATTTTTAATAGCCTAGTAATAGGGCCTAACAATAGAGAATGTTTTCATAATTAATATGCTGACACATTAATTTAGTTACAGAATATCTCACTACTGTGCGTTTCCAACTGCTCCTCTCTCTCCTTCATTCCTTTCTTGAGCATGCAGAGAAAGGCTCTGTCAACAGTTTAATTAAATTGTTTTGTTGTGAAAACATGTTACTATCGATGTTCCAGAACAGATTTCAATTTGTTTTTCCAAATTAAGCACGGGATCTGCATGAGCAAAGTTGGAGAGCCCATGGCATACAGAGTTTGGCTGGAATATCACCCTTCGGCAGTGAAAGGCTGCTCCTCAAACAGTTGTTGATGCGTAGAGTGAAATAAGTGTTCTCATAAGCCCAGACATTTCTATATGCAATCCTGTGTGAAAAGAGTTTTGATGGTTGCCACGACAATGAGAAGGATCCCAGCTTGCTACTGCTATTATAATTATTTCTCAGCTGCTAATATTAAGCACAATGCTCAGCTGTAAAACTGGAGTAGCCTACTACCCAGCATGACTAAAAAAGGAACAGCAGGTAAGCGCATCCTCCATCCATTCATCGATGTCTTTTTTCCCCCTGCCCATGTTCCTGCCCATTTGATAATGGCCCATTCTAAATCAAAACTAATTTCACATATTAGTAAATACAATATTAAATTGAGAATAATCTGATGGGTGAAAATAGCACTTAATGAGAGAACAAGGTGTGCAGCCTTCTTACTATAATCATTTAATATTAAATAATAGCACAGAATGTATAAGTATATCTTGTCTGCTAAAGGAAATATATGCTACTCTGTTCATCTGAAGAAATTAAATCTTCATATCATGTTTCTTTAGACCCTATGGATTTATTGTGATGGTGTATATTACATGGATTTAGTAGATGTTCCAAAGGCGTGGCTTGTTTGCGTGGAGGCCTGGAGATGCTAAACGTTTTATGTTAATTAATCGGTCAATTACCGTGACACCGGGAGTCCTTTGCATGGCCCTTATCGGCTGACAAAACATTTTATGACCAATACAGCCGTAGTCAAGTGTGTCCCGCGTGTTAAGACTTTGTATAATGCTATCTTGATCAGGAGAGTGACAGCTATGGCTAGGGCCGGCCCTGATTGCGTATGTTAACTTCATGCAGGAGAGAGGCAGACATGATTTAACTTTTGATATTTGTGTAGATTGATTAATTCCATTTTGACCTTTAAAACTTCTAACTGTGTATGTTACTGGTTATTATTTTCAGTATAATAGCTGTATTATACATTTTTAAGATTATGTGAAGTTTCAAACCATACAGTATGAAGAGCAGCAATAGTAACAACCTAGGGTAAGTGAGAAATACTGTGAAATGAATCATACAGTAGCAGAGAGAGTACAGAATGGTTGTTTAATTGAATATATCCACATTAACAGTCATACTGGTATTCAGTACAGTATGAATGTTCAATGCCCTAAGACTGATTGGACTGTACCAGAGTAAGTGCCCTTCTGCTACCCTTAAGCCTTGTACATTTATCCGTTTGTAAGTCAAGATTTGTCTGTATCCTTTTCACTAGAAATGAGCATTTAAAACCTGTTTTTTATTTTTTTCTATCCAGGGGCTTGCCCCCAGACCACCGTAAAGAATTGTGGTTGCAGGCTTTTGCTCCAGCCAAACAGTAAAATACCTGATTCTACTAACAAGCACATGAATCAGGCTTTGTTGAATCAGGTGTCTTGCTGCCAGAATCCAAAGCACTCATGGGGCCCTAGCAGGGCTTTCTTGAAGTCTGCAAACTGATGTAAACCAATATGAGTCTGATCCAAATATACAACTAGGGAGTAGAATTCCCATAATCACAAACCTGTAAACTGTCAGGTTTTTCTGATGTGAAGGAAGTATCCATTGTGCTACTGCATTTTTAAACAGCATCTCAGAAAATATTGATGTAGACCTACATAACTTCCATCATTCGTAGACAAGTTTACAGCAAGTAGATGTTGTAGACAAGCAGTCACATATCAAAGAGCTGGACAGATGACATGTTGATGGTGTATCTATAGTTGTAGAGGCAATAGAACAGAGCTCATGTTCGCTAGTGAAGCCGAAGAGACGTTGTTCTATTTTTCATTCAACTCAGGATGTCGATTCAACAGTGCTCCACTGAGAATCATAATAAATCAATTCCACAGAGGTGTACCATTTTTTTACAGTCATACATGATGACTGAGTCTCAGCGAGCGGTAAAACTGATGAGAAGCGGACATGACAGGCCCACAGCTTCTGCGAGTGAAAGTGAGAGGTCTCATTCCATAAGATGCTTTGTTTCCGTTGGATGCCGTCTGTTAATGTTAAAGAGTGTTAGGTAAATGGACATGAACACTCTAACGTGTTTTCAGACCTCAAGAGTAGTCCAATGTCAAGATGAGTCCACGTCCCATACCAGCGATAATGTAGATTCAGCTACTGTGTATGCCTCAACACAAATTATTTTTAATTTTGGATTGTGGTATGTACTGTACAGTAGCTAGATCTACAAAACAAATGGTCATGGAGGTAGACTTCTCTCAACGAACAGAATACCAATTTTGACAACGGAAAATGTTGCACAAACTTTGATTTTGGAGTGTAATGTCGCTTTAAGCGTTTGCAGAGTTGCAAACCTATCCACTCTATGAGACACAACAGGAGTTCTCCTTACGGACACAAGGACAGAAGGTTCTCACATGATTTGCAGCAGTCTTTATGGAATATATGCCTGTTTAAAAATGTGGCTTTCAAATATTGAAGGAGGTTGAAATATGGTCCGGCACCAGGAGTTTACACAGATTTAAACAGTCTTTGCACCAGCTGTCCACACAGAGTGCCCACAGAACCCTTCACAATGCATGGTTAGTCTTGGGGCTACATTTTCTCTCTGCAAAACACAGCTGAAAACCTTTTTACTGTTGCAATTATTTATGCAGATATTCAAGTAAACAGCAAACAGACAAAATGATTTGCATACGATGTTCGCTGCTGTATTCCAAACTAGTTTTTGATTAAGTTGCGTCTATTTAAAATTGTATAGTTATTGAGGGAAACTTGGCATTGTGGGCTGTGTCTTTGGAGCATTTTAGTTTAAGACAGTTCCAAACCATTCAAAAAGGCTTGATATATATACACAACTTGGAGTGGTAAAGTAAAATTTGAGACGTTTCACAATGAGTGACATGTGCACAAGAGGGGCTCTGTCCTTAGAGAGACCATCAACCAAACCGTCTGTGTTGTGACGGCCACCGCACAAGAAACGGGCCGCTGTGCTCATGTCAGCGGCAAATTGCTTGGTGGCTCTATTTGATGAAGTCAGCAGAAACAAGTTACCCAGCAGCGTGGAGGAATATTTGGGCATACTGCACCAGGCACTATTTCATATATCAGGGCTCTATTCAATAAAAGAGGAATGTTTAATCTATTGGGGCTCTATTCAGTCAGTTGGGCTCTATTCAGTCAGTTAGGGCTCTATTCAATCATTTAGGGCTCTATTCAGTCAGGTAAGGCTTTATTTAGTCAGTAAAGGCTCTATTCAGTGAATAGAGCTCTATTCAGTCAGTTGGGCTCTATTCAGTCAGTCAGGGCTCTATTCAGTCAGTCAGGGCTCTATTCAGTGAGTTAGAGCTCTATTCAGTCAGTTAGGGCTCTATTAAGTCAGTTAGGGCTCTATTACTACTAAGGCTCTCCTAGTAGTCTTTTTTTATTTCCGTTCACTTACGCCTTTTGTAAAAGGATGTTGATGGATCATTGAGGATCTTGAGGATAGAGTCAAGGCATATTTGTGTAAATGTCACACTCAAGACTTACCACTGACATGGATAATAGCCTCTTGGTGAGTGACATGGTGGCAATATCCTCCTCACAATGTTTGTCACCTAGAAAATAAAACTGCTGTCACCTGAAGATGAGATTCCTTTATCTACGTATTTGCCTTTGGAGTGATAAGCACTGCAGGCTAATTATGTTCTGTGTGTGTGTGTGTGTGTGTGTGTGTGTGTGTGTGTGAGTGTGTGCATGATTGAGAAGGAATAGCCTGTTGTAGTTCAGAATACTATTGCGAAGGAGAAGAATGGAGGTCCAATGATTGATTTGAATGCCTGATATCCTTGATTGGTTCTAATTCATCATACATTGACTGAGGTATGTAAAGTGCAAGTTCAAAAGTAATATAACCTTCCATAATCTGGTGTGTGTGCAAACGTGCGGGTGTGTATGCGTATTTATAGAAGGATTGGTTAGCATAGCATACTATTTAGCCCCTGGCGCTATCAGCTAGCAGGCTGAAATTGGTGTGCCTCTGCAATGAATAACTTGGAAACCATCCAATGGAAATCACATTCACGTCCCAAATGAAAGGCCAGGCGAGAGGCAGTGTCAGTGGCACAGCTTAGGGGTAGAGCAACTGTACAGCAAATTGAGTGAAGGAGAGTTCAGACCCACAAATAGCCAATCTAGTGATATCTCTTTTTAACTATATTTCATTTAGTTATTGAGACTAGATTTGAAATTGAAATCCATTTAGACCTACTGTACTGTAAACCCTCCAGCAAATACAATTTTAATTGTAATCCATTTATACAACCCACTACCACCCTCCACACACAAACATTTGTGAATAGGTCACCGGCAGCGTTGATGACTCATCAGCCATCCATCTTGTTGGCAACACTGAGGCTCAGTGGGGGATCAGTGGGGGATCCGTGGGGGGTCGCGCCCAGTGCCCCAACATCCTCGCCATCCAGCCGGCTCTCCATGGGGATCCCTCGCCTCCTAGCTACACTGTCAAACTCTCCATGGGGACCCCTCGCCTCCCAGCTACACTGTCAAACTCTCCATGGGGACCCCTCGCCTCCCAGCTACACTGTCAAACTCTCCATGGGGACCCCTCACCTCCCAGCTACTGTCAAACTCTCCATGGGGACCCCTTGCCTCCTAGCTACTCTGTCAAACTCTCCATGGGGACCCCTTGCCTCCTAGCTACACTGTCAGACTCTCCATGGGGACCCCTCGCCTCCCAGCTACACTGTCAAACTTGGTCATCACTCAGCAATTAAAATCTTCTCCAAGGTGGGTCTCTGCCAGTGCTATCTATCTCCTCTCCCTCTGCCCCCCTGTAATTAGTCCAGCCTGAGGTGGACTATATTGGGATGACTATATTGCGGGATGCCAAGTTCCATCTCTGAACTTTTCTGTGCCACGACCATTACTATATGTTTAAGTCTTATCTAAGTGGCTATCCATCTCCAAGCTAGCAAACACTTACCGGACCACTGGTGGCTATGAGGCAGCACACCATTGTGAGCAAGCCAGTAACGGAGCCTGTGTCGACAGCCCATACCGCTAGCAGCCCAAAGCTGGGGAGCAAAATGAGAAGTGGGCCTGTAACTTTGCCAACGGTGGGCCGCTTATGTGCTATTTCTATCAGGGATGTTTAATCATTACATTAGCAATGTTGCAAGACAGTAGGCAATATTCTTATGCAATTAAACCCAACGAGAGCATACTGAATGTACCACTGTAGACGCCATACACACAGCACTGAACACTAACCCAGCCTAAGCTATTCTGCCATGAAAGTCAATCTATGACGGATAGCGAGTAGGACTGTGAAGAATAGCGACAGAGGACTCTTATTTGTGTCTCATCAAACTGTGTTCTTAATGCCACCCTAGTCCCTACGAAGTGCACTACTTTTGACCAGAGCCCTATGGGCCCTGGTCAAACGTGGTGTACTTTATAGCATATAGGGTATAATTTGGGATCCAGCCTCAGACTGGGCCAGTGGAGCCTTGCACCAGAGTTAACAACACAACAACATTACAGCGTTCACTGGAGGGTCTACAGCTACAGCCAGACTCTATCACTCAGCCAGCAATCTGATAGCCATACACTCCTCTTCTGTCTCACCCCATGTATTATTCTGCCTCTCTTGTCTGAGAGTGTATTAGCATTCAAACAACAAATCTGCCATGCTTTTTCCATGTCACTGGGCTTGGCTGCGAGGCCACCGTTTGTCTGTGGCGGATAATAGTGACAGAGTGCATTCTGGGAGAAGAATGGGTCCTGTTGGATTAACATAAACATTGAGAGCCAGGGAGATAATTTGAAGAAGGATGAGGTGGATGGTGGTTCAACAGTGCACCTGATTAGCATAACCTAGAATAACTGTGGTGTCAATTGACTTGGTCAGCATGTATGTTTATCTGAGGCACCCCTTGTCACCTGAGTGCTTTTCTTGACTGCAAGTCGATCCCTACTTAAGTAAGAAGAGGAATTTAAACCCCTGACACTCATGCATTTCACCCCAATCTATTGCATGCTGTAGACCAGTGTTCATCAACCGGTCAATCGTGATCGACTGGTCGATCGCCAAACATTTCTGTAAAAAACCCAATGATAAAGCCTTGTGTTCCTATTTATTTTATTTATCTCGGGCTGTACGCTGTCTTCCCGGCGGGCCCGGAGAAAGAAATCAAGTGCACTATAGCCCTTCCGCTGGCCAATCGGATGGCTCAGATTACCCTGACTGCAGTAATTTTACAGGCATAAAAGAAAGCTACAGCCAAATTGATACTGTGAGATTTCAAAACGTTTAAAACCATTACTAGAGAGAGACTGCCAACGAATACAGCAAAGAGCTGCTGTTTGTATGAGTGAGTTCATGTTTAAGTTCTTACTCAGCACTGTCAACACTTTGTATTCAACAAATGCGTGTGCTTCCGATGTCCATTTAGCGCTACAAGAAGCACTGCAGCAGTAATGAATGAGTAGGACAGCGTAGCGATTGGCTTGTGTTGTTATTAATTCAATTCAATTTAGCAGCTTGGGTCTTTTTTAATAGAAATATTTCACTTTCTCTGTGCATAGGAGTTACAACATGAATGAATTTGTCCATAAGGCAGAAATAATGCGATGAGTCATCAGCTGGAAGACTGTGTCCCTTTTTGGTCAGTGACAGGGGAGGAAAGGGAGCGGAGGGATGTTGAGGCGGACCCTCAGTGTGCTGCTCTCTCCCTCTGCTGAGACTGACCATCAGCTCCGTAAAATAAAAATAAATAGCAAATTATTTAAATGTATAGTCGCTCAGCTGTGCCTCGCAAATAATACAACAACGGATCTATTACCGGTAAAGCCTACTTCAAATTGTTAAATATATATTTTTTTAAATGGCCCAAACAACAATGCATTGGCAGGGCAATTCAAGCAAAGCCAATATGAGGCGATAATGTATTGGGTCTATAGCTTACTGCACAAACCTCATTGCTACAATATTGTTTTGTTTGACTCAGAAAGTGATCTTGACTCAGAAAAGGTTGGTGACCACTGTTCTAGACAAAACAATAACAGGATATAGCAGAGGTTGTTCTAAAATGGACAAAGCCTATACATATGTAGATTGCTATTCATATGATAAGCATGATGGTGTCTTCTTTATTGCCAGGTGTGGTCTAAAATGAAAATGTAAGGCCTTCAAACTGATATTGGAAAAATGTGCATGACCTTATTTAAGATAGAATTACCATTGGCTCTTCAAAAAAAACATACCTGTGTTTTTCAATACTCTCTCTAACTGTTTACTTTGGGAGCATCTAATTTGTAGTGCATCCTAATTGTTGGTAGCTTTAGTTTTTCCATTTCTATGCCTATTGTTAATGTCAATTATTGAAATCATGCAAAACAAATGTGACAATTTTAATTATCAAAATGGTTAATGCATTTAAGTTGTTTACAAATCCAGGGCCAGTGAGACAAGAGTAGAAACACAGGCCTAACATGTATTTTGGTTCTCGCCCTGCACTGGCTCACTTGATTCAACTACTCAATGACTAAGTGATTTGGGGATTAGTTGAATGAGGTGTGTCAGTGCGGTGCTATGACACAAATATAGGAAGCAATCCCAAATGGCCAAAGGCCCATACGGCTCTATAAGGTGTATAGGGTGCCAGGAGAAAATTTGGGAAACACGGTCCCATTGCCTATTGAATAACGGTCTCAAAAAAGTTTAGTTCATCCAGGCATTGGGATGGCGTAGTGCAAGCAGGCTGGGCAAGGAGTCATCTAAACAGGCACCAGAGGGACATTCAAAGGTCCATATCAGGATCCTTGGGATGTCTCTACCAAATTTCAAATGGTTAGGGTTAGGGGAATGGTTAAGGTTAGGGTTATGGTTTAGGGTAGGAATGTCCCAAGGATCCCAAATAGCACTGACCAAGACTCAACTAGAGAGCAACTTTTAGGTAGATAGTTCCCCAGCTTCTCAGAGCGCTGTGCAGTTGAGAGGCAGCCTTTAATCCCTGCCAGGCTGATAGCTCAATCCCCTGCAGCTGGGTCATTGTAGAGTGGTTTCAGCTGCAGCTGTCCAGGGTCCTGAATGGCTTGGGGTGGTGCTGAAGGACAGCCATCCTCCTGCTTTGTAGTGGCTTCAGCTGCAGGGCTGGAGTGACCAGGAGATGTCCAGAGTCCTGTAAGTCTGGACGGTGGTTCTGAAGGACAGCTCCCCACAGTCTTGCCTTCTGTAAAGGCACATTGTAGAGTGGCTTCAGCTGCTGGGCTGAAGGGTTGTCAAGGGTCCTTCTGTAGAGGCTCAGCAGTCTGAGAGACAGCATCAAGGTTGGTAACCTCTCACAGTGAAGATGTCTGTGAGATGTCAAGCCCTGAAGCATTTGAGGAGGTATATCAGTGTAAATATAGTTAATACTCCATGTGCTATATGTGACTATTTTGGCATACTTATTATTGCGTTTATAGATTCAATATTCATTATGAATACTCATTGATGTAAATCATTACGGTCTATCTTCTGCTCTGATGAATTGGGAGAGCAAAGAGTAAACAGAGCGATTTCGACAGTGGGGGCATGCATGCAGTGTCCTCCTGGGCCTAGGTGAGCTATTAGCTGGGTCTTGTGATAACTGTCAGCGGCAGAGCCGAGACAATAGGTTGCTAGGCGACAGCATGTTGGACAGGCAGGTATGTCACCTCTGTGTGAGTGAGTGGGGTAGTGTCAACCCCCAGGAGACAGCCTGTCATCTGGCTTTGGCAATTCTCTTTCTCGCTCTGAAAATTGGTCACGGAGAGGAAAAAGAGCTGTTGATTAGATTAGATTAGTTTATTAATCAATGGCACAGGGCCGCAGATGTAATTGCAGGGTACAATGAAATGCTTAAGCTCCGAGCGCCAACAGTGCAGGTCAAAAAGAGAGGTGAATGAAACAATGACAATAATAAAAATAATAACAAATTACAATAATAATCATTGACTATTTTGGTAATTGCAAGCTGTGTGTAATACCCTGTTACAACCATGTTAGAAACACTATGTTTTAGTACAGCCTTTGCTATTGAGCCTATGTTGGTTTGCATTGCCTCAAATACATGTGTTACTTTCATGTGCAAACTTTAAAGCAGTGGTCACCAACCGGTGGATCGCGATCAACTGGTCGATACTTGAAAGCATTTCCTAGTTGATCGCGAAACATTTCTGTTGAAAAGCCAACGAAAAGAGAAGAGTGTAACTGCAGCCTGCAATTCGGTTGGATTCCTGCATGTGGGTATTCTTGCATCTGCAGGAATCCCTCTTTATACTTCTATTGGTCCGTTTTTAAGATATGACTCCAGTAAATAGGCGGGAGGCAGGGGCTCTCCTGTACAGTAGGCCAACTGCAGATAAACCCCACAGAAGAAAAAGAAGACCACTGTCGAGCACTGTTTACTCGCAGTAGCTAATATTATTCTATTCTACACATTTTGCAATGAGGCTGAGATAAAAAAATATATATGTTTAAAGCTAATTTCCTGCAATTCTACACATATTTACATGGGGCAGAGAGAAAATGTGCAGTTTTATAGCTAATCTCATATTATTCGGCACATTTTGCAATGAGGCTGAGAGAATTTAGCATTTTGAAAGCAAAATAGGCATTGCCATCTCGTGTTAGTGGGCAAGTGGATGTGATTGTAATCCAAACCCAACCCTCATGTAAATTGTGACGATCTCAGTTATACAAATCTCACAAAACTCAGTATTACCCTTTTAACATCCTTCAGGATAAATTGTAAAAAGAAGCGTTGATTATTTTTAAGATTGAGGCAGCCATTTTGGTATTATTCCAATTGGGCTTTCAAAATGTATCCAAGAAATGGAAGAACTAGAGAGCGATTAATAACATACTAACCTGCTCTTGTTTTACAAGATTAACTCCCGATAAACTGAGCAATTACAGGTGTTTCAATGTAAAAGGTTTGAAAAATATTTTGGAAAAGGAGCAATCAGATTATGATCTTCATCTGTGCAATCATATTTTGCGGTTAGAGCAAATTTTCCTTGACTAACTGCAAATCAGTTTCTTATTGAAAAATAGATAAGTATGTATAGGGCTATGACGGGTTGTTTTTGGCAGCGTCTCAGTTGGTTCCATTTATGGAGAACATGCAGGACTTTCACAAAACATGTTATATCAAATTGAATAAGGACACAGAGTTTATGATATAAATCCTCATCTAGTTCTATAGATATACAGTTGAAGTTGAAAGTTTACATACAACTTAGCAAAATACATTTAAACTCAGTTTTTCACAATTCCTGACATTTAATCCTAGTAAATATTCCCTGTCTTAGGTCAGTTAGGATCACCACTTTATTTTAAGAATGTGAAATGTTAGAATAATAGTAGAGAGAATGATTTATTTCAGCTTTTATTTCTTTCATCACATTCCCAGTGGGTCAGAGGTTTAAATACACTCAATTAGTATTTGGTAGCATTGCCTTTAAATTGTTTAACTTGGGTCAAACGTTTCTGGTAGCCTTCCACAAGCTTCCCACAATAAGTTGGGTGAATTTCGGCCCATTCCTCCTGACAGAACTGATGTAACTGAGTCAGGTTTGTAGGCCTCCTTGCTCGCACACGCTTTTTCAGTTCTGCCCACAAATCCTATATAGGATTGAGGTTAGGGCTTTGTGATGGCCACTCCAATACCTTGACTTTGTTGTCCTTAAGACATTTTGCCACAACTTTGGAATTATGCTTGGGGTCATTGTCCATTTGGAAGACCCATTTGCGACCAAGCTTTAACTTCCTGACTGATGTCTTGAGATGTTGCTTCAATATATCCACATAATTTTCCTTCCTCATGATGCCATCTATTTTGTGAAGTGCACCAGTCCCTCCTGCAGCAAAAAAAACCCACATGATGCTGCCACCCGCGTGTTTCATGGTTGAATTGTGTTCTTTGGCTTGCAAGCCTCCCCCTTTTTCCTCCAAACATAACTGTAGTAAGTTCTGTTCAATAGGTGAAGGAAGAAGACGGGGTCGGCTTGTTTGAGACTCGTGATTTTTATTGTCCAAAAAGTAGATCACAAAAATAAGATAAATCCGCGCTGCGGGCGTTTCTCAACACCAATCAAAAATAACCCTTTCCACCAGCACTCTTTAGATCATAAAACAGCCCCACTCAGTCCCCTGGCTTTTTCCCACAAGTCTCAGGCAGTCCCTCTCCTCCCGGCCACCTTTCCCAGGTGGCTTTTATCCAGTCTCTTCACGCCAATTACTGAAACGAGGCACAGGTGATTGTCATTTGCCCTTCCCCCACTTACGCACCGCTCGTCTCCCTTCTCTCTCTCTCGTCACAGACCCCGCTGAACCACGATGGTCATTATGGCAAAACAGTTCTATTTTTGTTTCATCAGACCAGAGGACATTTCTCCAAAAAGTATGATCTTTGTCCCCATGTGCGTAGTCTGGCTTTTTTATGGCGGTTTTGGAGCAGTGGCTTCTTCCTTGCTGAGCGGCCTTTCAGGTTATGTCGATATAGGACTCGTTTTACTGTGGACATAGATACTTTTGTACCTGTTTCCTCCAGCATCTTCACAAGGTCCTTTGCTGTTGTTCTGGGATTGATTTGCACTTTTCGCACCAAGGTACGTTCATCTCTAGGAGATAGAACTCATCTCCTTCCTGAGCTGTATGACGGCTGCGTGGTCCCATAGTGTTTCTACTTCCGTACTATTGTTTGTACAGATGAATATGGTACCTTCAGGCGTTTGGAAATTGCTGAACGAGACTTGTGGAGGTCTAGAATTTCTTTCTGAGTTCTCGGCTGATTTCTTTTGATTTTCCCATGATGTCGAGTAAAGAGGCACTGGGTTTGAAGGTAGGCCTTGAAATACATCCACAGGTACACCTCCAATTGACTCAAATGATGTCAATTAGCCTATCAGAAGCTTCTAAAGCCATTTTCTGGAATTTTCCAAGCTGTTTAAAGGCACAGTTTGTTAACATGAAATCTGTGGAGTGGTTGAAAAATGAGTTTTAATGACTTCAACCTAAGTGTATGTAAACTTCCGACTTCAACTGTACATCAATAGATTACTGTTCAAAATCATCATGGGAAGCAACACATTCTGGAACTATTCTATCACCTACACATTCAAATTTAACACCCAACTGTTTACATGTTGTAACGTAGACGCAGGGAGTCAGGAAGATGGTGAGTTTAATAACAACGAACATGGAGAGTAACAAAACAAGACATGCATCTGGACATGAAAACTGAACCAATAATGCCTGAAGAGTGATGCTAGGGAGTGCTAGATTAAGGGGGAGTAATCAGGGTAGTGATGGAGTCAAGGTGTGCCTCATGATAGGGCGCAGGTGTGTGTAATGAAGGTTGCCAGGTGTGCATAATGATGGGTTGCCAGGACCGGTGGTTAGTAGACGGGCGACGTTGAGCGCCGTAGAAGGGTAGCGGGAGTAGACGTGACACGTATTAATCATCAGATTGAAATTCATAGTATAAGAATTCACTTGTTGGCATCTAAAGCAACTTTGCAGGGTCAATTCTAAACTGTTTCACTTATGAGTGATGACCAATAAATAAATATTAAATGTACTGAGTGCACAAAACAGTAGTAACATCTGCTCTTTCCATGACATAGACTGAGCAGGTGAATCCAGGTAAAAGCTATTATTTCTTATTGATGTCACTTGTTAAATCCACTTCAATCAGTGTAGATGAAGATGAATAGACAGGTTAAAGAAGGATTTTAAAGACTTGAGACAGTTGAGACATGGACTGTGTATGTGTGCCATTCAGAAGATGACTGGGCAAGACAAAATATTTAAGTGCCTTTGAAAGGGGTATGTTAGTCGTACCAGGCACACCGTTTTTGAGTATATCAAGAACCCTGGGTTTTTCACACTCAACATTTTCCTGTGTGTATAAAGAATGGTCCGTCACCCAAAGGACATCCAGCCAACTTCACACAACTGTGGGAAGCATTGGAGTTAACGTGTCCCTGTGGAACGCTTTCGAGACCTTGTAATGTCCATGCCCCGACGAATTGAGGCTGTTCTGAGAGCAACTCAATATTTGGAAGGTGTTCTTAATGTTTTGTACACTGAATGTATGTCTCCCCCCATAATAAAAAACAATTGTAAGAGATATTTGGCAGTCCTGACCGCGTCAGTGTTTTGGTAAAAAAGCTGATTGATGTAACCACTCACATATTCATAGACAGAGCTATGAATTTAATGACTGACCATCCATGATATCAGAGTTATAGTTTTAACCATGTTTTGAAGCTATACAGTATTGGTTTATGATTACATTGTTTCCAAACAAAGGAATAAAACAAGCTTATATTTTGGGTTCTGGTGGGGCTGGTTAAACTAAGCTTATTAGGCATTCTTCAAGAATCAAATGGCTATACTGTATATCATTAATTTAAAAGTCAAAAATCTGATGTAGCAAACACGGATTGCCCCTTTAAAGATCTTTGTCACTTTCTAATACATGGATTCCTCTCCATCTCCATACATACCTACCATTTTCTCTCATCTTTATTTGTCACATGTGCCGAATAGAACAAGTATAGACCTTACCGAGAAATGCTTACTTACAAGCCCTTAACCAACAATGCAGTTCAAGAAAGAGTTAAGAAAATATTTACCAAATAAACTAAAGTAAAAAAAAGTATAAAAACTGAAATCCGTTTTACCTCATTTCTACCAGATGTCACATCTGCAACCAGAGTAAAAAAAAACCTCTGAGACACATACTAAGCTCTCCCTCGCCCTCCATTTGGCAAATCTGACCATTATTAGATTCTCCTGATTCCTGCTTACAAGCAAAACCTAAAACATGAAGTACCAGTGACTCTCTCAATACGGAAGGGGTCAGATGACGCGGATGCTACGCTACAGGACTGTTTTGCTAGCACAGACTGGAATATGTTACGTGATTCATCCAATGACATTGAGGAGTATACCACATCAGACACAGGCTTCATCAATAAGTGCATTGACAAAGTCGTCCCCACAATGACCGTATGCGCATATCCCAACCAGAAGCCATGGATTACAGGCAACATCCGCACCGAGTTAAAGGCTAGAGATGCCGCTTTCAAGGATTGACGCTTCTAAGAAATCCCACTATGCCCTCAGACGAACCATCAAACAGGCAAAGCGTCAATACATGACTAAGATTGAATCCTACTACACAGATTCTGACACTCGTCGGAAACTACAAAGGGAAACCTAGCCGTGAGCTGCCCAGTGACGCGAGCCTACCAGACGAGATAAATGCCTTTTATGCTCACCCCGAGACAAGCAACACTCAAGCATGCATGAGATCACCAGATGTTCCAGATGACTGTATGATCACGCTCTCCGTAGCCGATGCGAGCAAGACCTTTGAACAGGTCAACATTCACAAGGCCGCGGGGCCAGACGGATTACCAGGGTGTGTACTCAGAGCATGTGCAGACCAACTGGCAAGTGTCTTCACTGTAATTTTCAACCTCTCCCTGACCGAGTCTGTAATACCCACTTGTTTCAAGCAGACCAGCATAGTCCCTGTGCCCAAGAATGCAAAGGTAACCTGCCTAAATGACTACCGCCCCGTAGCACTCACGTCAGTAGCCATGAAGTGCTTTGAAAGGCTGGTCATGGCTCACATCAACACCATCATCCCGGAAACCCTTGACCCACTCTGGTTCGCATACCGCCCCTAACAGATCATCACTAAGCTAAGGACCCTGGGACTAAACACCTCCCTCTGCAACTGGATCCTGGACTTCCTGATGGGCCGCCTCCAGGTGGTAAGGGTAGGCAACAACACATCTGCCACACTGATCTTCAACACCAGGGCCCCTCATGGGTGCATGCTTAGTCGCCTCCTGTACTCCCTGTTCACCCACGACTGCGTGGCCAAGCACAACTCCAACACCATCATTATGTTTGCTGACGACACAACAGTGGAAGGTCTGATCACCGACAACGATGAGACAGCCTATAGAGAGGAGGTCAGAGACCTGTCAGTGTGGTGCCAGGACAACAACCTCTCCCTCAATGTGAGCAAGAAAAATTATGATCGTGGACTACAGAAAAAGGAGGGCCAAACAAGCCCCCTGATCGTGGACTAAAGGAAAAGGAGGGCTGAACAAGCCCCCATGAACATTGACAGGGTTGTAGTGGAGCGTTTCAATTTCCTTGCTGTCCACATCACCAACAAACTATCATGGTCCAAACACACCAAGACAGTCATGACAAGGGCACGACAACACCTTTTCGCGCACAGGAGAATGAACAGATTTGGCATGGGTCCCCAGAAAAAGTTCTACAGCTGCACCATCGAGAGCATCCTGACCGGTTGCATTACCACCTAGTATGGCAACTGCTCGGTATCCGACCGTAAGACGCTACAAAGGGTAGTGCGTACGGCCCAATACATCACTGGGGCCAAGCTTCCAGGACATATATACTAGGTGGTGTCAGAGGAAGGCCCAAAAAATTGTCAAAGACTCCAGTCACCCAAGTCATTGACTGTTCTCTCTGCTACCGCACGGAAAGCGGTACAGGAGTGCCAAGTCTAGGTCCAAAAGGCTCCTTAACAACTTCTACCCCTAAGCTATAACACTACTGAACAATTAATATAATGACCACCCAGACTATTTACATTGCTACTTGTCTGGAGTAACTTGATAAGCAGGTAAATTGCCCCAATTTACTTTCACTTCAGTGTGAGGTAGGCGTGATTACCCCACCTACAGCCAGGTACAGTTGACTTCTGATAAATAAAATTTGTTGTTCTGTTGTTCTTGCAGTAGCTGCAACAGTTGTGATATTGTGCACCAAACCAGAGCATGCAGAAATCTAGGGATTACATCGGTACAATCAGATTTAGCTGACAATATTGTGTATGTATTTTCTTGTAAAGAATTGCCTTGTGTGTACCAAAAGTGTCACGATTGTGTGTGGGGAGAGACCAAGACGCAGCGCAGGGATAGTAGTTCGACATACAGTGGGGAGAACAAGTATTTGATTCACTGCCGATTTTGCAGGTTTTCCTACTTACAAAGCATATAGAGGTCTGGCATTTTTATCATAGGTACACTTAAACTGTGGCTGATCCACTGTAGGTTTATTTTAATTTATACTATGTATAAATGAAAAAACTGGCGAACTACAGGACACAAAAACACGAATCGACTAAACGTCACGTTCACAAAAACACACGAAATGAACGGACGTAAAAAAAGGCACACTTACTTCACCGTGACTGCGACATAATACGACAACGACCCACACCCGAGTGAAGGACAGACTCAACATATATGGGATCCCTAATCAGAGACAATGCGTTGCAGCTGCCTCTAATTAGGGATCCACCCCAAACCCCACACAGAAACAGAAAAGAACGACACTGTCAGACTCTGACCATAGCTACATAGAGAAGCAAATTGGCTTCTCTATGGCCAGAGCCTGACAAAAAGAGATGTTTCAGTAAAGAATAAATGTTTATATGTCATAAGATCAAGTTTCTGCATCGGAAGGAAATTATAGCAACAAAATACATGAAAATATGTCAAGGCAAGGACAGGGATAAACAGAGAAGAGAATAAAATGATACTCAAAATTCCATAGTTTGAGTTTGTAACAGAATCACTTGCAAAACATGAACACCGTTTATTTGTAGTTTTCCCCCACTGCAACACTAGCCTTTATTTACTCAATGTCAAACAGAGGAGAAGTCCCCCGAAAGGCATCATAGCAAAGTAGCATCAATAAAGTTAAACTCAACTCACTCTGAAGGTAACTCTAGGGAAATGAAAAGAAGATTTCCAAATAAGTCCCAGGAAAAATAAAATAACAAAACAAACAGGAGCAGTTACTTTAAAACACACAAAGTAATACAAAAAAGTGCTTTCAACCAGTCTTTGACTATAGCCAAAAAGAAAAGTGAAACTATTTGGTATTTAAGCATTTGCACCACGGCAAAGTGTGTACGCTAATATGAAAACTGAAGATAAAATGAAGGTGAAAAGAAGGAATATTTTCAGATAATATGTCACTTTCATTTTAGTTTCTTTGTCCTTAATTCCCTTCTGAAATGAATGGTTGCAAACTTCGCACAGGCTCATTCGCTACCAAATTCCTTGACACAGTTTACACTAACAAAATTCAAGTAACCTTGATCAGACAACAATTTATGTTATAGACTGGTACAGATTTTCTGTTCCCTAAACAGCTCTCACAATGTGTAAAATCCAATCTGAGAGAATTTCACATATTTCAAATAGACAGCAGATCAGTGGAACGAGTCTGGAACTAGTTTGGAATAGCTACAAAAAGTATTGTCAGGAAATGTCATCCATGAGGTCTGACTTGGTTAGCCATCTGAATTCAAGAGTGATGTAATATCTGACAATTAAAGTGTATCTGATAGGTTCAATTTATATATAGAATGTAGACCTTCGACAAAAGTTAGTTTTTTTTGGCCTTCCAGCAAAGTTTCTAGCTCCAGTCTCTAGCTGTTTGCCCCGAGTTCTGACAGCTCAACTCTCCTGTCACCCTCCCACTGTTTCTAACATGGCAGTTTTATCAGCTCTGTCTCAA
This sequence comes from Thymallus thymallus, assembly GCA_023634145.1. Taxonomy (NCBI): domain Eukaryota; kingdom Metazoa; phylum Chordata; class Actinopteri; order Salmoniformes; family Salmonidae; genus Thymallus; species Thymallus thymallus. Next base: position 11,220,342 of record CM042384.1, on the reverse strand, counting down.
GCTTGGAGCTACGAGGTGTGATTTGCCTGAAGGCAAGCCAGAGAGGTTGACTCTTTGAGGAGATCCAAAGTGATATCATAACCCAACAGTGCAGCTAAGGACTGTGAGAGAGCATTAGACTCAAAAGTATACGTGAAAACTGATACCCCATTGCCTGGACCCCCAAAGGTACTACTGATGTGTTTGAAAAAGTTCACACTGCCTAGGATACAGAAAGTTTTTTTTGGAGTGGCTAGCTAGGCTAGCATATATACACTACCGTTCAAAAGTTTGGTGTCACTTAGAAATGTGTTAGCTAATCCAAGTTTATAATTTTAAAAGGCTAACTGATCATTAGAAAACCCTTTTGCAATTATGTTAGCACAGCTGGAAACTATTGTGCTGATGGCTTTTTCTTTGCAAAGCTGCCAGTTGAAGACTTGTGAGGCTTCGGTTTCTCAAACTAGACACTCTAATGTACTTGTCCTCTTGCTCAGTTGTGCACCGGGGCATCCCACTCATCTTTCTATTCTGGTTAGAGCCAGTTTGCGCTGTTCTGTGAAGGGAGTACACAGTGTTGTACAAGATGTTCAGTTTCTTGGCAATTTCTCGGATGGAATAGACATAATTTCTCAGAACAAGAATAGACTGACGAGTTTCAGAAGAAAGTTATTTGTTTCTGGCCATTTTGAGCCTGTAATCGAACCCACAAATGCTGATGCTCCAGATACTCAACTAGTCTAAAGAAGGCCAGTTTTATAGATAGATAGATAGATAGATATACCTGTACAGGTAAATATACAGTTATATTTACAGATAAGTGAATACTTGCATGGTTACACAAACTGTACAGGTAAATGACAGGAAGAGATACTTTAATAGCTAAATGTGTGTATGATATAATTTGGGGTAATAATAGTAATTCCCTTAAAATACAGTCCTTAGTGCGCAGGGTTTAATTACAGACAACTGCACGTATTGCACATTCGATATACTAAAAGCAATGAGAAAAGGTGCAACTGACAGGATACTAATGTGCATTCCTGAGTGAATGCCTACGTAAGTTAGGTCCAAGAATTACTAGCAATATTGCACGTGATATGATATAACAACTGTACATGAGTATGTGTATATACTGACCAGCATGAATAAATAGGTCCTGAGTGAATGAGTGCTGACGGACCAGAGTTACTCACGGATGGATGCATAATTGTTAAACTAGGTCCTAGCACCCCAACTGTTCCAGATCTATGTTTTCCCGACGGCACGGCACCCCGGTGAGGCATTATATAATCTAATAGCCGCCGGCAGGAAGGACCTCCTGTAGCGCTCTCTGTCACACCGTGGTGGGATCAGTCTGTGACTGAAAGTGCTCCTCTGCGTCATAACCATAGAGTGCAGAGGGTGGGTGACGTTGTCCATGATGGCCTGCAGTTTGGCCAGGATCCGTCTCTCCGCCACCTCCTCTAGAGTGTCAAGGCTCATCCCCAGGACAGAGCTAGCCTTCCTGATCAGCTTATTTACCCAAGAAGCATCACCAGCTTTGTTGTTTGCTCCCCAGCACACCACTGCAAAAAAGATGGCACTGGCCACCACAGACTGGTAGAAGGTATGCAGTAGTTTGCACACGTTGAAGGACCTGAGCCTCCTCAGAAAGTAGAGTCGGCTCTGGCCCTTTTTGTACAGGGCCCCGGTGTTACCAGCCCATTCCAGCCTGTTGTCCATATGGACTCCTAGGAACTTGTATGACCCAACCATTTCCACATCCATCCCCTGTATAGGGACTGCAGTCAGTTGTGCCTTGGTTCTCCTGAAGTCCACCACCATCTCCTTTGTTTTGCTGATGTTGAGCTGAAGGTGGTTCTGCTCACACCACAACACAAAGTCACTGATTGTGCTCCTGTACTCCTCCTCCTGCCCAGCCCTGATGCACCCTACAATTGCAGAGTCATCCGAGAACCTCTGTAGGTGGCATGTTTCAGAGTTATATCTGAAGTCCGAGGTGTAGAGGGTGAACAGGAAGGGGGACAGGACCATTCCCTGGGGGGCCCCTGTGTTGCTAACTGCCCGTTCTGACACACAGCTCTGTAGTCGCACAAATTGTGGCCTACCGGTCAGGTAGTCCATGACCCAGGAGACTAAGGGTGCTTCCACTTTCATCCTCCTCATCTTCTCACCCAGTAGCAGGGGCTGAATGGTATTGAAGGCACTGGAGAAGTCAAAAAACATAACCCTCACAGTGCAACCTGCATTGTCCAGATGAGAGTAGGCCCTCTGCAGAAGGTAGATGATTGCATCATCCACCCCGATGTTGCGCTGGTATGCAAACTGCAGGGGGTCCAGTGATGTACACACCAGGGGTCTGAGGTGAGCGAGGACTAACCTTTCCAGAGTCTTCATAATGTGGGATGTTAGTGCTACAGGTCTGAAGTCATTCAGGACAGTGGGGCGTGCCTTCTTGGGCACTGGGACGAGGCAGGATGTTTTCCACAGCACAGGGACCCTTTCTAGGCTCAGGCTAAGGTTGAAGTGACGCTGGAGTATTCCACAAAGTTGGTCAGCACAGACCCTAAGCACCCTTGGGCTGATGCCATCAGGGCCCGCCGCTTTCCACTGATGTAGTCTCTCCAGCTCTCTCTTCACTTGGTTGGTGGTGAAAGCCAGCCCAGGTGGGGGGGTGGGGGGAAGGGGGGTGTTGAGGATCAGTCCAGGGGGAGCAGGGGAGGAGGTGGGGTCACTGATTGTCTCAGCAGAGGTGTTGTGAGCAAAGTGGGGGTGGGACAGCCGTGAGGGTGTGTGGTCTGCCTTCACATTAGCATATAACAAGTCCAGAGTTGTATTATTCCTGGTTGGGCACTTCACAAACTGTTTGAATGTGGGCAACGTTGAAGAGAGAGGTGCATGGTTAAAATCCCCCGAAATGGCAAAGAAAGCACTGGGATGCGCTGTCTGTAACCTCGCGATAACAGAGTGGATGACGTCACATGCTGTGTTTGCGTCAGCGGAGGGCGGGATGTAAACAATAACAGCAATGGCCGTCGTGAATTCCCTCTGCAAGTAGTAGGGTCTCAGGCTAACGGCTAACAGTTCAATGTCCGGGCTACAAAACTCTTCCTTAAGAGTAATATGGTTCGGATTACACCATCTGTTGTTAACTAATAAAGCCAGCCCACCACCCTTGCTCTTACCGGAAGAGACGCGATCACTGTCTGCTATGATGGTCTGGAAAACGTCGATAGTGACGTTCTCTATGGGGATGTTATCGTTCAGCCAAGTCTCCGTGAAAAGCATTAGGCTCGTTTCTCGACCCTCGAGCTCGTCCATTTTGTTATGTAGTGACCTCACGTTGCCCATAATGATAGACGGTATAGCCGGCTTGTACTTCCTCCGCTTTGCCTTACATTTCAATCCTGCCCTACTTCCACGGCGTCGCCTTTTCAACTCGTCCGGAATATCAAACTTTTCCCTGGGGTGCAGCAGCGCTCCGTGGGCTAAATCCAGGAGCTAGGCTCTGTTGTAAATAATAATAGTTGACGACTTCTGTCGAAGTTCAGCTGCGATAAAATCCATAATACTGAACTATTATAGTTCAACTGTAGCAAAATACAGGAGTGATGGTTGCTGATAATGGATCTCTGTACGCCTATGTAGATATTCCATGAAAAATCAGCCGTTTCCAGCTACAATAGTCATTTACAATATTAACAATGTCTACTCTATATTTCTGATCAATTTGATGTTATTTTAATGGACAAAAAAAATAGCTTTTCTTTAAAAAACAAGGACATTTCTATGTAACCCCAAACTTTTGAATGGTAGTGTATTTTTCCAGGAAATAAATCCATGGTCATAAACTGTTCCCCTGGACAAAAAGACACAATGACAAAGTCCCATTTAAATCCCTTTTAGTTTGAGAAGCCTCACCTTTGTCAAATTCCTTTTTGCAGAGATAGCCCAGGGGAGTTAGATTGGGGTTATCAAAGTGAGCTTAAGATGCTCAATACATTCAATTACTGGTGCTGGTTTGACAAGGGCACACATTCTCCGGGTCGGGATCATAGCCTCTTTAGTGTCTTGTGATGGCAGTCTCAATCCTGCCAGAATAACTTTGATTAGCAAGTGAGCACCAATGAGCTGTTTTGCTGATTGGAGATTTGATTGGCTTAGCGAAGTCTAATGAAGGGGGGGGTTGGGGGGTCATCTCGTCATGATGTGCTCAGTTCATTGATCTGATCAGGCTTATATCAAAATATAGGATTAGAACAATAAAAAGGTATACACTTACCGTGTGTGTGTGTGTGTGTAAGAGAGATATAGTCAAAGAAGTGAAGAAAGTGTCCCTCTATTTTGCATGTACGTTTTATAAAGCCCTGTCACCTTGCCTCCATACTGAAACAAATCCAGTTGAAGTCGGAAGTTTGCATACACTTAGGTTGAAGTCATTAAAACACATTTTTCAACCACTCCACAGATTTCATGTTAACAAACTATAGTTTTGGCAAGTCGGTTAGGACATCTACTTTGTGCATGACACAAGTCATTCTTCCAACAAATGTTTACAGACAGATTATTTAACTTATAATTCACTATCACAATTCCAATTGGTCAGACGTTTACATACAGTAAGTTGACTGTGCCTTTAAACAGCTTGGAAAATTCCAGAAAATTATGTCATGGCTTTAGAAGCTTCTGATAGGCTAAGTGACATTTTTTGAGTCAATTGGAGGTGTACCTGTGAATGTATTTCAAGGCCAACTCAGTGCCTCTTTGCTCGACATCATGGGAAAACCAAAATAAATCAGCCAAGACCTCAGAAAGAAATTGTAGACCTCCACAAGTCTGGTTCATCCTTGGGAGCAATTTCCAAACGCCTGAAGGTACCAAGTTTATCTGTACAAACAATAGTACGCAAGTAGAAACACCATGGGACCACGCAGCCGTCATACCGCTCAGGAAAGAGACGCCTTCTGTCTCCTAGACATGAACATACTTTGGTGTGAAAAGTGCAAACAATCCCAGAACAACAACAAAGGACCTTGCGAAGATGCTGGAGGAAGGAAAATTATGTGGATATATTAAAGCAACATCTCAAGACATCAGTCAGGAAGCTAAAGCTTAGTCGCAAATGGGTCTTCCAAATGGACAATGACATCAAGCATACTTCCAAAGTTGTGGCAAAATGTCTTAAGGACAACAAAGTCAAGGTATTGGATTGGCCATCACAAAGCCCTGACCTCAATCCTATAGAAAATGTGTTGGCAGAACTGAAAAAGCGTGTGCAAGCAAGGAGGCCTACAAACCTGACTCGGTTACACCAGTTCTGTCAGGAGGAATGGGCCAAAATTCACCCAATTTATTGTTGGAATCTTGTGAAAGGGTACCCGAAACGTTTGACCAAAGCTAAACAATTTAAAGGCAATGCTACCAAATACTAATTGAGTGTATGTAAACTTCTGACCCATTGGGAATGTGATGAAAGAAATAAAAGCTCAAATAAATCATTCTCGCTACTATTATTCAGACATTTCACATTCTTAAAATAAAGTGGTGATCCTAACTGACCTAAAACAGGGAATATTTACTTGGATTAAATGTCAGGAATTCCGATTGGTCAGACCAGCGTTGCAGCTTCCTCTAATTGGGGACCAATTCCAAAACTGAAACATAGAGATTTCCAGAGAGGTCTCTGGACACCAAACCTGACAATTATAACGGTTTCCAGAGACCTCTCTGAACATAAACCTTACAGTACAGTTCAGGTTATATCGATATAGGACTCGTTTTACTGTGAATATAGATACGGGCCGGCCCCAGGTGGTGAAGGTAGGAAACAACACCTCCACTTCGCTGATCCTCAACACTGGGGCCCCACAAGCGTGTGTGCTCAGCCCCCTCCTGTACTCCCTGTTGACCAATGACTGCAACGCCTCCAACTCAATCATGAAGTTTGCAGACGACTACAGTAGTAGGCTTGATTACCAACAATGACGAGACAGCCTGCAGGGAGGAGGTGAGGCCTCGGAGTGTGGTGCCAGGAAAACAACCTCTCACTCAACGTCAACAAAACAAAGGAGATGATCGTGGACTTCAGGAAACAGCAGAAGGTGCATTCCCCTATCCACATCGTGGGACAGCAGCGGAGAAGGTGGAAAGCTTCAAGTTCCTTGGCGTATACAGTGGGGAGAACAAGTATTTGATACACTGACGATTTTGCAGGTTTTCCCACTTACAAAGCATGTAGAAGTCTGTAATTTTTATCATAGGTACTCTTCAACTGTGAGTGACGGAATCTAAAACAAAAATCCAGAAAATCACATTGTATGATTTTTAAGTAATTAATTTGCATCTTATTGCATGACATAAGTATTTGATACATCAGAAAAGCAGAACTTAATATTTGGTACAGAAACCTTTGTTTGCAATTACAGAGATCATACGTTTCCTGTAGTTCTTGAACAGGTTTGCACACACTGCAGCAGGGATTTTGGCCCACTCCTCCATACAGACCTTCTCCAGATCCCTCAGGTTTCAGGGCTGTCGCTGGGCAATACGGACTTTCAGCTCCCTCCAAAGAGTTTCTATTGGGTTCAGGTCTGGAGACTGGCTAGGCCACTCCAGGACCTTGAGATGCTTCTTACGGAGCCACTCCTTAGTTGCCCTGACTGTGTGTTTCGGGTCGTTGTCATGCTGGAAGACGCAGCCACGACCCATCTTCAATGCTCTTACTGAGGGAAGGAGGTTGTTGGCCAAGATCTCGCGATACATGGCTCCATCCATCCTCCCCTCAATACGGTGCAGTCGTCCTGTCCCCTTTGCAGAAAAGCATCCCCAAAGAATGATGTTTCCACCTCCATGCTTCACGATGGTGTTCTTGGGGTTGTACTCATCCTTCTTCTTCCTCCAAACACAGCGAGTGGAGTTTAGACCAAAAAGCTATATTTTTGTCTCATCAGACCACACGACCTTCTCCCATTCCTCCTCTGGATCATCCAGATGGTCATTGGCAAACTTCAGACGGGCCTGGACATGCGCTGGCTTGAGCAGGGGGACCTTGCGTGCGCTGCAGGATTTTAATCCATGACGGCGTAGTGTGTTACTAATGGTTTTCTTTGAGACTGTGGTCCCAGCTCTCTTCAGGTCATTGACCAGGTCATGCCGTGTAGTTCTGGGCTGATCCCTCACCTTCCTCATGATCATTGATGCCCCACGAGGTGAGATCTTGCATGGTGCCCCAGACCGAGGGAGATTGACAGTCATCTTGAACTTCGTCCATTTTCTAATAATTGCGCCAACAGTTGTTGCCTTCTCACCAAGCTGCTTGCCTATTGTCCTGTAGCCCATTCCAGCCTTGTGCAGGTCTACAATTTTATCCCTGATGTCCTTACACAGCTCTCTGGTCTTGGCCATTGTGGAGAGGTTGAGTCTGTTTGATTGAGTGTGTGGACAGGTGTCTTTTATACAGGTAACGAGTTCAAACAGGTGCAGTTAATACAGGTAATGAGTGGAGAACAGGAGGGTTTCTTAAAGAAAAACTAACAGGTCTGTGAGAGCCGGAATTCTTACTGGTTGGTAGGTGATCAAATACTTATGTCATGCAATAAAATGCAAATGAATTATAAAAAAATCATACAATGTGATTTTCTGGATTTTTGTTTTAGATTCCGTCTCTCACAGTTGAAGTGTACCTATGATAAAAATTACAGACCTCTACATGCTTTGTAAGTAGGAAAACCTGCAAAATAGGCAGTGTATCAAATACTTGTTCTCCCCACTGTACATCACTGACATACTGAAATGGACCACCCACACAGACAGTGTGGTGAAGAAGGTGCAACAGAGCCTCTTCAACCTCAGGAGTCTAAAGAAATTTGTCTTGGCACCTAACGCCCTCAAAATATTTTACAGATGCACATTTCTTTCGGTCTGCCCAACGTATTACCGGGGGCAAACTACCTGCCCTCTAGGACACCTACAGCACCCTATGTCACAGGAAGGCCAAAAAGATCATCAAGGGCATCAACCACCCGAGCCACTGCCTGTTCACCCTGCTATCATCCAGAAGGCGAGGTGAGTACAGGTGGATCAAAGCAGGGACAGAGAGACTGAGAAACTGCTTCTATCTCAAGTCCATCAGACTGTTAAAAAACCATCACTAGTACATTAGATGCTGCTGCCTAAAGGCATAGACTAGAAATCACTGAACACTTAAAGAAATGGAACACTAGCCACTTTAATAATGTTTACATATCTGGCATTACTCATCTCATATGTATATACTTAATTCTATACTATTCAATCAGACGGCTGCATTAGAATAGTGCATGGAATTGTCTCCTGAGTGGCGCAGCGGTCTAAGGCACTACAGCCAGGGGTTCGATCCGGCTTCCGGGTTAAGCGAGCAGATGTTAAGAAGCGTGGTTTGGCGGGTCATGTTTCGGAGGACGCATGACTCGACCTTCACCTATCCCAAGCCGATCTTTTCATAGTGTTCCATTGTTTCCAGTACTTGTCTTATATCATCTCCAATGTATTGTCCATGTAAAAAACCTGTCTGATCAATATTAATTGCTTGAATTGAATAATATTCAGAAATTCCGAATGACCCCAACCCTGATTTCCATAGGATTTTTTTGCCAATGTTAATCAAGTCAAATAATTTATTCAATAGCGTATTATGTATGATATGATGCTTGTTTTACAGCTGGCTAAATTCATTTTCATCCATTGTTTGTTTTACACAGTACATCTACGGTATTTATACTTACATGTTGTCTGTATGTAAACATACTGCAAAACAAATTGCTCCTCTGTTAGGATGATTCTACATCAAGTAAAGTGACTTCCCTTTGCATATACAGTATAGAAGTCAGTCTGTAGTTGCGTCCGAAATGGCACCATATTCCTTATGTAGTGCATTACCTTTGACCAGAGCCCAATAGGCCCAGGTCAAAAGCAGTTCTCTACATAGGGAATATTAGGTTGCCATTTGGGACACAAATAACAGGTGTCACCTGTGAATGAAGTAGACAACCAATTAAACTGTTTTGTTGAGCTTAACTCCCAGACTGAACCTTACCTCCACAAACCATAGAGGGATATTCTATAAAACATTAAAGTTGACATTTAAACCACATATGAATTATATCCAGCACCATATCAGTGCCAATTATAAGAAGGTCCTAAAAAAGTGCCACGAGGATGTCATCAAAGGTATTTCTCAGCCATTTCTAGGCCTTTCTAAAAAGGCTGGACAATGTCCGGTTTCTTCTCATACTTTCAAGGTTTATCCTAGTTCTCAATAAAATGTCCACATGATATCATAAATGGCAAATGACCATTATGATCGGTTAATATTATGCATTTTAGGAAGATGACCAGTATAGCAGAAAAAATGTATTACATGAAAGGATGGTGTGATGGGAAACATGAACCAGCTTTTTTCCAGCTCAAATGAACTAACTGCAGCCAATCTCACAGGTGTATGATTGAACGATTACCTGGCTCGCCACTGGAAAGAACTCTTTGAATTCACAGTGATTTTCTCAGAGTGTACCCGTGTGTGCAATGATGCAGGGAAGTGTGATCTTTAGCCATTGACAACTGCATCTACCGGGAGCATGCTATTTTGGCAGGACTGGTTGGACAAAGTCGAAGACAGAGACTTGCATGTCTTGCCGATCTGTCGCCTTACTTGCGCCTCTCAAGTGAAGGTAAACTTTTTTGGGGAGGTTTTAAGATGCTTGGCTTTGGGGACTGCCCCCTTGTAATGGAATGTCAACATGCTCAAATGATTTGGTTTTGCATGAGAATGATCACTGTCAGGCTGCATATATTAAAAGGTTAGAGCTGTCTCCTTATCACAGAGCCATGTACCAGCTGACTGGCTGAAGGAACCCGAGCATATCCCAAGCGCCTCTTTGTCACACCGACGTCGTTCCCTCTGAATACATGCGCTGGTTAGAACAGGAGGACGGTCGCTGACACAAAGACGTGTGGTTATCTACCTATATGCACATTTCTCTTTATTATTTCCTAATATTATTCCTGGTCCCTCTGGCTTATCAATAAATTACTGGTAACTACTTAGAATAAGTCGGAGCTCATGACTTATGCATGGCGGCGAAGGGCTATAATGCCAATAAATCCAAATGTTGTCAGGCACCGAGGCGCGCCATAAATTAAATATGAACGCTGGGTATGGCAAGGGTAATTTGTTTATCGTGAAGTTCTATGGGTTGGAGTTTCAAGCATCTGCATATATACGTGAAAAAAATGTACTTCCTCCAATATATTGGGTAACATTTCATTTTCTCAGTTTATTATGCTTTGCATTGTATCAACAATGCATAGTGATCTTGTTTAGGCCCAAGGGAAATGTTGCACCAGGACTACTTTCTAAATATACAGTATTGAGTGTACTTTAAATTATTTTTTATGCAGAATCGAAAGATAACTGTAACCAACGACTACATTGGAAACAAAATTACCTGCTCGACAATATCGTTATTTACTGCCTTGAGTTTATATTGAATTTCCAACCAAATATGTACTTCTATAACAAAAAGGTTTTCGAAATCCCTTTTACTAGTTATACCAAATCTTGACGTGTGTATCATGTAATGCAGTGATAGAGAATACTCTTCTACCAAATTTGACGACTGACAAATGCAACTTGTGATTGTCATGACAGTGTCATCAAAACTGGAGCATGCAGTTATCAGGAGTAATTCAAAATAATGTACTGTCGCTAAATGAAGTGCTTATCAGGAGTCAACTGTATACTCTCAAACCTGTTGTCATCAAGCCACCAAACCCAGACACGGCAGAATCTGAAGCCTTCGGTTGCACCTCCATATGTATTTCAGAACGTCCTGACAGGTAATCCACTGCAATTTTATGCGCTATTTATTAATAAAAAAAAGTTACCCCGCTTTTCTTCCCAATTTTGTGATTAAGATCTTCTCTCATCACCGCAAATCCCCAACTGGCTTGGGAATGGTGAAGGTCTAGTCATGCGACCCACCAAACCACGCTTCTTAACACCTGCTCGCTAAACCCGAAAGCCAGATCGAACCCCAGGCTGTAGTGACGAAACAACACTGCGATGCAGTGCCTTAGACCGCTGCGCCACTCGGGAGACAATTTCATGCGCTATTCTAATGCAGCCGTCTGACCGGATCATGATGATTTCCACCAGTGCCTCGGCAGACGAGCCAGGATTAGTCTTCTGTGGAGCGTCTCGAGCGAGCAGCTCTGGGAAAGTGACATGGTCGGGAGCACCAGAACATGACCTCCTCGCCACCTAGCTTCAGCGTTTGAGATAATACACTGTCTCTCTCTTTCACACACGGCAAACCTCTGACTTGTGCAACGATGGCGGTCTGTCAATAGGTCAGAGTTGGGTCTGTATTTCTCACATCCTGGAAGCTTGAGGGGTTCTAAGCAAATCGATTATTGTGATTTCTCCTGTAGAGTTAAGGTGTATTAAAGTCCCCATCCTGTAAAAATGTTTTTGGTTTTAGGAGCCAAAATAATAACTACGATTGCCTCAGTTCACCTCTTGTCATGGCTGGTGGTAGGCTGGACCCAAGGCGCAGAGCTGTAGTCAATCGACATACACCCCCAGTCAAAAGTTTGGAATATTACTAATTCAAGGGTTTTTCTTTATTTGCACAATTTTTTACATTGTAGAATAAAAGTAAAGACATCAAAACTATGACATAACACATATCGAATCATGTATTTTATTTTATATTTGACATTCTACGAATAGCCACCCTTTGCCTTGATGACAGCTTTGCACACTCTTGGCATTCTCTCAACCAGCTTCACCTGGAATGCTTTTCCATCAGTCTTGAAGGAGTTCCCACATATGCTGGGCACTTGTTGGCTGCTGTTCCTTCACTGCGGTCCGACTCATCCCAAACCATCTAAATTTAGTTGAGGTTGGAACCAGAAATCTCAAATTTGGACTCCAGACCAAAGGACAAAAGTCCACCGGTCTAATGTCCATTGCTCGTGTTTCTTGGCCCAAGGAAGTCTCTTCTTCTTATTGGTGTCCTTTAGTAGTAGTTTCTTTGCAGCAATTCGTCCATGAAGGCCTGATTCACACAGTCTCCTCTGCACAGTTGATGTTGAGATGTGTTAGTTACTTGAACTCTGAAGCATTTATTGGGGCTGCAATCTGAGACTGGTAACTCGAATGAACCTATCCTCTGCAGCAGAGGTATTTCTGGGTCTTCCATTCCTGTGGCGGTCCTCATGAAGCTGGTTGAGAGAATGCCATGAGTGTGCAAAGCTGTCATCAAGGCAAAGGGTGGCTATTTGTAGAATCTCAGATATAAAATATATTTTGATTTGTTTAACACTTTTTTGGTTACTACATGATTCCATATGTGTTATGTCATAGTTTTGATGTCTTCACTTTTATTCTACAATGTACATTTTTTTTGCAAATTAAGAAAAACCTTGAATGAGTAATATTCCAAACTTTTGACCGGGGTGTACTTTATTTCGGTATTACAAAAACAACAAAAGGAAAGGAACTTCCGCAACCATGAACTGATGTGCAACATGCACAAACAACAACCCACACACAGGTGGGAAACTCAACAACTTAAGTAGGATCCCCAAATAGAGACAATGCAGGTGCCTCTAATTGGGGACCAACAAAACCAAACATAGAATTTCCTAGAAACCTCCCCTCTGTCAGGCCCTGACAGTCACCTCCAGACCAACATAAAGATGACTAGAGATATCCCTATAGTCAGGACCTCACACCTCTGGGGCTGGGTTGAGAACCACAATGAGTGAATGGTCCACTCCATATAAGCACTTCTGCCCACTTTGCTTATTCATGTGGCTTGTGCCAACGCTGGTGTTTTGCAGAAGTTACTTTAGGCAAAATAACAATTCTCAGGAATTGCCATGCTAGATTATTTATCATGACTTGTTCTGAGTCTTCTCTGCATGATCTACAAATAGGGTGGATGTTACAGATTTTTACGAAGCAAGTCATCAAATACATTGGTCTTCAATAAGCACATCAAGATGAGAATGGAAGACTGGGGGCTGGGGAGAGAATAAAACTCCCATTAAACCTCAACTTTGACTCCTCAGATCTAGTGACAGAGAAAGCATGCCCCGAGACTTGACAATGATGCCAAAAAAAAGATATGTAAACAAATCATTATAGGAAAAAAGCCTATGAAGTCCAGAGTGGCCCTGGAGTTTCAGTCCCCTTCAAAGTCAACCTCTTGACGCTTTCAATGTGAGATAACAGTAAAAGTCCTATAGTGCTGCTGATTATAATGTTACAGCGATTGATTCTCAGAGACTCTTCCTGAGATAAAAAATTAAATAAAAAACTCTGGAAATGCTATTTCCGGCAGTTGGATGCAGCATCGATTAAAGGTTGGCTTATTTTTCACTTTTAAAGACTGCAATTTTTTCTCCAGACTTCTGAAGGAGAAAGCCTAAAATCATTCTGTGGCTTTGTGCATGTATGAAAATACTGTAAAGCCCCAGCCACAGCGAAAGGGATTCTGAATACCGGGCTTGAAAGCTAGCACATGCTGTTCTTTGGGATCACATTGTGTTTTTAACCAAAGCTACAGCAAAATACAAAAACACAATCGCTCTACACTACATAGTTGATGGTTGAATACAAGGTTGTCAATACTGTGTGTTGAATACATGTGATCATACAGCTCAAAATATTGACAACCAGGCAAATGCAGCGAAATGGTTAAGGCATCTAAAAGTAAGTTTCCAGTGATGCTCCTTCATCAAGTTGTGAGTGTGTGGACGGATCATGAGGGAGACAGGCATCATCTCCTCATGAGAACTCTCCTCTCAGCCTCTACTCTCTTTCTGTTTACCTACGATTCTGTTTCCTTCCCCTTTGAAGCTGTGGGCTGAAGGAATCCCCGGTGAAAGCAGCAAGATGAAAGTCTTCCGCCAAATGCAAAGCTCAGCCCAAAGTTTGAGGGCAAAGCAAGGAGCAGAATGACACAGACTGATATTTCAACCAGAGGGGGTATTTCACAAAGAGAGCTGAGCAAAAACCCTAGATTTTTCAAAAGGTAGACAATCCGGGGCTTCGGATTCAAATTACGATCCTAATCAAAGCAGAGCTAAAGAAATTCAGCTACCTGCTGATTCCTTCTGCACATTGATAGGTAGGAGTATCAAATACAAAAATATCCATTAGGCCAGTACCAAAAGCACAACATACATCTCCATGAGATGTCTCAAGAACAAAGCTGGTTTGCATGTGGAGCAAACAAGAAGAACAAACCGAGTGAGTTTCCTTTTTTAATTATTATAAAAAAAGTGGAATTTGTTGTAACAATTCTATCAAATAAATGTTTATGAGGAAACCTGATTTGATTGGTCAAGAATATGCTGTCAGGCACTAAGTCAGGATAGGGTTGAGGTTGCTTACATTGTAGCAGATTGCATATTAAATGTCTAGCCATTACCTGAATTCATTTTGAACCAACCACCTTAAAATTAAGTCCACAGCCCAGTGCCCTAGCTATGTTAAATGCAACTTTTTATAGTAATCCAGACTGGCCCATTTCTCAGCTTGAAGTTTGTTACTTTGTTGTTTGATTTCCTTTCCAAGAAGAAAAACTGTAGGCTACTCACTTTCATTTCACAATCTCTCCACACTCACAAAATGAAATGCAGTCATGTTCTCTGTCTAGACACACTAACCCCCCCCCACACACACACACAGCCCGCCCTCCCCCACCTACCACCTCACATACACACACTAAAACAATCAACACACATCATATTTTTATTTTAGACCCTTTGTTTTTCTTGTCTATCGATTTTCCCCTCTGTCTGTGAAATGGTAGGGATCTGGGTGATTCAATGGTGCATCAGTGTCTGGGCCTTACTGCGGAGGCGAAACCAAGTTGTGCATATTGATCAGAGCGGTGACACCTGGAGGAGTCAGGAGAACAGAGCACATTGACACTACACTGGTCGCCATGACAAAAGCACTGAGGAAGTGTGAAGTGGCAGCAATAATATCGAAGCAGTGTCCACAGCACTACCGCAGCACAGTCGTTGCCGGAAATGTGTGTATTCAGATAGATCCACAAAACCAATGATAACACTTTACATTGAGGTAATAATAAACCCTTTATTAACCCACTTTTTACAAGTGGCAGCAACATTGTGAGTACGACATAGATTTTAATAAATCTAATGTATAAAGGGTACCTTAAAGTCAAGTGGTACTAAACAAATTTAGAGTCAATGTTAGCTGGCTAGAATTAGCCAGTGTTTTAGGTAAAATTAGATTGCCATGTATATCATTATTTGTATAGCCTCTGTGATGATGTGTCTTTCTCTCTCCAAATGTGTGTTGAATCATTGTCTGAAAAGGATCATGATTCACCATCAGCTCTTTCTAAAGCAGTCTTTTGCTGCCAAATGGGTATTATTTTTGTAATAATTTATTTAATGGCCTGTCCAAAATTGTCGTTTTTACATTTTTGTTTTTACAGCTCTTTTGTTACATATACATTTTACATACATGGTATTTTTATACATACACATTACATTTTGGATACATAGCCATGTATTTGTCTTGCATAGATCTAGCAGAATCTAGATCGGGGGGGATCTCTTTCTGTGGCATCAGGGCTGGAGTCACTGTAGTCAGTGTAGTGGATTGATGAGGTAGAAGGAAGGAGGACTCCTTGGTACCACAACAGGGAAGGAGACAACGGGCATCCCTGTCTCGCCCCACCAATGAATAAACATCTAAACACAGTCCTCCTAAGCCAGGTTCCCTCAATGGAAAGACATAAACTGGGAAGCAAGAGACGCTGCACATAGAGGAGGCCTGGGAGATGCGAGGTAGACCCCCCCGGCAGGCGCAAGTGAGCTGTCCGTTGGATCAATACTTTATGCCGCCTCAGTATTTTTAGAACAAGCTCCTTCACAGCTTTGCCTCCCATAAATTGTTTGGCTCTCCACCTGCTGCCACTTGGCAGACAGTCAGCTCCCAAGGGATCCAAGGAGAGTGAAGCTCCCCAGCAGCACCACTGAAGTACACTTGGCCTCAGAGGCACAGTTGGATCTTGCCGGGATTGCACTGGCTAATTCCTTCGACTGCAATAGCAATTGGTGAGGCTGCTGCAGCACCGTTACGCACGCTCTCTGTATCACTGATGGGGGTTCTCATCATTGAGCTGGTCTTGATGTGTAGCCTACACTGGTGTCTGACTCTGCCTAGATTGGTAAACTCTTGACTTTACTTTATGTTGTACATGTCCTAAAATGGACTCCGTAATGGTCCTGCGCTTAATCCTTCATAGCGGCCATGAGAAGAACAAGCTGTCGTAACATCTCACTGAAGTACAATTCATATGTTGCCAGTGCCATGCACCTTTCATGCACATTAGAATTACAACCTATACTGACATCCTCCTCCACTTAGACCGCCTTCAGTTCAAATCAAACTGTGTTCTTAGCTGATCATTAGATTACACATCACATACAATCTGCTCGGTCTGTTATCTCAAGAGACCTAAGGGTTGCTGAACGTCATTGGGTTCCCACATCAGTCGCTGATGTAGCCTAATGAGCTGACAATGCTGGATGGCAGCTGAGCGCTAAGAGGCTACAGCGGGGAATATGGAAAGCCAGGTGCACCTGTCTGTCTACTCACAGGGGGAGAACTGTGGGAGACACATTGTTGCACAGTAAAACAGTTACACATCATTGATAGTGAATAAGTAGGTGGTGTTGATTGACGTAATGTTCACAGTAGAAGAGGAGTTTGTTCATATCGTTATAGAGTTAGCTTTGAACTTAGATTTGTGCTCAGGGCTTAAAGCGACAATCAGCAGTAGAAACAATAACAAAGTGTCCTCCCCACCCCTGTTTTGGTAAAAAGCTGAGGAATGGGACTGGAGAAATGTAGCAATTCTCAAATTCATAGAAAGAGCTATGGATGCAAGGAATGACAAAATTATATTTTTTACAATTTGAGGTTTGTTTACATTTACTTTGTTTACAAACTTTACATTTTGGGTTCTGTGGTAATACGATAATATAATAATATCCCACTGGGCACAGACATCAATTCAACGTTGGTTTAACGTAATTTAATTAAAATGACGAGGAAACAACGTTGATTCAACCAGTGCGTGCCCAGTGGGATATGCCATTTAGTAGACGCTTTTATCCAAAGCGACTTACGGTCATGCTATCCTGGAGTTCCAAGCATCAGAGAGAGAGAGAGAGAGAGCGAGAAGAATAAGTGGGAGCATGCCTGAGGCCCTTTTCCTACTACCAGATATGAAGGAGAGTCTGAGGAGCTGGGTGGCGAAAGAGAATTCTACTTTTCAATTACATTACATCCTTGCCTTACCTTACGTTGTGGCTGGCAACACACACATGGTCTGTAGTTTAACTTGACAGTAAATATCACAGTAGCCACTAGCCAGTAAGCACAAGCTATTCAAAAATGACAGAAACTGTTCTTCTAAAAACATATTACACTATTGAATAATGCAACCAAACCACATTACACTTTTGAATAATGCAACAATTCATGTGTAGACTATTAAAGGGTTTATGTTCTTGTCTGTAGGCTACACATTATATTTTAGCTTAGAGAAAAAAACACAGAGCATGTCTTGATCAAGTAACCTTAGCCTATAACCATTTTTATGATGAAACCTCTCATACAATATAAAAGTACAGTAGGCCTGCCTTACAACATTACAACAAACCAAGATTAATTTGAATCAATATCATGCAAATCATTAAATGTGGTAAAAGCAAATTGAGACTGAAAACATTTTTTTATTAAATACAATCGTAATGTCATGTTTTTATAGTCTAAGCTATGTATTTATAGCCTAAAATCGGCCCATTTGTGTTCTGAGAAAATGTGATCAGATTTGGTTTATATTCACACTTAATCAATCAACACAATAGTGATGACACTGTATGAGTGTCTTTTTAATTACAGAAGCAAAGGCCAACATCAGGGTTCCCCAACTGGCGGCCGGCGGGTGGTTTTATTTGGCCCCCCACGTTTCCTGTTGGACATAAAACACTGTAAAAACACCAGGAAATGTTTATGTAAGAAATCTGTTCCCAAATATTTCCACTCATAATAGAGAGACGTGATCATATACAAATGTAAGTAAGGTTTGCAGTGGCGACTTTAGCATGTAAATCTTGGTGGGGCAAAAAAAACAAAAGTGGGATGCATGCCAGCAAAGCCACTACACAACACAACATTAAACAATACATTAATTGCACTATAACGGTGACAAACGGTGCCCACAAACTGTTAGGGCCTACATAAAGCTGTCCCAACAGCAGTCCCAACATCTTACCACTGCTACAACTGGCTATCAGCAGAGCCTTGTCTGGCAGCGAAACAGTTCATTCATCCTCATTTACTGCCTTTTAAAAAAACATAGCTGATATGGCTGACTTGCTTAAACAAAATGTGGTTTCTAATGACAATTGAGATGTACAATTTACATATTAATGCCAAAATAACATGCAACACAGGCAAAAAAATGTGGGGCACCTGCCCTGAATTACACTGTGGTCCCGTCCAAAGTCCCGTCCATACCCCTGAACAGGGGGTTCTGTAGTTGCAGATCAGACCTGCACAACGGTCAGGAGGAAGTTTTGACCATTCCTCTTTACAAAGCTGTTTCACATCAGCACTATTCTTGGGATGTCTGGTGTGAACCGCTCTCGAGGTCATGCCACAGCATCTCAATCAGGTTAAGGTCAGGACTCTGACTGGTCCAATTCAGAACGGGTATTTTCTTCTGTTGAAGCCATTGTGTTGTTGATTTACTTCTGTTTTGGGTCGTTGTCCTGTTACATCACCCATCTTCTGTTGAGCTTCAATTGGCGGACAGATAGCCTTATATTCTCCAGCAAAATTTCTTGATAAACTTGGGAATTTATTTTTACGTTGTTGATAGCAAGCTGTCCAGGCCCTGAGGCAGCAAAGCAGCCCCAAACCATGATCCTTCCTCCACCACACTTTACAGTTGGGATGAGGTTTTGACGTTGGTGTGCTGTGCCTTTTCTTCTCCACACAGTGTTGTGTGTTCCTTCCAAACAACTCAACTTTAGTTTAATCTGTCCACAGAATATTTTGCCAGTAGCCCTGTGGAACATCCAGGAGCTCTTTTGTGAACTTCAGACGTGCAGCAATGTTTTTTTTGGACAGCAGTGGCTGCTTCCGTGGTGTCCTCCCATGAACACCATTCTTGTTTAGTGTTTTATGTATCGTAGACTCGTCAACAGAGATGTTAGAATTATCCAGAGATTTCTGTAAGTGTTTAGCTGACACTCTAGGGTTCTTCTTAACCACAATGAGCATTCTGCACAGTGCTCTTGCAGTCATCTTTGCAGGACGGCCACCCCAAGGGAGAGAAGCAACAGTGCTGAACTTTCTCCATTTATAGACAATTTGTCTTACCGTGGATTTATGAACATCAAGGCTTTTATAGATACTTTTGTAACAATTCTTAAATCTTAGGTCTTCTGAGATCTCTTTTGTTCGAGGCATGGTTCACATGAGGCATGGTTCACATCAGGCAATGCATCTTGTGAATAGCAAACTCAATTTTTTTGTGTGTTTTTTTATAGGGCAGGGCAGCTCTAACCAACATCTCCAATCTCGTCACATTGATTGGACTCCAGGTTAGCCGACTCCTGACTCCAATTAGCTTTTGGAGAAGTCATTAGCCTAGGGGTTCACATACTTTTTTCAACCTACACTGTGAATGTTTAAATTATGTATTCAATATAGACAACAAACATACAATAATTTGTGTGTTATTAGTTTAAGCACACTGTGTCTATTTTTGTGACTTATATGAATATCAGATCAAATGTTATGACCAATTTATGCAGAAATACAGGTAATTTGTGTCAATGCATATAGCCATTTGATTAGCTGTTCAGCAGTCTTATGGCTTGGGGGTGAAAGCTGTTAAGAAGCCCTTTTGACCTAGTCTTGGCGCTCCCGTACCGCTTGCTATGCGGTAGCAAAGAGAACAGTCTATGACTGGGGTGGCTGGAGTCTTTTACCATTTTTACAGCCTTCCTCTGACACCGGCTGGTATAGAGGTCCTGGATGGCTGGAAGCTTTGCCCCAGTGATGTACTGGGCCGTACGCACTACCCTCTGTAGTGACGTGCTGTCGGAGGCCAAGTATTTGCTGTACCAGGCAGTGATGCAACCAGTCAGGATGCTCTCGATGTTGCAGCTATAGAACCTTTAGAGGATCTGAGGACTCCTGAGCGGGAATAGGCTTTGTCATGCCCTCTTCACGACTGTCTTGGTGTGTTTGGACCATTCTAGTTTGTTGGTGATGTGGACTCCAAGGAACTTGAAGCTCTCAACCTGCTCCACTACAGCCCCATGGATAAGAATGTGGGCGTGCTCGGTCCTCCTTTTCCTGTAGTCCACAATCATCTCCTTTGTCCTGATTACTTTGAGGTAGAGGTTGTTATCCTGGCACCACAAGGCCAGGTCTCTGACCTCCTCTCTATAGGCTGTCTCGTCATTGTCGGTGATCAGGCCTACCACTGTTGTGTCGCCTGCAAACTTAATGATGGTGTTGGAGTCGTGCCTGGCCATGCAGTCATGGGTGAACAGGGAGTACAGGAGGGGAATGAGCACGCACCCCTGAGGGGCCCCAGTGTTGAGGATCAGCGTGGCAGATGTGTTGTTACCTACCCTTACCACCTGGGGGCGGTCCATCAGGAAGTCCAGGATCCAGTTGCAGATGGAGGTGTTTAGTCCCAGGATCCTTAGCTTAGTGATGAGCTTTGAGGGCACTATGGTGTTGAACGCTGAGCTGTAGTCAATGAATAGCATTCTCACGTAGGTGTTCCTTCTGTCCAGGTGGGAAAGAGTGGAGTGGTTCTAGGGTTTCTGGGATAATGGTGTTAATGTGAGCCATGACCAGCCTTTCAAAGCACTTCATGTCTACAGACATGAGAGCTACAGGTCTGTGGTCATTTAGGCACGTTAACTTAGTGCTCTTGGGCACAGAGACTAGTGATCTACTACAGACTCAATCAGGGACATGTTGAATATGTCAGTGAAGACACTTGCCAGTTGGTCAGCGCATGCTTGGAGTACACGTCCTGGTAATCCGTCTGACCCCGGGACCATGTGAATGTTGACCTGTTTAAAGGTCTTACTCAGATCGGCTACGGAGAGAGTGATCACACAGTCGTCCGGAACAGCTGATGCTCTCATGCACGCCTCAGTGTTGCTTGCCTCGAAGCTAGCATGATTAACTGATTATTGTACTCCAAAGTCCTTGGGTAGATGAAGGGAGTCTGGAAGGAAGTCTGGAAGGGCATCTAGGAATCTTTTGGTTGTCTGAGAATTTATAGAGTATCTTTTGATAACATTAACAATAATGTTGAGTGGACAAGTGACAGTGACAGCATGGAATTCAAATGAGGAGATGGACAGGTGAGAAAGGGGTAAAAGGGAAAATCGAAATTATGGAGAAATTAATAGACCTGTGCCAACACCATGATGACCAGATGCTCTCGGACTGAGAGAAAACATACTCAGATGAAGAAAGAGCAGCTGGAGTAGCAGTGTTCTCTGGGATGATCCATGTCTCCGTCAGGGCCAAAACGTCAAGAGACTGAAGGACAGTATAAGCTGAGATGAACTCGTTCTTGACTGCGGATCGGCAGTTCCAAACTCTGCCACAGACCCGGAATTCCACATGGTTTGTGAGCGCAGGGTACACTAAATTAGAAGGGTTGGGGAGCGTCTGTAACAAGTATAGAAAACACAGTTTAGTTGAAAAAGCTACAAAAGAGCAAAATTAGATAGATAGATAGATAGATAGATAGATAGATAGATAGATAGATAGATAGATAGATAGATAGATAGATAGATAGATAGATAGATACTTTATTGCTCCCCCGGGGGGGAAATTTCATTGTCAAGCAGCTACAACAAAAACACAGGGCAGGTGCAAAATGCCACAACGAAAGTACACAAAAGACAGATACACGGTACATGATACATAGAGCGGCAGTATGAAAAAGTATAGAAATACAAGATATCTGGAGTGCAAAAAAAAAAAAGCTATAAAAGGACATTGCATAGTATGAGTGGTTGGCTGAATATGTACACTATACATTGGTGGATGTTGGATGGTTAACTATACTATACAGGTCGATGGCAGAGAAATACTTCAGTAGCTAAAAATGCGTATGATATGAGCGAGGGTAATAATAGTTTACTTAATAGACAGACTGGGTAAATTAACAGGTAAGTGGAAATTTTGCATGGTTAAATTAGCTGTACAGTTAGGTATACAGTTATATTTACAGATAAGTGAATACTTGCATGTTTACACAAACTGTACAGGTAAATGACAGGAAGAGATACTTTAATAGCTAAATGTGTGTATGATATCATTTGGGGTAATAATAGTTATTCCCTTAAAATACAGTCCTTAGTGTGCAGGGTTTAATTACAGACAACTGCACTTATTGCACATTCGATATACTAAAAGCAATGAGAAAAGGTGCAACTGGCAGGATACTAATAATATGCATTCCTGAGTGAATGCCTACGTCCAATAATTACTTACAATATTGCATGTGATATATAACAACTGTACATGAGTATGTATATACAGACCTGTATGAATAAATAGGTCCTGAGTGGATGAGTGCTGACGGACCAGAGTTACTCACGGATGGATGCATAATTGTTAAACTAGGTCCTAGCACCCCAACAGTTCCAGATCTATGTTGCCGACGGCACGGCACCCCGGTGAGGCATTATACAGTCTCATAGCCGCCGGCAGGAAGGACCTCCTGTAGCGCTCTCTGGCACACCGTGCTGGGATCAGTCTATGACTGAAAGTGCTCCTCTGCGTCATAACCATAGCGTGCAGAGGGTGGGTGACGTTGTCCATGATGGCCAGCAGTTTGGCCAGGATCCGTCTCTCCGCCACCTCCTCTAGAGTGTCAAGGCTCATCCCCAGGACAGAGCTAGCCTTCCTGATCAGCTTATTTACCCGAGAAGCATCACCGGCTTTGATGTTTGCTCCCCAGCACACCACTGCAAAAAAGATGGCACTGGCCACCACAGACTGGTAGAAGGTATGCAGTAGTTTACTGCACACGTTGAAGGACCTGAGCCTCCTCAGAATGTAGTCGGCTCTGGCCCTTTTTGTACAGGGCCCCGGTGTTACCAGCCCATTCCAGTCTGTTGTCCATATGGACACCCAGGAACTTGTATGACTCAACCATTTCCACATCCATCCCCTTTATAGGGACTGCAGTCAGTTGTGCCTTGGTTCTCCTGAAGTCCACCACCATCTCCTTAGTTTTGCTGATGTTGAGCTGAAGGTGGTTCTGCTCACACCACAACACAAAGTCACTGATTGTGCTCCTGTACTCCTCCTCCAGCCCATCCCTGATGCACCCTACAATAGCAGAGTCATCCGAGAACTTCTGTAGGTGGCATGTCTCAGAGTTATATCTGAAGTCTGAGGTGTAGAGGGTGAACAGGAAGGGGGACAGGACCGTTCCCTGGGAGGCCCCTGTGTTGCTAACTGCCCGTTCTGACACACAGCTCTGTAGTCGCACAAATTGTGGCCTACCGGTCAGGTAGTCCGTGACCCAGGAGACTAAGGGTGCTTCCACTTTCATCCTCCTCATCTTCTCACCCAGTAGCAGGGGCTGAATGGTATTGAAGGCACTGGAGAAGTCAAAAAACATGACCCTCACAGTGCAACCTGCGTTGTCCAGGTGAGAGTAGGACCTCTGCAGAAGGTAGATGATTGCATCATCCACCCCGATGTTGCGCTGGTATGCAAACTGCAGGGGGTCCATTGATGAACACACCAGGGGTCTGAGGTGAGCGAGGACTAACCTTTCCAGGGTCTTCATGATGTGGGATGTTAGCGCTACAGGTCTGAAGTCATTCAGGACAGTGGGGTGTGCCTTCATGGGCACTGGGACGAGGCAGGATGTTTTCCACAGCACAGGGACCCTTTCTAGGCTCAGGCTAAGGTTGAAAAGACGCTGGAGTGAATAACTAGGTAATATGTGAATAACTAGGTAAGATACTCAAGTGAGAGAGTGGTGTGGCGCCTTCCTCTTTCCTTCCTCGAACAACTCTGCAGAACAGTCTTTGTTTCGGCGAGTCTTAGTTTTGCGACAAAACCGCCACTGACACGACCGCCTCTTACACGGCTGCCGCTGAGAAACCAGGGGAGACTGAAGAACTAACACTAATTGCTAACTGCCTACGAGAGGTGGACAGCACACCTCCCTGTACTAATTGCTGATTGCCTAGGAGAGGTGAAACCACTCCCCCTCCAATACAGCCACTGATTACAAAAACAAGTCACAAATTGCCCTGCCACTTGATCCTGATTGATGTGTCAACAACTATCTGCAAATTATGAGCAGTCAGAAGTTCACACACCAAGTAGGCCACTGGGAAGACAGGCAGCACATAAAGTAGATGGCCTTAACTAGCAAAAAGACAGTACTAGACAACAGATAAAGACAAAAAAAGTATACTTATCACACCTGGAGATATCAGGAGTCCTCTAGCTTTCGAATTAATTTTGTAAGCATGAATGAGTGAGGCATCAAGGTTAAATGAGCGAGAGCCAGCTAGCAATATTATCGTTTTGGCTGAATCATAAGGCATTATCACAGACATTAGAGCTTTGGCTAGCAAAGTGGTTGGGCTGTGAATTGTTGGTTGTATGAATGTGATATCATTAGTACATTGCCTGAAAATCTTTCTTGTCATGTACAAAATGTCACACACTGTATTTGCCAATTATTTGAAAATGTGTTTAAACAGTCAGTCTGTAATATTAGATCTAACAACCCCCCCCCCCCCCCCCCCCCACTTCTCTCTCCATTCCTCTATCTCAATTAAGATGCAGACAGGAGCAAACCTCATCGGTGAAAGAGAGAGAGAAAATAAACCTTACGCAACATGTAACCCCACAGGGTATGACCTTTTGTCCTGCATATTCATGAATTGTCTGTATCCACCTAATTTGTCTTATTTTCATAATTTTTTTCTTCTTCCTAAAACTTGTTTTTCAGGGATGGAAAAAGGGACAGGCAGGGAGCATTTCCTGAACTTCTGAACGACACACCTGAGGGAGATACGGCACACCGGAGATCTTTCTTATCAGCCGCCTTTCAGCGTTGCAGAAATGTGAGCTATTCTAAAAAACAATGGGATGACGGCTGCAGTATCGCTTTCACTCTTGAAGGGAAATATGTCCAGTATTATGCCTGTTGTGTGGGAGGGTTGAAGGGGGATCTTCCTCTGTCTCATGTGGGAGGTGTTGCACCACCACAGAAGACACGAGAAGAAGGCTCACTGTTAACGTCATCAGTTTAACTTCATTGCCAGCTTTAACACAATCACACCTCTCTGGGCTTAGTCTTTTGGGCGGCACACCACTTTATATTGGGCCCTATTATGTTATGATTCCTTTACCATAAGCACAAACTCAATGAAACATTCACTTGGCTGTACACAAGTAATTTTCACAATTAAATGTAATTAGCCACAATCTCAGGAATTTTGCTTTTCAGTCCAACTGTTGCCTCACATCATAGTCTGACCTGTGTTAATCTGTTTAGGTTATAAAGTAGGTTCAGAAGAGCTCTATTCTGTATTCTTTGTGTGTATTCAAATCAACCATCGATCCACATGTAATTACACAAAAAGCTTTATGCTCAGGAATGGGCAATTTATTTTAAGAGGGGTTAGCAGATTTTCTCTATGGCAAAATGGGATTGACATGAAACACGTGACGTGAAGCATAAAGTGATACATAATAAAAACAACCTATTATTTGAAAGGGACCATCCTTTCTCCTTCTTCTCTTCTTACCACATGGCTTGACACAAAATAATCTAACACACTAACAAAATAGAGAAGATAATTGTTATCCACATCAGAAAAACAATCTCTGGACCTGTTGTGTCATGTTCTTTCATGGACATGGACACAGGTCTGGAATTCAAAAGTGTATTTCTCCGCCTCCCTATCTCTAACACATATCCACAGCCGAGGAGCTCAGAGTTTGAATCTGTCGTCTCTTGGCTAAGGTTGACAATGCAAACATTTCTCATCGAAATATTAGCATTCATTGCTAGACGAATGATGAGACGAATGATTACTCTGGAAGTTGAGCTTAGCCATGTGCAAACTGAATTGACGCAGGTACGTCGCATACAGAGCAGGCTAGACGACACCACGTGACATTAAGTTTTTTAACTGTCATTGTGCCCTGGGGAAATATGTGGGGAATGTTATATATACAGTATATATAATATATATATAGAACAAAAATATAAAAGCAACATGTAAAGTCCCCATGTTTCATGAGCTGAAATAAAAGATCCCTGAAATGTTCCATACGAACAACAAGCATATATCTCTCAAATTGTGTGCACACATTTTTTTACATCCCCGTTAGTGAGCATTTCTCCTTTGCCAAGATGATCCATCCACCTAACAGGTGTGGCATATCAAGTAGCTGATTAAACAGCATGATTATTACACAGGTGCATGCTGGGGACAATAAAAGGCAATTCTAAATTGTGCAGTTTTGTCACACAACACAATGCCATAGATGTCTCATGTTTTGAGGGAGTGTGCAATTAGCATGCTTAATGCAAGAATTTCCACCAGAGCTGTTGCCAGAAAATGTTACGTTAATTTCTCTACCATAAGCCTCCTCCACCGTTGTGTTTGAGAATTTGGCAGTACGTTCAACCAGCCTCACAACCGCAGACCATGTGTAAACACGCCAGCACAGAACCTCCACATCCGGCTTCACCTGTGGGAGCGTCTGAGACCACCCACCTGGACAGCTAATGAAACTGAGGAGTATTTCTGTCTGTAATAAAGCCCTTTTGTGGGAAAAAAAACCTCATTCTGATTGGCTGGGCCTGGCTCCCCAAAGGGTAGGCCTGGCTCCCAAGTGGGTGAGCCTATTCCCAGTCATGTGAAATCCATAGATTAGGGCCTAATGAATTTATTTAAATTGACTGATTGCCTTATATGAAGTGTGTCACGTTGCGTATAGACGGGACGAGAAGCAGAGCGATATTCCTTTTTATTTAACTTGTTTTCCAAACAAGTTCCAAAATAAACAAGGAGAGTATACAACAATGAACTGACGTGAAACATACAAGAACCCAAACCCAGGTGACAAACCAATGAACTTAAATAGAATCCCCAATTAGAGACAACTCGAGACAGCTGTCTCTAATTGGGGATAGAAATTAACTCACACCACCAACACCAAGTAAACTGTCAAGTGCTAACCGCGGCTCTCCAACTCCCCCACTAGAGGGTGCCAGACCTAGCCATAGTCAGAACCTGACAAAGTGTAACATTTAGATTGGTGCCGGAGGGAATGGCTGCCGTTTTACGGGCTCCTAATCAACTGTGTTATTTTGCGTGTTTTCTAACTTATTTTGTATATAATGTTGCTGCTACCGTCTCTTATGACCGAAAACAGATTCTGGATATCAGAACAGTGATTACTCACCTCAAACCGGACAAAGATTTTTTATTTAATAAGTCTGAAGGATATACTGTTTCTCCGAGACCAGGCCCAAATCCATGTAATTTGTGTTAACAAAAGACAAAGGAAGAGCGGGCGGAGATCAGGGTGACTTGTGAGAGTTTGTCTGCGAGTGGGTAACCCGCCTCTACCATCTGTTCTATTGGCCAACGTGCAATCACTGGAGAATAAACTGGATGAGCTCCGTTCTTGACTATCCTACCAACGGGACATTAAAAACTGTAATATCTTATGTTTCACCGAGTTGTGGCTGAACGACGACACAGATAATATACAGTTGGCTGGGTTTTCCGTGCATCGGCAGGACAGAACAGCTACCTCCGGTAGGACGAGGGGTGGTGGTGTGTCTATTTATCAATAACAGCTGGTGCACAATGTCTAATATTAAGGAAGTCTTGAGGTATTGCTAGCCTGAGGTCAGACCACACTATCTACAAAGAGAGTTATCTATATTTTTCGTAGCCGTATATTTACCACCACAAACCGATGCTGGCACCAAGACCGCACTCAACGAGCTGTATAGGGCCATAAGCAAACAAGAAAATGCTTATCCAGAAGCGGCGCTCTTAGTGGCCGGGGACTTTAATGCAGGCAAACTTAAATTGGGTTTACTAACCAACGGTCCTGGCAACCCTTCATGACGCACACCTGCACCTCATCAGGCACACCTGCACCTCATCATCAGGCACACCTGGACCTTATGACAACCCTGATTACTCCCTCTATATATAGCACTGTTCAGACGCATTCCTTGTTTTTATATTGTTACATTTTAGTGTATATTAAACTCTCCAACTGCACCTGCCTCCTGACTCCCTGCTTCTACATTACCAGATAATAATTTGTCCCTCCCAGACAAAAACGATGGGACTCCCATCAAAATGCTGTGGCTTCCTACTCCAGTGCTCCCTCTATTTCGCTCATCAGAGGGAATGACAACACTTTTCCCTTTCAGGAGACTGAAAAGATTTGGCATGGGTCCCCAGATCGTCAAAAAGTTCTACAGCTGCACCGTAGAGAGCATCCTGAAGGGTTGCATCACCACATGGTATGGTAACTGCTCAGCATCCGACCGTAAGGCGCTACAGAGGGTAGTGTGTACGGCCCATTTAATTTAATTTGATTTAAACTAAGTAAAATTGTGGAAATTGTTGCATTTATTTTTTTGTTCAGTATATATTTATATATATGTATATATATTGTACAGTACCACTCAAATGTTTGGACATACCTACTCATTCTAGGGTTTTTCTTTATTTTTACTATTGTAGAATAATAGTGAAGACATCAAAACTATGAAATAACACATATGGAATCATGTAGTCACCAAAAAAGTGTTAAACACATTTTATATTTTATATTCTTCAAAGTAGCCACCCTTTGCGTTGATGACAGCTTTGCACACTCTTGGCATTCTCTCAACCAGCTTCACCTGGAAAGCTTTTCCAACAGTCTTGAAGGAGTTCCCACATATGCACTTGTTGGCTGCTTTTCCTTCACTCTGCGGTCCAACTGATCCCAAACCATCTCAATTGGGTTGAGGTTGGGTGATTGTGGAGGCCAGGTCATCTGATGCAGCACTCCATCACTCCTTCTTGGTCAAATAGCCCTTATTTCTGGAGCCTGGAGGTGTGTTGGGCTACATTAAAAGTATATATTATTTATACTTTATTACATTATACTTTTACAATTTAATCTTTAACCTCTTGAGGATGTTCTCTCAAACATTGCAATTTCATATACATACAGTATGTTTGTGTATTTGAAGAAAGAAAGAACTTTTGCAAGAAGTGGTGAAACGTCATTACGTCCTACTAACATAAAGAAGGGACAAATTTGCATATATTTGTTAGCACTAAAGCTTCTTTGATCATTATGGTCTAAAATAGTTTGAGAAAAATGACTATCTCAAGATATTCCACAACCAAGATGCATTACTGAATGGCAGATGTATCTGTACATTTTGCTATAAATAAGACAACTTTTAGTGCAATCCAGAGACAAAAGTGAATTGACATTCAGTAGTTTAGCCCTTAACGTTACCGTGGTCACAGTTAACATTTAACAACAAAAGCTTTGTACAAAAAATAAATAAACATTATCTTAAATAACACATGAATAGTTGGAAAAGGAAAAATAAACAACAAACACATATCTAATTTCATGTACATAAAATTGTTTGATTTGCTGCAATCTCATATGCTTATTTACCAGACTTGCAAACAGCTACAGTAATGTTATAATTGGACATTGAGAGCCCTTTATCAGAATATGGATCTCCGTTCAAGTTCTTCGCAAGTTAACCAAACAGATTGTGAGACCAATCGCTTTATACATTCAGTATTTACAAGGAGATTTTCCTAGGGGATATCTTCATAAAACAAACTTTATTTGTAAGTTTATTTTGTTATGTAATTTGATTAGTGTCAGGGCAAGGCCTCCCAATTTCCAATGATGAGGTTTCACAAGTTTGTTAGAAGTAGGTAAGTGGCAAGAAATCTAATTGTTGATTGGGGCACACACACCCTTTTTAACATTAGTTTTCAATTTTAACATTAAAATATTGCCTCCGACACAAAATGAATTGATCAAAAGATAACCGCTTTTAGATGGGGAAAGTATATCACTGTAACCCAACAACAATGAACCATCATCCCCACACAGCGGGTGAATCAAAATTCTCTTTTGATTAACGGCATTCACCCAGTGAATCAATTCTCATCTGTATATTAGTAATAATCCACAGTATTAACAAAGCGTTGACTGCATTTCAATATATTCCACAAGTGGAAAAAAAAGGATGCATATTACTTAGGGTATGAAGACCTACTGTGTACCCTATGGCAGAAAGTAGGAGGAAAGTATGGCTTGCTATCAGCTTGGAGCACATCTATATAATCTACAAAGGGAATCCATTAAACTCGGTTAGTTAATTGAAGAGATGGAAAATACAGAGCCGGCTGGAAAGCATATCGACAAAGTCCCTGTGCTGATAATGTGGTCACTGTATTGATTTGAGTGCATGGAGGACTATTGGAAATACAGTTTAAAAATGCAACTGGCATAAAGCACTACAGAGAGACGGTGGTCAATAGAAGCACTTACTACTCTACGGAAACAAAACAAACAATAACACGTACAAAAATGTCTATTTCAAGGGACTTACAGTATACCTTCACGATTACGCTTTTGACGCATTCAAACTAATTTACTTTTCATGTTCAGCCATGCTCAATAAACACCACAACAGACTTCAGTAGAACCCACCAACCCATCTGTAAATATCATAATCTTAGCGAATAAGTTTTGTTTTCGTCCATAGAGAAAATGTATTGCTTTCCAAAAGGTGAATGCTGCAGTCCTAGAACTCCAGTGCAGAGGACAGTACATTCATGCCTACTCCTTCAGGGTATAGTAGGGCATCCAGAAGTCAACAAGGACAGTATTATCATAGTCTTTGCCCTTTGGCCCTTCTCCTTAACCCCTCTTCCTGGAAGCTGAGAGCCTTTGAAGACGTGGGGCCCCTAGGGCCTGCTGGAGCTGCGGCTCTGCTCCATGGTGGTGAAGAAGAGGCAAATTGCGGCGGTGAGCAGTGTGTGCATGGACTCGTACAGCAGCTTGGGCGAGAAGACGCTCCAGATGAAGAGGTGGTAGCGCAGGGCAGTGACCAGCACCACATAGGCTGCTGCCGGCACGGAGCGCAGCAGGGCCAAGCAGTAGCAGCCATGGCCGACAGCCACTGAGCTCCTGGAGAGAGGAGGAGAGATAGAGGGGGATATGGGAGAGGGTAAAGAGTTACAATGGGAGAGAAATTGATTTGAATCTCATTCGGTTGTCAGAACAATGGAAAAACAGATGCCACAAGCATTCAAAACAACAAATGTGCACTTGACAAAAATAAATAAATGTTGACATCACAGGATTTGCAGTTTGCATCTCATAGGTCACGTTTTAACACCATGTGTACATTCAACCTCCACATCTAAAGTACTTGATAGAAAACAAATGCTACTGAACCCAGGCCTGGACTCATAGACAGAGCCTATTGCAATTCTCTTTGCCTTGAGGCAGATGCTTTCGATCGGCATTTCTTACAGAGGACTTGTATCTCTCTGTCTCCATGCTTACGGTTTCGTTAGCCAACCATCGACTCCTACATGAAGAAGGCTTTGGAACCTCTGAAAATAACGTGATCTCATTGTCTATTCAGATAGGGCTGGATTGAAGCCAGCACATGTAGGAAGTATAGGATATGACCTTCAACGACAGCCTTTCAATTCAAATGAAAGGCAGAAATGGTAGGAGAACAAGTTGTGCAGTCTTTAAAGGGCTTCCAACTGTTTTTTCTCATTCAAAACATTCGGAAATACAGAGAAGTGTGTACAAGCTGCTTGCACACTGTCTCTTCACACTCTTTTCTCCACATTTGTTCTCTTTCACACAAGCACACATACACATTCACAAACAGCATCCAAAAGCTCCTACATCTAGAGCCACAGCTAATTTCATATTCAGACTGGGATACTGCAGCCAGCTAATCGCAAAGCTATGGGGGAGGAAGTTCAAGCCTGGGAAGTTATCCCTCCCAAACAAAGCACGCTAAGGTGCTGCACTGAGGCAGTGGGTGGTAGTAGTAGAAAACCCTTACAGTCCCTCTCTTGAACACTATCACTACTCATGGACATAATGAGCGCCTTGTCCCTCACTGTCCAATCCATCCAGTTCACAGAAGGGGTGACTACATGGGGCGGCGGGACATACCCCCACTACTCAGTGCCCTACAACCACCAGCCTTCAAGGGACAGCCAGGAGGACATGCAGCCGCATCCTCACGAGGGTGACTTTAAAATGTAATTCATACATTTTGGGGTGGCTGTAGAAAACCCTTACAGTCCCTTTCCTCAACACTAATACTATCTCGATCACTATAACACTTCCATCTAGTCCACTTCCTGTTTGCTGTGGGTGTATGCCTGTCTTGAGTGTGGCAATAATGTGTGAATTGTATCCCTGTCTTCTACTGGTCATTTCCGTCCTCTTACCGGTATGTTGGGACAGTTGCACCTACACTACCGTTCAAAAGTTTGGGGTCACTTAGTAATTTCCTTGTTTTTAAAAGAAAAGCACATTTTTTGTCCATTAAAATAACATCAAATTGATCAGAAATACAGTGTAGACATTGTTAATGTTGTAAATGACTATTGTAGCTGGAAACTGCTGATTTTTTATGGAATATGTACATAGGCGTACAGAGGCCCACTATCAGCAACCATCACTCCAATGGTACGTTGTGTTAGCTAATCCAAGTTGATCATTTTAAAAGGCTAATTGATCATTAGAAAACCTTTTTGCAATTATGTTAGCACAGCTGAAAACTGGCCTTCTTTAGACTAGTTGAGTATCTGGATTATCAACATTTGTGGGTTCGATTACAGGCTCCAAATGGCCAGAAACAAAGAACTTTCTTCTGAAACTCGTCAGTCTATTCTTGTTCTGAGAAATGAAGGCTATTCCATGTGAGAAATTGCCAAGAAACTGAAAATCTCGTACAACGCTGGAACTGCTCTGGCTGATGTTTTAGCTCACAAACCATATTGTTTTATATCAACTAACATTCACATTTGTAGCATCTACTCAGACAATGCCAATGCTAGATGAACAATGTTGTTCATCCATCTTCAGTTTTCTCCTATCACAGCCAATAAACTCTAACGGTTTTAAAGTCACTATTGGCCTATTGATAAAATCCCTGATTGATTTCCGGCAACTTATGTCTCTATTGTTTTAGTGACTGGGTGTATTGATTTTTAATTAAAAAAAATATTTAACCTTTATTGAACTAGGCAAGTCAGTTAAGAACAAATTCTTATTTTCAATGACGGCCTACCCCGGCCAAACCCGGACGACACTGGGCCAATTGTGCGCCGCCCTATGGGACTCCCAATCACGGCCGGATGTGATACCTAAACATTATAAAGTACAAAATACATTTTAAACTGTGTGTCATCTGCATAGGCGTGGAAGTCGGCACAATGTTCAGAAATTATTTAATTTATTTATGTATAAAGAAAGAAGTGGAGAAAGAATCTATCCCCATGGAACACCGGTAATACCAGTACAGCCATGTATAAGGAAAAGTGGACCAAGAACCAGTCCCTGCGGGACATCAGTAATATGTTGTCTCCAACACTAACAGCTTAACTACATCAGGAATGTGTAGTGTACTCAAGTGTAGTGTTTCTTCATAGGAAATACACTCCAAGACTAAATATACGCAATATATACTGTATGTAGTAACCAAAAGAGTGTTAAATAAATGAAAATATATTTGATATTTGACATTCTTCAAAGTAGCCACCCTTTGCCTTGATGACAGCTTTGCACACTCTTGGCATTCTCTCAACCAGCTTCACGAGGTAGTCACCTGGAATGCATTTCAATTAACAGGTGTGCCTTGTTAAAAGTGAATTAGTGTAGTGTATCAAAATAAAACGTCGTCAGCTGGTGGCCTATGACAGTTCTAGTGTTAATGTCATGTCCTAGGCAAAAGTCTCTAGCTACCCGAAGAGGTAGTAATTGAAGGGCATCCCCTCTTTGGAAATGAAATCAAGCATTAGTAAGGCTCTTCCACGCCTGTCCCACACCCTCTCCCTCTCACTTTACTTCCTGTCCTCCTCTTGGCTGGCTTTAGTATTCATCTGGTGCGCTCCCTCTATTCTGACCCTATCCTCCAGGGAGCAGGATTAAAGAGGGATGACTGCCTGTAAAGGAGTGTGGTATACAGGATGTACGTTCAGGGATACCACCTCTAGATCTCTGGAGCTAAAGAAGTTGAATGTACTGATCTTTAGAGAATTGGCCCCTTTTGACACTCCGAAACACAGCCCTGGCAATGTGTTTGCACCATATATTTTCCAATTGGGTGCAGTCAGCACAGATTTGACAAGGACATACAGTGCCTTCAGAAAGTATATTTTTTTTATCACTGGCCTACACACAATACCCCATAATGTAAGTGGAATTATGTTTTCCTTTTTTTTTTTTTTTTTACAAATTAATAAAACAATTAAAGCTGAAATGTGTTGAGTCAATCAGTATTCAACCCCTTTGTTACGGCAAGCCTAAATATATAATTTTGAAAAGAATAATGGACAAATGTTGCACAATCCAGTTGTGGAAAGCTCTTAGAGACTCACAGCCTTAATCGCTGCCAACGGTGCTTCTATAAAGTATTGACTCAGGGTGTGAATACTTACGTTAATTTGATATCTCGATTTCATTTTCAATAAATTCGCAAACATTTCTAAAAACATGTTTTCACTTTGTCATTATTGGGTATTGTGTGTAGATGGGCGAGAAAAAAAAAGTATTTAATCAATTTTCCAATTCAGGCTGTAACACAACAAAATACGGAATAAGTCAAGGGGTATGAATACTTCCTGAAAGCACTGTATGTGTGTGTTGCGCAAATCCTCTTTCCCCTCTCCAAGAGGAGGGCTCTTGAAGGGAGGATCAACTCAGCAGCCATCGTTTTCATCAATCATTGAAATGCTGGCGTGCGTTGAGAGAAGGAGGCCCCCATGTTGGACTAGGCTTTACGCTCTGCTTTGATTGCAGTATGGAGCTAGTTATCACTCACCCTAATTGGAATTAGATGCCAGTAACAAAGAGGATTAGAGAAGCTTAATGATAAAAGGCCTCTTTAAAGAATGAAAAAAAAAATCATCCACCCACAAACAGTTTTTTGATTTCATCTGCTTCCCCCATCCCTTCTTACCATTCCATAACTTAGCTTACAGGGCTCTTTAACACACAATCTGTGATGCACAGTGTAATGTATATACATTCAAGACGCAGGGTAGCACACTTCTCTAATTTATTAATAATTCTTTCTTTTAAATTATGCTCTTTGAATTGTGCTCTAGGTGACTAACCTTTTGCCCGGAATCATATGAATTAATGAGACAATGAATTACAGGTGCAAGCATTAAAACGATGTACAAAATACAAAAATACAAAATCTCTTGCATATTTGACAAATAACATCCAGGGGTAGCTTGATGCGCTGCTATTTTGACTCCATAATAAATGGGCACGTGGCCAAGGCGTCGTCATCGCATCATGATCCTGTCCCAAAAATGACACACTGCAGTTTCATGCTAGACGGGAGGAATATACGGTGTCCTCTGTCTCGGTTGAAATGTTGGGTTTCTTCCCCCTTTCGGTTTTATGTATTATGGTATGGTCGTGCTCAACTCAATTTCCGTGAATTAATTGAAATTCCATAACTGGACTGTTTCGCCAGCCTCTTGTTTTAGGCAGAATAAATGTTGTGACTATATGGACGTCCTAAATCATCCATTTCAATGCTTACCACGTTATACTGGAATAATAACTAATTTG
The DNA here is from genome assembly GCA_023634145.1 of Thymallus thymallus. Taxonomy (NCBI): domain Eukaryota; kingdom Metazoa; phylum Chordata; class Actinopteri; order Salmoniformes; family Salmonidae; genus Thymallus; species Thymallus thymallus. Next base: position 11,184,314 of record CM042384.1, on the reverse strand, counting down.
AAAAATCTTGCCAAATCTTCTACTTTATCATTGGTCTGCTACAGTAAGATAAACACAAGATTACCAAGATAAACAAATGATTAGCTGGTTCCTGGGCTGTTGTGAATCAGTGTAGGTTGGAATGAATTAACTTCTGAATGAATTAATCATCAGTAATGACATTCACTGGTGTGAGGGGGCTGAGTGTACAGTAACTGACCTGTTCTCGGAGCTGAGGTAGCAGACGAGGTGGGCAGCCCAGAGCAGGGGCCCGGCATATGTGCTGAGGGCGGTGAGGAAGACAGCCGGCGCTTCTACGTAGCTCTCCAGTCCCACAAAGCCAACTGAGATGTCCACCGTGGCTATGCTGTTGGAGTTTCCCTACAGAGAGACAAACAGTCAAACAGAAGACGTACGTTTCATTAAGCTTAATTTTCACACCTAACCTTAACTTACTTAGCTAAATTACTAAGTAGACAAAGTAGTTAAGTAACGTCGCTAAAGGAGCTTAATTCGCTAAAGTACATGCATAACTAGGTTAGCTAATGTGGCTATTTAAGTTAGGTAACATAGCAAACTAAGTTGGCTAACCTCGCTAACTGCACCTTACTTAACCTTGGGTAAAATTAATATATGAAGATTGCACAATACACTCAATGTTAACTTTTGAAAGAAGTCGGAAGCTGATATTAATAAAATGTGTCAGTCTCCTGCATGCTCCTCCACTTTGCAGGTAGCTAGCTATTCAGAGCTCGCTGTCTGTCACCTCTCTGGCCTTGTAAGGGTTGCAGTGACTGGGTGAAAACTCCTCATCTCTCCTCCTCCCCACTCTCTTTGGCCCGGTCTCTCATTCCCCTTTTCATTTCCTGACGAGGGCTCAGGAGTGACACAGACTGCGGCGGGAGCTGAATTAATTCACTGGCTGATGTAGGTCACTAGCTCCCCTCTCTCTCGTCTGGATGTATATGTGTGTGTGTGAAAGGACCTGTGTGTGAAAGGACCCCGTTCTGTCAAAGAGCATGACAACGCCACCCTCCAACGGACAAACCCGACACCATATTTGAGTGGTCCATGTACAGTGCCTTCATAAAGTAATCACACCTGAATGTCTTGAGTCAATAAGTATTCAACCCCTTTCTTATGGCAAGTCTAAATAAGTTCAGGAGTAGAAATGTGCTTAACAAGTCACGTAATAAAGTAACCTAATTATTATAAAGTACTAAATACATTTTAAACTGTCTGTCATCTGCATAGGCGTGGAAGTCTGCACAATGTTCAGAAATGATTTTGCTTAGTGGGAGCCATGTATAAGGAAAAAATTGGACCAAGAACCAGTCCCTGCGGGACATCAGTAATATGTTGTCACCAACACTAACAGCTTAACTACATCAGGAATGTGTAGTGTACTCAAGTGTAGTGTACTCTTCAGAGACAAGTGTTTCTTCATAAGAAATACACTCCAAAATTAAATATACGCTCCAGGCACACAAGCCTCCAGTCATGCGTTGAGGCTGCTCATGCTACCTATGTAGCAGGTAGCATTGACTGCACGGGGAATGTGTGTCCTCAGCTGTGTCTTCTGTCTGCCAAGACATACAGTACACAGCTGGTATAGCAAACCAGAAATATGTAATTATTAAAATGATGTTGGGATGCAGCGGCCACATTATTCACACATGGGGTCGGATTAGTCAGATATGTAATTAATCCACCTAATTTTATGCCTGACATCTACATGTATTAACAGAATGCACAGGTGTCATGAAGAAAACTATGCATGATTACATAACAGAACTACATAACCAGTAGAAATAAATGTTGTCTTTCCTAAGCTGTGGTGGTCACACTACTCCTTTCTATACATCCCCATTCCTATGCAGCAGGAGACACCTGCCTGGTATCTGGCAAAAGTGGACTGACTTTGCAAAAGTAGTGTATGATTTTTGAATGAATACCTCATCTCTGTAGCCCACACATTCAATTATCTGTAAGGTCACTCAGTCGAGCAGTGAATTTCAAGCACAGATTCAACCAAAAAGACCAGGGAGGTTTTCCAATGCATCGCAAAGAAGCACACCTCTTGGGAAATGGGTAAAAATTTTAAAAGCAGACATTGAATATCCCTTTGAGCATGATGAAGTTATTAGTTACACTTTGGATGGTGTATCAATAAACCCAGTAACTACAAAGATACAGGCGTCCTTCCTAACTCCGGAGAGGTAGGAAACCACTCAGGGATTTCACCATTAGGCCTGATTTTCAAACAGTCAGAGTTTAATAGCTATGATAGGAGAAAACTGAGGATGGATCAACAACATTGAAGTTACTCCGAAACACAAACCTAAATGACAAAAAAATGTGGCAAAGAAATCAACTTTATATCCTGAATACAAAGTGTTATGCTTGGGGCAAATCCAACACAACAACAGCTCCCAAGTGGGGCAGCGGTCTAAAGCACTGCATCTCAGTGCTAAAGGCGTCACTACAGACACCCTGGTTCGATTCCAAGCTGTATCACAACCAGCCGTGATTGGGAGTCCCATAGGGTGGCGCACAATTGGCCCAGCGTTGTCCGAGATTGGCCAGTGTAGGCCGTCATTGTAAATAAGAATTTGTTCATAACTGACTTGCCAAGTTAAATAAAGGTTAAAAAAATATATAAATGAAAAACACATTACTGAGTACCACTCTTCATATTTTCAAGTATAGTGGTGGCTGCATCATGTTATGAGTATGCTTGTTATCATTAAGAACTGGGGAGTTTTTCTGGATAAAAAAGAAACGGAATGGAGCTAAGCACAGGAATAATCCTAGAGGAAAACATGGCTCAGTCTGCTTTCCACCAGACACTGGGAGATGAATTCACCTTTCAGCAGGACAATAACCTAAAACACAAGGCCAAATCTACACTCGAGTTTCTTACCAAGAAGACAGTGAATGTTCCTGAGTGGCCTAGTTACGGTTTTGAATTAAATCGGCGTGATAATCTATGGCAAGACTTGAAAATGGCTGTCTAGCAATGATAAAAAAAATTGACAAATTTTGAAGAATAAAAAAGAACAACTAACATGGATTGACTCAGAGGGTTGAATACTTATGTAATCAAGATATATTAGTGTTTTAAAAAAAAGAAAACGAGGTGAGATGCCATGAAAAAAACGATAACTGTAACAAATAAGTTTTCATTTTAGTTGACTAGAATTCCACGTGAGACTAATGGACATTCAATTTGGCATGAAGCTCCTATTCATCTGTTTTGTCCAATCATAAGCATGCATGCCTTTGCAGAATATTTAATAAAATTCTCTCATTGGCAGAAATCTGCCCGGCTCTCCCACAGAGCTCCAGGGCGGTCACAATCTTTTGAACGGATGCCAGGACACTTCAATTGTAACTAACCAAAACTAGAAACAAAATGCTTACTCTCTCTTACTAAAATGTAGGCTATTTTTGCTTTGATCACATCATAAGCTCTATTTTCCCATGTGCTCTGTTATTCATATGTGTTGCGCCTCTCGCGGTCCGCAAATGGGAGTGCAGTTCTTTTTTTTCCCTCGATTGGAAATATGACTGCTAGTTGCTGAATATTAGGAGTACAGTAATATTTGTAGCATTGTTGAAAAGCTCATATTCCACCCTTTTTAAGGGAATCACTGTTATTTACCCACATCCCGAGGTTATGATGGGGAGAAAAGAGCTGTATGCCTAAATTGTTGAACCTGTAGCCAAGGCTTTGCTTACAATCTACCACAATAGCAATGTGCCAGCAATATGAGGGGATAGTAGGCTTAGTTGGACAAGGCTATCTTAATGTGCACATGATGGCCGTTAAAGGTAAATATTTATTATTTCATGAAAAAAAAAAGCAGACTAATAAATTACTAAAATGACTGACACACCAAATAACATTCCTTCTCTCAAAACACTTATATATAAGTATATATACACTTGTATAACTAAAACGGATGAAATGACTAAAATGTGACTAAGACTAAAAGGTATTTTGGTCACTAAGAGTAAAACTAAATCAAAAATAGCTGCCAAAATGATCACTAGTGGACACTAACGAACCAAGAGTGAGGCGGGTCATTAAGGCGATTCTTCTGTACTTTTGTATACTTTTTAGCCAGTTGCTCTGAAAGTAGCTCTCACGAGCCAAAAGTTGTCCCCGAAAATTGCGTACCACGTCACAGCAGTATGTGCAGATGTATGCACCACGTCATTGCGCACTCTCGCTCGCTCTGCTGTGTGTGCATCTTGCTAGCTGTCAGGGGCTGAAGCTCATTGGCTATAATTAGAATTGCTAGGGGGCTGGCCCATGTGGGGGGAAATTTAGGGAAAAAGATTTTCAGAAAAACAGTCACTCAAATAGGGATTTTGTGTCTAATTGAGGTCATTCTGCTCATAGATTATGCAAGTATAAACTACACATTAACACATCCAGCCCAAAACGGTAGGTTTAAAAAATACTTAATAGTCGCCAAAGTTCCAAAGCATGTCTTTAAAGAGCCACTGAAAACTCCAATAGGCAAGTGTGTTTTTCTGTTGCTCATTAGAAAAACAAGATTTCAGTCTTGGAGGTGTGTTTCCTTATCATTCCCCCATGAGACAAACATCCCTATTTCACTTCCTTAAAATCCCAGAATGAATCTAAGATAGCAATACATCTTTAATTCATTTTTACATTATGCCTAGAATGTTTTAGTTGAGCAATTTTACATCTAACTAAGGTGTTTGGTGTAGTATTTCTCAAGTAAAAAAACCCCAACTGTTTTCAAAGGGATTCGTTGCTTTTCAAAGGCAGTCGGAAGGTGGGAGGAGTTCAGGGATGCGAGAAAACCTTTTTTTGCTGAACACGGGGGCTGACCCTGTGTTTGTGTGTGTCTCTGGATGTTAGGTATTGTGACAGCTAAATATAATCATAACCCCTGTACAATGGTCAATAAAGACACTTGATTATGTTCACCGAAATAGAAAGAGTTGAGGAAATCTATGTCAGTGACCTCTTCTTTCCTGCATGAAAAAGTTACCATCATTCACGTTTAGAAAAGTACCTCATCTGCTATGTGGGGGATCCGCACAAAAAATATTTTATATTCAAAATAAATTCCCTCATGCTTTTAAATGTATTTTCTTTGGTGCAGATCCCCCACACACACCATTTGATGTTACTATTTTGATCCACATTCTGAGCACATGGTTTCAATAACTTTTGAATACAACTTCATCCCCATATCCCCAACCACCTCAGTGGCCTTGTGGTTAGAGTGTCAGCCCTGAGATTAGAAACTTGTCAGCCAATGCGTAAAAATGTATTAAAAAGCTGTGTAATATAATTTATCAATGCAAGTCATTACTCTATTCTTAAGAATTGCATTGTATTAATTGCAATCATTTTTGTTTCTAAAGTATGTAATTTTGAGAAGATTAGAAAATAAGATGCTGCCACTTTAATAAGACAGACGTTCCAAAATAAATATTTATAGGGGTGAATGACTCCAGGATTTTTGCAGTCGACTCCGACTCCTGTAATTGGAGTCGAAGGAGTAGACTCTTGTTCAACTTCCAAAACACACTGAAACAGCTGCGCACACACCACCTCATTATTGCAGAGTCCTACTAGGAACTACAAAGACTAATTTGACTGGCATGAACATGATGCTGCCCATTTGCAACTTATAAAAGCCCTATTGAATATAGAAGGTGATGTGTAGGAGCTATAATATTTCAGTGATATTTCTGCTGTGCGCAGCCTGGACAGATCCAATAGGATGATGTGGCACACTCTCTACACCAATAAGCCTATTCTTTGCCGTGTTATAAAGCCCTATTCGTACGGAACTAATATTACTAGAGACATTGGTTGTGTAATTACTATCCAAGCATGTGCGTTATTGTCCAGAGGACGATTCGCACTGAATTTGTTTTTTCAATTCACTTTTATGACATTTTTTATTTTAGGTGTGAAGATGTTTCAAGGTCAATTTTTTTTAACCTTTATTTCACCTAAAACCCTCACAAACTTTTACAGGTGCACAATTGAGAGCATCCTGTCGGGCTGCAACGCCCGCAACCGCAAGGCTCTGAAGAGGGTGGTGTGGTCTGCCCAAAGCATTCCCGGGGGCAAACTATCCGCCCTCCAGGACACCTACAGCACCCAATGACACAGGAAGGCCAAAAAGATAATCAAGGACATCAACCGCCCGAGCCACTGCCTGTTCACCCCAACATCATCCAGAAGGCGAGGTCAGTACAGGTGCATCAAAGCTGGGACCAAGAGACTGAAAAACAGCTTCTATCTCAAGGCCATCAGACTGTTAAACAGCCATCACTAGCACATTAGAGGCTGCTGCCTATAGACATAGATTAGAAATCACTGGCCACTTTATATCCATCTTAGTCACTTTAATAATGTTTACATATCTTTTTTTTTTTTTTACATATTTGGATAGATGGATATGTGATCTTCACTTCAACACTATTGACAGATAAAGGTTACCCAATTTAACAAATCACCCAAAAAACATTTTATGCAAAAATGAATACTATATAATCTAACAGCCCCTTACCTGGAAGAAGAAGAAGGCCTGTCCGAACCAGTAGTGCATGATGGTGGTCTGGGCAGCATCGTAGTGGAGCTTCTTCCAGATGAACTGGGCCATCAGGGTCTGGACCAGCAGGCAGCAGCATAGCACTGGCAGGTTGTGTGCCCGGAACAACAGGGCCACCAACAGAACTACACCACTGTAGGAAGATTACTTTATTGTCCAATAACTGTTCAAAAGTTTGGGGTCACTTCGAAATGTCCTTGTTTTTGTCCATTAAAATAACATCAAATTGGTCAGAAATACAGTGTAGAGATTGTTAATGTTGTAAATGACTATTGTAGTTTTGATCAGTAGTGTATGTAATATGAGTAAATAATAACAATTATGTATTCTAAACTGATTTGCATGGTTCAAAACAATGTACATGAATGTCCACGTACATTTTTACAGGATTCAAAATAGCCACCTATCAATTGCTAGCCCGCCTCTCTATTCTCTAGGTTACTTGCCGGGTAGGCTACCTACCTGTAGAGTTCCCACAATCCCCTGATCTTTAGCCGGGCGTCGCCTGGGATGACCTGGGACCTCAGCAGGTCCTTGGAGCCTGAGAAGAGGATGCCGAGGACGAAGACGTATACAAAGCGTGCCTTCACCGTCCCCCTGAGGAGAAAAGAGATGAGATGAAGTGGTTAGCCTGTTGAGAACATTGTTCAAGGAACGAGAGTGTCCAAAGGCTGGTCACTCCATCTGAATGCCCAAGAGCCTGTTACTAGCCCCAGGTCCAGTTTTTGGAGTTAGTTAGTTTTACTTTCTCTTTTGTTGTTGATGTAACATGTTTTGTCAGTACATTTAGCTGTTCTCCAGTTTCTACTGCTAACATAACACTTTAAAAATACAGAAGCATCTGCAGTTGCCCCTACAAAAAATCTCAAAACTTTTAATTACAACATAGCCCCATTTGGGTGAAGAACGGCAGCAGTTTCCCCTATATTCATAAAAATAATGATGGTATTTTAAATATATATAAGGTGCCAGAAAGTATTCATACCCCTTGACTTATTACATATTTTGTTGTGTTACAGACAGAATTCAAAATGGATTAAATATATATTTTTTTCTTCTCACCCATCTCTACACAATACCCCATACTGACAAAATGAAAACATGCTTTTAGAAATGTGAAAATTAAATACAGAAATATTAGTATTCACACCCCTTTGCTATGACCCTCTTTGAGCTCAGGTGTATACAATTTCCTTTGTCACTACAACTTCATTGGAGTCCACCTGTGGCCAATTAAATTGTTTAGGCGTGATTTAGAAAGAAACACACCTGCCTATATAAGGTCCCACAGTTGACAGTGAAAGTCAGAGCAGAAACCATGTCCAATGAACTGTCCGTAGATTTCAGAGATAGCATTGTGATGAGGCGTATATCATATATAAAACATTTCTTGAGTGTTGAAAGTTTCAAAGAACACAGTGGTCTCCATCATTGGGAAATGGAAAAAATACTACTCAGACTCTGCCTAGAGGTGGCGTCCGACCAAAGTGAGCACTTCACCAATCTAGACTTTTTGGGAGAGTGGCCATACGGAAGCCACATGACAGCACGCCTAGAGTTTGCAAAATGTCACGTGAAAAACAGAGCATAAGGCAAAAGATTCTGTGGTCTGAGAAAACCCGTCTAACACCATCTCTTCTGTGAAGCATGGTGGTGGCAGCATCATTCTATGGGGATGCTTTTCATCAGGACTGGGAGACTGGCAAGGATAAAGGGAACAATGAATGGAGCCAAATACTGGCAAATCTTTGATGAGAACCTGCTCTAGTGCAAAAGACCTTAGACCTGAGCTCAAAATATAAATGAGATATTTCTGTATTTCATTTTTCAATACATTTGCAAACATTTCAAAAAACATATTTTTACTTAGTCATTATGGGATATTGTGTGTAGATGTGTGCGAGAAAAGAAAAAAAAAACAGGCTGTAACACAACAATGTGGAATAAGTCAAGGGGTGTGAGTACTTTCTGAAGGCACTGCATATTTCTGCCGAGACGCGCTTTTAAATGAATGGTTGCTCAATGACTGGAAGTCTATGGAAACAGCTAACGTCATTGCGCTAACGCTAGTAAAATGTGTTTATTCATGAGTGTTTTACTCTCACATGGGCCCAGAGGAAAATAACACGGATCGATCCATTTTAAAACATAAAGGGTAGGTGGCTAGAGCTAAGTATACTCTGCTCAAACCTGGGAAAGGTGACATAAATAATGGTATACTGAGGCCCAATAGTGTAAAAATATCATAAAATATATTGTATCTTACTAACCCTAAACAATGTGTTGAGATATTACAAAGTGAGCTTGCCCACGTCAGATAATACAAATCCAGACTTTTCCCACACTTTTCCCCAAGCTAACGGACACATTGTCAAGACCTCAACCTTTCTCGTTTGCAGTGATTATTGTGAGGAGATGATTGATTCATTGTTCATGAGTGCTGATCGAATACCAATTTATTTTCTTCAAGAATTTTAATGTTTTAGGTCCATCTTGCTTGGCATAGCCTATTTTAATACTTATCCATCTTGTATCCATTTAGTTCACAAAGTACAGATCTTTTCCAGACTGTAGTGTACAATTCCATATTTGTTATGTCTTAAAGATTGCTATTTATCCATAACTTTTTCACATTTTAAGACCTGAGCAAGCACCATGTACACAAGATACAAGACAGCTGAATTCTAGACAAGGTTGGGAGTTGAAGGGAAAGCCAATCTAGCAATTGATATGATGAAGGTAAGTACACATGTAAACACAGTCATTTCTACTTTCAGCTGAGGTGTGCCCTCTTATTCTGACACAGAGAGAACTAGACTGTTCCGATTACACACTTATGCAATTCTGACAAACACCAACCTTGTAAAAAAGATAATAAATAAGTCAAAAAAGATAAATACAAAGTCAGTTCCCCAGCCTCTTGATTCAAATTCACGTGTGTTATTAGTAATAGCAGAAGTCACAAGGACATCTGCTTTGACTAAAACCCATACGGGTGAATGAATCATGATTTCTGTGCCTGTTATTATGGCACGCAGAACATTTTCTGCGTCATCGCTCATTGGGAAAATGTACGACAACAGTAGACACCACGTAGTCTCCTGGCAGGTAACCATGGAGACAGGGTTGTGTGAACAGGAGTCCGGATTTATTTGTTACTTTTTTTGTGAGAACCCTTAGGAGTGACAGAGTGCAGATAGTCAGTCTGCCAAACAGCAACCCCCCCCACAATCCTTAGTACAATATCAGCTTCTATGTGTGTGTGTGTGTGTGTGTGTGTGTTTGATAAAGAGATATGCATATGAAAATGTGCACTGACAAACTACCAGCTAGTAACCATGAATGAAAATGAACCTAAACAAATAACTAATTATCAATAAAGCTACTCTTACCTAGTGGGCAAAACTTTCTTGAAATGACTTCATAACGAAAGTTAAACTGTTTTTATGAAACCTGTTTATGCCGCTGGGAAAGCAGTCATCAGGCAAATCTCACTTCCTAAACAAGGTGTCTATAAAAGAATAACACACAAATATGACTAGACTGACAGCGTGACCCCCAAAGGGACCAAACATCCTTGAGTTTTAAGGAGCCTGTAGTTATAGGAGTGGAATAACGGCCTGGTTCACTAGGAGAGGGAGTCAAGCAGGTGTTGCCAATGTATTATTAATTTGCAGTTTTTTTTTTTTTGCAACCTTCATCCCTCAGACGAATGGCAAGCAGTTCCTTCTAACCCTGGAAATGTTCTCTAGCTACAGCTCTCGCTTTTATATTATTCAAATGTTTTATCCAAACACAAATCAGATGTGGAGAGAATCCCTGCCCTTCTTTGTTTTTATGCTAAGCATAGCTGCAAATTCTTGTCTTGTTGGATTTATGCTAAGCATGGCTGAGGGGCTGGGCTGACTTGTTAGCTGGGTTGACTGTGTGAGAATGTAGGAGTAGGGGAATGTGTGTTTGTATGAAGGTAGACGTGGAGTTTCTTGGCTTTTCCACAGGTGCCTGTGTGCGGGCTTAAGTTGGATGCTATTGCTCAGAGCAACACAAGCAGCAAATTAAATGAGCTGTAATTATGGCAAACAAATGCCACGCTGAGGCCAGTGTGTGTTGTTTGGGGTGAGCAGCACAGATGGGTACAGAACGAGCAAATGCTGACATGATGCCAGCCTCCTCTCGCTCTCTGCAGCGAGGAGGCACATGCTATCAGGGGAAACCACACACAGAAATGTAACCCTGGCATTTAGACGCTGGCAGAACAACCATGCTAATAACACACTCAAAGAGTCCATACCAAAACACAAGAGGAATATTCTGAAGTGTTCTGGAGACCATGGACTGCAGTCTGTGTGTTTCTCAGTCTGTCCATTTGTCAGTCTGTCTCTATCTGCTTTCCTAGCTGTATAAGTGGTTCAAATCAAATCAAACCACATTTTATTGGTCAAATACACATTTTTAGCAGATGTTATTGTGGGTGTAGCGAAATGCTTGTGCTGCTAGCTCAAACAGTGCAGTAGTAGTCACACAATCTAAAAGTAAAATAATGGAATTAAGAAATGTTTATTAAACAAGGTGTGATTCCTAGTTAACTTGACCGATGATAGTGAAGGGAATATCCCACTATTCCACAGGCTTGAATGAAAAGATGGGTGTGTCCTGCCGTCAGTCATCAAAATGCCAGAACAGCCATCTAGTAGGGCCGGGACGATACCAGCATTGCTATACTCGTTAGTGATGTGGAGAGGAAACAAAACACAAAGCGGATTTAACTTCTAGGAAATCAGCCCTAGTGTTGGAAGCAAACATCATTATGTTGTCATCCAGAGTCAAATTTATTTATTTTCCAATGTATAGTATGCAATATTTTACATTCGGCAGGTTTATAAAAGACGAAATAGGCCGATCTGCTTTGTGTTTTAATTTTTGCCATGGAAACAAATATTGCGATATTGGTATCGTCACGGCCCTACAATCTAGGAGAGTGAAGCACAATGGATCCCTCAAGAAAGGTCACCTGCATGTAGCACGCTGTAAAAGGGAAAACATGAGAAACTGACAAACAGTAGTATACTGTGTGCTCAAAGGCCTTTATATTTTGAGGCTAGATTTGGTTGACAGAGATCATAGACACACACAAATGAACTAAACTAATTTAGTGAACAATTGAACAAATATTGAAGAGAATGTTGAAATACAGTGCCTTCAGAAAGTATTCATACCCCTTGACTTATTCCACATTTTGTTGAGTTACAGCCTGATTTCAAAATTGATTAAATTGCTTTTTTTACTCACCCATCTACAAACAATATCCCATAATGACAGTCAAAACATGTTTTTAGAAATGTTTGCAAATTTATTGAAAATTAAATACAGAAATATCTCATTTACATAAGTATTCACACCCATGAGTCAATACTAGACTCATTTAAGTCAAAACTGTAACTCGGCCACTGAGGAACATTCACTGTCTTCTTGGTAAGCAACTCCAGTGTATATTTGGCCTTAATCTCCCAGAGTCTGGTGGAAAGCAAACTGAACCAGATTTTCCTCTAGGAATTTGCCTGTGCTTATATAACATGAAGCAGCCACCACTATGCTTGAAAATATGGATAGTGGTACTCAGTATTGTGTTGTATTGGATTTGCCCCAAACATAACACTTATTCAGGACAAGAAGTTAACTGCTTTGCCACATTTTTTACAGTATTACTTTAGTGCCTTGATACAAACAGGATGTATGTTTTGGAATATTTTTATTCTGTACAGGCTTCCTTCTTTTCACTCTGTCAATTAGGTTAGTATTGTGGAGCAACTACACTGTTGTTCATCCATCGTCAGTTTTCTCCTATCACAGCAATTCAACTCTAACGGGTTTTAAAGTCACCATTGGCCTCATGATGAAACCCCTGATTGATTTCCGGCAATTTATGTCTCTATTTTTTTTGTGACTGGGTGTATTGATTTAAAAACATTTTTTTTTATTAAGTCAGTTAAGAACAAATAATTTTTTACAATGACGACCCTACACCGGCCAAACTCGGATGACGCTGGGCCAATTGTGCACCGGTTGTGATACAGTCTGAATTTGAACAAGTTTGTCTGTAGTGACACCTCCAGCACTGAGATGCAGTGCCTTAGACCACTGTGCCACTTGGGAGGCTGATACCCCATCCAAAGTGTAATTAATAACTTCACGATACTCAATATTCAATGTCTGCTCTCTTTTTTTTTACCCATCTACCAACAGGTGCCCTTCTTTGCGAGGCATTTGAAAACCTCCCTAGTCTTTGTGGTTGAATCTGTGTTTTGAAATTCACTGCTTGACTGAGGGACCTAATAGATAACTGTATGCATGGGGTACAGAAATGAGGTAGTCATTCAAAAATCATGTTAAACACTATTATTCTTTAACCTTTATTTAACTAGGCAAGTCAGTTAAGAACACATTCTTATTTACAATAACGGCCTACCAAAAGGCAAAAGACCTCCTGCGGGGACGGGGGATTAAAAATACAAATAAATAAAATATAAATATAGGACCAAACACACATCACGACAAGAGACAAAACAACACTACCAAAAGAGATACCTAAAACAACAACATAGCAAGGCAGCAACACATGACACCACAGCATGGTAGTAATGTAACATGACAACAACATGGTAGCAACACAACATGGTAGCAGCACAAAACATGGTACAAACATTATTGGGCACAGACAATAGCACAAAGGGCAAGAAGGTAGAGATGACAATACATCACGTAAAGCAGCCACAACTGTCAGTAAGAGTGTCCATGGTTGAGTCTTTGAATGAAAATATTGAAATAAAACTGTCCAGTTTGAGTGTTTGTTGCAGCTCGTTCCAGTCGCTAGCTGCAGCGAACTGAAAAGACGGGCGACCCAGTGATGTGTGTGCTTTGGGGACCTTTAACAGAATGTGACTGGCAGAACAAGTGTTGTATGTGGAGGATGAGGGCTGCAGTAGATATCTCAGATAGGGGGGAGTGAGGCCTAAGAGGGTTTTATAAATAAGCATCAACCAGTGGGTCTTGCGACAGGTATACAGAGATGACCAGTTTACAGATGAGTATAGAATGCAGTGATGTGTCCTATAAGGAGCATTGGTGGCAAATCTGATGGCCGAATGGTAAAGAACACCCTTACCTGCCGATCTATAAATTATTTTTCCGTAATCTAGCATGGGTAGGATGGTCATCTGGATCAGGGTTAGTTTAGCAGATGGGGTGAAAGAGGAGCGATTACGATAGAGGAAACCAAGTCTAGATTTAACTTTAGCCTGCAGCTTTGATATGTGCTGAGAGACAAGACATTTCAGCTTTTCATTTTTCATTAATTTCTACAAAAATACATTTTGACATTATGCGGTATTGTGTGTAGATGAGTGACACAAAATCTGAATGTAATACATTTTAAATTCAGGCTGTAACACAACAAAATGTGGAAAACGTAAAAGGGGTGTGAATACTTTCTGAAGGCAGGGTCCTAGTTCATTCTGAACTAATTCTATGATTGTGACAGAGGGAGGCTTAGAACAGGATATCATGAAGAGGCTATAGGCTGAATGTGTGTACGAGCCAATGAGAGCTTCATTCTTATCCAGGCATGTCCTTAGAGAAAGAGAGACTGAGCCGTTGCTTATCTTACTTCGAACCCCTCCTCCATCACACCTGCAATCACCTCAGGTGTGTATTTGTGCGTGTGTGTGTGTGCGCGTGTGTGTAATGTGCAATGTAATCAGAGGTTCTGATGAGAGAGTCAGAATTAATTTTCATCTTCATGAAAGATCTGCATGCATAAATGTTCCTAAATGAAGAAGTGTCAGCATAACACACATTTAATCAGGATAAGAAATAAAGGGACTGTTTTTGGGCAGGTGTAAAGCACTGCAGGAACCAATCCAGATACTATTCGTAGTTGTACAAACTGTACTTTGACTGAACACACTCAACAGAACTTTGAAGATATTTCAGTCATTTTTGACACCTCGATTGACGTGGTGTGTCAGTTCTGTGTGCTCTGCAGTACAGGTATTTTGAGTAATTTGTGGAAAATAATATCAGGTTTAGGGGTAACGCTTTCGGCTCAGAAGCAAGTGTTCCTGTGCTAAAAGGTCCAAACTATCAAACTCCAACCTTGATATATCATTGAAACGTTTATAGCTACTCAGCCTCTCTCTGAACACAAGGTGGTTCTCTAGCATAGTTAGAAATATGACATTGCTCATAGTATCAAGTATCTCTCAATCTTTACCTTTCTTCACAGGAAGGGGAACATCAAAGATGGGATATCAAACAAAATCTCCAGAAGAATGGAAATGAATTTCCTCTGGGAGCTAAGTGATGTTCGGGAGAATTAGTATTTCTATGACATCTCAGGGACTAGTAAAGTAACTATGCAATACTGCTATTTGGAACAATGCAAGTATCCTCTACATTTTTGCCAGCATTGTGTCAACTCTGGTGCCTCACCTAATTTTCAAGGGACTTTTTGCTCCAGTCCCATATCTTACCATCAGTAACATTTGACAGTACAAACTTGCCTTGTAGTGTCTGCTGAAGAAAATAATGGCTGTTGTGCCATTGAGCAAGGCACTTACCCCTAAAAACATAGGGCTCACCCTGTGCTGCTCTCAAGATTGGACTATGTTTGTGTGTTGTCTGGGGGTGTTGGGAGTAGAACCATGAATTACACATTTCTGTTATAACAAATTAAGTACTATTGTACTATTCTATTCAGCATGGTGCTGTAACACAAGCGCTTCCATTCCCTTCACAACAACTCAAGTGTGTTCAGATAGCACAGAAGCCTCCCAGTGTTGCTGGGAGATGTATTTCATCACAGAGACATCGCCGGCCCTTAAGCCACTCCTGTAATTCACATTAACTGCGCTGGGCTGAGATATGATTCCACGTTGCCATTTAACAAAGGAATGGATCATATCAGTAGGGCAGATAAAGGCTGGTCACAAAGACTGGGCTGTCTCGCCTGCAGACTGGAGTACTCCACAGTCCAAAGACATTCAGTACTGTATGAGAGCCAATCATATGTGTTGTGTGACAACACAAAAAACATTTTGATTACATTTAGAATTAGCTGAGCTAGTGTGAATGAGTTATAGTATGAGTAGCATGGCTTTCTCACTTCGTCAATGTGTGGGAACCTGCACTTGTCTTTTCCTACTAGCACTGACTTTTCTCAAAAAATGTATTTATTATGATTTGTGAGATGTGGTTGTCTCACCTATCTATCTTAAAATAAATGCACTAACTGTAAGTCACTCTGGATAAGAGCGTCTGTTAAATTACTAAAATGTAAATGTTAAAATGTGGTACAACACTGGCCTACCGATGCTATACTAATGTGAGGTAAAATGTTATACAGTATAAAACTACATGGGAAAACAAAAAATGAACAACAAGCCGTATGAAAAACAGCAAAATCACAAGTGATTTAAAAAAGAAGGTGTGACTATTACAAAAAAGCTGGACGGTTCAAAGTGCTTCTAAAACCACATTATTTCCCAGATTGGCTTTCCTTGCGCCGGAGCTACAGTACACAAAAAATCATGGCCACTCATCAGGCCGAGGATGGGCGGCACGACAACGAAACTCGAGACAGAATTAGACCCATACATTCCAAAGCCCCTTTTCCTTCCATTTTTAGTTGACTCTACAATGCTCTTTTGGAGGAATTTGGTGGAACATTTCCTCACGTGCAACAGAAGGAATACAGGAAAGGAGAAAGGAATAAATGTGGGCAATCTCTACCTACCAGCTACTTACAGTAAAGACTATAAAATGTCAAAGGTGCTTCTCTATGATTTTAAAGCTAAGAACAGGAGAAGGACGATCATGTTATTATTGGGAGAAAAAACAACTGCATAGAGAGCTGTACCAAGAACTGTTTTCTCAACCACAAAACATTTATGAAATCTCAATATGACAATTTGTTTGCTGTCAGTCAAGCCCAATTGCCCTTTAGACTTCGGCCTACGAAGTACACAAAAAATGCAGCCTGAAATATCATAGCGAGTCAGTGTGGGAGACCTTCTTTCAGCTATGTGGGTCAGTGTGATAAGGCACAAAGGGATGAGGAGGTCTCATGCTACCAGATTAGCCTGACTGCAAGTGATCGAGCTGGGGCCGTTGCTGTTGTGGACTCAACTTAATGGAAATGCCAGGAGGTTGCCGCGGCGCCAGCATAAACAACTTCCTGTGGTGATTAATGACTGGGCGACTTGGCATGGCGGCGTTGTCAATTATACGGAGCATCGGAGTGTGCCTCGTTCCTGTTCGGACTGTGCAATGCACCCTTGTAAGGGTGGGTAGGGGTGAGAGGTTAAGGTTTTAATTAGGTGGGAGTAGAGAAATGTCAAGGAGAGTGTGGATGTGGGGGGAGGGGGGTGGGAAAACGTCTAGTGAGAGACAAGGAAGTGGGACAGGATAACTGGGCAGCAGCACCTGCATACTCATTGTGTTCTTCCATTGGGGTTATAGACGGGCTGCAGCTGGCTGGGTACTTAAGGTTGGTTAGCTGGCTAGTGGGCCGGTGAGAGGCAGGGAGGGAGTAAGGCAGGCAGGCATTGATCCGAGTGCCAGGGTGAAGGAGCTCCACATTTGGTAATTAGAAATCAAAAGCACAGTGGTAAACAAAGTGATCGGCCTCTTTTCCTAGTTTTTCTTCCTCTGTGTATTGCTGTGTATTTTATCCCGATGTAGTCTGGGATCTTAAGCACTTACACATTTTTGGGGACAGGACGTAACATGTCATACAAAATGGATGACGTAGTACACAATATTCAGGGTACCGTTTTGGCTCATGACCACTACTTTCAAAACTACTGGTTGAAATTTGACAAAAGCCTTCATTAACTAGTATGATGTGATTACCTATCAAATGGCTCAACAAACACAGATAAATACAATACAGCATTTCTTCAGATTTCATGCGAAACCTCAATTGCATTAAAGGGTGATTGGGAAAGAGTAATCAGTAACCATATAATAGTCAGCGAAAACTTACTTGGACATGTTTCCACCGGAATGTTGCCAAGGTAACATGACGTTGCCCACAGCCGCCCGGTAGCTGTAGACACCCAGAAGGCCGAGGGCCAGGGCAATCTTTGACACCCAGGAACATCGCCGCTGGACCAGGAAGTAGATAAGAGCCAATGACGTGGAGGCCAACAAGGACAGCACCGTCTTGTGTTCTGAACTGTAGAGACAGAACAGATGAACATTTAAACCACTGTAAAACTGCACTAATTACACCCCTCCCACCTCCCAAAAGAATTCTCTCCGGTTATAGTCACAGCCGCGTATATTCCCCCTCAAGCCGATACCACCACGGCCCTCAAAGAACTTCACTGGACTTTATGCAAACTGGAAACCACATATCCTGAGGCTGCATTTATCGTATCTGGGGATTTTAATAAAGCAAATTTGCAAAAAATGCTACCGAAGTTCTAACACATCAACTGTAGTACTCACACTGCTAAAATACTAGACGACTGCTACTCCAACTTCAGGGATGCCTACGAGGCCCTCCCCCGCCGTCCCTTCGGAAAATCTGATCATGACTCCATTTTGCTCCTCCTTTTCTATAGGTAGAAATTCAAACAGGAAGTACCCGTGCTTCAGGACTATTCAAAACTGGTCTGACCAATAGGAATCCACACTTCAAGATTGTTTTGATCACGCGGACTGGGATATGTTCCTGGTAGCCTCTGATAATAACATTGACGAATACACTGATACGGTGACTGAGTTTATTAGGAATAGGACGTTGTACCCACTGTGACTATTAAAAATCTATAAGATATTCAAACATGTCAAACCTCGCAAGGCTGCCAGCCCAGATAGCATCCCTAGCCGCGTCCTCAGATCATGCGCAGACCAGCTGGCTGGAGTGTTTACGGACATATTCAATCTCTCACTATCCCAGTCTGCTGACCCCACATGCTTCAAGATGGCCACCATTGTTCATGTACCCAAGAAACCAAAGGTAACTGAACTAAATTACTATCGCCCCGTAGCATTCACTTCTGTCATCATGAAGTGCTTTAAGAGACTAGTCAAGGATCATATCACCTCTACCTTATCTGACACCCTAGACCCACTTCAATTTGCTTACCGCCCCAATAGATCCATAGATGATGCAATCGCCATCGCACTGCACACTGCCCTATCCCATCTGGAAGAATGCTGTTCATTGACTATAGCTCAGCATTCAACACCATAGTACCCTCCAAGCTCATCGTTAAGCTCAAGGCCCTGGGTCTGAAACCCGTCCTGTGCAACTGGGTCTTGGACTTCCTGATGGGCGCCGCAGGTGGTGAAGGTAGGAAACAACACCTCCACATCGCTGATCCTCAACAATGGGGCCCCACAAGGGTGCGTGCCCCTAAAACCCTCACAAATGTTTACAGATGCACAATTGAGAGCATTCTGTCGGGCTGTATCATCGCCTGGTATGGCAACTGCACCCACTGCAACCGCAGGGCTCTCCAGAGGGTGGTGCGGTCTGCCCAACGCATCACCGAGGACAAACTTCCTGCCCTCCAGGACACCTACAACACCCAATGTCACAGGAAGGCCAAAAAGATCATCAAGGACAACAACCACCCGAGCCACTGCCTGTTCACCCCTCTCTATCAGAATGTTAAATAACCCTCACTAGCACATTAGAGGCTGTTGCCCTATATACATAGACTTGAAATCACTCAACACTATAATAACGGAACACTAGTCACTTTAATAATGTTTACATATTTTGCATTACTCATCTCATTTCTATATACTGTATTCTATTCTATCCAAATTTATGCCGCTCTGACATTGCTCATCCAAATATGCATATATTCTTAATTACATTCCTTTACTTTAGATTAGTGTGTATTGTTGTGAATTTATTAGATATTTCTTGTTAGATATTACTGCACTGCTGGAGCTAGAAAAACAAACATTTCGCTACACCCAGTAAGCATCTACATGTTGCTTTCATGTACCCTTCTTTCATGTACCCTTCTTTGCATTCATATCACTGCAGTTGAAAGAGAGGAGACAAGGTAGAGGGGGCCACGCTCAACTTTTGAGATGCAGCCCAGGTACGCCAGAAGAACAGTATAGCCCTGGTATCTGGGCAGGGGGTTGGGTCAGGTAAGGGGAACAGGAGGGCACCTTGGGGGAACATGAAGGAAGAACGATGCCTGAGCTCATTATCCAGTGTACCCACACCGAGTAGAGCAGGGGGAAATATGGGGAAAGGGGGCAGCGCCAGACAGGATAAAGGCCAGCTAATGACGGCGGGGAAGGAAATTCTAATTCCACAATACGCTAACCCCGGTGGCCCCAGTGCAAGGCATTCATCTTGTTACTTGTGGCGCCGCGAGAATGCTAATGGAACAGGGTTCAACAACGAGAACAGCGGGTTCACTGATAGATCCTCAAACTTTCTGCCAGACTGAATGTTTTTTGTACATCTCTCCGAGAATCCGAGTGTACAATGCTTCATGGATAACAATCGGATTCAGGCTCGGATTCGGAGGCTATTAAGGGTTGTTATCTTGGCCCTAAAATCTGCATTCAGATTTTTTCACTGAAGAACCAGCTTCCCTCTGAAGCTAGGACAGCATAGTCCCTGACTATCTTCCGAAAAAATGTAAAACCATACCTTTTCAAAGAGTATCTTGAACCCTACCTCTTCAAAGTGCTATCTTAATATGAATGCACTAACTGTGGATAAAAGTGTCTGCTGAATCACTAAAATGTCAATGTAAAACGTAAGAATTACAGGCAAGTCAGAGCGAGGCTTAACATACAATGGAAAGGAACAGACTAAGACAGCCAAAGACATGACTCATTTCTTTTAGCTCCTACGAGAGTAGCAGACACATGCTCTAATGGATAACACTTGATGCACTTTCTCTTGGTCTATACAATGAATGATATCATTCATTAGTCTAGATCCTTTGCCAAGGTATAGTACTGTACGGTAGGTTCACCGAGTTCTCTGTATGTTCAGAATCTCACACACATTTTAGAGGCAGACTATTGAAAGTTTGCATTTTATTGAAACATGGTAACACTTTAGTTAAAGGCCATGCGTACAATGCATTATAATATGGTCAAGATTTAACATGAGCATGTCATGTTTGACCACTTTATAATGCCTTAGTCTTTTTGAGTCTGCTAAAAGCAATATGAGCCCTGAGGTAGATTGGGTTTCAGATTTGTCCATATATTGCAGAGCCTACTTTACATAGGCAACACCACAAAGAAGCTTGGTAAGAAAAAAATAATTGTATTTTATTGCAACTTTTCTAGCCAGTTGGAACTTCGTAGTCATAGCTTTTTAAGACTTAACCTCTGAGTGCTCTAACTGTTACGATGCTGCAAAATTGATAAAAGATAAATCATTAAATTATACAATGTGAAGAGTCATTCCAGTGCTGACCATATACTTCAAATTAACTTCTCCTGGGTGTTTATGACCAAGTTACATAATTCTGTGGGGAGAAATCTCAGTTTCTGCAAATATTTCTTTGTTTAGGCTTCCTTCCTCTCGCATCCAACCGAGCAATTAACTGAGCCTCGATTCACAGTGCTGGCCAGAGCACATATCTAATGGGGTGGAATGGGCTATGGTTTAGACTGGGAGACCAGCCCGGACTAGCCACCTGTCTGTGTGGCGGTTCTGCAGCCTTGAGGGAGCTCTCCAAGGAGCAATAATGACTGAGTGTATACAATACATGGGCAGACAATGAAGCACGTTGACCCGATTCGTGAGGGAGTGAGTAAGGTGCAGCTAAGCAAACCAGGGGAAAGACTTGATTGAAAACCAAGCACGTGAAAGTTTCAATGTCACATGCACAAGTACAGTGAAATGGCTTTCTTGCTAACTCAAAACCTAACAATGCAATAATCAATGACGATGTAATACTAGAAAAAAAACATGAGAAATAAGAAGAAATATGAAGAACACAATAAGTAAGTAAGTAAGTATACTATATACAGGGTCAGTTCCAATACCATATTTACAATGTAAAGTGCTACTGTATAGGGGTAAGGTGACTAGGCAACAGGATATAAGACAAAAAGAGTAGCAGCAGCATGTTTGTGTCTGGGTGTGCATGTCTGTAGAGTCAGTATAGATGTACAGTATGTGCATATTATATGTGAGTGAGCAGATGATGGCGTGAGTGTGTGTGAGTAGGGCCCTGTGAGTGTGCATAGAGACCGTGCAAAAATAGCTATTAGCTAGCTTATTACTTTGAGATAGAAGCTGTTCAAGAGCCTGTTGGTGCCAGACTTGATGCACCGGTACTGCTCGGAAGCAGAGAGAATAGTCTATGGCTTGGGTGGTTGGAGACTCCAATAATTTTAAATAATAATCAATTAGGCCCCAATCTATGGATTTCACCTGACTGGGCAGGGGTGCAACCATGGGTGAGCCTTGGAGGGCATAGATCCACCCACTTGGCAGCCAGGCCCACCCACTGGGGAGACAGGTTCAGCCAATCAGAATGAGTTTTTCCCCACAAAAGGCCTTTATTAGAGAGAGAAATTCTCCTCAGCAACCCTTCAGGCAATCCCACAGGTGAAGAAGACGGATGTGGAGGTCCTGGGTTGGTATGGTTACACATGGTCTGTGGCTGTAAGGCCAGCTGGATGAACTGCATTGTGTTGTGCGATTTTGTATTTCAGCTCATAAAAAAATGGGACCAACACTTTACATGTTTCATTTATATTTTTGTTCAGTGTAAATGTTCTGGATGGCAAGGAGCTCGGCCCAAGCGATGTACTGGGCTGATCGCACCACCGTCTGTAGCGCCATGTTATCGAGGGCGGTGCTATTGCCACACCAGACATTGATGCAGCAAGTCAAAATGCTTTCAATGGTACAGCTGTAGAACTTTTTGAGGATTTGAGGGCCCATGCCAAACTTTTTCAACCTCCTGAGGGGGAAGAGGGGCTGTCGTGCCTTCTTCATGACTGTGCGCGTGTGTTTGGACCATTTCAAATCTTTTGTGATTTGGACACCAAGGAACTTGAAGCTCTTGACTTGCTCCACTGCAGCCCCGTCGATATGGATGACGGCTCTCACACCCGGCACGATGTTGTTGTTGCCAAAGCGTGCATTAAATGCATTGAGTTCGTCTGGTAGAAAGGCATTGTTGGGCAGATCATGGTTGGGTCTTCCTTTGTAGTCCGTAATGGACTGTAGCTCCTGCCACATGAGGCGGGCATCAGAGCATGTGTAATATACATTGTCCTTTAGCTAGTTTGATGACTCTGCGGAGGTCATAGCGGGATTTCTTGTACTTTTTGTACTACCATAGCTAACAGGGAGGAGGGAATATCATGTTGGAAATGAGGATGAGCTCAGGAGCTGAAGTCTCTTGGGCGGGCTAAGACCTGAGACCACACAGGTTGAGACCTATGAAACAGTATTTTCATGAGCAATACTATGTATTCCTTTTATACAAAATAGTCATAAACGACTGTGAAGACAACCTTAGTAACCTTAGTCCTGCCAGTGAGTCAGCCCTCGGGAACTGTATTCCCCTACATAGGTCGTTCACAAGCTAATGAGGGACTCCTGTGTTGTCTGAAACACTCAGTAGTAAAGTTGCACTTCAGTAACGATGCATCATGAAAAACATTGAAAGCTGGAAACCAGGCCCAGATCTGAGTGTATGATGGGGGTATGAATAAAAGATGGCTGAACTTTTACACTCAAGCATACTTATTGGGAGTATGGCTAGACGATAGACTGTCTTTCTCTCAGCACATATAAAAGCTGCTGGCTAAGATTAAATCTAGACCTGGTTTCCTCTATCGTTATCACACCTCTTTCACCCCTGCCGCCAAACTAACCCTGATTCAGATGACCATCCTACCCATGCTAGATTACGGAAACATAATTTATAGAGCGGCTAGAGGTTCTTTACCATTCGGCCATCATATTTGTCACCAATGCTCCTTATAGGACACATCACTGCACTCTATACTCCTATGTAAACTGGTCATCTCTGTATACCTGTTGCAAGACCCAATGGTTGATGCTTATTTATAAAACCCTCTTAGGCCTCACTCCCCCCTATCTGAGATACCTACTGCAGCCCTCATCATCCACATACAACACCCGTTCACATGCCAGTCACATTCTGTTAAAGGTCCCCAAAGCACACACATCCCTGGGTCGTTCCTCTTTTCAGGTCGCTGCAGCTAGCAACTGGAACGAGCTGCAAAAAACACTCAAACTGGACAGTTTTATCTCCATCTCTTCATTCAAAGACTCAATCATTGACACTCTTACTGACAGTTGTGACAGCTTCGCGTGATATATTGTTGTCTCTTTCTTCTTGTCCTTTGTGCTGTTGTCTGTGCCCAATAATGTTTGTACAATGTTTTGTGCTGCTACCATGTTGTGTTAATAACATGTTGTTGTCATGTTGTGTTGCTACCATGCTGTGTTGTCATGTGTTGCTGTCTTGCTATGTTGTTGTGTTGTAGTGTCTATCTTGTCGTGATGTGTGTTTTGTCCTACATTGATATTTATTTTAAATCACAGCCCCCATCCCTGCAGGAGGTCTTTTGCCTTTTGGTAGGCCGTCAATGTAAATAATAATTTGTTCTTAAATGACTTGCCTAATTAAATAAAAAATTAAAAGCAGTAGACTTGTTCTACTGCTTCACAATGAAAGTACTGCTGATGGCCTTACAAAAGCATCAAATAGTGGATCTGAACTGGCAAAAAGCAAACTAACAAAAACCCTGATATTATCCTAAAGGCTGCTTCAAATGAAGAACATTTAATATATTCAACTACCACTATGTGTTAATGTGTGGTACTCCACTTATGCCAAAATGTATCCAGAGTAACACACACAACACAACAATACATAGCAAGTATTCTGGTTTATTCAAACCTCAACACACCTACCTGTTGAGCCAGTGTCCCAGATCAGGCAGATGAACCCACTGCACCCCGGTCTGGTTGAGCGAGCGCAGCAGACGACAACACGCCAGGGTGAGCAGTGGGGTCGCCAGGGCCAGCCACCTCTCTGAACCTGCGCCCGTCAACCCTAAATCAATCAATGGTGAAGTGACCGTATCCCCCTCTTTGGAGGGGAGGAGGTAGTCTTCGTCCTCCGAGCACCCGACTACCCGAATGTTGGCACAGCGCTCCCGGAAGTACTTGCGACAGACATCTTGGAAGACGACCAGGCAGAGGGTGTTGAGTAGGAAGTACCAGACCTGGTGCTCCTCCTCCACAAAGCTGCTAGCCGACAGGCTGAGGGTGTGGCCAGCTGTGCCCACCAGGAGTAGAACGTTAAGTTCTGACAGCGACCACCCACTGCTGCCGACACGGGATGGAGACTAGGGGAAAAGGAGAGAACGAGAGAGGAATGGAGGAAGGGAGGAGAGAAAGAGAGGCTCATATTAGTTATACATAAACTAATATAACTAATTATACATAAACAGATTGGCCAAACACAGCATGGAGTTGACTTCACATCAAAGCAATACAATTAATACAGAGTAACCCAAACTTACCAAATCAATCAAGTCGGTGCATGACACAAGTAATTCTTCCGATAATTGTTTACAGCCAGATTATTTCACTTATAATTCACTATATATATAATAATTCCAGTGGGTCAGAAGTTGGCTGTGCCTTTAAACAGCTTGGAAAATTCCATAAAATGATGTCATGGCTTTAGAAGCTTTTGATAGGCTAATTGACATAATTTGAGTCAATTGGAGGTGTACCTGTGGATGTATTTCAAGGCCAAACTCAGTGCCTCTTTGCTCGACATCATGGGAAAATCAAAAGAAATCAACCAAGACTTTAGAAAAAAACAATGTAGACCTCCACAAGTCTGGCTCATCCTTGGGAGCAATTTCTACGTTCATCTGTACAAACAATAGAACGCAAGTATAAACACCATGGGACCACGCATCTGTCATACCGCTCAGGAAGGAGATGCGTTCTGTCTCCTAGAGATTAACGTACTTTGGTACGAAAAGTGCAAATCAATCTCAGAACAACAGCAAAGGACCTTGTGAAGATGCTGGAGGAAAAACCACCAAAAAAAAGCCAGACTACGGTTTGCAACTGCACATGGGGACAAGGATCGTACTTTTTGGAGAAATGTCCTCTGGTCTTGTCAGGCTCTGGCCATAGAGAAGCCCATTTTCTTCTCTATGTAGCCATGGTCAGAGTATGACAGTTCTATTATTTCTGTTTCTGGTGGTGGTTTGTGTGGGATCCCTAATTAGAGGCAGCTGTAGCGCATCGTATCTAATTAGGGATCCTACATAGGTTTGTATGTTTCACACGGGGTTTGTGGGTCGTTATCGGTATATGTCTATACTCGTTATATATGTATTCCGCATAGTCACGGAGAAGTAAGTGTGCCATTTTATACGTTTGTCAATCGTGTTTGTTTTTTGTGAACGTTACGTTTGTACATCGTGTGTTGTTTTGGTTGTGGTAGTTCGTCGTTGTGTGATTTATTATACATAGTAAACTCAATCATACATAGTATAATAAACATGTCGAACTTCAACTGCGCTGCGCCTTGGTCTCTTAATCCACCAACACGTGACAGGTCTGATGAAACAAAAATAGAACTGTTTGGCCATAATGACCATCGTTATGTTTGGAGGAAAAAGGGGGCCGAAGAATACCATCCCAACCGTGAAGCACGGGGGTGGCAGCATCATGTTGTGGGGGCGCTTTGCTGCAGGAGGGACTGTTGCACTTCACAAAATAGATGGCATCATGAGGAAGGAAAATTATGTGGATATATTGAAGCAACATCTCAAGACATCAGTCAGGAAGTTAAAGCTTGGTCGCAAATGGGTCTTCCAAATGGACAATGACCCCAAGAATACTTCCAAAGTTGTGGCAAAATGTCTTAAGGACAACAAAGTCAAGGTATTGGAGTGGCCATCACAAAACCCTAACCTCAAACGTATAGAACATTTGTGGGCAGAACTGAAAAAGCGTGTGCAAGCAAGGAGGCCTACAAACCTGACTCAGTTACACCAGTTATGTCAGGATGAATGGGCTAAAATTCACCCAACTTATTGTGGAAGGCTACCCGAAACGTTTGACCGAAGTTAAACAATTATAAAAGGCAATATGTATGTGTATGTAAACATCTGACCCATTGGGAACTAAATCACTCTCTCTACTATTCTGACATTTCACATTCTTAAAATAAAGAGGTGATCCTAACTGACCTAAGACTGGGGATGTTTACTAGGATTAAATGTGAGGAATTGTGAAAAACTGAGTTGAAATGTATTTGGCTAAGGTGTACGAAAACTTCCGACTTCAACTGTATGTAGAGTAACGCAAGTGAATGGAGATGGAGACATGGTATAAAAAAGGTCCTTTAACAAACTAACATATGAGGGAGCACAGATGCCCCAACCTTGAAAGAGAAGGCTTCACCTAAGCTGTTAGAAAGCAAAACAACAACAACAAATAGAGAGTCTATTTCTATTCTAGGACTATGTGTGTGTGTGCCACTGTGTGTGTACGTGTGTTTGTGTGTCTGTGTTTTCACCCCACACTGAGTTGTAAAGTACTCCCCCTGGTCCTGTGAACTGTGGCTTGTTGTTGACTCAGTACTCAGGGGGAGCCTGACAGAGTGAGTAAGTGGACTACTCTGATTCCACGAAGTTAACACAGTCATTGGGGACAGCAGCTAAAATATACATGGACAGAGAATGACGCCGCCCCGTAGCGTGTAACGGTAACATGCTGCTCCACAGGGAGTGGCACGTCCTCGCCAAGCGCCGCTCATCCATCAGTGGGAGGGACGCACCACGCCGCAAGCTCAGCAGAGGGGAAAACGGAATGTGTAAGCAGAGTTCTGTTTGTGTAAACAAAGTCGGGGAAAAAAACTCTCTCTCTTTGTCTATCTCTCCTTTCTTCTTCGTCCCGTTCCCTTGGTTGCTTTAAGGTCCCTGAGCTGTGGGACTGAGGGTACTTAATGTACTGTCTACTTACGGCTATCCAAAAGAAGTGGAAAACCCTGGCTATATCGAGTCAGGTACAACATTTTAATCAAATCACATTTTATTGGTCACATGGCTGAATATAACAGGTGTCGACTTTACCGCAAAACGCTTACTACGGAGCCCATTCCCAACAATGTAGATATTTGCTAAATAAATAAAAGGAAATAGTAACAATAAAAAAACAATAACAAGGCTATATATAAGGAGTATCAGTACCGAGTCAATGTGCAGGGGTACGAGGTAGTTTAGGTAGTTGAGGTAATACAGTATGTACATGTAGGTAAGGGTAAAAGTGACTAGGCAATCAGGATATATAATAAACAGAGTAGCACCAGCATATGTGAAGTGTGAAAGTCTACTGTACTGTATGTGTGAGTGTGTGTGTGAGCGTATGTAGTGTGTGTTATGTGTGTTGGAGTGTCAGTGTAGTATGTGTGAGTGTGTGGGTAGAGTCTAGTGAGTGTGCATAGAGCCAGTGCAAAAACAATAAACAAAATAATTTGAATAATAAAACGGGGTCAATGTAAATAGTCCGGGTAGCCATTGACTTAACTGTTCAGTAGTCTTACGGCGTAGAAGCTGTTCAGGAGCCTTTGCCGGGCAGTAGCAGAAAGAACAGTATATGATTTGGGTGGTTTTGGGAGTCTTTTTAGGCCCTTCCTCTGACATTGCCTGGTATAGAGGTCCTGGATGGCAGGGAGTTCTGCCCCAGTGATGTACTGGGCTGTACTCTCTACCCTCTGTACCACCTTGCGATTGGATGCCAAGAAGTTGCCATACAAAGCGTTGATGCAGCCAGTCAAGATGCTCTCATTGGTGCAGCTGTAGAACCTCGGTTTTCTGTAGTCCACAATAAGCTCCTTTGCATAGCACACGTTGAGGGAGAGCCCACAGTGCGCGGCCACACAGTCGTGGGTGAACAGCGAGTATAGGAGGGGACTGTGTTGAGGGTCAGCGTGGTGGATGTGTTGTTGCCTATCCTCACCACCCGTCAGGAAGTCCAGGATCAAGTTGCAGAGGGATGTCTTCAATCCCAGAGTCCTTAGTTTAGTGATGAGCTTGGAGGGCACTACGGTGTTGAACGCTGAGCTTTAGTAAATTAACATAATTCTCACATAGGTGATCTTTTTGTCCAGGTGGGAAAGGGCAGTGTGGAGTGCAATAGAGATTGCATCTGTGGATCTGTTGGGGCGGTGTGCGAATTGGAGTGGGTCCAGGGTTTCTGGGATGATGGTGTTGATATGAGCCATGACCAACCTTTCAAAGCATTTCATGGCCACATATTTGAGTGTCCAGTGTCTGTATTCTTTTTCCCTTAATCTTTTGTTTTTATTGGCCAGTCTGATATGGCTTTTTCTTTGCAACTCTGCCTAGAAGGCCAGCATCCCGGAGTCGCCTCTTCACTGTTGACGTTGAGACTGGTGTTTTGCGGGTACTATTTAATGAAGCTGCCAGTTGAGGACTTGTGAGGCATCTGTTTCTCAAACTAGACACTCTAATGTACTTGTGCACCGGGGCCTCCCACTCCTCTTTCTATTCTGGTTAGAGACAGTTTGTGCTGTTCTGTGAAGAGAGTAGACAGCATTGTACAAGATCTTCAGTATATAAAGTATGCTAATGTTCTGGTGTGAAGGCATTTGGGCAGTGGTCAAAAAAGTATTTTTATTTGAGTATCTGTACATTACTTTACTATTTATATTTTTGGCAACTTTGACTTGACTACATTCTGAAAGAAAATAATGTACTTTTTACTCCATACATTTTCCCTGACACCAAAAAGTACTCGTTACATTTTGACAGGAAAATTCTCCAATTCACACACTTATCAAGAGAACATCCCTGCTGCATCTGATCTGGCAGACTCACTAAACACAAATGCTTTGTTTGAAAATTATGTTGGAGTGTGCCCCTGGCTATTCGTCAATAAAAAAAAAGAAAAGAAATTGGTTTAATATAAGGAATTTGAAATTATCTATACTTTTTCTCAAGTATGACAATTTGGTACTTTTTCCACCACTGTATGTGGCTGGGGGTTTAGATTTAGACAAGTGTGTCTGGGTAAGCGTCATCTAATATTTTTATCTGGACACTTTCTGTTTACCTGGATTTTTTCCTTATTGTAGACTACTACCACTTTTAGTGTTAATACACTACACTTCTCACTCCTCCAGGCCTGGTTTAGCACATGACCTCACATGTAAATCCTTAAAGAGATGGGTGGGGCTAAGGGTTAAGAGGGTGTGAACAATGCTGAATGGGTGAAAACAAAGGAGAGCTCTCCAGTAGGGACCAAAACATTCAAAGGCCCTTTTCTCAAAAATGAGTTTATAAGTTTATCAACTTTCAAAGCAGAATGACTTTCCCATTGTTCCTCAAAAACGCTGTTTATTATATACCATTTTGTAGCTCTAAGTCTCTACTTTCATCTAATGTAAAACACGGAAATTCAAATTTCAACCGAATATATAATAAGACCGAATCCAGGTGGTGAGTCACACATATGGTAGTGGAGCTTGGATGTTATGGGGCTACTTTGCTTCCACTATTCCTGGGACCCATGTTAAGGTCAACGGTGAAATTTACCCATACCAGGACATTTTAACCAAAAACCTGGATGCCTCTGCCAGGAGGCTCAATCTTGGCCGCAAGTGGAACTTCAAGCATGACA
Source organism: Thymallus thymallus (assembly GCA_023634145.1). Classification (NCBI taxonomy): domain Eukaryota; kingdom Metazoa; phylum Chordata; class Actinopteri; order Salmoniformes; family Salmonidae; genus Thymallus; species Thymallus thymallus. The sequence goes on along the minus strand of CM042384.1, from coordinate 11,153,996 downwards.
ATAACCCGAAGCACACATCAAAATCCACAAAGAAATCTCAGTCGCCGCACTTGAACCCCATTGAAAACTGTGGTTTGAATTGAAGAAGGCATTCCATAAGTGCAGATGAAAGATATCAAGGATCTGGAAAGATTATGTATGGAGGAATGCCTAGATATCTCCCAATGTGTTCTCCAATCTCATAAAAGGTGAAAATAGGAGTGGCAATTTTTACCCCTATCTTTTTTAGAAACATATTTACTTGTTAAACACAATCAATTTTTCTGAGAAATTGTATTAGTATGAAATAATATAATTTCCCAAGATTTTTTAGCATACAATATAGATAAATATTTATATTATTTATTTTAAACAATCTTAGATAGCTAGATAGACAGATAGACAGGTACAGATAGATAGATAGATAGATAGATAGATAGATAGATAGATAGATAGATACTTTATTGATCCCCAGGGGGGAAATTTCTTTGTCAAGCAGCTACAACAAAACACAGGGCAGGTGCAAAATGCCACAACGAAAGTACACAAAAGACAGATACACGGTACATGATACATAGAGCGACAGTATGAAAAAGTATAGAAATACAAGATATCTGAAGTGCAAAAATAAGCATAGTATGGGTGGTTGGCTGAATATGTACACTTTACATTGGTGGATGTTGGATGGTTAACTATACTATACAGGTCGATGGCAGAGAAATACTTCAGTAGCTAAAAATGCGTATGATATGAGCGAGGGTAATAATAGTTTACTTAATAGACAGACTGGCTAAATGAACAGGTAAGTGAAAATTTTGCATGGTTAAATTAGCTGTACAGGTAAGTATACAGTTATATTTACAGATAAGTGAATACTTGCATGGTTACACAAACTGTACAGGGGTCAATGACGTGACGCCCCCTTTTTCTGTCCGGGTTAATTTTATTTTGCAGAAAAAAAATAAAAAATACATAAAAATTTCTCATCTACTTGTTATACCTTCTTCACCTACTAAAGCACTCTAACTTCTCCAAATTTTCATTTTTCTGCTATCCGAAGTGCCAAAACATCATATGGGGCGACCGTCCAGCCTTGACTTTTGTTAGGACAACTGGTTTAAAAACAGTTTAAATCAACTTAAATATATCCCTTTTCCTAGTTGGCATAATTTCAAACATGTTTTACATCCATTGACAAAACTATAAAGCATTTGCACATATATTTCTATCATGATATACAAACGAATGTTGTCCGAATTAAGTTGATTCTATCCATATCATCCGGGGCGACCATCAACAAACCACAATTTTGGGACCTTTATTTTGAAAAACAACTCAAGGATGGGATATTGCATCAGCCAGACACAAGTGAAGACCCCCTGGAAACAACTGTAAGCTAAATCAGTCTCTCTCATATAGTAAGAAAAAGCTGTTTTTTAACTGCTGTAATGTCGTAGTCACTTTTGGTCATCATGTGGGGCGACCACCCCAAAACTGTGAATTATAATTTTTTCCCCACAAATCTATATTTTGATGATAAATTTCATAGTGCTTTGTCACTAGAAGAAGCTAGTTTGGTTTCTGAGGCTAACTGTTAGCCTGTTATACTTGAGTGAACTTGAAAACATCATATGGGGCGACCGAGTATCATGTGGGGCGACCACTGCTGAGTGTTTTAAATGATAGATATATGTCCTATATTTGTAGTTTTAATTTTGTAAATTTGTAGAGTTAATTGTTTAAGCATAATTATTTGTATATTTTATCTTTTTCTTTAAATTCAGCCATTTTCCATTCCTTTTATAGGGATAAACATTTATTTTTTGTTGTAGATTGCATCTGTGGATCCTACAGGAAAAATGTAAAAATAAAATAAAAAATAAATAAAAACAATGACAATGACATTCTATTTATGTGACTATACATGTATTAGTCATTTAAAACAAGTTTTAACCTATTTTACCTATTTCCTAGATGGCACGATTAACAAGCAAAGAGAAGACTGCTCGTTATAGACAGAAAGTCAACTCCGACCCTGCAGCAAGAGCAGAGTATCTTGCAAGGAAAAGAGAGAGGTAAAGAAAAAAGAGCTATTGTAGCAGTGAGCTAGAGTCACTAGAGCTACAGAAAGTAGGAGACCAGGGTAGATCAAATAAACAGTTTAGACTGTATGCTACAATGAGCTATTAAACATTGGTCACCGAAACAGCTGTTCTCTAAAGAGAGTAGGTTCAGGATAAGGAGGAAAGAGCACAGGTGTAGAATGTTTATCTTGTTGTTGATGAACAACTCTGTACACTATTGATTCAGCTACCAAAAAAGAAAGCATGAGGGGAAGAATCCAAATGTGAAGTCAGATGAGTTATCAGAGAGGGAGAGGAATAATCTGAGAAACAAGTGGAAGGCTGCATCCAGAGGATACAGGGAGAGAAGAAAGATGGAGAAGGCAATGTTGGACCTGACACCTCAATCCATAGAGAACACTCTGCCAGATCCAGCAGATGTAGAAGGAGTGGAGGGGCAGCAAGAGAGTCCAGGGGGGTGTGTGGTGGTGGATGCTCCACCTCAAAATGAGGATTTCCATCCACAGATGTCCTCCACACCAGAGAGAAAAGATAGAGAAAAGAAAGCTGAGAAACGTTGTAAACGACTGCAGGCTGAGAAGCATGAATTAAGAAAGCTAAACATAAATCTGAGGAAACAACTTGCAAAGATGAGAAAAGAAAAGGAAAGGGCCAGAAAAGGTGAGACGAGGGCAAAAGAACGGTTGAGCCACAGTGAGAGGCTCAAGCCAAAAGAGGGGAAGAAACTGGCAAAAGAGAGAAAGCTGGCTGTTGTTAGTTTTCTGACTAGAGATGAGAATAGTCGACTTTTACCAGGGAAAAAAGATACCATCACAAAAAAAACAATAAAACAACAGTGAAGAATTCTCACAAAGCCACTCACAGAGCTCCATGGGCTGTACAATAGTGAAATGAAGAAGAGCCTCCACCTATCTTACAGGCAGTTTGCTAGAAGACGCCCCTTCTATGTCACTGAGCCAAAAGCCAAGGATCGGGACACATGTGCATGCATGGACCACGAAAATGTCCACCTGCTGGCCAACAAGCTCTACAGCAGAGGGCTGTTGAAAACAAAAAGCATTTCTGAGCTGCTGGTTATGATAGTGTGTGATCCAAAAAATAAGGACTGTATGGACCGTGTTTGTGCCAAGTGCTGCTTTGAGGAGGTAGAATTCCCTGAGACAGAGAGCAGCTCAGAAGTCACCTGGGAGCAGTGGAAGAGGGTAACTTCCACAAATGGAGAGAGAATGTTTGGCAACATGGTGAAACAGATCTATAGTGGAACCATCAAGGACTTGATGGAGCTTTTCTCTCAGAAGTTAGAGTCCTTGGCGATGCATCAGTTTAACTGGCTGCACCAGGCAGAGCAGTTCCGCTACCTTAAACAAAACATCACAGGGTGTGAAGCTGTTCTGCATGTTGACTTCTCAGAGAATTATGCATGTAAGCTGAACACAGAGGTTCAGGCATTTCACTTTGGAGGTAGCAGACAGCAAGCGACTATCCACACAGCAGTCCTGTACACTGTGCATGGAACAAAGTCCTATGCAACACTCTCTGACAGCCTGCGCCATGATGAGCGGGCGGTGTGGGCACATCTAGAGCCCATCTTAGGAGAGCTTCGTGAAACCTTCCCACAGATCACAACCCTCCACATTCAGAGTGATGGGCCGGTTACACAGTACCGGAATAAAAACAACTTCTACCTCCTCAGTACTGTCCCTTTCCTTTCTGGGTTCACTAAGGTGACCTGGAATTATTCAGAAAAGTCTCATGGGAAAGGGGCCCCAGATGGGATTGGTGGGGCAATAAAAAGAGAAGCAGATCGCTTTGTCCAAAGAGGTGGTGAACTTCAGACACCACAGCAACTCTATGAGATGCTGAACACAAGATTAGGCTCAAGCATCACACACTATTGGGTAAACAGAGAAAGCATTGAAAAGTGTGATGAGCTAATTCCTGACAACTTGGAGGCTGTGAAGGGCACCTTTAAAATACACCAGGTTTGGTCTACCCAGCCTTCACAGATCACTCACAGGACTGTGTCATGCTTCTGTAGGAAAACAGAGAGGAGTCCATGCCCTTGTTACAAGCCCGTAACAGTAGACCTGAGAGTGAGACGCACTGTGTGCAACACTGAGAATCCCCCAAGCTCTCCTCCTCAACCACCTAGGGAACAAGAAAATCTAGATCTTTGTGGCAAGTTTGTTATTGTCATTTATGATGAAAAGCCTTATGTTGGCCAAGTGCTTGAGGTTGTGGGAGAAGAAGTGCAGGTCAATTGTATGCTACAATCTGGTGACAAAAACCTCTTCATGTGGCCACAAACTGTAGATTTAATTTTCTACTACAGAAAAGATGTGCATGCTGTGATCTCAGAGCCTGAGCCAGCAACATCACGCTTCTCAAAGCTGACTCTCCAAGATTGGGTGAAGTTCAGAAATACCTCAGCTTAGATAAATGCAAGTCGTGTTCATCACTGCCTTATGTGGCTAAATGGGTCCAGAAAAAGAAACTTATTATTTGTGATATTTGAATGTTGAAAGGTTAATTGAGATGCAAGTAGTGTTCATCCCTGTCCAATGAATCAAAAAGGTTCCAAAAAAGTGATTCTTTACTCAGCTTCTTAAGTTCTTGAAGCATTTAATGTGTGTTGCAATAATAATTATAATTTTAAATGTTAATGTCCTTCTGATTTGTTATATTTAAATGTTGAAATGTTATTTGAATAAAAAGAGTTAAATTTTCTTTCGTCTTGAACTCTTTTGTGTACATTTTAACTGAAATTTTTATACCTGTGGTTTTCTTATCATTTGGGGCGACCATATGTCATGTGGGGTAACCAACAAATGAATGAATAAATGAATAAATTAATAACCAAATATCCATCAGTTTAGCCTCAAATATTAATCAGTGGTATGCTATTGTTGAATGTGTAATATTTGTATAAATGCTAATTCAGTTTTTTTGCTTTTAAAGTAAAAATCAGTATTGTAACTGGATTATGAGGGAGACTCTGATATTATAGAATAAACTTGTGAAATAATGGTTTTCATAAAATGAAAGGGCACTAAAGTTTATCTTCATCAGTTTATCTACTTACTGATATGAGTTCAACTAGTCTTAATGATACATAAAAATGTGAATTTTGAGATATATTACGGTCGCCCCAGATGACGTTTTTAAGGCTATGTATTATTAACTTAAGTGTAAAAACACTAAAATGTCCATTTTTTTACTTTTCTTTATAAAGGCATGTGTACACTACATTCCAAATGTTTAGAAAATGGCCAAACATATCCATATTTTTGGTATTTTAAAATTGGCCTATTAAAAAGTCTTATCCGTCAATGACCCACAGGTAAATGACAGGAAGAGATACTTTAATAGCTAAATGTGTGTATGATATAATTTGGGGTAATAATAGTAATTCCCTTAAAATACAGTCCTTAGTGCGCAGGGTTTAATTACAGACAACTGCACGTACAGTGGGGAGAACAAGTATTTGATACACTGACGATTTTGCAGGTTTTCCCACTTACAAAGCATGTAGAAGTCTGTAATTTTTATCATAGGTACTCTTCAACTGTGAGTGACGGAATCTAAAACAAAAATCCAGAAAATCACATTGTATGATTTTTAAGTAATTCATTTGCATTTTATTGCATGACATAAGTATTTGATACATCAGAAAAGCAGAACTTAATATTTGGTACAGAAACCTTTGTTTGCAATTACGGAGATCGTACGTTTCCTGTAGTTCTTGACCAGGTTTGCACACACTGCAGCAGGGATTTTGGCCCACTCCTCCATCCAGATCCTTCAGGTTTCGGGGCTGTCGCTGGGCAATACGGACTTTCAGCTCCCTCCAAAGATTTTCTATTGGGTTCAGGTCTGGAGACTGGCTAGGCCACTCCAGGACCTTGAGATGCTTCTTACGGAGCCACTCCTTAGTTGCCCTGGCTGTGTGTTTCGGGTCGTTGTCATGCTGGAAGATCCAGCCACGACCCATCTTCAATGCTCTTACTGAGGGAAGGAGGTTATTGGCCAAGATCTCGCGATACATGGCCCCATCCATCCTCCCCTCAATACGGTGCAGTCGTCCTGTCCCCTTTGCAGAAAAGCATCCACCTCCATGCTTCACGGTTGGGATGGTGTTCATGGGGTTGTACTCATCCTTCTTCTTCCTCCAAACACGGCGAGTGGAGTTTAGACCAAAAAGCTCTATTTTTGTCTCATCAGACCACATGACCTTCTCCCATTCCTCCTCTGGATCATTCAGATGGTCATTGGCAAACTTCAGACGGGCCTGGACATGCGCTGGCTTGAGCAGGGGGACCTTGCGTGCGCTGCAGGATTTTTATCCATAACGGCGTAGTGTGTTACTAATGGTTTTCTTTGAGACTGTGGTCCCAGCTCTCTTGAGATCATTGACCAGGTCCTGCCGTGTAGTTCTGGGCTGATCCCTCACCTTCCTCATGATCATTGATGCCCCACGAGGTGAGATCTTGCATGGTGCCCCAGACCGAGGGAGATTGACCGTCATCTTGAACTTCTTCCATTTTCTAATAATTGCGCCAACAGTTGTTGCCTTCTCACCAAGCTGCTTGCCTATTGTCCTGTAGCCCATCCCAGCCTTGTGCAGGTCTACAATTTTATCCCTGATGTCCTTACACAGCTCTCTGGTCTTGGCCATTGTGGAGAGGTTGGAGTCTGTTTGATTGAGTGTGTGGACAGGTGTCTTTTATACAGGTAACGAGTTCAAACAGGTGCAGTTAATACAGGTAATGAGTGGAGAACAGGAGGGCTTCTTAAAGAAAAACTAACAGGTCTGTGAGAGCCGGAATTCTTACTGGTTGGTAGGTGATCAAATACTTATGTCATGCAATAAAATGCAAATTAATTATTTAAAAATAATACAATGTGATTTTCTGGATTTTTGTTTTAGATTCCGTCTCTCACAGTTGAAATGTACCTATGATAAAAAGTACAGACCTCTACATGCTTTGTAAGTAAGAAAACCTGCAAAATCGGCAGTGTATCAAATACTTGTTCTCCCCACTGTATATGCTAATCCAATACCAGACTGGCACACTGCTGGAGATCTCGTCTGATCATAACGTGCATTTATCATCAATAGGGCAGTCTGGGTTTGTCACCCGATGCGGGACCTCGGAAGTGAGGGATCTTCCGTTCATGACAGACAGAAACTGTCAATAATTGGAAGCGATGCGTTGTTCCCCACCGTTAGCGCTATGTCTAAACATTTCTATTTTTGTCGTTCGCCATCAGTTGTCCGGGAACGTCCAACAAGCCAACGTAAATCATTGCCTGTTAATCCTTTATTGGAAGACAGGGGTCCTGTTATGTCTCGCTATTGCGCCTTCTTCACCACACTGTCTGTGTGGAGCATTTCAGGTTGTCAGTGATGTGTACGCCGAGGAACTTGAAGCTTATCACCTTCTCCACTGCAGTCTCGTCAATGTGGATAGGGGAGTGCTCCCTATGCTGTTTACTGAAGTCCACGATCAGCTCCTTTGTTTTGTTGACGTTGAGGGAGAGGTTATTATGGTTAGAGTTACCACCTGTGGATCTGAAGATTGTGGGTTTGCCTCCCGGAGGATACATTCTGACCATTATTTCGTTTATAGTTTTGACAGCCCCCTCCCGACACACATACACACTTATTTTCAATAATTAGGGGTCTCTTAAAAGAGCTCTTGGGTTCGTGGAGTGGCAGGCAAGTGGCAGTGAGTGTGGTGGTGTGTACTACTGTGTGCGTCTTGCTAGAATGGAGGAGAGACCAGCTTTTAGTGTGAGGTTGTTGCCCTCATCCATGAGATGCACGCCACTTCTATGGTACTGCTCAAGGACACAGTGCTTTATGGCAGAGTAGCGGATTGTGGGCATGCGCTTGTCACAGAGAAATGCAAGCTGGCCCATGTGGAGCTGACAAACGACTTATGCAAATTCAAATGCACGCAGTACACATGGTAATTCGCACACTATCAATACTTAAAATGTATGTTCTGTTCCAAATCTTTGAGTAATCCCATCTGTTTTCATATTTATACTGCCATTTATAAATGTGTGAATGTATGCTCTTTTACTGGAGTTGGACAGCTGTGTACAAAATCACTAAGGACATTTGTAGCTAGAGCACCTATCCAATGTCAGATTGTTTGTATGAGGGGTTACCAAACTTGCTCTTGACGATCCACAGGGTTATACGTGTTTTTTTTTTCAAGCCCACTGCTACCACACCAGACTGTACTATTTAGCTGTTCATTGCGACCATGAATAGTAGAATCAAGTGTGGTAGAACAGGGCCTGCATAAACCTATAGCTTGTCAAGAGAATTGTATTTACAAAGTTGACTATATCTGTACATTTGGTTGTAAATGTTATATTTAGTGACGCCTCACTTTTGTTTACAGGTAATGTAGTACTACACTCTTAGAAGTAAAGGTGCTATCTATAACCTAAAAGGCAGAACCTTCTTGGTTCCAGGCAGAACCTTTTTGAGTTCCATGTAGAACCCTTTACACAGAGGTTTCTACATGGAACCCAAAATATTTCTTCCTGGAACCAAAAAGGGTTCTCCTATGGGGACAGCCAAAGAACCCTTTTTTCTAAGAGTGTAGGCCTTTCTTCAGTAAACTTTTAGGTACATTTTCATGTAACTAGTTAATGGGTACATTTTGATTATTTGTTTTCTTTCCAGGAGCTTGCTTGATTGTCTTAAGAGAGATCAGGGTTTTTTATTTCTCCCCAATTTACTCCATATTGGCTTAAATGGGTTTCTGGTTTTTCGCTTCCCTCTGGAAAATCAGCTGTTAATATTAAATATATACTAACAACTACATTATTTCTGTTGCCATTTGTCATTATTGTTTACTTTAAGTTAAGTTTATTGCTGTGTTATACTGTATTATAATGTTGTATAATAATGTTGCATAAACATCTTCTGGTGTAAAAAAACATGGGAGATTGAGAGGTAGGCATTGGTCTGAAGCCGAAAAATAAAGGAAATTCACATGAGCACCATAATGCCTCTTCCATACATGCTCTACCAAGGTTTTCCAGCACACAGCTTTAACCTACTACAGTAGCTATGTTGGTATTGTACTTCAGGTTGCTGAGGATTCAAACTTTCTCAAACAGCCTAATTCATACTCTTGTATGTGTTTGGCGCCGCCCTGAGTGGTCGCCTGTTAAGCAGCTCCCGTTGTTCGTGCATAAATTGTTGTTTTAGTTAGTTTCTTTCGTCTCTTTTCTTTAGTTTTATTTTGCTACAGTTGAACTATAATAGTTCAGGATTATGGATTTTATCGCAGCTGAACGTCGACAGGAGTCGTCAACTGTTATTGTTTACAACAGAGCCCAGCTCCTGGATTTAGCACATGCAGCGCTGCTGCTCCCCAGGGAAAAGTTTGACATTCCGGACGAATTGAAAAGACGACGCCGTGGACGTAGGGCGGGATTGAAATGTAAGGCAAAGCGGAGGAGGTTCAAGTACAAGCCGGCTATACCATCTATTATTATGGGCAATGTGAGGTGTCTACATAACAAGATGGATGAGTTGGAGGGACTTGTTCGTGGACAAAGGATTTATCGGGAAACGAGCCTAATGTTTTTTTCTGAGACTTGGCTGAACGATAACATCCCCATACAGAACGTCACTATCGACGGTTTCCAGACCATCAGAGCGGACAGGGATCGCGTCTCTTCCGGTAAGAGTAAGGGTGGTGGGCTGGCTTTATTAGTTAACAACAGATGGTGTCATCCGAACCATATTACTCTTAAGGAAAAGTTTTGTAGCCCGGACATTGAACTGTTAGCCGTTAGCCTGAGACCCTACTATTTACCGAGGGAATTCACGGCGGCCATTGCTGTTATTGTTTACATCCCGCCCTCTGCTGACGCAAACGCAGCGTGTGATGTCATCCACTCTGTTATCGCGAGGTTACAGACAGCGCATCCCAGTGCTTTCTTTGCCATTTCGGGGGATTTTAACCATGCATCTCTCTCTTCAACGCTGTCCACGTTCAAACAGTTCGTGAAGTGCCCAACCAGGAATAATACAACTCTGGACTTGTTATATGCTAATGTGAAGGATGCATACAACTCCACTGCACTCCCTCCCCTCGGTAGATCGGATCACAACCTTGTCCACCTCACCCCACTCTACAGGCCTTTGGTCCAACAGCAGCCTGCAACCACCAGGACTATTAGGAGATGGTCCCCGGAGGCGAATGAGGCCCTACAGGACTGTTTTGAAACAACAGACTGGGATGTGCTCTGTGAGGCTCATGGGGAGGACATCGATGGACTCACTGACTGCATAACAGATTATATTAATTTTTGTGTAGACAACACTGTACCCACCAGGAAGGTACGCTGTTTCCCAAACAATAAACCCTGGGTCACCAGCGACCTGAAGGCCCTGCTGAATGAGAAGAAGAGGGCCTTCAAGGAGAGGGACAAGGACAAGGACAAATTGAAATGCGTCCAGAGGGAGCTGAAGTTGCGGATTGCTGAGGGGAAGAGAGTGTATAAGGAGAAGATGGAGGACAAGCTGAGGCAGAGCCAGGTGAGAGGGGTGTGGAAGGGTATGAGAAATATCACTGGCTTCAAAAAGTCAAACAGTGGGCAGACGGAGGGGACCCAGGACAGAGCCAATGAGCTGAACCAATTTTTTAACAGGTTTGATACTGGCCCTGTCCACCTCCCCTCCAGCTCCCCAGACCACACACCCTCACGGTTGTCCCACCCCCACTTTGCTCACAGCACCTCTGCTGAGACAATCAGTGACCCCACCTCCGCCCCTGCTCCCCCTGGACTGATCCTCAACACCCCCCTTCCCCCCACCTCCCCACCTGGGCTGGCTTTCACCACCAACCAAGTGAAGAGAGAGCTGGAGAAACTACACCAGTGGAAAGCGGCGGGCCCTGATGGCATCAGCCCAAGGGTGCTGAGGGTCTGTGCTGACCAACTGTGTGGAATACTCCAGCGTCTTTTCAACCTTAGCCTGAGCCTAGAAAGTGGAAAACATCCTGCCTCGTCCCAGTGCCCAAGAAGGCACACCCCACTGTCCTGAATGACTTCAGACCTGTAGGGCTAACATCCCACATCATGAAGACCCTGGAAAGGTTAGTCCTCGCTCACCTCAGACCCCTGGTGTGTTCATCAATGGACCCCCTGCAGTTTGCATACCAGCGCAACATCGGGGTGGATGATGTAATCATCTACCTTCTGCAGAGGGCCTACTCTCACCTGGACAACGCAGGTTGCACTGTGAGGGTTATGTTTTTTGACTTCTCCAGTGCCTTCAATACCATTCAGCCCCTGCTACTGGGTGAGAAGATGAGGAGGATGAAAGTGGAAGCACCCTTAGTCTCCTGGGTCACGGACTACCTGACAATTTGTGCGACTACAGAGCTGTGTGTCAGAACGGGCAGTTAGTAACACAGGGGCCCCCCAGGGTACGGTCCTGTCCCCCTTCCTGTTCACCCTCTACACCTCAGACTTCAGATATAACTCTGAAACATGCCACCTACAGAAGTTCTCGGATGACTCTGCTATTGTAGGGTGCATCAGGGGTGGGCAGGAGGAGGAGTACAGGAGCACAATCAGTGACTTTGTGTTGTGGCGTGAGCAGAACCACCTTCAGCTCAACATCAGCAAAACAAAGGAGATGGTGGTGGACTTCAGGAGAACCAAGGCACAACTGACTGCAGTCCCTATACAGGGGATGGATGTGGAAATGGTTGGGTCATACAAGTTCCATATGGACAACAGGCTGGAATGGGCCGGTAACACCAGGGCCCTGTACAAAAAGGGCCAGAGCCGACTCTACTTTCTGAGGAGGCTCAGGTCCTTCAACGTATGCAGTAAACTACTGCATACCTTCTACCAGTCTGTGGTGGCCAGTGCCATCTTTTTTGCAGTGGTGTGCTGGGGAGCAAACATCAAAGCCGGTGATGCTTCTCGGGTAAATAAGCTGATCAGGAAGGCTAGCTCTGTCCTGGGGATGAGCCTTGACACTCTAGAGGAGGTGGCGGAGAGACGGATCCTGGCCAAACTGCTGGCCATCATGGACAACGTCACCCACCCTCTGCACGCTATGGTTATGACGCAGAGGACCACTTTCAGTCACAGACTGATCCCACCACGGTGTGCCAGAGAGCGCTACAGGAGGTCCTGCCAGTTGCACCTTTTCTCATTGCTTTTAGTATATCGAATGTGCAATACGTGCAGTTGTCTGTAATTAAACCCTGCGCACTAAGGACTGTATTTTAAGGGAATTACTATTATTACCCCAAATGATATCATACACACATTTAGCTATTAAAGTATCTCTTCCTGTCATTTACCTGTACAGTTTGTGTAAACATGCAAGTATTCACTTATCTGTAAATATAACTGTATACCTAACTGTACAGCTAATTTAACCTTGCAAAATGTTCACTTACCTGTTCATTTACCCAGTCTGTCTATTAAGTAAACTATTATTACCCTCGCTCATATCATACGCATTTTTAGCTACTGAAGTATTTCTCTGCCATCGACCTGTATAGTATAGTTAACCATCCAACATCCACCAATGTATAGTGTACATATTCAGCCAACCACTCATACTATGCAATGTCTTTTTATAGCTTTTTTTTGCACTCCAGATATTTTGTTTTTCTATACTTTTTCATACTGCCGCTCTATGTATCATGTACCGTGTATCTGTCTTTTGTGTACTTTCGTTGTGGCATTTTGCACCTGCCCTGTGTTTTGTTGTAGCTGCTTGACAATGAAATTTCCCCCCGGGGGATCAATAAAGTACCTATCTATCTATCTATCTATCCATCTATAGGAAGTGCTTGCACAATGTGGTTTGTATCGCATAGAAGGTATTGGATTGGATTCTTTACACACCATAGTAAGACATTATCCCATTACGCTAACCTTTCATGCTTTTTTTATTAGGCTTGTCTATAAAACTTTTTATGCCTTTATCTGGAAAGGGTCAATTCATTTTCATTATTGACCTCTATTTATGTTGCATACTTGAGGTGCCATTTTGAAATCAATACAAACATATTTGGTCCAATGGTTTTATTAGTATGACTTGCAGGGACAGAAATAAGTAATTACAAAGAAAGGGCAGTGTAATCTCAAAGACCTTTGTCTCAAAAGGGTGTATTTTTATCAACATGCAATGCAATTATTTAACCTCAATGTATATACAATGTCTACTCAATGTATATATCATGTTGATGGCAGGGAATAGGCTGCTGTGGTTGGGGAGGGTCAGAGAAGAAAATGCACTAGCCTAATTCTTAAAGTGATAGTTTTCTCCAAAGTCAAAGTGTCAAAAGTTCTCTGACCTCAAAACTGGTCTAATGTCAATTTCGACTGTAACGATATGCTGTTATGAAATGGTTAAGTGGTGCTTGTTTCAATTACTTCAAAAGAACCCAAATAGTAATTACTATTATTAATTGCTAGGTTGTTTCTAATACACACAAGGAAAGGAGCAGAGCGTGAAGTATTGCCAGTCTTTAGAAGACAACGTGCTACTAATGCCTCAGTCGTGATGGCTCTGTGTCGATGTACTCACCTTCCCAGGGGGCTTTGCTCCCCTCCTGGTTGCCATGGATACCAGAATGCAGAGCAGGGCTGAGGAGAGGACCACTGCCCCGAACACCAGGCCCCAGGAGAGGCTGCAGAAGTAGCAGGCGCTCTCGGCCGACGTGCACACCAGCATATGCACGGAGGAGAGGAGCAGGCACAGCAGGTAGAAGGGCAGCGAGAGCAGTGCAGAGGAAACGGGGAGATCCACCTCTGAGGTGCCGCTCAGTCCCTCGGGCATGGCCAGCAGCAGGAGGAGAAGGAGCTGTTAGAGAGAAAGGGGAACACACACTCAGTCCAGTCATGGATGTAAACAAAAACAGACTCACAGAGGTGTGCGCATATGCACGCAAAAACACCGGAAAGACCAAGCTCACCTTCATAGCTACACGTCTTTGCTGTTGTAGAGAGATGGATGGATAGATGGGCAAACTATGAGGTAACACTGGAGTCAAGAGTCCCGACAGAGTATGTGGGAACAGAGTACAGACACTGTTCAATCTGTGGTTGATGTGGCTTGGATTGAGTCAAAGCAAAACCATAATTTGTGTGCTCCTCCATCTTTGCATTTGGATTTTGGCTTGACTGAAGTCTTTCACTTGGAACCTTGTGCCATCTTGGAAGCAAATATGCAAGCACTTTCTTTTCAAAGTAAACAAGGACATAGAACACAAGCGCATAGGGACGGTGCACTGGAGAGATGACTAGTTGCCTTGTCCTTGAGTATCGACTGTGACAAACTGCTGACAAGTCCAACTTTTTCTTTTGGAAACAGACTCTTTTCTCTCTCTCTGCTTCTTTCTTCCTGATAGAAGGCAGTCGCCTCTCGAGGGACACTTCTTAGTTTCTTTTCCGAATTTGGGATATTTTTGTCAACATTCCCAACTAATAATGCTCGCTTGGGAGTTTATACAGAGCGTTCTATGTGGTGCTGGAATTAGCATTTTATTTCTGATAAGAAATAAATAACTCGTAGAGAAACGGTTTTAAAGCGCAAACATGACACCAAACCCAGTGAACTCAATGGGAACTGAAATGTGTGTACAAATTGGAATAAATGACTTGCATTTTTATAGGTTAAACCTTTGCTGTTCATATCTTATTAGTTGTGTGTACAGTATTCACTGTTGCTAAGCAAATTCTAAAAGTGGATGCAATCTGATGCAATCTTCTAAACCCAGGAGGTTACAACATACAGTATATTCTATAAAAACAGCTCACAGCTCTACCAATGATCAAAAACGGTCCAACGTTAAGTCAAACCCTTACACAAATAACTTAGGTGAGCATATGCCAACACGTTCTGTGATTTTGTTCTGATTATTGTCTGCTTTTACCGCCAAATGACATATTTTGCATATTAAAGCCTCTTCTCCAAGATTAAACATATTCAAATTAACGCTAGTTGTGACTGCAACAGTTAGCATGAGAGCACAGCAGATTTTGCTTTGTTAATTTGTTTTGAAGGAAACGTGTGGGAATTGCCCCATCCAATATCGTCAACATGGAAGATTCATTGTACAAGCCAAGGAAAGTTGAATTGTTACTGCCGGCCCCTTCGCCCCCAGAAACAGTTTACTTGGAGAAATGATTGCTCAACAAAGAGCAGCACAAAGATGCTTTGATGTTTAAAGCATTGCTACACCATATAACTTGGTACCGATGCACCAAATCTGGAACCAACAGGACCCTGAGCTTCTACCTGCAAGCCGGAAGACTGCTAAATAGTTTGTTAAATAGTTAACCAAATAGCTACCCTGACTATCTGCATTGAACCTTTTATTTTTTACTCATGACATACGCTACTGCTACTGTTAATTATGTATCCTGTTGCCTACTCACTTTAATTCTAGTTATGTACATACAGTTGAAGTTGGACGTTTACATACACTTAGGTTGAAGTCATTAAATCTTTCAACCACTCCACAGATTTCATGTTAACAAACTATAGTTTTGGCAAGTCGGTTAGGACATCTACTTTGTGCATGACACAAGTAATTATTCCAACAAATGTTTACAGATAGATTATTTCACATATAATTCACTATATCACAATTCCAGTGAGTCAGAAGTTAACATACACTAAGTTGACTGTGCCTTTGAATAGCTTGGAAAGTTCCAGAAAATTATGTCATGGCTTTGTATAGGCTAATTGACATCATTTGAGTCAATTGGAGGTGTACCTGTGGATGTATTTCAAGGCCTACCTTCAAACACAGTGCCTCTTTGCTCTACATCATTGGAAAATTAAAATAAATCAGTCAAGACCTCAGAAAGACAATTGTAGACCTCCACAAGTCTGCTTCATCCTTGGAAGCAATTTCCAAACGCCTGAAGGTACCATGTTCATCTGTACAAACAATAGTGCGCAAGTATAAACACTATGGGACCACGCAGCCGTCATACCGTTTAGGCAGGAGACGCGTTCTGTCTCCTAGAGATGCATGTACTTTGGTGCAAAAAGTGCAAATCAATCCCAGAACAACAGCAAAGGACCTTGTGAAGATGCTGGAGGAAACAGGTACAAAATAATCTATATCCACAGTAAATCGAGTCCTATATCGACATAACCTGATAGGCCGCTCGGCAAGAAAGAAGCCACTGCTCCAAAACTACCATAAAAAAGCCAAACTATGGTTTGCAACTGCACATGGGGACAAAGATTGTACTTTTTGGAGAAATGTCCTCTGGTCTGATGAAACAAAAATAGAACTGTTTTGCCATAATGACCATCATTATGTTTGGAGGAAAAAGGGGGAGGCTTGCAAGCCAAAGAACACCATCCCAACCGTGAAGCATGGGGGTGGCAGCATCATGTTGTGGGGGTGCTTTGCTGCAGGAGGGACTGGTGCACTTCACAAAATAGATGGCATCATGAGGAAGGAAAATTATGTGGATATATTGAAGCAACATCTCAAGACATCAGTCAGGAAGTTAAAGCTTGGTCGCAAATGGGTCTTCCAAATGGACAATGACCCCAAGCATACTTCCAAAGTTGTGGCAAAATGGCTTAAGGACAACAAAGTCAAGGTATTGGAGTGTCCATCACAAAGCTCACCCAACTTATTGTGGAAGGCTACCCGAAACGTTTGACCCAAGTTAAACAATTTAAAGGCAATGCTACCAA
The DNA here is from genome assembly GCA_023634145.1 of Thymallus thymallus. Classification (NCBI taxonomy): domain Eukaryota; kingdom Metazoa; phylum Chordata; class Actinopteri; order Salmoniformes; family Salmonidae; genus Thymallus; species Thymallus thymallus. The sequence goes on along the minus strand of CM042384.1, from coordinate 11,137,202 downwards.
ATACTAATTGAGTGTATGTAAACTTCTGACCCATTGGGAATATGATGAAAGAAATAAAAGCTGAAATAAATAATTCTCTCTACTATTATTCTGACATTTCACATTCTTAAAATAAAGTGGTGATCCTAACTTACCTAAGACAAGGAATGTTTACTTGAAAAACTGAGTTTAAATGTATTTGGCTAAGGTGTATGCAAACTTCCAACTTCAACTGTATCTCCCTCAATTACCTGATACCCCTGCACATCGAATCAGTACTGGTACCCTGTGTATATAGCCAACTTATCATTACTCATTGTGCATTTATTATAATTTTTATTATTTTTACTATTTATTAAGTGTTCTATTATTTCTCTATTTTCATTCTCTATATATTGTTGGGAAGGGCCCGTAGGTAAGCATTTCACTTTTAGTCTACCCCTGTTGTTTACGAAGCATGTCACGATTAGATTTGAACTTGACAATTAAACAATATGGCACGCGCACGCACACACACCTCACTTCTTTAGAGACCTTCTGTTCAAGTGTTTTGTGGCAGCAATGTTGAGAGGTAGCTACTATGAAGATCAAGGCATCATCAAAAGTCAGCATCAAAAGTTAACATCACAGCCAGAAGAAACCAAATGATCCAATCCGAACTCCGAAGTTGTGTTCCAACTGTATAATTCTTCTCACACTAGCTCAAGGTAATTTTAATAATTGAAGGCTATATCAGCACTCTCTGTAAAGGCTAGGTTAACCATGGGATTTAGTAAAGTCAAGTCTTATATCAACATTAAAACGGTTCATTAATATTGATTGTGTTCTATGAATATGCCTAGATTTTGGTTCTCTTCAGCAGCAGAATTGTAATTTTAAAATGCAAATATGTGGATGTGGGTTCTTTGTGATATGTATCACAAAGAACCACATCACAACAGTTTACAATGCAAAGTGCTTATTTAGGCTAAAAACATTAAATATATAAACAAATCAGCAATATCCCACCATGGCCAAACACATACCATGAATTGGCATGCATATGTACTGTACATAACAGTTCTGGTATAATGTATAAAAGTATTCGTCATAATCAGCATGTAGTGCACTGTATTCACGGATTCTATTGTGTTTCTCAGGTATGATGAATTATCTGTGTTGCTCTCAACAACCCCCATTCTGTAACATCTCTGGGAAGCAAAGGTGCTGCGGTGATAACATCCTGTACATCTGATATCTGATTGGAAGTTGACCAATAGCAGACTCTAAAAGTGAACAACTCAGATTTTGAATACAAACTGGTCATATGGTTATAAAACAGTCTTAGATGAATTGTCTCTTTCTCTTTTGTTCGTCCATTGGTGAGGTACCTACACTGCCTCTCTCTAGCTCCTCCCTATGGACCTTTTGGGGCATTGTCTTCAAGATCTTGACTTCTCTCTCTCTCTCTCCCTGATCATCCCTAGAATAATGCCAGTAATGACTTGAAACTTATGGTTTTGCCTTGAATGTAAATTGATTCAGTTTGCAATTTAATTAAATCTACTAAGTAAATCTACTAGACATTTCGTGATAGTCTATTCCTGTAACTCAACAATAGTCCTGCTTGTACATTGCTAAATAGTCTTTATGGAGTCAGATGACATTTTAATAGACTTTTCTTATTATTGGTCGCATGCAAACCGTGTGTGTGTGTGTGTGTACAGTCGTGGCCAAACGTTTTGAGAATGACACAAGTATTGGTCTCCACAAAGTTTGCTGCCTCAGTGTTGATGATGGCAATTTGCATATACTCCAGAATGTCATGAAGAGTGATCAGATGAATTGCAATTAAAGTCCCTCTTTGCCATGAAAATGAACTTAATCCCCAAAAAACATTTACACTGCATTTCACCCCTGCCACAAAAGGACCAGCTGCCATCATGTCAGTGATTGTCTCGTTAACACAGGTGAGAGTGTTAATGAGGACAAGGCTGGAGATCACTCTGTCATGCTGTTTGTGTCAGAATAACTAGAAGCTTTAAAAGGAGGGTGGTGCTTGAAATCATTGTTCTTCCTCTGTCAACCATGGTTACCTACTAGGAAACACGTGCCGTCATCATTGCTTTGGACCGTCTCCTAAAGTTGATTCAGCTGCGGGATCTTGGGCACCACCAGTGCAGAGCTTGCTCAGGAATGGCAGCAAGCAGGTGTGAGTGCATCTGCATGCACAGTGAGGCGAAGACTTTTGGAGGATGGCCTGGTGTCAAGAAGGGCAGCAGAGAAGCCACTTCTCTCCAAGAAAAACATCAGGTACAGACTGATATTCTGCAAAAGGTACAGGGATTGGACTGCTGAGGACTGGGGTAGGGTCATTTTCTCTGATGAATACCCTTTCCGATTGTTTGGGCCATCCGGAAAACACCTTGTTCGTAGAAGACAAGGTGAGCGCTACCATCAGTCCTGTGTCATGCCAACAGTAAAGCATCCTCAGACCATTCATGTGTCGGGTTGCTTCTCAGCCAAGGGAGTGGGCTCACTCACAATTTTGCCTAAGAACACAGCCATGAATAAAGAATGGTACCAACACATCCTCCGAGTGCAACTTCTCCCAACCATCAAAGAACAGTTTGGTGACGACCAATTCCTTTTCCAGCATGATGGAGCACCTTGCCATAAGGAAAAAGTGATAACTAAGTGGCTCGGGGAACAAAACATCGACATTTTGGCTCCATGGCCAGGAAACTCACCAGACCTTAATCCCATTGAGAACTTGTGGTCGATCCTCAAGAGGCATGTGGACAAACAAAAACCCACAACTTCTGACAAACTCCAAGCATTGATTATGCAAGAATGGCCTGCCATCAGTCAGGATGTGGCCCAGAAGTTAATTGACAGCATGCCAGGGCGGATTGCAGAGGTCTTGAAAAAGAAGGGTCAACACTGCAAATATTGACTCTTCGCATAAACTGAATGTCATTGTCAATGAAAGCCTTTGACCCTTAAGGAATACTTGTAATTATACTTCAGTGTACCATAGTAACTACTGACAAAGATCTAAGAACACTGAAGCAGCAAACTTTGTGGAGACCAATACTTGTGTCATTCTCAAAACGTTTGGCCACGACTGTATGTATGTATGTATGTATGTATGTATGTATGTATGTATGTATGTATGTATGTATGTATGTATGTATGTATGTATGTATGTATGTATGTATGTATTGGTTTGGAATATTACTCATTCAAGGGTTTTTCTTTATTTGCACTATTTAAACTAAAAGTGAAGACGTCAAAACTATGACATATGGAATCATGTACTAACCAAAAAATTGTAAGACAAATCAAAATATATTTTATATTTGAAATTCTTCAAATAAACACCATTTGCCTTGATAACAGCTTTGCACACTCTTGGCATTCTCTCAACCAGCTTCACCTGGAATGCTTTTCCATCAGTCTTGAAGGAGTTCCCACATATGCTGAGCACTTGTTGGCTGCTTTACCTTCACTGCGGTCCGACTCATCCCAAACCATCTCAATTGGGTTGAGGTCGGGAAATTGTGGAGGCCAGGACATCTGATGCAGAACTCTATCACTCTCCTTCTTGGTCAAATAGCCCTTACACAGCCTGGAGGTGTGTTCGGTCATTGTCCTGTTGAAAAACAAATGATAGTCCCACTAAGCGCAAACCAGATGGGATGGTGTATCGCTGCTGAATGCTGTGGTAGCCATGCTGGGTAAGTGTGCCTTGCATTCTAAATAAATCACAGACAGTGTCACCAGCAAAGCACCATCACACCTCTTCTTCCGCCATGCTTCACGTTGGGAACCACACGTGCAGAGATCATCCGTTCATCTACTCTGCGTCTCACAAAGACACGGTGGTTGGAACGAAAAATCTCAAATTTTGACTCATCAGACCAAAGGACAGATTTCCACCGGTCTAACGTTCATTGCTTGTGTTTCTTGGTCCAAGCAAGTCTCTTCTTCTTATTGCTGTCATTAAGTAGTCGTTTCTTTGCAGCAATTCAACCATGAAGGCCTGATTCACACAGTCTCCTCTGAACAGTTGATGTTGAGACGTGTCTGTTACTTGAACTCTGTGAAGCATTTATTTGGGCTGCAATTTCTGAGGCTGGTAACTCTAATGAACTTATCCTTTGCAGCAGAGGTAACTCTGGGTCTTCCTTTTCTGTGGCAGTCCTCATGAGAGCCAGTTTCATCATAGCGCTTGATGTTTTTTGCGACTGCACTTGAAGAAACTTGAAATTGTCCGGAATGACTGACCTTCGTGTCTTAAAGTAATGATGGACTGTCGTTTCGCTTTGCTTATATGAGCAGTTCTTGCCATAATATGGACTTGGTCTTTTACCAAATAGGGCTATCTTCTATTAAGAAGGAAAGAAATTCCACAAATTAACGTTTAACATGGCACACCAATAACTACCACATGATGCTAGTTGAGAGAATGCCAAGAGTGTGCAAAGCTGTCATCAAGGTAAAGGGTGGCTATTTGGAACAATCTCAAATATAAATATAAAATGTACTTTGATGTGTTTAAAACTTTTTGGGTTACTACATGATTCCATGTGTTATTCAAGTACCTATCTATCTATCTTAATTGTTTTGATGTCTTCACTATTATTCTACAATGTAGAAAACAGTAAAAATAAAGAAAAACCCTGGAAGAGTAGGTGTCCAAACTGACTGGTTCTGACCGGTAAAGTTTCCCCTAAGCAATACCCACCTGGAAGACGAGGACCATGCCCACCACCATGGAATACATATCGTATTTGCCCAGCTGCTTGCTGAGGGCCGCACTCATGACCCTGAGGGCCTCCAGGTACTGCTTGAGCACCTTCTTCCCAATGTTGGTCAGCACCTCTGATGTGTTGCCCTCCACCACCAGCTTCAACCAGTTACCGTGGGATTTCTCTGCCATGCGGAACTGCTCGTAGCCCTCCTCTGTGGGAGAGAGGAGGGATGGAGACAGATCTGAGAGGAGGGCGAGGAAAGGAAGGTGTTGTGTGTGATATAAGATGTGTATGAATTAATCAATCAATTTCACATGAACAATAAACAAACTACTACTAGTAGTAGTAGTGGTAGTAGTTGCAAAGGTAGACACAAAATAACTAAAAGTAGCACCTTTCAAGAGTGTGTTGTATATATTTTACAGTGGCAATAATACATTAATAGTGTTAGTAAGAAACCACAGGTAATGGTTTACACAAATGTAATTTGAGCCAGGATATAAAAAAGATATGTTCAACATTTGATGTATTTATTTGATTCAAGCAATTTAATAACCTTCCAGAATAGCATTTTGGGTATGGCTGGCACAGTAATTGCATAATCATGTAGCCAACGATTACGGACGAAAGACCGTCATGAAAATAAAATAACTGTCACAACTGTTCCAAAATTCCATGACCGTCACAGCACTAATTTTGGGAAAAATAACATTCAAAAGTTGAATATAATAGAACAACCCTTATTCGTTTTGTCTTTATCCAACTGTTCTAGAATGCACTTGACTGATTCCCATCGTTTGCTCCCGCCTCTATCTGAATAAAATTAGCATAACTATGATAAATGGTGATTGTGATGTCGTCAGACACAGGAATGGAGGTGGAAATATAAGAGCCTTCAGCAGTTGGCATGAATCAAACAATACAAACGGTCCTCGGTCAGAGTGAAAATGAAAGAGGGATTGGTCAGAGGATGGCCTTTGTAGGTATCCACAAGATCCCTGAAGTTTTTAGCAAGTGTCACGAGTGGGTGCATGCATAGACCAAGACGCAGCGCAGGGATAGTAGTTCGACATATTCTTTAATTACTGAATATTCAAATAAAGATGTCCGAACTACACACATAAAACAAACTCGATAGACAGACGTACAGTGGGGAGAACAAGTATTTGATACACTGCCGATTTTGCAGGTTTTCCCACTTACAAAGCATGTAGAGGTCTGTAATATTTATCATAGGTACACGTCAACTGTGAGAGACGGAATCTAAAACAAAAATCCAGAAAATCACATTGTATGATTTTTAAATAATGAATTTGCATTTTATTGCATGACATAAGTATTTGATCACCTATCAACCAGTAAGAATTCCGGCTCTCACAGACCTGTTAGTTTTTCTTTAAGAAGCCCTCCTGTTCTCCACTCATTACCTGTATTAATTGCACCTGTTTGAACTCGTTACCTGTATAAAAGACACCTGTCCACACACTCAATCAAACAGACTCCAACCTCTCCACAATGGCCAAGACCAGAGAGCTGTGTAAGGACATCAGGGATAAAATTGTAGACCTGCACAAGGCTGGGATGGGCTGCAGGACAATAGGCAAGCAGCTTGGTGAGAAGGCAACAACTGTTGGTGCAAATATTAGAAAATGGAAGAAGTTCAAGATGACGGTCAATCTCCCTCTGTCTGGGGCAACATGCAAGATCTCACCTCGTGGGACATCAGTGATCATGAGGAAGGTGAGGGATCAGCCCACAACTACACGGCAGGACCTGGCCAATGACCTGAAGAGAGCTGGGACCACATTCTCAAAGAAAACCATTAGTAACACACTACGCCGTCATGGATTAAAATCCTGCAGAACACGCAAGGTCCCCCTGCTCAAGCCAGCGCATGTCCAGGCCCGTCTGAAGTTTGCCAATGACCATCTGGATGATCCAGAGGAGGAATGGGAGAAGGTCATGTGGTCTGATGAGACAAAAATAGAGCTTTTTGGTCTAAACTCCACTCGCCGTGTTTGGAGGAAGAAGAAGGATGAGTACAACCCCAAGAACACCATCCCAACCGTGAAGCATGGAGGTGGAAACATCATTCTTTGGGGATGCTTTTCTGCAAAGGGGACAGGACAACTGCACCGTATTGAGGGGAGGATGAATGGGGCCATGTATCGCGAGATCTTGGCCAACAACCTCCTTCCCTCAGTAAGAGCATTGAAGATGGGTCGTGGCTGGGTGTTCCAGCATGACAACGACCCGAAACACACAGCCAGGGCAACTAAGGAGTGGCTCCGTAAGAAGCATCTCAAGGTCCTGGAGTGGCCTAGCCAGTCTCCAGACCTGAACCCAATGGAAAATCTTTGGAGGGAGCTGAAAGTCCGTATAGCCCAGCGACAGCCCCGAAACCTGAAGGATCTGGAGAAGGTCTGTATGGAGGAGTGGGCCAAATTCCCTGCTGCAGTGTCTGCAAACCTGGTCAAGAACTACAGGAAACTTATGATCTCTGTAATTGCAAACAAAGGTTTCTGTACCAAATATTAAGTTCTGCTTTTCTGATGTATCAAATACTTATGTCATGCAATAAAATTCAAAGGAATTACTTAAAAATCATACATGTGATTTTCTGGATTTTTGTTTTAGATTTCGTCACTCACAGTTGAAGAGTACCTATGATAAAAAATACAGACTTCTACATGCTTTGTAAGTGGGAAAACCTGCAAAATCGGCAGTGTATCAAATACTTGTTCTCCCCACTGTACGTACCAAATAAACACGACAATATAAACGTAACGTTTCAAAAATCAAACACGAGTTATATACGTAAATAATGCACACTTACTTCTCCGTGACTTGCGACATATACATAACAATATGACACGTACAACGACCCACACCAGAGTGAAGGACAGACAAAATTATATAGGATCCCTAATTAGAGACAATGCGGTGCAGCTGCCTCTAATTAGGGATCCAACCCAACACCCACACAGAAACAGAAAAGAAAGACACTGTCAGACTCTGACCATAGCTACATAGAGAAGCAAATAGGCCTCTCTATGGCCAGAGCCTGACAGCAAGCCAAAGATACGCTAATGTGAACTGTCATTACGCTATACTTTCAATCAGCTCATCTCTGTCAGATAGGAAAAAGTAACAAAGCAATTCAGGTTGATGAATGCGACACATTGTTGGTTGACAGATATAGAGCCTATAAATATGAAATATCTTGGTGACTTGCTCTAAAAAGTAGATAATATACAGTATATGTCTCCATTAATTATTCACTAGCTGTACCGCTATCTACCAAAACTCTACAATTGAATCCCCATCCTACAACTGCTACTTCTACAGACACTAACACTGCAGCTAATGTAATCAATTATACTGCTAAACACCAATTAAAGAAACAATAAGAACTCATTCATTTACTCATTCAGCTACTGTATACTGTATACCTACTCTATGTCCCGCTTTGATTTCTCAGGTGACAAATTCCTCAAATATAAGTGAAGATGACATGCCATCCATTCATAATGAAACTGTAATTTAATTCATTGATCATGGGTTAGGAGAGATTAATGCACTGGCCTGGTGGCCAAGGTCTTTTTATTCCCTCCCCACTGTTTCCTAATACGATTATTACTGGTCTGCTTTGTGTTTTCATTTTTGCCATGGGAAAAGTATTGCGATACTGGTATCGTCACAGCCCTAATTGATAATGCTTACTAGTAATGATTTAATTATTCTGTATCACAATTTTGGGAAATGTACAGTTTATTACAGCATATTTTAATGAAACAATGGTTTAGCTTTAGCTGAATCCCCAAAAGATGTGTCAAGCAAAAAAAAGAATAATAATCAAATCATTTAAAAAAAAAAACAGATTCTTCAATAATCCACTGTCATATTGCTGAGTTGTGAAACCATCAGTGTTATTTTTACCTTTCCACTGAGGTGGTTGGCCAAGTTTTTGGAGAAGGGGTTGCTGCGGCACCCGTCAGCAAAAACACAAACCTCTGGTGCCTTACTGTTCCTCTCATTCGTACCTCTGTACCTCCTCCCACTCCAGAGAAACAAATCAATAAGCTCAATCAATCAACCACCATTGAGACAGATATTTGGAGATTAAAGAAATAATGGGGGGAAGCGCTGTATTGCAATAAGAAGTACAGGTTATATAAACTCACCTGTAACTACTTTGAAGTAACACTATTTCTGCATGTTTGAACTAGGCCTAACATACGGGAGAGTTACTTCTTGAATCGTACTGTAAACGTTTGTTTTATTGAGCATGTGAAGAATTCAAACTTTCATCTCCGCAGAGTAAGAATAAAGTGTTTTTATGGTTCCATTTATTGAATTTGGCCCTGGATTGCAGTTGTTTCATCTCCTAATCAAAAGGTTTAGATTCCAGCGCCTCTGTTCCATTCGGTGCACAGAATGCAGAGATTCTCTGAGTATTAGGTTCGGCAAGAATATATTTAAAAGTAAGTATCAAAAGCAAAACTACTGTCTTAGTGAACAGAAAACAGTCTCCGGTAGAAACGCTCATCTGATACTTTCAATATGGGTTCCGCTTTTAGATATTTGGACGTGCCATGGACAGAACACTACTATCCCTTACACATGCTATACTGCATGTGGTGACTGACTGGTGATATACTACTTGAAGTGTGTGTTGTCAATCAACGAGAAACTAATAATTTTCAATCACATTTTTTCAATTGAGAAATACTGCACCAAACATCTTAGATGGATGTAAAACTGCGTGACTAAGATCTCATCTGAAAAACGTCAAAATGAATGACAGATTTCTTGAGTTAGCTTATATTAATTCTGACTATTTTGAGGAAGTGTGTACTGGCTACGGCATCTCAAGATGGACAAAGTACTATTTTCTATTGTCTATTAAAGGAGTATGCAAGCACACTCTTTCGGTTCGCCTAGCTGAGTGCGCCAGCCGAACAGACGCATGTGGAAGGCTTTAGGAGTTTAGTGTATATTTAAAGTTTAAACATGTACACAAAAACATGTCCATTATTAACTTGCTACCTAAGCCTGAGTCATTCACTTCATATGAAACGAAAGAGAAACTAACCAACCAGCTAGTGCAACACTAAATGCTATGCTCCTTCCATTAGCAAGTGAACTAGCTAGTTAGCTACAGTGGCGTCAAGTTTTCCAAGAACCCCCCCCCCCCCCCCAAAAAAACCATACAAAATAATATATCTTTCGTCTTTCTGTGTTTCATACATTGCCTTCAACTCGCCAGAGGCTGCTGAATGTATCTCACTGGAGAAAGCATACAAGCGAACGAAACAGCGCCCCACTGTCTCATTATGTGTAGGGTATCTATCTGTTGCTGTCAGGTCAGTAAGACTATGACATTGTTTCCCCCGTAGCATTGAATGCAAGGGAAGCCATCGAGCATTTGGCCTCCCTTGAATTAAAAAATAATAATAATTATAGCCAATCAGCATTAAGCGAAACTGAGTGAGCTCAGCTGTGAATGGTCCTGGCGCACCAAAAAAAAAAGTGTCAAGGAAAGCCAGATTGGGTAGCCTAGGACAACAAAAACTAAAAGCGTGTACTGTATGACAGAGTCATAGACCGTTTAGGCAACATGAAAGAGTACGATGGCATTGGCGTCTCTACAAGTAGAGTCAACATGTTTTTTCTACTTGCAATCACACACACAGAAATCAGTACCATGGACAGCCACATCATACAGTATTTAGCTTACGTTGATTGGACTAAATCATTTTTTGGTATCTTTTAATTGTCACTGTATAGGACTAAACATAAGTGATTAGATTGTGTTGAAAAGCTTTTTTTTTGCGACTTGCGGTAACTCTCTGTGGTTCTAAATCAATAGTTGTTTAGTAGTCCGACAATTTCGGAAACATTACCTTGCTTGACCATGCTGTAGGTCATGTAACTGTTTGTTACATGCAATATGTTTTGTGGACTTCACCGGACAGAGGTTGCTCTCTGGTCTTGTGTGGATGAATTAATTCTGCCACTGTCTTCTTTTTGTCTCGGCTTTAAGCCTATATATAACGCCGTCAAGGCATATGAACTAATTATAGAGTAAACAACTTAATTTTCACAACACATAGGTTGTAATATGGCTCTATTTTCCTGGTTTTGCTTCACCAGTGATTTTACCCATGCACCACTACTGGTTAGTTAGCTACTTATTTTACTTTTAGATTTGTCTGTGTATTGTTGTGAATTGTTTGATACTACTGCACTGTTGGAGTTAGAAACACAAGCATTTCGCTACACCAGCAATAACATCTGCTAAATATGTGTATGTGACCAATAAAATCTGATTTGATTTGCTGTAGTAACATTATTTTATCACAATGAACAAGTTTTAATGAACCAGCAAACAACCTTCTCCGCCCTGAGTCAGTACAGTATCGAGTCTGCTGTGCTGTGTGTTTAGCTGACCCAACTTTACACTGTAACGATAGGTGCTTTGGAAACATGCTGAAGTACGGACTGACCGCTGGGAACAACTTCATCAGCAAGCTGTCAAACTGTGGTAAATAAGTGACAACCTACACGCAGTTTATCAGTGCAGTGACCAACATCCTTAGCTAGCCCTAGATACAATTCCATCCCTGTGTTTGTCAGTGAAGCTAGCTAGCAGCAAGCCGGCTACAACAAGCTAAAACCAGCTGATAAAATCACTGGTGACCAATATACTTCCACATATTTTGTGCAGGAGTAGAGAGATGTAGTTGTTTTCACAACTTTCTCACTGTCTATCGGAGTATGCATTTGTGTCCGCCCCAGGTCCTCACTGCCCATGTTTAATAGCAAGTGAGTCATGCAACAAGTCAGGTTGCAGGAGACAATGCTCGCGCATGGATTTAGAATTTGGGATGTCGAGTGTGCATCGTCTCAATGCTCATTTGGGCCAAAACACTTGCGGACTCAAGTGTTTACAATCGAACACAACAGCAAAGCAAATGGCCACTCAATAAAAGGCTTAGAGGCCAAGTGTTCAGTTTGAGATCAACTCTCTTGACACACACCAGTCAGAGGTCAGAGTCATAGCAAAATCACAATGTCTGACCACCCGTTCGCTCTAAAATATGAACACCTAAAATGTGTACCAGCTTCTTTTTAATTCCAGCACTGTATGTAATTGTTCATGTATGTGTAAGGTCAAAAATGGAAAGGGCCGAGCCGCCTTGATATAGGCACTACTGTCAGTCCAATAGGATTTGTTCGGTATTGCATTTAGACTACTACAGCGAGAGATTGAATTTGGAATCAGATTACTTGCTTGGTCTTTGGCTGGATGTGATATGCATTATAGCTGCCTTAATCAAGGTGACTGACTGAGACAGCAATAACCTCAACCTTGCAGAGTTCTCTTTAAGAGCAGCCACTCTCTCCAAATTGTCCAACTCTCTATATCAGAGATTTCTCACAGATTAGAGTCCATCTGGTCCTCTGTTCCTTTTACTGAGGAAAAATGAAAAGCCTCTCAAAGGAGGACTGACTTTAGCATTTTCATCATGTCTTGTCTGTGCTTGTCAAGACATTTGCTGTAGGTGTGAGACGGCTGTTAGTGTAGATGTCTACGGATGTCCATCGTGTATATACAGTTGAAGTTGGAAGTTTACATATACCTTAGCAAAATACATTTAAACTCCTGACATTTAATCCTAGTAAAAATTCCATGTCTTAGGTCAGTTAGGATCACCACTTTATTTTAAGAATGTGAAATGTCAGAATAATAGTAGAGAATTCTTTTTTTCATCACATACCCAGTGGGTCAGAAGTTTACATACACTCAAGTAGTATTTGGTAGCATTGCCTTTAAATTGTTTAACTTGCGTCAAATGTTTTTGGTAGACACAAGCTTCCCACAATAAGTTGGGAGAATTTTGGCCCATTCCTCCTGACAGAACTGGAGTAATTGAGTCAGGTTTGTAGGCCTCCTTGCTTGCACACGCTTTTTCAGTTCTGCCCACAAATGTTCTATAGGATTGAGGTCAGGGATTTGTGATGGCCAATCCAATACCTTGACTTTGTTGTCCTTAAGCCATTTTGCCTTTGGAAGTATGCTTGGGAAGTATGCTTGGGGTCATTGTCCATTTGGAAGACCCATTTGCGACCAAGCTTTAACTTCCTGACTGATGTCTTGAGATGCTTCAATATATCCACATAATTTTCCTTCCTCATGATACCATCTATTTTGTGAAGTGCACCAGTCCCTCCTGCAGCAAAGCACCCCTAGAACATGATGCTCTGACAGGGGGCTGGATTGCTTTTTAATTACTGATAGTTTTCAGCTGCTGTCTTGGCTTTCCATGCCTTTTTGCACCTCCCTTTCTTCATGTGTTCAATACATTTTCCCTGTGTCATTTCACATTATTACACATAACTTAATTTCTGAACTTATTTGTTTTGGTTTCTTATTTCGATTACTTGGGTTGTTACCAAAATCTGGTGAAAATGTCATGTCAATAGCACCTTTGGAAATATATTTACTGAGAAAAATGGTGACGTGTTCAATACTTATTTCACCCGCTGTAGATCCTTATATACATTCATCTTTAGGAGACAGATTGGTTCTCCATCCTGAGGGGTATGACGGCTGCGTGGTCCCCTGCGTAGTACTTGTGTACTATTGTTTGTACAGATGAACGTGGTACCTTCAGACGTTTGGAAATTTCTCCCAAGGATGAACCAGACTTGTGGGGGTATACAATTTTTAGATTTTCCCATGATGTCGAGCAAAGAGGCACTGAGTTTGAAGGTAGGCCTTGAAATACATCCACAGGTACACCTCCAATTGACTCAAATGATGTCAATTAGCCTATCAGACGCTGACATCATTTTCTGGAATTTTCCAAGCTGTTTAAAGACACAGTGAACATAGTGTATGTAAACTTCTGACCAACTGGAATTGTGATATAGTGAATTATAAGTGAAATAATCTGTCTGTAAACAATTGTTGGAAGAAGTCCTAACCGACTTGCCAAAACTATAGTTTGTTAACATGAAATCTGTGGAGTGGTTGAAAAACGAGTTTTAATGACTTCAACCTAAGTGTATGTAAACTTCCGACTTCAACTGTAGTAAAGACAATCTCAAAAGGATACTTTGAGGTTAATATCTCAGAGTTGTAATTGCCATATTTCACACTCGAGGCTTAAGTCTGCTGCTTGTAATGTAGTCCCAGAATCACTATGGAAACTAGCGAGTGAAAAACTTTTGCTGAATCGTTCAAAAGTTTGGGGTCACATTGAAATGTCCTTGTTTTTTAAAGAAAAACAAATTTTAGTCTATTAAAAATAACATAAAATGTAGACATTGTTAATGTTGTAAATGACTATTTTAGCTAGAAACGGCTGATTTATAATGGAATATCTACATAGGCGTACAGAGGCCCATTATCAGCAACCATCACTCCTGTGTTCCAATGGCATGTTGTGTTAGCTAATCCAAGTTTATCATTTTAAAAGGATAATTGATCATTAGAAAACCATTTTGCAATTATGTTAACACAGCTGAAAACTGTTGTGCTGATTAAAGAAGCAATAAAACTGGCCTTCTTTAGACTATGTGAGTATCTGGAGCATCAGCATTTGTGGGTTCGATTACATGCTCAAAATAGCCAGAAACAAAGAACTTTCTTCTGAAATTCATCAGTCTATTCTTGTTCTGAGAAATTAAGGCTATTTCATGGGAAAATTGCCAAGAAACTGAAGATCTCGTACAATGCTGTGTACTACTCCCTTCACAGAACAGTGCATACTGGCTCTAACCAGAATTGAAAGAAGAGGTGGAGGCCCCGGTGCACAACTGAGCAAGAGGACAAGTACATTAGAGCGTCTAGTTTGAGAAACAGACGCCTCACATGTCCTCAACTGGCAGCTTCATTAAATAGTACCCGCAAAATACCAGTCTCAACGTAAACAATGACGAAGCAACTCCGGGATGCTGGCCTTCTAGGCAGAGTTGCAAAGAAAAAGCCATATCTCAGACTGGCCAATAACAATAAAAGATTAAGATGGACAAAAGTGTTATGGACAGACTAATCTAAGTTTGAGGTGTTCGGATCACAAAGAAGAGCATTTGTGAGATGCAGACCAAATGAAAAGATCCTGGAGGAGTGCTTGACGCCATCTGTCAAGCATCTGTCAACCTGCTTGACAGGGTAAAAGGGATCTTGAAGAAGGAAGGATATCACTCCATTTTGCAACGCCATGCCATACCCTCTGGACGGCACTTAATTGGAGCCAATTTCCTACTACAACAGGACAATGACCCAAAGCACAGCTCTAAACTATGCAAGAACTATTTAGGGAAGAAGCAGTCAGCTGGTATTCTGTCTATAATGGAGTGGCCAGCACAGTCACCGGATGTCAACCCTATTGAGCTGTTGTGGGAGCTGCTTGACCATATGGTACGTAAGAAGTGCCCATCAAGCCAATCCAACTTGTGGGAGGTTCTTCAGGAAGCATGGGGTGAAATCTCTTCAGATTACCTCAACAAATTGACAACTAGAATACCAAAAGGTCTGCAAGGCTGTAACTGCTGCAAATGGAGGATTCTTTGACAAGAAGGACACAGTTATTATTTCAATTAAAAATCATTATTTATAACCTTGTCAACATCTTTACTACTTTTCCTATTCATTTTGCAACTCATTGCATGTATGTTTTCATGGAAAAGTGACCCCAAACTTTTGAACGGTAGTGTACATATGTTTTAAATTACCATCAGACACTCTGATTGATTAGCATGCATTTTTCTACAGTAATGAGCATTCATCATTTATAAAAAAATGTTTAGTTAACCTTTATTTAACTAGGCAAGTCAGTTAAGAACAAATTATTATTTACAATGATGGCCTACCTAAAGGGTCAGCGCCTGGAGCAAATTAGGTTTAAGTGCCTTGCTCAAGGACACATCAACAGGTCTTTCACCTTGTCAGCTCGGGTATTCGAACGCTCTAACCGCTAGGCTACCTGCCGCCCTTTTAGATTACCATGATGTGACTTTATGCTTTGAAAACACTGATTGTGTCATTACGTTTTGATACATCAGAAGTACATTCATTTTCAATGGAATGCTGCGTTTGACTTGCAGCATTGCGTTGCAGAGGCAGATGCAGTGCGTTCTCTGTGGCGCATACGTTGGATTTATCAATCGTATGTGTCAAACCGTAAATGCGTAAATGGCTTGACAGAAATGGTAGCAGAATGTGAATGTTGAACTTTTGTTGCACACATATCTAGATGATGCTGCATACTATTTTGCACAATGACGCAGTCGGTATGTTCAAAGCGTAAGACCTTAGTCCCGAAAAAAAAGAAGGATGGATGGGAGAGGGTGGCGGTGAATTGATAGAAATAATATTTTATTTTATTCATTTTCGGGAGAGTCCTGCATGACAAGACCAAGCAATTATACAATCAAGGCAGGAGCATTAGGAAACGCATAAAGAAAAATACTTAACACAAAAATCATAAAAAAACAACCAGTGAAGTCCTCTACCAACAATCTAAACTTTAGGGTAATCTGAAGATTGTTCTATAAGTGAGTTGCAAAGAAACTAAAAGATGTGATTAAAAGATGATTGACAACCCCTGATTTACTGAGGAGGAGAAGATACACTATTGCTTAAATCATTAGCTGAAGCTGGTTGATTTATGGTACATTAGTGCCCCAAAATGTTAATCTAGGATGATTATTCACGCTAAATTTGTGTGGAAAACTTTCACAACGCAGTCAGAATACAACTGCAGAGGGAATACAAGCGGATTAACAACCCATCTACTTAGGGCAGTGTTTAACACACCTGCAATAAATTGAGAAATACTGCTCTATGCTATAGTCTGCCAGGTATCACACACACAGTGTGATTAGCCTCTCATGAGGATGTGGTGTATGTGTTGTTGTAGTCAAATTCCATAATTAATACCTTTCGTCACTGTTCAATGTTTGTCATTTATTAAATTAAATAAAAATATTTTTATTAAAATATAAAATTGTACATTTGGTCCTTTACTCCAGCATTCTGGATTTGATATAACAGTACAGAATGTCACTTTTTATTTTAGGATATTTTCATACATATCTGTTTTACAGTTTTCAAATGAAAGCACTTTACTGTATACAGTATATCTAGTACCCCCATTTGAAGATGTCATAAGTATTTGGACAAATTCACTTAGAGTTGTCAAAAGTTTAGAATTTGGTCCCATATTCTTTGCACACAATGACTACATCAAGCTTGTGACTTTGTTAGGAATATGAGACCAAATACACAACCTTTGATTACTTTAATACACTATAAGTGAACCAGATATGTAAGAAAACATCCTCAAATAAAATATGACATTCTGTACTGTCGCCTCATATGAAACATTTGATCTCAAACACAAATTGCAGGAATTGGTATTTTGACCAATCAGATCAAATTTTTTTCACATCAGAACTTTTTCAAAGCTGATCTGATTGGTCAAAATACCAATTACTGGAAAAAAAAGATCAGAATTGGCTGTCTGTGTAAACGCAGCATGTGTCAAAATAAGCGACCACACGTTCTCTCACCAAGTCCTACGCCACATACATCCCCTCCATATGTATTTGGACAGTGAAGCTACATTTTTACGTTTGGCTCTATACTCCTGCATTTTGGGTTTGAGATCAAATGTTCAAAAAAATATCAGAATTGGGCTGCCTGTGTAAATGCAGCCACATTCACCGATATGAATCTGCATTGTGAGACGCGGCTTTGATCAGGTTCAAGTACTCTGATGAGACACATGCAAACACAGACACACAATCACGCCCACACTCACTCTATCTCCCGACATGGATCTTTAATTTTTTTTAAATCCAGCTAGATCACAGATCATTCTGAAGTGGGAACCGTACTTCAAATGTTCCTATACTGTAGAGTTGGAACACCCGCAGAAAACCATCAAGGGATTCTGACATACCAAATAGTGCCTACATGAACATATTCAGCATGGGGAACCTGGGGAAATCAAACCCACAACCCTGGAGTTGCAAGCTCTGTGCTCCAATCAAGTGAGACATGTGAACCATATATTATATATTTATACTGCACATTTGAGTTGACCCTTTTTAGGATTATGAACCAAATAAATGTGCAGGAGCAATTTTGAAAAAAAAGTGAAGAGACACTGTCTAAATGACGTGATAGACACATCCACTGTAATAGACCAAGCACAGGGTCCGTATCCACAAATCGTCTCAGAGTAGAAAATTGGTGGTAAGCGCTGAGAATAGAGACACTTTACTCCTAATCTTATGGGTAAAAATAAAAGCTATGCATGAAGCCTCTTTGGTCATGAGAGTCACACCTAGTCAACCAATATTTAGGACAGCTCACGAGGAGTTAAGAGTTACAAGAAGGTATTGATAATAGAAAAATAATGTTTTGATATTTCTATATGATCAACCATATATATACACACACACACACACACACACACACACACACACACACACACACACCAAAATATTAGGCAATAATTAAGAATCGTGTCAGGCAAAAATGACTGTATATCAAACATTTTACCATTGCATGTACATTCACTGTGGTTGTCTAAAGCGTGTTACAGAGTTCACAGCTGGCGATGCCTCATCACGATTGGTTATTCCCCATAATTTGCAACAATGTCAATGAGCAACATCTGTATCTTTTCTTCGCGGTACCTCAAAGTGTCGTGATTACCAATTTTACTCCTGGCTCAGAGTTTATTTGAGCAGTGTCTTATAATTATCCTAAAACCTACTCTGTGCTGGGATTTCTTTTGTCTTAAAAGGGATTCCTAGGACCTTTTCTGAGATGCTTGTGGATACGGGCCCAGGTTTCTTCTGTTTTGTCTCACAGCCTCGCTATGACCTGTATACAACACAGCCTAAACACGGCAGCAAAGATTGAAATGGAACTACGGGGGCGGTGTGTGTGTGTGAGGAAGAACCCCAAAGGTGGATAATGTTATCCTTTCTGTTTTTTTCTTTCTTTGACAGTGATTCAGTAAGGTAATAGAAGTTGGAGAGAGTAAAACCCTGCAGAGGGAGTCTGTGTGTGTGTGTGTGTGTGTGTGTGTGTGTGTGTGTGTGTGTGTGTATAGAGAGAGAGAGAGAGAGAGAGAGATAGAGAGAGAGAGGGAGAGGGGTGGAAAGGAGGGCAAGATTGTCCTTGGAGAGAGGCAACCAAAGGCAATCTGGATGACTCAACCCTGTTGAATCCTTTGCGGGTGTCAATACATTTATTTACAGACTTAAAGGATTCCAGGGACAGACGCTGTGTGTGTGTGTGTGTGTGTGTGTGTGTGTGTGTGTGTGTGTGTGTGTGTGTGCCCACACCACAAATGGTATTTATGTGCCTAAGCGCCTGTATACTTGCTTGTGTTTGTATTAGTAACACATTTGAATTTAGCTATTTTTTCCTTGGCTTTTTCTGATTAGCTGTGTACACACGGACAACTCTGTGGCTTTGACAGGCTGGGAGCTGATTGAACCTCGCTCTACTCTGATCTGGCACTACCACTGCACTGCACCACTATTCCCTCTTACCTTTCTCATAGGCTGGAGTGCTGTCCTTCAGCAGGCAGCTCAGCTGGTGGCCGTTGAGGTGCAGGAAGCGTAGCTGGTCCCTGAGCGAGGCTTCCTCCACCACGGGCTGGATGAAGCGGCCCACGCTGTTCTGGGAGATGGGCAGTCCCAGACCAAGGGCCAGGGTTGGGGTCAGGTCCACCTGCTCTATTGTTGGAGGCTTCTCCATCCCCACTGGTTATAAGGAGCAAAGAGAGGAGATAGATTGAGCGGAGTCAGGGGCGCCGTATGGGGGGGGGAAAGTTAGGGTGATTCTAAGGGCCTGTGACTGACAGGGGCCCTAAAAATATTATTCCAGCATTAGGTAAAAACATTTTGGAGCCCAATGTTATATATTTTCATGGGGCCCAAAATCCCTGGAGGCTCCCCTGAGCGGAGTACAGTATATCAGGATATTGAAACACATGCCCGCAAGGAGGCACACACACACACACACACAGACACACAGTCTTGTATAACTGACCTTGTGGGGGGACACAATTCAGTCCCATTCAAGATCCTTTGAGAAGTTACGTGAGAAGTTACAGGAGCAGAACATCGGAAGCCCTAATCAACCACTACCATGCCATATTTACATAAGAATTATTTATTTAGTTTGCCTAGCAATATACAACATCCCTTAAAATATACAGTGCATACGTTACAGCCTTATTCTAAAATTGATTAAATCGTTTTTTTTCCCTCATCAATCTACACACAATACCCCATAATGACGAAGCAAAAACTGGTTTAAAGATTTTTTTGCAAATGTATTAAAAATAAAAAAACGTAAATATCACATTCACATAAGTATTCAGACCTTTTAATCAGTACTTTGTTGAAGCACCTTTAACAGCGATTATAGCCTTGAGTCTTCTTGGGTATGACGTTACAAGCATGGCACCACCTGTATTTGGGGAGTTTCTCCCATTCTTGCATAGTTAAATAAAGGTTAAATAACATAAATAAATACATTATTCTCTGCAGACTCTCTCAAGCTCTGTCAGGTTTGATGGGGAGCGTCGCTGAACAGCTATTTTCGGGTCCCTCCAGAGTTCTGGCTGGGTCACTCAAGAACATTCAGAGAATTGTCCCGCTGCCACTCCTGCGTTGTCTTGGCTGTGTGCTTAGGGTCATTGTCCTGTTGGAAGGTGAACCTTTGCCCCAGTCTGAGGTCCTGAGCACTCTGGAGCAAGTTTTCATAAAGGATCTCTCTGTACTTTGCTCCGTTCATCTTTCCCTCGATCCTGACTAGTCTTCCAGTCCCTGCCGCTGAAAAACATCCCCACAGCATGATGCTGCCACCACCATGCTTCACCGTAGGGATGGTGCCAGGTTTCCTCCAGACGTGACACTTTGCATTCAGGCAAAATAGTTTAATCTTGGTTTCATCAGACCAAATAATCTTTCAGAGAGTCCTTTAGGTGCCTTTTGGCAAATTCCAAGCGGGTTGTAATGTGCCTTTTACTGAGGAGTGGCTTCCGTCCGGCCACTCTGCTATAAAAGCCTGATTCGTGGAGTGCTACAGAGATTGTTGTCCTTCTGGAATGTTCTCCCATCTCCACAGAGGAACTCTGGAGCTCTGTCAGAGTGACCATCGGGTTCTTGGTCACCTCCCTGACCAAGGCACATCTCCCCTGATTGCTCTGTTTGGCTGGGCGGCCAGCTCTAGGAAGAGTCTTGGTGGTTCCAAACTTTTTCCATTGAAGAATGATCGAGGCCACTGTGTTCTTGGGGACCTTCAATGCTGCAAAAATGTAAACTTGATGATTATAGGCAGATCTGTGCCTCGACACAATCCTGTCTAGGAGCTCTACGGACAATTCCTTTGACCTAATGGCTTGGTTATTACTCTGACATGCACTGTCAATTGTGGGACCTTAGATAGACAGGTGTGTGCCTTTCCAAATCATGTCCAATCAATTGAATTTACCACAAGTGGACTCCAATGAAGTTGTTGAAACATCCCAAGGATGATCAATGGAAACAGGATGCACCTGAGCTCAATTTCGAGTCTCATAGCAAAGTGTCTGAACGCTTATATAAATAGGGTACTTCTGTTTAAAAATTAAATTATCAGGGGAAAAAACTATTTAATCACTTTTAGAATAAGGCTGTAACGTAACAAAATGTGGAAAAAGTCAAGGGGTCTGAATACTACCGAATGCACTGTATACAGCGGGTGAAATAAGTATTGAACACGTCACCATTTTTCTCAGTAAATATATTTCCAAAGGTGCTATTGACATGACATTTTCACCAGATGCTGGTAACAACCCAAGTAATCCATACATACAAAGAAATCAAAACAAATAAGTTCAGAAATTAAGTTATGTGTAATAATGTGAAATGACACAGGGAAAAAGTATTGAACACATGAAGAAAGGGAGGTTCAAAAAGGCAAGGAAAGCCAAGACAACAGCTGAAAACTATCAGTAATTAAAAAGCAATCCAGCCCCCTGTCAGTGCAAATTAATATCAGCTGGTTCAGTCCCAACTGATGGCCTACAAAAAGGTCTCATTGCCAAGGTGTCACACAAGACACATCTCATGATGGGTAAAAGCAAAGAGCTGTCTCAAGACATTCGCAACCTAATTGTTGCAAAATATAATGATGGCATTGGTTATAGGCGCATTTCTAAGCTTCTGAATGTTCCAGTGAGTACTGTTGGGGCCATAATACGGAAGTCGAAAGACAATCATTTCACCATAAATTTGCCTCGACCAGGTGCTCCTCGCAAGATTTCTGACAGAGGAGTGAAAAGAATAATCAGAAGAGTTGTCCAAGAGCCAAGGACCACTTGTGGAGAGCTTCAAAAAGACCTGCAATTATCAGGTACTGTTGTCTCAAAGAAAACATTAAGTAATGCACTCCACCGCCATGGCCTGTATGCACGCTCACCACGCAAGACTCCATTGCTGAAAAAAACCATGTTGAAGCTCGTTTAAAGTTTGCTGCACAACATTTGGAAAAGCCAGTGAAATACCGGGAGAATATAGTGTGGTCAGATGAGAGCAAAATTGAACTGTTTGGATGTCATAATACACACCATGTTTGGAGGAGAAATGGCACCGCACATCACCCTAAAAACACCATACCAACAGTGAAGTTTGGAGGTGGGAACATCATGGTGTGGGGCTGCTTTTCAGCAAATGGTACTGGCAAACTTCACATAATTGAAGGAAGGATGAATGGGCAAATTTACGAGGAGCACCTGGTCGAAGCAAATTTATGGTGAAATGATTGTCTTTCCACTTCCGTATTATGGCCCCAACAGTGCTCACTGGAACATTCAGAAGCTTAGAAATGCGCCTATAAACAATGCCATCATTATGTTTTGCAACAATTAGGTTGCGAATGTCTTGAGACAGCTCTTTGCTTTTACCCATCATGAGATGTGTCTTGTGTGACACCTTGGCAATGAGACCTTTTTGTAGGCCATCAGTTGGGACTGAACCAGCTGATATTAATTTGCACTGACAGGGGGCTGGATTGCTTTTTAATTACTGATAGTTTTCAGCTGTTGTCTTGGCTTTCCATGCCTTTTTGAACCTCCCTTTCTTCATGTGTTCAATACTTTTTCCCTGTGTCATTTCACATTATTACACATAACTTAATTTCTGAACTTATTTGTTTTGATTTCTTTGTATGTATGGATTACCTGGGTTGTTACCAGCATCTGGTGAAAATGTCATGTCAATAGCACCTTTGGAAATATATTTACTGAGAAAAATGGTGACGTGTTCAATACTTATTTCACCCGCTGTATATATTTTATTAATGCCGTGTCCTGTTTTTAGGTTTGAGATTAATCCTGACAGTAAAGTTGACAGGTCAATCCAGAACATGAATTCTGCTGTTCTGTTCATGTCTCCGAGATCCTAAAATGCCATCATTTCGCAGTCAGTCTCTCAGGAGATTCTGATCAGGGTGAAATAAAACCATGTAGATGAGGAGTGATCTCGGGGAAATAGACGTGGCGAATAAATAAACAATTATCACATTCACACAGATGGCCACCGACACGTTCGTCACGGAGCAGCTAGATGTTAACGAGCTCCTCTTCACACAGTGGCAAGATGTCACCGCTACTCACAGTGTGAGAGCTCAGCTGAGATACGGCTTTGTCTGAGTGTGTATACGAAATACGTCATCGTTTCTCACAGTCTGAGAGCTCAGCTGAGAGACGGCTGTGTGCGTGCGCGAGAGTGTGTTTATATATTTATTTAACCGGGCTTGTACGTGTGTGTGTGTGTGTGTGTGTGTGTGTGTGTGTGTGTGTGTGTGTGTGTGTGTGTGTGTGTGTGTGTGTGTGTGTGTGGCACAGGCACTCTGGCGCAGGCCCCCGCTTATGTGGCTAGGAAAAATGTGGCTATGTGAAAACAAATGTAAATGGATATAAAAGAGGTGGGCCGTAGCTACGATATTTTCACTATACCGATATGGATCCGTGCTGTGATATGGATTTGAACACTGGTGTGAATGTGCCTACTTGTGCACTGACAGCAAGACAGACTGAGACAGACAGGCGAAGGGATAACATGAGTGCTTACCTTTCCTCTTGAACGCAGGGCTGATGAGCACCAGGGGGGTGTTTACCTCATGCTCAGACGAGCCCCCGTGGCTGCCCGTCTCGGACATCCCGTGGTCACCACACAGCACCAGCAGGTAGGGTAGTGCCCCCTCTGCCTCCTGAGGACACACGGGACATAGCATATAAGCGGACCTAATATTGACATATGGTCATTTATCAGACACTTTTATTCACTGCAACTTACATATATTTAGTAAGCGGCCCGTGACATAAGACTGAGACTATCCTTCACAGATAATGCTAGCCTAAAAGTGCCAGCAATAGTACTATTGTATCCCCTTGGCAGTTTGTAAGCATAATGGATTCAAATAATCACATTGTAAAATAACAATTGTTCCCCCTATGCAGTCAATTCAGGGTTACTTCAATATTCTAGCCACAAACATCTGATATCTACTCAACTCCCTATGAGGGGATTTATCAGGAAGAAAGTGTGGAAATGGGGAAATGGGGGTTGTGGAAATATATGTTTGAAATAGAGACCTGCTGCTAGAAGAAGCAGCCTCACCTCCTGTCCACCCTTCACTGAAGCGAAACAGTGGAGTTTCTAAACAGCGCCTGAAGGGCTAGGCTCACTCTCTCCTCAGGGAATGGAAGGTGGTTAGCTTCGTTTCACTTCAAAGAACCCCTCAGCCACTCACTTACTCGCTAGCCTGCCTCCTTTAGCAGTGCATGCTAACAAAAGCCTGATTACCTAGAGGTTCAGCTGCTCGCCCTAACCAAGAAAGCTAACTTCAAGTCATTGGCATTTTAACGCTAAGTGAGCGAGCTACACTCCAACCCTTCCTCCTCAAAAGTAGCCTGCATAGACAGCCTCTCTCATTTATGGTTCTCAGTTCCTCTTCACACAGTTTCATCGCGCAGACAGGAATGAATATAAATAGAGGTGTATGTTTCATGATTAACGACTCATGGTGTAATTGTGAAAACATACAGGAACTCAAGTCCTTTTGTTCACCCAACCTAGAATACCTCACTATCAAATGCCGACCGTATTATCTCCCAAGAAAATTTTATTTGGTTATAGTCACGGCCGTGTATATCCCCCCTGAGGCCGATACCACGACGGCCCTCAAAGGACTTCAATGGACTTTATAAAAACTGGAAAACACATATCCTGAGGATTAATTTATTGTAGATGGGGATTTTAACAAAGCAAATTTGAGAGCTAGGATGCGGAAGTTCTATCAACATATTGACTGTAGTACTCGCACTGCTAAAACACTTGACCACTGTTCCTGTACCCAAGAAAGCAAAGTTAACTGAACTAAATGACTATAGCCCCAAAGCACTCACCTCTGTCATCATGAAGTGCTTTGAGAGACTAGTCAAGGATTATATCACCTCTACCTTACCTGTCACCCTAGACCCACCTAAATTTGCTTAACGCCACAATAGATCCACAGACGAGTAATCGCCATCACACTGCACACTGCCCTATCCCATCTGGACAAGAGGAATACCTATGAAAGAATGCTGTTCATTGACTATAGCTCAACATTCAACACCATAGTACCCTCCAAGCTCATCATTAAGCTCAAGGCCCTGGGTCTGAACCCCTCACTGTGCAACTGGGTCCTGGACTTCCTGACGGGCCTCCCCCAGGTGATGAAGGTAGGAAACAACACCTCCATTTCGCTGATCCTCAACACTGGGGCACCACAAGGGTGCGTGTTCAGCCCCCTCCTGTACTCCCTGTTCACCCATGACTGCGTGGCCAAGCACACCTCCAGCTCAATCATCAAGTTTGCAGGCGACACAAAAGTAGTAGACTTGATTACCAACAATGACGAGACAGCCTACAGGGAGGAGGTGAGGGCTCTAGGAGTGTGGTGCCAGGAAAATAACCTCTCACTCAACATCAACAAAACAAAGGAGATGATCGTGGACATCAGGAAACAGCAGAGGGAGCACCCCCCAAATCCACATCGATGGGACCACAATGGAGAAGGTGGAAAGCTTAAAGTTCCTCGGTGTACACATCACTGACTAACTGAAATGGTCCACACAGACAGTGTTGTGAAGAAGGCGCAACAGCACCTCTTCAACTTCAGGAGGCTGAAGAAATTTGACTTGGCACCTAAAACACTCACAAACTTTTACAGATGCACAATTGAAAGCATCCTGTTGGACTGTATCACCGCCTGGTACGGCAACTGTACCGCCCACAACCGCAGGGCTCTCCAGAGGGTGGTGCGTTCTGCCCACCGCATTACCGGTGGCAAACTACCTGCCCTCCAGGACACCTACAGCACCAGATGTCACAGGAATGCAAAAACAATCATCAAGGACAACAACCACCCGAGCCACTGCCTGTTCAACTCGCTATCATCCAGAAGGCGAGGTCAGTACAGGTGCATCAAAGCTGGGGCCCGAGATACTGAAAAACAGCTTTTATCCCGAGGCCATCAGAATGTTAAAATGGCCATCTCCAGCACATTAGAGGCTACTGCCAATATACATACACTAGAAATCACTGGCCAGTTTAATAAATGGAACACCAGTCACTTTAATAATGTTTACATATCTTGCTTACTCATCTACAGTGGGAAGAACAAGTATTTGATACACTGCCGATTTTGCAGGTTTTCCTACTTACAAAGCATGTAGAGGTCTGTAATCCAGAAGATCACATTGTATGATTTTTTAATAATTAATTTGCATTTTTTTGCATGAAAACTTTTACAGACGCACCACCCTCTGGAGAGCCCTGCGGTTGTGGGCGGTACAGTTGCCGTACCAGGCGGTGATACAGCCCAACAGGATGCTTTCAATTGTGCATCTGTAAAAGCTCTATTTTTGTCTCATCAGACCACATGACCTTCTCCCATTCCTCCTCTGGATCATCCAGATGGTCATTGGCAAACTTCAGACGGGCCTGGACATGCGCTGGCTTGAGCAGGGGGACCTTGCGTGCGCTGCAGGATTTTAATCCATGACAGTGTAGTGTGTTACTAATGGTTTTCTTTGAGACTGTGGTCCCAGCTCTCTTCAGGTCATTGACCAGGTCCTGCCGTGTAGTTCTGGGCTGATCCCTCACCTTCCTCATGATCATTGATGTCCCACGAGATGAGATCTTGCATGGTGCCCCAGACCGAGGGAGATTGACCGTCATCTTGAACTTCTTCCATTTTCTAATAATTGCGCCAACAGTTGTTGCCTTCTCACCAAGCTGCTTGCCTATTGTCCTGTAGCCCATCCCAGCCTTGTGCAGGTCTACAATTGTATCCCTGACGTCCTTACACAGCTCTCTGGTCTTGGCCATTGTGGAGAGGTTGGAGTCTGTTTGATTGAGTGTGTGGACAGGTGTCTTTAATACAGGTAATGAGTGGAGAACAGGAGGGCTTCTTAAAGAAAAACTAACAGGTCTGTGAGAGCCGGAATTCATATTGGTTGGTAGGTGATCAAATACTTATGTCATGCAATAAAATACAAATTAATTATAAAAAAAATCATACAATGTGATTTTCTGGATTTCTCTCACAGTTGAAGTGTACCTATGATAAAAATTACAGACCTCTACATGCTTTGTAAGTAGGAAAACCTGCAAAATCGGCAGTGTATCAAATACTTGTTCTCCCCACTGTATATATATATACACAAATTTGATTTCATTAGATTTAGTTCATGCTAAAAGTGTCAACTACTGTAGACTATTATATCCATCTCCTTGTAGATTATGCAAAAAAAAAAAAAGCTAAACCTCTCTGAGAGCTGATTCTGTACTGTACAGTATATGCAGCATGAGGAGGCTGGGAGACTTGATCTGGCAATGTCACCTGAGGCCATTCCAAATATAAGTATGCTGTCATGAGACCATGAATACCAACCACTCGTTGGTACATGCTTTATTTTTTCCAATGCAAGGTGATTTTAAACTTTTGGATGGCGGAAAATTCAGACTGTGTCTTCAATAGAAAGTTATTTTGGATTTGGGGAACCCATGTCAGGCTCCTTAGAACTCACCAGGTAGCTAGTAAGGAAGCTAGTAGCACTCCAGCAGTAAATCCTAGTAATTCAATAAGCCACATTTCACCAAAATGTCTAGGCCTATTCATTCATTCAAGAAGCAATACTGAGCCACAACAACAGTATTAAGTGCAAATTCAAAGACAGTGGGGCTTTACGTAATAGTCATTTGTGCTGTGTGGAAAAAGGGATAAAACTACTAGATGAAGTCTGGAGATGAAGAATGGTTAAGTCGAAGCCTCGAGCTCCCACAACACTCGCCCAACTTTGATTGGTGCTTAAGCAGTGAGTCTGGGACCTGCTCGCCGCCACCGCTCTGTGAGGGGTCCTGACTGCCAGGCAATTTGTATTTCTGATTAAACAACCCCAAGGCCTCCTCAAGCGGGGCACTTAGCACCAGCAGGAGTGTGTCAATCTGCCAGACTTGGCAAGTTGCAGTTGCAGTCTGGTGGAAGGCAAGGAAACAAACGTTGAAAAGTCTGTCAGGAATGAAGATCGATTAACCGCAGGCGGAAAAAGAGTGGCCTTATCACCCCGGATTGGGTTATTCATTCAGTTGAGTCTTTAAGGAGGCAGAGCAAAAGGGGAAAGAGAAAAATGCTCCTTTTCCTCCCCTGCACTGAGGCAGCCATTGTTATTTACGATGCGTACTGCGAGTGTGCTCATTTGTAGCCTACCAAATACATATGTTGCCATGCCAGATTCCGATTGATTTAATGCCAAGCTGCTGGGAGTAATTCACAAATTGTAAATGTTTCACAACTCAGACTGAACATGACACCAACTAACTGCTTCTTTTCAACGAAAAAATGTACTTATCCCATTTTCAATGAAAGACAATTTTATTTCAGTCTTCGGCTTTTCACACGGCAAGTTGTGTGGGTGAAGTAGAGTGCAATTTGCAGCGTCATTAAAGAGTTTAGATTCCCAGGTCATAACGCGAGAGAGCGATGTGCTAGGAGAATAGGGGCTGACCCTGAGGCAAATTGTGGCAAGAATGGAAGAAGGAAAAGGTAAAAGGATGAGGGATGGCCTTGTCCTGCATGTCAACCTCCTATTACCGAGGTCAGCAGTCATCAGAGCTTTAAAAATGGGAAGAAAATCAATACTTTTCAAACCAAATGACAAACGTTCTCTGAAGTCTGAGCGTATGTGCTGAAACGTTGATTGCTCAGATACCCATAGCAAATGCGCCAGAGAAAGACCACTATTGAAAGCTTTAACTTTCATGCCTTTGAATGTCATAGTGACATGAAATGTCTACCAACATGGATAAATGCATGGACGTTCTATGGGTAGTCACACAAAGAGGATGTTTTGATGGAATGTTCTGTGGCTTGAAACATAGACTACTCAAAGTGTTTGACTCACAATTGAAGTCTGAAATATTCTGGTTTCACCTTTTAAAAATGCACAGTATCTGCAGAGACATCCTTTGGGGGATTTGCAAGGAAAATGTTTTACCTTCCCAAAACAGTCATTGATCACATTTTCAAACATGTTCTTTGAGGTTCCCTTAGAGGCCAAGCTTTCTGTGAAGACTATCTACCTTGAAGAGGTTCAGCTTTGACTTTCTACATTCAAATTCTCAAAACATTACATTTCAAGTAGTCAAGGTATAATTTTATTTGTTGATAATAATATGGATAATGCCTT
This sequence comes from Thymallus thymallus, assembly GCA_023634145.1. Taxonomy (NCBI): domain Eukaryota; kingdom Metazoa; phylum Chordata; class Actinopteri; order Salmoniformes; family Salmonidae; genus Thymallus; species Thymallus thymallus. Next base: position 11,107,663 of record CM042384.1, on the reverse strand, counting down.
GCCTCAGTTGTCCAGGAATTGACCCATACATGATTCTATGGGTGTGTATCTTTAGTGACTCAATACACATATTGATACTTCGGCTTCAATATTATACAAGAACAATGACAGACATTTTGAATCCATTCAATACAATAACATGGTGCATGGACGGTATAATGTCATTTGGTTTGGCCTAACGGTAATAAACACACCATGAATGTGTTGGGTCATGGATAAGACCAGAGTTACTGTGTGAAAAGTATTGGCCTGTGTGTGTTTGATAAGGGAACGCTCTGCCCTTTCAGATAAGATAGAAACACCAATCACTTGAGGCTGAGAGCAAAGGTTAACTTCACTCTGTGCTTTAGGGACAGACTTATCTTAAATTTCTCATTTGACCACAGTACACAGTCAGCTCCGATATGGCCACGTCTTTCGATAAGACCACCTCTACACCGAGCCAGCTGCCAGCCAGCACACCCTCTGCATTTAATTTTACCTTTACTTAAGCAGCGAGTCACCATTAAGACCAGAGTCTCTTTCACAAGGGTGCCCTGCATTTACAATTTCATAGGACCAAAATCTAAAATAAAATACAGCACACCACAAATATTGAAGAAAAGCAATTATACTCCTCAATAAGAAGGTCCCCAATCAATCATTTTAATTGCCAGAGCAGCAGCAGAACATGAAATTGTAATGTATTTTGTAGTTGGTTCCAGCAATGAGGTGCTTTAAAACTAAAAGTGATTTACCTAGTTCGGTGGAGACTTGAGGAACCTCAAAAGTTAACCAACCTTGTGAACGGGTTTGGTATCTCATGTTTCTACAGCATATTGTAACAGTGGGGTTAGGTAAGTCGGAAGCCTGTGTCGTAGAGCTTTGTAAACAAAAAGGGAATAACGATGTGATCTACGGGACTTTAATGAGGACCAGCCAGCCTTTTGATACAGGATGCAGTGGTGCGTATTAAAACCTGTGATAAAATGAAGGATTATGGTAGACTGCATCCAAAGGTTTAAAGGGATACTTCAGGATTTTCCTAAAGTCAGACAAACTCTTGGATACCATTTTTATGTCTCTGTGTCTAGTATGAAGGAAGTTGGAGCTAGTGTTAAGAGTCAATGCTAAATAGCGTTAGCGCAATGACTAAAAGTCTATGGGTATACCCATAGACGTCCATGGGTTGGCTGGTCCTCATTAAAATCCTGTAGATCACATCATTATTTCCTGTTTGTTTACAAAGCTCTACTACACAAGCTTACGACTTACCTAACTTCGCTAGCATGCTATCAGATACCCATAGACTTCCAGTCATTGTACTAAAGCCAGTTAGCAATTGCGCTAGCGCTAGTTAGCAACTTCCTTCAAACTGCACGCAGAGACATACAAATGGTATCCATGAGTTCATCTGACTTTGTAGAAGTAGATAAAGGGCCTCATTGACAAAATCCCGAAGTATCTTTTTAAGAGTAGTGGCTGCTGCAATCTGGTAAATGGTGTCACCATCTCAAGAACATTTAGGAAAGTTGACTGTGCAATCAGCTTACTGCTATTTACGGAGAGGCAAGATCTATAAAAAAAAATAAGTCTACATTAAATCATAGCTTTTTAACTAGCTCATCCTTATGTTTTTTAAACATTAAATCTTTGTCAATCCAAATGCCCAGATATTCATAGGCGGGAAACCAAAGATTTAAGTGCCTTTGAATGGGGTATGGTAGTAGGTGCCAGGCGCACCGGTTTGTGTCAAGAACTGTTTTGTACACTCAGTGTATATTTAGTCTGACCGCATTAAGTACAAGTTTTAAAACAAACAGGGCTTTATGTACGGCAACAAAGTCAGATTGCAGCTCAACAGTTGGGCCAATGGCATACATAAGTGTCGTCTGCATACAGATGAATATTACAAGTTAACAGACAAATATTATTTATATAAATAGTAAGAAAACAGGTCCCAGTACAGACCCCTGCGGTACACCTTTTGTAATATCAGAAATCGCCCATTGTGTTCTCAAACCACTTGCAAGAAGCCTGATCCATGCCTATTTCATTCAGCCTTTGAATGAGAATGTAATGGTCAAGAGTGTCTATAAACAAGGCAGCACAATGTTTTTTATAATCTAAGCAATTTAACACATCATCTAGAACAATGGTTACAAAACTTTTTATAGTCCCGTACCCCTTCAAACATTCAACCTCCAGTTGCGTACCCCCTCTAGCACCAGGATCAGCGCACTCTCAAATTTTGGTTTTTGCCATCATTGTAAGCCTGCCACACACACACACACACACTATATAATACATTTATTAAACATAAGAATGAGTGTGAGTTTGTGTCACCACCCGGCTCGTGGGAAGTGACAAAGAGCTCTTATAGGACCAGGGCACAAATAATAATATAAAAATAATCATTAATTTTGCTCTTTATTTAGCCATCTTACATATAAAACCTTATTTATTCATCGAAAATTGTGAATAACTCACCACAGGTTAATGGGAAGGGTGTGCTTGAAAGGATGCACATAACTCTGCAATGTTGGGTTGTTTTGGAGAAAGTCTCAGTCCACACACAGTATGTGCCTGTATTTAGTTTTCATGCTAGTGAGGGCCGAGAATCCACTCTCACATAGGTACGTGGTTGCAAAGGGCATCAGAGTCTTAAAAGCGCAATTTGCCAAGGCAGGATACTCTGAGCGTAGTCTTCCTTAATTGACCCCCCATAGACGTAACGGACATATACCAGGAGCTGTGCCAGGCCCGCCACGTCTGTTGAGTTATCCAGCTGTAACGCATAGAATTCACTGGCTTGTATGCAACGCAGTAATTGTTTCAAAACATCTCCTGCCATGTCACTGATGCGTCGAGAAACAGTGTTGTTTGATGAAGGCATTGTCTGTATAGTTTTTTTGGCCGTTTCCCCCAGCATTGCCCCAGCCATATCCGCGGCAGAAGGAAGAATTAAGTCCTCCAAAATAGTATGGGGCTTGCCTGTACTAGCCACTCGGTAGCTCACCATATAAGACGATTCTAGCCCCTTCTTATTAATATAATGGTAAATTCCTGTGGCAAATTTTTCAAATTGGCATGTTTGGTTTTTAAATGTCTGCGCAAGAGTGAAGGTTTCATCGAGTTGTGAGATAGTACTTTTTCCACATATAACACACTGTGGCAAGGTACTACTCCCAATATACAGTAAGTGAACCCCAAATCAATGTAGTTCTCATCATATTTGCGGCTCTTCAATGGTCCAACGTCCATGTCTGTTATTCAGTGCTTTCCCGGGTAAGGGGGCAGTAGCTCTTCGGCTGCATTCACAACTGTCAGTGTCCATTCTAGCTGGGCTAACAACCAATGTAGAATTACTGATGCTAGCATTGGATGTGCTCGTGGAAGCAGAACAAACTTGTGTCGTCGACAGGTGCAGGTGTAGTACTGCTGGTAGTAGCAGTACTACAAGTAGAGCTGGTAGTAGCAGTACTACAAGTAGAGCTGGTATGTGTCTCTATGGACGCGGGCCTTACTTTTTTTTAACCATTTATCAATTTGAGCAAACGGAATGAGCTACATGCGGACCGTTAGTGGAATTCCCGCGAGAGAGTAATGGTTAATGTGATTGGATGTTAATTATTTGACTAGGCTACCTGTATTTGATATTGTGTTGTTATGTCGCTGAACACTAGATGGTTGAATTTTATTTTTGGCAGTGAAACGAGGCTACTCAGGCGAGAAAAAAAACGTATCCAAAAGTAAAGCCCTGTTGGAAAATCTAAAAATGTAAAAAATAATAAAAATGTAGTGTGAATCACACTTTTGTGAATCACATTTTTATTTGGGGTACCCCCGATGGCGTACCCCAGTTTGGGAATACCTGATCTAGAACAGGCGTAGCAGCTGAGACGGTGCTATGCCCAGGTCTAAAACCAGACTGGTGCACATTTAGAATAGAATGAGAAGTTAAAAAAGTTCTTAGCTGAGAGTTGGCCAGGGATTCTAAAAACTTTGGAAAGGAAATCATAATTATTATTATTTAACTAGGCAAGTCAGTGAAGAACAAATAAGTTTTTACAATGACTGCCTACCCCGGCCAAACCTGGACGACGCATGGCCAATTGTGCGCCGCCAAATGGGACTCCCAATCACGGCCAATGTGATACTCCCTGGATTCGAACCAGGTACTGTAGTTATGTCTCTTGCACTGAGATGCAGTGCCTTAGACTACTGCACAACATTGATTTTCATTGATTAAATACTTGGATGGATACTCACAAATTCCTCCAGCTAAATCAAGACAAGGCAGAGGTACTTGCTATTGGAGCCAAAACACAGAGAGAATCTGGCTGTACATTTGAATTCACGGCAATAAAGATAAAACACCAAGTATAAAACCTAGGTGTTATTTTAGATTCTGAACTCAATTTCAAATCACACGTTAGGAATGCGACCAAAATAGCTTTCTTCCACCTGAGGAACATTGCCTAGGTGCGGCCGTTTCCATCTCTCTGATAGAGAGAGACTCATCGATGCTTTTATTACAAGCAGGCTTGACTACGGTAAAGCTCTCCTGTCTGGTCTACCCAAGAAAGCAATTTCTTTCTACAGCAAAACATACAGAATGCTGCAGCACAGATACTGACCAAGAGCAGACGGAGAGCACACATTACACCGATTTTAAAGTCCCTGCACTGGCTGCCTGTGAGTTTTAGAATTAATTTTAAGATTCTATTATTGGTTTTTAAATCAATCCACGATTGTACACCCCAATACATATCAGACATGCTTTTAGTTATGTACCCAGTAGGTCCCTCAGGTCCTCTAGAATTGGCCTTTTAACTATCCCAAAGCCTAGGTCCAAAAGGCATGAAGAGGTAGCCTTTAGTTACTATGCCCCCTGCATTTGGAATAGCCTGCCAGAGAACCTGACATCTGCCGAAACGTATGGACATATTTAAATGCAATCTTAAAACAAGCCTTTGCTTTTCCTTAGGGTGCTTTTTTTTAGTCTTTCAGTTTTTATTGTTATTCTTTCGTTTTTTATCTTCATGTTTGTTGTGTAGTTTTTGTTTTTTTATTTATGTTTTTTCCTGTGAAGTGCATTGCGTTCATGTCTGAAATACAGTGGGGAGAACAAGTATTTGATACACTGCCGATTTTGCAGGTTTTCCCACTTACAAAGCATGTAGAAGTCTGTAATTTTTATCATAGGTACTCTTCAACTGTGAGGGACGGAATCTAAAACAAAAATCCAGAATATCACATTGTATGATTTTTAAGTAATTAATTAGCATTTTATTGCATGACATAAGTATTTGATACATCAGAAAAGCAGAACTTAATATTTGGTAGAGAAACCTTTGTTTGCAATTACAGAGATCATACGTTTCCTGTAGTTCTTGACCAGGTTTGCACACACTGCAGCAGGGATTTTGGCCCACTCCTCCATCCAGACCCTTCAGGTTTCGGGGCTGTCGCTGGGCAATACAGACTTTCAGCTCCCTCCAAAGATTTTCTATTGGGTTCAGGTCTGGAGACTGGCTAGTCCACTCCAGGACCTTGAGATGCTTCTTACGGAGCCACTTAGTTGCCCTGGCTGTGTGTTTCGGGTCGTTGTCATGCTGGAAGACCCAGCCACGACCCATCTTCAATGCTCTTACTGAGGGAAGGAGGTTGTTGGCCAAGATCTCGCGATACATGGCCCCATCATCCTCCCCTCAATACGGTGCAGTCGTCCTGTCCCCTTTGCAGAAAAGCATCCCCAAAGAATGATGTTTCCACCTCCATGCTTCACGGTTGGGATGGTGTTCTTGGGGTTGTACTCATCCTTCTTCTTCCTCCAAACACAGCGAGTGGAGTTCAGACCAAAAAGCTCTATTTTTGTCTCATCAGACCACATGACCTTCTTCCATTCCTCCTCTGGATCATCCAGATGGTCATTGGCAAACTTCAGACGGGCCTGGACATGCGCTGGCTTGAGCAGGGGGACATTGCGTGCGCTGCAGGATTTTAATCCATGACGGCGCAGTGTGTTACTAATGGTTTTCTTTGAGACTGTGGTCCCAGCTCTCTTCAGGTCATTGACCAGGTCCTGCCGTGTAGTTCTGGGCTGATCCCTCACCTTCCTCATGATCATTGATGCCCCACGAGGTGAGATCTTGCATGGTGCCCCAGACCAAGGGAGATTGACCGTCATCTTGAACTTCTTCCATTTTCTAATAATTGCGCCAACAGTTGTTGCCTTCTCACCAAGCTGCTTGCCTATTGTCCTGTAGCCCATCCCAGCCTTGTGCAGGTCTACAATTTTATCCCTGATGTCCTTACACAGCTCTCTGGTCTTGGCCATTGTGGAGAGGTTGGAGTCTGTTTGATTGAGTGTGTGGACAGGTGTCTTTTATACAGGTAACGAGTTCAAACAGGTGCAGTTAATACAGGTAATGAGTGGAGAACAGGAGGGCTTCTTAAAGAAAAGCGAACAGGTCTGTGAGAGCCAGAATTCTTACTGGTTGGTAGGTGATCAAATACTTATGTCATGCAATAAAATGCAAATTAATTATTTAAAAATCATACAATGTGATTTTCTGGATTTTTGTTTTAGATTCCGTCTCTCACAGTTGAAGTGTACCTATGATAAAAATTACAGACCTCTACATGCTTTGTAAGTAGGAAAACCTGCAAAATCGGCAGTGTATCAAATACTTGTTCTCCCCACTGTGTGTGTATATATATATATATATATATATATATATATATATATATATATATATATATATATATATATATATATATAAATAAATAAATAAATAAGTCTTGATTTGATTTGATTGAGCAACGCATTTTTGATTGAGCAACGCTATCATATTTTATAGGCATACCTGCTGCTCCATTGTCCGACTGTCTCTCTCTCCTTGAGCAACCGCCCACTCGTCTCGCACTATGCAGGTGATGCGTGCAAACACAGATGCACTAGTGTCATTACGATCCTGGCTGATATGTTGATTTTTATTTGATTGATAAAATATTTAAAAACTGTGCTTAAATAAATTACATTAACAAAAATTATTCAATTAATTTCCATTACTTTTCTAAAACTTTTCACACACTTTTCCAGGCCTGGAAAACACCATTTTAAAATTCATTTTCCAGGATTTTCATGACTATACGAACCCTGAAGAAGGGATCAAGAGAATCATCCCCTGTGGATTTTCTTTTACTTCGATTTTCAGCACGGCACTTCTTACATCATAGATATAAAATGGTTAAAATGAAAATAGAGAATGTGTATCTGGGAGTGCATCTGGGAGTACATCATTCTCTACAGTCTGTTTCGAGGTGAATAAAGGACTCCCTCTACTGGAATTGGAGGAATTTCCAGAAACTGTTCTTTCAGATAAATGGCCAGCTGATGTAAAATAGTCATTAAAAGCTCCACAAATGTATATTGTTTCTATTACGGGACCAGAGGCTGTCATAAACTGCTGGGGTAGGCGGTTTCGTTTCAGAGATTTGACTACTTTCCCAGAGTTTGCTGGATTCCCACCATTCTCAGATACACAGTTCAAGAAGTATGCTGACTTTGCTTTTCTAACCAGAGATGGACATCTATTTCTCAAATGTCTGAAGGACAGCCAGTCAGACGTAGTATCAGTCAATCTAGCCTTAGCCCAAGCAACATTTCTTTCTTATAATGTTTCAGACAATTCATGCGTGAACAAAGAGTTTGATCTATCCTTTAGTTAGTTTTTTTATACAGAGCACTCTAATCTGCAACAGTGTTAAACAGAGAAGTTAAAAAAAATGAGGGCCTGAACTGAGTAACGCAACACCAGATAGGACATGAAAATTCAAAAAATGTCCCTTTGTAATAATGCGTGGGTGGGATTTAGGTAGCTTAGCATCTCTTATGCAGGCCAATGGTCACATGCTCATTAGCAAAAATTCCATCGGCAGTATACTTATGAGGGGCATTTGTTAGAATAATATCTGATTGAGTAGATTTTGTTTTTAGGGTGTGTAAAGTTGGGGCGAGTTGGTTTAGTTATCAGCAGAATTAGATTTAGCTCAGTACAAATAAGTTCTCATCTCCCTCTGGATGTTTCTCACACATTGGTTTGAGGTAGAGTCGCCTGTCCATCCATCCACCACTGTCTGCAGTCCCACATTTACTGTTAGACGTATGGAGAAGAGCGTGGCCAGGAACATAGTCACTGTCCAGCCACAGTGGGTCACCCCTGTGTTCGGCAACGTATTTGATCGCACCCTGAGGCGTCTTGGGAGTTGGACCAGCAATGTGTTTGAACACATTTGGAGACTCCATTCCTAGACGACAAATAACGGTTAATTCTGTTGTAATTACATTATTCCACAGATCATAGTAACATATTTGTATTAATAATTAAAAATATATTTCCGGTATTTAGGAGTTCCTGGTACTTTAATTGCTGTATATAAATATACTACATACTGAACATCCTGAAAAAAATGACAACAGGGATGTACAAGAGGAGATCAAGAGGGAACAAACAGTAGAAAACAAAAACAACTAACAAGAATGAGCCACAGTGAATAAACTTCACTGCACATAGAGGATGATAAGCAAATCCCAGCATTTGTGTGTGTGTGTGTGTTTTTGTGTGTGTGTGTGTGTGTGTGTGTGTGTGTGCGTGCGTGCCTGCCTGCGTTAATACGGGATCTGAGAGCCACCAGTCCGGAAATCACATTAGATGAGCTTACGACAAAAAGTGTGAGGCACCGCTGTAGTAGGGAATGGAACAACGGATAGAAAACTCCAGAGTCCAATCTGTCACTTTTCCTGCATGGTTTCCTGCATAAGAAAGCATTGTTGGTGCAGGACACCTCCTAATAAGACAGTGCACCTTAATATAACATGAGCAAGAAAACAATCACACTGGGGGGGGGGGGGCAATGTTCTGTATGCATCTTCACTTTACAAAAAAATGGGGAGAAATGTCACCTTGAATTTCAAAACAAAAATTAAAACATGTTTTCTACAGACTCTGTATCCTCGTGGAATTGTGAAAACAATTCTAATACATACAGCTATCAAAGCAGAGCATGGGATAAGAGTGTAAATAATCATATCAGGAGGAAATGTCACCAGCCATTTTCTTTCTTATGTGCGCCATTTTATAGCCTAGGTCTAATTATGCCACAGTGTGGAGCTTAAATATAGGCATGCCAATCAAAGAGGAACTCTCTCGCTCTCTCTCTCTCTGTGGTTGCAACTCAATATTAGGAAGGTGTTCCTAATGTTTTGGATACTTTTTTTTCTGTCTTACTGTTGTCTGGAAGTCAAACCAAGATTGTTAAAACAGTCAGTCTGGACAACCCCTCCCTCTCTCTTTTTTCTCCAGTTAATGTCACCTCTCTCAGCTCTTACTGACACCCACCCTCTCTTTCCATTTACTTTAACCAGGATCACCACCCACTAGGCACCAACCGACACCGGATGTCCATGGACATAGTACAAGTAGTTGAAATTTGGTCAGTCCACCCTGGCCTTGATGTTAACTTCCACAGACTGAACCAAATCTAAAAAAGTATCATATACAGTGCATTCAGAAAGTATTCAGACCCCTTGACTTTTTACACAGTTTTTGAAGTATCTAAATATAGTGTAACCTGCCAATCAACCTGTATATCAAGTGCCGTGGAGGGCACAATAGTACAATGTTGCACTCCAGAAATGAGAGCTTTACCATCTATGCCAAAAGCCTGGGCCTGTGATAGAGTCTATAGAACTGTCATCAATGAATACTTCAGAATTCCCCCTTCTCTCTAGGAGCATTTACAGCGCCTTCGGGAAAGTATTCAGACACCTTTACTTTTTCCACATTTTGCTACATTAAAGCCTCATTCTAAAATGTATTAAATTGTTTTTTTTCCATCATTAATCTTCACACAATACCCCATATTGACAAAGCAAATGTTTTTTATAAAACATTATAAAATGAAATATTGCATTTACAAGTAGTCATAAAGTGATTACGCAGATGAAAGAAAATATGCAATATGAATGGCTGGATCGAGTACCCCGGCAAGCGCTTAGACTTGGTCATTTAGAGGCCCACTGATCAAAGACTAGATACCTATAGTTACATTCAAGAGAAGTGAAACTCAATCTGGAATTAAATTATGTCTGTATTACAAAATGCCACCCACATAAGCACTGCTGCTTTTAAAAGTTATTTAAGGGAAGGTATTTCATCTGAGGATGTGAATCGGTAATGCACACACCTATCCACATTTAATCGAAAATGTACGTTTCTCCATTAGTGTGTATTAAAAGGCTCTCTATGCCAGGGCTTCCCCAAACTCGGTGCTGGGGCCCACCTGGGTGTACGTTTTGGTTTTTGCCCTAGCACTACACAGCTGATTCAAATAACAAACATCATCAAGCTTTGCTTATTTTAAATCAGCTGTGCTAGGACAAAAAACAAAATGTGCCCACAGGGGGGCCCCCAGCAATGACTTTGGGAAATCCTGCTCTATGCAACAATTTGGTGATCAATTTGATTTGCTCAACGTTTTAGAAAAAATGCAGCTTAGCAGTAGCTGAAAGAGCTTACCTTTTTACACTAACACAATCCCCCAAAAAATCAGTTGCAGTGGCATGTTTTCAATCTCAGAGAAAAAATTATTTCTATACACTGAAGGACGAACATTCAGTGTATACAAGAAATTGGTTCTCGCCGGTAAACATTCTACCAATTAAATTAAACTCAATTCAAGTGCTGTATTCCAGTTCCTGTGTGTGTCCTGGCCTTTAAAGTCAGAACATTTAAATAGACTAGGTATGCTCCCCTTTGACAGACATCGGATGATAAGTGCAAAAGCTAAATGTATTATCAAAAAAGTGTACAGTACAAGACGGATTCTTTACGATGTTGTTTCATGGCTGATGCTTTGCTGCTTTGTGTGAAAAGTGCCCCCCCCCTCTTATGAGGAGTCAAGTCTTCTCGATCTGGGTGACTGAGATTGATCTTGGGAGGAAGAAAAGCTGTTCAGAGATGTATATTATACTATTTCTGCTTCATGCTCAGTGTATGGGTAGTGTGGGACTTGCCATTTTTTTTATTCTACATTTGTGTTCCAACCCAATAATCATCAAACCTAGGAGTAGTTGAATCAGGTGTGTTGCTGAGCTATTGGACCCAAGACCAGACTGATTGGCTGGAGAGTGCACATACTGTGCCTTCAGAAAATATTCACACCTCTTGACTTTTTCCACATTTTGTTGTGTTACAAAGTGGGATTAAAATAGATTGAATTATCATTTTTTGGTCAACAATCTACACAATACTGTCATGTCAAAGTCGAAGAATAATTCTAACATTTGTACAAAATGTAATAAAACATAAATATTCTATCTTCATTACATAAGTATTTAACCCCCTGGGTCAATACATGTTAGAATCACCTTTGGCAGAATTACAGCTGTGAGTAAGTGGGTAAGTCTCTAAGAGCTTTGCACACCTGGATTGTACAATATTTGCACATTATTCATTTATAATTCTTCAAGCTCTGTTAAGTTGGTTGTTGATCATTGCTAGACAGCCATTTTCAAGATTATTTAAGTAACAAGGCCACTCAGGAACATTCAATGTCGTCTTGGTAAACAACTCCTGTGTACATTTGGCATTGTATTCTAGGTTATTGTCCTGCTGAAAGGTGAATTTGTCTCCCAGTGTGTGTTGGAAAGCAGACTGAAACAGGTTTTCCTCTAGGATTTTGCAGTTTTACTTTAGTGCCTTATTTTTATTCTGTAGAGGCTTACTCTGTTATTTAGGTTATTATTTTGGAGTAACTACAATTTTGTTGATCCATCCTGGGTTTTCTCCTATCACAGCCATTTAACTGTTTTAAAGTCACCATTGGCCTCATGGTGAAATCCCTTAGCGGTTTTCTTCCTCTCCAGCAACTGTGACTCGGTGTATTGATATACCATCCAAAGTGTAATTAATAACTTCACCATGCTCAAAGGGATATTCAATGTCTTCTTTTTTTTTTTTATCCATCTACCAATAGGTGCCCTTCTTTGCATTGGAAAACATCCCCGGTCTTTGTGGTTGGAGCTGTGCACCGTGCAGGGTTCCTATGACTGACATTACAAGGACTGGAGCTGTGCACCGTGCAGGGTTCCTATGACTGACATTACAAGGACAGGAGCTGTGCACTGTGCAGGGTTCCTATGACTAACATTACATGAGGTGTGTATTGTATAATTTGTTAGACTATCTGCAGAACATCTAGGTCTAGTTCCAATTGATCAGCCATCTTAAACTTACAATAAGTATATTTGGTGGCATCCCTCTTGTTATTTATTTATTTTCTAGGGAGGGTGTTGCCTTCAGCAGCCATTACACAAAGGGGGGAAAGAGAGTATCGAAACCTCAGTGGAACACACACACAGTTTAAAAGAGTGATGACCAGTTTTGACACATATGGCAAATTGTGCCTGCAACGTTTGCTCTCTTGTTGTTTCGGGATTTGACGATTGCAGGGGACCGACACAGACGCAGATAATCAAGGCGGTTTATGGGAGCTGACATACGCTGATCAAGCTCAGGTTCTCTTTGCCGACGTAATCCCTTTTATCGTAGACTCGTGAGAACCCAGCAGCGAGAGTATATTTGACAGGGCTGCTTTCAGCAGGTAATAAAATCTAATTGTGCAAATGAGAAAACACAACCAAAGATGTGCCAGGGCAGAGTTGGCCTTCGCCATTCATTTTGTTGCAGATTTAATTTGTTTTATCCCTGAAAGATTAAGAGGCTGCAACTTGCAAAGCTTCACCCATATACTGTTTAGTTAAGATATACAGTACAGTGCCGTGAAAAAGTATTTGCCCCAAAATAATTTTCTCTGATTTTTGCATTGTTTTGATCAGGTCTTCAATCAAAACCTAATATTAGATAAAGGGAACGTGCGTGAACACATAACACAAAATTGTTCACGGCACTGTACAAAAGACACCTTTGATGTTTAACACAAATTCAAGTAAATCAAACATCAAATTAAAGTAGCAAGGCTAATGGTTTAGAAAAGCCAGCCTTAGTAAGCATGATCGAATCAACTCCCTTGACCTCTCTATTTATAAGTAAGAATTAGCTTGTCCTTTAATAAATGTCTTAAAACAAATGCAGACCTGTCAACCTTGAAGAATTTTTACCACCACCAACCCCGCAGACCCCATGATGGCACGAGTGCGACATTCACACAGCTTAAATGTTGACTGCCTCAGTAGGAATGGTAGGCTATAGACTCTTACGGAGACTTGGTAATTGACTTCCCTTCAGTAGATAACTGGAAATACGTTTAAATGTACAATCAGGGTTCTCCCTAGGATTTTCTGTGGTGCTGATGTAGGCCTAAAGTTGGGTAGGGGGGAGGTTCAGGACGGGGTCAGTCAACTTCCCCATCAGGAAGACATTTTCTTCTCCTGCACCTCCTATAGAATATTAGCTCAAAAGTATTGATGAATTCCTGCACCTAAAAATAAATGGTACCGGCACCAAAAATAACACTGGCCTAAACATGCATACACCATCAGATAAAATTAATATCAAGCAGTGGGGAAGGGGTTGGAAAGGGAATATGGAAAGGGAATATGGTATATATATATATATATATATATATATATATATATATATATATATATATATATATATATATATATATATATACAGTGGGGAGAACAAGTATTTGATACACTGCCGATTTTGCAGGTTTTCTTACTTACAAAGCATGTAGAGGTCTGTAATTTTTATCATAGGTACACTTCAACTGTGAGAGACGGAATCTAAAACAAAAATCCAGAAAATCACATTCTATGATTTTTTAATAATTAATTTGCATTTTATTGCATGACATAAGTATTTGATCACCTACCAACCAGTAAGAATTCCGGCTCTCACAGACCTGTTAGTTTTTCTTTAAGAAGCCCTCCTGTTCTCCACTCATTACCTGTATTAACTGCACCTGTTTGAACTCGTTACCTGTATAAAAGACACCTGTCCACACACTCAATCAAACAGACTCCAACCTCTCCACAATGGCCAAGACCAGAGAGCTGTGTAAGGACATCAGGGATAAAATTGTAGACCTGCACAAGGCTGGGATGGGCTACAGGACAATAGGCAAGCAGCTTGGTGAGAAGGCAACAACTGTTGGCGCAATTATTAGAAAATGGAAGAAGTTCAAGATGACGGTCAATCTCCCTCGGTCTGGGGCACCATGCAAGATCTCACCTCGTGGGGCATCAATGATCATGAGGAAGGTGAGGGATCAGCCCAGAACTACACGGCAGGACCTGGTCAATGACCTGAAGAGAGCTGGGACCACATTCTCAAAGAAAACCATTAGTAACACACTACGCCGTCATGGATTAAAATCCTGCAGAACACGCAAGGTCCCCCTGCTCAAGCCAGCGCATGTCCAGGCCCGTCTGAAGTTTGCCAATGACCATCTGGATGATCCAGAGGAGGAATGGGAGAAGGTCATATGGTCTGACGAGACAAAAATATAGCTTTTTGGTCTAAACTCCACTCACTGTGTTTGGAGGAAGAAGAAGGATGAGTACAACCCCAAGAACACCATCCCAACCGTGAAGCATGGAGGTGGAAACATCATTCTTTGGGGATGCTTTTCTGCAAAGGGGACAGAACGACTGCACCGTATTGAGGGGAGGATGGATGGGGCCATGTATCGCGAGATCTTGGCCAACAACCTCCTTCCCTCAGTAAGAGCATTGAAGATGGGTCGTGGCTGGGTCTTCCAGCATGACAACGACCCGAAACACACAGCCAGGGCAACTAAGGAGTGGCTCCGTAAGAAGCATCTCAAGGTCCTGGAGTGGCCTAGCCAGTCTCCAGACCTGAACCCAATAGAAAATCTTTGGAGGGAGCTGAAAGTCTGTATTGCCCAGCGACAGCCCCGAAACCTGAAGGATCTGTATGGAGGAGTGGGCCAAAGTGTGTGCAAACCTGGTCAAGAACTACAGGAAACGTATGATCTCTGTAATTGCAAAAAAAGGTTTCTGTACCAAATATTAAGTTCTGCTTTTCTGATGTATCAAATACTTATGTCATGCAATAAAATGTAAATTAATTAATTACAAATCATACAATGTGATTTTCTGGATTTTTGTTTTAGATTCCGTCACTCACAGTTGAAGAGTACCTATGATAAAAATTACAGACTTCTACATGCTTTGTAAGTGGGAAAACCTGCAAAAATCGGCAGTGTATCAAATACTTGTTCTCCCCACTGTATATACACACACAACAATAATAATAATAATACATTTTATTTGGCAGATGCCTTTCCGGACACCTTACATTAAAAATAGATATATATAAAATCAAGTGCTGTACATAAAATCTATTTAATGAAGGACAATGTAATGAATTTCAATTATGCTTGATTATTTACCAGGGAAAAACTTGTAAAAACAAACAAACAAAAAAAACGACGAGCTTATCAATTTGAAAAAACTATTGGTGGGTTCTGGCATGTGTCACTCCGCAGTGATACCATGTGCAGTAAACAGTAGCTATCACTGTGTAGGCTAGGCTATACTGTGTAGGCTACTCACTGTTAGCTAGCTAAACTAGGCTAACAAAAACATGTAAAATGGCCAAAATAATCTCACTGTTAAATTTTTTTAAAGAGATCGCGTGTAGAAAATTATATTGGAGCATTTGCCAAGTTATTTGATATCAGTGATTTCAACATGAAGGGCCTCCAGTGCCCCTCTATATCAAATCACTGATTGCGTCGATCTAATCGAGGGCCTTAAAGACAGTTTCAGTACATTAAGACACAATTCTAAAGGTGATTTGGATAAAATCATTAAGCTTACAGATGACTTGATGGTCAAAATGAAATCCACAACTGGGATGTTAGCTACCAGATCCCAAAACAAAAAACTGCCAGCAAGGTTTGGGGATTCGCATGTTACATCTAAAGTGGGGAAAGCAGCCCCCGTTAGGAGCAACACGGATTTACAGGCATTATGGAACGAGATATTGGACAGACAATTTATGGAACTCAGTCATTTTCAGAACAATCATACAGGATAATGAAGCCCGTAGCTGCCTGCCTGCCCCGATCGGACTCATTTGGTAAAGTTACAGCAATACAGCCACCCAGTACCCATTGTGGCATTTCTGTGGAGGACGTAGAACTAACAGCTTTTTTACAGCAGCTTAAACAAAAGTTATAAGAGAGTTGGTCGCCCATCCAATCTGTCTGGCTATAAAAAAAAAAAGACCAAAAAATGGTACTGAAAATTAGATATTTCTCTATTTCATTTTCAATACATTTGGAAAAATGTCTAAAAACATGTTTTCACTTTGTCATTATGGGGTATTGTGTGTAAATGGACGAGAAAAAACAACCAATTGAATCCATTTTGAATTCAGGCTATAACACAAAAAATGTGGAATAAGTCAAGGGGTATGAATACTTTCTGAGATTCGAGTTTTGAAATATAAGGGACTCTACGTTATTTATAATAAAGGGTAGGCCTACACAGAGAAAATTGGGCCTCTCTTATCATATATGATAATAGGCAAATGCATGACACAATATTTATTTCCAGTCAATGTAACTTGCTAATAATTTTTATGAAGTATAACTTTGCCCTGTGTTTCGCCACCCATGCACTATAGTTAGGCCCTATAGGCAACTGATCATTTAATTGATATCACACAATACATTTTAGGCACACTTGATGTCCTGTACCCAGCAGAGAATTGCACTCGGCTTGCATTTTTTAAAAGAAAAGGTTGGTGACCACTGTTCTAGTCTATATATGCTATGGCCTATTATTATTATTATAGATAGATAGATAGATAGATAGATGATAGGTACTTTATTGATCCCCCGGGGGGGAAATTTCATAAAATGAAAATATTATGAATTTTGAATGCACATAATTTTAATGCACATAAAATGATGTGCATTAGCATAATGTTAGGCTATAATTTGTTTCCTTTGATGGTTTTTCATATGCATCTATACCCTAATGCAAACCTGATCTAACTTGATTGGCCTCCGTAACAGTGTTCAACACCAGAAAAGCCTGGCCTCATTGGACCTCCCTTTGGAGCAATGATAGATAGATAGATAGATAGATAGATAGATAGGTACTTTATTGCTCCCCCGGGGGGGAAATTTCATTGTCAAGCAGCTACAACAAAACACAGGGCAGGTGCAAAATGCCACAACGAAAAGTACACAAAAGACAGATACACGGTACATGATACATAGAGCGGCAGTATGAAAAAGTATAGAAATACAAGATATCTGGAGTGCAAAAAAAAAAGCTATAAAAGGACATTGCATAGTATGAGTGGTTGGCTGAATATGTACACTATACATTGTACACTATACATTGGTGGATGTTGGATGGTTAACTATACTATACAGGTCGATGGCAGAGAAATACTTCAGTAGCTAAAAATGCGTATGATATGAGCGAGGGTAATAATAGTTTACTTAATAGACAGACTGGGTAAATTAACAGGTAAGTGAAAATTTTGCATGGTTAAATTAGTTAAATTAGCTGTACAGTTAGGTATACAGTTATATTTACAGATAAGTGAATACTTGCATGTTTACACAAACTGTACAGGTAAATGACAGGAAGAGATACTTTAATAGCTAAATGTGTGTATGATATCATTTGGGGTAATAATAGTAATTCCCTTAAAATACAGTCCTTAGTGCGCAGGGTTTAATTACAGACAACTGCACTTATTGCACATTCGATATACTAAAAGCAATGAGAAAAGGTGCAACTGGCAGGATACTAATATGCATTCCTGAGTGAATGCCTACGTCCAATAATTACTTACAATATTGCATGTGATATAATATAACAACTGTACATGAGTATGTATATACAGACCTGTATGAATAAATAGGTCCTGAGTGGATGAGTGCTGACGGACCAGAGTTACTCACGGATGGATGCATAATTGTTAAACTAGGTCCTAGCACCCCAACAGTTCCAGATCTATGTTGCCGACGGCACGGCACCCCGGTGAGGCATTATATAGTCTCATAGCCGCCGGCAGGAAGGACCTCCTGTAGCGCTCTCTGGCACACCGTGGTGGGATCAGTCTGTGACTGAAAGTGCTCCTCTGCGTCATAACCATAGTGTGCAGAGGGTGGGTGACGTTGTCCATGATGGCCAGCAGTTTGGCCAGGATCCGTCTCTCCGCCACCTCCTCTAGAGTGTCAAGGCTCATCCCCAGGACAGAGCTAGCCTTCCTGATCAGCTTATTTACCCGAGAAGCATCACCGGCTTTGATGTTTGCTCCCCAGCACACCACTGCAAAAAAGATGGCACTGCACCACAGACTGGTAGAAGGTATGCAGTAGTTTACTGCACACGTTAAAGGACCTGAGCCTCCTCAGAAAGTAGAGTCGGCTCTGGCCCTTTTTGTACAGGGCCCCGGTGTTACCAGCCCATTCCAGTCTGTTGTCCATATGGACACCCAGGAACTTGTATGACTCAACCATTTCCACATCCGTCCCCTTTATAGGGACTGCAGTCAGTTGTGCCTTGGTTCTCCTGAAGTCCACCACCATCTCCTTAGTTTTGCTGATGTTGAGCTGAAGGTGGTTCTGCTCACACCACAACACAAAGTCACTGATTGTGCTCCTGTACTCCTCCTCCTGCCCACCCCTGATGCACCCTACAATAGCAGAGTCATCCGAGAACTTCTGTAGGTGGCATGTCTCAGAGTTATATCTGAAGTCTGAGGTGTAGAGGGTGAACAGGAAGGGGGACAGGACCGTACCCTGGGGGGCCCCTGTGTTGCTAACAGCCCGTTCTGACACACAGCTCTGTAGTCGCACAAATTGTGGCCTACCGGTCAGGTAGTCCGTGACCCAGGAGACTAAGGGTGCTTCCACTTTCATCCTCCTCATCTTCTCACCCAGTAGCAGGGGCTGAATGGTATTGAAGGCACTGGAGAAGTCAAAAAACATGACCCTCACAGTGCAACCTGCGTTGTCCAGGTGAGAGTAGGCCCTCTGCAGAAGGTAGATGATTGCATCATCCACCCCGATTTTGCGCTGGTATGCAAACTGCAGGGGGTCCATTGATGAACACACCAGGGGTCTGAGGTGAGCGAGGACTAACCTTTCCAGGGTCTTCATGATGTGGGATGTTAGCGCTACAGGTCTGAAGTCATTCAGGACAGTGGGGTGTGCCTTCTTGGACACTGGGACGAGGCAGGATGTTTTCCACAGCACAGGGACCCTTTCTAGGCTCAGGCTAAGGTTGAAAAGACGCTGGAGTATTCCACACAGTTGGTCAGCACAGACCCTCAGCACCCTTGGGCTGATGCCATCAGGGCCCGCCGCTTTCCACTGGTGTAGTCTCTCCAGCTCTCTCTTCACTTGGTTGGTGGTGAAAGCCAGCCCAGGTGGGGAGGTGGGGGGAAGGGGGGTGTTGAGGATCAGTCCAGGGGGGGCAGGGGCAGAGGTGGGGTCACTGATTGTCTCAGCAGAAGTGCTGTGAGCAAAGTGGGGGTGGGATAGCCGTGAGGGTGTGTGGTCTGGGGAGCTGGAGGGGAGGTGGACAGGGCCAGTATCGAACCTGTTAAAAAATTGGTTCAGCTCATTGGCTCTGTCCTGGGTCCCCTCCGTCTGCCCACTGTTTGACTTTTTGAAGCCAGTGATATTTCTCATACCCTTCCACACCTCTCTCACCTGGCTCTGCCTCAGCTTGTCCTCCATCTTCTCCTTATACACTCTCTTCCCCTCAGCAATCCGCAACTTCAGCTCCCTCTGGACGCATTTCAATTTGTCCTTGTCCTTCTCCTTGAAGGCCCTCTTCTTCTCATTCAGCAGGGCCTTCAGGTCGCTGGTGACCCAGGGTTTATTGTTTGGGAAACAGCGTACCTTCCTGGTGGGTACAGTGTTGTCTACACAAAAATTAATATAGTCTGTTATGCAGTCAGTGAGTCCATCGATGTCCTCCCCATGAGCCTCACAGAGCACATCCCAGTCTGTTGTTTCAAAGCAGTCCTGTAGGGCCTCATTCGCCTCTGGGGACCATCTCCTAATAGTCCTGGTGGTTGCAGGCTGCTGTTGGACCATAGGCCTGTAGAGTGGGGTGAGGTGGACAAGGTTGTGATCCGATCTACCGAGGGGAGGGAGTGCAGTGGAGTTGTATGCATCCTTCACATTAGCATATAACAAGTCCAGAGTTTTATTATTCCTGGTTGGGCACTTCACGAACTGTTTGAACGTGGGCAGCGTTGAAGAGAGAGATGCATGGTTAAAATCCCCCGAAATGGCAAGGAAAGCACTGGGATGCGCTGTCTGTAACCTCGCGATAACAGAGTGGATGACGTCACACGCTGCGTTTGCGTCAGCAGAGGGCGGGATGTAAACAATAACAGCAATGGCCGCCGTGAATTCCCTCGGCAAATAGTAGGGTCTCAGGCTAATGGCTAGCAGTTCAATGTCCGGGCTACAAAACTGTTCCTTAAGAGTAATATGGTTCGGATGACACCATCTGTTGTTAACTAATAAAGCCAGCCCACCACCCTTACTCTTACCGGAAGAGACGCGATCCCTGTCCGCTGTGATGGTCTGGAAACCGTCGATAGTGACGTTCTGTATGGGGATGTTATCGTTCAGCCAAGTCTCAGTAAAACACATTAGGCTCGTTTCACGATAAATCCTTTGTCCACGAACAAGTCCCGCCAACTCATCCATCTTGTTATGTAGACACCTAACATTGCCCATAATAATAGACGGTATAACCGGCTTGTACTTGAACCTCCTCCGCTTTGCCTTACATTTCAATCCCGCCCTGCATCCACGGCGTCGTCTTTTCAATTTGTCCGGAATATCAAACTTTTCCCTGGGGAGCAGCAGCGCTGTGTGGGCTAAATCCAGGAGCTGGGCTCGGTTGTAAACAATAACAGTTGACGACTCCTGTCGACGTTCAGCTGCGATAAAATCCATAAAATCCATAATCCTGAACTGTTATAGTTCGACTGTAGCAAAATAAAAAATAAAACTAAGAAAAAAGACGAAAATAGACGAAAGAAACGAACTAAAACAACAATTAATGCACAAACAACGGGAGATGCTTAACAGGCGACCACTCAGGGCGGCGCCAAACGAATCTACATGATGATGTGTCTTTTGAATGTCAACATTTGAACAATAAATGTCATATATGCTTTCGGAAGAATAATTATCTGATTGTGTTTATGAAGGTCTTAAATAACATTAGAATATGAAGTAAAAAGTAATTCAAAGGACAAAAGAGCATTTTCATTAGTTTATGCAACTATAGGCTATATGTACAAACGAAAAACCACAACACAATTCAAGTGTTAAAAAACATTAAATAAACACCAAAGACCATTATTGATTTATTAAGAGCAGGTCTTAAAACCTTATCAGGATCAGACCCTTTTTTTTCAATTTTCACCTAAAATGACATATCCAAATCTAACTGCCTGTAGCTCAGGACCTGAAGCAAGGATATGCATATTCTTGATATCATTTCAAAGGAAACCCTTTGAAGCTTGTGGAAAGGTGAAATGAATGTATGAGAAAATAACACATTAGATCTGGTAAAAGATAATACAAACAAAAAAACATGTGTTTTACATTTTTTGTGGCATCATCTTTGAAATGCAAGAGAAAGGCCAAAAACTGATGTAGGATTATAGATGTAATGTATATGTTGTCCACCAGATGGCAGCAGTGAGTGTGCAACGTGTCAGACTGATCCAGGGAAGAATCACATCACTACACAATATTTTGTATCAAGTCTGCCAGGAGTTTTCCAAAACGTGCCAAATTGGTTTTTAAGTACATAACTATAGAGAACATACAAACATGCTATGGTAATAAAACATTTAAGTTTGCATACTCCCAGGAATGTCATACATGATGGATCATTAGCTTCCCTGGAGAAAAGACACTAACCTTCACACATCTAGATTGCCGGGCGGGGTGGGTGTGGAGCCAAAGGTCAAACTGTAGAACCCTAGTTCCTACATTTTAATATAAAAATAGATTTTTCAAACAAAACTACACTACATTTTATCTCTGGGACCCCCAGGATGACAAATCAGAGCAAGATTACTGAATAGAAGTACATTATTTACCTTCAGAGGTGAATGTACCAAACCAGTAATGTGATAAGTGTTTTGTTGTTGTGCACTATCCTCAAACAATAGCATGGTATTGTTTTGCTGTAATAGCTACTGTAAATTGGACACTGCAGTTAGATTAATTTTAGTTTTCTGCCCATATTGGCTGTTCTTTACAACACCATTCTAGTCGCATATTGAGCAGCAACCGTCCCGGTATAGGAACCGATCCCGTAGAGGTTAAAGAGCATTATGAATTTAAGAAAATGCATTGTGCATGGTGATCTTAGGCTTGTGTGCGGCAGCTCGGCCATGGAAAACCCATTTCATGAAGCTCCCGACGAACAGTTCTTGTGCTGACATTGCTTCCAGAGGCATTATGGATCTTGGTAGTGAGTGTTGCAATTCACGCTTCAGCATTCAGCGGTCGGGTTCTGTGACCTTGTGTGGCCTACCACTTCGCAGGTGAGCCGTTGTTGCTCCTAGACGTTTCCACTTTACAATAACAGCACTTAAAGAAGACATTACATTTACGTAATTTAGCAGACGCTCTTATACAGAGCGACTTTCATACAATTTTTTCATACTAGTCCCCTGTGGGAATCGAACCCACGCTCTACCAACTGAGCTACATGGGACTGTTCAGGGCAGCTCTAGCAGAACAGAAATATTGACTTGTTGAAAAGGTGGCATCCTATGATGGTGCCACGTTAAAAGTCACTGAGGTCTTTAGTAAGCCATTTCTACTGCCAATGTTTGTCTATGGAGATCACACGGCTGTGTGCTCAATTTTATACACGTCAGCAACGGGTGTGGCTGAAACAGCCGAATCCACTACTTTGAAGGGGTATCCAAAAAAATGTGTATATATAGCGTATATTACTCTGCTTTGAGTATTGCGAGTGCACGTGAGGAGTGCATATAATTGCAGTAATTCTGCCAAAAAGTTATATTGTGAAATAGCAAGGAATCATTTTTAAGAATTGTTTGGCAAGGATATGTGATTTGGAAAATGCAGAATCGGCTCCTTCTGATACTATAAGGTGTATTTGAAAAGTATTCAGACCCCTTGACTTTTTCCACATTTTGTTTAGTTACAGCCTTATTAAATTGTTTTTCTTCCCTCATCAATCTACACACAATACCACCATAATGACAAAGCAAATAACGTTTTTTAATAAACTGAAATATCAGTTATTCAGACCCTTTACTCTGTACTTTCTTGAAGCACATTTGTTAGCGATTCTTCTTGGATTTCACGCTACAAGCTTGGCACACCTGTACACCAATTCTTCTCTGCAGATCCTCTCAAGCTCATTCAGGTTGGATGGGGAGCGTTGCTACACAGTTATTTTACTGTCCAGATATGTTCGATCAGGTTCACGTCCGGGCTCTGGCTGGGCCACTCAAGGACATTCAGAGACTTGTCCCAAAGCCACTTCTGAGTTGTCTTGGCTGTGTGATTAATGGTCGTTGTTGGAAGGTGAACGTTTGCACCAGTCTGAGGTCCTGAGTGCTTGGGAGCATTCATCAAGGATGTATCTGTACTTTGCTCTGTTCATCTTTGCCTCAATTCTGACTAGTCTCCCAGTTCTTGCTTCTGGAAAAACATCCCCACAGCATGATGCTGCCACAACCACTCTCCACTGTAGGGATGTTGCAAGGTTTCCTCCAGACGTGACGCTTCGCATTGGAGACAAAGAGTTCAATCTTGGTTTCATCAGACCAGAGAATCTTGTTTCTCATGGTCTGAGTGTTATTTAGTTGTCTTCTGGCAAACTCCAAGCGGGCTGTCATGCCCGTTTTACTGAGGAGTGGCTTCCGTCAGGCCATCTCTACCATAAAGGCCTGATTGGTGGAGTGCTGCAGATATAGTTGTCCTTCTGGAAGGTTCTCCCATCTCCACAGAGTAACTCTGGAGCTCTGTCACAGTGACCATCGGGTTCTTGGTCAACTCCCTGACCAAGGCCCTTCTCCCCCGATTGCTCAGTTTGGCCGAGCAGCCAGCTCTAGGAAGGGTCTTGGTTATTCCAAACTTCTTCCATTTAAGAATGATGGAGGCCACAGTGTTCTTGGGGACCTTCAATGCTTTGGTACCCTTCCCCAGATTTGTGCCTCGACACAAACCTGTCTCGAAGCTCTACGGACAATTCCTTTGACCTCATGGCTTGGTTTTTGCTCTGACATCCACTGTCAACTGTGGGACCTTATATAGGTGTGTGACTTCCCTAATCATGTCCAATCAATTGACTTAACCACAAGTGGACTCCAATCAAGTTGTAGAAATATCTCAAGCAATGGAAACTGGATGCACCTGAGCATATATCGAATGTGCAATAAGTGCATTTATCTGTAATTAAACCCTGCACTAAGGACTGTATTTTAAGGGAATTATTATTATTACCCTAAATTATATCATTCGCACATTTAGCTATTTAAGTATCTCTTCCTGTCATTTACCTGTACAGTTAATGTAACCATGCAAAATATTCACTTACCTGTTCATTTAACCAGCCTGTATATTAAGTAAACTATTATTACCCTCACTTACAGTGGGGAGAACAAGTATTTGATACACTGCCGATTTTGCAGGTTTTCCTACTTACAAAGCATGTAGAGGTCTGTAATTTTTATCATAGGTACACTTCAACTGTGAGAGACAGAAGCCCTCCTGTTCTCCTCTCATTACCTGTATTAACTGCACCTGTTTGAACTCATTACCTGTATAAAAGACACCTGTCCACACACTCAATTAAACAGACTCCGACCTCTCCACAATGGCCAAGACCAGAGAGCTGTGTAAGGACATCAGGGATACAATTGTAGACTTGCACAAGGCTGGGATGGGTTACAGGACAATAGGCAAGCAGCTTGGTTAGAAGGCAACAACTGTTGGCGCAATTATTAGAAAATGGAAGAAGTTCAAGATGACGGTCAATCTCCCTCGGTCTGGGGCACCATGCAAGATCTCACCTCGTGGGGGCATCAATGATCATGAGGAAGGTGAGGGATCAGCCCAGAACTACATGGCAGGACCTGGTCAATGACCTGAAGAGAGCTGGGACCACAGTCTCAAAGAAAACCATTAGTAACACACTACGCCATCATGGATTAAAATCCTGCAGCGCACACAAGGTCCCCCTGCTCAAGCCAGCGCATGTCCAGGCCCGTCTGAAGTTTGGACCCGAAACACACAGCCAGGGAAACTAAGGAGTGGCTCCGTAAGAAGCACCTCAAGGTCCTGGAGTGGCCTAGCCAGTCTCCAGACCTGAACCCAATAGAAAATCTTTGGAGGGAGCTGAAAGTCCGTATTGCCCAGTGACAGTCCCGAAACCTGAAGGATCTGGAGAAGGTCTGTATGGAGGAGTGGGCCAAAATCCCTGCTGCAGTGTGTGCAAACCTGGTCAAGAACTACAGGAAACGTATGATCTCTGTAATTGCAAACAAAGGTTTCTGTACCAAATATTAAGTTCTGCTTTTCTGATGTATCAAATACTTATGTCATGCAATAAACTGCAAATGAATTACTTAATAATCATACAATGTGTTTTTCTGGATTTTTGTTTTAGATTCCGTCACTCACAGTTGAAGAGTACCTATGATAAAAATTACAGACTTCTACATGCTTTGTAAGTGGGAAAACCTGCAAAATCGGCAGTGTATCAAATACTTGTTCTCCCCACTGTATATCATACGCACATTTAGCTATTTAAGTATTTCTCTGCCATCGACCTGTATAGTATACAGTCATGGCCAAACGTTTTGAGAATGACACAAGTATTGGTCTCCACAAAGTTTGCTGCTTCAGTGTTCTTAGATATTTATGTCAGTAGTTACTATAGTACACTGGAGTATAATTATAAGTATTCCATAAGTGTCAAAGGCTTTCATTGACAATGACATTCAGTTTATGCAAAGAGTCAATATTTGCAGTGTTGACCCTTTATTTTCAAGACCTCTGCAATCCGCCCTGGCATGCTGTCAATTAACTTCTGGGCCACATCCTGACTGATGGCAGGCCATTCTTGCATAATCAATGCTTGGAGTTTGTCAGAAGTGGTGGGTTTTTGTTTGTCCACCCGCCTCTTGAGGATCGACCACAAGTTCTCAATGGGATTAAGGTCTGGGGAGTTTCCTGGCCATGGACCCAAAATGTTGATGTTTTGTTCCCCGAGCCACAGTTATCACTTTTGCCTTATGGCAAGGTGCTCCATCATGCTGGAAAAGGCATTGGTCGTCATCAAACTGTTCTTGGATGGTTGGGAGAAGTTGCTCTTGGAGGATGTGTTGGGACCCTTCTTTATTCATGGCTGTGTTATTAGGCAAAATTGTGAGTGAGCCCACTCCCTTGGCTGAGAAGCAACCCCACACATGAATGATCTGAAGATGCTTTACTGTTGGCATGACACAGGACTGATGGTAGCGCTCACTTTGTCTCCTCAGGACAAGGTGTTTTCCGGATGGCCCAAACAATCAGAAAGGGAATTCATCAGAGAAAAGGACTCTACCCCAGTCCTCAGCAGTCCAATCCCTGTACCTTTTGCAGAATATCAGTCTGTCCCTGATGTTTTTCCTGGAGAGAAGTGGATTCTTTGCTGCCCTTCTTGACACCAGGCCATCCTCCAAAGGTCTTCTCCTCACTGTGCGTGCAGATGCACTCACACCTGCCTGCTGCCATTCCTGAGCAAGCTCTGCACTGGAGGTGCCCCGATCCCGCAGCTGAATCAACTTTAGGAGATCGTCCTGGCGCTTGCTGGACTTTCTTGGGCGCCCTGACGCCTTCTTCACAACAATTGAACCTCTCTCCTTGAAGTTCCTGATGATCCGATAAATGGTTGATATAGGTGCAATCTTACCAGCAGCAATATCCTTGCCTGTGAAGCCCTTTTTGTGCAAAGCAATGATGACGGCACGTGTTTCCTTGCAGGTAACCACAATGATTTCAAGCACCACCCTCCTTTTAAAGCTTCCAGTTTATTCTGACTCAATCAGCATGACAGAGTGCTCTCCAGCCTTGTCCTCGTCAACACTCTCACCTGTGTTAACGAGACAATCACTGACATGATGGCAGCTGGTCCTTTTGTGGCAGGGCTGAAATACAGTGAAATGTTTTGTTGGGGATTAAGTTCATTTTCATGGCAAAGAGGGACTTCGCAATTAATTGCAATTCATCTGATTGCAACTGTAGTTAACCATGCAAATATTCCTTATTTTATCTATATCAACTTGCAATATTTTTTATCATTTTTTCACCTAACATTCTGTAACAATCTATAGTGTACATATTCAGCCATTCACCCATACTATGCAATGTCTTTTAATAGCTTTTTGCACTCCAGACTTTTTACACTTTTCATATCTGTCTTTTGTGTATTTTCATTCTGGCATTTTGCACCCGCCCTGTGTTTTTTCGTAGCTGTTTGGCGAAGAAAATTCCCCTTGGGAATCAATAAAGTATCTACCTATCTACCTACCTACCTACCTACTACTTATGTAAACATTTCTAAAAACCTGTTTTCGCATTGTCATTATGGAGTATTGTGTGTAGATTGATGAGGAAATGTGTTTATTTAATCCATTTTAGAATAAGGCTGTAATGTAACAAAATATGGAAAAAGTCAAGGGGTCTGAATACTTTCCGAATGCACTGTATAGGGTAGGCTATGCTTTTATGATCATTTTATGTTGATTTGGCCCAGCTACATTTTTGCTGACCCTGCCATCAACAAATTTCTGCCTACGCCACTGCAACACAGAAGTCTTGTGTTTGATGCTAAAGGAAATTGAGGTGGTCTCAATGACACTTTCACATTTTTGTAGGTGACATTTTTTAAATGATTAGGTGTCTTTGTGAATATTTTAGTGAAAATGTAAACTGGCGTCTTAATTTTGTTTGGCGAGAAAATTTGGAATAATTCAATTACTGGATGCAATGTAGTAATCTAGTTTACTGTAGGCAATTTGGAATATGAAACAACTGAACTAGGCCAATATGAGGTTGTTTCAGATCTCCATCCCTGACTTAATCCATCAAGTTAGGTCTAACTACTAGGCTACCATTCATTCAACATACATTGTTGTCATTGCTGAACTGACTTTTATCACATCATTAGTAGCCTACTGTTGACAAAGAGCTATATTTGTATTTGTTTGTATTGTATTAGGGATCCCCATTAGCTGCTGGGGTCCAAATAAATCAAGACACTTACATTTAAAAAAGGATAAAACAGTACATCATATAACATCGCTACACCACTACATATCCACAACACAAAATGCACGATACCACCATACAATAATACCACAATGTAAGTGTGTGTAGAGTGCATGCGCTAGCGCCTGTGTGCGTATGCGTGTGTCTGTACCTGTGTGTGTGTGTGTGTGTGTCTCTTCACAGTCCACGCCGTTCCACTGCTTGCATCAATTACCTGATGTGGAATAGTTCTATGAGGTCATGGATCTATGTAGTACTATGCTCCTGCCATAGTCTGTTCTGGACTTGGGAAGAGAACTCTGGTGGCATGTCTTGTGGGGTATGGATGCTGTGTGCTAGTAGTTTAAACAGACAGCTTGGTACATTCAGCTTGTCAACACTTCTTACAAAAACAAGTAGTGATTAAGTCAATCTCTCCTCCACTTTGAGCCATGAGAGATTGACATGCATATCATTAATGTTAGCTCTCTGTGTACATTTAAGGGCCCTTTTTGTGGCACCTGACCACACGACTGAACAGTAGTCCAGGTGCGACAAAACTAGGGCCTGTAGGATCTGCCTTGTTGATAGTGTTGTTAAGAAGGCAGAGCAGCGCTTTATTGTGGACATCTTAGTCTCACATCTTATTCTCCCATCTTAGCTACTGTTGTATCAACATGTTTTGACCATGACAGTTTACAATCCAGGGTTACTCCAAGCAGTTTAGTCAGCTTAACTTGCTCAATTTTCACATTATTCATTACAATATTAAGTTGAGGTTTAGGGTTTAGTGACTGATTTGTCCCAAATACAATGATTTTAGTTTTAGAAATATTTAGGACAAACTTATTCATTGCCACCTATTCTGAAACTAACTGCAGCTTATTGTTAAGTGTTGAAGTCATTTCAGTCGATGTAGTAGCTGACGTGTAAAGTGTTGAGTCATCCGCATGCATACAGTGGGTCCTCATTTAAAAGTTGCATCATAGCGTAGCACAGCTTGCGGGATGCTGCACAATGTTATGGCATGCTGGAGTGCGTGACGTCATAGTATTCTACTGTCAGCCATTGTTGCCATTGATGCTAGTTTGACCAGGGGGCGTCTTTGAGGGTGTCTTTATGAAGCTTGTTGGTGCTTGCTTACTTTTCCAAACATTTCTACAGAGGTGTATGCAGGCCAGACGTTTTGATTGCTATACACTATTCGAAAGAGGCTATACACTATCCGAAAGCGATTGAATTAAAAAATGCTTTTGACTGTATTTAATATTGGCTGTACTGGAGATTTTAAAACCTTTTTTTGTTAGAACAGACAATATGATTTTCTAACACAATAGAAAATCTATGTACAGTGTGTGCAAATGTAGTAAGATTAGGAAGGTAGGGCAATAAATGACTCAATCAGCAATAGTGGTGAAATAATTACAAATTAGCATTAACACTGGACTGATAGATGTGCAGATGATGATGTGCAAATAGAAGATACTGGGGTGCAAATGAGCAAAAATAATAATATGGGGATGAGGTAGTAGGGTAGGCTATTTACAGATGGGCTGTATACAGGTGCAGTGATTGAAAAGCTGCTCTGACAGCTGATGCTTAAAGTTATTGAGGGAGATGGTAGTCTCCAGCTTCAAGAGAGATAAGGCGGGGATTTACCTAGCAAAGACTTATAGATGACCTGGGGGTTTGGCGTTGAATTTGTAGTGAGGGCCAGGCAACGAGAGCATACAGGTCGCAGTGGTGGGTAGTATATGGGGCTTTGGTAACAAAACGGATGGCACTGTGATGGACTACAACCAATTTGCTGAGTAGAGTGTTGGAGGCTATTTTGTAAATGACATTGCCAAAGTCAAGGATCGGTAGGATAGTCAGTTTTACGAGGGCATGTTTGGCAGCATGAGTGAGTGAAGGCTTTGTTGAGAAATAGGAAGCCAATTCTAGATTTCATTTTGGATTGGAGATGCTTAACGTGAGTCTGGAAGGAGAGTTTACAGTCTAACCAGATGCCTAGGTATTTGTAGGTGTCCACGTATTCTAAGTCAGACCCGTCGAGAGTAATGATTATAGTCTGGTGGGCGGGTGCGGGCAGCGTTTGATTGAAAACTGTACGTTTTTTTAATCCCATGTGTAACTCTGTGTTGTTGTTTTTATCGCACTGCTTTGCTTTATCTTGGCCAGGTCGCAGTTGTAAATGACAACTTGTTCTCAACTGGCCTACCTGGTTAAATAAAGGCCTTCAATTGTATTAGCCTACTTCATTCCAATATTTGTATTATTCAGTGATATTTATTCCCACAGTAATTCATTATAGATCCATCCAGATGTGGTTAAAAAACAGTGCATGTGGTGGGTCTATGCAAAGAGATGGGTGAAGTGACATGCCTGGCAAACATCCATTCATAAATGTAAAGTCCCTAAACTCGGCAAGAGTCTGTTGTCCTGCTATAGGCCATCAAGGGTGGATAGCTTCTTTTTCATTCAAATTGATTGGAAAGGCTGCTAAACCATTTACACCTGGCCAAAAGCCGTGTTGTGTACTTTCACACCATTCTCAGCTTGCTCTCTGCCATCAGGTTTCTTTCTATTGTTGTTATCTATTCAGTAACATTCCACAAGTAAATGTAATAAATAAAACACCTACATTAAATAGCTCAGGTCTGGAAAATATGTTAAACCTATTTTGAGTTTGATTTATTTGTGCTTAGTAGCCAAGGCTTTGTGGCTTCGCCATCAACTTGTTAATTTAGCAGACAACATTATATTCAGTCAACACATATATTTTAAAGAATGTAATGCATTATGGCTTTTCGTTTCTCTTAGAAAAAACACCTTACAGTGTAACAACAGTTTTAGTAAGGCTACAGTCCAGTTACAGCTTCTTCTGACAAAGTAGAAACAAAAAAAATGATATTTTTTTTAGTGTGCGAGCGGGACAGAGGAAGAGCAATTCTTAAACTATTGCTCTAAATTAAATCACCCTCTTCTTCTTCTTCATCATCCTCCTCATCATTCCGTTCATTCAAATTCAATTGTAATACATTTTGTCACTTCCGTTCAACAACTACAAATCGCTTTTGCATGTGCTCTTCAGGGATAACTTGAAATAACATGATAGGTTAATTAAATAATCGATAGGAAAAATGTGATTATTTATTAGACTAATGTATATAAGTATTTTAGGCATATCATGTGAATTAGGCCCCATGTAAAATCATTGTCGAAGTGTAAGAGATACTTTTGCATGACAAACAGGTGCTGTTAGACTACAATATAATTTTTCTGCCCGTTTGGAAGTGTAAACAACACTAAATAAATGATAAGTCATACCAGAGTCTGTTCTAATGAAAAAAAGTGTAAAGCCTTTAGCATTTGCAGTCTCTCTCCTCTTGCTACAGCTCATTTTTGTTTGAATTATTATGTGATTATAATAAATAGATATATTTGTAGGGGTTGATGCATTTTTCATTAGGGCAAATCAGGTCTGTGATATTGAGATAGACATTTTTAACTTTAGAGGCCTTGAATACATTGTAGCTACACTTTACAATAGGACTCAACTCTGACTGACCGCAGCATCTATCGGTAGTCTAAACTGTGGGACAAACTGTGGGATTTTTCACACCTAGACGAGCTATTAGACTATCCTTTAGTAAATTAATGGAGGTGCAGAGAGAGGGAAGAGAAGCCAGCTGTGAGCCTGGGACCAGGCAATGTGGATGACATACTTTTCCTGCACAGCAATTTGAAGAAATCCAGTGATGAATGGACTGTTTTTTAAGTTATTGTTTTAGTAATGTTATTTGTTGTCTAATATTAGAAGGCTCTTTAAAGCGATGTGACACATTGTGAAAAAATATATTGTTGTTAATTCATGGCATGCAGACAAATTAATTTCTGCAGAAAATAAGAATAATAGCCTACTGTCTGTAGTCATAAAAACAATTAGGCTAAATAAATTGATGTTATTTTGTTGGGTAACGGATCAGCTCTTGGAACTCATTAAGAGGCGGCTTCTATGTTAAATATAATCATGCATTCAGAAGGTTAAACCCATATGTCTTAGTAAATTAAATGTTAATTTTCATTAGGTTATACTAATCCAGTGATTCTCAAATGGGGATACGCGTACCCCTAGGGGTACGTTGCGGTACTGTAGGGGGTACGTCAAAATCATCCATGATTACTAAAAATATCATATGAAAATAAGTTTAATAAAATGTTTATGTAAACCACATTTTTATATAAAATGTTTATA
Source organism: Thymallus thymallus (assembly GCA_023634145.1). Lineage (NCBI taxonomy): Eukaryota > Metazoa > Chordata > Actinopteri > Salmoniformes > Salmonidae > Thymallus > Thymallus thymallus. Next base: position 11,075,076 of record CM042384.1, on the reverse strand, counting down.
TTTTAAATGTGATTGTAAACTACCTAAATCAGAGAAGAAGAATTTGAATCACGCCGAGCGGGAAGCCAGTTGCTTTACTGGAAACAAACAGACATTTAAATGAAATCCTGGTTAAAACGTAGCAATACTACAGCGGAGAACGGGGAGGATGAAGAAAAAAAGAAAGCCAAAGTGGAGCCAACAAAATACCGTCAATATCAGGAGGGGTATGTTTTGATGGGATTCACGGCAACCCTCCCCAGGCATTGTGTTTTTTCTGTGGGGAGAAACTAGCTAACAGCTCGATGAAACCGGCGCACCTCCAGAGACATCTCAGCACCAAACATCAGTGTCATGTTGGAAAGCCACCAGAACTTAGTTTGTTGTTTATTATTACAAGTGTTTTTGAGCTAAAATGTTCTAAATATCATATACAGTGGGGAGAACAAGTATTTGATAACCTGCAAAATCGGCAGTGTTTCCCACTTACAAAGCATGTAGAAGTCTGTAATGTTTATCATAGGTACTCTTCAACTGTGAGTGACGGAATCTAAAACAAAAATCCAGAAAATCACATTGTATGATTTTTAAGTAATTAATTTGCATTTTATTGCATGACATAAGTATTTGATACATCAGAAAAGCAGAACTTAATATTTGGTAGAGAAACCTTTGTTTGCAATTACAGAGATCATACATTTCCTGTAGTTCTTGACCAGGTTTGCACACACTGCAAGCAGGGATTTTGGCCCACTCCTCCATACAGATCCTTCAGGTTTCGGGGCTGTCGCTGGGCAATATGGACTTTCAGCTCCCTCCAAAGATTTTCTATTGGGTTCAGGTCTGGAGACCGGCTAGGCCACTCCAGGACCTTGAGATGCTTCTTACGGAGCCACTCCTTAGTTGCCCTGGCTGTGTGTTTCGGGTCGTTGTCATGCTGGAAGACCCAGCCACGACCTATCTTCAATGCTCTTACTGAGGGAAGGAGGTTGTTGGCCAAGATCTCGCGATACATGGCCCCATCCATCCTCCCCTCAATACGGTGCAGTCGTCCTGTCCCCTTTGCAGAAAAGCATCCCCAAAGAATGATGTTTCCACCTCCATGCTTCACGGTTGGGATGGTGTTCTTGAGGTTGTACTCATCCTTCTTCTTCCTCCAAACACGGCGAGTGGAGTTTAGACCAAAAAGCTATATTTTTGTCTCATCAGACCACATGACCTTCTCCCATCCCTCCTCTGGATCATCCAGATGGTCATTGGCAAACTTCAGACGGTGGCAAACTGCGCTGGCTTGAGCAGGGGGACCTTGCGTGCGCTGCAGGATTTTAATCCATGACGCCGTAGTGTGTTACTAATGGTTTTCTTTGAGACTGTGGTCCCAGCTCTCTTCAGGTCATTGACCAGGTCCTGCCGTGTAGTTCTGGGCTGATCCCTCACCTTCCTCATGATCATTGATGCCCCACGAGGTGAGATCTTGCATGGTGCCCCAGACCGAGGGAGATTGACCGTCATCTTCCATTTTCTAATAATTGCGCCAACAGTTGTTGCCTTCTCACCAAGCTGCTTGCCTATTGTCCTGTAGCCCATCCCAGCCTTGTGCAGGTCTACAATTTTATCCCTGATGTCCTTACACAGCTCTCTGGTCTTGGCCATTGTGGAGAGGTTGGAGTCTGTTTGATTGAGTGTGTGGACAAGTGTCTTTTATACAGGTAACGAGTTCAAACAGGTGCAGTTAATACAGGTAATGAGTGGAGAACAGGAGGGCTTCTTAAAGAAAAACTAACAGGTCTGTGAGAGCCGGAATTCTTACTGGTTGGTAGGTGATCAAATACTTATGTCATGCAATAAAATGCAAATTAATTATAAAAAAAATCATACAATGTGATTTTCTGGATTTTTGTTTTAGATTCCGTCTCTCACAGTTGAAGTGTACCTATGATAGAAATGACAGACCTCTACATGCTTTGTAAGTAGGAAAACCTGCAAAATCGGCAGTGTATCAAATACTTGTTCTCCCCACTGTGTGTATATATATATATATATATATATATATATATATATATATATATATATATATATATACATACATACACACACTGTATATATATTATTTATATAGTTTTCTTTTATCAAACATGTTTGGGGCCAGTCATGGGGTACTTAAACTGCATGATCGGTAATTATACATTGTTTATTATTGCAAATGTTTATTATTGCAAATGTTTATTATTGCAAATGTTTTTCATTTACAATGTTTAATTAATGACGGCACATCACTATATCGTAGTTGAATGCACTGCACGCACGCGCACACACACACAGATTAACTTGGTCAAAACATTTCTTTATTAAAAACGATCAGAGAGAATGTTGGTACTTACTTATTTTGATCCAAAGCCACAAATTAAATAAACAAGAATATTTCATAAATAAAATAAATAAATTAAGTAGCTTAAGTCTTTAAAATAAGGGCAACCTTTTTCCCCTCCCTATCCTCTCTTCCATTCAGTTTCTTCTTCACATTAGCAAAGAAGGAAACTCACTTTATATAGAGGGGGTATCACTCTTTCACACTGTTTGTTATTTAGAATTCTTTATTTCTGGTTTTAGACGGAGAGAAACCAAAAGCCCACTGTGCCTGGTCACAGGCTTGCAGCAGGCTTTTTTCTGAAACCACAAATCCATCTGTAGGTGACGCCACACAACTACCTGGTGGACAGTAAGCCTCTTGAAGCGATCAAGCGAGGAAATCAACAAGATCCACAAGTATTCTTTCACAATAGCTGGCCTAATGCTATCTGTAGCTTTGAGCTGCACTGTCCAACTCCATGGTGAATAAAACCCACTCTTCGTTTATGTAATGGGCTGTAAGGTACATTTTTGAAAATCGTCAGTCCACATGTCAAATGTAATTGCACCACTGTATTTACCCAAGTACTCTCTCAACTCCGGGACACATTTTTTTGTTGCCTGATGCAGGACTCTAGTGCCAGAGGAGAGAGACTCTCAGACTGAAACAGTCACACCTCCGTTAATTTACAATAGGACAGTCTAATAGGTCAGCTAGGTGTGAAAAATCTCCCATTTTGTCCCACAGTTTAGAAGGCTGATGTATCGGTAGTCTAACTCCCCCTAGCGATAGTGTGACGCAATGACAGTATTACTTTTAATTGACGAACCACTGTACCCACACTATCTTTACTCAAAGCCAGTGGCATGTCGTTAGCAAAGATTTTTAAAAGTAAGGGGCCCAGACAGCTGCCCTGGGGAATTTCTGATTCTACCTGGATTATGTTGGAGAGGCTTCCATGAAAGAACACACGCTGTGTTCTGTTAGACATGTAACTCGTTATCCACAATATATCAGGTGGTGTAAAGCCATAACACATACGTTTTTCCAGAAGCAGACTATGACCGATTATGTCAAAAGCCGCACTGAAGTCTAACAAAACAGCCCCCACAATATTTTTATCATAAATTTCTCTGAGACAATCATTAGTAATTTGTGTACGTGCTGTGCTTGTTGAATGTCCTTTCCTATAAGCGTGCTGAAAGTCTGTTGTCAATTTGTAAAATAGCATTGTACCTGGTCAAACAATTTTTCCCATAACTTTACTTATGGTTTGTAATAGGCTGATTGGTCCGCTATTTGAGCCAGTAGAGCCTTTACCACTCTTAGGTATTGTAATGCCTTTTGCTTCCCTCCAGGCATGAGGGCACATACTTTCTAGTAGGCTTAAATTGAAGATACGGGAGTTGCAATATCGTCCGCTATTATCCTCTGTCATTTTCAATCCAAGTTGTCAGACCTAATGAAAAAAAATCTTGAAAGTAATTGGCAATATCAGTGGGTTTTGGGATGAATGAGCCATCTGATTCAATAACTGATGAAGCTGAGTTAGCCTTTTTGCCCAAAATCTTATTTAAGGTGCTCAAGAGTTTTGTTTCATAGTATAATTTCTTCTTTTTTTTTTTTTTTTCAGTTTAGTCACAAAATGTCTCAATTTGCAGTATGTTTGCCAATCGGTTGTGCAGCCAGACTTATTTGCCATTCCTTTTGCCTCATCGCCATCAACCATACAATTATCAAATTCCTCATCAATCCACGGGGATTTAACAGGTGAATGCTTATTAGTAACTGAAATAAGCAATTTAATAAATGTGTAAAGTGAGGCATCTGTTTGCTCCTCATTACACACCACAGACCAACAAATATTATTTACATCAACAACATAGGAATCACTTCAAAACTTTAGAAATTTAGTTTAACTAGATATGGCTACTATATTGTGATCACTACATCTGATGGATCTGGATAATTCTTCAATTAGTAAAGATGTGATCAATACCTGTTGATGATTTAATTCCTGTGCTGATTTTAACTACCCTGATAAGTTTAATTATAACCTGAAACAGGTTGCAGGCACTGGTTACAGTTGGAAGCTTTTTCTTGAGTGGAAAGCTTGATGAAAGCCAGTCAACATTTAAATCACCCAGAAAATTTACATCGATATCACCATTATCAAGCATTTCACATATGTTATCCAGATACTGACTGTTAGCACTTGATGGTCTATAGTAGCTACCCACAAAAATGGGCTTTAGGTGAGGCAGATGAACCTGTAGCCAAATTACTTCAACAGTTTTTAACATTAGATCCTCTGTAAGCTTTACAGGAATGTAGTTCTGAATATAAACAGCAACACCTCCACCATTGGCATTTCTGTATTTTATAGAGAAATTATAAGCATGTATTGCTACCATTGTATCATCAAAGGTATTATCTAAGTGAGTTTCAGAAATAGTCAAAATATGAATTTCATCTGTTACTAGCAAGTTATTAATTTCATGAACCTTGTTTCTTAAGCTACATATGTTATTGTTGGCTATTTTTAGCACTTTTCTGGCATGCTTGATTGTTTACATTGCTTTACTGGGAAGCTTAGCAGAAGTAGACATGCTCATGTTATTTATGTTAGTGCAGGGTGAGCTGCACACAGTGGACTTCCTCCTAGGGCACAACGCCTCAGTATTAACAGTATAACTCTGGTTCATCGGTGCATGACTACTGCATACAATAGCCGTAGGATCAGCAGAGGCATTCAGGGTAGTTAGAGGAACATACATTAGGTTACTTACATTGCGTCTACCAATGCCCCTGGTATTATGTAAATTTGCTGAAGCATTATGACAACTCAGCGACACAATGGTAGGGATTAACTGAGCTGGGCTTGGGTCATTGATAAGTCAGTCACAATGCAGCCTTATAATGCTGTGAAAGATTCCAGGAACCCAAATTATTCGGGTGGATCCTATCCTCCTTATAAAACGTGTTTTGTTTCCAAAAGGCATCAAAATTGTTAACAAAAGTTACACGCATTGAGCTGCAATACTCACGTAGCCAGTTGTGAAGAGAAAGAATCTTGCTAAAGTGTTCAATGCCACGATTCAGAGGGCACAGGGCCAGATGAAGGGTATTTTACTAGTGTCTAGCAGAGAATCAATCAGCTCTTTAAAATCCAGTTTCAACTGTTCAAAGCTGCCCTTAGTCATTAAAGTTATCACACGCGAGAGACAGGCGAGAGGCAGGATAACTTGAGACCGTAGCTAGGGCTGTGGAGGACACAACATTTTGTCAGCTGTCGGCCTCACAGTAATTGACCGTTAATTAACAAACACATTTATCATCTCCTGGGTTCCACACATAGCCTACAAGCCACTGATGCAGACCTTTGGAACATCTACATTTTAAAAAGTCTAAGTCATCCATGTAATATAGCCTACATCCATTATTTATTTTAGACAGGTCTAAAGAAACATGATATAAAGAAAATGTAGTCTATTTCAGGAGAACAGAATCACATACTCTGAGTTGTCCTTATGTTAGGTCCTGATCTGGCTATGCCAAATGGCTGTGGGCTACACTAGTTAATTAGATTAGATTATTGTAATTCTCTTTTTACTTGTTTTAACAATTGTTCTCTGAGGCGTCTTCAACTGGTTCAAAATGCCGCAGCCAGGCTTTTAACAGGAACAAACAGAAGGGCACACATTACTCCTATTTTATTTACTCTCCACTGGCTACCGGTAAAATACAGAATTGATTTTAAAATTTTAATTTTAACTTTTAAAGCACTACATGGACAGACGCCTCAATACATCACTGACATGTTGACCCCTTACTCTTCGTCTCGTATTCTTCGCTCCTCAGGTCAGAATCTCCTGATGGTACCTAAAACCCGCCTTAAAACTAGGGGAGATCGTTCCTTCCAGGCGACTGCTCCAAAATTGTGGAATGCCCTGCCCTTGTCGTTGCGTGTGGCCGATTCTATTGTTTCTTTTAAAAAGCAGCTGAAGACACTACTATTTAGACAAGCTTTTAATTGATTGTGCTTTTATATTTTATGTTTTTATGTTAGTATGATGTTTTTTAAATGGTATACTTGCTACTTGTAAAGCACTCTGTGATTCTTTCTGTGATGGGTGCTATATAAATAAAGTTTATTATTATTATTATTATTAATTAGCAGACAAGATTTGATTAGAATTTCGTGGCAGTATTTTATATTATTTTATAGTATGAAGAATACAATTTAACAAAGCTGAATAGAATAGAAAGGATATTTTCTCCAAACGATTTGAGGGAGTGTGCACATGCGGCTATTCTGTGTTGAGCGGTTAACAAAGAAATAGGTACTCCTATATGCTGGAGTTATTCATGTAACTTTAGTTGATCTACAAAAGTTGGGCTATATGTGTTGATGTTTAATACATTGTAAGGCTGCATGATGCGACTCGAATGATGATTTGGAAAAAGTCGCTTGAAAGGCAAGAGCTCTGGCTTTGTTTTTTGCGCAGGCTGTACACTTCATCAGTCTTTCATTCACAATTTGACAAGCACTTGCTAATGCCTCAAATTTCCCGGCAGCGTCCACTTTGTGCGGCCCTAATGCACCCTAAAAAAACCAATGCTTTTTGCGGCCAGTGCCTTCTCCCTAAGTGCTGCCTGCTCCAAAGCACCTCTCACTCACATGGCTCACGTAATCGGGTCTTTCTCACAGGCTACAAGTGAAGACAGACACATCAGGAACACAACTAGCTCCGGCTACCATTTACCAGCGGAGCCATGGGAGCCTGCGTTTGATTGTCTCCTTATACCAGCAAACCACTTTGCACAATGCGTCATTTCTTTTTTTCACAGCACCGGCACAGCGTGAAGAAAAAGGATATCACAAAAGCCATGAAAGTCACTGGAATGTTTTATACCTCGAAACTCATTGAAAGTCTACTCGTCATCTCAGCCATCTGAGGGAACATACTTTGTGGGTTTTTTCACAGAGCTTCTATATTTCTATATTTAGGTCATAATGGTACCGTGTAAAGAATACAGAACCTTTACTGGGGGAGTTTGGAACTGAGGCTTTCAAGCTAATTTAATTCAGAGCTACCTGTTGACTAAGCACAAGAGAGAGTAAAAATGCTACAAGGCTGATGCGGTTAAATATGCACAAGAACACTGTTTCCAATAATGATCCTATACATTTGTTTTTTTACAAGAAAATTACTTTTGAGTGCTTCAAAAGCGCTCATCATAACAGGACATTCTCCCACAAATAAATTATGATACTTGTCATAATTTTCCAGTGATATCCTAAACCTTATTACAAGAGGATGGAAATAAGTAGGAGCTTTCCTGGAAATGTGTAAATGGATAGATGCAGTTTCAATGTTTTAGGGCAGACAAAAATAGTGCCACACCTCCTTAAACTTTTCATAGAATCTTGATTGGAACAATATACAATAACTATTTCTTTCAATTCCTCTGTGGCAGTGAAATGGACTGCCTGAATATAATGCAAATGCTTTTTAATTTGCCAAAACAACCCATTGAGAATTAATAAGCAAAATGTGAACAGGTTTAGGGTCTAGAGTAAAATTCCATAGTAGATATGTGTAATTTTGCTATTGAAAAGTAGGCTTCTATACCTTTAAGATGAGGGAGCCATGAATCTTCTTGAGGATGTCATCCATCTCCATTAGTTTGGGCTGGATGAGGGAGCTGTGGGGTCCACTGATGTGGCCGATGTGGTCCAGGCCCAAGTAGTGCAGGATCAGAATGTCCCAGTCGTCTCTCTTCAGCGTGCTGTCCAGGTGACGAGTCACGTTGTTGTCAACCTGGGAAGAGTCAGCGGGGACATGTCAAAACAAAAAACTTGACACCATTATTAATACAGATTGTGTCATTGTTTCTGAAACTTTTTAAGTACAGAATGTTAGAAATATGATGTAAAAGAAGCAGATTAAACTAGGCATGGTGTTTCCATGTCATTAAGAAATAAAAAAGCACATCAAACAAACAAAATCAAGGAGAGTGCAGAGGTCAAAGGGCAAGACCCTGACCTTCAAACAGACAATGACCCTGACTGACCTCGGTGTAGTCGGACACAAAGAAAGAGGTGGTGCCATCGTACTCCATGAAGTGCTTGGGAAAGAGCTTCACCCAGGTGTCATCCCCATAGAACACCATCCACTTGCCCGCTGTCTTGGCCTGCCAGATGAGGTTGTCCTCCAGCAGTGCTGGGGAGTTCAGGTTCATCACCACGTCGATGAAACCCGGGATACTGCCTGTGGTCAGGGCCTAGAGAGGGAGGGCCAAGGGAGTTTGTTGATCTACAGTACGTATATAAACTAGAAATAGGCTAATTGTGCAACATAATTGTCAGGTGTAGTCAGCAAGTACAGTTGTCCCCAAGAAAAAGGGTAAACATCATTCAGAGTATCAGTGTTATTTCATTACGCTAGCATCTCCATTTAAATACCTGTAATTTGCAGTAAAACAAGGCTAACACCAGAGTAACTGCAATTACAATGGGAAATGGATGTAAGACTGTGTTCCAAGCAATCACTGAATGACTAATGGTGTACCATAAACAATTCAAATAATGTATTACTTAATGAGAATACTTTCATAATAGTAGCCTGTCTATGAAGGATTGAGAGTGACTATGACTATTCATTGTATCACAAAAGATTGTGTCCTCCTCAGCTAGTTAAAGTCAATAAAGAAACCCATATAGGCCTAGATGTTGTTGGCAGTCTCTCACTAGTCTGTCCCAAGCTACGCATATCAACATGTTTTCACTCTGAAGAGACAGCAACTCTTTGCATAATCTCACAATCATTTGATTTCTCACAATCAGGCATTCTGGGGCAATAACCTTGAGCCAGCCTCCCAGAAGGAAGCAAACTAAGCTAAACTAAACCATGATATGGATTCCATGCTTTTTCTTTTGCCCCACATTGTTGTGCTGGTGCTTTAGTCAATTTGCACATGTCAAAAGCACAGTGGAGCTAGTAGTAGTTGTGAGTACTTTCTGGCCTTTGTAATTTAAGCAAAACTACCAGAATGATCTACATTTAAGCTTGTCGCATGCGTCCCAGTTGAAACAGTTTATGCATATATTATGACGACATTGTGATGTTTTTGTTGGTTTTGGTGTTCGGCAGGGAATTTACGGCTGTTAGAGCACACGTTTTTTCTTCAGGCAAGTCCAAGTTTGGTTGCCGAAGTCTACGCCCCTTTGCCGGCGATTGGTCAACAGTACTACTACTAGTAGGAGTGGGAACTATGGACGAGATTCTTCAATTAAGTGTTTGTTGTCATTCAACGAGAGACTAGTTTCCATGCACATTTTTTTCTTGAGAAATACTGCACCAAACATCTTAATTAGATTTTGTGACTAAAGCTTACCATATGCTAACCAGTCGAAACAGTTTGAGCATATATTATTTTATATCATTTTGTGACGTCTTTCTTCCAGCTTTTTCTTAGGCTGTTCGTGCACATAAAAACAATTATTGAGGAAGTCGAAGTTTAGTAGCTGACGTCTATGCCCCTTCATCGGTGATTGGTCAACAGTACTACTCCTAATAGGAGTGGGAAAATGAACTGTTTGTTGTCATTCAATGAGAGGCAACTAGTTGGCTTAAGAAATACTGCACCAAACATCTTAGTTAGATGTAAAAGAAAAAAAGACCTCAGCAAAAACGTCAAAATTAATTACAGATCTTGATATATCTTAGATTAATTCAGACTATTTTGAGGAAGTGTATACTGGCTATGTTGTTACTATAGCGTATCAAGAGGTACAAATAGTAATATTGCTGCTTTTTTCAAGTTTTTCAAGCAAAGGTGTATTAAGGGAGTATGCAAGGCACAGACATTTTCTTTGCCTAACTGAGTTCTGATAGGAGCAAACCAAATTTAGTAGACTGTGGGCCACAGCAAGCTATCTGCTTTAGTTTTGGAGATGATGGATCTCTGTCTAGGGAGGAGCTGTTTTTTCCATATTGTGTAGATTTCTTGGGAAACACAATGTCAATTCTTGCAAAATTTGTCTAGCTCACAAACTACATTCCTTTTCTGTGATGATTTATTTGATAAATTCTTGTCTCTGTCTATTGTCTCACATGATCTATTCAGCTCTCCTGTGTCCTGCTCACAAGTACTATTCACCAAGCATAGACTGATTCACTCACCTGTGAGGAGAACCATCCTACTGTAGTTTGAACTAGCCCTGCCATCACTATTTAGATATTGTGACCACATATGCATTTGCCTGTTGTCTTTTCTTTGTGGATATTGTCTTACATAGTCTAGTGCATTTTAGAGTTGAAGAACACCCTGACCCTCTACAAATACACATGCTTGTTTAAGCATCTTTATTCATTATTGTCTCTCACTTTTGACTCTGATGACCTATTCACCAAGTCCTGCTGTTTGAACTAGCACTGCCATCACTATTTAGACAAATCAAATTGTATTTGTCACATGCTCCAAATACAACGGGTATAGATTCAACCATAAAATGCATGCTTACGAGCCCTTCTAAATGTGCAAATAAAATAAAAAATAAATAGAAAATACACAAGAATGGAGCTATATAAAGGGAGTACAAGTACCAGATCAATGTACAGGGGTATGAGGTATTTGAAGTAGATATGTACATGAAGGCAGGGTAAAGTGACTAGGCATCAGGACATAAAATAATAAGATTAAAATAAAGAGCAGAGTAGCAGCATGAGTGTGATGAGTGTAAAAGTGTGTGTGTGTGTGTGTGTGTTTCTGTTCTCAGCATGTCTGTGAATTGTGGGTTTTGTGTGAGAGTGTCAGTGTAGTGTGTGTGAGAGTATGTATAGAGTGTGTATATACACAGTGCCTTCAGAAAGTATTCACACCTCTTGACTTTTCCACATTTTGCTATGTTACCGCCTCAATTTAAAATGGATTAAATTGAGATATTGTGTCACTGGCCTACACAAAATACCCCATAATGTCAAAGTGGAATTAGGACATTTTTACAAATTAATCAAATATGAAAAGCTGAAATGTATTGAGTCAATAAGAATTCAACCCCTTTGTTATGGTAAGTCTATATAAGTGCAGGAGTAAAACGTGGCTTAACAAGTCAAATAATAAAGTTACATGGACTCAGTCTGTGTGCAATAATACTGTTCAACATGATTTTTGAATGACTACCTCATCTCTGTACCCCACACATACAATTATTTGTAAGGTTCCTCAGTCAAGCAGTGAATTTCAAACAAAGATTTAACCACAAAGACCTGGCCGGTGGGCCATATCACCAAAACCATGCCTGGGACCAACGGTCGTGTTAGATCAGTGGAGATCCAGGTAAATAACCGGACATATATCCGGCCAGTTGCCCAACTAATTCCTCTCCCTGAGATGACAGCTGACGTGGAGCGTTAAGCCTTTTGAGGAGTGTGGAATTTAACACATTTCTGGGGTGGCTGTAGAAAAGGCCCATGGAGTTGGTGGAATTGCCCTTTAATTCATGGCCACTTGCGCAGCTGGGCCAGAGCGCTTTAATTAGGTCAGGTGGATATGTCCGACAGATCTCTGACATTTCCACCTGATCTAAAAGGAGGAAATCGCCATCACCCCTTTTCCCAAAAGGCACCTAAAAGACTGAAAAACTATTTGGTGCCGCCCTGTGTGGTCGCCTGTTAAGCAGCTCCCATTGTTTGTGCGTTAATTGTTGTATGTTTGTGAGTTTTGTGAGTTTTTTTGCGACAGTTGAACTATAATAGTTCAGGATTATGGAGGGCTACTGTTTTACGAAGGTGTTAGCGGTCCTTTTCACCCATACTGCAGTCTTTTTATAGCTTTTTTCACTCCAGACTTCTTGTATTTTTATACTTTTTCATACTGCCGCACTATGTATCGTGTATCTGTCTTTTGTGTATTTTCGTTCTGGCATTTTGCACCTGCCCTGTGTTTTGTCGTAGCTGCTTGACGAAGAAATTTCCCCTCGGGGATCAATAAATTATCTATCTATCTATTCTCTGGTCTGATGAAACCAAGATGAAACTATTTTGTCCTGAATGCCAAGCGTCACGTCTGGAGGAAACCTGGGACCATCCCTACGGTGAAGCATGGTGGTGGCAGCGTCATTGTGTGGGGATGTTTTTCAGCGGCAGGGACTAGGAAACTAGTCAGGATCGAGGGAAATATGAACGGAGCAAAGTACAGAGAGATCCTTGATGAAAACCTGCTCCCGAGCACTCAGGACCTCAGATTGCGGGTGAAGATTCACCTTCCAACAGGACAATGACCCTAAGCACACATCCAAGACAACGCAGGAGTGGCTTCAGGACAAGTCTCTGAATCTCTTTGAGTGGCCCAGCCAGAACCTGATCGAACATCTCTGGAGAGACCTGAAAATAGCTGTGCAGCAAAGCTCCCCATCAAATCCAACAGAGCTTGAGGAGCTGCAGAGAAGAATTGGAGAAACTCCCCAAATACAGGTGTGTGAAGCTTGTAGCGTCATACCCAAGAAGACTCGAAACTGAAAGCGCTGCCAAAGACGCTTAAACAAAGTACTGAGTAAAGGGTCTGAATACTTATGTAAATGTGATATTTCCGGGTTTTTTTATATATATATATATTAACAAACATTTCTAAAGGCTGTAACCTAACAAAATGTGGAAAAGCCAAAGGTTCTGAATACTTTCCGAAGGTACTGTAAATGCCCCTAGAGAGAAAGGGGAATACTGAAGCATGCGTTGATGACAGTTCTACAGACTCTATCAGAGGCCCAGAATTTTGGCATAGATGGTAAAGCTCTCTGCTGGAGCACAACATTGTACTCCACAGCACTTGATATACTGGTTGATTGGCAGGTTACATGTTTCAAGCAGACCAGCATAGTCCCTGTGCCCAAGGAAGCGAAGGTAAGAGCTCAGTTGAAACCTGTACCTCTGCACCGTATCATTCTTAGATGTGGTTGGAAAACACACACTCAATCAGATGCAAGAGAAAAGCTTAACTCAAGCAGGGTTTCTGCCGATTTCATCATTGTTAGGCTGGGAAAAACCACAATACTTGTTGAGGAGATGGTCCCTTTCCTGCAGAGGATATGACTGGCAGGCAAAATAAATATGTTGGTTGAGCATTGGCATCGATGGAGAGAAGAAACAATTTTGGAGGAAACTGAGGGAAGCCTTGTCTGAGCTCTGGAGGAAGCATGGATCTGACACAGAAATGTATTAGCCTGCGTCGGAACCAAAGTAATCGTCATCAGTATGTTAAGGGAACACGCTGGAACGTACAATGCATTATTAAGGCGTAGCACTAAGGGAGGGCCCTGAAAATGCATCTAGCACTGTATGTTAAATAAGGCAGAGTCAAAGACTGGCGAAAAAAGAAGTCTGTCCAATAAGTGCACTCTCAGAAACGATGATGTGGTTTAGCCTGAAAACCCATGTGGCCAAATGCTGTGTTTGGGATAACGACTAAATATTAGGTCTTCTGGTTGTTTTGTTGGTTGACTTGTGTACACAGCTCTGAAGTCAGAGTTTTAGTAATGCAGATGATCTGATTTGCTTTTCCCAGGGCATTTTCATTTACTCCTACATACTCTCCAGAAACCAATATTATTTTTCCCAGTCCCTGAGCAATTGTCATCTTCATAATTTACTGAAGAGAACGACTACCCACGCACATCACTATGGGTGAACATACTGTAGCACACAAAGGAAAGGTACATTGAGATGAAAATGTAAAATTGATCTGAAAGAAAGAAAAACTCTCACTTCTTCCTATTATAATGGAATAAAAAGGCTAATAATGTCTGCGATTTATTGATTGAGTTATTGATTGCGTCAAAACCTCTTTCTCATAGACCCACTGATCCATATTGGCATTTTCAAATGCTGCAATTCCTTGCTGACCCTGGAAGTTGTGTCCAATTTAGGGTCATCATGAGCAGACATTTTGGGCCAGTTTCCCAGAGTTAGCCTAGGCCTATTTCTGGACTATTAAATGTGTTTAATAGAGATTCTCAGTTTAGAGTTCACCCGTGATAAGTAGAGATGATATTTTCATTTCCAACTTCCTCAACAGAAGCGATGAGCAAACAGGTCATTGGTGATGGTGTGTGCAGTCACAGTGGCAGACATTCATCATTAGGGAATCATCAAGTACCACTAATCCACTAGGGCTGTGATGAGCTTATGTTCACTCACTGGTCTTCGCTTAGTAACATAAGCTTCACATCATTTGGGTGAAGAGTTATTCTGAGTTATTAAGTCTGGATCACACACTACCAACTACAGTATTTGAGACAGCAATGCCAATAAAGTGTGGTGACCCTGAAAAAGGCTTCCAATAATAGACAGTCCAAAATACAGGCTTGGTCTTCACCTCAACAATTACCAGTAGGCCTATGTTTATTTATTTATATATATACAGTGGGGAGAACAAGTATTTGATACACTGCCGATTTTGCAGGTTTTCCCACTTACAAAGCATGTAGAAGTCTGTAATCATAGGTTCTCTTCAACTGTGAGTGACGGAATCTAAAACAAAAATACAGAAAATCCCATTGTATGATTTTTAAGTAATTAATTTGCATTTTATTGCATGACATAAGTATTTGATACATCAGAAAAGCAGAACTTAATATTTGGTACAGAAACCTTTGTTTGCAATTACAGAGATCATATGTTTCCTGTAGTTCTTGACCAGGTTTGCACACACTGCAGCAGGGATTTTGGCCCACTCCTCCATACAGATCCTTCAGGTTTCGGGGCTGTCGCTGGGCAATACGGACTTTCAGCTCCCTCCAAAGATTTTCTATTGGGTTCAGGTCTGGAGACTGGCTAGGCCACTCCAGGACCTTGAGATGCTTCTTACGGAGCCACTCCTTAGTTGCCCTGGCTGTGTGTTTCGGGTCGTTGTCATGCTGGAAGACCCAGCCACGACCCATCTTCAATGCTCTTACTGAGGGAAGGAGGTTGTTGGCCAAGATCTCGCGATACATGGCCCCATCCATCCTCCCCTCAATACGGTGCAGTCGTCCTGTCCCCTTTGCAGAAAAGCATCCCCAAAGAATGATGTTTCCACCTCCATGCTTCACGGTTGGGATGGTGTTCTTGGGGTTGTACTCATCCTTCTTCTTCCTCCAAACACGGCGAGTGGAGTTTAGACCAAAAAGCTATATTTTTGTCTCATCAGACCACATGACCTTCTCCCATTCCTCCTCTGGATCATCCAGATGGTCATTGGCAAACTTCAGACGGGCCTGGACATGCGCTGGCTTGAGCAGGGGGACCTTGCGTGCGTTGCAGGATTTTAATCCATGACGGCGTAGTGTGTTACTAATGGTTTTCTTTGAGAATGTGGTCCCAGCTCTCTTCAGGTCATTGACCAGGTCCTGCCGTGTAGTTCTGGGCTGATCCCTCACCTTCCTCATGATCATTGATGCCCCACGAGGTGAGATCTTGCATGGTGCCCCAGACCGAGGGAGATTAACCGTCATCTTGAACTTCTTCCATTTTCTAATAATTACGCCAACAGTTGTTGCCTTCTCACCAAACTGCTTGCCTATTGTAGCCCATCCCAGCCTTGTGCAGGTCTACAATTTTATCCCTGATGTCCTTACACAGCTCTCTGGCCTTGGCCATTGTGGAGAGGTTGGAGTCTGTTTGATTGAGTGTGTGGACAGGTGTCTTTTATACAGGTAACGAGTTCAAACAGGTGCAGTTAATAAAGGTAATGAGTGGAGAACAGGAGGGCTTCTTAAAGAAAAACTAACAGGTCTGTGAGAGCCAGAATTCTTACTGGTTGGTAGGTGATCAAATACTTATGTCATGCAATAAAATGCAAATTAATTATTTAAAAATCATACAATGTGATTTTCTGGATTTTTGTCTCTCACAGTTGAAGTGTACCTATGATAAAAATTACAGACCTCTACATGCTTTGTAAGTAGGAAAACCTGCAAAATCGGCAGTGTATCAAATAATGGCCCCAATTCCACCTTTGTCAAACGAATAAACCCCACACAATCTAATTCATAAGAGAGCAAAGGTCTTCCCAACACTTAGCCTAGTCAGCTAAAGTTAGTGAGTGAGCATAGTCAGAGATTGGGTCTTCTGAACGCACTGTTGCTTTACCTACAAAGGCATTGTTTTGTCCTGAAAATACTTTCTCTTATCACTTAAGTGGGCGGGAGATGTGAAAATAGTCAAGGGAAACTGTGTGTGTGTGTGTGTGTGTATGTGTGTGGATGTGTGTACGCAGGGCCAGTTCCAGGCACAAGCCACATAAGTGGTCGCTAAGGACCCCCTGTCGCTAGGCTCAGTCGGGGTCTCAACTTACTATTGAGAGCAAGAATAGTAGAATACACCAGGTGCAATTTCTAAATTTGGTTGTGCATAAGCAGTTGTTATCTTGTTCTGACAGTCACTCAATTAGCCATGTCAGCTAACAATTTCTAGATTGGTAGTTAGTCTAGACAGCTACTGTATCTAAACTAGGTCGAATACCAACCAGGCACGCAGGGCATGTGCCCAAGAGCCCTGACCTCCAGGGGTGCCCCATTTATTTGCTTTATAAATGCAACATTTTCTCTCCAACCCATGGCAAAATGGGTAGAATTGCAGGAAATTAGCTGTAAAACAGCTAAAGTCGTCTTTCTGCCCCATGGCAAAATTATTAGAATTGCATAAAATGTGTTATAAAATTGCAACGTTTTCTCTCCACCCCATTGAATAATGTGTAGAATTGCAGAAAACTTGGATTAAAAACGTGAATTTCTCTCTCCACAGTCAAGCGGTGGGCCACTAAAATGTGTGTGTGTGTGTGTCTGCCTGCCTATTATAAACAACAGGAAACTGGGCCCAAGTCACACCATTCTCTGTGTGCCTCACAACACAAGGGCAGCAATACCCAGAGTACAATTCAGCCAGTATATCCACTGAAATATTTTTTGTCCTCAACGATTCTCTCAATTACATTCCTCCCCAAATGGCCTTCTGGGATGTATTTTCTGTCACACAGCCAGAGGCTCGCTGGTATACTCCTAATGAATGGGCTGTGTCTCTGGGCGATTCTGATTTGGGTTAGTTGGCCATGTCATACCAGTTGATTGGGTGCACTGCAGTGATTTGGGAAGATGCAGCATTCCATGACGGCACATTTGCACTGCCATCTTCTGGTATGAATGAGAACGTCTCAATACAATGATGTGCTGATTCTTGTTTACTTCTTATTCAGTGTAGGCGATTTTTTGGCAGGAGTTGAATCAAAGTGTTAATCTAAAATCTATGAATGATCTATTAGGCACAATTCTCTATGGTAAAAGTAGCTATGGAGTAATTTGACCAGCTGTCAGAATAAGGTGGTAGGATACACATTGTCTCTTTGAACCACATACAACGTATGTAATTAAATCTATAGCTAGACTAATACTCAGTAGTATTTAAGGTCATCAATATAGCAAATTGCTTAGACTAGATCTATAACAAGACAACAGTTGAAACACTGTCTCATTTTCAAGAAGATTTAGTAGAAAACACATTACTAGGACTTTTGTGTTTGCAACCAAAATTAGACATCTGTGCCCAGTTAGTTCAACAAACTTCATCCAAGGTTTTGAGCCTGAACATATGACGACCCATGAAATTTCACCTGACACTGTCACAATCACAAAGCAGCTTATTGATGGTAGAAAAGATCCTCCCTGCACACACATTACTTCTGCACATGTATTGCAATATTGTGTGTATGGGAGTTATTTTCTACAATGAAGTTGTAATCGCTGCACCACAAATGAGAGTTAGTTTTGATGGTGTGTTTTACTTTCTTACCTTGATTCTGGGCATTGTAACTGTAGGAGGTCTTGCCTTGGCCACAAAGCTGTGTGTGGAGCCCCTCTCCACCTGGTGCCTTGTGTATGGCATGTACTTTCTCCCATTGGGACCAAACACAAAGTCTTCCCTGAGCGCATCTATCAACACTATCACCACTCTCTTAAAAAGGGGGTCTGGGACCTTGGACAAGTTGAGGGAGATCCCTGTAAATGCCAAATAAAATGAGAAGTTACCAACACATTATAGGTTGTGTTGACAACACTGAGGAACAAATGGGTAGGGTAACATTTATTCTGTGTGCAGAAGAAGAACTTGATTACTTGTCATCATTCAAGCAAGTCGCTAACTAGCTTTCCAATGCAGAAAATCAATAGGTAGCTAAGAGCAAATAATAACCATATCACTCTAATTGGAAGTATAGCTAGCTAGACATATAACAATGTCAATAAAACACACCTGTAAATGGTTCAGCCGGAAGATCTGACAGCTTGCTTTTCGATGAAAAAGATGATTTGATAGGGATTGGGAAAAATCCCCTAAGAAACAAGGCAACGCTTAATACTTCAAGTATGAGACAAAAAGAGGCAAAAACTGACGAACGTACCCTCATTTTGCTGACTGGCTAGCTACCTAGCTAGCTGACTGCTATGACATGAAATGATAAACGTTTTCTTGACAGCAGTGTTTGAATTAATCCTCTGACTCTTGCAGGATGTAGCTAGCTTGATGTAATTAATGGCTCTCCCACTGGCTAGCTAGCTAGCTAACTCGCCCCAATTTAGCAACAAAAAAAAAATAATTTACAATAATAAAATATGTTTTTGTAGCATGTTCATCACCACCGAAAAACATTTGTTTGCATCAGTTGAAAAGGATGCTTTCAGGAACTGGAGCTGTCAACTTGGTTCCGGGCTGGTTTAAAACAGCTACGGATAGTCGAAGCAGTCAAATTACGTGGCTGGGATTTTTGATTTTTAAAATGAATATAAGTTAAATGTATTTAATTATTGTGATATGTTGAATGGTCAAAATAGACAATTTTTGTTAGGCTATCATTGTAACGTCTGGTAAGATAGCTAAGCCTACCTTTTGGAAAGAACAGAAAACAGTTTGTGCAGCATGGTTTTCTGTAATGTTTTTGTAAAGCTTTGAGGTAAAGTTTCCCCTACTACAGATCTAAGATCAGCTCCCTCCCCCAATCCTAACCTTAAAGTTAGAATCTGTATGTAATTTTTTTTTCAGTGGTGTAAAGTACTTAAGTAAAAATACTTTAAAGTACTACTGTACAAAAACAGTTAGTTCAGCATCCTCCTCAGAAATGCCATAATGGGTAATGGATGGCTGTATCGCTGTCATTTGACCAAATGAGTCGGATAGGGAAAGGCAGGCAGCTGCGGCCTTCTTCATTGTCCCGTATGACTCGTTCTGAAAACGGCTGTTGAGTTCCATAAATTGTCTGTCCAAGATTTCGTTACATAATGCCTGTAAATGCAATTTGCTTTCCCCACTGTAGATGTAAGTCCCCAAACCTTGCTGGTAGTTTTTTGTTTCAGGAAATGGTAGCTAACATCCCAGTTGTGGATTTCATTTTCGACCATCAAGTCATCTGTTAGCTTAAAAACCTTTAGAATTGTCTCTGAATGTACTGAAACTGTCTTTAAAGCCCTCGATTAGATCGATGCAATCAGCGATTGATACTGAGGGGGTTTAAATACATATTTTCCAGGACGTTGAAAAGGCATCTTTTCTGGATGTTAAAAAAAAAAAAATCCGGATGTTGTAATCAGGCTTATTTTTGGATCTGAATGAAAGTGGCAAAATAAGTAATTTATAGACGTCTATGTTTGGGCCAAATCAAGGCCGGTCTGAACCACACCAACTCTGAATCACCTTCTGCCCTGCATACCCAGCTGGGCCACAACCCATGGACCTTCCTCCTGCTCCCTGGACTGTTATTTATCAATGTTGTGCATGTATAGTTCGACTGTTAGCTGTTACCAGGTAACAACCTGTGTATGGCCCATTTTTGCATAAACTAAGTCGGCTGCCCCCATGGTCATATCATAGAGGCCTACTGTTTACATATTAGCGTAGCCACCTAGCATGCTAGCACTTTGTTAGCCGCTAATTGTATACTGCCTGTCTTGGGTGTGGATTATATCCTTGTCTCCTGCTGGTCATTAACAGTCCTCTTACCGGGACAATGGGACAGTTGTACTATACTAAACCAGCACCTCTTTTGGAGACCACTGACCAACAGGTGGCGCTTTTCTTCACCTATTCAATGCTGGTAATTATGAGCACGTTATACTCATAAGGATCCATCCAGCCTACTTTTTAATAATTGGAACCATATGGAATTATTATTACTGTGTGTTATCAATTTGTGTGTTATCAGTTTGAGTTTTTAGTATTGAAACTGCAGTTATCGAAAGGTGTGAACTTGGATTTGATAGGATGTTATAGACCTCCTTGGATTCTCTGGCTGAACTGATGCGTGGTTGGGGGAAAAATGAAATGGTCCTTATGTGTGATTTAAACTGGGATTGGTTATCTCCAAACTCCGAGGCCATAAAAGGACTGTACAATACACTACATTTTACTCAAATTATAATTGCAGTCACAAGATTCAATCCTAAAGACATCTCTAAGTCAACACTTATTGATGTTATTCTAACAAACAATCCTCATAAATACTCGGCCGTTGGAATTTTCCCTAATGATTTAAGTTATCATTGTGCAGTTGCTTGCATTATAGACACCGAAATCCCCAAAGTGCCCTCTCGGTTCATAGTCAAATAAAATTTTACACAGTTCTGTGAGCAGGCATTCCTGCATGAACTCTATGCATGCAACTGGGATAGGATTCCGCTTATGCCAGATATCGAAGAGGCATTCTCCTATTTTCACTCCATGTTTTCTACTACCTGTGATAAACACGCCCCTCACAAAAAGTACCGGGTAAAAGGTAGAGACAATCCCTGGTTTACAAGGGAATTATCTGATTTGATCCATAAACGAAATGCAAAATGGGCCAAAGCCAGAAAGTGTAATTCCCAGGCTGAATGGCAGTTATTCAGGGCACTGAGAAATAAGTGCACTTGTTAATACGTAAATGCAAATCTAGCTTCTATCACAAATCTACCAAGGCAAACCTCGAAAACCTGATGAAATTATGGAAAACCATTAAATCCATGAATGCGAAGACAAAATCCATTGGTCTTCCGCTGAAATTGACCTCAAATTCAATGGATGTGACTGACAAGAATAAACTGCTTGACATGCTTAATGAGCATTTTGCTAAAGCTGGGCATTTATTTTATATAATAAACTCCTTCCTAACATCTCAAATGAGGCTATGAATGAAACTGCCACATGCCGACCTATGGTTTATCTATTTCATTTTACCGAGAGCAGCCTATGTCATGCCTTTACATAAGGGTGGAGATCCGTCCCAGTTGGATAACTATCGCCCCATATCTAAACTGTCTGCAATGACAAAAGTTTTGGAAAACCTGGTGAACTCACAGTTGAAAGACTTTCTACATAATAACTCAGTTTTATCTCAATTCCAGTCGGGTTTTAGAGCCAAGTATAGTACAATTACTGCTATAAGTAAGATTGTAGGTGATATTCTAGATGCTCAGGACAAGAAAAATCACTGTTTCACATTTTATTGACTTATCGAAGGCCTTCAACACTGTTGACCATGCTCTGCTGTTGTATAGACAAAAAAAAGTTTGGTTGAATTGTTAATGCATTGGATTGGTTCCAAAACTAAACTTTCTGACAGAACACAGTGTGTAGCTCAGGACGGTATGAAATCTGAGTTTCGAAGGATTACAAAAGGAGTTCCCCAGGGCTCAATTTTAGGTCTAATCCTTTTTACACTGTGTATAAATTATATAGGGAAGATTGTTGAC
The DNA here is from genome assembly GCA_023634145.1 of Thymallus thymallus. Taxonomy (NCBI): domain Eukaryota; kingdom Metazoa; phylum Chordata; class Actinopteri; order Salmoniformes; family Salmonidae; genus Thymallus; species Thymallus thymallus. Next base: position 11,052,994 of record CM042384.1, on the reverse strand, counting down.
TACAAATCTCCACCTGTATGATAATGACACAATTATTTATTCTTGCGCATCTAATATTGAGAAGGCTTTTCAGGACTTACTTTTGGCTTTCGATGTTATTCAAAGGCAGCTTTTCCAATTGAAACGTGTGTTTAATGCAAGGAAAACAAAGTTGATGTTTTTCTCTTCCTTGAAAGTTAACAGATGGAGTCACTTGCAGATTTTAACTATAAAAGGCCAGCAAATTGATAGGGTCACCTCCTATAAGTATCTTGGAATTTGGTTAGATGAAAAGCTGAATTTTAAACAGCACATTGATAATGTGACCAAGAAACTGAAGTTGAAATTGGGTTTCTATTTCAGGTATAAATCTTGTTTTTCAATGTTATTCAGAAAGGATCTTATTCAAAGCACTTTTTTTTATCAGTGCTGGATTATGGTGATATTGTCTATATGCAGGCCTCTGCAAATACCTTAAACTCTGGACATAGTGTATCATGGTGCTTTAAGATTAATTACAAATGCTACATCACTCAGCCATCACTTTGATTCGTTTGCTATGGTGCAATGGACCTTTCTCTCCAACAGGAGGCTAAAGCACTAGTACACTTTTGCGTACAAAGCATTGATAGGACAACTCCCTTTGTATTTCTGTTCTTTACTGACCAGATCAGTCCCTCAATACAGTCTTCGTTCACAGTCGCTGCTGTCCTTTTCTGTTCCTAAGGCTAGAACTGAAATGGGGAAACAATCTTTTTCCCATAATGCCCCTTCATCCTGGAACATGCTTCAAAAGATTTTAAAGTTAAGGGGGTTAGTGTCCTTGCCTGTTTTTAAGAATCTGATCGATGACACTGTTTGTGATAACTGCAGTTGTTTCTAATCTTCAATTGTATCTGTAACTTGTGACACTTTGTCTTTTGTGTGTATTTTGTATTTTTCTGTAATACTTTATGTACACGCTGCTATTTCCCTGTTTTGCCTTCTTGCCAGCTCACCCTCACAAAAGAGGTTTTTAACCTCAATGGGTTTAACCTGGTTAAATAAAGGTTAAATAAAAAAAATTAAAAGGATGCCAATGACTGCCATTTCACAATATTTCCAGTAGATGGAGCTAGTATTATTTTAGTCAGCTCTGCCTTTCTGAATCAGAAAGATTTCTCCTGAAATAAGATTTCAACTGAAATCCCTCTGATACACATTTTCTTGGACCTCAGTGCATGCGTCAAATACAACAGGTTTAGACCTTACAGTGAAATGCTTACCTACAAGCCCTTAACCAACAATGCTTTAAGAAGCTAAGAAAAAAATACAAAATAAAAGTAACAAATAATTCAACAGCAGCAGTAAAATAACAACAGTGAGGCTATATACAGGGGTACCGGTACAGAGTCAATGTGTTGGGCCACCGGTTAGTCGAGGTAATTGAGATAATATGTACATGTAGGTAGAGTTAAAGTGACTATGCATAGATAATTAACAGAGATTAGAAGCAGCATAAAAGAGGGGTCTGTTGGCCCTTTGATTAGCTGTTCAGGAGTTTGATGGCTTGGGGGTAGAAGCTGTTAAGAAGCCTCTCCAAATCATCTCTCCATTTTCCCCAAATAACAGAATCCATAGAGACAGACAATAGACATTGGACAATTCAATATTATATTCCTATATAAATGCTGGAATTCAGTCAAATTCCAGGGAACTCAAACTGAAGATATAAATATGCATTTTTCAGTGAGGCAGCAATGTCATTAATGTGGATTTTTCTCATTGCAGGCTTTATTAACTTCAGCCCCAAGATACACTTCACAATTAGAAATTAATTCACATATCGCTGTCATAACCTGTTATCTTGGATCTACTGCCAATCCATTTCAAATGTCCCCTACCTGTAAATGTCATCATTAATATGTTCATTTTGAAGAAGGGCAGAACATACACTTTTTGAACCATCATTTTGGCCAACTGGATAAAATTAGTTATTTGACCTTTTAGTTTTTTTATAAATTAAACGTACATTCCATTTCTGATCTATTTCTGATCTACAACAGGTGTGATGGTTGATCAGAAAACAATATGTGCCCAACTTCCAAAAATCTAAAGACCAGGATACATTTTTCAGGTGAATGTTCTTGTTCTGGTTTATTTTACTGGAAAATTAGGTGCATGAAATTATTCAAGATGGCACGTCTCAGGGTATTTTTAAAAACATGGGCTCTCCTGGCTTCAATTCCCCAATTTGGCGTGCACGTTTGCCACGGATGGCACAATATAGGAAATTAGATTTTAGAGTTTTTTTCTCTAACAACCCTTCCCATTCCACCCCTGAATGTGTGATTAAACTATGTGTGTGTGTGTGTGTGTGTGTGAGAGAGAGAGAGAGAGAGAGAGAGCATGCGTGCCTGTGTGTGTGTGTGTGTGTGTGTGTGTGAGTGTGTGTGTGTGTGTGTGTGTGTGTGTGTGTGTGTGTGTGTGTGTGTGTGTGTGTGTGTGTGTGTGTGTGTGTGTGCGTGCAAGGTGCAAGTTTGAGTGTGTGACTGTCTGTGCGTGCATGCTTGCATTCAAGAGAGTGAGCCAGAACCAGAGCCAGCTTTTGCCTGGAATCCATTTACCATTCTTCCTCTCACAGATTGTTGAGTAGCCTAGCATCTCAGCACGCAGACATACAAGTCTTCGGGTTGGATTCAATGTAGCCTCTGCCGAGTCCCCAACAACCGGATGTTCCGGTTTTCAGGGGAAATGGAAAGAGAGCCTGTGACACAACTTCCACTTTTGGACATTAACAAGGTGACACTCCATCTTGTCCTCCACATTGACTGGATTGGTTAAACAGTGCAGAAGAGCTCCTCCCCCGACAGCTTTTTTTCTTCTTGTCAAGACCAGTGTGTGGGGGATCTAGTTTCAGGCATTTCTTTTACGCCTGCTACGTTAGGTTAGATTCAATGTGGCAAGAACAGGTAATGTGTAAACAGAACATGGATGCTCTTTAAAATTGCAAGTCAATCAATGTAGATGCTGGCATAAGGTCTCACACAAAAGAGATCATCATACTTCTTGTAAGACTCTAAATGGCCCTACCTCAAATGCCACATCAAGCTTAAAAAGGTTATTGCAAGTGACCAGAATTGCACAATGCATTGACGTTGCTATACAACACCTAATGTATGTGTTACGCCCACATAGAAATACAGTTGAATTGAGACCATGATTATCATGCAACCTTAGTAGCCAGTGAATGACATAGGCCTGGGAAATGGCCCCAAGCCAACACTGCTATCACTGTTATGCCTTCACCACCTGAAGACACTATACACACTTGGAACAATAGGAATTGATTGGTTCACAAAGGATTGATGAACCTACTCTTCTCACAAATAATCCTGATAGGTATCAGTCTGGTGTTTTCTGTAATGACCTTAGTGATCACTGTTTTATAGCCTGTGTTCGTAATGGCTGCTCAGTGAAATGACCTGTCCTGATTTGTCATAGACGCTTGCTAAAAAACTTGAATGAGCAAGCCTTCCTTCATGAACTGGCTTCTGTAAAATGGAATAGAATCAGCTTGATCCCCTCTGTCGAAGACACTTGGACCTTCTTTTTTTATATTTTCAGTGGTATTGTTAACAAACACGCCCCCATAAAGAAAATAATTTAAAACAGGTTCAGCCCCTGGTTCGACCGGGATCTTGCAGAGTTACTCCACCTCAAGAATTGCATTTGGCGAAAGGCCCGGCACACGCTTACTCAGGCTGACTGGCTCTCGTTCAGGAAAATTAGAAATAAGTGCACTCAGGCTATCCGGAAGGCCAAAGTTAGTTACTTTAAGTTAGTACTCTCTCTGTGGGTCTAACCCCAAGAAATTCTGGATAACGGTTAAAGACCTGGAGAATAAACCCTCCTCCTCAAAGCTGCCCATGTCCCTTAAAGTTGATGATGTGGTTGTTACTGACAAGAAGCACATGGCTGAGCTCTTTAATCCCTACTTCATTAAGTCAGGATTCCTATTTGACTCAGCCATGCCTCCTTGCCAGTCCAACATTTCCTCATCACCCCTTCTTATGCAACTATCCCCAATGTACCTCCCTCTTTTTCCCCCTGCCCCGCTACATAGTTTTTCCCTGGAGGCAGTTACTGAGTCCGAGGTACTAAAGGAGCTCCTGAAACTTGACCCCAAAAAAACATCTGGGTCAGATGTTTTAGTCCCTTTCTTCTTTAAGGTTGCTGCCCCTATCATCGCCAAGCCTATCTCCAACCTTTTTAACCTGTCTCTCCTTTCTGGGGTGGTTCCCATTGCTTGGAAGGCAGCCACGGTTTGTCCTTTATTTAAAGGGGGAGATCAAGCTGATCCTAACTGTTATAGGCCTATTTCTATTTTGTCCTATTTATCAAAAGTATTGTAAAAACTTGTCAATAATCAGCTGACTGGCTTTCTTGATGTCTATAGTATTCTTTTTTATTTAAGAACAAGTCAGTTAAGAACAAATACTTATTTACAATGACAGCCTAGGAACAGTGGGTTTACTGTCTTGTTCAGAGGCAGAACAACAGATTTTTACCTAGTCAGCTCAGGTTTCCGCTCAGGTTATGGATGTGCCACTGCAACCTTTAAGGTCCTCAATGATGTCACCATTGCCCTTGATTCTAAGCAATGTTGTGCTGCTATTTTTATTGACTTGGCCAAAGCTTTTGATACGGTAGACCATTCCATGCTTGTGGGCCGGCTAAGGAGTATTGGTGTTTCTGAGGGTCTTTGGCCTGGTTTGCTAACTACCTCTCTCAAAGAGTGCAGTGTATAAAGTCAGATAATCAACTGTCTCAGCCACTGCCTGTCACCAAGGGAGTATCCCAAGGCTCAATCCTAGGCCCCACGCTCTTCTCAATTTACATCAACAACATAGCTCAGGCAGCAGGAAGCTCTCTCATCCATTTACAGAGGGGCAAAAAAGTATTTAGTCAGCCACCAATTGTGCAAGTTCTCCCACTTAAAAAGATGAGAGAGGCCTGTAATTTTCATCGTAGGTACACTTCAACTATGAGAGACAAAATGAGAAAATAAAATCCAGAAAATCACATTGTAGGATTTTTAATGAATTTATTTGCAAATTATGGTGGAAAATAAGTATTTGGTCACCTACAAACAAGCAAGATTTCTGGCTCTCACAGACCTGTAACTTCTTCTTTAAGAGGCTCCTCTGTCCTCCACTTGTTACCTGTATCAATGGCACCTGTTTGAACTTGTTATCAATATAAAAGACACCTGTCCACAACCTCAAACAGTCACACTCCAAACTCCACTATGGCCAAGACCAAAGAGCTGTCAAAGGACACCAGAAACAAAATTGTAGACCTGCACCAGGCTGGGAAGACTGAATCTGCAATAGGTAAGCAGCTTGGTGGGAAGAAATCAACTGTGGAAGCAATTATTAGGAAATGGAAGACATACAAGACCACTGATAATCTCCCTCGATCTGGGGCTCCACGCAAGATCTCACCCCGTGGGGTCAAAATGATCACAAGAACGGTGAGCAAAAATCCCAGAACCACACGGGGGGACCTAGTGAATGACCTGCAGAGAGCTGGGACCAAAGTAACAAAGGCTACCATCAGTAACACACTACGCCGCCAGGGACTCAAATCCTGCAGTACCAGACGTGTCCCCCTGCTTAAGCCAGTACATGTCCAGGCCCGTCTGAAGTTTGCTAGAGAGCATATGGATGATCCAGAAGAGGATTGGGAGAATGTCATATGGTCAGATGAAACCAAAATATAACTTTTTGGTAAAAACTCAACTCGTCGTGTTTGGAGGAGAAAGAATGCTGAGTTGCATCCAAAGAACACCATACCTACTGTGAAGCATGGGGGTGGAAACATCATGCTTTGGGGCTGTTTTTCTGTAAAGGGACCAGGACGACTGATCCGTGTAAAGGAAAGAATGAATGGGGCCATGTATCGTGAGATTTTGAGTGAAAACCTCCTTCCATCAGCAAGGGCATTGAAGATGAAACGTGGCTGGGTCTTTCAGCATGACAATGATCCCAAACACACCGCCCGGGCAACGATGGAGTGGAGTGGCCTAGCCAGTCTCCAGATCTCAACCCCATAGAAAATCTTTGGAAGGAGTTGAAAGTCTGTGTTGCCCAGCGACAGCCCCGAAACATCACTGCTCTAGAGGAGATCTGCATGGAGGAATGGGCCAAAATACCAGCAACAGTGTGTGAAAACCTTGTGAAGACTTACAGAAAACGTTTGACCTCTGTCATTGCCAACAAAGGGTATATAACAAAGTATTGAGATAAACTTTTGTTATTGACCAAATACTTATTTTCCACCATAATTTGCAAATAAATTCATTAAATATCCTACAATGTGATTTTCTGGATTTTCTTTTCTCATTTTGTCTCTCATTACCTGTGGACCGTCGCACCTCCAGCGACGGTCCGCAGCCCCGCACCTCCAGCGAAGGTCCGCAGCCCCGCATCTCCAGCGAAGGTCCGCAGCCCGGAACCTACAGCGAAGGTCCGCAGCCCGGAACCTCCCGTCGTCTGCTCCGCTCCAGTGCCAGAGCAGTCCGCCGTACCGGTACCCAGTCCGGGTTCAGCCGTCTGCTCCGCTCCTGAGCCAGAGCAGTCCGCTCCACCGGTGCCCATTCCGGGTCCAGCCGTCTGCTCCGCCTCAGTGCCAGAGCAGTCCGCTCCACCGGTGCCCATTCCGGGTCCAGCTGTCTGCTCCGCCCCAGTTCCAGAGCAGTCCGCTCCACCGGTGCCCATTCCGGGTCCAGCCGTCTGCTCCGCCCCAGTGCCAGAGCAGTCCGCTCCACCGGTGCCCAGTCCGGGTTCAGCCGTCTGCTCCGCCTCAGTGCCAGAGCAGTCCGCTCCACCGGTGCCATTCCGGGTCCAGCCGTCTGCTCCGCCCCAGTTCCAGAGCAGTCCGCTCCACCGGTACCCATTCTGGGTTCAGCTGTCTGCTCCGCTCCAGAGTCAGAGCAGTCCGCTCCACCGGTACCCATTCCGGGTTCAGCCGTCTGCTCCGATCCAGTGCCAGAGCAGTCCGCCCTACCGGTGCCCAATCCGGGTCCAGCCGTCTGCTCCGCTCCAGTGCCAGAGCAGTCCGCCCCACCGGTGCCCAGTCCAGGCCCGGTTGTTTTCCCAGCTCCATGGCCAGAGCCGGTTGCCCCACCGGTGCCCAGTCCAGGCCCGGTTGTTTGCCCCGCTCCATGGCCGGAGCCGTTTGCCCCACCGGTGCCCAGTCCGGGCCCGGTTGTTTTCCCCGCTCCATGGCCGGAGCCTTTTGCCCCACCGGTACCCGGTTATAAAGAAGGTGCATGGGAGAAAACTGTCCACTTCGCCGGAGCCAGAGCCGCCACGATGGACTAGTCTTCCCTCCCTTTAACCCCCCCTTGTATTTGTGTTTTTTCTTTGGCGTTCAGGAGTCCGCGCCTTGGGGGGGGGTACTGTCAAGCTTTCTCTACTCTTTAACCTTGTTTTAAATACCTCTAAAACAAAGGTCATGTGGTTTGGTAAGAAGAATACCCCTCTCCCCATAGGTGTGATTACTACCTCTGAGGGTTTAGAGCTTGAGGTAGTTACCTCTTACAAGTACTTGGGAGTATGGCTAGATGGTACACTGCCCTTCTCTCAGCACATATCAAAGCTGCAGGCTAAAGTTAAATCTAAACTTGGTTTCCTCTATCGTAATCGCTCCTCTTTTCCTCCCAGCTGCCAAACTAACCCTGATTCAGATGACCATCCTACCCATGATAGATTACGGAGACATAATTTATACATCGGCAGGTAAGGGTGTTCTCGAGCGGCTAGATGTTCTTTACCATTCGGCCATCAGATTTGCCACCAATGCTCCTTATAGGACACATCACTGCACTCTATACTCCTCTGTAAACTGGTCATCGCTGTAAATAAGAATTTGTTCTTAACTGACTTGCCTAGTTAAATAAAGGTTAAATAAAAACTATTTTAAAAATGGGGCTATTATCTACTGTACCCTAATATGAGACATACTATTAAAGGGAATTGACACAAAATATACAGGGGCACATACATTATAGAATTCAATGAGTTTGTGGAGGTTAAGGAAGTTAACGATCCACTAGAGGACACTGTTAGGGTTGCTGTTTTTGGATCCTAACGTAATGTAGACTAATATGTGCATTCAGCACTGTTGTTTCCCCACTGAACACGTATATGGTTAACCTTTCTTAATACATGATATTTTTCTAATACCCAGGGAAATTTTTCCGTAGAAAACACAGAAAGCCTTTGCATTTTTTGTAACTACTACAAAGTAAGCGGTCAAGACAATTTGACTTGTAACATGTTGTATGGACAGACTAAATGTGCAGATATTACTCACAACCTTCTAGGGAGGGTGACTGTACTCTGTTAACATTGGTTCTAAAAGTGACAAGATGAATAGCCGTTTAATGGGTTTTATCTGCTCTAGAGTACCCATATACTATATTATCCTTCAACTCAAGTTTAATAGATCACACATCCTAGTACATTCCCATAGAACTTAGTCCAGTGTAGCTCAGATGTTAGAGCATGGTGCTTGCAATGTCAGGGTTGTGGGTTTGAGTCCCACTGGGGACCAGTATGAAAAAAAAGTATGAACATGTATGCACTAACTAACTGTAAGTTGCTCTTGATAAGAGTGGCTGCTAAATTACTGAAATGTAAATTTATAGCCACAGTGTTATGGAGTTGCAGGTGTGTCTGCCTCATCTGGATTCCTTCCTATTACGTCCATATAATAACTCATCAATGGCCCCTGTGCCCTCCACCACGGCCCATGATCTTTCGCTCCCTGCGGCTACCATTTCACTGCCTACCCAGTCACCCTCTACAAGATAATGCCTCCCAAACATAGCCGCCAGTGCTACTTAATATCCATATTTGCGAAATGTTGAGGAAATGTAAATATGACATGCCTCATTTAGGTTCTAGGCAAATTACATGCCATTTTGATGCAATTATCTATATTTATTACATTTGAAATTGGATGTGATAAAAAAAGAAAGATGTGGCCTAATGCATGCTCATATACTGAAGATAGGTTACAGAGGTAACACAGGACAATGGGTACGTGTTTTCATGTTTGTTTTTTTAAGGTGAATTAATATTGTAACATACTAACAAAATTGAGTCCCAACTTATGATTATTTGAATTCATATTTAATTTAGCAGACACTTTTCCAGGAAAAACAACTACATACAAAAAGGCGAGCTGAACAGCTCAAATATATCAAGATCAAAGCCTGTTAAAAGTAAAAAAAATCCTTAAAGTGCATTATGTAAGATTCCGATACAGAGGGAATACATGTTTGGTGCTTCACTGCCAAGGAGTTTGGATAGCTTCAGTCTCTACGGTCTAATTGAGCTGTTTCTCGGTTCTTGTGACACAGCCCTCTTTTTCACACACAACCATGAGCCAAGGCTTGTTGGAACTATGTCAACATGAAGGCATGTCAAATCAGGTGTGTGTGTTATACGGTTATCACCACTGCCTCACTCTCTAGGTTGGCTCAAAACATATTAGTAACTACTTTGATGCTACACATTGGGAGTAGGCAAGGCCAGTTTCCCTAAAACTGAAAGCCTCTTGACTTTAACAGCAGGAAAAGGGCTGTATGAATCCAATCCCTTGTTGTTGTTATTATGCATTTGCAGTATGGGACTTGGTCTCCATAATATAGTGAGACTGTGAACCAACCTTTTCAATTGGCCATTTAACAGCAAATATGTGCCAAAAGGCAATATGCTTTGTGTTACAGTGGCTTTTTGAGCGTCCTATAGATTTTCACTGTTCAAATACTTTACTCAGTATATTCACCCACATCTGTGCATGGGCATCCCTTCCCTTTTTCCACATTTTGTGACGTTACAGCCTTCATTCTAAAATGTATACAAATAATAATAAATTAAACTCATTCATCTACACACAATACCCCATAATGACAAAGCAAAACACGTTTTTTAGAAATGTTTACAAATGTATTAATTATAAAAACATAAATAGCTTATTTACATAAGTATTCAGACCTTTTGCTATGAGACTTGAAATTGAGCTCAGGTGTATCCTGTTTCCATTGATCATCCTTGAGATGTTTCTACAACTTGATTGGAGTCCACCTGTGGAAAAATTCAATTGATTGGATATGATTGGAAAGGCACACACCTGTCTATATAAGGTCCCACAGTTGACAGTACATGTCAGAGAAAAAAACATGCCATGAGGTCAAAGGAATTGTCTGTAGAGCTCTGAGACAGGATTGTGTCAAAGGGAAATTACAGCATTGAAGGTCCCCAAGAACACAGTGGCCTCCATCATTCTTAAATGGAAGAATTTTGTAACCACCAAGACTCTTCCTAGAGCTGGCTAGCCGGCCAAACTGAGCAATTGGGGTAGTAGGGCCTTGGTCAGGGAGGTGACCAGGAACCTGATGGTCACTCCGACAAAGCTACAGAGTTCCTCTGTGGCGATGGGACAACCTTCCAGAAGGACAACCATCTCTGCAGCACTCCACCAATCAGGCCTTTATGGTATAGTGGCCAAACCGAAGCCACTCCTCAGTAAATGGTACATGACAACTCGCTTGGAGTTTGTCGAACATCTCTGGAGAGACCTGAAAATTGCTGTGCAGCGACGCTCCTCATCCAACCTGCCAGAGCTTGGAAGGATCTGCATAGAAGAATGGAAGAAACTCCCCATATACAGGTGTGCCAAGCTTGTACCGTCATACCCAAGAAGACTGTAATCGCTGCCAAAGGTGCTTCAACAATGTACTGAGTAAAAGGTCTGAATACTTATGTAAATGTAATACAAACCTGTTTTTGCTTTGTCATTATGGGGTATTGTGTGTAGATTGATGATGGAAAAAAATATATTTTAGAATAAGGCTGTAACGTAACAAAATGTGGAAAAAGGGGTCTGAATACTTTCTGAATGCACTGTATCACACACTCAAAATGGAATTAGGTAGCAATATTAAGATTGAGCAGTCCAGCAGTCGTCCTGTCTTGGCTAAAGGTGTGAAAAGACATGGCTCAGGTGTGGTTCATTCTGGGCAAACTGGCTCAGTAAGCAGCCAATGAGGCCACACATTAGTTTCCCGCAACCATCTGGCCAACACAACTCCAATTAAGAGACACCACACTACAGCCATTTTGTGTCAAAACCTCATGGTTACACTGTACTGTGTTTGGCCGCAGTGAAATATCTTAAATAATGGCCTGTAAAAATAGGTGACACCGTTGGGAAATGATAATTGGGGTCACCTCTGGGAGGATGGGGTTCTACTATGCTAACATAGTGAATTGTTTTAAGGAAAGGGTGATACTAGTTCGCATTTAACCCAACCCCTCTGAATCAGAGAGGTGCGGGGGGGGGTGGGTGGATGGGGGGGGATATTTGATCAAATGTATTTGATCAAATATCGAAAGCACCCTTTACTACTATAGCCCATAGAAAAACACAACATACTGTAAATGGCAAAAAAAGACAAAGAATAAATCATAAGGAATAAGGTTTTAATAATAATTATTAACTGATACTATCCCAAAATGTACAGTTAAATACCATAATAAACATTTTCCAATTTCCAAAGAGGAAATATGCATTTTAATTCATAGTCATGTCACCTCTTTTCTCAAGCTTTATCTCAAAGAAAAGAAGTGACTAAAATCAGCCAGTTCCAGAAAAGCCTTTTGTGTAGCTTTTAATCTGATAATTTTAGCATTTTTGCATGTGTGCATGCAAGTAGTACTGTATATGGCATGCTGAGTACATCCATGCTTTGTCCAATGAGTCATGTATGCATGTAACCATTGTGTTGTATTAATTGAATGCCCCCTCTACAACACCACCCACGGTATAGTCGAAATATTATTGCCAGAGCCCATTTACAAAATAAGAGTTGTCATCTTCGACATAGGCTGTCCCTTAAGGCCATGTTTTCAAGCGATGATTATCACATGCACTGTCAGTGCAAATACAACCGTGGGTGAGAAGAACATGTGGCATGTTCAAACGTGTCTCCTGTCACATTACATTTAGACTAGGAGTGACTTATATCGTGGCTATTTTAGGAACAGCTTTACATTATGTGTAAGATCCAACAACTATAGTGATCATTTAAAAGGGATAGGAACACCCATGAAAATAAGACCCTCATAAGGGATTATAAGAAAATTATATCAGTCACATTTTATATTTCCCTAAACTACCTCACATCACGTGAGCCAGACAATTGCAAAGCTCATTTTCCATATACATTTGGGGAAAAACAAGCTGAAGTGTATTCCTAAATCTGTATTTGCTTGTTTTATAGCATTTCTCATGGGTACTGGCATGATTGAATCTGTGTCTGGCATGGCTCTGGCATAACTAAGGTTGGTATATGCAGTCTTTCCAAAACGCCTGTGTGTGTTCTGAATCCAAGTGCCTCGCTTGCAGCCCCTTACTCAAACGGCTGTCTGGATGCAGAGCCAAATTATCCTCACTTTCTTCATCAGATGCTAATGAGCAATTACTCAGCCAAGAGTGGTCTTTGCATATCAAAATGGAAGCACACAGAAATGTGACTCCAGGACTGAGTACAGTCATTTCCATTTCACCACCATACCCCCAGTAAGTAAAACTGACTTAGGCAACTCATGCTGTTTATTAGATTTCCATTCAAACTGCCCCCATAATTCGGATAGCTGGGCTGAAATGTTTTGTCACAAGAAAGTTAGCGAAAAGTAGTACATACATCAGTATTCCGTCATGGTTGCTAAGACCCTGTGTGAAAACATTGTACAGTACACTCAAAACAAAATATTACGCTCCCCTCGTTATTTACGTTTATTTTATCAATGTAATCACGTGGCATAAAGATTGTATTTTGTATGTTGATCTGATCTTGTCTGGCCTGGAGGGTTATTGGAGGGTTATTGGCATTGCATTGCATTGCATGGCATTGCATTGCAAGACAATCACAACAGCTTTGTCAAGTAAGATTGTAATGAAAACATGTAATTCCATCCAGCAACAGTGATGGGAGTCCTATCTATTATTCCCAAAATACGTAGCACTATACAGCACTTGGGAAATAAGACAAAGGACAGTGTGTGCTGAAAGGTTAGAATTACTGTACCTTGGCACCACATGATGGCTAATACAAAACTCATCCTGCCAAGACTGAAGGTCCAATCGTGTATTTAAATCATGAATAACAACTTGGCCCAGTACTTATACCCAGAAACCAGTGGTATCTAGTTGATCTGTCAAGATTTACCTGATGGTTCCCTCACCTTACACTACACAAGCACAAATGGAGCTGGGCAAAGAAATCTCAAAATTGTATAGTTGATACTACAGTAAATACCCCCAAAACTATTATTTTGAATTGGTGCTACAGTACACTATTTAGATTAATTTTCTATACGTACCTGTTTTCTAGGTGAAGTAGAAGTCCTCCCGTACTTTTTAGATGGTATAGTCCTAAGGATGGGAAGTCAATCTGAAGATGGTTGGGCCCTCTGTTCTAGAACTTTGGGTAGGGTATGGACGGCATGATGCTATGGGGCAGCTCTATCCTAGCAATCCATCTTTTGTGAGCCCAAGTTTATGTAGGCTGTTTAAACTCAGTGAGACGGTTTACAGTAAGACTTGTTAAAGACCATTTATTTTCATATTCATCCCTCATAAATTGACATTTCTACACTCTAATAGGCCTCAACACGCTACATTCCCATATCCATATCTGCTATGATTGCTTATTAAATCATTTAATCCTAATTCATATATAATCCATAAATGCATAATGCAGTAATAACCAGAGCTGGGAAAATTGTCTTGTCAAAGCATGTTGAATGGCATGCTTTTCTTTTGAGTAGCTAGTGACAATAGTCACTCACCACAGCCATGTGTCTTAGAAACATGGTAGTGGAACTTCAATATGCATTAGTCCAATGTAAGAAATTAGTTTTAGGCTAGAACTGAGAAATACATTTGAACTGAATGTTCTAACAACCACAATAGCATGTTATGTCACCATGGTGTTACAACAGCTGAGATTCAGGGTCTTCTCAGAGTGCTACAATCACCCAGTCTGTACAGCTCTTACCACTTCGTTCTATTATCCGGTACATGCAGTACAATGTTGCCCTGAAGTCACGGACTGTTGGAATTTTTCAACGTATATACAGTGGGGAGAACAAGTATTTGATACACTGCCGATTTTGCAGGTTTTCCTTCATACAAAGCATGTAGAGGTCTGTAATTTTTATCATAGGTACACTTCAACTGTGAGAGAAAGAATCTAAAACAAAAATCCAGAAAATCACATTGTATGATTTTTAAATAATTAATTTGCATTTTATTGCATGAAATAAGTATTTGATCACCTACCAACCAGTAAGAATTCCGGCTCTCACAGACCTGTTAGTTTTTCTTTAAGAAGCCCTCCTGTTCTCCACTCATTACCTGTATTAACTGCACCTGTTTGAACTCGTTACCTGTATAAAAGACACCTGTCCACACACTCAATCAAACAGACTCCAACCTCTCCACAATGGCCAAGACCAGAGAGCTCATACAGAAGATCATACGTTTCCTGTAGTTCTTGACCAGGTTTGCACACACTGCAGCAGGGATTTTGGCCCACTCCTCCATACAGATCCTTCAGGTTTCGGGGCTGTCGCTGGGCAATACGAACTTTCAGCTCCCTCCAAAGATTTTCTATTGGGTTCAGGTCTGGAGACTGGCTAGGCCACTCCAGGACCTTGAGATGCTTCTTACGGAGCCACTCCTTAGTTGCCCTGGCTGTGTGTTTCGGGTCGTTGTCATGCTGGAAGACCCAGCCACGACCCATCTTCAATGCTCTTACTGACGGAAGGAGGTTGTTGGCCAAGATCTCGCGATACATGGCCCCATCCATCCTCCCCTCAATACGGTGCAGTCGTCCTGTCCCCTTTGCAGAAAAGCATCCCCAAAGAATGATGTTTCCAACTACATGCTTCACGGTTGGGATGGTGTTCTTGGGGTTGTACTCATCCTTCTTCTTCCTCCAAACACGGCGAGTGGAGTTTAGACCAAAAAGCTCTATTTTTGTCTCATCAGACCACATGACCTTCTCCCATTCCTCCTCTGGATCATCCAGATGGTCATTGGAAAACTTCAGACGGGCCTGGACATGTGCTGGCTTGAGCAGGGGGACCTTGCGTGCGCTGCAGGATTTTAATCCATGACAGCGTAGTGGGTTACTAATGGTTTTCTTTGAGACTGTGGTCCCAGCTCTCTTCAGGTCATTGACCATGTCCTGCCGTGTAGTTCTGGGCTGATCCCTCACCTTCCTCATGATCATTGATGCCCCACGAGTTGAGATCTTGCATGGTGCCCCAGATCGAGGGAGATTGACCGTCATCTTGAACTTCTTCCATTTTCTAATAATTGCGCCAACAGTTGTTGCCTTCTCACCAAGCTGCTTGCCTATTGTCCTGTAGCCCATCCCAGCCTTGTGCAGGTCTACAATTTTATCCCTGATGTCCTTACACAGCTCTCTGGCCTTGGCCATTGTGGAGAGGTTGGAGTCTGTTTGATTGAGTGTGTGGACAGGTGTCTTTTATACAGGTAACGAGTTCAAACAGGTGCAGTTAATACAGGTAATGAGTGGAGAACAGGAGGGCTTCTTAAACAAAACTAACAGGTCTGTGAGAGCCGGAATTCTTACTGGTTGGTAGGTGATCAAATACTTATGTCATGCAATAAAATGCAAAGTAATTATTTAAAAATCATACAATGTGATTTTCTGGATTTTTGTTTTAGATTCCATCTCTCACAGTTGAAGTGTATCTATGATAAAAATTACAGACCTCTACATGCTTTGTAAGTAGGAAAACCTGCAAAATTGGCAGTGTATCAAATACTTGTTCTCCCCACTGTATATACAGACGTGTGTTCTGGATTATATATACTGTATATGTATATATATATATATATATATATAATCCAGTACACACGTCATACAGAGAGTGTTTCCTTTCAGTATTCCCCTAAGGCTGAAATTGCCCCTAAGGCTGATTTGGGGTTAGTTTAGCATTTTCTCCACTAATGATTAAGGTTAGGCTTGGGGGAGGTGAAGCTGATCCTAGATCTATACCTAGTGGAAACTTCACCCTGGAGCATTCCACTGAGGAGGGCCAATCTAAAGGTCACTGGCATATTTCAAAGGACACAGCCCTGGTGTGCTAATGAATAAATTATTGAAGGAACACCCAGACATGATTAGTTAATGCTATCATTAAAGTGTCTGTGATAGTTTTTGAAGAGCTGTGTTTTAAAGCAAGAAAGAAATGCTGTGATTTGTAATATTTTTAATCTGAGCTTTTTGATAGGATCAAAATTGTCACCCTGGTTCGGCCGTCAAAAGCATGTCTCAATGGTTCCCAGCGCCAGGGACTTGTAGTGAAGCACAGGGATGTGCTTTCTGAAGGAATGAGTAATGTAAAGACCTTACTACAATACCTAGCGATCTCATCACTATGTTCTTTCCTAAATCCTGGCAAACTGGGGAATTTCAGTTTCCAGACATTCAGTTCCACATCTACAGGTTTCCCCAGCCTGTGGATCACATCCCATTTGGGTTGGGACTAGATTGGTTGCATCTGTTGGCATGGCGATGGAAAGAACACAAAGATTTGTGGGATGTGGGGACCGACGACAGACGAGGAGATAGATGAG
Organism: Thymallus thymallus; assembly: GCA_023634145.1. Taxonomy (NCBI): domain Eukaryota; kingdom Metazoa; phylum Chordata; class Actinopteri; order Salmoniformes; family Salmonidae; genus Thymallus; species Thymallus thymallus. The sequence continues at coordinate 11,036,284 of CM042384.1, read as the reverse complement.
TGGGATTAGAGGGTTTTGGGAAGGCATTTACGCCAGACACAGGCCCATCTCCTGAGTTAATGGGCTGAAACAGATGGAAGTGGATGGATAGATCGGTCATGATGACGTTGCATCCCCATACTGCCAGCTGTTCGGCCCCATAATGTGTTATGATGAATGGAAATGTGGGATATCTTGAAGTTCACACATCAAGTTGAATGCCAGATCAGCATTTGGGGCCCGAGTGAGGAAGGTCAGTACTAAAGCAGAATGACTGAGGCTGCCATTATTGAGTTACTCTATGAAATTACTCACTTACTTCAATGTATTACATAGAAATGTCCAGCACCATCATTGACAGTGAAGCCTAACACTAAATCAATGGGTGTTGAATCAACTGAACAAAAAGGTGTTATGGGTTCGCACTCAAAAAGATGTCAAATAAAGCTTACTTCATTACTCGATTTCTTTCAATTATTTTCACTGTATCAGGGATAGCGTGCACAGACACTTCGACTTTAGAGCCTTCTTCAGTTTGTAGATAAAATGTTATTTTAATTCAAAACAGGATTTGTGAAGAACAACCTATGAGCAGCAGGTGCTTCTAATCAGGGTTGCCACTCATCTGCCAATCACGGATGTCGCTTTTCTGGTCTACCTGTATACAAATGAGTTACAAAGAAATACAGAAATATAGGGTATGGGAGCGGGCACGAAGGGCAACTCACAAATCAACCGCCTCAGGTGTCCGCCCACCTAAATACATCATATATCAGTTCATGAAATTAGTGTTGAATCAACTGGCCGGCCTCTATCAGAATGGTTAATTGGCCGTATTAGGGGACTGTCATTCTGGAGTCCAACACCAGAGCTGCTGGCTGCTGGCTGGGGATACCAAGAATGTCATCAAAGGGCAAAGAAAACATACGTTACAGTGACAGGAAGTAAAATGGACTATATTTCTTCAAAGTGGTACTGTGTAAGTGTAGCACTTAAGTGAAGTCGGAGTACTCACCCTTTGGCCCCTCTCCTACCATTGTTTCCCTTCTAGCAGGAGCTGCTTCCTGAACTTTATGAAATTTCCCCCCCCAGGGGATCAATAAAGTACCTATCTATCTATCTACTGTACATATAGCCTTATTCGCCTTATTAACCTACTTCACCATCTTAAACCAAAACGAGGCTGAGGGGTACGGAAGAAACGTTGGGCCGCTTGATACCAGCAATGCCGCCTCACTTCTGCGTTCCCAAATGTACCTCTTCCAAAATAAATAAATCTTGGAGAGGTCAAACCTTCCATCGTCTCCCAAAGGATCCTGAACTTCGCAGTGAATGGATTCACAAAATAAGAAGAGATCCTGGTCGCCATTTCAAGGTAAGCTGTAACCCTAATAGCTATGGCTTGATTAGAACTACCGCTCGCGGCAGTCATTTTGACTGTTTTTATTTTTGCAACTGTCCTTCTCTGGTTTCAACGTATATCGTTAGTAACTATAAAACAGTAATTTTATATCTAACGTTACAGATCCATGTGGACACAAAAGTATGTTCAGATCACTTCACCGAAGAGTCTTTCTTGAATGCCCTGTCTTGCTTTGGTGACACATTGGAAACAAACTATTTTGATTGATGGTTCCAATACTCTTTCAGCTAGACAAGTTATTTTTAGCCGAGAAGGGAAAGGTGAACTGTTGAAATAAACGATCAAAATGAACGTTCGATCGTTTAGCAAGCGGATATGTTCTAGCAGTGGCACCACTCTGCAAACTGAGCAGTTTATCCACAACCATGATACCTGAATGTTGTAAGGCGCCTCGTTTTTACGCATTGACCGAAAATACATAGCTCTCACACTGAGTGTCTTGCTCCTCTTGACTGTTGGTGAAAGAAGCTAATGTTAGCACTCAACAAAAACAGTCTGGTGTGGTTAGATATGCTAACATCGCCTAGCATCAGCTCGTAACGTTGTAGTGTCCAGTTACGTTATATTATCTAGTTAACAATCTTAACTTAGTTATTAACTAGAAAAATGTTGAATCCAGCAAACAAACGCGGTCACCATCTGTGTATTAGCAAGTCTGCTATTAAATGACTAAAATGTAAATTACCTTCACGTCATGCACATATCCCTCGATCCAGTTGCTGTAGCCTTTCAGCAGATAAAATGGCCTTTTTCTAGGCCATCAGTTGGGACTTAACCAGCTGATATTAATTTGCACTGACAGGGGGCTGGATTGCTTTTTAATTACTGATAGTTTTCAGCTGTTGTCTTGGCTTTCCATGCCTTTTTGCACCTCCCTTTCTTCATGTGTTCAATACTTTTTCCCTGTGTCATTTCACATTATTACACATAACTTAATTTCTGAACTTATTTGTTTTGGTTTCTTTGTATGTATTGGGTTGTTACTTGGGTTGTTACCAACATCTGGTGAAAATTTCATGTCAATAGCACCTTTGTAAATATATTTACTGAGAAAAATGGTGACGTGTTCAATACTTATTTCACCCGCTATATGTATCTGTTGGTCACAGATACCTTAAAAAAAAGGTAGCGGAAACAGTCAGCATCTGGTGTGACCACTATTTGCCTCATGCAGCGTGACACACCTCCTTCACATAGAGTTGATCAGGCTGTTGGTTGTGGCCTGTGGAAAGTTGTCCAACTTCCCTTCAATGGTTGTGCGAAGTTGCTTGATATTGGCGGGAACTGGAACATGCTGTCGTACACGTCGATCCAGAGCATCCCAAACATGCTCAATGGGTGACATGTCTGGTGAGTATGCAGGCCATGGAAGAAATGGGACAGTTTCAGCTTCCAGGAATTGTGTACAGATCCTTGCGACATGGGGCCATGCATTATCATGCTGAAACATGAGGTGATGGCGGCGGATGAATGGCACAACAATGGGCCTCAGGATCTCGTCACGCTATCTCTGTGCATTCAAATTGCCATCGATAAAATGCAATTGTGTTCGTTGTCCATAGCTTATGCCTGCCCATACTATAACCCCACCGCCACCATGGGGCACTCTGTTCACAATGTTGCCATCAGCAAACCTCTCGCCCACACGACTCCATACCGGGATTCATCCATGAAGGTGAGCATTTGCCCACTGAAGTCATGTCGAGACCTTGGTAAGGATAACGAGCACGCAGATGAGCTTCCCTGAGAAGGTTTCTGACAGTTTGTGCAGAAATTATTCAGCTGTGAAAACCCACAGTTTCCTCAGCTGTCTGGGTGGTTAGTCTCAGACAATCCCGCAGGTGAAGAAGCCGGATGTTGAGGTCCGGGGCTGGCGTGGTTACACATGGTCTGTGGTTGTGAGGCCGGTTGGACGAACTGCCAAATTCTCTAAAACGACGTTGGAGGCGGCTTATGGTAAAGATATTTACATTAAATTATCTTGTAACAGCTCTGGTTGACATTCCTTCAGTCAGCTTGCCATTTGCACGCTCCCTCAAAACTTGAGATATCGGTTGCATTGTGTTGTGTGACAGAACTGCACATTTTATAGTGGCCTTTCATTGTCCCCAGCATAAGGTGCGCCATGATCATGCTGCTTAATCAGGTGGGTGGATTATCTTGGCAAAGGAGAAATTCACACTAACAGGGATGTAAACAAGTTTGTGCACAACATTTGCCAGAAACTTTTTATGAGTATGGACAATTTCTGGGATCTTTTATTTCATGAAAGATGGGACCAACACTTCACATGTTGCCTTTATATTTTTGTCCACTATAGTTGATAGCCTACTATATGTGTCATCTGGTACTGCCTCTCCTATGATACGTCCATTAATCAATAGTAAAATAACTTTTAATTTGATCCAAATTATATACACTGCACTGGCAAGATAGAACAGTGGACTCCGGTAAGACAAGGGGTGGCGGTCTGTGCATATTTGTAAACAACAGCTAATATTATACAATAAGTGCATCGATGACGTCATCCCAACAGTGACTGTACATACATACCCCAACCAGAAGCCATAGATTACAGGCAACATCCGTACTGAGCTAAAGAGTAGAGCTGCCGCTTTCAAGGAGCGGGACTCTAACCAGGACACTTATAAGAAATCCCGCTATACCCTCCGACGAACCATCAAACAGGCAAAGTCTCAATACAGGACTAAGATTGAATCATGCTACACCGGCTCCGATGCTCATCGGATGCAGCAAGGCATGCAAACTATTACAGACTACAAAGGGAAGTACAACCGCAAGCTGCCGAGTGAGACGAGCCTACCAGATGAGCTAAATTACTTCTATGCTCGCTTTACGGCAAGCAACACTGAAGCATGCATGAGAGCATCATCTGTTCCGGATGACTGTGTGATCACACTCTCCGTAGCCAATGTGAGTAAGACCTTTAAACAGGTCAACATTCAGACCTGTTTATGGATTACCAGGACGGGTACTCCGAGCATTTGCTGACCAACTGGCAAGTGTCTTCACTGATATTTTCAACCTGTAACCTGCCTAAACGACTACCGACCTGTAGCACTCACGTCGGTAGCCATGAAGTGCTTTGAAAGGCTGTTTCTGAGATAACACCATTATCTCAGAAACCCTAGACCCACTCCAATTTGCATATCGTACCAAAAGATCCACAGATGATGCAATCTCTATTGCACTCCACACTGCCCTTTCCCACCTGGTTAAAAGGAACACCTACATTAGAATGCTATTCATTTACTACAGCTCAGCGTTCAACACCATAGCGCAGTCAAAGCTCATCACCAAGCTAAGGACTCTGGGACTCAACACCTCCCTCTGAAACTGGATCCTGGACTTCCTGACGGGCCACCCCCAGGTGGTAAGGGTAGGTAACAACACATCTGCCACGCTCATGTGGGGCCCCTCAGGGGTGGGTGCTCAGTCCCCTCCGGTACTCAAATTCACCCGTGACTGCCAGACTCCAACACCATCATTAAGTTTGCTGTCGACACAACAGTGGTAGGCCTGATCACCGACAACGATGAGAGTCTATAGGGTGGAGGTCAGAGAGCTGGCCGTTTGGTGTCAGGATAACAACCTCTCCCTCAACGTGATCAAGACAAAGAAGATGATTGTGGGCTACAAGAAAAGGAGGACCACGCACGCCCCCATTCTGATCGACTGGGCTGTAGTGGAGCAGGTTGAGAGTTTCAAGTTCCTTGGTGTCCACATCACCAAGAAACTATCATGGTCCAAACACACCAAAACAGTTGAAGAGGGCATGACAAAGCCTATTCCCCCTCAGGAGACTGAAAAGATTTGACATGGGTCCTCAGATTCTTAAAAAGTGCTACAGCTGCACCATCGAGAGCATCCTGACTGGTTGCATCCTGACTGGTTGCATCCCCCGCCCCCCCTACTCCCTACGCTCCTACTCTCGGTTTATTATCAATGCATAGTCACATTAGCACTACCTACATGTACATATTACCTCAACTAACCTGTGCCCCCGCACATTGACTCTGTACCGCTACCCCCTGTATACAGCCTCGCTGTCATGATCGTGATGAAACAGGACCCGAGGCGCAGAGCTGGAATGAATAGACATTCCTTTTATTCCGTATAATCCCAAACCGAAACAAAGGTGAGGCAGCGACCGTGAAATGGCGTGAACACAAAAAGGGATGAACACACACAAGAATCCACAATGCAGGTGGAAAACAATGGGGGGAAGGGGGGGGGGGGCAGAGCAGAACACTGGGGCGTTTGTTGGTGGGGGTTCTGGACCCGGTCCCAGACTGGGCTGTGGACTGGGCTCCGGGTTGTGGACCGTCACTGGAGGCTCCGGGCTGTGGACTGTCACTGGAGGCTCCGGGCTGTGGACCGTCACTGGAGGCTCCGGGCTGGGGAGGCGCACCGGAGATCTAGTGCGTCGGGCCGGCACTGGAGGCATCGGGGTGGGCGCACGCACTGGAGGTTGGGTTTGGAGAGCTGGCACGGGTCGTACCGGGCTGGGGAGGCACACCGGAGGTCTGGTGTGTGTAGCTGGTGCTGGAGGCACCGGGCTGGGCGCATGCACTGGAAGTCGGGTGCGGGGTGCCGGCACGTGTCATACCGGACAGGGGACAGGCGCTGGAGGCACCGGACTGGGAACCGGCGCTGGAGATACCCGACTCCCCCAGTTGTCCTCTCTCCTCCGCCAATCCCCACCTTGTAGGAGCCCCCACGAGTGAGGGTACATGAGCACATCGTCGTCCTCATCCGACTCCTCTGTACTCCCGTTCCCATGGCTGTAGGGGCTCCTCCTCGAACCCCCACGAGTTGCAGTGGCCGGGGCTCCTCGTTCTCGATCCCCGACCACCCCATAGCCCCCCCCCCAGTTTGGGGATTCTTTGGGGCTCCAGACTGGGCCGACCTCCTGGACCGCCGACGCTGCCGCTGCTCAGGACCCCAGCCTTCCTCCTGAGCTCTATAATGAAGGAAGATTACCGATGAGGATATCCCCCAATGTCCAGCCCTGCTTAGTCCCGTGGTGGTGGATTCTTCTGTCACGATCGTGATGAAACAGGACCCGAGGCATAGAGCTGGAGTGAATAGACATTCCTTTTAATCCGTATAATCCCAAACCGAAACAAAGGAGGCAGCGACCGTGAAATGGCGTGAACACAAAAAAGGGATGAACACACACAAGAATCCACAACTCGAGACAGCTGCCTTTAATTGGTGAATGAAATTAACTAAACAGAAAACACCCGTCTATTGTCAGGTCCCGACTGTGGCCCTACAGCTCCCCCTAGAGGGAGCCAGAGACCTGGCCTCATTCAGAGCCTGACACTCGCTACTGTTATTTTACTGCTCTTTAATAATTTTTATTTTTTATTTTTTCCTTATCTATTTTTTCCTCAAAACTTATTGTTCTTAAAACGGCAAAGTTGGTAAAGGGCTTGTAAGAAAGCATTTCACTGTAAGGTCTACACCTGTTGCATTCGGCGCATATGACAAATACAATTTTATTTTATTTTATTATGACTTGATCAATTAAACTAAAGTCTCAGGGGGGCTGTGTATAAGGGAGGGTTATTATTATCGGAAGTTGCGAATAAACAATGGCTGGCGCCCATTATCCAAACAAATTACAAATATCACAGATGGCGAAAGCAATTATTCTGCAATGCCCTCATTTGAAACACAACAGAGATTTACCAACCTGTGGCTGGCTTCTAGGAAAAATGGCTAATCGAAAAGAGACAGAGAGATCAGCATGCATATAATGCACCAAGTACCATCCCATTTATTTTTTGGGAGGCACTGACAGGAGAAAAGGGAAATGAAAGGATGGATGAAAGATTAAATGTTAAATTAAATGACAAGGATGCAGAAGGAAGATAACATTAGCAAGTGACAAAATTGGTTTTCCACCTTCATGAAAGGCTAACACTCACTTGTCACATAGTCATGGGTAAATATTAATTGTGTGCACCGCAGTAGCGGATTTGGGTATGGGCGACATGGGCAGCCACCCAGGGCGGTATCTACAGAGGGCAGCGTGGGGCGCCCACACTATTTTTTTTAGCGCGATAGGTTTTTCTATCGCTCATTTGCATGTCACGTCAATGATATCATGTCACTATGTGGGACTGTGGGTCAATTAACCTTGTCGGAGTGGGCGCCCTGATTCTAGTTTGTGAGCTAGGCAGGTTACTGCCTGGGAAGGTCTCCCACTCAGATGTACGAGATGGGGATGGGGGAGGGGGTAGGTTGACCTCGGGTCTCCCCACTGGAAGCCCGAGGTAGGGTGAGCGGGGGAATCTATCAAATAGCGCACCTCTAACAATGTACAGTACTTAAGCAATTAGTAAAATCAGTCACAGTACGAAATGCTACCAAATAAACCAAAATTAATTAATAATAGTGTGAATATATGTGTAGTTTCACAGACATATTGTTGCATTTTTTTCTGGTTTGTGCGAAATCGTTAAGAATAATATAAAACCAGTCTGCACACCACCAAGGTGAATTGGTTCAGTCTTGAATCTTGGTTGACAGTGTTGGGGGATGGGTAATGTATTGATGCTCGAGTGCCAAATCAACACAAATTAATAAGAAAAGGTCTAAGCCATCAGGTGCCCAGTTTAAGAAAAAGAGGAAAGAAGAAGAGGAGAAACGCGCAAAAGGTAATGGTATGCAGCTATGTAATCTCTTTATGAGTATAATATTATGCATGTAATGAAATAGGCTAGTATAACACTTACGTTTATTAGCCTATGTTGCTTGCTTTGCTATTACACATACGGCAACAATATTCTGTTTTCTGTCCAACATTGGATATCATTTCACACAGTTTCATCATGATAATGTGTGCAGCCTGCAGAAAAACGATTACAACCTAACTAGCACATTATTGATTTGGTTAACTTTCATTGAGGTGACATCATAAAGGTTTTCTGTGATTGTATTGACTAGGTCCTGAGCTCAGTAAGGGGATTTTCCAATGCTGTAGGCTAACTTCAAATACGTCTATATTATGCTGATATTTTGTATCTTTTGTGATATCTTGTCTTTTGGGGTGTCTTATGCCTAGAATTAGCCAAGGAGGTTGTATGGTTCATTTGGTTCCTGTTCTGAAAGTTTGATAAATTGTGCATAATGACATGTATATTTTAGGTGTCAGACTCATTTACTGTATTTCAATGCAAATTCAGGGGCACTTCTGAAATATTTTGGAGCACCCTCTGGCACTGGCCAGGATGAGGAGCCATCTACCTCCTCAGCCACACAGGTGCCTTCACAAATCTTGTCCGAGCCTGAGGATGAGGATGAAGACCCATTTGCTTCCACTTCTCCCCAGCAGGATTCTTCAGGTGTGTTTGTGCGTGCACGCACATGTGTTTATGTGTGCATCCCTGCATAACAAACAAAATAAATCATTTCCCTTTTGCAAAGTTTTAAGTTTCCATATTGTAGGTAACAATGATGATTTTATTATTACTGGGTATGTATGTTTATTTTTTATTTAACCTTTATTTAACTAGGCAAGTCAGTTAAGAACAAATTCTTATTTACAATGATGGCCTACCTACAGGGTCAGCCCCTGGAGCAAATTAGAGTTAAGTGCCTTGCTCAAGGACACATCGGCAGGTTTTCACCTTGTCGGCTCAGGTATTCAAACCAGCGACCTTTCAGTTACTGGCCCAACGCTCTAACCGCTAGGCTACCTGTGGGATGTTCCACCACTATAAATGCTGTGAATAACTTGTGTAAACTAATGCCCATGTGCTCTCCATTAGAAATGCCTGTAGCAGCATCCCCAACAAATCCTGTGCTGAGGATGAACCACTGTCTACAGACCCTGCTGACTGGCCTTCAGTTCTGACTGACAGAATTCGGACACAACTAGTTTGCAGAGGACCAAGTGAGGTACCACCTACATTTGTTTTACCAAGGAATGAGAGTTACAGAAGAAGTTGCAACCACCAGTATTTCAGGAAGTGAGTGGTGAAGAAATCCCTAGAAGTTGGTTGGTGTATTCTGAAAGAAACAACAGCCTCTTCTGCTTCTGCTGCAAACTCTTTTCTAAGAAAAACATTAATTTAGCAAACTCAGGACTGACAGACTGGAAACATGCATGTTCTTTGCTGACTTCACACAACAGCAGTCCAGAACACCAAAACTGCATGAAAACATGGAAATAATAACTGGCAATGAGGATCAAAAAAGGGGAACAATTGATAAGCATGAGATGGCACTGAGAGGATAAGATGGAAAGAGGTGTTGACACGTCTGACTGCTATTCTGCAGTGTCTGGCAATTAGAAATCTGGCACTAAAGGGACACACAGAAACACTGTACTCTACATCAAATGGAAATTTCCTCAAAAAGGTTGAACTTATGGCACAATTTGATCCAGTCATGAAAGAGCACCTTAACCATGTCCAAAAAGGGACCTCGAGTCACACCACCAGCTACCTTGGCCACCAAATACAGAATGAACTCATTGATTTGTTGTGTAGCAAGGTCATTTCAATAATGGTGAGTGACATCAAGCTGGCAAAATTCTTCCCTATCATTCTAGATTGCACCCCAGATGTCAGCCACGCTGAACAGTTGTCAGTTGTGATTAGAATTGTGTCACTGAAGGAGGAGCCCCACATAAAGGAACATTTTATGGGATTTTTGGAGGCAGAGGAGTCCACAGGCCAACATTTGGCATCCCTGATTCTCAAAACATTAGAGGACCTAAAAATTCCTTTTGAGAACTGCAGAGGACAGTCTTATGATAATTGGGCCAACATGAGAGGCAAAAACAATGGTGTCCAAGCCAGACTCCTGGAAATGAATCCAAGATATCTATTTGTGCCATGTGGGGCTCACACATTGAACCTGGTTGTGGCCGATGATGCTAAAAGTTGTTGATGCCACAGGTTACTTTGGCATCTTACACAAACTGTACACCTTGTTCTCAGACTCCGCACAGCGATGGGCTATCCTGAAAAAACACGTGGACATCACCTTGAAGATGTGGACTGAGACAAGGTGGGAGAGTAAAGTTAAGAGTGTCGAGCCACTGAGGTATCAGGCAGCAGTGGTGAGAGAGGCACTGATTGAGGTGAGGGATCAAACCAAAGACCCTGTTATAAAGATTGAGGAGGTGGGATCATACCGCTTCAGCATCTGTACAGTGGTGAGGTATAACATCTTGAGCCAGATACAACATGTGAGCAAGCTGATGCAGTCTCCCAGTATGCATGTGGATGTTGCAGTCAGTCTTCTCAGAAAGACAGTCTTATTTTTGTATATACTTTTATATTTATATAGTTAAACATTTTATGATTATTTATTTGTGTTGTTCCAAATGTCTGAATACAAATTACAGTTAGTGCAGAATGGTGCTTTTTTGGGGGGGTGGGGGGGGGCTTCGCCCAGGGCGACATACAAGCTAGAACCGCCATGGGAACTTAGAATTTGGAGAACTAAAAACTAAAATAAATAAAGGATCAAAAAATATCTTGAAGACAGTGGTTGGACTGCAAATTGAAAGTCAACGGGTCAGAATAATTTCTGAATGCACTGTATCATCTTCAAAAGGATGTAAAAAGGCAACCAACAAGCCAAATGACCAAAATTCCCAACAAAAAATATAATACTCACAAAGTTGACAAAATAACAGCCAGCAGTGCCATTCAAGTTCATAATCAGCACATTTCAGCTATGGCAAGAGGTGAAAGTCCCTTAAGATGGCTGGTGTTTCAGTCATGAAGAAAGACATGGTGAGCCATGAGCCATGACAAGGTTTCTGGGCCTGGCTTTAAAATATCTGCTTGGAGAGAGATAGAGAAAAAGCCACGGAGTGATGGATACCGTCTGCACTTAATCCACCACTTACACTCTTAACTGCCGCTCATATTTGGCCTAAACTCTGTCTATGTTTTGCTTCATCATTCTTGGGACAACTAATGTTGATGTCACCATTAACGACTACAGAGTTCAATCTGACTGATTCAAAATCGTATCTTTTAAACATACAATAACCATTGTACTTAGACAAGAGGAACTTGAGACATGTACAGCATGCACCCTTTTTACTTATCACATTACACATTCTCTTGGAACTGAGTGTCAGCTTGTTTACTTTTTAATCAATTACGCATTGCTAGAATTCTATCAAAGTAAAAATAAAGCTGACCAAAATTCCTATCCTCCTATTCCCCATAATGTAATATTTTCAGACACAATTGAGCCTGTGGATAAATTTAATCTAGAGGCCATTTTTTATCAAACCATGTTCCCCTACATTAACCAGTTTAATTTGTCCATAAAGTGATTCCCATAATGTAAAGGCTCTGCTGACAAATCAATGATCCTATCTTCCCTTCAATGTTCCATGTTAAATAATTCATTTAAATTAAGGCAAGTTTAGATTAACACGAATCAGCCTGAAATGTATTATTTTTTTTTTTTTTTTAAATCTGAATCAATTAGCTGTGGACTGTTTTTAGGAACTGACAAATGCCTGAAGGACAGTGATAATGAGAGTGGAGCTACTACGAAACGTACCACCAAGGCACATCAAAGATCATGGTCATTGGAGAGTAAATATTTCAATAAAGGTTTGGGCTCTGCTAAAGTAATTGCATGGTGGCACTGAAAGCAATTCTTTAAGAAATCGAATTGTCAAGTTGGCCCAGGCCAAACGTCTTGATGTGTGTTGCACCTAAAAGCATTTGTTCAAAATTATGTTTGGCCACATGCTGCAATTCTGAATTAATGTGCCATAAAAAAAAGCAATGTGTATAGCTGGATGAGGTGAATGAACCCCCACAGTAATTTCCAGTCCCTCTGACAAGCACAGGTGTATACTGCTAATGAACAGATCTCCCCTTAAAGATCACCAAATGGTCTTCAAATCAACAAAAATAACTCAGACCCTTCATGCATAATCAGGGGTGCAATCAGCACAGAGGAGCACCAACGTGTTCAAAGATAAGAGTCAGGGAAACGGCATCACCACCTCAAATTTCTCAGAAAACTCCATATTTTGTTACATTTCAAAAAGCCTTGTATTTGCTGCAGGGTGGTATGCTGAATATATATAATAATTAAAACATATAAATAATATATATTGTAGCAAGTTTAGGGGTGTGGGGTTTCCACGTCATCAAGCTCAATAACAAACAGACACAAACAGCGTAATTTCAATGCAGTTGGGAATTTATTAGGGAAATAAGTCCACAGTTGGGAAAGGAAAAGGGGGGGGTTTTAGCTACCAGTTCACAGTTCATTGTCATTGTCCATTTATCCAAGGGTAAATCCAAAGCACGGTTCTCAGCCAGTCCAATTCGGTACACAGGGTTAAATCCTTCTTCCTAGTCATACAGCTCACCACTTAACTTGTCAGAGTCTCTGTTACACACCTCTCCCTCTCTTCCGGTCTGCTTCCCTTCTTATCCACAAACACTCAATCACTTAATGATTCACACCTTTTCTCGATTGTGCAGGAAGTCCCTATAAGGCTCGGGGGTGGAGCCAACGGGCTACCAGATATCTTCCCTCAACGACCACTCCCCTCACCTCTCCCTGCCATCTGCCACAATATATATACAGTGGGGAGAACAAGTATTTGATACACTGCCGATTTTGCAGGTTTTCCTACTTACAAAGCATGTAGAGGTCTGTAATTTTTATCATAGGTACACTTCAACTGTGAGAGATGGAATCTAAAACAAATATCCAGAAAATCACATTGTATAATTAATTTGCATTTTATTGCATGACATAAGTATTTGATCACCTACCAACCAGTAAGAATTCCGGCTCTCACAGACCTGTTAGTTTTTCTTTAAGAAGCCCTCCTGTTCTCCACTCATTACCTGTATTTACTGCACCTGTTTTAACTCGTTACCTGTATAAAAGACACCTGTCCACACACTCAATCAAACAGACTCCACACACTCAATCAAACAGCTGTGTAAGGACATCAGGGATAAAATTGTAGACCTGCACAAGGCTGGGATGGGCTACAGGACAATAGGCAAGCAGCTTGGTGAGAATGCAACAACTGTTGGCGCAATTATTAGAAAATTGAAGAAGTTCAAGATGACGGTCAATCTCCCTCGGTCTGGGGCACCATGCAAGATCTCACCTCGTGGGGCATCAATGATCATGAGGAAGGTGAGGTTGGAGTCTGTTTGATTGATTGAGTGTGTGGACAGGTGTCTTTTATACAGGTAACGAGTTCAAACAGGTGCAGTTAATACAGGTAATGAGTGGAGAACAGGAGGGCTTCTTAAAGAAAAACTAACAGGTCTGTGAGAGCCGGAATTCTTACTGGTTGGTAGGTGATCAAATACTTATGTCATGCAATAAAATGCAAATTAATTATTTAAAAATCATACAATGTGATTTTCTGGATTTTTGTTTTAGATTCCGTCTCTCACAGTTGAAGTGTACCTATGATAAAAAATTACAGACCTCTACAGACTTTGTAAGTAGGAAAACCTGCAAAATCGGCAGTCTATCAAATACTTGTTCTCCCCACTGTATATACTGTATATACATAGTACCAGTCAAAAGTTTGGACACACCTACTCATTCAAGGGTTTTTCTATCTTCTACATTGTAGAATAATAGTGAAAACATCAAAACTATTAAATAACACATATGAAATCATGTATTAACCAAATAAGTGTTAAACAAATCAAAATATATTTTATATTTGAGATTCATCAAAGTAGCCACCTTTTGCCTTGATGACAGCTTTGAACACTCTGCAATAACTAAACTGAATAATATCTTTAAGAGAAGATATTTTACCCAGATTTGAGCAGAGATGCAGAGTGTTAAAGATATAAAACACCAGTCAGGAAAATATAGACAGCTCAAGACATATGCTTAGATGTGCAAATAAATTGACATATTTTGGACATAGAATTAAGCATAATGATTATGTCTCTTCATTTCAGGAAAAAGCTGTTTCAGGTGTTTGAGAAATGCAATCTGAGCAATTGTATTTGTATAAGATTATATAATTTCCCCATTTTGTTACATACAATATAGCTCAGTATTTGAATTATATATTTTATACAGTCTTTTTTGCTCATCTTTATCAACTGTACCAACTTGACCTGACTGTATATGTATGAAAATATCATGGTACAAATCACCCTTGGAGTGCCTGTCTGAGAGATAGACATTTAAATACACTATGGTTGAATCTGCTGTTGGATCAGATAACTAACTAAATGCATTGAGTACTTTTTTCATGAAGCGGCCCTTGACCTTAAAGGGGAATGGAAACACTTTAGGAAGTAAATCTAAGGTCAAAGGAGGTTGTTTGTTACCTCACGGTGGCCGCTTCTTGAAATAAATACGGCCTCAGCCTCCCCTGAATTCTGCTGAGGGATCTAAATGTCAGGTTTATTATGGAGTGTTTTAGAGTACCGTACAAGCTGTCTAGGCCTTTGTAGTCGCCAAGCGATCAATTCCTCAGCTTCTTAATTCACTTTGTGTGCCACCTCAAACGTGATCACATTAATATAAAAGAGCAATCGCACCATTGAAATCTTGATTAGGACACTTGAAAGTGTACTGGCCAGCTGAGAGGAACCACAGCCAATGATTAATTGCTTGTGGATGTGTTTCTAGAGTTGCACATTCAACCAATGCAAGCAATTTGTTGACGATTGAGCACAGGTTAGAGAAGGAATGACAACATTTTGGTGTAATTATTTCTTTTACAGTCTTGTTTCAGCTGGTATTTAGTATTTACAAGGAAATTATATGGTAAAATGCATATGTTTTGGTTAGAAAATAATTCAAAATCATTGAACACAATAATTAACACAATAATACCCCTGCTTGTAGCTTCAAAAAACTCAAACAGGAAGTACCAGTGACGCGTTCAATACTGAAGTGGTCAGATGAAGCGGATGCTAAGCTACAGGACTGTTTACAGAGCCTATCAGACAAGCTAAATGCCTTCTATGTTTGCTTTGAGGCAAGCAACACTGAACCATACAAGAGAGCACCAGCTGCTCCAGGATCTCTAGTGGCACAGCTAGCATTGCGATGCATTGCCTTAGACCACTGCGCCATAGTGACATTTTATAATTTATGCTGCTGCTCTTGCTTTTCACAAGAGTGGAGCGTGGCAAGTGTAGCTTGTTGTTGTTGGCCAATCATAAGTCATAAAAGTGGCAATAGGCTACAGTCATAGTACCTCCGTGTGCGGCAAAAGTTGGAATCTAATCATTCAAATTAAGAAATTCAAAGGTAAAGGAGAAGGATAGGCTACAATGACCAAGAGCCAACAGGTAGGCTGCTATTTACTATTCTGAATGGAGTCGTATTTATTTGTAACTGTACGATGAGAATGTGCATGCACTGCAGCCTCAATTAGCCTTTCTAGCTAACGTTAGCTACCTTAACTAGCTTCTCCCAGTTGTATGCATTCAAGCCAGGTACTACATAATCGTATTTGATGATAAATAACCTAGCTATGGCATCTATTAGTCTACTTAGTTGGTTGCTGTCTCTCCACTCTCTCTCCCTCCTCCCTGCTCCCGTGCCACTTGCTCAAAGTATGTCCCGTTCCCCTCGTACTAGAGTGGCACCTCACTCTACCTCTCGCACTTTATCAGCTCCGGTTAATAAAGTAGCTTAAAAAAATATTTTTCTGCTGCTACCTTCACTCGGATCCGACCATGTCTATACGGAATGGTTATAGTTGTCCTCTGGTCCGTTCGGAACGGGTCTCTATATAATTTTTTATTTATATATTGGGTCCAGGTGGGAAAGCCCCAAGTCAATGAACCTGTCCGACTTTTTGGACCAGTCAAGACCTCTACCCTGGACCGAAAAAGCATACTGCCCCAACAGATTCACAGATAACACAATCTCTATTGCACTCCACACTGCCCTTTCCCACCTGTGTGACAAATGAACATTTATTTGATCTACATGTCAAAACATCTATTAACGGTGAACATTTTAGAGACAATTTGTCAACTTACTCTGCTTTAAAAAATATTCACATGTCCCTTTAAGGAATGTCATTTACGTTTTATATATATATTTTGCAGAGAATGAAAGTTGTGAACTGGAAAATAAAGCTACAGAATGTCCTGCAAATTCCAAGTCCAGGGTATGGGCACAGGAATGTCTGCCAATCACACTTCCACTTCCTAATCCGAGCCACAAAGCCTGCAATGCTCAGTCCACAGAGCTGTGAAATCACCCCCAGGATATCTATGTATTTCCATTTTCAGTTGGTCAAGACTTCTGGAGAGGCAAAACATAGAGAAAATAGGTTGGAATATCAGTGCTCTTCAATGTAGGTATACTTTCTGTTAGAAAGGACCATTTTAGTGTTTAGATAAATCCATGTTATCAGTAGGCTGCAGGTGCTTTCTTACTATTTCTTACCCATGACCTTGAGATGTTCTGATTTTGAAGGCAATTCGGCTCCCCGACTGTGATAATGGCAACACACATGTTATCATAGTAGCCCTATCAGACACTTAATCAGAATCCTCAACTAAATCGACCGCTAAAGAGGTGTGACATATTGTAGCTGCTGTTGCAAATGTCTTAATCAAAAATGTAACAAGTGAAGTAAATTTTTATGTACATTTTTTACGTCATACCCAGGAATTCAGTACATTTTCTGACTTTATAGGTCTACTTTTTGGTGGAGGACAAATGTACCTACATATTGATAAATTTACTTATTTATCCACTCAGAAATTATCCAAACGTGAACTCTTGTGGACGGCTACTTGGCTTTATTAGATGGAGGAGAATATGAATTTGCTGGAAGGGGAGACATGAGCTTCCTTGTCAGTCTGAGACAGCTTTTCTTAGTCTGCTGTCAAAAGATTAGAAATCTCCCTTAGCCGTGAAAAAGCTCTTAATCCCAGCCCCTGATCCAACATGCCACACAGAGGAAGCTTTTATTTATTCACTCTGATGTCTTGCACAGAACAGGAAAGTCAAGGAAAACGTTCAGTATTCACGGAACAGAAGTTGTACAGGGAATTTTGGAGACTGCTTTAAGGTTGCATACTTGTCTTCGCAATGCATGTATACAGTATTAGATATATTTTCCTTCATGGTGTAGTGCAATGTCTATATAGGCCTAAATGGGCTCTTCTCCATGCATTTTACATCTGTCTTCACTATTATTGTGGAACTAGGTTCTATTATAATGGAATTATAATCAGATTATTAATCTGGTACTCACAGTTTATGCTAACAAGTGTGCAGTTCATTGAACAGTTTTTGTTCAACACCTGAGTAGCATTCTTAAAACATTCTACCCACATTACAACTTGGAAATGTGGGTCATATTTGGTTGAGACGTTGATCGAGGAGATATAAACCTTTATTCAGCCACTCAAAAATCCAATGTGTTATCACTATGCTTTCAGCCATCTAAAAGCACAACCAAGTTCCAATGGAAAGACAATGTCTGATTTTTGGTTATCACGGCTATTTCAATGATTTAAAAGCAAAACAAAGTTCAAATGGGAATACAATGTCAGATATTGTGTATTTCTACAACAACTTAATGTGTTATCACTGTGCTTAATTTAATGGACCTGGATTGCAATTGAAATTACATTAAAAGTACATAGTGCAAGTGATCAATACTGTTTGAGGTTCTGCGCAGATTATCATAGCATTGTGAAGATTTACACAGACCTGCGACTTTGCATGGTATCTTGAACATGCACGCTTTCTATGATTACGTTAGAACACATTTATAGTTACAGTAACCTCAATGTGGCAATGGGTGTGTTACTCATTTTACAGTTGAATGAATACTTTTACATTAGTTTATAAGATAGCTTTAACTTTAGGCTATTTACTGTCTTACGGAAGTAATATTGAATTGGGTTTGGTGTACAACCCAACTAAATATCAACATTTAAAGGAGATGTACAGTATCCAATGCTTGGATAGTTTCATCTGAGTCACTGGCTTAATCCTATTATTTAACTTGTATTTTGGTTTTAATTGGAGATGTAAATCATTTGATATCTTGTCAACTATTTAATAGGCTATTTAGCTACTCTATTGCAAGTGATATTGAATTGTGTTTGGTTGTCAACGCAACCAAACATCAACATTTGAAGGGGTTTGTGCAACTGACTTAGTCTGGTTTGATTCCAGTTTGTCTACAAGTTAATAATTTATATGTTGGATTCACATCTCCATCTCAACCAAAAAGACTAGGGCAAAATGTAATCAAACTTTATTTAAATTGCATTTAAAGTTTGATTTGATTTAGTCTTTAACTTTTGGTTGAGATGGAGATGTGAATCCAACATATGAATTATTAATTTGTAGACCAACTGGAATTAAAGCCAGCCTAACTCAGTGGCACAGATGAAGCTATCCAAGCTGAAGATACATATCCTTCAAATGTTGATATTTGGTTGTGTTGAAAACCAAACACAATTCAATATCCAGTTTGTCTACAAATTAATAATTGATATGTTGGATTCACGTCTCCATATCAATCAAACATCTAAGTTAAAGTATAGGACTAAATCAAATCAAACTTTAAATGCACTTAATATAGTCTGATTTGATTTAGTCCTATTCTTTAATTAAGATGGAGATGTGAATCCAACATATTAATTAACTTGAAGATTACATTTGAAATCAACCAAAGCTTGAAACCTTAGGCCTATATGTATTGTTTATTTTTAGTTGAACCCTGGGTTGAATTGAACTAATAGCTGTCGATGAGTTCGCAAATGCTATATAGGCCTAAATTGTACCATTGATTATATATTATTTATAAAATATGATTACATTTCATTTTCCCTATTAACAATACCCTTATTTCTCTCATTGTGTGCACAAATTTGTTTACATCCTTGTTAATGATTATTTACCAAGATAATCCATCCACCTGACACGTGTGGCATATCAAGAAGCTGATTAAAACAACATGATCATTACACAGGTGCACCTTGTGCTTGGAACAATAAAAAGCCACTCTAAAATGT
This sequence comes from Thymallus thymallus, assembly GCA_023634145.1. NCBI lineage: Eukaryota > Metazoa > Chordata > Actinopteri > Salmoniformes > Salmonidae > Thymallus > Thymallus thymallus. The sequence goes on along the minus strand of CM042384.1, from coordinate 11,016,853 downwards.
GCAGTTTTGCCACACGACACAATGCCACAGATGTCTCAAGTTTTGAGGGAGTGTGCAATCGGCATGCTGACTGCAAGAATGTCCACCAGAGCTGTTACCAGAGAATGTAAATAATTAATTTCTCTACCGTAAGCCACCTCCAACGTCATTTTAGAGAATTTGGCAGTACGTCCAGCCCGCCTGACAACCGCAGACCTTGTGTGTGTTGTCGTGTGGCCGAGCAGTTTGCTGATGCCAACGTTGTGAACAGAGTGCCCCATGGTGGTGGTGGGGTTATGGTATGGGCAGACATAAGTAACGGACAACGAACACAATTGCATTTTATCAATGGCAACGAGATCCTGAGGCCCATCGTCGTGCCATTCATCCGCCGCCATCACCTCATGTTTCAGCATGATAATGCACAGCCCCATGTCACAAAGATCTGTACACAATTCCTGGAAGCTGAACATTTCCCAGTTCTTCAATGGCCTACATACTCACCAGACATGTCACCCATTGAGGATGTTTTGGATGCTCTGGATTGACGTGTACAACAGCGTAACTCAATCAAATCTGTGAAATTTTTGCATGTATTTTTTCAGTATATTTAGTGACAAATATCAAAGCTAAGCAGGGCTTGGTTAAAACCCAGGATGGGAGATTAAATTGATCGCTGTCGATGGATCAGCTCTCCAGTAGAAGGTGCTGCCTAGCCTATAGTTTTTTCTTATAGTGGCTGTAAAATTAAAGATCTGACATTCTTTCCAAGGTATTAATTCAACATATCTTATATAAGGTTTGTCTATGTAAAAAAATGGTTACCATGATGATTTAATCCTGTGGTTGAAATTTCACCCTCAAAACCACAGTTTATTACGTTGATGACTTTATTCAAATCCAGTCTATTTTCCAAGTAGGTTCCACATCACAATATGTTGATTCAACCAGTTTGTGCCCAGTGGGTATTGGCTGCCAAGTGTTGCCTTTTTGAATTGGTAATCCAATATTATAGCTAGGTAAACAGTACTGTGTATTCAGAAGTGGATCAAAACAGTTCATAAAGTGAATTGTGGCTCTGCTGTCTTGCATAGCATGATCATAAAGTTTTTTGCTTTGCAGTATTCGTCTTCTGCCGTTCTGAAGCAGTCCAGTCCGAGGAGGAGTATGATAAGTGGCAGAATAATTGCCATTCTCTTTTTTTCTTTGATGAAGGAAAAATAATACTACACACCGCATACAATTTTCTTCCAATGATTTCTTACAGATGAAAGTGTGTCCCTCTGAAGTCTGACTTTGCGCTACAAAGGTGAGGTACCGGTGAAATGTCTTATTTGTGGATATAACATTAAAGATATGAAATTCTTTCAAAGGTACAAATTCAACATATTTTAGACAAGATTTGTCTATATTGAAAATTGGTTACCATGATGATATAATCCTGTGGTTGAAATTTCACCCTCAAAACAACAGTTTATTATGTTGATTACTTTTTTCAAATCCAATTTATTTTCCACGTAGATTCCACATCCAAATATGTTGACAAATTACGTTGAAACAACATTGATTCAACCAGTTGGTGCTCAGTTGTTGCATTTTTGAATTGGTAATCCAATACTATAGCTAGGTAAATTGTAATGTGTATTCAGAAACAAAGTGGATCAAAACAGTTGTATGCATGAAGTGAATTGTGGCTCTGCTGTTCTGTCTTGCATAGGGTGATCATGCAGTTTCTGCTTTGCAGTAAACTTAACAGAGATGTTCAGAGGCCCCTCATTCATCTTCTGCCGTTCTGAAGCAGTCCAGTCCGAGGAGGAGTATCATAAGTGGCAGAATAATTGGCGTTCTCTTTTATTCTTTGTTGGAGAAAAAAATAATACTGCACACCACACACACAATTTTCTTCCAATGATTTCTTTGAAATTAAAGTGTGTCCCTTTGAAGTCTGACATAGTGCTATAAAGGCAAGGTACCGGTGAAACATCTTATTTCCTATAACTAACTATGGAAAAAGCCATGCGGTGCAGATTTCTATACAATGAGCAGGAAGTTTGACAGCACTGTGAAGGCTAATTTATTATATAGGAAATAAGACAATAATAGGAAATCTACAGTAAAAGCATACACAATCTAAGTAAAAATAAACACTACCACATTAAGAAGTAGTAGCTTAAGTTTTAAAAGTTGCTTTCGACCATCTCCCACACATCCCTAACTGTATCTCCTCAGAAAATGAATTCAATTTTCAAACCATTGTTTTCTCCATCTACTCCCATCAGAGGCATAATCAATGACTGACGGGTCCTTAAATCAATTGTTACATGATGACAGATGCAACCTGTCAAAATAAATCACCAAATATCCACACCAACATCTCCCCAGTGAATTATGGCCATCAAGCTGTCATTCATAATCATCACATTGATACGCTCAGATAAACACAGCCTTCCTGATTGTTTTCGGTTTCCCTCTAGTTTCCTTCCTCTTGATGATCCTAGGAGGATATTGAGGTTGGGGAGAGTTGGATAGAAAGATTCTCAGGGACAGATTTTGTCAAACCCACTGTAGCAATCATTTGAAAAGTGTTCCTTTTTAGATAATACTATACTAAATGTAATCATGCCAACAAATAACTGATTAAAACACACTATTTTTCAAAGAAGGTCTACAGTAGCATCAACAGCACTCTGTAGAGTACTATGGTGTAGCCGGAGGACAACTTCCAGCCTATCAGAGCTCTTGCAGCATGAACTGTCCACCCAATCAAAGGATCACAGAATTAATCTAGTATTGAAAGCATAGAGAGTTTTCGTATTTTTTTTACTTTCAGTTTCACTTACTTAGCTAGCAACTTCAGCTAGTTTAGCATAATGAAACACGCTGCTCAACCAGAGGGATGCTATCTTAGCTAGCTGGCTATGACTTTTCAACACAACACTCAAACTCTTCCAAGTCAAGGTAAGCTTTTGGTATTACTATTTTATTGCTACCGGGGCCCGCCGGTGTAACTGCTTACTGACTGTACACTAATGATTGTAGCGGGTTTACTAACACATTAGTTCTATTAACTATGCTGTCTATGACGATACTTTAGCTAATATGGTGACAACGATGTAGGCTGTGTGTAGAGGTTTGGCTTGGATTTTTTTTTTTACCTGGTCACATACAGCTGATGTGTTGTGCATTGAAGTCCACTAGTGAAGGGAAGAGAATGAATACAACGTGGCTATTATGAGAGTGAACTCTGTATACGTGTGATCAGGGGTGTATTCATTCCGCCGATCATGTTTAAAAACGTTTCTTAAACTGAAACAAACAAAACAAAGCGTGAAGAAACATACCTGAATTTGTTGAATAGAAACTCTTGTTTGCAACTGTTGGACTAATTATTACACCCTATATAAAATATCAGCTAGATGTGGGCAAGAGTGTGCAAGGCGGTGTTGAATGTCACTGTCTGTCACCTCAAATTTGTCTCTGGACCTGTGTGCACCTACGTTGTAAACTTTCATTCATAGGCTAGATTGTAGCAACCTCATGATGGGTATGTTTGTATTGTGTAGTAGCCTAAACTGATACATTGAAGTGGGTTGAATGGGATATGAATGAGAGTCATCCAATATGATGTAATAGAAGAAAGGCCATGCTCATCTTAAACAGCCACTGGTAGCAATGTATCAAGCAGTAAGTGTGTTTACACAAAGATACAGAACAAAAAGTGGGGGGGAAAAACACACAAGATGTAAAGAGGGAGCATCAAATGTGCCGGGGTGTTTTGGTACAGAAGTTCATAGTGTGGTGGGTTATAAGACTGGGTGGCAGGTAGCCTAGCGATTAAGAGCGTTGGGCCAGTAACTGAGTAGTCGCTGGTTTTAATCCTCAAGGTGAAAAATCTGTTGATGTGCCCTTGAGAAAGGCACTTTACCCTAGTTGCTCTGGATAAGTGTCTGCTTCTGTAAATTACAAAAATGTAAACATCTGCTTAGGTAGCAACAGTAATGGCATGCTACTTCGTAAAGACTGCAATGTGGGTTGGGTACAATTACATTGCGCTCTTATAGGGTACTTGACCACTGCACTGTCACTTAAGAGGAAAATAAATAGCTAACCCAATGGAAGTGCCCTGTAATCTGCAACACTGTGTGTTTACGATCGAATGGACCACTCTTGTTGGCAGTTTATCAGGCAGATTTGTCCACAGTGCACCTCAGGAACACCGCCGAGTAATTTAGGCCACAGCCTTGTCATCAGATGAATGCACCCGTGTACTGAAGTCCAACTTCATCTACTTCTCCCCACTGATCTCTTCTGTCTGTCTAACACAGATTTATACCTGTTTGTTGGCATTTAGGTCCCTCTGACTGGAGGGCAGGAGTATCAAGCGAGGAGGAGTGAGTGACAGTATCAGGGAGTCAAGGACCTCTTCAATGATTCTATGTAATGTAGTTTGACATTAAACAGCATAATGTGACTAGGCAACACTAATACTTATCCATTGTATTTAAAGTATGCTTTTCTTGCATGTCCCTCAAAAATGATCTAGAGACAGTATTTGAAAAAAGCTTTCACTGTGACAAATTGATACTCAAAACATAGATCTACCAATGTAATCGTCAGGATGTGAATACCAAACAGGGAGTGGAGTTGGAATGTCGAAATGTTGGGTCTCTAAATGCTAACTCGCCATACTGCTCAGATGCCTTGTTGCTCTGACTGGTTTTTTCTGGTGAAGACAACAAACACAGAGTTTTAAAGTTGTTAACATTATCTCATATTCTCTGCATGTTCAAATGTAATTTCTCTTTGTTCTAACTGGCTTGTACACTTTACTAGTTCTTCAATTAAAGCCAAATATGTTTTCCCAAAAATGGAACCCATTGTAATACTAATGTATTTACAGTATGTTGTCTTTTGGTGAGCAAACACATTAAGGCCTGTCTGTAACTGAAGTGTATGTAACTGGCTAAATATGTATGTGATAACACAAGGCGCTCTGGATTTCATGAGTGGGCTTGGAAATCAGGGTGACAGCAGCCCTCACTTGACATTGCTTTAATTCCGCCTAGTCTTCTGAGGGGAAGCTGCCTCCTAGAATTATTTGGAGATTTAGCATTGGCACAACAGCCAGACCTTTATGGAAGCTTTGGTGGATAGAATTGAGGTATAATACGGTCTCTTTTGTAGATTTGATTGTAACATTTGTAGAGACCCTTTGTCATAAATGTCATAAGCAATCAAATGGTCATCTGTAGTAAACATCTACATAAATAAAATTTATAACTAAATTATATTTCGATGGCGATATAAAAAAAATAGAGATTGCTATGATCATATCAAATGCATCCAGCTGATTCCCTGCTCTTGACACATCTTGTTGTGCTAAGGATGATCATTCCACAGTAATTAAATATGATTCTGTCATTGTAATGCTAAAACAACCATGCCTATTACCGGTAACCTTGTTATATGATCTAAATGAGCATACAGTATAGCAAGACAAGCACGAATAAAGACAGTACATAACCCCAGATTATGTGAGAATGCGTGTCTTAGACTGAGGAAAGAGGTTCCTCTGTGACCTTTTCTGATAGGATTTTAATAATTATGAGGCTACAGCAGTGGCGGTCAGACGATTTTGGTATTTTTCTGAGAATGGTCTTATTTCTATTACAGCATATTGTAATTCATATTCCAGTCACCCAGCTCAATGTAACATCGATATGTTTAGGCTACTACATGATACTCAAATGTTCCATATACCAATCATGAGGTTGCTACAACCTAGCCTATGAATTAAAGTTTACAACGTAGGTGCACAGGTCGAGAGAAAAATGTGAGTAATCAAGGTGACAGTGACACATTCAATACCGCCTTGCATACTCTTTGTGATATTGCGAGGAGTGAAAGTGAGTGATGAGGCTAAGAATGAGAGAGAAAGAGAGAGAGAATGAAAGTAACGAGGATTTTAATAAAGAACGAACAGACAGCAATACACAATGAAACAATAACCCGCAAGGGTTGAACAGAAAACACATGGATTAAATAGTGACCCTGATGACCGATGAGGAACAGGTGTGGGTCATCAGGGTGTTGCTACCATCTTCCTCCGACCGCCGGTTAGAACGCCGGCGAGGATGATCGCTGGAGAGGAGGAGGGACCGGTGCTCTGCGCGGGGCATTCGTTACACTCTTGCCTGCATCTAGCTGATCTAGGGTGTAATCATTAGTCCAACAGTTGTAAAAAAGAGTTTATATTGGACAAATTCAGGTATACTTATCACTGTTTCATGCCATTTTCTACCGTTTAAGAGACTTTTTTCAACAGCGGAATAAAGACACCCCTGATCACCCGCTAACACTGTTCAATTTCATAGCAGCCACATACAAACAGCATGATCACTTTGCTAGTTTTATAATTCCTTCTCCTTCCCTTCACTTGTGGACTTGAGTGCACAACACAACAGCTGTCTGTGACCAGGCAAAAAAAACTTTACAAGCCAAGCCTTCATACCATAACTGCTAACCTACATAACCGCCTACATCATTGCCATCATATTAGCTAACGTCATAGTCAACATAAAGTGGGGAGAACAAGTATTTGATACCCTGCCGATTTTGCAGGTTTTCCCACTTACAAAGCATGTAGAAGTCTGTAATTTTTATCATAGGTACTCTTCAACTGTGAGTGATGGAATCTAAAACAAAAATCCAGAAAATCACATTGTATGATTTTTAAGTAATTAATTAGCATTTTATTGCATGACATAAGTATTTGATACATCAGAAAAGCACAACTTAATATTTGGTACAGAAACCTTTGTTTGCAATTACAGAGATCATACGCTTCCTGTAGTTCTTGACCAGGTTTGCACACACTGCAGCAGGGATTTTTTATTTATTTTTTATTTCACCTTTATTTAACCAGGTAGGTCAGTTGAGAACAAGTTCTCATTTACAACTGCGACCTGGCCATTTTGGCCCACTCCTCCATACAGACCTTCTCCAGATCCTTCAGGTTTCGGGGCTGTCGCTGGGCAATACGGACTTTCAGCTCCCTCCAAAGACTTTCTATTGGGTTCAGGTCTGGAGACTGGCTAGGCCACTCCAGGACCTTGAGATGCTTCTTACGGAGCCACTCCTTAGTTGCCCTGGCTGTGTGTTTCGGGTCGTTGTCATGCTGGAAGACACAGCCACGACCCATCTTCAATGCTCTTACTGAGGGAAGGAGGTTGTTGGCCAAGATCTCGTGATACATGGCCCCATCCATCCTCCCCTAAATACAGTGCAGTCGTCCTGTCCCCTTTGCAGAAAAGCATCCCCAAAGAATGATGTTTCCACCTCCATGCTTCACGGTTGGGATGGTGTTCTTGGGGTTGTACTCATCCTTCTTCTTCCTCCAAACACGGCGAGTGGAGTTTAGACCAAAAAGCTATATTTTTGTCTCATCAGACCATATGACCTCCTCCCATTACTCCTCTGGATGGTCATTGGCAAACTTCATATGGGCCTGGACATGCGCTGGCTTGAGCAGGGGGACCTTGCGTGCGCTGCAGGATTTTAATCCATGACGGCGTAGTGTGTTACTAATGGTTTTCTTTGAGACTGTGGTCCCAGCTCTCTTCAGGTCATTGACCAGGTCCTGCCATGTAGTTCTGGGCTGATCCCTCACCTTCCTCATGATCATTGATGCCCCATGAGGTGAGATCTTGCATGGTGCCCTAGACCGAGGGAGATTGACCGTCATCTTGAACTTCTTCCATTTTCTAATAATTGCGCCAACAGTTGTTGCTTTCTCACCAAGCTGCTTGCCTATTGTCCTGTAGCCCATCCCAGCCTTGTGCAGGTCTACAATTTTATCCCTGATGTCCTTACACAGCTCTCTGGTCTTGGCCATTGTGGAGAGGTTGGAGTCTGTTTGATTGAGTGTGTGGACAGGTGTCTTTTATACAGGTAACGAGTTCAAACAGGTGCAGTTAATACAGGTAATGAGTGGAGAACAGGAGGGCTTCTTAAAGAAAAACTAACAGGTCTGTGAGAGTCAGAATTCTTACTGGTTGGTAGGTGATCAAATACTTATGTCATGCAATAAAATGCAAATTAATTATTTAAAAATCATACAATGTGATTTTCTGGATTTTTGTTTTAGATTCCGTCTCTCACGGTTGAAGAGTACCTATGATAAAAATTACAGACCTCTACATGCTTTGTAAGTAGGAAAACCTGCAAAATCGTCAGTGTATCAAATACTTGTTCTCCCCACTGTAGCTACTAGAACTAACACATAAGTAAACCCGCCACAATCATGCAATACAGTGTACAGCAAGCAGTTACAACGGTGGGCCCCGGTGGCAATAAATGTATTAAACCAAAAGCTTACCTTAACTTGGAAGAGTTCCAGTGTTGGATAGCCATAGCCATCTAACTAACATTGCGCCCCTCTCTGTTTGAGCTAGCTAAGTCTCGCTATTGCTTCTCCTTAATTTTTTAAGAAATTAATATTTTCAAAATTGTTAAACTAATGTCTTTCTCTTTCTTTGAGTCAATTACTCACCACATTTTATGCACTGCAGTGCTAGCTACAGTGCCTTGTTAAAGTATTCATCCCCCTTGGCGTTTATCCTATTTTGTTGCATTACAACCTGTAATTTAAATGGATTTTTATGTGGATTTCATGTAATGGACATATACAAAATAGTCAAAAGTGGTGAAGTGAAATGAAAAAAATGACTTGTTTCAAAAAAATTCAAAAAATAAATAAATAAATGGAAAGGTGGTACGTGCATATGTATTCACCCCCATTGCTATGAATCCCCTAAATAAGATCTGGTGCAACCAATTACCTTCAGAAGTCACATAATTAGTTAAATGAAGTCCATTTGTGTGCAATCTAAGTGCCAAATGATCTCAGTATATATACACCTGTTCTGAAAGGCCCCAGTGTCTGCAACACCACTAAGCAAGCGGCACCACCAAGCAAGCGGCACCACCAAACAGGTCAGGGACAAAGTTGTGGAGAAGTACAGATCAGGGTTGGGTTATAAAAAAAAAAAAAATCAGACAGAGCACCATTAAATCCATTATTAAAAAATGGAAAGAATATGACACCATAACAAACCTGCCAAGAGAGGGCCGCCCACCAGAACTCATGCACCAGGCAATCAGGGTATTAATCGGAGAGGCAACAAAGAGACCAAAGATAACCCTGATGGAGCTGCAAAGCTCCACAGCGGAGATTGGAGTATCTGTCCAAACAGTAGGACCACTGTAAGCCGTACACTCTCCACAGAGCTGGGCTTTATGGAAGAGTGGCCATAAAAAAGCCATTGCTGAAAGAAAAAAATAAGCAAGCACGTTTGGTGTTCGCCAAAAGGCATGTGGGAGACTCCCCAAACATATGGAAGAAGGTACTCTGATCAGATGAGACTAAAATGTAGCTTTTTGCCAATCAAGGAAAATGCTATGTCTTGCGCAAACACCTCATCACCACGAGAACAACATCCCCAAATTATAGCTTGGTGGTGGCAGCATCATGCTGTGGGGATGTTTTTCATCGTCAGGGACTGGGAAACTGGTCATAATTGAAGGAATGATGGGTGGCGCTAAATACAGGGAAACCTGTTTCAGTCTTCCAGAGATTTGAGACTGGGACGGAGGTTCACCTTCCAGCAGGACAATGACCCTAAGCATATTGCTAAAGCAATACTTGAGTGGTTTAAGGGGAAACATTTAAATGTCTTGGAATGGCCTAGTCAAAGCCCAGACCTCAATCCAATTGAGAATCTGTGGTATGACTTAAAGATTGCTGTACACCAGCAGAACCCATCCAACTTGAAGGAGCTGGAGCAGTTTTGCCTTGAAGAATGGGCAGAAATCCCAGTGGCTAGATACCATACCCCAAGAGACTTGCAGCTGTAATTGCTGCAGAAGGTGGCTCTACAAAGTATTGACTTTGGTGGGGTGAATAGTTATGCACGCACAAGTTCAGATTTGTTTCACAATAAAACATATTTTGCATCTTCAAAGTGGTAAGCATGTTGTGTAAATCAAATGTTACAAACCCCCCCAAAAAATCAATTTTAATTCCAGGATGTAAGGCAACAAAATAGGAAAAATGCCAAGCATCTGTTTGAGCTAGCTAAGTCTCACTCTTGCTTCTCCTTCATTATTTAAGAAATTAATTTGTTCAAAACTGTTCAACTATTGTCTTTCTCTTTCTTTGAGTCAATTACTCACCACATTGTATGACCTGCAGTGCTAGCTAGCTGTAGCTTATGCTTTCAGTAATAGATTCATTCTCTGATCCTTTCATTGGGTGGACAACATGTCAGTTGATACCTTTAAAAAAAGTAGGGGTGTGGATCAGAAAACCAGTCAGTATCTGGTGTGACCACCATTTGACACATCTCCTTCGCATGGAGTTGATCAGGCTGTTGATTTTGGCCTGTGGAATGTTGTCCCAATCCTCTTCAATGGCTGTGCAAAGTTTCTGGATATTGGCAGGAACTGGAACATGCTGTCTTATACGTCGATCCAGAGCATCCCAAACATATTAAACTAGTGACATGTCTGGTAAGTATGCAAGCCATGGAAGAACTGGGCCATTTTCAGCTTCCAGGAATTGTGCACAGATAGATCCCTGCAACATGGGGCCATGTATTATGCTGAAACATGAAGTTATGGTGGCGGAGGAATGGCATGACAATGGGGCTCAGAATCTCATCATGGTGTCTCTGTGCATCATTGGGCACTCTGTTCACAATGTTGACATCAGCAAACCGCCCGCCCACACGACGCCATACACACTTTCTGCCATCTGCCCGGTACAGTTGAAACCGGGATTCATCTGTGAAGAGCACACTTCTCCAGCATGCCAGTGGCCATCGAACTTGAGCATTCTCACACTGAAGTCGTTTACGATGCCGAACTGCAGTCAGGCCAAGACCCTGGTGAGGACAACGAGCACACAGATGAGCTTCTCTGAGACGTTTGAGGGTTTGTGCAGAAATTCTTCGTCTGTGCAAACCGACAGTTTCATCAGTTGTTCAGGTTGCTAGTCTTAGACGATCTCGCAGGTGAAGACGGATGTGGAGGTCCTGGGCTGGTGTGGTGACACGTGGTCTGCGGTTGTGAGGCCTGTTGGAAGTACTGCCAGATTCTCTAAAATGACATTGGAGGTGACTTATGGTAGAGAAATAATTATCTGGCAACAGCTCTGGTGGACATTCTTGCAGTCAGCATGCCAATTGCACGTTCCCTCAAAACTTGAGACATCTGTGGCATTGTGTTGTGTGACAAAACTGCACATTTTATAGTGGCCTTTTATTGTCCCCAAGACAAGGAGCACCTGTGTAATGATCATCCTGTTTAATCAGCTTCTTGATATTCCACACCTTTCATGTGGATGGATTATCTTGGCAAAGGAGAAAATGCTCACTAACAGGGATTTTGAGCTAAAAAAAAGTTTTTTTCCTGTGGAAAATGTATTGGTGTCATGTCCTGATATGTTTCACCTGTCTGTGTTTGTCCCCTCCCCACACCAGGTGCACCCTATCACCAGCATTAATCAGTGTGGGTATTTAGTCTCTTGGGTGCTGTTGGCATTTGCCAGATCGTCTTGCCTAGTCAGTCGTTTCCAGCACTCTATCTCGTATTACTAACTCTGCCAGTCTGTTTCCCGGTATTTGGACCTCTACCTGCCTGTTGGATTACGTCCTGTCTAGCCCCCTCATGTGCCTTCGACCATCTGATCTGCTGCCAAACGAACTCTGCCTGCATTACGGATTACGAGACTGTCTACTCCTCTGTACTGCCATCCTTCTGATTCCCGGTACCGAACTCTGCCTGAACTACGACTACGAGCCTGACTCCCCTTATTGGACGACTGCCATTCTGATTCCCTGTTACCAACACTGCCTGTCATTGACTACGAGCCTGTCTTGCCCCATATCTACTATTAAACAGTCAATCATATCCCTGCCTCCGTGTCCGCTTTTGGGTCCCATATATCTGTCGATCTGTCAATTGGATAATTTATTTCAGCTCATGAAACACGGAACCAACACTTTACATGTTGCATTTATATTTTTGTTCAGTGTAGTACTGAAAGCATAAGCTACAGCTTGCTATCAATGCATAACATGTGGTGAGTAGACAGAGAAAGACAGTGGAACACTTTTGAACAAATGAATTTACTTACGTGTTAGTTCTAGTAGCTATGACTACTACTAGCTAATATGGTGACAAATTAAAATGAAAGAGAAATGAGAGAGAGAGAGTGAGAGAGAGATAGCTATTTTTCGTAGTATAATTATTTTTCCCATTCACTTACTTAGTTAGTGTCAAAAGCAGCTAGCTAGTTTACTCAAACACCCAGCTAAAAGAGAGAGGGCTGCTATGTTAGCTAGCTGGCAATGGCTATCCAACACTGGAACTCTTCCATGTCAAGGTAAGCTTTTGGTATTATTAATTTATTGCCAAAGGGGCTCACTGGTGTTACTGCTCAACTGATTGCTGCTACACTGTACTGTATGATTGTAACGGGTTTACTAAGGCGTTAGTTCGATTAGCTATATTGACTATGATGGGACAACGATGTAGGCTGTGTGTAGCGTTTAGCGGTCATAATATGAAGGTTTGGCTTGGATTTTTGTGTACTGAAGTCCACAAGCTAAGGCGAGAGGAGGAGAGCTTCTGTATATAGAATTATATATACAACGATATGTTTGTATGTGTCTGTTATGAAAGTGAACCGTGTTTGCGTGTGAGCAGGGGTGTATTAAATTCCACCAACTTTTCTTAAATATTAGCTAACAAAATGAAACAGGGATAAACACACATGAATTTATCCAATAGAAACTCTAAATTGCAACTGTTGGACTAAGGATTACACCCTAGATACGCTAAATGCAGGCAAGAGTGTGCAAGGCAGTATTGAATGTGTCAATGTCTGTCACATTGATTACAAAACATTATCTTTACCTGTGCACCTACGTTGTAAACTTTCATAGGCTAGGTTGTAGCAACCTCATGATGGCTACAGGGAAAATTTTAGTATCATGTAGTAGTCTAAACCTATCAATGTTACATTGTGCTGGGTGAATGGAATATGAATGACAGTCATCCAGTATGCTGTAATAGAAAAAAGGCCATGCTCATAATAAAAACTATCATCTTCCCTTATCTTAAATAGCACAGACAGCCACTGGTACGAATACACAGTGGATGTCCATTAGTGTAGCACGTAGGCCGGAATGTGGGGAAAATACATTATAAAACTCACAGGGAGCTCAGACAATGGAAACACTAAGGGAAGTCCCGCAGGCCAAACAGAACCACGCTGAGAAATAGGGGATGACTGAAAAAAAACAAGTTGTGACCATGTAGCATCTGCGGAGGCTTTTTTGCAGTTTGTTGTCATCTAGTGCAATCCGGAGGGCTTCTCTAAAAATATCAAAACCTATATAAAAGGGAAGTATAAACAAACCCCTAGAAAGGATGTCTCGAGGCCACTTTGCGAGCCAAATCATAGCTATCAGACAGTTAAACTGAGCGATTGGGAGTGTGTCTCTCTCTTCCCCTGTCTAGATAGTAGTAGTCAGTTTGGAGTGTTGGTGATTTGTGGGAACAGCTCTGTTACTCTGGCTTCCCCTCTCCCACTGTGCTATAGGCGTGACTGGCTGCATGACGCTAAATCTGGCTTAATGGCGTACACAAGAGCAGGGTGCTGTGGCGGTTCAAGGGCATAGGCTGGATATTTTACCTCCACGTCAAGCCCCAAGATGCAAACTGTATCTTTCATCACATTGCCACAACATAACAGCAGTGTAATGCTAAATAGTCAGGTTTGATGTTTCAGGCATGATATTATTATTTTGCTGTCCTGATGTGGAAAAAGAGGTCAAGTCAGTTTTTCCTAAATGTTTTGTAATGCGAAGCCCCTGTCATGTCAAGCCAATCTCAACAAAATGTCAGATTATAGGTCAATCTGAACAATTTGCCAAATTCACTCAAACACGCAAAGGATCAGTTTATACCTTTAACTTTTGGTTCAGGGATACAACATGCTCACTTTTTTACTTTAGTTTTACTTGATGGGGACCACAGAGCTCACATTTTAAACATGTATGCCAACTCTTTGCTCAATTGGTTTGCTGTTATATCATGAATTAATCTGCCAAAACAACTCAATGCAGAAAAGTGAATCATGATGCTCAACCCATAAAATAGGATGCGGATTAAAGTTTTGTCATGAGGGAACATAATTTCAAGAAACTGTAGTGAGAAGGATAACATTCTCTCTGTCAAGCCATAATCAAATATGTAATGCAGAGACGTATTTTATTGCAAGTTGTAAAACATGCTGAGTGTAATTAGATTTTCAAACTCGAGATGGAAAAACAAAATACTTTCATTTTGCGATTTTCATCTTCAACATTCTTTTTATTGTGGAGGCTTAGGATAATTCTTTGCACCTACTGTGTCTGAATAAAGACTGTATTAGAAGTAATTTGAAGGAATCATCTTCAACATACTATATTTAAAGCAAGAGCAAACTATCCTGAAAAGTAAACATGTGGTGTCTACTATGCTGGTTTCCATGTAGAGTGAGGCAATTTTGCTTGTGTATGGACTCCATATTCATCCCCAAACCACTTATACACCTGTAATACATTTTACTGTTATAAAAAGTCCAAGTTGATTCAACACTTGTACTGTCCAATGAATGTCAACTGAGTTCATACATGTATGAAAATTGAATTATGCTATACAGCTTTGTCTCTCTATGAGATATGAAACATTTTATATTGTGTTGATCTATTCTACATTATCAATCTATGTTAAAAATAAGTAGTGGCCTTTCAAAGTGTTATACCATTAAAGGTTACACTAAAGGTTGGGTCTGCTCAGTACTTGGATGGGAGACTGCTGAGTTTTTTATGTGATATTATTAAATCAAGGATCTGACATTCTATCGTCTAAATAATAAATCCCCTGGAACTTAGCGCAAGAGTAGGGAGTTTACCCGAGATAATGTACTGCACATGCAAAAACACACATATTAAAAAATCTACCTGCAGTAGAGCATGCTGGCAAATATGATAACGATTATGGTACAAATGTGCCTTTTAAGGGTACCACCCCAGTGACAAAGCCGTTAGTTCCTTTTAGGTGGCAAAAATCAATCATTGTACCTTTCTTAAATACATAGCTTTTCTGCTGATCAAAGGTACAGATTAGTACCATCAAGAGTTGAGGGTACTCGAAATACATTTGTACCCTGGGAAACAGAAACGTACCTTCATCGTACATTGAGAGTGTGATGATTGTACCTTTAATATAAAAAATATTGGGTGGAAAACGACATACTCTTTATCCGCACATGTACCCTAAAAAGGTACAGAAGAGTACCATGTGAGATCAAATGTGTACCTCTGAAAGTACATTGTGCATTTTGATATTTGTGTATGTTTTAGGTTATTCATGTGATTTCAAAATGTGACACCATATTTACTAAATTACAGTATACCTGAGAGGCTTTGTGTAGAAATTTGATTTCTTCCCACACAAACTCCATGAAATGATGACCTCTTCCTAAATATTTGGCCACATGAAACATTTTGTGTATGGTTTACTAGAAACATGGGGTGGCTCAACATACCCTTATATTGTAGAATATTATACTACACACTGTAGTATAACTCGATTATGTGTAGTACTTACTATAGAATGTTGTAGTATTCAATATAGTAAATACTACATTCAAGTACAGAACCCTACATGTCAAGTATAGGTCATATATTGAGTTCTCTACAAGTTATAGAAAACAGATGCATTTCTGAACTATAATACAACTATAATAAAACAAAAACACTACAGTGAATACTACAGTAATGTCTGTAAAAAGGCAGTGCTATAGTATTTATACCATAGTCTCACAAGACATCATCTGTCTCACAAGACATCAGAACTATAATAACTATAATAATCCAAGATGGCGTAACAGTGCGGACGTGTTTTTTTGTCCTGTCCTGTGTCCCGTGTAAATAGTCTGTTCTTCTTCTTCTGTTTTTCCGTATATATTCCTTTATTCTCATTATTCTCAGAAGCTAGCCTGCTAACTAGCTACTAGTCTCCACCACTGCTCTGCCTGCACCAGCCAGGTTTAGTTTGGACAATATCGGCCAGTCCGCACAGCGCACTACCAACCCAGTGCATATCGTATTGCTTTCTCTACCACATCACCGGATTTCGCAGCTAGATAGCTGCAACCGAGTGGCTGTTGTTTGTAACACTACTGACCCGAAGCATGCACCAGTTAGCCTTGAGCTAGCCTCGAGCTAGGCCCATCTCCCGGCTAGCCGACGTGTACTAGCTAATTCCCGTACAGTACCTCTTTGTCAACCGGCCTGGACCTTCTATTGTCGACACGGAGAACCGCCGATCCATCACAACTGGTCTGCCGACGTAATCGTCCGATGTGGTTTCAACAGGCTTTTCCGTTGCGACGTTGCCGAAGACCCATCTGCTAGCCCCGGCCCGCTAGCATTTTGAATGCCGTGCCTCCCGCTCGCCTAGCGCTGTAGCGGCCACTGAACTGCTCCCTGGCTCACCTCTTTGCTGCTCATCGGACTTATTGATCACTCGGCTACACAGCTGATGCCTGCTGGACTGTTCCCTTACACGGTACCTAATTCTATTTATCTGTTAAGCCTCAGCTCCGAATTTTCTCTAACTGACCCTCTTTGTCCATTCATCGCCATTAACCGTTGATGTCTTAGCTCTCTTGATTAACTCCTGTGATTGTTTTATGTCTCTTATGTCAATATGCCTTGTCTGTTGCTGTTTAGGTTATTTCTTATTTTTCTATTTTCACTGTAGAGCCCCCAGTACCGCTCAACATGCCTCAGATAGCTCCTTTGTCCCACCCCCCACACATGCGGAGAACTCACCTGGCTTAACTGGTGCCTCCAGAGATGCAACCTCTCTCATCGTTACCCAACGCCTAGGTTTACCTCAACTGAATTCACATCCTACCATATCTCTGTCTGTACATTATGCCCTCAATCTATTCTACCGCGCCCAGAAATCTGTTCCTTTTATTCTCTGTACCCAACACACTAGACGACCAGTTCTTAAAGCCTTTAGCCGTAGCCTTATCCTACTCCTCCTCTGTTCCTCTGGTGATGTAGAGGTAAACCAAGGCCCTGTAGCCACCAGTACTACACATATTCCCCAGGCATTCTCATTTGTTGACATCAGAAGCCTCCTCCCTAAGTTTGATTTATTCACTGCTTTAGCACACTCCGCCAACCCTGATGTCTGAATCCTGGCTTAGGAAGGCCACCAAAAATTTGGACATTTCCATCCCCAGCTACAACATTTCCCTGAGGAGGAGTTGCAATCTACTGTAGAGATAGCCTGCACAGTTCTGTCATACTATTCAGGTCTGTGCCCAAACAGTTTGAGCTTCTACTTCTAAAAATCCACCTTTCCAGAAATTAGTCTCTCACTGTTGCCGCTTGTTACAGACCCCCCTCAGCCCCCAGCTGTGCCCTGGACACCATATGTGAATTGATTGCCCCCGATCTATCTTCAGAGTTCGTACTGTTAGGTGACCTAAACTGGGATATGCTTAACACCCCGGCTGTCCTACAATCTAAGCTAGATGCCCTCAATCTCAAACAAATCAACGAACCTACCAGATACAACCCAACATCCGTAAACATGGGCACCCTCATAGATATCATTCTGACTAACTTGCTCTCCAAATACACCTACTCTGTCTTCAACCAGGATCTCAGCGATCACTGCCTCATTGTCTGCGTCCGTAATGGGTCCGCGGTCAAACGACCACCCCTTATCACTGTCAAACGCTCCCTAAAACACTTCAGCAAACAGGCCTTTCTAATTGGCCCGGGTATCCTGGAAGGATATTGACCTCATCCCGTCAGAGGATGCATGGTTGTTCTTTAAAAGTGCTTTCCTCACCATCTTAAATAAGCATGCGCTATTCAAAAACTAAGAACTAAGAACAGATATGGCCCTTGGTTCACTCCAGACTTGACAGCCCTTGACCAGCACAAAAACATCCTGTGGCGTACTGCATTAGCATCGTATAGCCCCCGTGATTTGCAACTTTTCAGGACAGTCAGGAACCAATATACACAGTCAGTTAGAAAAACAAAAGCTAGTTTTTTTAAACAGAAATGTTCATCCTGTAGCACTAATTCGAAAAAGTTCTGGGACACTGAAGTCCATCTGCTAGAATAAGAGCACATCCTCCCACTGCACTGAGACTAGGAAACACTGTCACCACCGATAAATCTACAATAATCGAGAATTTCAATAAGCATTTTGCTACGGCTGGCCATGCTTTCCACCTGGCTACCCCTACCCCGGCCAACAGCTCTGCACCCCCCGCAGCAATTTGCCCAACCCCCCCCCCCCCCCTGCTTCTCCTTCACCCAAATCCAGATAGCTGATGTTCTGAAAGAGCTGCAAAATCTGGACCCTTACAAATCTGCAGGGCTAGACAATCTGGGCTTCTAAAATTTATCCGCCGCAATTGTTGCAACCCCTATTACTAGCCTGTTCAACCTCTCTTTCGTATCGTCTGAGATCCCTAGAGATTGGATAGCTGCCGTGGTCATCCTCCTCTTCAAAGGGGGAGACACTCTAGACCCAAACTCTTGCAGACCTATATCCATCCTGCCCTGCCTTTCTAAAGTCTTCAAAAACCAAGTTAACAAACAGATCACCGATCATTTCGAATCCCACCGTACCTTCTCCGCTATGCAATCTGGTTTCCGAGCTGGTCATGGGTGCACCTAAATGACATCGATAAAAAAATGACATCGATAAAAGACAGTACTATGCAGCCGTCTTCATCGACCTGGCCAAGGCTTTCGACTCTGTCAATCACTGCATTCTTATCGGCGGACTCAATAGCCTTGGTTTCTCAAATGACTGCCTCGCCTGGTTCACCAACTACTTCTCAGATAGAGTTCAGTGTGTCAAATCGGAGGGCCTGTTGTCCGGACCTCTGGCGGTCTCTATGGGGGTGCCACAGGGTTCAATTCTCGGGCCGACCCTATTCTCTGTATATATCATTGATGTCGCTCTCGCTGCTGGTGACTCTCTGATCCATCTGTACTCAGACGACACCATTCTGTACACATCTGGCACCTCTTTGGGCACTGTGTTAACGAACCTCCAAATGAGTTTCAATGTCATACAACACTCCTTCCGTGGCCTCCAACTGCTCTTAAATGCTAGTAAAACTAAATGCATGCTCTTCAATCAAACGCTGCTCGCACCCGCCCGCCGGACTATCATCACTACTCTCGACGGGTCTGACTTAGAATATGTGGACACCTACAAATACCTAGGTGTCTGGTTAGACTGTAAACTCTCCTTCCAGACTCACATTAAGCATCTCCAATCCAAAATTAAATCTGTAATCGGCTTCCTATTTCGCAACAAAGCCTCCTTCACTCATGCTGCCAAACATGCCCTTGTAAAACTGACTATCCTACCGATCCTTGACTTCAGCGATGTCATTTACAAAATAACCTCCAACACTCTACTCAGCAAATTGGATGTAATCTATCACAGTGCCATCCGTTTTGTTACCAAAGCCCCATATACTACCCACCACTGCGAACTGTACGCTATCGTGGGCTGGCCCTCACTACATATTCGTTGCCAAACCCACTGACTCCAGGTCATCTACAAGTCTTTCCTAGTTAAATCCCCGCCTTATCTCAGCTCACTGGTCACCATAGCAACACCCACCCGTAGCATGCGCTCCAGCAGGTATATTTCACTGGTCATCCCCAAAGCCAACACCTCTTTTGGCAGCCATTCCTTCCAGTTCTCTGCTGCTAATGACTGGAACGAATTGCAAAAATCATTGAAGCTGGAGACTACCATCTCCCTCAATAACTTTAAGCATCAGCTGTCAGAGCAGTTTACCGATCACTGCACCTGTACACAGCCCATCTGTAAATAGCTCACCCTACTACCTCATCCCCATATTGTTATTTTTGCTAATTTGTACGCCAGTATCTCTATTTGCACATCATCATCTGCACATCTATCACTCCAGTGTTAATGCTAAATTGAAATTATTTTGCCACTATGGCCTATTTATTGCCTTACCTTCCTAATCTTACTACATTTGCACACACTGTACATAGATTTTCTATTGTGTTATTGACTGTACGTTTTTTTATCCCATGTGTAACTCTGTGTTGTTGTTGTTTTGTCTTGGCCAGGTCACAATTAGAACTTGTTCTCAACTGGCCTACCTGGTTAAATAAAGGTTAAATAAAAAAAATAAAAAATAAGTATGGGCAGAATTTTCCCTGACCATGTGACCTGATCCTAACCCTAGTTATAGAGTATAACTAGGGCCCAAGCATAAGACTCTTATGGACTCAATAGAAATGATTGGAGATAGATATTGGGTTTAGGTTAGGTAAACCAGTCTACAGTATACAGTGGGGAGAACAAGTATTTGATACACTGCCAATTTTGCAGGTTTTCCTACTTACAAAGCATGTAGAGGTCTGTAATTTTGATCATAGGTACACTTCAACTGTGAGAGACGGAATCTAAAACAAAAATCCAGAAAATCACATTGTATGATTTTTAAATAAATAATTTGCATTTTATTGCATGACATAAGTATTTGATCAACTACCAACCAGTAAGAATTCCGGCTCTCACAGACCTGCTAGTTTTTCTTTAAGAAGCCTTCCTGTTCTCCACTCATTACCTGTATTAACTGCACCTGTTTGAACTCGTTACCTGTATAAAAGACACCTGTCCACACACTCAATCAAACAGACTCCAACCTCTCCACAATGGCCAAGACCAGAGAGCTGTGTAAGGACATCAGGGATAAAATTGTAGACCTGCACACGGCTGGGATGGACTACAGGACAATAGGCAAGCAGCTTGGTGAGAAGGCAACAACTGTTGCCGCAATTATTAGAAAATGGAAGAAGTTCAAGATGACGGTCAATCTCCCTCGGTCTGGGGCACCATGCAAGATCTCACCTCGTGGGGCATCAATGATCATGAGGAAGGTGAGGGATCAGCCCAGAACTACACGGCAGGACCTGGTCAATGACCTGAAGAGAACTGGGACCACAGTCTCAAAGAAAACCATTAGTAACACACTACGCCGTCATGGATTAAAATCCTGCAGCACACGCAAGGTCCCCCTGCTCAAGCCAGCGCATGTCCAGGCCTGTCTGAAGTTTGCCATGGGAGAAGGTCATGTGGTCTGATGAGACAAAAATAGAGCTTTTTGGTCTAAACTCCACTCGCCGTGTTTGGAGGAAGAAGAAGGATGAGTACATCCCCAAGAACACCATCCCAACCGTGAAGCATGGAGGTGGAAACATCATTCTTTGGGGATGCTTTTCTGCAAAGGGGACAGGACGACTGCACCGTATTGAGGGGAGGATGGATGGGGCCATGTATTGCGAGATCTTGGCCAACAACCTCCTTCCCTCAGTAAGAGCATTGAAGATGGGTCGTGGCTGGGTCTTCCAGCATGACAACGTCCTGAAACACACAGCCAGGGCAACTAAGGAGTGGCTCCGTAAGAAGCATCTCAAGGTCCTGGAGTGGCCTGGCCAGTCTCCAGACCTGAACCCAATAGAAAATCTTTGGAGGGAGCTGAAAGTCCGTATTGCCCAGCGACAGCCCCGAAACCTGAAGGATCTGGAGAAGGTCTGTATGGAGGAGTGGGCCAAAATCCCTGCTGCAGTGTGTGCAAACCTGGTCAAGAACTACAGGAAACGTATGATCTCTGTAATGGCAAACAAAGGTTTCTGTACCAAATATTATGTTCTGCTTTTCTGATGTATCAAATACTTATGTCATGCAATAAAAAGCAAATTAATTACTTAAAAATCATACAATGTGATTTTCTGGATTTTTGTTTTAGATTCCTTCACTCACAGTTTGTTACGTCCCTTGACAATCTCCCTGTCTGGATGTCCTTATGTGCCCGCTTGTTTTTGGTTTCCCTCTATTAACCTCTGTTGTTCCCAGGTGATCCTGGTTGTGTTCTTTCATTCTCTGTTCTAGTCTGTTCCCTTTCCAGGTGTGGTGAGTTGCGGTTGACGACGTAGGCGGGTCCATCAAGCTCATCAGCCAATCAAGTGTGGCTCACAACAGTATAAATGGTGTTAGTTTGTGTTTGGTTAGGTTAGGTAAGGAGGGGTGAGAATTTTGTTAGATTGTTTGATACAAGTGTGTTTTGTTTGATACCAGTGTGTTTGTAAACCTTATCCTAGTAGCCTGTGGAGTAGGGCTAGGTAAGATACCCTGGGGTTTACATCCACCCGTAGGTAACCCACTGTTATATACACTAGGATAGAAGCAAGCGGCTGTCACCCAGTGTTATTGTAGCAGTGAGGTAAGTTTGTGTTTAGGTTAGTTTGTGACAGGCAGGGTTTAGAGGTGTAGGGAAGTTCAGGGTCTTTTTGTATAGTTTCTTTGCTTTGACAGACCGCTGGCACCGCCCTACTCCTAACCCCTTTACCTGCTGTCCTCCTTCCCTGATTGTGACGATGTGATTGTGTGCGTTGGTAAATTATCAATGTTTTCAGTAAATAATAAGTATAATTGTTCTTTGAGTTGTGGCGTTCTTCTGTTTAGTTAGTTTGCACATAACATCACACCAGTTCCGTCATCCATAGTCTGTGGCCTTAGGCAGTTGCGTCCTCCTCCTCCTCTCCCGAGCCATTGGAGGGGCGTAACACAGTTGAAGAGTACCTATGATAAAAATTAGACTTCTACATGCTTTGTAAGTGGTAAAACCTGCAAAATCGGCAGTGTATCAAATACTTGTTCTCCCCACTGTATATGGTAATGTTTTATTGAATGTATCGGTGTGTCAGCAAATTACATAAGCCAGTCACAGGATGTGGTGTGACTGAGCTTTACTGTATATCAATATCTTGTAATGAGTTAAGCATGTTACCCTATTAATATTAGTTCAATCATATCATGTACTGACTATTTTGAACTGACTCTATGAATGGAAAAATATGTCTGTAAAAAGTTAGGATTTCCTCAGTACAAGGAACATGTGTTCCCTGTACAAAGAATGTGTATGTGGAAAGTTGAAATGTCAGTCAGCTGTTTGCATCAAGTGAGCTGAAGCATCATTGGTATTCATTCAGCAGCATGCATGTCATCTTTGTGTATATATTGATACAATCTTGTGGTTGTTGGTTAAATGTTCTGTAAGTGTTCTGTGAGATCACATTAATATACTAATTGATACAGTTTTGCAATGTGCACTTCTTTCGACTGGCCTATCAAATACATTATTTAAATCTCCACATTACAAGAGTTTTATTGTGGCCAAATATCATGTAACCCTTTCCTACAGTCAAATGACTAGTCCTCATTGGTGGAACGTTCATATTTTTTATAATTTCATAATTAATAAACATTATTAAAATTAAAACAACCTGAATTCTGGTGTTTCTATGTCATGTATATAAAGTGTAATATTGGAATGCAAACTCAAAATTGAATACATTGCAACTCTACATCTGACATGGTACAGATGTCTTCTTTTTAAGCCCATAACCATGTCTGTGAGGTGTATACTTTTGTTTCAAACTATATTTTTAAGTCTACCAAGAAATACTCTGAGGGCATGTTCATAAATTCACTCTGGCTATATATTCCGTTTTCAGAGCACTCTCTTTGCGCCCAGTGCTGGGCAATCATTTTGACACTTTGTATGAATGGAACGTAATGTTTGGTGTAGCCTTTTGTTATAATTTAACCAATCCAAAGGCTGCTGCCTAACTGTCTCCAGGCACCTACCTTAGTACCTCTATCACTTTTCCAGTAGGTTACTGCCATTTTGGATGATTTCGAAGGCAGTATCTGGTGATAAATGCACATTGTAGACACTGTAGCAGCGTGAGCAACTAGTGCTAGCAATTTAGTGAACAACTATCCTAAAATGGAAATGTCTGACACGAATAACAAGTAAACAAGTAACAGAATCGATTTCCTATCAATCAAATTGACACCAACCAGAATAATTATCCTAAGGTATAGGGTCCTCTTGCATATTGCTTGGTCTGCTGCTCCATCGTTGTGGACATGACAGGTAATCTTGCATGCATGAGATAGCTAAATGAGCTATTTACCTCACTGTTTAAGAATGATTAATTGCCAGAATAGTGGTGTTTCACTCTGAAGCTTATATGGCATTAGAGCTGCTGTTTCTTTCTAATGAGTAGGCTTGCATTCTGTTTAATTCATACAACTATCACACCTGTGCTGACACCGATGTTCATGATAACATGGTTTTATATTAGTTGATAACTAATATTGAAAGGTGATATGATGAAATCTTACTAGATTAGATGGCCTAGGCTACTTCATCCTAATGTAAGCTAAATGCATTGGATACAAAATGAATACTGGCATGTGATAAAGGATAACATGTCCAATATAATTATATAAACTTTTTGTTTTCTTTGTTGCTGACTATTTAGACATGTGTAAAGTACTGAGAATCATCAAGAATTTACCATTATATTTGGAAAGATTTATCAATCAATCAAATGTATTTATAAAGCCCTTTTTTACATCAGCAGATCAGCAGATGACACAAAACCACAAACAGCAAGCAATGCAGATGTAGCTAAGAAAAACGTGTTCCTTATAAGTAGACATAATTGCAAATGATTAAATCCTTCCAATAGAAAAACTTTAATTAATTAAATGAGTTGACTCTTCACATGAGATTTCACTGAACAACAATAGAAAGAGAATATTGAATGATGCCAAATGATCCATCGCATCTCCCAAAAACGTTTTCAACATACTGTAAAGTTATAGTCTAGAAACTAAAGCTTTGGTTGTGTTCCTCTCAGGCTTCCATGTCTTCTTCCTGGACCTCCTCAATGCCCACCTCTTGAACGTCAGACTCTGAGGCCTCATCTTCACTATCACTTTCCAACCTTGTTGAGGATGGGTCGTTGTCAGGCTCAAAAAGCCTCAAATTTGCCCGGATGGCCACCAATTTTTCAACCCTTGTATTGGTCAGCCTGATGTGTGCTTTTGTGTGTGTGTTCCCAAACAAGGACCAGGTGCTCTCTGAGGCAGCTGATGTTGGTGGGATTTGGAGAATGATGGAGGCAACAGGGGAAAGAGCCTCAGATCCACTAAGTCCCTTCCACCAGGTGGCTGATGAGATATGTTGGCACGACTGCCATATTGCATCTCCATCCCAAAGCCCTTGCTTGGAAGTGTACTTCACCAGACTGCCAAGAACCTTACCCTCATCCAGGCCAAGGTGGCGAGACACGGTAGTGATGACACCATAGGTCTTGTTGATCTCTGCACCAGACAGGATGCTTTTGCCAGCGTACTTGGGGTCCACATGTACACTGTGGCGTGTATGGGCTTCAGGCAGAAGTTTTCACACTTTTTGATGTATTTCAGAACTACAGTTTCCTCTGCTTGGAGCAAAAGTAAAGTGGGCAGGGCAGTACGGATTTCTTCTCGTACATCTGCAAGCAGAGTTTGAACATCAGACAGGTTGGCATTGTCTCCCTCAATCCGTGCAATGGCTACTGCTATAGGTTTCAGGAGTTTCAGGCTGCTTACCACTCTCTCCCAAAATACATAATCCAGGAGGATCCTCTTGATGGGGCTGTCCATATCGGCAGACTGTGATGTGGCCATTTCTTGGAGAGGCTCCTTACCCTCCAGGAGACTGTCAAACATGATGACAACACCACCCCAATGGGTGTTGCTGGGCAGCTTCAATGTGTTGCTCTTATTAATTAATACATTTTCCTGTAAAGATTAGAATAAAATGAGTATAAAAAAAACAAATACAATTCCATGTACAGATAAATAGTTAAGCAGTTAGATTAAACAACTCATTTTGTAAGATAAATGTTTTAAAATGAAACATGTATGGAACCAGGTGAATTAACACTCCTCAGTTAGCAGGCTCAAGTAAGCTAAAACCCACATGGTAGCAAAAACTAACTAGCAGAAATAACAAGTTAGAAATTATTAAAAAAATTACACTTTTTATTCATTTATGTCATATAAAATATATTCACCCCACCCAGTATTGCAATCAAAACTTACAAGAAAGCATGTAATCCTTGGCTCAGACAGTGAAGTAGTGTGGGCTCAATAGCATCTCATTAGTGTGCAAGATCTTGAGAATCAGCAGTACATGTGATGGAAGAGTGCACTGCACATGTGATGGAAGAATGCACTGTGCATGCAGAGGGTTGCAATTCCATTGAATTGGGGATAGTTTAACCAAAATATGCCACAAGACCTAGAATTGCCTTATGTGTATCCCACAAAAAAGGTTCACTGTTATAAGCTAACTTTTTTGATGAATTTAAGCACAATTCCGCAAATTCCAGGGCTTAACTTCCCATGGAAAATTACCGGAAAGTTTCCGACCCTTTGCAACCCTAATCACAATCGCGTTCAATAATGACTGGAATGGATGAGTTCTTTATTCCAGTGAGATTGCCAAGGAGAACACTGCCATGTTTAGTTTTGCCCGACCTAGATTGAGTCTGAATAGGGAAAGCTGAGCTAACTACACTGACTGTTGTGGTGGAATTCTAAATGATCAAATGAGGAGAGACAAACATATCACACAAGTCAGAGTTATACTTAAACTAAATATTTATTAAAATAAGGGAGCAGGTCAATACAACACACACACACAGGGTGAATCGAATGAGTGTTCCCCTAATGCAGAAACTCAAGGGGTTTATATAGTAACACAAAAACTGCTTAGTCATGGAGCCCCACCCTGGCAGATCAGGGCATCATAAGCTATCTTAGGTTATAGCCACAAACAAGTGATAACGATAGTTTCGTTTACTCCTTCTACCAAGCTAGCCTCCGTTCTCTTCTGACTCCCCACAGCTGTGCCCTTGGAAGATAGTAGAATAGCAGGATGGGCAGAAGGACTGTAGCCACCTCTCAGAGGCTCTTTGTCTCATGCCGTGGGACCAGAAGAGAAGAGAGATATTGAAACAATACAGGTCTATCTGCTCCTCAAGTTTATCTCTATCCTATGTCCTTGACTACATGCCTAGACCAACTGCGTGAAAGAGATGAATCATCTTTTCTCAGAAGCACAGCGTTTGCACAAATAAATGTCTCTACTATTGTTTAAGCATATTATTTGTTAACTATTAGTATTAAACAAATCAAGGACATACATTGGTTTTTCTCTTACATTCCCCTCTTAGAAGATTCAGTCTTCTGCAAAATAATAAAGATAAAAATTAAAACATTTAAAAAACCTTCCAGATGTGACAACCTTGTGAGGAATCTCCCTTCGGGTCACTACGTTTCAAACCTTTTGCCTTCTACACATACCGTATACAGTTCTAATTTGCCAGTGTCCACTGATGATTAGGTAAACAAAGATAGCCAAGTGGATTCTTTCTCGGTAAAGCGTTTGCCTTGGCAATCACAGAGTCTGGGCGTTCAGCCAATATTCCACTCCCACTGAGCCGACCTCTGTCTACAACATGCAAGTTTGCAACAGGTCAAACATTACTGTCCTCAGACATTATTTAAAGATATTTTCACATTTTGTGTACAGGTTAACCTGGGGTTTTCAGTAAATTTGTTATCAGGATCATTTACATGTGGGCAACTAAAACTCTGGCAAATAGAAACTTCAGAAAATGTAATTTATGTTTCTTTTAAGGTGTATCGTTTCTAACCTGTGAGAAATCCACTAAACCAATAACACACAATAAATCAAACACGGTACTGACACCAGTAACAAATATTCATAACATAAAACATTTCTTACTTTCTAATGAACTTTCCAACATCTTAAGGGAATCATTTAGACAATTAAAAAGTCATACAGAAGTACACTCTTCATCTGTACAAAGAGGACAATCATCACATTGATGTATCGATCTCAGTCTTCTTAAGCAATGGGGCTGCTATTGTTTCCTGGACTCCTCTCCTGATCCTGCTGTTGGCTCGAGCTGGAGCGGCTGTTAAGTCCCGCCGTCGGACTATGCTGGTATTCTTCAGTTGCATTGTGGCCACTTCTCCCAGGGCCCATACAACAGCTGCAATGAGAAGACTGACCACGAAAGCAACAAACCAAACATGATGCGTAGAGTCCGGTCCTGGTCCTCCCATGGCCACTAGTTGGTGACTTCTGGCGTCTCAGATCCTCCATCCTCAGAGTCTGGGGGGCAGTATAGCACCTTCCTGCAGTGGCTGGCGTGGATCCAAGTAGACCTCTCAGCTACGCGAACAGCAGTGGGGTTTGTCAGCAACACCTAATATGGTCCAGTCCACCTCTGCTGTTTCCAATGCCTTTGTCTCAGGTCTTTCACCACCACTCAGTCACCTAGTTGCAGTTTGTGCAGGATCCCCACCAGAGGCTGGGGCAGAGCCGCTTTCACCCTGGGAAATATAGCCTCCTGAACATTGTTTAGAGCAGTACAATACTTATGTCGTCATCGCAGCCCATCAGGGTCAGCTTGTTCTGTGGGAAAGGGGTCAAAATCAAAGTAGTTCTGTGTGCCCGCCCCCTCATGTACATCAATGCGAGTGGCATTATCGTGGCCCAGGGGAGGCCAGTTTCTGCCATGAGTTTCACCATCCTAATCAGTTCAAACAATTAAAAATATTAAATATTGAGAGGGTTTCCCACTTTCTTTGCTACTTTCACTAACTACATATCTGTTTACTTTAACTCAGAAACCCTCTCAATCACCTTCCTATCAAGTTCCCTCTACAATCTCTACTATGCTCTACCTTCTGTCTTTCCGTCTAACGTTACTTTACTAGGTGAACAACATTAAATTATTCACAAAATCTACCACTCCCCCCTTTGACACATGGTACACATGTCAACTTAGGTATGGAAAACAAGAATGTGGCAGAGTTGGGAGCCCAGCCGGGCCCAGACACAGTTTCTACACACTGTCATATGTACCCAGTCTCTTCCACTTCCTCAACTCGACAGGACCTACAGAAGATTGTAAGTCAGAAATGTTAATGGGGGAGAAGAGATTCATAACAGGAAGCGAACCCATCTGCAACACAGGAGAGTCAAGAGATACAGCAGCTGCTTTTGCTGCCAGATCTGCCATAGCATTACCTTTGGAAACAGGGTCAAATGAGTTATTATGTGCCAAACATTTACAAACAGCAATCTCAGAGGGGAGAAGAATAGCTTTCAATAGGTTGTCAACCAGTTTAAAGTGAGAAATAGTTTTCCCAGAGGACGTGAGGAACCCACAATGTTTTCCACAATGTACCAAAATCATGCACAACACCAAATGCATACCTGCTGTTAGTATAAATGGTGACTGTTTGGCCATTAGCTAATATACAAGCCCTTGTGGGAGCAAACGACTCTGCAGCTTGTGCTGAGAGATGTAGTGGCAATTTAACACTTTTGAGTGGTTCTCTTTTCTCAGACCTCTGAGCGGAGCCATCTACAAATATTTCCAAATCAGCATTCTGCAAAGGGGCATTAGTCAAATCCTTGGTTTAGATACAAGCTCCAGCAGCGTTGTGCAGTCGTGGGTTTCTCCTGTCCTTAGTTGGTAACAATGTAGCTGGATTGAGCCTGATTGAACACAAAAGACGTAAAACCATTCCTCTCACACACAAACAGATTGAAAGGGTTTAGAATGTGCACAGGGAGACCCAGACATGGAGAAGTAGTCATGAGTTGTTTTAGTCTAGTCAGAGCAGTCAGAGCAATTAATGGGGTACCCCTCTTTAACTTCTTAGTCCTCTAACGACATCTACATTTCTCAACAGTAGACAAATGCTCTTGGATCAATCAGTTAGCTAACTCCAGGTCTATTTTAAATTACATTTGGTTCACTTTAATTCAATTCCAAAGATCAGTCAACACAATTCTCACTACTTAAATTCAGTTAAAAAAAGTACAGGTATTCTTACTACACGTTTCAACTCAGTTGATAACGAGGAATCGGTTACATCAAGAACACCTTTACAAATGTTGTACACAGGCCTTCTCTACACAAGGCTAAAAGCATTCACGTTTAAAACGTAGATTTCTAAAGTCTTCACCGGTAGTGCTGTGAAAGCAAAGGTTAGCGGTTACAACACTGCTACAACTAGCAGGTGGACAAAATATTGTATTGTTGGAAAAACTCCTTCAGTCAGTATCTTAGTTATAATCTTGTAAAACTACAGTCTTCAGCAATTGTAGATGTTATAAAATGTAGGAAGGTCTAAAGGAGTCTACTTGGTTACAATAGTACTCTTATTCTTTCCAATGCCAAATGAATACCCCTTAAACAGATGTCATATACCTCAACACTAATTGTCTCAATGTCTTCAAACTTAAAATTTCAAGACAATTCTAATAAAATGTAACTTTCCATCAGTCTTAAATAAAACAACAGCCGTAAATGCTTTTCACGCAGTACATTATCCTTACAAAACAAATCACATCTAAACTTGGATTGGGAACCACTGGGGCACGGGCAAAGACGGCAGCATTCACGGGTCTTTATCTTGAGGGTTTTATTTTTGGCAAGATAGGGGTATTGCAAGGTGACTCTGGACACAGGACTAACGCACCCTTCTCTACCAATGAAGCATGTACAGCTTCTTTAATGAGTGGATACTGTGCTCTGGAGTGTCTGTAGCAGTAACCCCAAGCATTCACCAGCCACTTCATCCAAAACCCAGTATCCACCCACTCAACTCTTTGTGATTTTGCTAGGGACACGTGGTGCACATGTAGTGCTCTTTCTGTGCAGGGGTTAGATTTACCCCTAAAGCACAGAAATCACTGCTACAATACAAACCCTCACATTGTACAGATTCTAACGCTAGCTCTCTAACAGCCATTTATTCTCAGATCTCAGGTCTTTTGTCAATGGTGAAAAATGGGAGGTGCAATGTAAGCCTGCTTCAGACATGAAACCAATGGTTTTTATCCATTGAGAAAGTACGAGCAATATTGGGCACCTCATTATCAAAACTCAGACATTTACATTAATTTCTCCCCCTATTCCTCCTCCTCATGAATAACGGTTAAACCGGTTGGGCCAAATGCTATGTAGATGCCCAGTTTACTTAGGAGATCCCTGCCCATCAGATTGACAGGACAGTGGTCAGAGTAGAGAAATTGATGTTGACACAGGCAGAGGCATAGTTACATGCTCTCTGGATGGGAGGCCTGAAGCCCCGACAGTTTTGACTGTTTCACTAGACATTGGAGGTGTTGTCATAGCTTCGCAGTTAATGACAGACAGAGCAACCCCAGTATCAACAAGAAATATTATTGACTCTCCATTGACTCAAGCTTCCACGGTTGGTTCTACTCTGGGAAGGGTGTGACTCTTTAAAAACAAGTGCTCTGGTTATTTGGACTATTCTAACTCAACTACTACTTCCTCCTCTGCCCCTCAATATTCTCCCTCCTCTCCCTCTCCTGTGCTGAATTGTACAGGTTCGTCTGTGCAGACGGCGCCGTCTGCCAGGTCCCAGATTGGTGCCGGCTGCCATGGCTGTTGAGCAGGGGGACACCACAGTCTTTGTCCTCCTGGTGGACCTCCTCCTCGAGGGGGCCTCCTCTTTGGGCTCCTCTACCTCTCGGCTGCTGGGCAGATTGAGTGCAGCTTGCGGCAAAATGGCCTGGTTTTTCGACAGTTGTAGCATTTTCTTCCACCACTCGCACCCCCTCCAGCAGCTGCTAGTGCGACCCCTTGGTAAATGTCAACTGAGAAGCCAGTAGTTTTTGAGTCTTATAATCGTCTGGGCTGGTTGGGGGAGCGCCCTTGAGTAACGGGTTGCGACTCTTTTCTGTCCGCTTGTCTGGCTCCCCTCTTCACACCCTTCCTCTGTGGTCTGGGAGTTGACGTCATCCCCACCGCCAGCATGGCCAGTCCAGAGAGCAGTCTGTCCACCTCTGCTGCTGCTAGGGGAGATTCAAGCGTGAGGGGAGGCACGGGAGTGAACTGTGGAGTTGGAGGAGGAGGCGCAGTGGGGTGTAGAGTGAGGGGCGTCCGCTGGGTCGTTTGGATCAGACGGAGGCGGAGGAGGGAGATCGACAGCCGCAGCCACAGGCACTGGGTAGAGAGTGGGAGGAGAAGAATAGGGAGGGAAATCTCTCTCATCATCCTTCCGGTTCTTTCTCACTGTACTGCCATATTCTGACGGGTCTTTCCCCGAAATGGGTCCTGCTTTTGTGTGCATGTGTCTGCCTCTCTTTCCCATTTCCTAAGTTTAACCCAGTCTATCTTATCTTTCTTGCATTTCTCAGTCCCTTCATCTGTTAGTCTTTTCCTAACTTCGTCCAACAGTGTCACACTTAGTGTCCCTGTCAAAAGAAAAACACCTTCCCTATGCTCTTAAATTACACCGGGTCCAGAATTATTCACTTCCTCACTTATCTACACATTACCTTCAGGGCCCCCGTTGGGGGATCCGGAATGGCGTGTCCCTTGCTCATGTGTGTCGCCCATGGTTCCTGTTCCACTCACACACTCCCAGATAACACAGGTCACACAGATCACAAAGAAAACCGGTTAGCGCCGTTTCTAAAATTATATTTTATATGATAAAAAACATTGACTTTGTGCGGTTCGCTCACCTCCTTTTCAATAATGAAGAGAGACAAGGTCAATAACCAATTAGGAGATTGATGGATCATCTTGCTCCCCTCTCTCAATACTATGCTCGGGATCTGGTATCCACCTGTGCCCGCTTCCTCTCAGATCTTAGGCAGTCCAGCTGCTCATTTAGGAGCGCGGTTCTCCTGAGATCCAATTTGGACCCCCTGTGAACAGTTTACCCAGACCTTTCAGGAGCGGTTACAGATCCCATCTTCGTCGCCAAATTCTAAATTCCAATGAGGAGAGACAAACGTATCACACAAGTCAGAGTTATACTTACCTAAATATTTATTAAAATCTTTTTAACAAGGGAGCAGGTCAATACAACACACACACACAGGGTGAATCGAATGAGTGCTCCCCTAATGCAGAAACTCAAGGGGTTTATATAGTAACACAAAAACTGCTTAGTCATGGAGCCCCACCCTGGCAGATCAGGGCATCATAAGCTATCTTACGTTAGGTTTTGTTTACTCCTTCTACCAAGCTAGCCTCCGTTCTCTTCTGACTCCCCACAGCTGTGCCCTTGGAAGATAGTAAAATAGCAGGATGGGCAGAAGGACTGTAGCCACCTCTCAGAGGCTCTTTGTCTCATGCCGTGGGACCAGAAGAGACAAGAGATATTGAAACAATACAGGTCTATCTGCTGCTCAAGTTTATCGATATCCCATGTCCTTAACTACATGCCTAGACCAACTGCGTGAAAGAGATCAATTATCGTTTCTCAGAAGCACAGCGTTGGCAGAAATAAATGTCTCTAGTGTTGTTTATGTATATCATTTGTTAACTATTAGTATTAAACAAATCAAGTACATACATTGATTTCTCTTACACGGTGCTAGTGGCAGACTCCACTAAGCTGGCAGGCTTGCTACCAGCCTGCTGCCTGGCTTGCATACTATCTCACTGTGTAGCTGGAGGAGTTAGAGCCCTGTCTATGTTGATAGATAAGATGAGAGCACCTCTCCAGCTTGGATGGAGTCTGTCACGCCTCAGCAGGCGAGGCTTGGCCCTGGGGAAGTCCCAGAAAGAGGGCCAGTTATCTACAAATTCTATCTTTTGAGAGGGGCAGAAAACAGTTTTCAACCAGCGATTGAGTTGTGCGAGTTGTTCGATGCCAACACATCTTTCTAGCTAAGTTACACACTGAAGTTATGTTGCACTTGGTGACCTCTGAATGTTTCATCCTAACATAGCTGGTGCCGACGTGGACAACAATACCCCTATACCATCTATACGTCAGTTTTAGCCTCAGCCAGCACCATCTTCAGATTAGCATTTACTTTGGTTGCCCTGCCCACTGGTAAACAATGTATGATCGCTGGATCATTCTGAAGTCTAATATTGCGGATAATGGAGTCGCCAATGACTAGGGTTTTCTATTTGCAGTGGTGTAAAATACTAAAGTACTACTTAAGTCAATCTTTTCTTGGTATATGTACTTTACTTTACTATTTATATTTTGGACAACTTTTACTTTTATTTTCTTTAGGAATGTAGTGAAGTAATGTACTTTTTACTCCATACATTTTCCCAGACACCCAAAAGTACTCGTTACATTTTGACAGGAAAATGGTCCAATTCACACACTTACTGTATCAAGAGAACATTCCTGGTCATCTCTACTGCCTCTGATCTGGCGACTCCCTAAACACAAATGCTTTGTTTGTACATTATGTCTGAGTGTTGGAGTGTGCCACTGGCTATCCGGCAATAAAAAAAACAAGAAATTAATGCCGTCTGGTTCGCTTAATATAAGGGATTTTTTTACTTTACCTTTATTTAACTAGGCAAGTCAGTTAAGAACAAATTCTTATTTACAATGACGGCCTACACTGGCCAAACCCGGACGACACTGGGCCAATTGTGCGCCGCCCTATGGGACTCCCAATCACGGCCAGATGTGATACATCCTGGATTTGAACCAGGGACTGTAGGGACACCTCTCTCAGTTCCTTAGACCACTGCCCCACTCGGGAGCAATTCCATTTATTTTTGATACCCAAGTACATTTCAAACCAAATACTTTTAGAATTTTACTCAAGTAGTATTTTACTGGGTGACTTAAACTTTTACTTGAGTCATTTTCTATTAAGTTATATTCACTTTTACTCAACTATGACAACTGAGTACTTTTTCCACCACTGTCTATTTGTCAGAGCTAATCATGGGAGGCTCACTCTGCCCATTAACACCAAAATAATAATAATTAGCACAGCCAGACAGAACATTACACAGGCATGATGACAAACGTTAGCGAAAGACAAACGTTTAAATACAAAATGCCTAGCGAATGTTCTGAGATTACTGTGTGTTGGTTGTACAAAGTAAAAAACGCCTTCAACCCAGTTTGTGGGCACACCCCATCTACCTAGCAGGGCGCTATGAATGCTGGACTTTGTGGTTCAATATGAGCGGATGAATCCACAGGAAGTCGAAACTTCCAGATTCTACCAGTGAAATGAAAATGCGCTCATTCTAGCTTGTATAGAATTCCCCTTTAGCCCTATGCATGTTGATTTTTATCTTTCTTTATTGTGACAAATGATGATAGAGACTGTGTTTTTCAAATAAATTATACAATAAAGTGCAACTGCAGCCCGCAATTCGGGGCATCCCTGCATGTGGGCATTTCTGCATCTGCAGGAACACCCCCCATCAAGTATTCCATTGGTTTCTTCATGAACACCATCACGGAACTATAAAGCGCCACTCCTCATTTAATTCGAAATGCCTACTGCTTGCAAAATAATGTTTTTCAACAATAAAAAATAATCTTTCATTGCAGGACAAGGTTTGTCCTGACTTTCAAGAATGCCTTTCTGGTTGGCTGGTAAGTTTGACCATCCAATTATCTCAGATCTACAGGAGTGCAAGTTTCACCATGGCATGGACCGTGGCGATACATTGGCACATGAGAATTATTAGAACATGGCAAACATTAGTAAATTATTGCATTCTATCCATGCTGGCTTTCGTGGGCTACCTGAGACATGAAACAGATGGTGGGATGGCATATAGACTGTCGGCAATATATACAATTGTAGACCTGCACAAGGCTGGGATGGGCTACAGGACAATAGGCAAGTAGCTTGGTGAGAAGGCAACAACTGTTGGCGCAATTTTTAGAAAATGGAAGAAGTTCAAGATGACGGTCAATCTCCCTCGGTCTGGGGCACCATGCAAGATCTCACCTCGTGGGGCATCAATGATCACGAGGAAGGTGAGGGATCAGCCCAGAACTACACGGCAGGACCTGGTCAATGACCTGAAGAGAGCTGCGACCACAGTCTCAAAGAAAACCATTAGTAACACACTACGCCGTCATGGATTAAAATCCTGCAGCGCACGCAAGGTCCCCCTGCTCAAGCCAGCGCATGTCCAGGCCCGTCTGAAGTTTGCCAATGACCATCTGGATGATCCAGAGGAGGAATGGGAGAAGGTCATGTGGTCTGATGAGACAAAAATTGAGCTTTTTGGTCTAAACCCCACTCGCCGTGTTTGGAGAAAGAAGAAGGATGAGTACAACCCCAAGAACACCATCCCAACCGTGAAGCATGGAGGTGGAAACATAATTCTTTGGGGATGCTTTTCTGCAAAGGGGACAGGATGACTGCACCGTATTGAGGGGAGGATGGATGGGGCCATGTATCGCGAGATCTTGGCCAACAACCTCCTTCCCTCAGTAAGAGCATTGAAGATGGGTCGTGGCTGGGTCTTCCAGCTAAGGAGTGGCTCCGTAAGAAGCATCTCAAGGTCCTGGAGTGGTCTAGCCAGTCTCCAGACCTGAACCCAATAGAAAATCTTTGGAGGGAGCTGAAAGTCCGTATTGCCCAGTGACAGCCCCGAAACCTGAAGGATCTGTATGGAGGAGTGGGCCAAAATCCCTGCTGCAGTGTGTGCAAACCTGGTCAAGAACTACAGGAAACGTATGATCTCTGTAATTGCAAACAAAGGTTTCTGTACCAAATATTAAGTTCTGCTTTTCTGATGTATCAAATACTTATGTCATGCAATAAAATGCAAATTAATTACAATGTGATTTTCTGGATTTTTGTTTTAGATTCCGTCACTCACAGTTGAAGAGTACCTATGATAAAAATTACAGACTTCTACATGCTTTGTAAGTGGGAAAACCTGCAAAATCGGCAGTGTATCAAATACTTGTTCTCCCCACTGTATTTTCTATGCAAACTTTCTAAATGTTAACAAAAAAAATCACTGGACAAGTTCATGGAAACATATCTACTGTATTATTGTAGCACTGCAGTAGTAGTATGCATGCTCTTAGGATAGGATATGGCCGGGTCTTCCTTGGTTGATGAAGTATTTCAAGCGGTGACTGAGGTAAAACCTTCAGGTTTTTGAAGATCAGCTAATTTGCTTTTTTAAATATGCATACATGTAACATCTAAATCGAACAATTTGAATGTACTGCAGTCTTCTTTGGCAGGTACACGTACCCTCTTTGATGTCCACACTAAGAGGCCAAATCAAACGAGATATGAAAATCTTCATTTTCTTGTAGTTTCAATGTTGTTCCCAATCTGTTTGATCTTTTTTTTCAGTAGAGTGGTTGGCTGAGCTAATGGTACAAAATAATCACTCCAAACTAATTGAGGAGCAATTTTGCCCCAAGACTTCCGATCGTCCAACAGAATTGTGTGACTGATCCATGTGAAAAGTCCAACATCAGCTTGTGATGGAGGGAGCTGCATTCATCATTCTCATGTAATCTGTTGAACACCCGATATGGCATGTCGATATGGTGAAAATTATGATAACGCCCTTTTAGTGTAAGAGCTGTTTGAAAAGACCACCTGTTTTGGTGGGAGGGAGTTATGGCCTTCCATGGTGACATTACCATGCGGTAAATTAGGTAATATACCAATAAGAAAGAGAATTCCAAACCTCTCTGCCAATAACAGCGTTTCAGTTATCCCCTCCCCACTCAAACCACTGACAGTCCTAGCAAAATTATTGCGTGAGAAATTGGTCTTTGCTAAGAAGCAATTATTATTTTAATTTTTTTTACCATTTTAATTGAAAACAATCACAGTAAGGTATTTAATTTTTACCCAGAAATGATTTGATATTGAGATAAAAACAGCTGTATTGGTACTTTACTTTAAAAATTCCATCATAAAACATGGAAAACATTTCTAGTATATATTCTTTTACATTTTGGATATTTCTGCCTTCAGGCTAAGATTTAATTAGGAAAACTGTGTTTATAATAAGCTGTGTATTCAATGAAAGTTTTTACATAATGTAGTTGAATTAAGAGAAACTGCAGAGTAATAAAAAAAAACGACTAAATATAAAAGCTTAGAGTGGGTGGGGGGGGGGGGGGGTAACTGCTGGTGCATGTAGACAACATTACAAGAAACATGCAAGATCCAATTCCTACAGTGGGTGAAATAAGTATTGAACACGTCACCATTTTTCTCAGTAAATATATTTCCAAAGGTACTATTGTCATTTCACATTATTACACATAACTTAATTAATGAAGTTATTTGTTTTGGTTTCTTTGTATGTATGGATTACTTGGGTTGTTACCAACATCTGGTGAATATTTCATGTCAATAGCACCTTTGGAAATATATTTACTGAGAAAAATGGTGCATTGACTCCCTATTCGCCAGTAGCCTATCTAATCAACTACAGCAGGTGTGTCTCCTTAAGTACTTGCCTGCATAAGGCTGAAACGAAGGCTCCATTTTTATTTTTTATAGCACCTTGAATTTTGGATTCTTTCGAGCATGGATTAAATTAAGTACATTACTTTCGCACCTCGGCCTCCTTGGGGTATTCCTTTTCATGGGTTTGAGTGCGAGTACCTTTTGAACTCTATATACATTTTTTTCTCCAATGCACCAGCCACCTTCCATTCTAGCCTGAGTGCAAACCCATATTCTGGCTTTCATTGTAGTTAATTACCACGTTTCTGCTCTGATCTAGGTTGAATATTTGACTAATGAAAACTACAACTTCCAATCAACCCTGTGTCCCACATAGTTCGTGACTAGGTTTTTCTCCTGAATTATTTGATTTCTCTCTTAGAGAAACGGCGCGTTGAGCTCACAAAAAAATTACAGTCAATTAGTTTAACAACCCCCCAAAAACGACATTTTGGTTAATTGCTCAGCACTATGCATATTGATGCCTTTTCATAAAAGGCAAATGGGGTACATTTTTCCAGCCGACACTTCAGAGGGCCACTCGGTCTTGTCTAATGGTCAGTCCTCTATTGACAGATCTAATTCCTAAAGTAAATGCCCCGTGAACACTGCATTTGCAAAAAGCAGATGCAAAGCAATAATGGTTCCTATCACAGGCAATGCATGAATAATACATTTCACCGGGACTTGCTCATGGCTTTGGCATTCCCACACAGCAATAGATGGATTCAAGAGAGACTCATAATTGCCTCTATAATTTTCTCCCCATGGTTAAATAATAACTGTTGTGTTAGTTGACATGGACTTCAGAATGTAGGATTCTTGCCTATGCATGCATCAACCAGTGTTATCTACCCCAGAGTGGGTGGCTGTCATTATGTTTGGAGAGTCCATCCACTTTCCTGCATTACCATGGAAACAATGCTAACAATGCCAGAAAATCTTCATATTTTATTTTCTGTTCAAATATATTCAAATGGGGCCTCTTGCCGACCTCTTGTAGATGAGCCCTGATTGCAAGAGATGGACCAAGGCTGTTTTTAAGGAAATCTTAACACATTGCCCATACTGGTTTCTGATAAATAGGGCAAATCAGACATTTTCAGTTTCACATTTCCATTTTCAGACATGTTTGGTACCTGGCAGAGAAGAGAGAACTTCACCTGCTAAATCTTGTTGTGATACACAGCAATCTCATTCGAGACTAACTGCATGATCATTTCAGCACCATGGATCGGGCCAATTCAGACTAGTGGGTTTAAACTCAGTGAAGCATGATTTAAGAGTCTCTGAAGCTCATTTTCTTCTCATTCAAATAGCAAACGCAAAGCAGTTCGAAGTGTTCATGTAATTTGCCACCACATTTTCCATCTGTCAAAGCAATTTGGAATGTTGTGTTTTCTTCAGTTTACTAAGCTTGTGTTTATTTTTTGCTTTGTGCAATGTGCTCATGGTAAGGGATTTGTAATTGGGTTTGTACACAATATGTCCGAAAATGTGTTGTAGTAAATGTTGTAGTTCCTCT
Organism: Thymallus thymallus; assembly: GCA_023634145.1. Classification (NCBI taxonomy): domain Eukaryota; kingdom Metazoa; phylum Chordata; class Actinopteri; order Salmoniformes; family Salmonidae; genus Thymallus; species Thymallus thymallus. The sequence continues at coordinate 10,976,978 of CM042384.1, read as the reverse complement.
AGTTTATAACGTATCGTTTTATTGAACACATTAAATGTCTTTAAAACAAAAAGGTATCCCTTTAAAACAAAACATCTCACCTTGAAAATATGCTGTACACTACCAAAATAACTGCGGTATACTGGCCACCTGATAACATCATACACAGCTCTTAATGTACCTCTGAAGAGGAAAAACTCAAGCAAATCTCCAATCCAGGTCTTTGGGGAAGTAGGAAACTCATGAAAATGGCCAGCACTTTAATTAGATAAAAGATTTTCAACAAATAGGGACTTACAATTGCTTCCGCTGCTCAGTAATCAGATTCTTAAGTAATTTCAATAAAAGCTATTGGGTGAGCAATATAAAGATGGCTTGGGGTTAACACTGCAGCAAAGGCTTGGTCCTCAGCACACCATATTTACTGTGGTTCTCTACAAACACTTCCAAAACTGTGCTGCTCCAAACATTGTTTTTGATTGGATGACCTTTCAACTCTTCGGTTTCCCAAGGTTCAACTACTCATGTAAAATATGACAAAACCAGCCTCTAAGAGTCATTGTAAGAATCTTCTGCCCCTTTCTTTACATTTATACATAAAAAGATGGTTTGCCGGACACTGATTAAGCCTGGTCCTGGACTAAAAGTGTCATAACATGATATATTTTATTGTAGAATTCTTATAAAAAAGTAGCAATCCATTTTATTACTCACACATTGACCATGGACAACAACAGTAAACACACAAAGGACATCCATGGTAGATACTGAATGGACATCTTCCACTCTTTCCACTATCTGGATATACAAAACTTATTGAACAATTCACATGAACACTTAATTATCTACAGAGAGAGAATGATGTAATTTAAATTAAGTCTAGTGGTATACAGTATATCTATGTTTTTTTATTTGTTAACAACAGTCATCTGCACTCACAACAATTTAAATCCATTCTCACTAATGGAAATATACACTTAGTTGCCAGTTTATTAGTTACCATCTAGTACCGGGTTGGACCCCCCCTTTGCCTTCAGAACAGCCTGAATTCTTTGGGGCATGGACACGTTCCTCAATTGGTATCAAGGGACCTAACGTATGCCAGGAAAACATTCCCCACACCATTACACCACCGCCACAAGCCTTTACTGTTGACAACTGGCAGGATGAGGCCATGGACTCAAGCGGCTTACGCCAAATCCTGACTCTGCCATCAGCATGACGCAACAGGAACGGGGATTCTTCGGACCAGGAAATGTTTTTCTACTCCTTAATTGTCCAGTTTTGGTGATCCTGTGCCTACTGCAGCGACTTCTTCTTGTATGTAGCTGATAGGAGTGGAACCCGGTGTGTTCTTCTGTTGCAATAGCCCACCCATGACAAGGATCGACAAGTTGTGCCTTCCGAGATGCGGTTCTGAGCACCACTGTTGTACTGCGCCGTTATTTGCCTGTTTGTGGCCTGCCTGATTCTTGCCATTCTCCTTCGACTTCTCATCAACAAGCTGTTTTCACCCACAGGACTGCCGCTGACTGAATGTTTTTTGTTTCACTCCATTCTCTGTATACCCTAGACACTGTAGTGCGTGAAATGCCCAGGATGCCGGCCATTTCTGAGATACTGGAACCGGCGCGCCTGGCACTGACAATCATACCAAGCTCAAAGTCGCTTAGGTCACTTTATTTGCCCATTCTAACATTCATTTGAGCATTATCTGAATGACTCGATGTCTGTCTGCCTGCTTTATATAGCATGCCACGGCCACGTGACTCGCTGTCTGTAGGAGCAAACCATTTTTGTGAATGGGGTGGTATACCTAATAAACTGGCCACTAAGTGTAGTCAAAATACTGTTCACATCGGCATAACGTTTCAAAAGTCATCTCCAATGCAATCTACAACTGAAGAGACAACATACCAGTAAAGGGGAGTTCCGCTGTGCTTCTTTTAACGTGTGCCCCAGAAATGCATGTGCTTACTAACCTTGTGCCTCCCCTCACAAAAAGTTGGTTGATGATCCTTTTAACTTCATTTAAACTGGAACACATTTTAGAACGAATCATAGCACTTAAAGCCAGACTAAATGGAGGGAATTAAAATGACTACCGCATGTGGCATGGGGATAGAAAAGGGCCCCTATAGACCATACTTTTGGAGTAGTTCGGATTGCCACTGCCGCTTGCGCTCGGGGAAAGCCTGTGGGATTTTGATGTTGTTAAAGTCCTGGACGCACTGCTTCATCTCTTCCTCTGCACTGGGTCTCTCCGTGTTCTTCTTCCTGCTCAGGCCCCCCTCACGCCCCATCAGCGACTGGAAGAGCTCGCTGTTGCGTCGCTTATCTGGCAGCTGCATCCACTGCACTGACGAGCCCTTCTTGGAGGGCCGCCCCAGGGTGAGGGTGCTGGGCTGCCGGGAGACAGACTGGAGGGCTCCGCAGGGGGCCACGGATCCCCCGCCACCTCCCCCACCCACGTTGGGACCGTCCTGGGGCGAGGTGGCCTCGGAGTGGGTCTCGGAGCTGGAAGTGGAGAGTTCGTTGAGGGAGGTGCCGCTCTCGCTGCCCTTGTCTGTGCCCAGTTTGTCCTTCTGGCGCTCCTCACAGTACTGCTTGGGGGAGACGATCTTTGATGTTGGCCCTGCAAAAAACACAAAGCAGAGAGACAAGGTCAGTCATATGTTGAGACTATTGGAGTAGGGAGCATCTGTGTATGTCATGCTGCCATTTTTTCCAAATTTCTCCTTGAGTGCCCACAGGCATTCCACTTATTTTATCAACAGTACAAGCACACCTGACTCATCTTGGTGATTAGTTGACCAGTTGAATCAGGTGTGCTACAGTATTACTGGAATATATCAAATAAGTGGAACATCTGGGGCTAATAATATGTTAGGGAAATTCTAGAAGAAAAGATCTGAGGGAAAGACAAAAATTGTGAGAAACACACGACATAGCTGTAAAGTGTCCTCCAAAATACCTCAGCTGCTGTCTGAGAAATGTCCATGGGATAAAACTAAACACACACAAAAAAAATCCTTCATAGATTTCTCCACACAGTAATAATAATTTCACAACTTTAGTGGGCTTTTGTGTTGCTCTTAGTCTTGCTCTGTGAGAACATGTATCCAGTCTTCCACTACCATTAACAGGTTAAATCATTCACCCAGAAGGTAACACAGTCAGAGTTGGAAACAACAAAATAATGTAATGAGAAATTCCCTTAGCTGAGCCAAGCCAATCTCTCTCTCTCTTTCGGCACGCTGTAGGCCCATAATCAAGAAGGGTTACTGTAAGAAGGCTAACGCCTCTCAGCACCCAGCATGCAATCCTTGTCAGCAGCTAGGTTCCAATTGGCTACAGATTTTCATGCAAATATTCTAAAATATGCATAAAAACAATATGCACATTTTCCCACCAGAGATAGTTCCATCAAATTGATTTAAAATGCTATGCGTGATGACGAAGTGCACATAAAAATACATGTTGCGGTTAAATTCCAATGTACAAAAGGGTTTCCATCGCAAACATTTTTCGTTATATATCGAGTGTGCCCACTCTGGTATTGGCACGTGCGCTCTCAACTTTTTCACTCAGGCCCCCTTCTAGCATTGGGAATATCCCACTGCCCGCGCCATGTCTTTCTTTGGGCACAAGCAAAATTCTGCATGTTTAAAGATTATTTCCTGCAATTCTACACATTTTGTCATGGGGTGCAGAGAATATTTTGCAGTTTTAAAGCTGATTTTATTGCAATTCTGTCTAATGTGTATTCATGTGATATTTGAGCGACTCGAACATTACTACAAAAATGTATGGGGAAAAAAAAGCTGCTGACATGGGGCTAGTAGATGTGGACATTTCTGAGAAGTTATAAATAGCTCTATAAGGTATACAATGACTGACATGACAGGAGGAAAACTGATAATGCATTACCCAATTTCGAAATTGCACCTTGTGCATTCTACTATTAAAATTTGAGTTCCTTAAAAAAGTTCCCCTCCCTGCCGGTTCCCTCTGTCTTAGCCAAAAGTGCTATCTACGCGCTGTTGGCTAGAGCACCAGTATAGCCTACATGAGATTATATTACATTACATTTTATAAATGGCAGCCAAGCATTGATTATCATGTCACCAGAATAAGACCATAGATATTTATTGGAAAGGAGCATCAAGCTCATCACCTTGCACTTTCACCATCCTGTGAAGTTCATAACTTATTTAATCTGTAGCTTAATAAACTGCATGCTTTCACGACAAGTCGTAGTGGGACGACCACACAACATGTCATTATGTGACTCCAAGTTTACTTCGATATGATGGTTATTTTATCAATATTTGCGCATTAAAAGCATTTTCACCGACATATCTCGCATAATTCATTTCACCATTTCTCACATTGTTAAGTCCATAAAATCAGTGGAGTTTTGTGGTTATGACTGTTATACATTTATTTAACTAGGCAAGTCAGTTAAGAACAAATTCTTATTTACAATGACGGCCTACCTACAGGGTCAGCCATAGTAGTACTGCACCCCTGGAGCAAATTAGGGTTAAGTGCCTTGCTCAAGGGCAAAAGGGGCAGGTTTTTCACCTTGTCGGCTCAGGTATTCAAAACAGCGACCTTTGGGTTACTGGCCCAAAGCTCTAACCGCTAGGCTACCTGGCACCCCAATTAATGAATGAAGGTTTATTTCAATCATGCCCACAGCTGGCAGCACACAAGTAATCATCAATTTGGAGTGCAGCTGCACGGGGTAAATTTGGGTTGACTTTAGATATCCCTATGGGGCTAGTTTGGGACCATTGTTAAATAACATAATGTACATGTGATGATATTTTAAAATTCCAGTAGCCCTTAATTTCAATGACTATAAATTGTAGAAATGAATTTAAAAATATTGAAAGCATTTAATGAGAACACTAAAAGGTGTACAACATGAAAATATTGTCTTGTTTACATTGTAATTTATTGATGGTCCCTAACTAGCCCTTGGAGATAGGCTATCCAAACCAAACTCAAACCAATTTTGCCATGGTGCAACACCAGCCAACTGAAGCTAATTGTCTAACTCTTCCCACCTTCGAACAAACACACAAGACACCCACATCAAACAACACCTTAAACAATCTTTGAATTCAGTTATGGCCACTAGCATTTTATAATGAACCAAATCTAAAACGAGGCCAAATCAGCAAGTGCAGTCTTTCTTTAAGTCAGTATGCTAAATTATACTGAACAAAAATATAAATGCAAAATGCAACAATTTCAACAGGTTTACCGAGTTACAGTTCATTGAAAGAAAATCAGTCAATTGAATTGATTAGGCCCTAATCTATGGATTTCACAAGACTGGGCAGGGACACAGCAATGGGTGGGCTTGGGAGGGCAGAATTAGTTTTCCCAACAAAAGGGCTTTATTACAGTCAGAAATACTCCTCGGTTTCATCAGCTGTCCGGGTGGCTGGTCTCAGACGATCCCGCAGGTGAAGCAGCCGGATGTGGAGGTCCTGGGCTGGCGTTGGTACACATGGTCTGCGGTTGTGAGGCCGGTTGGACGTACTGCCAAATTCTCTAAAACAATGTTGGAGGCTTATGGCAGAGAAATTGATATTACATTTTCTGGCAGCAGCTCTGGTGGACATTCCTGCAGTCAGCATGCCAATTGCATGCTCCCTGAAAACTTTAGACATCTGTGACATTGTGTTGTGTAAAAAAAAAATATATATTTTAGAGTGGCCGGCACAAGGTGCACCTATGTAATGATCATGTTGTTTAATCAGCTTCTTGATATGCCACACCTGTCAGGTGGATGGTTTATCTTGGTAAAGGAGAAAGTCTCACTAACAGGGATGTAAACAAATTTGTGCAAAACATGAGAGAAATAAGCTTTGTGTGTATGAACGTTTTCTGGAATGTTTATTTCAGCTCATAAAACATGGGACCAACACTTTACATGTTGCGTTTATATTTTTGTTCAGTATAAAAGGAGCTCAGCTGAGTTGCCATTGTGTGCTAAGCAGTGGCCCTTTGCTTCCTGGCTGTGATCAACTACTTCTAAATATTGCACCAGGAACTACTGTATGTTCTCTGCCTTTTGTACTTTGTCCAGCATGAATTGATGCATTTTGAAGTGAACCATGGAGGAAGGACTATTGCTTAAAAACCACTGAAGCATAGTACAGTATGTTACAAAATAATTGTCTAACCATAGTGTTTTTATTTTCTTTACCCAAACATCGCAGTTGCAGAAAATAATAAACAGATAATGTCACTCAACATTTTGATTATGCACTGTAAGCCATCGAAAGAAAAACTTTGAAACAAACGTTTGTACATAAATAAATAAAATAAAATCACTTAAATAACCTTAAAACATACATTTTTGTTTATTTTCCCAAGTAGAATTCGAGAGCTCTGATGGGCCGGTTAATGAGATAAAACGCTGCCTCTAATTGGTGATAAAATGCCAATCTCCAGATCTGAAGGTACCAGGAGTCCATTAGACCTCATTAAGCATGCCCCTCACTAGGTTATAAATCAGCTCAGCGTGACCTAAGGTTAGCCGGGTAGCTGACTACACAGGATGATCATGGGGATTTAGGGGCTGAGCGCTAGACATGAGCCATTCATTAACACTGTTGACTATTGATCGACAGTCGAGTTTAAAGGAAGGAACTCTTCTTTTGTCCAAGTGGGAACACTTTACCCTTTATTTGAAGGGAACCACTTTAGTGATTCCCACCTATTTAACACTGTGAAAGATGATTGAATGTAAGAGATGTGAGAGAGATGGATGGTTACTTTGCTGTATTTTTCATGGTATGGGATGCTCTCAATGACAGTCTCTGAAATTGCCTATCAAAACATAACATCAGGTGCGCAGGCCTCTCACTATTTCATGAACTGTATTATTATGCTGAAGCTGTTTCCCTCACCGAACTAAGAGTTTGTTAGCCAAACGTCCTCAGAGCTGGGCTGGAATTCAATCACTTTTTCACAGCCGAAAAATACCATTGTTACTGAGCCATATTTTGAGTGATGTTATCAATTAGCACATTTTTATTTAATGTTAGGTGAAATAACTCATTTTGATTCAAGTGAAATGGTGCCTTTTTGCAGCAAAGGTATTTTGTCCACAGCGCAGGTTTCTTGTAGAATGAGTTTGGTTGAATCTGACCCCTGGTTTTATAGCGTCAGAACAAGAGGCAGAATTTCAACTATGTCGGTTCTATAATTTGCCCATAACATTTCATCGAAATATGAAACATGAATTTCATCAACAAATGTAATGCTCCTACACCCCCCCTACCCATTGCAAAATAAACAAAAACAACAATTATCTACATTCACAATAACTTGTGTTCAAATGTCACCCAGCCCTGGGTTTTTTGTGGGCCCGTATTAGCAAACCCATGCAGGCTGTCAATCAGCGATGTAGCTCAAAGGCATTGTAATGCAAAGGCTTCCACTTTGGTTTACTATCTCACTAATAGCAACAGCGGCCCAGCCCCCAAGGACTCCAAACATAATTCACAATGACTGCCTCCACCACAGAAACCAATTACATATGTAGATCCTAGATTACTCATCCCACAATGCAGTTTCTTTGTGCGGAGAGAGATTTCTACCTCTGGGAATTGCAGCAGTGACAGAGACATACAGTATCTCTTTATCTCTGACACACGTGCACATGTACACACACACACACATACACACACGCTGTATCTCTATCGCTTCTCTCTTGAATCGAATCAGTGCCAGGATTCGTTTTTTTCTGTCTTTCTCTACTCTCACTGTTACGAATGGGAAGACAATGCAATAGACTGAGGGTTCAGTAGAAATCAAACCAATTTAGAACGTTCCCTGGGAAATACCTGAGAATGTTCTGTCCAACTGTCACCCATTTGATTTGAAAATACAGCATGAATAACTTGCTAATCTCAATGCTTAGACAACTAAAGTCAAGCTAATAGAGGGACTTTAGAGTTAGGGAGCCAGTACATCAGAGGAGAAAATGTCACCCCATTAGATAAATCGCATATCATACAAGGAGTAAGGCCCTCCCATTGAGTTTTTCTTCTACTTCTTGTTTGACAAAGGCTATGTCATATATGGCTCCCTATTCTCTATATAGTGCACTACCTTTGACCAGGGTCCACAGGGAAAATGTGCCATCCAAAGTGTACTACCTCACTGAGACACAGGCTCTATTACTGCACATCAAAGCAGTCATCAATGTGCTCTTGTGTGGGATGGTTCTTAGACTCCCATCTGCTTCAGAGAGAGTGACATCTCAATAAGGCTTAGGGATGCTATTCAATCAAAACCGCATTGCAGTATTTAAGGAAGTGTCAACATAGCTTCAGCAGAGTCAAATTAAAGTGCAGAATGGTTTGGGGTACTGTAATTAATAGCAGGTAGACTACACAGGTAGATGCTTTACAGTTTTCAGAATAAGAGTGTGTGCATGGGCAGTAGTGTTAGTGGATATTGGCTATTTTGATGAAAGGGTTCACTTGCATTGTTTTTTCTATACGATTGTTTTACCTACTGAATGCACCGCTAGATAAGAACTGCAAAATAAAATAAATAAAATGTAGTGCATGGATAAAAAGACTCATAGCTATTGCAATGGCAGGTTTGATCAAATTCAGCCACAAGAATAATATTTATATAATAAGTTGTAACAGTTGAGATGTGTCAATAAGGTAATGCATCACCTTGGTATGGCTTGCATAACACATAATAACAATGGACATTACCAATGTAACAAATAATATGTTTTATTTGTCTGATGCGTTAGGACAGAGGGTTATCATAATAGGTGATGACAGCGGTCATGTCAATCAGAACACAGCGTTACTGGTCACAGAACCACACCTAAAACAAAGTGTCCATAGAACACAGAATAATAGTAGAGAGAATTATTTATTTCAGCTTTTGTTCTTTCATCACATTCCCAGTGGGTCAGAAGATTACATACACTCAATTAGTATTTGGTAGCATTGCCTTTAAATCGTTTAATTCTGGTCAAACGTTTCTGGTAGCCTTCCACAAGCTTCCCACAATAGGTTGGGTGAATTTTGGCCCATTCCTCCTGACAGAACTGGTGTAACTGAGTCAGGTTTTGTAGGCCTCCTTGCTCGCACACGTTTTTTCAGTTCTGCCCACACATTTTCTATAGGATTGAGGTTAGGGCTTTTTGATGGCCACTCCAATACCTTGACTTTGTTGTCCTTAAGCCATTTTGTCACAACTTTGGAAGTATGCTTGGAATCATTGTCCATTTGGAAGACCCATTTGCGACCAAGCTTTAACTTCCTGACTAATGTCTTGAGATGTTGCTTCAGTATATCCACATAATTTTCCTTCCTCATGATGCCATCTATTTTGTGAAGTGCACCAGCCCCTCCTGCAGCAAAGCACCCCGACAACATGATGCTGTCACCCCCGTGCTTCACAGTTGGGATTGTGTTCTTCGGCTTGCAAGCCTCCCCCGTTTTCCTCCAAACATAACAATGTTCATTATGGCCAAACAGTTCTATTTTTGTTTCATCAGACCAGAGGACATTTCTCCAAAAAATACAATCTTCCTTGCTGAGCGGCCTTTTAGGTTATGTCGATATAGGACTCGTTTTACTGTGGATATAGATACTTTTGTACCGGTTTCCTCAAGCATCTTTACAAGGTCCTTTGCTGTTGTTCTGGGATTGATTTGCACTTTTCGCACCAAAGTATGTTCATCTCTAGGAGACAGAACGCGTCTCCTTCCTGAGCAGTATGATGGCTGCGTGGTCCCATGGCGTTTCTACTTGCGTACTATTGTTTCCATGCGCCTTCGGGCGCATGGAAATTGCTCCCAATGATGAACCAGACTTGTGGAGGTCTACACATTTTTTTCTGTGGTCTTGGCTGATTTCTTTTGATTTTCCCATGATGTCGAGCAAAGAAGCACTGAGTTTGAAGGTAGGCCTTGAAATACATCAACAGGTACACCTCCAATTGACTCAAATTATGTCAATTAGCCTATCAGAAGCTTCTAAAGCCATGACATCATTTTCTGGAATTTTCCAAGCTGTTTAAAGGCACAGTCAACTTAGTGAATGTAAACTTCTGACCCACTGGAATTGTGATATAGTGAATTATAAGTTAAATAATCTGTCTGTAAACAATTGTTGGAAGAATTACTTGTGTCATGCACAAAGTATATGTCCTAACCGACTTGCCAAAACTATAGTTTGTTAACATGAAATCTGTGGAGTGGTTGAAAAATGAGTTTTAATGACTTCAACCTAAGCGTATGTAAACTTCCAACTTCAACTGTACATTTGATTGACAAGTAAGGGTGCGTTCGTTAAATGCCTCCAATGTCAGAGTGCGCTGTGCGTCGTTCGTAAATTCAGAGCTTTGTCAGATTGCCTGTTCATAAATTCAGTGTTTCGCACTTCAAGCGCACACTGCACTATTGACACTGGACACTCTGGCCAAGGCGTATGGCTGATCCGAGCTTTTCTCACTTTGACAATTTTACTTGCCCTAGCAGAGCAGGTTAGGCTGTTCATTTTGTTACGTTTCCTAGCAAGAAAAAAAAAAGGGAAAACTAACAGAGTCACTGTTAACCAAAAGGAAATAGGTGGGGTTTTAAGCGGGTTCTGAAAGACATAGGGGTGTCCACTGAATGTTGACTAGCAACAACTGGAACCTAAAAGACACCCCACCATGAGCACCCACTAAATTTGCCCAAAAAGAAACAAACAAAAGTAAAACCTACACCAAACTTTAAAAACCAGAAGAGAAAAAAACAAATCCTCAAATAGGGAGAACCAACTAAAGATGTTAACCCACCACATTTCACAAGACAACTAAAGGTGTTAACCCTCCACATCTCTCAAGACAACTAAAGGTGTTAACCCTCCACATCTCTCAAGACAACTAAAGGTGTTAACCCTCCACAACTCTCAAGACAACTAAAGGTGTTAACCCTCCACATCTATCAAGACAACTGGAGCACTGGGCAAGCCACTCTTAAATAGCACCTGGGCCAGCACAGGTGAAACACCTTGCAACTAATGAGATGGACAAGCCAGCAGAGTTGTAACACATACTGACTAACGAGGTGACTGTCAGGCTTTCCATGGTTCTGAACCCAAACGCAGATCGGAGGGGGTGAAAAAGGTGAATATTTATTGATAACAATATAATAATGAGGATGGTACGGCAGATGTGCAGACGGGAGTACAGATGATGGGGGCTGAAGGTGTAGTTTAGTGTTCCACAGATGGTAGACGGGTCCGGTAGCCAGGCAGGAGAGACAGGAATTCCAGGTGAACGTACTGAGGCAGAGAGAACAAGAAATCAGATGAGTAGGCAGACTGAGAATAACGAGTAAGATAGTAAAATAACTATGTTCTGAGTGTGACTAACAATCCGGCAGGGACTGGATGTCAGATCTCGGCTTAAGTAGTGTTGTAATGATGATCAGGACCAGGTGTGATGATTACTGACGAGGAAAGGGGTGAGAGCAGACTCAGGTGATCCTGGAATTCCCGCCTTACACTCGTTGCCCAGCAACCGGAACAGGGCACGTTCAAGAACACAACACAAAACAGACACAGACAGACAGGAAAACAGGCTCACGGGGACGGGGTCGTGACAGTGACAACAATTAACTAACGAGGTGACACCTAACATCCAACCTCAAAATATAAATGAAAACAATCAAAGCCTGTAACACCTTCCCCCTTAAGACAACAAATACAGTATGTCCTATATTTTTGTTGGACAAGTTTGCTCACAACCAAAATAACATCCACCTCAAAACATGATCAACTTAAATCCGTTGATATTTAAATACTTTGCCTCCACCAATATAAATATGGTGTCTACTGGCTGTCAACACTTATTTTTTTTCTCTTTGTTAGTCTATCTATAGCTGCCTAAAACGGAAGTTCTTAGAAGAGGTAAAATCACGTACATTTCTATATCAACTTGGAACGAGCCCAACCAAAAGAAAACTAATCTAAAATGGCAAAACGTGCCTTCAAAATAAATTTTGAGCCAGGGCTACACACTGGCTGAAAATAAAACACAGAACTTAGACTGCCCACTCTAGAAAAACAATAAGCAACCAAGTTGTCCTTACCACAGACATGTCTAATTTCAAGGGGAAACTCCTGCAATATCTGTATTAACTTTCCTCTCGTGATTTTTTCTTAACCATGATGGTTAAGAGAAACTGGTTACCACTCTTTGCTTTGGCAAAGGACCAATACAGTCCACCGGAACCCTGCTGAAATGATTGTCAAAAGCAGGAATAGGTTGTTGAGGTGCAACCGGTACCTCTTGTTTCGGTTTACCCTTCTGCCGGCAAACGTGACAGGATTTATAGTAAGACCAGGCCAGAAGAAGTTACGCAAGATACGGTCATACTGCCTCCCGATTGGCGCAGCAGTCTAAGGCGTCACTACAGACCCGGGTTTGATCCCAGGCTTTGTCGCAGCCGGCTGCGACCGGGTGACCCATGAGGCGGCACACAATTGGCCCAGTGTTGTCTGGGTTAGGGGAGGGTTTGGCCGGCCTCTCCTGAGTCCATATGGGAGTTGCGCAATGGGACAAGACTGTAACTACCAATTGAATTTCACGAAAAAGGGGTAAGAATTCAAAATAATAAGATATGGTCATATTGTGAGCCAACCTCAGTAACTCTTGTCAAAGCGTAACTGGAACGACAATTGGCGCGATAATGCCATTTCCTCATTAGAACACCATCTCTGTCAAGGTATACCCCACAAACTTCATCAAACTCCTCCTCTGGACGTATCTCAGCAAAAAGGGGAGATAGGAACATCTTTACTCTGTTCAGAAATCAGCTGCTTCCTAGACATTGAAGTGTCAACAGTAGGAACCCACTCTTCCTTCAGTGGTCCTATAAACTCGCTCACCTTTGGGGTTTTCAAAGGAAAGGTAAATTCAGGAGATTTACTGAAATCAGGATCACCCATAAACGTCTCAGACAGATCGATCATGGTGGGATCGCTGACATCCTCCTCAACACTATACTTTCCCCCAGCGACTTTCTTGGACATAGCACATGTAACGGCATACACTTGGAACACTCTAGGGTACCTTTCTGATAAACCATCAGGTTCCTCTACTCTGGAACAAGATCAGACTTGGGTTCCACATTATACAAAGGAACTTCCATGCAACCCATCTCCCTGCCTTGTATTAACACACTGTAACCAGTGGCTGAAGTGTCAGACAAAGGCAAAACACCCTCAAAAATGAAGGACTGGGCTGCCCCAGTGTCTCGTAGTATCTTCACTGGCTGCTTAACAGCATCGCCACTCTGCATAGACACGAACCCGTCTGAAACAAAGGGTTCATACACATCTGATCCAAAATCTTGTTTAGGCGATACACCAGTCCCAACCAGAGACTTAATGGGCTGGAGTGCTCACACGAGAAGAAACAGATTGAACTGCTCGAGACGTATGAGTGTCTTTAAATCCTCAACATCCTTAACCTGTTGAGAACCACACCACCGATCAAAAAGACATGCTTGTTCAAATCAAATCCAATTTTATTTGTCACGTGCGACGAATACAACAGGTGTAGACCTTACAGTGAAATGCTTACTTTCAAGCCCTAACCAACAGTGCAGTAAAAAATAAGTATTAGGTAAACAATAGATAAGTAAAGAAATAAAAAAACAGTAAAAATAACAGTTGCCAGGCTATATACAGGTGGTACCGGTACAAAGTCAATGTGCGGGGGCACTGGTTAGTTGGGCTAATTGAGGTAATATGTACACTGGGGTCCAAAAGTTTGGAATATTACTAATTTAAGGGTTTTTCATTATTTGCACTATTTTTTACAATGTAGAATAAAAGTGAAGACATTGAAACTATGACATAACACATAGAATCATGTAGTAACCAAAAAAGTGTTAAACAAATCAAAATATAGCCACCCTTTGCCTTGATGACAGCTTTGCACACTCTTGGCATTCTCTCAACCAGCTTCACCTGGAATGCTTTTCCATCAGTCTTGAAGGAGTTCCCATATATGCTGAGCACTTGTTGGCTGCTTTTGCTTCACTGCGGTCCGACTCATCCCAAACCATCTAAATTGGGTTGAGGTTGGAACCAAAAATCGCAAATTTAGACTCCAGATCAAAGGAAAAATTTCCACCGGTCTATTGTCCATTGCTAGTGTTTCTTGGCCCAAGCAAGTCTCTTCTTCTTATTCTTCCTTTAGTAGTGGTTTCTTTGCAACAATTAGACAATGAAGGCCTGATTCACACAGTCTCCTCTGAACAGTTGATGTTGAGATGGGTCTGTTACTTGAACTCTGTGAAGCATTTATTTGGGCTGCAATCTGAGGCTGGTAACTCTAATGAACCTGTCCTCTGCAGCAGAGGTATTTCTGGGTCTTCAATTCATGTGGCGTTCCTCGTGAAGCTGGTTGAGAGAATGCCATGACTGTGCAAAGCTGACATCAAGGCAAAGGGTGTCTACTTTGAAGAATCTCAAATATAAAATATATTTTGATTTGTTTAACACTTTTTTGGTTACTACATGATTCCATATGTGTTATGTCATAGTTTCGATGTCTTCACTTTTATTCTACAATGTCAAAAATTGTGCAAAGAAAGAAAAACCCTTGAATGAGTAATATTCCAAACTTTTGGCCCCCAGTGTACATGTAGGTATAGTTTAAGTGACTATGCATAGATGATAAACAGAGAGTAGCAGTAGCGTAAAAGAGGGGTTGGGAGGAGGCAAAGGTTTGGAATATTACTAATTCACGCTCAAGGTCCTAAACGATATCGTAACCGCCATCGATAAAAGACAGTACTGTGCAGCCGTCTTCATCGACCTGGCCAAGGCTTTCGACTCTGTCAATCACCGCATTCTTATCGGCAGACTCAATAGCCTTGGTTTCTCAAATGACTGCCTCGCCTGGTTCACAAACTACTTCTCAGATAGAGTTCAGTGTGTCAGATCGGTGGGCCTGTTGTCCGGACCTCTGGCAGTCTCTGGGGGTGCCACAGACTTCAATTCTCGGGCCGGCTCTATTCTCTGTATATATCAATGATGTCGCTCTTGCTGCTGGTGACTCGCTGATCCACCTCTACACAGACGACACCATTCTGTATACAGCTGGCCCTTCATTGGACACTCTGTTAACAAACCTCCAAACGAGCTTCAATGCCATACAACACTCCTTCTGTGGTCCCGAACTGCTCTTAGATGCTAGTAAAACTAAATGCATGCTTTTCAACCGATCGCTGCTGACTAGCATCACTACTCTCGACGGGTCTGACTTAGAATATGTGGACACCTACAAATACCTAGGTGTCTGGTTATACTGTTCACTCTCCTTCCAGACTCACATTAATCATCTCCAATTCAAAATTAAATCTAGAATCGGCATCCTATTTCGCTACAAAGCCTCCTTCACTCATGCTGCCAAACATAAAAATGACTATCCTACCGATCCTTGATTTCGGCGATGTCATTTACAAAATAGCCTCTAACACTCTCCTCAGCAAATTGGATGTAGTCTCTCACAGTGCCATCCATTTGGTCACCAAAGCCCCATATACTACCCACCACTGCGACCTGTATGCTCTCGTTGGCTGGCCCTCACTACATATTCATCGCCAAACTTCCCTGCCTTATCTTAGCTCACTGGTCACTATAGCAACACCCACCCGTAGCCTGCACTCCAGCAGGTATATTTCACTGGTCATCCCCAAAGCCAACACCTCCTTTGGTCGCCATTTCTTCCAATTCTCTGCTGCCAATGACTGGAACGAATTGCAAAAATCTTTGAAAGCTGGAGATTCCAATCTCCCTCACAAACTTTAAGCATCAGCAGTCAGAGCTGCTTACCGATCACTGCACCTGTATATAGCCCAATTTGTAAATGAGAACTATTTCTCAACTGGCTTAACCTGGTTAAATAAAGGTGAAAAAAAAATAAAAAAATAAATAACTAGAGCGAATTTACCAGCTACTTCTATCAACACTTGTCGTAGTGACATCATAAACATTCTATTGAAATAGTTACTTGCATATTACTACACAGGTCATACACGTAACGTTAGCTAGCTAGCCAGCCAGCTAACGTTAGCTAGCTAACAGTACACTTGAAATGAAAACAACTTTCTGACAAAATTAGAAACGTGTAATAACTGAAAATGTAGCTAGCTAGACTCTCTTACCCGTATACATGGGTGGACGCTTCTCCCTCTCTGTCACGGATGCCATGGCTCTAATTCCACTGATTTCAAAACTCGGTCCTCCAAAAAGTGGAGAGAAACACTTATTCAGTTCTACTACATAATATCTTTCAAGAAAGCTGCATTAGAAAGGATTACCTACACAAACTGACCAGCTCATATTATAGACAGGAGCGTGCTACATGGCAATCCAAACTAATCTCTCGGCATGTCCAGCCCATTATCTCAGCCAATCATGGTTGCTGTCTTTTTCCCTGGCTAAACCAACTAGGCTCTTAATTTAACAATTATATTCGTATTTACAGATGGCATACAAGTTTATTATTAAGGCACATGAAAGTTCACATGTTCCAGAAGGCATTTCTGCCACAAAAACGCATTTTCATAAACATGGTGCTCCAGTGAAGTAGTGACACATGACATACACCTAGTTTCCTGACACGAGTCGCATATAACATATACTGTTTACAGGAAACTCACTCTACATCTTTAGATGAAGTTGCGTGGAAAAACAAATGGGGTAGTGAAATAATTCTGTCATGGACAAAGGAACTCAAAACGTGTGACGATATTAATTAAGAAATGTCGATCTGAATGTGTAAATAGTCAGGAATAATTTACGAGGAAGGTGGATCCTTTTGAATATGAAAGTGGATGAAAAACAGATTTGGCTCATTAATCTATATGGTCCAAATCAGGATGATCCATTGTTCTTCGAAAACAATTTATTGAATTTACAGGCAACAAACAATCAAATCATTATGGTGGGAGACTATAACACATTGTTAAGTACCTCAATGGACTGTAAAGGAAATCACTCTCCAAACTATCATCACGTGGCCTTAAGGAAATAACAAATATTATGGACACATTAGAAATAGTTCATATTTGGAGACTAAAAAACCATGACCTAGTGAGATATACATGGAGGAGACTTAATCAAGCTAGTCTTCTTGACTACTTTCTTGTCTCTTTCTCTCTTGCATCGAAGGTTAAAAAAGTATTGATAGGAGACAGAATGCAATCGGATCATCAAGAACGATCTAATGTAATCTATTACAAAAATAAAGCAAACTGTATGGAATATGGAGAAAAATGCAACAAATGATTCCTGAATCTCCAATACAGGAACTCTACCAAAAAGAATTTGCAGAAACTTGTTTCTCATCTATGATTTGCGAATTTATATTTTAAAAGAGGAAGCTAACTATTTTAAGCAGATGTTTTCTTTTCAGTCTCATCCTCACCCTCTAAATGATGATTACTATTTCCAAATAATTAAACAAATGTACAAAAGGTTCAGAGCGAAGGCCAAATTAGAGGAATATTTATTTGAGGCTATTAAATCCTTTCAGTCTGGAAAAACCCCAGGGCTCCCCAGGAGTTAAACAAGGGTGTATGCTGTCACTATATCTATTCATTATGGCCATTGAAATGCTTGCTATTAAAATCAGATCAAATAACAACATTAAAGGATTAGAAATCCAAGGCTTAAAAACAAAGGTGTCCATGTATGCTGATGACTCAAGTTTTATATTAAGTCTGTAAGCTAGATCCCTAAAATGTCCTTGAAAATCTAGATAACTTTTCTGTAATTGTCAGGCTCTGGCCATAGAGAAGCCTATTTGCTTCTCTATGTAGCTATGGTCAGAGTCTGACAGTGTCTTTCTTTTCTGTTTCTGTGTCGGGTTGGGGTGGATACCTAATTAGAGGCAGCTGCACCGCATTGTCTCTAATTAGGGATTCCATATATGTTGAGTCTGTCCCTCACTCGGGTGTGGGTTGTTATCGATGTATGTCGCAGTCACGGTGAAGTAAGTGTGTTTCTGTACGTCCGTTAATTAGTGTGTTTTCTTAACGTGATGTTTTTTCCCTGTAGTGTTTGTTTTCGTTTTTGTATAGTTCGTCGTAGGTTGTGTCTATACATAGCTTTATTATACTATGTATAAAATAAATACTATGTCGAACTATTATCCCTGCGCTGCGTCTTGGTCTCCCAACACACACACGCGTGACAGTAATCTCTGATCTAAAACCTAATTATGATAAGTGTACAATATTACTTATTGGATCTTTCAAAAATACAACTTGTATCATTGCCCTGCAGTTTACCTATAAAATGGGCTGACGGTGAAGTAGACATACTTGGTATTCATATCACAAAATATATAAATATGCTCTCCACAATTATTTAAAATATAAAACTAGTAAAAAAAAAGATCCTGCAACCATGGAAAATTTGCACTGATTAACTACTTAGTCATATCTCAGTTTACTCACTTATGGCACTGCCTACTCCAGATGATTAGAAATTTGTGCAAAAAATATTTTGCTATATCTGGGATGCTAAACCAGATAAGATAAAGCGTGCCCATCTATATTTATTTGATTTAACTAGGCAAGTCAGTTAAGAACAAATTCTTATTTACAGTGACGGCCTACCAAAAGGCAAAAGACCTCCTGAGGGGACGGGGGCTGGGAATAAAAATAAAAGACAACATAGCAAGGCAGCAACACATGACAACACAGCATGGTAGCAACGTAACATGACAACATGGTAGCAACACAACGTGGTAGCAGGACAAAACATGGTACACACATTATTGGGCACAGACAACAGCACAAAGGGCAAGCAGGTAGAGATGACAATACACGCAAAGCAGCCACAATTGTCAGTAAGAGTGTCCTTGATTGAGTTTTTGAATGAGGAGATTGAGATAAAACTGTCCAGTTTGAGTGTTTGTTGCAGCTCGCTGCAGCGAACTGAAAAGACGAGCGACCCAGGGATGGGTGTGCTTTGGGGACCTTTAACAGAATGTGACTGGCATAATGGGTGTTGTATGTGGAGGAGAGTGCAGCAGTAGGTATCTCAGATAAGGGGGAGTGAGGTCTAAGAGGGCTTTATAAATAAGCATCAACCAATGGGTCTTGCAATGGATATACAGAGATGGCCAGTTTACAGAGGAGTATAGAGTGCAGTGATGTGTTATATAAGGAGCATTGGTGTCAAATCTGATGGCCGAATGGTAAAGAACATCTAGCCACTCAAGAACACCCTTACCTGCCGATCTATAAATTATGTCTCCTTAATCTATCATGGGCAGGATGGTCATCGGATTCAGGGTTAGTTTGGCAGCTGGGGTGAAAGAGGAGCGATTACGATAGAGGAAAACAAGTCTAGATTTAACTTTAGCCTACAGCTTTGATATGTGCTGAGAGAAGGACAGTGTACAATCTAGCCATACTCCCAAGTACTTGTATGAGGTGATTACCTCAAGCTCTAAACCCTCAGAGGTAGTAATCACACCTGTGGGGAGAGGGGCATTCTTCTTACCAAACCACATTACCTTTACTTAAATAGCAGCACAACATTGTTAGAATCAAGGGCAGTGGTGACATCATTGAGGAACTTTTAAGTTTGCTGTGGCACATCCATAACCTGAGCGGAAACCAGATTGCATACCAGAGAGAATACTATAGACATCAAGAAAGCCAGTCAGTTGATTATTGACAGGTTTTCCAAACACTTTTGATAAACAGGGCAAAATAGAAATAGGCCTATAATAGTTAAGATCAGCTTGATCTCCCCCTTTAAATAAAGGACTAACCGTGGCTGCCTTCCAAGCAATGGGAACCTCCCCAGAACAGAGAGACAGGTTAAAAAGGTTGGAGATAGGCTTGGCGATAGAGGCAGCAACCTTAAAGAAGAAAGGGTCTAAACCATCTGACCCAGATGGTTTTTTGGAGTCAAATTTCAGGAGCTCCTTTAGTACCTCAGACTCAGTAACTGCCTCCACGGAAAAACTTTGTAGCGGGGCAGGGGAAAAAGAGGGAGAAGCATCGGGATAGTTGCATTAAAAGGAGTGGCAGATGAGGAAATGTTGGACGGGCAAGGAGGCATGGCTGAGTCAAATAGGAATCCTGAAGTGTTGATTAAAGAGCTCAGCCATGTGCTTCTTGGCAGTAATCAACCACATCATCAAATTTAAGGGACATGGGCAGCTGTGAGGAGGAGGGTTTATTCTCCAGGTCTTTAACCGTTTTCCAGACTTTCTTGGGGTTAGACCCACAGAGAGAGAACTTTTCCTTAAAAGTAATTAACTTTGGCCTTCTGGATAGCCTGAGTGCACTTATTTCTCATTTGCCTGAACGAGAGCCAGTCAGTCTGAGTATGCGTGTGCCAGGCATTTCGCCAAATACAATTCTTGAGTTGGAGTAACTCTGCAAGATCACGGTCGAACCAGGGACTGAACCTGTTTTCAATCCTCATTTTCTTTATGGGGGCGTGTTTGTTAACAATACCACTGAAAATATAAAAAAAGAAGTTCCAAGTGTCTTCGACAGAGGGGATCAAGCTGATTCTATTCCATTTTACAGAAGCCAGTTCATGAAGGAAGGCTTGCTCATTAAAGTTTTTTAGCAAGCGTCTATGACAAATCAGGACAGGTCGTTTCACTGAGCAGCCATTATGAACACAGGCTGTAAAACAGTGATCACTAAGGTCATTATAGAAAACACCAGACTGATACCTATCAGGATTATTTGTGAGGATAACATCAAGAAGAGTAGCCTTTTCTGGGTGTTTGGAGTCATACCTTGTGGGATTTCTAATAATCTGCGAAAGATTTAGGGAGTCCCATTGCTTTAGAACTTGCTGAAATTACATGTAATTACCCATATACGAAATATACCTTACATATTTCTGAGTACCGCCAAGACGTATGATACCTACTAATGGTCTAGTTACTTGGTACAGAAAAGAAAGTAAGGAGGTTGGTCGGGGAGGAGTAATCCGTGACAGTCTAACAACCAAAGATTGCATGTTCGAGTCGCGTTGGGGACAACTGTAGCACTATATCTAACCCTTCTTCTAACCCTTATTCTAAAATTAACCTACTAATGGTCTAGTTACTTGGTACAGAAATGAAAGTAAGGAGGTTGGTCGGGGAGGATGTGGAGGAGTAATCCGTGACAGTCTAGCAACCAAAGATTGCATGTTCGAGTCGCGTGGGGGCAACTGTAGCATTCTAGCTAACCCTTATTCTAAACTTAACCCAATTCACCTAACCTGCTACGTAAATGCATCTAACATTTGTCATTTTACTTCTCATAACCTTTGTCTTTAGTTCTTCTACAACGCACATTTTTCCCGTTTTCTCCTTTGTTGTTCGTGCAACATGCAACCTGGTCTCAGATTAAGATGACCAATACTATATGTCCTACAAGATTCTATTTGTATGCTATTGTATGACCAGGTAAGACGTATGATACTATAAGTCCTATTGTACAACCGCTATTCCATTCATAATGTAACCTAACGTAACATATCATAGTAAATGGTGTGTCACAGATTTACATACAGAATAATTTAAATTGCCCTAGACCACGTTGAATGGACACCACATAAAAAAGCCTCGCTGACAAGTGAGATATGCGAGAAAGCCCACCAACGGCTAAGAAAGACATCTATTATCTAATCAAGTGTTGAAAAAAATATTATATAAGTGCTCCCGATAATGCTTCATTGAGTGCACATCCAAGAAATGGAGGCAAATTACAGTACATCTAGCTGTGCGCTGAGGATGAAAGGTGCAATTATGTTGAAAAGACATGGTGAATCTTAATAAGAAGGTTGGAAAGCTCAGCTGAATACTCGCAGAACAAAAGATGTACACCGGACCTGACAGATGAAAAAAAATAATATATATACAGTGGGGAGAACAAGTATTTGATACACTGCCGATTTTGAAGGTTTTCCTACTTACAAAGCATGTAGAGGTCTGTAATTTTTATCATAGGTACACTTCAACTGTGAGTGACGGAATCTAAAACAAAAATACAGAAAATCACATTGTATGTATTTTAAATAATTAATTTGCATTTTATTGCATGACATAAGTATTTGATCACCTACCAACCAGTAAGAATTCCGGCTCTCACAGACCTGTAAGTTTTTCTTTAAGAAGCCCTCCTGTTCTCCACTCATTACCTGTATTAACTGCACCTGTTTGAACTCGTTACCTGTATAAAAGACACCTGTCCACACACTCAATCAAACAGACTCCAACCTCTCCACAATGGCCAAGACCAGAGAGCTGTGTAAAGACATCAGGGATAAAATTGTAGACCTGCACAAGGCTGGGATGGGCTAAAGGACAATAGGCAAGCAGCTTGGTGAGAAGGCAGCAACTGTTGGCGCAATTATTAGAAAATGGAAGAAGTTCAAGATGACGGTCAATCTCCCTCGGTCTGGGGCACCATGCAAGATCTCACCTCGTGGGGCTTCAATGATCATGAGGAAGGTGAGGGATCAGCCCAGAACTACACAGCAGGACCTGGTCAATGACCTGAAGAGAGCTGGGACCACAGTCTCAAAGAAAACCATTAGTAACACACTACGCCGTCATGGATTAAAATCCTGCAGCGCACGCAAGGTCCCCCTGCTCAAGCCAGCGCATGTCCAGGCCCGTCTGAAGGTTGCCAATGACCATCTGGATGATCCAGAGGAGGAATGGGAGAAGGTCATGTGGTCTGATGAGACAAAAATAGAGCTTTTTGGTCTAAACTCCACTCGCCGTGTTTGGAGGAAGAAGAAGGATGAGTACAACCCCAAGAACACCATCCCAACCGTGAAGCATGGAGGTGGAAACATCATTCTTTGGGGATGCTTTTCTGCAAAGGGGACAGGACGACTGCACCGTATTTAGGGGAGGATGGATGGGGCCATGTATTGCGAGATCTTGGCCAACAACCTCCTTCCCTCAGTAAGAGCATTGAAGATGGGTCGTGGCTGGGTCTTCCAGCATGACAACGACCCGAAACACACAGCCAGGGCAACTAAGGAGTGGCTCCGTAAGAAGCATCTCAAGGTCCTGGAGTGGCCTAGCCAGTCTCCAGACCTGAACCCAATAGAAAATCTTTGGAGAGAGCTGAAATTCCGTATTGCCCAGCGACAGCCCCGAAACCTGAAGGATCTGGAGAAGGTCTGTATGGAGGAGTAGGCCAAAATCCCTGCTGCAGTGTGTGCAAACCTGGTCAAGAACTACAGGAAACGTATGATCTCTGTAATTGAAAACAAAGGTTTCTGTACCAAATATTAAGTTCTGCTTTTCTGATGTATCAAATACTTATGTCATGCAATACAATGCAAATTAATTACTTTAAAATCATGCAATGTAATTTTCTGGATTTTAGTTTTAGATTCCGTCACTCACAGTTGAAGAGTACCTATGATAAAAATTACAGACTTCTACATGCTTTGTAAGTAGTAAAACCTGCAAAATCGGCAGTGTATCAAATACTTGTTCTCCCCACTGTATATATATATTTTATCAAGCAAACCATGATCTTAAAAAGGAAAAGCCGATAACTGTAATGGCATTCCCTTTTCAACATCTTGTTTGACATTTGGGATGTGCATGGTTTTAAATAAATATGGTGGATAATGTATCAGGGTAATGACATTTGATAAGGGTAATGGTTGAAATAAAGAGATATGACATGGGAAATAGGAGATAATAGGCTTTCGAAGCAGGAATAAAGAACACAAATATAGAGATATGATGATGTTAAAGATGGTCCATGTTACTAATGAATGTAGAGGTGAATGATCAGAATGGAAAGGCCTCAAAAAGTATCATTTTAAAGATGGTTAGGGATTAGAAAAAAGAAAGTGTTTAATATGATACCAATCTATAATTGAAATGCAAGTCTCCCTATCTCTCAGCTGCTGAAAGAAAACAATTGGGAGGGAATAAAGAAAACAATGAAGATTCTCAATGTACTGGTGATGCCCGTGGGGAAATGGCTTTAGCCGATACAGAGGGAGAGCAGCAGCATGACCAAGCCTTAGGGCACAAAAATACAGGTTGTTTCAATGATTCAGTATCATAGACATTGTGTTGAATACATGTATGTCAGTGGAGACTGGTGTATTGAGGAAGAGGATGATTCTGCTCTTTTCTCCTCCTATGTGAGAATTCAAATTTCACTTGCAGTACATTCTCAGCTAGGGGCTCCCAAGTGGCACAGCGGTCTAAGGCACTGCATCTCAGTGCTAGGTGTGTCACTACAGACAACCTGGTTTGTATCCAGACTGTATCACAACCGGCTGTGATTGGGAGTCCCATAGGGTGGCGCACAATAGTTTGGCCGGTGTAGGCCGTCATTGTAAATAAGAATTTTTTCTTAACTGACTTGCCTATTTAAAAAAAGGTTAAATACTTTTTTATTTATTACTTTTTTTTTTTTTTAAGCTAGGTGTTTTCAGACAGGTAGGTGGCAGTTGCCACCTGTAATCTGTAAATCAATGTACACTGTAGTAGCGATGGCTATCGAAACAAGTTAACATCCTGCTAGTTAACATCCAATTGCAATGAAAGCACTAATCTGTTCATACTCAGGCTCACAACCTGTGTAGTAGTGGGAGTCTGGGGGAGCAGATGGCCTCACAAGCTAATTTTGTCTATGGGGCCAAAACAATGTCCTAGAAATAATACACATGGAAACGGTGTAAACATATTGTGTTCACTCATGCTTTCATCTCCTAATCGTGTGCATGGCACATTCCCATCTGTGTCCATTTTCATGGTCCGGTAGAGTCCACAACGACTCTACTACTTGGTCATGACTGCTTACATTCCTGGTGTCTATATGGACTTAAACAACAGGCAAAGTGGCTACCACCACTATCTTTCAGGCATGTAATCAGACAGCTTTCTGCCTAATTAATGAGACGTAGGCAGATAAAGACAACCATAGTCAGCTGTCATTTTCTTGATAAGAATCCCCAGCACAATTGTACTTACTAAAAAAGTTACAATCTGGGATTTAGTTTTTTTATGTCCTAAAGTTGTATTGTGAAAGGGATCGTTGTGTGGCTTTAGTAGAGATTGTTTTGAAAATTACCTGTACTGATGGAAATCATGATAACCATAACTCGTAGAACATTTGAATATGTTTGGAAAATATGAACACATATGCTGCCGAACTTTTTTGGTACCCTTCCCCAGATCTGTGCCTCAACACAATCCTGTCTTGGAGCTCTACAAACAATTCCTTCTGGCTTGGTTTTTGCTCTAAAATGCAGTGTCAACTGTGGGACCTTATGTAGACAGGTGTGTGCCTTTCCAAATCATGTCCAATCAATTTAATTTACTACAGGTGGACTCCAATCAAGTTGTAGAAACCTCTCAACGGTGATCAATGGAAAAAGGATGCACCTGAGCTCAATTTCGAGTCTCATAGCACTGGGTCTGAATACCTATGTAAATAAGGCATTTCTTTTTTAAATAAAATTTGCAAACATTTCTGGAAACCAGTTTTCGTTTTGTCATTATGGGGTATTGTGTGTAGATTGATGAGGAACCATTTTTATTCAATCAATTTTAGAATAAGGCTGTAACGTAACAAAATGTGGAAAAAGTCAAGGGGTCTGAATATTTTTTAAATGCACTGTATGTAGCAGCCCATGAATATATATCAAATTCTGTCTAGCCTTCCTTCCGCACTTTATCCATAAAGCTTACAACTAATGTAAACCAAGCAATGATCACTCCCTCTTTCAAGTAAAGTGTTTAACGTCAAGTGCACAAGTACAGTGAAATGCCTTTCCCGCAAGCTCTAAAACCAACAATTCATTAATCAATAAAAATGTAATACAAGAAAACATAAGGTAGACCAAAAACACATAATAATTAAAAATAAGAAATACAAAAAACAAGAGTAAGTAAGCATACTATATAAAGGGTCAGTTCCAATACCATATTTACAATGTGCAAGGATACTGGAGTGATAGAGGTAGATATGTAAATGGTTAAGTTGACTAGGCATGAAATTATTTGTGCGGTTGACAAGTCCAAAGGACAACAATAGCAAATCAGATGAGCAATTGCAAATTGGGATAATTTGTTTTGAATGAAGAATCAACTACCTGTCTCTGAGCCTACCCAGAATGCTTATCTAAATGAATGAAATAATTGCAAGCCTTATTTAATTAACAAAAACCCAATGCAGCACAATGCCGGGTAAACCCTGTAGGTTGGTTGTCTACACAAGATGGCCATATAATCTCCTTCAACAACCTTGCTCTGTCATGCCTCTCGGTTCTTGTTCGTTAGCATTTCGCTTGGCTTGGCAGAACAAAACGTAGTGGCAAAATGAAATCTGCATGCAAATCGAATTATGCCACGACAGTTCTAGGATGCTCTCTGGAAATTGATAACCAACTCAGGCCATATTTAAGACTATGAGGCCATAGATTGACATTTCCGTTTTACCATTGTCTTAAAGTCCAAAATCAAAATATGTCAGACGCTTTTAGAACCCCAAAGTAGTTGGTTGTCATGATGAATCCACATCCCGCGCCATCAATTGTGTAGATGCAGCTTTATGCCCCAAATGAGTGGAAAAGGATAAGCACGGAATAAGATCTGTAAATTATAAGGTGCTTATCTTTTTCATTCATTTGGGGATGTGGCATATAGCTGAATCTACACAACAGAGGCCTGGGACGTGGACCTATCTCAACATAAGACCACGTTTGAGGTCTGAATACCTCTGATTTTGGTGCGTAATGTCCATTTAACTGACAATGCATCAAGGAATTATTTGTATTTCTTGTTGGAATTTTGGCTAGCAGACTCTCCAGTAGGGCTGGGCGATATGACCAAAATCTCATATCCCGATATAGGTCCTTTCATATCCCGATAACAATACATATCACAATATAGCACATTTTCTGTAAATTCAATGAATAAATATACTCAACAAATAAAAGGTACTTACTCATATTTGATTATTTCTCCTTTTATTTATAACCAAATTTTCAATTAAGCATGTATCAAAATATCAAATATTAATGCATAAAATCTAAAAAGGTAAATAGAAACACTTCAACTATAGTTGCAAACAAAATAAATATAGGACTTGGCATTTGGTACCTTGGGTCGAGTGTTAGCACCAACTCACGAAACACCCGTTTCTCGACCGTGTAAATTGGGAACATGTATGTACAGTTGAAGTCAGAAGTTTACATACACTTAGGTTGAAGTCATTAAAACTCATTTTTTAACCACTCCACATATTTCATGTTAACAAACTATAGTTTTGGCAAGTCGGTTAGGACATCTACTTCATTCATGACACAAGTAATTCTTCCAAAAATTGTTTACAGACATTTCACAAATAAATTCACTATATCACAATTCCAGTGGGTCAGAAGTCTACATACACTAAGTTGACTGTGCCTTTAAACAGCTTGAAAATTCCAGAAAATGATGTTATGGCTTTAGAAGCTTCTGATAGGCTAATTGACATAATTTGAGTTAATTGGAGGTATACCTGTTGATGTATTGCAGGGTCTACCTTCAAACTCAGTGCCTCTTTGCTCGACATCATGGGAAAATCAAAAGAAATCAGCCAAGACCTCAGAAAAAACATTGGAGACCTCCACAAGTCTGGTTCATCCTTGGGAGCAATTTCCAAACGCCTGAAGGTACCACGTTCATCTGTACAAACAATAGTACGCAAGTATAAACACCATGGGACCACGCAGCCATCATACCACTCAGGAAGGAGACGCATTCTGTCTCCTAGAGATTAACGTACTTTGTTGCGAAAAGTGCAAATCAATCCCAGAACAACAGCAAAGGACCTTGTGAAGATGCTGGAGGAAACAGGTACAAAAGTATCTATATCCACAGTATCCAAAGTAGTCCTATATCGACATAACCTGAAAGGCCGCTCAGCAAAGAAGAAGCCACTGCTCCAAAATCACCATAAAAAAGCCAGACTGTACATATGGACAAAGATCGTACTTTTTGGAGAAATGTCATCTGGTCTGATGAAACAAAAATAGAACTGTTTGGCCATAATGACCATTGTTATGTTTGGAGGAAAAAGGGGGAGGCTTGCAAGCTGAAGAACACCATCCCAACCGTGAAGCACAGGGGTGGCAGCATCATGTTGTGGGGGTGCTTTGCTGCAGGAGGGACTGGTGCACTTCACAAAATAGATGGCATCATGAGGAAGGAAAATTATGTGGATATATTGAAGCAACATCTCAAGACATCAGTCAAGAAGTTAAAGATTGGTCGCAAATGGGTCTCTCAAATGGACAATGACCCCAAGCATACTTCCAAAGTTGTGGCAAAATGGCTTAAGGACAACAAAGTCAAGGTATTGGAGTGGCCATCAAAAAACCCTGACCTCAATCCTATGGAAAATGTGTGGGCAGAACTGAAAAAGCGTGTGCGAGCAAGGAGGCCTACAAACCTGACTCAGTTACACCAGTTATGTGGGAAGCTTGTGGAAGGATACCCAAAATGTTTGACCCAAGTTAAACAATTTAAAGGCAATGCTACCAAATACTAATTGAGTGTATGTAAACTTCTGACCCACTGGGAATGTGATGAAAGAAATAAAAGCTGAAATAAATAATTCTCTCTACTTTTATTGTGACATTTCACATTCTTAAAATAAAGTGGTGATCCTAACTGACCTAAGACAGGGAATTTTTACTAGGATTAAATGTCAGGAATTGTGAAAAACTGAGTTTAAATGTATTTGGCTAAGGTGTATGTAAACTTCCAACTTCAACTGTAAGTTGTAACGGCAGATGTTTTCTCCTTCCATCTTCGTGATTCTATGCCATATGGTGTGCCGCAGGCAAAAGCCTCTTGCAACGTCTGAGTCGAGGGGTTTGTTTTGAGCACTCAACTGTACTTTTTGGGGTCTCATCTGTAGACTCTCTCCGTACTGTTTCACATGATTCTTGCGTAGGTGGTAAAAGAGGTTAGTGGTGTTTGAGCCTGTTGTCGGGACCCGCCTGCGGCATATTTTGCAGAGTACGGTTTTCTGGTCTGTGTCAGACTTTTTCATACCCAAACCACGTCTAAAAATATTGCTGTACAGAGTGTGATTTGCGACACAACGAAATAAACGATAATAAGCATAATATGAAACGATAGATGTTTTTCTATCGTCACACGATATATATCGTCATATCGCCCAGCCCTACTCTCCAGGACTATGAATAGCATCAAGAATTATGAAGTAACAAGAACTCTAACCACCCAAACTGTAGACTGAAGCCATATCAATGACCAAATGTAAGACATGAATATAGCTGAAGAAGATAGGCCTAATGCACAGTACAGATTTGAGAACTGTTCGCAGAATGCAGTATATGTGGGGCTTTAGATAAGAATGGGCTTTGATAGCGACGACTAGGGGTTTTGACTCCCTATATGTCCCTGGCAAAGAGGATTAACTCCATAGAAGTAATTGAACAAGTGTGTGTGTGTGTGTGTGTGTGTGTCGAGTGTGGGTGCGCATGTGTGCGGTCTCTGTGGAATACCAGCTACTGTATGAGCAAAACCTTATTGACACATTCAACCAGCAAAAGCCTTTGGGTTTTATCTAAGAGTACAACATTTCAATAATAAGTTAGCATTATGCTGGAATATGGAACATTATATATATTTTTGTATATTGCACACTCCTTGTTTGCAAAGTTTCATGTATTTTAGCTTATTGCCAACGTTTCTGTCTATTGACCTTCTTTCAGACCAGAGACATTGGCAATCAATGTATTTGGTCTGAGAAACAAACCGTGTGAAATTGCTACCATGCATTATACCAGCATGTATAATGCATGGTAAGGTGCTGCAGTCTGGCTCAGGAATAAAGGTTACAAGTGTATAATGCCAGATGAGGGATGGATAACTCAGTGTTGGAAAAAGCTTTCTTATTGAATACTTTCAATTGTGGTCAATGCTGAACTTAATGCTTTAAGATTCTGGCTGTTTTTCCACTTACCCAGAGTCAGATGAACTTGTGGATACCATTGTTATGTCTCTGCATGAAGCATGAAGGAAGCAGACAAGGCTGGTAGGAGGAGCTTTAGGAGGACAGGCTCATTGTAATGGCTGGAATGGAATGAATGGAGAAAGGTATGAAACATATGGAAACCACACGTTTGATTCAGTTTCATTAATTCCATTCCAGACATTACAATGAGCCCGTCCTCCTATAGCTCCTCCTACCAAACTCCACCGAAAGGAAGTTGGAGGTAGTTTCACGAGCTAATGTCAACTAGCGTTAGCGCAATGACTGGAGTTCTCCAGGTACAGTAGCGTAAGCTAGCGGCTTAATAGCCAGAATCTCGCCGTATCCTTTTAACATGGTTAAATGGAACTGTTCGACAACATGATCAATGCTTTATATTTGCAGTTTATGTCTTAGACATGATAGTCTCTCTTGTATTTCTGGACTTATTAAATGTCAGGCTGGAAATGGACCAATAACCACCGTGTGAAATTGGCTATAGCAGTATAGAATACATTAGAAAGCATGACTATT
Organism: Thymallus thymallus; assembly: GCA_023634145.1. Classification (NCBI taxonomy): domain Eukaryota; kingdom Metazoa; phylum Chordata; class Actinopteri; order Salmoniformes; family Salmonidae; genus Thymallus; species Thymallus thymallus. The sequence continues at coordinate 10,946,392 of CM042384.1, read as the reverse complement.
CATAATGTGCAAACAGTGTGCCTGCACTGTAAAACATGTGTTATATTGTAATATACTGTAACATGCCATTATGTTACCTATAGGCCTATGTGACATTTCCTTGTAATGGCATATGAAAAGTGTATCCAATCATATTTAGAAGAACAGAATGCAGTTACAACACATTGCATATACTGTATTGAACAGGGGACAAATCTGCTTTATCGCAATGATGCTCTAACATTGCTCAGGAATAAAGGCTTGATTCCTTCATAAATATCAATACAATGCCCTGTTACAGAGTGGCTAATGAATTATGCAAGACCCTAGCAGTATCACATAGGCGGATCAGCTTCAGCGAAGAGAGAAGAAGTGTGTAGAGCAATGCCAACACTTCCACCGACAGGAAGAAAAGTTGAGATGAAAATAACCCAATCGAAACAGCCTCCTCAACCTCTTAGCCAGACAAGCATTTGTCAGCGGCTGCCGTAGCCTCAAATGTCACGCAACACTTTTGCTTCGTCACCCTATCCATTACCCCCTGCATATTTATGCCCTCTAGCACAATTCACTTTCAAAAGTGTTTTACTATCATGTTGCCTTGAATGGCAGGGGGGGTAAGATACAGTATATGGATATGTCGGATACTCCCTCACCAATGGAGTGTTCTCACATACATCTGTTATGTTGGCATCTTGTTTTTCCTTGAAAACAGAACACCTCCCATGGAAGCATTTTAAATTACGCCTGCCACACCTTAGCATGATACAGGCTTGTGAAAGTAGCCCTATCTTGTTTAACTGGTAGTCAAGACTGATTGATCAAGGGTCTATTGAAAGTATTTTACGCGATGTAAAAAAATATATATATCGGAAATCTTTACTGTACTTATTCAAGCCTTGTCTCACAAAGAACAGTCAATATTTCAGTACGGTGATAGATAATGTTACAGTGGCAATAGTTGAGGCTATAGATCATCCTTTAGACAAGAACTACTGAAAGCAGACACACATTGAACCTTTTGTGTGGCTGCTTAGGAAAACCATTCACATGAAAAACAAAAAAAGTTCTGAAAACTACAAACTGAGATATCTTAATCAGAACCCAAGTTATGAGCTTTTACAGTTTACTGAGAGGCATGATAGAAAAACACCAACACTCAACTACGTCACGACCCTTCAACGAATGCGAACAAATTTGGGGCGTCTGATTGGTCCAAAAACTGATGGGTTGAGCCAGAGCTAGAACACACGCGGGTAAAGCGGCAGTTATAAAATGTGTCATTGGCTTTGTTACTCTGATTGGTTGGAGACAATCCAATCGCTGATAACTTTGTCTTGTACAACGCCCCTTGTGCCTCTCGTCACCAAAAACGACTTCAATGATGGCAGTCTCAGACTAAAGTATGTAGCGAACGACAGAGTAAAGGAAGAATTTAGTTTGAGTCGTCAGGCTAAATTTGCACGCCTTCTTGCCTGTGTCCTTATTCACACAACCCTCAAAGATTTAAAAGTAGTGTGTTGGTGTAACTGTATAGGTAGACATCATCTACACCTATCCAATGCTTTTACATCTTTGAGGGCAGTGAAGGCGAGTGGCAGGGAGTAGCAAGAAATGTAATGCGGCTCAAAAAGGACAAAAAATTACCAAAGCTTTACCATAGGATATCGATTGCTTGCTACCAAAAATTCATCTGAACTGCTGAAATTCCTGCAATAGTTTTAATATATACAGTTGAAGTCGGAAGTTTACATACACTTAGGTTGAAGTCTTTAAAACTCATTTTTCAACCACTCCACAGATTTAATGTTAACAAACTATAGTTTTGGCAAGTCGGTTAGGACATCTACTTTGTGCATGACAAGTAATTCTTCCAACAATTGTTTACAGACAGATAAACTCCACAGATTTTGTAGACTCAGTTACATCAGTTCTGTCAGGAGGAATGGGCCAAAATTCACCCAATTTATTGTGGGAAGCTTGTGGAAGGCTACCTGAAATGTTTGACCCAAGTTAAACAATTTAAAGTCAATGCTACCAAATACTAATTGAGTGTAGGGTTGCAAAGGGTTAGAAACTTTCCGGTAAATTTCCAGAATTTGTCATACCTTTCTCCAATTAAATTCATCAAATAAGTTCGTTTATAACAGTTAACCTTTTTTGTGGGATACACTTAAGACATTTATAGGTCTTGTGGCATATTTTGTTTAAACTATCACCAATTCAATGGAATTGCAACCCTCTGCATGCACAGTGCATTCTTCCATCACATCTTCCATGTACAGCTGATTCTCAAGATCTTGCACACTAATGAGATGCTATTGAGCCCACACTACTACACTGTCTGAGCCAAAGACTACGTGCTTTCTGGTAAGTTTTGATTACAATACTGGGTGGGGTGTATATATTTTATACGACATACATGATTTTTTGTTAACTTTGCCTACAGAAAAGTATTTAAATAATTTCTAACTTGTTAACAATTTCTGCTAGTTAGTTTTTGCTACCATGTGGGTTTTAGCTTGCTTGAGCCTGCTGAGTGATAATTCACCTGTTTCCATACATGTTTCATTTTAAAACATTTATCTTCTATTGCAATCATCTCTGATGGGTGTCGAATGTTCGTGGGCAAGGCATAATTAACTACATCATCTCCACCCCTCAACCAGTATTCTACAAGAGCACAGACACAAGGGACAACAGACACACCAGTCTCTACATTGCAGATGAGCTGAAGGCAGTCATCAATGACCTTGGACCACAGAAGGTATTTGCACTGGTGACAGACAATGCTGCGAACATGAAGGCTGCTTCGTCTAAAGCAGCCTTCATGGCTGTGCTGCTCATGCATTGAATCTGCTCCTCAAGGACATCATGGCACTGAAAACAATGGATACACTCTACAAGGAAATGGTTAAGTATGTGAAGGGTTATCAAGTTATAGCAGCAATCTACCTCACCAAGAAAAGTGAGAAGGATTAGAGCACCATATTAAAGCTGCCCAGCAACACCCGTTGGGGTGGTGTTGTCATCATGTTTCACTCTCTAGGAGGGGAAGGAGTCTCTCCAAGAAATGGACTTATCACAGTCTGCCGATATGGACAGCCCCATCAAGAGGATCCTCCTGGATGATGTATTTTGAGAGAGAGTGGTAAGCAGCCTGAAACCTATAGCAGTAGCCATTGCACGGATTGAGGGAGACAATGCCATCCTGTCTGATGTTCAGACTCTGCTTGCAGATGTAAGAGAAGAAATCTGTACTGCCCTGCCCACTTCACTGTTGCTCCAAGCAGAGGAAACTGCAGTTCTGAAATACATCAAAAAGCGTGAAGACTTCTGCCTGAAGCCCATACACGCCGCAGCATACATGTTGGACCCCAAGTATGCTGGCAAGAGAATCCTGTCTGGTGCAGACATCAACAAGGCCTATGGTGTCATCACTACCATGTCTCGCCACCTTGGCCTGGATGAAGGCAAGGTTCTTGGCAGTCTGGCGAAGTACACTTCCAAGCAAGGGCTTTGGGATGGAGACGCAATATGGCAGTCGTGCCAACATATCTCATCAGCCACCTGGTGGAAGGGACTTTGTGGATCTGAGGCTCTTTCCCCTGTTGCCTCCATCATCCCCCAAATCCCACCAACATCAGCCGCCTCAGAGCGCAACTGGTCCTTGTTTGGGAACAAACACACACCAAAGCACGCCGCAAGCAGACCAATAAAAGGGTTGAAAAAATGGTGGCCATCCGGGCAAATTCGAGGCTTTTTGAGCCTGACAACGAGCCATCCTCAACAAGGTTGGAAAGTGACAGTGAAGATGAGGCCACAGAGTTTGATGTTCAAGAGGTGGACATTAAGGAGGTCCAGGGAGAAGACATGGAAGCCTGAGAGGAAGACAACCAAAGCTTTAGTTTCTAGACTCTCATTTTCTAGATGTATGTTGAAAATGTTTTTGGGAGATGCGATGGATCATTGGGGATCATTCAATATTCCATTTATTTTGTTGTAATTCCCATATATTCCCGTTAATTCCCACGGAAAGTTGGCTAAGGTGTATGTAAAGTTCCGACTTCAACTGTACATGCAAGCAAATTACATGGCCGATAAAAGTGTGAACCTTGTTATGAATTGACAAAACGTTAGCTCCATTACTTTTTCACAAAATGAAAATTGGACCACATGTGTTCATTACTACATAGTTGATTGTAAATTACAGCTTCATAGTACTGCATTACTAGATAACTAACTCATAATTTTGTGTCCAAACCAGCCTGATTTAATTGATCCATGACATGTTATCTTGAGTGGGCCAAGTCAGCTGCAACACTCACAAGGGGAAGTTTCACATTGGATTGGGCATGCTAGCTAGCTAACATGTTAAAAAAAAAACAGTATTTGCCTTCAGTAATCATAGAATATTTTTACATTACAATAAACTAAAGTGTTTTCCAAACTTAAGGAAGATGAAATAGTGGAGAGTCAACTCCAAAATATTTCATTTGTAGACTCCTTGCACGTCAACTACTGGTGTCAACTACCATTTCTGTGTGTCAAGATTTGATTTCTCTTGGAATCGACTTATAAGATTCTGTATTTTTTTTTATGGAGAAGACTGATTAGTTGCCATACTTCTGAGAACACAAACACTTGCATCTTCATAGCGAGCTAGCGAGGGATGGAGAGAGAGGGGCACAGTATAGGCAGGTCGGCCTCAGGCAGACAGTCAGAACAGTGCACTAGGCCTATCAAAAGCTGTATCTCGCAATGGAATGCTGTATCTTTCCATTTCTTGGCTTCCAATGACTCGCAACTTCAGTAAAGCAGGGCCTGTCATCAATGAATAGGCCAGGATATTCTAAACGCAACAAACCGAAGACTGAACACACACTAGCATCAATAGCAAAGAGCAAGAGCAGGCGAGTCAGATTGAGGGAGAGAGAGGAGGTGGCAGGCAGAAAAACATTATTGGTCATCTGTATATCGCAATGTCTTGACTTGCATGCCTCGCAAATGCATGCCTCTCTGGTTTTATTACATTTCACATCTTTCCCCAGGCCATCTAGTTAGGCTATAGGACTAACATGGAAAATACTATGTTTTGTGATAACTGCACTGTGATTTGTTTTTCGGGTAGGGATTTTTCTTAATGCTATGGATCCCAACTTTACACCCCTATTCCCAACAATGAACAGCGCCGACATCTGAATGCTTTATTAGTGCTCACATTATAGGGCAATGGACAACATTCAATGTCCTTGCAGTAGCAAAGCTTGAACTTTCAATGTTGGTAGTCTTATGTTTGATGATATTTTGAAGAAAAAAAATATACACTTAGCATTGGCTGATAACCACACCTCAGAAAAAAATACAAAAAAAATTCAATAGAGTTCTTCCTCCTTCCCAGGCCCCTCGGATGCGTTCTTCAACCTGACAAGAGATGAGATAACGAGGCAGCACGCTCCCGCGAGGCAGCAACACATCACGCTAAAGCCGTCCGACAGGCCCTGTCGACCCCGCTGCCCCCCTGCCCCTGTGTGCCTGCTCTCCCCCGTCAAGCCTCCCCTTTCCGTCAAAGCCTTCACATCCAATGGGACCCAGCTCCGAGTTCCTCGTTAGCAGCAGGGACGTGTGACCGGGAGAGGTGAGACAGGGGTCTGGCAACAAGTCAGGGAGAAAGATATCTGGAACCATAGACGGTCAATATATACTGGGTATTTTGTCTTCATTAACACCTGAAGTATTTGCAGGCATACAAACACACATGCAGACACACATACACAAGCACACTTAGCCTACATCCACACAGGCACACACTTACCATGCACGCACGAACACGCACACACTCCTCTCTTTCTCATTATTTATTTGTATTGATTAAACTGCTCCAATCTGATTAGATTTGCCTGACCCTTTGCCTGACCCCCCACCCCCCTGCATTTCAATCCCTATTCCCTAGATACACCCCACCAAAACCCCATCTATCTAAGGCCCTCAAGCTGTTTTCGATCCTTCAATCATTCCTCTTCCAATGAAACTAGGGGCTCTATTTTCGGCTGGCATTAAGGCGACACTAATGTCAAACTCATAATATTTGGCAATTTCAAGCAGCACTGCTGGTGATATTGAAGACTCACCAAAATCTGGTCTTAGCAGTAATGTAATTTGTTATGGCATCGATTTAGCCAGCGGAGGCACACAGTAACCTAATCAGTTTTATTAAAATATCACGAGCAGCAAAACAGTCAGACATTCCCAGGTTTTTTTCTTTATATTGGACATTATTTTTGTCCATGCAGCATCTGTGAAAACGTTGGACTCATTAGGCCTATGTGTGATGAATGAATGAAAGGTGTCAGTGACTGTAGGAAGTTTGTTTATGACATCAGGTTTTTACAATAGACTTCTTATTGCTTTTCCTTTTTCATTTGGTAAAAAGAAATGCATCTTCTACTTTCATCTAGCCTATTGGACCTGTCAAGTCAAGGGATGGCAGGTTAATGGTAGGCTAATCTTATTATAACATTTGGGCAATGTCCAATTGTCCATGGCTTGAACATGCAGTACACTTTCGAAATACGAATGCAATGTGTGTAGACTAATATTTCCATGTTGAAGCTAATAGAAAAAAGTAGATTGGGTACATGTTTGTTATAATAGGTCTATTGTAGGGTTACTGTATACTATTTAATAAACATCAATCTTCAATGTATAGGACAAACATCCATGCCTCCTGCCAAAGAGCCTTACGTGTGCACACATTGCCGTATGCTCATGGAACGAGAGATGCGATTTATGATATCATGCTTCTGACCCGATCGTATTTAGAACACGTACTCGTTCAAGGGTTTTTATTTATTTGTACTATTTTCTACATTGTAGAATATTAGTGTAGACATCACAACTATGAAATCGTTTAGTAACCAAATAAAGTGTTAAACAAACACTCAAAGTAGCCACACTTTGTCTTGATGACAGCTTTGCACATGCTTGGCCTTCTCTCAACCAGCTTCATGAGGTAGTCACCTGGAATGCATTTCAATGAACAGGTGAGCCTTCTTATAAGTTAATTTGTTGAATTTCTTTCCTTCTTAATGCATTTGAGCCAATCAGTTGTGTTGTGACAAGGTAGGGGGGGGGGGGGGGGGGGGTATACAGAAGATAGCCTTATTTGGTAAAAGACCAAGTTCATATTATGACAAGAACAGCTCAAATAAGCAAAGAGAAACGACAGTCAATATGGAACATTTGAAGAACTTTAAATGTTTCTTCAAGTGCAGTCGCAAAAACCATCAAGAGCTATGATGAAACTGGCTCTCATGAGGACCGACACAGGACTGGAAGACCCAGAGTTACCTCTGCTGCAGGTGATAAGTTCATTAGAGTTACCAGCCTCAGAAATTGCAGCCCAAATACGTAAATGCTTCCCAGAGTTCAAGTAACAGACTCATTTCTACATCAACTGTTCAGAGAAGACTGTGTGAATCAGGCCTTCATGGTCAGATTGCTTCAAAGAAAACACTACTAAAGGACACCAATAAGAAAAATTTATTTGTTTGGGCCAAGAAACACGAACAATGGACATTAGACCGGTGGAAATGTGTCCTGTGGTCTGGAGTCCAAATTTGAGAGTTTTTTCTCCAACCGCCTGTCTTGTGAGACACGGTGTGGGTGAATGGATGATCTCCGCATGTGTATTTCCAACCATAAAGCATGGAGGAGGTGGTGTTATGGTGTGAGAGTGCTTTGCCGGTGACACTGTCTGTGATTTATTTAGAATTCAAGGCAGATTTAACCAGCATGGCTACCACAGCATTCTGCAGCGATTTGCAATCCCATCTGGTTTGGGCTTTGTGGGACTATCTTTTTTTTTTCAACAGGACAATGACCCAACACACCTGCAGTCTGTGTAAGGGCTATTGTACCAAGAATTAGAGTGATGGAGTGCTGCATCAGATGACCTGGCCTCCACAATCCCACGACCTCAACCAAATTGAGATGGTTTGGGATGAGTCGGACCACAGAGTGAAGGAAAAGCAGCCAACAAGTGCTCAGCATATGTGGGAACTCCATCAAGACTGTTGGAAAAGCATTCCAGTTGAAGCTGGTTGAGGGAATGCCAAGAGTGAGCAAAGCTGTCATCAAGGCAAAGGGTGTCTACTTTGAAGAATCTCAAATATATTTTGATTTGTTTAACACTGTTTTTGGTTACTACATGATTCCATATGTGTTATTTCATAGGTTTGATGTCTTCACTATTATTTTACAATGTAGAAAATAGTAAAAAAAATTATAATAATACTTGAATGAGTAGGTGTTCTAAAACATTTGACCGGTAGTGTCCATGGCTCGAATGCAATGCAATTTCGTCTGCGATTTCTGGAGAAGAGTACAAATATGACCTATATGATGGTTCCATGATGTTTATAAAACATTACATTTGTGAGCAATATAACAGTGAGTGGACATTGCCCCTTTCTCTTTATATTGCATCTTTGTCCAGCTCCTGTGAAAATGTTGGATGTGTGTAAAACCCTCCATAGTCTAAGTTGTCTTGTCTGTATTATACACCCCCACGGGGAGCAATTATGATGCCTGTAACTGTATTCAGACAGCCTCTTTAAATTAGTATTCTTATTTTATTTAAATAGGCAAGTCAGTTAAGAACAAATTCTTATTTACAATGACGGCCTACACCGGCCGAACTCGGGCAACGCTGGGCCCATTGTGCGCCACGCTTTGGGACTCCCAATCACGGCCAGTTGTGATACAGCTTGGAATCAAACCAGGGTGTCTGTAATGACACCTCTAGCACTGAGATGCAGTGCCTTAGACCGCTGCGCCACTTTTTAGGCCTTATCAATACTCTAGTGAATTTAATCTTGCTTATTGACTATGTTTGGCATGTCCAAACTGCAATTTACAGTAGGGCTAGCCCTGGTGAGGCTGGTGGAAGGAGCTATAGGAGGAAAGGTTCATTGTAATGGCAGGAATGGAATTAATGGTTAATGTAACAGAGTCAAACGTGGCTTCGATATGTTTGATGTTTTTCATACCATCCCATTCATTCCATTTCAGCCTTTACAATGAGCCCGTCCTCCTATAGCTCCTCCCACCAGCATCCTCTGGCCTAGCCTCTATATCAGTGTGAACGCTATAGCCTATGTTTATTCATGTGTTTCCATATTGAAGCAATGCAATTAGAACAGTGTTACTGCAAATATGTTCAACATATTTAGCAAATATGGGGTAGGCTATTTAACGAACTAGGCTATAACGGACTAACATTCGTATTGGAGTTGATGACAACGCAATACATAAAAGACTGTAAATACACAACTTGAAGCAACCACATATTTAGCCAAGGTGCATGTTCTGATTTGCCAGTGAGGTGTCAAGCCTTGACACACCCACAACTTGTTTATTCATCAATACCCAGGCCTTTCACGCCGCCATCAGCTACAGCGTCCATAATTCTGGTTGTGAAAATAGCACAAATATTTCTGACCCCCCCAGCCCCCCCCCCCCCCACCACCAAACGTGCTAAGACTTAGAGCCCTCTATGTTACTCTCATACACACCTTTCTCTCTAATCTATTCTCTCACTTTTAACCATCTATTGTGATTTGGAAAACATGTCAAAAACTGATGAGAGGAACAGGGAGGATATTCTAAAGGAAAGTAAAGAAAATGGTAATTATTATTTTGAACCACACAGAGAAAAAGGTATTCTTTCCCTTCATTAGCCTGTACAATCCATGTCAAAATAGGTAGGTAAATAATCCATTCAATAATTTCACTTGAAATTTGACACAATACTAAAACCTAACAAAACATGTTGGACCCACCTTTCCAATATGTATGTTAGTCAATGGGTGAGAAGTCATATTGCACTTACTGAAGAAGATGTACTCCGTATAGCTGCTCCAGATTTTGTCGTCCCGGTACTGATTGACAAAAGCGGCTGTTCCCGTGGAGTTACACGCCACCATTGTAAAGCCCGCCTCAGAAAGCCGGTCAAATGCCTGCTCCAAGTAGGTGAACTTGAGGTAAAACCGTGATGTGTACTTCTCCGGCGGCCGGTCTGGGTCCCGGCTCTCGTTCAGCGTTTCCCCAAACACCTCTTTGGCCAGGGCGATGCGTCCGCAAACCATGATCCTGGCCACGCGTCGGAACTTGGCGTCGGCTTGGTTGTCCCGTACCGTGGTGTAGGAGCCCCTGTAGCCGATGGTGATGAACCCTGACCTCTTGTCCGAGGAAGTCAAGGTACGACCTGTGGGGTACTCGCTGCTTTGTGAGCTCTCCTCAATATCGCTGTGGCAGCCTTCATCATTCATGGAGCCCTGCTTGGAACACACACGGGGCCCCAGGAGGCGCAGCAGCTCGCCCAGCTGGAAGTGCTCGGCTTCCCGATGCAGGCGCTCACGTTCAGGGAAGTGGTCGGGCAGAACCAGCTGGCGGTCTCGCAGGAAGTCCAGCACGTAGCGGAACAGGAAGCCATCGCGGTCGATGAAGAAGCGCCCGCGGCTGTCCCTTGGCAGGTCCCGTGGTGGGCACCGGGTGAACATGGCGTGCAGGGTGGTGTCGGGCACGCTGACCAGGGTGGAGCGCTTGGTGACGTACACCTGGCCGCCCACGTTGAGCTCCACCACCTCCGGGTAAGGTGCTGGGGCCGGGCCGGACACCTCGCTGATGGGCAGAATGGTCTCCTTCATGGCCATGGTCCTGTTGTTCCACCAGGGTATAGAGAGAAATCAAACACCTTCCAAACCCAATAACGTCCTCTTATGTCCTCAAACAAGTGGCGCAAAAAATCTCAGTGAGGAGCGAGAAACGAAAAAGGTCTCAATAGAATCAATAGAGGTCACCAAGGGCTTCACAGCAGAGCAGGTGCTGAAGTTTGAAAGAGGTAGAGGACTACATCCCTGCTGTTAGAGGATGCTGAGGAAGAAGAGAGAGCGAGAGAGAGAGAATGCGCGAGAAAGAGAGAAAAGATGGAGACAGCGAAGTATCCTGTCACCTCACTAATGGAGAGAGCAAACGCGAGGAGAGAGCAGCAGGAAAGAAAAAACACTCTGAACGACTCCCGGATGACATCATCCTCTGAATGAAAGGGGAGGTGCTGCAGTTACAGCCTTTAAAAGAGGAAGTACTGCTACAATATTACCCAACTTCATCTCTTCTTAAAGTCTGAAGATGGCCTGGCAATAAACATGTAATAAACAACATGATAAACAGATACACATTTTCAGACGGTAACAAATCCCAGCATTTTAGAATGTTGCTTCTGGAATATCGACCAAAACAATGTGACATATGTCACAAACTGTTTACATATCTAACATGTGTCTTTTGAACAAATCCTCCAATATACTACACAACCCTATTTCCTACACAATATGTATTTTAGGTAGATTGGAAATGCACCAATACTGTAGTAGTGGTAAAAATCCAACATATTTCTATATTTCAACATTTGGGTTCAAATAAGAAGCCCACATTGCCATCTGTTGGAATTCTGCAAAACATTTTAAAGAAGCCCATGATCTTAACATTTTCTATATTTAATAAATTAAAACAAGTTGAGGTATTGCTTTTGCCTAACAAATAACATGAATATTTAGAAATGTTGAAATGTTTAACAAAATGGGTAAATTATAATTGATATTGTTGAGGAGACGATCTCAATATGAACATTAAGACAACAGTAGACACCCAAACTAATGACGAGATGTATATAAACACAACTCACAAAAAAATGTCCCTCTCTCTGTAAAAATATTTGTGTATTTATGTACATGTCTGTTCAAAGATTAACCAATCGTTCCCCAAGCATATACTGATCCAACTCATTAGGTCAACCAAAAATACTCCAATACCTTTTCTATATCATTATATCTAACACCAATGTAACAAAACAATACCACAGTTCAGCACAGATGCTCCCAGGTCATTGAACACAATGAAACGTTACAAGGCTGTACCATTAATCAAAGTCAGACTTTCCCCAATCTATTTGGACACCATCATCAAATATGCTTGCTGCTTGAAAATGTCTTAATTGATCTCCTCTTTTGACCCACGATGCTTTGCACCCACAGCTCTGGGTCACAGCCAACATACTGCCTCAGTAGAAACTATGGCTGCTTTCCAAAGCGCAGATGTTGCATGCATCAACCAATGATTGTGTGCCATGTCATGGACTGTGTCATTGACTGACAGATTGCAATAACATATGATGTGGTTAGCTAATACTTAAAATACCTTTCCAGGTATTGAAATATCTAGTATGGGTCTGGGCAGAGGAACGTACCCTATCACAGGCTGTGAACTTTAACTTCTCGCTAGTAGCCATCTGTTTTTGTAAGAGACCCTACATACATTTCAAATATGTTATATTTAAGTGTTTCTTTAAACTATACACAAAGGCAAGAATATCAGAGAGCTGATATCATATAAGAGATAAATGGCTGGTCTTATGAGATCTCAACACTTTCCAGAAATTATGAGTTCAATCTGTTTCATTTAAAGGTGGCACAGTGATTTGAACCCCAGATCTCAAGATCCACAGCCAAATGCTCTACCACAGAACTAATACCCCTTCTCATTAATACCTTGAATGGAGAGACATGCTCTAATAAAGAACATTTTAGATGGCGAGAAAAAGCACCTATTAACTTTCTCAAACTATAGTTAAGAACTGTTGATTTAAAAGGGGCACAATGATTCAAACTTAGGACCTCTTGAGCTGCAGTCAAATTCTCTACCACTGAGCTATATCCCCTCTTCCTGTTGGTGCTGCCCTGTGTGGTCGCCTGTTAAGCATCTCCCATGTTTGTGCGTTAATTGTTGTTTTAGTGAGTTTTACTTTTTCAACAGTTGAACTATAATAGTTCAGGATTATGGAGTGCTACTGTTTTACGAAGGTTTTAGCGGTGTTTTTTATCACTGAGGCACTTTTTCTTACTTTTAGAAGCGCCGAACGTACATGCGAGTCCTCAGTTATTTACAACAGAGCCCAGCTATTGGATTTAGCACACTCAGCGCTGGCGCACCCCAGGGAAAAGTTAGTTTTTCCGGACAAGTTGAAAAGGCGACGGCGTGGACGCAGGGCGGGATTGAAGTGTAAAGCAAAGCTTAGGAAATACAAGCCGGCTATAACGTCTATCATTATGGGCAACGTGAAATCGCTACATAACAAGGTGGAGGAACTCGAGGGTCTTGTCTGTGGACAAAGGGAGTACAGAGAAGCTAGTCTAGTGTGTTTGACCGAGACATGGCTGAATGATAACATCCCCACAGGGAATGTCACTATCAGCGTTTTTTTCAGAGCGGACTGGGATAGCGCTTCTTCCGGTAAGAGTTAGGGAGGGGGGCTGGCTTTATTAGTTAACAACAGATGGTGTAATCCGAGCCATATTACTGTTAAGGTAGCCCGGACATTGAGCTGTTAGCCGTTAGCCTGAGATCCTACTATTTGCCGAGGGAATTCACGGTGGCCATTGCTGTTATTGTTTACGTCCCGCCTTCCGCTGACACAAACACAGCGTGTGACATCATCCACTCTGTTATCGGGAGGTTACAGACAACACATCCCAGTGCCTTCTTTACCATTTCTGGGGATTTTAATCATGTCTCTCTCTCTTCAACGCTGCCCTATGTTCAAATAGTTTGTGAAGTGCCCAACCAGGAATAATTAAACTCTGGACTTGCTATATGCTAAGAAGAAGGATGCATACAACTCCACTGCCCTCCCTCCCCTAGGTAGATCGGACCACAACCTTGTCCATCTCACCCCACTCTACAGGCCTATGGTCCAACAGCAGCCAGCGACCACTACGACCATTAGGAGATGGTCCCAGGAGGCGAATGAAGCCCTACAGGACTGCTTTGAGACAACAGACTGGGATGTGCTCTGTGAGGCTCATGGGGAAGACATTGATGGACTTACAGACTGCATAACAGACTACATACATTTTTGTGTAGACAACACTGTAACCACCAGGAAGGTACGCTGTTTTCCAAATAATAAACCATGGGTCACCAGCGACCTGAAGGCCCTGCTGAATAAGAAGAAGAGGGCCTTCAAGGAGGGGGACAAGGACAAATTGAAACGTGTCCAGAGGGAGCTGAAGTTGCGGATTGCTGAGGGGAAGGAGAAGATGGAGGACAAGCTGAGGCAGAGCCAGGTGAGAGAGGTGTGGAAGGGTATGAGAAATATCACTGGCTTCAAAAAGTCAAACAGTGGGCAGACGGAGGGGACCCAGGAAAAGAGCCAATGAGCTGAACCAATTTTTTTAACAGGTACGATATTAGCTCTGTCACCTCCCCTCCAGCTCTTCAGGCCACGCACCCTCACGGCTAACCCCCCCCCCCCCTTTGCACACGACACCTCCGTTGAGACAATCAGCGACCCCTTCCCCGCTTCCTCTGGACTGTTCTGCAACACCTCCCTTCCCCCCACCTCCCCACCTGGGCTGGCTTTCACCACCAACCAAGTGAAGAGAGAGCTGGAAGGACTACATCAGGGGAAAGCGGTGGGCCCCGATGGCATCAGCCCAAGGGTGCTTAGGGTCTGTGCTGACCAACTGTGTGGAATACAGATCCCTGTGCTGTGGAAAATATTCTGCCTGGTTCCAGTGCCCAAGAAGGCGCACCCCACTGTCCTGAAAGTTGTTATATCATATCACATGCAATATTGTAAGTCATTCTTGGACTGAACTTATGTAGTCATTCACTCAGGACTGTATACTAGTATCCTGTCAGTAGTATATATTTTTTCATTGCATTTAGTATATCGAATGTGCAATACATGCATTTATCTGTAATTAAACCTTGTTCTAAGGACTGTATTTTAAGGGAATTGGTATTATTACCCTAAATTATATCATACGCACATTTAGCTATTTAAGTATCTCTTCCTGTCATCACCTCATGTTTCAGGATGATAATGCACGGCCCCATGTCACAAGGATCTGTACACAAATACTGGAAGCTGAAAATGTCCCAGTTCTTCTATGGCCTGCATACTCACCAGACATGTCACCCATTGAGCATGTTTGGGATGCTCTGAATTGACGTGTACGACAGCGTGTTCTAGTTCGCACAGCCATTGAAGAGAAGTGGGATAACGTTCCACAGACGACAATCAACAGCCTAATCAACTCTATGCGAAGGAGATGTCTCGCTGCATGAGGCACATGGTGGTCACACCAGATACTGACTGGTTTTCTGATCCACTCCCCTATTTTTTGTTGGTATCTGTGACCAACAGGTGCACATCTGTTATACCAGTCAAGTGACATCCATAGATTAGGGCCTAATACTGTCACGGATCTGAGTGATTAATGACCAAGGCGCAGAGCTGCCTAAGTCCGACATCTTTTATTTAATGTGAACTTGGAAAAACAACAAACATGAAATACAGAACCGCAACATAAGTGGGAGCCCAATACAAATGGCACTCAGCACAAAATAATGAACCACAAATCCACAGTGGAAACAGACATCCTAAACAGGGTGCCCAATAAGAGACAATGCTAAGCAGCTGCATCTAATTGGGGACCAACACAAAAACCACCATAGAGAATACCAGAGTACTCCTGTCAGGCCCTGACCATGACAACCATAGATACAGCCAGAGGCTTCACTATGGTCAGAGCCTGACACATACATGTATTTAAATTGACTGATTTCCTCATATGAAATGTAACTCAGTAAAATCTTGCAATCTTGAAATTGTTGCATATTGTATTTATATTTTTGTTCAGTTTATAATTAACATAATAATTCACATTTCCTGTTGTAGTAAACTGGCTCAAATTGAGATCCTACATCTGTAACTACTCGTATCTTCTGGCCGAGGGAGTTTCGTTAAGATCCCTGACGCTTGTTCTGAATGTTAAAACGCATTGCTTGTGGTACGGTTTTGTAAACATAAGGAACGTATCTTTCATATCAGCGAGAAATAAAAACTAAAGGTTAAGTTGTTACACGCCTTGATAGGGTTAGGGTTAGTGTTCTAACACAGCCTTACAGCACTTGTTTACGGAAGACAGACAGAAGACATAAATGGCCACCTGTAATTCGCTATCTGGTGTGCGTCGAACACCTGTGTGTAATTGTAACTGGGGAGGAAGTGTAGTTCGTCAAATGGAGGCACACACAACTTATTGATCTGTGCAAAACTGCTATAGTAAGTGTATCTTTATTATTTGAAAGATTCTTTCTCGCTGATATGAAAGATAAGGACTGGATGCCGTGCCCGGGCAGGGCACCAGCGCAGAGGGGTTTTCCAGCCACGTATCAGGGCTGGCTGCCGGTCCTGGGCTGGACACCGGCGCGATGAGGAGCTAAGGCTCCCGAGCGGGACTGAACGCCATGCCCATCCTGGGCCCCGGCGCAGAGGAGAGCTCCGGCCCTGTTGCCGGAATGGTTGCCGGTCCCAGACTGGGCACCGGCGTGGTGAGGAGCTCTGGGCAGGGCTGGACACACGCACCAGGGTTTTGGTGCAGGGAACTGGCACAGGTCTTACCTGACAGGAAAAACGCACTAGAGGCCTGGTGTGTAGAGCCGGCACTGGAGGCACCGGGCTGGGCGCACGCACTGGAGGTCGGGTGCGAGGAGCCGGCACGGGTCGTACCATATTGGGGAGGCGCACCGGAGGTCTGGTGCATGGATCCGGCACTGGAGGCACCGGGATGGGCGCACGCTCTGGAGGTCGGGTGCGAGGTGCCGGCACGGGTGGTACCGGACTGGGAACCGGCGCTGGAGGCACTGGACTGGGAACCGGCGCTGGAGATACCCGACTCCCCCAGTCGTCCTCTCTCCTCCAAACCAACCAAGACTCCCTGATTATTGTCAGGTCCTGACTGTGGCCATACTACTCCCACTAGAGGGAGGCAGAGACCTGGCCTCAGTCAGGCCCTGACACTATGCTTCAGCACTATAGGCATGTATATCAAATAAAATCAAAGTTTATTGGTCGCATACACAGTTTAGCAGATGTTATAGCAGAGGCAACGAAATGCTTATGTTCCCAGCTAACAATTCTAGGGAGAGAGAACATTTTTGTAATGTTACGCGCAATGGTCCCCTAATTTTTGAGTGTCAAGTTTTCCGTTGGTTAGGGGAACATTCTATCTATGTTAGCAAAAACCTTCTGAGAACCTTTTTAGCAGAATGTAAGATATATCTCAGAATGTAAGATATATTAATGTTCTAGACACGTTTCATGGGAAAGTTGCAAGAACATTTCTGCATATTATTTGTCAGGACGTCGCCTGATGATCCCAAAGAAACGCACTCCAAAAATAGTGTTTTTTAATTACACATCACACCTTGTTACTGTTGCCAAGCCCATCATGGCCCTGATTGGTAAACCACTGATCCAGTCATAGCTCTTTTTGTCTTAGGGATACTCACACAGTGCTTTTAACATAGTTTATTTATACAGTAATTATTATTTAGTTTAAGTTTAATGTTTTATTATTTGCACCAAACAACAATACAAACAAAAACAAATAAATAATAAAAGGCGGTGTGCAGGTGTGACAAGGGCTGATATCAAAACCTACTAATTATCAATGTATAAATTGATTGATCAGTAAAAAGTATTTGTTTTGTTTAAATATGTGTGTACATGTGAGTGTGTGAGAGTAAGGCTATATGGAGGAGATTACTGAGTAGTTTGGTTAATCAGGTTTATTGAGGGATGATGATGTTTTGGCAGTGTGAAGGTAAGAATTCCAGAGTATGGTACCTCTGTATCTGATAGAGAATTGATTATGTGAGGTGTGGCCTATTTCAGGAGGTATGTAATGGATAGAAAAACTGTCTAATAAGGGACATTTTAGATTTACAGTTTCAGCACCTAATACTGAACATTCCATCTAAAAACACACTTACAAAGTATTTGATTTAAAGGGAGCACCAGGATTAGATGAAGATACCTCTTGATCTGCAGTCAAATGCTCTACCACTAGGATATACACCCTCTGTTAGCTCCTATCTAATAGGAGATGAATACTGTCTAACAAGGGATCTTTAAGATTAAGTTAAAGCACCTATTAAGTAACACTCCCTCTCTCACAACACAGTTATAAAGTACTTGATTTCAAGGGGGCATTAGGATTTGAACCTTAGACCACTTGAGCTGGCAGTCAAATGCTCTAGCACTAAGATATACCCACTCTGTTAGTTAATATCTACTGGTGGGAAGGCGGTGTCGCGGTGGAGAGGCTTGCATACTCCAATGACCCTGAGAGCAAAGCCGGAAGGGGGTCTTTACCCCCTGGCAGGTTTAACCATACCGGACCGGTCAAAGGGAAGGAGGCAGACAAAATCAGTTCCTGGTCCTCCAGGTTGGGGGTTGGGCGTAGGGTTAACTACCCTTCCCTGGAAAAAAGTGTGAGTTACAGAAACGCGGACAAATGTATTCAAAATCTAAAATTTGGCAGATGAAGATGCCCCAGAAATGGGGATCATGACGCTTCTCAACCAAACCCGCAAGGGCGTTGGGAAGCCGATACATCTTCTGACGCCAAAGCAATCCATCCTGGTTGGGACTTGGAACATCCTGACCATGTTCCACGCTGGAAAGGCTGCTACCATTGCAAAAGAAATGGAGCGCTACAATATTTTTGTCCTGGGCCTGGGAGAAACAAGGTGGAGACAGTCAGAGGAGGTAAAGCTGGCCAGCGGGCAGTCCATCATCTACTCTGGGCATGAAATGGATGGAGCGGCTCACACAGAGGGAGTCGCCATCATGATGATGAAGGAGACCCGAAAGGCTCTGATTGAATGGGAACCAATCAACTCTCGCCTCATTGCTGCTTCCTTCAGAACCAAGATAGATAGATAGATAGATAGATAGATAGATAGATAGATAGATAGATAGATAGATAGATAGATAGATAGATAGATAGATAGATAGATAGATAGATAGATAGATAGATAGATAGATAGATAGATAGATAGATAGATAGATAGATAGATAGATAGATAGATAGATAGATAGATCGAAAATACACAAAAGACAGATACATGATACATAGAGCGGCAATATGAAAAAGTATAGAAATACAAGATGTCTGGAGTGCAAAAAAGCTATAAAAAGACATTGCATAGTATGGGTGGTATGCTGAATATGTACACTATACATTGGTGGATGTTGGATGGTTAACTATACTATACAGGTCGATGGCAGAGAAATACTTCAATAGCTAAAAATGCATATGATATGAGTGAGGATAATAATAGTTTACTTAATAGACAGACTGGTTAAATTAACAGGTAAGTGAATATTTTGCATGGTTAAATTAGCTGTACAGGTAAATATACAGTTATATTTACAGGTAAGTGAATACTTGCATGGTTACATAAACTGTACAGGTAAATGACAGGAAGAGATACTTAAATAGCTAAATGTGTGTATGATATAATTGGGGTAATACTAGTAATTCCCTTAAAATACAGTCCTTAGTGCGCAGGGTTTTACATATAACAGCACGTATTGTACATTCGATATACTAAAAGCAATGAAAAAAAATTCATCTGACAGGATACTAATATGCATTCCTGAGTGAATGACTACGTAAGTTAAGTCCAAGAATTACTTGCAATAATGCACGTGATATGATATAACAATTGTACATGAGTATGTACATTGGGGAGAACAAGTATTTGATACACTGCAGATTTTGCAGGTTTTCCCACTTACAAAGCATGTAGAAGTCTGTAATTTGTATCATAGGTACTCTTCAACTGTGAGTGACGGAATCTAAAACAAAAATCCAGAAAATCACATTGTATGATTTTTAAGTAATTAATTTGCATTTTATTGCATGATATAAGTATTTGATACATCAGAAAAGCAGAACATAATATTTGGTACAGAAACCTTTGTTTGCAATTACAGAGATCATATGTTTCCTTGACCAGGTTTGCACACACTGCAGCAGGGATTTTGGCCCACTCCTCCATACAGATCCTTCAGGTTTCGGGGCTGTCGCTGGGCAATACGGACTTTCAGCTCCCTCCAAAGATTTTCTATTGGGTTCAGGTCTGGAGACTGGCTAGGCCACTCCAGGACCTTGAGATGCTTCTTACGGAGCCACTCCTTAGTTGCCCTGGCTGTGTGTTTCGGGTCGTCGTAATGCTGGAAGACCCAGCCACGACCCATCTTCAATGCTCTTACTGAGGAAAGGAGGTTGTTGGCCAAGATCTCGCGATACATGGCCCCATCCATCCTCCCCTCAATACGGTGCAGTCGTCCTGTCCCCTTTGCAGAAAAGCATCCCCAAAGAATGATGTTTCCACCTCCATGCTTCACGGTTGGGATGGTGTTCTTGGGGTTGTACTCATCCTTCTTCTTCCTCCAAACACGGCGAGTGGAGTTTAGACCAAAAAGCTCTATTTTTGTCTCATCAGACCACATGACCTTCTCCCATTCCTCCTCTGGATCATCCAGATGGTCATTGGCAACCTTCAGACGGGCCTGGACATGTGCTGGCTTGAGCAGGGGGACCTTGCGTGCGCTGCAGGATTTTAATCCATGACGGCGTAGTGTGTTACTAATGGTTTTCTTTGAGACTGTGGTCCCAGCTCTCTTCAGGTCATTGACCAGGTCCTGCCGTGTAGTTCTGGGCTGATCCCTCACCTTCCTCATGATCATTGATGCCCCACGAGGTGAGATCTTGCATGGTGCCCCAGACCGAGGGAGATTGACCGTCATCTTGAACTTCTTCCATTTTCTAATAATTGCGGCAACAGTTGTTGCCTTCTCACCAAGCTGCTTGCCTATTGTCCTGTAGCTCATCCCAGCCTTGTGCAGGTCTACAATTTTATCCCTGATGTCCTTACACAGCTCTCTGGTCTTGGCCATTGTGGAGAGGTTGGAGTCTGTTTGATTGAGTGTGTGGACAGGTGTCTTTTATACAGGTAACGAGTTCAAACAGGTGCAGTTAATACAGGTAATGAGTGGAGAACAGGAAGGCTTCTTAAAGAAAAACTAACAGGTCTGTGAGATACAGAATTCTTACTGGTTGGTAGGTGATCAAATACTTATGTCATGCAATAAAATGCTAATTAATTATTTAAAATACATACAATGTGATTTTCTGGATTTTTGTTTTAGATTCCGTCTCTCACAGTTGATGTGTACCTATGATAAAAATTACAGACATCTACATGCTTTGTAAGTAGGAAAACCTGCAAAATCGGCAGTGTATCAAATACTTGTTCTCCCCACTGTATATACAGACCTGAATGAATAAATAAGCCCTGAGTGAATGAGTGATTACGGACCAGAGTTACTCACGGATGGATGCATAATTGTTAAACTAGGTCCTAACACCCCAACAGTTCCAGGTCTGTGTTGCTGACGGCACTGCACCCCGGTGAGGCATTATATAGTCTAATAGCCGCCGGCAGGACCTCCTCCTGTAGCGCTCTCTGGCACACCGTGGTGGGATCAGTCTGTGACTGAAGGTGCTTCTCTGCGTCATAACCATGGCATGCAGAGGGTGAGTGACATTGTCCATGATGGCCAGCAGTTTGACCAGGATCCGTCTCTCCGCCACTCTAGAGTGTCAAGGCTCATCCCCAGGACAGAGCTAGCCTTCCTGATCAGCTTATTTACCCGAGAAGCATCACCAGATTTTATGTTGGCTCCCCAGCACGCCACTGCAAAAAACAGACTGGTAGAAGGTAGAGTCCCACTTCACGAACTGTTTGAACGTGGGCAGCGTTGAAGAGAGAGATGCATGGTTAAAATGCGCTGTCTGTAACCTTGCGATAACAGAGTGGATGACATCACATGCTGTGTTTGCGTCCGCGGAGGGCGGGATGTAAACAATCACAGCAATGGCCGCCGTGAATTCCCTCTGCAAATAGTAGGATCTCAGGCTAACGGCTAACAGCTCAATTTCCGGCCTACAAAACTCTTCCTTAAGAGTAATATGGCTCGGATTACACCATCTGCTTATTAACTAATAAAACCAGCCCACCACCCTTGCTCTGACCGGAAGAAACGCTATACCTGTCTGCTCTGATGGTCCGGAACCCGCCAATAGTGACGTTCTCTATAGGGATATTATCGTTCAGCCAAGTCTCAGTAAAAAACATTAGGCTCGCTTCCCGATAGTCTCTTTGACCACGGACAAGAGCCTCAAGCTCGTCCATTTTGTTGTGCAGCGATCTCAAGTTGCCCATAATGATGGACGGTATAGCCGTCTTGTACTTCATCAACTTCGCCTTACACTTCAATCCCGCCCTACGTCCACGCCGTCGCCTTTTCAACTCGTCCGGAATATCAAATTTTTCCCTGGGGTGCAGCAGCGCTGTGTGTGCTAAATCCAGGAGCTGGGCTCTGTTGTAAATAATAATAATTGACGACTCCTGTCGATGTTCAGCTGTGAGAAAAATAAAAAGTCCCTCAGTGATAAAAAGGAACGTTAAAACCTTCGTAAAACCGTAGCACTCCATAATCCTGAACTATTATAGTTCAACTGTAGCAAAAAAAACTAAAGAAAAGAGACGAAAAAACGAACTAAAACGAACTAGAACAACAAAGTATGCACGAACAACAGGAGCTGCTTAACAGGCGACCACGCAGGGAACAAGAGAGTGAAAGCCCACATAATTCAGTGCTATGCACCTACCAACGATGTGGATGATGACGTAAAGGCAAGGTTCTACGACACTCTAAATCCACTACTTGCCAGAGCAGGAGCCAGAGACCTCAATATCCTGATGGGTGACTTCAATGCCAAGGTTGGAAGCAAAAACGAGGGTTACGAGGAGGTGATGGGCAAACATGGAGTTTGGAAAATGAATGAGAATGGAGAACTTTTCGTTGAGACCTGTGTCAAAAATAGCCTCATCATTGGAGGTAGTGTATTTCCACACAAAACAATACACAAAACAACCTGGGTATCACCAGATCATGTCACAGAAAACCAAATTGACCATATTTGCATTCGCAAAAAGTTCAGAAGGTCCATGGAAGATGTTAGAACAAGGAGAGGAGCAGATGTAGCATCTGACCATCATCTCTTGGTAGGGAAATTCAAGCTACGACTGAAGAGAAACCACCAGGCCAAAAGTCACAGAGTCAAGTACAACACAGAATACCTTAGCAATGCAGAGACAGCAAGGAAGTTCAAGGACACCCTATCAAGGAAAAGTACGGATCTACAACTGAAGATGGCAGAAAGTAGCACAATAGACGAAGAGTGGGAACACCTCAAAACCACTTGGAACGCAACTCCTTGGTAGAAGGACCTACAAGCACAAGGAGTGGATAACACCAGAAACTCTCCAGAAGATCCAGGTGAAGAGAGTGCTCAAGGAAAAGATCAGCATCTCGAGAACAAGAGCAGAAAAGACTTTGGCACAGACAGAGTGCAACAGTTGTCATAAAGAAATAAGAAAGAGCACTAGAAAGGACAAGAGAAAGCAGATAGAGAGACAAGCCCAGGAGGCAGAAGAGTCTGCTGCACAGAGGAATATGAAGGAGTTGTGCGTCATCACAAGGAAACTACCTAGGAAGTACACACAAAGCAATAGACCAATCACAGACAAGAATGGTCAAACTCTCGCCACCTTGGAAGAGCAGCTCGAAAGATGGGTAGAGCATTTTGAAGCTGTTCTTAACAGGCTACCACCTGCAGAAATACCTACCATCCCCAGAGCTGAGATGCCACTGAACATCAAGTGAGAGAGACCAACAAAAACAGAAATAAAGTAGACAATTAAACAACAGAAAAACCTTTGGGAAGAGGAGAAGACACCCACAGAATGGGCTGAGGGACACATCGTGAAACTCCCCAAGAAAGGTAACTTAAATGAGAGTAAAAATTACAGAGAGATCACCCACTATCAGTACCCGGAAAAATCCTGAACAGGGTCATCCTCAACCGTCTCCAAAAAGCAGTAGATGGGAGGCTCAGGGACCAACAGGCTGGGTTCAGAAAAGACCGATCATGCACGGACCATATAGCAACACTACGCATCATCATCGAACAGCCCACAAAATGGAACACATCCCTGTACATCAACTTCATTGACTTTGAAAAAGCATTTGACAGTGTTTGACAAAGCAACATTATGGCACTTATTGGAACACTATGGGATTCATCAACATAATCAAGAACTCATACGCTGAAACCTCATGCAAAGTCACACATGCAGGCCAGCTATCCAGGAGCTTCAATGTCAAGACGGTGTGAAGCAGGGTTACCTACTTTCACCGTTTCTTTTCCTTCTTGCCATTGACTGGATAATGAATGAGACCACAGGAGGGAGAAGAAATGGGATACAGTGGACAATGTGGGACCAACTAGACAACCTTGATTTTGCGGACGACATTGCCCTCCTCTCAAACACACACACTCAAATGCAAAAGAAGACAGACAAAATCACACAAGCAGCAATAAAACTTGGACTTACACCAAACATACAAAGACCCAGGTGATGAAGATCCACCCCAAGACCGGCAACCCTCTCCTCATGCATGGCACTCCCCTAGAGGAAGTGGAGGCTTTCACCTGCAGTGGGGAGAACAAGTATTTGATACACTGCCGATTTTGCAGGTTTTCCTACTTACAAAGCATGTAGATGTCTGTAATTTTTATCATAGGTACACATCAACTGTGAGAGACGGAATCTAAAACAAAAATCCAGAAAATCACATTGTATGTATTTTAAATAATTAATTAGCATTTTATTGCATGACATAAGTATTTGATCACCTACCAACCAGTAAGAATTCTGTATCTCACAGACCTGTTAGTTTTTCTTTAAGAAGCCTTCCTGTTCTCCACTCATTACCTGTATTAACTGCACCTGTTTGAACTCGTTACCTGTATAAAAGACACCTGTCCACACACTCAATCAAACAGACTCCAACCTCTCCACAATGGCCAAGACCAGAGAGCTGTGTAAGGACATCAGGGATAAAATTGTAGACCTGCACAAGGCTGGGATGAGCTACAGGACAATAGGCAAGCAGCTTGGTGAGAAGGCAACAACTGTTGCCGCAATTATTAGAAAATGGAAGAAGTTCAAGATGACGGTCAATCTCCCTCGGTCTGGGGCACCATGCAAGATCTCACCTCGTGGGGCATCAATGATCATGAGGAAGGTGAGGGATCAGCCCAGAACTACACGGCAGGACCTGGTCAATGACCTGAAGAGAGCTGGGACCACAGTCTCAAAGAAAACCATTAGTAACACACTACGCCGTCATGGATTAAAATCCTGCAGCGCACGCAAGGTCCCCCTGCTCAAGCCAGCGCATGTCCAGGCCCGTCTGAAGTTTGCCAATGACCATCTGGATGATCCAGAGGAGGAATGGGAGAAGGTCATGTGGTCTGATGAGACAAAAAAATAGCTTTTTGGTCTAAACTCCACTCGCCGTGTTTGGAGGAAGAAGAAGGATGAGTACAACCCCGAGAACACCATCCCAACCGTGAAGCATGGAGGTGCAAAACATCATTCTTTGGGGATGCTTTTCTGCAAAGGGGACAGGACGACTGCACCGTATTGAGGGGAGGATGGATGGGGCCATGTATCGCGAGATCTTGGCCAACAACCTCCTTCCCTCTGAAAGAGCATTGAAGATGGGTCGTGGCTGGGTCTTCCAGCATGACAACGACCCGAAACACACAGCCAGGGCAACTAAGGAGTGGCTCCGTAATAAGCACCTCAAGGTCCTGGAGTGGCCTAGCCAGTCTCCAGACCTGAACCCAATAGAAAATCTTTGGAGGGAGCTGAAAGTCCGTATTGCCCAGCGACAGCCCCGAAACCTGAAAGATCTGTATGGAGGAGTGGGCCAAAATCCCTGCTGCAGTGTGTGCAAACCTGGTCGAGAACTACAGGAAATGTACGATCTCTGTAATTGCAAACAAAGGTTTCTGTACCAAATATTAAGTTCTGCTTTTCTGATGTATCAAATACTTATGTCATGCAATAAAATGCAAATTAATTACTTAAAAATCATACAATGTGATTTTCTGGATTTTTGTTTTAGATTCCGTCACTCACAGTTGAAGACTACCTATGATACAAATTACAGACTTCTACATGCTTTGTAAGTGGGAAAACCTGCAAAATCGGCAGTGTATCAAATACTTGTTCTCCCCACTGTACCTAGGTAGCGTCATGGACACCAACGGAGGGACAGATGCAGACATAAAGAGCAGGATCAAATGCTCTTCCCTAGAGCTATACCCCCTTTTTGGAAGCTATCTATTGGAGAGAAAAAATGTCTAATTAAGGACATTTTAGATGAAGAGTGGCGCTTCTCTTATTCTTCTCACTTTGCTTGGTGACGTGGATTGCTGCTATAACTTGATGACCTTTCATATACCTAACCATTTCCTTGGCTCTCTTGTGGACTGTATCCATTGTTTTCAGTGCCATGATGTCCTTGAGGAGATTCAATGCATGAGCAGCACAGCCAATGGGTGTAATGTGAGGGTAGGACTCCTCCACTTTAGACCAAGCAGCCTTCGGGTTTGCAGCATTGTCTGTCACCAGTGCAAATACCTTCTGTGGTCAAAGGTCATTGATGACTGCCTTCAGCTCATCTGTAATGTAGAGACCGGTGTGTCTGTTGTCCCTTGTATCTGTGCTCTTGTTGAATACTGGTTGAGGGGTGGAGATGATGCAGTTAATTATTCCTTTCCCACGAACATTCGACAACCCATCAGAGATTATTGCAATACAGTCTGCTTTCTCTATGATTTGCTTGACCTTCACTTGAACTCTGTTGAACTCTGCATCCAGCAAATTAGTAGATAATGCATGTCTGGTTGGAGGGTTGTATGCTGGGCGAAGAACATTCAGAAATCGCTTCCAATACACATTGCCTGTGAGCATCAGAGGTGAACCAGTTGCATACACAGCTCAAGCAAGACATTCATCAGCATTTCTCTGACTACGTTCCTCCATTGAGTCAAAAAAACTTCTGATTCCCGGAGGACCATGAGCTGTTGCTATCGATAAGGTGTCTGATTCATAATTTTCACCTCAAATAGAAGTAGAGGGACTTTATGCACTTAGCCAGATGATTCTGCATCTTTGTCGAATTCTTCACATATGATTTGGCACAGTATTTGCAAATGTACACAGCTTTTCCTTCTACATTAGCTGCAGTGAAATGTCTCCACACATAAGAAAGTGCCTGTGGCATTTTCCTGTAAAGATTAGAAAAAGATGAGTACAAAAAACCCAAATACAATTCCAAGTACAGATAGTTAAGCAGTTAGATTAAACAACTCCTTTGTAAGATACATGTTTTAAAATGAAACATGTGTGGAAAACCTCCTCAGGTAGCAGGCTCAAGCAAGCTAAAACCCACATAGATAGATAGGGTAGATAGGTACTTTATTGATCCCCCGAGGGGGAAATTTCTTTGTCAAGCAGCTAGAACAAAACACAGGGCAGGTGCAAAATGCCACAACGGAAGTACACAAAAGACAGATACACGGTACATGATACATAGAGCGGGAGTATGAAAAAATATAGAAATACAAGATATCTGGAGTGCAAAAAAAAGCAATAAAAAGACATCGCATAGTATGGGTGGTTGGCTGAATATGTACACTATACATTGGTGGATGTTGGATGGTTAACTATACTACACAGGTCGATGGCAGAGAAATACTTCAGTAGCTAAAAATGCGTATGATATGAGCGAGGGTAATAATAGTTTACTTAATAGACAGACTGGCTAAATGAACAGGTAAGTGAAAATTTAGCATGGTTAAATTAGCTGTACAGGTAAGTATACAGTTATATTTACAGATAAGTGAATACTTGCATGGTTAAACAAACTGTACAGGTAAATGACAGGAAGAGATACTTTAATAGCTAGATGTGTGTATGATATAATTTGGGGTAATAATAGTAATTCCCTTAAAATACAGTCCTTAGTGCGCAGGGTTTAATTACAGACAACTGCACGTATTGCACATTCGATATACTAAAAGCAATGAGAAAAGGTGCAACTGACAGGATACTAATATGTATTCCTGAGTGAATGCCTACGTAAGTTAGGTCCAAGAATTACTAGCAATATTGCATGTGATATGATATAACAACTGTACATGAGTATGTATGTACAGACCTGCATGAATAAATAGGTCCTGAGTGAATGAGTGCTGACGGACCAGAGTTACTCACGGATGGATGCATAATTGTTAAACTAGGTCCTAGCACCCCAACAGTTCCAGATCTATGTTGCCGACAGCACGGCACCCAGGTGAGGCATTATATAATCTAACAGCCGACGGCAGGAAGGACCTCCTGTAGCGCTCTCTGGCACACCGTGGTGGGATCAGTCTGTGACTGAAAGTGCTCCTCTGCGTCATAACCATAGCGTGCAGAGGGCGGGTGACGTTGTCCATGATGGCCAGCAGTTTGGCCAGGATCCGTCTCTCCGCCACCTCCTCTAGAGTGTCAAGGCTCATCCCCAGGACAGAGCTAGCCTTCCTGATCAGCTTATTTACCTGAGAAGCATCACCGGCTTTGATGTTTGCTCCCCAGCACACCACTGCAAAAAAGATGGCACTGGCAACCACAGACTGGTAGAAGTTTACTGCACACGTTGAAGGACCTGAGCCTCCTCAGAAAATAGAGTCGGCTCTGGCCCTTTTTGTACAGGGCCCCGGTGTTACCAGCCCATTCCAGCCTGTTGTCCCTATGGACTCCCAGGAACTTGTATGACCCAACCATTTCCACATCCATCCCCTGTATAGGGACTGCAGTCAGTTGTGCCTTGGTTCTCCTGAAGTCCACCACCATCTCCTTTGTTTTGCTGATGTTGAGCTGAAGGTGGTTCTGCTCACACCACAACACAAAGTCACTGATTGTGCTCCTGTACTCCTCCTCCTGCCCACCCCGATGCACCCTACAATAGCAGAGTCATCCGAGAACTTCTGTAGGTGGCATGTTTCAGAGTTATATCTGAAGTCCGAGGTGTAGAGGGTGAACAGGAAGGGGGACAGGACCGTTCCCTGGTGTTGCAGTGTTGCTAACTGCCCGTTCTGACACACAGCTCTGTAGTCGCAAAAATTGTGGCCTACCGGTCAGATAGTCCGTGACTCAGGAGACTAAGGGTGCTTCCACTTTCATCCTCCTCATCTTCTCACCCAGTAGCAGGGGCTGAATGGTATTGAAGACACTGGAGAAGTCAAAAAACAAAACCCTCACAGTGCAACCTGCGTTGTCCAGGTGAGAGTAGGCCCTCTGAAGAAGGTAGATGATTGCATCATCCACCCCGATGTTGCTTTGGTATGCAAACTGCAGGGGGTCCAGTGATGTATATGGTAGCAAAAACTAACTAGCAGAAATTGTTAACAAGTTATAAATGATTTAAACACACTTTGCTGTAGGCTACTATTTACTAGACAAAAAATCATGTATGTCATATAAAATATATTCACCCCACCCAGTATCGTAATCAAAACTTACCAGAAAGCATGCAGTCCATGGCTCCGACAGTGTAGTAGTGTGTGCTCAATAGCATCTCATTAGTGTGCAAGATCTTGAGAATCAGCTGTACATGGAAGATGTGATGGAAGAATGCACTGTGCATGCAGAGGGTTGCAATTCCATTGAATTGGGGATAGTTTAACCAAAATATGCCACAAGACCTGGAATTGTCTTAAGTGTATCCCACAAAAAAGTTGCACTGTTATTTATTTATTTATTTATTATTATTATTTGTTTCACCTTTATTCAACCAGGTAGGCCAGTTGAGAACAAGTTCTCATTTACAACTGCGACCTGGCCAAGATAAAGCAAAACAGTGCGACAAAAACAATGACTGGAACGAATTGCAAAAATCACTGAAGCTAGAGGTTCCTATCTCCCTCACTAACTTTAAGCGTCAGCTGTCAAAGCTGCTTATCGATCACTGCACCTGTATATAGCCCTTCTGTAAATAGCCCACACTACTACCTCATCCCCATATTTATTTTTGTTATTTTCACAAATCTTGCACTCCAGTATCTCTATTTGCACATCATAATTTGCACATCCTTCATTCCTGTGTTAATGATGATAATCTGTAATTTGTCTCACCACTATGGTCTATTTATTGTCCTACCTCTTAACCTTACTGCATTTTGCACTACATTTTGCACTCTGTATATAGACTTTCCATTGTGTTTTTGACCATGTTTGTTTACTGTGTAACTCTGTGTTGTTTTTGTCGCACTGCTTTGCTTTGTCTTGGCCAGGTCGCAGTTGCAAATGAGAACTTGTTCTCAACTGACCTACCTGGTTAAATAAAGGTGAAATAAAAAAAATAAAAAAAACACGGAGTTACAAATGGGATAAACAAACGTACAGTCAATAACACAATAGAAAATCTATGTACAGTGTGTGCAAATGTAGTAAGATTAGGAAGGTAGGGCAATAAATAGGCCATAGTGGCGAAATAATTACAAATTAGCATTAACACTGGAAGATGATAATGTGCAAATAGAGATACTGGAGTGCAAATGAGCAAAAGATAATAAATATGGGGATGAGGTAGTAGGGTAGGCTATATACAGATGGGCTGTGTACAGGTGCAGTGATCGAAAAGCTGCTCTGACAGCTGATGCTTAAAGTTATTGAGGGAGATGGTAGTCTCCTGCTTCAATGATTTTTGCAATTCGTTCCAGTCATTGACAGCAGAGAACTAGAAGGAATGGCGGCCAAAGGAGGTGTTGGCTTTGGGAATGACCAGTGAAATATACCTGCTGGAGCGCATGCCACGAGTGGGTGTTGTTATGGTGACCAGCGAGATGAGATAAGGTGGGGATTTACCTAGTAAAGACTTGTAGATGACCTGGAGCCAGTGGGTTTGGCGACGAATATGTAGTGAGGGCCAGCCAACTAGAGCGTAGAGGTCGCAGTGGTGGGTAGTATATGGGGCTTTGGTAACAAAACGGATGGCACTGTGATAGACTACATCCAATTTTCTGAGTAGAGTGTTGGAGGCTATTTTGTAAATGACATCGCCGAAGTCAAGGATTCATGTTTGGCAGCAAGAGTGAAGGAGGCTTTGTTGCGAAATAGGAAGATTTAATTTTGGATTGGAGATGCTTAATGTGAGTCTGGAAGGAGAGTTTTTGGTCTAACCAGATGCCTAGGTAGGTGTCCACGTATTCTAAGTCAGACCCGTCGAGAATAGTGATGCTAGTCCGGTGGGCGGGTGTGGGCAGAGTTCAATTGAAAAGCATGCATTTAGTTTTACTAGCATTTAAGAGCAGTTGGAGGCCACGGAAGGAGTGTTGTATGGCATTGAAGCTTGTTTGGAGGTTTGTTAACACAGTGTCCAAAAAGGGGCCAGATATATACAGAATGGTGTCATCTGCGTAGAGATGGATCAGAGAGT
This sequence comes from Thymallus thymallus, assembly GCA_023634145.1. Lineage (NCBI taxonomy): Eukaryota > Metazoa > Chordata > Actinopteri > Salmoniformes > Salmonidae > Thymallus > Thymallus thymallus. The sequence goes on along the minus strand of CM042384.1, from coordinate 10,915,026 downwards.
CACCAGCAGTGAGAGCGACATCGTTGATATATATAGAGAATAGAGTCGGCCCAAGAATTGAACCCTGTGGCACCCCCATAGAGACTGCCAGAGGACCGGACAACAGGCCCTCCGATTTTACACACTGAACTCTATCAGACAAGGCAGTCATTTGAGAAACCAAGGCTGTTGAGTCTGCCAATAAGAATGCGGTGATTGACGGAGTCGAATGCCTTGGCCAGGTCGATGAAGACGGCTGCACAGTACTGTCTTTTATATATGGCGGTTATGATATGATATCGTTTAGTACCTTGAGCGTGGCTGAGGTGCACCCATGACCAGCTTGGAAAACAGATTGCATAGCAGAGAAGGTACGGTGGGATTCGAAGTGGTCAGTGATCTGTTTGTTAACTTGGCTTTCGAAGACTTTAGAAAGGCAGGATGGATATAGGTCTGTAACAGTTTGGGTCGAGAGTGTCTCCCCCTTTGAAGAGGGGGATGACCGCGGCAGCTTTCCAATCTCTAGGGATCTCAGACGATACGAAAGAGAGGTTTTACAGGTTAGTAATAGGGGTTGCAACAATTTCGGCGGATCATTTTAGAAAGAAAGGGTCCAGATTGTCTAGTCGTACAGATTTGTAGGGGTCCAGATTTTGCAGCTCTTTCAGAACATCAGCTATCTGGATTTGGGTGAAGGAGAAGCAGGCGGGGGGCTTGGGCAGGTTGCTGTGGGGAGTGCAGAGCTGTTGGCCGGTGTAGGGTTAGCCAGGTGGAAAGCATGGCCAGACGTAGCAAAATGCTTATTGAAATGTTCAAATAACGTACATTTATTGGTGGTGACAGTGTTCTCCAAGAACTCTGCAGATTATCTCTGCAGTAGATTGCAACTCTGCCTCCTTTGGCAGTTCTATCTTGACGGGAAATATTGAAGTTGGGGATGGAAATGTCAGAATTTTTGGTGGCCTTCCTAAGCCAGCATTCAGAGACGGCTTGGCGGAGTGTGCTAAAGCAGTGAATAAATCAAATTTAGAGAGGAGGCTTCTGATATTAACATGCATATAACCAAAGTTTTTACGTTTACAGAAGTCAACAAATTAGAACATTAAGCTATAACCCATCTTTCAAAAGACAAAATGACAATGAGCTATACCCCCTCTTTCAAAAGACATCTAATGAAGAGAAAATCTGTCTAACAAGGGACAATTTAGATTAAGAGTTTAAGGATGCAACAAATCACCATCCCTCTCTCAAAACACACATACAAAGTATTTGATAACAAGGGTGAACCTGGTACCTCTTGATCTGTAGTCTAATACTATACCACTGAGCTATACCCCTTATTTCAAGATAAATCTAATGGAGAGAAATACTTTCTAAAAAGGGAAATTTTAGATTAAGAATAAGGATACACCAAATAACATTCCCTCTCTCAAAAAACACATAGAAAGTATTTAATCTCAAGGGGGCACCAGAATTTGAAGCTGGGACGTCTTGAGCTGCAGTCAAGTGCTGTACCACTGAGGTAAACCCCCGTTTTATAGAGATTCCCAATAGAGAGTACAACTGTATAATAAAGGATATTTTAGATTTACAGCACCTGACGAGACACACTCCCTCTATCAAAACACACTTACAAAGTAAGTGAACTCTACTGGCCACAGGACTTGAACTTCAGACCTCTTGAACTGCAATCTAGTTCTCTACCAATGACGTATACCCCCTTTTTAAATAGATATCTAATGGAGAGTAAAACTGTATAATAAAGGACATTTCAGATTTAGAGTTACAGCACCTTATAAAGAACACTCCCTTTCTCAAAATACACTTAAAAAGTATTTGAAAATGGGTCCTCTTGATCTGCAGTCAAACGCTCTACCACTGTGCTACACCGCCTCTTTTTATAACATTCTATGAGAGAAAATTACTGTCAATAAAGGGACATTTTGTATAAAGAGTAAAAGAACCTAAAAAAGAACACTCCCTCTCTGAAAAAACCCTTTTAAAGTATTTGATCTAAAGGAGGCACCAGCATTCATGGCTGTGACCTCTTAAACTGCAGTCAAATGCTCAACCACTTATCATACCTCGTCTTTCTAGAGAAATCAAATAAATATAAAAACAGGTCTAAAAAAGGACATTTTAGAATAAGAGTTAATGGACACAAAAAATAACACTCCCTCTCTCAAAACACACATTCAAATCATTTGAGCACAAGGGGGCACTAGGATTTGAACTTAGGACCTCTTGATCTTCAGTCAAATGCTCTACCACTGAGCTATATCCCCCCTTTCATGTAAAATGTAATGAAGAGAAAAACTGTCTTAGGGACATTTTAGATGAAGAATAAGGACACACCAAGTAACATTCCCTCCCTCAAAACACACATACAAAGTATTTGATAACAAGGGGGCACCAAGATTTGAACCTGGGACCTCTTGATCTGCAGTCAAATGCTCTACCACTGAGCTATAACCCCTCTTTCAAGACATATCTAATGGAGAGAAAAACTGTCTTAAGGACATTTTAAATGAAGAATAAGGACACACCAAGTAACATTCCCTCTCTCAAAACACACATACATAGTACTTGATAACAAGTATTTAATCTCAAGGGGGCACCAGAATTTGAAGCTGGGACGTCTTGATCTGCAGTCAAATGCTCTACAACTGAGCTATACCCCCTCTTTCAAGACATATCTAATGGAGAGAAAAACTGTCAAACAAGGGACATTTTACATTAAGAGTTAAAGCGCCTACGAAAGAACACGCACTCTCTCAAAACACACTTACAAAGTATGTGATCTAAACAGGACAACAGGACTTGAACTTTGGACCTCTTGAGCTGCAGTCAAGTGCTCTACCAATGAGGTATAACCCCTTTTTATAGAGATTTCCAATAGAGAGTACAACTGTATAATAAAGGACATTTTAGATTTAGAGCACATGAGAAGGAACACTCCCTCTCTCAAAACACACTTACAAAGTATGTGATCTCAACAACACAACAGGACTTGAACTTCAGACCTCTTGAGCTGCAGTCAAGTGCTCAACAAGTGAGGTATACCCCCTTTTTATATAGATATCCAATGGAGAGTAAAACTGTATAATAACGGACATTATAGATTTAGAGTTACAGCACCTGACAAAGAACACTCCCTTTCTCAAAACACACTTACAAAGTATTTGCACTCAGTGTGCACAAGGATTTGAAAATGGGTCCTCTTGATCTGCAGTCAAATGCTCTACCACTGTGCTATACCGCCTCTTTTTGTAACATTCTATGGGAGAAAATTACTGTCTATAAAGGGACATTTTGTATTAAGAGTAAAAGAACCTAAAAAAGAACACTCCCTCTCTGAAAAAACACTTTTAAAGTATTTGATCTAAAGGAGGCACCAGCATTCATGGCTGTGACCTCTTGATCTGCAGTCAAATGCTCTACCACTGAGCTATACCCCCCTTTCATGTAAAATGTAATGAAGAGAAAAACTGTCTAAGTGACATTTTAGATGAAGAATAAGGACACACCAAGTAACATTCCCTCTCTCAAAACACACATACATAGTATTTGATAACAAGGGGGCACCAGGATTTGAACCTGGGACCTCTTGATCTGCAGTCAAATGCTCTACCACTGAGCTATACCCCCTCTTTCAAGACATATCTAATGGAGAGAAAAACTGTCAAACAAGGGACATTTTACATTAAGAGTTATAACGCCTACGAAAGAACACTCACTCTCTCAAAACACACTTACAAAGTATGTGATCTAAACAGGACAACAGGACTTGAACTTTGGACCTCTTGAGCTGCAGTCAAGTGCTCTACCAATGAGGTATAACCCCTTTTTATAGAGATTTCCAATAGAGAGTACAACTGTATAATAAAGGACATTTTAGATTTAGAGCACATGAGAAGGAACACTCCCTCTCTCAAAACACACTTACAAAGTATGTGATCTCAACAACACAACAGGACTTGAACTTCAGACCTCTTGAGCTGCAGTCAAGTGCTCAACAAGTGAGGTATACCCCCTTTTTATATAGATATCCAATGGAGAGTAAAACTGTATAATAACGGACATTATAGATTTAGAGTTACAGCACCTGACAAAGAACACTCCCTTTCTCAAAACACACTTACAAAGTATTTGCACTCAGTGTGCACAAGGATTTGAAAATGGGTCCTCTTGATCTGCAGTCAAATGCTCTACCACTGTGCTATACCGCCTCTTTTTGTAACATTCTATGGGAGAAAATTACTGTCTATAAAGGGACATTTTGTATTAAGAGTAAAAGAACCTAAAAAAGAACACTCCCTCTCTGAAAAAACACTTTTAAAGTATTTGATCTAAAGGAGGCACCAGCATTCATGGCTGTGACCTCTTGATCTGCAGTCAAATGCTCTACCACTGAGCTATACCCCCCCTTTCATGTAAAATGTAATGAAGAGAAAAACTGTCTTAGGGACATTTTAGATGAAGAATAAGGACACACCAAGTAACATTCCCTCTCTCAAAACACACATACAAAGTATTTGATAACAAGGGGGCACCAAGATTTGAACCTGGGACCACTTGAACTGCAGTCAAATGCTCTACCACTGAGCTATAACCCCTCTTTCAAGACATATCTAATGGAGAGAAAAACTGTCAAAAGAGGGACATTTTACATTAAGAGTTATAACGCCTACGAAAGAACACTCACTCTCTCAAAACACACTTACAAAGTATGTGATCTAAACAGGACAACAGGACTTGATTTTTAGACCTCTTGAGCTGCAGTCAAGTGCTCTACCAAAGAGGTATAACCCCTTTTTATAGAGATTTCCAATAGAGAGTACAACTGTATAATAAAGGACATTTTAGATTTACAGCACATGAGAAGGAACACTCCCTCTCTCAAAACACACTTACAAAGTATGTGAACTCAACAACACAACACGACTTGAACTTCAGACCTCTTGAGCTGCAGTCAAGTGCTCAACAAGTGAGGTATACCCCCTTTTATATAGATATCAAATGGAGAGTAAAACTGTAGAATAACAGACATTTTAGATTTAGAGTTACAGCACCTGACAAAGAACACTCCCTTTCTCAAAACAAACTTACAAAGTATTTGCACTCAGTGTGCACAAGGATTTGAAAATGGGTCCTCTTGAGCTGCAGTCAAATGCTCTACCACTGTGCTATACCGCCTCTTTTTGTAACATTCTATGGGAGAAAATTACTGTCTATAAAGGGACATTTTGTATTAAGAGTAAAAGAACCTAAAAAAGAACACTCCCTCTCTGAAAAAACACTTTTAAAGTATTTGATCTAAAGGAGGCACCAGCATTCATGGCTGTGACCTCTTGATCTGCAGTCAAATGCTCTACCACTGAGCTATACCCCCCCTTTCATGTAAAATGTAATGAAGAGAAAAACTGTCTTAGGGACATTTTAGATGAAGAATAAGGACACACCAAGTAACATTCCCTCTCTAAAAACACACATACAAAGTATTTGATAACAAGGGGGCACCAAGATTTGAACCTGGGACCTCTTGATCTGCAGTCAAATGCTCTACCACTGAGCTATAACTCCTCTTTCAAGACATATCTAATGGAGAGAAAAACTGTCAAACAAGGGACATTTTACATTAAGAGTTATAACGCCTACGAAAGAACACTCACTCTCTCAAAACACACTTACAAAGTATGTGATCTAAACAGGACAACAGGACTTGATTTTTAGACCTCTTGAGCTGCAGTCAAGTGCTCTACCAAAGAGGTATAACCCCTTTTTATAGAGATTTCCAATAGAGAGTACAACTGTATAATAAAGGACATTTTAGATTTACAGCACATGAGAAGGAACACTCCCTCTCTCAAAACACACTTACAAAGTATGTGAACTCAACAACACAACACGACTTGAACTTCAGACCTCTTGAGCTGCAGTCAAGTGCTCAACAAGTGAGGTATACCCCCTTTTATATAGATATCAAATGGAGAGTAAAACTGTAGAATAACGGACATTTTAGATTTAGAGTTACAGCACCTGACAAAGAACACTCCCTTTCTCAAAACAAACTTACAAAGTATTTGCACTCAGTGTGCACAAGGATTTGAAAATGGGTCCTCTTGAGCTGCAGTCAAATGCTCTACCACTGTGCTATACCGCCTCTTTTTGTAACATTCTATGGGAGAAAATTACTGTCTATAAAGGGACATTTTGTATTAAGAGTAAAAGAACCTAAAAAAGAACACTCCCTCTCTGAAAAAACACTTTTAAAGTATTTGATCTAAAGGAGGCACCAGCATTCATGGCTGTGACCTCTTGATCTGCAGTCAAATGCTCTACCACTGAGCTATACCCCCCCTTTCATGTAAAATGTAATGAAGAGAAAAACTGTCTTAGGGACATTTTAGATGAAGAATAAGGACACACCAAGTAACATTCCCTCTCTCAAAACACACATACAAAGTATTTGATAACAAGGGGGCACCAAGATTTGAACCTGGGACCTCTTGATCTGCAGTCAAATGCTCTACCACTGAGCTACAACCCCTCTTTCAAGACATATCTAATGGAGAGAAAAACTGTCAAACAAGGGACATTTTACATTAAGAGTTATAACGCCTACGAAAGAACACTCACTCTCTCAAAACACACTTACAAAGTATGTGATCTAAACAGGACAACAGGACTTGATTTTTAGACCTCTTGAGCTGCAGTCAAGTGCTCTACCAAAGAGGTATAACCCCTTTTTATAGAGATTTCCAATAGAGAGTACAACTGTATAATAAAGGACATTTTAGATTTACAGCACATGAGAAGGAACACTCCCTCTCTCAAAACACACTTACAAAGTATGTGAACTCAACAACACAACACGACTTGAACTTCAGACCTCTTGAGCTGCAGTCAAGTGCTCAACAAGTGAGGTATACCCCCTTTTATATAGATATCAAATGGAGAGTAAAACTGTAGAATAACGGACATTTTAGATTTAGAGTTACAGCACCTGACAAAGAACACTCCCTTTCTCAAAACAAACTTACAAAGTATTTGCACTCAGTGTGCACAAGGATTTGAAAATGGGTCCTCTTGAGCTGCAGTCAAATGCTCTACCACTGTGCTATACCGCCTCTTTTTGTAACATTCTATGGGAGAAAATTACTGTCTATAAAGGGACATTTTGTATTAAGAGTAAAAGAACCTAAAAAAGAACACTCCCTCTCTGAAAAAACACTTTTAAAGTATTTGATCTAAAGGAGGCACCAGCATTCATGGCTGTGACCTCTTGATCTGCAGTCAAATGCTCTACCACTGAGCTATACCCCCCCTTTCATGTAAAATGTAATGAAGAGAAAAACTGTCTTAGGGACATTTTAGATGAAGAATAAGGACACACCAAGTAACATTCCCTCTCTCAAAACACACATACAAAGTATTTGATAACAAGGGGGCACCAAGATTTGAACCTGGGACCTCTTGATCTGCAGTCAAATGCTCTACCACTGAGCTATAACTCCTCTTTCAAGACATATCTAATGGAGAGAAAAACTGTCAAACAAGGGACATTTTACATTAAGAGTTATAACGCCTACGAAAGAACACTCACTCTCTCAAAACACACTTACAAAGTATGTGATCTAAACAGGACAACAGGACTTGATTTTTAGACCTCTTGAGCTGCAGTCAAGTGCTCTACCAAAGAGGTATAACCCCTTTTTATAGAGATTTCCAATAGAGAGTACAACTGTATAATAAAGGACATTTTAGATTTACAGCACATGAGAAGGAACACTCCCTCTCTCAAAACACACTTACAAAGTATGTGAACTCAACAACACAACACGACTTGAACTTCAGACCTCTTGAGCTGCAGTCAAGTGCTCAACAAGTGAGGTATACCCCCTTTTATATAGATATCAAATGGAGAGTAAAACTGTAGAATAACGGACATTTTAGATTTAGAGTTACAGCACCTGACAAAGAACACTCCCTTTCTCAAAACAAACTTACAAAGTATTTGCACTCAGTGTGCACAAGGATTTGAAAATGGGTCCTCTTGAGCTGCAGTCAAACGCTCTACCACTGTGCTATACCGCCTCTTTTTGTAACATTCTATGGGAGAAAATTACTGTCTATAAAGGGACATTTTGTATTAAGAGTAAAAGAACCTAAAAAAGAACACTCCCTCTCTGAAAAAACACTTTTAAAGTATTTGATCTAAAGGAGGCACCAGCATTCATGGCTGTGACCTCTTGATCTGCAGTCAAATGCTCTACCACTGAGCTATACCCCCCCTTTCATGTAAAATGTAATGAAGAGAAAAACTGTCTTAGGGACATTTTAGATGAAGAATAAGGACACACCAAGTAACATTCCCTCTCTCAAAACACACATACAAAGTATTTGATAACAAGGGGGCACCAAGATTTGAACCTGGGACCTCTTGATCTGCAGTCAAATGCTCTACCACTGAGCTATAACCCCTCTTTCAAGACATATCTAATGGAGAGAAAAACTGTCAAACAAGGGACATTTTACATTAAGAGTTATAACGCCTACGAAAGAACACTCACTCTCTCAAAACACACTTACAAAGTATGTGATCTAAACAGGACAACAGGACTTGATTTTTAGACCTCTTGAGCTGCAGTCAAGTGCTCTACCAAAGAGGTATAACCCCTTTTTATAGAGATTTCCAATAGAGAGTACAACTGTATAATAAAGGACATTTTAGATTTACAGCACATGAGAAGGAACACTCCCTCTCTCAAAACACACTTACAAAGTATGTGAACTCAACAACACAACACGACTTGAACTTCAGACCTCTTGAGCTGCAGTCAAGTGCTCAACAAGTGAGGTATACCCCCTTTTATATAGATATCAAATGGAGAGTAAAACTGTAGAATAACGGACATTATAGATTTAGAGTTACAGCACTTGACAAAGAACACTCCCTTTCTCAAAACAAACTTACAAAGTATTTGCACTCAGTGTGCACAAGGATTTGAAAATGGGTCCTCTTGAGCTGCAGTCAAATGCTCTACCACTGAGCTATAACCCCTCTTTCAAGACATATCTAATGGAGAGAAAAACTGTCAAACAAGGGACATTTTACATTAAGAGTTATAACGCCTACGAAAGAACACTCACTCTCTCAAAACACACTTACAAAGTATGTGATCTAAACAGGACAACAGGACTTGAACTTTGGACCTCTTGAGCTGCAGTCAAGTGCTCTACCAATGAGGTATAACCCCTTTTTATAGAGATTTCCAATAGAGAGTACAACTGTATAATAAAGGACATTTTAGATTTAGAGCACATGAGAAGGAACACTCCCTCTCTCAAAACACACTTACAAAGTATGTGATCTCAACAACACAACAGGACTTGAACTTCAGACCTCTTGAGCTGCAGTCAAGTGCTCAACAAGTGAGGTATACCCCCTTTTTATATAGATATCCAATGGAGAGTAAAACTGTATAATAACGGACATTATAGATTTAGAGTTACAGCACCTGACAAAGAACACTCCCTTTCTCAAAACACACTTACAAAGTATTTGCACTCAGTGTGCACAAGGATTTGAAAATGGGTCCTCTTGATCTGCAGTCAAATGCTCTACCACTGTGCTATACCGCCTCTTTTTGTAACATTCTATGGGAGAAAATTACTGTCTATAAAGGGACATTTTGTATTAAGAGTAAAAGAACCTAAAAAAGAACACTCCCTCTCTGAAAAAACACTTTTAAAGTATTTGATCTAAAGGAGGCACCAGCATTCATGGCTGTGACCTCTTGATCTGCAGTCAAATGCTCTACCACTGAGCTATAACCCCTCTTTCAAGACATATCTAATGGAGAGAAAAACTGTCTTAGGGACATTTTAGATGAAGAATAAGGACACACCAAGTAACATTCCCTCTCTCAAAACACACATACATAGTATTTGATAACAAGTATTTAATCTCAAGGGGGCACCAGAATTTGAAGCTGGGATGTCTTGATCTGCAGTCAAATGCTCTACAACTGAGCTATACCCCCTCTTTCAAGACATATCTAATGGAGAGAAAAACTGTCAAACAAGGGACATTTTACATTAAGAGTTAAAGCGCCTACGAAAGAACACTCACTCTCTCAAAACACACTTACAAAGTATGTGATCTAAACAGGACAACAGGACTTGAACTTTGGACCTCTTGAGCTGCAGTCAAGTGCTCTACCAATGAGGTATAACCCCTTTTTATAGAGATTTCCAATAGAGAGTACAACTGTATAATAAAGGACATTTTAGATTTAGAGCACATGAGAAGGAACACTCCCTCTCTCAAAACACACTTACAAAGTATGTGATCTCAACAACACAACAGGACTTGAACTTCAGACCTCTTGAGCTGCAGTCAAGTGCTCAACAAGTGAGGTATACCCCCTTTTTATATAGATATCCAATGGAGAGTAAAACTGTATAATAACGGACATTATAGATTTAGAGTTACAGCACCTGACAAAGAACACTCCCTTTCTCAAAACACACTTACAAAGTATTTGCACTCAGTGTGCACAAGGATTTGAAAATGGGTCCTCTTGATCTGCAGTCAAATGCTCTACCACTGTGCTATACCGCCTCTTTTTGTAACATTCTATGGGAGAAAATTACTGTCTATAAAGGGACATTTTGTATTAAGAGTAAAAGAACCTAAAAAAGAACACTCCCTCTCTGAAAAAACACTTTTAAAGTATTTGATCTAAAGGAGGCACCAGCATTCATGGCTGTGACCTCTTGATCTGCAGTCAAATGCTCTACCACTGAGCTATACCCCCCCTTTCATGTAGAATGTAATGAAGAGAAAAACTGTCTTAGGGACATTTTAGATGAAGAATAAGGACACACCAAGTAACATTCCCTCTCTCAAAACACACATACAAAGTATTTGATAACAAGGGGGCACCAAGATTTGAACCTGGGACCTCTTGATCTGCAGTCAAATGCTCTACCACTGAGCTATAACCCCTCTTTCAAGACATATCTAATGGAGAGAAAAACTGTCAAACAAGGGACATTTTACATTAAGAGTTATAACGCCTACGAAAGAACACTCACTCTCTCAAAACACACTTACAAAGTATGTGATCTAAACAGGACAACAGGACTTGATTTTTAGACCTCTTGAGCTGCAGTCAAGTGCTCTACCAAAGAGGTATAACCCCTTTTTATAGAGATTTCCAATAGAGAGTACAACTGTATAATAAAGGACATTTTAGATTTACAGCACATGAGAAGGAACACTCCCTCTCTCAAAACACACTTACAAAGTATGTGAACTCAACAACACAACACGACTTGAACTTCAGACCTCTTGAGCTGCAGTCAAGTGCTCAACAAGTGAGGTATACCCCCTTTTATATAGATATCAAATGGAGAGTAAAACTGTAGAATAACGGACATTTTAGATTTAGAGTTACAGCACCTGACAAAGAACACTCCCTTTCTCAAAACACACTTACAAAGTATTTGCACTCAGTGTGCACAAGGATTTGAAAATGGGTCCTCTTGATCTGCAGTCAAATGCTCTACCACTGTGCTATACCGCCTCTTTTTGTAACATTCTATGGGAGAAAATTACTGTCTATAAAGGGACATTTTGTATTAAGAGTAAAAGAACCTAAAAAAGAACACTCCCTCTCTGAAAAAACACTTTTAAAGTATTTGATCTAAAGGAGGCACCAGCATTCATGGCTGTGACCTCTTGATCTGCAGTCAAATGCTCTACCACTGAGCTATACCCCCCCTTTCATGTAGAATGTAATGAAGAGAAAAACTGTCTTAGGGACATTTTAGATGAAGAATAAGGACACACCAAGTAACATTCCCTCTCTCAAAACACACATACAAAGTATTTGATAACAAGGGGGCACCAAGATTTGAACCTGGGACCTCTTGATCTGCAGTCAAATGCTCTACCACTGAGCTATAACCCCTCTTTCAAGACATATCTAATGGAGAGAAAAACTGTCAAACAAGGGACATTTTACATTAAGAGTTATAACGCCTACGAAAGAACACTCACTCTCTCAAAACACACTTACAAAGTATGTGATCTAAACAGGACAACAGGACTTGATTTTTAGACCTCTTGAGCTGCAGTCAAGTGCTCTACCAAAGAGGTATAACCCCTTTTTATAGAGATTTCCAATAGAGAGTACAACTGTATAATAAAGGACATTTTAGATTTACAGCACATGAGAAGGAACACTCCCTCTCTCAAAACACACTTACAAAGTATGTGAACTCAACAACACAACACGACTTGAACTTCAGACCTCTTGAGCTGCAGTCAAGTGCTCAACAAGTGAGGTATACCCCCTTTTATATAGATATCAAATGGAGAGTAAAACTGTAGAATAACGGACATTTTAGATTTAGAGTTACAGCACCTGACAAAGAACACTCCCTTTCTCAAAACAAACTTACAAAGTATTTGCACTCAGTGTGCACAAGGATTTGAAAATGGGTCCTCTTGAGCTGCAGTCAAATGCTCTACCACTGTGCTATACCGCCTCTTTTTGTAACATTCTATGGGAGAAAATTACTGTCTATAAAGGGACATTTTGTATTAAGAGTAAAAGAACCTAAAAAAGAACACTCCCTCTCTGAAAAAACACTTTTAAAGTATTTGATCTAAAGGAGGCACCAGCATTCATGGCTGTGACCTCTTGATCTGCAGTCAAATGCTCTACCACTGAGCTATACCCCCCCTTTCATGTAAAATGTAATGAAGAGAAAAACTGTCTTAGGGACATTTTAGATGAAGAATAAGGACACACCAAGTAACATTCCCTCTCTCAATACACACATACAAAGTATTTGATAACAAGGGGGCACCAAGATTTGAACCTGGGACCTCTTGATCTGCAGTCAAATGCTCTACCACTGAGCAATAACCCCTCTTTCAAAACATATCTAATGGAGAGAAAAACTGTCAAACAAGGGACATTTTACATTAAGAGTTATAACGCCTACGAAAGAACACTCACTCTCTCAAAACACACTTACAAAGTATGTGATCTAAACAGGACAACAGGACTTGATTTTTAGACCTCTTGAGCTGCAGTCAAGTGCTCTACCAAAGAGGTATAACCCCTTTTTATAGAGATTTCCAATAGAGAGTACAACTGTATAATAAAGGACATTTTAGATTTACAGCACATGAGAAGGAACACTCCCTCTCTCAAAACACACTTACAAAGTATGTGAACTCAACAACACAACACGACTTGAACTTCAGACCTCTTGAGCTGCAGTCAAGTGCTCAACAAGTGAGGTATACCCCCTTTTATATAGATATCAAATGGAGAGTAAAACTGTAGAATAACGGACATTTTAGATTTAGAGTTACAGCACCTGACAAAGAACACTCCCTTTCTCAAAACAAACTTACAAAGTATTTGCACTCAGTGTGCACAAGGATTTGAAAATGGGTCCTCTTGAGCTGCAGTCAAATGCTCTACCACTGTGCTATACCGCCTCTTTTTGTAACGTTCTATGGGAGAAAATTACTGTCTATAAAGGGACATTTTGTATTAAGAGTAAAAGAACCTAAAAAAGAACACTCCCTCTCTGAAAAAACACTTTTAAAGTATTTGATCTAAAGGAGGCACCAGCATTCATGGCTGTGACCTCTTGATCTGCAGTCAAATGCTCTACCACTGAGCTATACCCCCCCTTTCATGTAAAATGTAATGAAGAGAAAAACTGTCTTAGGGACATTTTAGATGAAGAATAAGGACACACCAAGTAACATTCCCTCTCTCAAAACACACATACAAAGTATTTGATAACAAGGGGGCACCAAGATTTGAACCTGGGACCTCTTGATCTGCAGTCAAATGCTCTACCACTGAGCTATAACCCCTCTTTCAAGACATATCTAATGGAGAGAAAAACTGTCAAACAAGGGACATTTTACATTAAGAGTTATAACGCCTACGAAAGAACACTCACTCTCTCAAAACACACTTACAAAGTATGTGATCTAAACAGGACAACAGGACTTGATTTTTAGACCTCTTGAGCTGCAGTCAAGTGCTCTACCAAAGAGGTATAACCCCTTTTTATAGAGATTTCCAATAGAGAGTACAACTGTATAATAAAGGACATTTTAGATTTACAGCACATGAGAAGGAACACTCCCTCTCTCAAAACACACTTACAAAGTATGTGAACTCAACAACACAACACGACTTGAACTTCAGACCTCTTGAGCTGCAGTCAAGTGCTCAACAAGTGAGGTATACCCCCTTTTATATAGATATCAAATGGAGAGTAAAACTGTAGAATAACGGACATTTTAGATTTAGAGTTACAGCACCTGACAAAGAACACTCCCTTTCTCAAAACAAACTTACAAAGTATTTGCACTCAGTGTGCATAAGGATTTGAAAATGGGTCCTCTTGAGCTGCAGTCAAATGCTCTACCACTGTGCTATACCGCCTCTTTTGGTAACATTCTATGGGAGAAAATTACTGTCTATAAAGGGACATTTTGTATTAAGAGTAAAAGAACCTAAAAAAGAACACTCCCTCTCTGAAAAAACACTTTTAAAGTATTTGATCTAAAGGAGGCACCAGCATTCATGGCTGTGACCTCTTGATCTGCAGTCAAATGCTCTACCACTGAGCTATACCCCCCCTTTCATGTAAAATGTAATGAAGAGAAAAACTGTCTTAGGGACATTTTAGATGAAGAATAAGGACACACCAAGTAACATTCCCTCTCTCAAAACACACATACAAAGTATTTGATAACAAGGGGGCACCAAGATTTGAACCTGGGACCTCTTGATCTGCAGTCAAATGCTCTACCACTGAGCTATAACTCCTCTTTCAAGACATATCTAATGGAGAGAAAAACTGTCAAACAAGGGACATTTTACATTAAGAGTTATAACGCCTACGAAAGAACACTCACTCTCTCAAAACACACTTACAAAGTATGTGATCTAAACAGGACAACAGGACTTGATTTTTAGACCTCTTGAGCTGCAGTCAAGTGCTCTACCAAAGAGGTATAACCCTTTTTTATAGAGATTTCCAATAGAGAGTACAACTGTATAATAAAGGACATTTTAGATTTACAGCACATGAGAAGGAACACTCCCTCTCTCAAAACACACTTACAAAGTATGTGAACTCAACAACACAACACGACTTGAACTTCAGACCTCTTGAGCTGCAGTCAAGTGCTCAACAAGTGAGGTATACCCCCTTTTATATAGATATCAAATGGAGAGTAAAACTGTAGAATAACGGACATTTTAGATTTAGAGTTACAGCACCTGACAAAGAACACTCCCTTTCTCAAAACAAACTTACAAAGTATTTGCACTCAGTGTGCACAAGGATTTGAAAATGGGTCCTCTTGAGCTGCAGTCAAATGCTCTACCACTGTGCTATACCGCCTCTTTTTGTAACATTCTATGGGAGAAAATTACTGTCTATAAAGGGACATTTTGTATTAAGAGTAAAAGAACCTAAAAAAGAACACTCCCTCTCTGAAAAAACACTTTTAAAGTATTTGATCTAAAGGAGGCACCAGCATTCATGGCTGTGACCTCTTGATCTGCAGTCAAATGCTCTACCACTGAGCTATACCCCCCCTTTCATGTAAAATGTAATGAAGAGAAAAACTGTCTTAGGGACATTTTAGATGAAGAATAAGGACACACCAAGTAACATTCCCTCTCTCAAAACACACATACAAAGTATTTGATAACAAGGGGGCACCAAGATTTGAACCTGGGACCTGTTGATCTGCAGTCAAATGCTCTACCACTGAGCTATAACCCCTCTTTCAAGACATATCTAATGGAGAGAAAAACTGTCAAACAAGGGACATTTTACATTAAGAGTTATAGCGCCTACGAAAGAACACGCACTCTCTCAAAACACACTTACAAAGTATGTGATCTAAACAGGACAACAGGACTTGATTTTTAGACCTCTTGAGCTGCAGTCAAGTGCTCTACCAAAGAGGTATAACCCCTTTTTATAGAGATTTCCAATAGAGAGTACAACTGTATAATAAAGGACATTTTAGATTTACAGCACATGAGAAGGAACACTCCCTCTCTCAAAACACACTTACAAAGTATGTGATCTCAACAACACAACAGGACTTGAACTTCAGACCTCTTGAGCTGCAGTCAAGTGCTCAACAAGTGAGGTATACCCCCTTTTTATATAGATATCCAATGGAGAGTAAAACTGTATAATAACGGACATTTTAGATTTAGAGTTACAGCACCTGACAAAGAACACTCCCTTTCTCAAAACACACTTACAAAGTATTTGCACTCAGTGTGCACAAGGATTTGAAAATGGGTCCACTTGATCTGCAGTCAAATGCTCTACCACTGTGCTATACCGCCTCTTTTTGTAACATTCTATGGGAGAAAATTACTGTCTATAAAGGGACATTTTGTATTAAGAGTAAAAGAACCTAAAAAAGAACACTCCCTCTCTGAAAAAACACTTTTAAAGTATTTGATCTAAAGGAGGCACCAGCATTCATGGCTGTGACCTCTTGATCTGCAGTCAAATGTTCTACCACTGAGCTATACCCCCCCTTTCATGTAAAATGTAATGAAGAGAAAAACTGTCTAAGGGACATTTTAGATGAAGAATAAGGATACACCAAGTAACATTCCCTCTCTCAAAACAAACATACAGAGTATTTGATAACAAGGGGGCACCAGAATTTGAACCTGGGATCTCTTGATCTGCAGTCAAATGCTCTACCACTGAGCTATACCCGCTCTTTCAAGACATATCTAATGGAGAGAAAAACTGTCAAACAAGGGACATTTTACATTAAGAGTTATAGCGCCTACGAAAGAACACTCACTCTCTCAAAACACACTTACAAAGTATGTGATCTAAACAGGACAACAGGACTTGAACTTTAGACCTCTTGAGCTGCAGTCAAGTGCTCTACCAATGAGGTATTACCCCTTTTTTATAGAGATTTCCAATAGAGAGTACAACTGTATAATAAAGGACATTTTAGATTTACAGCACATGAGAAGGAACACTCCCTCTCTCAAAACACACTTACAAAGTATGTGATCTCAACAACACAACAGGACTTGAACTTCAGACCTCTTGAGCTGTAGTCAAGTGCTCAACAAGTGAGGTATACCCCCTTTTTATATAGATATCCAATGGAGAGTAAAACTGTATAATAACGGACATTTTAGATTTAGAGTTACAGCACCTGACAAAGAACACTCCCTTTCTCAAAACACACTTACAAAGTATTTGCACTCAGTGTGCACAAGGATTTGAAAATGGGTCCTCTTGATCTGCAGTCAAATGCTCTACCACTGTGCTATACCGCCTCTTTTTGTAACATTCTATGGGAAAAAATTACTGTCTATAAAGGGACATTTTGTATTAAGAGTAAAAGAACCTAAAAAAGAACACTCCCTCTCTGAAAAAACACTTTTAAAGTATTTGATCTAAAGGAGGCACCAGCATTCATGGCTGTGACCTCTTGATCTGCAGTAAAATGCTCTACCACTGAGCTATACCCCCCCTTTCATGTAAAATGTAATGAAGAGAAAAACTGTCTAAGGGACATTTTAGATGAAGAATAAGGACACACCAAGTAACATTCCCTCTCTCAAAACACACCTACATAGTATTCGATAACAAGGGGGCACAAGGATTTGAACCTGGGACCTCTTGATCTGCAGTCAAATGCTCTACCACTGAGCTATACCCCCTCTTTCAAGACATATCTAATGGAGAGAAAAACTGTCAAACAAGGGACATTTTACATTAAGAGTTATAGCGCCTACGAAAGAACACGCACTCTCTCAAAACACACTTACAAAGTATGTGATCTAAACAGGACAACAGGACTTGATTTTTAGACCTCTTGAGCTGCAGTCAAGTGCTCTACCAAAGAGGTATAACCCCTTTTTATAGAGATTTCCAATAGAGAGTACAACTGTATAATAAAGGACATTTTAGATTTACAGCACATGAGAAGGAACACTCCCTCTCTCAAAACACACTTACAAAGTATGTGAACTCAACAACACAACACGACTTGAACTTCAGACCTCTTGAGCTGCAGTCAAGTGCTCAACAAGTGAGGTATACCCCCTTTTATATAGATATCAAATGGAGAGTAAAACTGTAGAATAAGGGACATTTTAGATTTAGAGTTACAGCACCTGACAAAGAACACTCCCTTTCTCAAAACAAACTTACAAAGTATTTGCACTCAGTGTGCACAAGGATTTGAAAATGGGTCCTCTTGAGCTGCAGTCAAATGCTCTACCACTGTGCTATACCGCCTCTTTTTGTAACATTCTATGGGAGAAAATTACTGTCTATAAAGGGACATTTTGTATTAAGAGTAAAAGAACCTAAAAAAGAACACTCCCTCTCTGAAAAAACACTTTTAAAGTATTTGATCTAAAGGAGGCACCAGCATTCATGGCTGTGACCTCATGATCTGCAGTCAAATGCTCTACCACTGAGCTATACCCCCCCTTTCATGTAAAATGTAATGAAGAGAAAAACTGTCTAAGGGACATTTTAGATGAAGAGTAAGGACACACCAAGTAACATTCCCTCTCTCAAAACACACCTACATAGTATTCGATAACAAGGGGGCACCAGGATTTGAACCTGGGACCTCTTGATCTGCAGTCAAATGCTCTACCACTGAGCTATACCCCCTCTTTCAAGACATATCTAATGGAGAGAAAAACTGTCAAACAAGGGACATTTTACATTAAGAGTTATAGCGCCTACGAAAGAACACTCACTCTCTCAAAACACACTTACAAAGTATGTGATCTAAACAGGACAACAGGACTTGAACTTTAGACCTCTTGAGCTGCAGTCAAATGCTCTACCAAAGAGGTATAAGCCCTTTTTATAGAGATTTCCAATAGAGAGTACAACTGTATAATAAAAGACATTGTAGATTTACAGCACATGAGAAGGAACACTCCCTCTCTCAAAACACACTTATAAAGTATGTGATCTCAACAACACAACAGGACTTGAACTTCAGACCTCTTGAGCTGCAGTCAAGTGCTCAACAAGTGAGGTATACCCCCTTTTTTTATAGGTATCCAATGGAGAGTAAAACTGTATAATAACGGACATTTTAGATTTAGAGTTACAGCACCTGACAAAGAACACTCCCTTTCTCAAAACACACTTACAAAGTATTTGCACTCAGCGTGCACAAGGATTTGAAAATGGGTCCTCTTGATCTGCAGTCAAATGCTCTACCACTGTGCTATACCGCCTCTTTTTGTAACATTCTATGGGAGAAAATTACTGTCTATAAAGGCACATTTTGTATTAAGAGTAAAAGAACCTAAAAAAGAACACTCCCTCTCTGAAAAAACACTTTTAAAGTATTTGATCTAAAGGAGGCACCAGCATTCATGGCTGTGACCTCTTGATCTGCAGTCAAATGCTCTACCACTGAGCTATACCCCCCCTTTCATGTAAAATGTAATGAAGAGAAAAACTGTCTAAGGGACATTTTAGATGAAGAATAAGGACACACCAAGTAACATTCCCTCTCTCAAAACACACACACATAGTATTTGATAACAAGGGGGCACTAGGATTTGAACCTGGGACCTCTTGATCTGCAGTGAAATGCTCTACCACTGAGCTATACCCCCTCTTTCAAGACATATCTAATGGAGAGAAAAACTGTCAAACAAGGGACATTTTACATTAAGAGTTATAACGCCTACGAAAGACGACTCACTCTCTCAAAACACACTTACAAAGTATGTGATCTAAACAGGACAACAGGACTTGATTTTTAGACCTCTTGAGCTGCAGTCAAGTGCTCTACCAATGAGGTATTACCCCTTTTTTATAGAGATTTCCAATAGAGAGTACAACTGTATAATAAAGGACATTTTAGATTTACAGCACATGAGAAGGAACACTCCCTCTCTCAAAACACACTTACAAAGTATGTGATCTCAACAACACAACAGGACTTGAACTTCAGACCTCTTGAGCTGCAGTCAAGTGCTCAACAAGTGAGGTATACCCCCTTTTTATATAGATATCCAATGGAGAGTAAAACTGTATAATAACGGACATTTTAGATTTAGAGTTACAGCACCTGACAAAGAACATTCCCTCTCTCAAAACACACATACATAGTATGTATCTAAACAGGACAACAGGACTTGAACTTTAGACCTCTTGAGCTGCAGTCAAGTGCTCTACCAATGAGGTATTACCCCTTTTTTATAGAGATTTCCAATAGAGAGTACAACTGTATAATAAAGGACATTTTAGATTTACAGCACATGAGAAGGAACACTCCCTCTCTCAAAACACACTTAAAAAGTATTTGCACTCAGTGTGCACAAGGATTTGAAAATGGGTCCTCTTGATCTGCAGTCAAATGCTCTACCACTGTGCTATACCGCCTCTTTTTGTAACATTCTATGGGAGAAAATTACTGTCTATAAAGGGACATTTTGTATTAAGAGTAAAAGAACCTAAAAAAGAACACTCCCTCTCTGAAAAAACACTTTTAAAGTATTTGATCTAAAGGAGGCACCAGCATTCATGGCTGTGACCTCTTGATCTGCAGTCAAATGCTCTACCACTGAGCTATACCCCCCCCTTTCATGTAAAATGTAACGAAGAGAAAAACTGTCTAAGGGACATTTTAGATGAAGAGTAAGGACACACCAAGTAACATTCCCTCTCTCAAAACACACATACATAGTATTCGATAACAAGGGGGCACCAGGATTTGAACCTGGGACCTCTCAAAACACACTTACAAAGTATGTGATCTAAACAGGACAACAGGACTTGACTTTTAGACCTCTTGAGCTGCAGTCAAGTGCTCTACCAATGAGGTATTACCCCTTTTTTATAGAGATTTCCAATAGAGAGTACAACTGCATAATAAAGGACATTTTAGATTTACAGCACATGAGAAGGAACACCCCCTCTCTCAAAACACACTTACAAAGTATGTGATCTCAACAACACAACAGGACTTGAACTTCAGACCTCTTGAGCTGCAGTCAAGTGCTCAACAAGTGAGGTATACCCCCTTTTTATATAGATATCCAATGGAGAGTAAAACTGTATAATAACGGACATTTTAGATTTAGAGTTACAGCACCTGACAAAGAACATTCCCTCTCTCAAAACACACATACATAGTATGTATCTAAACAGGACAACAGGACTTGAACTTTAGACCTCTTGAGCTGCAGTCAAGTGCTCTACCAATGAGGTATTACCCCTTTTTTATAGAGATTTCCAATAGAGAGTACAACTGTATAATAAAGGACATTTTAGATTTACAGCACATGAGAAGGAACACTCCCTCTCTCAAAACACACTTACAAAGTATTTGCACTCAGTGTGCACAAGGATTTGAAAATGGGTCCTCTTGATCTGCAGTCAAATGCTGTACCACTGTGCTATACCGCCTCTTTTTGTAACATTCTATGGGAGAAAATTACTGTCTATAAAGGGACATTTTGTATTAAGAGTAAAAGAACCTAAAAAAGAACACTCCCTCTCTGAAAAAACACTTTTAAAGTATTTGATCTAAAGGAGGCACCAGCATTCATGGCTGTGACCTCTTGATCTGCAGTCAAATGCTCTACCACTGAGCTATACCCCCCCCTTTCATGTAAAATGTAACGAAGAGAAAAACTGTCTAAGGGACATTTTAGATGAAGAGTAAGGACACACCAAGTAACATTCCCTCTCTCAAAACACACATACATAGTATTCGATAACAAGGGGGCACCAGGATTTGAACCTGGGACCTCTTGATCTGCAGTCAAATGCTCTACCACTGAGCTATACCCCCTCTTTCAAGACATATCTAATGGAGAGAAAAACTGTCAAACAAGGGACATTTTACATTAAGAGTTATAGCGCCTACGAAAGAACACGCACTCTCTCAAAACACACTTACAAAGTATGTGATCTAAACAGGACAACAGGACTTGATTTTTAGACCTCTTGAGCTGCAGTCAAGTGCTCTACCAAAGAGGTATAACCCCTTTTTATAGAGATTTCCAATAGAGAGTACAACTGTATAATAAAGGACATTGTAGATTTACAGCACATGAGAAGGAACACTCCCTCTCTCAAAACACACTTACAAAGTATGTGATCTCAACAACACAACAGGACTTGAACTTCAGACCTCTTGAGCTGCAGTCAAGTGCTCAACAAGTGAGGTATACCCCCTTTTTATATAGATATCCAATGGAGAGTAAAACTGTATAATAACGGACATTTTAGATTTAGAGTTACAGCATCTGACAAAGAACATTCCCTCTCTCAAAACACACATACATAGTATGTATCTAAACAGGACAACAGGACTTGAACTTTAGACCTCTTGAGCTGCAGTCAAGTGCTCTACCAATGAGGTATTACCCCTTTTTTATAGAGATTTCCAATAGAGAGTACAACTGTATAATAAAGGACATTTTAGATTTACAGCACATGAGAAGGAACACTCCCTCTCTCAAAACACACTTACAAAGTATTTGCACTCAGTGTGCACAAGGATTTGAAAATGGGTCCTCTTGATCTGCAGTCAAATGCTCTACCACTGTGCTATACCGCCTCTTTTCGTAACATTCTATGGGAGAAAATTACTGTCTATAAAGGGACATTTTGTATTAAGAGTAAAAGAACCTAAAAAAGAACACTCCCTCTCTGAAAAAACACTTTTAAAGTATTTGATCTAAAGGAGGCACCAGCATTCATGGCTGTGACCTCTTGATCTGCAGTCAAATGCTCTACCACTGAGCTATACCCCCCCCCTTTCATGTAAAATGTAACGAAGAGAAAAACTGTCTAAGGGACATTTTAGATGAAGAGTAAGGACACACCAAGTAACATTCCCTCTCTCAAAACACACATACATAGTATTCGATAACAAGGGGGCACCAGGATTTGAACCTGGGACCTCTTGATCTGCAGTCAAATGCTCTACCACTGAGCTATACCCCCTCTTTCAAGACATATCTAATGGAGAGAAAAACTGTCAAACAAGGGACATTTTACATTAAGAGTTATAGCGCCTACGAAAGAACACGCACTCTCTCAAAACACACTTACAAAGTATGTGATCTAAACAGGACAACAGGACTTGATTTTTAGACCTCTTGAGCTGCAGTCAAGTGCTCTACCAAAGAGGTATAACCCCTTTTTATAGAGATTTCCAATAGAGAGTACAACTGTATAATAAAGGACATTTTAGATTTACAGCACATGAGAAGGAACACTCCCTCTCTCAAAACACACTTACAAAGTATGTGATCTCAACAACACAACAGGACTTGAACTTCAGACCTCTTGAGCTGCAGTCAAGTGCTCAACAAGTGAGGTATACCCCCTTTTTATATAGATATCCAATGGAGAGTAAAACTGTATAATAACGGACATTTTAGATTTAGAGTTACAGCACCTGACAAAGAACATTCCCTCTCTCAAAACACACATACATAGTATGTATCTAAACAGGACAACAGGACTTGAACTTTAGACCTCTTGAGCTGCAGTCAAGTGCTCTACCAATGAGGTATTACCCCTTTTTTATAGAGATTTCCAATAGAGAGTACAACTGTATAATAAAGGACATTTTAGATTTACAGCACATGAGAAGGAACACTCCCTCTCTCAAAACACACTTACAAAGTATTTGCACTCAGTGTGCACAAGGATTTGAAAATGGGTCCTCTTGATCTGCAGTCAAATGCTCTACCACTGTGCTATACCGCCTCTTTTTGTAACATTCTATGGGAGAAAATTACTGTCTATAAAGGGACATTTTGTATTAAGAGTAAAAGAACCTAAAAAAGAACACTCCCTCTCTGAAAAAACACTTTTAAAGTATTTGATCTAAAGGAGGCACCAGCATTCATGGCTGTGACCTCTTGATCTGCAGTCAAATGCTCTACCACTGAGCTATACCCCCCCCCTTTCATGTAAAATGTAACGAAGAGAAAAACTGTCTAAGGGACATTTTAGATGAAGAGTAAGGACACACCAAGTAACATTCCCTCTCTCAAAACACACATACATAGTATTCGATAACAAGGGGGCACCAGGATTTGAACCTGGGACCTCTTGATCTGCAGTCAAATGCTCTACCACTGAGCTATACCCCCTCTTTCAAGACATATCTAATGGAGAGAAAAACTGTCAAACAAGGGACATTTTACATTAAGAGTTATAGCGCCTACGAAAGAACACGCACTCTCTCAAAACACACTTACAAAGTATGTGATCTAAACAGGACAACAGGACTTGATTTTTAGACCTCTTGAGCTGCAGTCAAGTGCTCTACCAAAGAGGTATAACCCCTTTTTATAGAGATTTCCAATAGAGAGTACAACTGTATAATAAAGGACATTTTAGATTTACAGCACATGAGAAGGAACACTCCCTCTCTCAAAACACACTTACAAAGTATGTGATCTCAACAACACAACAGGACTTGAACTTCAGACCTCTTGAGCTGCAGTCAAGTGCTCAACAAGTGAGGTATACCCCCTTTTTATATAGATATCCAATGGAGAGTAAAACTGTATAATAACGGACATTTTAGATTTAGAGTTACAGCACCTGACAAAGAACATTCCCTCTCTCAAAACACACATACATAGTATGTATCTAAACAGGACAACAGGACTTGAACTTTAGACCTCTTGAGCTGCAGTCAAGTGCTCTACCAATGAGGTATTACCCCTTTTTTATAGAGATTTCCAATAGAGAGTACAACTGTATAATAAAGGACATTTTAGATTTACAGCACATGAGAAGGAACACTCCCTCTCTCAAAACACACTTACAAAGTATTTGCACTCAGTGTGCACAAGGATTTGAAAATGGGTCCTCTTGATCTGCAGTCAAATGCTCTACCACTGTGCTATACCGCCTCTTTTTGTAACATTCTATGGGAGAAAATTACTGTCTATAAAGGGACATTTTGTATTAAGAGTAAAAGAACCTAAAAAAGAACACTCCCTCTCTGAAAAAACACTTTTAAAGTATTTGATCTAAAGGAGGCACCAGCATTCATGGCTGTGACCTCTTGATCTGCAGTCAAATGCTCTACCACTGAGCTATACCCCCCCCCTTTCATGTAAAATGTAACGAAGAGAAAAACTGTCTAAGGGACATTTTAGATGAAGAGTAAGGACACACCAAGTAACATTCCCTCTCTCAAAACACACATACATAGTATTCGATAACAAGGGGGCACCAGGATTTGAACCTGGGACCTCTTGATCTGCAGTCAAATGCTCTACCACTGAGCTATACCCCCTCTTTCAAGACATATCTAATGGAGAGAAAAACTGTCAAACAAGGGACATTTTACATTAAGAGTTATAGCGCCTACGAAAGAACACGCACTCTCTCAAAACACACTTACAAAGTATGTGATCTAAACAGGACAACAGGACTTGATTTTTAGACCTCTTGAGCTGCAGTCAAGTGCTCTACCAAAGAGGTATAACCCCTTTTTATAGAGATTTCCAATAGAGAGTACAACTGTATAATAAAGGACATTTTAGATTTACAGCACATGAGAAGGAACACTCCCTCTCTCAAAACACACTTACAAAGTATGTGATCTCAACAACACAACAGGACTTGAACTTCAGACCTCTTGAGCTGCAGTCAAGTGCTCAACAAGTGAGGTATACCCCCTTTTTATATAGATATCCAATGGAGAGTAAAACTGTATAATAACGGACATTTTAGATTTAGAGTTACAGCACCTGACAAAGAACATTCCCTCTCTCAAAACACACATACATAGTATGTATCTAAACAGGACAACAGGACTTGAACTGCAGTCAAGTGCTCTACCAATGAGGTATTACCCCTTTTTTATAGAGATTTCCAATAGAGAGTACAACTGTATAATAAAGGACATTTTAGATTTACAGCACATGAGAAGGAACACTCCCTCTCTCAAAACACACTTACAAAGTATTTGCACTCAGTGTGCACAAGGATTTGAAAATGGGTCCTCTTGATCTGCAGTCAAATGCTCTACCACTGTGCTATACCGCCTCTTTTTGTAACATTCTATGGGAGAAAATTACTGTCTATAAAGGGACATTTTGTATTAAGAGTAAAAGAACCTAAAAAAGAACACTCCCTCTCTGAAAAAACACTTTTAAAGTATTTGATCTAAAGGAGGCACCAGCATTCATGGCTGTGACCTCTTGATCTGCAGTCAAATGCTCTACCACTGAGCTATACCCCCCCCTTTCATGTAAAATGTAACGAAGAGAAAAACTGTCTAAGGGACATTTTAGATGAAGAGTAAGGACACACCAAGTAACATTCCCTCTCTCAAAACACACATACATAGTATTCGATAACAAGGGGAAACCAGGATTTGAACCTGGGACCTCTCAAAACACACTTACAAAGTATGTGATCTAAACAGGACAACAGGACTTGATTTTTAGACCTCTTGAGCTGCAGTCAAGTGCTCTACCAATGAGGTATTACCCCTTTTTTATAGAGATTTCCAATAGAGAGTACAACTGTATAATAAAGGACATTTTAGATTTACAGCACATGAGAAGGAACACTCCCTCTCTCAAAACACACTTACAAAGTATGTGATCTCAACAACACAACAGGACTTGAACTTCAGACCTCTTGAGCTGCAGTCAAGTGCTCAACAAGTGAGGTATACCCCCTTTTTATATAGATATCCAATGGAGAGTAAAACTGTATAATAACTTACATTTTAGATTCAGAGTTACAGCACCTGACAAAGAACATTCCCTCTCTCAAAACACACATACATAGTATGTATCTAAACAGGACAACAGGACTTGAACTTTAGACCTCTTGAGCTGCAGTCAAGTGCTCTACCAATGAGGTATTACCCCTTTTTTATAGAGATTTCCAATAGAGAGTACAACTGTATAATAAAGGCCATTTTAGATTTACAGCACATGAGAAGGAACACTCCCTCTCTCAAAACACACTTACAAAGTATTTGCACTCAGTGTGCACAAGGATTTGAAAATGGGTCCTCTTGATCTGCAGTCAAATGCTCTACCACTGTGCTATACCGCCTCTTTTTGTAACATTCTATGGGAGAAAATTACTGTCTATAAAGTGACATTTTGTATTAAGAGTAAAAGAACCTAAAAAAGAACACTCCCTCTCTGAAAAAACACTTTTAAAGTATTTGATCTAAAGGAGGCACCAGCATTCATGGCTGTGACCTCTTGATCTGCAGTCAAATGCTCTACCACTGAGCTATACCCCCCCCTTTCATGTAAAATGTAACGAAGAGAAAAACTGTCTAAGGGACATTTTAGATGAAGAGTAAGGACACACCAAGTAACATTCCCTCTCTCAAAACACACATACATAGTATTCGATAACAAGGGGGCACCAGGATTTGAACCTGGGACCTCTTGATCTGCAGTCAAATGCTCTACCACTGAGCTATACCCCCTCTTTCAAGACATATCTAATGGAGAGAAAAACTGTCAAACAAGGGACATTTTACATTAAGAGTTACAGCACCTGACAAAGAACATTCCCTCTCTCAAAACACACATACATAGTATGTATCTAAACAGGACAACAGGACTTGAACTTTAGACCTCTTGAGCTGCAGTCAAGTGCTCTACCAATGAGGTATTACCCCTTTTTTATAGAGATTTCCAATAGAGAGTACAACTGTATAATAAAGGACATTTTAGATTTACAGCACATGAGAAGGAACACTCCCTCTCTCAAAACACACTTACAAAGTATTTGCACTCAGTGTGCACAAGGATTTGAAAATGGGTCCTCTTGATCTGCAGTCAAATGCTCTACCACTGTGCTATACCGCCTCTTTTTGTAACATTCTATGGGAGAAAATTACTGTCTATAAAGGGACATTTTGTATTAAGAGTAAAAGAACCTAAAAAAGAACACTCCCTCTCTGAAAAAACACTTTTAAAGTATTTGATCTAAAGGAGGCACCAGCATTCATGGCTGTGACCTCTTGATCTGCAGTCAAATGCTCTACCACTGAGCTATACCCCCCCCTTTCATGTAAAATGTAACGAAGAGAAAAACTGTCTAAGGGACATTTTAGATGAAGAGTAAGGACACACCAAGTAACATTCCCTCTCTCAAAACACACATACATAGTATTCGATAACAAGGGGGCACCAGGATTTGAACCTGGGACCTCTTGATCTGCAGTCAAATGCTCTACCACTGAGCTATACCCCCTCTTTCAAGACATATCTAATGGAGAGAAAAACTGTCAAACAAGGGACATTTTACATTAAGAGTTATAGCGCCTACGAAAGAACACGCACTCTCTCAAAACACACTTACAAAGTATGTGATCTAAACAGGACAACAGGACTTGATTTTTAGACCTCTTGAGCTGCAGTCAAGTGCTCTACCAAAGAGGTATAACCCCTTTTTATAGAGATTTCCAATAGAGAGTACAACTGTATAATAAAGGACATTTTAGATTTACAGCACATGAGAAGGAACACTCCCTCTCTCAAAACACACTTACAAAGTATGTGATCTCAACAACACAACAGGACTTGAACTTCAGACCTCTTGAGCTGCAGTCAAGTGCTCAACAAGTGAGGTATACCCCCTTTTTATATAGATATCCAATGGAGAGTAAAACTGTATAATAACGGACATTTTAGATTTAGAGTTACAGCACCTGACAAAGAACATTCCCTCTCTCAAAACACACATACATAGTATGTATCTAAACAGGACAACAGGACTTGAACTTTAGACCTCTTGAGCTGCAGTCAAGTGCTCTACCAATGAGGTATTACCCCTTTTTTATAGAGATTTCCAATAGAGAGTACAACTGTATAATAAAGGACATTTTAGATTTACAGCACATGAGAAGGAACACTCCCTCTCTCAAAACACACTTACAAAGTATTTGCACTCAGTGTGCACAAGGATTTGAAAATGGGTCCTCTTGATCTGCAGTCAAATGCTCTACCACTGTGCTATACCGCCTCTTTTTGTAACATTCTATGGGAGAAAATTACTGTCTATAAAGTGACATTTTGTATTAAGAGTAAAAGAACCTAAAAAAGAACACTCCCTCTCTGAAAAAACACTTTTAAAGTATTTGATCTAAAGGAGGCACCAGCATTCATGGCTGTGACCTCTTGATCTGCAGTCAAATGCTCTACCACTGAGCTATACCCCCCCCTTTCATGTAAAATGTAACGAAGAGAAAAACTGTCTAAAGGACATTTTAGATGAAGAGTAAGGACACACCAAGTAACATTCCCTCTCTCAAAACACACATACATAGTATTCGATAACAAGGGGGCACCAGGATTTGAACCTGGGACCTCTTGATCTGCAGTCAAATGCTCTACCACTGAGCTATACCCCCTCTTTCAAGACATATCTAATGGAGAGAAAAACTGTCAAACAAGGGACATTTTACATTAAGAGTTATAGCGCCTACGAAAGAACACGCACTCTCTCAAAACACACTTACAAAGTATGTGATCTAAACAGGACAACAGGACTTGATTTTTAGACCTCTTGAGCTGCAGTCAAGTGCTCTACCAAAGAGGTATAACCCCTTTTTATAGAGATTTCCAATAGAGAGTACAACTGTATAATAAAGGACATTTTAGATTTACAGCACATGAGAAGGAACACTCCCTCTCTCAAAACACACTTACAAAGTATGTGATCTCAACAACACAACAGGACTTGAACTTCAGACCTCTTGAGCTGCAGTCAAGTGCTCAACAAGTGAGGTATACCCCCTTTTTATATAGATATCCAATGGAGAGTAAAACTGTATAATAACGGACATTTTAGATTTAGAGTTACAGCACCTGACAAAGAACATTCCCTCTCTCAAAACACACATACATAGTATGTATCTAAACAGGACAACAGGACTTGAACTTTAGACCTCTTGAGCTGCAGTCAAGTGCTCTACCAATGAGGTATTACCCCTTTTTTATAGAGATTTCCAATAGAGAGTACAACTGTATAATAAAGGACATTTTAGATTTACAGCACATGAGAAGGAACACTCCCTCTCTCAAAACACACTTACAAAGTATTTGCACTCAGTGTGCACAAGGATTTGAAAATGGGTCCTCTTGATCTGCAGTCAAATGCTCTACCACTGTGCTATACCGCCTCTTTTTGTAACATTCTATGGGAGAAAATTACTGTCTATAAAGGGACATTTTGTATTAAGAGTAAAAGAACCTAAAAAAGAACACTCCCTCTCTGAAAAAACACTTTTAAAGTATTTGATCTAAAGGAGGCACCAGCATTCATGGCTGTGACCTCTTGATCTGCAGTCAAATGCTCTACCACTGAGCTATACCCCCCCCTTTCATGTAAAATGTAACGAAGAGAAAAACTGTCTAAGGGACATTTTAGATGAAGAGTAAGGACACACCAAGTAACATTCCCTCTCTCAAAACACACATACATAGTATTCGATAACAAGGGGGCACCAGGATTTGAACCTGGGACCTCTTGATCTGCAGTCAAATGCTCTACCACTGAGCTATACCCCCTCTTTCAAGACATATCTAATGGAGAGAAAAACTGTCAAACAAGGGACATTTTACATTAAGAGTTATAGATAGATAGATAGATAGATAGATAGATAGATAGATAGATAGATAGATAGATAGATAGATAGATAGATAGATAGATAGATAGATAGATAGATAGATAGATAGATAGATAGATAGATAGATAGATAGATAGATAGATAGATAGATAGATAGATAGATAGATAGATAGATAGATAGGTACTTTATTGATCCCCCGGGGGGGAAATTTCATTGTCAAGCAGCTACAACAAAACACAGGGCAGGTGCAAAATGCCACAACGAAAGTACACAAAAGACAGATACACGGTACATGATACATAGAGCGGCAGTATGAAAAAGTATAGAAATACAAGATATCTGGAGTGCAAAAAAAAGCTATAAAAAGGACATTGCATAGTATGGGTGGTTGGCTGAATATGTACACTATACGATGTTGGATGGTTAACTATACTATACAGGTCGATGGCAGCGAAATACTTCAGTAGCTAAAAATGCGTATGATATGAGTGAGGGTAATAATAGTTAACTTAATAGACAGACTGGGTAAATGAACAGGTAAGTGAAAATTTTGCATGGTTAAATTAGCTGTACAGTTAGGTATACAGTTATATTTACAGATAAGTGAATACTTGCATGTTTACACAAACTGTACAGGTAAATGACAGGAAGAGATACTTTAATAGCTAAATGTGTGTATGATATAATTTGGGGTAATAATAGTAATTCCCTTAAAATACAGTCCTTAGTGCGCAGGGTTTAATTACAGACAACTGCACTTATTGCACATTCGATATACTAAAAGCAATGAGAAAAGGTGCAACTGGCAGGATACTAATATGCACTCCTGAGTGAATGCCTACGTCCAATAATTACTTACAATATTGCATGTGATATAATATAACAACTGTACATGAGTATGTATATACATACTCATATAACCATAGCGTGCAGAGGGTGGGTGACGTTGTCCATGATGGCCAGCAGTTTGGCCAGGATCCGTCTCTCCGCCACCTCCTCTAGAGTGTCAAGGCTCATCCCCAGGACAGAGCTAGCCTTCCTGATCAGCTTATTTACCCGAGAAGCATCACCGGCTTTGATGTTTGCTCCCCAGCACACCACTGCAAAAAAGATGGCACTGGCCACCACAGACTGGTAGAAGGTATGCAGTAGTTTACTGCACACGTTGAAGGACCTGAGCCTCCTCAGAAAGTAGAGTCGGCTCTGGGCCCCGTTGTTACCAGCCCATTCCAGTCTGTTGTCCATATGGACACCCAGGAACTTGTATGACTCAACCATTTCCACATCCATCCCCTTTATAGGGACTGCAGTCAGTTGTGCCTTGGTTCTCCTGAAGTCCACCACCATCTCCTTAGTTTTGCTGATGTTGAGCTGAAGGTGGTTCTGCTCACACCACAACACAAAGTCACTGATTGTGCTCCTGTACTCCACCTCCTGCCCACCCCTGATGCACCCTACAATAGCAGAGTCATCCGAGAACTTCTGTAGGTGGCATGTTTCAGAGTTAAATCTGAAGTCTGAGGTGTAGAGGGTGAACAGGAAGGGGGACAGGACCGTACCCTGGGGGGCCCCTGTGTTGCTAACTGCCCGTTCTGACACACAGCTCTGTAGTCGCACAAATTGTGGCCTACCGGTCAGGTAGTCCGTGACCCAGGAGACTAAGGGTGCTTCCACTTTCATCCTCCTCATCTTCTCACCCAGTAGCAGGGGCTGAATGGTATTGAAGGCACTGGAGAAGTAAAAAAACATGACCCTCACAGTGCAACCTGCGTTGTCCAGGTGAGAGTAGGCCCTCTGCAGAAGGTAGATGATTGCTTCATCCACCCCGATGTTGCGCTGGTATGCAAACTGCAGGGGGTCCATTGATGAACACACCAGGGGTCTGAGGTGAGCGAGGACTAACCTTTCCAGGGTCTTCATGATGTGGGATGTTAGCGCTACAGGTCTGAAGTCATTCAGGACAGTGGGGTGTGCCTTCTTGGGCACTGGGACGAGGCAGGATGTTTTCCACAGCACAGGGACCCTTTCTAGGCTCAGGCTAAGGTTGAAAAGACGCTGGAGTATTCCACACAGTTGGTCAGCACAGACCCTCAGCACCCTTGGGCTGATGCCATCAGGGCCCGCCGCTTTCCACTGGTGTAGTCTCTCCAGCTCTCTCTTCACTTGGTTGGTGGTGAAAGCCAGCCCAGGTGGGGAGGTGGGGGGAAGGGGGGTGTTGAGGATCAGTCCAGGGGGGGCAGGGGCGGAGGTGGGGTCACTGATTGTCTCAGCAGAGGTGCTGTGAGCAAAGTGGGGGTGGGATAGCCGTGAGGGTGTGTGGTCTGGGGAGCTGGAGGGGAGGTGAACAGGGCCAGTATCGAACCTGTTAAAAAATTGGTTCAGCTCATTGGCTCTGTCCTGGGTCCCCCCCTATAGCGCCTACGAAAGAACACTCACTCTCTCAAAACACACTTACAAAGTATGTGATCTAAACAGGACAACAGGACTTGAACTTTAGACCTCTTGAGCTGCAGTCAAGTGCTCTACCAATGAGGTATTACCCCTTTTTATAGAGATTTCCAATAGAGAGTACAACTGTATAATAAAGGACATTTTAGATTTACAGTACATGAGAAGGAACACTCCCTCTCTCAAAACACACTTACAAAGTATGTGATCTCAACAACACAACAGGACTTGAACTTCAGACCTCTTGAGCTGCAGTCAAGTGCTCAACAAGTGAGGTATATAAGTGAGTAAAACTGTAGAATAACAGACATTTTAGATTTAGAGTTACAGCACCTGACAAAGAACACTCCCTTTCTCAAAACACACTTACAAAGTATTTGCACTCAGTGTGCACAAGGATTTGAAAATGGGTCCTCTTGATCTGCAGTCAAATGCTCTACCACTGTGCTATACCGCCTCTTTTTGTAACATTCTATGGGAGAAAATTACTGTCTATAAAGGGAC
The DNA here is from genome assembly GCA_023634145.1 of Thymallus thymallus. Classification (NCBI taxonomy): domain Eukaryota; kingdom Metazoa; phylum Chordata; class Actinopteri; order Salmoniformes; family Salmonidae; genus Thymallus; species Thymallus thymallus. The sequence continues at coordinate 10,881,388 of CM042384.1, read as the reverse complement.
ATTTTGTATTAAGAGTAAAAGAACCTAAAAAAGAACACTCCCTCTCTGAAAAAACACTTTTAAAGTATTTTATCTAAAGGAGGCACCAGCATTCATGGCTGTGACCTCTTGATCTGCAGTCAAATGCTCTACCACTGAGCTATACCCCCCCTTTCATGTAAAATGTAATGAAGAGAAAAACTGTCTAAGGGACATTTTAGATGAAGAACAAGGACACACCAAGTAACATTCCCTCTCTCAAAACACACATACATAGTATTTGATAAAAAGGGGGCACCAGGATTTGAACCTGGGACCTCTTGATCTGCAGTCAAATGCTCTACCACTGAGCTATACCCCCTCTTTCAAGACATATCTAATGGAGAGAAAAACTGTCAAACAAGGGACATTTTACATTAAGAGTTATAGCGCCTACGAAAGAACACTCACTCTCTCAAAACACACTTACAAAGTATGTGATCTAAACAGGACAACAGGACTTGAACTTTAGACCTCTTGAGCTGCAGTCAAGTGCTCTACCAAAGAGGTATAACCCCTTTTTATAGAGATTTCCAATAGAGAGTACAACTGTATAATAAAGGACATTGTAGATTTACAGCACATGAGAAGGAACACTCCCTCTCTCAAAACACACTTACAAAGTATGTGATCTCAACAACACAACAGGACTTGAACTTCAGACCTCTTGAGCTGCAGTCAAGTGCTCAACAAGTGAGGTATATAAGTGAGTAAAACTGTAGAATAACAGACATTTTAGATTTAGAGTTACAGCACCTGACAAAGAACACTCCCTTTCTCAAAACACACTTACAAAGTATTTGCACTCAGTGTGCACAAGGATTTGAAAATGGGTCCTCTTGATCTGCAGTCAAATGCTCTACCACTGTGCTATACCGCCTCTTTTTGTAACATTCTATGGGAGAAAATTACTGTCTATAAAGGGACATTTTGTATTAAGAGTAAAAGAACCTAAAAAAGAACACTCCCTCTCTGAAAAAACACTTTTAAAGTATTTGATCTAAAGGAGGCACCAGCATTCATGGCTGTGACCTCTTGATCTGCAGTCAAATGCTCTACCACTGAGCTATACCCCCCCTTTCATGTAAAATGTAATGAAGAGAAAAACTGTCTAAGGGACATTTTAGATGAAGAACAAGGACACACCAAGTAACATTCCCTCTCTCAAAACACACATACATAGTATTTGATAAAAAGGGGGCACCAGGATTTGAACCTGGGACCTCTTGATCTGCAGTCAAATGCTCTACCACTGAGCTATACCCCCTCTTTCAAGACATATCTAATGGAGAGAAAAACTGTCAAACAAGGGACATTTTACATTAAGAGTTATAGCGCCTACGAAAGAACACTCACTCTCTCAAAACACACTTACAAAGTACGTGATCTAAACAGGACAAAAGGACTTGAACTTTAGACCTCTTGAGCTGCAGTCAAGTGCTCTACCAATGAGGTATTACCCCTTTTTTATAGAGATTTCCAATAGAGAGTACAACTGTATAATAAAGGACATTTTAGATTTGCAGCACATGAGAAGGAACACTCCCTCTCTCAAAACACACTTACAAAGTATGTGATCTCAACAACACAACAGGACTTGAACTTCAGACCTCTTGAGCTGCAGTCAAGTGCTCAACAAGTGAGGTATACCCCCTTTTTATATAGATATCCAATGGAGAGTAAAATTGTATAATAACGGACATTTTAGATTTAGAGTTACAGCACCTGACAAAGAACACTCCCTTTCTCAAAACACACATACATAGTATTTGAAAACAAGGGGGCACCAGGATTTGAACCTGGGTCCTCTTGATCTGCAGTCAAATGCACTACCACTGTGCTACACCGCCTCTTTTTGTAACATTCTATGGGAGAAAATTACTGTCTATAAAGGGACATTTTGTATTAAGAGTAAAAGAACCAAAAAAAGAACACTCCCTCTCTGAAAAAACACTTTTAATGTATTTGATCTAAAGGAGGCACCAGCATTCATGGCTGTGACCTCTTGATCTGCAGTCAAATGCTCTACCACTGAGCTATACCCCCCCTTTCATGTAAAATGTAATGAAGAGAAAAACTGTCTAAGGGACATTTTAGATGAAGAATAAGGACACACCAAGTAACATTCCCTCTCTCAAAACACACATACATAGTATTTGATAACAAGGGGGCACCAGGATTTGAACCTGGGACCTCTTGATCTGCAGTCAAATGCTCTACCACTGAGCTATACCCCCTCTTTCAAGACATATCTAATGGAGAGAAAAACTGTCAAACAAGGGACATTTTACATTAAGAGTTATAGCGCCTACGAAAGAACACGCACTCTCTCAAAACACACTTACAAAGTATGTGATCTAAACAGGACAACAGGACTTGATTTTTAGACCTCTTGAGCTGCAGTCAAGTGCTCTACCAAAGAGGTATAACCACTTTTTATAGAGATTTCCAATAGAGAGTACAACTGTATAATAAAGGACATTTTAGATTTACAGCACATGAGAAGGAACACTCCCTCTCTCAAAACACACTTACAAAGTATGTGATCTCAACAACACAACAGGACTTGAACTTCAGACCTCTTGAGCTGCAGTCAAGTGCTCAACAAGTGAGGTATATAAGTGAGTAAAACTGTAGAATAACAGACATTTTAGATTTAGAGTTACAGCACCTGACAAAGAACACTCCCTTTCTCAAAACACACTTACAAAGTATTTGCACTCAGTGTGCACAAGGATTTGAAAATGGGTCCTCTTGATCTGCAGTCAAATGCTCTACCACTGTGCTATACCGCCTCTTTTTGTAACATTCTATGGGAGAAAATTACTGTCTATAAAGGGACATTTTGTATTAAGAGTAAAAGAACCTAAAAAAGAACACTCCCTCTCTGAAAAAACACTTTTAAAGTATTTTATCTAAAGGAGGCACCAGCATTCATGGCTGTGACCTCTTGATCTGCAGTCAAATGCTCTACCACTGAGCTATACCCCCCCTTTCATGTAAAATGTAATGAAGAGAAAAACTGTCTAAGGGACATTTTAGATGAAGAATAAGGACACACCAAGTAACATTCCCTCTCTCAAAACACACATACATAGTATTTGAAAACAAGGGGGCACCAGGATTTGAACCTGGGTCCTCTTGATCTGCAGTCAAATGCACTACCACTGTGCTATACCGCCTCTTTTTGTAACATTCTATGGGAGAAAATTACTGTCTATAAAGGGACATTTTGTATTAAGAGTAAAAGAACCAAAAAAAGAACACTCCCTCTCTGAAAAAACACTTTTAATGTATTTGATCTAAAGGAGGCACCAGCATTCATGGCTGTGACCTCTTGATCTGCAGTCAAATGCTCTACCACTGAGCTATACCCCCCCTTTCATGTAAAATGTAATGAAGAGAAAAACTGTCTAAGGGACATTTTAGATGAAGAATAAGGACACACCAAGTAACATTCCCTCTCTCAAAACACACATACATAGTATTTGATAACAAGGGGGCACCAGGATTTGAACCTGGGACCTCTTGATCTGCAGTCAAATGCTCTACCACTGAGCTATACCCCCTCTTTCAAGACATATCTAATGGAGAGAAAAACTGTCAAACAAGGGACATTTTACATTAAGAGTTATAGCGCCTACGAAAGAACACGCACTCTCTCAAAACACACTTACAAAGTATGTGATCTAAACAGGACAACAGGACTTGATTTTTAGACCTCTTGAGCTGCAGTCAAGTGCTCTACCAAAGAGGTATAACCACTTTTTATAGAGATTTCCAATAGAGAGTACAACTGTATAATAAAGGACATTTTAGATTTACAGCACATGAGAAGGAACACTCCCTCTCTCAAAACACACTTACAAAGTATGTGATCTCAACAACACAACAGGACTTGAACTTCAGACCTCTTGAGCTGCAGTCAAGTGCTCAACAAGTGAGGTATATAAGTGAGTAAAACTGTAGAATAACAGACATTTTAGATTTAGAGTTACAGCACCTGACAAAGAACACTCCCTTTCTCAAAACACACTTACAAAGTATTTGCACTCAGTGTGCACAAGGATTTGAAAATGGGTCCTCTTGATCTGCAGTCAAATGCTCTACCACTGTGCTATACCGCCTCTTTTTGTAACATTCTATGGGAGAAAATTACTGTCTATAAAGGGACATTTTGTATTAAGAGTAAAAGAACCTAAAAAAGAACACTCCCTCTCTGAAAAAACACTTTTAAATTATTTGATCTAAAGGAGGCACCAGCATTCATGGCTGTGACCTCTTGATCTGCAGTCAAATGCTCTACCACTGAGCTATACCCCCCCTTTAATGTAAAATGTAATGAAGAGAAAAACTGTCTAAGGGACATTTTAGATGAAGAATAAGGACACACCAAGTAACATTCCCTCTCTCAAAACACACATACATAGTATTTGATAACAAGGGGGCACCAGGATTTGAACCTGGGATCTCTTGATCTGCAGTCAAATGCTCTACCACTGAGCTATACCCCCTCTTGCAAGACATATCTAATGGAGAGAAAAACTGTCAAACAAGGGACATTTTACATTAAGAGTTATAGCGCCTACGAAAGAACACGCACTCTCTCAAAACACACTTACAAAGTATGTGATCTAAACAGGACAACAGGACTTGATTTTTAGACCTCTTGAGCTGCAGTCAAGTGCTCTACCAAAGAGGTATAACCACTTTTTATAGAGATTTCCAATAGAGAGTACAACTGTATAATAAAGGACATTTTAGATTTACAGCACATGAGAAGGAACACTCCCTCTCTCAAAACACACTTACAAAGTATGTGATCTCAACAACACAACAGGACTTGAACTTCAGACCTCTTGAGCTGCAGTCAAGTGCTCAACAAGTGAGGTATATAAGTGAGTAAAACTGTAGAATAACAGACATTTTAGATTTAGAGTTACAGCACCTGACAAAGAACACTCCCTTTCTCAAAACACACTTACAAAGTATTTGCACTCAGTGTGCACAAGGATTTGAAAATGGGTCCTCTTGATCTGCAGTCAAATGCTCTACCACTGTGCTATACCGCCTCTTTTTGTAACATTCTATGGGAGAAAATTACTGTCTATAAAGGGACATTTTGTATTAAGAGTAAAAGAACCTAAAAAAGAACACTCCCTCTCTGAAAAAACACTTTTAAATTATTTGATCTAAAGGAGGCACCAGCATTCATGGCTGTGACCTCTTGATCTGCAGTCAAATGCTCTACCACTGAGCTATACCCCCCCTTTAATGTAAAATGTAATGAAGAGAAAAACTGTCTAAGGGACATTTTAGATGAAGAATAAGGACACACCAAGTAACATTCCCTCTCTCAAAACACACATACATAGTATTTGATAACAAGGGGGCACCAGGATTTGAACCTGGGACCTCTTGATCTGCAGTCAAATGCTCTACCACTGAGCTATACCCCCTCTTGCAAGACATATCTAATGGAGAGAAAAACTGTCAAACAAGGGACATTTTACATTAAGAGTTATAGCGCCTACGAAAGAACACGCACTCTCTCAAAACACACTTACAAAGTATGTGATCTAAACAGGACAACAGGACTTGATTTTTAGACCTCTTGAGCTGCAGTCAAGTGCTCTACCAAAGAGGTATAACCCCTTTTTATAGAGATTTCCAATAGAGAGTACAACTGTATAATAAAGGACATTTTAGATTTACAGCACATGAGAAGGAACACTCCCTCTCTCAAAACACACTTACAAAGTATGTGAACTCAACAACACAACAGGACTTGAACTTCAGACCTCTTGAGCTGCAGTCAAGTGCTCAACAAGTGAGGTATACACCCTTTTATATAGATATCAAATGGAGAGTAAAACTGTATAATAACAGACATTTTAGATTTAGAGTTACAGCACTTGACAAAGAACACTCCCTTTCTCAAAACACACTTACAAAGTATTTGCACTCAGTGTGCACAAGGATTTGAAAATGGGTCCTCTTGATCTGCAGTCAAATGCTCTACCACTGTGCTATACCGCCTCTTTTTGTAACATTCTATGGGAGAAAATTACTGTCTATAAAGGGACATTTTGTATTAAGAGTAAAAGAACCTAAAAAAGAACACTCACTCTCTGAAAAAACACTTTTAAAGTATTTGATCTAAAGGAGGCACCAGCATTCATGGCTGTGACCTCTTGATCTGCAGTCAAATGCTCTACCACTGAGCTATACCCCCCCTTTCATGTAAGATGTAATGAAGAGAAAAACTGTCTAAGGGACATTTTAGATGAAGAATAAGGACACACCAAGTAACATTCCCTCTCTCAAAACACACATACAAAGTATGTGATCTCAACAACACAACAGGACTTGAACTTCAGACCTCTTGAGCTGCAGTCAAGTGCTCAACAAGTGAGGTATATAAGTGAGTAAAACTGTAGAATAACAGACATTTTAGATTTAGAGTTACAGCACCTGACAAAGAACACTCCCTTTCTCAAAACACACTTACAAAGTATTTGCACTCAGTGTGCACAAGGATTTGAAAATGGGTCCTCTTGATCTGCAGTCAAATGCTCTACCACTGTGCTATACCGCCTCTTTTTGTAACATTCTATGGGAGAAAATTACTGTCTATAAAGGGACATTTTGTATTAAGAGTAAAAGAACCTAAAAAAGAACACTCCCTCTCTGAAAAAACACTTTTAAAGTATTTGATCTAAAGGAGGCACCAGCATTCATGGCTGTGACCTCTTGATCTGCAGTCAAATGCTCTACCACTGAGCTATACCCCCCCTTTAATGTAAAATGTAATGAAGAGAAAAACTGTCTAAGGGACATTTTAGATGAAGAATAAGGACACACCAAGTAACATTCCCTCTCTCAAAACACACATACATAGTATTTGATAACAAGGGGGCACCAGGATTTGAACCTGGGACCTCTTGATCTGCAGTCAAATGCTCTACCACTGAGCTATACCCCCTCTTTCAAGACATATCTAATGGAGAGAAAAACTGTCAAACAAGGGACATTTTACATTAAGAGTTATAGCGCCTACGAAAGAACACGCACTCTCTCAAAACACACTTACAAAGTATGTGATCTAAACAGGACAAGAGGACTTGATTTTTAGACCTCTTGAGCTGCAGTCAAGTGCTCTACCAAAGAGGTATAACCCCTTTTTATAGAGATTTCCAATAGAGAGTACAACTGTATAATAAAGGACATTTTAGATTTACAGCACATGAGAAGGAACACTCCCTCTCTCAAAACACACTTACAAAGTATGTGAACTCAACAACACAACACGACTTGAACTTCAGACCTCTTGAGCTGCAGTCAAGTGCTCAACAAGTGAGGTATACACCCTTTTATATAGATATCAAATGGAGAGTAAAACTGTATAATAACAGACATTTTAGATTTAGAGTTACAGCACTTGACAAAGAACACTCCCTTTCTCAAAACACACTTACAAAGTATTTGCACTCAGTGTGCACAAGGATTTGAAAATGGGTCCTCTTGATCTGCAGTCAAATGCTCTACCACTGTGCTATACCGCCTCTTTTTGTAACATTCTATGGGAGAAAATTACTGTCTATAAAGGGACATTTTGTATTAAGAGTAAAAGAACCTAAAAAAGAACACTCACTCTCTGAAAAAACACTTTTAAAGTATTTGATCTAAAGGAGGCACCAGCATTCATGGCTGTGACCTCTTGATCTGCAGTCAAATGCTCTACCACTGAGCTATACCCCCCCTTTCATGTAAGATGTAATGAAGAGAAAAACTGTCTAAGGGACATTTTAGATGAAGAATAAGGACACACCAAGTAACATTCCCTCTCTCAAAACACACATATATAGTATTTGATAACAAGGGGGCACCAGGATTTGAACCTGGGACCTCTTGATCTGCAGTCAAATGCTCTACCACTGAGCTATACCCCCTCTTTCAAAACATATCTAATGGAGAGAAAAACTGTCAAACAAGGGACATTTTACATTAAGAGTTATAGCGCCTACGAAAGAACACTCACTCTCTCAAAACACACTTACAAAGTATGTGATCTAAACAGGACAACAGGACTTGAACTTCAGACCTCTTGAGCTGCAGTCAAGTGCTCTACCAATGAGGTATTACCCCTTTTTTATAGAGATTTCCAATAGAGAGTACAACTGTATAATAAAGGACATTTTAGATTTAGAGTTACAGCACTTGACAAAGAACACTCCCTTTCTCAAAACACACTTACAAAGTATTTGCACTCAGTGTGCACAAGGATTTGAAAATGGGTCCTCTTGATCTGCAGTCAAATGCTCTACCACTGTGCTATACCGCCTCTTTTTGTAACATTCTATGGAAGAAAATTACTGTCTATAAAGGGACATTTTGTATTAAGAGTAAAATAACCTAAAAAAGAACACTCCCTCTCTGAAAAAACACTTTTAAAGTATTTGATCTAAAGGAGGCACCAGCATTCATGGCTGTGAACCCTTGATCTGCAGTCAAATGCTCTACCACTGAGCTATACCCCCCCTTTCATGTAAAATGTAATGAAGAGAAAAACTGTCTAAGGGACATTTTAGATGAAGAATAAGGACACACCAAGTAACATTCCCTCTCTCAAAACACACATACATAGTATTTGATAACAAGGGGGCACCAGGATTTGAACCTGGGACCTCTTGATCTGCAGTCAAATGCTCTACCACTGAGCTATACCCCCTCTTTCAAGACATATCTAATGGAGAGAAAAACTGTCAAACATGGGACATTTTACATTAAGAGTTATAGCGCCTACGAAAGAACACGCACTCTCTCAAAACACACTTACAAAGTATGTGATCTAAACAGGACAACAGGACTTGATTTTTAGACCTCTTGAGCTACAGTCAAGTGCTCTACCAAAGAGGTATAACCCCTTTTTATAGAGATTTACAATAGAGAGTACAACTGTATAATAAAGGACATTTTAGATTTACAGCACATGAGAAGGAACACTCCCTCTCTCAAAACACACTTACAAAGTATGTGATCTCAACAACACAACAGGACTTGAACTTCAGACCTCTTGAGCTGCAGTCAAGTGCTCCTCAAGTGAGGTATACCCCCTTTTTATATAGATATCCAATGGAGAGTAAAACTGTATAATAACGGACATTTTAGATTTAGAGTTACACCACCTGACAAAGAACACTCCCTTTCTCAAAACACACTTACAAAGTATTTGCACTCAGTGTGCACAAGGATTTGAAAATGGGTCCTCTTGATCTGCAGTCAAATGCTCTACCACTGTGCTATACCGCCTCTTTTTGTAACATTCTATGGGAGAAAATTACTGTCTATAAAGGGACATTTTGTATTAAGAGTAAAAGAACCTAAAAAAGAACACTCCCTCTCTGAAAAAACACTTTTAAAGTATTTGATCTAAAGGAGGCACCAGCATTCATGGCTGCGACCTCTTGATCTGCAGTCAAATGCTCTACCACTGAGCTATACCCCCCCTTTCATGTAAAATGTAATGAAGAGAAAAACTGTCTAAGGGACATTTTAGATGAAGAATAAGGACACACCAAGTAACATTCCCTCTCTCAAAACACACATACATAGTATTTGATAACAAGGGGGCACCAGGATTTGAACCTGGGACCTCTTGATCTGCAGTCAAGTGCTCTACCAAAGAGGTATAACCCCTTTTTATAGAGATTTACAATAGAGAGTACAACTGTATAATAAAGGACATTTTAGATTTACAGCACATGAGAAGGAACACTCCCTCTCTCAAAACACACTTACAAAGTATGTGAACTCAACAACACAACACGACTTGAACTTCAGACCTCTTGAGCTGCAGTCAAGTGCTCAACAAGTGAGGTATACCCCCTTTCATATAGATATCAAATGGAGAGTAAAACTGTATAATAACGGACATTTTAGATTTAGAGTTACAGCACCTGACAAAGAACACTCCCTTTCTCAAAACACACTTACAAAGTATTTGCACTCAGTGTGCACAAGGATTTGAAAATGGGTCCTCTTGATCTGCAGTCAAATGCTCTACCACTGTGCTATACCGCCTCTTTTTGTAACATTCTATGGGAGAAAATTACTGTCTATAAAGGGACATTTTGTATTAAGAGTAAAAGAACCTAAAAAAGAACACTCCCTCTCTGAAAAAACACTTTTAAAGTATTTGATCTAAAGGAGGCACCAGCATTCATGGCTGTGACCTCTTGATCTGCAGTCAAATGCTCTACCACTGAGCTACACCCCCCCTTTCATGTAAAATGTAATGAAGAGAAAAACTGTCTAAGGGACATTTTAGATGAAGAATAAGGACACACCAAGTAACATTCCCTCTCTCAAAACACACATACATAGTATTTGATAACAAGGGGGCACCAGGATTTGAATCTGGGACCTCTTGATCTGCAGTCAAATGCTCTACCACTGAGCTATACCCCCTCTTTCAAGACATATCTAATGGAGAGAAAAACTGTCAAACAAGGGACATTTTACATTAAGAGTTATAGCGCCTACGAAAGAACACTCACTCTCTCAAAACACACTTACAAAGTATGTGATCTAAACAGGACAACAGGACTTGAACTTTAGACCTCTTGAGCTGCAGTCAAGTGCTCTACCAAAGAGGTATAACCCCTTTTTATAGAGATTTCCAATAGAGAGTACAACTGTATAATAAAGGACATTTTAGATTTACAGCACATGAGAAGGAACACTCCCTCTCTCAAAACACACTTACAAAGTATGTGATCGCAACAACACAACAGGACTTGAACTTCAGACCTCTTGAGCTGCAGTCAAGTGCTCCTCAAGTGAGGTATACCCCCTTTTTATATAGATATCCAATGGAGAGTAAAACTGTATAATAACGGACATTTTAGATTTAGAGTTACAGCATCTGACAAAGAACACTCCCTTTCTCAAAACACACTTACAAAGTATTTGCACTCAGTGTGCACAAGGATTTGAAAATGGGTCCTCTTGATCTGCAGTCAAATGCTCTACCACTGTGCTATACCGCCTCTTTTTGTAACATTCTATGGGAGAAAATTACTGTCTATAAAGGGACATTTTGTATTAAGAGTAAAAGAACCTAAAAAAGAACACTCCCTCTCTGAAAAAACACTTTTAAAGTATTTGATCTAAAGGAGGCACCAGCATTCATGGCTGCGACCTCTTGATCTGCAGTCAAATGCTCTACCACTGAGCTATACCCCCCCTTTCATGTAAAATGTAATGAAGAGAAAAACTGTCTAAGGGACATTTTAGATGAAGAATAAGGACACACCAAGTAACATTCCCTCTCTCAAAACACACATACATAGTATTTGATAACAAGGGGGCACCAGGATTTGAACCTGGGACCTCTTGATCTGCAGTCAAGTGCTCTACCAAAGAGGTATAACCCCTTTTTATAGAGATTTACAATAGAGAGTACAACTGTATAATAAAGGACATTTTAGATTTACAGCACATGAGAAGGAACACTCCCTCTCTCAAAACACACTTACAAAGTATGTGAACTCAACAACACAACACGACTTGAACTTCAGACCTCTTGAGCTGCAGTCAAGTGCTCAACAAGTGAGGTATACCCCCTTTCATATAGATATCAAATGGAGAGTAAAACTGTATAATAACGGACATTTTAGATTTAGAGTTACAGCACCTGACAAAGAACACTCCCTTTCTCAAAACACACTTACAAAGTATTTGCACTCAGTGTGCACAAGGATTTGAAAATGGGTCCTCTTGATCTGCAGTCAAATGCTCTACCACTGTGCTATACCGCCTCTTTTTGTAACATTCTATGGGAGAAAATTACTGTCTATAAAGGGACATTTTGTATTAAGAGTAAAAGAACCTAAAAAAGAACACTCCCTCTCTGAAAAAACACTTTTAAAGTATTTGATCTAAAGGAGGCACCAGCATTCATGGCTGTGACCTCTTGATCTGCAGTCAAATGCTCTACCACTGAGCTACACCCCCCCTTTCATGTAAAATGTAATGAAGAGAAAAACTGTCTAAGGGACATTTTAGATGAAGAATAAGGACACACCAAGTAACATTCCCTCTCTCAAAACACACATACATAGTATTTGATAACAAGGGGGCACCAGGATTTGAATCTGGGACCTCTTGATCTGCAGTCAAATGCTCTACCACTGAGCTATACCCCCTCTTTCAAGACATATCTAATGGAGAGAAAAACTGTCAAACAAGGGACATTTTACATTAAGAGTTATAGCGCCTACGAAAGAACACTCACTCTCTCAAAACACACTTACAAAGTATGTGATCTAAACAGGACAACAGGACTTGAACTTTAGACCTCTTGAGCTGCAGTCAAGTGCTCTACCAAAGAGGTATAACCCCTTTTTATAGAGATTTCCAATAGAGAGTACAACTGTATAATAAAGGACATTTTAGATTTACAGCACATGAGAAGGAACACTCCCTCTCTCAAAACACACTTACAAAGTATGTGATCGCAACAACACAACAGGACTTGAACTTCAGACCTCTTGAGCTGCAGTCAAGTGCTCCTCAAGTGAGGTATACCCCCTTTTTATATAGATATCCAATGGAGAGTAAAACTGTATAATAACGGACATTTTAGATTTAGAGTTACAGCATCTGACAAAGAACACTCCCTTTCTCAAAACACACTTACAAAGTATTTGCACTCAGTGTGCACAAGGATTTGAAAATGGGTCCTCTTGATCTGCAGTCAAATGCTCTACCACTGTGCTATACCGCCTCTTTTTGTAACATTCTATGGGAGAAAATTACTGTCTATAAAGGGACATTTTGTATTAAGAGTAAAAGAACCTAAAAAAGAACACTCCCTCTCTGAAAAAACACTTTTAAAGTATTTGATCTAAAGGAGGCACCAGCATTCATGGCTGCGACCTCTTGATCTGCAGTCAAATGCTCTACCACTGAGCTATACCCCCCCTTTCATGTAAAATGTAATGAAGAGAAAAACTGTCTAAGGGACATTTTAGATGAAGAATAAGGACACACCAAGTAACATTCCCTCTCTCAAAACACACATACATAGTATTTGATAACAAGGGGGCACCAGGATTTGAACCTGGGACCTCTTGATCTGCAGTCAAGTGCTCTACCAAAGAGGTATAACCCCTTTTTATAGAGATTTACAATAGAGAGTACAACTGTATAATAAAGGACATTTTAGATTTACAGCACATGAGAAGGAACACTCCCTCTCTCAAAACACACTTACAAAGTATGTGAACTCAACAACACAACACGACTTGAACTTCAGACCTCTTGAGCTGCAGTCAAGTGCTCAACAAGTGAGGTATACCCCCTTTCATATAGATATCAAATGGAGAGTAAAACTGTATAATAACGGACATTTTAGATTTAGAGTTACAGCACCTGACAAAGAACACTCCCTTTCTCAAAACACACTTACAAAGTATTTGCACTCAGTGTGCACAAGGATTTGAAAATGGGTCCTCTTGATCTGCAGTCAAATGCTCTACCACTGTGCTATACCGCCTCTTTTTGTAACATTCTATGGGAGAAAATTACTGTCTATAAAGGGACATTTTGTATTAAGAGTAAAAGAACCTAAAAAAGAACACTCCCTCTCTGAAAAAACACTTTTAAAGTATTTGATCTAAAGGAGGCACCAGCATTCATGGCTGTGATCTCTTGATCTGCAGTCAAATGCTCTACCACTGAGCTACACCCCCCCTTTCATGTAAAATGTAATGAAGAGAAAAACTGTCTAAGGGACATTTTAGATGAAGAATAAGGACACACCAAGTAACATTCCCTCTCTCAAAACACACATACATAGTATTTGATAACAAGGGGGCACCAGGATTTGAATCTGGGACCTCTTGATCTGCAGTCAAATGCTCTACCACTGAGCTATACCCCCTCTTTCAAGACATATCTAATGGAGAGAAAAACTGTCAAACAAGGGACATTTTACATTAAGAGTTATAGCGCCTACGAAAGAACACTCACTCTCTCAAAACACACTTACAAAGTATGTGATCTAAACAGGACAACAGGACTTGAACTTTAGACCTCTTGAGCTGCAGTCAAGTGCTCTACCAAAGAGGTATAACCCCTTTTTATAGAGATTTCCAATAGAGAGTACAACTGTATAATAAAGGACATTGTAGATTTACAGCACATGAGAAGGAACACTCCCTCTCTCAAAACACACTTACAAAGTATGTGATCTCAACAACACAACAGGACTTGAACTTCAGACCTCTTGAGCTGCAGTTAAGTGCTCAACAAGTGAGGTATACCCCCTTTTTATATAGGTATCCAATGGAGAGTAAAACTGTATAATAACGGACATTTTAGATTTAGAGTTACAGCACCTGACAAAGAACACTCCTTTTCTCAAAACACACTTACAAAGTATTTGTACTCAGTGTGCACAAGGATTTGAAAATGGGTCCTCTTGATCTGCAGTCAAATGCTCTACCACTGTGCTATACCTCCTCTTTTTGTAACATTCTATGGGAGAAAATTACTGTCTATAAAGGGACATTTTGTATTAAGAGTAAAAGAACCTAAAAAAGAACACTCCCTCTCTGAAAAAACACTTTTAAAGTATTTTATCTAAAGGAGGCACCAGCATTCATGGCTGTGACCTCTTGATCTGCAGTCAAATGCTCTACCACTGAGCTATACCCCCCCTTTCATGTAAAATGTAATGAAGAGAAAAACTGTCTAAGGGACATTTTAGATGAAGAATAAGGACACACCAAGTAACATTCCCTCTCTCAAAACACACATACATAGTATTTGATAACAAGGGGGCACCAGGATTTGAATCTGGGACCTCTTGATCTGCAGTCAAATGCTCTACCACTGAGCTATACCCCCTCTTTCAAGACATATCTAATGGAGAGAAAAACTGTCAAACAAGGGACATTTTACATTAAGAGTTATAGCGCCTACGAAAGAACACTCACTCTCTCAAAACACACTTACAAAGTATGTGATCTAAACAGGACAACAGAAATTGAACTTTAGACCTCTTGAGCTGCAGTCAAGTGCTCTACCAAAGAGGTATAACCCCTTTTTATAGAGATTTCCAATAGAGAGTACAACTGTATAATAAAGGACATTGTAGATTTACAGCACATGAGAAGGAACACTCCCTCTCTCAAAACACACTTACAAAGTATGTGATCTCAACAACACAACAGGACTTGAACTTCAGACCTCTTGAGCTGCAGTTAAGTGCTCAACAAGTGAGGTATACCCCCTTTTTATATAGGTATCCAATGGAGAGTAAAACTGTATAATAACGGACATTTTAGATTTAGAGTTACAGCACCTGACAAAGAACACTCCCTTTCTCAAAACACACTTACAAAGTATTTGCACTCAGTGTGCACAAGGATTTGAAAATGGGTCCTCTTGATCTGCAGTCAAATGCTCTACCACTGTGCTATACCGCCTCTTTTTGTAACATTCTATGGGAGAAAATTACTGTCTATAAAGGGACATTTTGTATTAAGAGTAAAAGAACCTAAAAAAGAACACTCCCTCTCTGAAAAAACACTTTTAAAGTATTTGATCTAAAGGAGGCACCAGCATTCATGGCTGTGACCTCTTGATCTGCAGTCAAATGCTCTACCACTGAGCTATACCCCCCCTTTCATGTAAAATGTAATGAAGAGAAAAACTGTCTAAGGGACATTTTAGATGAAGAATAAGGACACACCAAGTAACATTCCCTCTCTCAAAACACACATACATAGTATTTGATAACAAGGGGGCACCAGGATTTGAACCTGGGTCCTCTTGATCTGCAGTCAAATGCTCTACCACTGTGCTATACCGCCTCTTTTTGTAACATTCTATGGGAGAAAATTACTGTCTATAAAGGGACATTTTGTATTAAGAGTAAAAGAACCTAAAAAAGAACACTCCCTCTCTGAAAAAACACTTTTAAAGTATTTGATCTAAAGGAGGCACCAGCATTCATGGCTGTGACCTCTTGATCTGCAGTCAAATGCTCTACCACTGAGCTATACCCCCCCCTTTAATGTAAAATGTAATGAAGAGAAAAACTGTCTAAGGGACATTTTAGATGAAGAATAAGGACACACCAAGTAACATTCCCTCTCTCAAAACATACATACATAGTATTTGATAACAAGGGGGCACCAGGATTTGAACCTGGGACCTCTTGATCTGCAGTCAAATGCTCTACCACTGAGCTATACCCCCTCTTGCAAGACATATCTAATGGAGAGAAAAACTGTCAAACAAGGGACATTTTACATTAAGAGTTATAGCGCCTACGAAAGAACACGCACTCTCTCAAAACACACTTACAAAGTATGTGATCTAAACAGGACAACAGGACTTGATTTTTAGACCTCTTGAGCTGCAGTCAAGTGCTCTACCAAAGAGGTATAACCCCTTTTTATAGAGATTTCCAATAGAGAGTACAACTGTATAATAAAGGACATTTTAGATTTACAGCACATGAGAAGGAACACTCCCTCTCTCAAAACACACTTACAAAGTATGTGAACTCAACAACACAACACGACTTGAACTTCAGACCTCTTGAGCTGCAGTCAAGTGCTCAACAAGTGAGGTATACACCCTTTTATATAGATATCAAATGGAGAGTAAAACTGTATAATAACAGACATTTTAGATTTAGAGTTACAGCACTTGACAAAGAACACTCCCTTTCTCAAAACACACTTACAAAGTATTTGCACTCAGTGTGCACAAGGATTTGAAAATGGGTCCTCTTGATCTGCAGTCAAATGCTCTACCACTGTGCTATACCGCCTCTTTTTGTAACATTCTATGGGAGAAAATTACTGTCTATAAAGGGACATTTTGTATTAAGAGTAAAAGAACCTAAAAAAGAACACTCACTCTCTGAAAAAACACTTTTAAAGTATTTGATCTAAAGGAGGCACCAGCATTCATGGCTGTGACCTCTTGATCTGCAGTCAAATGCTCTACCACTGAGCTATACCCCCCCTTTCATGTAAGATGTAATGAAGAGAAAAACTGTCTAAGGGACATTTTAGATGAAGAATAAGGACACACCAAGTAACATTCCCTCTCTCAAAACACACATACGTAGTATTTGATAACAAGGGGGCACCAGGATTTGAACCTGGGACCTCTTGATCTGCAGTCAAATGCTCTACCACTGAGCTATACCCCCTCTTTCAAGACATATCTAATGGAGAGAAAAACTGTCAAACAAGGGACATTTTACATTAAGAGTTATAGCGCCTACGAAAGAACACTCACTCTCTCAAAACACACTTACAAAGTATGTGATCTAAACAGGACAACAGGACTTGAACTTCAGACCTCTTGAGCTGCAGTCAAGTGCTCTACCAATGAGGTATTACCCCTTTTTTATCGAGATTTCCAATAGAGAGTACAACTGTATAATAAAGGACATTTTAGATTTAGAGTTACAGCACCTGACAAAGAACACTCCCTTTCTCAAAACACACTTACAAAGTATTTGCACTCAGTGTGCACAAGGATTTGAAAATGGGTCCTCTTGATCTGCAGTCAAATGCTCTACCACTGTGCTATACCGCCTCTTTTTGTAACATTCTATGGAAGAAAATTACTGTCTATAAAGGGACATTTTGTATTAAGAGTAAAAGAACCTAAAAAAGAACACTCCCTCTCTGAAAAAACACTTTTAAAGTATTTGATCTAAAGGAGGCACCAGCATTCATGGCTGTGACCTCTTGATCTGCAGTCAAATGCTCTACCACTGAGCTACACCCCCCCTTTCATGTAAAATGTAATGAAGAGAAAAACTGTCTAAGGGACATTTTAGATGAAGAATAAGGACACACCAAGTAACATTCCCTCTCTCAAAACACACATACATAGTATTTGATAACAAGGGGGCACCAGGATTTGAATCTGGGACCTCTTGATCTGCAGTCAAATGCTCTACCACTGAGCTATACCCCCTCTTTCAAGACATATCTAATGGAGAGAAAAACTGTCAAACAAGGGACATTTTACATTAAGAGTTATAGCGCCTACGAAAGAACACTCACTCTCTCAAAACACACTTACAAAGTATGTGATCTAAACAGGACAACAGGACTTGAACTTTAGACCTCTTGAGCTGCAGTCAAGTGCTCTACCAAAGAGGTATAACCCCTTTTTATAGAGATTTCCAATAGAGAGTACAACTGTATAATAAAGGACATTGTAGATTTACAGCACATGAGAAGGAACACTCCCTCTCTCAAAACACACTTACAAAGTATGTGAACTCAACAACACAACACGACTTGAACTTCAGACCTCTTGAGCTGCAGTCAAGTGCTCAACAAGTGAGGTATACACCCTTTTATATAGATATCAAATGGAGAGTAAAACTGTATAATAACAGACATTTTAGATTTAGAGTTACAGCACTTGACAAAGAACACTCCCTTTCTCAAAACACACTTACAAAGTATTTGCACTCAGTGTGCACAAGGATTTGAAAATGGGTCCTCTTGATCTGCAGTCAAGTGCTCTACCAATGAGGTATTACCCCTTTTTTATAGAGATTTCCAATAGAGAGTACAACTGTATAATAAAGGACATTTTAGATTTAGAGTTACAGCACCTGACAAAGAACACTCCCTTTCTCAAAACACACTTACAAAGTATTTGCACTCAGTGTGCACAAGGATTTGAAAATGGGTCCTCTTGATCTGCAGTCAAATGCTCTACCACTGTGCTATACCGCCTCTTTTTGTAACATTCTATGGGAGAAAATTACTGTCTATAAAGGGACATTTTGTATTAAGAGTAAAAGAACCTAAAAAAGAACACTCCCTCTCTGAAAAAACACTTTTAAAGTATTTGATCTAAAGGAGGCACCAGCATTCATGGCTGTGACCTCTTGATCTGCAGTCAAATGCTCTACCACTGAGCTATACCCCCCCTTTCATGTAAAATGTAATGAAGAGAAAAACTGTCTAAGGGACATTTTAGATGAAGAATAAGGACACACCAAGTAACATTCCCTCTCTCAAAACACACATACATAGTATTTGATAACAAGGGGGCACCAGGATTTGAACCTGGGACCTCTTGATCTGCAGTCAAGTGCTCTACCAAAGAGGTATAACCCCTTTTTATAGAGATTTACAATAGAGAGTACAACTGTATAATAAAGGACATTTTAGATTTACAGCACATGAGAAGGAACACTCCCTCTCTCAAAACACACTTACAAAGTATGTGAACTCAACAACACAACACGACTTGAACTTCAGACCTCTTGAGCTGCAGTCAAGTGCTCAACAAGTGAGGTATACCCCCTTTCATATAGATATCAAATGGAGAGTAAAACTGTATAATAACGGACATTTTAGATTTAGAGTTACAGCACCTGACAAAGAACACTCCCTTTCTCAAAACACACTTACAAAGTATTTGCACTCAGTGTGCACAAGGATTTGAAAATGGGTCCTCTTGATCTGCAGTCAAATGCTCTACCACTGTGCTATACCGCCTCTTTTTGTAACATTCTATGGGAGAAAATTACTGTCTATAAAGGGACATTTTGTATTAAGAGTAAAAGAACCTAAAAAAGAACACTCCCTCTCTGAAAAAACACTTTTAAAGTATTTGATCTAAAGGAGGCACCAGCATTCATGGCTTTGACCTCTTGATCTGCAGTCAAATGCTCTACCACTGAGCTATACCCCCCTTTCATGTAAAATGTAATGAAGAGAAAAACTGTCTAAGGGACATTTGAGATGAAGAATAAGGACACACCAAGTAACATTCCCTCTCTCAAAACACACTTACAAAGTATTTGCACTCAGTGTGCACAAGGATTTGAAAATGGGTCCTCTTGATCTGCAGTCAAATGCTCTACCACTGTGCTATACCGGCTCTTTTTGTAACATTCTATGGGAGAAAATTACTGTCTATAAAGGGACATTTTGTATTAAGAGTAAATTAACCTAAAAAAGAACACTCCCTCTCTGAAAAAACACTTTTAAAGTATTTGATCTAAAGGAGGTATAGCATTCATGGCTGTGACCTCTTGATCTGCAGTCAAATGCTCTACCACTGAGCAATACCCCCCCTTCCATGTAAAATGTAATGAAGAGAAAAACTGTCTACGGGACATTTTAGACGAAGAATAAGGACACACCAAGTAACATTCCCTCTCTCAAAACACACATACATAGCATTTGATAACAAGGGGGCACCAGGATTTGAACCTGGGACCTCTTGATCTGCAGTCAAATGCTCTACCACTGAGCTATACCCCCACATTCAAGACATATCTAATGGAGAGAAAAACTGTCAAACAAGGGACATTTTACATTAAGAGTTATAGCGCCTACGAAAGAACACTCACTCTCTCAAAACACACTTACAAAGTATGTGATCTAAACAGGACAACAGGACTTGAACTTTAGACCTCTTGAGCTGCAGTCAAGTGCTCTACCAAAGAGGTATAACCCCTTTTTATAGAGATTTACAATAGAGAGTACAACTGTATAATAAAGGACATTTTAGATTTACAGCACATGAGAAGGAACACTCCCTCTCTCAAAACACACTTACAAAGTATGTGAACTCAACAACACAACACGACTAGAACTTCAGACCTCTTGAGCTGCAGTCAAGTGCTCAACAAGTGAGGTATACCCCCTTTCATATAGATATCAAATGGAGAGTAAAATGTATAATAACGGACATTTTAGATTTAGAGTTACAGCACCTGACAAAGAACACTCCCTTTCTCAAAACACACTTACAAAGTATTTGCACTCAGTGTGCACAAGGATTTGAAAATGGGTCCTCTTGATCTGCAGTCAAATGCTCTACCACTGTGCTATACCGCCTCTTTTTGTAACATTCTATGGGAGAAAATTACTGTCTATAAAGGGACATTTTGTATTAAGAGTAAAAGAACCTAAAAAAGAACACTCCCTCTCTGAAAAAACACTTTTAAAGTATTTGATCTAAAGGAGGCACCAGCATTCATGGCTGTGACCTCTTGATCTGCAGTCAAATGCTCTACCACTGAGCTATACCCCCCCTTTCATGTAAAATGTAATGAAGAGAAAAACTGTCTAAGGGACATTTTAGATGAAGAATAAGGACACACCAAGTAACATTCCCTCTCTCAAAACACACATACATAGTATTTGATAACAAGGGGGCAGCAGGATTTGAATCTGGGACCTCTTGATCTGCAGTCAAATGCTCTACCAATGAGCTATACCCCCTCTTTCAAGACATATCTAATGGAGAGAAAAACTGTCAAACAAGGGACATTTTACATTAAGAGTTATAGCGCCTACGAAAGAACACTCACTCTCTCAAAACACACTTACAAAGTATGTGATCTAAACAGGACAACAGAAATTGAACTTTAGACCTCTTGAGCTGCAGTCAAGTGCTCTACCAATGAGGTATTACCCCTTTTTTATAGAGATTTCCAATAGAGAGTACAACTGTATAATAAAGGACATTTTAGATTTACAGCACATGAGAAGGAACACTCCCTCTCTCAAAACACACTTACAAAGTATGTGATCTCAACAACACAACAGGACTTGAACTTCAGACCTCTTGAGCTGCAGTCAAGTGCTCAACAAGTGATGTATACCCCCTTTTTATATAGATATCCAATGGAGAGTAAAACTGTATAATAACGGACATTATAGATTTAGAGTTACAGCACCTGACAAAGAACACTCCCTTTCTCAAAACACACTTACAAAGTATTTGCACTCAGTGTGCACAAGGATTTGAAAATGGGTCCTCTTGATCTGCAGTCAAATGCTCTACCACTGTGCTATACCGCCTCTTTTTGTAACATTCTATGGGAGAAAATTACTGTCTATAAAGGGACATTTTGTATTAAGAGTAAAAGAACCTAAAAAAGAACACTCCCTCTCTGAAAAAACACTTTTAAAGTATTTGATCTAAAGGAGGCACCAGCATTCATGGCTGTGACCTCTTGATCTGCAGTCAAATGCTCTACCACTGAGCAATACCCCCCCTTCCATGTAAAATGTAATGAAGAGAAAAACTGTCTACGGGACATTTTAGACGAAGAATAAGGACACACCAAGTAACATTCCCTCTCTCAAAACACACATACATAGCATTTGATAACAAGGGGGCACCAGGATTTGAACCTGGGACCTCTTGATCTGCAGTCAAATGCTCTACCACTGAGCTATACCCCCTCATTCAAGACATATCTAATAGAGAGAAAAACTGTCAAACAAGGGACATTTTACATTAAGAGTTATAGCGCCTACGAAAGAACACTCACTCTCTCAAAACACACTTACAAAGTATGTGATCTAAACAGGACAACAGGACTTGAACTTTAGACCTCTTGAGCTGCAGTCAAGTGCTCTACCAAAGAGGTATAACCCCTTTTTATAGAGATTTACAATAGAGAGTACAACTGTATAATAAAGGACATTTTAGATTTACAGCACATGAGAAGGAACACTCCCTCTCTCAAAACACACTTACAAAGTATGTGATCTCAACAACACAACAGGACTTGAACTTCAGACCTCTTGAGCTGCAGTCAAGTGCTCCTCAAGTGAGGTATACCCCCTTTTTATATAGATATCCAATGGAGAGTAAAACTGTATAATAACGGACATTTTAGATTTAGAGTTACAGCACCTGACAAAGAACACTCCCTTTCTCAAAACACACTTACAAAGTATTTGCACTCAGTGTGCACAAGGATTTGAAAATGGGTCCTCTTGATCTGCAGTCAAATGCTCTACCACTGTGCTATACCGCCTCTTTTTGTAACATTCTATGGGAGAAAATTACTGTCTATAAAGGGACATTTTGTATTAAGAGTAAAAGAACCTAAAAAAGAACACTCCCTCTCTGAAAAAACACTTTTAAAGTATTTGATCTAAAGGAGGCACCAGCATTCATGGCTGTGACCTCTTGATCTGCAGTCAAATGCTCTACCACTGAGCTATACCCCCCCTTTCATGTAAAATGTAATGAAGAGAAAAACTGTCTAAGGGACATTTTAGATGAAGAATAAGGACACACCAAGTAACATTCCCTCTCTCAAAACACACATACATAGTATTTGATAACAAGGGGGCACCAGGATTTGAACCTGGGACCTCTTGATCTGCAGTCAAGTGCTCTACCAAAGAGGTATAACCCCTTTTTATAGAGATTTACAATAGAGAGTACAACTGTATAATAAAGGACATTTTAGATTTACAGCACATGAGAAGGAACACTCCCTCTCTCAAAACACACTTACAAAGTATGTGAACTCAACAACACAACACGACTTGAACTTCAGACCTCTTGAGCTGCAGTCAAGTGCTCAACAAGTGAGGTATACCCCCTTTCATATAGATATCAAATGGAGAGTAAAACTGTATAATAACGGACATTTTAGATTTAGAGTTACAGCACCTGACAAAGAACACTCCCTTTCTCAAAACACACTTACAAAGTATTTGCACTCAGTGTGCACAAGGATTTGAAAATGGGTCCTCTTGATCTGCAGTCAAATGCTCTACCACTGTGCTATACCGCCTCTTTTTGTAACATTCTATGGGAGAAAATTACTGTCTATAAAGGGACATTTTGTATTAAGAGTAAAAGAACCTAAAAAAGAACACTCCCTCTCTGAAAAAACACTTTTAAAGTATTTGATCTAAAGGAGGCACCAGCATTCATGGCTTTGACCTCTTGATCTGCAGTCAAATGCTCTACCACTGAGCTATACCCCCCCTTTCATGTAAAATGTAATGAAGAGAAAAACTGTCTAAGGGACATTTGAGATGAAGAATAAGGACACACCAAGTAACATTCCCTCTCTCAAAACACACTTACAAAGTATTTGCACTCAGTGTGCACAAGGATTTGAAAATGGGTCCTCTTGATCTGCAGTCAAATGCTCTACCACTGTGCTATACCGGCTCTTTTTGTAACATTCTATGGGAGAAAATTACTGTCTATAAAGGGACATTTTGTATTAAGAGTAAATTAACCTAAAAAAGAACACTCCCTCTCTGAAAAAACACTTTTAAAGTATTTGTTCTAAAGGAGGTATAGCATTCATGGCTGTGACCTCTTGATCTGCAGTCAAATGCTCTACCACTGAGCAATACCCCCCCTTCCATGTAAAATGTAATGAAGAGAAAAACTGTCTACGGGACATTTTAGACGAAGAATAAGGACACACCAAGTAACATTCCCTCTCTCAAAACACACATACATAGCATTTGATAACAAGGGGGCACCAGGATTTGAACCTGGGACCTCTTGATCTGCAGTCAAATGCTCTACCACTGAGCTATACCCCCTCATTCAAGACATATCTAATGGAGAGAAAAACTGTCAAACAAGGGACATTTTACATTAAGTGTTATAGCGCCTACGAAAGAACACTCACTCTCTCAAAACACACTTACAAAGTATGTGATCTAAACAGGACAACAGGACTTCAACTTTAGACCTCTTGAGCTGCAGTCAAGTGCTCTACCAAAGAGGTATAACCCCTTTTTATAGAGATTTACAATAGAGAGTACAACTGTATAATAAAGGACATTTTAGATTTACAGCACATGAGAAGGAACACTCCCTCTCTCAAAACACACTTACAAAGTATGTGAACTCAACAACACAACACGACTAGAACTTCAGACCTCTTGAGCTGCAGTCAAGTGCTCAACAAGTGAGGTATACCCCCTTTCATATAGATATCAAATGGAGAGTAAAATGTATAATAACGGACATTTTAGATTTAGAGTTACAGCACCTGACAAAGAACACTCCCTTTCTCAAAACACACTTACAAAGTATTTGCACTCAGTGTGCACAAGGATTTGAAAATGGGTCCTCTTGATCTGCAGTCAAATGCTCTACCACTGTGCTATACCGCCTCTTTTTGTAACATTCTATGGGAGAAAATTACTGTCTATAAAGGGACATTTTGTATTAAGAGTAAAAGAACCTAAAAAAGAACACTCCCTCTCTGAAAAAACACTTTTAAAGTATTTGATCTAAAGGAGGCACCAGCATTCATGGCTGTGACCTCTTGATCTGCAGTCAAATGCTCTACCACTGAGCTATACCCCCCCTTTCATGTAAAATGTAATGAAGAGAAAAACTGTCTAAGGGACATTTTAGATGAAGAATAAGGACACACCAAGTAACATTCCCTCTCTCAAAACACACATACATAGTATTTGATAACAAGGGGGCAGCAGGATTTGAATCTGGGACCTCTTGATCTGCAGTCAAATGCTCTACCACTGAGCTATACCCCCTCTTTCAAGACATATCTAATGGAGAGAAAAACTGTCAAACAAGGGACATTTTACATTAAGAGTTATAGCGCCTACGAAAGAACACTCACTCTCTCAAAACACACTTACAAAGTATGTGATCTAAACAGGACAACAGAAATTGAACTTTAGACCTCTTGAGCTGCAGTCAAGTGCTCTACCAATGAGGTATTACCCCTTTTTTATAGAGATTTCCAATAGAGAGTACAACTGTATAATAAAGGACATTTTAGATTTACAGCACATGAGAAGGAACACTCCCTCTCTCAAAACACACTTACAAAGTATGTGATCTCAACAACACAACAGGACTTGAACTTCAGACCTCTTGAGCTGCAGTCAAGTGCTCAACAAGTGATGTATACCCCCTTTTTATATAGATATCCAATGGAGAGTAAAACTGTATAATAACGGACATTATAGATTTAGAGTTACAGCACCTGACAAAGAACACTCCCTTTCTCAAAACACACTTACAAAGTATTTGCACTCAGTGTGCACAAGGATTTGAAAATGGGTCCTCTTGATCTGCAGTCAAATGCTCTACCACTGTGCTATACCGCCTCTTTTTGTAACATTCTATGGGAGAAAATTACTGTCTATAAAGGGACATTTTGTATTAAGAGTAAAAGAACCTAAAAAAGAACACTCCCTCTCTGAAAAAACACTTTTAAAGTATTTGATCTAAAGGAGGCACCAGCATTCATGGCTGTGACCTCTTGATCTGCAGTCAAATGCTCTACCACTGAGCAATACCCCCCCTTCCATGTAAAATGTAATGAAGAGAAAAACTGTCTACGGGACATTTTAGACGAAGAATAAGGACACACCAAGTAACATTCCCTCTCTCAAAACACACATACATAGCATTTGATAACAAGGGGGCACCAGGATTTGAACCTGGGACCTCTTGATCTGCAGTCAAATGCTCTACCACTGAGCTATACCCCCTCATTCAAGACATATCTAATAGAGAGAAAAACTGTCAAACAAGGGACATTTTACATTAAGAGTTATAGCGCCTACGAAAGAACACTCACTCTCTCAAAACACACTTACAAAGTATGTGATCTAAACAGGACAACAGGACTTGAACTTTAGACCTCTTGAGCTGCAGTCAAGTGCTCTACCAAAGAGGTATAACCCCTTTTTATAGAGATTTACAATAGAGAGTACAACTGTATAATAAAGGACATTTTAGATTTACAGCACATGAGAAGGAACACTCCCTCTCTCAAAACACACTTACAAAGTATGTGAACTCAACAACACAACACGACTAGAACTTCAGACCTCTTGAGCTGCAGTCAAGTGCTCAACAAGTGAGGTATACCCCCTTTCATATAGATATCAAATGGAGAGTAAAATGTATAATAACGGACATTTTAGATTTAGAGTTACAGCACCTGACAAAGAACACTCCCTTTCTCAAAACACACTTACAAAGTATTTGCACTCAGTGTGCACAAGGATTTGAAAATGGGTCCTCTTGATCTGCAGTCAAATGCTCTACCACTGTGCTATACCGCCTCTTTTTGTAACATTCTATGGGAGAAAATTACTGTCTATAAAGGGACATTTTGTATTAAGAGTAAAAGAACCTAAAAAAGAACACTCCCTCTCTGAAAAAACACTTTTAAAGTATTTGATCTAAAGGAGGCACCAGCATTCATGGCTGTGACCTCTTGATCTGCAGTCAAATGCTCTACCACTGAGCTATACCCCCCCTTTCATGTAAAATGTAATGAAGAGAAAAACTGTCTAAGGGACATTTTAGATGAAGAATAAGGACACACCAAGTAACATTCCCTCTCTCAAAACACACATACATAGTATTTGATAACAAGGGGGCAGCAGGATTTGAATCTGGGACCTCTTGATCTGCAGTCAAATGCTCTACCACTGAGCTATACCCCCTCTTTCAAGACATATCTAATGGAGAGAAAAACTGTCAAACAAGGGACATTTTACATTAAGAGTTATAGCGCCTACGAAAGAACACTCACTCTCTCAAAACACACTTACAAAGTATGTGATCTAAACAGGACAACAGAAATTGAACTTTAGACCTCTTGAGCTGCAGTCAAGTGCTCTACCAATGAGGTATTACCCCTTTTTTATAGAGATTTCCAATAGAGAGTACAACTGTATAATAAAGGACATTTTAGATTTACAGCACATGAGAAGGAACACTCCCTCTCTCAAAACACACTTACAAAGTATGTGATCTCAACAACACAACAGGACTTGAACTTCAGACCTCTTGAGCTGCAGTCAAGTGCTCAACAAGTGATGTATACCCCCTTTTTATATAGATATCCAATGGAGAGTAAAACTGTATAATAACGGACATTATAGATTTAGAGTTACAGCACCTGACAAAGAACACTCCCTTTCTCAAAACACACTTACAAAGTATTTGCACTCAGTGTGCACAAGGATTTGAAAATGGGTCCTCTTGATCTGCAGTCAAATGCTCTACCACTGTTCTATACCGCCTCTTTTTGTAACATTCTATGGGAGAAAATTACTGTCTATAAAGGGACATTTTGTATTAAGAGTAAAAGAACCTAAAAAAGAACACTCCCTCTCTGAAAAAACACTTTTAAAGTATTTGATCTAAAGGAGGCACCAGCATTCATGGCTGTGACCTCTTGATCTGCAGTCAAATGCTCTACCACTGAGCAATACCCCCCCTTCCATGTAAAATGTAATGAAGAGAAAAACTGTCTACGGGACATTTTAGACGAAGAATAAGGACACACCAAGTAACATTCCCTCTCTCAAAACACACATACATAGCATTTGATAACAAGGGGGCACCAGGATTTGAACCTGGGACCTCTTGATCTGCAGTCAAATGCTCTACCACTGAGCTATACCCCCTCATTCAAGACATATCTAATAGAGAGAAAAACTGTCAAACAAGGGACATTTTACATTAAGAGTTATAGCGCCTACGAAAGAACACTCACTCTCTCAAAACACACTTATAAAGTATGTGATCTAAACAGGACAACAGGACTTGAACTTTAGACCTCTTGAGCTGCAGTCAAGTGCTCTACCAAAGAGGTATAACCCCTTTTTATAGAGATTTACAATAGAGAGTACAACTGTATAATAAAGGACATTTTAGATTTACAGCACATGAGAAGGAACACTCCCTCTCTCAAAACACACTTTTAAAGTATTTGATCTAAAGGAGGCACCAGCATTCATGGCTGTGACCTCTTGATCTGCAGTCAAATGCTCTACCACTGAGCAATACCCCCCCTTCCATGTAAAATGTAATGAAGAGAAAAACTGTCTACGGGACATTTTAGACGAAGAATAAGGACACACCAAGTAACATTCCCTCTCTCAAAACACACATACATAGCATTTGATAACAAGGGGGCACCAGGATTTGAACCTGGGACCTCTTGATCTGCAGTCAAATGCTCTACCACTGAGCTATACCCCCTCATTCAAGACATATCTAATAGAGAGAAAAACTGTCAAACAAGGGACATTTTACATTAAGAGTTATAGCGCCTACGAAAGAACACTCACTCTCTCAAAACACACTTACAAAGTATGTGATCTAAACAGGACAACAGGACTTGATCTGCAGTCAAATGCTCTACCACCAGGACTTGAACTTTAGACCTCTTGAGCTGCAGTCAAGTGCTCTACCAAAGAGGTATAACCCCTTTTTATAGAGATTTACAATAGAGAGTACAACTGTATAATAAAGGACATTTTAGATTTACAGCACATGAGAAGGAACACTCCCTCTCTCAAAACACACTTACAAAGTATGTGAACTCAACAACACAACACGACTAGAACTTCAGACCTCTTGAGCTGCAGTCAAGTGCTCAACAAGTGAGGTATACCCCCTTTCATATAGATATCAAATGGAGAGTAAAATGTATAATAACGGACATTTTAGATTTAGAGTTACAGCACCTGACAAAGAACACTCCCTTTCTCAAAACACACTTACAAAGTATTTGCACTCAGTGTGCACAAGGATTTGAAAATGGGTCCTCTTGATCTGCAGTCAAATGCTCTACCACTGTGCTATACCGCCTCTTTTTGTAACATTCTATGGGAGAAAATTACTGTCTATAAAGGGACATTTTGTATTAAGAGTAAAAGAACCTAAAAAAGAACACTCCCTCTCTGAAAAAACACTTTTAAAGTATTTGATCTAAAGGAGGCACCAGCATTCATGGCTGTGACCTCTTGATCTGCAGTCAAATGCTCTACCACTGAGCTATACCCCCCCTTTCATGTAAAATGTAATGAAGAGAAAAACTGTCTAAGGGACATTTTAGATGAAGAATAAGGACACACCAAGTAACATTCCCTCTCTCAAAACACACATACATAGTATTTGATAACAAGGGGGCACCAGGATTTGAATCTGGGACCTCTTGATCTGCAGTCAAATGCTCTACCACTGAGCTATACCCCCTCTTTCAAGACATATCTAATGGAGAGAAAAACTGTCAAACAAGGGACATTTTACATTAAGAGTTATAGCGCCTACGAAAGAACACTGACTCTCTCAAAACACACTTACAAAGTATGTGATCTAAACAGGACAACAGAAATTGAACTTTAGACCTCTTGAGCTGCAGTCAAGTGCTCTACCAATGAGGTATTACCCCTTTTTTATAGAGATTTCCAATAGAGAGTACAACTGTATAATAAAAGACATTTTAGATTTACAGCACATGAGAAGGAACACTCCCTCTCTCAAAACACACTTACAAAGTATGTGATCTCAACAACACAACAGGACTTGAACTTCAGACCTCTTGAGCTGCAGTCAAGTGCTCAACAAGTGATGTATACCCCCTTTTTATATAGATATCCAATGGAGAGTAAAACTGTATAATAACGGACATTATAGATTTAGAGTTACAGCACCTGACAAAGAACACTCCCTTTCTCAAAACACACTTACAAAGTATTTGCACTCAGTGTGCACAAGGATTTGAAAATGGGTCCTCTTGATCTGCAGTCAAATGCTCTACCACTGTGCTATACCGCCTCTTTTTGTAACATTCTATGGGAGAAAATTACTGTCTATAAAGGGACATTTTGTATTAAGAGTAAAAGAACCTAAAAAAGAACACTCCCTCTCTGAAAAAACACTTTTAAAGTATTTGATCTAAAGGAGGCACCAGCATTCATGGCTGTGACCTCTTGATCTGCAGTCAAATGCTCTACCACTGAGCTATACCCCCCCTTTCATGTAAAATGTAATGAAGAGAAAAACTGTCTAAGGGACATTTTAGATGAAGAATAAGGACACACCAAGTAACATTCCCTCTCTCAAAACACACATACATAGTATTTGATAACAAGGGGGCACCAGGATTTGAACCTGGGTCCTCTTGATCTGCAGTCAAATGCTCTACCACTGTGCTATACCGCCTCTTTTTGTAACATTCTATGGGAGAAAATTACTGTCTATAAAGGGACATTTTGTATTAAGAGTAAAAGAACCAAAAAAAGAACACTCCCTCTCTGAAAAAACACTTTTAAAGTATTTGATCTAAAGGAGGCACCAGCATTCATGGCTGTGACCTCTTGATCTGCAGTCAAATGCTCTACCACTGAGCTATACCCCCCCTTTCATGTAAAATGTAATGAAGAGAAAAACTGTCTAAGGGACATTTTAGATGAAGAATAAGGACACACCAAGTAACATTCCCTCTCTCAAAACACACATACATAGTATTTGATAACAAGGGGGCACCAGGATTTGAACCTGGGTCCTCTTGATCTGCAGTCAAATGCTCTACCACTGTGCTATACCGCCTCTTTTTGTAACATTCTATGGGAGAAAATTACTGTCTATAAAGGGACATTTTGTATTAAGAGTAAAAGAACCAAAGAAAGAACACTCCCTCTCTGAAAAAACACTTTTAAAGTATTTGATCTAAAGGAGGCACCAGCATTCATGGCTGTGACCTCTTGATCTGCAGTCAAATGCTCTACCACTGAGCTATACCCCCCCTTTCATGTAAAATGTAATGAAGAGAAAAACTGTCTAAGGGACATTTTAGATGAAGAATAAGGACACACCAAGTAACATTCCCTCTCTCAAAACACACATACATAGTATTTGATAACAAGGGGGCACCAGGATTTGAACCTGGGACCTCTTGATCTGCAGTCAAATGCTCTACCACTGAGCTATACCCCCTCTTTCAAGACACATCTAATGGAGAGAAAAACTGTCAAACAAGGGACATTTTACATTAAGAGTTATAGCGCCTACGAAAGAACACGCACTCTCTCAAAACACACTTACAAAGTATGTGATCTAAACAGGACAACAGGACTTGATTTTTAGACCTCTTGAGCTGCAGTCAAGTGCTCTACCAAAGAGGTATAACCCCTTTTTATAGAGATTTCCAATAGAGAGTACAACTATATAATAAAGGACATTTTAGATTTACAGCACATGAGAAGGAACACTCCCTCTCTCAAAACACACTTACAAAGTATGTGATCTCAACAACACAACAGGACTTGAACTTCAGACCTCTTGAGCTGCAGTCAAGTGCTCAACAAGTGAGGTATATAAGTGAGTAAAACTGTAGAATAACAGACATTTTAGATTTAGAGTTACAGCACCTGACAAAGAACACTCCCTTTCTCAAAACACACTTACAAAGTATTTGCACTCAGTGTGCACAAGGATTTGAAAATGGGTCCTCTTGATCTGCAGTCAAATGCTCTACCACTGTGCTATACCGCCTCTTTTTGTAACATTCTATGGGAGAAAATTACTGTCTATAAAGGGACATTTTGTATTAAGAGTAAAAGAACCTAAAAAAGAACACTCCCTCTCTGAAAAAACACTTTTAAAGTATTTGATCTAAAGGAGGCACCAGCATTCATGGCTGTGACCTCTTGATCTGCAGTCAAATGCTCTACCACTGAGCTATACCCCCCCTTTAATGTAAAATGTAATGAAGAGAAAAACTGTCTAAGGGACATTTTAGATGAAGAATAAGGACACACCAAGTAACATTCCCTCTCTCAAAACACACATACATAGTATTTGATAACAAGGGGGCACCAGGATTTGAACCTGGGACCTCTTGATCTGCAGTCAAATGCTCTACCACTGAGCTATACCCCCTCTTTCAAGACACATCTAATGGAGAGAAAAACTGTCAAACAAGGGACATTTTACATTAAGAGTTATAGCGCCTACGAAAGAACACGCACTCTCTCAAAACACACTTACAAAGTATGTGATCTAAACAGGACAACAGGACTTGATTTTTAGACCTCTTGAGCTGCAGTCAAGTGCTCTACCAAAGAGGTATAACCCCTTTTTATAGAGATTTCCAATAGAGAGTACAACTGTATAATAAAGGACATTTTAGATTTACAGCACATGAGAAGGAACACTCCCTCTCTCAAAACACACTTACAAAGTATGTGATCTCAACAACACAACAGGACTTGAACTTCAGACCTCTTGAGCTGCAGTCAAGTGCTCAACAAGTGAGGTATATAAGTGAGTAAAACTGTAGAATAACAGACATTTTAGATTTAGAGTTACAGCACCTGACAAAGAACACTCCCTTTCTCAAAACACACTTACAAAGTATTTGCACTCAGTGTGCACAAGGATTTGAAAATGGGTCCTCTTGATCTGCAGTCAAATGCTCTACCACTGAGCTATACCCCCTCTTGCAAGACATATCTAATGGATAGAAAAACTGTCAAACAAGGGACATTTTACATTAAGAGTTATAGCGCCTACGAAAGAACACGCACTCTCTCAAAACACACTTACAAAGTATGTGATCTAAACAGGACAACAGGACTTGATTTTTAGACCTCTTGAGCTGCAGTCAAGTGCTCTACCAAAGAGGTATAACCCCTTTTTATAGAGATTTCCAATAGAGAGTACAACTGTATAATAAAGGACATTTTAGATTTACAGCACATGAGAAGGAACACTCCCTCTCTCAAAACACACTTACAAAGTATGTGAACTCAACAACACAACACGACTTGAACTTCAGACCTCTTGAGCTGCAGTCAAGTGCTCAACAAGTGAGGTATACACCCTTTTATATAGATATCAAATGGAGAGTAAAACTGTATAATAACAGACATTTTAGATTTAGAGTTACAGCACTTGACAAAGAACACTCCCTTTCTCAAAACACACTTACAAAGTATTTGCACTCAGTGTGCACAAGGATTTGAAAATGGGTCCTCTTGATCTGCAGTCAAATGCTCTACCACTGTGCTATACCGCCTCTTTTTGTAACATTCTATGGGAGAAAATTACTGTCTATAAAGGGACATTTTGTATTAAGAGTAAAAGAACCTAAAAAAGAACACTCCCTCTCTGAAAAAACACTTTTAAAGTATTTGATCTAAAGGAGGCACCAGCATTCATGGCTGTGACCTCTTGATCTGCAGTCAAATGCTCTACCACTGAGCTATACCCCCCCTTTCATGTAAAATGTAATGAAGAGAAAAACTGTCTAAGGGACATTTTAGATGAAGAATAAGGACACACCAAGTAACATTTCTTCTCTCAAAACACACATACATAGTATTTGATAACAAGGGGGCACCAGGATTTGAACCTGGGACCTCTTGATCTGCAGTCAAATGCTCTACCACTGAGCTATACCCCCTCTTTCAAGACACATCTAATGGAGAGAAAAACTGTCAAACAAGGGACATTTTACATTAAGAGTTATAGCGCCTACGAAAGAACACGCACTCTCTCAAAACACACTTACAAAGTATGTGATCTAAACAGGACAACAGGACTTGATTTTTAGACCTCTTGAGCTGCAGTCAAGTGCTCTACCAAAGAGGTATAACCCCTTTTTATAGAGATTTCCAATAGAGAGTACAACTGTATAATAAAGGACATTTTAGATTTACAGCACATGAGAAGGAACACTCCCTCTCTCAAAACACACTTACAAAGTATGTGATCTCAACAACACAACAGGACTTGAACTTCAGACCTCTTGAGCTGCAGTCAAGTGCTCAACAAGTGAGGTATATAAGTGAGTAAAACTGTAGAATAACAGACATTTTAGATTTAGAGTTACAGCACCTGACAAAGAACACTCCCTTTCTCAAAACACACTTACAAAGTATTTGCACTCAGTGTGCACAAGGATTTGAAAATGGGTCCTCTTGATCCGCAGTCAAATGCTCTACCACTGTGCTATACCGCCTCTTTTTGTAACATTCTATGGGAGAAAATTACTGTCTATAAAGGGACATTTTGTATTAAGAGTAAAAGAACCTAAAAAAGAACACTCCCTCTCTGAAAAAACACTTTTAAAGTATTTGATCTAAAGGAGGCACCAGCATTCATGGCTGTGACCTCTTGATCTGCAGTCAAATGCTCTACCACTGAGCTATACCCCCCCTTTAATGTAAAATGTAATGAAGAGAAAAACTGTCTAAGGGACATTTTAGATGAAGAATAAGGACACACCAAGTAACATTCCCTCTCTCAAAACACACATACATAGTATTTGATAACAAGGGGGCACCAGGATTTGAACCTGGGACCTCTTGATCTGCAGTCAAATGCTCTACCACTGAGCTATACCCCCTCTTTCGAGACATATCTAATGGAGAGAAAAACTGTCAAACAAGGGACATTTTACATTAAGAGTTATAGCGCCTACGAAAGAACACGCACTCTCTCAAAACACACTTACAAAGTATGTGATCTAAACAGGACAACAGGACTTGATTTTTAGACCTCTTGAGCTGCAGTCAAGTGCTCTACCAAAGAGGTATAACCCCTTTTTATAGAGATTTCCAATAGAGAGTACAACTGTATAATAAAGGACATTTTAGATTTACAGCACATGAGAAGGAACACTCCCTCTCTCAAAACACACTTACAAAGTATGTGATCTCAACAACACAACAGGACTTGAACTTCAGACCTCTTGAGCTGCAGTCAAGTGCTCAACAAGTGAGGTATATAAGTGAGTAAAACTGTAGAATAACAGACATTTTAGATTTAGAGTTACAGCACCTGACAAAGAACACTCCCTTTCTCAAAACACACTTACAAAGTATTTGCACTCAGTGTGCACAAGGATTTGAAAATGGGTCCTCTTGATCTGCAGTCAAATGCTCTACCACTGAGCTATACCCCCTCTTGCAAGACATATCTAATGGATAGAAAAACTGTCAAACAAGGGACATTTTACATTAAGAGTTATAGCGCCTACGAAAGAACACGCACTCTCTCAAAACACACTTACAAAGTATGTGATCTAAACAGGACAACAGGACTTGATTTTTAGACCTCTTGAGCTGCAGTCAAGTGCTCTACCAAAGAGGTATAACCCCTTTTTATAGAGATTTCCAATAGAGAGTACAACTGTATAATAAAGGACATTTTAGATTTACAGCACATGAGAAGGAACACTCCCTCTCTCAAAACACACTTACAAAGTATGTGAACTCAACAACACAACACGACTTGAACTTCAGACCTCTTGAGCTGCAGTCAAGTGCTCAACAAGTGAGGTATACACCCTTTTATATAGATATCAAATGGAGAGTAAAACTGTATAATAACAGACATTTTAGATTTAGAGTTACAGCACTTGACAAAGAACACTCCCTTTCTCAAAACACACTTACAAAGTATTTGCACTCAGTGTGCACAAGGATTTGAAAATGGGTCCTCTTGATCTGCAGTCAAATGCTCTACCACTGTGCTATACCGCCTCTTTTTGTAACATTCTATGGGAGAAAATTACTGTCTATAAAGGGACATTTTGTATTAAGAGTAAAAGAACCTAAAAAAGAACACTCACTCTCTGAAAAAACACTTTTAAAGTATTTGATCTAAAGGAGGCACCAGCATTCATGGCTGTGACCTCTTGATCTGCAGTCAAATGCTCTACCACTGTGCTATACCGCCTCTTTTTGTAACATTCTATGGGAGAAAATTACTGTCTATAAAGGGAAATTTTGTATTAAGAGTAAAAGAACCTAAAAAAGAACACTCACTCTCTGAAAAAACACTTTTAAAGTATTTGATCTAAAGGAGGCACCAGCATTCATGGCTGTGACCTCTTGATCTGCAGTCAAATGCTCTACCACTGAGCTATACCCCCCCTTTCATGTAAGATGTAATGAAGAGTAAAACTGTCTAAGGGACATTTTAGATGAAGAATAAGGACACACCAAGTAACATTCCCTCTCTCAAAACACACATACATAGTATTTGATAACAAGGGGGCACCAGGATTTGAACCTGGGACCTCTTGATCTGCAGTCAAATGCTCTACCACTGAGCTATACCCCCTCTTTCAAGACATATCTAATGGAGAGAAAAACTGTCAAACAAGGGACATTTTACATTAAGACTTATAGCGCCTACGAAAGAACACTCACTCTCTCAAAACACACTTACAAAGTATGTGATCTAAACAGGACAACAGGACTTGAACTTCAGACCTCTTGAGCTGCAGTCAAGTGCTCTACCAATGAGGTATTACCCCTTTTTTATAGAGATTTCCAATAGAGAGTACAACTGTATAATAAAGGACATTTTAGATTTAGAGTTACAGCACCTGACAAAGAACACTCCCTTTCTCAAAACACACTTACAAAGTATTTGCACTCAGTGTGCACAAGGATTTGAAAATGGGTCCTCTTGATCTGCAGTCAAATGCTCTACCACTGTGCTATACCGCCTCTTTTTGTAACATTCTATGGAAGAAAATTACTGTCTATAAAGGGACATTTTGTATTAAGAGTAAAATAACCTAAAAAAGAACACTCCCTCTCTGAAAAAACACTTTTAAAGTATTTGATCTAAAGGAGGCACCAGCATTCATGGCTGTGACCCCTTGATCTGCAGTCAAATGCTCTACCACTGAGCTATACCCCCCCTTTCATGTAAAATGTAATGAAGAGAAAAACTGTCTAAGGGACATTTTAGATGAAGAATAAGGACACACCAAGTAACATTCCCTCTCTCAAAACACACATACATAGTATTTGATAACAAGGGGGCACCAGGATTTGAACCTGGGACCTCTTGATCTGCAGTCAAATGCTCTACCACTGAGCTATACCCCCTCTTTCAAGACATATCTAATGGAGAGAAAAACTGTCAAACAAGGGACATTTTACATTAAGAGTTATAGCGCCTACGAAAGAACACGCACTCTCTCAAAACACACTTACAAAGTATGTGATCTAAACAGGACAACAGGACTTGATTTTTAGACCTCTTGAGCTGCAGTCAAGTGCTCTACCAAAGAGGTATAACCCCTTTTTATAGAGATTTCCAATAGAGAGTACAACTGTATAATAAAGGACATTTTAGATTTACAGCACATGAGAAGGAACACTCCCTCTCTCAAAACACACTTACAAAGTATGTGAACTCAACAACACAACACGACTTGAACTTCAGACCTCTTGAGCTGCAGTCAAGTGCTCAACAAGTGAGGTATACACCCTTTTATATAGATATCAAATGGAGAGTAAAACTGTATAATAACAGACATTTTAGATTTACAGTTACAGCACTTGACAAAGAACACTCCCTTTCTCAAAACACACTTACAAAGTATTTGCACTCAGTGTGCACAAGGATTTGAAAATGGGTCCTCTTGATCTGCAGTCAAATGCTCTACCACTGTGCTATACCGCCTCTTTTTGTAACATTCTATGGGAGAAAATTACTGTCTATAAAGGGACATTTTGTATTAAGAGTAAAAGAACCTAAAAAAGAACACTCACTCTCTGAAAAAACACTTTTAAAGTATTTGATCTAAAGGAGGCACCAGCATTCATGGCTGTGACCTCTTGATCTGCAGTCAAATGCTCTACCACTGTGCTATACCGCCTCTTTTTGTAACATTCTATGGGAGAAAATTACTGTCTATAAAGGGACATTTTGTATTAAGAGTAAAAGAACCTAAAAAAGAACACTCACTCTCTGAAAAAACACTTTTAAAGTATTTGATCTAAAGGAGGCACCAGCATTCATGGCTGTGACCTCTTGATCTGCAGTTAAATGCTCTACCACTGAGCTATACCCCCCCTTTCATGTAAGATGTAATGAAGAGTAAAACTGTCTAAGGGACATTTTAGATGAAGAATAAGGACACACCAAGTAACATTCCCTCTCTCAAAACACACATACATAGTATTTGATAACAAGGGGGCATCAGGATTTGAACCTGGGACCTCTTGATCTGCAGTCAAATGCTCTACCACTGAGCTATACCCCCTCTTTCAAGACATATCTAATGGAGAGAAAAACTGTCAAACAAGGGACATTTTACATTAAGAGTTATAGCGCCTACGAAAGAACACTCACTCTCTCAAAACACACTTACAAAGTATGTGATCTAAACAGGACAACAGGACTTGAACTTCAGACCTCTTGAGCTGCAGTCAAGTGCTCTACCAATGAGGTATTACCCCTTTTTTATAGAGATTTCCAATAGAGAGTACAACTGTATAATAAAGGACATTTTAGATTTAGAGTTACAGCACCTGACAAAGAACACTCCCTTTCTCAAAACACACTTACAAAGTATTTGCACTCAGTGTGCACAAGGATTTGAAAATGGGTCCTCTTGATCTGCAGTCAAATGCTCTACCACTGTGCTATACCGCCTCTTTTTGTAACATTCTATGGAAGAAAATTACTGTCTATAAAGGGACATTTTGTATTAAGAGTAAAATAACCTAAAAAAGAACACTCCCTCTCTGAAAAAACACTTTTAAAGTATTTGATCTAAAGGAGGCACCAGCATTCATGGCTGTGACCCCTTGATCTGCAGTCAAATGCTCTACCACTGAGCTATACCCCCCCTTTCATGTAAAATGTAATGAAGAGAAAAACTGTCTAAGGGACATTTTAGATGAAGAATAAGGACACACCAAGAAACATTCCCTCTCTCAAAACACACATACATAGTATTTGATAACAAGGGGGCACCAGGATTTGAACCTGGGACCTCTTGATCTGCAGTCAAATGCTCTACCACTGAGCTATACCCCCTCTTTCAAGACATATCTAATGGAGAGAAAAACTGTCAAACAAGGGACATTTTACATTAAGAGTTATAGCGCCTACGAAAGAACACGCACTCTCTCAAAACACACTTACAAAGTATGTGATCTAAACAGGACAACAGGACTTGATTTTTAGACCTCTTGAGCTGCAGTCAAGTGCTCTACCAAAGAGGTATAACCCCTTTTTATAGAGATTTACAATAGAGAGTACAACTGTATAATAAAGGACATTTTAGATTTACAGCACATGAGAAGGAACACTCCCTCTCTCAAAACACACTTACAAAGTATGTGATCTCAACAACACAACAGGACTTGAACTTCAGACCTCTTGAGCTGCAGTCAAGTGCTCAACAAGTGAGGTATATAAGTGAGTAAAACTGTAGAATAACAGACATTTTAGATTTAGAGTTACAGCACCTGACAAAGAACACTCCCTTTCTCAAAACACACTTACAAAGTATTTGCACTCAGTGTGCACAAGGATTTGAAAATGGGTCCTCTTGATCTGCAGTCAAATGCTCTACCACTGAGCTATACCCCCTCTTGCAAGACATATCTAATGGATAGAAAAACTGTCAAACAAGGGACATTTTACATTAAGAGTTATAGCGCCTACGAAAGAACACGCACTCTCTCAAAACACACTTACAAAGTATGTGATCTAAACAGGACAACAGGACTTGATTTTTAGACCTCTTGAGCTGCAGTCAAGTGCTCTACCAAAGAGGTATAACCCCTTTTTATAGAGATTTCCAATAGAGAGTACAACTGTATAATAAAGGACATTTTAGATTTACAGCACATGAGAAGGAACACTCCCTCTCTCAAAACACACTTACAAAGTATGTGAACTCAACAACACAACACGACTTGAACTTCAGACCTCTTGAGCTGCAGTCAAGTGCTCAACAAGTGAGGTATACACCCTTTTATAAAGATATCAAATGGAGAGTAAAACTGTATAATAACAGACATTTTAGATTTAGAGTTACAGCACTTGACAAAGAACACTCCCTTTCTCAAAACACACTTACAAAGTATTTGCACTCAGTGTGCACAAGGATTTGAAAATGGGTCCTCTTGATCTGCAGTCAAATGCTCTACCACTGTGCTATACCGCCTCTTTTTGTAACATTCTATGGGAGAAAATTACTGTCTATAAAGGGACATTTTGTATTAAGAGTAAAAGAACCTAAAAAAGAACACTCACTCTCTGAAAAAACACTTTTAAAGTATTTGATCTAAAGGAGGCACCAGCATTCATGGCTGTGACCTCTTGATCTGCAGTCAAATGCTCTACCACTGTGCTATACCGCCTCTTTTTGTAACATTCTATGGGAGAAAATTACTGTCTATAAAGGGAAATTTTGTATTAAGAGTAAAAGAACCTAAAAAAGAACACTCACTCTCTGAAAAAACACTTTTAAAGTATTTGATCTAAAGGAGGCACCAGCATTCATGGCTGTGACCTCTTGATCTGCAGTCAAATGCTCTACCACTGAGCTATACCCCCCCTTTCATGTAAGATGTAATGAAGAGTAAAACTGTCTAAGGGACATTTTAGATGAAGAATAAGGACACACCAAGTAACATTCCCTCTCTCAAAACACACATACATAGTATTTGATAACAAGGGGGCACCAGGATTTGAACCTGGGACCTCTTGATCTGCAGTCAAATGCTCTACCACTGAGCTATACCCCCTCTTTCAAGACATATCTAATGGAGAGAAAAACTGTCAAACAAGGGACATTTTACATTAAGACTTATAGCGCCTACGAAAGAACACTCACTCTCTCAAAACACACTTACAAAGTATGTGATCTAAACAGGACAACAGGACTTGAACTTCAGACCTCTTGAGCTGCAGTCAAGTGCTCTACCAATGAGGTATTACCCCTTTTTTATAGAGATTTCCAATAGAGAGTACAACTGTATAATAAAGGACATTTTAGATTTAGAGTTACAGCACCTGACAAAGAACACTCCCTTTCTCAAAACACACTTACAAAGTATTTGCACTCAGTGTGCACAAGGATTTGAAAATGGGTCCTCTTGATCTGCAGTCAAATGCTCTACCACTGTGCTATACCGCCTCTTTTTGTAACATTCTATGGAAGAAAATTACTGTCTATAAAGGGACATTTTGTATTAAGAGTAAAATAACCTAAAAAAGAACACTCCCTCTCTGAAAAAACACTTTTAAAGTATTTGATCTAAAGGAGGCACCAGCATTCATGGCTGTGACCCCTTGATCTGCAGTCAAATGCTCTACCACTGAGCTATACCCCCCCTTTCATGTAAAATGTAATGAAGAGAAAAACTGTCTAAGGGACATTTTAGATGAAGAATAAGGACACACCAAGTAACATTCCCTCTCTCAAAACACACATACATAGTATTTGATAACAAGGGGGCACCAGGATTTGAACCTGGGACCTCTTGATCTGCAGTCAAATGCTCTACCACTGAGCTATACCCCCTCTTTCAAGACATATCTAATGGAGAGAAAAACTGTCAAACAAGGGACATTTTACATTAAGAGTTATAGCGCCTACGAAAGAACACGCACTCTCTCAAAACACACTTACAAAGTATGTGATCTAAACAGGACAACAGGACTTGATTTTTAGACCTCTTGAGCTGCAGTCAAGTGCTCTACCAAAGAGGTATAACCCCTTTTTATAGAGATTTCCAATAGAGAGTACAACTGTATAATAAAGGACATTTTAGATTTACAGCACATGAGAAGGAACACTCCCTCTCTCAAAACACACTTACAAAGTATGTGAACTCAACAACACAACACGACTTGAACTTCAGACCTCTTGAGCTGCAGTCAAGTGCTCAACAAGTGAGGTATACACCCTTTTATATAGATATCAAATGGAGAGTAAAACTGTATAATAACAGACATTTTAGATTTACAGTTACAGCACTTGACAAAGAACACTCCCTTTCTCAAAACACACTTACAAAGTATTTGCACTCAGTGTGCACAAGGATTTGAAAATGGGTCCTCTTGATCTGCAGTCAAATGCTCTACCACTGTGCTATACCGCCTCTTTTTGTAACATTCTATGGGAGAAAATTACTGTCTATAAAGGGACATTTTGTATTAAGAGTAAAAGAACCTAAAAAAGAACACTCACTCTCTGAAAAAACACTTTTAAAGTATTTGATCTAAAGGAGGCACCAGCATTCATGGCTGTGACCTCTTGATCTGCAGTCAAATGCTCTACCACTGTGCTATACCGCCTCTTTTTGTAACATTCTATGGGAGAAAATTACTGTCTATAAAGGGACATTTTGTATTAAGAGTAAAAGAACCTAAAAAAGAACACTCACTCTCTGAAAAAACACTTTTAAAGTATTTGATCTAAAGGAGGCACCAGCATTCATGGCTGTGACCTCTTGATCTGCAGTTAAATGCTCTACCACTGAGCTATACCCCCCCTTTCATGTAAGATGTAATGAAGAGTAAAACTGTCTAAGGGACATTTTAGATGAAGAATAAGGACACACCAAGTAACATTCCCTCTCTCAAAACACACATACATAGTATTTGATAACAAGGGGGCATCAGGATTTGAACCTGGGACCTCTTGATCTGCAGTCAAATGCTCTACCACTGAGCTATACCCCCTCTTTCAAGACATATCTAATGGAGAGAAAAACTGTCAAACAAGGGACATTTTACATTAAGAGTTATAGCGCCTACGAAAGAACACTCACTCTCTCAAAACACACTTACAAAGTATGTGATCTAAACAGGACAACAGGACTTGAACTTCAGACCTCTTGAGCTGCAGTCAAGTGCTCTACCAATGAGGTATTACCCCTTTTTTATAGAGATTTCCAATAGAGAGTACAACTGTATAATAAAGGACATTTTAGATTTAGAGTTACAGCACCTGACAAAGAACACTCCCTTTCTCAAAACACACTTACAAAGTATTTGCACTCAGTGTGCACAAGGATTTGAAAATGGGTCCTCTTGATCTGCAGTCAAATGCTCTACCACTGTGCTATACCGCCTCTTTTTGTAACATTCTATGGAAGAAAATTACTGTCTATAAAGGGACATTTTGTATTAAGAGTAAAATAACCTAAAAAAGAACACTCCCTCTCTGAAAAAACACTTTTAAAGTATTTGATCTAAAGGAGGCACCAGCATTCATGGCTGTGACCCCTTGATCTGCAGTCAAATGCTCTACCACTGAGCTATACCCCCCCTTTCATGTAAAATGTAATGAAGAGAAAAACTGTCTAAGGGACATTTTAGATGAAGAATAAGGACACACCAAGAAACATTCCCTCTCTCAAAACACACATACATAGTATTTGATAACAAGGGGGCACCAGGATTTGAACCTGGGACCTCTTGATCTGCAGTCAAATGCTCTACCACTGAGCTATACCCCCTCTTTCAAGACATATCTAATGGAGAGAAAAACTGTCAAACAAGGGACATTTTACATTAAGAGTTATAGCGCCTACGAAAGAACACGCACTCTCTCAAAACACACTTACAAAGTATGTGATCTAAACAGGACAACAGGACTTGATTTTTAGACCTCTTGAGCTGCAGTCAAGTGCTCTACCAAAGAGGTATAACCCCTTTTTATAGAGATTTACAATAGAGAGTACAACTGTATAATAAAGGACATTTTAGATTTACAGCACATGAGAAGGAACACTCCCTCTCTCAAAACACACTTACAAAGTATGTGATCTCAACAACACAACAGGACTTGAACTTCAGACCTCTTGAGCTGCAGTCAAGTGCTCAACAAGTGAGGTATATAAGTGAGTAAAACTGTAGAATAACAGACATTTTAGATTTAGAGTTACAGCACCTGACAAAGAACACTCCCTTTCTCAAAACACACTTACAAAGTATTTGCACTCAGTGTGCACAAGGATTTGAAAATGGGTCCTCTTGATCTGCAGTC
Source organism: Thymallus thymallus (assembly GCA_023634145.1). Taxonomy (NCBI): domain Eukaryota; kingdom Metazoa; phylum Chordata; class Actinopteri; order Salmoniformes; family Salmonidae; genus Thymallus; species Thymallus thymallus. Next base: position 10,836,957 of record CM042384.1, on the reverse strand, counting down.
AAATGCTCTACCACTGAGCTATACCCCCTCTTGCAAGACATATCTAATGGATAGAAAAACTGTCAAACAAGGGACATTTTACATTAAGAGTTATAGCGCCTACGAAAGAACACGCACTCTCTCAAAACACACTTACAAAGTATGTGATCTAAACAGGACAACAGGACTTGATTTTTAGACCTCTTGAGCTGCAGTCAAGTGCTCTACCAAAGAGGTATAACCCCTTTTTATAGAGATTTCCAATAGAGAGTACAACTGTATAATAAAGGACATTTTAGATTTACAGCACATGAGAAGGAACACTCCCTCTCTCAAAACACACTTACAAAGTATGTGAACTCAACAACACAACACGACTTGAACTTCAGACCTCTTGAGCTGCAGTCAAGTGCTCAACAAGTGAGGTATACACCCTTTTATAAAGATATCAAATGGAGAGTAAAACTGTATAATAACAGACATTTTAGATTTAGAGTTACAGCACTTGACAAAGAACACTCCCTTTCTCAAAACACACTTACAAAGTATTTGCACTCAGTGTGCACAAGGATTTGAAAATGGGTCCTCTTGATCTGCAGTCAAATGCTCTACCACTGTGCTATACCGCCTCTTTTTGTAACATTCTATGGGAGAAAATTACTGTCTATAAAGGGACATTTTGTATTAAGAGTAAAAGAACCTAAAAAAGAACACTCACTCTCTGAAAAAACACTTTTAAAGTATTTGATCTAAAGGAGGCACCAGCATTCATGGCTGTGACCTCTTGATCTGCAGTCAAATGCTCTACCACTGAGCTATACCCCCCCTTTCATGTAAGATGTAATGAAGAGAAAAACTGTCTAAGGGACATTTGAGATGAAGAATAAGGACACACCAAGTAACATTCCCTCTCTCAAAACACACTTACAAAGTATTTGCACTCAGTGTGCACAAGGATTTGAAAATGGGTCCTCTTGATCTGCAGTCAAATGCTCTACCACTGTGCTATACCGCCTCTTTTTGTAACATTCTATGGGAGAAAATTACTGTCTATAAAGGGACATTTTGTATTAAGAGTAAAAGAACCTAAAAAAGAACACTCCCTCTCTGAAAAAACACTTTTAAAGTATTTGATCTAAAGGAGGCACCAGCATTCATGGCTTTGACCTCTTGATCTGCAGTCAAATGCTCTACCACTGAGCTATACCCCCCCTTTCATGTAAAATGTAAAGAAGAGAAAAACTGTCTAAGGGACATTTTAGATGAAGAAAATGGACACACCAAGTAACATTCCCTCTCTCAAAACACACATACATGGTATTTGATAACAAGGGGGCACCAGGATTTGAACCTGGGACCTCTTGATCTGCAGTCAAATGCTCTACCACTGAGCTATACCCCCTCTTTCAAGACATATCTAATGGAGAGAAAAACTGTCAAACAAGGGACATTTTACATTAAGAGTTATAGCGCCTACGAAAGAACACGCACTCTCTCAAAACACACTTACAAAGTATGTGATCTAAACAGGACAACAGGACTTGATTTTTAGACCTCTTGAGCTGCAGTCAAGTGCTCTACCAAAGAGGTATTACCCCTTTTTTATAGAAATTTCCAATAGAGAGTACAACTGTATAATAAAGGACATTTTAGATTTAGAGTTACAGCACCTGACAAAGAACACTCCCTTTCTCAAAACACACTTACAAAGTATTTGCACTCAGTGTGCACAAGGATTTGAAAATGGGTCCTCTTGATCTGCAGTCAAATGCTCTACCACTGTGCTATACCGCCTCTTTTTGTAACATTCTATGGAAGAAAATTACTGTCTATAAAGGGACATTTTGTATTAAGAGTAAAATAACCTAAAAAAGAACACTCCCTCTCTGAAAAAACACTTTTAAAGTATTTGATCTAAAGGAGGCACCAGCATTCATGGCTGTGACCCCTTGATCTGCAGTCAAATGCTCTACCACTGAGCTATACCCCCTCTTTCAAGACACATCTAATGGAGAGAAAAACTGTCAAACAAGGGACATTTTACATTAAGAGTTATAGCGCCTACGAAAGAACACGCACTCTCTCAAAACACACTTACAAAGTATGTGATCTAAACAGGACAACAGGACTTGATTTTTAGACCTCTTGAGCTGCAGTCAAGTGCTCTACCAAAGAGGTATAACCCCTTTTTATAGAGATTTACAATAGAGAGTACAACTGTATAATAAAGGACATTTTAGATTTACAGCACATGAGAAGGAACACTCCCTCTCTCAAAACACACTTACAAAGTATGTGATCTCAACAACACAACAGGACTTGAACTTCAGACCTCTTGAGCTGCAGTCAAGTGCTCCTCAAGTGAGGTATACCCCCTTTTTATATAGATATCCAATGGAGAGTAAAACTGTATAATAACGGACATTTTAGATTTAGAGTTACAGCACCTGACAAAGAACACTCCCTTTCTCAAAACACACTTACAAAGTATTTGCACTCAGTGTGCACAAGGATTTGAAAATGGGTCCTCTTGATCTGCAGTCAAATGCTCTACCACTGTGCTATACCGCCTCTTTTTGTAACATTCTATGGGAGAAAATTACTGTCTATAAAGGGACATTTTGTATTAAGAGTAAAAGAACCAAAAAAAGAACACTCCCTCTCTGAAAAAACACTTTTAAAGTATTTGATCTAAAGGAGGCACCAGCATTCATGGCTGTGACCTCTTGATCTGCAGTCAAATGCTCTACCACTGAGCAATACCCCCTCTTTCAAGACACATCTAATGGAGAGAAAAACTGTCAAACAAGGGACATTTTACATTAAGAGTTATAGCGCCTACGAAAGAACACGCACTCTCTCAAAACACACTTACAAAGTATGTGATCTAAACAGGACAACAGGACTTGATTTTTAGACCTCTTGAGCTGCAGTCAAGTGCTCTACCAAAGAGGTATAACCCCTTTTTATAGAGATTTCCAATAGAGAGTACAACTGTATAATAAAGGACATTTTAGATTTACAGCACATGAGAAGGAACACTCCCTCTCTCAAAACACACTTACAAAGTATGTGATCTCAACAACACAACAGGACTTGAACTTCAGACCTCTTGAGCTGCAGTCAAGTGCTCAACAAGTGAGGTATATAAGTGAGTAAAACTGTAGAATAACAGACATTTTAGATTTAGAGTTACAGCACCTGACAAAGAACACTCCCTTTCTCAAAACACACTTACAAAGTATTTGCACTCAGTGTGCACAAGGATTTGAAAATGGGTCCTCTTGATCTGCAGTCAAATGCTCTACCACTGTGCTATACCGCCTCTTTTTGTAACATTCTATGGGAGAAAATTACTGTCTATAAAGGGACATTTTGTATTAAGAGTAAAAGAACCTAAAAAAGAACACTCCCTCTCTGAAAAAACACTTTTAAAGTATTTGATCTAAAGGAGGCACCAGCATTCATGGCTGTGACCTCTTGATCTGCAGTCAAATGCTCTACCACTGAGCTATACCCCCCCTTTAATGTAAAATGTAATGAAGAGAAAAACTGTCTAAGGGACATTTTAGATGAAGAATAAGGACACACCAAGTAACATTCCCTCTCTCAAAACACACATATATAGTATTTGATAACAAGGGGGCACCAGGATTTGAACCTGGGACCTCTTGATCTGCAGTCAAATGCTCTACCACTGAGCTATACCCCCTCTTTCAAGACATATCTAATGGAGAGAAAAACTGTCAAACAAGGGACATTTTACATTAAGAGTTATAGCGCCTACGAAAGAACACGCACTCTCTCAAAACACACTTACAAAGTATGTGATCTAAACAGGACAACAGGACTTGATTTTTAGACCTCTTGAGCTGCAGTCAAGTGCTCTACCAAAGAGGTATAACCCCTTTTTATAGAGATTTCCAATAGAGAGTACAACTGTATAATAAAGGACATTTTAGATTTACAGCACATGAGAAGGAACACTCCCTCTCTCAAAACACACTTACAAAGTATGTGATCTCAACAACACAACAGGACTTGAACTTCAGACCTCTTGAGCTGCAGTCAAGTGCTCAACAAGTGAGGTATATAAGTGAGTAAAACTGTAGAATAACAGACATTTTAGATTTAGAGTTACAGCACCTGACAAAGAACACTCCCTTTCTCAAAACACACTTACAAAGTATTTGCACTCAGTGTGCACAAGGATTTGAAAATGGGTCCTCTTGATCTGCAGTCAAATGCTCTACCACTGAGCTATACCCCCTCTTGCAAGACATATCTAATGGATAGAAAAACTGTCAAACAAGGGACATTTTACATTAAGAGTTATAGCGCCTACGAAAGAACACGCACCCTCTCTCAAAACACACTTACAAAGTATGTGATCTAAACAGGACAACAGGACTTGATTTTTAGACCTCTTGAGCTGCAGTCAAGTGCTCTACCAAAGAGGTATAACCCCTTTTTATAGAGATTTCCAATAGAGAGTACAACTGTATAATAAAGGACATTTTAGATTTACAGCACATGAGAAGGAACACTCCCTCTCTCAAAACACACTTACAAAGTATGTGAACTCAACAACACAACACGACTTGAACTTCAGACCTCTTGAGCTGCAGTCAAGTGCTCAACAAGTGAGGTATACACCCTTTTATAAAGATATCAAATGGAGAGTAAAACTGTATAATAACAGACATTTTAGATTTAGAGTTACAGCACTTGACAAAGAACACTCCCTTTCTCAAAACACACTTACAAAGTATTTGCACTCAGTGTGCACAAGGATTTGAAAATGGGTCCTCTTGATCTGCAGTCAAATGCTCTACCACTGTGCTATACCGCCTCTTTTTGTAACATTCTATGGGAGAAAATTACTGTCTATAAAGGGACATTTTGTATTAAGAGTAAAAGAACCTAAAAAAGAACACTCCCTCTCTGAAAAAACACTTTTAAAGTATTTGATCTAAAGGAGGCACCAGCATTCATGGCTTTGACCTCTTGATCTGCAGTCAAATGCTCTACCACTGAGCTATACCCCCCCTTTCATGTAAAATGTAATGAAGAGAAAAACTGTCTAAGGGACATTTTAGATGAAGAATAAGGACACACCAAGTAACATTCCCTCTCTCAAAACACACATACATGGTATTTGATAACAAGGGGGCACCAGGATTTGAACCTTGGACCTCTTGATCTGCAGTCAAATGCTCTACCACTGAGCTATACCCCCTCTTTCAAGACGTATCTAATGGAGAGAAAAACTGTCAAACAAGGGACATTTTACATTAAGAGTTATAGCGCCTACGAAAGAACACGCACTCTCTCAAAACACACTTACAAAGTATGTGATCTAAACAGGACAACAGGACTTGATTTTTAGACCTCTTGAGCTGCAGTCAAGTGCTCTACCAAAGAGGTATTACCCCTTTTTTATAGAGATTTCCAATAGAGAGTACAACTGTATAATAAAGGACATTTTAGATTTAGAGTTACAGCACCTGACAAAGAACACTCCCTTTCTCAAAACACACTTACAAAGTATTTGCACTCAGTGTGCACAAGGATTTGAAAATGGGTCCTCTTGATCTGCAGTCAAATGCTCTACCACTGTGCTATACCGCCTCTTTTTGTAACATTCTATGGAAGAAAATTACTGTCTATAAAGGGACATTTTGTATTAAGAGTAAAATAACCTAAAAAAGAACACTCCCTCTCTGAAAAAACACTTTTAAAGTATTTGATCTAAAGGAGGCACCAGCATTCATGGCTGTGACCCCTTGATCTGCAGTCAAATGCTCTACCACTGAGCTATACCCCCCCTTTCATGTAAAGTGTAATGAAGAGAAAAACTGTCTAAGGGACATTTTAGATGAAGAATAAGGACACACCAAGTAACATTCCCTCTCTCAAAACACACATACATAGTATTTGATAACAAGGGGGCACCAGGATTTGAACCTGGGACCTCTTGATCTGCAGTCAAATGCTCTACCACTGAGCTATACCCCCTCTTTCAAGACATATCTAATGGAGAGAAAAACTGTCAAACAAGGGACATTTTACATTAAGAGTTATAGCGCCTACGAAAGAACACGCACTCTCTCAAAACACACTTACAAAGTATGTGATCTAAACAGGACAACAGGACTTGATTTTTAGACCTCTTGAGCTGCAGTCAAGTGCTCTACCAAAGAGGTATAACCCCTTTTTATAGAGATTTACAATAGAGAGTACAACTGTATAATAAAGGACATTTTAGATTTACAGCACATGAGAAGGAACACTCCCTCTCTCAAAACACACTTACAAAGTATGTGATCTCAACAACACAACAGGACTTGAACTTCAGACCTCTTGAGCTGCAGTCAAGTGCTCCTCAAGTGAGGTATACCCCCTTTTTATATAGATATCCAATGGAGAGTAAAACTGTATAATAACGGACATTTTAGATTTAGAGTTAGAGCACCTGACAAAGAACACTCCCTTTCTCAAAACACACTTACAAAGTATTTGCACTCAGTGTGCACAAGGATTTGAAAATGGGTCCTCTTGATCTGCAGTCAAATGCTCTACCACTGTGCTACACCGCCTCTTTTTGTAACATTCTATGGGAGAAAATTACTGTCTATAAAGGGACATTTTGTATTAAGAGTAAAAGAACCTAAAAAAGAACACTCCCTCTCTGAAAAAACACTTTTAAAGTATTTGATCTAAAGGAGGCACCAGCATTCATGGCTGTGACCTCTTGATCTGCAGTCAAATGCTCTACCACTGAGCTATACCCCCCCTTTCATGTAAAATGTAATGAAGAGAAAAACTGTCTAAGGGACATTTTAGATGAAGAATAAGGACACACCAAGTAACATTCCCTCTCTCAAAACACACATACATAGTATTTGATAACAAGGGGGCACCAGGATTTGAACCTGGGACCTCTTGATCTGCAGTCAAGTGCTCTACCAAAGAGGTATAACCCCTTTTTATAGAGATTTACAATAGAGAGTACAACTGTATAATAAAGGACATTTTAGATTTACAGCACATGAGAAGGAACACTCCCTCTCTCAAAACACACTTACAAAGTATGTGAACTCAACAACACAACACGACTTGAACTTCAGACCTCTTGAGCTGCAGTCAAGTGCTCAACAAGTGAGGTATACCCCCTTTCATATAGATATCAAATGGAGAGTAAAACTGTATAATAACGGACATTTTAGATTTAGAGTTACAGCACTTGACAAAGAACACTCCCTTTCTCAAAACACACTTACAAAGTATTTGCACTCAGTGTGCACAAGGATTTGAAAATGGGTCCTCTTGATCTGCAGTCAAATGCTCTACCACTGTGCTATACCGCCTCTTTTTGTAACATTCTATGGGAGAAAATTACTGTCTATAAAGGGACAGTTTGTATTAAGAGTAAAAGAACCTAAAAAAGAACACTCCCTCTCTGAAAAAACACTTTTAAAGTATTTGATCTAAAGGAGGCACCAGCATTCATGGCTGTGACCTCTTGATCTGCAGTCAAATGCTCTACCACTGAGCAATACCCCCCCCTTTCATGTAAAATGTAATGAAGAGAAAAACTGTCTACGGGACATTTTAGACGAAGAATAAGGACACACCAAGTAACATTCCCTCTCTCAAAACACACATACATAGCATTTGATAAGAAGGGGGCACCAGGATTTGAACCTGGGACCTCTTGATCTGCAGTCAAATGCTCTACCACCAGGACTTGAACTTTAGACCTCTTGAGCTGCAGTCAAGTGCTCTACCAAAGAGGTATAACCCCTTTTTATAGAGATTTACAATAGAGAGTACAACTGTATAATAAAGGACATTTTAGATTTACAGCACATGAGAAGGAACACTCCCTCTCTCAAAACACACTTACAAAGTATGTGAACTCAACAACACAACACGACTAGAACTTCAGACCTCTTGAGCTGCAGTCAAGTGCTCAACAAGTGAGGTATACCCCCTTTCATATAGATATCAAATGGAGAGTAAAACTGTATAATAACGGACATTTTAGATTTAGAGTTACAGCACCTGACAAAGAACACTCCCTTTCTCAAAACACACTTACAAAGTATTTGCACTCAGTGTGCACAAGGATTTGAAAATGGGTCCTCTTGATCTGCAGTCAAATGCTCTACCACTGTGCTATACCGCCTCTTTTTGTAACATTCTATGGGAGAAAATTACTGTCTATAAAGGGACATTTTGTATTAAGAGTAAAAGAACCTAAAAAAGAACACTCCCTCTCTGAAAAAACACTTTTAAAGTATTTGATCTAAAGGAGGCACCAGCATTCATGGCTGTGACCTCTTGATCTGCAGTCAAATGCTCTACCACTGAGCAATACCCCCCCTTCCATGTAAAATGTAATGAAGAGAAAAACTGTCTACGGGACATTTTAGACGAAGAATAAGGACACACCAAGTAACATTCCCTCTCTCAAAACACACATACATAGCATTTGATAACAAGGGGGCACCAGGATTTGAACCTGGGACCTCTTGATCTGCAGTCAAATGCTCTACTACCAGGACTTGAACTTTAGACCTCTTGAGCTGCAGTCAAGTGCTCTACCAAAGAGGTATAACCCCTTTTTATAGAGATTTACAATAGAGAGTACAACTGTATAATAAAGGACATTTTAGATTTACAGCACATGAGAAGGAACACTCCCTCTCTCAAAACACACTTACAAAGTATGTGAACTCAACAACACAACACGACTAGAACTTCAGACCTCTTGAGCTGCAGTCAAGTGCTCAACAAGTGAGGTATACCCCCTTTCATATAGATATCAAATGGAGAGTAAAACTGTATAATAACGGACATTTTAGATTTAGAGTTACAGCACCTGACAAAGAACACTCCCTTTCTCAAAACACACTTACAAAGTATTTGCACTCAGTGTGCACAAGGATTTGAAAATGGGTCCTCTTGATCTGCAGTCAAATGCTCTACCACTGTGCTATACCGCCTCTTTTTGTAACATTCTATGGGAGAAAATTACTGTCTATAAAGGGACATTTTGTATTAAGAGTAAAAGAACCTAAAAAAGAACACTCCCTCTCTGAAAAAACACTTTTAAAGTATTTGATCTAAAGGAGGCACCAGCATTCATGGCTGTGACCTCTTGATCTGCAGTCAAATGCTCTACCACTGAGCAATACCCCCCCTTCCATGTAAAATGTAATGAAGAGAAAAACTGTCTACGGGACATTTTAGACGAAGAATAAGGACACACCAAGTAACATTCCCTCTCTCAAAACACACATACATAGCATTTGATAACAAGGGGGCACCAGGATTTGAACCTGGGACCTCTTGATCTGCAGTCAAATGCTCTACCACCAGGACTTGAACTTTAGACCTCTTGAGCTGCAGTCAAGTGCTCTACCAAAGAGGTATAACCCCTTTTTATAGAGATATACAATAGAGAGTACAACTGTATAATAAAGGACATTTTAGATTTACAGCACATGAGAAGGAACACTCCCTCTCTCAAAACACACTTACAAAGTATGTGAACTCAACAACACAACACGACTAGAACTTCAGACCTCTTGAGCTGCAGTCAAGTGCTCAACAAGTGAGGTATACCCCCTTTCATATAGATATCAAATGGAGAGTAAAACTGTATAATAACGGACATTTTAGATTTAGAGTTACAGCACCTGACAAAGAACACTCCCTTTCTCAAAACACACTTACAAAGTATTTGCACTCAGTGTGCACAAGGATTTGAAAATGGGTCCTCTTGATCTGCAGTCAAATGCTCTACCACTGTGCTATACCGCCTCTTTTTGTAACATTCTATGGGAGAAAATTACTGTCTATAAAGGGACATTTTGTATTAAGAGTAAAAGAACCTAAAAAAGAACACTCCCTCTCTGAAAAAACACTTTTAAAGTATTTGATCTAAAGGAGGCACCAGCATTCATGGCTGTGACCTCTTGATCTGCAGTCAAATGCTCTACCACTAAACTATACCCCCCCTTTCATGTAAGATGTAATGAAGAGAAAAACTGTCTAAGGGACATTTGAGATGAAGAATAAGGACACACCAAGTAACATTCCCTCTCTCAAAACACACTTACAAAGTATTTGCACTCAGTGTGCACAAGGATTTGAAAATGGGTCCTCTTGATCTGCAGTCAAATGCTCTACCACTGTGCTATACCGCCTCTTTTTGTAACATTCTATGGGAGAAAATTACTGTCTATAAAGGGACATTTTGTATTAAGAGTAAAAGAACCTAAAAAAGAACACTCCCTCTCTGAAAAAACACTTTTAAAGTATTTGATCTAAAGGAGGCACCAGCATTCATGGCTTTGACCTCTTGATCTGCAGTCAAATGCTCTACCACTGAGCTATACCCCCCCTTTCATGTAAAATGTAATGAAGAGAAAAACTGTCTAAGGGACATTTTAGATGAAGAATAAGGACACACCAAGTAACATTCCCTCTCTCAAAACACACATACATGGTATTTGATAACAAGGGGGCACCAGGATTTGAACCTGGGACCTCTTGATCTGCAGTCAAATGCTCTACCACTGAGCTATACCCCCTCTTTCAAGACATATCTAATGGAGAGAAAAACTGTCAAACAAGGGACATTTTACATTAAGAGTTATAGCGCCTACGAAAGAACACGCACTCTCTCAAAACACACTTACAAAGTATGTGATCTAAACAGGACAACAGGACTTGATTTTTAGACCTCTTGAGCTGCAGTCAAGTGCACTACCAAAGAGGTATTACCCCTTTTTTATAGAGATTTCCAATAGAGAGTACAACTGTATAATAAAGGACATTTTAGATTTAGAGTTACAGCACCTGACAAAGAACACTCCCTTTCTCAAAACACACTTACAAAGTATTTGCACTCAGTGTGCACAAGGATTTGAAAATGGGTCCTCTTGATCTGCAGTCAAATGCTCTACCACTGTGCTATACCGCCTCTTTTTGTAACATTCTATGGAAGAAAATTACTGTCTATAAAGGGACATTTTGTATTAAGAGTAAAATAACCTAAAAAAGAACACTCCCTCTCTGAAAAAACACTTTTAAAGTATTTGATCTAAAGGAGGCACCAGCATTCATGGCTGTGACCCCTTGATCTGTAGTCAAATGCTCTACCACTGAGCTATACCCCCCCTTTCATGTAAAATGTAATGAAGAGAAAAACTGTCTAAGGGACATTTTAGATGAAGAATAAGGACACACCAAGTAACATTCCCTCTCTCAAAACACACATACATAGTATTTGATAACAAGGGGGCACCAGGATTTGAACCTGGGACCTCTTGATCTGCAGTCAAATGCTCTACCACTGAGCTATACCCCCTCTTTCAAGACATATCTAATGGAGAGAAAAACTGTCAAACAAGGGACATTTTACATTAAGAGTTATAGCGCCTACGAAAGAACACGCACTCTCTCAAAACACACTTACAAAGTATGTGATCTAAACAGGACAACAGGACTTGATTTTTAGACCTCTTGAGCTGCAGTCAAGTGCTCTACCAAAGAGGTATAACCCCTTTTTATAGAGATTTACAATAGAGAGTACAACTGTATAATAAAGGACATTTTAGATTTACAGCACATGAGAAGGAACACTCCCTCTCTCAAAACACACTTACAAAGTATGTGATCTCAACAACACAACAGGACTTGAACTTCAGACCTCTTGAGCTGCAGTCAAGTGCTCCTCAAGTGAGGTATACCCCCTTTTTATATAGATATCCAATGGAGAGTAAAACTGTATAATAACGGACATTTTAGATTTAGAGTTACAGCACCTGACAAAGAACACTCCCTTTCTCAAAACACACTTACAAAGTATTTGCACTCAGTGTGCACAAGGATTTGAAAATGGGTCCTCTTGATCTGCAGTCAAATGCTCTACCACTGTGCTATACCGCCTCTTTTTGTAACATTCTATGGGAGAAAATTACTGTCTATAAAGGGACATTTTGTATTAAGAGTAAAAGAACCTAAAAAAGAACACTCCCTCTCTGAAAAAACACTTTTAAAGTATTTGATCTAAAGGAGGCACCAGCATTCATGGCTGTGACCTCTTGATCTGCAGTCAAATGCTCTACCACTGAGCTATACCCCCCCTTTCATGTAAAATGTAATGAAGAGAAAAACTGTCTAAGGGACATTTTAGATGAAGAATAAGGACACACCAAGTAACATTCCCTCTCTCAAAACACACATACATAGTATTTGATAACAAGGGGGCACCAGGATTTGAACCTGGGACCTCTTGATCTGCAGTCAAATGCTCTACCACTGAGCTATACCCCCTCTTTCAAGACATATCTAATGGAGAGAAAAACTGTCAAACAAGGGACATTTTACATTAAGAGTTATAGCGCCTACGAAAGAACACGCACTCTCTCAAAACACACTTACAAAGTATGTGATCTAAACAGGACAACAGGACTTGATTTTTAGACCTCTTGAGCTGCAGTCAAGTGCTCTACCAAAGAGGTATAACCCCTTTTTATAGAGATTTACAATAGAGAGTACAACTGTATAATAAAGGACATTTTAGATTTACAGCACATGAGAAGGAACACTCCCTCTCTCAAAACACACTTACAAAGTATGTGATCTCAACAACACAACAGGACTTGAACTTCAGACCTCTTGAGCTGCAGTCAAGTGCTCCTCAAGTGAGGTATACCCCCTTTTTATATAGATATCCAATGGAGAGTAAAACTGTATAATAACGGACATTTTGTATTAAGAGTAAAAGAACCTAAAAAAGAACACTCCCTCTCTGAAAAAACACTTTTAAAGTATTTGATCTAAAGGAGGCACCAGCATTCATGGCTGTGACCTCTTGATCTGCAGTCAAATGCTCTACCACTGAGCTATACCCCCCCTTTCATGTAAAATGTAATGAAGAGAAAAACTGTCTAAGGGACATTTTAGATGAAGAATAAGGACACACCAAGTAACATTCCCTCTCTCAAAACACACATACATAGTATTTGATAACAAGGGGGCACCAGGATTTGAACCTGGGACCTCTTGATCTGCAGTCAAGTGCTCTACCAAAGAGGTATAACCCCTTTTTATAGAGATTTACAATAGAGAGTACAACTGTATAATAAAGGACATTTTAGATTTACAGCACATGAGAAGGAACACTCCCTCTCTCAAAACACACTTACAAAGTATGTGAACTCAACAACACAACACGACTTGAACTTCAGACCTCTTGAGCTGCAGTCAAGTGCTCAACAAGTGAGGTATACCCCCTTTCATATAGATATCAAATGGAGAGTAAAACTGTATAATAACAGACATTTTAGATTTAGAGTTACAGCACCTGACAAAGAACACTCCCTTTCTCAAAACACACTTACAAAGTATTTGCACTCAGTGTGCACAAGGATTTGAAAATGGGTCCTCTTGATCTGCAGTCAAATGCTCTACCACTGTGCTATACCGCCTCTTTTTGTAACATTCTATGGGAGAAAATTACTGTCTATAAAGGGACATTTTGTATTAAGAGTAAAAGAACCTAAAAAAGAACACTCCCTCTCTGAAAAAACACTTTTAAAGTATTTGATCTAAAGGAGGCACCAGCATTCATGGCTGTGACCTCTTGATCTGCAGTCAAATGCTCTACCACTGAGCAATACCCCCCCCTTTCATGTAAAATGTAATGAAGAGAAAAACTGTCTACGGGACATTTTAGACGAAGAATAAGGACACACCAAGTAACATTCCCTCTCTCAAAACACACATACATAGCATTTGATAAGAAGGGGGCACCAGGATTTGAACCTGGGACCTCTTGATCTGCAGTCAAATGCTCTACCACCAGGACTTGAACTTTAGACCTCTTGAGCTGCAGTCAAGTGCTCTACCAAAGAGGTATAACCCCTTTTTATAGAGATTTACAATAGAGAGTACAACTGTATAATAAAGGACATTTTAGATTTACAGCACATGAGAAGGAACACTCCCTCTCTCAAAACACACTTACAAAGTATGTGAACTCAACAACACAACACGACTAGAACTTCAGACCTCTTGAGCTGCAGTCAAGTGCTCAACAAGTGAGGTATACCCCCTTTCATATAGATATCAAATGGAGAGTAAAACTGTATAATAACGGACATTTTAGATTTAGAGTTACAGCACCTGACAAAGAACACTCCCTTTCTCAAAACACACTTACAAAGTATTTGCACTCAGTGTGCACAAGGATTTGAAAATGGGTCCTCTTGATCTGCAGTCAAATGCTCTACCACTGTGCTATACCGCCTCTTTTTGTAACATTCTATGGGAGAAAATTACTGTCTATAAAGGGACATTTTGTATTAAGAGTAAAAGAACCTAAAAAAGAACACTCCCTCTCTGAAAAAACACTTTTAAAGTATTTGATCTAAAGGAGGCACCAGCATTCATGGCTGTGACCTCTTGATCTGCAGTCAAATGCTCTACCACTGAGCAATACCCCCCCTTCCATGTAAAATGTAATGAAGAGAAAAACTGTCTACGGGACATTTTAGACGAAGAATAAGGACACACCAAGTAACATTCCCTCTCTCAAAACACACATACATAGCATTTGATAACAAGGGGGCACCAGGATTTGAACCTGGGACCTCTTGATCTGCAGTCAAATGCTCTACCACCAGGACTTGAACTTTAGACCTCTTGAGCTGCAGTCAAGTGCTCTACCAAAGAGGTATAACCCCTTTTTATAGAGATTTACAATAGAGAGTACAACTGTATAATAAAGGACATTTTAGATTTACAGCACATGAGAAGGAACACTCCCTCTCTCAAAACACACTTACAAAGTATGTGAACTCAACAACACAACACGACTAGAACTTCAGACCTCTTGAGCTGCAGTCAAGTGCTCAACAAGTGAGGTATACCCCCTTTCATATAGATATCAAATGGAGAGTAAAACTGTATAATAACGGACATTTTAGATTTAGAGTTACAGCACCTGACAAAGAACACTCCCTTTCTCAAAACACACTTACAAAGTATTTGCACTCAGTGTGCACAAGGATTTGAAAATGGGTCCTCTTGATCTGCAGTCAAATGCTCTACCACTGTGCTATACCGCCTCTTTTTGTAACATTCTATGGGAGAAAATTACTGTCTATAAAGGGACATTTTGTATTAAGAGTAAAAGAACCTAAAAAAGAACACTCCCTCTCTGAAAAAACACTTTTAAAGTATTTGATCTAAAGGAGGCACCAGCATTCATGGCTGTGACCTCTTGATCTGCAGTCAAATGCTCTACCACTGAGCAATACCCCCCCTTCCATGTAAAATGTAATGAAGAGAAAAACTGTCTACGGGACATTTTAGACGAAGAATAAGGACACACCAAGTAACATTCCCTCTCTCAAAACACACATACATAGCATTTGATAACAAGGGGGCACCAGGATTTGAACCTGGGACCTCTTGATCTGCAGTCAAATGCTCTACCACTGAGCTATACCCCCTCATTCAAGACATATCTAATGGAGAGAAAAACTGTCAAACAAGGGACATTTTACATTAAGAGTTATAGCGCCTACGAAAGAACACTCACTCTCTCAAAACACACTTACAAAGTATGTGATCTAAACAGGACAACAGGACTTGAACTTTAGACCTCTTGAGCTGCAGTCAAGTGCTCTACCAAAGAGGTATAACCCCTTTTTATAGAGATTTCCAATAGAGAGTACAACTGTATAATAAAGGACATTTTAGATTTACAGCACATGAGAAGGAACACTCCCTCTCTCAAAACACACTTACAAAGTATGTGAACTCAAAAACACAACACGACTTGAACTTCAGACCTCTTGAGCTGCAGTCAAGTGCTCAACAAGTGAGGTATACCCCCTTTCATATAGATATCAAATGGAGAGTAAAACTGTATAATAACGGACATTTTAGATTTAGAGTTAAAGCACCTGACAAAGAACACTCCCTTTCTCAAAACACACTTACAAAGTATTTGCACTCAGTGTGCACAAGGATTTGAAAATGGGTCCTCTTGATCTGCAGTCAAATGCTCTACCACTGTGCTATACCGCCTCTTTTTGTAACATTCTATGGGAGAAAATTACTGTCTATAAAGGGACATTTTGTATTAAGAGTAAAAGAACCTAAAAAAGAACACTCCCTCTCTGAAAAAACACTTTTAAAGTATTTGATCTAAAGGAGGCACCAGCATTCATGGCTGTGACCTCTTGATCTGCAGTCAAATGCTCTACCACTGAGCAATACCCCCCCCTTTCATGTAAAATGTAATGAAGAGAAAAACTGTCTACGGGACATTTTAGACGAAGAATAAGGACACACCAAGTAACATTCCCTCTCTCAAAACACACATACATAGCATTTGATAAGAAGGGGGCACCAGGATTTGAACCTGAGACCTCTTGATCTGCAGTCAAATGCTCTACCACCAGGACTTGAACTTTAGACCTCTTGAGCTGCAGTCAAGTGCTCTACCAAAGAGGTATAACCCCTTTTAATAGAGATTTACAATAGAGAGTACAACTGTATAATAAAGGACATTTTAGATTTACAGCACATGAGAAGGAACACTCCCTCTCTCAAAACACACTTACAAAGTATTTGATAACAAGGGGGCACCAGGATTTGAACCTGGGACCTCTTGATCTGCAGTCAAATGCTCTACCACTGAGCTATACCCCCTCTTTCAAGACATATCTAATAGAGAGAAAAACTGTCAAACAAGGGACATTTTACATTAAGAGTTATAGCGCCTACGAAAGAACACGCACTCTCTCAAAACACACTTACAAAGTATGTGATCTAAACAGGACAACAGGACTTGATTTTTAGACCTCTTGAGCTGCAGTCAAGTGCTCTACCAAAGAGGTATAACCCTTTTTATAGAGATTTACAATAGAGAGTACAACTGTATAATAAAGGACATTTTAGATTTACAGCACATGAGAAGGAACACTCCCTCTCTCAAAACACACTTACAAAGTATGTGAACTCAACAACACAACACGACTTGAACTTCAGACCTCTTGAGCTGCAGTCAAGTGCTCAACAAGTGAGGTATACCCCCTTTCATATAGATATCAAATGGAGAGTAAAACTGTATAATAACGGACATTTTAGATTTAGAGTTACAGCACCTGACAAAGAACACTCCCTTTCTCAAAACACACTTACAAAGTATTTGCACTCAGTGTGCACAAGGATTTGAAAATGGGTCCTCTTGATCTGCAGTCAAATGCTCTACCACTGTGCTATACCGCCTCTTTTTGTAACATTCTATGGGAGAAAATTACTGTCTATAAAGGGACATTTTGTATTAAGAGTAAAAGAACCTAAAAAAGAACACTCCCTCTCTGAAAAAACACTTTTAAAGTATTTGATCTAAAGGAGGCACCAGCATTCATGGCTGTGACCTCTTGATCTGCAGTCAAATGCTCTACCACTGAGCTATACCCCCCCTTTCATGTAAAATGTAATGAAGAGAAAAACTGTCTAAGGGACATTTTAGATGAAGAATAAGGACACACCAAGTAACATTCCCTCTCTCAAAATACACATACATAGTATTTGATAACAAGGGGGCACCAGGATTTGAACCTGGGACCTCTTGATCTGCAGTCAAATGCTCTACCACTGAGCTATACCCCCTCTTTCAAGACATATCTAATGGAGAGAAAAACTGTCAAACAAGGGACATTTTACATTAAGATTTATAGCGCCTACGAAAGAACACTCACTCTCTCAAAACACACTTACAAAGTATGTGATCTAAACAGGACAACAGGACTTGAACTTTAGACCTCTTGAGCTGCAGTCAAGTGCTCTACCAATGAGGTATTACCCCTTTTTTATAGAGATTTCCAATAGAGAGTACAACTGTATAATAAAGGACATTGTAGATTTACAGCACATGAGAAGGAACACTCCCTCTCTCAAAACACACTTACAAAGTATGTGATCTCAACAACACAACAGGACTTGAACTTCAGACCTCTTGAGCTGCAGTCAAGTGCTCAACAAGTGAGGTATACCCCCTTTTTATATAGATATCCAATGGAGAGTAAAACTGTATAATAACGGACATTTTAGATTTAGAGTTACAGCACCTGACAAAGAACACTCCCTTTCTCAAAACACACTTACAAAGTATGTGATCTAAACAGGACAACAGGACTTGATTTTTAGACCTCTTGAGCTGCAGTCAAGTGCTCTACCAAAGAGGTATAACCCCTTTTTATAGACATTTACAATAGAGAGTACAACTGTATAATAAAGGACATTTTAGATTTACAGCACATGAGAAGGAACACTCCCTCTCTCAAAACACACTTACAAAGTATGTGAACTCAACAACACAACACGACTTGAACTTCAGACCTCTTGAGCTGCAGTCATGTGCTCAACAAGTGAGGTATACCCCCTTTTTATATAGATATCAAATGGAGAGTAAAACTGTATAATAACGGACATTTTAGATTTAGAGTTACAGCACCTGACAAAGAACACTCCCTTTCTCAAAACACACTTACAAAGTATTTGCACTCAGTGTGCACAAGGATTTGAAAATGGGTCCTCTTGATCTGCAGTCAAATGCTCTACCACTGTGCTATACCGCCTCTTTTTGTAACATTCTATGGGAGAAAATTACTGTCTATAAAGGGACATTTTGTATTAAGAGTAAAAGAACCTAAAAAAGAACACTCCCTCTCTGAAAAAACACTTTTAAAGTATTTGATCTAAAGGAGGCACCAGCATTCATGGCTGTGACCTCTTGATCTGCAGTCAAATGCTCTACCACTGAGCTATACCCCCCCTTTCATGTAAAATGTAATGAAGAGAAAAACTGTCTAAAGTACATTTGAGATGAAGAATAAGGACACACCAAGTAACATTCCCTCTCTCAAAATACACATACATAGTATTTGATAACAAGGGGGCACCAGGATTTGAACCTGGGACCTCTTGATCTGCAGTCAAATGCTCTACCACTGAGCTATACCACCTCTTTCAAGACATATCTAATGGAGAGAAAAACTGTCAAACAAGGGACATTTTACATTAAGATTTATAGCGCCTACGAAAGAACACTCACTCTCTCAAAACACACTTACAAAGTATGTGATCTAAACAGGACAACAGGACTTGAACTTTAGACCTCTTGAGCTGCAGTCAAGTGCTCTACCAATGAGGTATTACCCCTTTTTTATAGAGATTTCCAATAGAGAGTACAACTGTATAATAAAGGACATTGTAGATTTACAGCACATGAGAAGGAACACTCCCTCTCTCAAAACACACTTACAAAGTATGTGATCTCAACAACACAACAGGACTTGAACTTCAGACCTCTTGAGCTGCAGTCAAGTGCTCAACAAGTGAGGTATACCCCCTTTTTATATAGATATCCAATGGAGAGTAAAACTGTATAATAACGGACATTTTAGATTTAGAGTTACAGCACCTGACAAAGAACACTCCCTTTCTCAAAACACACTTACAAAGTATGTGATCTAAACAGGACAACAGGACTTGATTTTTAGACCTCTTGAGCTGCAGTCAAGTGCTCTACCAAAGAGGTATAACCCCTTTTTATAGACATTTACAATAGAGAGTACAACTGTATAATAAAGGACATTTTAGATTTACAGCACATGAGAAGGAACACTCCCTCTCTCAAAACACACTTACAAAGTATGTGAACTCAACAACACAACACAACTTGAACTTCAGACCTCTTGAGCTGCAGTCATGTGCTCAACAAGTGAGGTATACCCCCTTTTTATATAGATATCAAATGGAGAGTAAAACTGTATAATAACGGACATTTTAGATTTAGAGTTACAGCACCTGACAAAGAACACTCCCTTTCTCAAAACACACTTACAAAGTATTTGCACTCAGTGTGCACAAGGATTTGAAAATGGGTCCTCTTGATCTGCAGTCAAATGCTCTACCACTGTGCTATACCGCCTCTTTTTGTAACATTCTATGGGAGAAAATTACTGTCTATAAAGGGACATTTTGTATTAAGAGTAAAAGAACCTAAAAAAGAACACTCCCTCTCTGAAAAAACACTTTTAAAGTATTTGATCTAAAGGAGGCACCAGCATTCATGGCTGTGACCTCTTGATCTGCAGTCAAATGCTCTACCACTGAGCTATACCCCCCCTTTCATGTAAAATGTAATGAAGAGAAAAACTGTCTAAAGTACATTTTAGATGAAGAATAAGGACACACCAAGTAACATTCCCTCTCTCAAAACACACATACATAGTATTTGATAACAAGGGGGCACCAGGATTTGAACCTGGGACCTCTTGATCTGCAGTCAAATGCTCTACCACTGAGCTATACCCCCTCTTTCAAGACATATCTAATGGAGAGAAAAACTGTCAAACAAGGGACATTTTACATTAAGATTTATAGCGACTACGAAAGAACACTCACTCTCTCAAAACACACTTACAAAGTATGTGATCTAAACAGGACAACAGGACTTGAACTTTAGACCTCTTGAGCTGCAGTCAAGTGCTCTACCAATGAGGTATTACCCCTTTTTTATAGAGATTTCCAATAGAGAGTACAACTGTATAATAAAGGACATTGTAGATTTACAGCACATGAGAAGGAACACTCCCTCTCTCAAAACACACTTACAAAGTATGTGATCTCAACAACACAACAGGACTTGAACTTCAGACCTCTTGAGCTGCAGTCAAGTGCTCAACAAGTGAGGTATACCCCCTTTTTATATAGATATCCAATGGAGAGTAAAACTGTATAATAACGGACATTTTAGATTTAGAGTTACAGCACCTGACAAAGAACACTCCCTTTCTCAAAACACACTTACAAAGTATGTGATCTAAACAGGACAACAGGACTTGATTTTTAGACCTCTTGAGCTGCAGTCAAGTGCTCTACCAAAGAGGTATAACCCCTTTTTATAGACATTTACAATAGAGAGTACAACTGTATAATAAAGGACATTTTAGATTTACAGCACATGAGAAGGAACACTCCCTCTCTCAAAACACACTTACAAAGTATGTGAACTCAACAACACAACACGACTTGAACTTCAGACCTCTTGAGCTGCAGTCATGTGCTCAACAAGTGAGGTATACCCCCTTTTTATATAGATATCAAATGGAGAGTAAAACTGTATAATAACGGACATTTTAGATTTAGAGTTACAGCACCTGACAAAGAACACTCCCTTTCTCAAAACACACTTACAAAGTATTTGCACTCAGTGTGCACAAGGATTTGAAAATGGGTCCTCTTGATCTGCAGTCAAATGCTCTACCACTGTGCTATACCGCCTCTTTTTGTAACATTCTATGGGAGAAAATTACTGTCTATAAAGGGACATTTTGTATTAAGAGTAAAAGAACCTAAAAAAGAACACTCCCTCTCTGAAAAAACACTTTTAAAGTATTTGATCTAAAGGAGGAACCAGCATTCATGGCTGTGACCTCTTGATCTGCAGTCAAATGCTCTACCACTGAGCTATACCCCCCCTTTCATGTAAAATGTAATGAAGAGAAAAACTGTCTAAAGTACATTTTAGATGAAGAATAAGGACACACCAAGTAACATTCCCTCTCTCAAAACACACATACATAGTATTTGATAACAAGGGGGCACCAGGATTTGAACCTGGGACCTCTTGATCTGCAGTCAAATGCTCTACCACTGAGCTATACCCCCTCTTTCAAGACATATCTAATGGAGAGAAAAACTGTCAAACAAGGGACATTTTACATTAAGAGTTATAGCGCCTACGAAAGAACACGCACTCTCTCAAAACACACTTACAAAGTATGTGATCTAAACAGGACAACAGGACTTGATTTTTAGACCTCTTGAGCTGCAGTCAAGTGCTCTACCAAAGAGGTATAACCCCTTTTTATAGAGATTTCCAATAGAGAGTACAACTGTATAATAAAGGACATTTTAGATTTACAGCACATGAGAAGGAACACTCCCTCTCTCAAAACACACTTACAAAGTATGTGATCTCAACAACACAACAGGACTTGAACTTCAGACCTCTTGAGCTGCAGTCAAGTGCTCAACAAGTGAGGTATACCCCCTTTTTATATAGATTTCCAATGGAGAGTAAAACTGTATAATAACGGACATTTTAGATTTAGAGTTACAGCACCTGACAAAGAACACTCCCTTTCTCAAAACACACTTACAAAGTATTTGCACTCAGTGTGCACAAGGATTTGAAAATGGGTCCTCTTGATCT
The DNA here is from genome assembly GCA_023634145.1 of Thymallus thymallus. Lineage (NCBI taxonomy): Eukaryota > Metazoa > Chordata > Actinopteri > Salmoniformes > Salmonidae > Thymallus > Thymallus thymallus. Next base: position 10,814,657 of record CM042384.1, on the reverse strand, counting down.
GCAGTCAAATGCTCTACCACTGTGCTATACCGCCTCTTTTTGTAACATTCTATGGGAGAAAATTACTGTCTATAAAGGGACATTTTGTATTAAGAGTAAAAGAACCTAAAAAAGAACACTCCCTCTCTGAAAAAACACTTTTAAAGTATTTGATCTAAAGGAGGCACCAGCATTCATGGCTGTGACCTCTTGATCTGCAGTCAAATGCTCTACCACTGAGCTATACCCCCCCCCCTTTCATGTAAAATGTAATGAAGAGAAAAACTTTCTAAGGGACATTTTAGATGAAGAGTAAGGACACACCAAGTAACATTTCCTCTCTCAAAACACACATACATAGTATTCGATAACAAGGGGGCACCAGGATTTGAACCTGGGACCTCTTGATCTACAGTCAAATGCTCTACCACTGAGCTATACCCCCTCTTTCAAGACATATCTAATGGAGAGAAAAACTGTCAAACAAGGGACATTTTACATTAAGACTTATAGCGCCTACGAAAGAACACTCACTCTCTCAAAACACACTTGCAAAGTATGTGATCTAAACAGGACAACAGGACTTGAACTTTAGACATCTTGAGCTGCAGTCAAGTGCTCTACCAAAGAGGTATAACCCCTTTTTATAGAGATTTCCAATAGAGAGTACAACTGTATAATAAAGGACATTTTAGATTTACAGCACATGAGAAGGAACACTCCCTCTCTCAAAACACACTTACAAAGTATGTGATCTCAACAACACAACAGGACTTGAACTTCAGACCTCTTGAGCTGCAGTCAAGTGCTCAACAAGTGAGGTATACCCCCTTTTTATATAGATATCCAATGGAGAGTAAAACTGTATAATAACGGACATTTTAGATTTAGAGTTACAGCACCTGACAAAGAACACTCCCTTTCTCAAAACACACTTACAAAGTATTTGCACTCAGTGTGCACAAGGATTTGAAAATGGGTCCTCTTGATCTGCAGTCAAATGCTCTACCACTGTGCTATACCGCCTCTTTTTGTAACATTCTATGGGAGAAAATTACTGTCTATAAAGGGACATTTTGTATTAAGAGTAAAAGAACCTAAAAAAGAACACTCCCTCTCTGAAAAAACACTTTTAAAGTATTTGATCTAAAGGAGGCACCAGCATTCATGGCTGTGACCTCTTGATCTGCAGTCAAATGCTCTACCACTGAGCTATACCCCCCCTTTCATGTAAAATGTAATGAAGAGAAAAACTGTCTAAGGGACATTTTAGATGAAGAATAAGGACACACCAAGTAACATTCCCTCTCTCAAAACACACATACATAGTATTTGATAACAAGGGGGCACCAGGATTTGAACCTGGGACCTCTTGATCTGCAGTCAAGTGCTCTACCAAAGAGGTATAACCCCTTTTTATAGAGATTTACAATAGAGAGTACAACTGTATAATAAAGGACATTTTAGATTTACAGCACATGAGAAGGAACACTCCCTCTCTCAAAACACACTTACAAATTATGTGAACTCAACAACACAACACGACTTGAACTTCAGACCTCTTGAGCTGCAGTCAAGTGCTCAACAAGTGAGGTATACCCCCTTTCATATAGATATCAAATGGAGAGTAAAACTGTATAATAACGGACATTTTAGATTTAGTGTTACAGCACCTGACAAAGAACACTCCCTTTCTCAAAACACACTTACAAAGTATTTGCACTCAGTGTGCACAAGGATTTGAAAATGGGTCCTCTTGATCTGCAGTCAAATGCTCTACCACTGTGCTATACCGCCTCTTTTTGTAACATTCTATGGGAGAAAATTACTGTCTATAAAGGGACATTTTGTATTAAGAGTAAAAGAACCTAAAAAAGAACACTCCCTCTCTGAAAAAACACTTTTAAAGTATTTGATCTAAAGGAGGCACCAGCATTCATGGCTTTGACCTCTTGATCTGCAGTCAAATGCTCTACCACTGAGCTATACCCCCCCTTTCATGTAAAATGTAATGAAGAGAAAAACTGTCTAAGGGACATTTGAGATGAAGAATAAGGACACACCAAGTAACATTCCCTCTCTCAAAACACACTTACAAAGTATTTGCACTCAGTGTGCACAAGGATTTGAAAATGTGTCCTCTTGATCTGCAGTCAAATGCTCTACCACTGTGCTATACCGCCTCTTTATGTAACATTCTATGGGAGAAAATTACTGTCTATAAAGGGACATTTTGTATTAAGAGTAAAAGAACCTAAAAAAGAACACTCCCTCTCTGAAAAAACACTTTTAAAGTATTTGATCTAAAGGAGGCACCAGCATTCATGGCTGTGACCTCTTGATCTGCAGTCAAATGCTCTACCACTGAGCTATACCCCCCCCTTTCATGTAAAATGTAATGAAGAGAAAAACTGTCTAAGGGACATTTTAGATGAAGAATAAGGACACACCAAGTAACATTCCCTCTCTCAAAACACACATACATAGTATTTGATAACAAGGGGGCACCAGGATTTGAACCTGGGACCTCTTGATCTGCAGTCAAGTGCTCTACCAAAGAGGTATAACCCCTTTTTATAGAGATTTACAATAGAGAGTACAACTGTATAATAAAGGACATTTTAGATTTACAGCACATGAGAAGGAACACTCCCTCTCTCAAAACACACTTACAAAGTATGTGAACTCAACAACACAACACGACTTGAACTTCAGACCTCTTGAGCTGCAGTCAAGTGCTCAACAAGTGAGGTATACCCCCTTTCATATAGATATCAAATGGAGAGTAAAACTGTATAATAACGGACATTTTAGATTTAGAGTTACAGCACCTGACAAAGAACACTCCCTTTCTCAAAACACACTTACAAAGTATTTGCACTCAGTGTGCACAAGGATTTGAAAATGGGTCCTCTTGATCTGCAGTCAAATGCTCTACCACTGTGCTATACCGCCTCTTTTTGTAACATTCTATGGGAGAAAATTACTGTCTATAAAGGGACATTTTGTATTAAGAGTAAAAGAACCTAAAAAAGAACACTCCCTCTCTGAAAAAACACTTTTAAAGTATTTGATCTAAAGGAGGCACCAGCATTCATGGCTTTGACCTCTTGATCTGCAGTCAAATGCTCTACCACTGAGCTATACCCCCCCTTTCATGTAAAATGTAATGAAGAGAAAAACTGTCTAAGGGACATTTGAGATGAAGAATAAGGACACACCAAGTAACATTCCCTCTCTCAAAACACACTTACAAAGTATTTGCACTCAGTGTGCACAAGGATTTGAAAATGTGTCCTCTTGATCTGCAGTCAAATGCTCTACCACTGTGCTATACCGCCTCTTTATGTAACATTCTATGGGAGAAAATTACTGTCTATAAAGGGACATTTTGTATTAAGAGTAAAAGAACCTAAAAAAGAACACTCCCTCTCTGAAAAAACACTTTTAAAGTATTTGATCTAAAGGAGGCACCAGCATTCATGGCTGTGACCTCTTGATCTGCAGTCAAATGCTCTACCACTGAGCAATACCCCCCCCTTTCATGTAAAATGTAATAAAGAGAAAAACTGTCTACGGGACATTTTAGACGAAGAATAAGGACACACCAAGTAACATTCCCTCTCTCAAAACACACATACATAGCATTTGATAACAAGGGGGCACCAGGATTTGAACCTGGGACCTCTTGATCTGCAGTCAAATGCTCTACCACCAGGACTTGAACTTTAGACCTCTTGAGCTGCAGTCAAGTGCTCTACCAAAGAGGTATAACCCCTTTTTATAGAGATTTACAATAGAGAGTACAACTGTATAATAAAGGACATTTTAGATTTACAGCACATGAGAAGGAACACTCCCTCTCTCAAAACACACTTACAAAGTATGTGAACTCAACAACACAACACGACTTGAACTTCAGACCTCTTGAGCTGCAGTCAAGTGCTCAACAAGTGAGGTATACCCCCTTTCATATAGATATCAAATGGAGAGTAAAACTGTATAATAACGGACATTTTAGATTTAGAGTTACAGCACCTGACAAAGAACACTCCCTTTCTCAAAACACACTTACAAAGTATTTGCACTCAGTGTGCACAAGGATTTGAAAATGGGTCCTCTTGATCTGCAGTCAAATGCTCTACCACTGTGCTATACCGCCTCTTTTTGTAACATTCTATGGGAGAAAATTACTGTCTATAAAGGGACATTTTGTATTAAGAGTAAAAGAACCTAAAAAAGAACACTCCCTCTCTGAAAAAACACTTTTAAAGTATTTGATCTAAAGTAGGCACCAGCATTCATGGCTGTGACCTCTTGATCTGCAGTCAAATGCTCTACCACTGAGCAATACCCTCCCTTTCATGTAAAATGTAATGAAGAGAAAAACTGTCTACGGGACATTTTAGACGAAGAATAAGGACACACCAAGTAACATTCCCTCTCTCAAAACACACATACATAGCATTTGATAACAAGGGGGCACCAGGATTTGAACCTGGGACCTCTTGATCTGCAGTCAAATGCTCTACCACTGAGCTATACCCCCTCTTTCAAGACATATCTAATGGAGAGAAAAACTGTCAAACAAGGGACATTTTACATTAAGACTTATAGCGCCTACGAAAGAACACTCACTCTCTCAAAACACACTTGCAAAGTATGTGATCTAAACAGGACAACAGGACTTGAACTTTAGACATCTTGAGCTGCAGTCAAGTGCTCTACCAAAGAGGTATAACCCCTTTTTATAGAGATTTCCAATAGAGAGTACAACTGTATAATAAAGGACATTTTAGATTTACAGCACATGAGAAGGAACACTCCCTCTCTCAAAACACACTTACAAAGTATGTGATCTCAACAACACAACAGGACTTGAACTTCAGACCTCTTGAGCTGCAGTCAAGTGCTCAACAAGTGAGGTATACCCCCTTTTTATATAGATATCCAATGGAGAGTAAAACTGTATAATAACGGACATTTTAGATTTAGAGTTACAGCACCTGACAAAGAACACTCCCTTTCTCAAAACACACTTACAAAGTATTTGCACTCAGTGTGCACAAGGATTTGAAAATGGGTCCTCTTGATCTGCAGTCAAATGCTCTACCACTGTGCTATACCGCCTCTTTTTGTAACATTCTATGGGAGAAAATTACTGTCTATAAAGGGACATTTTGTATTAAGAGTAAAAGAACCTAAAAAAGAACACTCCCTCTCTGAAAAAACACTTTTAAAGTATTTGATCTAAAGGAGGCACCAGCATTCATGGCTGTGACCTCTTGATCTGCAGTCAAATGCTCTACCACTGAGCTATACCCCCCCCTTTCATGTAAAATGTAATGAAGAGAAAAACTGTCTAAGGGACATTTTAGATGAAGAATAAGGACACACCAAGTAACATTCCCTCTCTCAAAACACACATACATAGTATTTGATAACAAGGGGGCACCAGGATTTGAACCTGGGACCTCTTGATCTGCAGTCAAGTGCTCTACCAAAGAGGTATAACCCCTTTTTATAGAGATTTACAATAGAGAGTACAACTGTATAATAAAGGACATTTTAGATTTACAGCACATGAGAAGGAACACTCCCTCTCTCAAAACACACTTACAAAGTATGTGAACTCAACAACACAACACGACTTGAACTTCAGACCTCTTGAGCTGCAGTCAAGTGCTCAACAAGTGAGGTATACCCCCTTTCATATAGATATCAAATGGAGAGTAAAACTGTATAATAACGGACATTTTAGATTTAGAGTTACAGCACCTGACAAAGAACACTCCCTTTCTCAAAACACACTTACAAAGTATTTGCACTCAGTGTGCACAAGGATTTGAAAATGGGTCCTCTTGATCTGCAGTCAAATGCTCTACCACTGTGCTATACCGCCTCTTTTTGTAACATTCTATGGGAGAAAATTACTGTCTATAAAGGGACATTTTGTATTAAGAGTAAAAGAACCTAAAAAAGAACACTCCCTCTCTGAAAAAACACTTTTAAAGTATTTGATCTAAAGGAGGCACCAGCATTCATGGCTTTGACCTCTTGATCTGCAGTCAAATGCTCTACCACTGAGCTATACCCCCCCTTTCATGTAAAATGTAATGAAGAGAAAAACTGTCTAAGGGACATTTGAGATGAAGAATAAGGACACACCAAGTAACATTCCCTCTCTCAAAACACACTTACAAAGTATTTGCACTCAGTGTGCACAAGGATTTGAAAATGTGTCCTCTTGATCTGCAGTCAAATGCTCTACCACTGTGCTATACCGCCTCTTTATGTAACATTCTATGGGAGAAAATTACTGTCTATAAAGGGACATTTTGTATTAAGAGTAAAAGAACCTAAAAAAGAACACTCCCTCTCTGAAAAAACACTTTTAAAGTATTTGATCTAAAGGAGGCACCAGCATTCATGGCTGTGACCTCTTGATCTGCAGTCAAATGCTCTACCACTGAGCAATACCCCCCCCTTTCATGTAAAATGTAATAAAGAGAAAAACTGTCTACGGGACATTTTAGACGAAGAATAAGGACACACCAAGTAACATTCCCTCTCTCAAAACACACATACATAGCATTTGATAACAAGGGGGCACCAGGATTTGAACCTGGGACCTCTTGATCTGCAGTCAAATGCTCTACCACCAGGACTTGAACTTTAGACCTCTTGAGCTGCAGTCAAGTGCTCTACCAAAGAGGTATAACCCCTTTTTATAGAGATTTACAATAGAGAGTACAACTGTATAATAAAGGACATTTTAGATTTACAGCACATGAGAAGGAACACTCCCTCTCTCAAAACACACTTACAAAGTATGTGAACTCAACAACACAACACGACTTGAACTTCAGACCTCTTGAGCTGCAGTCAAGTGCTCAACAAGTGAGGTATACCCCCTTTCATTTAGATATCAAATGGAGAGTAAAACTGTATAATAACGGACATTTTAGATTTAGAGTTACAGCACCTGACAAAGAACACTCCCTTTCTCAAAACACACTTACAAAGTATTTGCACTCAGTGTGCACAAGGATTTGAAAATGGGTCCTCTTGATCTGCAGTCAAATGCTCTACCACTGTGCTATACCGCCTCTTTTTGTAACATTCTATGGGAGAAAATTACTGTCTCTAAAGGGACATTTTGTATTAAGAGTAAAAGAACCTAAAAAAGAACACTCCCTCTCTGAAAAAACACTTTTAAAGTATTTGATCTAAAGGAGGCACCAGCATTCATGGCTGTGACCTCTTGATCTGCAGTCAAATGCTCTACCACTGAGCAATACCCTCCCTTTCATGTAAAATGTAATGAAGAGAAAAACTGTCTACGGGACATTTTAGACGAAGAATAAGGACACACCAAGTAACATTCCCTCTCTCAAAACACACATACATAGCATTTGATAACAAGGGGGCACCAGGATTTGAACCTGGGACCTCTTGATCTGCAGTCAAATGCTCTACCACTGAGCTATACCCCCTCTTTCAAGACATATCTAATGGAGAGAAAAACTGTCAAACAAGGGACATTTTACATTAAGACTTATAGCGCCTACGAAAGAACACTCACTCTCTCAAAACACACTTGCAAAGTATGTGATCTAAACAGGACAACAGGACTTGAACTTTAGACATCTTGATCTGCAGTCAAGTGCTCTACCAAAGAGGTATAACCCCTTTTTATAGAGATTTACAATAGAGAGTACAACTGTATAATAAAGGACATTTTAGATTTACAGCACATGAGAAGGAACACTCCCTCTCTCAAAACACACTTACAAAGTATGTGAACTCAACAACACAACACGACTTGAACTTCAGACCTCTTGAGCTGCAGTCAAGTGCTCAACAAGTGAGGTATACCCCCTTTCATATAGATATCAAATGGAGAGTAAAACTGTATAATAACGGACATTTTAGATTTAGAGTTACAGCACCTGACAAAGAACACTCCCTTTCTCAAAACACACTTACAAAGTATTTGCACTCAGTGTGCACAAGGATTTGAAAATGGGTCCTCTTGATCTGCAGTCAAATGCTCTACCACTGTGCTATACCGCCTCTTTTTGTAACATTCTATGGGAGAAAATTACTGTCTATAAAGGGACATTTTGTATTAAGAGTAAAAGAACCTAAAAAAGAACACTCCCTCTCTGAAAAAACACTTTTAAAGTATTTGATCTAAAGGAGGCACCAGCATTCATGGCTTTGACCTCTTGATCTGCAGTCAAATGCTCTACCACTGAGCTATACCCCCCCTTTCATGTAAAATGTAATGAAGAGAAAAACTGTCTAAGGGACATTTGAGATGAAGAATAAGGACACACCAAGTAACATTCCCTCTCTCAAAACACACTTACAAAGTATTTGCACTCAGTGTGCACAAGGATTTGAAAATGTGTCCTCTTGATCTGCAGTCAAATGCTCTACCACTGTGCTATACCGCCTCTTTATGTAACATTCTATGGGAGAAAATTACTGTCTATAAAGGGACATTTTGTATTAAGAGTAAAAGAACCTAAAAAAGAACACTCCCTCTCTGAAAAAACACTTTTAAAGTATTTGATCTAAAGGAGGCACCAGCATTCATGGCTGTGACCTCTTGATCTGCAGTCAAATGCTCTACCACTGAGCAATACCCCCCCCTTTCATGTAAAATGTAATAAAGAGAAAAACTGTCTACGGGACATTTTAGACGAAGAATAAGGACACACCAAGTAACATTCCCTCTCTCAAAACACACATACATAGCATTTGATAACAAGGGGGCACCAGGATTTGAACCTGGGACCTCTTGATCTGCAGTCAAATGCTCTACCACCAGGACTTGAACTTTAGACCTCTTGAGCTGCAGTCAAGTGCTCTACCAAAGAGGTATAACCCCTTTTTATAGAGATTTACAATAGAGAGTACAACTGTATAATAAAGGACATTTTAGATTTACAGCACATGAGAAGGAACACTCCCTCTCTCAAAACACACTTACAAAGTATGTGAACTCAACAACACAACACGACTTGAACTTCAGACCTCTTGAGCTGCAGTCAAGTGCTCAACAAGTGAGGTATACCCCCTTTCATATAGATATCAAATGGAGAGTAAAACTGTATAATAACGGACATTTTAGATTTAGAGTTACAGCACCTGACAAAGAACACTCCCTTTCTCAAAACACACTTACAAAGTATTTGCACTCAGTGTGCACAAGGATTTGAAAATGGGTCCTCTTGATCTGCAGTCAAATGCTCTACCACTGTGCTATACCGCCTCTTTTTGTAACATTCTATGGGAGAAAATTACTGTCTATAAAGGGACATTTTGTATTAAGAGTAAAAGAACCTAAAAAAGAACACTCCCTCTCTGAAAAAACACTTTTAAAGTATTTGATCTAAAGGAGGCACCAGCATTCATGGCTGTGACCTCTTGATCTGCAGTCAAATGCTCTACCACTGAGCAATACCCTCCCTTTCATGTAAAATGTAATGAAGAGAAAAACTGTCTACGGGACATTTTAGACGAAGAATAAGGACACACCAAGTAACATTCCCTCTCTCAAAACACACATACATAGCATTTGATAACAAGGGGGCACCAGGATTTGAACCTTGGACCTCTTGATCTGCAGTCAAATGCTCTACCACTGAGCTATACCCCCTCTTTCAAGACATATCTAATGGAGAGAAAAACTGTCAAACAAGGGACATTTTACATTAAGACTTATAGCGCCTACGAAAGAACACTCACTCTCTCAAAACACACTTACAAAGTATGTGATCTAAACAGGACAACAGGACTTGAACTTTAGACATCTTGAGCTGCAGTCAAGTGCTCTACCAATGAGGTATTACCCTTTTTTATAGAGATTTCCAATAGAGAGTACAACTGTATAATAAAGGACATTTTAGATTTACAGCACATGAGAAGGAACACTCCCTCTCTCAAAACACACTTACAAAGTATGTGATCTCAACAACACAACAGGACTTGAACTTCAGACCTCTTGAGCTGCAGTCAAGTGCTCAACAAGTGAGGTATACCCCCTTTTTATATAGATATCCAATGGAGAGTAAAACTGTATAATAACGGACATTATAGATTTAGAGTTAAAGCACCTGACAAAGAACACTCCCTTTCTCAAAACACACTTACAAAGTATTTGCACTCAGTGTGCACAAGGATTTGAAAATGGGTCCTCTTGATCTGCAGTCAAATGCTCTACCACTGTGCTATACCGCCTCTTTTTGTAACATTCTATGGGAGAAAATTACTGTCTATAAAGGGACATTTTGTATTAAGAGTAAAAGAACCTAAAAAAGAACACTCCCTCTCTGAAAAAACACTTTTAAAGTATTTGATCTAAAGGAGGCACCAGCATTCATGGCTGTGACCTCTTGATCTGCAGTCAAATGCTCTACCACTGAGCTATACCCCCCCCTTTCATGTAAAATGTAATGAAGAGAAAAACTTTCTAAGGGACATTTTAGATGAAGAGTAAGGACACACCAAGTAACATTCCCTCTCTCAAAACACACATACATAGTATTCGATAACAAGGGGGCACCAGGATTTGAACCTGGGACCTCTTGATCTGCAGTCAAATGCTCTACCACTGAGCTATACCCCCTCTTTCAAGACATATCTAATGGAGAGAAAAACTGTCAAACAAGGGACATTTTACATTAAGACTTATAGCGCCTACGAAAGAACACTCACTCTCTCAAAACACACTTACAAAGTATGTGATCTAAACAGGACAACAGGACTTGAACTTTAGACATCTTGAGCTGCAGTCAAATGCTCTACCAATGAGGTATTACCCTTTTTTATAGAGATTTCCAATGGAGAGTACAACTGTATAATAAAGGACATTTTAGATTTACAGCACATGAGAAGGAACACTCCCTCTCTCAAAACACACTTACAAAGTATGTGATCTCAACAATACAACAGGACTTGAACTTCAGACCTCTTGAGCTGCAGTCAAGTGCTCCTCAAGTGAGGTATACCCCCTTTTTATATAGATATCCAATGGAGAGTAAAACTGTATAATAACGGACATTTTAGATTTAGAGTTACAGCACCTGACAAAGAACACTCCCTTTCTCAAAACACACTTACAAAGTATTTGCACTCAGTGTGCACAAGGATTTGAAAATGGGTCCTCTTGATCTGCAGTCAAATGCTCTACCACTGTGCTATAACGCCTCTTTTTGTAACATTCTATGGGAGAAAATTACTGTCTATAAAGGGACATTTTGTATTAAGAGTAAAAGAACCTAAAAAAGAACACTCCCTCTCTGAAAAAACACTTTTAAAGTATTTGATCTAAAGGAGGCACCAGCATTCATGGCTGTGACCTCTTGATCTGCAGTCAAATGCTCTACCACTGAGCTATACCCCCCCTTTCATGTAAAATGTAATGAAGAGAAAAACTGTCTAAGGGACATTTTAGATGAAGAATAAGGACACACCAAGTAACATTCCCTCTCTCAAAACACACATACATAGTATTTGATAACAAGGGGGCACCAGGATTTGAACCTGGGACCTCTTGATCTGCAGTCAAGTGCTCTACCAAAGAGGTATAACCCCTTTTTATAGAGATTTACAATAGAGAGTACAACTGTATAATAAAGGACATTTTAGATTTACAGCACATGAGAAGGAACACTCCCTCTCTCAAAACACACTTACAAAGTATGTGAACTCAACAACACAACACGACTTGAACTTCAGACCTCTTGAGCTGCAGTCAAGTGCTCAACAAGTGAGGTATACCCCCTTTCATATAGATATCAAATGGAGAGTAAAACTGTATAATAACGGACATTTTAGATTTAGAGTTACAGCACCTGACAAAGAACACTCCCTTTCTCAAAACACACTTACAAAGTATTTGCACTCAGTGTGCACAAGGATTTGAAAATGGGTCCTCTTGATCTGCAGTCAAATGCTCTACCACTGTGCTATACCGCCTCTTTTTGTAACATTCTATGGGAGAAAATTACTGTCTATAAAGGGACATTTTGTATTAAGAGTAAAAGAACCTAAAAAAGAACACTCCCTCTCTGAAAAAACACTTTTAAAGTATTTGATCTAAAGGAGGCACCAGCATTCATGGCTTTGACCTCTTGATCTGCAGTCAAATGCTCTACCACTGAGCTATACCCCCCCTTTCATGTAAAATGTAATGAAGAGAAAAACTGTCTAAGGGACATTTGAGATGAAGAATAAGGACACACCAAGTAACATTCCCTCTCTCAAAACACACTTACAAAGTATTTGCACTCAGTGTGCACAAGGATTTGAAAATGTGTCCTCTTGATCTGCAGTCAAATGCTCTACCACTGTGCTATACCGCCTCTTTATGTAACATTCTATGGGAGAAAATTACTGTCTATAAAGGGACATTTTGTATTAAGAGTAAAAGAACCTAAAAAAGAACACTCCCTCTCTGAAAAAACACTTTTAAAGTATTTGATCTAAAGGAGGCACCAGCATTCATGGCTGTGACCTCTTGATCTGCAGTCAAATGCTCTACCACTGAGCAATACCCCCCCCTTTCATGTAAAATGTAATAAAGAGAAAAACTGTCTACGGGACATTTTAGACGAAGAATAAGGACACACCAAGTAACATTCCCTCTCTCAAAACACACATACATAGTATTTGATAACAAGGGGGCACCAGGATTTGAACCTGGGACCTCTTGATCTGCAGTCAAATGCTCTACCACCAGGACTTGAACTTTAGACCTCTTGAGCTGCAGTCAAGTGCTCTACCAAAGAGGTATAACCCCTTTTTATAGAGATTTACAATAGAGAGTACAACTGTATAATAAAGGACATTTTAGATTTACAGCACATGAGAAGGAACACTCCCTCTCTCAAAACACACTTACAAAGTATGTGAACTCAACAACACAACACGACTTGAACTTCAGACCTCTTGAGCTGCAGTCAAGTGCTCAACAAGTGAGGTATACCCCCTTTCATATAGATATCAAATGGAGAGTAAAACTGTATAATAACGGACATTTTAGATTTAGAGTTACAGCACCTGACAAAGAACACTCCCTTTCTCAAAACACACTTACAAAGTATTTGCACTCAGTGTGCACAAGGATTTGAAAATGGGTCCTCTTGATCTGCAGTCAAATGCTCTACCACTGTGCTATACCGCCTCTTTTTGTAACATTCTATGGGAGAAAATTACTGTCTATAAAGGGACATTTTGTATTAAGAGTAAAAGAACCTAAAAAAGAACACTCCCTCTCTGAAAAAACACTTTTAAAGTATTTGATCTAAAGGAGGCACCAGCATTCATGGCTGTGACCTCTTGATCTGCAGTCAAATGCTCTACCACTGAGCAATACCCTCCCTTTCATGTAAAATGTAATGAAGAGAAAAACTGTCTACGGGACATTTTAGACGAAGAATAAGGACACACCAAGTAACATTCCCTCTCTCAAAACACACATACATAGCATTTGATAACAAGGGGGCACCAGGATTTGAACCTTGGACCTCTTGATCTGCAGTCAAATGCTCTACCACTGAGCTATACCCCCTCTTTCAAGACATATCTAATGGAGAGAAAAACTGTCAAACAAGGGACATTTTACATTAAGACTTATAGCGCCTACGAAAGAACACTCACTCTCTCAAAACACACTTACAAAGTATGTGATCTAAACAGGACAACAGGACTTGAACTTTAGACATCTTGAGCTGCAGTCAAGTGCTCTACCAATGAGGTATTACCCTTTTTTATAGAGATTTCCAATAGAGAGTACAACTGTATAATAAAGGATATTTTAGATTTACAGCACATGAGAAGGAACACTCCCTCTCTCAAAACACACTTACAAAGTATGTGATCTCAACAACACAACAGGACTTGAACTTCAGACCTCTTGAGCTGCAGTCAAGTGCTCAACAAGTGAGGTATACCCCCTTTTTATATAGATATCCAATGGAGAGTAAAACTGTATAATAACGGACATTATAGATTTAGAGTTAAAGCACCTGACAAAGAACACTCCCTTTCTCAAAACACACTTACAAAGTATTTGCACTCAGTGTGCACAAGGATTTGAACCTGGGACCTCTTGATCTGCAGTCAAGTGCTCTACCAAAGAGGTATAACCCCTTTTTATAGAGATTTACAATAGAGAGTACAACTGTATAATAAAGGACATTTTAGATTTACAGCACATGAGAAGGAACACTCCCTCTCTCAAAACACACTTACAAAGTATGTGAACTCAACAACACAACACGACTTGAACTTCAGACCTCTTGAGCTGCAGTCAAGTGCTCAACAAGTGAGGTATACCCCCTTTCATATAGATATCAAATGGAGAGTAAAACTGTATAATAACGGACATTTTAGATTTAGAGTTACAGCACCTGACAAAGAACACTCCCTTTCTCAAAACACACTTACAAAGTATTTGCACTCAGTGTGCACAAGGATTTGAAAATGGGTCCTCTTGATCTGCAGTCAAATGCTCTACCACTGTGCTATACCGCCTCTTTTTGTAACATTCTATGGGAGAAAATTACTGTCTATAAAGGGACATTTTGTATTAAGAGTAAAAGAACCTAAAAAAGAACACTCCCTCTCTGAAAAAACACTTTTAAAGTATTTGATCTAAAGGAGGCACCAGCATTCATGGCTTTGACCTCTTGATCTGCAGTCAAATGCTCTACCACTGAGCTATACCCCCCCTTTCATGTAAAATGTAATGAAGAGAAAAACTGTCTAAGGGACATTTGAGATGAAGAATAAGGACACACCAAGTAACATTCCCTCTCTCAAAACACACTTACAAAGTATTTGCACTCAGTGTGCACAAGGATTTGAAAATGTGTCCTCTTGATCTGCAGTCAAATGCTCTACCACTGTGCTATACCGCCTCTTTATGTAACATTCTATGGGAGAAAATTACTGTCTATAAAGGGACATTTTGTATTAAGAGTAAAAGAACCTAAAAAAGAACACTCCCTCTCTGAAAAAACACTTTTAAAGTATTTGATCTAAAGGAGGCACCAGCATTCATGGCTGTGACCTCTTGATCTGCAGTCAAATGCTCTACCACTGAGCAATACCCCCCCCTTTCATGTAAAATGTAATAAAGAGAAAAACTGTCTACGGGACATTTTAGACGAAGAATAAGGACACACCAAGTAACATTCCCTCTCTCAAAACACACATACATAGTATTTGATAACAAGGGGGCACCAGGATTTGAACCTGGGACCTCTTGATCTGCAGTCAAATGCTCTACCACCAGGACTTGAACTTTAGACCTCTTGAGCTGCAGTCAAGTGCTCTACCAAAGAGGTATAACCCCTTTTTATAGAGATTTACAATAGAGAGTACAACTGTATAATAAAGGACATTTTAGATTTACAGCACATGAGAAGGAACACTCCCTCTCTCAAAACACACTTACAAAGTATGTGAACTCAACAACACAACACGACTTGAACTTCAGACCTCTTGAGCTGCAGTCAAGTGCTCAACAAGTGAGGTATACCCCCTTTCATATAGATATCAAATGGAGAGTAAAACTGTATAATAACGGACATTTTAGATTTAGAGTTACAGCACCTGACAAAGAACACTCCCTTTCTCAAAACACACTTACAAAGTATTTGCACTCAGTGTGCACAAGGATTTGAAAATGGGTCCTCTTGATCTGCAGTCAAATGCTCTACCACTGTGCTATACCGCCTCTTTTTGTAACATTCTATGGGAGAAAATTACTGTCTATAAAGGGACATTTTGTATTAAGAGTAAAAGAACCTAAAAAAGAACACTCCCTCTCTGAAAAAACACTTTTAAAGTATTTGATCTAAAGGAGGCACCAGCATTCATGGCTTTGACCTCTTGATCTGCAGTCAAATGCTCTACCACTGAGCTATACCCCCCCTTTCATGTAAAATGTAATGAAGAGAAAAACTGTCTAAGGGACATTTGAGATGAAGAATAAGGACACACCAAGTAACATTCCCTCTCTCAAAACACACTTACAAAGTATTTGCACTCAGTGTGCACAAGGATTTGAAAATGTGTCCTCTTGATCTGCAGTCAAATGCTCTACCACTGTGCTATACCGCCTCTTTATGTAACATTCTATGGGAGAAAATTACTGTCTATAAAGGGACATTTTGTATTAAGAGTAAAAGAACCTAAAAAAGAACACTCCCTCTCTGAAAAAACACTTTTAAAGTATTTGATCTAAAGGAGGCACCAGCATTCATGGCTGTGACCTCTTGATCTGCAGTCAAATGCTCTACCACTGAGCAATACCCCCCCCTTTCATGTAAAATGTAATAAAGAGAAAAACTGTCTACGGGACATTTTAGACGAAGAATAAGGACACACCAAGTAACATTCCCTCTCTCAAAACACACATACATAGTATTTGATAACAAGGGGGCACCAGGATTTGAACCTGGGACCTCTTGATCTGCAGTCAAATGCTCTACCACCAGGACTTGAACTTTAGACCTCTTGAGCTGCAGTCAAGTGCTCTACCAAAGAGGTATAACCCCTTTTTATAGAGATTTACAATAGAGAGTACAACTGTATAATAAAGGACATTTTAGATTTACAGCACATGAGAAGGAACACTCCCTCTCTCAAAACACACTTACAAAGTATGTGAACTCAACAACACAACACGACTTGAACTTCAGACCTCTTGAGCTGCAGTCAAGTGCTCAACAAGTGAGGTATACCCCCTTTCATATAGATATCAAATGGAGAGTAAAACTGTATAATAACGGACATTTTAGATTTAGAGTTACAGCACCTGACAAAGAACACTCCCTTTCTCAAAACACACTTACAAAGTATTTGCACTCAGTGTGCACAAGGATTTGAAAATGGGTCCTCTTGATCTGCAGTCAAATGCTCTACCACTGTGCTATACCGCCTCTTTTTGTAACATTCTATGGGAGAAAATTACTGTCTATAAAGGGACATTTTGTATTAAGAGTAAAAGAACCTAAAAAAGAACACTCCCTCTCTGAAAAAACACTTTTAAAGTATTTGATCTAAAGGAGGCACCAGCATTCATGGCTGTGACCTCTTGATCTGCAGTCAAATGCTCTACCACTGAGCAATACCCTCCCTTTCATGTAAAATGTAATGAAGAGAAAAACTGTCTACGGGACATTTTAGACGAAGAATAAGGACACACCAAGTAACATTCCCTCTCTCAAAACACACATACATAGCATTTGATAACAAGGGGGCACCAGGATTTGAACCTTGGACCTCTTGATCTGCAGTCAAATGCTCTACCACTGAGCTATACCCCCTCTTTCAAGACATATCTAATGGAGAGAAAAACTGTCAAACAAGGGACATTTTACATTAAGACTTATAGCGCCTACGAAAGAACACTCACTCTCTCAAAACACACTTACAAAGTATGTGATCTAAACAGGACAACAGGACTTGAACTTTAGACATCTTGAGCTGCAGTCAAGTGCTCTACCAATGAGGTATTACCCTTTTTTATAGAGATTTCCAATAGAGAGTACAACTGTATAATAAAGGATATTTTAGATTTACAGCACATGAGAAGGAACACTCCCTCTCTCAAAACACACTTACAAAGTATGTGATCTCAACAACACAACAGGACTTGAACTTCAGACCTCTTGAGCTGCAGTCAAGTGCTCAACAAGTGAGGTATACCCCCTTTTTATATAGATATCCAATGGAGAGTAAAACTGTATAATAACGGACATTATAGATTTAGAGTTAAAGCACCTGACAAAGAACACTCCCTTTCTCAAAACACACTTACAAAGTATTTGCACTCAGTGTGCACAAGGATTTGAACCTGGGACCTCTTGATCTGCAGTCAAGTGCTCTACCAAAGAGGTATAACCCCTTTTTATAGAGATTTACAATAGAGAGTACAACTGTATAATAAAGGACATTTTAGATTTACAGCACATGAGAAGGAACACTCCCTCTCTCAAAACACACTTACAAAGTATGTGAACTCAACAACACAACACGACTTGAACTTCAGACCTCTTGAGCTGCAGTCAAGTGCTCAACAAGTGAGGTATACCCCCTTTCATATAGATATCAAATGGAGAGTAAAACTGTATAATAACGGACATTTTAGATTTAGAGTTACAGCACCTGACAAAGAACACTCCCTTTCTCAAAACACACTTACAAAGTATTTGCACTCAGTGTGCACAAGGATTTGAAAATGGGTCCTCTTGATCTGCAGTCAAATGCTCTACCACTGTGCTATACCGCCTCTTTTTGTAACATTCTATGGGAGAAAATTACTGTCTATAAAGGGACATTTTGTATTAAGAGTAAAAGAACCTAAAAAAGAACACTCCCTCTCTGAAAAAACACTTTAAAGTATTTGATCTAAAGGAGGCACCAGCATTCATGGCTTTGACCTCTTGATCTGCAGTCAAATGCTCTACCACTGAGCTATACCCCCCCTTTCATGTAAAATGTAATGAAGAGAAAAACTGTCTAAGGGACATTTGAGATGAAGAATAAGGACACACCAAGTAACATTCCCTCTCTCAAAACACACTTACAAAGTATTTGCACTCAGTGTGCACAAGGATTTGAAAATGTGTCCTCTTGATCTGCAGTCAAATGCTCTACCACTGTGCTATACCGCCTCTTTATGTAACATTCTATGGGAGAAAATTACTGTCTATAAAGGGACATTTTGTATTAAGAGTAAAAGAACCTAAAAAAGAACACTCCCTCTCTGAAAAAACACTTTTAAAGTATTTGATCTAAAGGAGGCACCAGCATTCATGGCTGTGACCTCTTGATCTGCAGTCAAATGCTCTACCACTGAGCAATACCCCCCCCTTTCATGTAAAATGTAATAAAGAGAAAAACTGTCTACGGGACATTTTAGACGAAGAATAAGGACACACCAAGTAACATTCCCTCTCTCAAAACACACATACATAGTATTTGATAACAAGGGGGCACCAGGATTTGAACCTGGGACCTCTTGATCTGCAGTCAAATGCTCTACCACCAGGACTTGAACTTTAGACCTCTTGAGCTGCAGTCAAGTGCTCTACCAAAGAGGTATAACCCCTTTTTATAGAGATTTACAATAGAGAGTACAACTGTATAATAAAGGACATTTTAGATTTACAGCACATGAGAAGGAACACTCCCTCTCTCAAAACACACTTACAAAGTATGTGAACTCAACAACACAACACGACTTGAACTTCAGACCTCTTGAGCTGCAGTCAAGTGCTCAACAAGTGAGGTATACCCCCTTTCATATAGATATCAAATGGAGAGTAAAACTGTATAATAACGGACATTTTAGATTTAGAGTTACAGCACCTGACAAAGAACACTCCCTTTCTCAAAACACACTTACAAAGTATTTGCACTCAGTGTGCACAAGGATTTGAAAATGGGTCCTCTTGATCTGCAGTCAAATGCTCTACCACTGTGCTATACCGCCTCTTTTTGTAACATTCTATGGGAGAAAATTACTGTCTATAAAGGGACATTTTGTATTAAGAGTAAAAGAACCTAAAAAAGAACACTCCCTCTCTGAAAAAACACTTTTAAAGTATTTGATCTAAAGGAGGCACCAGCATTCATGGCTGTGACCTCTTGATCTGCAGTCAAATGCTCTACCACTGAGCAATACCCTCCCTTTCATGTAAAATGTAATGAAGAGAAAAACTGTCTACGGGACATTTTAGACGAAGAATAAGGACACACCAAGTAACATTCCCTCTCTCAAAACACACATACATAGCATTTGATAACAAGGGGGCACCAGGATTTGAACCTTGGACCTCTTGATCTGCAGTCAAATGCTCTACCACTGAGCTATACCCCCTCTTTCAAGACATATCTAATGGAGAGAAAAACTGTCAAACAAGGGACATTTTACATTAAGACTTATAGCGCCTACGAAAGAACACTCACTCTCTCAAAACACACTTACAAAGTATGTGATCTAAACAGGACAACAGGACTTGAACTTTAGACATCTTGAGCTGCAGTCAAGTGCTCTACCAATGAGGTATTACCCTTTTTTATAGAGATTTCCAATAGAGAGTACAACTGTATAATAAAGGATATTTTAGATTTACAGCACATGAGAAGGAACACTCCCTCTCTCAAAACACACTTACAAAGTATGTGATCTCAACAACACAACAGGACTTGAACTTCAGACCTCTTGAGCTGCAGTCAAGTGCTCAACAAGTGAGGTATACCCCCTTTTTATATAGATATCCAATGGAGAGTAAAACTGTATAATAACGGACATTATAGATTTAGAGTTAAAGCACCTGACAAAGAACACTCCCTTTCTCAAAACACACTTACAAAGTATTTGCACTCAGTGTGCACAAGGATTTGAAAATGGGTCCTCTTGATCTGCAGTCAAATGCTCTACCACTGTGCTATACCGCCTCTTTTTGTAACATTCTATGGGAGAAAATTACTGTCTATAAAGGGACATTTTGTATTAAGAGTAAAAGAACCTAAAAAAGAACACTCCCTCTCTGAAAAAACACTTTTAAAGTATTTGATCTAAAGGATGCACCAGCATTCATGGCTGTGACCTCTTGATCTGCAGTCAAATGCTCTACCACTGAGCTATACCCCCCCTTTCATGTAAAATGTAATGAAGAGAAAAACTGTCTAAGGGACATTTTAGATGAAGAATAAGGACACACCAAGTAACATTCCCTCTCTCAAAACACACATACATAGTATTCGATAACAAGGGGGCACCAGGATTTGAACCTGGGACCTCTTGATCTGCAGTCAAATGCTCTACCACTGAGCTATACCCCCTCTTTCAAGACATATCTAATGGAGAGAAAAACTGTCAAACAAGGGACATTTTACATTAAGACTTATAGCGCCTACGAAAGAACACTCACTCTCTCAAAACACACTTACAAAGTATGTGATCTAAACAGGACAACAGGACTTGAACTTTAGACATCTTGAGCTGCAGTCAAATGCTCTACCAATGAGGTATTACCCTTTTTTATAGAGATTTCCAATGGAGAGTACAACTGTATAATAAAGGACATTTTAGATTTACAGCACATGAGAAGGAACACTCCCTCTCTCAAAACACACTTACAAAGTATGTGATCTCAACAATACAACAGGACTTGAACTTCAGACCTCTTGAGCTGCAGTCAAGTGCTCCTCAAGTGAGGTATACCCCCTTTTTATATAGATATCCAATGGAGAGTAAAACTGTATAATAACGGACATTTTAGATTTAGAGTTACAGCACCTGACAAAGAACACTCCCTTTCTCAAAACACACTTACAAAGTATTTGCACTCAGTGTGCACAAGGATTTGAAAA
Organism: Thymallus thymallus; assembly: GCA_023634145.1. Lineage (NCBI taxonomy): Eukaryota > Metazoa > Chordata > Actinopteri > Salmoniformes > Salmonidae > Thymallus > Thymallus thymallus. The sequence continues at coordinate 10,793,270 of CM042384.1, read as the reverse complement.
TGGGTCCTCTTGATCTGCAGTCAAATGCTCTACCACTGTGCTATACCGCCTCTTTTTGTAACATTCTATGGGAGAAAATTACTGTCTATAAAGGGACATTTTGTATTAAGAGTAAAAGAACCTAAAAAAGAACACTCCCTCTCTGAAAAAACACTTTTAAAGTATTTGATCTAAAGGAGGCACCAGCATTCATGGCTGTGACCTCTTGATCTGCAGTCAAATGCTCTACCACTGAGCTATACCCCCCCTTTCATGTAAAATGTAATGAAGAGAAAAACTGTCTAAGGGACATTTTAGATGAAGAATAAGGACACACCAAGTAACATTCCCTCTCTCAAAACACACATACATAGTATTTGATAACAAGGGGGCACCAGGATTTGAACCTGGGACCTCTTGATCTGCAGTCAAGTGCTCTACCAAAGAGGTATAACCCCTTTTTATAGAGATTTACAATAGAGAGTACAACTGTATAATAAAGGACATTTTAGATTTACAGCACATGAGAAGGAACACTCCCTCTCTCAAAACACACTTACAAAGTATGTGAACTCAACAACACAACACGACTTGAACTTCAGACCTCTTGAGCTGCAGTCAAGTGCTCAACAAGTGAGGTATACCCCCTTTCATATAGATATCAAATGGAGAGTAAAACTGTATAATAACGGACATTTTAGATTTAGAGTTACAGCACCTGACAAAGAACACTCCCTTTCTCAAAACACACTTACAAAGTATTTGCACTCAGTGTGCACAAGGATTTGAAAATGGGTCCTCTTGATCTGCAGTCAAATGCTCTACCACTGTGCTATACCGCCTCTTTTTGTAACATTCTATGGGAGAAAATTACTGTCTATAAAGGGACATTTTGTATTAAGAGTAAAAGAACCTAAAAAAGAACACTCCCTCTCTGAAAAAACACTTTTAAAGTATTTGATCTAAAGGAGGCACCAGCATTCATGGCTTTGACCTCTTGATCTGCAGTCAAATGCTCTACCACTGAGCTATACCCCCCCTTTCATGTAAAATGTAATGAAGAGAAAAACTGTCTAAGGGACATTTGAGATGAAGAATAAGGACACACCAAGTAACATTCCCTCTCTCAAAACACACTTACAAAGTATTTGCACTCAGTGTGCACAAGGATTTGAAAATGTGTCCTCTTGATCTGCAGTCAAATGCTCTACCACCAGGACTTGAACTTTAGACCTCTTGAGCTGCAGTCAAGTGCTCTACCAAAGAGGTATAACCCCTTTTTATAGAGATTTACAATAGAGAGTACAACTGTATAATAAAGGACATTTTAGATTTACAGCACATGAGAAGGAACACTCCCTCTCTCAAAACACACTTACAAAGTATGTGAACTCAACAACACAACACGACTTGAACTTCAGACCTCTTGAGCTGCAGTCAAGTGCTCAACAAGTGAGGTATACACCCTTTTATATAGATATCAAATGGAGATTAAAACTGTATAATAACAGACATTTTAGATTTAGAGTTACAGCACCTGACAAAGAACACTCCCTTTCTCAAAACACACTTACAAAGTATTTGCACTCAGTGTGCACAAGGATTTGAAAATGGGTCCTCTTGATCTGCAGTCAAATGCTCTACCACTGTGCTATACCGCCTCTTTTTGTAACATTCTATGGGAGAAAATTACTGTCTATAAAGGGACATTTTGTATTAAGAGTAAAAGAACCTAAAAAAGAACACTCCCTCTCTGAAAAAACACTTTTAAAGTATTTGATCTAAAGGAGGCACCAGCATTCATGGCTGTGACCTCTTGATCTGCAGTCAAATGCTCTACCACTGAGCTATACCCCCCCTTTCATGTAAAATGTAGTGAAGAGAAAAACTGTCTAAGGGACATTTTAGATGAAGAATAAGGACACACCAAGTAACATTCCCTCTCTCAAAACACACATACATAGTATTTGATAACAAGGGGGCACCAGAATTTGAACCTGGGATCTCTTGATCTGCAGTCAAATGCTCTACCACTGAGCTATACCCGCTCTTTCAAGACATATCTAATGGAGAGAAAAACTGTCAAACAAGGGACATTTTACATTAAGAGTTATAGCGCCTACGAAAGAACACTCACTCTCTCAAAACACACTTACAAAGTATGTGATCTAAACAGGACAACAGGACTTGAACTTTAGACCTCTTGAGCTGCAGTCAAATGCTCTACCAAAGAGGTATAAGCCCTTTTTATAGAGATTTCCAATAGAGAGTACAACTGTATAATAAAGGACATTGTAGATTTACAGCACATGAGAAGGAACACTCCCTCTCTCAAAACACACTTACAAAGTATGTGATCTCAACAACACAACAGGACTTGAACTTCAGACCTCTTGAGCTGCAGTCAAGTGCTCAACAAGTGAGGTATACCCCCTTTTTATATAGGTATCCAATGGAGAGTAAAACTGTATAATAACGGACATTTTAGATTTAGAGTTACAGCACCTGACAAAGAACACTCCCTTTCTCAAAACACACTTACAAAGTATTTGCACTCAGTGTGCACAAGGATTTGAAAATGGGTCCTCTTGATCTGCAGTCAAATGCTCTACCACTGTGCTATACCGCCTCTTTTTGTAACATTCTATGGGAGAAAATTACTGTCTATAAAGGGACATTTTGTATTAAGAGTAAAAGAACCTAAAAAAGAACACTCCCTCTCTGAAAAAACACTTTTAAAGTATTTGATCTAAAGGAGGCACCAGCATTCATGGCTGTGACCTCTTGATCTGCAGTCAAATGCTCTACCACTGAGCTATACCCCCCCCTTTCATGTAAAATGTAACGAAGAGAAAAACTGTCTAAGGGACATTTTAGATGAAGAGTAAGGACACACCAAGTAACATTTCCTCTCTCAAAACACACATACATAGTATTCGATAACAAGGGGGCACCAGGATTTGAACCTGGGACCTCTTGATCTGCAGTCAAATGCTCTACCACTGAGCTATACCCCCTCTTTCAAGACATATCTAATGGAGAGAAAAACTGTCAAACAAGGGACATTTTACATTAAGACTTATAGCGCCTACGAAAGAACACTCACTCTCTCAAAACACACTTGCAAAGTATGTGATCTAAACAGGACAACAGGACTTGAACTTTAGACATCTTGAGCTGCAGTCAAGTGCTCTACCAAAGAGGTATAACCCCTTTTTATAGAGATTTCCAATAGAGAGTACAACTGTATAATAAAGGACATTTTAGATTTACAGCACATGAGAAGGAACACTCCCTCTCTCAAAACACACTTACAAAGTATGTGATCTCAACAACACAACAGGACTTGAACTTCAGACCTCTTGAGCTGCAGTCAAGTGCTCAACAAGTGAGGTATACCCCCTTTTTATATAGATATCCAATGGAGAGTAAAACTGTATAATAACGGACATTTTAGATTTAGAGTTAGAGCACCTGACAAAGAACACTCCCTTTCTCAAAACACACTTACAAAGTATTTGCACTCAGTGTGCACAAGGATTTGAAAATGGGTCCTCTTGATCTGCAGTCAAATGCTCTACCACTGTGCTATACCGCCTCTTTTTGTAACATTCTATGGGAGAAAATTACTGTCTATAAAGGGACATTTTGTATTAAGAGTAAAAGAACCTAAAAAAGAACACTCCCTCTCTGAAAAAACACTTTTAAAGTATTTGATCTAAAGGAGGCACCAGCATTCATGGCTGTGACCTCTTGATCTGCAGTCAAATGCTCTACCACTGAGCTATACCCCCCCCCTTTCATGTAAAATGTAATGAAGAGAAAAACTTTCTAAGGGACATTTTAGATGAAGAGTAAGGACACACCAAGTAACATTCCCTCTCTCAAAACACACATACATAGTATTCGATAACAAGGGGGCACCAGGATTTGAACCTTGGACCTCTTGATCTGCAGTCAAATGCTCTACCACTGAGCTATACCCCCTCCTTCAAGACATATCTAATGGAGAGAAAAACTGTCAAACAAGGGACATTTTACATTAAGACTTATAGCGCCTACGAAAGAACACTCACTCTCTCAAAACACACTTACAAAGAATGTGATCTAAACAGGACAACAGGACTTGAACTTTAGACATCTTGAGCTGCAGTCAAGTGCTCTACCAATGAGGTATTACCCTTTTTTATAGAGATTTCCAATAGAGAGTACAACTGTATAATAAAGGACATTTTAGATTTACAGCACATGAGAAGGAACACTCCCTCTCTCAAAACACACTTACAAAGTATGTGATCTCAACAACACAACAGGACTTGAACTTCAGACCTCTTGAGCTGCAGTCAAGTGCTCAACAAGTGAGGTATACCCCCTTTTTATATAGATATCCAATGGAGAGTAAAACTGTATAATAACGGACATTATAGATTTAGAGTTAAAGCACCTGACAAAGAACACTCCCTTTCTCAAAACACACTTACAAAGTATTTGCACTCAGTGTGCACAAGGATTTGAAAATGGGTCCTCTTGATCTGCAGTCAAATGCTCTACCACTGTGCTATACCGCCTCTTTTTGTAACATTCTATGGGAGAAAATTACTGTCTATAAAGGGACATTTTGTATTAAGAGTAAAAGAACCTAAAAAAGAACACTCCCTCTCTGAAAAAACACTTTTAAAGTATTTGATCTAAAGGAGGCACCAGCATTCATGGCTGTGACCTCTTGATCTGCAGTCAAATGCTCTACCACTGAGCTATACCCCCCCCTTTCATGTAAAATGTAATGAAGAGAAAAACTTTCTAAGGGACATTTTAGATGAAGATTAAGGACACACCAAGTAACATTCCCTCTCTCAAAACACACATACATAGCATTTGATAACAAGGGGGCACCAGGATTTGAACCTGGGACCTCTTCATCTGCAGTCAAATGCTCTACCACCAGGACTTGAACTTTAGACCTCTTGAGCTGCAGTCAAGTGCTCTACCAAAGATGTATAACCCCTTTTTATAGAGATTTACAATAGAGAGTACAACTGTATAATAAAGGACATTTTAGATTTACAGCACATGAGAAGGAACACTCCCTCTCTCAAAACACACTTACAAAGTATGTGAACTCAACAACACAACACGACTTGAACTTCAGACCTCTTGAGCTGCAGTCAAGTGCTCAACAAGTGAGGTATACCCCCTTTCATATAGATATCAAATGGAGAGTAAAACTGTATAATAACGGACATTTTAGATTTAGAGTTACAGCACCTGACAAAGAACACTCCCTTTCTCAAAACACACTTACAAAGTATTTGCACTCAGTGCGCACAAGGATTTGAAAATGGGTCCTCTTGATCTGCAGTCAAATGCTCTACCACTGTGCTATACCGCCTCTTTTTGTAACATTCTATGGGAGAAAATTACTGTCTATAAAGGGACATTTTGTATTAAGAGTAAAAGAACCTAAAAAAGAACACTCCCTCTCTGAAAAAACACTTTTAAAGTATTTGATCTAAAGGAGGCACCAGCATTCATGGCTGTGACCTCTTGATCTGCAGTCAAATGCTCTACCACTGAGCAATACCCTCCCTTTCATGTAAAATGTAATGAAGAGAAAAACTGTCTACGGGACATTTTAGACGAAGAATAAGGACACACCAAGTAACATTCCCTCTCTCAAAACACACATACATAGCATTTGATAACAAGGGGGCACCAGGATTTGAACCTGGGACCACTTGATCTGCAGTCAAATGCTCTACCACTGAGCTATACCCCCTCTTTCAAGACATATCTAATGGAGAGAAAAACTGTCAAACAAGGGACATTTTACATTAAGAGTTATAGCGCCTACGAAAGAACACGCACTCTCTCAAAACACACTTACAAAGTATGTGATCTAAACAGGACAACAGGACTTGAACTTTAGACCTCTTGAGCTGCAGTCAAGTGCTCTACCAATGAGGTATTACCCCTTTTTTATAGAGATTTCCAATAGAGAGTACAACTGTATAATAAAGGACATTGTAGATTTACAGCACATGAGAAGGAACACTCCCTCTCTCAAAACACACTTACAAAGTATGTGATCTCAACAACACAACAGGACTTGAACTTCAGACCTCTTGAGCTGCAGTCAAGTGCTCAACAAGTGAGGTATACCCCCTTATATTGATATCCAATGGAGAGTAAAACTGTATAATAACGGACATTTTAGATTTAGAGTTACAGCACCTGACAAAGAACACTCCTTTTCTCAAAACACACTTACAAAGTATTTGCACTCAGTGTGCACAAGGATTTGAAAATGGGTCCTCTTGATCTGCAGTCAAATGCTCTACCACTGTGCTATACCGCCTCTTTTTGTAACATTCTATGGGAGAAAATTACTGTCTATAAAGGGACATTTTGTATTAAGAGTAAAAGAACCTAAAAAAGAACACTCCCTCTCTGAAAAAACACTTTTAAAGTATTTGATATAAAGGAGGGACCAGCATTCATGGCTGTGACCTCTTGATCTGCAGTCAAATGCTCTACCACTGAGCTATACCCCCTCTTTCAAGACATATCTAATGGAGAGAAAAACTGTCAAACAAGGGACATTTTACATTAAGAGTTATAGCGCCTACGAAAGAACACGCACTCTCTCAAAACACACTTACAAAGTATGTGATCTAAACAGGACAACAGGACTTGATTTTTAGACCTCTTGAGCTGCAGTCAAGTGCTCTACCAAAGAGGTATAACCCCTTTTTATAGAGATTTACAATAGAGAGTACAACTGTATAATAAAGGACATTTTAGATTTACAGCACATGTCTATAAAGGGACATTTTGTATTAAGAGTAAAAGAACCTAAAAAAGAACACTCCCTCTCTGAAAAAACACTTTTAAAGTATTTGAGCTAAAGGAGGCACCAGCATTCATTGCTGTGACCTCTTGATCTGCAGTCAAATGCTCTACCACTGAGCTATACCCCCCCTTTCATGTAAAATGTAATGAAGAGAAAAACTGTCTAAGGGACATTTTAGATGAAGAATAAGGACACACCAAGTAACATTCCCTCTCTCAAAACACACATACATAGTATTTGATAACAAGGGGGCACAAGAATTTGAACCTGGGATCTCTTGATCTGCAGTCAAATGCTCTACCACTGAGCTATACCCGCTCTTTCAAGACCTATCTAATGGAGAGAAAAACTGTCAAACAAGGGACATTTTACATTAAGAGTTATAGCGCCTACGAAAGAACACTCACTCTCTCAAAACACACTTAAAAAGTATGTGATCTAAACAGGACAACAGGACTTGAACTTTAGACCTCTTGAGCTGCAGTCAAATGCTCTACCAAAGAGGTATAAGCCCTTTTTATAGAGATTTCCAATAGAGAGTACAACTGTATAATAAAGGACATTGTAGATTTACAGCACATGAGAAGGAACACTCCCTCTCTCAAAACACACTTACAAAGTATGTGATCTCAACAACACAACAGGACTTGAACTTCAGACCTCTTGAGCTGCAGTTAAGTGCTCAACAAGTGAGGTATACCCCCTTTTTATATAGGTATCCAATGGAGAGTAAAACTGTATAATAACGGACATTTTAGATTTAGAGTTACAGCACCTGACAAAGAACACTCCCTTTCTCAAAACACACTTACAAAGTATTTGCACTCAGTGTGCACAAGGATTTGAAAATGGGTCCTCTTGATCTGCAGTCAAATGCTCTACCACTGTGCTATACCGCCTCTTTTTGTAACATTCTATGGGAGAAAATTACTGTCTATAAAGGGACATTTTGTATTAAGAGTAAAAGAACCTAAAAAAGAACACTCCCTCTCTGAAAAAACACTTTTAAAGTATTTGATCTAAAGGATGCACCAGCATTCATGGCTGTGACCTCTTGATCTGCAGTCAAATGCTCTACCACTGAGCTATACCCCCCCTTTCATGTAAAATGTAATGAAGAGAAAAACTGTCTAAGGGACATTTTAGATGAAGAATAAGGACACACCAAGTAACATTCCCTCTCTCAAAACACACATACATAGTATTTGATAACAAGGGGGCACCAGGATTTGAACCTGGGACCTCTTGATCTGCAGTCAAATGCTCTACCACTGAGCTATACCCCCTCTTTCAAGACACATCTAATGGAGAGAAAAACTGTCAAACAAGGGACATTTTACATTAAGAGTTATAGCGCCTACGAAAGAACACGCACTCTCTCAAAACACACTTACAAAGTATGTGATCTAAACATGACAACAGGACTTGATTTTTAGACCTCTTGAGCTGCAGTCAAGTGCTCTACCAAAGAGGTATAAGCCCTTTTTATAGAGATTTCCAATAGAGAGTACAACTGTATAATAAAGGACATTGTAGATTTACAGCACATGAGAAGGAACACTCCCTCTCTCAAAACACACTTACAAAGTATGTGATCTCAACAACACAACAGGACTTCAACTTCAACAAGTGAGGTATTCCCCCTTTTTACATAGGTATCCAATGGAGAGTAAAACTGTATAATAACGGACATTTTAGATTTAGAGTTACAGCACCTGACAAAGAACACTCCCTTTCTCAAAACACACTTACAAAGTATTTGCACTCAGTGTGCACAAGGATTTGAAAATGGGTCCTCTTGATCTGCAGTCAAATGCTCTACCACTGTGCTATACCGCCTCTTTTTGTAACATTCTATGGGAGAAAATTACTGTCTATAAAGGGACATTTTGTATTAAGAGTAAAAGAACCTAAAAAAGAACACTCCCTCTCTGAAAAAACACTTTTAAAGTATTTGATCTAAAGGAGGGACCAGCATTCATGGCTGTGACCTCTTGATCTGCAGTCAAATGCTCTACCACTGAGCTATACCCCCTCTTTCAAGACATATCTAATGGAGAGAAAAACTGTCAAACAAGGGACATTTTACATTAAGAGTTATAGCGCCTACGAAAGAACACGCACTCTCTCAAAACACACTTACAAAGTATGTGATCTAAACAGGACAACAGGACTTGATTTTTAGACCTCTTGAGCTGCAGTCAAGTGCTCTACCAAAGAGGTATAACCCCTTTTTATAGAGATTTACAATAGAGAGTACAACTGTATAATAAAGGACATTTTAGATTTACAGCACATGTCTATAAAGGGACATTTTGTATTAAGAGTAAAAGAACCTAAAAAAGAACACTCCCTCTCTGAAAAAACACTTTTAAAGTATTTGAGCTAAAGGAGGCACCAGCATTCATTGCTGTGACCTCTTGATCTGCAGTCAAATGCTCTACCACTGAGCTATACCCCCCCTTTCATGTAAAATGTAATGAAGAGAAAAACTGTCTAAGGGACATTTTAGATGAAGAATAAGGACACACCAAGTAACATTCCCTCTCTCAAAACACACATACATAGTATTTGATAACAAGGGGGCACAAGAATTTGAACCTGGGATCTCTTGATCTGCAGTCAAATGCTCTACCACTGAGCTATACCCGCTCTTTCAAGACCTATCTAATGGAGAGAAAAACTGTCAAACAAGGGACATTTTACATTAAGAGTTATAGCGCCTACGAAAGAACACTCACTCTCTCAAAACACACTTAAAAAGTATGTGATCTAAACAGGACAACAGGACTTGAACTTTAGACCTCTTGAGCTGCAGTCAAATGCTCTACCAAAGAGGTATAAGCCCTTTTTATAGAGATTTCCAATAGAGAGTACAACTGTATAATAAAGGACATTGTAGATTTACAGCACATGAGAAGGAACACTCCCTCTCTCAAAACACACTTACAAAGTATGTGATCTCAACAACACAACAGGACTTGAACTTCAGACCTCTTGAGCTGCAGTTAAGTGCTCAACAAGTGAGGTATACCCCCTTTTTATATAGGTATCCAATGGAGAGTAAAACTGTATAATAACGGACATTTTAGATTTAGAGTTACAGCACCTGACAAAGAACACTCCCTTTCTCAAAACACACTTACAAAGTATTTGCACTCAGTGTGCACAAGGATTTGAAAATGGGTCCTCTTGATCTGCAGTCAAATGCTCTACCACTGTGCTATACCGCCTCTTTTTGTAACATTCTATGGGAGAAAATTACTGTCTATAAAGGGACATTTTGTATTAAGAGTAAAAGAACCTAAAAAAGAACACTCCCTCTCTGAAAAAACACTTTTAAAGTATTTGATCTAAAGGATGCACCAGCATTCATGGCTGTGACCTCTTGATCTGCAGTCAAATGCTCTACCACTGAGCTATACCCCCCCTTTCATGTAAAATGTAATGAAGAGAAAAACTGTCTAAGGGACATTTTAGATGAAGAATAAGGACACACCAAGTAACATTCCCTCTCTCAAAACACACATACATAGTATTTGATAACAAGGGGGCACCAGGATTTGAACCTGGGACCTCTTGATCTGCAGTCAAATGCTCTACCACTGAGCTATACCCCCTCTTTCAAGACACATCTAATGGAGAGAAAAACTGTCAAACAAGGGACATTTTACATTAAGAGTTATAGCGCCTACGAAAGAACACGCACTCTCTCAAAACACACTTACAAAGTATGTGATCTAAACATGACAACAGGACTTGATTTTTAGACCTCTTGAGCTGCAGTCAAGTGCTCTACCAAAGAGGTATAAGCCCTTTTTATAGAGATTTCCAATAGAGAGTACAACTGTATAATAAAGGACATTGTAGATTTACAGCACATGAGAAGGAACACTCCCTCTCTCAAAACACACTTACAAAGTATGTGATCTCAACAACACAACAGGACTTGAACTTCAGACCTCTTGAGCTGCAGTCAAGTGCTCAACAAGTGAGGTATACCCCCTTTTTATATAGATATCCAATGGAGAGTAAAACTGTATAATAACGGACATTTTAGATTTAGAGTTACAGCACCTGACAAAGAACACTCCCTTTCTCAAAACACACTTACAAAGTATTTGCACTCAGTGTGCACAAGGATTTGAAAATGGGTCCTCTTGATCTGCAGTCAAATGCTCTACCACTGTGCTATACCGCCTCTTTTTGTAACATTCTATGGGAGAAAATTACTGTCTATAAAGGGACATTTTGTATTAAGAGTAAAAGAACCTAAAAAAGAACACTCCCTCTCTGAAAAAACACTTTTAAAGTATTTGATCTAAAGGAGGCACCAGCATTCATGGCTGTGACCTCTTGATCTGCAGTCAAATGCTCTACCACTGAGCTATACCCCCCCCTTTCATGTAAAATGTAATGAAGAGAAAAACTTTCTAAGGGACATTTTAGATGAAGAGTAAGGACACACCAAGTAACATTCCCTCTCTCAAAACACACATACATAGTATTCGATAACAAGGGGGCACCAGGATTTGAACCTTGGACCTCTTCATCTGCAGTCAAATACTCTACCACTGAGCTATACCCCCTCTTTCAAGACATATCTAATGGAGAGAAAAACTGTCAAACAAGGGACATTTTACATTAAGACTTATAGCGCCTACGAAAGAACACTCACTCTCTCAAAACACACTTACAAAGTATGTGATCTAAACAGGACAACAGGACTTGAACTTTAGACATCTTGAGCTGCAGTCAAGTGCTCTACCAATGAGGTATTACCCTTTTTTATAGAGATTTCCAATAGAGAGTACAACTGTATAATAAAGGACATTTTAGATTTACAGCACATGAGAAGGAACACTCCCTCTCTCAAAACACACTTACAAAGTATGTGATCTCAACAACACAACAGGACTTGAACTTCAGACCTCTTGAGCTGCAGTCAAGTGCTCAACAAGTGAGGTATTTAAGTGAGTAAAACTGTAGAATAATAGACATTTTAGATTTAGAGTTACAGCACCTGACAAAGAACACTCCCTTTCTCAAAACACACTTACAAAGTATTTGCACTCAGTGTGCACAAGGATTTGAAAATGGGTCCTCTTGATCTGCAGTCAAATGCTCTACCACTGAGCTATACCCCCTCTTTCAAGACATATCTAATGGAGAGAAAAACTGTCAAACAAGGGACATTTTACATTAAGACTTATAGCGCCTACGAAAGAACACTCACTCTCTCAAAACACACTTGCAAAGTATGTGATCTAAACAGGACAACAGGACTTGAACTTTAGACATCTTGAGCTGCAGTCAAGTGCTCTACCAAAGAGGTATTACCCCTTTTTATAGAGATTTCCAATAGAGAGTACAACTGTATAATAAAGGACATTTTAGATTTACAGCACATGAGAAGGAACACTCCCTCTCTCAAAACACACTTACAAAGTATGTGATCTCAACAACACAACAGGACTTGAACTTCAGACCTCTTGAGCTGCAGTCAAGTGCTCAACAAGTGAGGTATACACCCTTTTATATAGATATCAAATGGAGAGTAAAACTGTATAATAACGGACATTTTAGATTTAGAGTTACAGCACCTGACAAAGAACACTCCCTTTCTCAAAACACACTTACAAAGTATTTGCACTCAGTGTGCACAAGGATTTGAAAATGGGTCCTCTTGATCTGCAGTCAAATGCTCTACCACTGTGCTATACCGCCTCTTTTTGTAACATTCTATGGGAGAAAATTACTGTCTATAAAGGGACATTTTGTATTAAGAGTAAAAGAACCTAAAAAAGAACACTCCCTCTCTGAAAAAACACTTTTAAAGTATTTGATCTAAAGGATGCACCAGCATTCATGGCTGTGACCTCTTGATCTGCAGTCAAATGCTCTACCACTGAGCTATACCCCCCCTTTCATGTAAAATGTAATGAAGAGAAAAACTGTCTAAGGGACATTTTAGATGAAGAATAAGGACACACCAAGTAACATTCCCTCTCTCAAAACACACATACATAGTATTTGATAACAAGGGGGCACCAGGATTTGAACCTGGGACCTCTTGATCTGCAGTCAAATGCTCTACCACTGAGCTATACCCCCTCTTTCAAGACACATCTAATGGAGAGAAAAACTGTCAAACAAGGGACATTTTACATTAAGAGTTATAGCGCCTACGAAAGAACACGCACTCTCTCAAAACACACTTACAAAGTATGTGATCTAAACATGACAACAGGACTTGATTTTTAGACCTCTTGAGCTGCAGTCAAGTGCTCTACCAAAGAGGTATAAGCCCTTTTTATAGAGATTTCCAATAGAGAGTACAACTGTATAATAAAGGACATTGTAGATTTACAGCACATGAGAAGGAACACTCCCTCTCTCAAAACACACTTACAAAGTATGTGATCTCAACAACACAACAGGACTTGAACTTCAGACCTCTTGAGCTGCAGTCAAGTGCTCAACAAGTGAGGTATACCCCCTTTTTATATAGATATCCAATGGAGAGTAAAACTGTATAATAACGGACATTTTAGATTTAGAGTTACAGCACCTGACAAAGAACACTCCCTTTCTCAAAACACACTTACAAAGTATTTGCACTCAGTGTGCACAAGGATTTGAAAATGGGTCCTCTTGATCTGCAGTCAAATGCTCTACCACTGTGCTATACCGCCTCTTTTTGTAACATTCTATGGGAGAAAATTACTGTCTATAAAGGGACATTTTGTATTAAGAGTAAAAGAACCTAAAAAAGAACACTCCCTCTCTGAAAAAACACTTTTAAAGTATTTGATCTAAAGGATGCACCAGCATTCATGGCTGTGACCTCTTGATCTGCAGTCAAATGCTCTACCACTGAGCTATACCCCCCCTTTCATGTAAAATGTAATGAAGAGAAAAACTGTCTAAGGGACATTTTAGATGAAGAATAAGGACACACCAAGTAACATTCCCTCTCTCAAAACACACATACATAGTATTTGATAACAAGGGGGCACCAGGATTTGAACCTGGGACCTCTTGATCTGCAGTCAAATGCTCTACCACTGAGCTATACCCCCTCTTTCAAGACACATCTAATGGAGAGAAAAACTGTCAAACAAGGGACATTTTACATTAAGAGTTATAGCGCCTACGAAAGAACACGCACTCTCTCAAAACACACTTACAAAGTATGTGATCTAAACATGACAACAGGACTTGATTTTTAGACCTCTTGAGCTGCAGTCAAGTGCTCTACCAAAGAGGTATAAGCCCTTTTTATAGAGATTTCCAATAGAGAGTACAACTGTATAATAAAGGACATTGTAGATTTACAGCACATGAGAAGGAACACTCCCTCTCTCAAAACACACTTACAAAGTATGTGATCTCAACAACACAACAGGACTTGAACTTCAGACCTCTTGAGCTGCAGTCAAGTGCTCAACAAGTGAGGTATACCCCCTTTTTATATAGATATCCAATGGAGAGTAAAACTGTATAATAACGGACATTTTAGATTTAGAGTTACAGCACCTGACAAAGAACACTCCCTTTCTCAAAACACACTTACAAAGTATTTGCACTCAGTGTGCACAAGGATTTGAAAATGGGTCCTCTTGATCTGCAGTCAAATGCTCTACCACTGTGCTATACCGCCTCTTTTTGTAACATTCTATGGGAGAAAATTACTGTCTATAAAGGGACATTTTGTATTAAGAGTAAAAGAACCTAAAAAAGAACACTCCCTCTCTGAAAAAACACTTTTAAAGTATTTGATCTAAAGGAGGCACCAGCATTCATGGCTGTGACCTCTTGATCTGCAGTCAAATGCTCTACCACTGAGCTATACCCCCCCTTTCATGTAAAATGTAATGAAGAGAAAAACTGTCTAAGGGACATTTTAGATGAAGAATAAGGACACACCAAGTAACATTCCCTCTCTCAAAACACACATACATAGTATTTGATAACAAGGGGGCACCAGGATTTGAACCTGGGACCTCTTGATCTGCAGTCAAATGCTCTACCACTGAGCTATACCCCCTCTTTCAAGACACATCTAATGGAGAGAAAAACTGTCAAACAAGGGACATTTTACATTAAGAGTTATAGCGCCTACGAAAGAACACGCACTCTCTCAAAACACACTTACAAAGTATGTGATCTAAACATGACAACAGGACTTGATTTTTAGACCTCTTGAGCTGCAGTCAAGTGCTCTACCAAAGAGGTATAACCCCTTTTTATAGAGATTTCCAATAGAGAGTACAACTGTATAATAAAGGACATTTTAGATTTACAGCACATGAGAAGGAACACTCCCTCTCTCAAAACACACTTACAAAGTATGTGATCTCAACAACACAACAGGACTTGAACTTCAGACCTCTTGAGCTGCAGTCAAGTGCTCAACAAGTGAGGTATACCCCCTTTTTATATAGATATCCAATGGAGAGTAAAACTGTATAATAACGGACATTTTAGATTTAGAGTTACAGCACCTGACAAAGAACACTCCCTTTCTCAAAACACACTTACAAAGTATTTGCACTCAGTGTGCACAAGGATTTGAAAATGGGTCCTCTTGATCTGCAGTCAATGCTCTACCACTGTGCTATACCGCCTCTTTTTGTAACATTCTATGGGAGAAAATTACTGTCTATAAAGGGACATTTTGTATTAAGAGTAAAAGAACCTAAAAAAGAACACTCCCTCTCTGAAAAAACACTTTTAAAGTATTTGATCTAAAGGAGGCACCAGCATTCATGGCTGTGACCTCTTGATCTGCAGTCAAATGCTCTACCACTGAGCTATACCCCCCCCTTTCATGTAAAATGTAATGAAGAGAAAAACTTTCTAAGGGACATTTTAGATGAAGAGTAAGGACACACCAAGTAACATTCCCTCTCTCAAAACACACATACATAGTATTCGATAACAAGGGGGCACCAGGATTTGAACCTTGGACCTCTTCATCTGCAGTCAAATGCTCTACCACTGAGCTATACCCCCTCTTTCAAGACATATCTAATGGAGAGAAAAACTGTCAAACAAGGGACATTTTACATTAAGACTTATAGCGCCTACGAAAGAACACTCACTCTCTCAAAACACACTTACAAAGTATGTGATCTAAACAGGACAACAGGACTTGAACTTTAGACATCTTGAGCTGCAGTCAAGTGCTCTACCAATGAGGTATTACCCTTTTTTATAGAGATTTCCAATAGAGAGTACAACTGTATAATAAAGGACATTTTAGATTTACAGCACATGAGAAGGAACACTCCCTCTCTCAAAACACACTTACAAAGTATGTGATCTCAACAACACAACAGGACTTGAACTTCAGACCTCTTGAGCTGCAGTCAAGTGCTCAACAAGTGAGGTATACACCCTTTTATATAGATATCAAATGGAGAGTAAAACTGTATAATAACGGACATTTTAGATTTAGAGTTACAGCACCTGACAAAGAACACTCCCTTTCTCAAAACACACTTACAAAGTATTTGCACTCAGTGTGCACAAGGATTTGAAAATGGGTCCTCTTGATCTGCAGTCAAATGCTCTACCACTGTGCTATACCGCCTCTTTTTGTAACATTCTATGGGAGAAAATTACTGTCTATAAAGGGACATTTTGTATTAAGAGTAAAAGAACCTAAAAAAGAACACTCCCTCTCTGAAAAAACACTTTTAAAGTATTTGATCTAAAGGATGCACCAGCATTCATGGCTGTGACCTCTTGATCTGCAGTCAAATGCTCTACCACTGAGCTATACCCCCCCTTTCATGTAAAATGTAATGAAGAGAAAAACTGTCTAAGGGACATTTTAGATGAAGAATAAGGACACACCAAGTAACATTCCCTCTCTCAAAACACACATACATAGTATTTGATAACAAGGGGGCACCAGGATTTGAACCTGGGACCTCTTGATCTGCAGTCAAATGCTCTACCACTGAGCTATACCCCCTCTTTCAAGACACATCTAATGGAGAGAAAAACTGTCAAACAAGGGACATTTTACATTAAGAGTTATAGCGCCTACGAAAGAACACGCACTCTCTCAAAACACACTTACAAAGTATGTGATCTAAACATGACAACAGGACTTGATTTTTAGACCTCTTGAGCTGCAGTCAAGTGCTCTACCAAAGAGGTATAAGCCCTTTTTATAGAGATTTCCAATAGAGAGTACAACTGTATAATAAAGGACATTGTAGATTTACAGCACATGAGAAGGAACACTCCCTCTCTCAAAACACACTTACAAAGTATGTGATCTCAACAACACAACAGGACTTCAACTTCAACAAGTGAGGTATTCCCCCTTTTTACATAGGTATCCAATGGAGAGTAAAACTGTATAATAACGGACATTTTAGATTTAGAGTTACAGCACCTGACAAAGAACACTCCCTTTCTCAAAACACACTTACAAAGTATTTGCACTCAGTGTGCACAAGGATTTGAAAATGGGTCCTCTTGATCTGCAGTCAAATGCTCTACCACTGTGCTATACCGCCTCTTTTTGTAACATTCTATGGGAGAAAATTACTGTCTATAAAGGGACATTTTGTATTAAGAGTAAAAGAACCTAAAAAAGAACACTCCCTCTCTGAAAAAACACTTTTAAAGTATTTGATCTAAAGGAGGCACCAGCATTCATGGCTGTGACCTCTTGATCTGCAGTCAAATGCTCTACCACTGAGCTATACCCCCCCCTTTCATGTAAAATGTAATGAAGAGAAAAACTTTCTAAGGGACATTTTAGATGAAGAGTAAGGACACACCAAGTAACATTTCCTCTCTCAAAACACACATACATAGTATTCGATAACAAGGGGGCACCAGGATTTGAACCTGGGACCTCTTGATCTGCAGTCAAATGCTCTACCACTGAGCTATACCCCCTCTTTCAAGACATATCTAATGGAGAGAAAAACTGTCAAACAAGGGACATTTTACATTAAGACTTATAGCGCCTACGAAAGAACACTCACTCTCTCAAAACACACTTGCAAAGTATGTGATCTAAACAGGACAACAGGACTTGAACTTTAGACATCTTGAGCTGCAGTCAAGTGCTCTACCAAAGAGGTATAACCCCTTTTTATAGAGATTTCCAATAGAGAGTACAACTGTATAATAAAGGACATTTTAGATTTACAGCACATGAGAAGGAACACTCCCTCTCTCAAAACACACTTACAAAGTATGTGATCTCAACAACACAACAGGACTTGAACTTCAGACCTCTTGAGCTGCAGTCAAGTGCTCAACAAGTGAGGTATACCCCCTTTTTATATAGATATCCAATGGAGAGTAAAACTGTATAATAACGGACATTTTAGATTTAGAGTTACAGCACCTGACAAAGAACACTCCCTTTCTCAAAACACACTTACAAAGTATTTGCACTCAGTGTGCACAAGGATTTGAAAATGGGTCCTCTTGATCTGCAGTCAAATGCTCTACCACTGTGCTATACCGCCTCTTTTTGTAACATTCTATGGGAGAAAATTACTGTCTATAAAGGGACATTTTGTATTAAGAGTAAAAGAACCTAAAAAAGAACACTCCCTCTCTGAAAAAACACTTTTAAAGTATTTGATCTAAAGGAGGCACCAGCATTCATGGCTGTGACCTCTTGATCTGCAGTCAAATGCTCTACCACTGAGCTATACCCCCCCCTTTCATGTAAAATGTAATGAAGAGAAAAACTTTCTAAGGGACATTTTAGATGAAGAGTAAGGACACACCAAGTAACATTCCCTCTCTCAAAACACACATACATAGTATTCGATAACAAGGGGGCACCAGGATTTGAACCTTGGACCTCTTCATCTGCAGTCAAATGCTCTACCACTGAGCTATACCCCCTCTTTCAAGACATATCTAATGGAGAGAAAAACTGTCAAACAAGGGACATTTTACATTAAGACTTATAGCGCCTACGAAAGAACACTCACTCTCTCAAAACACACTTACAAAGTATGTGATCTAAACAGGACAACAGGACTTGAACTTTAGACATCTTGAGCTGCAGTCAAGTGCTCTACCAATGAGGTATTACCCTTTTTTATAGAGATTTCCAATAGAGAGTACAACTGTATAATAAAGGACATTTTAGATTTACAGCACATGAGAAGGAACACTCCCTCTCTCAAAACACACTTACAAAGTATGTGATCTCAACAACACAACAGGACTTGAACTTCAGACCTCTTGAGCTGCAGTCAAGTGCTCAACAAGTGAGGTATTTAAGTGAGTAAAACTGTAGAATAATAGACATTTTAGATTTAGAGTTACAGCACCTGACAAAGAACACTCCCTTTCTCAAAACACACTTACAAAGTATTTGCACTCAGTGTGCACAAGGATTTGAAAATGGGTCCTCTTGATCTGCAGTCAAATGCTCTACCACTGAGCTATACCCCCTCTTTCAAGACATATCTAATGGAGAGAAAAACTGTCAAACAAGGGACATTTTACATTAAGACTTATAGCGCCTACGAAAGAACACTCACTCTCTCAAAACACACTTGCAAAGTATGTGATCTAAACAGGACAACAGGACTTGAACTTTAGACATCTTGAGCTGCAGTCAAGTGCTCTACCAAAGAGGTATTACCCCTTTTTATAGAGATTTCCAATAGAGAGTACAACTGTATAATAAAGGACATTTTAGATTTACAGCACATGAGAAGGAACACTCCCTCTCTCAAAACACACTTACAAAGTATGTGATCTCAACAACACAACAGGACTTGAACTTCAGACCTCTTGAGCTGCAGTCAAGTGCTCAACAAGTGAGGTATACCCCCTTTTTATATAGATATCCAATGGAGAGTAAAACTGTATAATAACGGACATTTTAGATTTAGAGTTACAGCACCTGACAAAGAACACTCCCTTTCTCAAAAAACACTTACAAAGTATTTGCACTCAGTGTGCACAAGGATTTGAAAATGGGTCCTCTTGATCTGCAGTCAAATGCTCTACCACTGTGCTATACCGCCTCTTTTTGTAACATTCTATGGGAGAAAATTACTGTCTATAAAGGGACATTTTGTATTAAGAGTAAAAGAACCTAAAAAAGAACACTCCCTCTCTGAAAAAACACTTTTAAAGTATTTGATCTAAAGGAGGCACCAGCATTCATGGCTGTGACCTCTTGATCTGCAGTCAAATGCTCTACCACTGAGCTATACCCCCCCCTTTCATGTAAAATGTAATGAAGAGAAAAACTTTCTAAGGGACATTTTAGATGAAGAGTAAGGACACACCAAGTAACATTCCCTCTCTCAAAACACACATACATAGTATTCGATAAAAAGGGGGCACCAGGATTTGAACCTTAGACCTCTTGATCTGCAGTCAAATGCTCTACTACTGAGCTATACCCCCTCTTTCAAGACACATCTAATGGAGAGAAAAACTGTCAAACAAGGGACATTTTACATTAAGACTTATAGCGCCTACGAAAGAACACTCACTCCCTCAAAACACACTTACAAAGTATGTGATCTAAACAGGACAACAGGACTTGAACTTTAGACATCATGAGCTGCAGTCAAGTGCTCTACCAATGAGGTATTACCCTTTTTTATAGAGATTTCCAATAGAGAGTACAACTGTATAATAAAGGACATTTTAGATTTACAGCACATGAGAAGGAACACTCCCTCTCTCAAAACACACTTACAAAGTATGTGAACTCAACAACACAACACGACTTGAACTTCAGACCTCTTGAGCTGCAGTCAAGTGCTCAACAAGTGAGGTATACACCCTTTTATATAGATATCAAATGGAGATTAAAACTGTATAATAACAGACATTTTAGATTTAGAGTTACAGCACCTGACAAAGAACACTCCCTTTCTCAAAACACACTTACAAAGTATTTGCACTCAGTGTGCACAAGGATTTGAAAATGGGTCCTCTTGATCTGCAGTCAAATGCTCTACCACTGTGCTATACCGCCTCTTTTTGTAACATTCTATGGGAGAAAATTACTGTCTATAAAGGGACATTTTGTATTAAGAGTAAAAGAACCTAAAAAAGAACACTCCCTCTCTGAAAAAACACTTTTAAAGTATTTGATCTAAAGGAGGCACCAGCAT
Source organism: Thymallus thymallus (assembly GCA_023634145.1). NCBI lineage: Eukaryota > Metazoa > Chordata > Actinopteri > Salmoniformes > Salmonidae > Thymallus > Thymallus thymallus. The sequence continues at coordinate 10,772,300 of CM042384.1, read as the reverse complement.
TCATGGCTGTGACCTCTTGATCTGCAGTCAAATGCTCTACCACTGAGCTATACCCCCCCTTTCATGTAAAATGTAATGAAGAGAAAAACTGTCTAAGGGACATTTTAGATGAAGAATAAGGACACACCAAGTAACATTCCCTCTCTCAAAACACACATACATAGTATTTGATAACAAGGGAGCACCAGGATTTGAACCTGGGACATCTTGATCTGCAGTCAAATGCTCTACCACTGAGCTATACCCCCTCTTTCAAGACATATCTAATGGAGAGAAAAACTGTCAAACAAGGGACATTTTACATTAAGAGTTATAGCGCCTACGAAAGAACACTCTCTCAAAACACACTTACAAAGTATGTGATCTAAACAGGACAACAGGACTTGAACTTTAGACCTCTTGAGCTGCAGTCAAGTGCTCTACCAATGAGGTATTACCCCTTTTTTATAGAGATTTCCAATAGAGAGTACAACTGTATAATAAAGGACATTTTAGATTTACAGCACATGAGAAGGAACACTCCCTCTCTCAAAACACACTTACAAAGTATGTGATCTCAACAACACAACAGGACTTGAACTTCAGACCTCTTGAGCTGCAGTCAAGTGCTCAACAAGTGAGGTATTTAAGTGAGTAAAACTGTAGAATAACAGACATTTTAGATTTAGAGTTACAGCACCTGACAAAGAACACTCCCTTTCTCAAAACACACTTACAAAGTATTTGCACTCAGTGTGCACAAGGATTTGAAAATGGGTCCTCTTGATCTGCAGTCAAATGCTCTACCACTGTGCTATACCCCCTCTTTTTGTAACATTCTATGGGAGAAAATTACTGTCTATAAAGGGACATTTTGTATTAAGAGTAAAATAACCTAAAAAAGAACACTCCCTCTCTGAAAAAACACTTTTAAAGTATTTGATCTAAAGGAGGCACCAGCATTCATGGCTGTGACCTCTTGATCTGCAGTCAAATGCTCTACCACTGAGCTATACCCCCCCTTTCATGTAAAATGTAATGAAGAGAAAAACTGTCAAACAAGGGACATTTTACATTAAGAGTTATAGAGCCTACGAAAGAACACGCACTCTCTCAAAACACACTTACAAAGTATGTGATCTAAACAGGACAACAGGACTTGATTTTTAGACCTCTTGAGCTGCAGTCAAGTGCTCTACCAAAGAGGTATTACCCCTTTTTATAGAGATTTCCAATAGAGAGTACAACTGTATAATAAAGGACATTTTAGATTTACAGCACATGAGAAGGAACACTCCCTCTCTCAAAACACACTTACAAAGTATGTGATCTCAACAACACAACAGGACTTGAACTTCAGACCTCTTGAGCTGCAGTCAAGTGCTCAACAAGTGAGGTATACCCCCTTTTTATATAGATATCCAATGGAGAGTAAAACTGTATAATAACGGACATTTTAGATTTAGAGTTACAGCACCTGACAAAGAACACTCCCTTTCTCAAAAAACACTTACAAAGTATTTGCACTCAGTGTGCACAAGGATTTGAAAATGGGTCCTCTTGATCTGCAGTCAAATGCTCTACCACTGTGCTATACCGCCTCTTTTTGTAACATTCTATGGGAGAAAATTACTGTCTATAAAGGGACATTTTGTATTAAGAGTAAAAGAACCTAAAAAAGAACACTCCCTCTCTGAAAAAACACTTTTAAAGTATTTGATCTAAAGGAGGCACCAGCATTCATGGCTGTGACCTCTTGATCTGCAGTCAAATGCTCTACCACTGAGCTATACCCCCCCCTTTCATGTAAAATGTAATGAAGAGAAAAACTTTCTAAGGGACATTTTAGATGAAGAGTAAGGACACACCAAGTAACATTCCCTCTCTCAAAACACACATACATAGTATTTGATAACAAGGGAGCACCAGGATTTGAACCTGGGACATCTTGATCTGCAGTCAAATGCTCTACCACTGAGCTATACCCCCTCTTTCAAGACATATCTAATGGAGAGAAAAACTGTCAAACAAGGGACATTTTACATTAAGAGTTATAGCGCCTACGAAAGAACACTCTCTCAAAACACACTTACAAAGTATGTGATCTAAACAGGACAACAGGACTTGAACTTTAGACCTCTTGAGCTGCAGTCAAGTGCTCTACCAATGAGGTATTACCCCTTTTTTATAGAGATTTCCAATAGAGAGTACAACTGTATAATAAAGGACATTTTAGATTTACAGCACATGAGAAGGAACACTCCCTCTCTCAAAACACACTTACAAAGTATGTGATCTCAACAACACAACAGGACTTGAACTTCAGACCTCTTGAGCTGCAGTCAAGTGCTCAACAAGTGAGGTATTTAAGTGAGTAAAACTGTAGAATAACAGACATTTTAGATTTAGAGTTACAGCACCTGACAAAGAACACTCCCTTTCTCAAAACACACTTACAAAGTATTTGCACTCAGTGTGCACAAGGATTTGAAAATGGGTCCTCTTGATCTGCAGTCAAATGCTCTACCACTGTGCTATACCCCCTCTTTTTGTAACATTCTATGGGAGAAAATTACTGTCTATAAAGGGACATTTTGTATTAAGAGTAAAATAACCTAAAAAAGAACACTCCCTCTCTGAAAAAACACTTTTAAAGTATTTGATCTAAAGGAGGCACCAGCATTCATGGCTGTGACCTCTTGATCTGCAGTCAAATGATCTACCACTGAGCTATACCCCCCCTTTCATGTAAAATGTAATGAAGAGAAAAACTGTCTAAGGGACATTTTAGATGAAGAATAAGGACACACCAAGTAACATTCCCTCTCTCAAAACACACATACATAGTATTTGATAACAAGGGGGCACCAGGATTTGAACCTGGGACCTCTTGATCTGCAGTCAAATGCTCTACCACTGAGTTATACCCCCTCTTTCAAGACATATCTAATGGAGAGAAAAACTGTCAAACAAGGGACATTTTACATTAAGAGTTATAGCGCCTACGAAAGAACACGCACTCTCTCAAAACACACTTACAAAGTATGTGATCTAAACAGGACAACAGGACTTGTTTTTTAGACCTCTTGAGCTGCAGTCAAGTGCTCTACCAAAGAGGTATAACCCCTTTTTATAGAGATTTCCAATAGAGAGTACAACTGTATAATAAAGGACATTTTAGATTTACAGCACATGAGAAGGAACACTCCCTCTCTCAAAACACACTTACAAAGTATGTGAACTCAACAACACAACACGACTTGAACTTCAGACCTCTTGAGCTGCAGTCAAGTGCTCAACAAGTGAGGTATACACCCTTTTATATAGAGATCAAATGGAGAGTAAAACTGTATAATAACAGACATTTTAGATTTAGAGTTACAGCACCTGACAAAGAACACTCCCTTTCTCAAAACACACTTACAAAGTATTTGCACTCAGTGTGCACAAGGATTTGAAAATGGGTCCTCTTGATCTGCAGTCAAATGCTCTACCACTGTGCTATACCCCCTCTTTTTGTAACATTCTATGGGAGAAAATTACTGTCTATAAAGGGACATTTTGTATTAAGAGTAAAAGAACCAAAAAAAGAACACTCCCTCTCTGAAAAAACACTTTTAAAGTATTTGATCTAAAGGAGGCACCAGCATTCATGGCTGTGACCTCTTGAACTGCAGTCAAATGCTCTACCACTGAGCTATACCCCCCCTTTCATGTAAAATGTTATGAAGAGAAAAACTGTCTAAGGGACATTTTAGATGAAGAATAAGGACACACCAAGTAACATTCCCTCTCTCAAAACACACATACATAGTATTTGATAACAAGGGGGCACCAGGATTTGAACCTGGGACCTCTTGATCTGCAGTCAAATGCTCTACCACTGAGCTATACCCCCTCTTTCAAGACATATCTAATGGAGAGAAAAACTGTCAAACAAGGGACATTTTACATTAAGAGTTATAGCGCCTACGAAAGAACACGCACTCTCTCAAAACACACTTACAACGTATGTGATCTAAACAGGACAACAGGACTTGATTTTTAGACCTCTTGAGCTGCAGTCAAGTGCTCTACCAAAGAGGTATAACCCCTTTTTATAGAGATTTCCAATAGAGAGTACAACTGTATAATAAAGGACATTTTAGATTTACAGCACATGAGAAGGAACACTCCCTCTCTCAAAACACACTTACAAAGTATGTGAACTCAACAACACAACACGACTTGAACTTCAGACCTCTTGAGCTGCAGTCAAGTGCTCAACAAGTGAGGTATACACCCTTTTATATAGATATCAAATGGAGAGTAAAACTGTATAATAACAGACATTTTAGATTTAGAGTTACAGCACCTGACAAAGAACACTCCCTTTCTCAAAACACACTTACAAAGTATTTGCACTCAGTGTGCACAAGGATTTGAAAATGGGTCCTCTTGATCTACAGTCAAATGCTCTACCACTGTGCTATACCCCCTCTTTTTGTAACATTCTATGGGAGAAAATTACTGTCTATAAAGGGACATTTTGTATTAAGAGTAAAAGAACCTAAAAAAGAACACTCCCTCTCTGAAAAAACACTTTTAAAGTATTTGATCTAAAGGAGGCACCAGCATTCATGGCTGTGACCTCTTGATCTGCAGTCAAATGCTCTACCACTGAGCTATACCCCCCCTTTCATGTAAAATGTAATGAAGAGAAAAACTGTCAAACAAGGGACATTTTACATTAAGAGTTATAGCGCCTACGAAAGAACACGCACTCTCTCAAAACACACTTACAAAGTATGTGATCTAAACAGGACAACAGGACTTGATTTTTAGACCTCTTGAGCTGCAGTCAAGTGCTCTACCAAAGAGGTATAACCCCTTTTTATAGAGATTTCCAATAGAGAGTACAACTGTATAATAAAGGACATTTTAGATTTACAGCACATGAGAAGGAACACTCCCTCTCTCAAAACACACTTACAAAGTATGTGAACTCAACAACACAACACGACTTGAACTTCAGACCTCTTGAGCTGCAGTCAAGTGCTCAACAAGTGAGGTATACACCCTTTTATATAGATATCAAATGGAGAGTAAAACTGTATAATAACAGACATTTTAGATTTAGAGTTACAGCACCTGACAAAGAACACTCCCTTTCTCAAAACACACTTACAAAGTATTTGCACTCAGTGTGCACAAGGATTTGAAAATGGGTCCTCTTGATCTGCAGTCAAATGCTCTACCACTGTGCTATACCGCCTCTTTCTGTAACATTCTATGGGAGAAAATTACTGTCTATAAAGGGACATTTTGTATTAAGAGTAAAAGAACCTAAAAAAGAACACTCCCTCTCTGAAAAAACACTTTTAAAGTATTTGATCTAAAGGAGGCACCAGCATTCATGGCTGTGACCTCTTGATCTGCAGTCAAATGCTCTACCACTGAGCTATACCCCCCCTTTCATGTAAAATGTAATGAAGAGAAAAAATGTCTAAGGGACATTTTAGATGAAGAATAAGGACACACCAAGTAACATTCCCTCTCTCAAAACACACATACATAGTATTTGATAACAAGGGGGCACCAGGATTTGAACCTGGCACATCTTGATCTGCAGTCAAATGCTCTACCACTGAGCTATACCCCCTCTTTCAAGACATATCTAATGGAGAGAAAAACTGTCAAACAAGGGACATTTTACATTAAGAGTTATAGCGCCTACGAAAGAACACTCACTCTCTCAAAACACACTTACAAAGTATGTGATCTAAACAGGACAACAGGACTTGAACTTTAGACCTCTTGAGCTGCAGTCAAGTGCTCTACCAATGAGGTATTACCCCTTTTTTATAGAGATTTCCAATAGAGAGTACAACTGTATAATAATGGACATTTTAGATTTACAGCACATGAGAAAGAACACTCCCTCTCTCAAAACACACTTACAAAGTATGTGATCTCAACAACACAACAGGACTTGAACTTCAGACCTCTTGAGCTGCAGTCAAGTGCTCAACAAGTGAGGTGTACCCCCTTTTTATATAGATATCAAATGGAGAGTAAAACTGTATAATAACGGACATTTTAGATTTAGAGTTACAGCACCTGACAAAGAACACTCCCTTTCTCAAAACACACTTACAAAGTATTTGCACTCAGTGTGCACAAGGATTTGAAAATGGGTCCTCTTGATCTGCAGTCAAATGCTCTACCACTGTGCTATACCGCCTCTTTTTGTAACATTCTATGGGAGAAAATTACTGTCTATAAAGGGACATTTTGTATTAAGAGTAAAAGAACCTAAAAAAGAACACTCCCTCTCTGAAAAAACACTTTTAAAGTATTTGATCTAAAGGAGGCACCAGCATTCATGGCTGTGACCTCTTGATCTGCAGTCAAATGCTCTACCACTGAGCTATACCCCCCCTTTCATGTAAAATGTAATGAAGAGAAAAACTGTCTAAGGGACATTTTAGATGAAGAATAAGGACACACCAAGTAACATTCCCTCTCTCAAAACACACATACATAGTATTTGATAACAAGGGGGCACCAGGATTTGAACCTGGCACATCTTGATCTGCAGTCAAATGCTCTACCACTGAGCTATACCCCCTCTTTCAAGACATATCTAATGGAGAGAAAAACTGTCAAACAAGGGACATTTTACATTAAGAGTTATAGCGCCTACGAAAGAACACTCACTCTCTCAAAACACACTTACAAAGTATGTGATCTAAACAGGACAACAGGACTTGAACTTTAGACCTCTTGAGCTGCAGTCAAGTGCTCTACCAATGAGGTATTACCCCTTTTTTATAGAGATTTCCAATAGAGAGTACAACTGTATAATAAAGGACATTTTAGATTTACAGCACATGAGAAAGAACACTCCCTCTCTCAAAACACACTTACAAAGTATGTGATCTAAACAGGACAACACGACTTGAACTTCAGACCTCTTGAGCTGCAGTCAAGTGCTCAACAAGTGAGGTATACACCCTTTTATATAGATATCAAATGGAGAGTAAAACTGTATAATAACAGACATTTTAGATTTAGAGTTACAGCACCTGACAAAGAACACTCCCTTTCTCAAAACACACTTACAAAGTATTTGCACTCAGTGTGCACAAGGATTTGAAAATGGGTCCTCTTGATCTGCAGTCAAATGCTCTACCACTGTGCTATACCCCCTCTTTTTGTAACATTCTATGGGAGAAAATTACTGTCTATAAAGGGACATTTTGTATTAAGAGTAAAAGAACCTAAAAAAGAACACTCCCTCTCTGAAAAAACACTTTTAAAGTATTTGATCTAAAGGAGGCACCAGCATTCATGGCTGTGACCTCTTGATCTGCAGTCAAATGCTCTACCACTGAGCTATACCCCCCCTTTCATGTAAAATGTAATGAAGAGAAAAACTGTCAAACAAGGGACATTTTACATTAAGAGTTATAGCGCCTACGAAAGAACACGCACTCTCTCAAAACACACTTACAAAGTATGTGATCTAAACAGGACAACAGGACTTGATTTTTAGACCTCTTGAGCTGCAGTCAAGTGCTCTACCAAAGAGGTATAACCCCTTTTTATAGAGATTTCCAATAGAGAGTACAACTGTATAATAAAGGACATTTTAGATTTACAGCACATGAGAAGGAACACTCCCTCTCTCAAAACACACTTACAAAGTATGTGAACTCAACAACACAACACGACTTGAACTTCAGACCTCTTGAGCTGCAGTCAAGTGCTCAACAAGTGAGGTATACACCCTTTTATATAGATATCAAATGGAGAGTAAAACTGTATAATAACAGACATTTTAGATTTAGAGTTACAGCACCTGACAAAGAACACTCCCTTTCTCAAAACACACTTACAAAGTATTTGCACTCAGTGTGCACAAGGATTTGAAAATGGGTCCTCTTGATCTGCAGTCAAATGCTCTACCACTGTGCTATACCGCCTCTTTCTGTAACATTCTATGGGAGAAAATTACTGTCTATAAAGGGACATTTTGTATTAAGAGTAAAAGAACCTAAAAAAGAACACTCCCTCTCTGAAAAAACACTTTTAAAGTATTTGATCTAAAGGAGGCACCAGCATTCATGGCTGTGACCTCTTGATCTGCAGTCAAATGCTCTACCACTGAGCTATACCCCCCCTTTCATGTAAAATGTAATGAAGAGAAAAAATGTCTAAGGGACATTTTAGATGAAGAATAAGGACACACCAAGTAACATTCCCTCTCTCAAAACACACATACATAGTATTTGATAACAAGGGGGCACCAGGATTTGAACCTGGCACATCTTGATCTGCAGTCAAATGCTCTACCACTGAGCTATACCCCCTCTTTCAAGACATATCTAATGGAGAGAAAAACTGTCAAACAAGGGACATTTTACATTAAGAGTTATAGCGCCTACGAAAGAACACTCACTCTCTCAAAACACACTTACAAAGTATGTGATCTAAACAGGACAACAGGACTTGAACTTTAGACCTCTTGAGCTGCAGTCAAGTGCTCTACCAATGAGGTATTACCCCTTTTTTATAGAGATTTCCAATAGAGAGTACAACTGTATAATAATGGACATTTTAGATTTACAGCACATGAGAAAGAACACTCCCTCTCTCAAAACACACTTACAAAGTATGTGATCTCAACAACACAACAGGACTTGAACTTCAGACCTCTTGAGCTGCAGTCAAGTGCTCAACAAGTGAGGTGTACCCCCTTTTTATATAGATATCCAATGGAGAGTAAAACTGTATAATAACGGACATTTTAGATTTAGAGTTACAGCACCTGACAAAGAACACTCCCTTTCTCAAAACACACTTACAAAGTATTTGCACTCAGTGTGCACAAGGATTTGAAAATGGGTCCTCTTGATCTGCAGTCAAATGCTCTACCACTGTGCTATACCGCCTCTTTTTGTAACATTCTATGGGAGAAAATTACTGTCTATAAAGGGACATTTTGTATTAAGAGTAAAAGAACCTAAAAAAGAACACTCCCTCTCTGAAAAAACACTTTTAAAGTATTTGATCTAAAGGAGGCACCAGCATTCATGGCTGTGACCTCTTGATCTGCAGTCAAATGCTCTACCACTGAGCTATACCCCCCCTTTCATGTAAAATGTAATGAAGAGAAAAACTGTCTAAGGGACATTTTAGATGAAGAATAAGGACACACCAAGTAACATTCCCTCTCTCAAAACACACATACATAGTATTTGATAACAAGAGGGCACCAGGATTTGAACCTGGCACATCTTGATCTGCAGTCAAATGCTCTACCACTGAGCTATACCCCCTCTTTCAAGACATATCTAATGGAGAGAAAAACTGTCAAACAAGGGACATTTTACATTAAGAGTTATAGCGCCTACGAAAGAACACTCACTCTCTCAAAACACACTTACAAAGTATGTGATCTAAACAGGACAACAGGACTTGAACTTTAGACCTCTTGAGCTGCAGTCAAGTGCTCTACCAATGAGGTATTACCCCTTTTTTATAGAGATTTCCAATAGAGAGTACAACTGTATAATAATGGACATTTTAGATTTACAGCACATGAGAAAGAACACTCCCTCTCTCAAAACACACTTACAAAGTATGTGATCTCAACAACACAACAGGACTTGAACTTCAGACCTCTTGAGCTGCAGTCAAGTGCTCAACAAGTGAGGTGTACCCCCTTTTTATATAGATATCCAATGGAGAGTAAAACTGTATAATAACGGACATTTTAGATTTACAACACATGAGAAGGAACACTCCCTCTCTCAAAACACACTTACAAAGTATGTGATCTCAACAACACAACAGGACTTGAACTTCAGACCTCTTGAGCTGCAGTCAAGTGCTCAACAAGTGAGGTGTACCCCCTTTTTATATAGATATCCAATGGAGAGTAAAACTGTATAATAACGGACATTTTAGATTTAGAGTTACAGCACCTGACAAAGAACACTCCCTTTCTCAAAACACACTTACAAAGTATTTGCACTCAGTGTGCACAAGGATTTGAAAATGGGTCCTCTTGATCTGCAGTCAAATGCTCTACCACTGTGCTATACCGCCTCTTTCTGTAACATTCTATGGGAGAAAATTACTGTCTATAAAGGGACATTTTGAATTAAGAGTAAAAGAACCTAAAAAAGAACACTCCCTCTCTGAAAAAACACTTTTAAAGTATTTGATCTAAAGGAGGCACCAGCATTCATGGCTGTGACCTCTTGATCTGCAGTCAAATGCTCTACCACTGAGCTATACCCCCCCTTTCATGTAAAATGTAATGAAGAGAAAAAATGTCTAAGGGACATTTTAGATGAAGAATAAGGACACACCAAGTAACATTCCCTCTCTCAAAACACACATACATAGTATTTGATAACAAGGGGGCACCAGGATTTGAACCTGGGACCTCTTGATCTGCAGTCAAATGCTCTACCACTGAGCTATACCCCCTCTTTCAAGACATATCTAATGGAGAGAAAAACTGTCAAACAAGGGACATTTTACATTAAGAGTTATAGCGCCTACGAAAGAACACTCACTCTCTCAAAACACACTTACAAAGTATGTGATCTAAACAGGACAACAGGACTTGAACTTTAGACCTCTTGAGCTGCAGTCAAGTGCTCTACCAATGAGGTATTACCCCTTTTTTATAGAGATTTCCAATAGAGAGTACAACTGTATAATAAAGGACATTTTAGATTTACAGCACATGAGAAAGAACACTCCCTCTCTCAAAACACACTTACAAAGTATGTGATCTAAACAGGACAACACGACTTGAACTTCAGACCTCTTGAGCTGCAGTCAAGTTCTCAACAAGTGAGGTATACACCCTTTTATATAGATATCAAATGGAGAGTAAAACTGTATAATAACAGACATTTTAGATTTAGAGTTACAGCACCTGACAAAGAACACTCCCTTTCTCAAAACACACTTACAAAGTATTTGCACTCAGTGTGCACAAGGATTTGAAAATGGGTCCTCTTGATCTGCAGTCAAATGCTCTACCACTGTGCTATACCCCCTCTTTTTGTAACATTCTATGGGAGAAAATTACTGTCTATAAAGGGACATTTTGTATTAAGAGTAAAAGAACCTAAAAAAGAACACTCCCTCTCTGAAAAAACACTTTTAAAGTATTTGATCTAAAGGAGGCACCAGCATTCATGGCTGTGACCTCTTGATCTGCAGTCAAATGCTCTACCACTGAGCTATACCCCCCCTTTCATGTAAAATGTAATGAAGAGAAAAACTGTCAAACAAGGGACATTTTACATTAAGAGTTATAGCGCCTACGAAAGAACACGCACTCTCTCAAAACACACTTACAAAGTATGTGATCTAAACAGGACAACAGGACTTGATTTTTAGACCTCTTGAGCTGCAGTCAAGTGCTCTACCAAAGAGGTATAACCCCTTTTTATAGAGATTTCCAATAGAGAGTACAACTGTATAATAAAGGACATTTTAGATTTACAGCACATGAGAAGGAACACTCCCTCTCTCAAAACACACTTACAAAGTATGTGAACTCAACAACACAACACGACTTGAACTTCAGACCTCTTGAGCTGCAGTCAAGTGCTCAACAAGTGAGGTATACACCCTTTTATATAGATATCAAATGGAGAGTAAAACTGTATAATAACAGACATTTTAGATTTAGAGTTACAGCACCTGACAAAGAACACTCCCTTTCTCAAAACACACTTACAAAGTATTTGCACTCAGTGTGCACAAGGATTTGAAAATGGGTCCTCTTGATCTGCAGTCAAATGCTCTACCACTGTGCTATACCCCCTCTTTTTGTAACATTCTATGGGAGAAAATTACTGTCTATAAAGGGACATTTTGTATTAAGAGTAAAAGAACCTAAAAAAGAACACTCCCTCTCTGAAAAAACACTTTTAAAGTATTTGATCTAAAGGAGGCACCAGCATTCATGGCTGTGACCTCTTGATCTGCAGTCAAATGCTCTACCACTGAGCTATACCCCCCCTTTCATGTAAAATGTAATGAAGAGAAAAACTGTCTAAGGGACATTTTAGATGAAGAATAAGGACACACCAAGTAACATTCCCTCTCTCAAAACACACATACATAGTATTTGATAACAAGGGGGCACCAGGATTTGAACCTGGGACATCTTGATCTGCAGTCAAATGCTCTACCACTGAGCTATACCCCCTCTTTCAAGACATATCTAATGGAGAGAAAAACTGTCAAACAAGGGACATTTTACATTAAGAGTTATAGCGCCTACGAAAGAACACTCACTCTCTCAAAACACACTTACAAAGTATGTGATCTAAACAGGACAACAGGACTTGAACTTTAGACCTCTTGAGCTGCAGTCAAGTGCTCTACCAATGAGGTATTACCCCTTTTTTATAGAGATTTCCAATAGAGAGTACAACTGTATAATAAAGGACATTTTAGATTTACAGCACATGAGAAGGAACACTCCCTCTCTCAAAACACACTTACAAAGTATGTGATCTCAACAACACAACAGGACTTGAACTTCAGACCTCTTGAGCTGCAGTCAAGTGCTCAACAAGTGAGGTATTTAAGTGAGTAAAACTGTAGAATAACAGACATTTTAGATTTAGAGTTACAGCACCTGACAAAGAACACTCCCTTTCTCAAAACACACTTACAAAGTATTTGCACTCAGTGTGCACAAGGATTTGAAAATGGGTCCTCTTGATCTGCAGTCAAATGCTCTACCACTGTGCTATACCGCCTCTTTTTGTAACATTCTATGGGAGAAAATTACTGTCTATAAAGGGACATTTTGTATTAAGAGTAAAAGAACCTAAAAAAGAACACTCCCTCTCTGAAAAAACACTTTTAAAGTATTTGATCTAAAGGAGGCACCAGCATTCATGGCTGTGACCTCTTGATCTGCAGTCAAATGCTCTACCACTGAGCTATACCCCCCCTTTCATGTAAAATGTAATGAAGAGAAAAACTGTCAAACAAGGGACATTTTACATTAAGAGTTATAGAGCCTACGAAAGAACACGCACTCTCTCAAAACACACTTACAAAGTATGTGATCTAAACAGGACAACAGGACTTGATTTTTAGACCTCTTGAGCTGCAGTCAAGTGCTCTACCAAAGAGGTATAAGCCCTTTTTATAGAGATTTCCAATAGAGAGTACAACTGTATAATAAAGGACATTTTAGATTTACAGCACATGAGAAGGAACACTCCCTCTCTCAAAACACACTTACAAAGTATGTGAACTCAACAACACAACACGACTTGAACTTCAGACCTCTTGAGCTGCAGTCAAGTGCTCAACAAGTGAGGTATACACCCTTTTATATAGATATCAAATGGAGAGTAAAACTGTATAATAACAGACATTTTAGATTTAGAGTTACAGCACCTGACAAAGAACACTCCCTTTCTCAAAACACACTTACAAAGTATTTGCACTCAGTGTGCACAAGGATTTGAAAATGGGTCCTCTTGATCTGCAGTCAAATGCTCTACCACTGTGCTATACCGCCTCTTTCTGTAACATTCTATGGGAGAAAATTACTGTCTATAAAGGGACATTTTGTATTAAGAGTAAAAGAACCTAAAAAAGAACACTCCCTCTCTGAAAAAACACTTTTAAAGTATTTGATCTAAAGGAGACACCAGCAGTCATGGCTGTGACCTCTTGATCTGCAGTCAAATGCTCTACCACTGAGCTATAGCCCCCCTTTCATGTAAAATGTAATGAAGAGAAAAACTGTCTAAGGGACATTTTAGATTATGAATAAGGACACACCATGTAACATTCTCTCTCTCAAAACACACATACATAGTATTTGATAACGAGAGGGCACCAGGATTTGAACCTGGGACCTCTTGATCTGCAGTCAAATGCTCTACCACTGAGCTATACCCCCTCTTTCAAGACATATCTAATGGAGAGAAAAACTGTCAAACAAGGGACATTTTACATTAAGAGTTATAGCACCTACGAAAGAACACTCACTCTCTCAAAACACACTTACAAAGTATGTGATCTAAACAGGACAACAGGACTTGAACTTTAGACCTCTTGAGCTGCAGTCAAGTGCTCTACCAATGAGGTATTACCCCTTTTTTAAAGAGATTTCCAATAGAGAGTACAACTGTATAATAAAGGACATTTTAGATTTACAGCACATGAGAAGGAACACTCCCTCTCTCAAAACACACTTACAAAGTATGTGATCTCATCAACACAACAGGACTTGAACTTCAGACCTCTTGAGCTGCAGTCAAGTGCTCAACAAGTGAGGTATACCCCCTTTTTATATAGATATCCAATGGAGAGTAAAACTGTATAATAACGGACATTTTAGATTTAGAGTTACAGCACCTGACAAAGAACACTCCCTTTCTCAAAACACACTTACAAAGTATTTGCACTCAGTGTGCACAAGGATTTGAAAATGGGTCCTCTTGATCTGCAGTCAAATGCTCTACCACTGTGCTATACCGCCTCTTTTTGTAACATTCTATGGGAGAAAATTACTGTCTATAAAGGGACATTTTGTATTAAGAGTAAAAGAACCTAAAAAAGAACACTCCCTCTCTGATAAAACACTTTTAAAGTATTTGATCTAAAGGAGGCACCCGCATTCATGGCTGTGACCTCTTGATCTGCAGTCAAATGCTCTACCACTGAGCTATAGCCCCCCTTTCATGTAAAATGAAATGAAGAGAAAAACTGTCTAAGGTACATTTTAGATGAAGATCAAGGACACACCAAGTAACATTCCCTCTCTCAAAACACACATACATAGTATTTGATAACAAGGGGGCACCAGGATTTGAACATGGGACCTCTTGATCTGCAGTCAAATGCTCTACCACTGAGCTATACCCCCTCTTTCAAGACATATCTAATGGAGAGAAAAACTGTCAAACAAGGGACATTTTACATTAAGACTTATAGCGCCTACGAAAGAACACTCACTCTCTCAAAACACACTTACAAAGTATGTGATCTAAACAGGACAACAGGACTTGATTTTTAGACCTCTTGAGCTGCAGTCAAGTGCTCTACCAAAGAGGTATAACCCCTTTTTATAGAGATTTCCAATAGAGAGTACAACTGTATAATAAAGGACATTTTAGATTTACAGCACATGAGAAGGAACACTCCCTCTCTCAAAACACACTTACAAAGTATGTGAACTCAACAACACAACAGGACTTGAACTTCAGACCTCTTGAGCTGCAGTCAAGTGCTCAACAAGTGAGGTATACTCCCTTTTTATATAGATATCCAATGGAGAGTAAAACTATATAATAACGGACATTTTAGATTTAGAGTTACAGCAACTGACAAAGAACACTCCCTTTCTCAAAACACACTTACAAAGTATTTGCACTCAGTGTGCACAAGGATTTGAAAATGGGTCCTCTTGATCTGCAGTCAAATGCTCTACCACTGTGATATACCGCCTCTTTTTGTAACATTCTATGGGAGAAAATTACTGTCTATAAAGGGACATTTTGTATTAAGAGTAAAAGAACCTAAAAAAGAACACTCCCTCTCTGAAAAAACACTTTTAAAGTATTTGATCTAAAGGAGGCACCAGCATTCATGGCTGTGACCTCTTGATCTGCAGTCAAATGCTCTACCACTGAGCTATACCCCCCCTTTCATGTAAAATGTAATGAAGAGAAAAACTGTCTAAGGGACATTTTAGATGAAGAATAAGGACACACCAAGTAACATTCCCTCTCTCAAAACACACATACATAGTATTTGATAACAAGGGGGCACCAGGATTTGAACCTGGGACATCTTGATCTGCAGTCAAATGCTCTACCACTGAGCTATACCCCCTCTTTCAAGACATATCTAATGGAGAGAAAAACTGTCAAACAAGGGACATTTTACATTAAGAGTTATAGCGCCTACGAAAGAACACTCACTCTCTCAAAACACACTTACAAAGTATGTGATCTAAACAGGACAACAGGACTTGAACTTTAGACCTCTTGAGCTGCAGTCAAGTGCTCTACCAATGAGGTATTACCCCTTTTTTATAGAGATTTCCAATAGAGAGTACAACTGTATAATAAAGGACATTTTAGATTTACAGCACATGAGAAGGAACACTCCCTCTCTCAAAACACACTTACAAAGTATGTGATCTCAACAACACAACAGGACTTGAACTTCAGACCTCTTGAGCTGCAGTCAAGTGCTCAACAAGTGAGGTATTTAAGTGAGTAAAACTGTAGAATAACAGACATTTTAGATTTAGAGTTACAGCACCTGACAAAGAACACTCCCTTTCTCAAAACACACTTACAAAGTATTTGCACTCAGTGTGCACAAGGATTTGAAAATGGGTCCTCTTGATCTGCAGTCAAATGCTCTACCACTGTGCTATACCGCCTCTTTTTGTAACATTCTATGGGAGAAAATTACTGTCTATAAAGGCACATTTTGTATTAAGAGTAAAAGAACCTAAAAAAGAACACTCCCTCTCTGAAAAAACACTTTTAAAGTATTTGATCTAAAGGAGGCACCAGCATTCATGGCTGTGACCTCTTGATCTGCAGTCAAATGCTCTACCACTGAGCTATACCCCCCCTTTCATGTAAAATGTAATGAAGAGAAAAACTGTCAAACAAGGGACATTTTACATTAAGAGTTATAGAGCCTACGAAAGAACACGCACTCTCTCAAAACACACTTACAAAGTATGTGATCTAAACAGGACAACAGGACTTGATTTTTAGACCTCTTGAGCTGCAGTCAAGTGCTCTACCAAAGAGGTATAAGCCCTTTTTATAGAGATTTCCAATAGAGAGTACAACTGTATAATAAAGGACATTTTAGATTTACAGCACATGAGAAGGAACACTCCCTCTCTCAAAACACACTTACAAAGTATGTGAACTCAACAACACAACACGACTTGAACTTCAGACCTCTTGAGCTGCAGTCAAGTGCTCAACAAGTGAGGTATACACCCTTTTATATAGATATCAAATGGAGAGTAAAACTGTATAATAACAGACATTTTAGATTTAGAGTTACAGCACCTGACAAAGAACACTCCCTTTCTCAAAACACACTTACAAAGTATTTGCACTCAGTGTGCACAAGGATTTGAAAATGGGTCCTCTTGATCTGCAGTCAAATGCTCTACCACTGTGCTATACCGCCTCTTTCTGTAACATTCTATGGGAGAAAATTACTGTCTATAAAGGGACATTTTGTATTAAGAGTAAAAGAACCTAAAAAAGAACACTCCCTCTCTGAAAAAACACTTTTAAAGTATTTGATCTAAAGGAGACACCAGCAGTCATGGCTGTGACCTCTTGATCTGCAGTCAAATGCTCTACCACTGAGCTATAGCCCCCCTTTCATGTAAAATGTAATGAAGAGAAAAACTGTCTAAGGGACATTTTAGATTATGAATAAGGACACACCATGTAACATTCTCTCTCTCAAAACACACATACATAGTATTTGATAACAAGGGGGCACCAGGATTTGAACATGGGACCTCTTGATCTGCAGTCAAATGCTCTACCACTGAGCTATACCCCCTCTTTCAAGACATATCTAATGGAGAGAAAAACTGTCAAACAAGGGACATTTTACATTAAGACTTATAGCGCCTACGAAAGAACACTCACTCTCTCAAAACACACTTACAAAGTATGTGATCTAAACAGGACAACAGGACTTGATTTTTAGACCTCTTGAGCTGCAGTCAAGTGCTCTACCAAAGAGGTATAACCCCTTTTTATAGAGATTTCCAATAGAGAGTACAACTGTATAATAAAGGACATTTTAGATTTACAGCACATGAGAAGGAACACTCCCTCTCTCAAAACACACTTACAAAGTATGTGAACTCAACAACACAACAGGACTTGAACTTCAGACCTCTTGAGCTGCAGTCAAGTGCTCAACAAGTGAGGTATACTCCCTTTTTATATAGATATCCAATGGAGAGTAAAACTATATAATAACGGACATTTTAGATTTAGAGTTACAGCAACTGACAAAGAACACTCCCTTTCTCAAAACACACTTACAAAGTATTTGCACTCAGTGTGCACAAGGATTTGAAAATGGGTCCTCTTGATCTGCAGTCAAATGCTCTACCACTGTGATATACCGCCTCTTTTTGTAACATTCTATGGGAGAAAATTACTGTCTATAAAGGGACATTTTGTATTAAGAGTAAAAGAACCTAAAAAAGAACACTCCCTCTCTGAAAAAACACTTTTAAAGTATTTGATCTAAAGGAGGCACCAGCATTCATGGCTGTGACCTCTTGATCTGCAGTCAAATGCTCTACCACTGAGCTATACCCCCCCTTTCATGTAAAATGTAATGAAGAGAAAAACTGTCTAAGGGACATTTTAGATGAAGAATAAGGACACACCAAGTAACATTCCCTCTCTCAAAACACACATACATAGTATTTGATAACAAGGGGGCACCAGGATTTGAACCTGGGACATCTTGATCTGCAGTCAAATGCTCTACCACTGAGCTATACCCCCTCTTTCAAGACATATCTAATGGAGAGAAAAACTGTCAAACAAGGGACATTTTACATTAAGAGTTATAGCGCCTACGAAAGAACACTCACTCTCTCAAAACACACTTACAAAGTATGTGATCTAAACAGGACAACAGGACTTGAACTTTAGACCTCTTGAGCTGCAGTCAAGTGCTCTACCAATGAGGTATTACCCCTTTTTTATAGAGATTTCCAATAGAGAGTACAACTGTATAATAAAGGACATTTTAGATTTACAGCACATGAGAAGGAACACTCCCTCTCTCAAAACACACTTACAAAGTATGTGATCTCAACAACACAACAGGACTTGAACTTCAGACCTCTTGAGCTGCAGTCAAGTGCTCAACAAGTGAGGTATTTAAGTGAGTAAAACTGTAGAATAACAGACATTTTAGATTTAGAGTTACAGCACCTGACAAAGAACACTCCCTTTCTCAAAACACACTTACAAAGTATTTGCACTCAGTGTGCACAAGGATTTGAAAATGGGTCCTCTTGATCTGCAGTCAAATGCTCTACCACTGTGCTATACCGCCTCTTTTTGTAACATTCTATGGGAGAAAATTACTGTCTATAAAGGGACATTTTGTATTAAGAGTAAAAGAACCTAAAAAAGAACACTACCTCTCTGAAAAAACACTTTTAAAGTATTTGATCTAAAGGAGGCACCAGCATTCATGGCTGTGACCTCTTGATCTGCAGTCAAATGCTCTACCACTGAGCTATACCCCCCCTTTCATGTAAAATGTAATGAAGAGAAAAACTGTCAAACAAGGGACATTTTACATTAAGAGTTATAGCGCCTACGAAAGAACACGCACTCTCTCAAAACACACTTACAAAGTATGTGATCTAAACAGGACAACAGGACTTGATTTTTAGACCTCTTGAGCTGCAGTCAAGTGCTCTACCAAAGAGGTATAAGCCCTTTTTATAGAGATTTCCAATAGAGAGTACAACTGTATAATAAAGGACATTTTAGATTTACAGCACATGAGAAGGAACACTCCCTCTCTCAAAACACACTTACAAAGTATGTGAACTCAACAACACAACACGACTTGAACTTCAGACCTCTTGAGCTGCAGTCAAGTGCTCAACAAGTGAGGTATACACCCTTTTATATAGATATCAAATGGAGAGTAAAACTGTATAATAACAGACATTTTAGATTTAGAGTTACAGCACCTGACAAAGAACACTCCCTTTCTCAAAACACACTTACAAAGTATTTGCACTCAGTGTGCACAAGGATTTGAAAATGGGTCCTCTTGATCTGCAGTCAAATGCTCTACCACTGTGCTATACCGCCTCTTTCTGTAACATTCTATGGGAGAAAATTACTGTCTATAAAGGGACATTTTGTATTAAGAGTAAAAGAACCTAAAAAAGAACACTCCCTCTCTGAAAAAACACTTTTAAAGTATTTGATCTAAAGGAGGCACCAGCATTCATTGCTGTGACCTCTTGATCTGAAGTCAAATGCTCTACCACTGAGCTATACCCCCCCCTTTCATGTAAAATGTAATGAAGAGAAAAACTGTCTAAGGGACATTTTAGATTATGAATAAGGATACCCCCTCTTTCAAGACATATCTAATGGAGAGAAAAACTGTCAAACAAGGGACATTTTACATTAAGAGTTATAGCGCCTACGAAAGAACACTCACTCTCTCAAAACACACTTACAAAGTATGTGATCTAAACAGGACAACAGGACTTGATTTTTAGACCTCTTGAGCTGCAGTCAAGTGCTCTACCAAAGAGGTATAACCCCTTTTTATAGAGATTTCCAATAGAGAGTAAAACTATATAATAACGGACATTTTAGATTTAGAGTTACAGCAACTGACAAAGAACACTCCCTTTCTCAAAACACACTTACAAAGTATTTCCACTCAGTGTGCACAAGGATTTGAATATGGGTCCTCTTGATCTGCAGTCAAATGCTCTACCACTGTGCTATACCGCCTCTTTTTGTAACATTCTATGAGAGAAAATTACTGTCTATAAAGGGACATTTTTTATTAAGAGTAAAAGAACCTAAAAAAGAACACTCCCTCTCTGAAAAAACACTTTTAAAGTATTTGATCTAAAGGAGGCACCAGCATTCATGGCTGTGACCTCTTGATCTGCAGTCAAATGCTCTACCACTGAGCTATACCCCCCCTTTCATGTAAAATGTAATGAAGAGAAAAACTGTCTAAGGGACATTTTAGATGAAGAATAAGGACACACCAAGTAACATTCCCTCTCTCAAAACACACAAACATAGTATTTGATAACAAGGGGGCACCAGAATTTGAACCTGGGACCTCTTGATCTGCAGTCAAATGCTCTACCACTGAGCTATACCCCCTCTTTCAAGACATATCTAATGGAGAGAAAAACTGTCAAACAAGGGACATTTTACATTAAGAGTTATAGCGCCTACGAAAGAACACGCACTCTCTCAAAACACACTTACAAAGTATGTGATCTAAACAGGACAACAGGACTTGATTTTTAGACCTCTTGAGCTGCAGTCAAGTGCTCTACCAAAGAGGTATAACCCCTTTTTATAGAGATTTCCAATAGAGAGTACAACTGTATAATAAAGGACATTTTAGATTTACAGCACATGAGAAGGAACACTCCCTCTCTCAAAACACACTTACAAAGTATGTGAACTCAACAACACAACACGACTTGAACTTCAGACCTCTTGAACTGCAGTCAAGTGCTCAACAAGTGAGGTATACACCCTTTTATATAGATATCAAATGGAGAGTAAAACTGTATAATAACAGACATTTTAGATTTAGAGTTACAGCACCTGACAAAGAACACTCCCTTTCTCAAAACACACTTACAAAGTATTTGCACTCAGTGTGCACAAGGATTTGAAAATGGGTCCTCTTGATCTGCAGTCAAATGCTCTACCACTGTGCTATACCGCCTCTTTTTGTAACATTCTATGGGAGAAAATTACTGTCTATAAAGGGACATTTTGTATTAAGAGTAAAAGAACCTAAAAAAGAACACTCCCTCTCTGAAAAAACACTTTTAAAGTATTTGATCTAAAGGAGGCACCAGCATTCATGGCTGTGACCTCTTGATCTGCAGTCAAATGCTCTACCACTGAGCTATACCCCCCCTTTCATGTAAAATGTAATGAAGAGAAAAAATGTCTAAGGGACATTTTAGATTTAGAGTTACAGCACCTGACAAAGAACACTCCCTTTCTCAAAACACACTTACAAAGTATTTGCACTCAGTGTGCACAAGGATTTGAAAATGGGTCCTCTTGATCTGCAGTCAAATGCTCTACCACTGAGCTATACCCCCTCTTTCAAGACATATCTAATGGATAGAAAAACTGTCAAACAAGGGACATTTTACATTAAGACTTATAGCGCCTACGAAAGAACACTCCCTTTCTCAAAACAGACTTACAAAGTATTTGCACTCAGTGTGCACAAGGATTTGAGTTACAGCACCTGACAAAGAACACTCCCTTTCTCAAAACACACTTACATAGTATTTGCACTCAGAGTGCACAAGGATTTGAAAATGGGTCCTCTTGATCTGCAGTCAAATGCTCTACCACTCTGCTATACCGCCTCTTTTTGTAACATTCTATGGGAGAAAGTTACTGTCCATAAAGGGACATTTTGTATTAAGAGTAAAAGAACCTAAAAGAGAACACTCCCTCTCTGAAAAAACACTTTTAAAGTATTTGATCTAAAGGAGGCACCAGCATTCATGGCTGTGACCTCTTGATCTGCAGTCAAATGCTCTACCACTGAGCTATACCCCCCCTTTCATGTAAAATGTAATGAAGAGAAAAACTGTCTAAGGGACATTTTAGATGAAGAATAAGGACACACCAAGTAACATTCCCTCTCTCAAAACACACAAACATAGTATTTGATAACAAGGGGGCACCAGAATTTGAACCTGGGACCTCTTGATCTGCAGTCAAATGCTCTACCACTGAGCTATACCCCCTCTTTCAAGACATATCTAATGGAGAGAAAAACTGTCAAACAAGGGACATTTTACATTAAGAGTTATAGCGCCTACGAAAGAACACGCACTCTCTCAAAACACACTTACAAAGTATGTGATCTAAACAGGACAACAGGACTTGATTTTTAGACCTCTTGAGCTGCAGTCAAGTGCTCTACCAAAGAGGTATAACCCCTTTTTATAGAGATTTCCAATAGAGAGTACAACTGTATAATAAAGGACATTTTAGATTTACAGCACATGAGAAGGAACACTCCCTCTCTCAAAACACACTTACAAAGTATGTGAACTCAACAACACAACACGACTTGAACTTCAGACCTCTTGAGCTGCAGTCAAGTGCTCAACAAGTGAGGTATACACCCTTTTATATAGATATCAAATGGAGAGTAAAACTGTATAATAACAGACATTTTAGATTTAGAGTTACAGCACCTGACAAAGAACACTCCCTTTCTCAAAACACACTTACAAAGTATTTGCACTCAGTGTGCACAAGGATTTGAAAATGGGTCCTCTTGATCTGCAGTCAAATGCTCTACCACTGTGCTATACCGCCTCTTTTTGTAACATTCTATGGGAGAAAATTACTGTCTATAAAGGGACATTTTGTATTAAGAGTAAAAGAACCTAAAAAAGAACACTCCCTCTCTGAAAAAACACTTTTAAAGTATTTGATCTAAAGGAGGCACCAGCATTCATGGCTGTGACCTCTTGATCTGCAGTCAAATGCTCTACCACTGAGCTATTCCCCCCCTTTCATGTAAAATGTAATGAAGAGAAAAAATGTCTAAGGGACATTTTAGATGAAGAATAAGGACACCCCAAGTAACATTCCCTCTCTCAAAACACACATACATAGTATTTGATAACAAGGGGGCACCAGGATTTGAACCTGGGACCTCTTGATCTGCAGTCAAATGCACTACCACTGAGCTATACCCCCTCTTTCAACACATATCTAATGGAGAGAAAAACTGTCAAACAAGGGACATTTTACATTAAGAGTTATAGCGCCTACGAAAGAACACTCACTCTCTCAAAACACACTTACAAAGTATGTGATCTAAACAGGACAACAGGACTTGAACTTTAGACCTCTTGAGCTGCAGTCAAGTGCTCTACCAATGAGGTATTACCCCTTTTTTATAGAGATTTCCAATAGAGAGTACAACTGTATAATAAAGGACATTTTAGATTTACAGCACATGAGAAAGAACACTCCCTCTCTCAAAACACACTTACAAAGTATGTGATCTCAACAACACAACAGGACTTGAACTTCAGAACTCTTGAGCTGCAGTCAAGTGCTCAACAAGTGAGGTATACCCCCTTTTTATATAGATATCCAATGGAGAGTAAAACTGTATAATAACGGACATTTTAGATTTAGAGTTACAGCACCTGACAAAGAACACTCCCTTTCTCAAAACACACTTACAAAGTATTTGCACTCAGTGTGCACAAGGATTTGAAAATGGGTCCTCTTGATCTGCAGTCAAATGCTCTACCACTGAGCTATACCCCCTCTTTCAAGACATATCTAATGGATAGAAAAACTGTCAAACAAGGGACATTTTACATTAAGACTTATAGCGCCTACGAAAGAACACTCCCTTTCTCAAAACAGACTTACAAAGTATTTGCACTCAGTGTGCACAAGGATTTGAGTTACAGCACCTGACAAAGAACACTCCCTTTCTCAAAACACACTTACAAAGTATTTGCACTCAGTGTGCACAAGGATTTGAAAATGGGTCCTCTTGATCTGCAGTCAAATGCTCTACCACTGTGCTATACCGCCTCTTTTTGTAACATTCTATGGGAGAAAATTACTGTCTATAAAGGGACATTTTGTATTAAGAGTAAAAGAACCTAAAAAAGAACACTCCCTCTCTGAAAAAACACTTTTAAAGTATTTGATCTAAAGGAGGCACCAGCATTCATGGCTGTGACCTCTTGATCTGCAGTCAAATGCTCTACCACTGAGCTATACCCCCCCCTTTCATGTAAAATGTAATGAAGAGAAAAACTGTCTAAGGGACATTTTAGATTATAAATAAGGATACCCCCTCTTTCAAGACATATCTAATGGAGAGAAAAACTGTCAAACAAGGGACATTTTACATTAAGAGTTATAACGCCTACGAAAGAACACTCACTCTCTCAAAACACACTTACAAAGTATGTGATCTAAACAGGACAACAGGACTTGATTTTTAGACCTCTTGAGCTGCAGTCAAGTGCTCTACCAAAGAGGTATAACCCCTTTTTATAGAGATTTCCAATAGAGAGTAAAACTATATAATAACGGACATTTTAGATTTAGAGTTACAGCAACTGACAAAGAACACTCCCTTTCTCAAAACACACTTACAAAGTATTTCCACTCAGTGTGCACAAGGATTTGAAAATGGGTCCTCTTGATCTGCAGTCAAATGCTCTACCACTGTGCTATACCGCCTCTTTTTGTAACATTCTATGAGAGAAAATTACTGTCTATAAAGGGACATTTTTTATTAAGAGTAAAAGAACCTAAAAAAGAACACTCCCTCTCTGAAAAAACACTTTTAAAGTATTTGATCTAAAGGAGGCACCAGCATTCATGGCTGTGACCTCTTGATCTGCAGTCAAATGCTCTACCACTGAGCTATACCCCCCCTTTCATGTAAAATGTAATGAAGAGAAAAACTGTCTAAGGGACATTTTAGATGAAGAATAAGGACACACCAAGTAACATTTCTTCTCTCAAAACACACAAACATAGTATTTGATAACAAGGGGGCACCAGAATTTGAACCTGGGACCTCTTGATCTGCAGTCAAATGCTCTACCACTGAGCTATACCCCCTCTTTCAAGACATATCTAATGGAGAGAAAAACTGTCAAACAAGGGACATTTTACATTAAGAGTTATAGCGCCTACGAAAGAACACTCACTCTCTCAAAACACACTTACAAAGTATGTGATCTAAACAGGACAACAGGACTTGATTTTTAGACCTCTTGAGCTGCAGTCAAGTGCTCTACCAAAGAGGTATAACCCCTTTTTATAGAGATTTCCAATAGAGAGTACAACTGTATAATAAAGGACATTTTAGATTTACAGCACATGAGAAGGAACACTCCCTCTCTCAAAACACACTTACAAAGTATGTGAACTCAACAACACAACACGACTTGAACTTCAGACCTCTTGAGCTGCAGTCAAGTGCTCAACAAGTGAGGTATACACCCTTTTATATAGATATCAAATGGAGAGTAAAACTGTATAATAACAGACATTTTAGATTTAGAGTTACAGCACCTGACAAAGAACACTCCCTTTCTCAAAACACACTTACAAAGTATTTGCACTCAGTGTGCACAAGGATTTGAAAATGGGTCCTCTTGATCTGCAGTCAAATGCTCTACCACTGTGCTATACCGCCTCTTTTTGTAACATTCTATGGGAGAAAATTACTGTCTATAAAGGGACATTTTGTATTAAGAGTAAAATAACCTAAAAAAGAACACTCCCTCTCTGAAAAAACACTTTTAAAGTATTTGATCTAAAGGAGGCACCAGCATTCATGGCTGTGACCTCTTGATCTGCAGTCAAATGCTCTACCACTGAGCTATACCCCCCCTTTCATGTAAAATGTAATGAAGAGAAAAAATGTCTAAGGGACATTTTAGATGAAGAATAAGGACACACCAAGTAACATTCCCTCTCTCAAAACACACATACATAGTATTTGATAACAAGGGGGCACCAGGATTTGAACCTGGGACCTCTTGATCTGCAGTCAAATGCTCTACCACTGAGCTATACCCCCTCTTTCAAGACATATCTAATGGAGAGAAAAACTGTCAAACAAGGGACATTTTACATTAAGAGTTATAGCGCCTACGAAAGAACACTCACTCTCTCAAAACACACTTACAAAGTATGTGATCTAAACAGGACAACAGGACTTGAACTTTAGACCTCTTGAGCTGCAGTCAAGTGCTCTACCAATGAGGTATTACCCCTTTTTTATAGAGATTTCCAATAGAGAGTACAACTGTATAATAAAGGACATTTTAGATTTACAGCACATGAGAAAGAACACTCCCTCTCTCAAAACATACTTACAAAGTATGTGATCTCAACAACACAACAGGACTTGAACTTCAGAACTCTTGAGCTGCAGTCAAGTGCTCAACAAGTGAGGTATACCCCCTTTTTATATAGATATCCAATGGAGAGTAAAACTGTATAATAACGGACATTTTAGATTTAGAGTTACAGCACCTGACAAAGAACACTCCCTTTCTCAAAACACACTTACAAAGTATTTGCACTCAGTGTGCACAAGGATTTGAAAATGGGTCCTCTTGATCTGCAGTCAAATGCTCTACCACTGAGCTATACCCCCTCTTTCAAGACATATCTAATGGATAGAAAAACTGTCAAACAAGGGACATTTTACATTAAGACTTATAGCGCCTACGAAAGAACACTCCCTTTCTCAAAACAGACTTACAAAGTATTTGCACTCAGTGTGCACAAGGATTTGAGTTACAGCACCTGACAAAGAACACTCCCTTTCTCAAAACACACTTACATAGTATTTGCACTCAGAGTGCACAAGGATTTGAAAATGGGTCCTCTTGATCTGCAGTCAAATGCTCTACCACTCTGCTATACCGCCTCTTTTTGTAACATTCTATGGGAGAAAGTTACTGTCCATAAAGGGACATTTTGTATTAAGAGTAAAAGAACCTAAAAGAGAACACTCCCTCTCTGAAAAAACACTTTTAAAGTATTTGATCTAAAGGAGGCACCAGCATTCATGGCTGTGACCTCTTGATCTGCAGTCAAATGCTCTACCACTGAGCTATAGCCCCCCTTTCATGTAAAATGTAATGAAGAGAAAAACTGTCTAAGGGTCATTTTAGATGAAGAATAAGGACACACCAAGTAACATTCCCTCTCTCAAAACACACATACATAGTATTTCTTAACAAGGGGGCACCAGGATTTGAACCTGGGACCTCTTGATCTGCAGTCAAATGTTCTACCACTGAGCTATACCCCCTCTTTCAAGGCATAACTAATGGAGAGAAAAACTGTCAAACAAGGGACATTTTACATTAAGAGTTATAGCGCCTACGAAAGAACACTCACTCTCTCAAAACACACTTACAAAGTGTGTGATCTAAACAGGACAACAGGACTTGAACTATAGACCTCTTGACCTGCAGTCAAGTGCTCTACCAATGAGGTATTACCCCTTTTTTATAGAGATTTCCAATAGAGAGTACAACTGTTTAATAAAGGACATTTTAGATTTACAGCACATGAGAAAGAACACTCCCTCTCTCAAAACACACTTACAAAGTATGTGATCTCAACAACACAACAGGACTTGAACTTCAGACCTCTTGAGCTGCAGTCAAGTGCTCAACAAGTGAGGTATACCCCCTTTTTATATAGATATCCAATGGAGAGTAAAACTGTATAATAACGGACATTTTAGATTTAGAGTTACAGCACCTGACAAAGAACACTCCCTTTCTCAAAACACACTTACAAAGTATTTGCACTCAG
The DNA here is from genome assembly GCA_023634145.1 of Thymallus thymallus. Classification (NCBI taxonomy): domain Eukaryota; kingdom Metazoa; phylum Chordata; class Actinopteri; order Salmoniformes; family Salmonidae; genus Thymallus; species Thymallus thymallus. The sequence goes on along the minus strand of CM042384.1, from coordinate 10,744,137 downwards.
TGTGCACAAGGATTTGAAAATGGGTCCTCTTGATCTGCAGTCAAATGCTCTACCACTGTGCTATACCGCCTCTTTTTGTAACATTCTATGGGAGAAAATTACTGTCTATTAAGGGACATTTTGTATTAAGAGTAAAAGAACCTAAAAAAGAACACTCCCTCTCTGAAAACACACTTTTAAAGTATTTGATCTAAAGGAGGCACCAGCATTCATGGCTGTGACCTCTTGATCTGCAGTCAAATGCTCTACCACTGAGCTATACCCCCCCTTTCATGTAAAATGTAATGAAGAGAAAAACTGTCTAAGGGACATTTTAGATGAAGAATAAGGACACACCAAGTAACATTCCCTCTCTCAAAACACACATACATAGTATTTGATAACAAGGGGGCACCAGGATTTGAACCTGGGACCTCTTGATCTGCAGTCAAATGCTCTACCACTGAGCTATACCCCCTCTTTCAAGACATATCTAATGGAGAGAAAAACTGTCAAACAAGGGACATTTTACATTAAGACTTATAACGCCTACGAAAGAACACTCACTCTCTCACTGAGAGAGGGAGTGTTCTTTGTCAGGTGCTGTAACTCTATATCTAAAATGTCCGTTATTCTACAGTTTTACTCTCCTTTTGATATCTATATAAAAGGGCGTATACCTCACTTGTTGAGCACTTGACTGCAGCTCAAGAGGTCTGAAGTTCAAGTCGTGTTGTGTTGTTGAGTTCACAAAACACACTTACAAAGTATTTGCACTCAGTGTGCACAATGATTTGAAAATGGGTCCTCTTGATCTGCAGTCAAATGCTCTACCACTGTGCTATACCGCCTCTTTTTGTAACATTCTATGGTGAGAAAATTACTGTCTATAAAGGGACATTTTGTATTAAGAGTAAAAGAACCTAAAAAAGAACACTCCCTCTCTGAAAAAACACTTTTAAAGTATTTGATCTAAAGGAGACACCAGCAGTCATGGCTGTGACCTCTTGATCTGCATTCAAATGCTCTACCACTGAGCTATAGCCCCCCTTTCATGTAAAATGTAATGAAGAGAAAAACTGTCTAAGGGACATTTTAGATTATGAATAAGGACACACCATGTAACATTCTCTCTCTCAAAACACACATACATAGTATTTGATAACGAGAGGGCACCAGGATTTGAACCTGGGACCTCTTGATCTGCAGTCAAATGCTCTACCACTGAGCTATACCCCCTCTTTCAAGACATATCTAATGGAGAGAAAAACTGTCAAACAAGGGACATTTTACATTAAGAGTTATAGAACCTACGAAAGAACACTCACTCTCTCAAAACACACTTACAAAGTATGTGATCTAAACAGGACAACAGGACTTGAACTTTAGACCTCTTGAGCTGCAGTCAAGTGCTCTACCAATGAGGTATTACCCCTTTTTTAAAGAGATTTCCAATAGAGAGTACAACTGTATAATAAAGGACATTTTAGATTTACAGCACATGAGAAGGAACACTCCCTCTCTCAAAACACACTTACAAAGTATGTGATCTCAACAACACAACAGGACTTGAACTTCAGACCTCTTGAGCTGCAGTCAAGTGCTCAACAAGTGAGGTATACTCCCTTTTTATATAGATATCCAATGGAGAGTAAAACTATATAATAACGGACATTTTAGATTTAGAGTTACAGCAACTGACAAAGAACACTCCCTTTCTCAAAACACACTTACAAAGTATTTGCACTCAGTGTGCACAAGGATTTGAAAATGGGTCCTCTTGATCTGCAGTCAAATGCTCTACCACTGTGATATACCGCCTCTTTTTGTAACATTCTATGGGAGAAAATTACTGTCTATAAAGGGACATTTTGTATTAAGAGTAAAAGAACCTAAAAAAGAACACTCCCTCTCTGAAAAAACACTTTTAAAGTATTTGATCTAAAGGAGGCACCAGCATTCATGGCTGTGACCTCTTGATCTGCAGTCAAATGCTCTACCACTGAGCTATACCCCCCCCTTTCATGTAAAATGTAATGAAGAGAAAAACTGTCTAAGGGACATTTTAGATTATGAATAAGGATACCCCCTCTTTCAAGACATATCTAATGGAGAGAAAAACTGTCAAACAAGGGACATTTTACATTAAGAGTTATAGCGCCTACGAAAGAACACTCACTCTCTCAAAACACACTTACAAAGTATGTGATCTAAACAGGACAACAGGACTTGATTTTTAGACCTCTTGAGCTGCAGTCAAGTGCTCTACCAAAGAGGTATAACCCCTTTTTATAGAGATTTCCAATAGAGAGTAAAACTATATAATAACGGACATTTTAGATTTAGAGTTACAGCAACTGACAAAGAACACTCCCTTTCTCAAAACACACTTACAAAGTATTTGCACTCAGTGTGCACAAGGATTTGAAAATGGGTCCTCTTGATCTGCAGTCAAATGCTCTACCACTGTGCTATACCGCCTCTTTTTGTAACATTCTATGAGAGAAAATTACTGTCTATAAAGGGACATTTTTTATTAAGAGTAAAAGAACCTAAAAAAGAACACTCCCTCTCTGAAAAAACACTTTTAAAGTATTTGATCTAAAGGAGGCACCAGCATTCATGGCTGTGACCTCTTGATCTGCAGTCAAATGCTCTACCACTGAGCTATACCCCCCCCTTTCATGTAAAATGTAATGAAGAGAAAAACTGTCTAAGGGACATTTTAGATGAAGAATAAGGACACACCAAGTAACATTCCCTCTCTCAAAACACACATACATAGTTTTTGATAACAAGGGGGTACCAGGATTTGAACCTGGGGCCTCTTGATCTGCAGTCAAATGCTCTACCACTGAGTTATACCCCCTCTTTCAAGACATATCTAATGGAGAGAAAAACTGTCAAACAAGGGACATTTTACATTAAGAGTTATAGCGCCTACGAAAGAACACTCACTCTCTCAAAACACACTTACAAAGTATGTGATCTAAACAGGACAACAGGACTTGAACTTTAGACCTCTTGACCTGCAGTCAAGTGCTCTACCAATGAGGTATAACCCCTTTTTTATAGAGATTTCCGATAGAGAGTACAACTGTATAATAAAGGACATTTTAGATTTACAGCACATGAGAAGGAACTCTCCCTCTCTCAAAACACACTTACAAAGTATGTGAACTCAACAACACAACAGGACTTGAACTTCAGACCTGTTGAGCTGCAGTCAAGTGCTCTACCAAAGAGGTATAACCCCTTTTTATAGAGATTTCCAATAGAGAGTACAACTGTATAATAAAGGACATTTTAGATTTACAGCACATGAGAAGGAACACTCCCTCTCTCAAAACACACTTACAAAGTATGTGATCTCAACAGGACAACAGGACTTGAACTTCAGACCTCTTGAGCTGCAGTCAAGTGCTCAACAAGTGAGGTATACCCCCTTTTTATATAGATGTCCAATGGAGAGTAAAACTGTATAATAACGGACATTTTAGATGTAGAGTTACAGCAACTGACAAAGAACACTCCCTTTCTCAAAACACACTTACAAAGTATTTGCACTCAGTGTGCACAAGGATTTGAAAATGGGTCCTCTTGTTCTGCAGTCAAATGCTCTACCACTGTGATATACCGCCTCTTTTTGTAACATTCTATGGGAGAAAATTACTGTCTATAAAGGGACATTTTGTATTAAGAGTAAAAGAACCTAAAAAAGAACACTCCCTCTCTGAAAAAACACTTTTAAAGTATTTGATCTAAAGGAGGCACCAGCATTCATGGCTGTGACCTCTTGATCTGCAGTCAAATGCTCTACCACTGAGCTATACCCCCCCCTTTCATGTAAAATGTAATGAAGAGAAAAACTGTCTAAGGGACATTTTAGATTATGAATAAGGACACACCAAGTAACATTCTCTCTCCCAAAACACACATACATGGTATTTGATAACAAGGGGGCACAAGGATTTGAACCTGGGACCTCTTGATCTGCAGTCAAATGCTCTACCACTGAGCTATACCCCCTCTTTCAAGACATATCTAATGGAGAGAAAAACTGTCAAACAAGGGACATTTTACATTAAGAGTTATAGCGCCTACGAAAGAACACTCACTCTCTCAAAACACACTTACAAAGTATGTGATCTAAACAGGACAACAGGACTTGATTTTTAGACCTCTTGAGCTGCAGTCAAGTGCTCTACCAAAGAGGTATAACCCCTTTTTATAGAGATTTCCAATAGAGAGTAAAACTATATAATAACGGACATTTTAGATTTAGAGTTACAGCAACTGACAAAGAACACTCCCTTTCTCAAAACACACTTACAAAGTATTTGCACTCAGTGTGCACAAGGATTTGAAAATGGGTCCTCTTGATCTGCAGTCAAATGCTCTACCACTGTGCTATACCGCCTCTTTTTGTAACATTCTATGAGAGAAAATTACTGTCTATAAAGGGACATTTTTTATTAAGAGTAAAAGAACCTAAAAAAGAACACTCCCTCTCTGAAAAAACACTTTTAAAGTATTTGATCTAAAGGAGGCACCAGCATTCATGGCTGTGACCTCTTGATCTGCAGTCAAATGCTCTACCACTGAGCTATACCCCCCCCTTTCATGTAAAATGTAATGAAGAGAAAAACTGTCTAAGGGACATTTTAGATGAAGAATAAGGACACACCAAGTAACATTCCCTCTCTCAAAACACACATACATAGTTTTTGATAACAAGGGGGTACCAGGATTTGAACCTGGGGCCTCTTGATCTGCAGTCAAATGCTCTACCACTGAGTTATACCCCCTCTTTCAAGACATATCTAATGGAGAGAAAAACTGTCAAACAAGGGACATTTTACATTAAGAGTTATAGCGCCTACGAAAGAACACTCACTCTCTCAAAACACACTTACAAAGTATGTGATCTAAACAGGACAACAGGACTTGAACTTTAGACCTCTTGACCTGCAGTCAAGTGCTCTACCAATGAGGTATAACCCCTTTTTTATAGAGATTTCCGATAGAGAGTACAACTGTATAATAAAGGACATTTTAGATTTACAGCACATGAGAAGGAACTCTCCCTCTCTCAAAACACACTTACAAAGTATGTGAACTCAACAACACAACAGGACTTGAACTTCAGACCTGTTGAGCTGCAGTCAAGTGCTCTACCAAAGAGGTATAACCCCTTTTTATAGAGATTTCCAATAGAGAGTACAACTGTATAATAAAGGACATTTTAGATTTACAGCACATGAGAAGGAACACTCCCTCTCTCAAAACACACTTACAAAGTATGTGATCTCAACAGGACAACAGGACTTGAACTTCAGACCTCTTGAGCTGCAGTCAAGTGCTCAACAAGTGAGGTATACCCCCTTTTTATATAGATGTCCAATGGAGAGTAAAACTGTATAATAACGGACATTTTAGATGTAGAGTTACAACAACTGACAAAGAACACTCCCTTTCTCAAAACACACTTACAAAGTATTTGCACTCAGTGTGCACAAGGATTTGAAAATGGGTCCTCTTGTTCTGCAGTCAAATGCTCTACCACTGTGATATACCGCCTCTTTTTGTAACATTCTATGGGAGAAAATTACTGTCTATAAAGGGACATTTTGTATTAAGAGTAAAAGAACCTAAAAAAGAACACTCCCTCTCTGAAAAAACACTTTTAAAGTATTTGATCTAAAGGAGGCACCAGCATTCATGGCTGTGACCTCTTGATCTGCAGTCAAATGCTCTACCACTGAGCTATACCCCCCCCTTTCATGTAAAATGTAATGAAGAGAAAAACTGTCTAAGGGACATTTTAGATTATGAATAAGGACACACCAAGTAACATTCTCTCTCCCAAAACACACATACATGGTATTTGATAACAAGGGGGCACAAGGATTTGAACCTGGGACCTCTTGATCTGCAGTCAAATGCTCTACCACTGAGCTATACCCCCTCTTTCAAGACATATCTAATGGAGAGAAAAACTGTCAAACAAGGGACATTTTACATTAAGAGTTATAGCGCCTACGAAAGAACACTCACTCTCTCAAAACACACTTACAAAGTATGTGATCTAAACAGGACAACAGGACTTGATTTTTAGACCTCTTGAGCTGCAGTCAAGTGCTCTACCAAAGAGGTATAACCCCTTTTTATAGAGATTTCCAATAGAGAGTACAACTGTATAATAACGGAAATTTTAGATTTAGAGTTACAGCAACTGACAAAGAACACTCCCTTTCTCAAAACACACTTACAAAGTATTTGCACTCAGTGTGCACAAGGATTTGAAAATGGGTCCTCTTGATCTGCAGTCAAATGCTCTACCACTGTGCTATACCGCCTCTTTTTGCAACATTCTATGGGAGAAAATTACTGTCTATAAAGGGACATTTTGTATTAAGAGTAAAAGAACCTAAAAAAGAACACTCCCTCTCTGAAAAAACACTTTGAAAGTATTTGATCTAAAGGAGGCACCAGCATTCATGGCTGTGACCTCTTGATCTGCAGTCAAATGCTCTACCACTGAGCTATACCCCCCCCCCTTTCATGTAAAATGTAATGAAGAGAAAAACTGTCTAAGGGACATTTTAGATTATGAATAAGGATACCCCCTCTTTCAAGACATATCTAATGGAGAGAAAAACTGTCAAACAAGGGACATTTTACATTAAGAGTTATAGCGCCTACGAAAGAACACTCACTCTCTCAAAACACACTTACAAAGTATGTGATCTAAACAGGACAACAGGACTTGATTTTTAGACCTCTTGAGCTGCAGTCAAGTGCTCTACCAAAGAGGTATAACCCCTTTTTATAGAGATTTCCAATAGAGAGTAAAACTATATAATAACGGACATTTTAGATTTAGAGTTACAGCAACTGACAAAGAACACTCCCTTTCTCAAAACACACTTACAAAGTATTTGCACTCAGTGTGCACAAGGATTTGAAAATGGGTCCTCTTGATCTGCAGTCAAATGCTCTACCACTGTGATATACCGCCTCTTTTTGTAACATTCTATGGGAGAAAATTACTGTCTATAAAGGGACATTTTGTATTAAGAGTAAAAGAACCTAAAAAAGAACACTCCCTCTCTGAAAAAACACTTTTAAAGTATTTGATCTAAAGGAGGCACCAGCATTCATGGCTGTGACCTCTTGATCTGCAGTCAAATGCTCTACCACTGAGCTATACCCCCCCCTTTCATGTAAAATGTAATGAAGAGAAAAACTGTCTAAGGGACATTTTAGATTATGAATAAGGACACACCAAGTAACATTCTCTCTCCCAAAACACACATACATGGTATTTGATAACAAGGGGGCACCAGGATTTGAACCTGGGACCTCTTGATCTGCAGTCAAATGCTCTACCACTGAGCTATACCCCCTCTTTCAAGACATATCTAATGGAGAGAAAAACTGTCAAACAAGGGACATTTTACATTAAGAGTTATAGCGCCTACGAAAGAACACTCACTCTCTCAAAACACACTTACAAAGTATGTGATCTAAACAGGACAACAGGACTTGAACTTTAGACCTCTTGACCTGCAGTCAAGTGCTCTACCAATGAGGTATAACCCCTTTTTTATAGAGATTTCCGATAGAGAGTACAACTGTATAATAAAGGACATTTTAGATTTACAGCACATGAGAAGGAACTCTCCCTCTCTCAAAACACACTTACAAAGTATGTGAACTCAACAACACAACAGGACTTGAACTTCAGACCTGTTGAGCTGCAGTCAAGTGCTCTACCAAAGAGGTATAACCCCTTTTTATAGAGATTTCCAATAGAGAGTACAACTGTATAATAAAGGACATTTTAGATTTACAGCACATGAGAAGGAACACTCCCTCTCTCAAAACACACTTACAAAGTATGTGATCTCAACAGGACAACAGGACTTGAACTTCAGACCTCTTGAGCTGCAGTCAAGTGCTCAACAAGTGAGGTATACCCCCTTTTTATATAGATGTCCAATGGAGAGTAAAACTGTATAATAACGGACATTTTAGATGTAGAGTTACAACAACTGACAAAGAACACTCCCTTTCTCAAAACACACTTACAAAGTATTTGCACTCAGTGTGCACAAGGATTTGAAAATGGGTCCTCTTGATCTGCAGTCAAATGCTCTACCACTGTGCTATACCGCCTCTTTTTGTAACATTCTATGGGAGAAAATTACTGTCTATAAAGGGACATTTTGTATTAAGAGTAAAAGAACCTAAAAAAGAACACTCCCTCTCTGAAAAAACACTTTGAAAGTATTTGATCTAAAGGAGGCACCAGCATTCATGGCTGTGACCTCTTGATCTGCAGTCAAATGCTCTACCACTGAGCTATACCCCCCCCCCCCTTTCATGTAAAATGTAATGAAGAGAAAAACTGTCTAAGGGACATTTTAGATTATGAATAAGGATACCCCCTCTTTCAAGACATATCTAATGGAGAGAAAAACTGTCAAACAAGGGACATTTTACATTAAGAGTTATAGCGCCTACGAAAGAACACTCACTCTCTCAAAACACACTTACAAAGTATGTGATCTAAACAGGACAACAGGACTTGATTTTTAGACCTCTTGAGCTGCAGTCAAGTGCTCTACCAAAGAGGTATAACCCCTTTTTATAGAGATTTCCAATAGAGAGTAAAACTATATAATAACGGACATTTTAGATTTAGAGTTACAGCAACTGACAAAGAACACTCCCTTTCTCAAAACACACTTACAAAGTATTTGCACTCAGTGTGCACAAGGATTTGAAAATGGGTCCTCTTGATCTGCAGTCAAATGCTCTACCACTGTGATATACCGCCTCTTTTTGTAACATTCTATGGGAGAAAATTACTGTCTATAAAGGGACATTTTGTATTAAGAGTAAAAGAACCTAAAAAAGAACACTCCCTCTCTGAAAAAACACTTTTAAAGTATTTGATCTAAAGGAGGCACCAGCATTCATGGCTGTGACCTCTTGATCTGCAGTCAAATGCTCTACCACTGAGCTATACCCCCCCCTTTCATGTAAAATGTAATGAAGAGAAAAACTGTCTAAGGGACATTTTAGATTATGAATAAGGACACACCAAGTAACATTCTCTCTCCCAAAACACACATACATGGTATTTGATAACAAGGGGGCACCAGGATTTGAACCTGGGACCTCTTGATCTGCAGTCAAATGCTCTACCACTGAGCTATACCCCCTCTTTCAAGACATATCTAATGGAGAGAAAAAGTCTCAAACAAGGGACATTTTACATTAAGAGTTATAGCGCCTACGAAAGAACACTCACTCTCTCAAAACACACTTACAAAGTATGTGATCTAAACAGGACAACAGGACTTCATTTTTAGACCTCTTGAGCTGCAGTCAAGTGCTCTACCAAAGAGGTATAACCCCTTTTTATAGAGATTTCCAATGGAGAGTACAACTGTATAATAAAGGACATTTTAGATTTACAGCACATGAGAAGGAACACTCCCTCTCTCAAAACACACTTACAAAGTATGTGATCTCAACAGGACAACAGGAATTGAACTTCAGACCTCTTGAGCTGCAGTTAAGTGCTCAACAAGTGAGGTATACCCCCTTTTTATATAGATATCCAATGGAGAGTAAAACTGTCAAACAACGGACATTTTAGATTTAGAGTTACAGCAACTGACAAAGAACACTCCCTTTCTCAAAACATACTTACAAAGTATTTGCACTCAGTGTGCACAAGGATTTGAAAATGGGTCCTCTTGATCTGCAGTCAAATGCTCTACCACTGTGATATACCGCCTCTTTTTGTAACATTCTATGGGAGAAAATTACTGTCTATAAAGGGACATTTTGTATTAAGAGTAAAAGAACCTAAAAAAGAACACTCCCTCTCTGAAAAAACACTTTTAAAGTATTTGATCTAAAGGAGGCACCAGCATTCATGGCTGTGACCTCTTGATCTGCAGTCAAATGCTCTACCACTGAGCTATACCCCCCCCTTTCATGTAAAATGTAATGAAGAGAAAAACTGTCTAAGGGACATTTTAGATTATGAATAAGGACACACCAAGTAACATTCTCTCTCTCAAAACACACATACATAGTTTTTGATAACAAGGGGGTACCAGGATTTGAACCTGGGACCTCTTGATCTGCAGTCAAATGCTCTACCACTGAGTTATACCCCCTCTTTCAAGACATATCTAATGGAGAGAAAAACTGTCAAACAAGGGACATTTTACATTAAGAGTTATAGCGCCTACGAAAGAACACTCACTCTCTCAAAACACACTTACAAAGTATGTGATCTAAACAGGACAACAGGACTTGAACTTTAGACCTCTTGACCTGCAGTCAAGTGCTCTACCAATGAGGTATAACCCCTTTTTTATAGAGATTTCCGATAGAGAGTACAACTGTATAATAAAGGACATTTTAGATTTACAGCACATGAGAAGGAACTCTCCCTCTCTCAAAACACACTTACAAAGTATGTGAACTCAACAACACAACAGGACTTTAACTTCAGACCTGTTGAGCTGCAGTCAAGTGCTCTACCAAAGAGGTATAACCCCTTTTTATAGAGATTTCCAATAGAGAGTACAACTGTATAATAAACGACATTTTAGATTTACAGCACATGAGAAGGAACACTCCCTCTCTCAAAACACACTTACAAAGTATGTGATCTCAACAGGACAACAGGACTTGAACTTCAGACCACTTGAGCTGCAGTCAAGTGCTCAACAAGTGAGGTATACCCCCTTTTTATATAGATGTCCAATGGAGAGTAAAACGGTATAATAACGGACATTTTAGATGTAGAGTTACAGCAACTGACAAAGAACACTCCCTTTCTCAAAACACACTTACAAAGTATTTGCACTCAGTGTGCACAAGGATTTGAAAATGGGTCCTCTTGTTCTGCAGTCAAATGCTCTACCACTGTGATATACCGCCTCTTTTTGTAACATTCTATGGGAGAAAATTACTGTCTATAAAGGGACATTTTGTATTAAGAGTAAAAGAACCTAAAAAAGAACACTCCCTCTCTGAAAAAACACTTTTAAAGTATTTGATCTAAAGGAGGCACCAGCATTCATGGCTGTGACCTCTTGATCTGCAGTCAAATGCTCTACCACTGAGCTATACCCCCCCCTTTCATGTAAAATGTAATGAAGAGAAAAACTGTCTAAGGGACATTTTAGATTATGAATAAGGACACACCAAGTAACATTCTCTCTCCCAAAACACACTTACAAAGTATGTGATCTAAACAGGACAACAGTTAAATGCTCTACCACTGTGCTATACCGCCTCTTTTTGTAACATTCTATGAGAGAAAATTAGGCACCAGCATTCATGGCTGTGACCTCTTGAGCTGCAGTCAAATGCTCTACCACTGAGCTATAACCCCCCCCCCCTTTCATGTAAAATGTAATGAAGAGAAAAACTGTCTAAGGGACATTTTAGATGAAGAATAAGGACACACCAAGTAACATTCCCTCTCTCAAAACACACATACATAGTTTTTGATAACAAGGGGGTACCAGGATTTGAACCTGGGCCTCTTGATCTGCAGTCAAATGCTCTACCACTGAGTTATACCCCCTCTTTCAAGACATATCTAATGGAGAGAAAAACTGTCAAACAAGGGACATTTTACATTAAGAGTTATAGCGCCTACGAAAGAACACTCACTCTCTCAAAACACACTTACAAAGTATGTGATCTAAACAGGACAACAGGACTTGAACTTTAGACCTCTTGACCTGCAGTCAAGTGCTCTACCAATGAGGTATAACCCCTTTTTTATAGAGATTTCCGATAGAGAGTACAACTGTATAATAAAGGACATTTTAGATTTACAGCACATGAGAAGGAACTCTCCCTCTCTCAAAACACACTTACAAAGTATGTGAACTCAACAACACAACAGGACTTTAACTTCAGACCTGTTGAGCTGCAGTCAAGTGCTCTACCAAAGAGGTATAACCCCTTTTTATAGAGATTTCCAATAGAGAGTACAACTGTATAATAAAGGACATTTTAGATTTACAGCACATGAGAAGGAACACTCCCTCTCTCAAAACACACTTACAAAGTATGTGATCTCAACAGGACAACAGGACTTGAACTTCAGACCACTTGAGCTGCAGTCAAGTGCTCAACAAGTGAGGTATACCCCCTTTTTATATAGATGTCCAATGGAGAGTAAAACGTTATAATAACGGACATTTTAGATGTAGAGTTACAGCAACTGACAAAGAACACTCCCTTTCTCAAAACACACTTACAAAGTATTTGCACTCAGTGTGCACAAGGATTTGAAAATGGGTCCTCTTGTTCTGCAGTCAAATGCTCTACCACTGTGATATACCGCCTCTTTTTGTAACATTCTATGGGAGAAAATTACTGTCTATAAAGGGACATTTTGTATTAAGAGTAAAAGAACCTAAAAAAGAACACTCCCTCTCTGAAAAAACACTTTTAAAGTATTTGATCTAAAGGAGGCACCAGCATTCATGGCTGTGACCTCTTGATCTGCAGTCAAATGCTCTACCACTGAGCTATACCCCCCCCTTTCATGTAAAATGTAATGAAGAGAAAAACTGTCTAAGGGACATTTTAGATTATGAATAAGGACACACCAAGTAACATTCTCTCTCCCAAAACACACTTACAAAGTATGTGATCTAAACAGGACAACAGTCAAATGCTCTACCACTGTGCTATACCGCCTCTTTTTGTAACATTCTATGAGAGAAAATTAGGCACCAGCATTCATGGCTGTGACCTCTTGAGCTGCAGTCAAATGCTCTACCACTGAGCTATAACCCCCCCCCCCTTTCATGTAAAATGTAATGAAGAGAAAAACTGTCTAAGGGACATTTTAGATGAAGAATAAGGACACACCAAGTAACATTCCCTCTCTCAAAACACACATACATAGTTTTTGATAACAAGGGGGTACCAGGATTTGAACCTGGGCCTCTTGATCTGCAGTCAAATGCTCTACCACTGAGTTATACCCCCTCTTTCAAGACATATCTAATGGAGAGAAAAACTGTCAAACAAGGGACATTTTACATTAAGAGTTATAGCGCCTACGAAAGAACACTCACTCTCTCAAAACACACTTACAAAGTATGTGATCTAAACAGGACAACAGGACTTGAACTTTAGACCTCTTGACCTGCAGTCAAGTGCTCTACCAATGAGGTATAACCCCTTTTTTATAGAGATTTCCGATAGAGAGTACAACTGTATAATAAAGGACATTTTAGATTTACAGCACATGAGAAGGAGCTCTCCCTCTCTCAAAACACACTTACAAAGTATGTGAACTCAACAACACAACAGGACTTGAACTTCAGACCTGTTGAGCTGCAGTCAAGTGCTCTACCAAAGAGGTATAACCCCTTTTTATAGAGATTTCCAATAGAGAGTACAACTGTATAATAAAGGACATTTTAGATTTACAGCACATGAGAAGGAACACTCCCTCTCTCAAAACACACTTACAAAGTATGTGATCTCAACAGGACAACAGGACTTGAACTTCAGACCTCTTGAGCTGCAGTCAAGTGCTCAACAAGTGAGGTATACCCCCTTTTTATATAGATGTCCAATGGAGAGTAAAACTGTATAATAACGGACATTTTAGATGTAGAGTTACAGCAACTGACAAAGAACACTCCCTTTCTCAAAACACACTTACAAAGTATTTGCACTCAGTGTGCACAAGGATTTGAAAATGGGTCCTCTTGTTCTGCAGTCAAATGCTCTACCACTGTGATATACCGCCTCTTTTTGTAACATTCTATGGGAGAAAATTACTGTCTATAAAGGGACATTTTGTATTAAGAGTAAAAGAACCTAAAAAAGAACACTCCCTCTCTGAAAAAACACTTTTAAAGTATTTGATCTAAAGGAGGCACCAGCATTCATGGCTGTGACCTCTTGATCTGCAGTCAAATGCTCTACCACTGAGCTATACCCCCCCCTTTCATGTAAAATGTAATGAAGAGAAAAACTGTCTAAGGGACATTTTAGATTATGAATAAGGACACACCAAGTAACATTCTCTCTCCCAAAACACACATACATGGTATTTGATAACAAGGGGGCACCAGGATTTGAACCTGGGACCTCTTGATCTGCAGTCAAATGCTCTACCACTGAGCTATACCCCCTCTTTCAAGACATATCTAATGGAGAGAAAAACTGTCAAACAAGGGACATTTTACATTAAGAGTTATAGCGCCTACGAAAGAACACTCACTCTCTCAAAACACACTTACAAAGTATGTGATCTAAACAGGACAACAGGACTTGATTTTTAGACCTCTTGAGCTGCAGTCAAGTGCTCTACCAAAGAGGTATAACCCCTTTTTATAGAGATTTCCAATAGAGAGTACAACTGTATAATAAAGGACATTTTAGATTTACAGCACATGAGAAGGAACACTCCCTCTCTCAAAACACACTTACAAAGTATGTGATCTCAACAGGACAACAGGAATTGAACTTCAGACCTCTTGAGCTGCAGTCAAATGCTCTACCACTGAGCTATACCCCCCCCTTTCATGTAAAATGTAATGAAGAGAAAAACTGTCTAAGGGACATTTTAGATTATGAATAAGGACACACCAAGTAACATTCTCTCTCCCAAAACACACATACATGGTATTTGATAACAAGGGGGCACCAGGATTTGAACCTGGGACCTCTTGATCTGCAGTCAAATGCTCTACCACTGAGCTATACCCCCTCTTTCAAGACATATCTAATGGAGAGAAAAACTGTCAAACAAGGGACATTTTACATTAAGAGTTATAGCGCCTACGAAAGAACACTCACTCTCTCAAAACACACTTACAAAGTATGTGATCTAAACAGGACAACAGGACTTGATTTTTAGACCTCTTGAGCTGCAGTCAAGTGCTCTACCAAAGAGGTATAACCCCTTTTTATAGAGATTTCCAATAGAGAGTACAACTGTATAATAAAGGACATTTTAGATTTACAGCACATGAGAAGGAGCTCTCCCTCTCTCAAAACACACTTACAAAGTATGTGAACTCAACAACACAACAGGACTTGAACTTCAGACCTGTTGAGCTGCAGTCAAGTGCTCTACCAAAGAGGTATAACCCCTTTTTATAGAGATTTCCAATAGAGAGTACAACTGTATAATAAAGGACATTTTAGATTTACAGCACATGAGAAGGAACACTCCCTCTCTCAAAACACACTTACAAAGTATGTGATCTCAACAGGACAACAGGACTTGAACTTCAGACCTCTTGAGCTGCAGTCAAGTGCTCAACAAGTGAGGTATACCCCCTTTTTATATAGATGTCCAATGGAGAGTAAAACTGTATAATAACGGACATTTTAGATGTAGAGTTACAGCAACTGACAAAGAACACTCCCTTTCTCAAAACACACTTACAAAGTATTTGCACTCAGTGTGCACAAGGATTTGAAAATGGGTCCTCTTGTTCTGCAGTCAAATGCTCTACCACTGTGATATACCGCCTCTTTTTGTAACATTCTATGGGAGAAAATTACTGTCTATAAAGGGACATTTTGTATTAAGAGTAAAAGAACCTAAAAAAGAACACTCCCTCTCTGAAAAAACACTTTTAAAGTATTTGATCTAAAGGAGGCACCAGCATTCATGGCTGTGACCTCTTGATCTGCAGTCAAATGCTCTACCACTGAGCTATACCCCCCCCTTTCATGTAAAATGTAATGAAGAGAAAAACTGTCTAAGGGACATTTTAGATTATGAATAAGGACACACCAAGTAACATTCTCTCTCCCAAAACACACATACATGGTATTTGATAACAAGGGGGCACCAGGATTTGAACCTGGGACCTCTTGATCTGCAGTCAAATGCTCTACCACTGAGCTATACCCCCTCTTTCAAGACATATCTAATGGAGAGAAAAACTGTCAAACAAGGGACATTTTACATTAAGAGTTATAGCGCCTACGAAAGAACACTCACTCTCTCAAAACACACTTACAAAGTATGTGATCTAAACAGGACAACAGGACTTGATTTTTAGACCTCTTGAGCTGCAGTCAAGTGCTCTACCAAAGAGGTATAACCCCTTTTTATAGAGATTTCCAATAGAGAGTACAACTGTATAATAAAGGACATTTTAGATTTACAGCACATGAGAAGGAACACTCCCTCTCTCAAAACACACTTACAAAGTATGTGATCTCAACAGGACAACAGGAATTGAACTTCAGACCTCTTGAGCTGCAGTCAAATGCTCTACCACTGAGCTATACCCCCCCCTTTCATGTAAAATGTAATGAAGAGAAAAACTGTCTAAGGGACATTTTAGATTATGAATAAGGACACACCAAGTAACATTCTCTCTCCCAAAACACACATACATGGTATTTGATAACAAGGGGGCACCAGGATTTGAACCTGGGACCTCTTGATCTGCAGTCAAATGCTCTACCACTGAGCTATACCCCCTCTTTCAAGACATATCTAATGGAGAGAAAAACTGTCAAACAAGGGACATTTTACATTAAGAGTTATAGCGCCTACGAAAGAACACTCACTCTCTCAAAACACACTTACAAAGTATGTGATCTAAACAGGACAACAGGACTTGATTTTTAGACCTCTTGAGCTGCAGTCAAGTGCTCTACCAAAGAGGTATAACCCCTTTTTATAGAGATTTCCAATAGAGAGTACAACTGTATAATAAAGGACATTTTAGATTTACAGCACATGAGAAGGAACACTCCCTCTCTCAAAACACACTTACAAAGTATGTGATCTCAACAGGACAACAGGAATTGAACTTCAGACCTCTTGAGCTGCAGTCAAGTGCTCAACAAGAGAGGTATACCCCCTTTTTATATAGATATCCAATGGAGAGAAAACCTGTCAAACAAGGGACATTTTACATTAAGAGTTATAGCGCCTACGAAAGAACACTCACTCTCTCAAAACACACTTACAAAGTATTTGATCTAAACAGGACAACAGGACTTGATTTTTAGACCTCTTGAGCTGCAGTCAAGTGCTCTACCAAAGAGGTATAACCCCTTTTTATAGAGATTTCCAATAGAGAGTAAAACTATATAATAACGGACATTTTAGATTTAGAGTTACAGCAACTGACAAAGAACACTCCCTTTCTCAAAACACACTTACAAAGTATTTGCACTCAGTGTGCACAAGGATTTGAAAATTAGTCCTCTTGATCTGCAGTCAAATGCTCTACCACTGTGCTATACCGCCTCTTTTTGTAACATTCTATGGGAGAAAATTACTGTCTATTAAGGGACATTTTGTACTAAGAGTAAAAGAACCTAAAAAAGAACACTCCCTCTCTGAAAAAACACTTTTAAAGTATTTGATCTAAAGGAGGCACCAGCATTCATGGCTGTGACCTCTTGATCTGCAGTCAAATGCTCTACCACTGAGCTATACCCCCCCCTTTCATGTAAAATGTAATGAAGAGAAAAACTGTCTAAGGGACATTTTAGATGAAGAATAAGGACACACCAAGTAACATTCCCTCTCTCAAAACACACATACATAGTATTTGATAACAAGGGGGCACCAGGATTTGAACCTGGGGCCTCTTGATCTGCAGTCAAATGCTCTACCACTGAGCTATACCCACTCTTTTAAGACATATCTAATGGAGAGAAAAACTGTCAAACAAGGGACATTTTACATTAAGAGTTATAGCGCCTACGAAAGAACACTCACTCTCTCAAAACACACTTACAAAGTATGTGATCTAAACAGGACAACAGGACTTGAACTTTAGACCTCTTGACCTGCAGTCAAGTGCTCTACCAATGAGGTATAACCCCTTTTTTATAGAGATTTCCAATAGAGAGTACAACTGTATAATAAAGGACATTTTAGATTTACAGCACATGAGAAGGAACACTCCCTCTCTCAAAACACACTTACAAAGTATGTGATCTCAACAGGACAACAGGACTTGAACTTCAGACCTCTTGAGCTGCAGTCAACTGCTCAACAAGTGAGGTATACCTCTTTTTTATATAGATATCCAATGGAGAGTAAAACTATATATAAACGGACATTTTAGATTATGAGTTACAGCAACTGACAAAGAACACTCCCTTTCTCAAAACACACTTACAAAGTATTTGCACTCAGTGTGCACAAGGATTTGGAAATGGGTCCTCTTGATCTGCAGTCAAATGCTCTACCACTGTGCTATACCGCCTCTTTTTGTAACATTCTATGGGAGAAAATTACTGTCTATAAAGGGACATTTTGTATTAAGAGTAAAAGAACCTAAAAAAGAACACTCCCTCTCTGAAAAAACACTTTTAAAGTATTTGATCTAAAGGAGGCACCAGCATTCATGGCTGTGACCTCTTGATCTGCAGTCAAATGCTTTACCACTGAGCTATACCCCCTCTTTCAAGACATATCTAATGGAGAGAAAAACTGTCAAACAAGGGACATTTTACATTAAGAGTTATAGCGCCTACGAAAGAACACTCACTCTCTCAAAACACACTTTCAAAGTATGTGATATAAACAGGACAACAGGACTTGAACTTTAGACCTCTTGAGCTGCAGTCAAATGCTCTACCACTGAGCTATACCCCCTATTTCAAGACGTATCTAATGGAGAAAAAAACTGTCAAACAAGGGACATTTTACATTAAGAGTTATAGCGCCTACGAAAGAACACTCACTCTCTCAAAACACACTTACAAAGTATGTGATCTAAACAGGACAACAGGACTTGAACTTTAGACCTCTTGAGCTGCAGTCAAGTGCTCTACCAAAGAGGTATAACCCCTTTTTATATAGATATCCAATGGAGAGTAAAACTGTATAATAACGGACATTTTAGATTTAGAGTTACAGCACCTGACAAAGAACACTCCCTTTCTCAAAACACACTTACAAAGTATTTGCACTCAGTGTGCACAAGGATTTGAAAATGGGTCCTCTTGATCTGCAGTCAAGTGCTCTACCACTGTGCTAAACTGCCTCTTTTTGTAACATTCTATGGGAGAAAATTACTGTCTATAAAGGGACATTTTGTATTAAGAGTAAAAGAACCTAAAAAAGAACACTCCCTCTCTGAAAAAACACTTTTAAATTATTTGATCTAAAGGAGGCACCAGCATTCATGGCTGTGACCTCTTGATCTGCAGTCAAATGCTCTACCACTGAGCTATACCCCCCCCCCCCTTTCATGTAAAATGTAATGAAGAGAAAAACTGTCTAAGGGACATTTTAGATTATGAATAAGGACACACCAAGTAACATTCCCTCTCTCAAAACACACATACATAGTTTTTGATAACAAGGGGGCACCAGGATTTGAACCTGGGACCTCTTGATCTGCAGTCAAATGCTCTACCACTGAGCTATACCCCCTCTTCCAAGACATATCTAATGGTGAGAAAAACTGTCAAACAAGGGACATTTTACATTAAGAGTTATAGCGCCTACGAAAGAACACTCACTCTCTCAAAACACAATTACAAAGTATGTGATCTAAACAGGACAACAGGACTTGATTTTTAGACCTCTTGAGCTGCAGTCAAGTGCTCTACCAAAGAGGTATAACCCCTTTTTATAGAGATTTCCAATAGAGAGTACAACTGAATAATAAAGGACATTTTAGATTTACAGCACATGAGAAGGAACACTCCCTCTCTCAAAACACACTTACAAAGTATGTGAACTCAACAACACAACAGGACTTGAACTTCAGACCTCTTGAGCTGCAGTCAAGTGCTCAACAAGTGAGGTATACCCCCTTTTTATATAGATATCCAATGGAGAGTAAAACTGTATAATAACGGACATTTTAGATTTAGAGTTACAGCACCTGACAAAGAACACTCCCTTTCTCAAAACACACTTACAAAGTATTTGCACTCAGTGTGCACAAGGATTTGAAAATGGGTCCTCTTGATCTGCAGTTAAATGCTCTACCACTGTGCTATACCGCCTCTTTCTGTAACATTCTATGGGAGAAAATTACTGTCTATAACGGGACATTTTGTATTAAGAGTAAAAGAACCTAAAAAAGAACACTCCCTCTGAAAAAACACTTTTAAAGTATTTGATCTAAAGGAGGCACCAGCATTCATGGCTGTGACCTCTTGATCTGCAGTCAAATGCTCTACCACTGAGCTATACCCCCCCTTTCATGTAAAATGTAATGAAGAGAAAAACTGTCTAAGGGACATTTTAGATGAAGAATAAGGACCCAACAAGTAACATTCCCTCTCTCAAAACACACATACATAGTATTTGATAACAAGGGGACACCAGGATTTGAACCTGGGACCTCTTGATCTGCAGTAAAATGCTCTACCACTGAGCTATAACCCCTCTTTCAAGACATATCTAATGGAGAGAAAAACTGTCAAACAAGGGACATTTTACATTAAGAGTTATAGCGCCTACGAAAGAACACTCACTCTCTCAAAACACACTTACAAAGTATGCGATCTAAACAGGACAACAGGACTTGAACTTTAGAACTCTTGAGCTGCAGTCAAATGCTCTACCACTGAGGTATAACCCCTTTTTATAGAGATTTCCAATAGAGAGTACAACTGTATAATAAAGGACATTTTAGATTTACAGCACATGAGAAGGAACACTCCCTCTCTCAAAACACACTTACAAAGTATATGAACTCAACAACACAACAGGACTTGAACTTCAGACCTCTTGAGCTGCAGTCAAGTGCTCAACAAGTGAGGTATACCCCCTTTTTATATAGATATCCAATGGAGAGTAAAACTGTATAATAACGGACATTTTAGATTTAGAGTTACAGCACCTGACAAAGAACACTCCCTTTCTCAAAACACACTTACAAAGTATTTGCACTCAGTGTGCACAAGGATTTGAAAATGGGTCCTCTTGATCTGCAGTCAAATGCTCTACCACTGTGCTATACCGCCTCTTTTTGTAACGTTCTATGGGAGAAAATTACTGTCTATAAAGGGACATTTTGTATTAAGAGTAAAATAACCTAAAAAAGAACACTCCCTCTCTGAAAAAACACTTTTAAAGTATTTGATATCCAATGGAGAGTAAAACTGTATAATAAGGGACATTTTAGATTTAGAGTTAAAGCACCTGACAAAGAACACTCCCTTTCTCAAAACACACTTACAAAGTATTTGCACTCAGTGTGCACAAGGATTTGAAAATGGGCCCTCTTGATCTGCAGTCAAGCGCTCTACCACTGTGCTATACCTCCTCGTTTTGTAACATTCTATGGGAGAAAATTACTGTCTATAAAGGGACATTTTGTATTAAGGGTAAAATAACCTAAAAAAGAACACTCCCTCTCTGAAAAAACACTTTTAAAGTATTTGATCTAAAGGAGGCACCAGCATTCATGGCTGTGACCTCTTGATCTGCAGTCAAATGCTCTACCACTGAGCTATACCCCCCCTCACATTTGAAATGTAATGAAGAGAAAAACTGTCTAAGGGACATTTTAGATGAAGAATAAGGACACTCCAAGTAACATTCCCTCTCTCAAAACACACATACAAAGTATTCGATAACAAGGGGACACCAGGATTTGAACCTGGGACCTCTTGATCTGCAGTAAAATGCTCTGCCACTGAGCTATAACCCCTCTTTCAAGACATTTTACATTAAGAGTTAACCTGGGACCTCTTGATCTGCAGTCAAATGCTCTACCACTGAGCTATACCCCCTCTTTCAAGACATATCTAATGGAGAGAAAAACTGTCAAACAAGGGACATTTTACATTAAGAGTTATAGCGCCTACGAAAGAACACTCTCTCAAAACACACTTACAAAGTATGTGATCTAAACAAGACAACAGGACTTGAACTTTAGAACTCTTGAGCTGCAGTCAAGTGCTCTACCAAAGAGGTATAACCCCTTTTTATAGAGATTTCCAATGGAGAGTAAAACTGTATAATAAAGGACATTTTAGATTTAGAGTTACAGCACATGAGAAGGAACACTCCCTCTCTCAAAACACACTTACAAAGTATGTCATCTCAACAGGACAACAGGACTTGAACTTCAGACCTCTTGAGCTGCAGTCAAGTGCTCAACAAGTGAGGTATAACCCCTTTTTATAGAGATTTTCAATAGAGAGTACAACTGTATAATAAAGGAAATTTTAGATTTAGAGTTACAGCACATGAGAAGGAACACTCCCTCTCTCAAAACACACTTACAAAGTATGTGATCTCAACAGGACAACAGGCCTTGAACTTCAGACCTCTTGAGCTGCAGTCAAGCGCTCTACAAGTGAGGTATACCCCCTTTTTATATAGATATCCAATGGAGAGTAAAACTGTATAATAACGGACATTTTAGATTTAGAGTTACAGCACCTGACAAAGAACACTCCCTTTCTCAAAACACACTTACAAAGTATTTGCAATCAGTGTGCACAAGGATTTGAAAATTAGTCCTCTTGATCTGCAGTCAAATGCTCTACCACTGTGCTATACCGCCTCTTTTTCTTGTAACATTCTATGGGAGAAAATTACTGTCTTTAAAGGGACATGTTGTATTAAGAGTAAAAGAACCTAAAAAAGAACACTCCATCTCTGAAAAAACACTTTTAAAGTATTTGATCTAAAGGAGGCACCAGCATTCATGGCTGTGACCTTTTGATCTGCAGTCAAATGCTCTACCACTGATCATACCTCTTCTTTCTAGAGAAATCAAAAAAATATAAAAACGGTCTAAAAAGGGACATGTTAGAATAAGAGTTAATGGACACAAAAAATAACACTCCCTCTCTGAAAACACACATTCAAATCATTTGAGCACAAGTGGCACTCGGATTTGAACATGGGACCTCTTCACCTGCAGTCAAATGCTCTACCACTGAGCTATACCCCCCCTCACATTTGAAATGTAATGAAGAGAAAAACTGTCTAAGGGACATTTTAGATGAAGAATAAGGACACTCCAAGTAACATTCCCTCTCTCAAAACACACATACAAAGTATTTGATAACAAGGGGACACCAGGATTTGAACCTGGGACCTCTTGATCTGCAGTCAAATGCTCTACCACTGAGCTATACCCCCTATTTCAAGACATGTCTAATGGAAAGAAAAACTGTCAAACAAGGGACATTTTACATTAAGAGTTATAGCACCTACGAAAGATCACTCACTCAATCAAAACACACTTACAAAGTATGTGATCTCAACAGGACAACAGGACTTGAACTTCAGACCTCTTGAGCTGCAGTCAAGTGCTCAACAAGTGAGGTATAACCCCTTTTTATAGAGATTTCCAATAGAGAGTACAACTGTATAATAAAGGACATTTTAGATTTAGAGTTACAGCACATGAGAAGGAACACTCCCTCTCTCAAAACACACTTACAAAGTATGTGATCTCAACAGGACAACAGGACTTGAACTTCAGACCTCTTGAGCTGCAGTCAAGCGCTCTACAAGTGAGGTATACCCCCTTTTTATATAGATTTCCAATGGAGAGTAAAACTGTATAATAACGGACATTTTAGATTTACAGCACATGAGAAGGAACACTCCCTCACTCAAAACACACTTACAAAGTATGTGATCTCAACAGGACAACAGGACTTGAACTTCAGACCTCTTGAGCTGCAGTCAAGCGCTCTACAAGTGAGGTATACCCCCTTTTTATATAGATTTCCAATGGAGAGTAAAACTGTATAATAACGGACATTTTAGATTTAGAGTTACAGCACCTGACAAAGAACACTCCCTTTCTCAAAACACACTTACAAAGTATTTGCACTCAGTGTGCACAAGGATTTGAAAATTAGTCCTCTTGATCTGCAGTCAAATGCTCTACCACTGTGCTATACCGCCTCTTTTTCTTGTAACATTCTATGGGAGAAAATTACTGTCTTTAAAGGGACATGTTGTATTAAGAGTAAAAGAACCTAAAAAAGAACACTCCCTCTCTGAAAAAACACTTTTAAAGTATTTGATCTAAAGGAGGAACCAGCATTCATGGATGTGACCTTTTGATCTGCAGTCAAATGCTCAACCACTGATCATACCTCTTCTTTCTAGAGAAATCAAAAAAATATAAAAACGGTCTAAAAAGGGACATGTTATAATAAGAGTTAATGGACACAAAAAATAACACTCCCTCTCTGAAAACACAAATTCAAATCATTTGAGCACAAGTGGCACTCGGATTTGAACATGGGACCTCTTCACCTGCAGTCAAATGCTCTACCACTGAGCTATACCCCCCCTCACATTTGAAATGTAATGAAGAGAAAAACTGTCTAAGGGACATTTTAGATGAAGAATAAGGACACTCCAAGTAACATTCCCTCTCTCAAAACTCACATACAAAGTATTTGATAACAAGGGGGCACCAGGATTTGAACCTGGGACCTCTTGATCTGCAGTCAAATGCTCTACCACTGAGCTATACCCCCTCTTTCAAGACATGTCTAATGGAAAGAAAAACTGTCAAACAAGGGACATTTTACATTAAGAGTTATAGCACCTACGAAAGAACACTCACTCTCTCAAAACACACTTACAAAGTATGTGATCTCAACAGGACAACAGGACTTGAACTTCAGACCACTTGAGCTGCAGTCAAGTGCTCTACAAGTGAGGTATACCCCCTTTTTTTATAGATATCCAATGGAGAGTAAAACTGTATAATAAAGGACATTTTAGATTTAGAGTTACAGCACATGAGAAGGAACACTCCCTCTCTCAAAACACACTTACAAAGTATGTCATCTCAACAGGACAACAGGACTTGAACTTCAGACCTCTTGAGCTGCAGTCAAGTGCTCAACAAGTGAGGTATAACCCCTTTTTATAGAGATTTCCAATAGAGAGTACAACTGTATAATAAAGGACATTTTAGATTTAGAGTTACAGCACATGAGAAGGAACACTCCCTCTCTCAAAACACACTTACAAAGTATGTGATCTCAACAGGACAACAGGACTTGAACTTCAGACCTCTTGAGCTGCAGTCAAGCGCTCTACAAGTGAGGTATACCCCCTTTTTATATAGATTTCCAATGGAGAGTAAAACTGTATAATAACGGACATTTTAGATTTAGAGTTACAGCACCTGACAAAGAACACTCCCTTTCTCAAAACACACTTACAAAGTATTTGCACTCAGTGTGCACAAGGATTTGAAAATTAGTCCTCTTGATCTGCAGTCAAATGCTCTACCACTGTGCTATATCGCCTCTTTTTCTTGTAACATTCTATGGGAGAAAATTACTGTCTATAAAGGGACATGTTGTATTAAGAGTAAAATAACCTAAAAAAGAACACTCCCTCTCTGAAAAAACACTTTTAAAGTATTTGAATTAAAGGAGGCACCAGCATTCATGGCTGTGACCTCTTGATCTGCAGTCAAATGCTCAACCACTGATCATACCTCTTCTTTCTAGAGAAATCAAAAAAATATAAAAACAGTCTAAAAAGGGACATTTTAGAATAAGAGTTAATGGACACAAAAAATAACACTCCCTCTCTGAAAACACACATTCAAATCATTTGAGCACAAGTGGCACTAGGATTTGAACATGGGACCTCTTCACCTGCAGTCAAATGCTCTACCACTGAGCTATACCCCCCCTCACATGTAAAATGTAATGAAGAGAAAAACTGTCTAAGGGACATTTTAGATGAAGAATAAGGACACTCCAAGTAACATTCCCTCTCTCAAAACACACATACAAAGTATTTGATAACAAGGGGGCACCAGGATTTGAACCTGAGACCTCTTGATCTGCAGTCAAATGCTCTAACACTGAGCTATACCCCCTATTTCAAGACATGTCTAATGGAAAGAAAAACTGTCAAACAAGGGACATTTTACATTAAGAGTTATAGCACCTATGAAAGAACACTCACTCTCTCAAAACACACTTACAAAGTATGTGATCTCAACAGGACAACAGGACTTGAACTTCAGACCACTTGAGCTGCAGTCAAGTGCTCTTCAAGTGAGGTATACCCCCTTTTTATATAGATATCCAATGGAGAATAAAACTGTATAATAAAGGACATTTTAGATTTAGAGTTACAGCACATGAGAAGGAACACTCCCTCTCTCAAAACACACTTACAAAGTATGTCATCTCAACAGGACAACAGGACTTGAACTTCAGACCTCTTGAGCTGCAGTCAAGCGCTCTACAAGTGAGGTATACCCCCTTTTTATATAGATTTCCAATGGAGAGTAAAACTGTATAATAACGGACATTTTAGATTTAGAGTTACAGCACCTGACAAAGAACACTCCCTTTCTCAAAACACACTTACAAAGTATTTGCACTCAGTGTGCACAAGGATTTGAAAATTAGTCCTCTTGATCTGCAGTCAAATGCTCTACCACTGTGCTATACCGCCTCTTTTTCTTGTAACATTCTATGGGAGAAAATTACTGTCTATAAAGGGACATGTTGTATTAAGAGTAAAATAACCTAAAAAAGAACACTCCCTCTCTGAAAAAACACTTTTAAAGTATTTGAATTAAAGGAGGCACCAGCATTCATGGCTGTGACCTCTTGATCTGCAGTCAAATGCTCAACCACTGATCATACCTCTTCTTTCTAGAGAAATCAAAAAAATATAAAAACGGTCTAAAAAGGGACATTTTAGAATAAGAGTTAATGGACACAAAAAATAACACTCCCTCTCTGAAAACACACATTCAAATCATTTGAGCACAAGTGGCACTAGGATTTGAACATGGGACCTCTTCACCTGCAGTCAAATGCTCTACCACTGAGCTATACCCCCCCTCACATGTAAAATGTAATGAAGAGAAAAACTGTCTAAGGGACATTTTAGATGAAGAATAAGGACACTCCAAGTAACATTCCCTCTCTCAAAACACACATACAAAGTATTTGATAACAAGGGGGCACCAGGATTTGAACCTGGGACCTCTTGATCTGCAGTCAAATGCTCTACCACTGAGCTATACCCCCTATTTCAAGACATGTCTAATGGAAAGAAAAACTGTCAAACAAGGGACATTTTACATTAAGAGTTATAGCACCTATGAAAGAACACTCACTCTCTCAAAACACACTTACAAAGTATGTGATCTCAACAGGACAACAGGACTTGAACTTCAGACCACTTGAGCTGCAGTCAAGTGCTCTACAAGTGAGGTATACCCCCTTTTTATATAGATATCCAATGGAGAGTAAAACTGTATAATAAAGGACATTTTAGATTTACAGCACATGAGAAGGAACACTCCCTCTCTCAAAACACACTTACAAAGTATGTCATCTCAACAGGACAACAGGACTTGAACTTCAGACCTCTTGAGCTGCAGTCAAGTGCTCAACAAGTGAGGTATAACCCCTTTTTATAGAGATTTCCAATAGAGAGTACAACTGTATAATAAAGGACATTTTAGATTTACAACACATGAGAAGGAACACTCCCTCTCTCAAAACACACTTACAAAGTATGTGATCTCAACAGGACAACAGGACTTGAACTTCAGACCTCTTGAGCTGCAGTCAAGCGCTCTACAAGTGAGGTATACCCCCTTTTTATATAGATTTCCAATGGAGAGTAAAACTGTATAATAACGGACATTTTAGATTTAGAGTTACAGCACCTGACAAAGAACACTCCCTTTCTCAAAACACACTTACAAAGTATTTGCACTCAGTGTGCACAAGGATTTGAAAATTAGTCCTCTTGATCTGCAGTCAAATGCTCTACCACTGTGCTATACCGCCTCTTTTTCTTGTAACATTCTATGGGAGAAAATTACTGTCTTTAAAGGGACATGTTGTATTAAGAGTAAAAGAACCTAAAAAAGAACACTCCCTCTCTGAAAAAACACTTTTAAAGTATTTGATCTAAAGGAGGCACCAGCATTCATGGCTGTGACCTTTTGATCTGCAGTCAAATGCTCAACCACTGATCATACCTCTTCTTTCTAGAGAAATCAAAAAAATATAAAAACGGTCTAAAAAGGGACATGTTATAATAAGAGTTAATGGACACAAAAAATAACACTCCCTCTCTGAAAACACAAATTCAAATCATTTGAGCACAAGTGGCACTCCGATTTGAACATGGGACCTCTTCACCTGCAGTCAAATGCTCTACCACTGAGCTATACCCCCCCTTACATTTGAAATGTAATGAAGAGAAAAACTGTCTAAGGGACATTTTAGATGAAGAATAAGGACACTCCAAGTAACATTCCCTCTCTCAAAACACACATACAAAGTATTTGATAACAAGGGGGCACCAGGATTTGAACCTGGGACCTCTTGATCTGCAGTCAAATGCTCTACCACTGAGCTATACCCCCTCTTTCAAGACATGTCTAATGGAAAGAAAAACTGTCAAACAAGGGACATTTTACATTAAGAGTTATAGCACCTACGAAAGAACACTCACTCTCTCAAAACACACTTACAAAGTATGTGATCTCAACAGGACAACAGGACTTGAACTTCAGACCACTTGAGCTGCAGTCAAGTGCTCTACAAGTGAGGTATACCCCTTTTTTTATAGATATCCAATGGAGAGTAAAACTGTATAATAAAGGACATTTTAGATTTAGAGTTACAGCATATGAGAAGGAACACTCCCTCTCTCAAAACACACTTACAAAGTATGTCATCTCAACAGGACAACAGGACTTGAACTTCAGACCTCTTGAGCTGCAGTCAAGTGCTCAACAAGTGAGGTATAACCCCTTTTTATAGAGATTTCCAATAGAGAGTACAACTGTATAATAAAGGACATTTTAGATTTAGAGTTACAGCACATGAGAAGGAACACTCCCTCTCTCAAAACACACTTACAAAGTATGTGATCTCAACAGGACAACAGGACTTGAACTTCAGACCTCTTGAGCTGCAGTCAAGCGCTCTAGAAGTGAGGTATACCCCCTTTTTATATAGATTTCCAATGGAGAGTAAAACTGTATAATAACGGACATTTTAGATTTAGAGTTACAGCACCTGACAAAGAACACTCCCTTTCTCAAAACACACTTACAAAGTATTTGCACTCAGTGTGCACAAGGATTTGAAAATTAGTCCTCTTGATCTGCAGTCAAATGCTCTACCACTGTGCTATATCGCCTCTTTTTCTTGTAACATTCTATGGGAGAAAATTACTGTCTATAAAGGGACATGTTGTATTAAGAGTAAAATAACCTAAAAAAGAACACTCCCTCTCTGAAAAAACACTTTTAAAGTATTTGAATTAAAGGAGGCACCAGCATTCATGGCTGTGACCTCTTGATCTGCAGTCAAATGCTCAACCACTGATCATACCTCTTCTTTCTAGAGAAATCAAAAAAATATAAAAACAGTCTAAAAAGGGACATTTTAGAATAAGAGTTAATGGACACAAAAAATAACACTCCCTCTCTGAAAACACACATTCAAATCATTTGAGCACAAGTGGCACTAGGATTTGAACATGGGACCTCTTCACCTGCAGTCAAATGCTCTACCACTGAGCTATACCCCCCCTCACATGTAAAATGTAATGAAGAGAAAAACTGTCTAAGGGACATTTTAGATGAAGAATAAGGACACTCCAAGTAACATTCCCTCTCTCAAAACACACATAAAAAGTATTTGATAACAAGGGGGCACCAGGATTTGAACCTGAGACCTCTTGATCTGCAGTCAAATGCTCTAACACTGAGCTATACCCCCTATTTCAAGACATGTCTAATGGAAAGAAAAACTGTCAAACAAGGGACATTTTACATTAAGAGTTATAGCACCTATGAAAGAACACTCACTCTCTCAAAACACACTTACAAAGTATGTGATCTCAACAGGACAACAGGACTTGAACTTCAGACCACTTGAGCTGCAGTCAAGTGCTCTACAAGTGAGGTATACCCCCTTTTTATATAGATATCCAATGGAGAGTAAAACTGTATAATAAAGGACATTTTAGATTTAGAGTTACAGCACATGAGAAGGAACACTCCCTCTCTCAAAACACACTTACAAAGTATGTCATCTCAACAGGACAACAGGACTTGAACTTCAGACCTCTTGAGCTGCAGTCAAGCGCTCTACAAGTGAGGTATACCCCCTTTTTATATAGATTTCCAATGGAGAGTAAAACTGTATAATAACGGACATTTTAGATTTAGAGTTACAGCACCTGACAAAGAACACTCCCTTTCTCAAAACACACTTACAAAGTATTTGCACTCAGTGTGCACAAGGATTTGAAAATTAGTCCTCTTGATCTGCAGTCAAATGCTCTACCACTGTGCTATAACGCCTCTTTTTCTTGTAACATTCTATGGGAGAAAATTACTGTCTATAAAGGGACATGTTGTATTAAGAGTAAAATAACCTAAAAAAGAACACTCCCTCTCTGAAAAAACACTTTTAAAGTATTTGAATTAAAGGAGGCACCAGCATTCATGGCTGTGACCTCTTGATCTGCAGTCAAATGCTCAACCACTGATCATACCTCTTCTTTCTAGAGAAATCAAAAAAATATAAAAACGGTCTAAAAAGGGACATTTTAGAATAAGAGTTAATGGACACAAAAAATAACACTCCCTCTCTGAAAACACACATTCAAATCATTTGAGCACAAGTGGCACTAGGATTTGAACATGGGACCTCTTCACCTGCAGTCAAATGCTCTACCACTGAGCTATACCCCCCCTCACATGTAAAATGTAATGAAGAGAAAAACTGTCTAAGGGACATTTTAGATGAAGAATAAGGACACTCCAAGTAACATTCCCTCTCTCAAAACACACATACAAAGTATTTGATAACAAGGGGGCACCAGGATTTGAACCTGGGACCTCTTGATCTGCAGTCAAATGCTCTACCACTGAGCTATACCCCCTATTTCAAGACATGTCTAATGGAAAGAAAAACTGTCAAACAAGGGACATTTTACATTAAGAGTTATAGCACCTATGAAAGAACACTCACTCTCTCAAAACACACTTACAAAGTATGTGATCTCAACAGGACAACAGGACTTGAACTTCAGACCACTTGAGCTGCAGTCAAGTGCTCTACAAGTGAGGTATACCCCCTTTTTATATAGATATCCAATGGAGAGTAAAACTGTATAATAAAGGACATTTTAGATTTAGAGTTACAGCACATGAGAAGGAACACTCCCTCTCTCAAAACACACTTACAAAGTATGTCATCTCAACAGGACAACAGGACTTGAACTTCAGACCTCTTGAGCTGCAGTCAAGCGCTCTACAAGTGAGGTATACCCCCTTTTTATATAGATTTCCAATGGAGAGTAAAACTGTATAATAACGGACATTTTAGATTTAGAGTTACAGCACCTGACAAAGAACACTCCCTTTCTCAAAACACACTTACAAAGTATTTGCACTCAGTGTGCACAAGGATTTGAAAATTAGTCCTCTTGATCTGCAGTCAAATGCTCTACCACTGTGCTATACCGCCTCTTTTTCTTGTAACATTCTATGGGAGAAAATTACTGTCTTTAAAGGGACATGTTGTATTAAGAGTAAAAGAACCTAAAAAAGAACACTCCCTCTCTGAAAAAACACTTTTAAAGTATTTGATCTAAAGGAGGCACCAGCATTCATGGCTGTGACCTTTTGATCTGCAGTCAAATGCTCAACCACTGATCATACCTCTTCTTTCTAGAGAAATCAAAAAAATATAAAAACGGTCTAAAAAGGGACATGTTATAATAAGAGTTAATGGACACAAAAAATAACACTCCCTCTCTGAAAACACAAATTCAAATCATTTGAGCACAAGTGGCACTCGGATTTGAACATGGGACCTCTTCACCTGCAGTCAAATGCTCTACCACTGAGCTATACCCCCCCTCACATTTGAAATGTAATGAAGAGAAAAACTGTCTAAGGGACATTTTAGATGAAGAATAAGGACACTCCAAGTAACATTCCCTCTCTCAAAACACACATACAAAGTATTTGATAACAAGGGGGCACCAGGATTTGAACCTGGGACCTCTTGATCTGCAGTCAAATGCTCTACCACTGAGCTATACCCCCTCTTTCAAGACATGTCTAATGGAAAGAAAAACTGTCAAACAAGGGACATTTTACATTAAGAGTTATAGCACCTACGAAAGAACACTCACTCTCTCAAAACACACTTACAAAGTATGTGATCTCAACAGGACAACAGGACTTGAACTTCAGACCACTTGAGCTGCAGTCAAGTGCTCTACAAGTGAGGTATACCCCCTTTTTTTATAGATATCCAATGGAGAGTAAAACTGTATAATAAAGGACATTTTAGATTTAGAGTTACAGCATATGAGAAGGAACACTCCCTCTCTCAAAACACACTTACAAAGTATGTCATCTCAACAGGACAACAGGACTTGAACTTCAGACCTCTTGAGCTGCAGTCAAGTGCTCAACAAGTGAGGTATAACCCCTTTTTATAGAGATTTCCAATAGAGAGTACAACTGTATAATAAAGGACATTTTAGATTTAGAGTTACAGCACATGAGAAGGAACACTCCCTCTCTCAAAACACACTTACAAAGTATGTGATCTCAACAGGACAACAGGACTTGAACTTCAGACCTCTTGAGCTGCAGTCAAGTGCTCAACAAGTGAGGTATAACCCCTTTTTATAGAGATTTCCAATAGAGAGTACAACTGTATAATAAAGGACATTTTAGATTTACAGCACATGAGAAGGAACACTCCCTCTCTCAAAACACACTTACAAAGTATGTGATCTCAACAGGACAACAGGACTTGAACTTCAGACCTCTTGAGCTGCAGTCAAGCGCTCTACAAGTGAGGTATACCCCCTTTTTATATAGATTTCCAATGGAGAGTAAAACTGTATAATAACGGACATTTTAGATTTAGAGTTACAGCACCTGACAAAGAACACTCCCTTTCTCAAAACACACTTACAAAGTATTTGCACTCAGTGTGCACAAGGATTTGAAAATTAGTCCTCTTGATCTGCAGTCAAATGCTCTACCACTGTGCTATACCGCCTCTTTTTCTTGTAACATTCTATGGGAGAAAATTACTGTCTTTAAAGGGACATGTTGTATTAAGAGTAAAAGAACCTAAAAAAGAACACTCCCTCTCTGAAAAAACACTTTTAAAGTATTTGATCTAAAGGAGGCACCAGCATTCATGGCTGTGACCTTTTGATCTGCAGTCAAATGCTCAACCACTGATCATACCTCTTCTTTCTAGAGAAATCAAAAAAATATAAAAACGGTCTAAAAAGGGACATGTTATAATAAGAGTTAATGGACACAAAAAATAACACTCCCTCTCTGAAAACACAAATTCAAATCATTTGAGCACAAGTGGCACTCGGATTTGAACATGGGACCTCTTCACCTGCAGTCAAATGCTCTACCACTGAGCTATACCCCCCTCACATTTGAAATGTAATGAAGAGAAAAACTGTCTAAGGGACATTTTAGATGAAGAATAAGGACACTCCAAGTAACATTCCCTCTCTCAAAACACACATACAAAGTATTTGATAACAAGGGGGCACCAGGATTTGAACCTGGGACCTCTTGATCTGCAGTCAAATGCTCTACCACTGAGCTATACCCCCTCTTTCAAGACATGTCTAATGGAAAGAAAAACTGTCAAACAAGGGACATTTTACATTAAGAGTTATAGCACCTACGAAAGAACACTCACTCTCTCAAAACACACTTACAAAGTATGTGATCTCAACAGGACAACAGGACTTGAACTTCAGACCACTTGAGCTGCAGTCAAGTGCTCTACAAGTGAGGTATACCCCCTTTTTTTATAGATATCCAATGGAGAGTAAAACTGTATAATAAAGGACATTTTAGATTTAGAGTTACAGCATATGAGAAGGAACACTCCCTCTCTCAAAACACACTTACAAAGTATGTCATCTCAACAGGACAACAGGACTTGAACTTCAGACCTCTTGAGCTGCAGTCAAGTGCTCAACAAGTGAGGTATAACCCCTTTTTATAGAGATTTCCAATAGAGAGTACAACTGTATAATAAAGGACATTTTAGATTTAGAGTTACAGCACATGAGAAGGAACACTCCCTCTCTCAAAACACACTTACAAAGTATGTGATCTCAACAGGACAACAGGACTTGAACTTCAGACCTCTTGAGCTGCAGTCAAGCGCTCTACAAGTGAGGTATACCCCCTTTTTATATAGATTTCCAATGGAGAGTAAAACTGTATAATAACGGACATTTTAGATTTAGAGTTACAGCACCTGACAAAGAACACTCCCTTTCTCAAAACACACTTACAAAGTATTTGCACTCAGTGTGCACAAGGATTTGAAAATTAGTCCTCTTGATCTGCAGTCAAATGCTCTACCACTGTGCTATATCGCCTCTTTTTCTTGTAACATTCTATGGGAGAAAATTACTGTCTATAAAGGGACATGTTGTATTAAGAGTAAAATAACCTAAAAAAGAACACTCCCTCTCTGAAAAAACACTTTTAAAGTATTTGAATTAAAGGAGGCACCAGCATTCATGGCTGTGACCTCTTGATCTGCAGTCAAATGCTCAACCACTGATCATACCTCTTCTTTCTAGAGAAATCAAAAAAATATAAAAACGGTCTAAAAAGGGACATTTTAGAATAAGAGTTAATGGACACAAAAAATAACACTCCCTCTCTGAAAACACACATTCAAATCATTTGAGCACAAGTGGCACTAGGATTTGAACATGGGACCTCTTCACCTGCAGTCAAATGCTCTACAACTGAGCTATACCCCCCCTCACGTGTAAAATGTAATGAAGAGAAAAACTGTCTAAGGGACATTTTAGATGAAGAATAAGGACACTCCAAGTAACATTCCCTCTCTCAAAACACACATACAAAGTATTTGATAACAAGGGGGCACCAGGATTTGAACCTGAGACCTCTTGATCTGCAGTCAAATGCTCTACCACTGAGCTATACCCCCTATTTCAAGACATGTCTAATGGAAAGAAAAACTGTCAAACAAGGGACATTTTACATTAAGAGTTATAGCACCTATGAAAGAACACTCACTCTCTCAAAACACACTTACAAAGTATGTGATCTCAACAGGACAACAGGACTTGAACTTCAGACCACTTGAGCTGCAGTCAAGTGCTCTACAAGTGAGGTATACCCCCTTTTTATATAGATATCCAATGGAGAGTAAAACTGTATAATAAAGGACATTTTAGATTTAGAGTTACAGCACATGAGAAGGAACACTCCCTCTCTCAAAACACACTTACAAAGTATGTGATCTCAACAGGACAACAGGACTTGAACTTCAGACCTCTTGAGCTGCAGTCAAGCGCTCTACAAGTGAGGTATACCCCCTTTTTATATAGATTTCCAATGGAGAGTAAAACTGTATAATAACGGACATTTTAGATTTAGAGTTACAGCACCTGACAAAGAACACTCCCTTTCTCAAAACACACTTACAAAGTATTTGCACTCAGTGTGCACAAGGATTTGAAAATTAGTCCTCTTGATCTGCAGTCAAATGCTCTACCACTGTGCTATACCGCCTCTTTTTCTTGTAACATTCTATGGGAGAAAATTACTGTCTATAAAGGGACATGTTGTATTAAGAGTAAAATAACCTAAAAAAGAACACTCCCTCTCTGAAAAAACACTTTTAAAGTATTTGAATTAAAGGAGGCACCAGCATTCATGGCTGTGACCTCTTGATCTGCAGTCAAATGCTCAACCACTGATCATACCTCTTCTTTCTAGAGAAATCAAAAAAATATAAAAACGGTCTAAAAAGGGACATTTTAGAATAAGAGTTAATGGACACAAAAAATAACACTCCCTCTCTGAAAACACACATTCAAATCATTTGAGCACAAGTGGCACTAGGATTTGAACATGGGACCTCTTCACCTGCAGTCAAATGCTCTACCACTGAGCTATACCCCCCCTCACATGTAAAATGTAATGAAGAGAAAAACTGTCTAAGGGACATTTTAGATGAAGAATAAGGACACTCCAAGTAACATTCCCTCTCTCAAAACACACATACAAAGTATTTGATAACAAGGGGGCACCAGGATTTGAACCTGGGACCTCTTGATCTGCAGTCAAATGCTCTACCACTGAGCTATACCCCCTATTTCAAGACATGTCTAATGGAAAGAAAAACTGTCAAACAAGGGACATTTTACATTAAGAGTTATAGCACCTATGAAAGAACACTCACTCTCTCAAAACACACTTACAAAGTATGTGATCTCAACAGGACAACAGGACTTGAACTTCAGACCACTTGAGCTGCAGTCAAGTGCTCTACAAGTGAGGTATACCCCCTTTTTATATAGATATCCAATGGAGAGTAAAACTGTATAATAAAGGACATTTTAGATTTAGAGTTACAGCACATGAGAAGGAACACTCCCTCTCTCAAAACACACTTACAAAGTATGTCATCTCAACAGGACAACAGGACTTGAACTTCAGACCTCTTGAGCTGCAGTCAAGTGCTCAACAAGTGAGGTATAACCCCTTTTTATAGAGATTTCCAATAGAGAGTACAACTGTATAATAAAGGACATTTTAGATTTAGAGTTACAGCACATGAGAAGGAACACTCCCTCTCTCAAAACACACTTACAAAGTATGTGATCTCAACAGGACAACAGGACTTGAACTTCAGACCTCTTGAGCTGCAGTCAAGCGCTCTACATGTGAGGTATACCCCCTTTTTATATAGATTTCCAATGGAGAGTAAAACTGTATAATAACGGACATTTTAGATTTAGAGTTACAGCACCTGACAAAGAACACTCCCTTTCTCAAAACACACTTACAAAGTATTTGCACTCAGTGTGCACAAGGATTTGAAAATTAGTCCTCTTGATCTGCAGTCAAATGCTCTACCACTGTGCTATACCGCCTCTTTTTCTTGTAACATTCTATGGGAGAAAATTACTGTCTTTAAAGGGACATGTTGTATTAAGAGTAAAAGAACCTAAAAAAGAACACTCCCTCTCTGAAAAAACACTTTTAAAGTATTTGATCTAAAGGAGGCACCAGCATTCATGGCTGTGACCTTTTGATCTGCAGTCAAATGCTCAACCACTGATCATACCTCTTCTTTCTAGAGAAATCAAAAAAATATAAAAACGGTCTAAAAAGGGACATGTTAGAATAAGAGTTAATGGACACAAAAAATAACACTCCCTCTCTGAAAACACACATTCAAATCATTTGAGCACAAGTGGCACTCGGATTTGAACATGGGACCTCTTCACCTGCAGTCAAATGCTCTACCACTGAGCTATACCCCCCCTCACATTTGAAATGTAATGAAGAGAAAAACTGTCTAAGGGACATTTTAGATGAAGAGTAAGGACACTCCAAGTAACATTCCCTCTCTCAAAACACACATACAAAGTATTTGATAACAAGGGGGCACCAGGATTTGAACCTGGGACCTCTTGATCTGCAGTCAAATGCTCTACCACTGAGCTATACCCCCTATTTCAAGACATGTCTAATGGAAAGAAAAACTGTCAAACAAGGGACATTTTACATTAATAGTTATAGCACCTACGAAAGAACACTCACTCTCTCAAAACACACTTACAAAGTATGTGATCTCAACAGGACAACAGGACTTGAACTTCAGACCACTTGAGCTGCAGTCAAGTGCTCTACAAGTGAGGTATAACCCCTTTTTATAGAGATTTTCAATAGAGAGTAAAACTGTATAATAAAGGATATTTTAGATTTAGAGTTACAGCACATGAGAAAGAACACTCCCTCTCTCAAAACACACTTACAAAGTATGTGATCTCAACAGGACAACAGGACTTGAACTTCAGACCTCTTGAGCTGCAGTCAAGCGCTCTACAAGTGAGGTATACCCCCTTTTTATATAGATTTCCAATGGAGAGTAAAACTGTATAATAACGGACATTTTAGATTTAGAGTTACAGCACCTGACAAAGAGCACTCCCTTTCTCAAAACACACTTACAAAGTATTTGCACTCAGTGTGCACAAGGATTTGAAAATTAGTCCTCTTGATCTGCAGTCAAATGCTCTACCACTGTGCTATACCGCCTATTTTTCTTGTAACATTCTATGGGAGAAAATTACTGTCTATAAAGGGACATGTTGTATTAAGAGTAAAATAAACTAAAAAAGAACACTCCCTCTCTGAAAAAACACTTTTAAAGTATTTGAATTAAAGGAGGCACCAGCATTCATGGCTGTGACCTCTTGATCTGCAGTCAAATGCTCAACCACTGATCATACCTCTTCTTTCTAGAGAAATCAAAAAAATATAAAAACGGTCTAAAAAGGGACATGTTAGAATAAGAGTTAATGGACACAAAAAATAACACTCCCTCTCTGAAAATACACATTCAAATCATTTGAGCACAAGTGGCACTCGGATTTGAACATGGGACCTCTTCACCTGCAGTCAAATGCTCTACCACTGAGCTATACCCCCCCTCACATTTTTAAAAGTAATGAAGAGAAAAACTGTCTAAGGGACATTTTAGATGAAGAATAAGGACACTCCAAGTAACATTCCCTCTCTCAAAACACACATACAAAGTATTTGATAACAACGGGGCACCAGGATTTGAACCTGGGACCTCTTGATCTGCAGTCAAATGCTCTACCACTGAGCTATACCCCCTATTTCAAGACATGTCTAATGGAAAGAAAAACTGTCAAACAAGGGACATTTTACATTAAGAGTTATAGCGCCTACGAAAGAACACTCACTCTCTCAAAACACACTTACAAAGTATGTCATCTCAACAGGACAACAGGACTTGAACTTCAGACCTCTTGAGCTGCAGTCAAGTGCTCAACAAGTGAGGTATAACCCCTTTTTATAGAGATTTTCAATAGAGAGTAAAACTGTATAATAAAGGACATTTTAGATTTAGAGTTACAGCACATGAGAAAGAACACTCCCTCTCTCAAAACACACTTACAAAGTATGTGATCTCAACAGGACAACAGGACTTGAACTTCAGACCTCTTGAGCTGCAGTCAAGCGCTCTACAAGTGAGGTATACCCCCTTTTTATATAGATTTCCAATGGAGAGTAAAACTGTATAATAACGGACATTTTAGATTTAGAGTTACAGCACCTGACAAAGAGCACTCCCTTTCTCAAAACACACTTACAAAGTATTTGCACTCAGTGTGCACAAGGATTTGAAAATTAGTCCTCTTGATCTGCAGTCAAATGCTCTACCACTGTGCTATACCGCCTCTTTTTCTTGTAACATTCTATGGGAGAAAATTACTGTCTATAAAGGGACATGTTGTATTAAGAGTAAAATAAACTAAAAAAGAACACTCCCTCTCTGAAAAAACACTTTTAAAGTATTTGAATTAAAGGAGGCACCAGCATTCATGGCTGTGACCTCTTGATCTGCAGTCAAATGCTCAACCACTGATCATACCTCTTCTTTCTAGAGAAATCAAAAAAATATAAAAACGGTCTAAAAAGGGACATGTTAGAATAAGAGTTAATGGACACAAAAAATAACACTCCCTCTCTGAAAACACACATTCAAATCATTTGAGCACAAGTGGCACTGGGATTTGAACATGGGACCTCTTCACCTGCAGTCAAATGCTCTACCACTGAGCTATACCCCCCCTCACATTTTTAAATGTAATGAAGAGAAAAACTGTCTAAGGGACATTTTAGATGAAGAATAAGGACACTCCAAGTAACATTCCCTCTCTCAAAACACACATACAAAGTATTTGATAACAAGGGGGCACCAGGATTTGAACCTGGGACCTCTTGATCTGCAGTCAAATGCTCTACCACTGAGCTATACCCCCTATTTCAAGACATGTCTAATGGAAAGAAAAACTGTCAAACAAGGGACATTTTACATTAAGAGTTATAGCGCCTACGAAAGAACACTCACTCTCTCAAAACACACTTACAAAGTATGTCATCTCAACAGGACAACAGGACTTGAACTTCAGACCTCTTGAGCTGCAGTCAAGTGCTCAACAAGTGAGGTATAACCCCTTTTTATAGAGATTTTCAATAGAGAGTAAAACTGTATAATAAAGGACATTTTAGATTTAGAGTTACAGCACATGAGAAAGAACACTCCCTCTCTCAAAACACACTTACAAAGTATGTGATCTCAACAGGACAACAGGACTTGAACTTCAGACCTCTTGAGCTGCAGTCAAGCGCTCTACAAGTGAGGTATACCCCCTTTTTATATAGATTTCCAATGGAGAGTAAAACTGTATAATAACGGACATTTTAGATTTAGAGTTACAGCACCTGACAAAGAGCACTCCCTTTCTCAAAACACACTTACAAAGTATTTGCACTCAGTGTGCACAAGGATTTGAAAATTAGTCCTCTTGATCTGCAGTCAAATGCTCTACCACTGTGCTATACCGCCTCTTTTTCTTGTAACATTCTATGGGAGAAAATTACTGTCTATAAAGGGACATGTTGTATTAAGAGTAAAATAAACTAAAAAAGAACACTCCCTCTCTGAAAAAACACTTTTAAAGTATTTGAATTAAAGGAGGCACCAGCATTCATGGCTGTGACCTCTTGATCTGCAGTCAAATGCTCAACCACTGATCATACCTCTTCTTTCTAGAGAAATCAAAAAAATATAAAAACGGTCTAAAAAGGGACATTTTAGAATAAGAGTTAATGGACACAAAAAATAACACTCCCTCTCTGAAAACACACATTCAAATCATTTGAGCACAAGTGGCACTAGGATTTGAACATGGGACCTCTTCACCTGCAGTCAAATGCTCTACCACTGAGCTATACCCCCCCTCACATGTAAAATGTAATGAAGAGAAAAACTGTCTAAGGGACATTTTAGATGAAGAATAAGGACACTCCAAGTAACATTCCCTCTCTCAAAACACACATACAAAGTATTTGATAACAAGGGGGCACCAGGATTTGAACCTGGGACCTCTTGATCTGCAGTCAAATGCTCTACCACTGAGCTATACCCCCTATTTCAAGACATATCTAATGGAAAGAAAAACTGTCAAACAAGGGACATTTTACATTAAGAGTTATAGCGCCTACGAAAGAACACTCACTCTCTCAAAACACACTTACAAAGTATGTGATCTCAACAGGACAACAGGACTTGAACTTCAGACCTCTTGAGCTGCAGTCAAGTGCTCTACAAGTGAGGTATACCCCCTTTTTATATAGATATCCAATGGAGAGTAAAACTGTATAATAAAGGACATTTTAGATTTAGAGTTACAGCACATGAGAAGGAACACTCCCTCTCTCAAAACACACTTACAAAGTATGTCATCTCAACAGGACAACAGGACTTGAACTTCAGACCTCTTGAGCTGCAGTCAAGTGCTCAACAAGTGAGGTATAACCCCTTTTTATAGAGATTTTCAATAGAGAGTACAACTGTATAATTAAGGACATTTTAGATTTAGAGTTACAGCACATGAGAAAGAACACTCCCTCTCTCAAAACACACTTACAAAGTATGTCATCTCAACAGGACAACAGGACTTGAACTTCAGACCTCTTGAGCTGCAGTCAAGTGCTCAACAAGTGAGGTATAACCCCTTTTTATAGAGATTTTCAATAGAGAGTACAACTGTATAATAAAGGACATTTTAGATTTAGAGTTACAGCACATGAGAAGGAACACTCCCTCTCTCAAAACACACTTACAAAGTATGTGATCTCAACAGGACAACAGGACTTGAACTTCAGACCTCTTGAGCTGCAGTCAAGCGCTCTACAAGTGAGGTATACCCCCTTTTTATATAGATTTCCAATGGAGAGTAAAACTGTATAATAACGGACATTTTAGATTTAGAGTTACAGCACCTGACAAAGAGCACTCCCTTTCTCAAAACACACTTACAAAGTATTTGCACTCAGTGTGCACAAGGATTTGAAAATTAGTCCTCTTGATCTGCAGTCAAATGCTCTACCACTGTGCTATACCGCCTCTTTTTCTTGTAACATTCTATGGGAGAAAATTACTGTCTATAAAGGGACATGTTGTATTAAGAGTAAAAGAACCTAAAAAAGAACACTCCCTCTCTGAAAAAACACTTTTAAAGTATTTGAATTAAAGGAGGCACCAGCATTCATGGCTGTGACCTCTTGATCTGCAGTCAAATGCTCAACCACTGATCATACCTCTTCTTTCTAGAGAAATCAAAAAAATATAAAAACGGTCTAAAAAGGGACATTTTAGAATAAGAGTTAATGGACACAAAAAATAACACTCCCTCTCTGAAAACACACATTCAAATCATTTGAGCACAAGTGGCACTAGGATTTGAACATGGGACCTCTTCACCTGCAGTCAAATGCTCTACCACTGAGCTATACCCCCCCCCTCACATGTAAAATGTAATGAAGAGAAATACTGTCTAAGGGACATTTTAGATGAAGAATAAGGACACTCCAAGTAACATTCCCTCTCTCAAAACACACATACAAAGTATTTGATAACAAGGGGGCACCAGGATTTGAACCTGGGACCTCTTGATCTGTAGTCAAATGCTCTACCACTGAGCTATACCCCCTATTTCAAGACATATCTAATGGAAAGAAAAACTGTCAAACAAGGGACATTTTACATTAAGAGTTATAGCGCCTACGAAAGAACACTCACTCTCTCAAAACACACTTACAAAGTATGTGATCTCAACAGGACAACAGGACTTGAACTTCAGACCTCTTGAGCTGCAGTCAAGTGCTCTACAAGTGAGGTATACCCCCTTTTTATATAGATATCCAATGGAGAGTAAAACTGTATAATAAAGGACATTTTAGATTTAGAGTTACAGCACATGAGAAGGAACACTCCCTCTCTCAAAACACACTTACAAAGTATGTCATCTCAACAGGACAACAGGACTTGAACTTCAGACCTCTTGAGCTGCAGTCAAGTGCTCAACAAGTGAGGTATAACCCCTTTTTATAGAGATTTTCAATAGAGAGTACAACTGTATAATAAAGGACATTTTAGATTTAGAGTTACAGCACATGAGAAGGAACACTCCCTCTCTCAAAACACACTTACAAAGTATGTGATCTCAACAGGACAACAGGACTTGAACTTCAGACCTCTTGAGCTGCAGTCAAGTGCTCAACAAGTGAGGTATAACCCCTTTTTATAGATATTTCCAATAGAGAGTACAACTGTATAATAACGGACATTTTAGATTTAGAGTTACAGCACCTGACAAAGAACACTCCCTTTCTCAAAACACACTTACAAAGTATTTGCACTCAGTGTGCACAAGGATTTGAAAATTAGTCCTCTTGATCTGCAGTCAAATGCTCTACCACTGTGCTATACCGCCTCTTTTTCTTGTAACATTCTATGGGAGAAAATTACTGTCTATAAAGGGACATGTTGTGTTAAGAGTAAAATAAACTAAAAAAGAACACTCCCTCTCTGAAAAAACACTTTTAAAGTATTTGAATTAAAGGAGGCACCAGCATTCATGGCTGTGACCTCTTGATCTGCAGTCAAATGCTCAACCACTGATCATACCTCTTCTTTCTAGAGAAATCAAAAAAATATAAAAACGGTCTAAAAAGG
This sequence comes from Thymallus thymallus, assembly GCA_023634145.1. Taxonomy (NCBI): domain Eukaryota; kingdom Metazoa; phylum Chordata; class Actinopteri; order Salmoniformes; family Salmonidae; genus Thymallus; species Thymallus thymallus. The sequence goes on along the minus strand of CM042384.1, from coordinate 10,700,502 downwards.
GACATTTTAGAATAAGAGTTAATGGACACAAAAAATAACACTCCCTCTCTGAAAACAAACATTCAAATCATTTGAGCACAAGTGGCACTAGGATTTGAACATGGGACCTCTTCACCTGCAGTCAAATGCTCTACCACTGAGCTATACCCCCCCTCACATGTAAAATGTAATGAAGAGAAAAACTGTCTAAGGGACATTTTAGATGAAGAATAAGGACACTCCAAGTAACATTCCCTCTCTCAAAACACACACAAAGTATTTGATAACAAGGGGGCACCAGGATTTGAACCTGGGACCTCTTGATCTGCAGTCAAATGCTCTACCACTGAGCTATACCCCCTATTTCAAGACATATCTAATGGAAAGAAAAACTGTCAAACAAGGGACATTTTACATTAAGAGTTATAGCGCCTACGAAAGAACACTCACTCTCTCAAAACACACTTACAAAGTATGTGATCTCAACAGGACAACAGGACTTGAACTTCAGACCTCTTGAGCTGCAGTCAAGTGCTCTACAAGTGAGGTATACCCCCTTTTTATATAGATATCCAATGGAGAGTAAAACTGTATAATAAAGGACATTTTAGATTTAGAGTTACAGCACATGAGAAGGAACACTCCCTCTCTCAAAACACACTTACAAAGTATGTCATCTCAACAGGACAACAGGACTTGAACTTCAGACCTCTTGAGCTGCAGTCAAGTGCTCAACAAGTGAGGTATAACCCCTTTTTATAGAGATTTTCAATAGAGAGTACAACTGTATAATAAAGGACATTTTAGATTTAGAGTTACAGCACATGAGAAGGAACACTCCCTCTCTCAAAACACACTTACAAAGTATGTGATCTCAACAGGACAACAGGACTTGAACTTCAGACCTCTTGAGCTGCAGTCAAGCGCTCTACAAGTGAGGTATACCCCCTTTTTATATAGATTTCCAATGGAGAGTAAAACTGTATAATAACGGACATTTTAGATTTAGAGTTACAGCACCTGACAAAGAGCACTCCCTTTCTCAAAACACACTTACAAAGTATTTGCACTCAGTGTGCACAAGGATTTGAAAATTAGTCCTCTTGATCTGCAGTCAAATGCTCTACCACTGTGCTATACCGCCTCTTTTTCTTGTAACATTCTATGGGAGAAAATTACTGTCTATAAAGGGACATGTTGTATTAAGAGTAAAATAACCTAAAAAAGAACACTCCCTCTCTGAAAAAACACTTTTAAAGTATTTGAATTAAAGGAGGCACCAGCATTCATGGCTGTGACCTCTTGATCTGCAGTCAAATGCTCAACCACTGATCATACCTCTTCTTTCTAGAGAAATCAAAAAAATATAAAAACGGTCAAATCATTTGAGCACAAGTGGCACTAGGATTTGAACATGGGACCTCTTCACCTGCAGTCAAATGCTCTACCACTGAGCTATACCCCCCCTCACATGTAAAATGTAATGAAGAGAAAAACTGTCTAAGGGACATTTTAGATGAAGAATAAGGACACTCCAAGTAACATTCCCTCTCTCAAAACACACATACAAAGTATTTGATAACAAGGGGGCACCAGGATTTGAACCTGGGACCTCTTGATCTGCAGTCAAATGCTCTACCACTGAGCTATACCCCCTATTTCAAGACATATCTAATGGAAAGAAAAACTGTCAAACAAGGGACATTTTACATTAAGAGTTATAGCGCCTACGAAAGAACACTCACTCTCTCAAAACACACTTACAAAGTATGTGATCTCAACAGGACAACAGGACTTGAACTTCAGACCTCTTGAGCTGCAGTCAAGTGCTCTACAAGTGAGGTATACCCCCTTTTTATATAGATATCCAATGGAGAGTAAAACTGTATAATAAAGGACATTTTAGATTTAGAGTTACAGCACATGAGAAGGAACACTCCCTCTCTCAAAACACACTTACAAAGTATGTCATCTCAACAGGACAACAGGACTTGAACTTCAGACCTCTTGAGCTGCAGTCAAGTGCTCAACAAGTGAGGTATAACCCCTTTTTATAGAGATTTTCAATAGAGAGTACAACTGTATAATAAAGGACATTTTAGATTTAGAGTTACAGCACATGAGAAGGAACACTCCCTCTCTCAAAACACACTTACAAAGTATGTGATCTCAACAGGACAACAGGACTTGAACTTCAGACCTCTTGAGCTGCAGTCAAGCGCTCTACAAGTGAGGTATACCCCCTTTTTATATAGATTTCCAATGGAGAGTAAAACTGTATCATAACGGACATTTTAGATTTAGAGTTACAGCACCTGACAAAGAGCACTCCCTTTCTCAAAACACACTTACAAAGTATTTGCACTCAGTGTGCACAAGGATTTGAAAATTAGTCCTCTTGATCTGCAGTCAAATGCTCTACCACTGTGCTATACCACCTCTTTTTCTTGTAACATTCTATGGGAGAAAATTACTGTCTATAAAGGGACATGTTGTATTAAGAGTAAAATAACCTAAAAAAGAACACTCCCTCTCTGAAAAAACACTTTTAAAGTATTTGAATTAAAGGAGGCACCAGCATTCATGGCTGTGACCTCTTGATCTGCAGTCAAACGCTCAACCACTGATCATACCTCTTCTTTCTAGAGAAATCAAAAAAATATAAAAACGGTCTAAAAAGGGACATTTTAGAATAAGAGTTAATGGACACAAAAAATAACACTCCCTCTCTGAAAACACACATTCAAATCATTTGAGCACAAGTGGCACTAGGATTTGAACATGGGACCTCTTCACCTGCAGTCAAATGCTCTACCACTGAGCTATACCCCTCTCACATGTAAAATGTAATGAAGAGAAAAACTGTCTAAGGGACATTTTAGATGAAGAATAAGGACACTCCAAGTAACATTCCCTCTCTCAAAACACACATACAAAGTATTTGATAACAAGGGGGCACCAGGATTTGAACCTGGGACCTCTTGATCTGTAGTCAAATGCTCTACCACTAAGCTATACCCCCTATTTCAAAACATATCTAATGGAAAGAAAAACTGTCAAACAAGGGACATTTTACATTAAGAGTTATAGCGCCTACGAAAGAACACTCACTCTCTCAAAACACACTTACAAAGTATGTGATCTCAACAGGACAACAGGACTTGAACTTCAGACCTCTTGAGCTGCAGTCAAGTGCTCTACAAGTGAGGTATACCCCCTTTTTATATAGATATCCAATGGAGAGTAAAACTGTATAATAAAGGACATTTTAGATTTAGAGTTACAGCACATGAGAAGGAACACTCCCTCTCTCAAAACACACTTACAAAGTATGTCATCTCAACAGGACAACAGGACTTGAACTTCAGACCTCTTGAGCTGCAGTCAAGTGCTCAACAAGTGAGGTATAACCCCTTTTTATAGAGATTTTCAATAGAGAGTACAACTGTATAATAAAGGACATTTTAGATTTAGAGTTACAGCACATGAGAAGGAACACTCCCTCTCTCAAAACACACTTACAAAGTATGTGATCTCAACAGGACAACAGGACTTGAACTTCAGACCTCTTGAGCTGCAGTCAAGCGCTCTACAAGTGAGGTATACCCCCTTTTTATATAGATTGCCAATGGAGAGTAAAACTGTATAATAACGGACATTTTAGATTTAGAGTTACAGCACCTGACAAAGAGCACTCCCTTTCTCAAAACACACTTACAAAGTATTTGCACTCAGTGTGCACAAGGATTTGAAAATTAGTCCTCTTGATCTGCAGTCAAATGCTCTACCACTGTGCTATACCGCCTCTTTTTCTTGTAACATTCTATGGGAGAAAATTACTGTCTATAAAGGGACATGTTGTATTAAGAGTAAAATAACCTAAAAAAGAACACTCCCTCTCTGAAAAAACACTTTTAAAGTATTTGAATTAAAGGAGGCACCAGCATTCATGGCTGTGACCTCTTGATCTGCAGTCAAATGCTCAACCACTGATCATACCTCTTCTTTCTAGAGAAATCAAAAAAATATAAAAACGGTCTAAAAAGGGACATTTTAGAATAAGAGTTAATGGACACAAAAAATAACACTCCCTCTCTGAAAACACACATTCAAATCATTTGTGCACAAGTGGCACTCGGATTTGAACATGGGACCTCTTCACCTGCAGTCAAATGCTCTACCACTGAGCTATACCCCCCCTCACATTTGAAATGTAATGAAGAGAAATACTGTCTAAGGGACATTTTAGATGAAGAATAAGGACACTCCAAGTAACATTCCCTCTCTCAAAACACACATACAAAGTATTTGATAACAAGGGGGCACCAGGATTTGAACCTGGGACCTCTTGATCTGCAGTCAAATGCTCTACCACTGAGCTATACCCCCTATTTCAAGACATGTCTAATGGAAAGAAAAACTGTCAAACAAGGGACATTTTACATTAAGAGTTATAGCGCCTACGAAAGAACACTCACTCTCTCAAAACACACTTACAAAGTATGTCATCTCAACAGGACAACAGGACTTGAACTTCAGACCTCTTGAGCTGCAGTCAAGTGCTCAACAAGTGAGGTATAACCCCTTTTTATAGAGATTTTCAATAGAGAGTAAAACTGTATAATAAAGGACATTTTAGATTTAGAGTTACAGCACATGAGAAAGAACACTCCCTCTCTCAAAACACACTTACAAAGTATGTGATCTCAACAGGACAACAGGACTTGAACTTCAGACCTCTTGAGCTGCAGTCAAGCGCTCTACAAGTGAGGTATACCCCCTTTTTATATAGATTTCCAATGGAGAGTAAAACTGTATAATAACGGACATTTTAGATTTAGAGTTACAGCACCTGACAAAGAGCACTCCCTTTCTCAAAACACACTTACAAAGTATTTGCACTCAGTGTGCACAAGGATTTGAAAATTAGTCCTCTTGATCTGCAGTCAAATGCTCTACCACTGTGCTATACCGCCTCTTTTTCTTGTAACATTCTATGGGAGAAAATTACTGTCTATAAAGGGACATGTTGTATTAAGAGTAAAATAAACTAAAAAAGAACACTCCCTCTCTGAAAAAACACTTTTAAAGTATTTGAATTAAAGGAGGCACCAGCATTCATGGCTGTGACCTCTTGATCTGCAGTCAAATGCTCAACCACTGATCATACCTCTTCTTTCTAGAGAAATCAAAAAAATATAAAAACGGTCTAAAAAGGGACATTTTAGAATAAGAGTTAATGGACACAAAAAATAACACTCCCTCTCTGAAAACACACATTCAAATCATTTGAGCACAAGTGGCACTAGGATTTGAACATGGGACCTCTTCACCTGCAGTCAAATGCTCTACCACTGAGCTATACCCCCCCTCACATGTAAAATGTAATGAAGAGAAAAACTGTCTAAGGGACATTTTAGATGAAGAATAAGGACACTCCAAGTAACATTCCCTCTCTCAAAACACACATACAAAGTATTTGATAACAACGGGGCACCAGGATTTGAACCTGGGACCTCTTGATCTGCAGTCAAATGCTCTACCACTGAGCTATACCCCCTATTTCAAGACATGTCTAATGGAAAGAAAAACTGTCAAACAAGGGACATTTTACATTAAGAGTTATAGCGCCTACGAAAGAACACTCACTCTCTCAAAACACACTTACAAAGTATGTCATCTCAACAGGACAACAGGACTTGAACTTCAGACCTCTTGAGCTGCAGTCAAGTGCTCAACAAGTGAGGTATAACCCCTTTTTATAGAGATTTTCAATAGAGAGTAAAACTGTATAATAAAGGACATTTTAGATTTAGAGTTACAGCACATGAGAAAGAACACTCCCTCTCTCAAAACACACTTACAAAGTATGTGATCTCAACAGGACAACAGGACTTGAACTTCAGACCTCTTGAGCTGCAGTCAAGCGCTCTACAAGTGAGGTATACCCCCTTTTTATATAGATTTCCAATGGAGAGTAAAACTGTATAATAACGGACATTTTAGATTTAGAGTTACAGCACCTGACAAAGAGCACTCCCTTTCTCAAAACACACTTACAAAGTATTTGCACTCAGTGTGCACAAGGATTTGAAAATTAGTCCTCTTGATCTGCAGTCAAATGCTCTACCACTGTGCTATACCGCCTCTTTTTCTTGTAACATTCTATGGGAGAAAATTACTGTCTATAAAGGGACATGTTGTATTAAGAGTAAAATAAACTAAAAAAGAACACTCCCTCTCTGAAAAAACACTTTTAAAGTATTTGAATTAAAGGAGGCACCAGCATTCATGGCTGTGACCTCTTGATCTGCAGTCAAATGCTCAACCACTGATCATACCTCTTCTTTCTAGAGAAATCAAAAAAATATAAAAACGGTCTAAAAAGGGACATTTTAGAATAAGAGTTAATGGACACAAAAAATAACACTCCCTCTCTGAAAACACACATTCAAATCATTTGAGCACAAGTGGCACTAGGATTTGAACATGGGACCTCTTCACCTGCAGTCAAATGCTCTACCACTGAGCTATACCCCCCCTCACATGTAAAATGTAATGAAGAGAAAAACTGTCTAAGGGACATTTTAGATGAAGAATAAGGACACTCCAAGTAACATTCCCTCTCTCAAAACACACATACAAAGTATTTGATAACAAGGGGGCACCAGGATTTGAACCTGGGACCTCTTGATCTGCAGTCAAATGCTCTACCACTGAGCTATACCCCCTATTTCAAGACATATCTAATGGAAAGAAAAACTGTCAAACAAGGGACATTTTACATTAAGAGTTATAGCGCCTACGAAAGAACACTCACTCTCTCAAAACACACTTACAAAGTATGTGATCTCAACAGGACAACAGGACTTGAACTTCAGACCTCTTGAGCTGCAGTCAAGTGCTCTACAAGTGAGGTATACCCCCTTTTTATATAGATATCCAATGGAGAGTAAAACTGTATAATAAAGGACATTTTAGATTTAGAGTTACAGCACATGAGAAGGAACACTCCCTCTCTCAAAACACACTTACAAAGTATGTCATCTCAACAGGACAACAGGACTTGAACTTCAGACCTCTTGAGCTGCAGTCAAGTGCTCAACAAGTGAGGTATAACCCCTTTTTATAGAGATTTTCAATAGAGAGTACAACTGTATAATTAAGGACATTTTAGATTTAGAGTTACAGCACATGAGAAAGAACACTCCCTCTCTCAAAACACACTTACAAAGTATGTCATCTCAACAGGACAACAGGACTTGAACTTCAGACCTCTTGAGCTGCAGTCAAGTGCTCAACAAGTGAGGTATACCCCCTTTTTATATAGATATCCAATGGAGAGTAAAACTGTATAATAAAGGACATTTTAGATTTAGAGTTACAGCACATGAGAAGGAACACTCCCTCTCTCAAAACACACTTACAAAGTATGTCATCTCAACAGGACAACAGGACTTGAACTTCAGACCTCTTGAGCTGCAGTCAAGTGCTCAACAAGTGAGGTATAACCCCTTTTTATAGAGATTTTCAATAGAGAGTACAACTGTATAATAAAGGACATTTTAGATTTAGAGTTACAGCACATGAGAAGGAACACTCCCTCTCTCAAATCACACTTACAAAGTATGTGATCTCAACAGGACAACAGGACTTGAACTTCAGACCTCTTGAGCTGCAGTCAAGCGCTCTACAAGTGAGGTATACCCCCTTTTTATATAGATTGCCAATGGAGAGTAAAACTGTATAATAACGGACATTTTAGATTTAGAGTTACAGCACCTGACAAAGAGCACTCCCTTTCTCAAAACACACTTACAAAGTATTTGCACTCAGTGTGCACAAGGATTTGAAAATTAGTCCTCTTGATCTGCAGTCAAATGCTCTACCACTGTGCTATACCGCCTCTTTTTCTTGTAACATTCTATGGGAGAAAATTACTGTCTATAAAGGGACATGTTGTATTAAGAGTAAAATAACCTAAAAAAGAACACTCCCTCTCTGAAAAAACACTTTTAATGTATTTGAATTAAAGGAGGCACCAGCATTCATGGCTGTGACCTCTTGATCTGCAGTCAAATGCTCAACCACTGATCATACCTCTTCTTTCTAGAGAAATCAAAAAAATATAAAAACGGTCTAAAAAGGGACATTTTAGAATAAGAGTTAATGGACACAAAAAATAACACTCCCTCTCTGAAAACACACATTCAAATCATTTGTGCACAAGTGGCTCTCGGATTTGAACATGGGACCTCTTCACCTGCAGTCAAATGCTCTACCACTGAGCTATACCCCCCCTCACATTTGAAATGTAATGAAGAGAAATACTGTCTAAGGGACATTTTAGATGAAGAATAAGGACACTCCAAGTAACATTCCCTCTCTCAAAACACACATACAAAGTATTTGATAACAAGGGGGCACCAGGATTTGAACCTGGGACCTCTTGATCTGCAGTCAAATGCTCTACCACTGAGCTATACCCCCTATTTCAAGACATGTCTAATGGAAAGAAAAACTGTCAAACAAGGGACATTTTACATTAAGAGTTATAGCGCCTACGAAAGAACACTCACTCTCTCAAAACACACTTACAAAGTATGTCATCTCAACAGGACAACAGGACTTGAACTTCAGACCTCTTGAGCTGCAGTCAAGTGCTCAACAAGTGAGGTATAACCCCTTTTTATAGAGATTTTCAATAGAGAGTAAAACTGTATAATAAAGGACATTTTAGATTTAGAGTTACAGCACATGAGAAAGAACACTCCCTCTCTCAAAACACACTTACAAAGTATGTGATCTCAACAGGACAACAGGACTTGAACTTCAGACCTCTTGAGCTGCAGTCAAGCGCTCTACAAGTGAGGTATACCCCCTTTTTATATAGATTTCCAATGGAGAGTAAAACTGTATAATAACGGACATTTTAGATTTAGAGTTACAGCACCTGACAAAGAGCACTCCCTTTCTCAAAACACACTTACAAAGTATTTGCACTCAGTGTGCACAAGGATTTGAAAATTAGTCCTCTTGATCTGCAGTCAAATGCTCTACCACTGTGCTATACCGCCTCTTTTTCTTGTAACATTCTATGGGAGAAAATTACTGTCTATAAAGGGACATGTTGTATTAAGAGTAAAATAAACTAAAAAAGAACACTCCCTCTCTGAAAAAACACTTTTAAAGTATTTGAATTAAAGGAGGCACCAGCATTCATGGCTGTGACCTCTTGATCTGCAGTCAAATGCTCAACCACTGATCATACCTCTTCTTTCTAGAGAAATCAAAAAAATATAAAAACGGTCTAAAAAGGGACATTTTAGAATAAGAGTTAATGGACACAAAAAATAACACTCCCTCTCTGAAAACACACATTCAAATCATTTGAGCACAAGTGGCACTAGGATTTGAACATGGGACCTCTTCACCTGCAGTCAAATGCTCTACCACTGAGCTATACCCCCCCTCACATGTAAAATGTAATGAAGAGAAAAACTGTCTAAGGGACATTTTAGATGAAGAATAAGGACACTCCAAGTAACATTCCCTCTCTCAAAACACACATACAAAGTATTTGATAACAACGGGGCACCAGGATTTGAACCTGGGACCTCTTGATCTGCAGTCAAATGCTCTACCACTGAGCTATACCCCCTATTTCAAGACATGTCTAATGGAAAGAAAAACTGTCAAACAAGGGACATTTTACATTAAGAGTTATAGCGCCTACGAAAGAACACTCACTCTCTCAAAACACACTTACAAAGTATGTCATCTCAACAGGACAACAGGACTTGAACTTCAGACCTCTTGAGCTGCAGTCAAGTGCTCAACAAGTGAGGTATAACCCCTTTTTATAGAGATTTTCAATAGAGAGTAAAACTGTATAATAAAGGACATTTTAGATTTAGAGTTACAGCACATGAGAAAGAACACTCCCTCTCTCAAAACACACTTACAAAGTATGTGATCTCAACAGGACAACAGGACTTGAACTTCAGACCTCTTGAGCTGCAGTCAAGCGCTCTACAAGTGAGGTATACCCCCTTTTTATATAGATTTCCAATGGAGAGTAAAACTGTATAATAACGGACATTTTAGATTTAGAGTTACAGCACCTGACAAAGAGCACTCCCTTTCTCAAAACACACTTACAAAGTATTTGCACTCAGTGTGCACAAGGATTTGAAAATTAGTCCTCTTGATCTGCAGTCAAATGCTCTACCACTGTGCTATACCGCCTCTTTTTCTTGTAACATTCTATGGGAGAAAATTACTGTCTATAAAGGGACATGTTGTATTAAGAGTAAAATAAACTAAAAAAGAACACTCCCTCTCTGAAAAAACACTTTTAAAGTATTTGAATTAAAGGAGGCACCAGCATTCATGGCTGTGACCTCTTGATCTGCAGTCAAATGCTCAACCACTGATCATACCTCTTCTTTCTAGAGAAATCAAAAAAATATAAAAACGGTCTAAAAAGGGACATTTTAGAATAAGAGTTAATGGACACAAAAAATAACACTCCCTCTCTGAAAACACACATTCAAATCATTTGAGCACAAGTGGCACTAGGATTTGAACATGGGACCTCTTCACCTGCAGTCAAATGCTCTACCACTGAGCTATACCCCCCCTCACATGTAAAATGTAATGAAGAGAAAAACTGTCTAAGGGACATTTTAGATGAAGAATAAGGACACTCCAAGTAACATTCCCTCTCTCAAAACACACATACAAAGTATTTGATAACAAGGGGGCACCAGGATTTGAACCTGGGACCTCTTGATCTGCAGTCAAATGCTCTACCACTGAGCTATACCCCCTATTTCAAGACATATCTAATGGAAAGAAAAACTGTCAAACAAGGGACATTTTACATTAAGAGTTATAGCGCCTACGAAAGAACACTCACTCTCTCAAAACACACTTACAAAGTATGTGATCTCAACAGGACAACAGGACTTGAACTTCAGACCTCTTGAGCTGCAGTCAAGTGCTCTACAAGTGAGGTATACCCCCTTTTTATATAGATATCCAATGGAGAGTAAAACTGTATAATAAAGGACATTTTAGATTTAGAGTTACAGCACATGAGAAGGAACACTCCCTCTCTCAAAACACACTTACAAAGTATGTCATCTCAACAGGACAACAGGACTTGAACTTCAGACCTCTTGAGCTGCAGTCAAGTGCTCAACAAGTGAGGTATAACCCCTTTTTATAGAGATTTTCAATAGAGAGTACAACTGTATAATTAAGGACATTTTAGATTTAGAGTTACAGCACATGAGAAAGAACACTCCCTCTCTCAAAACACACTTACAAAGTATGTCATCTCAACAGGACAACAGGACTTGAACTTCAGACCTCTTGAGCTGCAGTCAAGTGCTCAACAAGTGAGGTATACCCCCTTTTTATATAGATATCCAATGGAGAGTAAAACTGTATAATAAAGGACATTTTAGATTTAGAGTTACAGCACATGAGAAGGAACACTCCCTCTCTCAAAACACACTTACAAAGTATGTCATCTCAACAGGACAACAGGACTTGAACTTCAGACCTCTTGAGCTGCAGTCAAGTGCTCAACAAGTGAGGTATAACCCCTTTTTATAGAGATTTTCAATAGAGAGTACAACTGTATAATAAAGGACATTTTAGATTTAGAGTTACAGCACATGAGAAGGAACACTCCCTCTCTCAAATCACACTTACAAAGTATGTGATCTCAACAGGACAACAGGACTTGAACTTCAGACCTCTTGAGCTGCAGTCAAGCGCTCTACAAGTGAGGTATACCCCCTTTTTATATAGATTGCCAATGGAGAGTAAAACTGTATAATAACGGACATTTTAGATTTAGAGTTACAGCACCTGACAAAGAGCACTCCCTTTCTCAAAACACACTTACAAAGTATTTGCACTCAGTGTGCACAAGGATTTGAAAATTAGTCCTCTTGATCTGCAGTCAAATGCTCTACCACTGTGCTATACCGCCTCTTTTTCTTGTAACATTCTATGGGAGAAAATTACTGTCTATAAAGGGACATGTTGTATTAAGAGTAAAATAACCTAAAAAAGAACACTCCCTCTCTGAAAAAACACTTTTAAAGTATTTGAATTAAAGGAGGCACCAGCATTCATGGCTGTGACCTCTTGATCTGCAGTCAAATGCTCAACCACTGATCATACCTCTTCTTTCTAGAGAAATCAAAAAAATATAAAAACGGTCTAAAAAGGGACATTTTAGAATAAGAGTTAATGGACACAAAAAATAACACTCCCTCTCTGAAAACACACATTCAAATCATTTGTGCACAAGTGGCACTCGGATTTGAACATGGGACCTCTTCACCTGCAGTCAAATGCTCTACCACTGAGCTATACCCCCCCTCACATTTGAAATGTAATGAAGAGAAATACTGTCTAAGGGACATTTTAGATGAAGAATAAGGACACTCCAAGTAACATTCCCTCTCTCAAAACACACATACAAAGTATTTGATAACAAGGGGGCACCAGGATTTGAACCTGGGACCTCTTGATCTGCAGTCAAATGCTCTACCACTGAGCTATACCCCCTATTTCAAGACATATCTAATGGAAAGAAAAACTGTCAAACAAGGGACATTTTACATTAAGAGTTATAGCACCTACGAAAGAACACTCACTCTCTCAAAACACACTTACAAAGTATGTGATCTCAACAGGACAACAGGATTTGAACTTCAGACCACTTGAGCTGCAGTCAAGTGCTCTACAAGTGAGGTATACCCCCTTTTTATATAGATATCCAATGGAGAGTAAAACTGTATAATAAAGGACATTTTAGATTTAGAGTTACAGCACCTGACAAAGAACACGCCCTTTCTCAAAACACACTTACAAAGTATTTGCACTCAGTGTGCACAAGGATTTGAAAATTAGTCCTCTTGATCTGCAGTCAAATGCTCTACCACTGTGCTATACCGCCTCTTTTTGTAACATTCTATGGGAGAAAATTACTGTCTATAAAGGGACATTTTGTATTAAGAGTAAAAGAACCTAAAAAAGAACACTCCCTCTCTGAAAAAACACTTAAAGTATTTGATCTAAAGGAGGCACCAGCACTCATGGCTGTGACCTCTTGATCTGCAGTCAAATGCACTACCACTGAGCTATACCCCATTTTTCTAGAGAAAGCAAATAAATATATAAAGTGTCTAACATGGGACATTTTACATTAAGAGTTATAGCGCCTACGAAAGAACACTCCCTCTCTCAAAATACACATACATAGCATTTGAGCTAAAGGGGTCACCAGGATTTGATCCTGGGAACTCTTGAGCTGCAGTCAAATGTTCTACCACTGAGGTATACCCCCTGTTTAAAGAGATTTCCAATAGAGAGTACAACTGTATAATAAAGGACATTGTAGATTTACAGCACCTGACGAGAAACCCTCCCTCTCTCAAAACACACTTACAAATTATGTGATCTCAACAGGACAAAAGGACTTGAACTTCAGATGCTCAACCACTGATCTATACCCCGTCTTTCTAGAGAAATCAAATACATTTAAAAACTGTCTAACATGGGACATTTTAGAAAAAGAGTTAACAGACACAACAAATAAGAGCTATACCCCCTGTTTCAACAAACATCTAATGGAGAGAAATACTGTCTAATAATGGACATTTTATATTAAGAGTTATAGCATCTATAAAAGAACAGTCCCTCTCTCAAAACACACTTGCAAAGTTTTTGATCTCAAAAGGACAACATGACTTCAACTTCAGACCTCTTGAGCTGCAGTCAAGTGCTCTTCCACTGAGGTATACCCCCTTTAAACCCCCATTTTAGATTAAGAGTTAATTGACACAACAAATAACACTCCCTCTCTCAAAACATTTTACATTTACTTCACCTGACGAGGAACTCTCCCAAAACACAATTACAAAGTATTTGATCTCAACAGGACTTGAACTTCAAACCTCTTGAGCTGCAGTCAAGTGCTCTACCACTGAGCTATACTCCATGTTTCAAAAGACATCTAATGGAGAGAAATACTGTCAATCAAGGGACATTTTTTATTAAGTGTTATAGCACCTAAGAAAGAGCACTACCTCTCTCAAAACACACTTACAAAGTATGTGATCTCAACAGGACAACAGAACTCGAACTTCAGACCTCTTAAGCTGCAGGCAAGTGCTCTACCACTGAGGTATACCCCCTTTCTATAGTAAAACTGTATAATAATGGACATTTTAGATTTAGAGTTACTGCACCTGACAAACAACACTCCCTCTCTTAAAACACACTTACAAAGTACATGATCTCAAGGGGGCACCAGAATTTGAACATCCGACCTCTTGATCTGCATTCAAGTCAAATGCACAACCACTGGTCTATACCCCTTCTGTCAGTAAATATCTAATGGAGAGACATACTGTAACAGCACCTATTAAGGAACACTCCCTATCTCAAAATGTCAAGGGGGCACCCTGATTTGAATCTGTGGCATCTTGATCTGCAGTCAAATGGTCCTCCACTGATCTATAACCCCTCAATACAGAATATATAGAAATTGAAGAGGACACAATACAGGCCTCAAAATGCAGTAAAAACGTTTGAATTAATGGGTGCACCAGGATTAGACTTATGATAGAGAAAGTCTAAAGTCACTTTTCAAGCGTCCTGGTTTTCAGTATTGTTCCACAAGAGGCCAGCAAACTGCATGAAAATATGTTATGCCATTATGCCAATTCCTTCTATTGACAAACTATTGAGTATAAAATATATTGACTAGCCTAAGTTATATTGGTTGAATAATATGGTGTGTAATAATGTGTGTTTGTCAATGATGTGGTCGTGGCTATCTTTTGAATCCTTATTCCCTGAATCTTTAGGCTACATTATCTGAATCTAATGAGAATCTGTTATTCAACTAGGTAAATCCTACCTCATTTGTAATTGGTTAAGGCCATGCATTACACCCTATTAAGTTATTTTTCCCCTTAATCATATCCCAATCAACTTTTACCAGTTGAATGTGGACACAAATATAATACTTTTCTGTACACACACACACACACACACATAGAAAGTCAGTACCATGGACAGCCACATAATATTTACTTTACGTTGATTGGACTAAATTGTTTTTGGTATCTTTAGTTGTCACTGTATTAGGCTACGCATGTGATTAGATGATGTTGAAATGTTGAAGATTAAATGGTACTGGAGTAGTGGACAGTAGTGGACAGTAGTGGATAGATTTTTTGGTGAATGCAGATGCTTCTGAGGCTACTTCTACTAAGCGAACATATGGAATTGTTTTAAGATGGTCATACTGTACAATGGATCATTTAGCTATTTGATTTAGAATTTTAGGACACCTTTAGGTATAAAAAATATATATTGTTTGTAAAAACGATTTGATAAAATATTGAATTTGCACTGAGTAATACATTAATAAATGGCAAAAAAGACAGTCAAAAAAAAAATCCTAAGGAATAAGGTTTTGAAGTGTTTCTTTCTATATCTAGGAGATATAAGAAAGCTCAGGAAATATATATATATTTTTCAACACATTCAGTGCCTTCCATAATTATTGTGACAGTGACATTTATTTTATTCTTTTGGCTCTATACTCCAAAAGTTTGGATTTGAAATCAAACAATGACTAAAGTGCAGACTATCAGCTTTAAATTGACGGTATTTCCATCCATATCGGGTGAACCGTTTAGAAATTACAGTTTTTGTACATAGTATTGCGACAAATTCCCTTATGTGTATTAAAGTAGTAAAAAGTGAAGTATATGATCCAATATTCATAGCAAACAATGACTATATTAATCTTGTGACTCTATGTCAGGCTCTGGCCATAGGGAGGCCATTGGCTCCTCTAGATAGCCAGTGTCAGAGCCTGACAGATCTAGGTATCTAGATCTATGGTAATGTTTTTTTATTGAATCCCCAATTAGAGACAGCTGCGAAGCGTTGTCTCTGATTGGGGATTCTATTTAAGGTGTTCTGTCCCTCACCTCAGTGTGGGTCATTACCATTGTTTGATACTCTACATGACCAGGAAAGTTTGTGTGTTTACGTTTATAGTATTGTTCTTTTGTATAGTTTGTCATCCAGTCTAGAGTATTGAGTATAATCCTTTATTAAAGATGTCGAACTATTACTGCTCTGTGCCTTGGTCTGTTAATACACCCATCTGTGACATTCTACACATTTGTTGGATGCATTCGTCTCTTTGCTTCGGTTGGGTTTCAGATTATTTTGTGCCCCATAGAAATTAATAGTAAATATTGAGTTGTGTCATTTTTGAGTCACTTTTATAATAAATAAGAATATAATATTTTTCTTAATATTAACACTTAATGTTAAATTAAATGTGGATGCTACCATGACTACAGATAATCCTGAATGAATCGTGAATAATGATTAGTGAGAAGGTTACTGACGCACAAATATCATACCCCTAAGACATGCTATCTTCTTACCATTACAATAACATGGGAGATTAGAATTTTTGGAGGGTGTAAAGTTGTGCAGCTGTAACTTGATGTGGTCATTGCATGCTATGAATCTCGGACCAAATACTTAACTTTTATCCCCCCATTTAAAAGTGGTTAAATTTTTAAATGTTGATGATGGTAGTGTAATGAAAATATACATTATCATCAGCTTGTTTACATTTCTATGTTCACTTTGTGAAATATTAATGTACCCCCAAAAAATCTCAATTGATAAGTACATGCATGCATGTAACGTGGAAAACTGATTGGATTTGAAAAAAATAATCAACTTATGGGCATTTTGTCTTTTTTCACCCAACTTTTAACCTAAAACTAATGATACTGTGAAATTGTTTGTTGATTTCATGTTGAATTCACATTAACTGGTGTGATTCATGTTGTGGTGCCAGCAATTTGATTCGTTCACAGTGGCCTGAATCCATGGTGACAAAAATTGACCAAGAAGAAAAACACAAAAGAATTCATCTTTCGTCTCTGTAATTCATAAATAAAATGGCTAAATGTATCTCACCGTAGAAAGCATTTGCAAAAAAAATATTTAAATAATAACTAATCAGCGTTGAGCTAAACTGAGGGAGCTCAGCTGTGAATGGTCCTGGCACGCCAACAAAAAGTATCAAGGGAAGCCCGTTTGGATTTGGCTTCACACCAATCACATCACAGAAGTGTAATATCATTCTAAAAAAAAAAGTGAATTTTTGCATCTCGTTGTGTCGTACTGGCCAATGATTATAACATCGATTCTGATCCAACCATAAATTCATAAATTGTGCCCCAGGTCTGAGAGGATGGAAGTTCAACATGTAGCTAGATGTAGAAGGCTAATGTTAACTAGCTGGCCTGGTGTATCGTTGCCCATGAAAGGAAGTTAGGCTAGTGAGCAAGTACTTTAACCAGGACAACAAACTAAAAGTGTGTACTGTATGACATAGTCATAGACTGTTTAGGCAATATGAAATAGGAGGATGGCATTGGCATTTCTCTACAAGTAGGGTGAGTCAACATGTTCTTTCTACTTGCACGCGCACACACACACACACACACACACACACACACACACACACACACACACACACACGTAAATCAGTACCATGGACAGCCACATCATATTTATTTTACGTTGATTGGACTAAATCGATTTTTGCTATCTTTAGTTGTCACTGTATTAGGCTACGCATGTGATTAGATGATGTGGAAAGGCTGAAGATGAAATGGTGCTGGAGTAGTGGAGTCAGCGCCACAGGTGTAGACTTAAAGTGAAATGCTTACTTACGGGCCCTTCCCAACAATGCAGAGAATTGTTTTTGAAATAATAGAAAAGCAATAACGTGAGGAATAAATACACAACAAGTAAAGATAATTTGGTTATATACACAGGGTACCAGTACAGAGTAGATGTGCAGAGGTACGAGGTAATTGAGATAGATATTGTACATATACAGTGGGGAGAACAAGTATTTGATACACTGCCGATTTTGCAGGTTTTCCTACTTACAAAGCATGTAGAGGTCTGTAATTTTTATCATAGGTACTCTTCAACTGTGAGTGACGTAATCTAAAATAAAAATGCAGAAAATCACATTGTATGATTTTTAAGTAATTAATTTGCATTTTATTGCATGCCATAAGTATTTGATACATCAGAAAAGCAGAACTTAATATTTGGTAGAGAAACCTTAGTTTGCAATTACAGAGATCATACGTTTCCTGTAGTTCTTGACCAGGTTTGCACACACTGCAGCAGGGATTTTGGCCCACTCCTCCATCCAGATCCTTCAGGTTTCGGGGCTGTCGCTGGGCAATACGGACTTTCAGCTCCCTCCAAAGATTTTCTATTGGGTTCAGGTCTGGAGACTGGCTAGGCCACTCCAGGACCTTGAGATGCTTCTTACGGAGCCACTCCTTAGTTGCCCTGGCTGCGTTTTTCGGGTCGTTGTCATGCTGGAAGACCCAGCCACGACCCATCTTCAATGCTCTTACTGAGGGAAGGAGGTTGTTGGCCAAGATCTCGCGATACATGGCCCCATCCATCTTCCCCTCAATACGGTGCAGTCGTCCTGTCCCCTTTGCAGAAAAGCATCCCCAAAGAATGATGTTTCCACCTCCATGCTTCACGGTTGGGATGGTGTTCTTGGGGTTGTACTCATCCTTCTTCTTCCTCCAAACACGGCGAGTGGAGTTTAGACCAAAAAGCTCTATTTTTGTCTCATCAGACCACATGACCTTCTCCCATTCCTCCTCTGGATCATCCAGATGGTCATTGGCAAACTTCAGACGGGCCTGGACATGTGCTGGCTTGAGCAGGGGGACCTTGCGTGCGCTGCAGGATTTTAATCCATGACGGCGCAGTGTGTTACTAATGGTTTTCTTTGAGACTGTGGTCCCAGCTCTCTTCAGGTCATTGACCAGGTCCTGCCGTGTAGTTCTGGGCTGATCCCTCACCTTCCTCATGATCATTGATGCCCCACGAGGTGAGATCTTGCATGGTGCCCCAGACCAAGGGAGATTGACCGTCATCTTGAACTTCTTCCATTTTCTAATAATTGCGCCAACAGTTGTTGTCTTCTCACCAAGCTGCTTGCCTATTGTCCTGTAGCCCATCCCAGCCTTGTGCAGGTCTACAATTTTATCCCTGATGTCCTTACACAGCTGTTTGATTGAGTGTGTGGAGTCCGTTTGATTGAGTGTGTGGACAGGTGTCTTTTATACAGGTAACGAGTTCAAACAGGTGCAGTTAATACAGGTAATGAGTGGAGAACAGGAGGGCTTCTTAAAGAAAAACTAACAGGTCTGTGAGAGACGGAATTCTTACTGGTTGGTAGGTGATCAAATACTTATGTCATGCAATAAAATGCTAATTAATTATTTAAAAATCATACAATGTGATTTTCTGGATTTTTGTTTTAGATTCCGTCTCTCACAGTTGAAGTGTACCTATGATAAAAATTACAGACTTCTACATGCTTTGTAAGTAGGAAAACCTGCAAAATCGGCAGTGTATCAAATACTTGTTCTCCCCACTGTAGGTAGGGAATAGGCAACAGGATAGAAAATAAACAGTAGCAGCAGTGTACAGCGGGTGAAATAAGTATTGAACACGTCACCATTTTTCTCAGTAAATATATTTCCAAAGGTGCTATTGACATGACATTTTCACCAGATGTTGGTAACAACCCAAGTAACCAAAACAAATAAGTTCAGAATTTAAGTTATGTGTAATAATGTGAAATGACACAGGGAAAAAGTATTGAACACACTTACTGATATTTATTTAATACTTTGTACAAAAGCCTTTGTTGGTAATGACAGCTTCAAGACGCCTCCTGTATGGAGAAACTAGTCGCATGCATTGCTCTGGTGTGATTTTGGCCCATTCTTCCACACAAACAGTCTTCAAATCTTGAAGGTTCAGTGGGCCTCTTCTATTAATCTTGATCTTCAGTTCTTTCCATAGATTTTCAATGGGATTTAAGTCAGGTGATTGGCTGGGCCATTCTAGCAGCTTTATTTTCTTTCTTTGAAACCAATTGAGAGTTTCCTTGGCTGTGTGTTTGGGATCATTGTTTGGGATCATTGTCTTGCTGAAATGTCCACCCTCGTTTCATCTTCATCATCCTGGTAGATGACAGCAGATTTTTGTCAAGAATGTCTCGGTAAATTTGCCCATTCATCCTTCCTTCAATTATGTGAAGTTTGCCAGTACCATTTGCTGAAAAGCAGCCCCACACCATGATGTTCCCACCTCCAAACTTCACTGTTGGTATGGTGTTTTTAGGGTGATGTGCAGTGCCATTTCTCCTCCAAACATGGTGTGTATTATGACATCCAAACAGTTCAATTTTGCTCTCATCTGACCACACTATATTCTCCCAGTATTTCACTGGCTTTTCCAAATGTTGTGCAGCAAACTTTAAACAAGCTTCAACATGCTTTTTTTTCAGCAATGGAGTCTTGCGTGGTGAGCGTGCATACAGGCCATGGCGGTGGAGTTCATTACTTACTGTTTTCTTTGAGACAACAGTACCTGCTAATTGTAGGTCTTTTTGAAGCTCTCCACAAGTGGTCCTTGGCTCTTGGACAACTCTTCTGATTATTCTTTTCATCATCTGTCAGAAATCTTGCGAGGAGCACCTGGTCAAAGCAAATTTATGGTGAAATGATTGTCTTTCCACTTCCGTATTATGGCCCCAACATTGCTCACTGGAACATTCAGAAGCTTAGAAATGCGCCTATAACCAATGCCATCATTATGTTTTGCAACAATTAGGTTGCGAAGGTCTTGAGACAGCTCTTTGCTTTTACCCATCATGAGATGTGTCTTGTGTGACACCTTGGCAATGAGACCTTTTTGTAGGCCATCAGTTGGGACTGAACCAGCTGATATTAATTTGCACTGACAGGGGGCTGGATTGCTTTTTAATTACTGATAGTTTTCAGCTGTTGTCTTGGCTTTCCATGCCTTTTGCACCTCCCTTTCTTCATGTGTTCAATACTTTTTCCCTGTGTCATTTCACATTATTACACATAACTTAATTTCTGAACTTATTTGTTTTGGTTTGGCACCTCTGGAAATATATTTACTGAGAAAAATGGTGACGTGGTGTCACAAATTGGTGGTTGGAGAGACCAAGACGCAGCGCAGGGATAGTTCGACATGATTTTTATTCTACTATGTATAACACAACAACACTATACTGTGTAAAAATCGAAACCAAAAGACGAACTAAAGACACACGAAAATGACTAACGACACGTTCAAACTATATACACGAAAATGAACGGACGTAAAACAAAGCACACTTTCATACACCGTGACTGCGACATATACCTCGACATGTAACGATAACGACCCACACCAGCGTGAGGGACAGACTCAACATATATTGGATCCCTAATTAGAGACAACGGGTAGCAGCTGCCTCTAATTAGAGATCCACCCAAAACCCACAAAGAAACAGAAAAGAACGACACTGTCAGACTCTGACCATAGCCACATAGAGAAGCCTATTGCTTCTGTATGGCCAGAGCCTGACACGTGGTCAATACTTATTTCACCCGCTGTATGTGATGAGAGTCAAAAGACTTGTGAAACGGTCTGGGTAGCTATTGGTTAGCTATTTAACTAACTATTTAGCAGTCTTATGGCATGGGGGTAGAAGCTGTGCCCATGCTGAATCTTTTCAGCCTACTGTGGGGGAAGAGGTGTATATTTTAATGTTTAGCTCACATAAAATAATAAACAATTATGCATTAAGATGTCTGTATAGAATTAATGTAACAAAAACATATGTAGACTTTAATAAATGCATTTCTATAGCTTCCAAAATACTGTATTTTTTACAATGGTATGGGATTGCCAAAATGGAGGCAGTGTGACTTCAACCCAGCGCCCCAATCGGTAATCTAGTGTATATATAAATCATTGGTAGATGCAAGTGCAGTGCCGCCGGTTTGCAGCATAGAACCGAAGGAGCACTGAAGGAGAGTGGAGGAGACTGCCTGAACAGCAAGTCAAGACAAAAAAACGGCATTATCTGGTTTTCACGGTCAGGTGCTGAGGCTGAAGCCTGGGGATTTTCCAACATAGTTTTAGCTTTTTTGTTGAGATATATTTTAACACTGGTCAGCTTTACAAATGGCAAGTCCCGCTGCAGATATAGGACAACCACACCAGCGACATCCCTTCTCCGAATCGGCCTCCGAGCCCGCGTTTCTAGAAGCGCAGAAATGGATTGAGGTGAGTCACTGTCCTTATCAAACTCTTACGCTTACGTTATTGCATTACAGAATAGAATTTAGAGACTTGTAATTTGCCTAAATATCCCGTTCCGTCTCGTTATTATATTATTATTTCACGTTAACCACGTTAACCATTAAACCACGTTAACCGGTTTTATTGCCTAGTCACCTGTTGAAAAAGTGACGCAAAGTCGTCATCCCACTTGCCTTGCGAACAGTAGCCTCTGCTGTGGAGCGTGTTTGGTCGAAAACAATGAATGCATCATGTGGAATGGATTTTTGGCTCATTGCGAGCTTGGCGGACAATAATCGCAGACAAACTGATTTCTGTTCGGTGAGAATTTTAATCATGGCATTCACTGGCCGCATTATGGTGTCTCATTGTTCTATTCAACACATTGTTTTTGGTTGTTGTGATGTGAACTAAGCTTGGTAAACTACGCCTATGTTAAATACTTGTAGTAAATAAATTGCTTTCACCTTCATATGAGCTCATTGTCAACAGACATTTACTTTCTCACAAGTTTTACATTCCATATTTATTGATTTTAGCTTACTTCATGGCAACATTATCAATATAATCACTATACCCTACAGGGCCTACTGACAATCTTTTGTAGTAAATAAATTGCTTTCACCTTCATATGAGCTCATTTTCAACAGACATTTACTTTCTCACAAGTTTTACATTCCATATTTATTGATTTTAGCTTACTTCATGGCAACATTATCAATATAATCACTATACCCTACAGGGCCATATTGCATGTTAACCTACTTTAAAGGAGGAATTACTGGCCCTGTCTCCTTTGACTGATAATGGGCCACACAGTTGAATGAGAGGAGGGCATAAACAACAGTTTGGCAAGTTGTTGTTGTTCTCTGTCGCCACAAGGGACTGCTCTCATTACCCACACACACCTGCTGTCTGTCACTCGGTTCCCTTGGTGGGCTTGAGAGTTAATACGTCACTGGTTTCTGAAGGAAGCAAACAAAAGCCAAGCCCAATGATATCAGGTGAATGAAGAAGGTTTCCATTTTATGTTTCATTTCTCAGCAATT
Organism: Thymallus thymallus; assembly: GCA_023634145.1. Classification (NCBI taxonomy): domain Eukaryota; kingdom Metazoa; phylum Chordata; class Actinopteri; order Salmoniformes; family Salmonidae; genus Thymallus; species Thymallus thymallus. Next base: position 10,677,184 of record CM042384.1, on the reverse strand, counting down.
TCTCTCTTTAAATATCTTAGTCTAGCCATGTTTGTGTGGCTGACTGTTAGGCCTTGGGGTAGCTCTCACAGTAACACTTTACATTATGGTATACTTGCAGGCACACAATTCCATGTACTATAACTGTTTACTACAGATTTATAAACTTGATCTAAACTAATATTCTAATGAACAGGCTTATAGTTATAATGGCATTTAGGCTACTCTGAGATCCAGACAGAGTGCATTCAGAAAGTTTCCAGACCCCTTCCCTTTTTCCACATTTTATTACATTACAGACGAATTCTAAAATGTATTAAATTATATTCTTTCCTCATCAATCTACACACAATATCCCATAATGACAAAGCGAAAACAGGTTTTTAGAAATGTTTGCAAATGTATTACAAAAAAAAAAAAAAAACTTATTGATGTAAGTATTAAGACCCTTTGCTATGAGAAATTGAGCTCAAGTGCATCCTGTTTCCATTGATCATCCTTGTTATGTTTCTACAACTTGATTGGAGTCCACCTGTGGTAAATTCAATTGATTGTACATGCAGTGCATGTCAGAGCAAAAACCAAGCCATGAGGTCAAAGGAATTATCCTTAGAGCTCCGAGACAGGATTGTGTCGAGGCACAGATCTGGGGAAGGGTAGCAAAACAATTTTGCAGCATTGAAGGTCCCCAAGAACACAGCGGCCTCCATCATTCTTAAATGGAAGAGGTTTGGAACCAGCAAGACTCTTCCTAGAGCTGGCCGCCCGACCAAACTGAGCAATCGGGTAAGAAGGGCCTTGGTCAGGGAGGTGACCAAGAACCCGATGAATCACTCTGACAGAGCTCCAGAGTTTCTCTGTGGAGATGGGAGAACCTTCCAGAAGGACAACCATCTCTGCAGAACTCCACCAATCAGGCCTTTATGGTAGAGTGGCCAGACAGAAGCCAATCCTCAGTAAAAGGCAGATGACAGCCTGCTTGGAGTTTGCCAAAAGGCAGCTAAAGGACTCTCAGACCAATATTCTCTGGTCTGATGAAACCAAGGTTGAACTCTTCGGCCTGTGCCAAGAGTCACGTCTGGAGGAAACCTGGCACCATCCCTACAGTGAAGCATGGTGGTGGCAGCATCATGCTGTGGGGATGTTTTTCAGCAGCAGGGACTGCGAGACTAGTCAGGATCGAGGGAAAAATGAATGGACAGTACAGAGAGATCCATGAAAACCTGCTCCAGAGCGCTCAGGACCTTAGACTGGGGCAAAAGTTCACCTTCCAACAGGACAACGAACCTAAGAAAAAACGTTTTAATCCATTTTAGAATATGGCTGTAACTAAACAAAATGTGGAAAAAGTCAAGGGGTCTGAATACATTTCGAATGCACTGTACTTTAGCTCTTTGATGAGGGCATTATTGATGTGATGATTGACTTGTACTATAGCGCCAGGGTGTTTACCATGGTGTTTCCCAGCCAATAAAAATGTTGGTCAGCCATTTGACACCTCCCCCTCGAGATCTCTCCAAATTGGAGCCTCCAATCCCCATTTCCACTAAAAGACTCAACTCTAAGTGGATAAGGATATAAGATGTTAAATGCTGTTATGATTATTATTATTTATTTGATTTTAATTGACTTTAGAGAAACACAAACATCAAAAACATGAATACTATTTTAAAGGGACCAATTCAACAAATTAGTTTGGTTAGACGGATTAGAAAAAATGCCTTCTCTCTTGAACAACCATACTTTTTTATTTGCTCAGTCCTTTGTTTTTACTTTTTCTTTTTTCACTTCTCCATTGACTGGCTGAAAATACTATTTTTTCCCTTCTCTCACTCAACCCGGGCATTCGGGCTTTGCACGTTGCCTTCTGCAACAATACTGTGAGTGTGTTCCATTGTGACAGGCTGAAATGGAAAGTGATATCATCCACTTGTCATTGGGTGATACCATTCAGATGATTTCCCTGTATGTAATAGGCAAATATCCTGTTGATACATTGGGGTTGTTATTATAGGCTATTATTTGATTTATTAACTTTATTAAACATCACTTATCATTGGTCTTATCTAAACATTTGGGTCTTTGAAATGCTCTACACAATCTATATTATTATTATTATCATTGTTTTTATCTACTGTTGTATACATTTGAGCTTAAAGGTGAGTGGCATACTGAGTGAGCTAGAGTTTAGTGGAAGACGACACTGTATTTGCTGTGTTACAGGTGGACCAGACGTAGTGACAGTCTGTGACTGTTATGGAAAGTCAGAAACAGACAGAGAACACAGAGACCAGACAGGGAAGAGGGATAATGGGAATAACAAGGTGCTGGAGGGTTTGGAAACACTTCCCGATATTCTGAAGCGCCGTAAAAAAACCTGTTGATTCAGTCACGCTAGGATCGTCGCCGCCATTCCGTTTGTATTTAGCAATGTCATGACAACCAGAGGATAAAAACACAGACATGGGTCCCAACATCCCACTAATACCTCTAACCCTAATCCCCCCCTCTCCAATTCTCCCTAAGGCTGTTTTGGAACGTCTGTACTATTTTCGTAATCCAAAATCAACTCCTAGCCCTAAACCCAAGGCACATTTGTAGATCTGAAAGGATGGGATAAGTGTATGATAAACAATATGACAACATTTACGCTAAGTGTCAGAGGACAAGATGGAGCTATTAGCCATGTTCCTTACCTACTCCTATGCAAACCTCACATATGTCCACAAGTGCATAGGGAGTAGAAGCTAGGGTTCTATTTGGGCTTGGATGGATTTTTTCATATGAAGGTATACTATTATTATTATTATTTATTCTAAAGACAACCTTCATACAGTGGGTGTTGGTGGGAGTGAGAATGAAATAAACACTTCCTGGTACTGTAGATTTTTCCAGCTGTTCAGGGGAGAACAAACATTTCTGTATCTTGATCTTGAATCAATTCAATTTCCCACAGATTTATGTTCTATCCGCATTATGTAACCTTCTGTTAATTAATTTCTGGTAAAAACAAAACTAGTACAAACTAGCCTCGTTAGCCTAAGTTAGATCCAGAATGAAATCCAGAAATACATCTAAAGTACCTTACAACAACAAATATCCACATTCTAATACACCAATATGACCTAAAGTATACATTTTGAAAGTATATTTGTTAAGTTTAAGTCCACTTTGACTTTTGAAAATATATACTTATATTGAAATAAGGGTTATTTTAGTAAATTGCATTAAAATCATTGAATTTTTTCATTGTTCCCCTACCCCCCTGTCTGCTAGTTGGTCTTTAAAATATAAAATATATATACAGTACCAGTCAAAAGTTTGGAAACCTACTCGTTCAAGGGTTTTTCTTTATTTTGACTATTGAAGAGATCATCCGTTCACCTACTCTGCGTCTCAAAAGACACATCGGTTGGAACCAAAAATCTCAAATGTGAACTCATCAGACCAAAGGACAGATTTCCACCGGTCTATTGTCCATCGCTCATGTTTCTTGGCCCAAGCAAGTCTCTTCTTCTTATTGGTGTCCTAGTAGTGGTTTCTTTGCAGCAATTCAACCCCATGAAGGCCTTATTCATGCAGTCTCCTCTGAACAGTTGATGTTGAGATGTGTCTGTTACTTGAACTTATTTGGGCAGCAATCTGAGGTGCAGTTAATGCTAATGATCTCTGGGTCTTCCTTTCCTGTGGCGGTCCTCATGAGAGACAGTTTCATCATAGCGCTTCTGGATTGACTAACTTTCATGTCTTAAAGTAATGATGGGTAGTCATTTCTCTTTGCTTATTTGAGCTGTTCTTGCCATAAATGGACTTGGTCTTTTTTTTTTATTGTTTCCCTACCCCCCTCTCCACTAGTTGGAGGACTAAGAGTAAAATATTAAAGTTAAATATATACAGTACCAGTCAAAAGTTTGGTTAATAGTTAGTTTGTGGAATAAAGAAAAACCCTGGAATGTATTCAGACCTCTTGAATTTTTCCTCATTTCGTTACGTTACAGCCTTATTCTAAAATGTATGAAATACATTTTTTTCCTCGTAAATCTACAAACAATACCCCATAATGACAAATTTAAAACAGATTTTTAGAATTTTTTGCAAATGTATAAAAAAACAAACAGATGTATAAATAAAAAGCATTTACATAAGTATTCAGACCATTTGCTTTGAGACTCGAAATGAGCTCCAGAGAACCTCTGTGGAGATGGTAGAAGGACAACCATCTCTGCTGCACTCCACCAATCAGGCCTTTATGGTAGAGTGGCCAGATGGAAGCCACTTCTCAATAAAAGGTACATGACAGCAAATTTGCCAAAAGGCACCTAAAGGACTCTCAGACCATGAGAAACAAGATTCTTTGGTCTGATGAAACCAAGATTGTGCCAAGCGTCACGTCTGGGGATGGTGCCAGGTTGCTGAGTGCCAAGCAACCTGGCACCATCCCTACGGTGAAGAATGGTGGTGGCAGCATCATGCTGTGGGGATGTTTCTCAGCAACAGGGACTGGGTGACTAGTCAGGATCGAGGGAAAGATGAACGTAGCAAAGTACAGAGAGATCCTTAATGAAAACCTTCTACATAGCGGTCAGGACCTCAGACTGGGGTGAATGTTCACCTTCCAACAGGACAACGAGGCTAAGCACACAGCCAAGACAACACAGGAGTGGCTTTGGGACAAGTCTCTGAATGTCCTTGAGTGGCCCAGCCAGAGCCTGGACTTGAACCCGATCGAACATCTCTGGAGACGCTCTCCATCCAACCTGACAGAGCTTGAGAGGATCTGCAGACAAGAATGGGAGAAACTCCCCTAATACAGGTTTGCCAAGCTTGTAGCGTCATACCTAAGAAGACTCATGGCTGTAATTTCTGCCAAAGGTGCTTCAACAAAGTACTGAGTAAAGGGTCTGAATACTTACACTGGGTGCCAAAAGTTTGGAATATTACAAATTCAAGGGTTTTTCTTTATTTGCACAATTTTTTTTACATTGTATAATAAAAGTGAAGACATCAAACTATGACATAACACAAATGGAATCATGTAGTAACCAAAAAAGTGTTTCAAAGTAGCCTCCATTTGCCTTGATGACAGCTTTGCACACTCATGGCATTCTCTCAACTAGCTTCATGAGGACCGCCACAGGAATGGAAGACCCAGAAATACCTCTGCTGCAGAGGATAAGTTCATTAGAGTCACCAGCCTCAGATTGCAGCCCAAATAAATGCTTCACAGTGTTCAAATAACAAGTAACAGACACATCTCAACATCAACTGTTCAGAGGAGAGTGTGTGAATCAGGCCTTCATGGTCAAATTGCTGCAAAGAAACCACTACTAATACTACTACTTCTAACTACCAATAAGGAGAGACTTGCTTGGGCCAAGAAACATGAGCAATGGACATTCAGACCGGTGGAAATTTGTCCAAATTTGAGATTTTTGGTTCCAACCTTAACCAAATTTAGATGGTTTGGGATGAGTCAGACCGCAGTGAAGGAAAAGCAACCAACGAGTGCTCAGCATATGTGGGAACTCCTTCAAGACTGATAGAAAAGCATTCCAGGTGAAGCTGGTTGAGAGAATGCCAAGAGTGTGCAAAGCTGTCATCAAGGCAAAGGGTGGCTATTTGAAGAATCTCAAAAATAAAATATATTTTGATTTGTTTAACACTTTTTTGGTTACTACATGATTCCATATGTGTTATGTCATAGTGTTGATGTCTTCACTTGTATTCTACAATGTAGAAAATTGTGCAAATAAAGAAAAACCCTTGAATGAGTAATATTCCAAACCTTTGTCCCTCAGTGTATATACATTTTTATATATTTCTTCTTCTTATAAAAACCTGTTTTTGCTTTTCATTATGGGGTATTGTGTGTAGATTGATGAGGAATTCTTATTTTTTAATCCATTTTAGAATAAGGCTATAACGCAACAAAATGTGGAAAAAGTCAAGGGGTTGGAATACTTTCCAAATGCACTGTATATACTGAACAAAAATATAAATGCAACATGCAAGAATTTCAAAGATTTTACTGAGTTACAGTTCAGGAAATCCGTCAATTGAAATAAATAGATTAGGCCCTAATCTTAATTCCAACCCTCAGATGTCCACAGACCAACCCATCTTTTCCAGTACACTACCATTTGACTATTTCCTTTTGCAATACATCCTTCTATTTTACTGTGATGTCTTACGAGGGCCTTGAACCTCTCTATTTGTACCATTTCTAGCGAGATTGCCCTACAAATATACACTTTACCTAAGTATAATCATATTTGCCATTGATTGATTGTGATTTTTCATATATATCAGTACTGTTTGTAGATCCATCTGAACACAGACATTAGGACTTAACCAACATTCCTGGACCTGACAGTTTCCTTGTGGCAGTTTGCACAGGGATGACAGTTCAATGCCCAAATATACAGCGGGTGAAATAAATATTGAACACGTCACCATTTTTCTCAGTAAATATATTTCCAAAGGTGCTATTGGCATGACATTTTCACCAGATGTTGGTAACAACCCAGGTAATCCATACATACAAAGAAATCAAAACAAATACGTTCAGAAATTAAGTTATGTGTAATAATGTGAAATGACACAGGGAAAAAGTATTGAACACATGAAGAAAGGGAGGTTCAAAAAGGCATGGAAAGCCAAGACAACTGCTGAAAACTATCAGTAATTAAAAAGCAATCCAGACCCCTGTCATTGCAAATTAATATCAGCTGGTTCAGTCCCAACTGATGGCCTACAAAAAGGTCTCATTGCCAAGGTGTCACACATGACACATCTCATGATGGGTAAAAGCAAAGAGCTGTCTCAAGACATTCGCTACCTAATTGTTGCAAAACGTAGTGATGGCATTGGTTATAGGCGCATTTCTAAGCTTCTGAATGTTCCAGTGAGCACTGTTGGGTCCATAATACGGAAGTGGAAAGACAATCACTTCACCATAAATTTGCCTCGACCAGGTGCTCCTCGTAAATTTGCCCATTCATCCTTCCTTCAATTATGTGAAGTTTGCCAGTACAATTTGCTGAAAAGCAGCCCCACACCATGATGTTCCCACCTACAAACTTCACTGTTGGTATGGTGTTTTTAGGGTGATGTGCAGTGCCATTTCTCCTCCAAACATGGTGTGTTTTTTATGACATCCAAACAGTTCAATTTTGCTCTCATCTGACCACACTATATTCTCCCAGTATTTCACTGGCTTTTCCAAATGTTGTGCAGCAAACTTTAAACAAGCTTCAACATGCTTTTTTTTCAGCAATGGAGTCTTGCGTGGTAAGCGTGCATACAGGCCATGGCGGTGGAGTGCATTACTTACTGTTTTCTTTGAGACAACAGTACCTGCTAATTGCAGGTCTTTTTGAAGCTCTCCACAAGTGGTCCTTGGCTCTTGGACAACTCTTCTGATTATTCTTTTCACTCCTCTGTCAGAAATCTTGCGAGGAGCACCTGGTCGAGGCAAATTTATGGTGAAATGATTGTCTTTCCACTTCCGTATTATGGCCCCAACAGTGCTCACTGGAACATTCAGAAGCTTAGAAATGTGCCTATAACCAATGCCATCATTATGTTTTGCAACAATTAGGTTGCGAAGGTCTTGAGACAGCTCTTTGCTTTTACCCATCATGAGATGTGTCTTGTGTGACACCTTGGCAATGAGACCTTTTTGTAGGCCATCAGTTGGGACTGAACCAGCTGATATTAATTTGCACTGACAGGGGGCTGGATTGCTTTTTACTTACTGATAGTTTTCAGCTGTTGTCTTGGCTTTCCATGCCTTTTTGAACCTCCCTTTCTTCATGTGTTCAATACCTTTTCCCTGTGTCATTTCACATTATTACACATAACTTAATTTCTGAACGTATTTGTTTTGGTTTCTTTGTATGTATGGATTACTTGGATTGTTACCAACATCTGGTGAAACTTTCATGTCAATAGCACCTTTGGAAATATGTTTACTGAGAAAAATGGTGACGTGTTCAATACTTATTTCACCCGCTGTACATATAGAGCATTATTTTTGTGGCGATTATTTTATATAATAGTTCATATGTTAAACAATGGGTTGATGCGTCAATTGTTGTTTTGTATATCAGTTCATAAATCCAGTGCCATGGTAATGGGACATCAAAAAGTTTTACATTGTCATAAATCATTGTGCTATTATCACAAATTGAGCCACAGATTTAAATGGTACCACCATCCCAGCAAACGTTCTTGACATTTTTCAACCAGGAAGGAATTCTAGTTTCCTGTAAGACATGACAGAAACATTCTTCCATCAAGCAGAACAATAATGGTGGACTTTGTTTTGAACCATGGGGGTGTTATTCCTCCTTTTCAACAGCCTCCTTCTCTGTGTACAAAAACAAAGGCACAAATCAAGTTTCTGAGCAGGGGACAAGGAATCCTAAAAAACTGATGTTCTGCAGAAAGATAGACCTACTTCTGAATCAGCCATCACTGTATTTACTTCATATTCAACAGTTTAGGGTCATCATCATTGTACAGTAGTTATAATTGGTCAATTGTTGTCTTTATATCTGGAGACAGACAGAGAGAGAGAGAGAGAGAGAGAGAGAGAGAGAGACAGACAGAGTCAGACATACATGCAGACAGACAATGAGTATAGTCAAACATACGTAGAGCTATCTCTCAGTAGCGTATATTATTTTAATTGGGGTATTAATAAGACTGAGATGGCCTCATAGTTTACTGAGTAAAGGCTCATGGGAGCTGGACTCTTTCTGGACTGTCGAGGGAGGCCCTGGAACCTGGGGCAAAGACACACACTCACACACACACTGAAGTAACCTGCACGGTGTGTCATTACCTGCAACAGTACACATATGCACTCACATTTACTGTATAATCCAGTTAGAAAAGCCCTGTCTATTATTCCTATGGCGGGTGTGAGTTTGGGTGTCATTTGAATGGGAAATTAGGCGTCTCCTTCACTGCTGCTCTTCGACGCAGATCGTTCACTGTGATATGATAATGATATACACTCATACACGCTTTTCCATAAGGACTGGTTCCAGTGCAATTCCAACAAATGGTCTTTTTAGCATTAGAAGCTAAAGTTCAGGCAGTATTAGCTTCTTTCTTTGCATGCCTAACTTCATGTTCAACTCCTAGCATAGTTGTTCTTTTGCTTATCATCTTAGACACTTTGATTCACAACATATCTTCCATTCTTTGTTACACCCCTCTTCCCCCCCTAACCATTGGAGGTCTTAGGAACCATTTGATTTAAATTAGCTTTTTTCGGCTTAACCCAACTCAGTTGTACTGGGGGGAACTGTCCTTTTGGTAGAAATTCTGCAAGGGTGTGATAGCCAAACGGGCCTAGAGGAGCAGAAATGATGACTGCCCACTATGAATGGTTCCTTTCAGAACAGTGCTGGGGTGGTTTCCATTGTTTATGGCACACACACACACACACACAATTCAATGCCCACCCACCCCAACATTCCTAAACTCCTGAATCTCCCCACATCATTCACACACACATACATACACATACTTTCCCCCAGCTAGTCGCCCCTGGTAATAATGTGCCCTGTCACCAGCTCTGGAAGTGACACAATCATCCCTCAGCTGACTGGCATGTGCCGGGTCACCACTCACTGGCCCTCGCCTCTGACAGACACCATGTCAGCCCAGTGACTTTCACTATGAAATAACAACGGCTATAATACTTATATGAAGAAAAAAAAAGACTACAGACTGCTTCCCCCGAGCCATCTTGGACTAAAATGTTCAGGCAGTGTAAATTCTCTCTTGGTCTAGGTAACCAGTGCAAAATGTGCAGTGTCATACTTTGGTTTTACCCCAAAATATGTGCCATACTATATTTTTGCAACAGACTTATTGTGATGGAAAGATTTACCCCGTTGTGAGTATACATCAATATTTTCAAGTAGTTTCCCAACCCGGGAATGTTGCTAAAACAGGCCACTATCCAACATAGGTCTGTAGTTTAGGCTAGCTGCACTAAATGCTAGCTAAGTGATATCAGTGTCTCTGACATCTGCCCCTGCAAAGTGGATGAGGGTAGTTGCAGGCCAGTAGGAGAATGAGCTTACCCAGGTCCATTAAGGTCTACAGTGAAGCCCTCCCACTGCTTTGGAAAACTCAATGTTGTTAGCAACACTACCCACAGTGTACTAAAACCAGACGGGATAAATGTGCTTGTTAGCTTGGTTAGTATTGTTAGCTGGTCAGCCTGTTAGCATTGGGTAGCGGCTAATATTTGGAATAAATCTCTAGAAATGTCATAACAAGCCTTAACAAAAGGTCAAGGCAGAGTGCAAATTATAACATTACATTTAGGGGGTCTCTATTTCTTTCAGAGGACCTCCTATGTGTGCACGTTTGTATTTTTACAGTAAAACATGTTTTTAGTACCTTTTAATTTGGCATGAACACAACCAGTCATGATGTTTTCATCTTATTGTAAAAAACAGCACTTAAAAAGTAGGCTACCTGCTCATGTTCGTCCACTCCAAAAAAATGTCAGCGTCCAAACAGTTCACTTTGCATTCGCGCCATTTGATGAATGGAAAGAGACAAAAAAACACCAAAAACACCAAAAAGTGTAATGTCATTGGGTCTATACTCTTATAGCCTGAATTAATTTGTTTCTTGATGACAAAATTACCTTTTTTTGTAGAAAGAAAAGTTGGGAAACTTGAAAAGGGGCTGAGATAAGGGACTTTCCCAGGATGACAAGTGCAGCCACATGTTTATTGTAATGTTTTTGACCATGTCACAGAGGTGGGGGTGTTTGTTTAATTTGGAATAAGCTTTTATTTTAATATTTACCACTGTAGCAGTACAAATTGCATTTTAAACAAATAGGGGAATGGTTCAATTAGCATTATTTAGAGACTCCCCAAAGTTTGACTTTGTTGCATTTAGGGGGACTCATGTCGCATTCAGGGGGTCTGAGACCCTCCTGGGCCCCATGTAATTCGCACTCTGGGTCAAGGTCTGGACCTCCTTGTAGAAAGGCAACAAAAGCCAGGATACACTCAAAGTGAGTACAAACGCTGAGAGGAAATAGATTTTTGAAGCAGAGCATGTCTTCCTGCCTTGCAAATGGTGGAACATCTTGACCTTGTCTCTTTCATATTAAATCTGTTACTTTCTGGCAACAATGTTACTGCTTCTGTTTGTGTGAGAAAGTAAGGATGAGAAATATTCATTATAAGGTGAGAGATACACTGTCTAGTCAATGTCATCATGGCCAAGTATTTTTTTCAACCCCCTCTTTCAACACTGTCTATTTGTCTCGCCACATCTCATTCATTTGACTATTAAGTTAAAACCCTTAGGCATTATTTGCATTAGAATAAATCTGCTTCTCTCACTTTTTCTCACATTCTCTCAGTCTCTCTTCTGTCTGTCAGAATCAATCATCTAGTCCTCTGGGCATTCTCATTGTCTGTGTCACTACAACTGTATGAAGTGTTAGCCATCTCCATGTCAAGATTGACTGGCCACTTTTGCAGAGAAATAGTTGATTGCTACTGACTAGTACTTTGTGTCATTGAGGGGCAAACGTGGTTGGCTTATCAGTTATCTACCAGCATGCAAAAATTATACACAAGCACCAATACCTCCACAACCCTGAACTCCCCCTCTGTTCTCACAGAAATGGTTGCGTGGAATAGGATAAATGGCCTGTATTTGTTTTTGTACACTTTTATAGTGAATGTATTACATGAAATAGTGAAGATGTTCCAGACATTCCCAATAGAACTGGATTTGGAATCTCAATCCCACCTGTTTGTGCTTCCGATGATTCAGTGATGGGGAGAGACTGAGACTGGATTATTAAGTTGTAACTCTTGCTCAAGTTTACCGTAACACTGGTTTTCCTGATGTCCTTCCATGAGTCCTTAGGCTTTTTGTCAGTATGATAGGTTAAGTATTCAGCATCAATCGTCGATAGAGTGACAAATGTACAAGCTACAGATGTTCGGTTGTAAACCTGTTCCTTGTAATATTCCCAGGTTGCATATTTGCTCAACCGAAGCGTACTTAGATTTATGAGTAGGAGTGTCTGTGAAACAGAGATGTAGCCTCAATCTGGACCTTTACAATTAAAGTTTCCCTCCTTTCACTTTATTTGGATGGTCACCTACAGATGAGCTGACTTTCAACTAACTAATCACATGCTGTTAGCTTCATTAATCAATTGCATCATCCAGCAACTCCTTTCACTGCGAGAGTGACTGAATATATCTACATAAACCTAGCTATTGTCTGCAAACTGTTTCAACTACTAAATCTGCTAGACAGTTTGTTCAGAGTCAAAGCATCTACAGATCGTCTTTGCAGGAAATATTATCCTCTCCCAATGATTATGATGAGGTGGCAGTGAGGGCAGTAATGTACGGTATAGGTCTTGTTCCACTCGACTGTATCAGGCCACTCTTCCACCCTCAGCCAGGCCTGGTGTCAGGGACAGAGGTCTCTTCAGTCCACTTCATATTGGCTGGCAGCCAACACCAGCCTAGCCAATCCATTTAGGCTATTTGTTTAGTGATGTCTGCCATTTGATTGTCATAGAGCATTTAACAGCTTGCATCCAATCCCAATATACAATACAAACCTGTCATCATTATTCGCTATTCATTCATGACTATCCGTAATCATGGTAGCATCCACATAAATGTAGAAGTGTTTAAAAACCTATTATATTCTTATTTACAATAAAAGTGACTTCAAAATGACAAAATACATTATTTACCATTCATTTCTATTGGGCACAAAATAATCTGAAACACAACCAAAGCAAACAGCAAATGCATCCAACAAGTTTGTTTATTCACAAGCTTGATTGAAACATTGCGTGCTAGGAATATGGGACCAAATACTAAACTTTGGACTACTTGAATAAACATGCAAGTGAATTTATCCCAATACTTTTGGTCCCCTAAAATGTAAAAAAAAGTGTGTCCATTTCTAAACGGTTCACCCAATATGGATGAAAATATCCTCAAATTAAAGCTGACAGTGTGCACTTTAACCTCATAGTCATTGTATAATTTCAAAGTGCTGGAGTACAGAGCCAAAACAACAACAAATCTGTCACGGTTCCAATACTTTTGGAGCTCAATGTAGGAGGAGCAAGTCCATTTTACAGGTTAGCTGTAAAATGTTGAAATCAGCCCTAGCCTTAACAGGAAGCCAGAGGCTAGCACTGGAGTAATATGATCACATTTTTGGGTTCTAGTCAAGATTGTAGTACCTGTATTTAGCACTAGCTGAAGTTTATTTTGCACCTTATTCGGGTAGCTGGATAGTAGAGAATTGCAGTAGTCTAATCAAAAGCATGGATTAGCTTTTCTGCATAATTCTTGGACAAAAATAAAAAACTGCTCTTGAAATATTTTTTTGATGTTCGTCAAAAGAGAGATCAGGGGCCAGAGTAACGCTGAGGTCATTCACAGTTTTATTTGAGATGACTGTACAACCATCAAGATTAATTGTCAGATCCGACAGCAGAGCTCTTTGTTTCTTGGGACCTAGAACTAGCATCCAATTTTTGTTTAAAAGTAAAACATTTGCTACCATCCATCTCCTTATGTCTGAAACACAGGCTTCCAGGGTAGGCAATTTTAATCAAAATGTACAGCTATGTGTTGTCTGTATAGCAGTGAAAGTTGACATTATGTTTCCGAATAACATCACTAAGAGGTAGCATATATAGTGAAAACAATAGTGGTCCTTGAGCAGAACCTTGAGGAACACCGAAACTTACCATTGATTTGTCAGAGAACAAATCATCCACAGAGACGAACTGATATCTTTCAGACAGATAAGATGTAAACCAGGCAAGAACTTGTCCGCAATCTCTCCAAAATAATGTGATGATTGATGGTGTCTAAAGCAGCACTAATGTCTAGGAGCACGAGGACAGATGCAGAGCCTTGGTCTGATGCCACGAGTGCTGTCTCAGTACTATGATGGGGTCTAAAACCAGGCTGGAGAATTTCGTATATATTATTTGTCTTGAATAAGGCAGTGAGTTGCTGAGAAAAATGGGAGATTCGAAAATAGGCCGGTAGTTTTTTTTTTTCAGGTCAAGGTTTGGCTTTTTCAGGAGAGGCTTGATTACTGCCACTTTTAGTGAGTTTGGTACACATCTGGAGGATAGGGAGACGTTTATTATGTTCAACATAGGAGGGCCAAGCACAGGAAGTGGGTACATTACACAGCTGGAAGGTTTAGAGGCCGTGACTATTTTTGTGAATGTGTCTAGAGATACTGGATAAAAAAAACTTGAGTGAGTACAAACGCTGAGAGGAAATAGACAGTTGAAGCAGAGCATGTCTTCCTGCCTTGCAAATGGCAGAACATCTTGACCTTGTCTCTTTCATATTCAATCTGTTCCTTTCTGGCAAAAATGTTACAGCTTCTGTTTGTGTGGAAAGTAAGGATGAGAATTACTCATTATAAGGTGAGAGATACACTCTCTAGCCAATGTCATCATGGCCAAGTATCTTTTTCAACGCCCTCTTTCAACACCGTCTATTTGTCTTCCCACATCTCATTCATTTGACTATTAAATTAAAAACGTTAGGCATTATTTGCATTAGAATAAATCTGCTTCTCTCACTTTTTCTCACATTCTCTCAGTCTCTCTTCTGTCTGTTAGAATCAGTCATCTAGTCCTCTGGGCATTTTTATTGTCTGTGTCACTACCACTGTATGAAGTGTTAGCCTATCTCCATGTCAAGGGTGACTGGCCACTTTTGCAGTTCTGTGCAGACTCAGGACAACTGAGTTTTGGAGCAATGCGCATAGATAGATAGATAGATAGATAGATAGATAGATAGATAGATAGGTACTTTATTGATCCCCCGGGGGGGAAATTTCTTTGTCAAGCAGCTACAACAAAACACAGGGCAGGTGCAAAATGCCACAACGAAAGTACACAAAAGACAGATACACGGTACATGATACATAGAGCGGCAGTATGAAAAAGTATAGAAATACAAGATATTTGGAGTGCAAAAAAAAGCTATAAAAAGACATAGCATAGTATGGGTGGTTGGCTGAATATGTACACTATACATTGGTGGATGTTGGATGGTTATGAGCGAGGGTAATAATAGTTTACTTAATAGACAGACTGGCTAAATGAACAGGTAAGTGAACATTTTGCATGGTTAAATTAGCTGTACAGGTAAGTATAGTTATATTTACAGATAAGTGAATACTTGCATGGTTACACAAACTGTACAGGTAAATGACAGGAAGAGATACTTTAATAGCTAAATGTGTGTATGATATAATTTGGGGTAATAATAGTAATTCCTTTAAAACACAGTCCTTCCCTTAAAACACAGTGCGCAGGGTTTAATTACAGACAACTGCACGTATTGCACATTCGATATACTAAAAGCAATGAGAAAAGGTGCAACTGACAGGATACTAATATGCATTCCTGAGTGAATGCCTACTTAAGTTAGGTCCAAGAATTACTAGCAATATTGCACGTGATATGATATAACAACTGTACATGAGTATGTATATACAGACCTGCATGAATAAATAGGTCCTGAGTGAATGAGTGCTGACGGACCCGAGTTACTCACGGATGGATGCATAATTGTTAAACTAGGTCCTAGCACCCCAACAGTTCCAGATCTATGTTGCCGACGGCACGGCACCCCGGTGAGGCATTATATAGTCTAATAGCTGCCGGCAGGAAGGACCTCCTGTAGCGCTCTCTGGCACACCGTGGTGGGATCAGTCTGTGACTGAAAGTGCTCCTCTGCATCATAACCATAGCGTGCAGAGGGTGGGTGACGTTGTCCATGATGGCCAGCAGTTTGGCCAGGATCCGTCTCTCTGCCACCTCCTCTAGAGTGTCAAGGCTCATCCCCAGGACAGAGCTAGCCTTCCTGATCAGCTTATTTACCCGAGAAGCATCACCGGCTTTGATGTTTGCTCCCCAGCACACCACTGCAAAAAAGATGGCACTGGCCACCACAGACTGGTAGAAGGTATGCAGTAGTTTACTGCACACGTTGAAGGACCTGAGCCTCCTCAGAAAGTAGAGTCGGCTCTGGCCCTTGGTTCTCCTGAAGTGCACCACCATCTCCTTTGTTTTGCTGATGTTGAGCTGAAGGTGGTTCTGCTCACACCACAACACAAAGTCACTGATTGAGGATCAGTCCAGGGGGAGCAGGGGTGTTGTGAGCAAAGTGGGGGTGGGACAGCCATGAGTGTGTGTGGTCTGGGGAGCTGGAAGGGAGGTGGACAGGGCCAGTATCAAACCTGTGAAAAAATTGGTTCAGCTCATTGGCTCTGTCCTGGGTCCCCTCCGTCTGCCCACTGTTTGACTTTTTGAAGCCAGTGATATTTCTCATACCCTTCCACACCTCTCTCACCTGGCTCTGCCTCAGCTTGTCCTCCATCTTCTCCTTATACACTCTCTTCCCCTCAGCAATCCGCAACTTCAGCTCCCTCTGGACACATTTCAATTTGTCCTTGTCCTTGTCCCTCTCCTTGAAGGCCCTCTTCTTCTCATTCAGCAGGGCCTTCAGGTCGCTGGTGACCCAGGGTTTATTGTTTAGGAAACAGCGTACCTTCCTGGTGGGTACAGTGTTGTCTACACAAAAATTAATAAAGTCTGTTATTCAGTCAGTAAGTCCATCGATGTCCTCCCCATGAGTCTCACAGAGCACATCCCAGTCTGTTGTTTCAAAGCAGTCCTGTAGGGCCTTATTCGCCTCCGGGGACCATCTCCTAATGGTCCTGGTGGTCGCAGGCTGCTGTTGGACCAAAGGCCTGTATAGTGGGGTGAGGTGGACAAGGTTGTGATCCGATCTACCGAGGGGAGGGAGTGCAGTGGAGTTGTATGCGTCCTTCACATTAGCATATAACAAGTCCAGAGTTTTATTATTCCTGGTTGGGCACTTCACGAACTGTTTGAACGTGGGCAGCGTTGAAGAGAGAGATGCATGGTTAAAATCCCCCGAAATGGCAAAGAAAACACTGGGATGCGCTGTCTGTAACCTCGCAATAACAGAGTGGATGACGTCACATGCTGTGTTTGCGTCCGCGGAGGGCGGGATGTAAACAATAACAGCAATGGCCGCCGTGAATTCCCTCTGCAAATAGTAGGGTCTCAGGCTAACGGCTAACAGTTCAATGTCCGGGCTACAAAACTGTTCCTTAAGAGTAATATGTCTTGGATTACACCATCTGTTGTTAACTAATAAAGCCAGCCCACCACCCTTGCTCTTACCGGAAGAGACGCGATCCCTGTCCGCTCTGATGGTCTGGAAACCGTCGATAGTGATGTTCTCTATGGGGATGTTATCGTTCAGCCAAGTCTCCGTGAAAAGCATTAGGCTCGTTTCTCGATAATCCCTTTGTCCACGGACAAGACCCTCGAGTTCGTCCATCTTGTTATGTAGTGACCTCACGTCGCACATAATAATAGACGGTATAGCCGGCTTGTACTTATACTTCCTCCGCTTTGCCTTACATTTCAATCCCGCCCTACGTCCACGGCGTCACCTTTTCAACTAGTCCGGAATATCAAACTTTTCCCTGGGGTATAGCAGCGCTGCATGGGCTAAATCCAGGAGCTGGGCTCTGTTGTAAATAATAACAGTTGACTCCTGTCGACGTTCAGCTGCGATAAAATCCATAATCCTGAACTATTATAGTTCAACTGTAGCAAAATAAAAAATAAAACTAAAGAAAAGAGACCACAAAAAAGAACTAAAACAACAATTTATGCACGAACAACGGGAGCTGCTTAACAGGTGACCACTCAGGGCGGCGCCAAACACATGAAAAAGATAGGAGTTCGTAATTAGTTTTCTAATGATCATGATCTTTTTCGTTGAAGAAGGTCATAAAAACATCACTGCTGACGTGAAGGCCATCCTTACTTGGGGAATGCTGCTTTTTAATTAGCTTTGCGACAGTATAAAAAATAAATGTTTTTATTCTCCTCAATCAGGTTGGAAACGAAGGCTGATCGAGCAGTAGAGGGGTTTTCGATATTGTACAGCACTTTCTTTCCAAGCTAGTAAGAAGACTTCCAATTTCCGTTCCAATTTTCTGGAAGCTTGCTTCAGGGCTCTGGTATTGTCTGTATACAAGAGTTTCTTGTGACACATTTATTTTGTTTTTAGCGGTGCGACTGCATCTAGGGTATTACGCAAAGTTAAGTTTAGATCCTTGGTTAGGTGGTTAACTGATTTTTGTACTCCGACATCCTTGGGTAGGTGGAGGAAGTCTGGAAGGGCATCTAGGAATCTTTGGGTTGTCCAATAATTTATAGCGCTGCTTTTGATAATCTTTGGTTGGGGTCTAAGCAAATTATTTGTTGTGATTGCAAACATAATAAGATGGTGGTCCGATAGTTCAGGATTATTTAAAACAACAATATCTATTACTCGGGACAAAACTAGATCCAGTGTTGAAGTTGCGCGTTGAGGAGCTGCATGATGAATGGGTTTTGGTTTTATATATTTTTTAACTAAGCAAGTCAGTTAAGAACAAATTCTTATTTACAGAGGTCATAAAATTTTGTCAGACGGGTTATTGTCATGCAAAAGATGCATCTCAGGCCTCCACTCATACAAGCTGCATACGAAAACTCCATTAAATCAATTTAATATACTCCATCACAATAAATCCATGATTTATTTTAGTCAGGTCTAAAGAAACATTATCATATGATGAAAATGCATTTCTGAAGAACAGCATATAAGTTGGCCTACTGTTAGGCTTACTCATTTAGCTGACAAGATATGCCTATAAGTGACATTATTTTATATTAAATGAGTTTATAGTAAGAATAATATAATTGAACTTAGCTGAAATAAAATAGAAAGGATATTATTCCCATTCCGGATCGAGTTCCGGATATGAAGTGCCTAATAGTAATAATTTCAAACAGGTTCTATACGCTAGATTTAGCGCTGGTTAATATGAACAGCTGAGAAATACATATAAGAACACTTATTTCACTCCACTCATCAACCACTGTTTGAGAAGCATGCTCTCGCTGCATGACAGATGATATTCCGCCCAATCTCTGTATGTCATGGGCTCTCCAACCCTGTTCCTGCAGCTACCCAGTACTTAATTTGGGAAACCAAGTGGAAACTATTCGGGAACATCGATAGTTACATGTTTTCGCAATTAAACATATTTCACTAAACTGTTGACAGCCCCTCTCTCTGCACGCTCGAGAAAGAATAAAGGAGAGAGAGGAGGAGATGGAAACGTATAGTGGTGAAATACTAAAGGTAATGTGCAAGGGCTATACATTCTCTCCCAGACTCATGGATAAACATTTTGGAGCGTAGCATAAGATAACCAGTCCATCCAGTATACAGGGTGTTTTGAATGAATCATCACCTTAGAAAGCGCTGTCCATTTCGTTGTGCTAGGCTTTTATTAAAAAGAAAAATGCTATCGCCACCTCTTTGCAATAAGGAATTGAGACCAAAAGCTCATGAGAAGTTTCAAGTGTTTATTACCAAGGATGCCGTCAGCTGAGTGCATACATTTAGAAAGTTCACAACACATCTTATACTCTTCCCTCCATTTTATGACCCCAATGAGTTTCCCTTCTCTCCCCTGTGTCCTGGGCCTGACCCTGCTCTCTGATCCTAGGCAATTTCCTCTTATCTGATTAGGTCAACCTTTCTAAATTGGTATACACCCAGTTTCATGGCCTAAACGCCATTAATACTCACAGTAATGAAATATAAACAAACTACAGTTTAACTTGAAACATGTTACATTTTAACAGAATCACTTTGAAACAACATTCACATCGACCATGTTTTACACTGTTTCAACCTGCTGTTGAACATCTTTCTTCAAATTGATCATCATAGTGAGGTGATTTTTAAAAGCAGGATACTGTTTTGATGTGATGTGATGTGATTTTCAATTGCATTTGCATTGATGTCAGAGTGGATAGAGGGACAATAGAGCCCTGAGTACCAGGCCATTAGCATCGCGAAGGTCATTAGCGAGTTGGGTACTACCAAAGAATGTCCAGAGTGCATAAAACGAGATTACCGTGACTCAATTGTCATGTGGAATTTTACTGCGGTCATGACTCATGACTGCCGGTGTGGCAGTAATACGGTCACCGCAACAGCCCTAGTTGGGCGTGTGACTTGAGTACCCCACTGCAAATGTTTGATGTTTGAGAGGGGTTAGGGGACTTATAATGTAATCGTGCCCCAAAATAGATGAGAGGATCAGGGGTGGTTCTGCACATGTGGTGGCTAACCCCCTCACCCTTAGGGCTGGAAGGGACCCTCAAAGCGAGTGATTCTTCTTCAATCAGTGTCAGTAGTGGTTAGAGATGGTAGCATGTCCAAAGTCTTGTTGGCATACATTGTGCCTCTGAGTACTTTAAACCTGGAAGTTTCTAATGATGGGATTGATTAAGTATTTTAGACATTACTGCCTCATTTTTAGTATTACTGTTACTATTTGTCAGATTGTCAGATCTGACCCTGCTTAGTAACTGTTGTTCTTATATGCAATTGTTTTTCCTGATACATGATCTGTCTAGCTGAACAGCGAACATAATCCAATTAGAACTCCTGCTGGAGAACAAGTCCTCTCTTCATTCTATTGATTTATCTAGTAGTAGGCTGACTTGCTTGGTCTGAACTCAATTCATAAGTTCAGACCAACTTAATCACTAATTCACTCAGGACTTATTCATTCAGAACTCATTCATTCAGCACTCATTCATTCATTCATTCATTCATTCATTCTTTCAGGACTGTATGTACGTATTCATGTCCAGTTGTTATATCATAACACGTGCAATGTTGTAAGTAATTCTTGGACGGAACTTGCGTAGTCATTCTCTCAGGACTGTATACTAGTATCCTGTCAGTAGTATCTTTTTTTTCCATTGCATTTAGTATAAAGAATGTGCAATACGTGCATTTATCTGTAATTAACCCTGTTCTAAGGACTGTATTTTATTTCTTCCTGTCATTTACCTGTACAGTTAATTTAACCATGCAAATATTAATTTACCTGTACATTTAACCAGACTGTATATTAAGTAAACTATTATTACCCTCACTTATATCATACACGCATTTAGCTATTTAAGTGTCTTTCTCTGCCATCGACCTGTATAGTTAACCATGCAAATATATTTTTATTTATATCAACGTGGAATAATTGTATAATTTTTTCACCTAACACTATAACAATGTGTAGTGCACATACAGTTGAAGTCGGAAGTTTACACACAGATTTCATGTTAACAAACTATAGTTTGGGCAAGTCGGTTAGGTCATCTACTTTGTGTATGACACAAATAATTCTTCCAACAATTGTTTACAGACATATAGTTTACATACACTAAGTTAACTGTGCCTTTAAACAGCTTGGAAAATTCCAGAAAATGATGTCATGGCTTTAGAAGATTTTGATAGGCTAATTGACATAATTTGAGTCAATTGGAGGTGTACCTGTGAATGTATTTCAAGGCCTACCTTCAAACTCAGTGCCTCTTTGCTCGACATCATGGGAAAATCAAAAGAAATCAGCCAAGACCTCCGAAAAATAATTGTAGACCTCCACAAGTCTGATTCATCCTTTGGAGCAATTTCCAAACGCCTGAAGGTACCATGTTCATCTGTACAAACAATAGTATGCAAGTATAAACACCATGGGACCACGCAGCCGAGGCAGCATCATGTTGTGGGGGTGCTTTGCTGTAGGAGGGACTGGTGCACTTCACAAAATATATGGCATCATGAGGAAGGAAAATTATGTGGATATATTGAAGCAACATCTCAAGACATCAGTCAGGAAGTTAAAGCTTGGTCGCAAATGGGTCTTCCGAAAGGACAATGACCCCAAGCATACTTCCAAAATTGTGGCAAAATGGCTTAAGGACAACAAAGTCAAGGTATTGGAGTGGCCGTCACAAAGCCCTGACCTCAATCCTATAGAACATTTGTGGGCAGAACTGAAAAAGCGTTTGCGAGCAAGGAGGCCTACAAACATGACTCAGTTACACCAGTTCTGTCAGGAGGAATGGGCCAAAATTCACCCAACTTATTGTGGGAAGCTTGTGGAAGGCTACCTGAAACGTTTGACCCAAGTTAAACAATTTAAATGACATGCTACCAAACACTACTTGAGTGTATGTAAACGTTTGACCCACTGGGAATGTGATGAAATAAATAAAAGCTGAAATTAATCATTCTCTCTACTATTATTCTGACATTTCACATTCTTAAAATAAAGTGGTGATCCTAACTGACCTAAGACAGGGACATTTTACTAGGATTAAATGTCAGGAATTGTGAAAAACTGAGTTTAAATGTATTTGGCTAAGGTGTATGTACACTTCCGACTTCAACTGTATTCAGTCATTCACTCATACTATGCAATGCGTTTCTATAGCTTTTTGCACTCCAGACTTTGTGTATTTTTATACTTTTTCATACTGCAGCACTATGTATCATGTATCGTGTATCTGTCTTTTGTGTATATTGTTCTGGCATTTTGAACCTGCCCTGTGTTTTTCGTAGCTGCTTGATGAAGTAATTTCCCCACGGGGATCAATGAAGTACCTATCTATCTATCTTCTCTTTTTCCCTCCTTGAAATTAGTCCTGTGTGGTGTCCTTTGGCCCAACCCATCTTCCTTCCTGTGCTGAAAGGCATTTTCACAACCGAGGCTGAACCCCAAAAGGGCTTATCTATGTGTCTGTCATCTGGGCTTCACATTGAACAGTAGCCATGACAGCCTTTAAATAGAGTTGGAAGGGAAATTACACCATAGACTGTAAATATACAATGACACCAATTTTATTTGGACAGGTACCTTTGGAAAACATTTGTCATTGTAGGGATTGCCCAGGCCATTATACTATAACATCACTGGACCCCCTGCAGTTCGCATACCATCGCAACATCGGGGTGGATGATGCAATCATCTACCTTCTGCAGAGGGCCTACTCTCACCTGGACAACGCAGGTAGCACTGTGAGGGTTATGATTTTGACTTCTCCAGTGCCTTCAACACCATTCAGCCCCTGCTACTGGGTGAGAAGATGAGGAGGATGAAAGTGGAAGCACACTTAGTCTCCTGGGTTCCGGACTACCTGACCGTTAGGCCAAAATTTGTGCGGCTACAGAGCTGTGTGTCAGAACGGGCAGTGAGCAATACAGGGGTCCCCCAGGGAACGGTCCTGTCCCCCTTCCTGTTCACCCTCTACACCTCAGACTTCAGATATAACTCTGAAACATGCCACCTGCAGAAGTTCTCGGATGACTCCGCAATTGTATGGAGCATTAGGGGTGGGCAGGAGGAGGAGTACAGGAGCACAATCAATTACTTTGTAGTGTGGTGTGAGAAAAACCACATTCAGCTCAACATCAGCAAAACAAAGGAGATGGTTGTAGACTTCAGGAGAACCAAGGCCAAACCGACTGCAGTCCCTATACAGGGGATGGATGTGGAAATGGTAGGTTCATACCAGTTCCTGGGAGTCCATATGTACAGCAGGCTGGAATGGGCTGGTAACACCGGGGCCCTGTACAAAAAGGGCCAATATAGTATAGTTAACCATGCAAATATTCCTTATTTATCTATATCAACTTGCAATATTTGTATAGTTTTTTCACCTAACACTCTGTAACAATGTTTAGTGTACATATTCAGCCATTAACCCATACTATGCTTTTTTATAGCATTTTGCTCTCCAGACTTTTATACTTTTTCATACTGTCGCACTATGTATCATGTATCGTGTATCTGTCTTTTGTATATTTCGTTCTGGCATTTTGCACCTGACCTGTGTTTTTTCGTAGCTGCTTGACGAAGAAATTTCCCCTCTGCGATCAATAAAGTACATATCTAGCTATCTACCTATCAAGTTGACTGTTTATATATGTGATAGGTAAAGACCTTCTAGAGTGTAATTCGGGAGATGGTGACTCTTTAAAGAACCGCTCTTGTGGTGCCCCAGATCCTAATGAGTTAATTGTTACATGATTACTTTAAATCGGGTAACAATTAAACATAGTTAGTTAATTAGAGATAACAGTCTTCAGATTAATGTAAGTCACATCACGACAGGGAGCAACTCAATATAAGGAAGGTGTTCCTAATATTTTTTACACTCAGTGTGTTTAGAGGGGTACTCAGTGATGTTTTGTGTTGGATTTGCCCCAAACATAATGCTTTGTATTCAGGACATAAAGTTAATTTCTTTGCCACATTTTTTGCATTTTTTTGTGCCTTATTGCAAATAGAATGCATGTTTTGGAATATTTGTATTCTTTTTACTCTGTCATTTAGGTTAGTATTGTGAACTAACTACAATGTCCTCAGTTTTCTCCTCACAGCTATTAAACTCTGTAACTGGTGTTAAAGTCACCATTGGCCTCATGGTGAAATCCCTGAGTGGTTTCCTTCATCTCCGACAACTAAGTTAGGAAGGACGCCTGTGTCTTTGTAGTGACTGGGTATATTGATACATTATGCAAAGTGTAATTAATAACTTCACCATGCTAAAAGGGATTTTCAATGTCTGTTTTTTTTTTTAAATCTACCAGTAGGTGCCCTTATTTTTTTGAGGCATTGGAAAACCTCGCTGGTCTTTGTTGTTGAATCTGTGTTTGAAATTCACTGCTCAACTGAGGGACCTTACAATTATCTGTATGTGTGGGGTACAGAGATGCTATAGTCATTCAAAAATCATGTTAAACACTTATATTGCACACAGAGTGAGTCCATGCAATGTATTGTGTGACCTGTTTTAAAGTATTTATTCCTGAACCTTTTTAGGCTTGCCATAACAAAAGTGCTGAATACCTATTGACTCAAGATGTTTCAGCTTTAAATGTTTTATTAATTTGCAAAAAAAAAAAAAAAACATAATTCCACTTATTGGATTCCGCATTATTGGTTGTTGTGTGTAGGCCAGTGGTACAAAATATCAATGTAATCAATTTTAAATTCAGGCTGTAACACAACCAAAATGTGGAAATAGTCAAGGGGTGTGAATACTTTCTGAAGGCACTGTAGCACAATGTAAACATGCTGGTTGGGCTATTGTTTGTTGATGTAAACAGTATTGTGTGAGTAGTTTGATATTACCCCACCATTGTTTGAACAATACATCTTAATGAAGAGAGGCAGGCATGTCTTAACAAGCCCATGTGCACTGCAGCTACTGAAGGTACTAGGTTTTAAACATTGTCCTGATTTGTGTGTGTGTGTGCAGATTCATGCTATTTAATTTATTATGCAAGTAACATCAAACAGTGCTCCAGCTTTAATGACACATTTCCTGTCTTGTTTGGATAGATTAGAGAGTGTGTGTGTGTGTGTGAGGTGCGTACACGTGCATGAGTGTATCAAAGACTCCTATGAACACTCCAGTGACTGAGACCCTGAAAGCCCCTGTATGTACTCGGTCGCACGTTGAAGAATGCTGATGGTTGACGCAGCGTTGAAGTCTGTCTTGTCTGCTTGGTCGAGCCAAGGTTACCCGTCTCCATGTTAGGTCTGGCTCGTAACCCTGGCTTGGCCCCCTGGGGGGGCTATTCATTATTCACAATACGGTAGGAAACAGACAGGGAGGGACTCATTTTAATTTTCCGTTGAAAAACATATTCCTAATGAATACTACACCGGCCTAGGGGACCGTGGAGCAGCCAGCTCAGGATATTGGACCCCATTAGAGACCCCTTGGAAAAGCCCCAGTGCTTAGGGGGCTTCAAATCAAATACATTTTTTATTCGTCACACTACAGGTATAGACTAACAGTGAAAGGCATACTTACGGGCCCTTCCCAACAATACAGAGAGAAAGAAAAGAGAAATAATAGAAAAGTAAATAATGTAGTAATAAAAGTAATAATAAATACATAATGAATAATGATAACTTGGCTATATGAACAGAGTACCAATACCGATTGGATGTGCAGAGGTATGAGGTAATTCAGGTAGATATGTACATATAGCTAGGGATAAGTGATAGATAATAAATAGTAGCAGCAGCATATGTGATGAGTGATAAAAGTGCAAAAAGGGTCAATAGTAAGGGTAGCTATTTGATTAATTATTTAACTAAGTATTTAGCAGTATTATGGCTTGGGGATAGAAGCTGTTCGAGGTCCTTTTTGTTCCAGACTTGGTGCACTCTGTAGCGCCATGCGGTTGGAGGCCAAGCAGTTGCCACACTAAGCAGTGATGCAGCCAGTCAAGATGCTCTCAATGATGCAGCTGTAGAACTTTTTGAGGATCTGAGGGGCCCATGCCAAAAGGGGATGAGGTGTTGTCGTGCCCTCTTCACGACAGTGTTGGTGTATGGGGACCATGATAGAGCCTTAGTCAAATCAAATTTTATTGGTCACGTACACGTGTTTAGAAGAGGCGGATGTAGCAAAATTCTTGAAGGGCCTTAGTCCAGGGGGAGTCCTCCCAACAACACCCCTTACCTCTGATCTCGTGCTAGAAACTTTCGGGGGGTGTCAATGATTGGTTATGGCAGTCTCCTGGCTTCATATAGTGTTCTGAGGGTTCTAGTCCAGCCTTATGAATCTTATCCTCATACCTTCAACTAATCATGGATGACTCTGTAGGTGTTTGGCCCCGTGGAGGCAAGTCCGGATCTGAAGTGTAGAATGGACCACACTTGAGGGCACATGAGGAAGCGCCATTAGAGAAAGGGTCAACTTCACCTCTTCATGTTGAAGTTCAAGACTATTTAATAAAATACCCCCCTTCTCCCTTCCTTTCCTTTCATGGACTCCAACTTTTATTCACACAATCCCATCCAAATTCGGGTTCCACTGTAATAAAAGCGGGTGTGGAGGGTGGGGATTTGTAACCGCACACCCGGGATAATGGCTCTACTCTGAAAGGAGGGCATTCTAAACCACTTAGGAGGGTGTGTGTGTGGGTCCCCAGGGGGTATGGGGCAACAGTAATGCCCCCTGCTGCTATTTGGGGGGTCACAATGAAGCCCCTGTGTGGATCTTCCCTGTCCCCCTCAAACTTTCTGCCAGTCCTCTATGGGAACATTGTTAGCGGGATAATTTGTCTTTCTATTTTTGGTGGTCTTTTTATCTGGCATCAAAATCCCTAGAAAAATGTTTGTGACCTTCGGTCATTGTTCTCAGCACTGCAGAGACTCAGCGAGTAATAGTACTGCGTCATATGGTAACTGAACTAAATGACTATCGCCCCGTAGCACTCACTTCTGTCATCATGAAGTGCTTTGAGAGGCTAGTTAAGGATCATATCACCTCTACTTTACCTGACACAATAGACCCACTTCAATTTGCTTACCGCCCTAATAGATCCACAGACGATGCAATCGCCATCGCACTGCACATTGCCCTATTCCACCTGGACAAGAGGAATACCTATGTAAGAATGCTGTTCATTGACTATAGCTTAGCATTCAACACCATAGTACCTTCCAAACTCATCATTATGCTCTGGGCCCTGGGTCTGAACCCCGCACTGAGCAACTGGGTCCTGGACTTCCTGACGGGCCGCCCCCAGGTGGTGAAGGTAGGAAACTACACCTACACCCATGACTGCGTGGCCACGCACGCCTCCAACTCAATAATAAAGTTTACAGATGACACAACGGTAGTAGGCCTGATTACCAACAATGACAAAACAGCCTACAGGGAGGAGGTGAGGGCCCTAGGAGAGTGGTGCCAGGAAAATAACCTCTCACTCAATGTCAACAAAACCGAGGAGCTGAGCGTGGACTTCAGGAAACAGCAGGGGGAGCACGCCCCTATCCACATCGATTGGACCGCAGTGGAGAAAGTGGAAAGCTTCAAGTTCCTCTGGGTACACATCACTGACCATCTGAAATGGTCCACCCACACAGACAGTGTGGTGAAGAAGGAGGCTCTGGAGGCTGAAGAAAGTAGCTTTTTTTTTTTTGAAACCCTCACAAACTTTTGCAGATGCACAATTGAGAGCATCCTGTCAGGCTGTATCACCACCTGGTACGGCAACTGCGGCCTGCCCAACACATCACTGGGGGCTAATTACCTACCCTCCAGGACACCTACAGCACCCGATGTCACAGGAAGGCCAAAAAGATCATCAAGGACAACATCCACCCGAGGCACAGCCTGTTCACCCCGCTATCATCCAGAAGGCGAGGTCAGTACAAGTGCATCAAAGCTGGTACTGAGAGACTGAAAAACAGCTTCTATCTCAAGGCCATCAGACTGTTAAATAGCCATCACTAGGCGGCTACCACCCTGTTATGCAATCCTGCACCTTAGAGGCTGATGCCCTATATACACAGATTTGGAATCACCGGCCACTTTAATAATGGATCACTAGCCACTTTAATAATGTTTACATATTTTTGCTTTACTCATCTCATATGTTTATACTGTATTCTATTCTATTCTACTGTATTTTAGTCTATGCCACTCTGACATTGCATGTCCTAATATTTATATATTTCTTAATTCCATTCTTCTACTTTTAGATTTGTGTGTATTGTGTTTATTGTTGTGAATTGTTAGATACTACTGCACTGTTGAAGCTAGAAACACAAGAATTTTGCTACACCTGCAATAACATCTGCTAAATATGTGTATGTGACCAATAAAATGTGATTTGATTTGAAACGTGTGACTTGTGGAAGAGGTGTATACTGAAAAGCATGAACAATTTGATTTTCCAATAACTTTTTTCCCCTTTATTGAGAATCAAGGTTGTTTATAAAACATGATCTTGGGAGCAGAATATTATGGGTATCTTTTTGGGAGGCACAATCTGTATTTATTTTTTAGAAGACACACAGAGAACACAGTAATGTCACACGGTAGTTTGACACCAAAATCAAACTGTACAGACGGATGTAATGACTGGCTTGGCATCATATTGATGAGGCTAGCCTATCATGCATGCACACATGCACCCTGAAGTGCTTTTGCATTGATTCACATCCATTTGTCACATACAGTACAGTACGCCTGTGGCAGTTAAGCCAGCTATGCGATTGACACACACAGACACACACAGTCTTTACAGTACAGGATGACAGACTTTCAACACCACCTTGGGGCAGAAAGAGGTCATTGTAATCAACCTTCATCCATCTGCCCCCCCCATTCTGCCACTAATGCCCCCCCCCTATTAACCCCACTTCTCACCCCCTCCCCCCATTTTCCTTCACCACTTAATTTCCCCATCCTTATGGCCATTTGATTGGCCAACATACTGACATGGCTATTGTTCACAATTCGTACCCAATAAAAACCGACAACTACAACAAACAAGACAAATCCCCCTTATTCCCTCTCACTTTACATTTCTGTAGTTCTGTCATATAGCTATTCTTGTCTATTAATGTTCTCTATCATGTTTATGTTTTGTGTGGATCCCAGGAAGAGTAGCTGCTGCTTTCGCAACAGCTAATGGGGATCCTAATAAAATACCATATACTCATCTACCAGTTTTTTTTTAAATTTTAATTTAACCTTTATTTAACTAGGCAAGGCAGTTAAGAACAAATTTGTATTTACAATGACGGCCTACCCCGGCCAAATCTGGACCGATTGTGGACCGCCCTATGGGACTCTCAATCACATTTGATTTGATACAGCCTGGATACAAACCAGGTACTGTAGTGACACCTCTTGCAATGAAATGCAGTGCCTTAGACCACTGCGCCACTCAGGAGCCCTGGCTCTTGATTTCTTCCTTTCCCTTTACCAGGGCTCCAGGCCGAGCCAAGCCTGAAGGAAAGAAGGGGTGGGAGGTTAAAGGGATGGAACGGAAGAGGTAAGACTGTGCATGGAACGACCAAGCACGAGGTTAATCCAAAAGCCAAACTTCACCCTGACCATCTAATCATTGTGGAAATGGACTGGTTGAGTCCCAATTGGAACCCTATTGCCTGTATAGTGTACTTCTTTTGACCAGAGCTCTAAGGGTCTTGGTCAACAGTAGTACACAATATACTGTAGGTAATAGGGTGCCATTTGGGACGTAGCCATGGACTCACTGGCTGGAATACTAATATTTAGCTTAGGGGCAGGTTTCAGCCACTTTAGAATCTTGAGCAGGAAATTTCACTAATCAGAGGCACTTATCAAGGGGCCGGGAGACACTGCGAGGGAGACCAGACGGATATCCAGACAGTCAAAAGGGTTCCAAAACACTGGGTTCCAAAACAGTTGAGAAGTGCCGTTAGTTGAGGATGTAGCACTGCTTTTGTTCTGGCTATCCTGGTTTGTCAGGTCTCAGAGGCTTACCAGACGCTTTACCCTATGACGACTTGTAGGCATTATATTAGTAGTAACTTGAGGTAAAAATAGCAGTGTTAAGTGTGTGAATGGCTCTATTGTTGAACTGCATTAAACACTCACACAATAAGAATACAATAATGGTTTTGCCACAGTGTGGTAAACTCAACTGTAAGCTGATGCAATGGCTTTTAAATAACACAAACTAGGGTGCTGGTTGGTCATCATACAAAGTCAGATTAAATACCTAGAATGGTTAAAGTTTTTTCAGTGCCTACACAAAGCTAGAAGGCTTTCTAAAAGGAGACTGTACTGTGCTGTACTGTACTGTATGGTACTGTTCCTGGTCTGGGTGAGAGGAGCGCAGAGGCGTGAAGTGGGTCATCCTCTATGTGGGACAGAGCTATTGATCGAGCACCAGACCGAGAAGTGTGTGTGTATCGTGTGTGTGTGTCTGCGTGCGTGTGCCTACGTGCATCTGGGAGTGCTCTGCTCCAGGTATGGATTGCAACCAGAGAAAAACATTACATTAATGTACGGTACAATCCAAAGCGTCATGTAGTATAAATGCCCTGCTAGAAACCTGCCACAGTACTCCAAATCGATTACTCTGACTCTCCTCTCTCTCCCGACACTATATCACATTATGCTGTCACACATACTCCTTGTCTGTGGAATCACACGGATGTGTTCCTGCTAAAGAGATTAGTGGACTGGAGAAGCAGCACCCTCTAAACACAATGCCAGACTGTTTATGTCTATGGCGATGTGTGTCAGATCATCAAACTGACCAGGAAGTCCTTACATAATAGAGTTCTGATGGCTTATAGAAGCAGAACCCTCTAAACACAATGCCAGACTGTTTATGTCTATGGCGATGTGTGTCAGATCATCAAACTGACCAGGAAGTCCTTACATAATAGAGTTCTGATGGCTTATAGAAGCAGAACCCTCTAAACACAATGTCAGACTGTTTATGTCTATGGTGATGTCATCATCCCTACTGGAGTCTAGCACGAGGACAAAGGGGAATAGCTAATAGCTAAGAGTTGCTAGCTAATCATTGGCATTGGTAGACTTTATTGCTATTGGGTATGGGTATAGTGGTATACATTTTGTCACAAGGGTAGATATTGGTGTATTGAGTGATGGTTGTAAAAGTAATATACTCTCCTTTTCATAATGTACTAGAAAGCCAAACTCCTCCCCTTCTAGTTTGGTTCACACACGTAGCACACATGCATGCACGCACGCGTGCACACACACCCTATCTGTCCACTGTCCATCTGACGTAGGCCGCAGCCCGCCTCCCACTTCCTCAAACTGACCAGGAAGTGCTTACATAATAGAGTAGCAGGCAGAGATCCCTGGAGTTCTGATGGCTTATAGGTGCCATGCAACTTCCTCGAAAGACAAGCTTTTTTTAGTGTTCTCTCAATGCAGTTATATCTAGAAATACCAGTAATGTGTGGTATAAAGCCGCACTTATTAACAATTTTACAATTAGCAAGAAGGGAGCTTGGATGGATGGTAGGTGCGGTCCTATGTGGCTCAGTTCGTCAGAGCCTCATTGGTTGAATTCCTGCAGGGATCACTTACTAAAATATATGCATTCACTTATGTGTGTTTTTTCATTAAAGCATCTGTTAAGTGGCGTATCAATGATAGTATCCTAAACAAGCGCTCGTTGTTGTCGAGTTGTGTCTGTGTGTTTAGCTCTGCTTACTCACGACCAACACTTTCAATTGAGTTTGATTTTTCATCAACAGTGGTCTGCTCTGCTGCCTTGCTGGCTGGCTGGCTGGCTGGCTGCCTCTCTCTCTCTCTCTCTCTCTCTCTCTCCCGCATTAGTGGGCATTCTTTTGTTCCTATGTTACACGGTCCTCAGATATCTGTTGATAGGTTTTTAGTGTTGTTGTGTTATGCTTCCATGCAACAGGATTTTAGACAGTCACAAAGGGTGGCAGGTAGCCTAGTGGTTAGAGCGTCGGGCCAATAACTGAAAGATTACTGGTTTGAATACCTGAGCCGACAACGTGAAAAAAAAACTTGTCCTTGAGAAAGGCACTTAACCCTAACTTGACTAGATAAATAACGATGAAATTAAACACATGCAAGCACAGAGACATGCTTACACATATATATATACAGCGGTATTGAACACGTCACCATTTTTCTCAGTAAATATATTTCTATATATTTATTGACATGAATGAAATTTTCACCAGATGTTGGTAACAACCCAAGTAATCCATACATACAAAGAAACCAAAACAAATAAGTTCAGAAATTAAGTTATGTGTAATAATGTGAAATGACACAGGGAAAAAGTATTGAACACATGAAGAAAGGGAGGTGCAAAAAGGCATGGAAAGCCAAGACAACAGCTGAAAACTATCTGTAATTAAAAAGCAATCCAGCCCCCTGTCAGTGCAAATTAATATCAGCTGGTTCAGTCCCAACTGATGGCCTACAAAAAGGTCTCATTGCCAAGGTGTCACACAAGACACATCTCATGATGGGTAAAAGCAAAGAGCTGTCTCAAGACCTTCACAACCTAATTGTTGCAAAACATAATGATGGCATTGGTTATAAGCACATTTCTAAGCTTTTGAATGTTCCAGTGAGCACTGTTGGGGCCATAATACGGAAGTGGAAAGTCAATCATTTCACCATAAATTTGCTTTGACCAGGTGCTCCTCGCAAGATTTCTGACAGAGGAAGAAAATAATAATCAGAAGAGTTGTCCAAGAGCCAAGGACCACTTGTGGAGAGCTTCAAAAAGACCTACAATTAGCAGGTACTGTTGTCTCAAAGAAAACAGTAAGTAATGAACTCCACCGCCATGGCCTGTATGCACGCTCACCACGCAAGACTCCATTGCTGAAAAAAAAGCATGTTGAAGCTTGTTTAAAGTTTGCTGCACAACATTTGGAAAAGCCAGTGAAATACTGGGAGAATATAGTGTGGTCAGATGAGAGCAAAATTGAACTGTTTGGATGTCATAATACACACCATGTTTGGAGGAGAAATGGCACTGCACATCACCCTAAAAACACCATACCAACAGTGAAGTTTGGAGGTGGGAACATCATGGTGTGGGGCTGCTTTTCAGCAAATGGTACTGTCAAACTTCACATAATTGAAGGAAGGATGAATGGGCAAATTTACCGAGACATTCTTGACAAAAATCTGCTGCCATCTACCAGGATGATGAAGATGAAATGAGGGTGGACATTTCAGCAAGACAATGATCCCAAACACACAGCCAAGGAAACTCTCAATTGGTTTCAAAGAAAGAAAATAAAGCTGCTAGAATGGCCCAGCCAATCACCTGACTTAAATCCCATTGAAAATCTATGGAAAGAACTGAAGATCAAGATTCAAGGCCCACGGAACCTTCAAGATTTGAAGACTGTTTGTGTGGAAGAATGGGCCAAAATCACACCAGAGCAATGCATGCGACTAGTTTCTCCATACAGGAGGCGTCTTGAAGCTGTCATTACCAACAAAGGCTTTTGTACAAAGTATTTAATAAATATCAGTAAGTGTGTTCAATACTTTTTCCCTGTGTCATTTCACATTATTACACATAACTTAAATTCTGAACTTATGTGTTTTGGTTTATTTGTATGTATGGATTACTTGGGTTGTTAACAACATCTGGTGAAAATGTCATGTCAATAGCACCTTTGGAAATATATTTACTGAGAAAAATGGTGACGTGTTCAATACTTATTTCACCCGCTGTATATATATACTCACAATTACACACACACATCCCACTTGGCACAGACGTCAGTCCAACATCTAGTTCTGATTTACATTTGGTTGAGTTGTCAACTAACTTGAATTCAACATCAAATCAACCAAAAATGACACCATGTCATTGGATTTAGGTTAAAAGTTGGTTAAAAAAAAATATACTAATTTCCCTTAAGTTGCTTACTTAAAAAAAAAAAATCCAATCAGTTTTCCACGTTGATTCGACGTCATCGCATAGAATCTTTTGGTTTAAATGACGTGGAAACAACATTGATTCAACCAGTTTGACACCTTTTCCTCAGGAATAACGTCTGAATGACCAACACTAGACAGCTACATGACTGTTAGATGTTCATAGATGTTATACCTCACTGTTTGGGGAGCAGTACATTCTGTACAAGGCTTAAAACTCACAAGTCGCAGTGAAAAAGCATATGTCACGTCTGGAAACCACATGGCAATTCATTTCAAACTGTAGTGCTTTTTTAAAAATGCACCTTTATTTAACTAGGCAAGTCATTTAAGAACACACTCTTATTTACAATGACAGCCTACGTCAGCCAAACTCATACAACACTAGGCCATTTGTGCATCACCCTATGGGACTTCCAATCACAGCTAGTTGTGATACAGTCTAGATTCAAACTAGGTTGTCCTGTAGTGACACGTCTAGCACTGAGATGCAGTGTCTTAGACCACTTTGCCACTTGGGAACTTTATGGAATCAGTGAATCCCTTTTGAGTATAATGACTTCCTTTGTCAATCCAATGTTTGAACATTAATTTAATAGCCTTGGGTAAAAATGTGAAAATATCAACATATTATTTCCATTACATAAATCCTTTACATTTTTGTTTCCAGGGATTTACATGTAAGTATGACCATGAAGGAAATTGCCTCAAATTCAATTGTTTGGTCAGAAGATAATTTTCTGTGAATGTAAAGTGACCCTTTCTCGCAAAGCTAAGGCCTTGAGATGTAGGCTTAAGCTGTGTGCTTATGTCCCTGAGTCTGTTAAATATTTATGAGTGATGGTTTACCCTACTGTGACACTACGCCACTGTCGCAATCAGTGCAACTCCACTGCTGTAGGGGGCACACAGGCTTTAGTTCCAGCCCAGCTTCAATCAAGGTCTTGATTAGTTTATTGGTTGATTGTAAAGATCAGGTGTGTTAGAGCCAGATGGGGGAAGTAAGGGATCCTAGCCAAACATAAAGAATCAGAAAAAAGTGGTCCAACATCAGGCCATGTGTAGTACATCTCTGAGTATGGATCAACAGAGTATGGCTCCAGAGTGGTGCAGCGGTTTAAGGCACTGAATCTCAGTGCTAGAGGCGTTACTGCAGATCCTGGTTCGGTACTGAGTTGTATCACAACCAGCCGTCATCGGGAGTCCCATAGGACGGCGCATAATTGGCCCAGTGTTGGTTAGGTGAGGCCGGGTTAAGCAGTCATTGTAAATAAGAATTTGTTCTTAACTGACTTGCCTAGTTAAATAAAAAAAAACAGTATCTTTATAGTGCTAGTCAAGAATCACATGACCACATCCCACCTACTCTATTTTCTGTGTTGGTGTCGTTCTCATCTAGCACTAAGAACCAATCATCTCCAGGCAGGCCAGACCACTCAGTCTCCCACCTGTTCTTCATTAGTGCACACACACACACGCATTGGTTGTCACGTCCAACTAGTCCCACAGTAAGCATAATTCCCAATGACATGGGGAGAAATTCCAGAAGGGTAGGTTTTCCTCTCTTTAGAAAGCATTCCCTATCCTTATTAAAGAAAGAAAACACACACACCCCTGGAGACAAGAAAGCCACAGTAATAATCATGATCGAATGACTTCCCAGGTCAAAGGTTGGATCATAACAGCGACTCTATTGACCTCCCTTCCTTCTGTCTGTCTGTCAGTCACTCAGTCAGTTACTCAGATAGTCAGTCAGTCAGTCATTGAGTCTATCCACATGTGCTATCTACTACTAACACACTAACTACACATACACGTAAAGTGCCTTCAGAAAGTATTCGCACCCCTTGACTTATTCCACATTTTGTTGTGTTACAGCCTGAATTCAAAATGGATTAAATAGATTTTTTGTCTCTCCCATCTACACACAACAGTGCGGTTTAAGATGAGGGAGGACATTTCATTTTTTAATGAGCTTGGCCTTATTTCTATTACAGCATATTGAATGACTTGCATTCATATTCCATTCACCCAGTTCAATGTATCAGTGATAGGTTTAGGCTACTACATGATACAAACATTTTCCCTATACCCATCATGAGGTTGCTACAACCTAGCCTATGAATGAAAGTTGACAACGTACAGTAGGTGCACACAGGTCGAGAGACAAATTTGAGATGACAGACTGTGACACAATCATTAGTTCAACAGTTGCAAACGAGAGTGTCTATTGGACAAATTCAGGTATGTTTATCCCGTTTTGGTCCGTTTGCTTCAGTTTAAGAAACATTTTTCAACAGAATCGGCGGGATGAATACAACCCTGGTCACGCATAAACACAGTTTACTTTCATAGCAGCCACGCTTATTCCTTCTTGCATCTATGCGCTCTACTCCACTCACCTCTTCTTTTCACTTCTGGACAATGCACAACACATCAGCTGTATGTGACCAGGCGAAAAAAAACGTTCCAAGCCAAACCTCTATACACAGCCTACATCGTTGTGACCATATTAGCTAAAGTAACATCATAGTCAGCATAGCTAGTAGAACTAACGTGTTAGTAAACCCGCTACAATCATGCAATGCACATTACAGTGTACAGTCAGTAAGCAGTTATACCGGCGGGCCCCTGTGTCAATAAATTAGTAATACCAAAAGCCTACTTTGACTTGGAAGAGTTCCAGTGTTTTGTTGGAAAATCATAGCCAGCTAGCTAACATAGCATCCCTCTGTTTGAGCAGGGTGTTTCAGTAGGCTAAACTAGCTAGCTGC
Source organism: Thymallus thymallus (assembly GCA_023634145.1). Taxonomy (NCBI): domain Eukaryota; kingdom Metazoa; phylum Chordata; class Actinopteri; order Salmoniformes; family Salmonidae; genus Thymallus; species Thymallus thymallus. The sequence goes on along the minus strand of CM042384.1, from coordinate 10,640,167 downwards.
ATTTGCTAGCTAAATGAAAAAAAATGACAAAATATTCCTCTCTCTCTATTTCTCTTCATTTTGGAATAAATGTATTTGTTTAAAACTGTTAAACTATTGTCTTTCTCTCTCTTTGAGTCAACTACTCACCACATTTTAAACACTGCAGTGCTAGCTAGCTGTAGCGTATGCTTTCAGTACTAGATTCATTCTCTGATCCTTTGATTGGTTGGACAACATGTCAGTTCATGCTGCAAGAGCTCTGATAGGCTGGAGGACGTCCTCTGGAAGTTGTCATAATTACTGTGTAAGTCTATGGAAGGTGCTGAGACCCATGACCCTCCTAAGTCAATGTAGCTGTCCTCCGGCTACACCATGGTGCCAGTTCTGTTGAGGCTACTGTAGACCTTTGCAAAATAGTGTGTTTTAATAAATTATTTGGTGACGTGATTATATTTAGTTTTATCAAAAAAGGATGACTTTTCAAATGTTTAACAATTAACATTATTATGAAATTCACTGAGGAGGATGGTCCTCCCCTTCCTCCTCTGAGGAGCCTCCACTGACACACAATACCCCATAATGATGTCGTGTTTTGACTATCATTAATGTGATGATGCTATTTTATAAAATCGATTCCCTAATGTTTAATTATTACGTGATTGAATTAATCATGCAACAATTAACTCATTAGTAACCTGGGGTACCACAGAAAAGTTTATTTAACGAGTTTGGCGTTTTCTGAATTAACTCTTAAAGATCTAAAGATCTCTTACATTTCAGTCATCAATCAGTCATTAATTAATTGTTACCTTCTATCAGTCTCATCTGAACGTCGTAAAATTCTTGGATATCTGCACGAACCCTAACTTACTTGATGAATCATCCATACACAAATTGGCTCAATTATTTACAGTATTTACTAGCTAATTAAACAATTACAGAATATACAAAACCTCCTAACATTATACAGTAAATACCGTCCCTAGAGGACATAACAAAACATGACATTTTGGTTATAACACGATAGATTCAGAGAGAAAGGGAGTTTGGAAGGAAGAGACAAAGGAACAGGTCTCTAGGACAATGGGGAGCTATGCTCATGTAAATAAAAAATAATATGCCACCAACAGTGGCTAATTCGAAAAAACAATGTAATGTATTTACTTGAGGCTGGCTTCGATAGATGGGTCGATGAGGTAAGACTCTGGTTTGCCCAGTAGAGATTGCTGTTGTCCTTTGTAGAGTCTTCCGGGTCGTAGTGGTGAGAGTTGATACTTTGAAGAGATGCTCCCACGTCGGTCAGTGTTCTCGTCCTAGATTCTCACATTTTCAGCTGCAGACTGTTATAAGCTAGGATTCACTTCTCCTTCTGTAGTGATCGATAGTTCAGAGTTCATACCATTTCCATCCGTGTAGCTCGTGCTGTACTCTGGCTGGTCTATAGAGTGGTAACCATTTCAACGTGTGGACCAAATCCTTACGTTTTCTGGAAACTTGGTAGAGTTGTAGTTTAAACCATTTTGCAACATCCGGTTCACCGTATGATGACTGATCTAATAGAAATTCACCCATTTCAAATGTGTGGAGCAAGCCCTCATGTTCTTTCTGGACTGGTGTGAATTTCTTCACGAGGGGTTTTATACTTGGGTAGATAAGGGGCCATCTCATCATGTTTGTGCCCACCTGGGCGTAGCTACTGACAACCAATTCTCATTTAGAAGACTAAATCACATTGTTATCTTTTCAAATGTATTATAATACTTAATCATTCATCTTATACAACATTCAGATGCAGAGCTAATAACTGAGGAATGTACACTTTCAAAGATACAGTTATGTTGTCCTACTGTCTTTCATGATGTCACAAAATAAAACACTTTCGACATGGTCATTCTTTCAGTTCCCCCGACTGTTTCCCACATCCTCAAAAATATAAATATTGTTATATTTATCCATTACTTGGATGTAGGAATCTTGGCAGGAAAATATCCAGTGTTCTACAAAGAGAAATCCTCTGACTCTCTCTTTCTGCATGTCTGTCACGAAATGGGGTTTGGAGAGACCAAGACGCAGCGCAGGGATAGTAGTTCGACATTTTCTTATTTATTTTATACGTATAAATCGAAAATAATCGGCGAACCACAGGATACAAAACTGAAACTATAAACTAACGTCCCATTCACAAAAACCACACGGAATGAACGGACGTAACAAAAGAACACTTACTTCACCCGTGACTGCGACATATACCTCGACATGTACGATAACAACCCACACCCGCGTGAGGGACAGACTCAACATATATTGGATCCCTAATTAGAGACAATGGTTAGCAGCTGCCTCTAATTAGAGATCCACCCAAACCCCACAAAGAAACAGAAAAGAACGACACTGTCAGACTCTGCCCATGGCTACATGGAGATGCCTATTGCTTCTCTATGGCCAGAGCCTGACAATGTCCATAGAGAGAGAGAGACTCTGCCAGGAATTTATGACCTGTTGTAAAGTCATAAAAAACAGGAGAGGGGGGGGTTGTTCACATGTCTGCCTAGCCGATCCACTGAAAGGGGTCGAGTGGCATAACAATGACAAAGTGAAAACGTGTTTTTAGACATTTTTGCAAATTGATAAAAAATGAAATACAGACATATCTCATTTACACAACTATTCACACCCCTGACTGAATACATGTTAGAATTCCCTTTGGCAGTCAAATTGGTTTTCAAGTCTTGCCATAGATTTTCAATTAGATTTAAGCCAAAACTGTAACTCGCCCACTCAGGAACATTTACTTTCTTCTTGGTAAGCAACTCCAGTGTATATTTGGTGGAAAGCAGACTGAACCAGGGTTTGTGCTTAGCTCCATTCATGTTATTTCTTATCCAGAAAAACTCCCCAGTCTTTAACGGTTACAAGCATACCCATAACATGATGCAGCCACCATTATGCTTGAAAATATGGAGAGTGTACTCAGTAATGTGTTGTATTGGATTTGCCCCAAACCTAACACTTTGTATTCAGGACAAAACGTGAATAGCTTTTTTGCAGTATTACTTTAGTGCCTTGTTGCAAACAGGATGAATGTTATGGAATAATTTTATTCTGTACAGTCTGTACAAGCCAAATAGTTCAATTTGTCCCATCAGACCACATAATCTTTTGCCATATTATTTCAGAGTCTTTCACATGCCTTTTTGCAAACCCCAGGCGTGCGTTCATGTGCCTTTTTCTCAAGAGTGGCTCCTTTCTGGCCATGCTCACATAAAGCCCAGATTGGTGAAGTGCTGTAGAGACTGTTCTCTTTCTGGCAGGTTCTCCATTCTCTGCCAAAGAACACTGTCAGATTGGTCATTGGGTTCTTGGTCACCTCCTTGACCAAGGTCCTTCTTGCCCGGTTGTTCAGTTTGGTCGGACGGCCAGTGCTAGGCAGAGTCTGGGTAGTTCCATATTGTTTCCATTTCCCAATGATGGAGACCACTGTGCTCTTGGAAACTTTCAACACACTCACTCTAATTGTTTTAGAACCTTCCGCAGATACAGTATCTGCCTCATCACAATTATATCTCTGAGATCTACATACAGTTCCTTGGACTTCATGGTATAGTTTCTGCTCTGACATGCACTGTCAACTGTGGGACCTTATATAGACATATGTGTTTCTTTCTAAATCATGTCCAAACAATTTAATTGTTCACAGCTGGACAAGTTGTACTGACATCTCAAGGATGATCAAAGGAAACTGGAAGCATCTGAGCTAAATTTGGAGTGTCCTGGAGGGTATGAATACTTATGTAAATTAGATATTTAATTTAAATGTTCAATACAATTCGTTTTGTCATTATGGGGTATTGTGTGTAGATGTGTGAAAGAAAAACAAATATTTTATCCATTTTGAATTCAGACTGTAACACAACAAAATGTGGAATAAGTCAAGGGGTGTGAATACTTTTTAAATGCACTGTACCTTGTAGGCTACCTTCCTGAGATGGATTTGTGGTCCTTTCCTACAGTCAAATGACCTAGTGGCCTAATGGGTGGAATGTTAATATTTTTCATAATTTCATAATTAACAAACGGTTTCTTTTTTAGTTGTTGCCGGAAATCCGGTGTTTCTATATAAAACAGTTTTGTTATATTTCAGTCTTCTGTATATAAAGTGTAATATTTGGGCCTCTCGAGTGGCGCAGTGGTCTAAGGCTGGCTTCCGGGTTAAGCGTGCATTGTGTCAAGAAGCAATGTGTCTGGCGGGTTGTGTTTCTGAGGACGCATGGCTCTCGACCTTCACCTCTCCCGAGTCTGTACGGGAGTTGCAGCAATGGGACAAGACTACCAATTGGATATGCTAAAAATAAAAAGTGTAATATTGGGATGCAAACTCAAAATTTAACACATTGCAACTCTATATATGACATGGTACATGTGTTTTCTTTTTTTTTAAGCCCATAACCATGTGTGTAAGGTGTATACTTTTGTTTCAAAGTAGATTTGTTTAAGACCACGAAACACTCTGTGTGACCTTGATTTGACCCACTGCAGTCAATCAAGCCTGAAACAGTAAGAACAGTATCGACGGTTGAACATGAGGTCGGGTTGTCTTTCACATGTTTGCGTGGCGTGCTGGAGAAAGCAAAGTAGACAGTAGAGATAAATAACACCTGTAACATTCAGTTACTTTTACCAACCTCCTTAATTGAATACAGAGAGGGAAAGAAAGGGGATACCTAGTCAGTTGGACAACTGAATGCATTCAACTGAAATGTGTCTTCCACATTTAACCCAACCCCTCTGAATCAGAGAGGTGCGGGGGGCTGCCTGTGTATGTGCGCATGTGTGTGTTTACGTGTGTCTGTTTATACAGAAAGTGGTGCGTGTGTATGTATACTTTGTAATAACTGGTCTTTTCTCAGTAAAATCAGTACATCTTTCTTGATGAGGCGGAGTAATGGATGAGCAATCAGAGGTTATGTAAGGTTTCCTACGCAGATCAGTCTCCCAGTAAATGGACCTAGGAACGTTGGTGGTACTGTGAGCAAGTTTAGAGCACATTGTGTGTGCGTGCGTGCGTCTGTCTGTGTGTGTCTGTGTTCGATGGTGAAACCGAAGGCAGCTGTGTGTGCGGCACGTGTGTGAATGAGACTGCAGCAGTGAAGAAATGTTGAACACTACGTGCTCTGGTTTTGACAGCAGTGTGTTCTCACTCTTCCCACACACATGTCTGTGTCTGTATCTGTCAGCATTCACAATGCTTTGGAAACTCTAACCACTTGCTTCTGTCAAGTGTCAAGAGTGATATGCGTTCTTTCCATTCCTTCAATGAAAGATCAAAATTCCTTCTTTGTAATCATTCATTAGGTCCCTCTATTCCTCCGTCTCCGAGGTAGTGGCTACAACCATTGGCTGTTGACACTCATGTATTAGTGTCCCTAACACATTAGCACTCTGTCCCGAACGCTAAGCTGCAGTCAAAACAACTGTAATGAGAACCCTGGGAATGTGGAATGATACACATCCTATCTGACATCCTGCCACACATAAAACATGTGGAATACTGTATGTTAGCATTAGCATTAGCAAGCAGACTGGGCAAGGCCTAACAATATACCGTATTAGATGAGGAAGGACAGATAAGCCCTATGCTGAATAACGTGACAGGCATGACAAAGTTAGGGGAAATTGTGTGCTTCAAGAACATGCTGATCCTTTACGATCTCACAGAAGTCACACATTTAGAAACTACGCCTGCCAGTGCATGCACGCACACAGACACAGACACAGACACACACACACAGACACAGACACAGACACACACAGACACAGACACAGACACAGACACACACACACACACACACACACACACACACACACACACACACACACACACACACACACACACACACACACACACACACACACACACACACACACACACAGGCTGAGGTCCGGGGTTGGTAGCCTACCTCAGCTGTAAGAAGTCACAAAGTTTGTCTCTAAGTCCCAGCGCCAGAGGGAGGGTATGAGAGAGGGTTTTCTACACCCTTGGTGCAGTGGTTCATTTCTTTATACTGTAGGTATGTCTGTGTTCCTCAACAGCATCTTCTAAATTTACAGTGATGTTGTAGACTTTAGTGGACTAAATTTGCACCAGACTATATCAGTGAAGAAGCACAACAATGTTTTATGTCTGCTTTCTCACAATATGACTGTAGAATATAGAATGCATATATAAACCAGCTGTTCACATAAACCATATGAACTATGCTGGGAGATTAATAACTATTAAAAATGAACTAGTACTGTACATAACATTTCACATATTTTAAATTGTAGAATTTACCGTTGGGCCAAATGTCTCAGAGGAACCAAGACCTGAGAATCTAGGAATTTTACGAACACTGATGCAAACATTTTTTAAATGGGATGGTTTTCTCACGTCTGGCATGATATTTGTGGTTGTTTTTATCCAGACAAATAAGTTAAATAATCTAAACTTACTGGGCTCTATTTTCGTCTAGAGTTAAGGCGGCGTCAGTGTAAAACTCATGCTCTGCTATTTTCCAACCCTGGTCTTATATCAGCTCGCTTGCGCTGAAGTGGGAAGGTTGGAAATATTTGAGGTGTGTCCTTCAAAATGCGTGCCACTGTGCCAATTAGCGGTAATGCAATTGGTTATTTAATCTATTTTGCCAGCGGTGGCGCACAGTAGCCTAATCAATGTTTTATTAAAATATCAATTAACTGAAGAAGTGCAGAAGAATATCAATTTCTGGAGAAGTGCAAATATGATCTGCAAGTTGGTTCCATGATGTTTATAAAACATAACATTTGTGAGAAGTATAATAGTGAGTGGACATTGCCCCTTTCTCTTTATATTGCAAGTTTAAAACCCTCCATAGTCTAAGTTGCCTTGTCTGTATAATAGGCCTACACCCACAAGTGAGCAATTATGGTGCGTGTAACTATATTTAGACATAGCCTATTTAAAACAAGTTGTTTTGTTTTTATTTGAATTTTATTAGAATTATTAGGTCTTATCATTAGCCTAGTGAATTAAATCTTGACTACTTTTGGGATGTCCATGTCCACACTGCAATTTACAGTAGGCCTAGCCCCTATATCTGTATGAATGCTATAGCCTATGTTTAACAATGTATTTCCATATTGAAGCAATGCAATTAGAACAGTGTGGCAACATATTTAGCAAATATGGTGCAGGCTATTTAACAAACTAGGCCTGCCATGGAGCACGTAATGACTGGCCACTGAAGGGCCAAGCCTCTGTCACTGTGTGGTGTGTCGGCAGACCAAGACGCAGCGTAGTTGCAGTGAAACATATTTTTATTCACTATTCTACTAATCAAAAGAACAAAACCAGAGAAGTACTTACTAATACATGCCCACACACTCCATACACATCTAACCTGGAGAAATCAGACATCTCAAACAATGACCCACACAACAGGTGTGGGAAAAGGCAACTTAAATAGAATCCCCAATCAGAGACAACGTCTCGCAGCTGTCTCTAATTGGGGATTCAGCACAAAAAGAAAACATAGATCTAGATCTACTAGATCTGTCAGGCTCTGACCCTGGCTATCTAGAGGAGCCAAAGAGCTCCCTATGGCCAGAGCCTGACAGCCTCGACACACACACAACTTGTTTATTTATCAAAACCTAGCCCTTTCGAGCCACCGCCAGCTATTGTGCCCATAATTCTGGTTGTGAAAATAGCAACAATATATTTGACACACCCCCGAACCTATAACGTTAGCGCCAGTGCTAAGATTTCTTAAAAAAGAGCACACTCTCTCTGATGGATGCTAATGTGGCGTGTTCGTATGCTTACTATTTATTTATGCCGTGGTACTACATATTCTTCCCCCATTTAATAATATGGCAGGCTCTACCCTGTGGATGTATTTGTCTCTCTCTACTGTTGTGATTTCCACATAAAACATGATATAAATCAAGGTAATCGAGTGTTGTCACACGATATACTGTAGCTCTTGTGGTCAGGGTGTAACGAGAGAAGCAGGATGGTGCCAATCACCTCTAGTTTATTGAGCAACCTTCTGTCTCTTGCATGTGTCTACCCCTTACAACTGCTTCATGGCGAAAACATATCACATAGTTTAACTTTAGTTGCGCTTTTGCAAGGAGAGGTACAGTAGCTATTGACGTGTGTGTGGGTGTGTGTGGTCGTTCTAGCACGGCATCCTTTTATGACATAACACTGACAAACACTGGCGCAGTATACGAAATATGTCATAAGGCACAAATGAATGACCCGCAATCAAATAGACACAACCCTCATTTCTCAATCAGTAGCTGTGATTTTTCATGGCGAGCCTTCTATTGTTGTGTCTTGGTGAGGGATTTACGGACTGTGTTTTGACTTTGCTGTGGTCTAGTGCTGATTCCAACTGTGTAATATCATAGTAATTGTGCTCCATTGACTGTCATTACCTGCGATGATCTCTCCTCACAAAAGGCTTTTGTTCTGCCTCTGGCAAGCCGATGTTGTGGTTGAATTGATTTAAACCTCTGGCGTATTCTCAGAGCTGAATGTTGCTCAAGTCCCGCCATGATCGAGATGTGTATACATTGTTGTAAGTGTGTATATTAAAGCTAATATAAATGTAGTCTGTAGACTGTGCATTCTCAAGGACATCGTAAAACAAAAGTTAAGACATGCATATGTTGCAGAGCATTTTGAGGTTTATGGCATTTCTGTATTTTTTTGCACAGGTCAGTGCTGTCAAGTAAGTATTCCTGTCCCAAGCTTTCACATGTATATCCATTAGTTTGTATCTATTGGATGTCAGCCTCCACTTGGCTGATTTACTGTATAGATCTGTATGCAGCAAGCCTGACAACCAGGGTCCAAATCTGATACAACCTCTGCCAAGACCACGTCAATGAACCCCAAGTTCCAAAGTAGACAGGGGAAGAAATATGCACATTTTTCTGTTTTACAGGCCTACACATTCTCTCCAGATGCTCTAGCTTCTCTCCTTTTCCTGCGCCATAGGGGTGAATATGATGACAGTATATTGTAGCTTATCCTTGTTCACCGCACGCTTAAGCTAAGTTGCTAGCCTTGCGACATAGGGAGGGAGGGAGAACAGGGTAAATATCATAAAGCCGTGGGAAAAAAGGCTCTGAATTATTTTGTTTTAAGGAAATTCACTCCTTTACAGGAGGCCTGGCCAATAGTTTCCGAGGACGGACGGAATGAATTAAACTTTGTTGACCTATACTGAAAAATGAGACCACAGTCATTTGAACAGTGTTCTGGTTAAATAAGTATGGAGGTTTATATAATTGATTTGTGACCTTATGACCATTTCGTTGATTACTGGTTGAAATCTGGGTTAAAATTTATGTTGATTACTTTTTGCAAATGAAAATAAAAGAGATATCGAGGAACCTGTTGGAAATGTTAACCAATTCTTGCCCAGAGGTCATACATTTCTACTACCAAACAAGGCTCTTCTCCACCTCCCCCTCCTCACCCCCCTCATCCTCCCACTCTGTAGGCCGAGTCCTTAATAGAATAGAATAGCACACTGGGCTAGTGCTAAAAGTAGAAAGTAGGCCAGAATTCTCCAGCCGCCAACCGCTTTACCAGCAGCCTTTGGGACTGTGGAGGAGGGCCGCAGTGGCAGAGACGTTTCATTGTGTTCTCACCCACTGCAGTGCTGCAAAGCAGTGGCGGTTCTAGCTTGTATGTGGCCCTGGGTGAACACCCCCTTCAGCACCATTCTGCACTAACAGTAATTTTTATTCAGACATTTGGAACAACACAAATAATCATAACATTTAAAACTATATAAATATAAAATATATACAAAAATAAGACTCTGTCTTTCTGAGAAGACTGCAACATCCACATGCATACTGGGAGAGTGCTTCAGCTTGCTCACACAGGGCCGGCCCTGACCAATTTGGTGCCCTAGGCAAGATTTTAGCTGGTGCCCCTTGCATCGCAGCCAATTCCACCACCGATCATTGTGTTCATACACACTCACACAGAAACTGTATAGCTTTGAGATTTTATTTATTTTAAAAACAAACAAAAAAAACACAAAATAAAATCAGTATTAAAGAACAAGTGACATAAAATGAAATCGAAATACAATATAAATAAGAGTATTGCACTAAAATACTGCACTGTAACTATATTACAGAGACCTTTTTACAGCCTTACTCGCCTTGCCTTTCCTGCAGCAAACAAGTGAAGTAAAACAAATTATAACTAAGACTATTGCACAAAAAAATAACTATATTACAGAAACCTCAGTGCAATATGCATAATGTAGCATTGTTCTACAGCTGTCATGAGTGGGTATTGAGAGAGACCAAGGTGCAGCGCAGTGATAGTTCGACATTTTATTTTACTATGTAAATCCAACTCAATGACGAACTAACAAATGAAAAATGATACCAAACAACGTGAAACACACTCCAACAACGTAACACACTTACTTGTACTGTGACTTGAGAAATAACGACCCACACAAAGGTGTGGGACATACAAACATATGTAGGATCCCTAATTAGAGACAATGCAGTACAGCTGCCTCTAATTAGGGATCCAACAGAAAACACCACACAGAAACAGAAATAATAGACCTGTCAGACTCTGACCATGGATACATAGAGAAGCAATAGGTTTCTCTATGGCCAGAGCCTGACAACAGCCTTACTAGCCTTGCCTTTCTTGCAGAAAAGTCATCTATAATATCATCATAAGACAGCTGTTGTGAGACCACATGATTTATACTAATGATGGAAAGTCCACTGAGATGTTCTTGCACCGTAGTAGATCTCAGGTAGGTTTTAATCCTTTTGATCTTAGAGAAGCTCCTTACAGCAGCAGCCACTGTAACAGGAAGAGTGGCAGTGATTCTCAGAGCTACCCACATATTGGGGTACATTTCTGTCAGCTTCTTCTCGTGCAGGATGGTCAAGAGTTCCGTGTTTGTTATTGTTTTTGAATGCAAATGTGGAACGTTTTTCAACTCCACAGCAAGTTCCCTGCCATCAATATCTGGCTGTCCGTCATGGCTTAGAGCAGTGCTCAGGGTTTGACAGTGCTCTAGCAACTCTTCTTTTGACAGGTGGGGAAGTTGAGGAGCACTCCAAATTTGTTATTCACCTTTCCCAGGCTCTGAAATCTCTCATCAAGTGAAGAGAGGGCTGTATCCACTACCACATAAAAAAATGTGGTTTCCATTTTTCGAAGTGCATCACCGATAGGCTCATCTGAAGCCTCATAACCAAAGTTCCTTTTTGTGGTTCTCAACCGCTTTTGTTTGAGTACAGCCTCCACGTTCATCTCCTCGCACATTTCCTTTGCAGCTGTCTGTGCATCAGAAAATCCAGTGTTTCTGTAACCGGTAAGGGAATCTCTGGTTTTCTTCAGCAAGTCGACAGCCACATCTAGCTGCATAGAGGGTGACTGCATCAGTTTACTCACCTGCTGGATCTTGTTGAGGATGTCATACCATATGACTGTGCAAATAGAAAAGCGGTAGGATCCAATCTCCTCAGCCAAAGACTGGGCTTCAACTTTCAACACAGGGTCTGCAGTAGTTTCCCTCACCTCCATAAGAGCCTCTCTGACTTGCCCAGCATAGTACCTTACTGCCTGAATGCTGTTTATCCTGCTTTCCAACCTGGTCTCTGATCATGATTTCAGGGTGGTTTTGACATGTTTCAGGAGGATATCCCATCTATGAGTGGAGGCTGAGAACAGTTTGAATAATTCTGCTAAATATCCAAAGTAGCCAATGGCATCTGGTGAGCTCTTAGCAGCATCAGCTACCACCAGATTTAAAGTGTGGGCACCACATGGGACAAAAAAGGCTCTTGAGTTCTGTTGAAGCAGCCTAGCCTGAACACCTTTATTCTTTCCCTTCATGTTGGCGCCGTTGTCATTGGACTGTCCTCTGCAGTCCTCAAAGGGGATGTTCAGCTCCTCCAGCCTTTTGAGGATGAGAGATGACAAACTTTCCCCTGTTGACTACTCTGCCACAAGAAAGCCCATGAAATGTTCTTTAATTGGTGGTATGTCTTCCAGTAACACAATCCTGACAATGACAGAGAGCTGTTCCTTATGACTCAGATCAGGGGTGCAATCTAAAATAATGGAGAAATACTTTGATGTTTTGATTAAAAAATTCAGTATTTTTGCACTGATGGAGTCTATCAGTTCATTTAGGATTATTTTGCCAGGTAATGTGTATGACTGCCAGCTCCACTTTCCACCCTACCAACATGCTGCTTCATTACTGGATCAAATTTGGCCATAAGCTCCACTTCTTTGAGAAAATTGCCACTGGACTGAATTATTGCCATCAGTCTGGTAAGAACTTCACGCCACCTCAGCCTCAGTGAATGCCATCTCTTGCTTATCTATTGTTAGCCCCTTTGCAAGACGGACAAACAATACCTTCCATGTTGCCGTGTGTATTGTGCTCCTGGCTATCCTCATGGGCCTTGAGCAAATGGCTTGCATTTTTCCAATCCCTTAGTCCTTCTCTATTCAATTTGAAATCTCTCTGAGAAAACATTTTGCAGCAGAAGCAGTACAAACTATCATTATTTTTTGAGTACATTAGCCAGCTTCTTTTGATTTTTTCTCCATTGACTAAGACTCTATTGAAATAGTCATGCTGACACCTTCTCCCATCTTTTTGTTTCAAAAACGTGTTTTTTATTTGATACGGTCCTCTGAGAACAAACTCTGTTCTTACCTTATCAGTTAAAACAGATGGCCAGTCAGTAGGGTCAATTGGTGCAGCCCTTTTGTAGATGCCTGATGATGCATCGCTGGGCTGTGCTGAGGTAGAGGGGAAAGGAGCACTTGATGCTGCATTGCTGGGCTGTGCTGAGGTAGAGGGGACAGGAGCACTTGATGCTGCATCGCTGGGCTGTGCTGAGGTAGAGGGGACAGGAGCGCTTGATGCTGCATCACTCGGCTGTCCTGAGGTAAAGAAGGTGTCTGCAAGGGGCCCAGGATTTGCAGGGGTGGGATTCAAGTATTTCAAAAGTGCATCTGAAGAGAGAAGAGGAGTATATGTGATCATTGGGTGTTACATTATATTAATAAAAAAGCTGCTGATGGTGAAACTATACAATAATAGCACCTAAGCCACATTATAGCAAGAGTAATTAAACCTAGCATTCATGCACAAAACATGTATTCAATGAGCACTTCTCTAGCATGCTGTTTGCTATAATATAAGACTAATCAATAATGAAAATGCAAAGGCTTACAACTATTAATTACAAAAGGGGATGGGAAAAGAAAAACATTTTATTGACTTTTACAAGCAGGGCTAGACTAGATGTCAATAAAATGTAGGCCTATGCCTGGTTTATTGAGGCAGACAAAAAGTGTATTTCTCAAAATTATGTTATAGGTTAGGTTATTCCCCAAACACCTGAATAGTCTTTCCAACATTCCCTAATGAATGTAAGGCAAAAGTAACTAACATTAACTCTAGCTAGCTAGCTATTTAAATGAGTGAACATTACTAGTATCATCCAAAGTAAACTAGCTAGTAGTATGCTGGACACATTACATTTTTTGCAATGCTTTTTTCTGATAAAAACTAGATCATTGCATCCGCCGTGGAGCCCAGTTTCATAATAATACCATATTTCCCAGCTGCTTGCCATAGTTTCGAAGTAATCACGAAAAATCAGTCCTTATTTTAGGGCATTTTTCACCCTGCCAGCTAATGTTAGTTTTATTGAGCACCGTGGCACCAACTCACCTTCCAGACATTCTATTCCCAGTTTATTGTTCTACGTCACAATGCCTGCTTCGCTATTGTTGGCAATGAGACCTGTCCACGTTGTTTGTAGTTAAAATGTAAACAACAACAAAAAATTACTCATGAAACTCTGAGGTCGTCCCATTGTTTCCTATAGGGAAATATAGCTATGTCTGTCTATTTCGCCAAATATCTCACAATGTGTATATTTAGATTTTTTCAAGTCGGGAACCATTTTAATCAGGAGAATCTCCTCTTTGTAATTATGTAAGTCTGGGCAGTGAGCTGATTACTTTCTCATTACGCAGACATAAGCACAGTTGACATCATCGAGGTGCGGCTGTTTACTTTCTACACACTTTGTTTTTCCGATGCGGGCAACACAGAAAATCTGGCCTAATAAGCTATATATATTTATGTTGTTGTGGGGGCTTTCGCTTTTTTGTAATATTTCAAATTAATAGTATTAAATAGTATTTATTAAAAATATATATATAAAAAAAACTAATCTTCATTTGGGCGCCCCTATGGATGGACGGCGCACCTAGCATTTGCCTATTCCGCCTAAGCCACGGGCCGGCCCTGTGCTCACATGTTGGATCTGGCTTAAGATGTCATACCCCACCACTGTACAGATGCTGAAACGGTATGATACCACCTCCTTTGACAAGGACAGGGCCTCAATCTTTATCACAGGGTCTTTGGTTTGATGCCTCACCTCAATCAGTGCCTCTCTCACCGCTGCTGCCTGATACCTCAGTTGCTCGACACGCTTAACTTTACTCTCCCACCTTGTTTCAGTCCACATCTTCAAAGTGATGTCCACATGTTTTTTCAGGATGGCCCATCGCTGTGCGGAGGCTGAGAACAAGGTGTACAGTTTGGGTAAGATGCCAAAGTAACCTGTGGCATCGACAGAACTTTTAGCATCCTCTGCCACAATCAGGTTCAATGTGTGAGCCCCACATGGCACAAATAGATCTCTTGGGTTAATTGCTTGGACATCGCTTTGTTTTTGCCTCTCATGTTGGCCCCATTATCATAAGACTGTCCTCTGCAGTCTTCAAAAGGAATTTTTAGCTCCTCTAATCTTTTGAGAATCAGGGATGCCAAATGTTGGACCGTGGACTCCTCTCCAAAAATCCCATAAAATGTTCCTTTATGTGGGGCTCCTCCTTCAGTGACACAATTCTAATCACAACTGACAACTGTTCAGTGTGGCTGACATCTGGGGTGCAATCTAGAATGATATAGAATAATTTTGCCAGCTTGATGTCACTCACCATTATTGAAATTACCTTACTGCTCAACAAATCAATGAGTTCATTCTGTATTTGGTGGCCAAGGTAGCTTGGTGGTGTGACTCGAGGTCCCTTTTTGGACACGGTTAAGGTGCTCTTTCATGACTGGATCAAATTGTGCCATCAGTTCAACCTCTTTGAAGAAATGTCAATTTGATGGAGAGTACAGTGTTTCTGTGTGTCCCCTTAGTGCCAGATTTCTAATTGCCAGAGACTGCACAAGCAGTCAACACCTCTCTCCATCTTATCCTCTCAGCCTCCATAAGTGCCATCTCATGCTTATCAATTGTTTCCCCTTTTTTGATCCTCATTGCCAGTTCTTTCCATGTTTTCATGCAGTTTTGGTGTTTTGGACTGCTGTCGTGTGAAGTCAGCAAAGAACTTCCATGTTTCCAGTCTGTGTAATAGCAAAGCAAGCAACATAGCAACATAGGCTAACAAACATAAGTGTTATACTAGCCTATTTCATTACATGCATAATATTATACTCATAAAGAGATGACATAGCTGCATACCATTACCTTTTGCGCGTTTCTCCTCTTCTTCTTTCCTCTTTTTCCTAAACTGGGCACCTGATGGTTTAGACCATTTCTTATCCATTTGTGTTGATTTGGCACTTGAGTATCAATACATTACCCATCCCCCAACAGTGTCAACCAAGATTCAATACTGAACCAATTTACCTTGGTGGTGTGCAGACGATTTCGCACAAACCAGAAAAGAATGCAACAATATGTCTGTGAAACTATATACAGTGGGGAGTATTTGATACACTGCCGATTTTGCAGGTTTTCCCACTTACAAAGCATGTAGAAGTCTGTAATTTTTATCATAGGTACTCTTCAACTGTGAGTGGCGGAATCTAAAACAAAAATCCAGAAAATCACATTGTAAGATTTTTAAGTAATTAATTTGCATTTTATTGCATGACATAAGTATTTGATACATCAGAAAAGCAGAACTTAATATTTGGTACAGAAACCTTTGTTTGCAATTACAGAGATCATATGTTTCCTGTAGTTCTTGACCAGGTTTGCACACACTGCAGCAGGGATTTTGGCCCACTCCTCCATACAGACCTTCTCCAGATCCTTCAGATTTCGGGGCTGTCGCTGGGCAATACGGACTTTCAGCTCCCTCCAAAGATTGTCTATTGGGTTCAGGTCTGGAGACTGGCTAGGCCACTCCAGGACCTTGAGATGCTTCTTACGGAGCCACTCCTTAGTTGCCCTGGCTGTGTGTTTCGGGTCGTTGTCATGCTGGAAGACCCAGCCACGACCCATCTTCAATGCTCTTACTGAGGGAAGGAGGTTGTTGGCCAAGATCTCACGATACATGGCCCCATCCATCCTCCCCTCAATACGGTGCAGTCGTCCTGTCCCCTTTGCAGAAAAGCATCCCCAAACAATGATGTTTCCACCTCCATGCTTCACGGTTGGGATGGTGTTCTTGGGGTTGTACTCATCCTTCTTCTTCCTCCAAACACGGCGAGTGGAGTTTAGACCACAAAGCTCTATTTTTGTCTCATCAGACCACATGACCTTCTCCCATTCCTCCTCTGGATCATCCAGATGGTCATTGGCAAACTTCAGACGGGCCTGGACATGCGCTGGCTTGAGCAGGGGGACCTTGCGTGCGCTGCAGGATTTTAATCCATGACGGCGTAGTGTGTTACTAATGGTTTTCTTTGAGACTGTGGTCCCAGCTCTCTTCAGGTCATTGACCAGGTCCTGCCGTGTTGTTCTGGGCTGATCCCTCACCTTCCTCATGATCATTGATGCCCCACGAGGTGAGATCTTGCATGGTGCCCCAGACCGAGGGAGATTGACCGTCATCTTGAACTTCTTCCATTTTCTAATAATTGCGCCAACAGTTGTTGCCTTCTCACCAAGCTGCTTGCCTATTGTCCTGTAGCCCATCCCAGCCTTGTGCAGGTCTACAATGTTATCCCTGATGTCCTTACACAGCTCTCTGGTCTTGGCCATTGTGGAGATGTTGGAGTCTGTTTGATTGAGTGTGTGGACAGGTGTATTTTATACAGTTAACGAGATCAAACAGGTGCCGTTAATAACAGGTAATGAGTGGAGAACAGGAGGGCTTCTTAAAGAAAAACTAACAGGTCTGTGAGAGCCGGAATTCTTACTGGTTGGTAGGTGATCAAATACTTATGTCATGCAATAAAATGCAAATTAATTATTGAAAAATCATACAATGTGATTTTAGATTCCATCTCTCACAGTTGAAGTGGACCTATGATAAAAATTACAGACCTCTACATGCTTTGTAAGTAGGAAAACCTGCAAATACTTTTTCTCCCCACTGTAAATCCGCTACTGCTGCAAAGCCTCCTTAAAGTTTTAACAGCCACCCCCTGTGTTACCACAGCGGTGGCAGCAAGCACAGCCACTAACTGTGACATTGAACCCCAAACTCCCTCCCACCCCAGTCTATAATACATCCCCCAATGTACCAAGCCCCAGGGTATCCAGCCCAGGGTATCCTGCCCAAATCCAGAGCCAATTGGTTTCCTTTGATAATAGCAGCAGTGTCAGCATGTGTAAAGGTTTGAATGATGGATCCTGGACATATCCCTCTCATGATCTTAGGCTGAACTGTTGAAGCCCCAAATAGTTAGATGAACCCTAAGAAATAATAGAGACCCCCACGCATAGAATCCTACAAACTGATGATACACAATGCACTAATGTCGGTGTCCTTGGATGTGTGTATATTTGGCCTTGTGTTTTAGGTTATTGTCCTGCTGAAAGGTGAATGTGTCTCCCAGTGTATGTTGGAAAGCAGACTCAACCAGGTTTTCCTCTAGGATTTTGTCTGTGTTTAGCTCTATTCCGTTTATTTTTTTCCTAAAAACTCCTAGTCCTTGCCGATGACAAGCATACCCATAACATGATGCAGCCACCTCCATGCTTGAAAATATGAAGAGTGGGCTTCAGTAATGTGTTTTATTCAGGATATATCATTAATTTCTTTGCCACATTTTTTGCAGTTTTACTTTAGTGCCTTATTGCAAACAGGATGCATGTTTGTGAATATTTGTATTCTGTACAGGCTTCCTTCTTTTCAATCTGTAATTTAGGTTAGTATTGTGGAGTAACTACAATGTTGTTAGTCCATCCTCAGTTTTCTCCTTTCACAGCCATTAAACTCTGTAACTGTTTTAAAGTCACCATTGGCCTCATTGGGAAATCCCTGAGCGGTTTCCTTCCTCTCTGGCAACTGACTTAGGAAGGACGCCTGTATCTCAAATCAAATAATATTTTATTTGTCACTGTAACGAAGAGGCAGTGTCATTGAGATCCATATGCAGTATTTATTGAACAGCAATAATACGTAGAACCAACAGGCAGGGGTCAAACACATTGAGGGAGATATCCAAGGCTAAGCACAAACATAGTCAAGAGGCAGGCAGAGTTCCAGGGCAGGCAGCAGACAGAGTAAGGAATATCCAGGTAAACAAAACAGAGTCACAATGGCAAGAAGCAAAGGGTCGATCTGATGAAAACAGTCCAGGGTCAAAAACAAGAAAACCAGGAGAACGCTCAGAAATGTTAGCCAGGGCAGAACAAGACTTCGCACTGAAGCAGTAGAGACAGGCTGTATAAATAGCCCTGATGATGAGTGGCAGGTGTGCAGATAATTAGTCCGGGTGATAAGTGGCAGGTGAGTAGATGATCAGATACAGGCACGGGGTTATGGGAAATGGAGTCTATATGGGTAATCTCAATATTCTGGAGAGGGCGCCCTCTGGTGGTGAGTGGGAGGAACCACAGAGGCTTGATTCGTGACAGAGCCCCCCCCCCCCTGCGAGCAGCTCCTGACGTGAGGAGGCAACTGACGCCGGGGTCTTCCTCTAACTCGAGGGGCTGGTTTATCCGGATGGGTTCTATGAAACTCAGAAGTGAGAGAAGGGTCGAGAATGTCTCCAGAATTGACCCAGGACCTCTCCTCCGGGCCATACCCCTCCCAATCCACAAGGTACTGTAGAGCTCCTCCCCGGCGTCGGGAATCCAGGAGTTCTTGCACCTGATATGCCTCCTCGCCATCTATGATGATGGGTGGGGGCCTCTGGTCACGGACGTCCTCCTCCACCTCCCCTCTCGGACCACCAGCGGGCTTGAGCAAGGAGACATGAAAATTGGGCGAGATATGGTAATTGGATGGTAAAGCCAAATCGATAAGAGACAGGGGTAATCTGTTTGACTATATTGAATGGACCCACGTACCTGGGACTGAGCTTTCTGCATGGTAGCCGAATATCACGTGAGGAGAGCCAGACCCATTGGCCAGGAAGATATGTCGGATTGGGACGACGGCGACGATCCGCTTGTTCCTTCTGTCTCCTAATTGCTCGTTGCAGATGAACATGGTCCTCATTCCAGGTTGTCTTGCTTCTTTGTAACCAGTCGTTGATTGCTGGGAGTTCAGTGGGTTCTCCTGACCATGGAAATAATGGGGGTTGAAAACCGAGGACACACTGAAAGGGAGTCATACCCGTAGAGGATTTGCGGAGGGAGTTTTGAGCATACTCAGCCCATAGTAAGTAGCGACTCCAGTCTGATTGGTTCTGGTGGCAGTAAGACCTTAGAAATCGAGTGAGTTCTTGATTAAGACGTTCAGTTTGACCATTGGATTGTGGATGGTAACCCGAGGTGAGACTGACATTGATATTGAGCTGATGAAAGAATGCTGACCATAAGCGGGAGGTGAATTGGGGTCCTCGGTCCGAGATGATGTCTTCCGGTAAGCCATAGAATCGAAACACATAGTTACACAGGTGCTCAGCAGTTTCAAAGGCCGTGGGTAGCTTAGGTAATGGGATGATTCGACAGGCTTTGGAAAAGCGATCTATTACTGTGAGTATGGTGGTGTGGCCTTGTGAGTTGGGGAGGTCGGTGACAAAGTCTATGGCAATGTGAGACCAAGGACGTCGAGGGGTGGGTAATGGTTGTAGTAGACCGGCTGGTAGTTGTTTGGAGGATTTTGAGACACTGCATGTGGGATAGTTTTGAATGAAGGATATGGTATCTTTCTGTATGGAAGGCCACCAAAAGCGATTTGTGAGTAGTTGAAGGGTGGCGGTGATGCCGGGGTGGCCGGAACTGGGTGATGAATGGACGTATTGGGTGATTCTTTTGCGGAGGGATGGTGGTACATATGATTTGTCGGGTGGGCAGTTTTGTGGAGGTGGATCTGATCTTTGAGCTTCTGTTAACTCCGTCATGATATCCCACTGAACTGGAGCAAGAATGAGTGTGGGTGAAAGGATGGATTCGCCGGATGGTGGTTGATGAGAGGATTCATGCAGCCGGGAGAGGGCGTCTGCCTTAATGTTCTTTGACTCAGGTCGGTACGTGACTGAAATTGAACCGTGTAAAGAATAGCGCCCATCTTGCTTGCCTTGGGTTGAGTCTTTTAGCGGATCGTAGATATTCCAGATTTTTGTTGGTCCGTTAGTACCTGGAAAGGATGTTTGGCCCCCTCCAACCAATGTCGCCCTTCCTCAAAGGCGGCCTTCATGGCTAAGAGTTCACGGTTCCCGACATCATAGTTCTGTTCTGTGGTGGTGAGTTTACGTGAAAAATATGCACACGGGAACATTTTGGGGGGTGTGCCCTGACGTTGAGAGAGAATCGCACCGATGCCAGTGTTGGATGCATCCACCTCTATGAGGAACTCGAGTTCTGGATCCGGATGGTGCAATATGGGAGCACTAGTAAAACGGTTCTTCAGGTCTTGAAAGGACTGTAAGGCTGCTGGTGACCAGAGTAGTCTTTGTCCTCCTCTCTTGGTCATGGATGTCAAAGGAGCTGCGATGGTACTGAAGCCTCTGATAAAGAGTCTGTAAAAGTTAGCAAACCCTAGAAATCGTTGCAGCTCCTTGATCGTGTTGGGTTGTGGCCATTTCAACACCGCCTGCACCTTCTTGTCATTCATGGCAACTCCTTCCTGGCTGATTTCATAACCAAGAAACGACACTGAAGTTTGGTGAAACTCACATTTCTCTGCCTTGGCATATAATTGCTGAGTGATCAAGCGTTGTAGGACCATACGAACGTGTTTGACGTGATCTTGGAGGGAATCTGAGTAGATGAGAATGTCATCAATGTACACGATAACCCATTTGTTGAGCATGTCTCGGAAGGTATCGTTGATGAATGCCTGGAAGACAGAGGGACTATTGGCCAGCCCGAAAGGCATAACCAGGTATTCATAGTGCCCTGTAGCAGTAGAGAACGCAGTCTTCCATTCGTCCCCCTAGGCATTTCGGAGATCAAGTTTGGTGAAATATTTAGCTGTACGAAGTTGTTCGAGGGCTGCTGGGACTAGAGGTAAAGGGTAGCGATATTTGACAGTGATGTCGTTAAGCCCTCGGTAGTCGATACATGGGCGAAGCCCTCCATCCTTCTTACTGATAAAGAAGAAGCCAGCTGAAGTTGGAGAGGTGGACGGTCGAATAAATCCCTTAGCCAATTCCTCCTCGATGTATGTCTTCATGGCTTCCGATTCGGGTTGTGACAAGGGGAAGATACGACCTTTCGGGAGCGTGGAATTTGGAATGAGGTCGATGCCACAATCAATGGAACGATGAGGTGGAAGTTGAGATGCTTTGATCTTGCTGAAGGCCTCCTTAAGATCGGTATATTCTGGTGGAAGATGTGGAGCAGAATGGGGTTCCAGAAGTACAGTGGCAGCTTGAACAGGCGTGGGGGCGGCAGATGGTAGACAATTTCGTTGACAATTCTCAGACCACTGGGTGATTTGTTTATCGATCCAGGAAATGTGCGGATTGTGTTTTTGTAGCCAGGGAAGTCCAAGAATTATGGGATGGTTGGGTGACTGGATAAGGAATAACTGAATGGTTTCAGTGTGTAAGGAACCAGTTTGCAGTGTCACCCTCCCGGTGGTGTAATGGACATGGCCTGCACCCAGGGGACGTCCGTCTAGCGCCTCCACTGCCAACAAAGGCTCACAGGGTATTAATGGAATAAAATTTGAGTGGGCAAAATCACTGTCAATAAAATTACCCGCTGCTCCTAAATCAATCATGGCCCTGGTTATCACAGATTTGCCAGAAAACGTTAACGCAGCTGAGAATTCTACACATGATGAAGAGCGAGAGATAGGGTTGGAAGCACTTACATCAGTAGAGTTGCGAAGAGGGGGTCGCCTGGGGCAGGATGCCTTTAGGTGTCCTGGTTGACCACAATACAAACAAAGATTCTGTTGAATTTTGTTCTCTCTCCTCTGAAGTGATACGTGTGCCTCCGATCTGCATGGGTTCAGGATTGTACACGTCAGGAGATGGGATAGTGTGGTAAGCTAGATTTCTAGTGGGTCGGCGTGATCGTATCAAATTATCAACGCGGATAGCCAGATTAATGAATTGGTCCAAAGTAGCTCCTTCATCGCGGCATGCAAATTCAGATTGAAGCTCCAGATTCAGACCTTGGCGAAACAGCAACTTCAAAGTGGTTTCAACCCAGTCAGTTTGTGCTGCCAACGTGCGAAAGGTGAGTGCAAACTCAGCAGCTGTGTTTCTTCCTTGCTGTAGAGCTAAGAGCTGAACACCTGGATCCTTACCCTCCTCCGGGTGATCAAACACTTCGCGAAGTCGGTGTAGGAAACCCGAACAAGAAGAAAATGGGGATTGACCATCGGTCCATACTGCCGTTGCCCATTCCAGAGCTCGACCAGTTAACAAAGTACTCACAAAAGCTATACGACTGGTGTCATTGGGGTATAACGTGGGTTGTTGGTCGAGGAACAGGGAACATTGAAGAAGAAATCCCTTACACAAAACAGAGTCACAATGGCAAGAAGCAAAGGGTCGATCTGATGAAAACAGTCCAGGGTCAAAAACAAGAAAACCAGGAGAACGCTCAGAAATGTTAGCCAGGGCAGAACAAGACTTCGCACTGAAGCAGTAGAGACAGGCTGTATAAATAGCCCTGATGATGAGTGGCAGGTGTGCAGATAATTAGTCCGGGTGATAAGTGGCAGGTGAGTAGATGATCAGATACAGGCACGGGGTTATGGGAAATGGAGTCTATATGGGTAATCTCAATATTCTGGAGAGGGCCTCTGGTGGTGAGTGGGAGGAACCACAGAGGCTTGATTCGTGACAGTCACATGCGCCGAATACAACAGCAATTCCAACATCTTACAGTGAAATGCTTACCTACAAGCCCTTAACCAACAATGCTTTAAAAAGTTAAGAAAATAAATTGATGCCTCCCGAGTGACGCAGTGGTCTAAGGCACTGCATCGCAGTGCAAGCTGTTTTGCTTCAGATGCGGGTTCGAGCCCTATCTGTGTCTCAGCCGGCCGCGACAGAGAGACCCATGAGGCGACGCACAATTGGCCCAGTGCCGTCTGGGTTAGGGGAGGGTTTGGCCGGCCAGGATGTCCTGGTCCCATCGAGCTGTAGCGACTCCTGTGGCGAGCCGGGCGCATGCACACTGACACGGTCGCCAATGTGGTGCGGCTCAGCGTTGTTGGTGTGGCTGGCTTCCGGGTTAAGCATGCATTGTGTCAAGAAGCAGTGCGGCTTGGAGGAGTTGTGTTTGGAAGACGCACAGCTCTCAACCTTTGCCTCTCCCGAGTCCATACGGGAGTTGCAGCGATGGGACAAGACTGTAACTACCAATTGGATATGACGAAAAAGGGTCTAAAAAAAAGTATACATTTTTTTATTGAAAGTAGAAAATGAACAAATAATAAAACAGCAGCAGTAAAATAAAAAATAGTGAGGCAGCTTAAAAAAGGGGTCTGATGGCCCTTTGATTAGCTATTCAGGAATCTTATGGCTTGGGGGTAGAAGCTGTTAAGAAGCCTTTTGGACCTAGACTTGGCGCTCCGGTACTTCTTGCCATGTGGTAGCAGAGAGAACAGTCTATGACTAGGGTGACTGGAGTCTTTTAGGTCCTTCCTCTGACACTGCCTAGTATAGAGGTCTTGGATGGCAGGAAGCTTGGCCCCAGTGATGTACTGGGTGGTGCGCACTACCCTCTGAAGTACCTTGCAGTCGGAGGCCGAGCAGTTGCCATACCAGGCAGTGATGCAACCAGTCAGGATGCTCTCGATGTTGCAGGTGTAGAACCTTTTGAGGATCTGAGGACCCATGCCAAATCTTTTCAGTCTCCTGACGGGGAATAGGCTTTGTCGTGCCCTCTTCATGACTGTCTTAGGGTGCTTGGACCATGATAGTTTGTTGGTGATGTGGGCACCAAGGATCTTGAAGCTCTCATCCTGCTCCACTACAGCCCCGTCGATGAGAATGGGGGAGTGCTTGGTCCTCCTTTTCCTGTAGTCCACAATCATCTCCTTTGTCTTGATCACGTTGAGGGAGAGGTTGTTGTCCTGGCACCTCACGGCCATGTCTCTGACCTCCTTCCTATAGGCTGTCTCATCGTTGTCGGTGATCAGGCCTACCACTGTTGTGTCATCGGCATACTTGATGATGGTGTTGGAGTCGTGCCTGGCCATGCAGTCATGGGTGAACAGGGAGTACAGGATGGGACTGATCACGCACCCCTGAGGGGCCCCTGTGTTGAGAGTCAGCATGGCGGATGTGTTGTCACCTACCCTTATCACCTGGGGGCGGCCCGTTAGGAAGTCCAGGATCCAGTTGCAGAGGGAGGTGTTTAGTCCCAGGGTCCTTAGCTTAGTGATGAGCTTTGAGGGCACTCTGGTGTTGAAGGCTGTGCTGTAGTCAATGAATAGCATTCTCACATAGGTGTTCCTTTTGTCCAAGTGGGAATGAGCAGTGTTGAGTGCAATAGAGATTGCATTATCTGTTGATCTGTTGGGGCGGTATGGAAATTGGAGAGGGTCTAGGGTTTCTGTGATAATGGTGTTGATGTAAGCCATGACCAGCCAAAGTGTAATTAATAATTTTACCACGTTCAAAGGGATATTCAATGTATGTTTTTTATTTTTACCCATCTACCAATAGGTGCTCTTCTTTGCTAGGCATTGGATAAATGTCCTTATCTTTGTGGTTTAATCTGTTTTTGAAATTCACTGCTTGACTGAGGGATCTTACCGATAATTGTATGTGTGGGGTACAGAGATGAGGTAGTCATTAAACAATCATGTTAAATACTATTGCACACAGAGTCCATGCAAATTATTACAGTGGCTTGCGAAAGTATTCACTCCCCTTGGAATGTTTCCTATTTTGTTGCCTTACAATCTGGAATTAAAATGATTTTTGGGGGGTTTGTATCATTTGATTTACACAGCATGCCTACCACTTTGAAGAATATTTTCTTTTGTGAAACAAACAAGAAATAAGACAAATAAACAGAAAACCTGAGCATGCATAACTATTCACCCCCCCCCCACCCCCAAAAGTCAATACCTTGTAGAGTCACCTTTTGCAGCAATTACAGCTGCAAGTCTCTTGGGGTATGACTCTATAAGCTTGGCACATCTAGCCACTGAGATGTTTGCCCATTCTTCAAGGCAAAACTGCTCCAGCTCCTTCAAGTTGGATGGGTCCCGCTGGTGTAAAGCAATCTTTAAGTCATACCACAGATTCTCAATTGGATTGAGGTCTGGGCTTTGGCTTGGCCATTCCAAGACATTTACATTTCCCCTTAAACCGCTCGAGGGTTGCTTTAGCAGTATGCTTAGAGTCATTGTCCTGCTGGAAGGTGAACCTCCGTCCCAGTCTCAAATCTCTGGAAGACTGAAACAGGTTTCCCTCATGAATTTCCCTGTATTTAGCGCCATCGATCATTCCTTCAATTCTGACCAGTTTCCTAGTCCCTGCCGATGAAAAACATCCCCACAGCATGATGCAGCCACCACCATGCTGTTGGTGTTCTCGGGGTGATGAGAAGTGTTTGGTTTGCACCAAACATAGCATTTTCCTTGATGGCCAAAAAGCTACATACAGAGTACCTTCTTCCATATGTTTGGGGAATCTCCCACACGCCTTTTGGCGAACATCAAATGCGTTTCCTCATTTTTTTCTTTAAGCAACTTATTTTTTCTGGCCACTCTTCCGTAAAGCCCAGCTCTGTGGAGTGTACGGCTTAAAGTTGTCTTATTGACAGACACTCCAATCTCCACTAGGGTTATCTTTGGTCTTTTTGTTGCCTCTCTGATTAATGCCCTCCTTGCCTGGTCCGTGAGTTTTGGTGGCCCTCTCATGGCAGGTTTGTTGTGGTGCCATATTCTTTCCATTTTTTAATAATGGATTTAATGGTGCTCCGTGGGATGTTCAAAATTGTGGTAAAAAATGCATTCGAGGCCAATAACCCAACCCTGATCTGTACTTCTCCACAATTTTGTCGCTGAACTGTTTGGAGAGCTCCTTGGTCTTCATGGTGCCACTTGCTTGGTGTTGCAGACTCTGGGGCCTTTCAGAACAGGTGTATATATACTGAGATCATGTGACAGATCATGTGACACTTAGATTGACTTCTGAAGGTAATTGGTTGCACCAGATCTTTTTTAGGGCTTTGTAGCAAAGGGGGTGAATACATATGCACACACCACTTTTCAGTTTTTTATATTTTTTGAATTTTTTGAAACAAGTAATTTTTTTCATTTCACTTCACCAATTTGGACTATTTTGTGTATGTCCATTACATACAATAAAAATAAAAATCAATTTCAATTACAGGTTGTAATCCAACAAAATAGGAAAAACGCCAAGGGGGATGAATACTTTTGCAAGGCACTTTGCCTCAATGGCTCGCGATAAGTAGGGTTTGCATTCTTGCAGTCACGGAAACCTGCCTTTTTCAAACTTGTAATTACCTGTTATTCATTTAGGACAGGTAGCCTTCCACAGAAATGCCCCGGAGATTACCATATGGTAATGGATCTGTTTTCATTGGCTGGGCCTTATGGGTCCAGTTAATTCTATTTCCACAAAGAGAGACATCTGTTCAGGAAACGTTGGCCCTTGGATGGGTCTCAGGAATTTGTGTAGTTTGGATGTCTTGATCACTGGATTTGAACATGCAGGTAGAATAGTATACAGTACCTTGTCTTATTTAATAAGGGCCTCAGAGTCCAATTTGTTTTGCAACTTTGTTTCTAATTTATTTAAATTTTGTATGAGCAAATTACGATTTAATTAGCCAGGATGGAAAGCAAGCTATATCTCATCTTTGATTACTTATTCCATGTTCTTTTCTTGAACAACCAGACCTGACATTTCTTCAGAAGTAACAAATAGTTCCAAACTGCTTCTCCTTTGGTGGATCAGATTTCCAAGACTTCAGATCTAGGACACTTGAAGTCATCAAAGTGGAACAAGGCCTTTGTCGATTTACTCTTCAGAGTCCTTTTACCATGGTTTCCAGGCTCGGAAAAAGAAGAAAGCTTTGCTTTTTCATACTTTAAAGGTTTGTCCATGTGGTTTTTCTCCAATGGAGCCTTCCTCCCTGCGAGCATGAGAAAGTGCTGGAACTGATACACTTGATACACTTGAATACAAAGCCATAAGAACTGCTTCTGTTTGGTCATTAAAGAGGTCCATGGGGATGGGAAGTAAGATTGTTTTTGGTTGATTGTTTGTGGAACAATGCAGCCAAGCGTTGTGGACAACAAGCATCAGGCCGCATTCCGCTGGAGGAAACAAAGACGACACATTCCATAGTCTAATTGAGCCCCCTCAGATGACCCCACTGTTTTGAAACTGTCACGAGTCGGTAGTGAGCGAGACCAAGGCGCAGCGCATTCATAGTTCGACATTTATTTACACCAAATGACGAACTATACAAACAAAACCACGGGTACACAAAAACAACGTAATACACCTACTTGTGACCTGCGACATATAACGATACATATATTATGACCCACAGCCCCGGTGTGGAAACATACATGCATATGTAGGATCCCTAATTAGAGACGATGCAATGCAGCTGCCTCTAATTAGAGATCCTACACAAACCACCTACAACCCCAGAAAATGATAGACCTGTCAGACTCTGACCATGGCACATAGAGAAGCAATAGGCTTCTCTATGGCCAGAGCCTGACAGAAACTTATGGTCCAGAAGTTACCAGCAACTTCACTGTGCAGGGACACTGTCTGTGACCTTGATCACTTGGTCAGAATGACTCATCATTACTTAGTATCTGTCTAGGTTTCTGTCTAAATGAGAGAAATTGGAGGCCATTTGTAATATAGATCCATTTATCGAACGAGACTAAAGGGCTTTTGGACTTTGGGGTCAAACTCTCCTGGGTGCTTGACCCCAAGGCCATTTTTACTCAGGGAGCTGTGTGTTTATTCAATTGAACCTGTTGCAGTACAGTATAGCTCTAGTCTAAGGACCCTCCCTTGGTATGCTAGGAACTAATTCCCCTTTTACTGCCATGTTAGACTATGGCTTCCTGATACAAGTCCCAGAGGGGCTATATTAGCCCTCCCCCCTTACACCAGCCAGCCGGAAACCTCTATGGTGAAGTAAGCCTGGGTGTGGTGGTGGGCCAAAGGTCTGCGCGAGTTCTACCGGCTTCCTTTCGGCCTTAGCCGGTCCCTGTGTTGTCTGTGTGTCTGGGCAGCTCGTACGAGACAAGCAGAAGTGCAGGGATTACAGGGTCTTTAACAATTACAGTGGCTGCCAAATAGGGGCCAGGCAAGGAGAAAAAATGGAGCTCCACAATCGCAGGCATTGTTTTAGCCAGTCTCCAGATCAGGAAGACATAATGCAGGTTTATGGACGTAACCCCAAAGGCAGTGCATTTGGTGGCTGTGGCATGAGGCATTTGAGCTTTATTGGTTATTTACTTCATATTTGTATGTTAAGCTGTGTATCGTCGTCGTATTTAGAGCTTCTCAATTTCCTTCAAAACAATGATTCTTTAGTGAAACAAAACTGCTGTGGGCCAGTTTGTCTCAAACAGACTGGTTGAATGAGTGAGTGCAGTTTTGTCCCTCTGTTACAGTACATTGCAGCTCTCTCTGTGTGGTAAAAATAACCGGATGTCATACTGTATCCCCAGCCCTGTTCAGTTGATGAAACAGCTATTTGCTGATGCTCTCTATGCCTCGAGTTAGGGGTTATCCACATCAGGTGAATCAGTGGACACAAGGTTGACATAAGCCATTAAGACAAACAAGCCTTGTAAACAATTTTAGCTAAGAAATATATCATGCGTTGATATTTCAAGGTCATCATCACTATAGTGAAATATTCTGCTGTATTAAGCAAATATAGGCTGATATGTAAGAAACCTGTCTCTCAAAATTACACTGTATTAGTCTGCATTGCACTGTATTATTATACACTGGAAACTATGCAGCAATTATAAAGTATGCTCATAATTTGGACCATATGCTTTCTGATAGGTTCATGTTTGGATGTTTGGACCTCACACAGTGACACAGACCTCCAAAGGAATGTTGTCTCTCATCACTTTTGTAGTCAATGGGCAGACAATGCCTGGTTCACAATTCTCAGCCACTGTGTGAATAGTAGTAGCGAATGGCCCCAATGTCAGCACACTAGCACACACACATCAGGTTGGAGGGCTTGTTTCCCCGCCACCCAACACAGATCAACATTCTGGCCTACTCACTGACATACAGCAGTCCATTTCTTTTGTACACCGTCCAAGTCCAAACGAGCCAAAGAACTGACAGAAATGCACACCCCAGCCAGCCAGTCGTTGTATATCTAAAATCCCCACACTTTTACCACAGCTGTACAAATAAATGTAACTGAACCAGTCAGGGAATTGAATCCCGTAATTGTTTTGGCTTCCAAATGAACGGTCCGAAGAGGTCTACTTTTTAAATGGCTTTTCTTTACTATGTGAAAATGAATACCTTTAAATTGGTCTTGCACTTACAAGTCTCACAGCGGGAGTTTTTTTGAGTGAGGAGAGATTATTTAAGTAAGTACTGCTGATATTTTAGTGAGACGGTTGTAATTAGTTTGGTACTGTGTGTGTGTGTGTGTGTGTGTGTGTGTGTGTGTGTGTGTGTGTGTGTGTGTGTGTGTGTGTTCCTGTCTTGTAAATGTTGGGTTTGGCAGGATTTGGATGTGTGTGAGGAGGATGTCCTTCTCTACACATAAACTTCCAGGTCAGAGGTCAAGGAACCTTGAAGGGTCAAGAGGTCAAAAGGTACTCTGTCTTGCTGAGGTTTCCATCATGAGTTTTATTAGCTAGTGTGCTGACATCAATATCTATGATATTGCACCTGATACTGTCAATTGAGACTGAAAATAACAAATGTACATTTGAACAATACAGCCTTGCCTATACATCCAAATGTCCTATTTCGAGCCTTAGACCACAGTGACAAATTTAGACTTAGTCCAGTCATGCAATAGCATGCAAACGTACAGCTTACCCCCACCAAGAGACTACTGAACTACTAGTTAATCCACTATGTCACAACCAATTAGAGGCCTGGAGCAGCCCCAGAGAGTGATTTTGTGGGGATGATGGCAGCTTACGTCAAGCTTGTTAGCGTACCGTTTGTTAGCTAGCGCTGTGAACTAGCAAAGGGGACCGAATATACATCTTCTTGTTTCTTGTTCTCTTCCTCTTCGCTTTGGAGGTTTTCTCTGGAGGTTTGCGGAGGAAAAGCTTTAAGTGCAAGGAACTAAGGTTATTGTTTTTTTTCCCACAGAGCGGGTTTTGGTTTATGGATGATGAGATGTACAGTTTGACATGTGATGTTTACTGTACCTTCTCTTTAATCCTCTTCGGCCGGCCGTGCTTCTTCATGTGCTATTGAAGTAGCTGAATGTTAAATAACGTAACATTTTGTAGTTATTTATCTTCCACTAAGGAAAGACTCATGTTTTTGAAAGAGAAAAGACTGTGATACACTGAGGAAGAGAAAAAGGAATAGCTATTGCACATGACTTTTAACTGACACTAAAGTACCTAAAAGGTTGAAGTAGCAATGAGGAATACGAACAACAAAACTGACGACATCATTGTTTTTCCTTTTTGATTGACAGGCGGTCACAGGCAGATGCTTCGGTGACAAGGACTTCAGGGGAGGCCTGGAGAATGGGATCCTGCTGTGCGAGTAAGTGCTCACCATCTTTTACAACTCTTTCAAGTTACTGTCATGCCATACGCAGCATCCTCAGATACATTTCCCCTTGGCACAAAATGTGTTTTGCTTTATATAATACTTTTTCTAAGTGCTCAAAGCACTTTATGTACAGATTATACTGTACAGTAGCCTGGCACACCAGACCATGTGGTACAATAGTGAGCTAAATACATGTGAAATGGCTAGCTCTATATTACATGCACATTTTATAAAATGTACTATATACTGTATATTTGGGCTATAGACCGAGAGTTCATATATTGGGCTTAACACAGAATTTGTTACCAAAACATTGGTCCAGAGATGTTTAACCCCCGTTGCATCTACTCAAAATACTTTATTAAGATAGATACAGTGAATAAACAAAAAAAATACTACAGTAAACTACTCATTGAGTCCTCAACCCTTTTCCTGTAGCGTGTAAATCACATGCATCCTCGCACCCGGCCTGCAATAAAAGTGTCAGCTACATACCTGTCTACTTCCCCCTTTCCCTTCAGACATGTTCCTCATCCTGTGGACAGAACATACTTTACTTTACAGTACAACCCTGTCCTTTTCAGCTGTGGAGTAAATCTAGGAGATTTATAGGTCTCTGCCTTCCCACTAAATTCCAGTGTGTCTGGAGTCTGTTAGTGTAGTGCAAGACACAGAAACCCTAGGGATACAGTGTAGCCCTTCTGGAGACTATGAAGGGGCTTGAGGTGCTTCAGTGGGGTCAACTGAAACAAATGGGTAATCTTCAAATGTGAATGGTTTATCTCTACTGTCTGTAATCTGTCTAACTGTGTGTGTGTGTGTGTGTGTGTGTGCTTGCGTGCGTGATATCAGTAATTATCTAAATGATCTCATTAAAAACATTGCATGCATTCGAGGCCAAATAAACTTCAGAGAGTCGAAACAGAAATGTGACACCGCCATTGAATGATCCGCTTTTATCTTATCATATTATCAATAACACCTATCACAGACAAAATACACTCTCTCTACGAACCCAGCCAAGCATAAAACCCCTTTGTCTACAACCAGAGGCTCCCTTACATACACCTAATCCTTCCCCTATCAGCAGCCATCCACCTACAACTCAACCTCTCTACTTTTTCACTCAGTGTTTGAGGTAGAATCACATTGCCTTCCAGGTGTATCATAACATATCATAACCGTAGAGATGGTTATCACAAGACGATTATTGGCTCTGGCTTTGATAATGAACAAAGGAGGACCTTTGAAGTACATTCCTCAAGTGGAACAGCAATAACAGAACTTAGTAGCAGGTCTGGGATCAAATAATACTAGGAAAAGTGGCTAATCTTGTAGTGCATTCCTCAATAACAGGATGTACTGTAGTAACAG
Source organism: Thymallus thymallus (assembly GCA_023634145.1). Classification (NCBI taxonomy): domain Eukaryota; kingdom Metazoa; phylum Chordata; class Actinopteri; order Salmoniformes; family Salmonidae; genus Thymallus; species Thymallus thymallus. The sequence continues at coordinate 10,607,678 of CM042384.1, read as the reverse complement.
GTCTGGAATCAGATTGGGGGAACACTTGTATATTCCTCATGTGGGACATCAATAACAAGACTTAGGAACAGGCCTAGGATCAGATAAGACTAGAACATCCTCTTGGGATCTTTACAAAAAAAAGAACATTGCACCTCAGGAGGAAGTTGGAGAATGTCCCCTGTGGACCTTGTGCACTCTCTAAACAAGGGAAGGGTTGGACCTGCAAGGACATGATCTGTTTGGCTTTGACACCCTTACCCCATTTTATTCTCATGCCTTGTTTTTGAGGAGGTTGCCTTAGGGAAGTGAAAGGAAAGGGGATACCTAGTCAGTTGTACAACTGAATGCATTCTACTGAAATGTGTCTTCCACATTTAACCCAACCCCTCTGATTCAGAGAGCTGCCTTAATTGACATCTACTTCTTCACCACCCGGGGAACAGTAGGTTAACGGCCTTGTTCAGGGGCAGAATTACAATTTTACCTTGTCAGCTCAGGGATTCAAACCAGCAACCTTCTGGTTACTGACCCAACGCCTCTTGTTTGCATTTGTTTGTGTGTGTGTATGTCTGTGTGTCTGTGGGTGTATTATAGTCTCAAGGCCTTTCTGTGTGTCCTTGAGTCCTTCCATCTGATTTAGAGCCAGTGTCACCACTAACCTCCCAACACAGCCACATAGGATTCATTCCTTCATTCTTTCATTCACTCTTTCTTTTTTTAACTTGTTTTTTCATGACCTGATGAAGATTCGATGTTGTCTTTGGTGATCTGATTCTGTCCTGCATCTTGTTGGATATTATATATTATTTGGTTGTGCATGTTTATTTTTTCCTTTACAGATGTTATCTATTCTATGGATAAAGTTGTAGAAATTGATGTTTTGTAGCAACCTGATTGGATTAGAATCAGATGTTCATGGATTTATATTATATTATCTCTACTTTCTCTCTCTCTCTCTCTCTCTCTCTCTCTCTCTCTCTCTCTCTCTCTCTCTCACTCTCACTCTCTCTCTCTCTCGCTCTATCTCTCCCTCAGGTTGTTGAGCTCCATCAAACCTGGCTTGGTGAAGAAAATCAACAGATTACCCACTCCCATCGCTGGCCTGGTGAGTTCTCTCCTTCTTCTACCATCACTCCATTCCTCTCCCCCTCTATCTTCCTCTCCTTCAACTATCTATTCCCCCTTTCATTGTTTGCATACCATAGGCCTTTATGCATAGTGCTATTTCACATCTGGAGGCCACGTCGTTGGCCTGTATCTTCAACTGTGTCTCAACTGTGTTCAGCCTCAGAGTGTGCATATTATTGTACTCCACATACCAGAAGACAGAAAGGGTGTGTCCTCTCCAACCAATAGGATAAAAAAGAGTCTCCCCACAACTAATTGTAGCATGTCTTTCAAGAATCTTCTGGAAATACATCCAGCTACTCATTTCACTGTCGGATGTATAGAGTTGGATATCAAAGGAGAGGAGAGGAAGGAAACTTCAAGAGACCTGCCTCATGTTTTATTTTTTATGTAGTCCATTAGAGTTGGTCTCTCTCTCTCCAAACCTTTCGCATTCATTTTTTCCCACTCTTGTTCTCTTCTCTTAATGATTCTTCAGCTCTCTCTCTCTCTCTCTCTCTCTCTCTCTCTCTCTCTCTTACTCTCTCGATCCTCTGGGGTGTTTTGGCTTGGTTTGGGTCTGCTTTGAGTCGCTGAATGAAGGTAACTGGTTAGCCAGGCCCATATGTACTGGGACAGCCATGGGATCAGTTCTTAGTGTAAAGCGAGCGTGTAATTTCTGGCAACGCTGCGAGACGCTGTTATGACTTTCCACACTACCTCTGCTCGACACTTTGGTCTTGGTGCATTATCGTTACCAGGCAAAAAATTTAACACTATAGTAACCCTTGTATGTGTTGACTAGATTTGTCGCTATTATGAGATGTTGGGCTTTCGTAAATTCATCAAAGACTTCGCTAGATTTGTCACTATTATCTTGACCAAATGTTTAGCAATTGTGAGATGTAGGCTTTTCATAATTAACCAAGGACTAGACTGGCATGAACTAGCACACACAGGGTTCCTTCAGGACCAACGCTGAGAGACAAACAACAAGGCCTCTTTGAGAGTTAATAGAGAAGCGGAGAGGTGAAAGACTGTGTACTTCTTTCCTTCCGTCTCACACTGTACAGTAGCTCTGCCCCTCTAATAGTTCCACCTCATGTTGTCTCAGAGGGCGTTGCACTCATGCCCCTGCACTCGCCTTCCACTCTTATGACATCAATGCAGTCCCTGTTGGTCTCCGGGAAAGCCTACCTAGAGTTTCTTGCTCAGTTCCCACTTGGCTTCGTATAGGTTATTTGGTTGAGAGAAAGCAAGGGAGGTTATAGAGCAGAGGTAAGCAGAGTTGGTTAGTTTTTATCAGCTAGCTAGGGAACATAGCATCTGAGGGAAACTTAAGTGTTGTGGCTATAAGACAAAATGGCCCTGTGTTGTCTTTGACTGTGCTCATAGTTAGTTAAGACTGAAGGGTAATTGAAAGAGTTCAGAAGGCATGAAGGACAGAGGAGAAGTGATTAACAACAGCTGGATAAGAGAGAGGAAGAGAAAGAGAGACAGACAGAGAGAAAAAAACATACATATAGAGACCATTCAGAGGAGAAGAAGACTCAACAGCTGAGAGAGAGAGAGAGAGAGAGAGGCAGGCATCATTGGCAGGGAGCAGAAGTGTAAAACTGTTTTGAAGGAAGTTTGGTTTGGCACAGCTTCTCTCTCTCTCTCCTTACTCTCTTATCTGCCGGCGTCTCTAATTGCCGCCAACTAGCCTCCCCTGGATTTAACGAACCCGGTAATTACACACCTGCATTCTTAACAACCCTTTCTCTTTTTAACAATGGATTATCTTGTCAAATTGTTTTATCGCAGAAAAAAATGAATGCTGCGCGATGTCATTCACTCTATCTTGTTTCTCTCTTTCGATGTCACTGTTTCAATCTCTTTCTTTTTCTTTCTTTCACACAGTCTTTTTTAAGAGAAGATATATAAATATCTAAGAGCAACAAAAGTCAGTCTCCCTTCTCACTCTCTTTTCTCCAATGCATGTCTAATGATTTCTGTTGGCATGACTTGAAGGAACAGGTGTCGAGTCAGTCTTTTAAAGCATTATAAGGGTTATCAATGATCCATCTACACACTGGTCGTCCATCAACGAGGGACATTAACAAGGAACTAGTGAGTGGGAGGAGAGAAGTGGCATTAGTATACCTTTAGTAAGCTTTACATATGTGTATGAGTGGGCACCGGCCAATGACTGTATATATTCTATGAATGGACAAAGCCATCGATCACTTGACACCATTCATTCCTATGCGAAGACTCAATAACACATTGAAGTCTAATGAAAGTTAAGATGGTGTTATAACATGTGTAGTTTGAGCTACTCCAGGAAGTGACATTGCAGGCTAGCTTTGTACTGCCCCCTCTCATTGAGTAACTCAAGTTGAAGGCCGACCGGGGTACTGCAGGCTGCCATTAACAATGAAATTATCCATATAATTTCTTCTGTGTTCAAGTGTTTTTACCCCCCTTTTTCGTGATATCCAATTGGTAGTTACGATCTTGTCTCATTGCTGCAACTCCCCAACAGACTCGGGAGAGGCTAATTTCGAGAGCCATGCTTCCTCCAAAACGTTTATTTTATGTAACCAGGCAAGTCAACATAAAAGCCGGCTATGCTTCTCGGATAAATAAGCTGATCAGGAAGGCTAGCTCTGTCCTGGGGATGAGCCTTGACACTCTAGAGGAGGTGGCGGAGAGACGGATCCTGGCCAAACTGCTGGCCATCATGGACAACGAGCACCTTCAGTCACAGACTGATCCCACCACGGTGTGCCAGAGAGCGCTACAGGAGGTCCTTCCTGCCGGCGGCTATTAGACTATATAATGCCTCTCTCTGGGGTGCCGTGCCGTCGGTAACATAGATCTGCTGCTGGGGTGCTAGGATCTAGTTTAAGAATTATGCATCCATCCGTAAGTAACTCTGGTCCGTAATCACTCATTCACACAGGACTTATTTATTCATTCAGGTCTGTATATACATACTCATGTACAGTTGTTATATCATATCACGTGCAATATTGCAAGTAATTATTGGACTTAACTTACGTAGTCATTCACTCAGGAATGCATATTAGTATCCTGTCAGTTGTATCTTTTCTCATTGCTTTTAGTATATCGAATGTGCAATACGTGCTTTTATCTGTAATTAAACCCTGCGCACTAAGGACTGTATTTTAAGGGAATTACTATTATTACCCCAAATTATATCATACACACATTTAGCTATTCAAGTATCTCTTCCTGTCATTTACCTGTACAGTTAATGTAACTATGCAAGTATTCACTTACCTGTAAATATAACTGTATATTTACCTGTACAGCTAATTTAACCATGCAAAATATTCACTTACCTGTTCATTTAACCAGTCTGTCTATTCCCATCACGGCCGTCTGTGACATAGGCTGTAGTGCCGTCTCAGCACTGAGATGAGGTATCTTAGACCGCCCCTGTGTGTGAAGCGGACTGCTCCAACACCGTAGCGGGGCAGACGACCGGTCCCGGACTGGGTACCGGTGGAGCAGACTGTTCCGGCACTTGAACGGGGCAGACGACCAGTTCCAGACTGGGCACCGGTGGAGCGGACTGCTCTGGAGGTGGAGTGGAGCAGACAACCGGTCCCGGTTGAGCCCCCGGTCCAGTGTACAGCCCCAACCTCGGAGCAGGGCTGAACACCATGCCCAGTCTGGGCACCGATGCAGAGGAGGGTTCCACCCACGTAGTTGGGCTGGTTACAGGCCCCAGACTGGGCACCGACACACTGAGGAGCTCCGACTCCCCAGCGAGACAGAACGCCGTGCCCAGCTTGGGCACCAGCGCAGAGGAGGATTCCAGCCACGTAGCTGGGCTGGCTGCCGGCCCCGGACTGGGCACCGACACGCTGAGGATCTCCGGCTCCAAAGCGGGACTGAACTTCGTGCCCAGCCTGGGCACCGACGCAGAGGAGGGTTCCAGCCACGTAGCTGTGCTGGCTGCTGGCTCCGGACTCTGGACCGTCACGGGAGGATCCGGGCTCTGGACTGTCACGGGAGGCTCCGGAATCTGGACCGTCACTCGACACCCTGGGCTACGGACCGTCACAGGAGTCTCCAGGCCGCGGACCGTCACTGGAGGCTCCGTGCTGCGGACCGTCACTGGAGTCTCCGGGCTGCGAACCGTCACTGGAGTCTTCTGGCTGCAGACCGTCACTGGACACCCTGGGTTATGGACCGTCACTGGAGGCTCCAGGCTGCAGACCGTCTCTGGAGGCTCAAGGCTGCGAACCATCACTGGAGTCTTCGGGCTGCGGACCGTCACTGGAGGCTCTGTGCTGCGGACCGTCTCTGGAGGCTCCGGGCTGCGGGCCGTCACTGGAGACCCTAGGCTGTGGACCGTCACTGTAGTCTCCGGGCTGCGATCCGTCACTGGAGTCTCCTGGCTGCGGACCATCACTGGACACCCTGGGTTACAGACCGTCACTAGAGGCTCCAGGCTGCGGACTGTCTCTGGAGGCTCGAGGCTGCGAACTGTCTCTGGAGGCTCCAAGCTGTGGACCGTCGCTGGAGGCTCCTGGCTGTGGACCGTCGCTGGAGGCTCCTGGCAGTTGGACGTAGCTAGGGGCTCCGGGCTGTGGACCGTCGCTGGAGGCTCCGGGCAGTGAGCCGTCGCTGGAGGCTCCGGGCTATGAACCGTCGCTTGAGGCACTGGGCTTTGGGCCGTCGCTGAAGGCTCCTGGCTGTGGGCCCATCGCTGGAGGCTCCTGGCTGTGGGACGTAGCTAGGGGCTCCGGGCTGTGGGCCGTAGCTGGAGGCTCAGGGCGGTGGGCCGTAGCTGGAGACTCCGGGCTATGGAGGCGCACCAGTGAAGCCGGCACTGGAGACATCAGGCTATTAACATGCACTGGAGCTCTGGTGCGAGGAGCAGGCACAGGCCGTACCTGACTGTGGAGGTGCACCGGTGGTCTGGAGTGAGGAGCAGGCACGGGCGATGTCGGTCTGGACCCTCGACCAGCTCGGTCGCGGGAAGAAGGGCCACCCAGGCTCTCCACCATTTCGCTTGTTCCTCCTTCGACCGATCGAAGAAACCCTCCGGCGTCTTCCGGTTATCGGCCGCCGGAGGCGGAAGTGGTGGGCGTTGATCTTCCAACCTGGAGTGGCTGACCGACGGTTGGTCACGTAGAGGCGGAACTGGGACCCCTGGGCTGGTAACACGCACTGGACCTTTGGTGCAAAAAGCTGTCGCTGGACGTACCGGGCTGAGGAGGCGCGCTGGTCGGATAGGCCTGGAGCTCATTGCAGATCTGGTACTGGGGCCGGAGACCGAACGCATCCTTTCGAAATACCTCCTCAGCCGCTCCTCCTCCTCCGTGTCCCTCGCATCCCAAGGACCCCACAACTCAACCCCACCGTCAATATGGGGGACCTTCGGGGCTGTCGATGGTCGGTCCTTCCTCTCCTCGAACTCCGATGGTAAGGGCTCTGTCCCAAGCCCCCACGCTGGTCCAGCCACGAGCTCCTCTTCCCATGCAGGTGTCGAGAAGCCCCAGATGCTCCCTACCACCAGTGGCTGTGCTACCTCCACAGTCCTCTCTCCCTGACGTCTCCGCTGATGACGCCGGTATCCTCCATGCTCCTCTGCGAAGCCCGTAGTGTCGAAACACCGATACTTCTCCTCTCGCTGCGGGTTCCCTTGGGGGTGGATCATTCTGTCATGGTCTCGGGTGAGGGAAAGAGGGGCAGAGTGAGAGGTGAGAGCAAACATATTTATTAATACTTACACAAAAACAAAAACAACAAACGTAATATAGTGAGCACCGTGAACTGTGTAGCACACAGACTACGTATTAAACAAACACACACAATGATCCACACACCGGTGGATGTGAAGTGCACATAAATAGACTCCCCAACCCTGTGAATGTCAGGACCTGACTGTGGGAGTCAGAGACCTGGCCTCAGTCAGGCCCTTACAATGGTATATCATACACTGCATTTAAGGGAACAATGGGGAAGTAATTATGCTTTTAAAGTTGATAAACTTGGAATCTCACTTTTGAGAAAATGGCCTTTGAATGTTTTGGTACCTAGTGAAGTGCTCTTCTTTGTCTACACCCATTCAGCATCGTTCACAGCCTCTTAAGCTTTAGTCCCACCCATCTCGCTTCGCTCTCGAAGTGTTCAGAGCGCACACTTGACTCAGATAGACAGAAGCCTTATATATGGCAGACCAATCCAAACTCCTCTCTCGGGATGTCCAGCCCACTCATTATCTCATGGCTAGCAGGAAGGTTCCTGTCTTTTTCTGTGGCTTAACCAACTAGGCTCGTAATTTTATTTTATATTTACAGATGGCATACAAGTTTGTTATTAAGGCACATGAAAGTTCACATGTTCCAGAAGGCATTTCTGCCAAAAAAAAGTTTATGTTGAAATGTTTCTCCTGTGAAGTAGTGACCCGCGACATACGCCTAGTTTCCTGAAACAAGCCACATATGCTTCATTTAGAGTTATTAATGTAAGTTTAGTTGTTCTACAAACGTTGGGTATGATGCGACAATGATTTGAAAAAATGTGTTCTGTTTTTTGAGCAGGCTGTACACACTTCATCAGTCTCTCATTCACAATTTGACAAGCACTTGATAATGACTTGAATTTCCCTGCGTGCTCCAAAACCCCTCTCACTCACATGGCTCTCCATCACGTGATCAGGTCTTTCTCACAGGCTACAAGGGAAGACAGACACATCAGGGACGCAACTGCATGGGTCCTTATCCAATTCTGAGGTGCATATTGAAGATATTGGAAGAACTGTCCACATTTATTTTTCGTCAGCCAACAGGATGAGTAGGCCTAACAAACAGCAAAAGCACTAGCCTATGTCAATCTACTATCCCCCATAGTACACAAGTTGACCTATTCTATTCTGTGTGAGAAATACATATTCCAAACATAGTCTTGGACAGTTGTGGGATGCTATAGATCTCAAATTAATAGAACCACTAGCATCAAAAAATATTTTTACGCAATGTGGCTGACACAACAGATCAGAATGTTAGCTTAAAATGTTGATAAACTTTCAGGCTATTTCTTCGCATTATAAGTGCAGCAATGTGCACATGGTGCACATGGCCATTATCAAAAGTTACCGTGATTATGCATGTAATGCTTTTACTATAAAGGTGCATTTTTATGGTGAAAATTATCTTCCCCAAACTTGAAACTTAATTTTAAGAAGTTATTTGGCGAGACTTCCGGTGACGATGTGGCGAGGAGCAGCAGCTAACTAAAGAGGCTGTGTAGCTAACCCTAACTATATTTTAACTAATTATTCAACGTCTAGTTAGACATTTTGTTAACTAATTGTCCAAAATATCGGTTACATGGAAAAACGAATTAGAAACCCACAAAAGCAGACAATCGACCTGCAGCTGCTGCTAGCAAGGAAAATGGCGGAGAAGAACAACCTGATGACCCAGTTCCAAATTAGATTTGCAAAATGAACAAAAAACTCGAAGAGAAAATTGCAAAAGTGGGCGACGATGTGGCTGAAATAAAACATACAGTATAGTGGGTGCGGTAAAAACAAAAGTGGACAACCAAGTTACACACGCAGAAGATATCAACCTTGGAGGACACAAACACCCGCCTAAATGACACTGTTGAAATAATGGAGACTGTAATCGAAAAACTAGTGTAATCGAAAAACTGTTCGATTACTCTCGAACGACTTCAATACCAGGAAAATTACAGTCGGAGAAACACACTTCAAATCAGAGGGATGCCCAAAATCCACATAAATACGGAAGATTGTGTGAAAGACATTTTACACAACCTTTTTGATAACACATCGGAGGATGTTAACAGCATGACCATTGAGAGAACACATCGGACACTGACGACACTGACAAATTCTTAATTTCAATGACAGCCTACACTGTCCAAACTCAGACAATTGTGCGCCACCCTATGGCACTCCCAATCACGGCTGGTTGTGATACAGTCTGGATTTGAACCAGGTTGTCTGTAGTGATGCCTCTAGCACTGAGATGCAGTGTCTTAGACCACTGCACCACTTGGTAGCCCAAAGATGAGGCATATGTGCATGAAACAGGGACTGAAATACTTGTTGCAATATCCTGCTGTGTTCTGGGTTACTGTGACGTCGTTTCAGAGACCCAAAGGAGGCAAAGAAGTGTGTCATGGACATCAATGAGGCCGAACAAATTGAGTAGTGTGGTAGTCTATGGAAGATCCGCATGGTGGCAGTGGTTCGTCACTGCCACCATAGATAAATTCTCTAAGGTGATAGAACTTCCCATGTTGTGGGTAACAGTCTCATTGAGTGTTTATGCCTATAATGTATCTTTCTGGTTTACAGTTGACATCATTATAGTACTAGATTAAGTAGGATTATAGTCCAAGCACATCATTCTGTATTATTGTTATAGTGGGGATAAACATATATATTATTTTAAGTTTTCACTCAGCAATAATGGGTCGATATAGGCCACAACAGGCATGTTCGTGCCATGCGTGATGGGCACAACCCAAAGTGTTGGTCAGCTTATTTTAATTTATCATTATTATGACCTGTCTCCCTTTTGTGTTTGACCTCAGTTTACATTCCAGTCTTTTGGAGATATACAGTTCATGTATCCGTCTATATGAGAAAGGTAATCTCTTCTCTTTGCGAGAATAATGATCAGCCTGGCTTTATGTTCAATGTTTTTGGTTTATTTATGTAATCTCTATGACATGTCATATCTGTCATTTCAAAATGTATATGGTCATGCCTATATTTGCCGTTGTTAAAACGTTCTTATTCTAGTTGGAGTGTCAGTGCTCGAATGAAGGCCTGGTTTAGGGGGAGGGAGATTTTTATTTAGTATTTACATTTTTTTGTACCTTGTGGGGTTGGGATATGTTTATGACATATTTGCTCTATGGAAAGTTTAGTGTTCTAGGTGGGGGGAACTACCAGTCGTTCACTTTCATTGATTCGCTAAGCAGTGGCTATCAGAAACACATTGATTTAAAATATTCTAACACTTGTCATGTTTTGGTAATAATATATTTGCAACCTTTCAGATATAATGACCAATGTGATTAAAGTTTCGTTGTGGAATGTGAACGGATTAGGTTCATATTTAAAAAGATGTAAGGTATTGAATTATCTTAAACAAAAACACCTTTGTGTGATTATGTTCCAAGAGACCCACCTGCTGGAAAAGGATGCTCCTAGGGTGGGAGACAGATGGGTGGGCAGTACTTACCATAATTCATTCAACCAAAAAAAATAGGTGTCTATATTCTATTTTTGAAATGACCTATTTTCCAAAGGTATGTTCAAGTGGAAAAAGAGTTTAAGGACAAAGAGGGAAGAATCTTGATTTTAGTATGCTCCAAATGAGGAGGACCCAGACTTCTTCCTTCAACTTAACAAAATAATACTGGATTTCTGTGATTTTCCTCTGGTACTAGGAGGGTATTATAATCAGGTCCCTGATGCTTTTTTAGATAAATCTAAAACTGGTCTAACCAGGACCTCAAACACTCAAGAAGCAATTAAAACACTGTGTAAAGATGCTGGTCTTTATGATATATGGAGATGGATCAATCCATATATCTTTTCAAATATGCACACTGTTTATTCACGCATCGACTACTTTCTGAGTGTGTGCATGATATCTATGACAGATCACACATCCATTGATTTCACTGTTGGAATAGGAGAAGAAAGCCTCTTACAGGACAAGGCGTTTTGTGAATTCCTTAAAGCACACATTACAATATTCTTTGAAACAAACAACAATAGTGCGAAACAGGTACTGTATATGTCTGGGAAGCTTTTAAAGCTTACATACGTAGAGTAATGATACAACGATCAGCTACTATTAACAAATTAGATAAACAGAAAATGGATAAACTTGAAACAGAGCTTCGGCCTCTAGGTCACCAAATTGCTGATTATACCGCACACCTGTCACCATCGTCATGCGCACCAGCACCTCATGACACTCACCTGGACTCCATCACCTCCTTGATTACCTTCCCTATATCTGTCACACTCCTTGGTTCTTTCCTCAGGTGTTATTGACTCTGTTCCAGCTTCGTGTCTGTGCTTTGTTTCGGGTTCTATCGTTTTGTTAATGTTAGTTTATTTATTAAATTATTCACTCCCTGAACTTGCTTCCCGACTCCTCAGTGCAGACGTTACAGCTGGAGAGGGAATATTGGTCCAATCCTAACAACATTTCTCTGGTAAATCTGATGAAAACCAAATACGAGCTGAATACTTTATTCAGTAAAAAAGCTGAATATTCCCTGTACAGGCTGAAGCAGAGATGGTACGAATCAGGTGAAAAGGCAGTAAAATTGTTGGCCAGTCAATTGAAATCTAGAGAAACAGATCTGCAAGTAGGTGGAATCAGAAATAATACAGCTGATTACCAATCATAAAGAAATAAATGTTTTGAGACTTCTATCAGGAACTTGATACTTCAGACGGTCCTTTAGATATGCAGAAAGCAGAGGCATTCTTTCAGAATTTGAACCTTCCTAAACTAACAGAGGAGGACAGGAATTGGCTCGGCCGCCCTATTACTTTGGAAGAATTGACTGAAACTATAAGACAGGCACACAGTGGTAAAACTCCAGGGTTGGATGGGATAACCAGTGATTTCTATAAAAGGTTTGCAGAGCATCTTAGGCTAGAAATATTGAAAACATTTAACACATCGATTGACACAGGTGAGCTCCCACCTTCTATGAGTGATGCAGTAATCACCCTAATCCTCAATAAGGGAAAGGATCCCCATGAGTGTGAGAGCTACCGACCAATTTCTTTGATAAATTGTGATGGAAAATTGTTTACAAAACTTCTGGCTAAGAGGGTGAATCATATTATTAAGAAGATCATAAATCCAGACCAGGTGGGATTTGTGAAAGGCAGAACTTCATCTGATAATCTTAGATGCCTATTGCCTGTCATCTAGAAGGTTTGCATACTTCAGTGGCAGCCTTATCCCTAGACGCAGAGAAAGCCTTTGATAGGGTGGGCTGGGACTACCTGTATTATACTACAGTCGTGGCCAAAAGTTTTGAGAATGACACAAGTATTGTTCTCCACAGAGTTTGCTGCCTCAGTGTTGATGATGGCAATTTGCATATACTCCAGAATGTCATGAAGAGTGATCAGATGAATTGCAATTAATTGCAAAGTCCCTCTTTTCCATGAAAATGAACTTAATCCCAAAATAACTTTTCCACTGCATTTCAGCCCTGCCACAAAAGGACCAGCTGCCATCATGTGAGTGATTGTCTCGCTAACACAGGTGAGAGTGTTGATGAGGACAAGGCTGGAGATCACTCTGTCATGCTGATTGAGTCAGAATAACAGACTGGAAGCTTTAAAAGGAGGGTGGTGCTTGAAATCATTGTTCTTCCTCTGTCAACCATGGTTATCTGCAAGGAAACATGTGCCGTCATCATTGCTTTGCACAAAAAAGGGCTTCACAGGCAAGGATATTGCTGCTAGTAAGATTGCACCTAAATCAACCATTTATCGGATCATCAACAACTTCAAGGAGAGAGGTTCAATTGTTGTGAAGAAGGCGTCAGGGCGCCCAAGAAAGTCCAGCAAGCGCCAGGACCGTCTCCTAAAGTTGATTCAGCTGCGGGATCGGGGCACCACCAGTGCAGAGCTTGCTCAGGAATGGCAGCAGGCAGGTGTGAGTGCATCTGCACGCACAGTGAGGCGAAGACTTTTGGAGGATGGCCTGGTGTCAAGAAGGGTAGCAAAGAAGCCACTTCTTTCCAGGAAAAACATCAGGGACAGACTGATGTTCTGCAAAAGGTACAGGGATTGGACTGCTGAGGACTGGGGTAGAGTCATTTTCTCTGATGAATCCCCTTTCCGATTGTTTGGACCATCCAGAAAACACCTTGTCCGGAGAAGTCAAGGTGAGCGCTACCATCAGTCCTGTGTCATGCCAACAGTAAAGAATCCTCAGACCATTAATGTGTGGGGTTGTTTCTCAGCAAAGGGAGTGGGCTCACTCACAATTTTGCCTAAGAACCCAGCCATGAATAAAGAATGGTACCAACACATCCTCCGAGAGCAACTTCTCCCAACCATCCAAGAACAGTTTGGTGACAACCAATGCTTTTTTCAGCATGATGGAGCACCTTGCCATAAGGCAAAAGTGATAACTAAGTGGCTTGGGGAACAAAACATCGACATTTTGGGTCCATGGCCAGGAAACTCCCCAGACCTGAATCCCATTGAGAACTTGTGGTCGATCCTCAAGAGGCGGGTGGACTAACAAAAACCCACAACTTCTGACAAACTCCAAGCATTGATTATGCAAGAATGGCCTGCCATCAGTCAGGATGTGGCCCAGAAGTTAATTGACAGCATGCCAGGGCGGATAGCAGAGGTCTTGAAAAAGAAGGGTCAACACTGCAAATATTGACTCTTTGCATAAACTGAATGTCATTGTCAATGAAAGCCTTTGACACTTATGGAATACTTGTAATTATACTTCAGTGTACCATAGTAACTACTGACATAAAGATCTAAGAACACTGAAGCAGCAAACTTTGTGGAGACCAATACTTGTGTCATTCTCAAAACTTTTGGCCACGACTGTATAAATACATTGGGATTTGGACAGGGCTTTCAGAATATTATTACATTTATGTACAACGACCCCAAATCCATAGTAGTCACGGACTACAATAATCTCCATTTTCTGTAGGACGAGGCACGAAACAAGGTGACTGTCTCTCGCCCCTCCTATTTATTATAGCATTAGAACCATTAGCCGAAGCCATTAGGCTGCATCAGTCAATCAAAGGGGTTAATATGGGAGGTAGGGAGAATAAACTACTGCTTTATGCAGACGATATATTATTATTAATTATTAATGTCAGACCCCCAACTCTCCATACTGCCTTTACCGGGCTATAAAGTAAGCTGGACCAAATATGACGTAATGCCCCAATCAAAACATTGTCTGTGAAATGACCTCTTCAGCTGGTTTCAATGGATACCTAAAACCTTGAGGTACCTGGGGATCGCTTTAAATCCTGGTTTGGAGAACATGATTTCTGAAAACCTTGACCCACTATTGAACAAAATTCAACTCCAGTTTAAGAGCTGGGATAAGCTACAAATCTCATTATGGGGTAGGATATGGGGTAGGATACAGGTTATAAAGATGGTCATAGCTCCTAAACTGAATTACGTCATCAGCATGACATAGACAAAATGATTACTGAGTTTGTTTGGGCCGATAAAAAGGCCAGGATGAAACAAGCGCGAATACAGGCAAAGACTGAGAAGGGAGGATTAAAGCATGCAATTATATCAAGAAGCCTTTGTAGCTGCCCAAATAGGCTCTCTCTCTTTATTGAGAACTCGACTAGGCCAATTTGGGTGGACATGGAAGAGGAACTTAAAGCCCCATTCGGAGCGTCAGATTATTTGAGTCAACAGATAAAATATATGGAGCCAGATTCATAAGAGAGAGAGAGATCTTCACCTTTCTTGACAAGCTCTGCTTTGTTATGGAATAACCCTAAATTGAAAATAGGTGGACACATGGTTTTCTGGAAAGATTGGCTTAGAAAGTGTTGTAAAGAACATTGGTTGTGTCACGATCGTGTGAAGAGACAGACCAGGGCGCAGCGTAGCGATAGTTCGACATTGTATTTATTAACAAATAAACGTATCCTATGTCCGAACTATACAAAACAAAAATGTAAGAACAAACGTGAACATCAACACACTTACTCAGACGGTGACTTCGAAACAAAAACAATGATCCACACACAGGTGGATTTGGAGGACAGCTAAATACTCTCCCCAATCAGAGACAACACTAGACAGCTGTCTCTGATTGGGGATCATTAATCCTCCCCCCCCCTGATTAATCCACTCCCCCTGATGGGAGTAGCGGCTTCACCACTACCCAGCCCTCACAGTACCCCCCCTCCAAGGTGCGGGCTCCCGACCGCGCTTGATCTCCCCCTCTCCCCCCAAAAAATGTTCACTAAACCAGGAGGGGAAATGGCGGGGTACTGAGGTGGTTGCTGGTGGGGTCTCCGGTTCCGGCCTCGGGCGTGACGCAGGCAGTGACAGCTGCTCTCCTCCTACCTCCCTGTTGCACACCCGGTCTGGTCCGGAGCCCGGCGCGATGGTTCCCCCCTCAGTACTCCCGCGATTCACCAAGTCCTGTCTGGACCCTGGTGTGGGAGCCCTCGACCCTGGAGAGGGGCTGATGTCCTTCCCCGGCTCGGACCCCAGTGGAGCGGACTGCTCCGGCATTGGAGCGAAGCAGACGACAGGCCCCGGACTGGGCACCGGTGGAGCGGACTTCTCCGGCACTGGAGCGAAGCAGACGACCGGCCCCGGACTGGGCACCGGTGGAGCGGACTGCTCCGGCACTGGAGCGAAGCAGACGACCGGCCCCGGACTGGGCACCGGTGGAGCGGACTGCTCCGGCACTGGAGCGAAGCAGACGACCGGCCCCGGACTGGGCACCGGTGGAGCGGACTGCTCCGGCACTGGAGCGAAGCAGACGACCGGCCCCGGACTGGGCACCGGTGGAGCGGACTGCTCCGGCACTGGAGCGAAGCAGACGACCGGCCCCGGACTGGGCACCGGTGGAGCGGACTGCTCCGGCACTGGAGCGAAGCAGACGACCGGCCCCGGACTGGGCACCAGTGGAGCGGACTGCTCCGACTCTGGAGCGGAGCAGACGGCTGGAGACTCCGGGCGGCTGACCTTCGCTGGAGGCTCCGGGCGGCTGACCTTCGCTGGAGGCTCCGGGCGGCTGACCTTCGCTGGAGGCTCCGGGCGGCTGACCTTCGCTGGAGGCTCCGGGCGGCTGACCTTCGCTGGAGGCTCCGGGCGGCGGACCTTCGCTGGAGGCTGCGGACCTTCGCTGGAGGCTGCGGACCTTCGCTGGAGGCTGCGGACCTTCGCTGGAGGCTGCGGACCTTCGCTGGAGGCTCAGGGTTGCTGACCTTCGCTGGAGGCTCAGGGTTGCTGACCTTCGCTGGAGGCTCAGGGTTGCTGACCTTCGCTGGAGGCTCAGGGTTGCTGACCTTCGCTGGAGGCTCAGGGTTGCTGACCTTCGCTGGAGGCTCAGGGTTGCTGATCTTCGCTGGAGGCTCAGGGTTGCTGACCTTCGTCTGGAGGTTCCGGGCTGCAGACCTTCACTGGAGGCTCAGGGTTGCTGACCTTCACTGGAGGTCGAGTGCGGGGAGCCGGTACTGGGCTGCAGACCTTCACTGGAGGCTCAGGGTTGCTGACCTTCACTGGAGGCTCAGGGTTCCTGACCTTCACTGGAGGTCGAGTGCGGGGAGCCGGTACTGGGCTGCTGACCTTCACTGGAGGTTCTGGGTTGCAGACCTTCACTGGAGGTTCTGGGTTGCAGACCTTCACTGGAGGTCGAGTGTGGGGAGCCGGGTACTGGGTGTACCGGACTGGAGAGGCGCCCTGGAGGCCTGGTGCATGAATCCGGCAGAGATGGCACCGGACTGGTGACACGCACTTCAGGGCGAGTGCTGGGAGCTGGCACAGGACATACCGGACTGGAGATGTGCATTGGAGACTCGGCTTGGAAGGTTGGCCCCGAACGACCCGGATTGGGAATGCCCCTTATGGGCCTCTTTCCCCTCAGCTCCGTATTCTCGCTCTCGCATTCCTTCCTATTCTGCCTACTCAGCTCCATGATCCTACCGAATACTCCAGCCCGGTATCGCGCCTCCTCATCCAACTCCTTCCAGGCCTGTTCCTCTTCCTCCTCATCATCATGCCACCTGGAGAGTGGTACTGGCTCCTCCTCCTCTCGGCCATACCACCCCCATAGCCCCCCCCCAAAATTCCCTTGGGGTTGTCGGCGGGCGTTTCCCTGTGTCGCGCATAACGTGGCGGCACCTCCTCTCTCTCTCTCTCCCTCCCCAGTTACGCTGCTTGGTCTGGTAGTGGTGGATCATTCTGTCACGATCGTGTGAAGAGACAGACCAGGGCGCAGCGTAGCGATAGTTCGACATTGTATTTATTAACAAATAAACGTATCCTATGTCCGAACTATACAAAACAAAAATGTAAGAACAAACGTGAACATCAACACACTTACTCAGACGGTGACTTCGAAACAAAAACAATGATCCACACACAGGTGGATTTGGAGGACAGCTAAATACTCTCCCCAATCAGAGACAACACTAGACAGCTGTCTCTGATTGGGGATCATTAATCCTCCCTCACTGAAGTGAGGACTGGGTTGTGGCTCAATCCACTCCCCCTGATGGGAGTAGCGGCTTCACCACTACCCAGCCCTCACAGGTTGTCTGTATCAAGAAAACACTTTTACCTCTTTTGAAGAACTAAGTTCCAAGTATAATTTACAGAAACAAGACTTTTGGAGGTATATCCAGCTTAGAGATTGTATGTGTAAGGTAGGACAAATCAACAGCAAATACCCAGTACATTCCGATATAAGCGTTAAGATAGAAATCCTATGCAAATTACCACATTACCACAGGGCTTATATATAGCCACCATATAGGTGCATTTAATGGAACTTGTAAGGGCCTAAAGGCCGTATGGTAATATAATAGTACAACAGATGCTCCTCCCTATCAGAGATGCCCGGTCCAAGCTGATTCAATTTAAAGTGTTCAATAGGATTTATTGGACTAATCTGAGGTTGAACAGAAAAGGTTTGATAGAATCCAACCTATGCTGGAGATGTCAGTCAAGTACAGGTGACATGATCCATATGTTCTGTGACTGTCCAAGCTTACATACCTTTTGTCAGAAGGTAATGGAAAAGATTGGGGATATTCTGGGTACCACAATACTTGTAAATCCTGCTTTGCTAGTACTGAATATCACTAAGGATATTGATGGACTGAGGAGCTCATGTTTAAACTGGCTAAAAGTTGCTCTAACCACAGCCAAAAGAGTCATATTGAGACACTGGAGGGGTGCCTAAGCTGGCTCATCGGGCTTCCACGCCCTATCTGGCTCGAGAGGTTTCCTTGCGTCAGCCGGCTCGTCGGGCTCCTACACCTCAGCCGGCCCATGGCTTTTTTGTTTTGTTAGTGACGTCAGGTCTGGTTTCCACTGCCGATGGAACCGGGGGAGCCTCAGCTGGCTTGTCGGGCTTCCACGGCGTAGCTGACTCGAGAGGTTTCCTTGCCTCGGTTGACTCGGCAGGTTCCCATCCCACGTCATGCTTCAGCCAGCTCGTCGGGCTCCTACGACTCAGCCGGCGCATCGGGCTTCTATTCCGCAGCGGGATCGTCAGGCTTTCAGGCCTCAGCCGGATCATGAAGGCTCCCATGTCTCAGCCTGCTCGCCAGGCTCCCACGCCTCTGCTAGTTCATCGGGCTTGTACATTACAGTTGTGTCCAGGCTTGGAATGATTGTTCACTTCTCACACCCTAGTTGTGTTGTCAACAGTAGTAAAACCATACTGCTGAACTCACGTGCAGGTCTGTGGATTACAGTGAGACCCTATGCCTGTATTCCTGCATGGTCTTCCACACAACAGAGAGACCTTATAGTTGTAGTTACACAATCTACACAGGCTCAAGTCTTCTGTACCAGAGCAATGCTAGGCACCAAAACATCAACAAATACACACACACACACACACACACACTGGCCTGTGGGGGAGTTTTAGTGTGATTACTGAGGTGAGAAAGGCGTAAACAAGGGGCCTGCTGTTATCTCAGTCAGCATAATAAAACACAGACCAGGCACTCCCCCTTCCTTCCCCTTCCTGTTACAGCCTAATGGGAAAATGGTTCTCTGTGGAATTCCATGTTGTGTAATCAGGGCGGATGGTGGATGTGGCGCTGGTAGCTCTGGTCCAGGGCGTTAGAAAGGCTCAGCATTAGCAAGCCACACTGAGGCTCAGCATTAGCAAGCCGCACTAATTGCCTGGACTACAACTGGTTGGTTGGTTGGTTGGTTGGTTGGTTGGTTGGTGTACTGCTGAAGAGGGCTAGCAGGTTGGTGGTTTGGTTGCAGACCTGGGTCAAATACATAGATCAAATGTTTTAAAGTACTTGAGTGTTTGAGGTGCACTTGATTTAGCTTAAAGTTTGCACTTTTGGGAATATTCTGTATTAGTTCCAGTGTACCATTACACAGAACCTGATGAACAATAGATGTGTGCATGCCACTGTATAAATGTGAAACCCCAGTCATGGCACTGCCTAGTCAGTCAGAATCTTGATTTATGATAAGATGAAATCACTTGTGTGTGACTTTTACACAACTCTCCCCTGATTATTTGAGTGTTATCCTTGGCTGCGACTCTGCGAGATTGGAATCTGAAACAAATCTGTGAGACACCCAACTCCCTCGGCTTAATCTGTGAACGCCTTTCCCCTGGATACTCTATAGGCTAGGTATTGTTTCTGGGTTTGAGTGTGAACACTGTTCAGTGTTACTTCCCCCCTACAAGCCTCTGCAGTCAGATCACGCCAGAAAGCTATCGATTCCATCCAACACTGTAATCTAATATGTTCTGAGTCATTCCAGGTATTCCAGTGGCTCATTTCAGAGGAAAGAACATGTTTAATGTCTAAGTATTTCATTCTTCATATCAATTAGCTCTGAATATTATTTTTTTACTGTTTTAAGTCGGTTGGGGAAAGAATGTCTTAAAACCGCTGGATTAGAATTCTCTGTGCGTGTCTCTTTAAGTCTGTGTGTGTTATTGTGTGGGTTTTCTTGTACCGTTGTCCATTGTTTTGGGGGGGAGGAGGGGGGTGCTGTGTGTGTTGATGTAGACTTCAACGTCAGTCATCTCAGCTGCGGCCTCCACCCTGTTTCCTCTGCCAGTGACCCCTTGCCACGAACACGTACATGCACACACGGTTCAAACACACAAACACACATACAGTGCCTTTGGAAAGACCCCTTGACGTTTTCCACATTTTGTTACATTACAGCTTTATTCTAAAATGGATTAAATAAAAACAAATGAACAGAAATACCTTATTACATAAGTATTCAGACCCAGAGCTCAAGTGCATCCTGTTTACATTGATCATCCTTGAGATGTTTCTACAATTGATTGGACATGATTTGGAAAGGCACACACCTGTCTATATGTTGTCCCACACTTGACAGTGCATGTTAGAGCAAAAGCCAAGCCATGAGGTTGAAGGAATTGTCCGTAGAACTCAGAGACAGGATTGTGTCGAGGCACAGATCTGGGGAAGGGTACCAAAACATTTCTGCAGCATTGAAGGTCCCCAAGAATACAGTGGCCTCCATAATTCTTAAATGGAAGAGCTGATAAAGTAATTTCCCCACGGAGATCAATAAAATACCTATCTATCTATCTATTTCAGTTAGATCTAAAAAATCTAAAAAACAGTTTTTGCTTTGTCATTATGGGGTGTTGTGTGTAGATTGATGAGGAGGAATTAAATAATAATAATAATTTTAGAGGCAAAATGTGGAAAAAGTAAAGGGGTCTGAATACTTTCCAAATGCACTGTACAAATGTGCAGGACATGGGTTTGTCAAGTGGTTTCCCCTAGTCACATACATGTACAGTACACGCACGTACAGTACACACCCATACACACACACACGACTTCTCTGTTTCACTCACTAATATTTACTTGGTGTGGTCCTCTGTCCGAGTGTTGTTTATTTACGTTTCTGTTATTCTTGGCGTCGGGCGACTTGTTGTCAAGCGACTTGTCAGAAGAGAGGAAAAAAGGGAAGAATTTTGTTGTTTGGTTTGGGAGCAGCGGCAGTGTGGAGTGAGATGGTTTGCATGTGTTGTCTGGAACTATTCTTTCAGTTTTTCTCCTTTTTTCTTGTCTTCCTCCAGTTTCTTTACTGTTCTTGGTTTGTTGTAAATTGACAAATGGATTTCTAAGGAAAGTTTTTGAGTGGATGGGGTAGCTAGCTACGAAAAGGGCTGTGTATGACGCAACAGTTGACACAAGTAGGCCCTTGTGGCCTTTGTCTTGATATTTCTTGCCAGTTTTAAAGGTTTGATGATGCCACGAGCAGCAGATATTGCGATGAGCGCGATGCAAGACTTTGCTCTCACACACCCACACAGAGTGTGGATGGGTTTGCTTCATGCTGCTACAACGTGGTAAACAGTACCAAAATAGCAGAGATGTTTAGCAACGCGCTACAACGCTCTCAGTTGTTGTGGAAATTGACCAACCATTGCTGTTTACGTTGTGCTTTGCTAAGTCTACCTTTAAGGCATTGTGTCCCCTTATTCTCACATAGTAAACTAAACCAACACAAATTCATGCTTAACAATACACTTAGTGATCATGAACAGACCCTTTATAATCCATTAGCTTAGCATTTATAAGCAGTGCAGGCATTACAAAGCGTAACCAATCCGTTACTCACAATAAGAAAGTGAAACGAATGAAAGTGTGATTTCACAATGTCTCCACCCAGCCTCCGCTTTTTAATAAAACCATCCTTTTTAAACCTACCATATTGTGCCAGATCGCTGTGGCTAACTGGATTTTACTGGATTCTACTGGACTTAACTAGATTTAGTTTGGCCTCCTCCAGTCTGTATTTAACTGGTCTTGATTGCCTTCCTAAACCCTCTCCATCCTCCTCTTCTTCTTTCTTTCTTCTTCTTCTTCCCCCTGCCAACATTAGATTCAGCTATTCCTACTACAGGCTTTTAAGCTGTGTAATTCAGCTGTGGTAATTGGGAAGTCTCTGGCCAATGGTAGGTCTACTGTATTTACTTATTTTCCATCAATGATTGGTGAGTCATTTGCAAACTCAAAGCAGATTTTGAATGGGTGATGCATAGCCAGTCAGGCTCCCCCAGTTGTAAGCAAATAGTTTGGAATTTTCTAGGAAGTTTTGTTTGTAGTGTGCTTGGTGAAGTTAATTCTTGGATTTCAGGATATGGATTTCTCTAAATGGAAACAACCTTATTTAAACTATAAAGTCCCATATTAGAAAATATTTACACATAACCCAAAATATATATACAGTGGGGAGAACAAGTATTTGATACACTGCCAATTTTGCAGGTTTTCCTACTTACAAAGCATGTAGAGGTCTGTAATTTTTATCATAGGTACACTTCAACTGTGAGAGACGGAATCTAAAACAACAATCCAGAAAATCACATTGTATGATTTTTAAATAATTAATTTGCATTTTATTGCATGACATAAGTATTTGATCACCTACCAACCAGTAAGAATACCGGCTCTCACAGACCTGTTAGTTTTTCTTTAAGAAGCCCTCCTGTTTTCCAAGCATTACCTGTATTAACTGCACCTGTTTGAACTCGTTACCTGTATAAAAGACACCTGTCTACACACTCAATCAAACAGACTCCAACCTCTCCACAATAGCCAAGGCCAGAGAGCTGTGTAAGGACATCAGGGATAAAATTGTAGACCTGCACAAGGCTGGGATGGTCTACAGGACAATAGGCAAGCAGCTTGGTGAGAAGGCAACATCTGTTGGCGCAATTATTAGAAAATGGAAGAAGTTCAAGATGACGGTCAATCTCCCTCGGTCTGGGGAACCATGCAAGATCTCACCTCGTGGGGCATCAATGATCATGAGGAAGGTGAGGGATCAGCCCAGAACTACACGGCAGGACCTGGTCAATGACCTGAAGAGAGCTGGGACCACAGTCTCAAAGAAAACCATTAGTAACACACTACGCCGTCATGGATTAAAATCCTGCAGCGCAAGCAAGGTCCCCCTGCTCAAGCCAGCGCATGTCCAGGTCCGTCTGAAGTTTGCCAATGACCATCTGGATGATCCAGAGGAGGAATGGGAGAAGGTCATGTGGTCTGATGAGACAAAAATAGAGCTTTTTGGTCTAAACTCCACTCGCCGTGTTTGGAGGAAGAAGAAGGATGAGTACAACCCCAAGAACACCAACCCAACCGTGAAGCATGGAGGTGGAAACATCATTCTTTGGGGATGCTTTTCTGCAAAGGGGACAGGACGACTGCACCGTTGTGAGGGGAGGATGGATGGGGCCATGTATCGCGAGATCTTGGCCAACAACCTCCTTCCCTCAGTAAGAGCATTGAAGATGGGTCGTGGCTGGGTCTTCCAGCATGACAATGACCCGAAACACACAGCCAGGGCAACTAAGGAGTGGCTCCGTAAGAAGCATCTCAAGGTCCTGGAGTGGCCTAGCCAGTCTCCAGACCTGAACCCAATAGAAAATCTTTGGAGGGAGCTGAAAGTCCGTATTGCCCAGCGACAGCCCCGAAACCTGAAGGATCTGTATGGAGGAGTGGGCCAAAATCCCTGCTGCAGTGTGTGCAAACCTGCTCAAGAACTACAGGAAACGTATGATCTCTGTAATTGCAAACAAAGGTTTCTGTACCAAATATTAAGTTCTGCTTTTCTGATGTATCAAATACTTATGTCATGCAATAAAGTGCAAATTAATTACTTAAAATCATACAATGTGATTTTCTGGATTTTTGTTTTCGATTCCGTCACTCACAGTTGAAGAGTACCTATGATAAAAATTACAGACTTCTACATGCTTTGTAAGTGGGAAAACCTGCAAAATCGGCAGTGTATCAAATACTTGTTCTCCCCACTGTAGATATATACAGGTAACTGCCAAATAAAGGTAACACCAACATAAAGTGTCTTAATAGGGCATTGGGCCACCACAAGCTGTGTCTGGAACCTAGTAGTGTCTGGAAGTGTCTGGAACCTAGTATAGGTTTCTTCCATTCTTCCACAAGAAATTCCATGGGGCATTTTCATCCTTGAAAAGACCACTCCCACCAGGATAGAAATGATTCACCATGGGTTAAAGGTGATCTCTCAGAATGGCTGTGTAATTATTGCCGTTTACCTTGCCTCTAAGGGGTTGGGTGGACCTTAACCATGCCAAGACAATGCACCCACACCATAACAGTGCCACCAGAACCTTTGTTTACTCAAGTGTTTCCTTTATTTTGGAAGTTACCTGTAGATATAGAGCAAAAACCTTCAATATTTTTGATCAGTGTGTGTATGCAATGATGATTTGGGAGAAGTTGATATCCTTGAATATACTACCAATTGTGCTATATTTGTAAAGAAAAAATTTGGTTTTGTCTTGCTGATTGTCTTTTACGTATCCTGCTGGCAGAGCGATATCCATTCACGCCCTCATTGTGTGTGTGTGTGTCATAAAAAAAAAAAATTCTTGCGGCAAACGTCCCGCAAGTTTGTGACAAATTTTCTGCAAACTAAATAGTGTGTCTAAATAGTCTAATATTTTCCACTAGTGGTGAATTTGCGGCAAACCTTTGGCAACAATAATATGTATTGCCACTAGTGGCAAACAGTTCACCTGAGGTTTTTTTCTCTCAAGATTCAATTTGAATCTATGGCAAACCTGCGGCAACAAGTTCCAAGACCAGTAACCGTTGATGACCAATAAAGGGGATTAGAAACATCTGTTGGAAAATTAAAACCAAGCTATCTAGCTAGCTACGTACCAAGGTTTTCCGGTGAGTGTCTAACTTATTAATTAAACTTCCTAATAAGCTTTAACATGTTATTAGCTAAACTATGCCTAGTTAGCATTGTCAAGTTTTATGGGATAGAGTGAAACACATTTTGTTGATACCAGTTTCAATTTGTCAGCACCACTAACTGGCTAGCGCTTAGCTAGCTAACGTTTGCTATCATATTCTTGCACAATTCATGTGATAGGTAGCTAGCTAACTAATTATTTGCCTAAACACTTGTATTTTTAGGTGAATACGTTGCTGTCTTAATACCAATATGCATGTCCATATGGTAGTGTCACAGTTCAGTAGCATGTTAGCTAGCACAACAGCTAAGGTAGCAACAATATGAGTTAATTTGCATATTGACTTTTGCAGATGGATACCTTTTCCTCACCCGTGGTGTTGGAAGAGGCTGGGAGGAGGATTCATCAACACCCTGGAAATATATTTGTGGAGCAATCACTCATAAGACTTTTTTTGAGTGATAGCTTAGTGTATTGTCTTTGAGATTGATAAGGTAAGCAAATGCATGTATTCTCAATGCTGCTGATACATTCATTCTTTGTAACACTTTAATATTTCATTGCTTTAAACTAGCAGTAGCTAGCTTAATACAGATCGAGACCTTCAATACTGATACAGATTGTGGCCTTCAATCAAACTGAGGACAGAGAGACAGAGGTCAAGGCTTCGTGCATGCTTTGAGGTGTAAGAAAAAAATGCTGGGTTGTTTGGATGACCCAATTGCTGGGTTGTAGGCATTGGGTCAATAGTTCTGTAAAAACAGCAAGGTTGGGTTATGGCAGTGCCGATTTTAGCATGTAAATCTTGGTGGGTCAAACTCAATGCCTGCAAAGCCACTACACAACACTAAACAATACATTATGGATATTTGACCCAGCCAGTGGGTTAATTCTCCCACCACCAGCACTTGAAGTCCACCAGAACGTGAGAAGGTTTTCAAGACGTCGCAACTTATAAGTCTTCTAGTGCGACTTAGTGACTGACTGTGTGGAAAATGGATAACGTTATTTCGACAAACTAAGAGTGTTTTGGAAGACCGAAAACTGTGAAAACAGTAAGTGACAAACGTTCCGAATTATGAATTTGATGGTCAATCAGGTTAGCGATAACGTTAGCTTGAGTATTAGCTAACAACCGTTAGCTACCTAGCCATTTTCTGTGCTAATATCTCTGGCTGTTGTAACGTTTACTAGCTAGCTAACGTTAGCTTCACGATCATGCTCGCGATGCTAGCTTACTGGAGTGTTGTCGCAGAATATAACTAAATGTACATTTTTTGTCGACATTTGACTAGCTAGTAAGCTGTAACAGTAACAGTAGCTTAGCTAGCTAACTACCTGTTTCACTCTTTAACTAATGTTAGCTGGCAAGATTTGACTTATTCTCCATCTGGGATAATTTAACCAAGCTATATAAGCATGCATGGTGATTGATTGAGTTAGGTAGTGTTAGCTAGCGCTACTGTACTGGTTGTCAATGGTTTCTGACAGTGGCAACTTTAATCAGAGTAGAGTGGATGCAAATTATTTTAGCTAGCTAACATTAGAATTTACCTTAAATTTAGACAAGTTAGTGTAACTATCTAGCTATGTTTCTAACATTTCTTTATTTCTGTACTTAAATGCAGAGGTCAAGGGCAATGGACAGCTTTGTAAAGGATAAGCTTCAGTAAATGATTGTAACATGTCCTCTTTGATTCTGACATTGAGGGTAAGTAAAACTGAGAAATTCCTTTTTGAGAGTGAGGGGACAGATTAATATTTAGAATGAATTGTTGTATTCAAGCTGGGCTGCACTTTCATTCTATCACAACAATTTTGTTTAAATACAGATGTTACATTTTGGGAATTGTGAAGTGTCACACCCTGATCTGTTTCACCTGTTTTTGTGATTGTCTCCACCCCCTCCAGGTGTCGCCCTTCTTCCCCATTATCCCCAGTGTATTTATACCTGTGTTCTCTGTTTGGCTGTTGCCAGTTCGTTTTGTTCGCCAAACCTACCAGTGTTTTCCCCCTTGCTCTTGTCTTTACTAAAGTTCCTGTTTTCTAGTTTACCCGGTTTTGACCATTCTTCCTGCCCTGACCCTGAGCCTGCCTGCCATTTGAGAGCCTGCCTTTGCCCCACCTATCTGGATTACTGACATCTGCCTGTCCTTTTGCCTGCCCCTGTTTGAATATTAAACTTTTGTTACTTCGACACTGCATCTGGGTATTACCTTAAACGTGATAGTATGAACTGGCCCTGACCGACCCCGCTTACCTCCTCTGGAGCGCTATGCTGGAGATTCCGGAACCTGCCAGGTTTTTCTCTTCCAGTGCTCCCTCATTTTCGAGCTGCAGCCTTCTTCGTTCCCCTCAGACTGCTCAAGGATAGCGTACATCATAACGGTGATTTTCGGGAGGGCACTCGCCTGGGCTACAGCAGTGTGGGAGCAACAGTCCTCAGTCTAGAGGAATTCGTGGCGGAGGTTCGGAAGGTGTTTGATTCTCCATTGTCCGGGAGAGAGGCTGCTCGTAAGCTGCTCCAGCTACGGCAAGACTCCCGTAGTGTGGCAGACTACGCAGTGGATTTTCGCACGTCTTCGACACTGTCTGCATCTGGGTCTTACCTTAAACACGATAGAAATGTGCTTTATGACTGCTTTAAGTAATAACAGTCATTAGTCCATGTCCTCAGTAGAGGACGTAATATTTTACACTGGTTCTCTGTGTAACAATGTTTTGACTTGACCCAAATGTAGAACATTATTGTATGGAAAAACAGCATGGTGTTTGTGTGTGTACTGTGTCAGTGAATGTGAATATTCACTGGCACTGTCTGATAGACAGATCTGTGTTAATAACCCTTAAGATAGTGTCACACGCGTTCTTTGTTTTTATCATATTGCAATCTTGAGTGTGCACATCCAATTCAGCTGAGGCTCTAGTCAAAATGTTTGGACTGTTTGGTTCATGAAATAATATAAATACATTTTAAGTTTTCAGAAGATTGATTATTATTTTATGAAATAACATATATTTTGTTTCAATGTGCTCTTTAAAAAATGCATATATTCTTGTACATTGTGGACAATTCTCTGACGTGACGCATGTTCTGAAATGCAGGCAATACAACTCAACATTGTATCTTGATTGTGTGTAGGAAAGGGAGGGGGTGGGATGGTAGGGAAGGCAATAATATATAAGCAAATTTGAATTTAGGATTACACTGAAAATAACATTATTTTTTTGTGTAACAAATTCATTTTGGGAAAATAATATGAATTGCCATGTTAGGCATAACTCAATTTCTAACTTTTTTTAAGATGCCAAAATAAAACATTTTCAGTAATCGTTTTCAGTATCCTAGTTTTGTTTGTTTTGTGTTTTCTGATTGTTTCAGTGCATGCATTCAACAAGCTTTGAACTGAAGAATTCCACAGAGCCGCCAAAGTTCACTCAAAAAGGCAAAAGTTCTGAACTGGGTTTGATTCTTCCATTGGTTGAAATCAATTTCTCGGTATTCCCTTAGCTCATGTAAATAATTCTGTAGTTGCCCCTTTACACATCCTAAGGTCAACATCCCCATACTGTTCACATTTCTCTCATGTAAATGTTGTAGCTACATAAAATATGAAATAAACAATTTATATCCAGTCTTTGTATTGGATTTGTATCTGTTAAGACATTGAATACATGTTTAGTATGTTTACTACATTTAATGTTAGATTTTTTTATCTGAGAAGAAAGTTATGTGATTTGGTTTATTTAGATACAATATTTCAATGTTGTTAACACACAGTAACCAACAACCTGATGTAATTTGCATATTCATACTGACTTTGCAGCAAATTTGCAGCAAACACAATGTTTTCCACAAGTTTCCCAGAATTGTTTGCCAGAAGTTAACAAGTTGCTTGCTGCAAAATTGCAACAAATTGGCCAAAGGTTTGCCACAACTGTTTGCCAGAAGCATGTTTTTTCGGTAAGGGTGTCTATGGGTGGGGACCTCTCCAGGGTAGCAGAGATGGCACTCTCCCAAACAGGAAGCCAGAGGGAGGTGGGGTGGTAATTTACCATCATTGAGGAAGGCTCTGGAACGTGAGAAAATCCAGCTCTCTGTGTGTGTGTGTGTGTGTGTGTGTGGTGGGGGGGGTGTTTGTGCAAAAACTTGAGAGGGAGAATGAGAGAGTGAGAGAGGCTGGGAACTGAAGATCAGAAGGGGACAGGAGCCTTAGCAGGGTCAGGTTTTACCAACAGAACAAAGGACCATAGGACACCTGGCAAGCTCTGTATAGAAGACGTAGAGAGAGAGATACAGTAGATGGGGAAAGAGGAAACAGAGAGAGCGTGAAAGAGAAAGCGGCAAAGAGATAGGGAAGGAAAAAAGAGAGAAGAAGAGAGATAAAACAGGGAAAATTAGAGTGAGGATAATTTAAGGAACAAGTCGGTTGTGAGAAAGCGAGCGTTGTTTAACCAGCAGCCTGCGACGGACAAACCATGTCGGGAACATATTCCTGCATCTGAGGGGACTGTGTTTTCCTCTTTCTGAGGTGTGTGTGTGTGAGTGTGGACGTGTTTGTGCATGCCAGTGTGCATGTTTGCATCCAAGTGTGTGTTAGTGATGAGGGGCAATCTCAATGTATTTCTCCCTTTATCCACTTGAGGAGTGTATTCACCTTTCTCTGAGTATGTGCCCTATTTAACTCTGTGTGTCTGTTTCCATGCACCCTCTCTCCTCAGGACAACCTGAGTGCGTTCCTGCACGGCTGTGAGGAGCTGGGACTGAAGGGCTCTCAGCTGTTTGACCCCGGGGACCTGCAGGACAACTCGACACGCCCCAACGCCAAGTAAGACATCACACGCACACGCACCCCTGACTGGCCAGCTCATTGTCCATAGGTCAGTAAGGTGGTTGGACAGTTGTTCTGTCTGTCTTTCTATATCTGTCTAGCTGTCAGCCTGTACGTCTTTAATCTATTTCCATCACATGTGTGCATTTGCCTGTCTTCCCACATCTGTGTCATGTAAACAGTACAGTAATTTGTGTCAAAGCAAAGAAACTCTCCTATACACAACATTACATTCACATTTTATTAGACACTCTTATCCAGAGCAACATACAGTTAGTTAGTGCATACATGTTCATATTTGTTTCCTGTGGAATTGAACCCACAACCCTGGCTTTGCCAGTGCCATGCTCTACCATCTGAGCTACACAGGACCTCCACATGGAACCTCCACATCATTTCATTGATATGAGATTGGCGCCGCCCTGTGTGGTCACCTGTTAAGCAGCTCCCATTGTTTGTGCGTTAATTGTTGTTTTAGTATGTTTTTCCAGAGTTTTTTTTGCAACAGTTGAAATATAATAGTTCAGGATTATGGAGTGCTACTGTTTTACGAAGGTTTTAGCGGTCCTTTTTATCACTTTTATCATTTTTCTCAGCGCCGAACGTACACGCAAGCTCTCAATTATTTACAACCGAGCCTAGCTCCTGGATTTAGCACACTCAGCGCTATTGCACCCCAGGGAAAAGTTTGATATTCCAGACGAGTTGAAAAGGAGACAGCGTGGATGCAGGGCAGGTCGGAAGTGTAAGGAAAAGCTGAGTAAGTACAAGCCGGCTATACCGTCTATCATTATGGGCAACGTGAGATCGCTACATAACAAGGTTGATGAGCTTGAGGGTCTGGTCCATGGGCAAAGAGACTACCGGGAAGCTAGCCTATTGTGCTTTGCAGAGACATTGCTGAATGATAACATCCCCATAGAGAACGTAACTATCGGTGGTTTCCAGACCATCAGAGCGGACAGGGATAGCGCTTCTTCCGGTAAGAGTAAGGGAGGGGGGCTGGCTTTATTAGTTAACAACAGATGGTGTAATCCGAGCCATATTACTGTTATTGTTTACATCCCACCCTCCGCTGACGCAAACACAGCGTGTGACATCATCCACTCTGCTTTCGCGAGGTTACAGAGAGCGCATCCCAGTGCCTTCTTTTCGGGGGATTTCAACCATGCATCTCTCTCTTCAACGAAGTGCCCAACCAGGAATAATAAAACTCTGGACATGTTATATGCTAATGTGAAGGATGCATACAACTCCACTGCACTCCCTCCCCTCGGTAGATCGGATCACAACCTTGTCCACCTCACCCCATTATACAGGCCTATGGTTCAACAGCAGCCAGAGACCACTAGGACCATTAGGAGATGGTACCCGGAGGCGAATGAGGCCCTACAAGACTGCTTTGAAACAACAGACTGGGATGTGCCCTGTGAGGCTTATGGGGAGGATATTGATGGACTCAATTTTTGTGTAGACAACACTGTACACACCAGGAAGGTACGCTGTTTTCCAAATAATAAACCCTGGGTCACCAGCGACCTGAAGGCCCTGCTGAATGAGAAGAAGAGGGCCTTCAAGGAGGGGGACAGGGACAAATTGAAATGCGTCCAAAGGGAGCTGAAGTTGCGGATTGCAGAGGGGAAGAGAGGGTGTAAGGAGAAGATGGAGGACAAGCTGAGGCAGAGCCAGGTGAGAGAGGTGTGGAAGGGTATGAGAAATATCACCTGCTTCAAAAAGTCAAAAAGTGGGCAGATGTAGGGGACCCAGGACAGAGCCAATGAACCAATTTTTTAACAGGTTCGATACTGGCCCTGTCCACCTCCCCTCCAGCTCCCCAGGCCACACACCCTCATGGCTGTCCCACCCCCACTTTGCTCACAACACCTCTGTTGAGACAATCAGCGACCCCCTCCCCACCTCCGCCCCCGCTCCCTCTGGACTGATCTGCAGCACCTCCCTTCCCCCCACCTCTGGACTGATCCTCAACACCCCCTTCCCCCCTCCCCTACCTCCCCACATGGGCTGGCTTTCACCACCAACCAAGTGAAGAGAGAGCAGGAGAGACTACATCAGTGGAAAGCGGCAGGCCCTGATGGCATCAGCCCAATGGTGCTTAGGGTCTGTGCTGACCAATTGTGTGGAATACTCCAGCGACGCTTCAACCTTAGCCTGAGCCTGGAAAGGGTCCCTGTGCTGTGGAAAACACCCTGCCTGGTCCCAGTGCCCAAGAAGGCGCACTCCACTGTCCTGAATGACTTCAGACCTGTAGCGCTAACATCCCACATCATAAAGACCCTGGAAAGGTTAGTCCTCACTCACCTCAGACCCCTGGTGTGTACATCACTGCTCCAGCGCAACATTGGGGTGGATGATGCAATCATCTACCTTCTGCAGAGAGCCTACTCTCACCTGGACAACGCAGGTTGCACTGTGAGGGTTATGTTTTTTGACTTCTCCAGTGCATTCAACACCATTCATCCCCTGCTGCTGGGTGAGAAGATGAAGATTATGAAAGTGGATGCACCCTTAGTCTCCTGGGCTACGGACTACCTGACCGGTAGGTCACAATTTGTGCGGCTACAGAGCTGTGTGTCAGAACGGGCAGTGAGCAACACAGGGGCCCCCCAGGGAACGGTCCTGTCCCCCTTCCTGTTCACCCTCTACACCTCAGACTTCAGATTATAACTCTGAAACATGCCACCTACATAAATTGTAGGGTGCATCAGGGGTGGGCAGGAGGAGGAGGAGTACCGGAGCACAATCAATGACTTTGTGGTGTGGTGTGATTAGAACAACCTTTAGCTCAACATCAGCAAAACAAAGGAGATGGTGTGGTCCCTATACAGGGGATGGATATGGAAATGGTTGGGTCATACAAGTTCCTGGGAGTCCATATGGACAACAGGCTGGAATGGGCTGGTAACACTGGGGCTCTGTACAAAAAGGGCCAGAGTCGACTCTACTTTCTGAGGAGGCTCAGGTCCTTCAACGTCTGCAGGAAACTACTGCATACTTTCTACCAGTCTGTGGTGGCCAGTGCCATCTTTTTTGCAGTGGTGTGCTGGGGCGCCAACATAAAGGCTGGTGATGCTTCTCGGGTAAATAAGCTGATCAGGAAGGCTAGCTCTGTTCTACGGATTAGCCTTGACACTCTAGAGGAGGTGGCGGAGAGACGGATCCTGGCCAAACTGCTGGCCATCATGGACAACGTCACCCACCCTCTGCATGCCATGGTTATGATGCAGAGGAGCATTTTCAGTCATAGACTGATCCCACCACTGTGTGCCAGAGAGTGCTACAGGAGGTCCTTCCTGCCGGAAGCTATTAGACTATTTAATGCCTCAGTTCCAGGTCTATGTGCTGTCGGCAACATAGACCTGGAACTGTTGGGATGTTAGGACCTAGTTTAACAATTAGGCATCCATCCGTGAGTAACTCTGGTCTGTAATCACTCATTCACTCAGGACTTATTCATTCAGGACTGTATATACATATTCATGTACAGTTGTTATATCATGTCACGTGCAATATTGTAAGTAATTCTAGCACATTTAGCTATTTAAGAATTTCTCTGCCATCGACCTGTATAGTATAGTTAACCATGCAAATATTCCTTATTTATCTATATCATCTTGCAATATTTTAATCCTTTTTTTTCACCTAACACTTTGAGACAATGTATAGTGTACATATTCAGCCATTCACCCATACTTTTTATAGCTTTTTGCACACCAGAATTCTTGTATTTTTATACTTTTTCATACTTCCGCACTATGTAACATGTATTGTGTATCTGTCTTTTGTGTATTTTCGTTCTGGCGTTATGCACCTGCCCTGTGTTTTTTCGTAGTTGCTTGGCGAATACATTTCCCCTCTCGGATCAATAAAGTACCTATCTATCTATCCATCTATCCATCTATCCATCCATCCATCCATCTATCTATCACATGACAGGAGATTGTGATGCTGTTGCTAGGTGAGTGGGTGTTGCCCCCCAACTGTCCTCGTGCCAGGGCTACTCTGTCAGTCAGTCAATAAAGAGAGAGAGAAATAAAGATTGGGAAGGAGGGAGTGAAGAAGAGAGGTAGAGAGATGTTTTTCACTTTGTGACAGGACAATGTCAAACTTAGCAGGTCTTGGGTGTGGCTTGACTGTTTCTGTCATGACATATAATTCTATGAAGAGTTCAGGTGTGGGCTAAGAGAATATTATTAGCTTTATGTCATGACAGAACCAGTGACCCTGTTCCAATTTTGATATGCATCCTTGTATTGACTTATATGCCCTTGTTACTGTCCTTTAGATTTTGTGTGCAGCTCTACCCTTTTGTCCTGCCACTCTGCCCAGTGCTCAGACAGGTTTTTTTTCTTGCATACATATTTGGACAGGGGTGCATAAAGAGACACCACTACAAACAATGAGCTAAGGCCTGAATTATGTCCTCTGTACCATCTGCTGGTGGAAACAGATCGATTTCCAAGATATGTGACAGGTAGAGAGAGGTAGAGAGAGAGGTAGAGAGAGAGGTAGAGAGAGAGGTAGAGAGAGGTAGAGAGAGAGGTAGAGAGAGAGGTAGAGAGAGAGGTAGAGAGAGGTAGAGAGAGGTAGAGAGAGAGAGAGAGAGAGAGAGAGAGAGAGAGAGAGAGAGAGAGAGAGAGAGAGAGAGAGAGAGAGAGAGAGAGAGAGAGAGGCAAAACAAAACCTGGCTCCCTGTAGAAGAAAGTCTGTGCAACCACAGCAGAGACAGAGCTGCATTTCCTGACAAAATTTAAAAAAATATAAAACTATCAGAGAGAGTCACTTCCCCAAATTTGAACAAGTAGTCCGGGGCTTTGAGGACCTCTCTGAAATAGAAAGGCTGCCAATCCTTTTGGGGGAAGACATGGACAGCTGTGCACTGGCAGCATGCTATGTTGCTGCCTGCCACAAGTTGAGGGACAGTGCCTGACATATTTAATGCCTTAAAAAAAAATATTTTGTTCTTTGATGTAATTATTTAAAAAATATATATATATATAAAAAAAAAAATGATGTATGATACTTTGGCAATATGTACATTGTTGCGTCATGCCAATAAAGTGAATTGAATTGAATTGAGAGAGAGAGAGAGCAAGAGAGAGAGCAAGAGAGAGAGAGGAAAAGGTGATATCACAGGCAGTGATCTATTACCTACTGGAATCTGTGTTACCTTTCTCAGGCAGGCTTTAGATGTTGTTATGTAAGTAAGCAAGGCAGCGTGGAAGAGGAAACAGACCTGTCTCTCTGTTCATTTATTCAAGCAAGAGAACAGGAGGAAGGAGAGAAAGAGGAGAGGGAGGTTGGAGAGGAGAGGGAGGTTGGAGAAGCTAACGCTGAGACTGACTTGCCCCCTTGGCCTTTTGGTTTCACCTCTCTGTTTATCATTCTTTCTTTTAAACTTTTGCTCTCTATGAAGTATCTCTCTCTCTCTCTCGCTCTCTCTCTCTTCCCCCTTTTCTGTTGGATCAGATATAAGTATTATGTTGCCAACTAACAAATGTGGTGGTCATGTACAAAAGCAAAATGATCACCTTTATGTTGGTACCTTTTTTTCGTCAAAGGTTTTTTTATTTGGCATTTTCTATGATTATACAGATAACAGACAGAACAGGTATAGGGCAGAACACACACGGATCCCCTACCAAATAAAATCAAACCCCCCCCCAACCCCCCATGCTCTAACAGAACACACACGGATCCCCTACCAGAGAGCTGGAGAGACTACACCAGTGGAAAGCGGCGGGCCCTGATGGCATCAGCCCAAGGGTGCTGAGGGTCTGTGCTGACCAACTGTGTGGAATACTCCAGCGTCTTTTCAACCTTAGCCTGAGCCTAGAAAGGGTCCCTGTGCTGTGGAAAACATCCTGCCTCGTCCCAGTGCCCAAGAAGGCACACCCCACTGTCCTGAATGACTTCAGACCTGTAGCGCTAACATCCCACATCATGAAGACCCTGGAAAGGTTAGTCCTCGCTCACCTCAGACCCCTGGTGTGTTCATCAATGGACCCCCTGCAGTTTGCATACCAGCGCAAAATCGGGGTGGATGATGCAATCATCTACCTTCTGCAGAGGGCCTACTCTCACCTGGACAACGCAGGTTGCACTGTGAGGGTCATGTTTTTTGACTTCTCCAGTGCCTTCAATACCATTCAGCCCCTGCTACTGGGTGAGAAGATGAGGAGGATGAAAGTGGAAGCACCCTTAGTCTCCTGGGTCACGGACTACCTGACCGGTAGGCCACAATTTGTGCGACTACAGAGCTGTGTGTCAGAACGGGCTGTTAGCAACACAGGGGCCCCCCAGGGTACGGTCCTGTCCCCCTTCCTGTTCACCCTCTACACCTCAGACTTCAGATATAACTCTGAGACATGCCACCTACAGAAGTTCTCGGATGACTCTGCTATTGTAGGGTGCATCAGGGGTGGGCAGGAGGAGGAGTACAGGAGCACAATCAGTGACTTTGTGTTGTGGTGTGAGCAGAACCACCTTCAGCTCAACATCAGCAAAACTAAGGAGATGGTGGTTGACTTCAGGAGAACCAAGGCACAACTGACTGCAGTCCCTATGAAGGGGACGGATGTGGAAATGGTTGAGTCATACAAGTTCCTGGGTGTCCATATGGACAACAGACTGGAATGGGCTGGTAACACCGGGGCCCTGTACAAAAAGGGCCAGAGCCGACTCTACTTTCTGAGGAGGCTCAGGTCCTTTAACGTGTGCAGTAAACTACTGCATACCTTCTACCAGTCTGTGGTGGCCAGTGCCATCTTTTTTGCAGTGGTGTGCTGGGGAGCAAACATCAAAGCCGGTGATGCTTCTCGGGTAAATAAGCTGATCAGGAAGGCTAGCTCTGTCCTGGGGATGAGCCTTGACACTCTAGAGGAGGTGGCGGAGAGACGGATCCTGGCCAAACTGCTGGCCATCATGGACAACGTCACCCACCCTCTGCACACTATGGTTATGACGCAGAGGAGCACTTTCAGTCACAGACTGATCCCACCACGGTGTGCCAGAGAGCGCTACAGGAGGTCCTTCCTGCCGGCGGCTATGAGACTATATAATGCCTCACCGGGGTGCCGTGCCGTCGGCAACATAGATCTGGAACTGTTGGGGTGCTAGGACCTGGTTTAACAATTATGCATCCATCCGTGAGTAACTCTGGTCCGTCAGCACTCATCCACTCAGGACCTATTTATTCATACAGGTCTGTATATACATACTCATGTACAGTTGTTATATTATATCACATGCAATATTGTAAGTAATTATTGGACGTAGGCATTCACTCAGGAATGCATATTAGTATCCTGCCAGTTGCACCTTTTCTCATTGCTTTTAGTATATCGAATGTGCAATAAGTGCAGTTGTCTGTAATTAAACCCTGCGCACTAAGGACTGTATTTTAAGGGAATTACTATTATTACCCCAAATGATATCATACACACATTTAGCTATTAAAGTATCTCTTCCTGTCATTTACCTGTACAGTTTGTGTAAACATACAAGTATTCACTTATCTGTAAATATAACTGTATACCTAACTGTACAGCTAATTTAACTAATTTAACCATGCAAAATTTTCACTTACCTGTTAATTTACCCAGTCTGTCTATTAAGTAAACTATTATTACCCTCGCTCATATCATACGCATTTTTAGCTACTGAAGTATTTCTCTGCCATCGACCTGTATAGTATAGTTAACCATCCAACATCCACCAATGTATAGTGTACATATTCAGCCAACCACTCATACTATGCAATGTCCTTTTATAGCTTTTATTTTTTGCACTCCAGATATCTTGTATTTCTATACTTTTTCATACTGCCGCTCTATGTATCATGTACCGTGTATCTGTCTTTTGTGTACTTTTCGTTGTGGCATTTTGCACCTGCCCTGTGTTTTGTTGTAGCTGCTTGACAATGAAATTTCCCCCCCGGGGGAGCAATAAAGTACCTATCTATCTATCTATCTATCTATCTATCTATCTATCTATCTATCTATCTATCTATCTATCTATCTATCTATCTATCTATCTATCTATCTATCTATCTATCTATCTATCTATCTATCTATCTATCTATCTATCTATCTATCTATCTAAACCAAACCAAACCCCCCATGCTCTAACAGAGCCTAGAACTAGACTAGACTTAAAGCAGGCAATCTATACAATGAGTAATATAATCAAATAGTAAAAAAAATATAGAGATATTATAAAACAAAACGTTTTTTAAAAAGAGTACAAATAATGATACAAATTCTAATTTGGGTTGGTTTATGGAGTTGTGAAATTAGCTGTGTCCGTGTCTTCTACAAAATATAGGAAAGGTTGCCAGATATGATCAAATTTAACTGCAGATCCCTTAACAGAGTAGCGTATTTTCTCTAGCTTGAGATGTTTTATATATTCCTTTATCCAATGGTTAAAAGTAGGAAACCGATCCTTCCACTTAAATATTATAAGACTTTTAGCTAGAAGAATAGTAAATGCCAGCATGTTGCCCATAGAACTGTTTAGAGGGGCCTCCTGTGGTGCCACTCCGAATAATACACTCTCTCCAATATCTTATAAAACGTTTCAAAAATTGATATCCAGAAATCTGTCAATTTCGGGCATGTTCAAAACATGTGCAATGAAGTAGCAGGAGCCTGCTTACATCGGTCACAGGTGGGATCTATTTCTGCTCTAATGTTGGATCATTTTTGTCTTTGACCAATGTAGTCGATTAACTTTTTTAAATTGAATTACAGCATGTCTTAGACATATAGATGAAGAACGTATTCTCTGAAGCATACTCTGCCAAGTTTCATCTGAAAGTTGTTCACGTAAATCCTCTTCCCATTGGTTCTTCAGAGAGTTCAGGGAATCCAGATTGTGCGAGTTTAATAACGTATCAATCAAGCTTACGCCCCCTTTGATATAAGGGTTCACTTTAAAAATAGAATCTAGAAGTACGTATGAACGTACAAAACTACGCAATTGCAGTTATCTAAAGCAATGGGATCTATGGATATTTAACTTTTGTACCAACTGTTCAAAAGATGCAAAATCCATATCAATGTACAAGTCGTTCAGTGAGGACATCCCCCTTTTCCAGACCAGATATGACATTTTCCATCTAATAATGATGGAGAGAATGTATGGTTCCTTAATAATCGGACAGAAGTTGAAAATTCACTGAGACCAAATGACCGCCTGAACTGTTTCCAGATTTTAAGAGAATGTTTCACAATAGGGTTTTAGTGTATTTGGAAACAGGCTCAGCTAATGCGAGTGTTGAGCAGAGTAAGGCAGCTCCAAGGTCAGCCATCAGGGATTTCTTTCATCCAATATAGAAGATTCTTATATTCGCTACCCAGCAATAATATTGAAAGTTTGGAAGTGCTATAAGCTCTTACGGATCCAAGGGTTTTTCTTGTTCCAGATAAAAGCAGATCAGTTTATCTACAGAGACAAAAAAAAATATTGTCAGAAAGATAAGAATACATTGAAATAAGTATAAAAAGTAGGTAATACATTCATTTTAACAGTGTTAATTTTTCCACCCAAAGCGTTCAAGATCCTGTTTCAGGTGGCGTATCAAGGGAGGGAAATTTACTTTATAGAGATCTTTGAAATTGTGTATGACCCAAATATTTCAATTTCTGTGTAGTCCCTCTGAAGGGCACATGACTAAAATAAATGTGCGTCAGAAGGATTAATAGGCATCAATTCACTTTTTTGTAGATTAAATTTATACCCAGATAGTTTACCGAATGTCTTTAGTAGAACTTGGATCTCTGAGAGACCAGTTAAAGGGTCAGACATATATATTAACATGTCATCCGCATATAATGAAACTTTATGCTCTATGCCCCCTCTTCAAATATCTTTGATAGTGGTATTATTACGTATTTCTATGGCTAAAGGCTCTATTGCGATGGCAAACAGCTGAGGGGATAGAGGATAACCCTATCTTGTCCCACGTTGAAGTTGGAAATAGGATGAAAGGTTATTATTTGTGTGCACTGCAGCCATAGGGGAGGAGTAAAGGACTTTTATCCAGGACATAAATTTGGGACCGAATCCAAATTGTTTGAGAGCATAACATAGATAATCCCACTCCACCCGATCAAATGCCTTCTCATAAGTTGAACATTTAATTGCACGGACATAGAACAAGACAGGAACAGCGTCAGAACCGGGCAAACAAACGACATACGACAATCACAATTAATGCAGCAGCGGGGAACAGAGCTGGGGAACAGACAGATATAGGGAAGGTAATGACATGTGAGTGAGTCCAGGTGAATCCAATAATCGCTGATGCACGTGATGAGGGAAGCAGGTGTGCGTAATGATGGTTGCAGGAGTGCGTAGTGCAGGGCAGCCTGGCGGGGAGGGAGAGCGGGAACAGGCGTGACGTGAGCATCACGTCAGCATCAAGTGATAACATCTCTGGAGTGTCAGAAGAAGATTGGTTATAAAGTATATTATAAAGCTGTCTGATGTTTAAAAAAGAATGACGATTTTTTATGAAACCAGTTTGATCTGTAGAGATAATGGATGGAATGACTGACTCAAATGGCAGGCAATCGTCTTAGGAAGTATCTTTACATGGCAATTCAGTAAAGAAATTGGCCTATATGAACCACAGAATAAGTGAAATATATGCTTGTCTCATTGTTGAGGTTAAAGAGTTTGAGGAGAATAATTCCTCAAATACGGAAAGCAAGAGAGGAGAGAGTTGATCTGAGAATTTTTTAAAGAATTTGCTCGGAACTCCGTCGGGTCCATGGGATTTACCACACTGCATAGATTTAATTGCCAACACAATCTCTTCTACCGAGAACTGCTCTTCTAATTCAGCATCTCAGGTTCAACTGTAGGAATATCTAAGTTCTCAAAGATGGTCACGAGTAAGGTAGCATTACCAGCGGATTCCGAAAGCATGAATTGACCTCTAAATGATCAATACATTTGTTACCCAGCTCGTCAGTTATCTAAGGTTTGGTTTTCGGTTCTCTGATGCAGCTGGTGTGCTAGCATTTTCCCGGATTTCTCTCATGTTCAATATATTTGTATCGAGATTTACTAGTTAGATTTTCAGCTGGTCGAGTTGAAAGAACATCAAACTCTGTCTGAAGTGTCAAATGTTGTTTAAGTAAATCTGCAGATGAAGAGTGTGAATAATGAGGCGTTGAATATTGCACTTCCTTAATCTTGCGCTGT
This sequence comes from Thymallus thymallus, assembly GCA_023634145.1. Classification (NCBI taxonomy): domain Eukaryota; kingdom Metazoa; phylum Chordata; class Actinopteri; order Salmoniformes; family Salmonidae; genus Thymallus; species Thymallus thymallus. The sequence goes on along the minus strand of CM042384.1, from coordinate 10,566,994 downwards.
ATGAAATAATTTGACCCCTTAGATAAGCCTTCATTGATTCCCATACTGTTGTAGGAGACATTCCAGGGGTTTCATTAAACTCAAGAAATAGCTTGAGATTTTATAAAAGCAACAAAGGTTTCATCTGATTGCATTAGTGAGTTAAGCCTCCAAGGGCGATAATTAGGCTCTGTATTTGGTAAAAGTAGTTTCAGAGGAGAATGACCCGAAATGACAATAGCTTGGTAATCACACTCCGTGATAAGTGGCAGAAATATATTGTCTAGGAAATAGTCTATACGTGAGAAGGTCTTATTAACAGGTGAAAAAAAATAATACTCCCTAGCTGTGGGATTGCAGAAACGCCACGTGTCGGATACGTGGGCTCCCAAATGGTGCAGTGACTACAGACAGCCGAGTTCAAATCCAGACCGTGATTGGGAGTCCCATAGGGCGGTGCACAATTGGCCAAGCGTTGTCTGAGTTTGGCCAGTGTAGACCGTCATTGTAAATAAGATTTTTTTCTTAACTGACTTGCCTAGTTAAATAAAGGTTAAAAAAATTTAAATATATATGCCATACATCTTAAGAAATAGCTGAATTGTGGATAATGTATTTGACAGTGGTGTAAAGTTCCTAAGTAAAAATACTTTAAAGTACTTCTTAAGTAGTTTTTGGGGGTATCTGTGCTTCACTACATTCCTAAAGAAAATAATCTACTTTTTACTCCATACATGTTAACATTTGTATCACTTCCGAATGCACCTCTCGTACATTATTTCAAGGGATGTTCCATGTAAATAGCTACTACAGTAACCTTTCATTATGATGTTTGGGGAATCGTTACATTTTGAACACTTACCAGGACAGGAAAAGGGTCCAATTCACACAATTATCAAGAGAACATCCCTGAAACAATTTGTACTTTTACTTTTGGTACTTTTAGCAATTCCATTTATTTTCAATACTTAAGTATATTTAAAACCAAATACTTTTAGACTTTTACTCAAGTAGTATTTTTCTATTAAGGTGTCTGTAGGATCCAAATGAGTCATATTGTATTTTTGCATTTTTGTTGAATGTGTGTTTGCCGTTAATCCCCTGTCAAGTGTGTGTACCCCCTCTACAGGCCAATGGAGAACACAGTTAAAAGGCATACTTGCTCCAAGGCCTACTGGGAGTGACTGGAATGGTAGCACACAGTCTTTTGACCATACCAGACCATGTTTACCATGCTGTTTGTTTCTTTAGTTTAATGATCAGAATTCATTTTGGTAGAATTCTATAAATGTTTTAATCCAGAAGAACGACAAATATAATACAAATTAAACTCAGGACATTGGATTTGTATGCGTCAAGACTTAACATTTCACCACTCTCCATTGTGGCTAAAGGATAAGAATGGAAATTGTATTGGGACAATTATATTGGACAATTTAGCCACTACAGTATCTTTACTTTTTCTCAAGTATGACAATTGGGTACTTTTTCCACCACTGGTCTTTGATGAAGATAATACCTTCGGAGAGCTACGAAATGGGAACAAACAGAATATCTAAAAAATATTTACTAAATGCTATAGAGCCTTTCTATTAATAATTGGAGAGATCTGGCTTTTGAACCCCTGATTGAGGATCTGACCGGGCTAGGCGCTGTACAGAATACCTGATCGACAAATCACCTCAACATCAAAACAGACTGAACTGATCCATATAATATAAGGAGTAGTGAATCTACGTGATTCCATTTGCACTTGTCGCAAGAGTACTGTATGGGGTGTTATCCTTGGTGTCTACCAAATCATCCACAGCTTCCAATTGGCTCATTCAAGCACTCTTCTTTCCCCTGCAACTCTTCCCTAGGCCGTTGAAGAGAATGTGTTCTCAGCCATCCTGATAAAAATAAGGGTTAGGTATAAACAAGCAGATCGATAAGTAACACAATGGAAACGTTTCATTCCTCACATGCATAAGCTTCCCCTTACTAACGATCTGGACAAGAGTCATCTGATTGTCAGTTTCGTAATAAATCACACACGTGTCGGAGTAGCTGCATCACACTCTTAACCCCTGGGTGACCTGTAAAGATCATTACGACAGGGAACAGTGTGGGAGCTGAACAAGCCAACAAGGTTGACCTCTGACCTCTGCTTACTAATGTGTGAGTGAAGTATCAAGTGTAGCCTTAGGTCAGCTCACCTACAACACACATGCATGTGCTCATGCAGGAATGTATACACACACAAACGTAGATTCCCGCACACATACAAACTCATTCACTCACACTCACATACCAGACAAACACAGGACCTGTAGATATACCTGTAACCATTCTGACACTGACACACGGTTTAGTGCTTATTCCGTTTGATGAAAAATATGTTAGTAAGAGAAAGAAAGGCAAACGTCTCTGTCCGTGTGTCTGTCTCTGTCTCTATGTTTGTGCTCACGTCCATCTGTGTGTCAGAGAAAGAAAATGTAATTATAATTGAATTTGTGTGTGTGTGTGTGTGTGTGTGTGTGTGTGTGTGTGTGTGTGTGTGTGTGTGTGTGTGTGTGTGTGTGTGTGTGATTGAAGGGCACTCTGGCCCTTCCATCTTTGCCCTGCTATTGCCTGGAGCCTCTTGAATATAGAGAAAACATCCAAGCAACCTTGAACTGCAGCAACTGCGTCAGGCTGGAGAGTTTGGAGATCAAACACTATTATTTTCTCTATTACAACCACTCTCTCTCCCCTTGTCCCCTACGTTCGTTCGTTCGTTCGTTCGTTCTCTTTCTTTCTTTCTTTCTTTCTTTCTTTCTTTCTTTCTTTCTTTCTTTCTTTCTTTCTTTCTTTCTTTCTTGCTCTTTCTCTCTGTCTCTCTGTTGCTCCTCTCTCCCTCCCTCCCTCCCTCCCTCTCTTTTTCTCCCTCCCCCTCTCTCTCTCTCGCTCTCCCTCCCTCCCTCTCTCCTCTCTCCCTCTCACTCAGCCCAGATGGGGTTTTCCACAACTGCATCTGTATGTCATTCCATAACTACAGTGTCGTTTTTATTGATTTATTTTTATGAGATATGGTGAATGCAGCTCATTTGACAGCTCTAACCTGGAACCTATGATCATCCTTGTCTCTCTCTCTTCCTAGCAGGGTTACCGACTTCACTAGGAAGCTGAAGAATGTAAGTGTCACCTTTTGTATTGTATATTTTGTTTTTCCAGTAAACATGTGTTTATGCTATGTCCGACTAATGCATGGGGGGGTTGGTCTGTCTGTCTCTCTCGCTGTCTGCCTCTCTGTCTGTGTTTTCTCTATTTGTGTCATTCTTTCTTCCTCTGTCGTTCTTTCTCTGTAGATCTCTCTCTCCTTCCTATCCCTCTCCCTGAGTCCATCCCATTATCCCCCCATCTCTCTCTCTCTCTCTCTCTCTCTCTCTCTCACTCTCCATCTATCTCCTGTTTCTGCTGCTTTAAGATGAGCTAGCGTAGTGCTGTTGTCATTCTCTGCCGTGTGAGCAATGTGAGCTCTCTGCTTGACTTGGCTAGCTATAGTGTACTCTGTATGCAGCCTCCAGCTCTAGCCCCACAGCTGTCCGTGCTGTTTTAGCAGAGGGACATTGAAGCGCTACATTAGACTCATTAGCCTGCACGGCATGAGAACATCCCAGAAGCCCATAACAGCTGTAGCGGGAGCTAGCCTAGCGCTAGTGTCAACTGTAGCCTTTTCATTGTAGCAAACTGCAGCAGCAGCAGCAGCATTCAATTATTCATATTTTTTCTCAGACAGAGCACCATCAGATGGAGAAGATGAGATAGGTGGAGAAGTATTTTTGGACTGTTTTGTGAAGGCAGCTTGGACTTGGTTAGGAAAAGGGACTATCCTGCAGGACTAGATAGAATGCAATGTAAAACAGATGCATGAGTGAACAGTAAGCTATCTATTTTGTTTATGTTGTAGGCATGCTTTAGAGTAAATATCGTTTGGTGTTCTGGTGCTGTATATGTTGTGTATGTTGTTTGCAGGCTTGTGTATATGTATGTGTGTGTGCTTATGACACAAAGAGGATATTTTCCCATCCGGAAAGAACACATTTTGTCAAGTCTAGTAAAGCTTTTCAGAGAAGACAAGCACTGTAAAGTGTAGAGAAGACAGATATACAGAGAGCATGACCTCAGGGCTTTAAAGGTCCCATGCAGCCATTTTATCTCAATATCAATTTCTGGGTAACAATGAAGTACCTTACTGTGATTGTTTTCAATTAAAATGGTCAAAAACAGCTTCTTAGCAAAGGGACATTTCTCAGGTAAGAATTTAGCTAGGACTGTCTGGGAGTTGTCCAAGTTGGGAGGGGAAAAGTGAAAATTAGATGTTATTGGCAGAGAGCTTTGGAACTCTCTTTCTTATTGGTCTATAAACAAATTTACTGCATGGTGATGTCACCATGGGAGGCCAAAGCTCCATCCCACGAAAACAGGCTGAAATTTCAGGCTGTCTTTTCAAGCAGCTCTTACATTAAAAGGTCGTTATCATAATTTTAACAGTATTATTCCAACCTCATAGTGTGGAAATACTGTATATATACACTACCGTTCAAAAGTTTGGGGTCACTTAGAAATGTCCTTGTTTTTGAAAGAAAAGCACATTTTTTGCCTATTAAAATAACATCAAATTGATCAGAAATACAGTGTAGACATTGTTAATGTTGTAAATGACTATTGTAGCTGGAAACTACTGATTTTTAATGGAATCTACATAGGCGTACAGAGGCCCATTATCAGCAACCATCACTCCTGTGTTCCAATGGCACGTTGTGTTAGCTAATCCAAGTTTATCATTTTAAAAGGCTAATTGATCATTAGAAAACCATTTTGCAATTATGTTAGCACAGCTGAAAACTGTTGTGCTGATTAAAGAAGCAATAAAACCTTGGCCTTCTTTAGACTAGACTAGTTTTCTTTGAGACTGTGGTCCCAGCTCTCTTCAGGTCATTGACCAGGTCCTGCCGTGTAGTTCTGGCCTGATCCCTCACCTTCCTCATGATCATTGATGCCCCACGAGGTGAGATCTTGCATGGTGCCCCAGACCGAGGGAGATTGACCGTCATCTAGAACTTCTTCCATTTTCTAATAATTGCGCCAACAGTTGTTGCCTTCTCACCAAGCTGCTTGCCTATTGTCCTGTAGCCCATCCCAGCCTTGTGCAGGTCTACAATTTTATGGTTGGAGTCTGTTTGATTGAGTGTGTGGACAGGTGTCTTTTATACAGGTAACGAGTTCAAACAGGTGCAGTTAGTACAGGTAATGAGTGGAGAACAGGAGGGCTTCTTAAAGAAAAACTAACAGGTCTGTGAGAGCTGGAATTCTTGCTGGTTGGTAGGTGATCAAATACTTATGTCATGCAATAAAATGCAAATTAATTATTTTAAAATCATACAATGTGATTTTCTGGGTTTTTGTTTTAGATTCCGTCTCTCACAGTGGAAGTGTACCTATGATAAAAAATTACAGACCTCTACATGCTTTGTAAGTAGGAAAACCTGCAAAATCGGCAGTGTATCAAATACCTGTTCTCCCCACTGTAAATATATATATTTTTTATATTTTTTTATATTTTCTACATTGTAGAATAATAGTACAGACATCACAACTATGAAATTACACATATGGAATCATGTATTAACCAAAAAAGTGTTAAACAAATCAAAATATATTTTATATTTGAGGTTCTTCAAAGTAGCCACCCTTTGCCTTGATGACAGCTTTGCACACTCTTCGCATTCTCTCAACTAGCTTCATGTGGTAGTCACCTGGAATGCATTTCAATTAACAGGGGTGCCTTGTTAAAAGTTAATTTGTGGAATTTCTTTCCTTCTTAATGCGTTTGAGCCAATCAGTTGTGTTGTGACAAGGTAGGGGAGGTATACAGAAGATAGCCCTATTTGGTAAAAGACCAAGTCCATATTATGGTAAGAACAGCTCAAATAAGCAAAGACAAACGATAGTCCATTATTATTAAGACATTAAGGTCAATCAATCCGGAAAATTTGAAATGCAGTCGCAAAAACCAGTGCTATGATGAAATTAGCTCTCATGAGGATGCAGAGTTTCCTCTGCTGCAGAGGATCAGTTCTGCTTCACAGTGTTCAAGTAACAGACACATCTCAACATCAACTATTCAGAGGAGACTGCGTGAATCAGGCCTTCGTTGTTGAATTGCTGCAAAGAAATCACTACTAAAGGACACCAATAAGAATAAGAGACTTGCTTGGGCCAAGAAACATGAGCATTGGACATTAGAGCGGTGGGAATCTGTCCTTTGGTCTGATGAGTCCAAATTTGAGATTTTTGGTTCCAACTGCTGTGTCTTTGTGAGACGCAGAGTAGGTGAACGGATGATCTCCGCATGTGTGGTTCCCACCGTGAAGCATGGAGGAGGAGGTGTTATGGTGTGGGGGTGCTTTGCTGGTGACACTGTCAGTAATTTATGTAGAATTCTAGGCACACTGAACCAGCATGGCTACCACAGCATTCTGCAGCAATACGCCATCCTATCTGGTTTGCGCTTAGTTGGACTATCATTTGTTTTTCAACAGGACAATGACCCAACACACCTCCAGGCTGTGTAAAGGCTATTTGACCAAGAATGAGAGTGATGGAGTGCTGCATCAGTTGACCTGGCCTCCACAATCACCCAACCTCAACCCAATTGAGATGATTTGAGATGAGTTTGACCGCAGAGTGAAGAAAAGCAGCCAACAACTGCTCAGCATATGTGGGAACCCCTTTAAAATTGTTGGAAAAGCATTCCTCATGAAGCTTGTTGAGAGAAGGCAAAGAGTGTGAAAAGCTGTCATGAAGGCAAAGGGTGGCTACTCTGATCTCAAATATAAAATATATTTAGATTTGTTTAACACTTTGGTTACAACATGATTCCATATGTGTTATTACAATGTAGAAAATAGTAAAAAATAAAGAAAAGCCCTTGAATGAGTAGGTGTGTCCAAACTTTTGACTGGTACTGTGTATATATATGTATATACACATGAAAATCATGTTTTTTACTGCGCTGGGCCTCACTGGGTTCCAGCCTCTTGCTGTTTGAAGGCCAGGTGTTGGATTGACAGTTGCAAGTATCTAGCTTTGAATACCTCCTGCATTCGCTGCAACACATTTGTCAAGCTAAAATGCTGTGGGTGCATGTGATGAATGTGAATATAATCTTTTTCCATTCTAGATAAAGTGCACTGTACTTGGATGTGCACATTATGTGTGTGGTATGTATGCCTAGATTGTGTACATGTCTGAAAAGTGTTCTTCCAATGACTGTATGCCAAACACATAAATAAAATACAAGATCTGTTTTATCAAAGGAATACCCTCTAGATCCTTAGATTACATTGATATCGTTAAACAAAGCAGCTAATCAGTCAGTTTTTCTTAGAACATAAAAGAGCCTGTGTGATGAGGTTGGCATATTAAATTAGTCTGTCAGGGCTACGCTAACCCCCTAATGGACTAAAGGAGCCTAATGTTACCCCTTATAGTCCAATGTCCTTACATGTTCTGTTTAGAGGTGAATTGGCTCTGGCAGCCAAACAGCTAAATACTCCATCTAAACGTGAATCGATTCTGAATTGCGGTACGGTTCTAGTAACGTAAAGCCCTATACTTTCATTTCACATCAAAATTATTTCACAAATGCAAAATATACACTTATTGTACACTGTTTTAACTGGGTTTTAACACAGTTGCAGCAGGCAGTATTTTCAGTGACAACACGTGTGGCGTCCGTCTTCCGTTTATACACAGGTGTTTGACAACGCAGATAGCTTATTAGCGTAGGTATGCCTCTTGTCTTCCTTCTGTTTTCCGTAAATAAGCACTGTAACATGGAAAAATGGTCGTATGGGAACACACTTTTTTTTTTGAAAATTATTTATCTCTGATATGAAAGATGCGTTACTTATGTTTCTAAAACCGTACAGCAAGCGATGCGTTTTAACATTTAGAACGAGCGTCGGGGCTCTTAACAAAACTCCCCTGGCCAGAAGACACAATCGTCAATAGGCGCTAAAGGTTAGCTAAAAGTTAGCCTCTTTGAATGGAACCTTGCCCATGTGGCAAAGGTAAAGAGAAAGAGAAATATAGCTGTGTGTTCACATTGTGTTCATATTGACCTGAATTGGGGCCAGGACAATGGCTAGGTCTTGTCTTGCTTGTACAGAACCCGCTGGCTAGCCTATTCCAATGATAGTGAAAAGAGTAGACCAAAAAGACCAGGAAGTGAACCCTTTTGGTGGCCATTTTGATAAAACTGTTGTTTGTACTCCTCACAAATTAAAGACAAGGGTGATTTGGGTTGTATGCCATGACTTGACATCAAACAAACACTCAAGGGAGAAATTGGTCCCTCGACTTGATGCAATTGGGGAAGAACAACTGTGGAGAAATTGTGTTTAGTATCAATTTGTTTACCCGTTTGCCCGTGTTAGCTAGTGCTCCCTTAAAAAAGCAAAACACTGTGATGAAAGTTGCCATGTGTATTTGTTACCTTTCTTTACCGTACCTTTGCTGTTTTGGGATGGTCTCTGCACAAACCACTTGGCAAAACGTCCAAACGATATGTCCTGAATGTGTCCAGAATAGTGAACATGTCACTACTGCACCTCAATGTGTTTGCAACATGTCAGAGTTAGCATTAATTTTCTTTTACATAGGCAAGCCCAATGTTCATCTGTGAGATATGGTATATTTTTACTAGCTAATGGGTACAGTGTACCTTTGAGCCATAGCTGGAATCTATCTCATAGACATACAGCGTGTAATGTGGAATTCTCTGATTGATCTCGGTTGGCTGAGAATGCTTGTGTTGCTGTCGGATAGCGTTAGCGTTGTGAAGTATACCTTAGAGCTGTCAGGAATTTCTTTCCTGGCCTACAGTATGCTAACTTTGCTCATGTCATCATAGGTTGATTTTGCGATGGCATTTTGCCAGGTTTACTCAGGAAGTAAACATTGTGCCCATAAAGCATATATATAGCAACTCTGCTAATTAGCACATGAGCTAATGTATCATGTGCTAGCAGCCTTGCATAATTCATTACACACAACTTGTACACAAGCTATGGAGTATGAGACCGCTGGGAATTGGTTAGCCCAAAAGTGCTGCCAAAAGTTGGTCAACTGTGTGGTAGGGTCAATTGGCAATGAACTGGCACTAAATTGAAAATTAAAGAGTGTGTCGTTAATGTATTGTCTTGTTAATACTGTCTTTAAATCCTCCTGTTGTAATGATTCCTCCCCAGGTTCTGATTACCATATACTGGCTGGGCCGGGCTGCCAACAGCTGCACCTCCTACAACGGGCCCACACTGGACCTGAAGGAGTTTGAAGGCCTGCTGTCACAGATGCGAAAGGTACGTACAGGCTATGGCATGCCATAAACCCTGGGGTTTGTAGATGGTCAGTTACTTGTGTTCTAGTGCTAGCAATGACAAGGCTGTGTATTTGAGGTACTTTTTGTAGTTGCTAAGTGACTGTACTATTAGGAATATTAGACTAGAAGGCACTGTCCAGCCAAAGCATATGTTTTCTTTGGCAGACATAAGGATATTATTATGCAAGCTTCCCTCGGGGTGCATTGATTGTTTCACAACTCCTTCCTTTATCTCCTCTCCTCCCTTCCCCTCATCATGGAGTCATCTCTAGAAGAGAATGCTCTCTCTCTCTCTCTCTCTCTCTCTCTCTCTCTCTCTCTCTCTCTCTCTCTCTCCAGTGATGATCTAAGGCCATTCGCTGGTCTTCCAGAACCAGTGGTGTAAAGTACCTAAGTAAAAATACTTTAAAGTACTACTTAAGTAGTTTTTTGGGGTATCTGTACTTCACTTTACTATTTATATTTTTAACAACTTTTACTTTTACTTCACTACATTCCTAAAGAAAATAAGTACTTTTTGTTCCATACAGGAAAATGATCCAATTCACACACTTATCAAAAGATCATCCCTGGTCATTCCTACTGCCTCTGATCTGGCGGATTCACTAAACACAAATGCTTTGTTTGCAAAAGATGTCTGAGTTTTGTGAGTGTGCCGCTGGCTATCCGTAGATTTAAAAAACTAATACAATTTGGCCATCTGGTTTGCTTAATATAAGGAATTTGAAATTATTTACTTTTGATACTTAAGTATATTTAAAAACCAAATACTTTTTGACTTTCACTCAAGTAGTATATTACTGGGTGACTTTTACTTGAGTCATTTTCTATTAAGATACCTTCACTTTTACTCAAGTATGACAATTAGGTACTTTTTCCACCACTGTCCAGAACCAGTGTCAATCAGGCCTATTGGAACCTGGACTTAGGCTTTTGACAGACGTCCAGGGACAGACAGTGACATAGCTGTAGCTACTGTTCCCCCCATTCAGAGCATGATTTCACTCCTCTGCCATTTATTCCATCCTCGCAATTTGACATCCCCACTGCTATTCTCTTAAAATGAGAAATTACCAATAGGCCTAGAATGCTTTCCCAGATGTTCCTATAATCCACCACAACAGGGCCACGTCTCCACTTAACAAAAATAACGATAGTGACTCAAAGTGAGAGAAAAATTCAAAAGGTTTAGGAAATCATACGCAATACAGGAGATGTAGTGTGGTGGTGAGAGGCTCAAATTATGTAAACGTAATGTTGATTTAGACAAATAGTCATTTAACTTGACAAACAACATTCAGTCAATCCATCAGTTGAATATCCTGTCTGAAAATAAAGTATGACAGTTGATTACCTGAAAATGGCCAATGGATCCTCTACAAGTTAGATAGGCTCCCTGAAGGCTAGTCAGTTCAATGGTCACCAGACACATTCCATAAGTAGGGCTCTAGGTGTATTTGTGCTGGGCTGGGTCAAAAGCCTGCACGCCCATTAGCTCCAGGACCACTGCTGCTGTCTGAGCTCACTCAGGTTTCAGTTTGGGGTTCATAGGACTGATCTGACCAATAAGTAAGACCCCCCCCCCCAGAGTTGCCACTCAAAGCCAAAGCTAGCCACACACACCCATCACAAGGTCAGCCAAATAGGACTCCAGCATCCTCCTTCACTCAGGATCTGGCACAGAGAGAGAGGAATAGAAAGGGGGAGTAAATTGGACGGGAAGGAGGGGAAAGAGTTGAAGTGGGGAGTGAAGAGGGAGGGAGGGAGGGAGGGAGGCAGGGAGGGAGGGAAACTGAAAGGGATAGTGGGAGCGAGGGAGAGAGACTGCATGCAGAATTCTGCAAAAACAGTGTCTTTGTACAACGTAAAACACAAAATAATGCATGCATAGCCGAATTAGGCCGATACCCGCTAATTATCAAAATCCAGAAAAGAGCTGTTAAATTCAACAACCATCTAAAAGGAAGCGATTCCCAAACCTTCCATAACAAAGCCATCACCTACAGAGAGATTAACCTAGAGAAGAGTCCCCTAAGCAAGCTGGTCCTGGGGCAACACAATTAATTCTATTTGGCCCTAAACAGAGAGTAGACATTTGCAGAATACCTGACCACTATGACTGACCCACAATTAAGGAAAGCTTTGACTATGTACAGACTCTGTGAGCAAAGCCTTGCTATTGAGAAAGGCCGCAGTTGGCAGACCTGGCTCTCAAGAGAAGACAGGCTATGTGCACACTGCCCACAAAATGAGGTGGAAACTGAGCTGACCTTCCTAACCTCCTGCCAAATGTATGAACATATTAGAGACACATATTTCCCTCAGATTACACAGACCCACAAAGAACTTGTAACAAACACCACTGTAAATATAACACATATTTATTTTTATTTATTTTCCCTTTTGTAATTTAACTATTGGCACATCGTTATAACACTGTATATAGTCATAATATGACATTTTAAATGTCTCTATTCCTTTGAAACTTTTGTGAGCTTAATGTTTACTGTTCGTTTTTGATTTTTTATTTCACTTTTGTTTATTATCTATTTCACTTGCTTGGGCAATGTAAACATATGTTTTCCATGCCAATAAAGCCCTTAGAATTTTATTGAATTGAATTGAGAGGGATTGAAGGAGGGAAAGAGACCGAGAGAGAGAGGGGAAGAGAGGGAGCAGGAGAGGGGTGGGGTAAAGTGGAGGCTAGGTGGCTGCCAGGAGGCGGAGTGGGAGGGGGGAGAGAAACAGGGCGGGACCAGGAGGTTCCTCAGGCGGGAAGGAAAATACTTTTCTCAGCCCTGGAAACCAAAGAGGATACATCAGGATACACTGCTGCAGCTTAGAGGCGGACAGAGAGAAACAGAGGTAGAAAATCTATTAAAATCGGAGAGAGGGAGAGGAAATGAATGTAATTGTCCAGGTTGGAGGAATCATGGTGAGTGAGGGATTCTGATTGGATGGGGTATTGGGATGAGCTCAACACAAAAATAAATACATTGACGGGGTGCATGTTTTGTGTGTGTGTGCCTTCGTGTATGTGCATTTGTGTGTGTGTGTGTGTGTTAGGAGGCGGAGGACACAGAGAGCCCCCAACGCAGCATACGGGACAGCGGCTACATCGACAGCTGGGACTCGGAGCGCAGCGACTCGCTCTCCCCACCTCGCCACGGCCGAGAGGACTCCTTCGACAGCCTGGACTCGTTCAGCTCACGCTCCAGACAGACGCCCTCACCGGACGTACTGGTCACCCGCGGCATCGGCAGTGATGGTAGGACGCTAGGCGCCCAGACAGGTCACATGCTTTTACTGTCACATTTTTCTGTTGCTACCTGGGTCATATTCATTAGAAACTTACCAATATTTTACTCTGTGCACGTTAATGATGCATGGCAGGCATTTCGCACGTACAGTAGAAACTCTCTGTCCTTATCTGCTCTTTTCAACCTCTCTCGTCTCATATCAATGAAATCATCTGGCAGGGTGTCTTGTAGCTCAGCCCAGCTCTGCTATTGACATCTGTACAAAGGCGGTTTTGTATTGTTGCTTTCTTGGCTGACTGTTTAGGGCTGTTGCCATGGGTTACATCTCTTTGAAGGCCCTCTTGAAGAGACATGTGTAGAGAGAGAGAGAGAGAGAGAGAGACACGCAAACACAGACACACCGTTAATGATTGATATATTCCCTCTCCTCTCTTATACAGTCCTACAGCACCCTTGGGCTAACTGGAGCTGGTGGTTAAATTCAGGGGCACAACTTGGGTTTTATAGGGTTTTATAGGTGGAGGGAACCAAACCTAGCGGAGAGTCATCCAAAGGACATTTCCTACATGACCCATGGCTTTGTAAAAATGGCAACAGTTCTCAAGCTAGGTAAGAGATCATTCAACAACAAAATTGATTGATAAAAGACAGAAAAAAGGTCATTTGATAATCAACAATGAGCACGGTTACATGCACACAATAATGTGATTATTGTGGATAGTCAAATTCATTTAATAGTTTGTTTAAAACATTTACATGCTTTGCATATAGAATGATTTCCCTTATAATCCTGTTTGACACATCTGAAATCAGGCTACCTGATGGTACTTTTGATAAATACACAAAATCGGCAATCAAAATAAATGTTCTACCACAGTGACCGTGTTATTTTTGAGAAGACTATTTGATTCTGAGTTTGGATATATAACGTTTTTATGTGAAAACTATCTATAAGATGCATATTTTACTCGCAAGTAAGAGGGAGGCACTACCGGTGCTGGCACATGCCCATTTCAAATACACAGCTGGAATGCTGATTAAGCTGTTTACATGTCCTAATAATTCGAAAGATTGCTCATAAAACCAGGTGTTTTAAGCAGCGTATGATTACTTCGATTTTGACCTGACGCCGATTAAGATTAGCAGAGTAAGGTGTTTACATGGCTAATGCCATACTCGGCCGTCTGCCATAATCTGTTAAATATCTAATTATTTGTGTGCATGTAAGCATACTCATTGTGTTGTTCCTTGAACCAAATAGTCTAACAAATGAAAAACACCTATAAAAGCAAAGTATAAAGACTGGATTTCCTCTATATCAAATATCATCAAACGTTATTAGAGAGACAATATTTCAAGTTTATATGAATATATAGTTATTAAAAGATATCTTCACTTTGTCAGTCTCTGTTTTGTAATTTACCCAGAAAATAATCTATGGGGCCAGTAGAGACATCAATGGTACAGATTTGTTTAAAAAGTCACTGCCAACTTGAGCTAACTTTAGCCAACAATAACCAAAAAACAATGGGTGTGATATGGACAAGTTCACCATATCAAGTCTTTGAGTTGATTTGGTCATGCAATAGCTGAAGTTAGCAGTGGCTTTTGAAACAAAACAAAACTGTGGATGACAGTCTCTCTTGCCCCCATAGACTTCTTTCAGTCTAAGAACAGCGGTGCTTAGAACAGGAGCTACACAGGCCTTTATCTGAAGGAGGAGTTCTTGGCTGATTATTGTGATTTAGGCTGTATTTTGTGATGACATTGGTCTGACACATTGGTCTGACAAGCATCTTTAATTAGGGCTTTGATTGATAACATATTTGTTTTAAGATAGTGATACCATGTGTTATGTTTGTTCCTTGTATAATGACAAACCGGGGCGTAGGTTTAACTACTTTTAATGAACAGATACTTCAGCTAGCAAACTCCTTGTGTAGCCATGCAAGGCATTCTTCAACCACCTGCCCCATGCATAGCCTGCTGGGTAACATAGTCTTAATGTTATTAACACATAACAACACACCTTGAACCATGTTATTATCCATGGTAGGACACTTGGAAGTATCTGAAACAAATGTTTAAAATTTAATCTGGCCTTAGAAATACTGTAACAATAAAATATGTCAAATCAGGTAATGCCATATTTAAGTGCGAATGAGAACGCTAGAGTGATTGAAATGCATCAGAGAGGTATTGAAAGGTTCAGGAAAGCAGAAGGAAGATAATCTTTCTTAGAACAGAATATCAATTTATTTCCCTGAGTCGTTTTGTCACAGTCCCTTCTAATGAGTCCTGCATGGCTTGTGGACATTGTAGAGGGAAACAGAAGGCACACATATGTTCCTGAGAGTCTTACCTTTGGGCTAATATCCCAAACCGTTCAAACGCTAGAGACAAATTCATCAGAAGAGAACCAATTCAACATGCCTCACTGGCTTCAGAAAACTGCTGGTTGCAGAGTCAAACAGCCTGACCGCCGCCAGCTCCAAGGCGGCCGCATGGTCCTAAAACACACCTGGCAGCAAACAGCTTGCTACTGAGGACCAGCTTCTGTATAGCGGCTGGAACACTATATCTATCAATGTCATCCCAACAGAGGAATTCGCTCAATCAAACACAAAAGACAAATATACGATATGTATGTTTTATGTATTTTCCAGGCATGGAAAAAGAAGACAAGAAAACTCTTAGGCCCTGTATTTTAAAGCCCTATGATTGATTGTCCTACCAGGGCGTTTAAAAAACCTGATTGTTCAAGGGGGACTGAGCCAAGAGTCAGGCCTAACCATAACCGCACAAGCCTGTCCAGAGTGACTGTAGCCTGCTTTCATCTTTTAATATACATGTGTGCATGTGCACACACACACACACACACACACACACACACACACATTGTTGGAGCTGCCTGTCCACCTTAGACCTTTGCAGCTCAGTTATGTTTCAAGTTTTTATTGCCACGTGCACTAGTACAGTGACATACCTTTCTTGCTTGCTCTTTCCCAACAATGCATCAGTATCAGTCAGTTTTACTATAACAAAAGTCAAGTGGAACCAAAACGTACAAGAAATCGAAATAAGAAGAACTCGAAAAAGTAAGTATGCTACATATATAGGGTCAGTTCCAGGGTCAGTAGCTACAGTTGAAGTTGGAAGTTTACATACACATTTTTCAACCACTCCACAGATGTCATGTTATTAAACTATAGTTTTGGCAAGTCGGTTAGGACATCTACTTTGTGCATGACACAAGTAATTCTTACAACAATTGTTTACAGACAGATTGTTTCACTTATAATTCACTATATCACAATTCCAGTCGGTCAGAAGTTTACATACACTAAGTTGACTGTGCCTTAAACAGCTTGGAGAATTCCAGAAAATGATGTCATGGCTTTAGAAGCTTCTGATAGGCTAGTTGACATCATTTGAGTCAATTGGGGGTGTACCTGTGGATGTATTTCAAGGCCTACCTTCAAACTCAGTGGCTCTTTGCTCGACATCATAGGAAAATCAAAAGAAAAAACATTGGAGACCTTGGGAGCAATTTCCAAATGCCTGAAGGTACCACGTTCATCTGTACAAACAATAGTACGCAAGTATAAACACCATGGGACCAGGCAGTCGTCATACCGCTCAGGAAGGAGACGTGTTCTGTCTCCTAGAGATTTACATACTTTGGTGCGAAAAGTGCAAATCAATCCCAAAGGACCTTGTGAAGTTGCTGGATGAAACAGGTACAAAAGTATCTATATTCACAGTAAAACAAGTCCTAAATCGACATAACCTGAAAGGCTGCTCAGCAAGGAAGAAGCCACTGCCATAGAAAAGCCAGACTACGGTTTGCAACTGCACATGGGGACAAGATCGTACTTTTTGGAGAAATGTCCTCTGGTCTGATGAAACAAAAATAGAACAGTTTGGCCATAATGACCATCGTTATGTTTGGAGGAAAAGGGGGATGCTTGCAAGCCGAAGAACACCATGCCAACCGTGAAGCACGGGGTGGCAGCATCATGTTGTGGGGGTGCTTTGCTGCAGGAGGGACTGGTGCACTGCACGAAATAGATGACATCATGAGGAAGGAAAATGATGTGGATATATTGAAGCAACATCTTAAGACATCAGTCAGGAAGTTAAAGCTTGGTCGCAAATGGGTCTTCCAAATGGACAATGACACCAAGCATACTTCCAAAGTGGCTTAAGGACAACAAAGTCAAGGTATTGGAGTGGCCATCACCTCAATCCTATAGAACAGTTGTGTGCAGAACTGAAAAAGCATGTTTGAGCAAGGAGGCCTACAAACCTGACTCAGTTACACCAGTTCTGTCAGGAGGAATGGGCCAAAATGCACCCAACTTATTGTGGTAAGCTTGTGGAAGGCTACCCGAAACATTTGACTCAAGTTAAACAGTTTAAAGGCAATGCTACCAAATACTAATTGAGTGTATGTAAACTTCTGACCCACAGGGAATGTGATGAAAGAAATAAAAGCTGAAATAAATCCTTCTCTCTACCATTATTCTGACATTTCACATTCTTAAAATAAAGTGGTGATCCTAACTGACCTAAGACAGGGAATGTTTACTAGGATTAAATGTCAGGAGATGTGAAAAACTGAGTTTAAATATATTTGGCTAAGGTGTATATAAACTTCCAACTTCAACTGTGTATATTTAAGGTCAGTTCCAGGGTCAGTAGCTATACCATATTTACAGTGTGCAAGGGAACTGGAGTGGTAGTGGTAGAGATAGATAGATAGATAGATAGATAGATAGATAGATAGATAGATAGATAGATAGATAGATAGATAGATAGATAGATAGATAGATAGATAGATAGATAGATAGATAGATAGATAGATAGATAGATAGATAGATAGATAGATAGATAGATAGATAGATAGATAGATAGATAGATAGATAGATAGATGCTTTTTCTTCGTCAAGACGCTCCAAAAAAACTGGGCAGGTGCAAAATTCCAGAACGGAAATACACAAAAGACAGATACACGATACATGATTCATAGAGCGGCAGTATGAAGTCTGGAGTGCAGAAAAGCGATAAAAATGAATTGCGTAGTATGGGTGGATGGCTGAATATGTACACTATACATTGTTAGAGTGTTAGGTGAAAATAAAATGATACAAATATTGCAAGTTGATATAGATAAATAAGGAGTATTTGCATGGTTAACTATACTATACAGGTCGATGGCAGAGAACTACTTAAATAGCTAAAAGTGCGTATTATATAAGTGAGAGTAATAATAGTTTACTTAATATACAGTCTGGTTAAATGAACAGGTAAGTTAATATTTTGCATGGTTAAATTTACTGTACAGGTAAATATACACTTACATTTATAGGTAAGTGAATATTGGCAGGTAGTCCTGATAACCGCACTGTACAGGTAAATGACAGGAGGAGATACTTAAATAGCTAAATGTGTGTATGATATAATTTAGGGTAATAATAGTAATTCCCTTAATTACAAATAAATGCACGTATTGCACATTCGATATACTAAAAGCAATGAAGAAAGATGCAACTGACAGGATACTAATATGCATTCCTGAGTGAATGACTACGTAAGATATGTATAGGGGTATGGTGACTAGGCATCAGGATACACAGTATGATAAACAGAGTAGCAGCAGCATATATGATTATTCTGTCTGTGTGTGTGTGCGTGTGCGTGAGTGTAAAATGTGCATTGAGTGAGTGTGTAAAATGTGCATAGTGTGTGAGTGTGCATAGTGAAACATTTGAAATAGAAGGGTCAATGCAGATAGTCTGTGTAGGCATTTTGTTAGCTATTTAGAAGTCTTATGGCTTGGGAATAGAATCTGTTCAGGAGCCTGTTGGTGTCAGACTTGATGCTCCGGTAGCGCTTGCTCTGCGGAAGCAGAGAGAACAGTCTATGGCTTCGGTGTCTTTTGTGAGATTACGGGCCAATCCTTTCCCACTGCCTGATATAGAGGTCTTGGATGGCAGGGAACTCGGCCCCAGTGATGTATTGGGCAGGCCGCACCACCCTGTGTAGCGCCATGTGATCGAGGGCGGTGCAGTTGCCATACCAAGCAGTGATGCAGCCAGTCAAGATGCTCTCAGTGGTGTAGCTGTAGACATTTTTGAGGATTTTTTGAGGGTCCAATCCAAAACCTTTCTGCCTGTTTGCGTGTATGTGGACCATTTTAAGTTATTAGTGATCTGGACACCGAGGAACTTGAAGCTCTCGACCCGTTCCACTGTATCCCCGTTGATGTGGATGGGGCTGTGCTAGTCCCCCTGTTTTCTGTAGTCCATGATGAGCTCCTTGGTCTTACTGACGTTGAGGGAGAGGTTGTTGTTCTGGCACCACACTGCCATGTCACTGAGTTCCTCCCTCTAGGCTGTCTCGTCGCTGTCTTGGTGCTAGTGTATGTCCTTCCGTGACCAGACAATGGATGGAAAGAGGGTTAAAGCAACAGCAAATGTCCATATTCTAATGCATCCACCATGTTCACAACGGTCGCATGTTACATACGATGCCGTGAGGAATGTTTTATGTCGGAAAGACAGACACGTCAACAACTGTAAAGAATATTTACTCACTGCATCGAAGACACGATTGGAGTCTGAATTATAGCTTGGCTGAATTTGAATATGTTTTATAATGTCATAAGTTGCCATAGAAAGACGTTGAATAGTACCACGCAGTGTATTGCAACGCAACCTCTTAACTTTTAATGGAGGCTTGTAAAAGGTTACGACGTTTGTCACTACATTTATGTTTGGGCTGAGATTCTGAAAACTAAATGCAACACATGGGACAAGGCCAAGCTTCCTGTCTAGGGCTAGGGAGTGTTATTGTTTGGAAGGAACTGGAAGTGTGGAGGATAAGGCTGTGTCTATGGGTGAATGTGCTTAGAGCTGGAGAGGTTGATGTTTGGTTTTCTATTGGTTTGTAGGGCAACGCTGAGTAGTTGATGTTTGGTTTTCTATTGTTGTTGCGAAAGGTTGAGTGATTGATATTGAGTTTGTAGGGAAGCATTGAGAAGTAGATGTTTGGTTTGCTATTGGATTGTAAGAAAATGTTAAGTAGTTGGTGTTTGTTTGCTATTGGTTTATAGGGAAACATTGATTGATTAATTTAGTGAGGCCAGCTGTACATTCAAATATGTTTCACTATCCATGCCACAGTGCCTCATGTCCAGTCCATCTCCAGCCCTGGGCTCATCTAACTCTGACTCTGGAACAGTTCCAGGAGACCTCATGGAGGACCACAAACTAGATCTAAGAAGAACAGAGCAGACCAGAGATCAGCCAGTGATACAAGGTTTTATAACACTAAGAAGAAAGGCTCCAAATGATCACTGTTTACACAAAATAGCTACACCAAAGTAGTTTTTCATGGTCCAGGGCTTTCTTATGCTGCTACCGCCATTTAGCTCTCACACTCACTCTGGAAGTTTACTTACGTCCCAAAAATAATTAGAGGACACAGGTGGATTTTAATTTAATCTCCAAAATAAATGTGATATCGACATCCCTCTTTTGTCAGAGGAGTTATGTAGATCAACACACAATGTGGATAAATAGACCCTTTTTGTCCCTCTTCTCTTCCCTCTCTTTTCTGCTAAAGCCCACAGTCAACCCCATAGCCCAAGGAACTTCACAGACACACAGCAGTGCTTTAACATGTGTGGAACCATGATATCATACATACATAAACACGGGTCACGTACCGTGTTGGGTCATTCCACAAAATGGGTGCCTTTTTTGAATCTTGTTAGTAGAAATGATAGATAGATAGATAGATACATAGACACATAGATACATAGATACATAGATACATAGATAGATAGATAGATACTTTATTGATCCCCCGAGGGGGAAATTTCATTGTCAAGCAGCTACAACAACAAAAACAAAGGGCAGGTGCAAAATGCCACAACGAAAGTACACAAAAGACAGATACACGGTACATGATACATAGAGCGGCAGTATGAAAAAGTATAGAAATACAAGATATCTGGAGTGCAAAAAAAAAAAAAAAAGCTATAAAAAGACATTGCATAGTATGGGTGGTTGGCTGAATATGTACACTATACATTGGTGCATGTTGGATGGTTAACTATACAGGTCGATGGCAGAGAAATACTTCAGTAGCTAAAAATGCGTATGATATGAGCGAGGGTAATAATAGTTTACTTAATAGACAGACTGGCTAAAATAACAGGTAAGTGAATATTTTGCATGGTTAAATTAGCTGTACAGGTAAATATACAGTTGTATTTACAGATAAGTGAATACTTGCATGGTTACACAAACTGTACAGGTAAATGACAGGAAGAGATACTTTAATAGCTAAATGTGTGTATGATATAATTTGGGGTAATAATAGTAATTCTCTTAGTGTGCAGGGTTTAATTACATTCGATATACTAAAAGCAATGAGAAAAGGTGCAACTGACAGGATACTAATATGCATTCCTGAGTGAATGCCTACGTAAGTTAAGTCCAAGAATTACTAGCAATATTGCACGTGATATGATAAAACAAATGTACATGAGTATGTATATACAGACCTGCATGAATAAATAGGTCCTGAGTGAATGAGTGCTGACGGACCAGAGTTACTCACGGGTGGATGCATAATTGTTAAACTAGGTCCTAGCACCCCAACAGTTCCAGATCTATGTTGCCGACAGCACGGCACCCCGGTGAGGCATTATATAGTCTAATAGCCGCCGGCAGGAAGGACCTCCTGTAGCGCTCTCTGGCACACCGTGGTGGGATCAGTCTGTGACTGAAAGTGCTCCTCTGCGTCATAACCATAGAGTGCAGAGGGTGGGTGACATTGTCCATGATGGCCAGCAGTTTGACCAGGATCCATCTCTCCGCCACCTCCTCTAGAGTGTCAAGGCTCATCCCCAGGACAGAGCTAGCCTTCCTGATGAGCTTATTTACCCGAGAAGCATCACCGGCTTTGATGTTTGCTCCCCAGCACACCACTGCAAAAAAGACCACTGCACCACAGACTGGTAGAAGGTATGCAGTAGTTTACTGCACACGTTGAAGGACCTGAGCCTCCTCAGAAAGTAGAGTCGGCTCTGAAAATGCATAAATATTTAATTTGAAAAGCCTGTTTATAGTAAAGTAAGTGCCCTTTTAATATAGATCACATGGAGAATTCAATAAAGGCTTGCTAAACTGCCCAAATTTTGCATTTTGACTTGTCCCTCCGTTGGTGGTCTAGCGGTTGGGAATGTGGTCCAGTGGCTGACAGGTCGCTAGTTCGGGTCCTCTGTTTGACTTCGTGGGAGATCTGCCGATGTGCCCTTAGCGGGGTGCTTGATCCTGGTTGATCCTGTGGGTCGCTCTGGAATGGAGTCTGTTATATGACTGAATGTAATGTAAATGTTGAGCGGTTTCACTGCAGGTGGATTGTATGTTTTAAAATTCAATAAAAAAAATAAAAATAACAAGGCCTAGTTATTTTGTTGCTTTAACAAAGTCATTTCTGAAGATTTGTAAAAAATTAGTGACACATTTACATCTGTCTCTCATTTTAAGGTCAACACCCTTATGCAAACAATTTACCCCTTTAAAATAATGGACCATTCCACCAAGTTTAATGTTTTATGGCACATGACTTCGTTTATTTCTCCTGAACAGCATGGTGGGAAAGGAAGTTAGTATTTTTGGTCAGTTTATAATTGTTTTATCATCTTTGACTGAGGTGGTCGAGCTCAACACGTCAACCCTGTTCCCGCAATTAATGTTAGGAAAGATTTTATTTGATTAAACTTGTATTATGTGTGCAAGATATGTATAATTGCTCATTTAATTAACACCATGTGGTCCCATGCTCTTCACCACATGAGGAGTAATGGCTGATCTTCACCTAACACCTCAACCCTGTTATCGTCATTCCATTTCATTAGGATAATGTTAGCCTTCCAATAGAACTAAAGTTAATTAACTCATGCAAAAATATTCAACATTGATTTAACTATGTGAATGCTATATTTACAGATATCATGGCACCAAAGCAACAACTGCTGCAGAGTTGAAATTCTGAAAGAAGTGTGGTCCAAACGTGTTAAATGAATGTAATTCAGCACTGATTCTTAATACTCTTCTTTATTACATTTAGTTTTACATGAACAGTGCACATTAAGAAACATTTTAAAAAGCAACTGGTAATAAAACATTTATCCAGTAAACATACAGTACTACAGTATATATCCATGTTCCATATTTTCTTATACCTACAGTGCCTTCAGAAAGTTCACACTCCTTGACTTTTTCCACATTTTGTTGTGTTACAGCTTGAATTTAAAATTGATTAAATTGTGGGGGGTTTGGTCACAGGCCTACACAATACCCCATAATTTTTTACAAATTAATTAAAAATGAAACGCTGAAATGTCTTGAGTCAATAAGTATTCAACCCCTTTGTTGTGGCAAGCCTAAATAAGTTCAGGAGTAAAAATTTGCTTAACAAGTCACATAATCATTTGTATGGACTCTCTGTGTGCAATAATAGTGTTTAACATGATTTTTGTTAATTACCTCATCTCTGTACCCACAAATACAATTATCTGCAGGGTCCCACAGTCGAGCAGTGCATTTCAAACACAGATTCAACCACAAAGACCAGGGAGGTTTTCCAATGCCTTGCAAAGAGGGGCATCTATTGGTAGATGGGTAAACATTTATAACACTGATATTGCATACCCCTTTGAGAATGATGAAGTTATTAATTACACTTTGGATGGTGTATCAAAACACCCAGTCACTACAAAGTTTCAGGCGTCCTTCCTATAACTCAGTTGCCGGTGAGGAAGGAAACTCAAGGATTTCACCATGAGGCCAATGGTGACTTAAAACAGTTCAAGAGTTTAATGGCTGTGATAGGAGAAAACTGAGGATGGATCAACAGCATCGTAGTTACTCCACAATACTGTGAAAAGAAGGAAGCCTGTACAGAATACAAATATTCCACAACATGCATCCTGTTTGTGTCAGGCTCTGGCCATAGAGAAGCTTATTTGCTTCTCTATGTAGCTATGGTCAGAGTCTGACAGTTTCTATTCTTTCTGTTTCTGTGTGGGTTTTGGGTTGGATCCCTAATTAGAGGCAGCTGCACCGCATTGTCTCTAATTAGGGATTCTATATATGTTTGCATGTCCCACACTTTTGTGTGGTTCGATATTCCTCCAGTCACAAGTGAGTTGCCACATTACGTTTATAATATCGTGTTTCATTTGGAGGTTACGTTTATTAATTTATCGTGTTTCATTTGGACGTTACGTTTGTGGATTATGTTTGTTTGTGTTGTATAGTTCGTTCTCCTATAATTGAATACATAGTAAATTAAAAAGGAATGTCGAACTACTATCCCTGCGCTGCATCTTGGTCTCTCCACACACACAAGCGTGACAGAACGACCCACCACCTTGAGACCAAGCAGCGCAACTGGGGAGAGATGGAGAGAGCGATTACTCCTCAGGGGGTTCGAGACGGACTCAGAGGAGGAAGAGGAGGTAGCGCCAGTACCATTTCCCACGTGGCCTAGGGTGGAGCCAGACGACCGTGGATGGTTTATGGAGCAATGGAGGAAAATGGAGAAGGAAAGGACGGAGCTGGTGTAAAAGGGGCCCATGGTGAGCATCCCCAGTCCGGGTCCGGCCGTCTACTCTACTCCCGTACCGGAGCAGTCCGCTCCACCGGTGCGCCTCCTCAGTCCGGTACGTCCAGCGCCGGCCCGGAGCCAACGAAGGTCCGTCGTGGCTTCGAGCACCACACCATCGGTGCGCAGCCAGAGCCCGGAGAGGCTGAAGGAAGGGGATCGCACACCACTTCGTCTGCCCACGATCCATGATCGGGAGAAGCCCGAGGGTTTTCATAAATACCCGGAGGAGGAGCCGACGAGGTGGTGGAGAGCCTGGGTTGCTCTTCCGATGGAGGTGCAGAAGGACCCATTCCTACGGGAGATAGAGGAGGAGAAGGACTTCGAGTGCCGACGGGCACTAGTGATGAGGCTTAGGGACAGACGGGCACCTCCAGCGAAGGTCAACAACCCTGAGCCTCCAGCGAAGGTCAGCAACACGGAACCTCTAGCGAAGATCCGGAGCCTACAGCGAAGGTCCGCAGCCCTGAGCCTACAGCGAAGGTCCGTAGCCCGGAACCTACAGCGAAGGTCCGTAGCCCGGAACCTAGAGCGAAGGTCCGCAGCCCGGAACCTCCAGCGAAGGTCCGCAGCCCGGAACCTCCAGCGAAGGTCCGCAGCCCGGAACCTCCAGCGAAGGTCCGCAGCCCGGAACCTCCAGCGAAGGTCCGTAGTCCGGAACCTCCAGCGAAGGTCCGTAGTCCGGAACCTCCAGCGAAGGTCCGCAGCCCGGAACCTCCAGCGAAGGTCCGTAGTCCGGAACCTCCAGCGAAGGTCCGTAGTCCGGAACCTCCAGCGAAGGTCCGCAGCCCGGAACCTCCAGCGAAGGTTCGTAGCCCGGAACCTCCAGCGAAGGTCCGCAACCCTGAGCCTCCTACGAGGGTCAGCAGCCCGGAACCTCCAGCGAAGGTCCGTAGCCCGGAACCTCCAGAGGTCAGCACAGCGCTGTGGCTGGAACCAACCCCCCCAGTGGAGCAGGACCCCCGTAGTCCACCGGTGCCCAGTCCGGGGCCGGTCGTCTGCTTCACTCCAGTGCCAGAGCAGTCCGCTCCACCGGTACCCAATCCGGGTCATGCCGTCTGCTCCGCTCCAGTGCCAGAGCAGTCAGCTCCACCGATGCCCATTCCGGGTCCGGCCGTCTGCTCTGCCCCAGTGCCAGAGCGGACCGCCCTACCGGTGCCCAATCCGGGTCCAGCCGTCTGCTCCGCTCCAGAGCCTGAGCAGTCCGCTCCACTGGTGCCCAATCCGGGTCCAGCCGTCTGCTCCGCTCCAGAGTCAGAGCAGTCCGCTCCACCGGTACCCAATCCGGGTCCAGCCGTCTGCTCCGCTCATGTGCCAGAGCAGTCCGCTCCACCGGTGCCCATTCCGGGTCCAGCCGTCTTCTCCGCTCCAGTGCCAGAGCAGTCCGCCCTACCGGTGCCCAATCCGGGTCCAGCCGTCTGCTCCACTCCAGTGCCAGAGCAGTCCGCTCCACCGGTACCCAGTCCGGGTTCAGCCGTCTGCTCCGCTCCAGAGCCTGAGCAGTCCGCCCCACCGGTGCCCAGTCCAGGCCCGGTTGTTTTCCCTGCTTCATGGCCGGAGTCGTTTACCCCACCGATGCCCAGTCCTGGCCCGGTTGTTTTCCCCGCTCCATGGCCGGAGCCGTTTACCCCACAGTCCGGGCCCGGTCAAGGGTTCCGTTCCACGGCCACGGTAAATTTCCCAGCTCCATGGCCGGGTATAAGGAAGGGGCATGGGAGGAGACTCTCAACTTCGCCGGAGCCAGAACCGCCACCGGCGAGCTAATCTTCCCTCCCTGACCCCCCCCATGTAGTTGTGTGTTTGTTTTTGGCGTCCGGGAGTCCGCGCTTGGGGGGGGGTACTATCAGGCTCTGGCCATAGAGAAGCTTATTTGCTTCTCTATGTAGCTGTGGTCAGAGTCTGACAGTTTCTATTCTTTCTGTTTCTGTGTGGGTTTTGGTATATGTTTGTATGTCCCACACTTTTGTGTGGGTCGATATTCCTCCAGTCACAAGTGAGTTGCCACATTATGTTTATAATATTGTGTTTCATTGGAGGTTACGTTTATTAATTTATCATGTTTCATTTGGACGTTACGTTTGTGGATTATGTTTGTTTGTGTTGTATAGTTCGTTCTCCTATAATTGAATACATAGTAAATTAAAAAGGAATGTCGAACTACTATCCCTGCGCTGCGTCTTGGTCTCTCCACACACACAAGCGTGACAGTTTGCAATAAGGCACTAAAGTAATACTGCAAAAAATCTTGCAACGCAATTAACTTTTTGTCCTGAATACAAAGTGTTATGTTTGGGGCAAATCCAATATTTTCAAGCATAGTGGTGGCTGCATCATTGTTTGTAATCATTAAGGTCTGTGGTGTTTTCAGGATAAAAAATACATGGAATGGAGCTAAGCACAGTCAGAATTCTAGAGGAAAACCAGGTTCAGTCTGCTTTCCACCAGACACAATTCGTCTTAAAGCAGGACAATAACCTATAACACAAGGCCAAATATACACTGGAGTTATTTACCAACAAGACAGTGATGTCAACCCTGTTAGGAGCTTAATTTGCACTGAAAATAATGAACAATTATTAAATGTTCGTTTCAATGTGTAAAATATTATGAGAACTATAATTCATACGGACATAAGCATGAAATTCTAAAGACAGACATTTTTACATTAACAAACATAGGGTTTTGACATGCAAACTACAAGCTGTATCATTGTAAAATGTGCGTTAAGTTTGATATTATATGTGATTTTATTTGTACAAGGGACACTTGATCAAATGTTAGATTTATCTTAAACATGCTTTTAACTAATAGGCCATTATGTGTGTCTGTACCAGTGATGACTGACAGTGTGGTACAAGTGCAGATAAAATGCTCTTAGTTCAAAACATACTTTCCATGCAATTGAAAAAAATGAATATTTTTTTCTTAAACGTTTGCATGTCCAAAAGGAACATATTTTGTGGAACGACCCTTATACACACAAAGACCTACACACACTCACACCAACACGTGCTTTAGTATCAACATGTGTGATCCCATGGTATCATACAGAAAGATATAGAAACAGGGGCACCTACAGTATTGAGATTCTGTATGGCATTGACCCATGGTCCAAGGTTTCTCATGTCTTCACAGTGTATGGTACCATGGTGCACACATGTCAACAGTAGACCACATGTCAGGCGATATGGGCTGCATGCATGAGTGGCACCTGCTTATGGTTTCAATTGAAGCAGTTGAATGGTTAAACCCGTCTACTTTAGAACCAACGGTCAGTTTGAAGCAGAAGTAGCTCTCTCGCCTTCATCCCGCCAAAAAGTCAATGTTTGCATCCCCAAATGGCACCCTGTAGTGCATTACTTTTGACCAAGGTCCATAAGACTCTGGTCAAAAATAATGCACTATGTAGGGGGAATAGGGTGCCATTTGGGAAGCAGCCAATCTCTACACTCTTAGAAAATAGGGTTCCAAAAGGGTTATTCGGTTGTCCCCATAGGATAACCCTTTTTGGTTCCAGGTGGAACCGTTTTGTTTGATAAAGCCTAGGTGCATAGGTGGTTAAAGAGTTACTTCACTGCTAGACCGGCAAGTCACATTATCAACTAGGCCAGGTCCTGGGGGACTCCTGAATGTTCTTTCAATCAGATTCTTGTGGTTTATTTCCTTTTATAAAGTCTATGGCTATTTCAGACTCAGAGCTCTTAAAGGGACAATCTGGAAGATGTCTTGCTGTTCAATATATGATATATAACCATTAGGATATTTCTAGCATCAATGTAGACTACTTTCAGTAACGTCTATCCAATTTGAGAGGTCAGTGATTGGATAGCTTAATTAAAAAAGAAAACCAATGAACGTGGTCCTTTTAGAGAACAATTGCGAAACACTAGCTAGGTTTCTATCCAATTTGAGACAGATTTTTTAATTTTTTAAATGCATAACAAACTATGCGCATTTTCCCACCAAAGGCTTGTTTTCATCAAAACTGACTTGTTGCCGATAAAAGGCTGTGCGTGATGACGTCGAGCATATAAAAAACATTTTTGCGCTAAAGTTATCATGTACTGAATAAAAAACAAATTCAATACGTTTCCATTGCATTTTCCACTATATCAATGGTTTTGTCACACAAACTGTTGCGATAAATGGCAAACTTGTGCATGCTCTCTAAACCAACATGACAACATGACTGCAAATTTACCTCGATATGATGGTTATTCTATCAACAATTGCGCATTAAATTGTTTCCAACGCAATTTGTCGCATAAATATTTTACCAACACAGAAAGATACTACCATGTCGAACGGACAAATTGTCTATCGACATTTCTGAAATTGTACCAACACTTCCTGTTTCCATCACAGCTGTTGTGATTAATTTTTTTTACAGTCACTTTACTCGCATTAAAATTTATGGAAACCTGGTTACTGATGTTGAATTTTGAAAACTCTCGCACGCTCTCTCGAGGTTTGGGCCAAGATTTCATGGTGGTTTAAGCAAATGAGAAGGTCTCAATAAAGACTTATCAAAAGTCAAAGTCTCTCCCTCTCTTGCACCCACCAGGCCGTGGCAGTGACTCAGAGTCCGACGCCGGACCCCACGGGGGCAGGAAGCTGCCGGACGTGCGCAAGGATGACATGCTGGCGCGGCGGACCTCGGTGAGCGAGCCCAGAGTGATGGTGCCCTTCAACCAGTACCTGCCCAACAAGAGCAATGCCAGTGGCTACGTGCCCACACCGCTGCGCCGGAAGAGGGGCGACCGTGAGGGCCGGGAGGAGGATGGCGGCAGAGGGAGTGGGGGCGGCCGCAAGAGCTGGAGTACCGCCACCTCGCCTATAGGAAGCAATAGACCCTTCAGGTGAGCATTGGTGATGCAGTTGTAGTAGTGGTAGAAGTGATAGATTGAATGTAGTGGTGGTAGTAGGCTCTGTTCCAATATCCACAAACAATGTAACAATTGGATTCTAACTGGAAGGCTAATATGGATATCGGATCATAGCCTCCAGGGAAACTTGCTGACTTTTACTCACGTGTATTACTTGCTATGCTTTGACAGAACAATATAGACAGACCCATGCCAATAGATATTAGGAGGGGTTATTTCATTAGCAGTAGAAGGTCATCACTATATATGCTGGTTATATATATTTTTCATGCAGTACATTGAGAAAGTACCTCCCATACTCGTGCTGTATTACCATTGAGACAAAACAAACTCGGAGGGCTTATTCTTTATTTTCTAGAAGTGTCTAGCTTCTATACAAATCTCTGATATGTTGTTTCTTCCACCAGACCTGACACAGCACTTTAAAAACAGCTACCTCCAGCCAATTTTCATTCATATTGTAATTCCACCATTGCACAAGGGAGACTGGGAATGTCCTGTCTGATGTGGAACACGCATGTTTAAGAAAAGGAAAAATAAAATACAAATTTAACACTGGTGGCATGAAGGGACGGGCTGATGGAGACCAGATGTGTGTTTTGATTGGCCGAGACCGAAGCACTGAGAGAAAAGCCAACACAGGCGAGGCATTTTCTATGCAGACACAAATAGGTGACTGCTAAAATGTGTGACCAACTTTGGCTACTATATGGCTTGAGTGTCGTTGGAAACTGACTTTAAAACAGAGTATTTAGGATTTCATTAAACAAAAAATATGGTTTGTTCCACTCATCTAAAATCGTGTGAGTGTGTATGCATATGCATGCGTTTGTGTGCATGCTTGTGTGTGTGTGCGTGCGCTTATGTTCATAAGCTTGCATAAGTATGTACGTGTGTGTGTGTGTGTGTGTTTATTTACACTAGACGTCACCTGCTAAATCGGGCCTTTGCTCCATTAATCTCATTATTTTAACCTGACTTTTGCCGTAACACCTTCACACCACTCTCACACCGATGATACAGGCTTCTCAATAAGGAGGAGGGATGACTGGCTTCCAGCTGGAAGCCTTCAGCGGAAATCATATGTCCTCTACACGTGTTTGTGTCTTTCTGTGCAAGGCCGTAATTGGAAAAGGTTAAACCTGTTAGTGGAAGTGAATGAGGCACAAATGTGAGCAAGCAAGTGTGTGTATGTGTGTGTGGGTGCACATAAGTCTAAACTTGCGTGTGGGTGTGCAAGGGTAGGTCCTAAGGTCATACTATACCTATCTGAGTACATCCATGAGTACTGTATGTGTGCATTCGTCAGTGTATTTCTTTTTGTGTGAGTATGTATTTGTGCTTGGGCTTGCATGAGATCATGAGATTGGCCTGAGCTTCTTACCGAGGTCATCGGGTCCCTGACTGGCCAGCTCGTTCTGCTTTCCAGTGACTCTTTGTTCAAAAGCTTTGAGATTGTTATTCCATCCACACCGTGTCGTTGACGTTTTCTCCTTTATTTGCTCCTCCTCCTTTATCCCTTCCACCGTGCGTGTTTCCGTGGGTGTGTTGTGGTTGCTTCTTGCTACTCCCATTGTCGTTGTCCATATGGTCACGCTATGGCTGTGTTTTGGGCTAATGGTTGCGTGTTTCACATATGTGCTGTGGCTTTGGTTTTGTGCTGTGTTGTTGTCATGCTACCTGTGCCTTGGTTCCATGTTGGTGTTGTTGGGATTGCCCCTTGTGTGCGTGCGTGTGTGTGTGTGTATAACAGTCCGACTGAACTCCCCACCCTAGAGGAACCCCCAGTTATAGCCCCTATAGTGCCCCCATCCCCAGAGCCCCAAGCCCAACCCCTTCCCAAACCACAGAATCAGTCAGAAGAAGAACACAGGAACAAGGAAGACGAGATGGAGGACGAAATAGAGAGGAAAGAGGAGGAAGGGAAGCTGACTCTGGGATGCCCGTGGAGACAGGAGTGGAAGGAGAGGGAGGACAAGTATGAACGTCACCCCTACAACCCCCCTCAACGCTCACAGACCCCCACACTCACCCACAGGGAGACGGCTATACACCTGACTGTGACTGCTGCTCAAAGGTGCCAATTACAGTATGCCCCAACCCCTAAAGCCTAAACCCTAAGCCCTTGTCCCAACCCAACAACCCCAAGACAAAAGTTAAATGTTTCCATTTAATAACCCCTCACCCCAACAATGCTCAGACGAGACTTTTCAGTAAAGACGCTATTGGCTCTTCAAGCCACGGTTCCAATGACCCCAACTTAATTAAACCTTTGCCCCATTCTTAGAAGGTTTTCCCTGTAAGATGTGTTGAACCAAACCAAATTTTAAAACGTTCTGGTGATGACACCTTTAAACACGCTCATGCAGACACTTAAACTCTTTTGCAGACAACTATTTACACAAACTCTGAGGGATTCAGCGAACCGTTTCATAAGAGCTTAACTTTGCCTTTTATTTTTTGACACAGACATGACTGATGCTCATTTGGTGCCATTTGTGAGTTGAATTTAGATCCACCCTATGGATGTGTCTGCTTTCTCTGGCCTCGATGATATCTGAAAACCTATAAAGTGGAAATAAGACTTGTGTATAGGGCATGTTCCAAGTCTGTGTCTTAAATGGCACACTATTTCCGATATAGTGCAGTACTTGTGGGCCCTGGTCAAAAGTAGAGCATTATATAGGGAATATGGTGCCATTTAGAACACACCCAAGAGTTATTCTGGGGTTGTCCGGGGAGCTTTCCAAATATAAGCTTTGCTGTGGCGCACTGCTTTTGTTGGTGTTGGACACACAGCTGCCCTCTCTCGTTCCATGTGAAAACCAAGTCCAGACATTTTGGGTTTCTGTGTTTGCCGTCCTCTTTATTCCGGACAAGTTTCCATATGTGTTTATGGCAGATGTATTGACATACGTTCTGTAGCCATCTTCCCGCAGCCATCATTTTCACAAAATGTAATCCATACGATAGTCCTTTGGTGGAAGGACTGTTAACATATATATTTGACTTTTGTATCTAAAAGCATTATTGAGAAATAATTCATCAAAGTTGGCATATTTATGACATTTTAGCCTTACCCAGGCCTCCTTTAAGACGCCATAATGTTTCATCTGTAGATGCTAGCAAAAATTGGTATCATAGGAAGCTTTACCGCCTTTATCTGTAATATGAGTAGTATTTTGATTTCAATCTAAATAAATGACATACATTTATGAATATTGGAAAATATATACATTTTTTATTTGGAAAATTTAAAAAAATATTTTTGAACATAATATACTCTAAGGGCATATCAAAGTTCCAGAGTTGGATCTCGGTTAGTTTTCAAGTTATGGCCCATTTTATACAGAGATATTGGCATTGTAAACAATCACAGCCCTCCTTTTACTTGTATCATTGCACATCCTGCAAATCACCAGCAGAGGGCGACCATTTTGAATCCATTTTCACATTCACTCTGTTGATAATGCTTACAAATATATTCCAATATATTGAAAAATGGGCCAAAAAATTTATAATATTTTCCATATTCATTTTTATATTTGTCAATATTCAAAAATGTATGTAAAAGATGTTATTGAAATCAAAATTGTCCTCATATTACAGAGCAAGCGGTAAAGCTTCACCAATGTTTGCTTTTTAGCACCTACAGATGAAACACTATGGAGTCTTAAAATAGGTCTGGTTAAGGTCAAAATGTCATAAATATGCTAACTTTGTACAAAGTTATATACTTTATACAAAGTTCTTGCAACCAATTGAATGTTATATACTGTATATGGGGGATACAACCATCCCAGCTCTGCAGATTTTGCTGCGAAGAGACAGAATCATTAGATCATTTGTTTTGTTACTGTCTATATGTAGCTTGTGTCGGTCATAGGTTCAGGAATGGCTGAAGAATTGCAACATTTAACTGGAGTTAACTCTGCAAATAGCACTGCTGAGTGATCTGAAAAGTCAATCAATCAATAATTGAATAATACTCTTAGCAAAAATATTTATCTTTAATTTACAGTCTGTAGAAACTATGAGAATATAAAGGTTCAGAACATTTGTGAAACATCACTGCGCAGTTGGGGGGTGGCAGGTAGCCTAGCGGTTAGAGCGTTGTGCCAGTAACCCAAAGATTGCTGGTTTGAATACCCGAGCCAACAAGGTGAAAAAACTTGTCGATGTGTCCTTGAGCAAAAAAACAAACAACGAATTTGCTCCAGGGGCTGACCATGTAGGTGGGCCATCATTGTAAATAAGAATTTGTTCTTAACTGACTTGCCTAGTTAAATAAAAAGTTAAAAAATATATGGCAAATAGAACTCACAACTGGATGGTGTTCAGAGATAGATGGGAGAGGTTGAAGGATGGGACTAAAACAAACAAAAGATAACTAATGTAAAATATACTGTGTCTGTAAAATGTATATAATATTTATAAGCTGGAAGTAGAAGCCTAAGTGTTGTTGTCAATTAGTTTACTACAGTTAGGGGAGGGGCGGTAGGATTAGGGAAAATAATAAAGGGAAATATATATACAAAATAATATACACTGGGTGCCAAAAGTTTGGAATATTACTCATTCAAAGGTTTTTCTTTATTTGCACTATTTTTTACATTGTAGAATAAAAGTGAAGACATCAGAACTATGGCATAACATATATGGAATCATGTAGCAACCAAAAAGGTGTTAAACAAATCAAAATATATTTTATATTTGAGATTCTTCAAATAGCCAACCTTTGCCTTGATGACAAAAAAATAATGCAATTAAAGAAAAACCCTTCAATGAGTAATAATCCACACTTTTGGCCCTCAGTGTATACATTTATAAATAAATATATATGCTGGATTGGAATTGATGCAGACATTTACATTGATAGAAGACACAATATTTTTGCAATATTAAAGCTGCCCCCCCCCCCCCCCCCTACATTTTTTTGGGGATTTGTTTTTGGGGGGGGGATTTTCTATGGATTACATTTTGTGAAAATCCCCCAAATCATGGTATTTTTGGTCTGGGTTTCGTGAGTAATCACTCATGTGGTCCTTGGAATGTCTCTTTGGCTACTGTTGTTCTCTTATCCAGAGCTCTCACAGTTGGTGCTTTCAACTAAAGTAGGTAAAACAACCACAACAGGGTATTTGAGATGCACAAACTCAAATGGCATTCCTTTGTCCCTTTTTTCTGGATAGATGGTTGTTAGATATCTCCCTTTGACAGAGATTGACCTCATGGCCTGTGACAAGTGTATTTTGCTGATTGAGGGTTGGAGTATAATCAGATGTGCTAGGCATTCATTCATCACCTAGGCAACATGGTTCTATCGCACTGTTTGGAGATAATCAACAAGTCACCATGCTGCCCTTGTGTATGGTAAACACACGTTGGTTGTTCATGCACGCACACACAAGTTGGCTATAGACACACCCTTGCACACACACACACACACACACACAACACGACACACCAAATACTTGCCATAGTCTAGCTAGCCTACACATACTGTATTACAGTATTTTACACACCAAGAAAAATGTACAGTAATCCAACACACAGGGAACATGTGAACCCACCCTCAGGAAGTAGGAAATGAGGGGTTCTTCTGCCTCTGACCTCCGGTCGTCAATAGCTTCTATACCCACAAAGTCATAAATGCCGCTCATTTCTACAATTTCTCTTCTTAAAATTAGATTTGAAACCCAACCTTAACCCTAACCTTAACCACAATATGAACCTTATGCCTAACCTAACCTTAAATTAAGACCAAAAAGGCACTTTCTTTGTGACTGTGGACTTTGTAGCTGTGGAATCTGACTTTGTGACGGTGAAATCTGATTTTGTGGCTGTGGAATCTGACTTTGTGGCTGTGGAATCTGACTTTGTGCCTAGGTCTTTATATTACGACTAGGGATGGGCAATGTTAATCGAATTTCCGGATATCTAAACATTTTCTTGAGTGAGTGTTAATTTTTTATGAAAAAATAAATGGTAGGCCTGTTTTGACAATGCTTTGTTATAAATCAAATTACATTATCCTTGTGAAGTTGTTACCTACAAGGATATACCATGAAATACTTAATTTGATTAAACCAAATTTTGAATGTAGTGTATTGAGCTACTGCTGCACATTTAGAGCTATGGTCTGCCCTGACATCCGTATGATATTTTCCCTACTTCAAATAGCAATTACAGGCACACACCAAACAGAGTTTCCACAAGACCTGACCCAGATCAATGCAAAACAAACCTTTTTGTAACAGAATCAGTTCTATCATGGTGAAAATCTGTCAGAAGATTGCCAAAAATGTCATGATATTATTTGAATAGTGAAATATTGTCAAATGCCCTTCCCTAATTACGACCTTGGTCAATGCTAACCAAACCACTCTCTCAGCAGTAGCCCCACCCGCTCATGCTCCGAGGAACTATACCGCCTGTCGTCCCTGACAACCAGCCCCATGACGACCTCCATCGTCGTGACGAGCCCCACCAGCGCTGGTGCCAGCCCGGAAAGAACCAGGAAGTTCCCTCCCCCTCCCATGATGGACAGGGGGGAGGCAGGGCCAAAGAAGGTGGGGTTGGCCATATCCCTGGCGACAGATACGGGGAGGAACAACGACATGTGGGCTCGCCACGCCCTTACCTCGCCAAAACAGGGAAGCACTACCGGTCCAAGCCCGTTCCTGCCCATTCCTGCAGCCAGGGCAACCACCACGCTGATGGTCGCCTCTCAGGGTCGCATGGGCAAGTCGGAGTTTGAAGGTCGCGGGGGTGACAAACCGGCGGTGGCGAGACGTCCATCTTGGCTTGACGACGACCTCCAGCCAATGTGAGCCTTTTGTTCATCGACTAGGATTGAGTGACCGATACGAAATTCTCAGTTGGCTATGAGTGGAGCATCACACCTTAATGGCCACAACTTATTGTTTCTCCCAGCTTACACGGATCAGATACAGGGAACTACATTACCCATGATCTGTCGGAAGACATTTAGAAATCCTGCTTCATATGCATGCGGCTGTGACCGAGCAGTGATGCACACCTCTGGATGGCATATGTGAAGATTGCATGACCTTTCGCAAGTGGCAGAATTTGTTAATTTCAGTTGCTTTGACCCGAGCAGGCTAAAGGAAGAGTCTGAATGAAGTGTGTTGCTTTAGGATGCATGGAAGCTAATACTTCCTTTTTAGTATTTGATTTGTTCATTTGGGTTTTTATGTTTTTGAGCATGTGAGCAAGATATGACAGTGACCGTTGAATAACCTTGCATGATGACCTTTGACATTGACCTTTTCCAATGCACACTGGTTGAAGCAACTCCATCAAAAACTACACTGGTAGTAGTATGGTAGATATGACTAATATATATGACAAATACATACAGCCCGTTAAACAATATATCTGCTTTCCATTTCATAAGACCTCTCTTCACTGGGACTCCTGCTTTCTTGTGGCCAGTCTTAATAAGACCACAAGCCACACTTTCACTCACACCCTTCCAGAAATCCAGCTTTAAAAGCTCTCTGTGATACTGAAACTTAATCCAGAACCCGGTTAACCCAAACTGCCAATTTGGGTGTCGTGGTCGCAAATGTCGACGAACCACAGCTTTGAAGATGGGTTATGAGCAGGCTAATAAGAGATGCATGCTTTTATTGATAGATGTGTTTTAGACTGCGCCATGAGATCATTTCCATCTGTGCCACACAATATGCTGTAGAGGCCTATATTAGGGCAGTGAATTCAGTGAATTTTCTCCCAAGTGCTGAGCTGGCTAGAGCGCCACCTTGTGTTCAAATGGACACCATTTTTATCAATTTGGATCTGCAGATCTAGACTGAATAACCATAAATCATTTTTTTCCCATTTAAGACAACAATTACTGAATTAAAAAAAAATATTAAACCTACGGTATCTCATTAAACGTTCATTATTGTTTACAAAGACCTGCTACTGCTGTCAATGTTAACCCATACAGTACATTAAGCCCACAGGGGCTTTCAACACCCTCCCTTTATTCCATCACACTTTTTTACTATTCTCATGTCTGTGTGTATTGCATTGTGTAGTTGTGGGTTCGTATGTGTATGTATTGCATTGTGTTGTAGTTGTATGTTTGTTCATGAGTGTTTGTGCTCTTTCTCCATGTCTCTGCTTTCGTAGATTCAGTCACAGAGCTGCTAGTGTGTCAGATGACCCAGAGTAAGTGGTTCTTTGTTGCCCATTGGACGCACATCCCTGCCCTGCTAAACCACACATGCTTAGTATGCACAGATCCCTAGACCCCAACCTCTAGACATTTCTAGTAGATCTGTAAGGAGCTGATAGGTGTAAGCGTTATGGTGGAAACTCTGGCCTACTGGACTTTTAACCATATTACACCCATCCTATCTGTTCAGATATACGAGAAGTGGAGCAGGACTAGCGGTTGACATCAAATGTGTTTCTAACCTGCTTCTGTTATCTGCATGTCTCACACTCACACACTCAAAAGCAAGCGTTGGAACTCAAGACGCCCCTCACTGAGTCACTTTGTTTCTTCTATTCTTCGAGGGTCTAATGTGGAATGGGATGGACCTAGATCACTCCTCTGTGTCTTGTGGAGAGCTCATAGTATCGTAAACCCGACCATAGGCAACAGCAGTGACTAGGGTCTGGTTTCAATGACGGACTCTTTTGGCAACTTCGATAAGGGTAAAAAAAAATCACAAAGCAGATATGCCAGAACGTCGCGATTTGACATTTGCAGGCAAAACCTTTGCAGTGGATTTAGTGAAGGTAGTTGCACTCATTAAAAATAACCTCCTTGATCTCTATCACTTTTGTATTTGAAATTATACAATGATTATTAGGTTAAAGTGCAGACAGTTTAGAAATTACAGCACTTTTTGTACATTGTCCCTGCATTTTAGGACAAATTCCCTTATGTCCATTAAAGTAGTAAAAAGTATTTGGTCCCATATTCATAGCACACAATGACTATATCAAGCTTGTGACGCTACAAATTTGTTAGATGGATTTGCTCTTTGTCAAACCCCAAAAGGTTTTTGTCCCAATACTTTGTACAAAAAGTGCTGTAATTTCTAAATGATTCACCCGATATACAGTACATACAAAAAATACCCTTAAATTAAAGATTCACTATGCAGAAATCGCTCCGCCATTTCCTGGTTGCTAAAATTATGTGACAGAACAAGCAAGTATAGTGTAGAGAATCATTGTACCATCTAAACCACTGTGAAGTACAGTATATTTTCCATATATGTTTCTTTATGGAAAATATATTTCACAGCGGTTTAGATTGTACAAGGATTTTCTGCACTATGCTTGCTTGTTTTGTCACGTAAACTGAAATTAGGCGAACTATTCGAATTTTAGCAACCACTAAAAATGGAACAGATCTACCACTTCTTAGACTTGCTTTCAATGAGAATGACTCATCTATAACACACATTTCTATGTGAATTTGGTCGGTCGCCCAAAAAGTGAAATATTGCAGCTTTAAAGCTGACAGTCTGCCCTTTAACCTCATAGACATTGTATCATTTCAAATCTAAAGTTCTGGAGTACAGAGCCAAAACAACAAAAAATTAGTCACTGTCCCTATATTTTTGGAGCTCACAGTATGACCTTTTGATAGCATGTTGCTTAATCTTTCTTTATTTACGTTATCTCTGGTACCTTCTGCATGGTTCTACACATTATAATACAAACTAATTCATACAGAACAATAATATCCAACAATATAATATGTGTGGTAGTGCAATGATATGTATTGTCAGAATAATAATCCAGTTGCCCAGTTTGGGTTTTGTTTATTTACACATTTACACTGAGTGGACCACTTCAGTACTTATAGAAGTTTGACCATCAAACCTGTTTGACCTCTACCTTTCCTGGCTGAACTATCATCTACTACGGCAACTCCAGAGCTCTTATGTGCCTGGAAATAAAACGTTTTCTGTCCATACCGTAAGCATGACTTCCCCTCTCTCGTCTCTTTTCTGTCCTTTTGATTTCTCAGGAGTGTGAGTATGATTGACATGCGCTGTGAGGAGGACGCTAGCCTGCCGCACCACAGCCAGGTGCGCCACGAGCTCATGCACAACCAGTACAACATGATGAAGGAGGAAGAGGACCACTGGCAGGACGTAAGCACTCCCTCACACACACGTACACACACAAATGCACATACTCATACATTTTCATACACACACACACTCACACATTCATGCAGTCATACATTGGCGTGTCTGTGTGTTAGGACCTAGCCCGGTGGAAGAGTCGCAGGAGAAGTGTCTCCCAGGACCTGATCAAGAAGGAGGAGGAGAGGAAGATGATGGAGAAGCTGATGACGGGCGAGGGAGGGGCCATCTCTCAGAGGAGGAAGAGTATCAAGACCTACCGGGAGATCGTGGAGGAGAAGTAGGTCACAAGGCCATTTTAGGTCGAACTCTGGTTTCCATATTGTTGGTTGCCTCAATGTACAGTATAGGCCTATACCTACTGAAAAATAGGGGTAGGGTGTAGCGAATCGAAGGACCATGAATGTAGAATGAAACTTTATGTGCTGGCTTAAGGCCGGTAGCAACCACTACAGAATCTGGTCAGAACAAGGATGAGGTGGATGTCCAGGTTAAGGGAAGTTTAATGGAAGGAGATGTCCACATTTACACACACATCACACACATATCTGACCACTCATGGTTCAGATAACTGAGAATCGTATCCAGTGAGAACTGACATTAACTATGTGGTTCTGAAAGGAAAGAGGAGAATGAAAACTTAGGCTATAGCAATGCTATAATATGAATGACATGGCTGTATAAGCTAGCACAGGTAAGTATATACTAACAGCAAGGGCTTTACACTACAGCAGGCATAAGGCCTAGTCAACAGGCAATAGACTAAACATCTTTGTGGACTTCTACACATGAAACTCAGGTAAATGTGCTCAAATAAACCTTACAGTAATGTTGAAATGTATACAGAATATAATTACAATGATCGGCTAATGAACGGCTAATCGCTAACAGTCATGCTAAAATGCTCATGCATTTCAATGAAAAATACTAAAGGTAGTGCTAATGCTAGCAGGAGCGCGAACTGGCTAACAAGCTCAACATACGGTAATTATACACAAAATACCACAAAACTTAGCTCCACATAATGACACAGATCTCAAGGCACTTACGTTTAGATGCATGCACAATTACCATCAGACATACAGGGATTCAGTCCAAAGGAGGAAAAGTTTAGCAGGAGGGAAACTGTGTAAGTGGGGGAAATCACGTTTCTGACCACACAGCGTGATGCTACAATAGACTAACTGAAACAGAACGTCCCGGGAATCAAGGCTGCTGATAGGCTGAACGAGATGTGGTGACAAGTATTTGGCGTGACCTTGACCAATAAGACCCTAACAAAAGTGGGAGTCCTCTGAAAAGGAGACTAAGCTGCTCGACTAGAACTAACCAGAAGGGATGGCTAGAATCAGCTGACTGAAGCTGGCCG
The DNA here is from genome assembly GCA_023634145.1 of Thymallus thymallus. NCBI lineage: Eukaryota > Metazoa > Chordata > Actinopteri > Salmoniformes > Salmonidae > Thymallus > Thymallus thymallus. Next base: position 10,526,261 of record CM042384.1, on the reverse strand, counting down.
TTTGAACACCTACTCTCATCATTCTGTTGTTTTTTATCACATCCTGGCATCAACCAATTTTTTATTGCTTTTAACTGCATCAGGGGATCAGTAGCAATGTACAGAAATGTTTAAACAATTATGCTTTCGTTGGTGTGTAGCCAGTCACATGGCCCTTGTCTCACATTGTCCTTCCGTCTCTCCTTCCCTAGGGAGCGTCGTGAGATCGAGCTCCGCGAGGCCTACCGTTCAGCCGGCACCCCTGAGGAGGCGGCGTTGGTCCTCCACCGCTACGCCCAGCGCTTCACCGTCAGTGAAGCGGTGCTGGAGCGCCTGCAACTGCCCAAACTACTGGACAGGAGCATCTCTGAAGATCCGACCACTGCCACCAGCACACGTCTCCCCCTCAACCCCACCTTCCCAGAAGAAGATCCAAATGGCCCTCTGAAGTACCTGAGGCAGCAGTCGCTCCCGTCACCCAAGTTTACCGCTACCGTCGAGGCCCAAGTGACGGGGTTCCCCCAGGGTCAGTCTCATCGCCCTCAAATTCGGTCACGCACACCTGAACCAAACCCCTCTACGCAGGCTGTCTCACCTAAGTCTGTGCCTTTGCTGACGCCCAAGCCTTACATCCAACCCAAGGGCACGCTGATGCTAGCGGGACCCAAGCCAGGCAAGGTGAGGCACAAAATACAAGCCAATGGAGCATCAGCAAGGGTTTTATCAGTGTTATCACTAATGTATTTTTACTATAAAATGGTGTGGGATCCAGAGTTCAAATTACCAGGGTGTCATTGGGTTGTTTTTCAATCTCATAACAAATCAGGGCAGCTTCCTTAAGTGTTAAGATACTAATATACTAGCGTCCCCTAAAGTAGTTGGAACGTTTTGATCAGCCTAGTATTCCCAGGGCACACCGAAATGTATTGTGTAAATGGAACCCTGGTCTTGGCATTTACATTAGAATAGCAGACAGAAACCATGGAGATTTGGTGTCATGTTTTCAGGCAGAAAGATAGAAATACCCTTTCCGTTTTCTGCAAAGTCGGTTGTGACGTCTCAATTTAGCACAACAGGGTGTTAATTTTCATCCTTGGAGCGATTCGACCAAATAGGCCTATTCCAAAGGAAGATAACTTGTTTTTCAGAACAAACCGGGAGCCACTTCTTTCCACTTTAGTGGCTGGAATGTCTTATTTGGAGCCGAGTGGAGCCTCCGCCTGAATGGGGGGCTTTATTCCGTATTGACTTAAAAAGTTGACAAGTAGGCCCTCTCAATGTGAAGTGGGTCTCCAGGCAGACAAAGAGGGCCACACAGACTAAGGGGGGATTGTGGGTAGTGAGTCCCCCTCCATTCAGCAACCCCCCTGTGGGTCTGGAGTTAGCACTCGGCGCTCCTCACACATACATTACAGCCTTTCATTCAGTCCCAGCATGTTATCAGGAGCTAGCTGAATAGCTAATAGGCCAGAGTTAACATGAAGGAGTTATGGTTTTATTTACAACATTGGGCAACTTCCGATCTGGTTAGTCTGGAATAGAACTGTCTGGTCATATTGCAGTCATTGCTGTGGAATGTGGTATTTGGGATGTTTCACCCCAGTTGACTGTTCTTGCATTACTGTCTGATGGATATTTTTGGTGAGGATGCAGTCACAATATCTCTAGAATGTTATTTTAGCGTACGATTTTTAGATTAAAATGCATCTTTGTAGCGTGTGCATGTGTTCATGTATACCCACACGTGTGCACGTGCTGTATGTATGTGCATGCATGCCTGTGTTCTTTAAGTCTATATAACCCGTGTACTCAGGTGGATGGCTTGCTGCGATTGAACAGCGACATGGGAAACGATGAGGTCACCACTCCAGAGAGCGATGGAAGGACCTCCCCTGTACGGTTCTACCCCTCCACTGCCACGCCTACAGCCTCCTCTGACCCTTCCGACAACCCCCTATGTGTGGCCACTCCCCCACCCACACATAGCCCCTCCCCCAGGGTGAGCCCATTAACAGCCATGACAACTGTGTCACAGGGTGGCACAGACACCGCAGTGCCACCTTCTTCAGTGCCAGGAGAAGGTGATGCCCAGGAGAAGGGCAATGCACAGGAGTCCATCCTGCCTAGCCGGCCAACCTCTCTGCCCTCGGTGAGGCTCCAGTATATGCAGCCAAGCCTGCTTTGTTTCTCTGATAAAATATATAAGTTATCAAAAGGGTGCTCGTTGGATCCAAGGGTCCGAATAGACCACGTACCGCTAGCATCATTTTAGCCACAGACTGTCAGTGCTAGTCTTTGTTTTTTAAATGTGTAATAAGCATGGAAAGCATCTTCTTCGCCAGTTAGGCCACTTGATTTCAAGATCTAAACAAAGTGAACAGGCTATGTTGTTCAAACAGTTGGAGTCGGACAGGAAGCTGTATTCATAACAACATAAGTCTTGAAAACTGTTTAGTGAAAATCTACATATAAACCAGAACTATGTGTTGTTCTTATTCTACATGCAGTCATAGATAGGATAAAGCAACATTGTATCAGATAGGTCATGACTTCAACAAAGGGAATGTGAATGATGCATAATCAGAGTATTTCTTCCCGTGTGGGTCCCTACAGGAGCTGCAGAGCACAGAGAGCATTGTGGAGGCGGGAGGCAGGTCTGCTGCAGGCCCACTGAAGGAGGGGGAGCCCAACACAGCAGCGGCTGCAGTACATCCCTCTCCAGCTCGAGGTCTGTTCCAATGCATTGCCTAGAATACCAGTCTAACTGCTGCTACTCTGACACCTAGTGGTGACCAATTATATTGTTTTTATAACCCATCCAATCCTGTTGCTATTCAATATGCATTTATTAGTCATTGTCTGACTTGCAAATTAACACTTTAAGCGATTAAACAACTTATTCAACTTGGTCTCCTTGGGGTTAAAGTCACATTAGGACCCACTGTCTGGGCCTATACTCTGATGCAGAACCTTGCTCTGATGCACCTAAACATGTGTCTCTGTCTTGTTTAAAGAGTTACGAGCTTCCAAGGAACAAACAGAAGTGTGTACGAATGCCACAGTGACCAGACAGAATGCCACAGTCCCATATCCTGTTCAATCAGAGCACGCCACACAGCAAGCTCAACCAATGACTGCACAGGTGAGATCACCTACCAACCAATCAATGGCCCCAATGCTCCAAATAGCCAATCATGTGTGCCCTGCTCTACCTCAAGTACACTCTTAGACTTAAAGGAGCCTGGAATGATCTTTTGGGGTTCTAAAAATTGCCACACAGGGTAACCTTTCCATTTCAAAGAGTTTCCTTGATCAAACCTGAACCATTTTGTGATGGGAGGGGTTCAATAGAGTAGCACAGTCAAAATACCCATAAAACCTAGCAATCAAATAGGGAAATGGTTCCAAATGTTTTTCCACCATTCATTTTTTCCATAGGGAAATACTGTAAGGGCTGTGCTTCGTGTAAGCTTACCCTGGCGTGACGTTTTGATAACAGTGTAAATCTCTCTAGGACAACGTGACTTTTATCAATATATTTGCCTCTATTTGAAAGCCACGCCCCTACTAAACCACGCCTCCAGTCCAGTGTTCCTCCAGAAACCCTTTGCTACATAGAATTAGTGGTGACTCAAGGAACCCTAGAGATCTTCAAGGAACCCCTGGAGTTACTCAAAAGACCATTGATATTCAATGGTTAATTTTTGCACCATTGGTTAGTTGAGGGGATCTTAGAGGAACCTTTAATGTTTCAAAGGGTGCAGAAGCCATATAACTTTCAGATAGAAATGTATTATGTACAACAGACATGATTCTATACTGTGTAGAATAGGGTATCACGTAAGCTCTAGAAATATCTGCTACGTTCTAACTGAATATTTGGAATATTCCTCTGGTCATGTTTTGATCATTGTGTTTATGACTTTTCTGGATCTGATCTTAGGTCAGTCAGCCCAGCCAAGAGTTGTCTCAGAGAGAAGAAGAAGTTGTTACCTTGGCTGATCCAGGACCTGTTAGAAACAAACCACCATGTGAAGCACCCACAACAGGTAATCAAAATCTGTTTTCAGAAGAGAATGAACCTCAAACTACCTTTTCCCAATAGTCTTTATTTTACGCAGCCCTTTCACCTCTGCTATCACGCCCCAATTATGTTTTCCTTTGGTTCTCCAACTGGCACTCAGTATTTTTGCTTTTGATCTCTCTATCTATCCCCTCCTTTTCTTCTCCTCACCCCCTTGCCCTGCCTCCTTTCTTCCCTCTCCTTCTCACTTGTGCTGTAGAGCTGGCTAACAGTGCCAGTTATCCGCCAGTAACCGGCAACCCTAGGTTAGGCCTACGTTGGGAGTTCTTCGCCCCACCAGGTAAACCGCTCACTGAATGGTTGGGCTTGCCTGTAACCCCCGTTGGAGTTCACATACTCATACACTGTTCAGGGTTTCCCCAGTGCTTCCCCAGGGGCTGGGTGACAGCATTGGAAACCTGTTTCCTCACTCTACAGTTTTTTTTTATTATTTTTTTTTATTATTGGTGTCCTGTGGATCCCATTATATTTTACATTACGTTGGTCTTATAATGCTGTAATTAATACATTAACAATGTTAATACAACTTCAAGTAAAGTGTTACAGCATTGTTGAATGAATTTTGGTTAACTTTTGCACAGACCATTTACGAAATGGAAACTGGAATTGTTAGCCACTCAGTAATGAAAAATACCAAACAGCTCGTAGCTTTTCAGCAACCCAATCTTGAACTATACCTTATCACCTTGATTTGTCCCCTGCCACCTTTTGCTTCATTCCCTAATCCCGCCCCCATCACATTTATATATATAGCTTTTTCCATGTGTTCACACAAAGACAGCGTAGTTACCAAATGAGATGATCAAGAATATCATGTCCACTCAGCATCAGTTCCTGTGTTTGAAAGATGTTTTCTAACCGTCTACCTTTTTTTCTATATTTCTATTTCATAGTGGGGGAAGAGCCGGAGTGTGGTAAAGTGGCGGTAAGTAGATTGTCTTTCCTGGTAGAGTTCTGAAGGGGTTTTTATTGTTTCTCATCTGGTTGAGCCAAAATGTGTTCATTAGGCCCCAAATAACAAAAAGGGAAACAAAGACAAGTGTTTCTTATTGGGCAAGTTCTGTTAGTGGCTCCCCGTTTCACTCCATTTCAGAGCGTGTTTTTCTGTTTTGTGCCTACTGAGCACAATCCTTATGTTGTTTTTCTAATATATTTAGGATCTCCCTAAGACCCAATGATTGATTGGTCATTCTTCATTGGCTCAACCTATTAGATGAGGATGATGTACAAAGCGCCCAGCATTGCTTTTCTCCTTTTCCCTTCATCCCCTCATCTCTCTTTTCTCTCTCCTTAGTAGGACTCCTTTGGCTAGCATGGAAATGGTGCTGTGGTAGATCAACTGTCTGTCTCCTCTCTTCCCTTCTTGTGGATGTGTGTGTGCACTTCGGTTTATGGGTTTGTGGGTTGGCGTGTGTGTGTGTGTGTGTGTGTGTGTGTGTGTGTGTGTGTGTGTGTGTGTGTGTGTGTGTGTGTGTGTGTGTGTGTGTGTGTGTGTGTGTGTGTGTGTGTGTGTGTGTGTGAGCCCCGGATGGGCCCTATCAGGTCACTCAGGTGTCATCCCCGGTAGTGATCCAGGCTAAGCGGGGTGACCGCTGGTCTTGGAACCCAGATGAGGAGCGAAAGCGTCAGGAAAGGTGGCAGCAAGAGCAGGAGCGCATGCTTCAGGTAGCCTGAGTTAAAATGCTGCTAAAAATATTTTAACAAAAGCTAGGCCTGAGTTAAAATGCTGCTAGAAGTATGTTAACAAAATCTAGGCCTGAGGTAGCATTCTGCTATAAATATGTTAACAAAAGCTAGGCCTGAGTTAACATTCTGCTAAAACATATTTGTACAAATGCTAGGCCTGAATAAGCCTACTGTTTACTGAATCTATGGTCTGCAGCCCCAGTTACATTTACCCAAAGCGGGTGCTTTCTATTAGCTTGCAGCCACATTTAAATCAACCACAATTTTGCTTAGGTGTCTGAAGTCAAGTCCCAATCTGCTACTCACTGCTGTGCAGACAGTGGCCACACAGTGGCAGCATTGCACCATAAACGCTGTGTGCAATTGCATGTACTGCGTCTCACATTCACTTGCCAGAACCCCAAATCTGCCGCCAGTCAACCTCTCACTCGTTCTCTACCTACCCATCATAGGGTGTGTCTCAATTCTCCAAGTAGCCTTCCTTTATCTTCACATCCTCACTATATTCTCAGATCTGTACAGAAGAAGGGGAGGAGATGAGGAAAGAAAGCCATTTTAGACTATTGAGATCCACCCACAGGGTTTGCTTGGCTGATGCATGAACCCTTGTGACCCTTGTCACCCTTGACCCCTAAACCCCCTTGTCATTGCATAGTGTGTCTGTTGCTTTGGTTGGCAGCTTTTTGATCATTTGTCTTTTCTCTTATCTTTACACTTTTCATCATGCATGCTATGTTTGTGTATACCCACTTTTTCCTGTCACATGATTGGCCCATGTTTCTCAGCGGTGCTTCCTGCAGACCTGAACTAACACACGTTATTTATTGAGATGAAATCCAATGTGAATGGATAGTTCACCTCAAAATCAAAGTTGATCCGATGTTTCCATATTTCAAAATGAGTCTGAAGTTGAGTCTTCTATATTTCAGTACAACCTATAAAGGCTTTATATTACACTGAACAAAAATATAAACGCAACATGCCGCAATTTTTTATATTTTACTGAGTTACCTTTCATATAAGGAAGTCAGTCTATAAATAAATTCATAATCTATGGATTTCACATGACTGGGAATACAGATATGCATCTGTTGGTCATAGATACCTTAAAAGAACGTAGGGCCATGGATCAGAAAACCAGTCAGTATCTGGTGTGACCACCATTTACCTTATGCAGTGCAATACATCTCCATCGCATAGAGTTGATCAGGCTGTTGATTGTGGTCTGTGGAATGTTGTCCCACTCCTCTTCAATGGCTGTGCGAAGTTGCTGGATACTGGCGGGAACTGAAACACGCTGTCGTACATGTTGATCCGGGAAAATCCAAAATATGCTCAATGGGTGACATGTCTGGTGAGTATGCAGGCCATGGAGAACTGGGAGATTTTCAGCTTCCAGGAATTGTGTACAGATCATTGTGACATGGGGCTGTGCATTATCATGCTGAAACTTGAAGTGATGGCGTCGGATGTTTCACAAATCATCTATAAGTGTATGTCATAATCTACAAATGGTGTATAAATGGTAACACAACAATGCCCCCTTGGAAGTCGAATTAGCATAATAAACAAATCCCCATAAAATCAGCCTTCCGCATCTGTGGTGGAGGGTGGCAGAGCTACAGTGCTGTTTGTCAGACCAGGAGACATTCCAAAAAGCAGTTTTCTCACAGAAAGTTCTATAGTGTCTTATTTATTAAGCTTTATATAACTAGGCAATTCAATTAGGGAAAGAATTCTTATTTACAATGACAGCCTAGGAACAGGGAGTTAATTACCTTGTTCAAGGGCAGAACAACAGATTTTTACCTTGTCAGCTCAGGGTTTCGATCCAGCATCCTTTCGGTTACAAGCCCAATGCTCTAACCACTCGGCTACAAACTAGTATTGAAAGAAGAGTCTCTCACAAACATAATGGTGTTCTCAAACGTCACGGGACTCGTCTGAAGTCGGTACCTTCAATGTGCCAACTTCTGTCTGTAGCGTCAGAACTGTTTGGGTTACAACCCCCACAAGTGTCATGGGACTCGTCTGAAGGTAACCTGGTATGGGCAGAAAAATGTATAAATGTGAAGGGGGCATTTCTACGTGAAAGGTCTATGGATAATTTCATGGTAAAACCTTTTATTTTCTGAACTTTCTTATGTCTCTCATATATAGGACAGACACTTCAAAACATACTTCCTTTGATGTATTTTTATCTATCTGTTTTTCCATGTATGAATCTGTTATTCATTGTGTTTCTATGGGCTAATAGCAGTAAGGCCAAATTCTATGCTTCATCAAATTATTATTCTTTATTTATTTATTATACCTATAGGGGTCCTAATAATCAAAATAAAATGGCTAAAGGATCCTTGGTATGACCATCTTATTTGGGAAGTATTTATGTAGTGCTTATGAAACCTTTATTTATGCTCTATAAAGCCTTTGTACTTTGTTTAAAGTGGGACTGTTATTTCTATAAAACATGCAAAAAGAGAACTGGTAATGCAAAGGTAAATTATTAGATAATAGAAATAAAGGAAACAATTTGAAGCCCAGTCATACTTTACTTCCTAAATGCTACTTGAGGGCCATAGGGAGAGTGATATGTAGTGGTGGGAAACCAAGGCTTTCTGAAGCTCTCCAATTAGTATGATAGGTTATGTTTCGCATGGTATGTATTCATTTGTGGATATCCATCATCCAATTCGTATGACATGTTATGAATTACAATTCGTACAATATGTTACCAATTTGTAAAACATCATATGTTACGAATTCCAATTTGTTGTGGCTAACATTAGCTAGGTGGCTAGCTGGCTAATGCTAACATTTACTAGGCTAGGGGTTAAGGTTAGGGTTAAGGTTTGGCGTTAGGAGTTAGGGTTAGCTAACATGCTAAGTAGTTGCAAAGTAGCTAACAAGTAGAAAGTAGTTGCAAATTAGCTAAAATTGTCTGTGATGAGATTCAAACATGCAACCTTTGGGTTGCTAGACATTTGCTTTATATGTTTGATAAACCACTTTACTTTTGTTTGTCTCCCATCTCTTCTTCTCTTTGTTGATGAATGTATGCCATCTCTCGTTGCCACGATAACAGGAGAAGTACCAGCGCGAGCAGGAAAAGCTGAAACAGGAGTGGGAGAGAGCGCAAAGAGAGGTGGAAGAGGAGGAGAGGAGGTACCATGAGGAGGTGTGTGTGTGTGTGTGTGTGTGTGTGTGTGTGTGTGTGTGTGTGTGTGTGTGTGTGTGTGTGTGTGTGTGTGTGTGCTTGACGAAGGTGGCAGGGTGGAGAGTGTGTGTATTTGCAGTGTTGGGGAGTAGTGAACTACGTATAGTTCAACTAGTAATTCAACTACATTTTGCAGTAGCTTGGTGGTAATTTAACTAACTTCTAGGTAGTGTTTTCAGTAGTTAATACATTTTTTGTGCATGTAACGGTGTAACTAACACCTGGAACTACACTAGTTCTACAATATTAAATAATTGAATTAGGCAATAATTACCTTTTTTTTTGGCATCAGACCTAAATCTCACTTGAAACATAGTTTTTGTGTTTAATAGACTAATGACCTCAAAGTGATCTGTTCTTGCAATTTTGGAGTCTATGACATTTCAGATTGACGTAAGATAATTTTTCACTGAGTTATTTGGATGTAGTGAACTACTTTTTCAAAGTAACTTTAGTCAAGTAAACTACATTTTTCATATGGAAAGCTTTAGTGTAGTTTAAATTCTTCCAGTGTGAAGTAGCTGGTAGCTTGGTAAATGACAGTATGTATGTGACTGCTGACTGAAAACAAACTTCTTATTATCCTATCAGTGTCCTACCTTTTCCCTACAATGACTCTTTCCTACATTCTTCCCTCCCTCTCACCCTAACTCCCTTCTTCCTTAAAATCTTCCCTCCTTCCCCTCCCGCCTTACCCGCTCCCTCCACCTTCGCTTGTCCTTTCCTGCCTCCCTCCTTTCCTCCCTCCACAGGAGCGTAGGATACTAGAAGAGACTGTGACCCCTCTGACCCCCCTCTCTTCGACCTTGCCCTCACCTATCCGGGGTGACGCCCCCACACCCATGGACCCCCAAGACACCATTGTCCGGTCGCTGGCCGACTGGGAACGCAAGCAGGATCTGCTGGAGAGGCAGGGGGTGAGAGGAGACGTTATATTGGTTTACCTTTGGAATAAATCTAACATTTTGAATTAGCCAATTTAATCAACAGTAAATATGTGCAAAGAGGCAATGTGTTTTTTTTGTTACACTGGATTTGAAGGTATCACAACTTGACACAGTTCAAAGGCATTATACTCAGTGTATGAGTAGGGACGTGGACTTCACTAATCCAGTGAAATTGTGAACTAACCGTTTGAATATATTGAACAGCTAATATGTTCCATAAGGCAGTATGTTTTGTGTTTCAGTGGATTTTACGGTGATTGTAACGAACCCTTTGAAACTGCCTTGATCTCTCTTCATCCACCAGGGGAGCGCAGAGAGTGTGGAATGGAAACAAGACAACGACAGGAGTAGTGACATCAGCACGGTGTCCAGAGATGAGAGCCTGAAAACAGCAGTCAGGTCAGTCTGAGAGCGTGCGTGGGTGTGCGTGGGTGTGCGTGGGTGTGCGTGCGTGCGCGTGGGTGCGCGTGTGTGCGCGTGTGTGTGTGTGTGTGTGTGTGTGTGTGTGTGTGTGTGTGTGTCTGTGTTTGTGCCCTTGAACCCTACAATGGATATGAACATTATGACTTTCTATTTATTGTCATGCCTCATTAATGACAAATGTTTCTTTTTTTTAATACCCAAACTGAAACTAATCAATCATTTAAGCAAACAATAAATCGTCCACAGCTCGATCAGCCAGAACAACAGTCGGGCAGACAAGGTGACTCAGAGTCTAAAAAATGGTCAAAGAGTACCACCCATGGCCCTGCCTCAGCCCCCCAACAAGAAACAACATCCAGAGTTCTTACTAGACTGCACCAAACCCAGCCAGCAGACGCCCTCTCGGGACAGGAGGTATGTGTGGGTGCGGAGGGATGTGGGGTGGGGGTAGGGTGCATGCATGAGTGTGAGTTTGTTATATAATTCACAGGCTAATATACAGTGTATCATGCAGAGGTTTCTCTTTTTGTTTTTAAGATGGCCAGTAGGTGCCCCCATAGTTCATCTACACGTCCTTGCCTCACTGTCATGATAAGATGTGAATCTCAAACCACCCCCTTGCCCCTAACCACCCACTTGCCCCTGGAGGGCCCTCCGTTGTCATGTGTTGCTGACGAAACTCCAAGGTTGACTCCCAGAGAGTGGCGAGGGGATTAATAAATCCATCAACTTCATCTCAGTGCTAGAGGCGTCACTACAGACCCTGGTTTGATTCCAGGCTGTATCACAACCGGCTGTGATTGGGAGTCCCATGGGGCGGTGCACAATTGGTCTGTGTTTGGCTGGGGTATGCAGTTATTATAAATAAGAATTTGCTCTTAACTGACTATAAAAATAGAAATGTTCCACTTTTAAATAATAAAACAAGCATAAAAGTCTAATTAACAATTCCAGCCTATTGTTTTACAATACATAAACCTCAGTAACAGGTAAACATTTAATTTGGGAGGTATTTCATCTGTTACATGTGCCAAGTCTCGAAATCAGACATAAACAAATTTACGTAGCCTAAAATTAGGCACGACTCTCCATTATTTTGTTCTAAATTGCACATATTCCAAACACATCACGGTGAGTGTCGGGATAGCACTTCGCTCTGAAGCCTGCAGCCTTAGTGGCTTGGCCGAAGTGGCTATCAGAGTGTCTAATTAGCCCCTACACCCTCGATACGTTTTACTCCCTCAGCTTTGGGGCACTTGTGCATATTGCGGAGGTGCAGATGAATGCTCAAATGGAGGGCGGTGGGGAATTTGAGTGATTTGCGATTCAGCTAAGGCTTTATAGAGAAATGACAACAGAGATGATATATTTAGGAATTCACAATTTCAAATTCACAAAATATTTACTTACCTGTTCATTTAACCAGACTGTATATTAAGTAAACTATTATTACCCTCACTTATATCATACGCACTTTTAGATATTTAAGTATTTCTCTGCCATCGACCTGTATAGTATAGTTAACCATGCAAATACTCCTTATTTATCCATATCAACTTGCAATATTTTATATTTTTTTTATTTTCTCACCTAACACTGTAACAATGTATAGGTTACATATTAAGCCATCCACCCATACTATGCAATGTCTTTTTTATAGTACTCCAGACATCTTGTATTTTTATACTTTTTCATACTGCCGCTCTATGTATCAAGTATCATGTATCTGTCTTTTGTGTATTTTCGTTCTGGCATTTTGCACCTGCCCTGTGTTTTTTCGTAGCTGCTTAATGAAGAAATGTCCCCTCGGGGATCAATGAAGTATCTATCTATCTATCTATCTATCTATCTATCTATCTATCTATCTGAAAAGTCCCTTATTTATAATTGCCCAACCAAAAAAAAAAATGTTTTGTGGTTCAAGAAATAAAACAATAAGAACACGTTGGTTAACCTACTGCCTATAATGTGAATTTGTAAAATGCAGCAGTATTGCACACTATATGGTCAACAGAATTGGCAACAACATTTGTATTTTCACCAATAGCAGTGTTTCCCAACACGGCACATTTATGTTGTCGCCCCTGACAAACTCACCTGAGTTTGAGGACTGGAGTTGGGAAACACTGACCTATAGAACCTCAATGTTGTTTGCTTAGCTCTCATAGTTTTGATTGGTCCAATTCATACTAAAGGATTCAATCATGTCCATGTCGCTAGGCAGGGCGTCATGTTGCATGTTACTCTTCATCTCCAGGTGTGGCTCTATTGAGACCATGGGGCCCAGTCCATCAAAGTCACCCACCACATGCCCATCCGACATGCCTCCATCTCCAAACAGGTATTTTGCCACACGTGCACATATTGTACACCAGAGGGCGCCAAACTCAGCTCCTTGAGGCCACTCACTGCTAATTCTGTCATCTGTTATATTGAGAAGGATATTGAACTTGCCACAAGTGCAAGGTTTGTTCTGTGTTTCTCTGTGAAAAGCAGGGTAATCATGTCAGTTCTATAGAAGACATTTCTGCTATGTCAAACTAGTATAACTGAGTCGCATATACTGTAGTAATATGTCGATTCATATGCTTTGCTACAGCATATGCGACTCAGGAGGAATCTACAAGCCACAATCCCTAAATATTCCATTCACTATCACTGGACCATATATCCACTGGGCCATGCTTCATTTGGCACTGCGGTCATTCAGTTTGTGCTGCTCAGTTGTCAGTCTGGTAATCTGGACCATGTTCTCCCCTGCAGGTCGGTGAGCGGTAAGAAGCTGTGCTCCAGTTGCGGTCACCCTCTGGGCAAAGGGGCGGCCATGATCATTGAGACCCTCAGCCTTTACTTCCACATCCAGTGCTTTAAGGTCAGTATCACGCAGGCAGGATTGCGTTAGGCCAGCACCGTATCACCGCAGCACCACATCCATCCATAGGTAGTAGCCACAGGGCCATGACTAATGCAATTGATGCTGAATTTCAATCCAACCCGTAGACCCAATCACCCCCGATTCTCCTTGTTGATCTTTAAGGATTGTATAGGTGCAAGTAATATGGCAAGTGTCCCACTCGCCCAATCAGAAGGCAAGGGGAAGGAATTACCATATTGCTTAAATCTTTCTGATCCTGTGTGATCAACACTTTAACCAATGCCGCCAGCCTTGTCAGATCAGTGATTACTACAAGGAAGGAAGTAGTTATGCATTTTTTAAGTATTCAATCAAAGCCTGTGTCTTAATTTGCTTCCCCTCTCTCTTTCTCTTCCCCCTGCAGTGTGGGGTCTGTAAGGGACAGCTGGGTGACACCACCACGGGGACAGACGTGAGGATTCGGAACGGCCTCCTCAACTGCCACCAGTGCTACATCCGCTCCCGCTGTAAGTCACACACACACTCACATCCCCGCTGGCACACACGCACACACTCACGGTTACACACACACACGTATACATACCTGCACGCACCCTCGCTCTCTCTCAAACTCACACACACAGACTCTCTCTTTCTCACACACACACACACACACACCTTTGTCTTCCTCGCTTTCACATGATAAATAGCTGCATCACACACTGATTATTTCATTGCCCTTTTCACAGTATTAATTTTGCTGATATAAGAGTGCCATGTACCCAATTGCCTTCGAGAAATACATGTATTTTTCCTTCATCCAATTGAATTATGATTTTCATCTATTAGAGAATTTACTGTTGTCTTTATTGTTCCTCTATTTCTTTTTCAGCAGCCGGCCAGCCAACCACATTGTGACGACATTGGGAAAGCACAAGGTTTACAGAGAAATTGTCTCCCTTCTTGCTTTTTCTCCAGATAATCGACATATGTGTGGAATGAGTCTTGTCTGTCAAGATCCTATGTTGGGATTTTTGCAATGGTGCAATTCACATCCCATCGATTTTATTGAAATGGGCCAAACAATTCCTGACCTTGGTAAAAATGGTGTGTTCATTGAATATTAGTGACTGATTGTAGTCGCCATATGGATTCTATTGGCCCTGTGTGATTACAGCTCAGAGGTTCTCATTTCCTCGTTTCTATATGCACCCACAAGCCCTTGAGAGGATGGTGGCCATTTTTAATCTGAGCTCTTATACTGTAAATATAGTGTAGACAGTATGACAGCCTCCATCACATCAAAACTGTATAGGAAACTCCTGAAAATACCAATGCAATGAAATCCAACCAACGAGTTTGGCACTTAGACTAAATATTTGTTAATAAGAAAACCCTTTATTTGTATTGAATTATTGTCTGGTATGGAGGTTGTTAGATAGGCCTTATTAGTCTTTCGTTTGTAACTTCAGCTTTTAATTTGTTCCTTAAGAAGGTTGTCAAGATTTCGAATTCAATTTTCAAGTATTGTAATAGAATTGCATTCCATTTTGATGACTTGAGATGTTTAAGCCTGATTGTTCCTCCTGATTTAAACCACAATTAATCCAAACTCTGGGTATAAAATCTGGGAGTAAAAATGTTTTTTGGGCCTTTCTTATATTTACAGGAAGCTCGAAAATTGTCTGTTTATCTTTTATTTATTCCCTATTGCTTTATTAGCCTACAGGATAAAAAAAAAAAATACAGTGCTGTCACTAGGATACACATTACAGTAACATCGCACTTTGGCCTGAAACGTTATCCTATTCTCTCTTACTTTGCTCGAAACAAATATCCGCTTATAAAGTTAGATTAACTTGATTTTAGAGCAATAACAGGAACTGGTGCATGTGAACTGGTTGCACTGGTGGAGGTTAACAATTGTCATTAGTACGGATGTATGGTACTGTACTAAACCATTCGGTTTCCTCTTAAACAATTCTCTTTAGCAATTTCACGCTTGGAATGTCATAAAACATGTGCCTTAGGTAAGCAGGTGATTGCACACCCCAGGGAAGGGAACCCAAATATGTCACTTAAGTATGACTGGTAAGAATGGGAGGTTTTTATCCATTTGAAAATGATTGGGTAGGTTGGGAGGTTTTTGTCGAAATAGTGCTAAAACAGGACACTGCGCCATGGCTTAAAATCGCCCCACTATTTTTGGTTGATATCCCCCTTTGTTTTTTGCTCACGTCTTAGCCTACCAAACCTCCCATTGTTTTCTCATGATTTCTTGATTTGCAGTGATAGTCTTTACAGTTTAAAACGAAATCTAGAATATATCTAAGATATATGGTTGAAATATTTAATAGCAGCCCTTTGCAACAAAAAATGTCATTGTTTTTTAAATTGTGTATCCGAATGTTATAATTGTATTATAATGAGTCTATATGCATCTCTATGCCCTGTTGACAGTGGTGACGATTTTGGTAAATGCTCAGCAATAGAAAACCATTTTCAACACCAAAAAATTGAATCATTAGGCCTACTCGTTGCTTTGTGAAATTATGGCTAAAATGTTTTTACCATCAGTTGCACGTGAGTAACATTTGTTTGGATATAAACTAAAGACCAGTCAGTGCCAGCAGTTCGAGAAATTATGTTGGATATATGTGCAAATGCACGTAGGCCTATTCCAAATCATTTGCCATCTTGAAATGAATCCAGATATATCGGACGTATGATCCATTCTCAAATGTAGCTTACAACTTTGCCCTGTCTCGTCTGGGTACATTTTTCTGACATACTGTATTTTTAAGGTTCGGTTCTGATTGTGTATTTTTTACTTTTACTTAGGAAATTAATACATCTCGGCTAGTTCTGAAGGGGGGCATCTTGGAGACAGAAATATCGATATTGTCTTAGCAGGATGAATAGCTTGGTAATTATATTTTATGTCTAAGTTCGGTATTTATTGTAATATTCACCTGAACACTATCCGAATATATATTAATTTGATGTTCAAATGCAATGGCTTTATAGTATACTGTATGTTTATAAATAAAATGTAACAAAATACATGGACTTTTGGGTGTCTGTAGTTATTTGATATTATGAAGTAATGTGCAGCATGTGGGCAATTCGGCAGCGTGCTTTCTGGCGCGAGACGCTGTCCATGGTGCTGAAATCAATCCCCAGCCCTTGTAATGGGCCACGGCCGCCAGAAAGGTGTCTTTCATTGTATTAGGTGACTTATACTATAAATGTGCATAGTAATATATGATATTATAGAATCCATGACAATAGTTATTAAACAATGTGATGAATTTGTGAGAACCAGTATGTGAACTTGACATGGCTTAGGGAATCAGAAGATAATAGCAATTTATGTGCGAATTTGCTTAACCTTTTAAAATATTGTGTATGCAGAACAGTAGCCTAACCTGTTTGCTTACATTGTGTCTAAAGATGTACAAAAAACATGACAAAGAAAATGTGATTATTATTTTTATCATCAACAACCATTTCAATGGTACACCTGGAAAACTATATGAACATGTAGAAATATTTCCTTCTTAAATATAAGCATTCATTACCTACATATAAATAGCTTTCAAATCCTGGACAAAACATGTTACATTATGCTCACAAAATGGGGGAAATTATTATAAAATCGGACAGAAAAGACGACATGCAAATAAAAATGAAATAAATACATTGTTTGTATCCATTCCCTTTTTTTACGCAAAATAAATTTGCCAGTTGTAACATTGTAAAACGTCAAACAAGACTGTGATTCTACAAGGGGAGTATGGCCTATGCTCAACTATAGGATACAATAATACATATCAACACTATACAATTTGAGCCACAAAAACACAGCCTTAGAAAGACACACAAAACAGTTAGGTCTACTTATTCCTGTCAGCAGTGAACTTTTGTACTTGGTGCCTTTTTTGGGAAATAATGCGTGTTCATTTGAAATCAACAATTGAAAGAAACTACATTCTTCATGAGCCCTGAAACAGTGACGTGTAGGCTACTTACACTTAGCAAGTTGCATCAGGAAATTGACAAAATTGTCGATGTCTCATTCGATAATAAGCAGAGATATTCGACATATCAAACACCTTCAGTCAAATCAGAATGTTGGCAACTTAAAAAAAACAAAGCAGTTGTAGCCTACAGTGTCGGATATATTTTGACATCTGGTCCTATGATGGGACTGCGTATGAATGTGCAGCTGTTTGTGGTTACTTGAACCAGACAGTTATAAGTGCAGAATGACCACAATACCAGACGATAACCGAAAAGGAAGGCGTCAGGCAAAAAAAAATAAAGTAGTCATCTTAATCTTTTTACAACTGCGGTTATGATAGGCCTATCAGTGTCCTTCTATCTGTCTTGTAACATCCCTCCTTCCACGACTCAACACTCCTCAGTCACCGGAGTCAGTAAACCATGTTTCTCTTGTTGGTTTTGTCAATGGGTCCCCGCTGTATTAGAACATGCTCGTCTTTACTAATGTAGCTTTGGCTCCGTTCTGTCTTTGCAAAGAGGACAGTACGCTGGCGAACGGTCCACCCAATGAGTCCGGGATAGAGGTGATGGTGCCCGGAGCAGAAGCCCAGCCTTGACTCGGTTGGTTTCCACACATGCCGGGAGACACTGGCGTCTTCCCTTGGTCCACTTGTCCGTTTCCGCTGGAAACGTTGACCTGGCCACTGGTTGGACTTGGCCCGCTGCAATTGGACGTTGGGACGGGGTTGGGCCCCGGTCCTCCGGTGCTGTCAGGATCGGTAGATTTGGTATCTTTAATGTCCTCTTCCCTAGAGTCCGACTTCTTCCCGGAACCATTCTTGGCAGCTGCAGCGGCAGCAGCGGCCGCGCGCTCTTGCTTGCGGAATTTGGCGCGTCGGTTTTGGAACCACACCTTTAAAATGAAAAACAGATCCAAAATATTTAGACAACTGATAGTGAGGGTTTTTTAAATTATCATTAAATCAAATAGGCCGACTGTATGAGTAAATGACTGAAACCATTTTCATGCTGTCAATGTTGGATGATACAACATGATACTGTATCCGCATATTGACAGTCGGAAGACAACCCTCATATGTGGAAATATGTACATATAATCATACAACAGTGTAAGCCTATGAGTTTTGTATGTACCTGATTTCGGCAAAAGTCGTAATAAACCAAATAGGATGTTTTAAACCCCGAAATAATAGTAGGGAGCCTGGTGCGTAATGTGCCTTATGACTCGAATTCGGAAAAGATGGTGCACTTGGATGAGGTGAGGATAGTGACGGATAGTATAGCCTACCTGCACTCTGGCTTCAGTCAAATCGATTTTGAGCGCCAGCTCCTCTCGTGTGTAGATATCCGGGTAGTGGGTCTCAGCAAAAACCCTCTCGAGCTCCTTGAGCTGAGCGCTGGTAAAAGTGGTCCGAATGCGCCTCTGCTTTCTTTTCTCGTTCAGTCCACCATGATCCGTAAAGAGTTTGTAAGGAACTGTGGGAATGAAATGTCAACATTAAACTTATTTGCAATGGCAATAGCTGTAGAGTAATAGACAGATATGGTCATATGTAATTGCAATGTTGTCAGATTAAAATCAATCCGAATTAGAATGATTCTGTTGAAAATCGGGTAATATTGTTATTCTATTCTATAATCTGTTAGATTTATTGTGGATTAGTGCTAAATTGAGACCACTGATTAAGTGTAATGTGGTTAATTGTAATGGTAAACTAATTATTGATTTGATATTGGGGTTCAAGTTTGGAAACTTGTCATAATGTTGCCATCCGTCCCGGTAGTTGCTATTGTAACTCCAAGTCCGTGTCAATAATGAGCTTTAGTCTTTGGTTATCTAATTATTTTCGAAGCTTTATGTCTCATCGCAAAGTAAATAAATTATGCCTATCATTTTGGCAGCTTAAGATAATTTTGTTGGCGGTTTGGGTGTGACTGGGATAGTGTAACCCCGTAACTGAATTACCGATTGCTTGCAATCGCTTCTAACGTGATAAATTATTTCATTTGTGTAAGCAAATTTCGTTTGGTAAATACTAAACACATTTCCATTTTCAAATGCAATCAAGACGTCCTATATACCCGGATAGAGAGCGTGGAGTGGTGAACAAAGTTGGCGGTTACTTACCTGCTGCGTACGGGCTGCTTTGGTGGTCCCGCAGGGTCCCCAGACTGCAAGACCCCGGCGTGAGCGACGGGCAGCCGGAGGTAGCCCCAAACGTGGTCCTGATTGGATTGTACTGAAACCCACTGGCTTGACTGCACGAGCTGAAGTCCGCATAGGCTGATGCCAAGCTTGACGTGTCCATCCCGGCCATACATGACTCGTAGGCAGAGGAATTTAAGTAAGAATACTCCATTTTATACATTTGAAAAGGCTCCGTGGATAAAGAAAGCAGCACTTCCCAGGAAAAATTATAAGAACGCGAGATATGTTGGGGAGAGATGAATTGCTTGTATATGACTGTTTTGGAAAGAGGCTAGACCGTGGGTAGATGTGCACTGCTCGGCGCCTGCTCCAAAACTGGCCTCCTTTATAGGAGCTTCGCCCTGTTTTATGAAAAGCCCCCTAAGAGCCGCCTAGCCTCAGGTCTCTAGAGCATATAGTCCTCATAATAAACTTGGCTCTTTCCGCTTGGACAATAGCAAAGCGTTTGGTCTTATTGCTAGCGCTTTTTTACATGACAATAACTCATCAGTCTATTGGGCTGGCACTGGGGGACCGCGCTGTCCAACCTCCCTATCATTGATCCCCTGCATCTCTAATTAGAATTTAATACCACGCCATTACGCGCCAAGAACCCCCCCCCCCCCACCCCCCACCAGTCCCAGCGCGCCATCCACCTCTCTCCTTTCTAACCACCATCTTGCCCTTTAATTCAATCACACCACTTGGAAATAATGAAAGTTGGGTGACGATTCTCCCTGATCCAATTTTCCCCAAGCTTTTAAGCCTTTTAACCGACCGTATACCTTGGGCAGAATTTCCGATAGTATTCCCCTTCTCTCTTCTTGCCTTCTGATCCCACTTTTTTGCACTCTTTCTTGGCTTGAAGTGCTGATGCCTGAATGCTATTCCTTGTAAAAATGTTACATAAAGCGACATTTTACAACAAAGGTAGATCTCAGGATCGTATGAGAGCTGTATTGTTGTTAAATTACACACGATGTAACATCCTTACACAAGGGTGGTTTGTTGTTTTTATATTATTATTACTTTTATTACTATTATTGGATTTTAGTGTTTTTTTCCCTACAACAGTTGTTGTTGTCTGACTGTTGTTGTCTCAACAAACGAAAATGAAATAGTCTGAACGAAAACAAAATGGTAGGCCAGGCCGGCAATATTAGATAAAAAAAAAACACATTATTGGATATAGGCTATTCATATAGTAAATACTGGATGGATATCGGCTATTCCTATATAACAATTATGATAGGCTTATGTTATTTAAACTACATAAGGTAAAGCCACAGAATAGGTTCTATCTTCTAAATTACACTTCATGTGCACCGCGTATTTCAATAAACTTCGGGGGGTATTTTTTATTATTCAAATGAGTTTGTAATTTGTTTTATTGCATTCATTATTCCCTTCGTTTGGCCAAAAACATCTTTCTAATTAAAGTAACTAAGTTGTGAGCACGCCATTGGACCTTTTAGGCACACAATAGTAGGCTAATTTCGTTTTGATAATAAGGTGAACCTTTTTGTAAGGTGGCAATTGTTCTTTCATTTGATCACGTTCGTGCCCATAGACTCCATGTCGTCGATTCTGTTTTGTCCACAGACTATTCCTGCAAAGCGCGTTCTGACTTTCCTAAAGAAAAATGCTGTATAGCAACATTTAATTCGTTGCGTAATGTTTATTTTTATACAACTGCAATATTACCCAACGGAAGTGTATACAAATTAAAGTGTCTAGGCACAATTATATTTTTCTGCATCAATTGAAAACGAATGTTCGCCATAATACACTGAAAAATAAATTGACAAGTTGTTTCCAAGTCTCCAGCCATAAAATCAGGGATAGGTAACTCAAAAGAGCCCCTATAATATTGTCGATTTGAGAGTTATCATTCAAAGTATTTATTTCAACATTTTCACCATGGTAAATTAAATGAAGGCATCGGCCAAAATAGATCTTTCATTATTTGAAATAAACGGATAAAGGCTTAGCAACAAAATGTCAAATAATTACTGTTTGACCTTTTGTGGGTGTCTCTAGAAAAGAAAGTAGGCCCATGCTATTTTTTCTGAACTTCAAAATAGGTGCTGCAAGGTGCATTAAACCAAAAAACGGGTATAACGTTGAAGATGTTATGCTAATAAAGTCCTATGTGATCGATTGTTTTTGTTCCACAATTGCTGACGCGTTTCAGTGTCTTCCCCCCTTTTCTTAACGCGTTGCAAATTGAATGATGAACGACAATAAAAAGTTAATTCTTTCTTGACACAACCCAGTCCCTTTTATGTAAATGCGTTCTCTTTCTTTCTATTTTTCTTTCTACACGCGAGTTGTGACTAAAAGTTGTAAGCCTACCAAATGGTTAATTTGATTACTGAAACCAAAGAGCAACTGGTTCACCGTCCTCCCTCCACGCGTCTGGCACCGCAAAAGAAGCCATCTCTATGAATTAATCTAATAACGGACAAAGAACGGAGAAGTCCTTTCTGATATTTTGCCGAGGCAAATATAATTATAGCTTTTGCCATCCGTTTCTCTCATTCAAATGGATCTTTATTCAACCGGTCTATAGTCCACCATAGTCCACCAGCCATTGAAACGCCCTCCTTTATATTTTCAACATCTCCCTTTATTCTATCAACTGGTTTCCAGATCTGTTGGGCGGAATAAAATGTCAGACTTAAAACCTTTGATATTTTGATTTGAGAATGTTAAGCTCGTCCTCACTCACATTTGTAAGACACGCGCACAGCACAGCACCTATACACACACGTTTTCAAAATAAACTAAATAAAATACGATTTGAGTCAGAGTGTGAGTTGAGCCTTGATCAACAGCGGTTGAAATACAATTACGCATTACACTTTCGGCATTATGATGTTAACAAGTCAGTACATGACCTCCCACTTGAAATTAAGCATTATCTCAAAAACAAATATCACAAGTGCATGGAATCCGTGATTTACAGTAACATAATGGCTATTTCATAAAAGTGAACCTGCAGTTAATGTGTCATCCAACGACACATAAATGGCAGCAACCGTACTATCGCTTAAATAAATCAGAACAAATGCGATGCGTGCGAGACCCTACATTTTCATTGGCAAGTGCCACACAATAGCCGGAGACATTTAAAAGGCGGACAAGGAACTCCTCTCCTTTTAGTGCGCTCTGTCGTTGCTCAGCGATATAGGAATGCGGGTCGACAGGGGGACAAAAAAAGAGGAACAAAATGACATTGTCTGTGGATGGATTGGATGTATCACACTCACAAAAAGGGAAAATACAGAGGGGGATAAAGACACTGGGAAGGGAGGAACCTCTGTCACATTGAACATAATGTCTTACTCGGGCTGACGAAAACGTACCGCTTTCAAAACGGTTATTAATAATGGCGTACGTGTTTGGGGTGGGGTCGAATCACAAGCCAAAGGCAATGTTGATGATAAAGCTCAACATAAAATATTCATTCGGCTTGTTCTCCTGACAATTTCGTCTGATATCTCAATTTGATATTGAGATTATTAAAGCCAATACTCAAGTGCTAAGGGAAAAGCAAAACGCACAGCACCAAACATCAAATAAACGAATGGGCTATGGGCTCAGAATTGTTTACTATTTTACCACAGTGTAATCAAGTGCCCTTTGAGACTTATGTTATTTTTCAAGTGCAAAATGTAGCAATCACTAATGTCATATAATGAAGGAAGTATGGGCATATTTAATATGTCACTGGTATAGCAATTATATAGCGATATGCTAAATCGTTTGACACATAATATTTCCTTATTAGTCCTAGACCAATTTCTTCCCTTTGTTTCCCACATCCATAGCCGCAGCATTCTGACTGGCATACTTTTCAATGTCAAAAATCAAGTGACTATGAAGATGTTGAGTTAAGAATGTGATTTTATGATTTTCCTGAGAAAAAGCATAGGCTATGTGACGGGTTTCCTCGCGCACAGATGGAAGGTGACATCTGGGGAAGAGGTAAATTCAATTAGAAGAGTGTGCTCTTTCTTTTGATGTCTGGTCGAAAACTTTCACACACAAAAAAAAGTGTGGTGTGCTGTCCTGAATATAATAACTCGATGGGCACTTTGTTGTCGAAGACGCTGGTCTTTGATAACTATTGCTATTCGTTGTGGGAGGCCTACTTCGTATAAGTGATGATGACAATATGGTCAAAATGAGGATATGTTGATGACGATAATGGTGGGTGGTGATGATGATAATGGTGATTATGATTAGCTTGAGCATTAGAAATCAGCCATCTTCGTTCGTGTGTTGATCAAAGCAAGTTGCTATGATAGAATTGCAAGATATAACATCTAATATTCTGTATGAGGTTATCCATGTCTTCCAAACTTCGCCGGCCACCTTCGTGGGTCGAAGACTTGTGGTCTGTCTCCCCTCCCCGGTTAGCTCCTCTGTATTTGAAGCCTTTTGAGGGCCTCCCAAGTGACAGAGACCAGCGACTGGATTAGCATAAAAATCTTATTCCACAGGATAAGATTAGCAAATAGCCTACATTGCTCTCAAACGCGGACCTGGCAGGAGCGAGAGCTATAGGCTAGGAATCAATTACTAAATTACTCTAACCTCTAAGTCGACATTAACGGAGAGGCATGCCATCGACCAGCCTGAAATAAGATTTTGAAAAGATGTGATCATTAAATCTCTTGCCAGTGTTCAAAAAGTTGGTTAATAAAATCGTCCCTTGTCATCATTTCATCTCGTGCTGTTAAACATTGGTCAATGGCCTTCATGCGATTTACCTCTCTTTAAATAAACTTAGTAAGTGAATCCTCCTCTCCTCGAGACATTCTTTGCTTGTTAATTTATCGGAGTTTGTCGGATATGACTGCATGCCTACTCCATGAGATAAAACCGGGAAATATAAAATATTGTCCACAGTTTTATGACAAGATGCATGTTTGTAATTAGGCCTTCGTTTGTTTGATTTATTTTATACAAACAAAGATAATGTATTTTATAGTATAGCCTACAGTGTTTTTGTTTGCCTAATTTCACGCATTTACACATAAGCATAGACCTAGGCTGTGTTAAGCCTACGTTTTTCAAATGTCGGCCTAAACCCAAAATGTCATTCTGGGGACTACTTCAACTCAAGCTGTCAAAGCCTTACTAGCTGTCTGTTTATTTCTCCCCTAAGTAGCCGGGCGGGGTCGTCATGTGTCAGGCCAGTGGCGGGCGAACGAGAGGGCATATTTTATTTAGCATATACGGGCATTATTCCCCCCACATTAGCAATTGACAATTATTAGCTCCAGTTTCATAAATCAGCTGCTTGGAGCGTTATTATTGTTGAATTGAATGGCTGTTGGGGAAGTGAGGGTCAGTGTCATTAACTAGCCCCCCAAATCCCCGCGCGTTCCTCCCCCGGCCCCCTGAAGGCATTTGAGCTCAATACAAGGCAAAGACCTGCTGGCTAATATCGCCGTGTGGTCGGGCTAAAAGCTTAATCACACATGCATTAGCCAGAGACAGCGGGCCATTGTGTACACGTAGGTTTACTGGAATTAAGCGATTAATGGCCGGCTATGGCGGCAGGCGACAGGGCAGCGCATCGAGAATGATGGAGCGCTTTTTAATGTTAAAAACTAAAATTGGCCTATGAGAGAGCGCATGTCGCGCTGACTGGTGCGGCGTCAAGGGGAGCGGCAATTACAGTAGACGGAGTCTCTCAATCCATCATAAAACGTCAAGGTCATTGTGAAATTATATTGATTATTGTATCCCAGCGCATTTTAATGTTTATTGCTTTGCTATTATAACTATTCAAAAAATGCACACGTGTAAACACCTGCCATGCATCACAAAAACTTTACCATTTTGTTTCGCCTTATTCAGTAGACCCTTTTATTTTCATTCTTCTCACATTTGATGGCTTCACTTGTAAGTTCTGCATTACAGAACATTTTTGTATGAGTAATCCCTTTAGACTAATTATTACACTGGCCCCTTATGAATTAATTATCATGAATAATTCAAAATAAACCCCAAAGTGGAAAGTGTTAATATAATAATTAGTCAGACTATAATATCCTGGCAACATAATTCTTTAATAAAAATGAAATGTATTCACATACTGGAGCTTGTACCATATGTAATGTGAATATGTTTGTGGGATGTTGCTATAGGGACAAATGTTGTGCATTCATTACAATAATATATTACACAAATTTGTATTGTATTCCACATTCCACAAATTTCTTTAATTTATATTGGTAATTAACTTGAAGATTGCTAAATTGTTGAATCTATGGTTTCAGCCTGCAGAAGGCATTTATTTTCACAAAGGGGCTTGACTTGGTAACATATCACCCACAATACTGTAATCTTCTTGTGGGTTTATATCCACTTCATTTACCCATAACTACATTCTATGGAACTCAGAACCTCAACTGAGGCATCACTCAATCAAAACCACAAACTGGGTTTCCAAGATAAGTCAAAAACATCATTTTTCTTGCACTGCAGGTTCAGGTTGATACTCAACAAAACAATATAGTGTGAACCTAGAAGAAACTCTACTGCATATTAATATACACATCTTTCTCACTGTTGTTGAAAACCCGTTTATAAGGGGTATTGAAAAGGGCCTTCAATACCCAAAGCCACTAGCCAATCATAATGCCTGTTGATCAATCAAAGCTAATTTGATTGGAAGTAATCCTTAAAAAATAGCCAGATGGGAGCAATCGGATGCAGTCTGCCCGTCTGAGCCTCTGATTCACTTCCTGTTCCCAAAATGCTCCTGGACCTCCCTCTCACAGCCTCCCATGAGATAGTATGACGTTTGTGACAAATTGCTGGATGTGCAGTTTTCTGAAGCAAAACCAACATGCCTCTCATCATCGTAGGGCGCAAATTTGATCAGAACACACCCAGAATCCCCAAGCTATCTGATGATGAATTGATGTATCAGAGACTATGTTTATGCATCCCTCAATGGCAAATGAGAGTAAATTAATTCTCAGGCAAATATCACGCTTGGGATTCAACAAGGATGAGTACTGGGTCCACTCACCTTAGTTAATTGCGGAACATTTCCAAAGAACATAGTTAAAGTAAACAGAGGTTATCTTATATCTGGTGATGTTCAAATATACATGTACCCATCCATCTTTTGGTCCCACAGAGTCCACTTCAAAGATTTTTGGAGTATTGACTCGAAACCATTATGGAACCAAAACCAGAATACACAGGGGCTCTTCAGAAACAGCTTCTGCTGTCAGTTACTCACATTGTTCTATACACCAAGATAATGTGTTGAGTCAGCACAATAGTTATCCAACTGGTTTTGCAATTATAGAAATTACAAAAGAGTTAATGTTTTTTTGTTGTTGTTTTCAAATACTTTCTCTCATGCATTTTCCACTGATGCAATGACCTCCCACGTTATGACCCGTGTAGTAGATCATATGAACAGCTTTTATTTTACTCCAGCTACTGTAAGTTGACTTGGCTAGCGCTTGGTCTAAGTCCATATTGAACCAACCCATAGAATGAAAACCAATAGCCCAGGGGTGATATAAAGTATCACTCAGAAGACAGAGCAAAGCCTAAGAGTAGCAATAAAGCTAATGCAATAAAATAAAATGGTTTTCTGAATAAAGGTGGGATGAAAGCGATAGCCTGAAATCTCTATTTACAGACCTTGGGCAGAGGTGACAGTATGATGAAACAAAATCCTGCAGCAAGTTCATATTTGTTTTTCTGAGGTCAGATGCTAAAAAACTCCCCAAACCACCACTATATATAATATGAGAAATTGATAGGCTATTTATTCACTGCTGATACCATGTTAAAGAAATCATTTTGGTTTGGATTCAAGTTTCAGCCTGCCCTGCTTTGAAATTGAAAATTATAGAAAGAAAATATTTGCAAACCTAATTTTAGTTAAGGTGCTTGGAGGAGTATACCGATTTTAAACATGGGTGGGACAAACCCTGCAAGGGTCTCAGGGCTAAAAACATGGAGCGAATGTCATTGCCAGTGGGTTGGAAGTTGGTTTGATAAGATAAACACTAAGTATTCAGAAAGTATTCAACCCCCTTGAATTTAAAATGTATTTAATTTGGCGTCACTAATCTACACACAATATCCAATAATGTCAAAGTGGAATTTAGTTTTTGGAAATGTTTACATATTAATTGAAATCTAAAAGCTGAAATGTCAATAACTATTCAACCCCTTTGTTATGGCAAGTTCAGGCATAAACATTTGCTTAACAATCACATAAGAAGTTGCATGGACTCACTCTTTGTGCAATAATAGTGGTTAACATGATTTTTGAATGACTACCCCATCGCTGTACCCCACACATACAATTATCTGTAAGGTCCCTCAGTCGAGTAGTGAATTTCAAACGCAGATTCAACCACAAAGACAGGGAGGTTTTCCAATGCCTCGCAACGAAGGGCACCGATTGGTAGATTTAAAAAAAGAAGCAGACACTGAATATCCCTTTGAGCATGGTGAAGTTATTAATTAGGTTATGGATGGTGTATCAATACACCCAGTCAGTACAAAGACACAGATTTCACCATGAGGCCAATAGTAACAGTTATGGGTATGCCTGTCATCTTTTTTTTTTTTTTGTATACAAATAAAGGGAATAGAGCTAAGCACATGCAAAATCCTAGAGGAAATCCTGGTTCAGTCTGCTTTCCACCAGACACTGGGAGATGAATTCACCTTCCATCAGGACAATAACCTAAAACACAAGGCCAAATCTACATCAGAGTTGCTTACCAAGAGGACATTGAATGTTCTGTGTAGCAATGATCAACATCCAGCTTAACCAGGGCCGGGTTACCGAACGGCCACGCAGGGCACATGCCCCAGTGCCCCCAACCCTCCCAAAATAAAATAATTGGAGGTTGTGGGGCCCCCAGATAGCATATGATAGCAAAACGTGTAGAATTGTAGGAAATTAGCTTTAAAACTGCCACATTTTCTCTCAGCCTCCGGCAAAATTTGTAGAGTGCAAGAAATTAGCTTTAAAACTGCAACATTTGTTCTCAGCCTCTTGGCAAAATGTAAACAAAAGCATGAGAGGAGCTATAAAACTGCACATTTTTCTCTCTGCACTATGGCCCCAAATTCTTCAAGCTTGGCAGAGCTTGAAGAATTTGAAAAAGAATGATGGGCAAATATTGTGTAATCCAGGTGTGCAAAGCTCTTAGAGACTTACAACTGTAATTTTTGCCAAAGCTGTTTCTAACATGTATTGACTCAGGGGGTTAACCAAGATATATTAGTGTTAAATTTTTCCTTCATTCTAGAATAGCTTTTTCATAATTATTATTTCGTAGATCGTTGACAAAAACAAATACAAATCAATTTGAATCCCACTTTTCAACACAACAAAATGTGGAAAAAGTCAAGGGGGTTGAATACTTCGGTCTAATGGTGAGCAATAATATATACAATTATGAGTTTGAGGTGCAGTCATACTCCTATGATCAGTAACGAGACTTCAATATGCCCACTATTAAGCCTATGCTCAAAACATAAACACTATTACCCTGCATATTTGTCCACCCTCTCCTTCCCCCCCGTGTCAATTTTTGTGAGATCAACGCAACTGAATCATTGAGGCCTGAGCACTAGCTGGCCACGTGGAGGCAGATTGATGTCATTGTCTCGGCACACTGACCTTTGCTGTAATACCCACGGCAGACATCGCAAACTCTCACATCAATTTAGCCCAATTGGATGTGGCATGTCTTGGCTAACTCGATTTGTGGAGAAATGCACCTGTCTCTGCCTTCTCTCCCTATAGATTTCGCTGAAGTGGGGGGAGGAGTAGAGGAGGGGAGGGGGGCTTGGAGTGGAGCTGCTGCCTGGATGTAGCTCTCCACCCCCATCCACCAATCCTTCCATCCCCTCCCTCCATCCCTCCCTCCCTCCCTCCCTCCCTCCATCTCTCTGCAGATGTAGCCCCTTCTGCAGTAGCACACCCCCGTGTGGCTTCCTTTTCCAAGGTCTGGCCAGAGCGTCTCCGAGCAGCAGAAGGAAAGCCATTAGCCAGCCGGATAATCTGATTAGGGAAACGTTAAAGGGGGGATGTGGATTTAAACAGGGAGGAGAGGAAGAACGTTTGTATAAATGTGTGTAAGACAGAGAGAGAGAGAACAAGAGAGAGAGAGAGAGATCGAAGGAGAACGAGTATTGATGGTGTGTGTGTTTGACTATTGATTAACTATATGTGCATGAGTCTGTGTTTGTGCATGCATGTATGTGTGTATGTGTGCATGCATTGGAACTGTATTTGTATGTGTAGGCCTATATCTGGGTTTGCATTCGCTACATGCTTTGGTCGATTTGTGCACGTGCGTTAGTGTGCAAGAGAGAGTCGATTGTGTGTGTGTGTGTGTGTGTGTGTGTGTGTGTGTGTGTGTGTGTGTGTGTGTGTGTGTGTGCGTGCGTGACAGCATGCGTGTGTATAGGTATGCACACTCGTGTGTGCGCGTGCGCAAATGTGGGGGTGCATGAGGTGTGCGTGCTTGCATATGCATCCGTGTTTGTGTGTACGTGCATTATGCAAAGCAGTGCGAGCTGTCAGCAATGAAAAATATACAGTGGGTTATGAGCGTTCGGTAATGAGGTGCATGCTGTGAGATAAGCGCTAACACAGTATGCCAAGGCCCTCCATCTGTGCTGACACTGTTTATTTGCGATGGCATACAAACAAACACACACACACACACACACACACACACACACACACACACACACACACACACACACACACACCAGGTATAAATGGAGTCCTACAGTCCCACATTTTGCACTTCTAATCCCATTTAAACATTGTGTGTTTGAGCTACAGACAACCAAAATGTCTTCTGCATCCGCTGATACCAACCATTAGTCTGTGTGATTAATGGGGGCTGAGTTGGAGTTTGTTTGTGAGACAAGGGCTTATTCTCACAAACGTTTCTGTAAAGTCCGAACAGTTTGAGCAACAAACTATTATGACCCATCTATGAAAAGCCGGTGATCTCACACAACACGCACATGTAACTGTTTTACCCTATGACGCTCACAAGCCACACAAGTGTCGTTAGAAGGTATGGGGTTAGGGTTAGGGTCAGCACATAGTGTCTATAATACTGTAATAAGCTCACATAGTTGTTGTCACAAGCTCCAAACTCCACACAGTAGTCACTGACGAGTTGGATATTCATTTCCCACTGAGCAAACAATTTCTGTACTTACAGCATTCTTACAAATACATTTCGTATATGATTTTCGCTTGGTGGACCATCTTTTTTATTTGTTAATATCACTCATGAATGCAGCTGTTTATGTCAAGTTGTTTTGTGTTCTACTTGTAGCCCTGGTTGTCCTGAAAAGAACATGGTAAAACACTTAGATGTGATGATAAATATAAGGGAATAGCAAATAGATGAATGAAAGTTGTGAATTTCGTTTTTTTCATTGTGGGATTTCCTGGGGCTGATAATGTTTTAACACTCCCCCCTCTCTCTCTCTCTCTCTCTCTCTCTCTCTCTCTCTCTCTCTCTCTCTCTCTCACGCACTGACATATGCACACAAACACACACACACACACACAAGAACATTCACACACGCAACGGATGTTGAGAGAGCAGCCATATCCGTTGGCTTTATGGATTTCCACCGCAGGGATATTGACAACCTGTCAATATCCACGTGTGTAGAGAGAGACAAAGCTACATTTTCTACCCTGAAATTCACTTAACACTGAATCACCTCCTAGACAGCACACACTGCCAAGAGTATTTTATACCAAAATGTCAGTGTTCCTTATATCAATTATCTGATGTACTATTTTAGTCTTCACCTCACTAATATGGAATTGTGAACCTTTCATATTGGTATAAGGATAAACTGTCAATCAATCAACCAATAAAATAATCAATCAGTCTTTATTATCCCCAGTGGAAAATGTGGTTTACAAACAGGACAAAATGACCAAATACACACAATCCATACACAAGAAAACAGACCACAGAGCAACATACACCACATAATACATCACAAAATCATCATACTGCATATAAAGAAGCTGCTGCTGATCCACTGCTGCTGATCCACTACATAGGAAAAGCAAACTTGTAGTGTATTTGAGGTTTAAAAAGGTTCAAGTTTATAATTTCCTCTTAAAATGTCAGACTTGATTTGCCCTAACTAAAAATGCATCAACCCCTACAAAAATTGTCCATTAATTATAATCCACACAATATTTCCCATTTCCTGTTGCTGCAGGATTCTTTTCCTGCTGTGAGAAACTGGTCAAATTAAGATCCTACACCTGTAGCTGTGTCTTCAGTCGTCCCCTAGAAGTTCAACTGTGTGTGTGAGAGGTTTAGTTATGGCTCCAGTGGCACCACCAGGCCTTCAGCCTGGCCAACCGTCTGTCGCAGCCACAGCCTGACACTGGGGGTCAATGTCCCCATCGTCCCTGTGAGTGCCCAAACCCCACGGTCTACACACACACACACACACACACACACACACACACACACACACACACACACACACACACACACACACACACACACACACACACACACACACACACACACACACACACACACACTTTGTATTCCCCATCATGGGTCCACACAACCACACAGTGAGTGACCTGTTCCAATCAGGCTCCCCCACCAGCCACCACCCCAGAAGTCCAGACTGACAGAGTGACCCCACTGCCCACCTCTCCCCCCCCACTATCCCCTCTTCCCTTACCCCCCACTCAAATGCTGAGGCATCACAGTTCCTGAGCACACAGTCCTGTCCTATAGCCCCCCCTGACCCCACAGTGTCCCCATTATAGACCAGTCAGAAAGCTTTTAGGGGCCTGGTAACGCTGAAAGATTGATGGCGTAAAATGGGGTGGAGGAGGAGGGAAGAGCAGGTGGTTAAGAAGAAAATGTGCTGCTTAATGGGTTGCAAGGAATGTAATTCAATAATTATGAAAAGTGACTCAGGAAGACCGGGATGGATGGCTTGTGGTTTCAGGAGTATTGAGATTGTTCAGAGCATTGGGGGTGTTGTGCACATGCCAGGTCCCTTCACTTCATTCTCCCTAACAGGTTATGTCAGACTAACTTCCTGCTTCCTGCTATGACAGCCTAGATGTACAGTGGCCAATACATGGATGGCAAACTGATGGTTATTTGATTGATGGAGGATTGATTGAGCTCTTTTAAAATGTTTTACATTAGGTAACATAGCTGATACATTTTGTTGTATAGGACCAGAGAGGAGTCGGTGAAACATGTAACGTGTTTCAAGATTAAAATAGTACTTTGATTCTTGCTTAGGTATTTCCAACTGTGCCAAAGTCCAGTATTGGAATGACCAACCACCACCCCCCCACTCACACACACATACAGCCTACACTCTTGGAAAAAAAGGTGCTATCTAGAACCTAAAACGGTTATTTGGCTGTCCCCATAGGTCATAGAAGAACCCTTTGTTTGAAGAACACTTTTTGGTTCCAGGTAGAAACCTTTTGGTTCCAGGTAGAACCCTTTTGGTTCCAGGTAGTTACCTTTTGGGTTCCATGTAAAACCCTTTCCACAGAGAGTTCTCCATGGAACCAAAACAAGTTCTCGTATTGGTTCTCGTATGGGGACAGACAAAATAAACCTTTTGGAACCCTTTTTTCTGAGGGTTTATACGGTAAAGGGTATAACAAAAACATAAAAAGATCTAGAACCACAATAAAGGGAAAGAATGACTCTTTTACAATATCAACTATTTTGACATGTTGGCATTTGTTTTCTTCATGTTTATATTTTGAGTAGAATTCTCCTTCAAGCAGGCCCTGTAGTTAAAACGTAATAAATGGGCAGACAATAACATGACTGTCAGGCTCTGGCCATAGAGAAGCAATAGGCTTCTCTATGTAGCTATGGTCAGAGTCTGACAGTTTCGTTCTTTTCTGTTTCTTTGTGGGTTTTGGGTGGATCTCTAATTAGAGGCAGCTGCTACCCGTTGTCTCTAATTAGGGATCCAATATATGTTGAGTCTGTCCCTCACGCGGGTGTGGGTTGTTATCGTACATGTCGAGGTATATGTCGCAGTCACGGTGAATATAAGTGTGCTTTGTTTTACGTCCGTTCATTTCGTATGTTAGGTGAATGTGACGTTTTGTCTATCGTGTTTGTTTTGTGTTTTGTTTTAGTTCGTTCATTTTGAAATATTTATTACTTAGTAAATAATAAAGAAAAATGTCGAACTGCTATCCCTGCGCTGCGTCTTGGTCTCTCCAAACCCCATTCCGTGACAGAACAACCCACCACTGCGAGACCAAGCAGCGCGACTGGGGAGAGAGGGAGAGAGAGGTGTGCGCTCCAGTACCTATTCCTACGTGGCCTAGAGTGAAGCCTGAGGACAGGGGTAGGTTCTTGAAGCAATGGAGGAGGATGGAGAAGCAAAGGTCCGTAGTGGCGGCGAGTACCACACCATCGGTGCGCGGCCAGAGCCCGGAGAGGCTGAAAAAAGGGCATCGCACGCCACTTCGCATGCCCACGGATCTGGATCGGGAGCGGCCAGAGGGGTTCGAGGAATACCCGGAGGAGGAGCGGACGAGGTGGTGGAGAGCCTGGAATGCTCTTCCTCTGGAGAAGCTGAGGGATCCGCTGGTTATACAGGCGTTGGTGGACTTTAAACGCCAGATGACTCTCGTGGCGAGGAAGATGGTTGGCCCGCCACCTCCTGCGAAGGTCAGCGCCCCTAAACCTCCTGCGAAGGCCAGTAACCCTGAGCCTCCAGCGAAGGCCAGCAACCCTGAGCCTCCAGCGAAGGCCAGCAACCCTGAGCCTCCAGCGAAGGCCAGCAACCCTGAGCCTCCAGCGAAGGCCAGCAACCCTGAGCCTCCAGCGAAGGCCAGCAACCCTGAGCCTCCAGCGAAGGCCAGCAACCCTGAGCCTCCAGCGAAGGCCAGCAACCCTGAGCCTCCAGCGAAGGCCAGCGCCTCTAAACCTCCAGCGAAGGCCAGCGCCTCTAAACCTCCAGCGAAGGCCAGCGCCTCTAAACCTCCTGCGAAGGTCAGCGCCTCTAAACCTCCTGCGAAGGTCAGCGCCTCTAAACCTCCTGCGAAGGTCAGCGCCTCTGAACCTCCTGCGAAGGTCAGCGCCTCTGAACCTCCTGCGAAGGTCAGCGCCTCTGAACCTCCTGCGAAGGTCAGCGCCTCTGAACCTCCTGCGAAGGTCAGCGCCTCTGAACCTCCTGCGAAGGTCAGCGCCTCTGAACCTCCTGCGAAGGTCAGCGCCTCTGAACCTCCTGCGAAGGTCAGCGCCTCTGAACCTCCAGCGAAGGTCAGCGCCCCTGAACCTCCAGCGAAGGTCAGCGCCCCTGAACCTCCAGCGAAGGTCAGCGCCCCTGAACCTCCAGCGAAGGTCAGCGCCCCTGAACCTCCAGCGAAGGTCAGCGCCCCTGAACCCCCAGCGAAGGTCAGCGCCCCTGAACCCCCAGCGACGGTCAGCGCCCCGGAACCCCCAGCGACGGTCAGCGCCCCCGAACCCCCAGCGACGGTCAGCGCCCCCGAACCCCCAGCGAGGGTCAGCGCCCCCGAACCCCCAGCGAGGGTCAGCGCCCCCGAACCCCCAGCGAGGGTCAGCGCCCCCGAACCCCCAGCGAGGGTCAGCGCCCCCGAACCCCCAGCGAGGGTCAGCGCCCCCGAACCCCCTGCGAGGGTCAGCGCCCCCGAACCTCCTGCGAAGGTCAGCGCCCCCAAACCTCCAGCGAAGGTCAGTTCACCGGTGCCCATTACGGGTCCAGCCCTCTGCTCCGCCTCAGTGCCAGAGCAGTCCGCTCCACCGGTACCCAGTCCGGGTCCAGCCGCCTGCTCCGCCTCAGTGCCAGAGCAGTCCGCTCCACCGGTACCCAGTCCGGGTCCAGCCGCCTGCTCCGCCTCAGTGCCAGAGCAGTCCGCTCCACCGGTACCCAGTCCGGGTCCAGCCGTCTGCTCCGCCTCAGTGCCAGAGCAGCCTGCTCCACCGGTACCCAGTCCGGGACCAGCCGTCTGCTCCGCCTCAGTGCCAGAGCAGTCCGCTCCACCGGTGCCCATTCCGGGTCCAGCCGGCTGCTCCGCCTCAGGGCCAGAGCAGTCCGCTCCACCGGTGCCCAATCCGGGTCCAGCCGCCTGCTCCGCCTCAGTGCCAGAGCAGTCCGGTCCACCGGTACCCAGTCCGGGTCCAGCCGCCTGCTCCGCCTCAGTGCCAGAGCAGTCCGCTCCACCGGTACCCAGTCCGGGTCCAGCTGCCTGCTCCGCCTCAGTGCCAGAGCAGTCCGCTCCACCGGTACCCAGTCCGGGTCCAGCCGCCTGCTCCGCCCCAGAGCCAGAGCAGTCCGCTCCACCGGTACCCAGTCCGGGTCCAGCCGCCCGCTCCGCCTCAGTGCCAGAGCAGTCCGCTCCATGGCTGGAGCCGTTTGCCCCACCAGTGCCCAGTCCGGGCCCGGTTGTTTTCCCCGCTCCATGGCCGGAGCCGTTTGTCCCACCGGTGCCCAGTCCGGGCCCGGTTGTTTTCCCCGCTCCATGGCCGGAGTCGTTTGCCCCACCGGTGCCCAGTCCAGGCCCGGAGGTTTTCCCTGCGCCATGGCCGGAGCCGTTTGCCCCACCGGTGCCCAGTCCGGGCCCGGTTGTTTTCCCCGCTCCATGGCAGGAGCCGTTTAACCCACCGGGGCCCAGTCCGGGCCCGGTTGTTTTCCCCGCTCCATGGCCGGAGCCGTTTGCCCCACCGGTGCCCTGTCCGGGCCCGGTTGTTTTCCCCGCTCCATGGCCCGAGCCGTTTGCCCCACCGGTGCCCAGTCCGGGCCCGGTTGTTTTCCCTGCTCCATGGCCGGAGCCGTTTGCCCCACCGGTGCCCAGTCCGGGCCCGGTTGTTTTCCCCGCTCCATGGCCGGAGCCTTTTGCCCCACCGGTCCACAGCCCGGGACCGGTGATAAGGAAGGGGCACGGGACAAAACTGTCCACATCGCCGGAGCCGGAGCCGCCCCCGATGGACTAGTTTTCCCCCCCATTTACCCCCTCGTGTTTTGTGTGTGGGTTTTTGTTTAGGCGTCCGGGAGTCCGCGCCTTGGGGGGGGGGTACTGTCAGGCTCTGGCCATAGAGAAGCAATAGGCTTCTCTATGTAGCTATGGTCAGAGTCTGACAGTGTCGTTCTTTTCTGTTTCTTTGTGGGTTTTGGGTGGATCTCTAATTAGAGGCAGCTGCTACCCGTTGTCTCTAATTAGGGATCCAATATATGTTGAGTCTGTCCCTCACGCGGGTGTGGGTTGTTATCGTACATGTCGAGGTATATGTCGCAGTCACGGTGAATATAAGTGTGCTTTGTTTTACGTCCGTTCATTTCGTATGTTAGGTGAATGTGACGTTTTGTCTATCGTGTTTGTTTTGTGTTTTGTTTTAGTTCGTTCATTTTGAAATATTTATTACTTAGTAAATAATAAAGAAAAATGTCGAACTGCTATCCCTGCGCTGCGTCTTGGTCTCTCCAAACCCCATTCCGTGACAATGACTGATGATGATAGAAAACATGCAGATTTTGTGACATTTGCTAAGTCCATATGTCAATATATCTTCAACATTCTGTATGTCTACAGTATGACTCCAACCAGTCGTTTTATCTTCCAGCTTTTTATCTCAAGCTCCCTTCCAATACCCATGGTGTATTCTATTTTATTCCATTCTATTCTATTCTATGTCTTTCTCTTCTTATTTTCTCTCAGCAAGATGTATTGCTAATTTCCAGCAAAAATACAATTTTGGTTTATTCTACAGAGCAAAAAATCCAATAGTGCAGTCTTCAATTCAATTGCTTTTTACAAGAGCGGAGAACAATAAACAGTGAAAGGACCCAGCTCCAGACATTCAACATGAGATTATTGTTCAAAAGAGACCTGATACAATTACAGGAAGCAATAGATGATAATTGCATCACAACATGATCTCTCCTCAGTGAACAGCATATATTAATCTGTGTTCTGCATTGGAGTAAAGCTGAAATGTGGGAAGTACAGCATGGCAGGGCAGGAACCAAGCCTTTTGTGAAGGTTGGCAGGTATTTTGATATTGTGTTATAGCAAGGTTATGGGACTCCAATACATACATTAATGTATGCACGAACATCTTCATGTAGGCACTAACTAACTGTAAGTAAGGTTATGGGACTCCAATACATACATTAATGTATGCACTAACATCTTCATACATCTTCATGTATGCACTAACTAACTAAGGTTATGGGACTCCAATACATACATTAATGTATGCACTAACATCTTCATACATCTTCATGTATGCACTAACTAACTGTAAGTCGCTCTGGATAAGAGCGTCTTCTAAATGACTGAAACGCACACACGCACACGCACACACACACACACACACACACACATACACACACAATCAACTCTCTCTTCCACACTGTTTAGGGACAAACTGGTATCTGAGAACTGGTCTAGTTATTATATTTTGAGATATAAGATGTCAAACATGTAAGAATAACTGTGGTTCCATCAAAAAAACATTTTCAGCTTACATCACAAAGAATTAGATAGATACTGTAGGACTTATTATTGTTCATCAACAATTGTATGAAGTTTTGTACTGTATAGATGTTATAATTTTTTATGAAGAAACTGAAAATGTTGCTTTGTTTTTAAATGTTTTATTGTCAAATGCACTAGATAGGTGCATTGAAATGTGTTGTTTTACAGGGTCAGCCATAGTAGTATGGTGCCCCAGGAGCAAATTAGGGTTGTGCCTTGCTCAAGGGCACAGACAGATTTTTCACCTTATCTGCTCAGATAGTCAAACCAGTGTCCTAGGCTACCTTCCACACTTTTTAATATTGCTTATGTGTGTATTTTGGGTTAACTCAAGTGCAGACATATGATCAATATTGATCCCTTTAACAACATTATATCACTAAACATAGCACCTTTTATGTGTACTGTATATTAATAAAAATTGGCTTATGACAATATGTTAAACCCCACATTAGCCTCACATGGCGATATGGCACCACATCTTACAACTACACTCCTTAAAGCCAATTTCCAAAATAGCAGGCAACACATTAACTATACCAAAAAAAAAGGCGGACTGAAAACAAACTTGGAGTAATTTGATTCC
Organism: Thymallus thymallus; assembly: GCA_023634145.1. Lineage (NCBI taxonomy): Eukaryota > Metazoa > Chordata > Actinopteri > Salmoniformes > Salmonidae > Thymallus > Thymallus thymallus. The sequence goes on along the minus strand of CM042384.1, from coordinate 10,487,688 downwards.
AGGGTGCAAGGAGTAGCTGTTTGGTGAGGAGGGAGGGAAGGCAAACAAACTGTGGGGACCAGGCGGTGAAAGATGGCCGCTTTTACAGGGAAAGACAATGCAAAAGAAAAATAACAAAACTGCCCAACTTTGATGGCCCCTGAATATATTGGGCACTCTGCCTGTGCTGCTGTGTGTGTGTGTGTGTGCCTGCAGCAGCAGCGGGTGGGGGGCAGAAGGGTTAAGTAGGATAGAAGGCACCCATACTTCAGATTGGCAGCAAGCTGCCGCAAGGATAATCTAATCAGGGTATACAATTCAATTAGCTGGGGTCTCTGGTGCGGCTGAGCCAGGCAGCCGGTCGCAGAGCCGAGCCACTACGCTACCGAGGGGGCCCTGTTCTCCTCCATCGATGGCAGCCCGACCGACGCTCCCCTCGGCCCTGGCCGCGGCGCATGAATGCAGATGAAATTTGAAATATGAAAATATCCAATAATTTATGGAAGTTGTCAGGAATGCTGGGGCCAGGCCAGTCGCTGGTGGCTGTGTTGGGAGGAGGGAGGTGGGAGGTGGTTTGGAGAGGAGGAGGAGGAGGAGGAGGAGGAGGAGGAGGAGGAGGAGGGGGGTTTATTCCACCCATAGAGACAAGTGGAAGTATCTGAATCTGGTTGTTCTTGGATCTCAGAGCGACTAGTTGTGCATGGAAGCTCATGTGTGCTGGCCTTCATGTTACTTGCTATATTGCAAACAGACGAAAGCGTTTACATTTTACATAATACAAAGGATCCTAGCTGACTTAAGCACAGTAGCAATGAGTTCCAAACCTCTCTCACACAGACACACAAATCTGAACTTTGCTACATGTCCCAATCGTTATCTCTCCATCTCCCCTTCTCTCTCAAGTAACAACACAGCCACACACTTATGAAAAACACACACACACACACACACACCCAACCCCCCCCCCCCCCCCCCCCCCCGCCCTTCCTTTTCCTCCTCAAGAAAAGAGAGAAGGAGCTGATGAGAGCAAGAGGTGGAGAGAACGAGAGAGCCGAAGGAATAATGGGTATTCTCTGCGGTGAACCTGAGACTTGAGTGGAACGAGGGAGGGGAGTGAAGAGAGAGAGAGGAATACAGAAAAGAAAGAGAGAGACTCTTAGACAAATTACACCTCATTAGAGGATGCCTCGCACCATGCCATTATGTCAGGAGCAATCCTTTTTCATTTGCAAAAATTTGCCTGGAATTCTTTGAAATTAGCCTGGCCTCCATTATCAAACCTGGAATCCGATTATCTCTTGATTATTCTCTGCCTCCCATGCCAATGTTTCCTCTTGTGGCCTGTGCCGGTGGCTGGAATCTTCACTGGCTTTTTCGTAACCCCCGCCAACACACCCAAACAAAAACATATAGGCCTACATACGCTATTATGATATAAATGAGTAATCCTTTGACCAATGCCCACCTCTGTGATCTAATATTTGTTTGTTATGCTATATGCTGTACTTGTGTAATGATGTGATATTAATGTTTGTATTTTGTTTGTATGGAAATATTATAAAATAGCATTGTCAAATATTTCGATTTGTGTATTGTTACACTATGCCCTTCTATATGATAAGGTTTTAATGCTAAGACACAGGAGTGTAGGCCTATATTTATTCAACTTACCATCCCACTCCATTTAAGCTAGTGATTTTACTGTCATAATACCCCTATTAGACCACAATAAATACCTACTCTTATGATATAGTCTTATTCATTGGGGTTAAATATGATTATTGATTATTTGATTCGATCATCGAGAACCAAATCCAAATGTAAATCCATCATCTTATCAGTTGATTGGCAATATGAGCAAGAGGGTGACAGATTCACCCTTCTCATAGAACAAGTTGAATGGTTTCCCATTGCTAAATAATCACTCCAATTAAACAATTACAACCCGAGGCGGAATTGAGTTACAGGGACCCCGTGAATCCACCCCTTCTTCACTAATCACAAATGAACAGAGACACACTTGATTTGTATGGTTTCATCAACCTAACACAAATCTTGAATGGCTGCTTTAACATGGTTTGGTCATTTTGTGTTAGCTGTGCTGCTGATGATGACAGAAAAACAACACAGTTTATAAGAAAATATGCTTTATTAGGCTACATACTGTATATTTGTAGTCATTACAGAGACAACAAATTAAAACTGCCATCCTTTCTAAGATACAGTATAAACACATTGATTATAACATACCAGATGCATGGTTCTACATGAATAATACATTCATTAGGATAAATATGAAGGCATCAATCCTAAATGACTGGCAAACATTAGTGTTGTCTTAGAAATGTTGATTTTGGACTACCCCTTTAATTTCAGATTAAATTGCATGGCTTTGAGTGGCTGAGGTAGAGGGGTTAGTGGAGAGTTCAAGTGTGACATAGAAATAGAACATCCAGATAGTCCCGCTATCATGACACACTGCTTTGAATGGGTATGTCCATTCTACTAACTCTACTCCCACCCGTCTGAGACCTACTGGGAGTAAGTGACATAGGGCAGACTAGAGCCACAGGGCATAGGCCCCTCCCTTCCTCCCTCCCTCCTTCTCATCCCTCCATCTCCAACCAAGCCGTGCTGAAGGGTACCGTGTAGCTGCACTGGACCTGGGGTCAGTGAAAAGCTGGCTTGGTAGGAGATGATTGCAGCCTAATTGTGCCATTGAGGGATGTGGTGCACTGGGGTTAGTATGGCCTGCATGAGGTCTGGCTGGCCACTGTGATGGACCAATGGGACTAATGTATTTTCAGGATGACAGGGATTCCCCAAGCTTCAGTGGGGTAGGGGTCTGTGGAGCAGGGGTCAATGGCTGACCAATTGGTCTCCTGTTGCTTGGTGCAACTGTGGCACTTTTATGAAGGCCTTTTGATTAGCTGGTGCCTGTGTGGGATTCCTGCTTATATATATGGATAAAGGGAAATAAAAACGTATTGTTGAAGATGTTGTCTTGTTTTGCCTCTTTGTTTTCTACAGTATATTGCCTGAGAAGTATATCACTTTTTGGTTAGATTAGAATTTAAATGTTTTATGTTAAGATTAGGAATAGAAGTGTTACATACTCAGGCAAATACAAAACACCTGCGCTGTCCGATACGCAAATCATCCAATGAAACAAATGCACACTAACCAACCCTTATTCCCTCACCCACCAACCCATGATGGCTAACTCTTCCCTCACCTTCTACCCTGGAGGATTCTGGGTGATCATCAGCATCTTTCTCCAGCTCCCTGTCCCTCTATTCTTCGATCAGTTGTGTGTGATCGTATGCGTCTCCCTATATCCTCCCCTCCTCTGGGCCCTAACCAGCCCTCCACTCCCTGATATTTTCACCCCCCCCCCCCACACACACAGTCGTCGCTGCACTTATTATCCAGCCTCAGACGGCTGGTGGCTCAATGGCTAAATGGATTAGGGAACAACAGAGCACCTTCCCCTCTTCGCTTGCTTGCCTGAATCCTCGTAGGCGGTGGCTATTGAGCGGGCCCAGGCCCTTCACTAGCCAGGCTTTATTGAGGCGTCTATGGGGCTTTATGCTGCCAGCGCTCGGCCTTGCCCTCGCCTTCATCAATCATCTGGGCTCCAGGACTGCTATCAGAGCGGAGACAGGCCTCCAATGCACTGCAGCACCCTTCCAGGAAACTCTATTGGAGATGGAGAGAGAGAGAGAGAGAGGCAGCGAGTGAAAGAGAGAGAGTGAAAAAGAGAGAGAGAAAGAGAGAGAGAGGGGGGGGACAGAGGTAGGGTAGGTGAGAAAAGAGAGGGCATCAGTGTGTTGTTGTGTTTCTCAGTCTGCCACTCTCATATCTGGTGGGTTTGAGTACCATAGAGTGCATAACATGACAATGGATTGATTAACAAGAGTTGGGCAGTTGGGCCATTGCATTTCGTTTAATCATAATACTGTGAATATATCTGTCATATAATGTTGGCCCCTATGTATTCCTTACCATAGTGATAGTAGTTATGATATGAATAATGATAATTTCTGTTTGAAAAGAATGACTTTTTAAAATAATAGATAGACTATTGACAGATAGAGACCATAGTGTCTCTATGCTATAGGATATTGTGTAAAGCTAAATCAAGAAAGGTTATTTAGGGATAATATGTCTCACATAGGCTTAGGTCTGTCGGTGGTATCACTTCCCCCATTTTTCATCATGCCTCAACAGTACGTCGAATTTTACTCTGTGCTTAACTTTTTTAATAAAGATTTTTTTTCTTCCCCTTCAGCCGTAAACTCTCACTCTCTCCTCCCTGGTGGAATAGCCTAATGCGATTATAGTTTTATTTTACAGCAGACGCCAGGGGCGCAATAAAAGGAGGGGAGCGCGGAAACGGGACTTCAGCCATCAGTTAGATCTCTATTAGCAGCCAATGCAGACCTCACCGCAGGAAATACCGCGGCCGATCTGCCTCAGCCAAGCGCCGAAATTAAAAAAATATTTAAGCCCCTCGACAAGCTTGAGTCAAGTCTCCATTGTTTTGGCCGATTTATTTTTCTATAACCGATATGATATCGTCTGAGTGCTAAGATTATAAGGCCACTCACGCGGAAGCATTGACATTGTGACCTGAGGTGGAGCTAACATGTCAATGTGAGATAATTAGCTGCAACAATAAAGGATTATTAGTGGGGAATACCTTTGAAAGTAGTTTGTCTGAGATTAAGGGCTAGATTCTATCAGATCTGCACTAGCCTACACCGGCATAGCTGCTGTTTTGGCGATGTTGGAGATGGAAATACATTAGAGATGTCAAATCCACAAGCTGCTCCCGACATTAGCCTATACCTAAAGCGGACATTGGCATTGGCTGCACAGAGTCGAATTAAGAGAAATCACATGCTGCCTTATTCATAAATTCAAACCCTGAGATGTAATCTACACCTCGATTAGGCTGATAGAGATCCTCATTATTTTGTTTAATGATTTTAAATTTTACTGTCATTATTTCTATATAGCCTAGGCCTAGACTTTCTCGTTCTGAACTTCTAAGGCGAATGGGACTGGTGTGGCTTAGTGACATGGATCACAAGAGCAGCAGCTCACCAATTTGACATCTCCACTGCAGTTACACCTCGGACATAGTCAAAACATTAGCTATGCATGTGTCGGCTATCACCGTTTAATGCTGATTGAATCTAGGCCTAATTTGTAATTGCAAAATTAGATGTTTCTGTCTGTTTCCTGGCTAGTTTGCTCTAGCAGCACAATAGTGATGGGAATATTAGTGATCTTCAAAACATTGAAGATCGCTCTAGTTTGAAGTCGAAGTTAGACCTCCATCCAGGTCCCAGGAACATCTTGAATTGCCTTCAACACCGGCCACTAGGGGCAACTGTGAGCCGAGTAAAAGCCACACTCCATTTCATGTTCAATCCCCTCTCATGTTTTTATAATGCATTTGTGTCATGTGCGAATTGTTCTGTTATGTGTTTATTATCTCATCTGAATGCCACAACCGAAGCTACCGCTGAAAAAAGGTTATTCTACTCTATTATTTTCTATCTGATATTGTTTGTTATGGGAAAGACACTGTTGAGAAAAACACTGTTATGGCATATGCTCTGCTCATTCTCCATCGATGAAGAGAGCATGCAGCTTGGTCTTGCAAAACTCTCCCAAAATTCACAGGATTTTCCAGAAATCCCAGTTGAGAGAGGGACTGTAGCAGTGTGTATTGTGCAGCACTATTATTGCAATGCCAGAAATATATCACCAAGATGTAGGGCTATAGTGTTTATCTGCTGCATGTACAGTGCATTCGGAAAGTATTCAGACCCCTTGACTTTTTCCACATTTTGTTACATTACAGCATTATTCTAAAATGGATTAAATTGTTTATTAACTCATCAATCTACACACAATACCCCATAATGACAAAGCAAAAACTGTTTTTTAGAAATGTTTGCAACTTTATCAAAAATATAAATAAAAAATATCACATTTACATAAGTATTCAGACCCTTTACTCAGTACTTTGTTGAAGCACCTTTAGCAGCGATTACAGCCTTGACTCTTCCTTGGTATGACACAAGCTTGGCACACCTGTATTTGTGGAGTTTCTCCCATTCTTCTCTGCAGATCCTCTCAAGCTCTGTCAGGTTGGATGAGGAGCGTCGCTGCACAGCTATTTTCCGGTCTCTCCAGAGATGTTTGATCAGGTTCAAGTCCGGGCTATGGCTGGGCCACTGAAGGATATTCTGAGACTTGTCCCGAAGCCACTCCTGCGTTGTCTTGGCTGTGTGCTTAGGGTCGTTGTCCTGTTGGAAGGTTAACCTTCACCCCAGTCTGAGGTCCTGAGTGCTCTGGAGCAGGTTTTCATCAAGGATCTCTCTGTTCTTTGCTCCGTTCATCTTTCCCTTGATCCTGACTAGTCTCTCAGTCCCTGCTGCTGAAAAACATCCCCACAGTAGGATGCTGCCACCACCATGCTTCACCATAGGGTTAGTGCCAGGTTTCCTCCAGACGTGACGCTTGGCATTCAGGCCAAAGTGTTCCATCTTGGTTTCATCAGACCAGAAAATCTTGTTTCTCTGAGAGTCCTTTAGGTGCCTTTTGGCAAGCTCCAAGCAGGCTTTAATGTGCCTTTTACTGAGGAGTGGCTTGCGTCCGGCCACTCTACCATAAAGGCCTGATTGGTGGAGTGCTGCAGAGGTGGTTGTACTTCTGGAAAGTTCTCCTATCTCCACAGAGGAACTCTGGAGCTCTGTCAGAGTGACCATCAGGTTCTTGGTCACCTCCCTGGCCAGCTCTATGAAGAGCCTTGGTGGTTCCAAACTTCTTCCATTTAAGAATGATGGAGTCCACTGTGTTCTTGTGGACCTTCAATGCTTCAGACATTTTTTGATACCCTTCCCAAGATCTGTGACTCAATAAAATCCTGTCTCGGAGCTCTATGGATAATTCCTTTGACCTCATGGCTTGGTTTTTGCTATGACATGCACTGTCAAGAGTGGGACCTAATATAGACAGGTGTGTGACTTTCCAAATCATGTCCATTGAATTTAGCACAGGTAAATGTCAATTGAATTTAGCACATGTGGACTCCAATCAAGTTGTAGAAACATTTTAAGGAACAATGGAAACAAGATGCACCTGAGCTCAATTTCGAGTCTCATAGCAAACGGTCTGAATACTTATGTAAATAAGGTATTTCTGCTTTTTCTTTTTAATACATTTGCAAACATTTCCAAAAACCTGTTTTTATGGGGTATTGTGTGAAGATTGATGAGGAAAAATAATAATTTAATCAATTTTAGAATAAGGCTGTATCGTAACAAAATGTGGAATGTCTGAATACTTTCCGAACGCACTGTATAACCATTCATAAACACCCATGACATGATTATCTAGTCTATTGATGTGCTTGTCACAATCTGCAACCAAAACACAATCATTATTGCATTGTTGGTTTAAATAAATATACACAATATAAAATAAACTACGTTGGTGTTTGGTCATTTTGCTTCAGCAAGCCTATAATCTTAAAGTTCAACCAAACGAAATTCTCCAACCTTTAGCTTTTTCTTAGTAACGTTAGGCCTAAAGACTTGGGCTCGTATTTCTCTATTTGTTAAATCAAAGGATGGCCATTTATCATCAAGAGGGACAGCTTCGTATTTTCTACCTAGTTCTCTCAATCCCAGACCCAAATTCTGCATTTTTATGGAAAACTGCAGTCATTTTGATTGATGAAATCTAAAGATGTCTAAAACAATGCAAGAGATCCCCAACTGTGGCGCGCCGAAGGGGTGCTCCACTGTTGTCATTGTTCCGCACAAATGGGGAGCGTCAGGAGAATACGCGAGAAAAAATAACGATTTCAGTTCAAAAGGAATAGAAAAGCAGCATTTCTTTGCAGGCAGTGGGAAAGTTGCAGAAAACCTTTTACACTTCACTCGAAAACAATGCTAGCTTTGGTTCTCTTGACTCATTCAAACATATAGGCTTGCATAGGAATAGGATATAAAGAATATAAAGAATATATTATTTTACTGAATATGAAAGTCGTTTGTTTGCATGCATGAGTGCCCTTATGTCTCCAATTGATCCAATAATAAAAATGGTAAGTTGTATGTGTCCTATTTAAAACGATTACTATTTGACTATCATGTAGCCTAGGGTTTCCCAACTCGGTCCTTGACCCCCCCTGGGTGAACGTTTTGGTTTCTGCCCTAGCACTACACAGTTGATTCAAATAATCAAAGCTTGATAATGAGTTGGTTATTTGAATCAGCTGTGTAGTTCTAGGGCACAAAAACAAAACGTGCACGGGGGGCTGGACCGAGTTAGGGAAACCCTGATGTACCCTACTGTAGATTTGTAACACATGGATTTGTTTCCTTGGAATATAATTAAAATATATAAAATAAAGTACCATATACATTTGTTTTTGATAGAGGCCTACTTGTACTTGCTTGTTTTCCCTTCTGCCTGTCTTGTTTAGCGTGATACATAATGTCACTAGAAATGTCACCTGCCTAATTTCCACATTCTATTATTAAGACCAGGAGCGCGTGGCATCCTCATCACCCGCGGAAATATTTTACTTAATACCGCGACACCCAAAGGGAAAAATAAATCTCCCTTTAACTGCCTTCTCCCTCAAAACTCCTTCAGGCGAAAGGAGGTCGTGTCAAGATTGCGTTTGTGTGCCAGTGCTTAGGACCAGCTGCTCCTAAAGACAGACAAGCCCTTGTCAATTAGCCGGTGACAAGCAGGTCCTCTGGTTGCCTGAGGCGCTCCAACACCCAGCTAGCACATTTGGTTCCTTGGAAGTTGTGGGAACTTGTGTTTTTCTTTTCAAATTGGTTGTGGGAACAAAGCCATACATTTCCTGACCATTTAACATTTTTTAAAGGTTCTGAGAACAGAATTGAAAACTTTGCCTGTTCTGGTAACATTTATTTTTAGGTTACAGGGAGGTTCTAAATGTGTTTGACTCTGGTTCATTAAACGTTTTTCTTTGAGGTTTTAATAAAGCTCTGAGAATGGAAATGATAGGTTATAGGTTAGACAATAACGTTTTTTTGTCAAGTTCCTTAAATGTTCTGAGAATGTTCCAAACCCAAGCAACTATCCTGCACTATTTCCAGAACGTTGTGGGATGTATGCAAAATAACCATAAGACAACCATGCTCTCACCAAGCTCCAAGAAACATATGGTTCTCAGAACGTAATGTGCAAGCTGATCAGCTAGCAGTGTACAGTCTCTGCAAGTAGTATACATTTCTGTCTGGACCTCCTTGGAGCACACAGAAACAGTCCGGTCAAATGGCCAACATTTCAGAAATAACTGGATAGGCCACAATGTATAATGCGTAATAGACAATTTTAGACGCAAGAGAGGGAAATGCTGGAATAGCAAGAAAAAGGCTAACTTTCAAACATAAAACTGTGTTTGGTTCCATGAGAGACAAGTAAACAAATTTCAGGCCTACACTGTCACAATACTGACATCCCATAGAACGATTGCTCACCGCGAGCCTTTGTGGCCGGTGTCACCGCTAGCAGCTGGCGGTGCCATTCTGAGCCACCAACGGTGCCCTTTGGCCCTTGGGGGGATGGACTTCGGACAGGGCGGTCCAGCCGTTTCAACAGCGACGTTATAGGTCGGGTCAGAGGGGCCAAGTTTCCAGCAGGCATGCAAAGTCCAGAGTTAGAACACAATCCTAAAAGCTCGCCAGGCCTGCCGAATCATTAGTACGAGCGTTTGTTTAACTAATTAGCAAGCTGGGCAGTCAGAGGGAGGCTTGGAGTCGACAGGGCATTTATTTTGAGGAATTTCCAGAGTTCAGAGTACAGAATGGGGACACGGCAGCGTCGCCTGGTGCGGCACACTGAAGTTCAAGAACAGTGCAAATAGCACATGCCAACAATGGGGGGGACACCCAATATTCAACTGTGGAGCCAAAGAAGTCCCAACGAGGGCAAAATAAAGAGCGGGGGGGAAAGATCCCCAGTTAAATATGGGAAAGTTTAGGGAACGGGTCGGCGGGTCAAGAAAAGTCAACAAGAGAGCAGTCTTGATGACAGAAGGAATTTAATATCAAAAATACATAAATCTTCGAGTAAGGGCAGGCGCACAATGGGCACAAAGGGGGCGAGTGTTCCGAGTCAACATAGATTTGTTGTTGGCGATAAAATGGATTAGGCCAAGTTGTTAACATTTAACACAAAACGTTGGCACTAGAATAGAAGTCGGGTGAAATAGAAGGGGGTTCCCTGTAGGCCAGGGCGGTCGTGTCATGGAGAAAAACAGCTTATCTTTTTGCCTCGAGGCCAATTGGACACAGCTAATTCCACTTAGGGTAGCCATTTTTTAAGCACATCATAAAAGTTGGGCATGCCAAAAAATGCACTGGCTGATAATTTTTTAAATGCAATTTAATAAGCTATATGCAAAAAGAAAGCAAAACTTACTCGCACAATTCAGTTAACGAGTTATGAGTTGATGAGCAACGATATGTCAGGCCTTCATGCTGAAATAGTGCGATGCACTGAAATGCATCATCAACCTAGTTGATACATTATGAGAAATAAGTGTCACTAAAATTGGCACATTTGGGAATAACGGTCCTTCACCTTCTGTAAACATTATGGGGTGAAAGATAAAAAAACGAATGACATTTACATACAGCAGCCAATACCAAGTCGTAAACTACAACAAGTGGCGCCACTTGTGCCTCCTCTCTCCAGTCCTTAGAAGATGCCACACACTGAACAGTGAGTGACCATTACTGCTGAGAACTTCATCTGACCTTAGCCCGTTTCTCAGCGGTTGGCCGCCTTCACCCTTCCTAACCCACACTAGGTCCCCCAGCAGTTGCCAACAACCCTGAATTCCACAATTCTTCGACGAAAAGGCATTATTAGGGGAATCCTTCCTTTTTGACAATTTAATAGTGCAAACTAATCATCTGCGTGACACGGGACATTCATCTCGTCATAGCAAGACAAAGACAAGGCCTCTTCGCATGTTGAGTCTGGGATCCTGCAGCTAAGACATTGCAGGATCAAGTGCACAATAAAAGCATTGTGACTGCTTAATGGTTATGTTTGTGAAACCAAACCCAGTGTATTAAGTAGATTGTTGCTAAGGATTAGAAATCTAGCCTAACCCACAGAACTCACAACTTTTATGTTCAATTTTCACTTTAGAAGCGGAGCAAAATGGCATCTGAAAAAGAGCTAGGCCTATATTGAAATGTGTAAAAGCAAGGACAACATTATGGAGAAAGCAGGGGGGAAGATAATGGTAGGGTGCCACACAATTAGGGCTACTATCTGTAAAACCTGAAACAATTTAGATGTTCCAAATCATTTTCCAAACATTCTCTTGCGGTAGTAACAGGCCAGAGAAATTGATCCACTGAGACCTCACCTTTCAGTGCGCCTCAATAAAAGAGACATCAGCTTCGCGCTACGACTGTTTAATTTTTAATATATATGCAATAAATGTTCAATTTGTTTCCTGAAATGACGGGAAATAATAACGTCAAATTTTAAAGCCATCCATTATATCTCAACGATGTGCTTGCTCTATTGCGTGGCGCTTGATTAATTCATTTTCTGATTGTGTTTGATAAAGCAATAAAGATAGCGCTTTGATCTTGACTTTGTGCTCTCCACGGGGCAGTTAGACCAATTCCCTTTTAGGGAGGAAATACTATGCAGGGCTAGGCAGTTGTTTAAATATGATCAATTATTAATTTATGAATTCGACGTTATTAAGCTACGCCATATCTGGTTGCCCCAAATGTCAACACCAAAATAGGTCTAGGACTTAGGACTTACCATTAGATTGGCGATCCGATCCAAACGAAGGATTCGTTTTTCAAGTAGGCCTATGTCACACACTACTTTTATGCCAACACAACTTGTTAATGACTTCTACAGTGAACGTGTTCTCGGTTTAAAATGACCTACAATAGGGCTACACACAATTTAGTTCATAAACATCATAAAAACTACCCATAGCCTAATTCACCAAACGAACAAAAGTGGCCTATCAGCAGGCCTTGACCACTGCACAACGAATAAATAAAATAAGCCTGAAATTGGGTAATTTTCCTCTAACCATTTGATTAATACTATCCTATTCAACCAAAAGGACGCCTATAAGCTAGAGGGACGTGACTAGTAACATAATATTCGAGCTAACCTGTGCGCCCAGAAGAATTGTGGTGACAGTCCAGGGCCTCGTTTCCTAGTTGCAATGTAACTTAAGCATTTCGATTATCGTACCAGTTGCATCCTTATTTACCAGCCATTTTTTTAAGAAAACAAGCACGTAGAGAGAAAGTTCGCTAAGTGCGTCTTTAACAGATGGTCGTCATGTGTCGATTACGATAGGATCAAGAGAAAAAAAGCAACACTGCTCTCGGATCAGCCTTCTCCACGCAAATCTTACCTTAACATTAGAAATATTCCACAATACTGACGATGGGTCAGCTCCCATATAAATATTGTCACATATGGCTGCAAATATTGAGGCGGCTTATTTTGCCAATAATAATGTACTAAATCACATTGGGCACATCATTGCGCATTATTGGGAAACAGCTAATAAAGGTACATGGTAAGATGGTTTTAAAGATGATCTTAACGCTAAAAATGCTCTGGGAAACGAGGCTCAGACCACTCGCATAGCAGCCAAAGTACATCGTTAGATGCTTTTTTGCCCTTCTAGTCACTTTATTCACAGATATCCGCTCAAAATAGAATCAATGTTTAGGCTATCGGTCTGACCGTGACTGGTGATAACTTCAGATCGAAGTTGACTACAAATACAAAGTTGCCAAAGTATTTGCAATTTTTACAAACAAGTGAAGGATACAATTATGCTTTAAATGAAACCGAGATGACTGCATTAAAATATACATTAGGCTACATAGGCCTATATAGGCTATTTCAATTGACTTCTTTACAATACAATACAACTTTGTTCATTAGTTTTCAGAGAACAGAAACGTGTCTTCTGCTCGTTCTCAACAGTGGAGGCTCCTCAGAGGAGGAAGGGGAGGACCATCCTACTCAATTAATATAAGACAAATTTAAAAAGTGAAACATTAAAAAAGTTATCCTTTTTATTATTCTAAATATATTCACATCACCAAAACATTAATGGAAGCATACTGTTTTGTAATGAAGGTTTACAGTAGCCTCAACAGCACTCTGTAGGGTAGCACCATGGTGTAGCCGGAGGACAGCTAGTGTCTGTCCTCCTCTGGGTAATAGGACTTCAAAAACACTCAGGACACACACACACACACACACACACACACACACACACACACACACACCGGTGTAACTTCTAAACTGCTTGCTGACTGTACACTGTACTGCATGATCGTAGTGGGTTTACTAATGCGTTAGTTCTAGTAGCTATGTTGACTATGACTAGCTAATATGGGCGGCAGGTAGCCTAGCGGTTAGAGCGTTGGGCCAGTAACTGAAAGGTCGCTGTTTCGAATACCTGAGCAAAAAAACCTGTCAATGTGCCCTTGAGCAAGACACTTAACCCTAATTTGCTCCAGGGGCTGATCCTGTAGGTAGGCTGTCATTGTAAATAAGAATTTGTTCTTAACTGACTTGCCTAGTTAAATAAATAAATAAAAATTATGTAGGCTGTGTGTAGTGGTTACGATATGAAGGTTTGGCTTGGAAATGTTTTTTTGCCTGGTCACAGACAGCTCATGTGCTGTGCACTGAAGTCCACAAGTAAAAGGAAAAGATGAGAGGAGGTGTGAGAAGGAATTATACAACGAGCAAAGTGATCATACTCTTGTATGTGGCTGCTATGAAAGTGAACTGTGTTTGCATGTGATCAGGGGTGTATTCATTCCTCCTATTATGTTTATTAAATGGATGCAAACGGAATGAAACAGGGATAAACATACCTGAATTTGTCCAATAGAAACTTTTTTTTGCAACTGTTGGACTTATGATGGGTATAGGGAAAATGTTAGTATCATGTAGTAGCCTAAACCTATCGATGTTAAATTGAGCTGGGTTAGTGGAATATGAACGACAATCATCCAATATGCTGTAATAGCAATAAGGCCATGCTCATACATTTTTTCATCTTCCACCCTCATTTTAAACGTCACCGACCCCCACTGGCTCTCAACCCCCCCAAACAACTGACCTCACACAAACAGTTGAGATGAGCACAGGTTCAAATCAAATCAAATTATATTGGTCACATGCACCAAACACAGTAGGTGTAGACTTTACCGTGAAATGCTTACTTACAAGCCCATTCCAATGCAGTTTAAAAAGTAAGAAAAATATTTGCTCAATAAAAAAAAAAGGAAATAGTAACACAATAAAATAACAATAATGAGGCTATATACAAGGAGTACCAGGACAGAGTCAATATGCAGCTATACGAGGTAGTTGAGGTACTTGTGGTAATACAGTATGGCCATGTAGGCAGGGGTAAAAGTGACAAGGCAATCAGGATAGCAGCGTAGGTGAAGAGTGAAAGTGTGTCTGTGTGAGTGTGTGTGTGTGGCGTCAATACGCATGTGTCTGTATGTGTTTTGTGTGTGTGAACGTATGTAGTGTGTGTGTGTGTGTGTGTATGTGTATGTGTGTATGTGTGTTGGAGTGTCATTGTAGTATGTGTGAGTGTGTGGGTAGAGTCTAGTGAGTGTACACAGAGCCAGTGCAAGAAAGTCAGTGCAAAATAATGTTAATGTAAATAGTCAGGGTAGCTACAGTGGGGAGAACAAGTATTTGATACACTGCCGATTTTGCAGGTTTTCCCACTTACAAAGCATGTGGAAGTCTGTAATTTTTATCATAGGTACTCTTCAACTGTGAGTGACGGAATCTAAAACAAAAATACAGAAAATCACATTGTATGATTTTTAAGTAATTAATTTGCATTTTATTGCATGACATAAGTATTTGATACATCAGAAAAGCAGAACTTAATATTTGGTACAGAAACCTTTGTTTGCAATTACAGAGATCATACATTTCCTGTAGTTCTTGTCCAGGTTCGCACACACTGCAGCAGGGATTTTGGCCCACTCCTCCATACAGACCTTCTCCAGATCCTTCATGTTTCGGGGCTGTCGCTGGGCAATACACACTTTCAGCTACCTCCAAAGATTGGGTTCAGGTCTGGAGACTGGCTAGGCCACTCCAGGACCTTGAGATGCTTCTTACGGAGCCACTCCTTAGTTGCCCTGGCTGTGTGTTTCGGGTCGTTGTCATGCTGGAAGACCCAGCCACGACCCATCTTCAGTGCTCTTACTGAGGGAATGAGGTTGTTGGCCAAGATCTCGCGATACATGGCCCCATCCATCCTCCCCTCAATACGGTGCAGTCGTCCTGTCCCTATGACCTTCTCCCATTCCTCCTCTGCATCATCCAGATGGTCATTGGCAAACTTCAGACGGGCCTGGACATGCGCTGGCTTGAGCAAGGGGACCTTGCGTGGGCTGCAGGATTTTAATCCATGACGGCGTAGTGTGTTACTAATGGTTTTCTTTGAGACTGTGGTCCCAGCTCTCTTCAGGTCATTGACCATGTCCTGCCGTGTAGTTCTGGGCTGATCCCTCACCTTCCTCATGATCATTGATGCCCCACGAGGTGAGATCTTGCATGGTGCCCCAGATCGAGAGAGACCATCATCTTGAACTTCTTCCATTTTCTAATAATTGTGCCAACTGTTGTTGCCTTCTCACCAAGCTGCTTGCCTATTGTCCTGTAGCCCATCCCAGCCTTGTGCAGGTCTACAATTTTATCCCTGATGTCCTTACACAGCTCTCTGGTCTTGGCCATTGTGGAGAGGTTGGAGTCTGTTTGATTGAGTGTGTGGACAGGTGTCTTTTATAATGGTAACGAGTTCAAACAGGTGCCGTTAATACAGGTAATGAGTGGAGAACAGGAGGGCTTCTTAAAGAAAAACTAACAGGTCTGTGAGAGCCGGAATTCTTACTAGTTGGTAGGTGATCAAATACCTATGTCATGCAATAAAATACACATTAATTATTTAAAAATCATACAATGTGATTTTCTGGATTTTTGTTTAAGATTCCGTCTCTCACAGTTGAAGTGTACCTATGATACAAATTACAGACCTCTACATGCTTTGTAGGTAGGAAAACCTGCAAAATCGGCAGTGTATCAAATACTTGTTCTCTCCACTGTATATGATAAACTTTGAAGCTGTTCAGTAGCCAAATGGTTGCAGACTTGGCGCTCCAGTAACGCTTGCCGTGCAGTAGAAGAGAGAACAGTCTATGACTGGGTGACTGGAGTCTTTGACCATTTTTAGGGCCTTCCTCTGACACCGCCTGGTATAGAGGTCCAGGATGGCAGGGAGTTCCGCCCCAGTGATGTACAGGGCCGTATGCACTACCCACTGTAGCGCCTTGAGGTCGGATGCCGAGCAGTTGCCATACCAAGCAGTGATCCAGCCAGTCAAGATGATCTCAATGGTGCCAAAAACCAGTGTGTTAAAAGTTATGTAATGCTTAATTAGGCTATTGAATCACCAAGACATATTATACATAATTTATTATAAATAATTTATGCATAGGCCTACCTCCTCTGTCTCAGTCAGCAACAGTCTTATAAAGGCTTCCAACATAGTTCCCTCAATTGACTCCACACTAAAATACTGAAATAGAAGTAACAATTAGCAAATGTCCTTTGTCAGGCTGTGTCTGTAGCTCCATTAGGCATATCCCATAATAAAAAATAATGTTTATTTGAAAGAGTTAACATTAGCCGGCTAGCTTGTAAAGTGGCAGATTAAAGTAAGTCCAAGCCTAGCTAGCTTTTTCTGTTTAAAGCTAAGTTAGCTAGCTAAGTACTGTAGCTAGCTAGCTTACAAACATGCTCAAATTCTAATAACGTTTCAACTTTAGTTAACTAGCCTATAGTTTATCATATGACTTTGCCTTCATATATTTGAAATAAATAATAAACTTTGCTTATCTTAATACATTGAAAAATAACTTGATTATTGGTACGCTACTTGCAAGTTGGTTCAACCATCGTGCTAGAATGGCAGTTGCTGTTTGAATCGGAATGGCAGAGTATGCTGTTGTGAAATACATTATTTCCTCCTGTTTATTGCTAGGACAATGTTGCAAAATATGAATTCGATCTTCACCCTGCCATAGAGAGCTAACGGTGTCGGACGTCAGCTAGCCATTTTTCTGACCAGGCATAATTATGCAGAAGCATCATAAAATATGGATATAAACGTCAATTTGCTGAAACAAATTAAAGGGCATGTTAGCTGTAATTTCAGAGTTTTGTGTGACTGGGTTAGCTTTTGTTAGGCTAGATGTTGTTTTCTACAATCCCCATTACACTCGGGGGTAGGGATAGAACCCTCAAGGTTATTTGCCTTCACTGGGTATATTGTACGGTTAAGTCGCCGAGTGGCGTAGACCACCACAGCCATGATATAAATATCATAACACATGGCTTCGAGTGTATTATTGCTTTTATACAACGGGTTACCAGCATTGAAAATTGAGATTATTTACCAAACGCTACATTTTTAAACAAAATATGATGCTACATTCACGAACACTGGTTATCAAGTCACATTTTAGGCGTTTTCTAGTCGTTAGTTATTTTCGTATTGACTGCCGTGTAAAGCAAAAATACCCAAGCGCTGGCTGATAGTTCCAGAATATTGGTTTCTAGGGGCGCTGTCCATTGATCTGAAAACAGCGCGGAAACATTTTAGCAAAGACATTGATACAGCAGATCAGAAGATCAGAATAGAAACCACAATTACAATTACATCGCTCTGTGGGTGGAGTGGCGTCGTCCTTGTTTTGTCCACCCCAAGCCGCCGGCAGACCTCACCGAAGACCTTGGACTCGAAGTTCCACCCCTGGTCGCTGTGAAGCTCAGCGGGGACCCCGAATCGGGCGAACATCTCCTCTACCAGTCTCTCGGCGGTCGTGATGGGACTCTGATCCGGCACTGCGTAGGCTTCGGGACACTTTGTGAAGTAGTCCATGGCCACGAGAACGTAGCGGTTGAAGAGTCAGTGACTGGAAAAGGCCCGAGAATGTCCACCCCTACCCGCTCCATCGGGGCCCCCACTAAGTACTGCTGCAGTGGGGCGTGAGAGCGCTGTGCCGGCCCCTTCTGGGCGGTGCAGGGGTCACAGCAGTGCACGTGTAGCTCCACGTCTTGTCGACAGCCGGGCCAGTAGAACCGCCTCCTGAGGCGGTGGAGGGTATTTGTGTTGCCATATTGCCCCGCCTGGAGGACCTGGAGGACCTGGGTACACAGCACACGGGTCATGCCCTCTCCCGGGGGCTTGCCACCTCCGGTATGCCACCCCGTCATGGAGCTCCAAGTTTCCCCATTGAGAGTAGTAAGCCTTTACCTCAGGCCCCAGTGCTGACACCCTTGTCCACTCGGGGCGCGACCCCCGCCACCATCGGCGTTGACTGGTCCCGTTCCTCCTGCCGCTGGCAGTAACGGCACTCCACAGCCATGCAGGGCCGCCGGGAGAGTGCATCGGCATTGCCATGATGTCGCCCGGCCCGATGCTGGATTTCAAAGTCATATTCTTGGAGGGCCTCCAGCCACCGAGCCACCTGACCTTCTGGGTTTTTAAAATTCAGGAGCAGATATGGCCGAAAGTGCCGTAGCGCCTGGACCACCGCCAGCAGCTCACGTTGGGTCACGCAGTAATTCCTTTCTGCCTGGTTCAAGGAGCGGCTGAAGTAGACCACAGCACGTTCACCCTCCTTTCCCTCCTGGGAAAGGACAGCCCGACCCCCACATTGCTGGCGTCGGTGTCCACGATGAAGGACTGATGGGCGTCAGGGTAGGACAGGATTGGGGTTTTAGTCAGAGTCACCTTGAGTCACCAGGCGTCGTCCCAGACAAAGGGTTGGTCCTTGTTGGTCAGACGATGGAGGGGACTTGCAATCGTGGCAAAATCTCTGATGAAACGCCGGTAGTATGACCCCAGGCCCAGGAAACTCTTTAGCTCGCCGGCGTTTGCAGGAGTCAGCCAGTCTTGCACGGCCGTCACCTTAGCGGTATCGGTGGCTATGCCGCGGGCACTTCCACATGCCCCAGAAATGTTGTCTCCCTCGCCATCAATCGGCACTTAGCGGGGTTCAGCCGCAACCCTGCACGCCGGATGGCAGTGAAGACCTCTCGCATCTGCAACACCGGTCTGTAGACCAGGGGGGGGCGTCGCCTGGGTGATGGAGTCTGGTGCTGTGATCGTCGTAGCGGAGGTCGAAACCTGACAGACCTCTTCCGTCGTATCCCCCTCGTCGTAGTCGGCCACCCAGACACATGGTTGGCGTGATGTGACCCTCTGCTGGGTGGGCCACCTGGAGAGTACCCCTTCGGCTTGTTCGGCCTCGTGGAGTGCCTCACAGAGAGTCTTAGGCCTGGCGAGGCAGACATGTTGCCGCAGCTTTTCTGGTGCGAGCCCCCGCAGGAAAGCGTGGAGGGCCAGCTCCTCTTGTGCAGCTATTTGGAATTCGGGGTAGCCCTGTCGAGCGTGCAGCCGCACATCTGCAGCAAAGGTGCCCAGGTTCTCTTCTCCTTGGCCATGGCGGCTGGCCAGTTGCTCCCTGCTCTGGTCCGCGAAGAGTCGCTGCCCAAACCTCCTTTCCAGCACCCCGGTCAAGGCTTGGAGGTCCCGTTGTTCCGTTGGGGCTAGGTCGAGAAGCACCTGTACTGCGTTCCCTTCTAACGCTAGCGCCAGGTGAGTAGCGGCTTCCTCACTGCTCCAGCCGCTGTGTCGGACCGCCAGGTGTACTTGGGCGAGCTAGGGTTCTAGCTGCATCGTCCAGTTGTACTTGGACAGCTTGGCGGATGATCTTGGCACCCCTGCAGAACGTGGTAGGCTGGGCGTGCCGAGTAGGGGTTGTTGCAGCTCCGGACTGGTAGGTAGCATGACGTTGCTGGTTGTAGCCACGGGTTGTGGGCGTGGTCTTTCAGTACCCTGCTGGGGTAGCCATGGGACACTGGCACCGTCGGGGCATGCCAGATAGCCACCACCTCTGGCAGGCTCCATCTTCTGCAGCAGTAGGCTCTTTAGGTGCCCTTGGTCTGCGTGAGTGTTCTCTCCAGCTCTTCAATCTCCCTCTCCATCCTCTTCTGCTCGCTAATCCCACTTCTGACACCAATGTGGCGAGCTCGGCCAGAAGAAGATGGCATTATTCACCCTCCTTCAATTATTAACAATGAACACAACCTCCGCCCATGCAAGGCTCGGTCACGGTAGGCATTCTAACATTCTCCCCTACCCCCATAACCTGAACTAAGACACTTAAGGAAACATAAACACATAACATTAGCTTAACTACTAAAACATAAACACATAACACAACCGTTTTAATCATAGAACATGAACTACCCACAATCCCTTGCGCTCTTCAGCTACTATGCTGGCCAGTTCGCTACATAATGAACGTGGCCATGTGTATGTTGTGTCATACATCATTGGCAGGAGAGGCTCTAACAATGGGAATTCCAAACCACCCGTTGTATAATAGCCTATATATAACCTCATTTTAGTAAAGGGTTCTTTAATATCGGTTTAGAACCCCAAATAACTCTATCTACTCCGATTCCAGAGCACTCTCGTCTGTGTACCAGAGCGCAGAATAACGGATTAATTCATGAACGAACATGGCCGGTGTCAGTTAACGTAGGCAAACAGCGTAATTAAACTGTTGCCAGCAGCACAGTTAGTCACCATGAAAACCGCCTAACCAGCTCTGCTAGGTCGAGTAAAATGGTCAAGATTGAGGTGTTCTCTCATTTGTGTCTGGAAGTAGCTAGCAAGTTAGCCAGTTATCTTGGGTGATTGACTGTCGTTGCAACGACAGAACGCTCGAATCAACCCTACTCCTCAATCAGGGCGTCCAGTGTGCGCTCTGAATTTACAAACGGACAATCTGACAATGTTCTGAATTTAGAATTAACTGCGCTTTGGGTACTCCAGATTGAATTTAAGAATTTGTTATGCTAACAAGCTAGCAAGAGGTTGCATTGCAACAGCATCAACTTCTGATAGAAAGAGGAAGCTCTAGTACACTCAACTGTTCGTTAACAGTATACTAACATGAACTAATAGTATATAGTATTTAAGAATATACTCATTAAGTATGTAGTATGGGTATTCGAACAGAGCTATGGTCTAAGACACTTAGCAAACATTCTCTCTATGTGCTTGTTTGGGAAACACTTAAAAGTTGCCTCATACATCTACCAGATCTCACAGTCTCATGTCAGAATTATACATTCATCCATGCTTCTCAAACGTCCAATTTCGAAATTGTTTCAAATGTCAAATTTCAAAGTATTTAAGGTTAAGTTTAGGCATTAAATCTGAATTGTTAAGGGTAGGGTTAAGTTCAGACATAAAGTCTAAATTATTAAGGTTAGTCATTAAATCCGAATGGTTAAGGTAAGGGATAAGGTCTGGAATAGGCTTCAAACAAAAACTTCAAAAACAACTTCCTATTGCTGTATTCGAACCTCCAACCTTTGGAATCAGAGGCTAAACCCAACCTACTTGAAGGTAGCAATGCTCAAAGTTGAAGCTAGAGGCCGATTTCCACGTAATCTCCCGATGTCCTCAGACATGAATGGACGTCGAATACTGACTTGACCTGGCTGCGTAAAGAACGATGCATCTGGTACAATCATTGCAATGCTTAGTTAGTCTCAGATTATTAACAATCCCACAAGGTACGACTGCAAACATCCAGAAAAGGCTGCTCTTCCTGATGTTATCCTCAAAAATAATCTTGATAGGTATCAGTCTGGTGTTTCTGTAATGACTTTAGTGATCACTGTTTTACAGCCTGTGTTCATAATGGCTGCTCAGTGAAACAACGTGTCCTGATTGGTCATAGACCCTTGCTAAAAAACTTTAATGAGCAAGCCTTCCTTCATGAACTGGCTTCTGTTAAATGGAATAGAATCAGCTTGATCCCCTCTGTCGAAGACGCTTGGACCTTCTTTTTTTATATTTTCTGTGGTATTGTTAACAAACACACAAGAAAATAATTAAAAACAGGTTCAACCCCTGGTTCGACCGGGATCTTGCAGAGTTACTCCACCTCAAGAATTGCATTTGGCGAAAGGCCCGGCACACACTTACTCAGGCTGACTGGCTCTCGTTCAGGCAAATGAGAAGTAAGTGCACTCAGGCTATGGGCCAAAGTTAGTTACTATAAGGAAAAGTTCTCTCTCTGTGGGTCTAACCCCAAGAAATTCTGGAAAACGGTTAAAGACCTGGAGAATAAACCCTCCTCCTCACAGCCTCCAAACCCCTCCTCCATGTCCCTTAAAGTTGATGATGTGGTTATTACTGACAAGAAGCACATGGCTGAGCTCTTTAATTAAGTCAGGATTCCTATTTGACTCAGCCATGCCTCCTTGCCCGTCCAACATTTCCTCATCTGCCACCACTTCTAATGCAACTATCCCTGAGGCTTCTCCCTCTTTTTCCTCTGCCCCCCTAAAACGTTTTTCAGTGGAGGCAGTTACTGAGTCCGAGGTACTAAAGGAGCTCCTGAAACTTGACCCCCAAAAAACATCTGTGTCAGATGGTTTAGACCCTTTCTTCTTTAAGGTTGCTGCCCCTATCATCGCCAAGCCTATCTCCGTACGATTTAACCTGTCTCTCCGTTCTGGGGAGGTTCCCATTGCTTGGAAGGCAGCCACGGTTAGTCCTTTATTTAAAGGGGAGATTAAGCTCATCCTAACTGTTGTGTTGTCAATAATCAACTGACTGGCTTTCTTGATGTCTATAGTATTATCTCTGGTATGCAATTTGGTTTCCGCTTAGGTTATGGATGTGCCACTGTAACCTTAAAGGTCCTGAATGATGTCACCACTGCCCTTGATTCTATGTTGTGCTGCTATATTTATTGACTTGGCCAAAGCTTTTGATACGGTAGACCATTCCATTCTTGTGGGCCGGCTAAGGAGTATTGGTGTCTCTGAAGGGTCTTTGGTCTGGTTTGCTAACTACCTCTCTCAAATAGTGCAGTGTATAAAGTCAGAAAATCTGCTGTCTCAGCCACTGCCTGCCACCAAGGGAGTACCCCAAGGCTCAATCCTAGGCCCCACGCTCTTCTCAATTTACATCAACAACGTAGCTCAGGCAGCAGGAAGCTCTCTCATCCATTTTGTGTTAAATGCTCTACAACAAAACTTTCTTAGTGTCCAACAAGCTTTCTCTACCCTTAATCTTGTTCTGAACACCTCCAAAACAAAGGTCATGTGGTTTGTTAAGAAGAATGCCCCTCTCCCCACAGGTGTGATTACTACCTCTGAGGATTTAGAGCTTGAGGTAGTCACCTCATACAAGTATTTGGGAGTATGGCTAGACGGTACACTGTCCTTCTCTCAAAGCTGCAGGCTAAAGTTAAATCTAGACTTGGTTTCCTCTATTGTAATCGCTCCTCTTTTCCTCCCAGCTGCCAAACTAACCCTGATCCAGATGACCATCCTACCGATGATAGATTACGGAGACATAATTTATAGATCGTCAGGTAAGCGTGTTCTCGAGCGGCTAGATGTTCTTTACCATTCGGCCATCAGATTTGCCACCAATGCTCCTTATAGGACACATCACTGCACTCTAAACTCCTCTGTAAATGGGTCATCTCTGTATACCCGTCGCAAGACCCATTGGTTGATGCTTATTTATAAAACTCTCTTTGGCCTCACTCCCCCCTATCTGAGATATCTACTGCAGCCCTCATCCTCCACATCTCAATCTCTTCATTCAAAGACTCAATCATGGACACTCTTACTGACAGTTGCGGCTTCTTTGCGTGATGTATTGTCATCTCTACCTTCTTGCCCTTTGTGCTGTTGTCTGTACCCAATAATGTTTGTACCATGTGTTGTGTTGCTACCATGTTGTTGTCACTTTATGTTGCTACCATGTTGTGTTGCTACAATGTTGTTGTCATGTTACGTTGCTACCATGCTGTGTTGTCATGTTTTGCGGCCTTGCTATGTTGTTGTCTTAGGTATCTCTTTTTGTAGTGTTATTTTGTCTCTCTTGTCATGATGTGTATTTGGCCCTATATATATATTTTATTTATTTTTAATTTATTTGTATTTTTAATCCCAGCCCCATCCCCACAGGAGGTATTTTGCCTTTTGGTAGGCAGTCATTGTAAATAAGAATTTGTTCTTAACTGACTTGCCTAGTTAAATAAATGTTAAATAAAAAAATAAAATAAAAAACATCTTAACTGGGAAACGCGGCCCTTATACGATCAATTCCAGGGCCCAGTTTCCCGAAAGCGATGGAATTTAGGCTTATGGGTGTTTTAAAGATGCAACTTTCCAACAATGGCCGAAGATGTAACATGCGTTTCCCGAAACACCACGCAGAGAACTTTCGCTAAGTGCATCGTTGAGGTATGTGTAGATACTGATATAATCGAAAGGAAGGCGCTGCTATTGGAACAGCCTTCTCCAATCAAATCTTACCTTAACATTGAATAATTCCACAATACTGACGACGGATCAGCTCCTAGAGAGATATTATCACCCATGGCTGCAAATATTTTAGCGGCTTATTCTAATACTTACCCTTATAATAATGCACTAAATAAAGATTTGGCACATCATTGCTCACATGTTAGGCTACACATAATGAAATATAGCCTATTGAGGCAAAAATTACAGATAGCAAAATAAAACTCAATTGAATTAACATTACATTTATTTCAATATCATTTAAATATATAGGCCTATGTAGCCTATACTGTAGGTAGGCTATTTAACTTGTAATGCAGGCATCTCTGTTTTCATTTGAAGCATATTTGTATCCTTCACTTGTTTGTAACAATTGCAAAGACATTGGCAACTTCATTGTGAATTTATCAGCGGTCACAGAGACAGATAAACATCTTGATTTAATGTTTAGCAGAGATCTTCTGTGTATAAACTGACGCGGTAAAAACGCATCTAACGACGCACTTAGCTGTTCTACGAGCAAATAACGAGCATTTTCAAGTGCAACTTTTGTAACGATAGTTTTGGGAAACCACTTGGAGATTTAACGATGCTCCTACAAAGGTTCTAACGATTAACTTAACTTTACGATGCTTTTGGGAGACCGGGCCGAGGCCACATTCAGCTAAGAACCAAACATACAGTACCTCCCCCAAATAAAAAGGCTTTATTTTCTAAATAAAGCATGTATTCAATTGAATTAGTTTGGCTATCAAGTCATGCATAAGGAACAAGAGATTAGCCTACATAAACCATCATTTGTAGCCTGTTCACTGGTCAGCGGGTTTGCACACGCATCCACCTTTTGTTTTCTACATTTTATTATTGCTTGTTTATAATTACATTTTTTCTGCTTGACCATGCAAACATATCAAATTGGCTGCCGCTACAAGAGCTGTCAATTATTTACAGGCTGCAATCAGAAATCAGCATGTATTGCATTATTGTATATTTGTTTTATATTTTCTATGTAATTCTGAAAGTCTGCTATTCTAAATAAACAGCATGAATTGAATAGGCTGTTTGATCCCACATTAACAGAGCGAATATACGGTCTGAAGGGACTATAGATTCAATATTGTCCCTCTTTACTCCTTTCACCAAACCAAGCCTTTTTTCACGTCTTCCTCGCTTGTACCAATTTTCGTTGGTTTCAGCCCATTCCACACCCTGTTTGTTTTGGACCGATACAGCTGTGGAAAGAATACAGACCTATTTTTGCCGAATACAACTGCATTCCTTTTAAAGTAGCCCTTTCCCTTTTTCACTATAGCCTGTCAATCGCGCGCATGTTTTGTTCTATTTCTCGATGCAGCTTCAACAGAAAACGTATGGCCCTCCTTGATGGATCAGTTTTGAAATAGGAAAAGGTTAAAGGTGGAAAAAGTTAAAGTGCGGGTTGAAAGGTTTCCCTGGCAATTGCTTTGTTTTTGCGAAAATGCTGTTATTTTTTGTCATAGGTGGTAGCGATTCGACAGCAGAAAAAGTGAGTTACTGCACGATTTGTGTTGCATAGTCTTTATTGAAAATAGCTAATTGTAGACTAAATAAATATAAAATAGGATTCAGCCTACATTTTAGGACACAAATATTTAGCCCTATAACATTTGCCCCCTCCACATATTAGAACTTGACAGACGTGGAGAGGTCCGTCTGAACGCTCACGCTTTTATGGAGTTTATGGAGCATTTCTTTTTCCGCACTTTTGCTTTGCAGTGAATCGAAAAAAGAGAGTGATTTTTCATCGACATCCTGATCTCACATTTAAGCAACAACAATGTATCTTGGTGAAATAATCAGTAGGCTAAGCCTAAACTGCTTAAAGCAGGAATAAATCGTTTCTCTCGCACTGAATGCCTAGGCCTATATAGACTATTTTTTAAACATTTACATTTTGCAACGCACAAGTTCACTCTAAGTTAGGCTATACCCTATAAGGACAGGGATTTAATGATATAGGGTCCTTGAGGACCTGACGCAGGATAAATATTATGCATGGCAGTGCTCATATTGATGTTGCCGTATATTGCGATTCCTCCGAGAATGATATTTTTTTTAAACCATGCTGCAATATAATCTTCCATTCGTGAAAGGAAAACGACATAAATGTCATAGTTCGATGCGTAGCCCAAAGTTAATGCATCGATTCCACCAATAAAACGCCTCAGCTATAAAACTACGACATTGCGTGTAGATTCAATTTTTTTTTATAACATAAATACGAAAATGTGCTATAGAAAAAAAGGGCAAAATACACATGCTATAGCCTACTTACTGTGACGATGTCCTGCTTTCCCATCTCAGATCTTGTAAAATGTGGTGTGTTTTGTCTCGACCATTTCTCAGAGATTCACTTAAACAAGTCGAAACTTAGTGTCCTGCACCATTTTATACACGATGAGCCGTCAGTAATGGGATTATTAAACAAAAACGGTTTCAGGCGCTGGCGTTAACCTTTTTAATGCCTAATTAGGTTTTGCAAATAAATAATTAGATTCAGCATTGCACTGTCTATGTTTTCTAATGATATCTACCACAATCTCATTATTAGGCTATATGACCCTCTTGTCAATCATCTTCAAACATATATTTAGTGTCAGAGTACAGTAGATTATTTAAAAACATGTTGGCATCAAATACGGCATTATAGCCTAAACTAATTACACAGTGACAGTCAACTCCACACTGCAGAGGGGCAATGGACACAACAGAAGGGCTGAGCGCGCCATCTACTGAAACCATAACATAATTACAACCCTCAAATGGTCTCATTTACAATAACATTGAAAAAACAAAAAGCTGATTTTAAAAACATGTGTTAAAAGTGCAGGGTGCTGTCCATGGTTCTGAAACCAGTCTCCAGCTCTTGCCTGGGCCACAGTCTCTTGATAGCTGTTTTCACCATGGTCTCTGATGCTTTACAAGTGATTCTTGCTATTCTACAACCCATCCAGCTTCTTGTTGTCGCAAATATCCTCTGCATTCAGTGCATATTAGGCCTACATATCTGTCTTTTCAACCAGCTTACTCTCTTGATGTCACAGATCTCATCCCAGCGCTTGATTGCATTTACTACATATTTCAAACTCCTCCATTCCTCCACAACAGCTTTTCAAACGCTGGAAGAGGAAATCACATTGAATTTGTTATCACTGTCGCTCTCATCTCCATCAGCGGTGAAGATGGTCTCAAACTTTCCAATTGTATCAATAGGCCTAAATAGTCATACCTTAGGTCAAACCTAGTTAATGTGCATTTATTAAACATGTTAGCCTATATAATAATATTATTATTTTACTGCATCTATGAGCCACTCCTCCCACCAGCCTCCTCTGGTGCTCATATAGACTTACAGTGGTCATGGTTTAAATGCATAACATTTACTTCCTAATAAGATGATACATCAGTGCATTAACACTTATCTACAGTACCTACAACATATTTGACTGGCTAGCAAAAAAACGTTCACTGTTGAGGTAGTTACTGCGTTTTGCCTTTGTAGGGCAGTTTTTCTCTTATCTGTCAGGGTAAGACAGCTGGTGGACATTCTATTCCTAGTATTGACTGAATGTCTATCTCTTACCAACTGAATACTGTTGTGAATGGAGTTTTGCAATGCACAAACTAGGCTTATTTGAAACAACACAACCTCCTAATAACATATACCCACCAGACTCAGTAGCCTGAAAAATCTCAAAAAGCTTGAAAACCCCATTGAAAACTCTATTAGAAAAAAACGAAAACTGAGCGTAATTCATGATGGTTTTCATTTTATTTTAGTTCGTTTTGGAGTCAAAGATAATATCATCAGTATAGTTTTCGTTTTTCAAACAGGGTTGTTAAAGGCTCAGTGCAGTCCAAAACGTGATTTTCCTGTGTTTTATATATATTTCCACACTGTGAGGTTGCAATAACTGATAGTGTAAGAGCCTGAAATTTCAGTCTGTTTTGGTGGAATTGAGTTTTGGCCTGTCTGGTGACATCACCATGTGTGAAATTAGTTAATAGACCAATAAGAAAGAGAGTTCCAAACCTCTCTGCCAATAACAGCTAGTTACTCCCCACTCAGACCACTCCAAGACTGTCCTTGCTAAATTCTTGCTTGAGAAATTGCTCTTTGATAAGAAGCTATTTTAGTTTATTTTTGACTATTTTAATTGAAAACAATCACAGTAGGATGCATAAATGTTACCCAGAAAATATTTGATATTGAGATAAAAAGGGCCGAATTGGTTCTTTAATTATTTTATTTCAGTTTACTGAATATTTTTTTTTACTATAATAACCTGTGTGTTTGTGTGTGTGTGTGTAATATAGAGGAGTATTGGCCCAATTTAAATGCAATTCTGGTTGGCCTCAGATGAATGTTGGCTGGCTTGGCACTTCTAATAAAAGTGGATCATGTTTAAAGTACTGTTAAATATGCCATGTACCACAAATCTATGATTAATAGATCAAAGCCATTTGAGCTACATGATGATATTGCAAGGAACCTTCATGCACATTCTCCCTATAGCCTACTGTACATGTAAGAACTTAGACTCATTAGTTGCCATATCTTTTATTGGGAGTAATTCCTGTGTATTTACACAATACCAATTAAGTTTAAACATTGAATCTTGACTAAAGTAGGCCTAGATCTGTAGTCTTCTGGATATTTACAATAAAATAATTCCAGTAAGATGAATGTTTGACTCAGAAATCTTGCTAGGACAACATAAAAAAAGCCATACTTGAAATGTATCTAGCTAGTTTCAAGAAAATAAAATAAAACAGAGATGATTTGAATGAAATGTTTGGTCACGTCTATAAATATCATGACATCTTTTCCCCTTTCTGGTGCAAGCCAAGGTCAGCTGATACATTTTACTTCAATGTTGGAACGACACATATTGCTATAGTCAGAAAGGTACAGGAAGCAATTGATGAGGTAGAGCGATGGGTATTAATGTGGGGATTCAGGTTCTCTGTAGAGAAAACTCAGACAGTTTTCTTTACAAGGAGGAAGGTGGGAGATGAGGTATGCTTGATGTTATATGGGAGAAACTTGGAGAGGGTGGGGACCTTCAGGTTCATTGGGGTGTACTTTGACACTAGGCTTACCTGGGCAGAACACATTGAGAGAGTGGTGGGAAAGTGTAAAAAGGTGCTAAATGTAATGCGTTGTCTGACAGGGAAGGAGTGGGGGGCTGGGCATTGCTCATTGAGGAATAGGCTGGCAGTATATGGTTCGACAACCTGGACCTCACTGGAAAGGCTAAATGTCATACAGGGGAAAGGACTCAGAATATGTAGTGGGGCTTTTCGGACATCCCCAGTATCTGCACTACAGGTGGAGATGTGGGGGTATGCCATTGCAGATTAGGAGACAGCAGCTGGCAATGAATTATTGGGTCAATTTACAGGGACATGAAGTGTCTCATCCTGCAAAAGGGATTTTACAGGCATGCTGGGAACATGAGCTTTGGGTGGGTAATGCTGGGTGGGTGGGTAATACAGGCATGCTGGGAGGACAGAACATGAGCTTTGGGTGGGTGGGTAATACCCAGGCGAGGGAGATGGGACTGTGTGGAAGGGAGTTTAGCCCAATGGTAGCTATTCCTGTGAACCCACCATGGCTACTTCCGCCTCCAGTAGTTGATCTAGAAGTGTTGGAGACACTATGGAAAGATAAGGAGGGGGTCGATACATCTAATTTGTTTAATAGACGTCTGGATACTGTCCTGTATATCAGGATTTTGTGGCCATTTACACAGATGGTTCAAAATATCCAAGGACAAGACGTACTGGGTCAGCATTTGTACTGCAGGAATGTGGGGTGGCAGTCAGGAAACATATTACAGATCATATATATGGCGCAGCTGGTGGCTGTACTGTTGGCTTTGCAGTGGGTGGAGGCAGTCAAGCCAGACAGAGTAGTTATTTGCTCCGATTCATGTGCAGCGATGATGAGTATGCAGTGCTTTAGCTCACGTAGCAGACAATACCTGCTTTATGACGTACTAATGAATATGGGGATGAGGTAGTAGGGTAGGCTATTTACAGATGGGTTGTATACAGGTGCAGTGATCGGAAAGCTGCTCTGACAGCTGATGCTTAAAGTTATTGAGGGAGATGGTAGTATCCAGCTTCAATGATTTTTGCAATTCGTTCCAGTCATTGGCAGCAGAGAACTGGAAGGAATGGCGGCCTAAGGAGGTGTTGGCTTTGGGGATGACCAGTGAAATATACCTGCTGGAGTGCATGCTACGGGTGGGTGTTGCTATGGTGATGCTATGGTGACCAGCGAGCTGAGATAAGGCAGAGATTTACCTTGTAAAGACTAGATGACCTGGAGCCAGTGGGTTTGGCGACGAATTTGTAGTGAGGGCCAGCCAACGAGCGTGTACAGGTCGCAGTGGTGGGTAGTATATGGGGCTTTGGTAACAAAACGGATGGCACTGTGATAGACTACGTCCGATTTGCTGAGTAGAGTGTTGGAGGCTATTTTCTATTGCATTTAGTTTTACTAGCATTTAAGAGCAGTTGGAGGCCACGGAAGGAGTGTTGTATGGCATTGAAGCTTGTTTGGAGGTTTGTTAACACAGTGTCCAAAGTGGTGCCAGATGTATACAGAATGGTGTTGTCTGCGTAGAGATGGATCAGAGAGTCACCAGCAGCGAGAGCGACATCATTGATATATATAGAGAATAGAGTCGGCACAAGAATCGAAAGCCTTGGCCAGGTCGATGAAGACGGCTGCACAGTACTGCATTTTATCTATGGTGGTTATGATATTGTTTACCACCTTGAGCGTGGCTGAGGTGCACCCATGACCAGCTCGGAAACCAGATTGCATAGCAGAGAACGTATGGTGGGATTCGAAGTGGTCAGTGATCTGTTTGTTAACTTGGCTTTCGAAGACTTTAGAAAGGCTGGGGGGATGGATATAGGTCTATAACAGTTTGGGTCTAGAGTGTCTCCCCCTTTGAAGAGGGTGATGACCACGGCAGCTTTCCAATCTCTAGGGATCTCAGACGATAAGAAAGAGAGGTTGAACAGGCTAGTAATAGGGGTTGCAACAATTTCGGTGGATAATTTTAGAAAGAAAGGGTCCAGTTTGTCTAGCCCAGCAGATTTGTAGGGGTCCAGATTTTGCAGCTCTTTCAGAACATCAGCTATCTGGGCTGCGGGGTAGGGGTAGCCAGGGGGAAAGCATGGCCAGCCGTAGCAAAATGCTTATTGAAATGTTCGATTATTGTACATTTATCGGTGGTGACAGTGTTTCCTAGCCTCAGTGCAGTGGGCAACTGGGAGGATGTGCTCTTATTCTCCATGGGCTTTACAGTGTCCCAGAACATTTTGGAATTAGTACTACCGGATGCACATTTCTGTTTAAAAAAGCTAGCCTTTGCTTTTCTAACTGACTGTGTATATTGGTTCCTGACTTCCCTAAAAAGGTGCATATCGCGGGGGCTATTCGATGCTAATGCAGTACGCCACAGGATGTTTTTGTGCTGGTCAAGGGCAGTCAAGTCTGAAGTGAACCAAGGGCTATATCTGTTCTGCATTTATTGAATGGGGCATGCTTATTTAAGATGGTAAGGAAAGCACTTTTAAAGAACAAGCAGGCATCCTCTACTGACGGGATGAGGTCAATATCCTTCCAGGATACCCGGGCCAGATCAATTAGAAAGGCCTGCTCACTGAAGTTGGGTATACAGAACGAGGCAGCGGATGTACTGGCTAAACAAGCACTCAGTAGTAAATGTGATATTAAAGCATCCAATAGGAAAGTGCGACTATTGACAGAAAATGTAGACATTAGGGCATGTACTGATACTGGGTAGGATGAGAGAAAGAGAAAGTCTGAGATCCAGAATTAGGGAGAAGGGGATACAGAAAATTAGTTCAAAGAGTAGACTGAGTAGAACGTCATTAGATACAATATTTTCAAATAAATAAGACAAACGGGCCTGGCAGGTAGGATTTAGTATCTCCCCGTCTCTGTCCCACACTCCATTACAGTAGGTGGCGGTAATGCACCATAACGTTGTCTGCCAACCGCTAATAACCCCCACCGAAGAAGAAGAAGGAGGAGGAAGAAGAATTTCGCTGAGTAGCTAGCAGGATTAGCCAACAAAAAAATAACAGTCATTGGTGAAACTACACATTGACCTCGACAGTTTCAGGTAATTGTCAGTAAATATTGCCTAAACCTAATTATTCGTGTTTGCTGCATTGAAGTCAGGCAGTCCACGAAGAGAATATTTAAGCTAGCTAACAGTACATGCTTGTTAGGTAGTCTAACCAGAACTGCGCTAGCTAGCTAGCTAACACGCGTCAGAACATTCTAGAGTGTAGAGGCAGTCCTACGTTAGCTAGCTAGCTAGTTTATTTACAGGGATTAACCAGCATGCTAACGTTTTCTCAATTAACTCATTAAATAAAGCTAACAAATTTGCTTTCCGAACTAGTTGGCTAGTTATCACTTCCTGGATCTGTCTCACGTTTGTGTGGCTAGTAATTGCTAACTAGTTAAGCTAGTTGGACAGCGCCTGGCTATGTTCTGGAAATGTTAAAGATGAGCCAACTATATTGATGCCCTAACTGACAGTCATCTAGGTAGATAAGTAGGTTGGGTAACGTTAACTTGAATCAGTTTTGATGTTAACTTCTACACTCAGAATATCAAAAGCAACTCAAGAACGTGAGAGTATAGGCTAATCAGCATTTTCATTCATGCCGTTTCTTGAGAGTCAAGTGGGCTTTCTAGGTTAGGGTGTTATAAGTTATTAAACAATGTCTTTATGTTGTCTTCTCTCTTCAGGGGTAAACGAGAGTCAAGAAGATGGCTGACACGGAGCAAACAAGTGCCCCTCCCCCTCAATTAGGGCCAGTGGTGAGTAATCATGCACTTCTATTTCATCAAGATCATAGATTGTACTTGTTAGGCAGGATATACTGTATACTCCTTAGTGTAGATGCTCTGTGACTTCACCACACATTTCGCTGCATGTCATAGGTTGTAACGTTACACACTCTCCAGTGATGTTTTGTTACGATGAATGTTTGGAGTATAAACCCAGCGTAAACGTTGTTATACAGTATATTGTGCAAGTACTCAACGTAAGGACGCAATTATCTACACTAATTGGCTGTCCTGTGTAGTTGCATTGCAGAAGTGTGCAGGCCCAAATTTGTAGTGCAATGCAAGTAGGCAGGGAACATCTTTTTGTGTAGGTTGTGTCCTTGCAGTAAGGTAGACATTATTTTGTTGGGTCTCTCATTTGGCATATTGCAGATCATTTGGATAGTGCTCAATGATACAATATAGGCCTGTGGATGGTGATTCTAAAATATATTTTGTCAAGTTTTTTCTAACCTCAAACTTGTACTCTATTTTTTCACAGCAATTCATGTTGGCTAACAAACTAGAGACGGCAATGTGGCTCTCACGGCTCTTCACCATCTATTGTTCAGTAATGTTCATTCTACCACTCTTAGGGTAAGGGTAAATACTCCTGCAGATTTTTTATCAAACCCCAGTTGTAACTAACCAGACCCAGCTTACCAACAGGTTTTTTATTAGATTCAGGTGAGCTAGATAACCTACAGGACGGTAGTTCTCCAGGACCAGGGTTGGAGAGCCCTGATCTACATTAACTATTTACGAAAGCAATACGCTATGATAGGGACTTGTTGTTTGGTTTTCTATTACAATGTGCATTTTGGGTTTTGCATTATTGTTAATGTTTACTCAGTTCCAGCACCAGGGATAATATTTTTCTGGATGTGCATATTGGAACAATACCTGACACAGACAACCAATGCAGAACGTCAAAATGAACAATGTTTTACTGATGGCATTATCAAATTAATGTCTTGAATGATCACCTGATGCCATCATTCACTTTCATAGTGTATTTTCTTTAAGACTCCCAAGTGGCGCAGTGGTCTAAGAGGTGTCACTACAGACAACCTGGTTCGAATCCAGACTGTGTCACAACCGGCCGTGTTTGGGAGTCCCATAGGGCGGCGCGCAATTGGCAGAGTGTCGTTCGAGTTTAGCGGTGTAGGCCGTCATTGTAAATAAGAATTTGTTCTTAACTGACTTGTCTAGTTAAATGCAAATGTTTATTTTATTATATATATAACCGTTGTCTACAGTGAGCATATATATATATTTATTTATTTATTAGTGGTCCAAATTGTTACACCATTTTCATATACTCAAATGTAGTTAACCAGTCTCTGAGTTCCCCTCAGAGTAATGCATTTATCTGTTTTCTTTTTTTTTTTTTTTATTCCAGACCCCAGGCGGCTGCCAATTTCTACCAGCGTGCGCTGCTGGCCAACGCCCTTACCAGTGCTCTGCGACTACACCAGCGGCTCCCCCACTTCCAGCTCAGCAGAGCCTTCCTAGCTCAGGCACTCCAAGAGGACAGCTGTCACTACCTGCTGTACTCCCTCATCCTGGTCAACTCTAACCCCATCACAAGTATCCTCTCAATCATACATAAAGGCTTTATCACCATAGCCTGGTCCCAGATCTGTTGTATAGCCAAATCTTAGGGTCGTTGTCATGCCATGCCTGCATCCGTAATGGGTCCGCGGTCAAACGACCACCCCTTATCACTGTCAAAAGCTCCCCAAAACACTTCAGTGAGCAGGCCTTTCTAATCGAACTGGCCGGGTTATCCTGGAAGGATATTGACCTCATCCCGTCAGTAGAGGATGCCTGGTTGTTCTTAAACTGCTTTCCTCACCATCTTAAATAAGCATTCCCCATTCAAAACATTTAGAACTAAGAACAGATATAGCCCTTGGTTTACTCCAGATTTGACTGCCCTTGACCACCACAAAAACATCCTGTGGCGTACTGCATTAGCATCAAATAGCCCCTGCGATATGCAACTTTTCAGGGAAGTCAGGAACCAATATACACAGT
The DNA here is from genome assembly GCA_023634145.1 of Thymallus thymallus. Taxonomy (NCBI): domain Eukaryota; kingdom Metazoa; phylum Chordata; class Actinopteri; order Salmoniformes; family Salmonidae; genus Thymallus; species Thymallus thymallus. The sequence continues at coordinate 10,452,200 of CM042384.1, read as the reverse complement.
CAGTTAGAAAAGCAAAGGCTAGCTTTTTCAAAAAGAAATGTGCGTCCTGTAGTACTCATTCCCAAAAGTTCTGGGACACTGTAAAGTTCATGGAGAATAAGAGCACCATGCTTTCTACCTGGCTACCCCTACCCCGGCCAACAGCTCTGCACCCCCCACAGCAACTTGCCCAACACCCCCCCCCCAGCTTCTCCTTCACCCAAATCCAGATAGCTGATGTTCTGAAAGAGCTGTAAAATCTGGACCCCTACAAATCTGCTGGGCTAGACAATCTGGACCCTTTCTTTCTAAAATTATCAGCCGAAATTGTTGCAACGCCTATTACTAGCCTGTTCAACCTCTCCTTCGTATCGTCTGAGATCCCTAGAGATTGGAAAGGGGGAGACATTCTAGACCCAAACTGTTACAGACCTATATCCATCCCCCCTGCCTTTCTAAAGTCTTCGAAAGCCAAGTTAACAAACAGATCACTGACCACTTCGAATCCCACCATACGTTCTCTGCTATGCAATTTGGTTTCCGAGCTGGTCATGGGTGCACCTCAGTCACGCTCAAGGTACTAAACGATATCATAACCACCATAGATAAAAGACAGTACTGTGCAGCCGTCTCCATCAACCTGGCCAAGGCTTTCGACTCTCTGTAACTGCATTGTTATTGGCAGACTCAACAGCCTTGGTTTCTCAAATGACTGCCTTGCCTGGTTCTCCAGCTACTTCTCAGATGGAGTTCAGTGTGTCAAATCGGAGGGCCTGTTGCCCGTCCTCTGGCAGTCTCTGTGGGGGTGCCACAGGGTTCAATTCTTGGGCCGACTCTATTCTCTATATATATCAATGATGTCGTTCTCGCTGCTGGTGACTCTCTGATTCATCTCTACGCAGACGACACCATTCAGTATACATATGGCCCATCTTTGGACACAGTGTTAACAAACCTCTGAACAAGCTTCAATGCCATACAACACTCCTTCTGTGGCCTCCAACTGCTCTTAAATGCTAGTGAAACTAAATGCATGCTTTTCAATCGAACGCTGCCCGCACCTGCCCACCGGACTGTCATCACTACTCTCAACGGGTCTGATTTAGAATATGTGGACACCTACAAATACCTAGGCCTCTGGTTAGACTGTAAACTCTCCTTCCAGACTCACATTAAGCATCTCTAATCCAAAATTAAATCTAGAATCAGCTTCTTATTTCGCAACAAAGCCTCCTTCACTCATGACTTTGGCGATGTAATTTACAAAATAGCCTCCAACACTCTACTCAGCAAATTGGATGTAGTCTATCACAGTGCCATCCGTTTTGTTACTAATGCCCCATATACTACCCACCACTGCGACCTGTATGCTCTCGTTGGCTGGCCCTCACTACATATTCATCGCCAAACCCACTGGCTCCATGTCATCTACGAGTCTTTACTAGGTAAATCTCCGCCTTATCTCAGCTCGCTGGTCACCATAGCAACACTCACCCGTAGCATGCGCACCAGCAGGTATATTTCACTGGTTATCCCCAAAGCCAACACCTCCTTTGGCCGCCATTCCTTCCAGTTCTGTGCTGCCAATGACTGGAACGAATTTCAAAAATCTTTGAAGCTGGAGACTACCATCTCCCTCAATAACTTTAAGCATCAGCTGTCAGAGCAGCTTTCCGATCACTGCACCTGTAAACAGCCCATTTGTAGCTCATCCCCATATTTATTATTTTTGCTAATTTGCACTCCAGTATCTCTATTTGCACATCTATCATTTCAGTGTTAATGCTAATTTGTAATTATTTCGCCACTATGGCCTATTTATTGCCCTACCTTCCTAATCTTACTACATTTGCACACACTGTACATAGATTTTCTATTGTGTTATTGACTGTACGTTTGTTTATCCCATGTGTAACTCTGTTGTTTTTTTTCGCTTTGCTTTGTCTTGTTCTCAACTGGCCTACCTGGTTATTTAAAGGTGATATCAAATAAAAAACTGCCGTTTGTCCCTTAACCGTTGTCTACAGTGAGCATATTCCCAGTCTTCCTCTTCTCGTTGCTTCATGCAACAACCTACACAAAGAAGGTTCTTGATGTAAGTATCCTTTCTTGATTCCAAAACATTTTAAACGTTAGTGAAGCCATAAAAAGCCAGTTGGGTTAAGCATAAAATACCCTTTAATGAGTGTTGGCTAGTTAAAATACAGTAATTTTGCTAATTTATGCTCATTAGGAATCTCTCATGTGGGTAATTAATGGAAAATGTACAGTGTGTAAGGTGTTCCAAGTGTGCTAGTTTAGTAATTATTTGGTCATCCTTATGTGTATAATTTCCCCTTGTAGGCAATGGGCCCTAATAGCCTGCCCTTTGTGAGGAACTTCCTCAACAAGCTCACAGCCAACCAGCAGAACATCCTGAAGTTCATCGCCTGCAACGAGATCTTCCTCATGCCAGCCACTGTATTCATGCTGTTCAGGTATGTCTATTTCTTGGTACATTTCTCTGCACATTTTAATGCAACCTTACACAGAAGTCTGGGTTATTTTCCTTTTAGTCTGTCATATAATACCAGTATGCACTGAGATGAGAATTCATCAATTGTTTTTTGTTGTATTTACAGTGGCCAGGGAAGCTTGCTGCAGCCTTTCATTTACTACAGGTTTCTAACTCTCCGCTACACCTCTAGGAGAAACCCATATTGCCGGTAAGTAGCCCTAATTGATTTCTGTAGGTGTAGTAATTTCAAAATATTGGATAATTTTACAATAGAAATTTTGTTATTGAAAATTGCATTTCTCTAACCATAATTTCCTCGTCTCCCTGTCCACCCCTCCCAGCACCCTGTTCTCCGAGCTAAGGATTCTGCTGGAGCATTTAATCATGAAGCCCGCCTGCCCGGCCTTCTTCAGAAAGATGTGCCTCAACAGTATCTCCTTTATGAGTCGCCTGGCCCCCACCGCAGTGTGACCTCACTTTCTGTCCCCCCACAACCATAGTTTGTACTGTAAGGGGTGTGGCGGCACGTCAACTCAAGAGGGACCGACGAGCAACATCAACTTTGAGAGAGAAAAATATATACTTTTGAATGTTACATGTCAGGTCTGTGTTCCTGCTGCTCTGTTCATATGCTACAGCTGAGGCTCGGCCTGCGATGCACAAAAAATCCCTCGATTGGTGTTTTTATTTATATATATATATATATATGTGTATATATATGTGTATATGTATATATGTATGTGTATATATATATATATATATATATATATATGTATGTGTATATATATGTGTATGTATGTATGTATGTATGTATGTATGTATGTATGTATGTATGTATGTATGTATGTATGTATGTATGTATGTATGTATGTATGTATGTATGTATGTATGTATGTATGTATGTATGTATATATGTATGTATATATGTATATGTATGTATATGTATATGTATGTATATGTATATGTATGTATGTATATATATGTATGTATATATATGTATGTATATATATATATATGTATGTATATATATATATATGTATGTATATATATATATATGTATGTATATATATATATATGTATGTATATATATATATATATGTATGTATATATATATATATATGTATGTATATATATATATATATGTATGTATATATATATATGTATGTATATATATATATGTATATATATATATATATGTATATATATATATATATGTATATATATATGTATATATGTATATATGTATATATGTATATATGTATATATGTATATATGTATATATATGTATATATATGTATATATATGTATATATATATATGTGTATATGTATATGTATGTATGTGTGTGTGTGTTTTTTATTTTTTTTAATGCCTATATGGAGCAGCTGGACACTCACTCCCCCTCCTCCACTCCCTTTTCTCTCTCTTTGGGAAGAACACTGACTATCTGTACCATATGATGATAATTGTCTTTGGTCTGTCCTGTATGATTTATTTATTCATGGAAAATACTTGTTCTTCTCTTGCATAAAAATATTAACTTCTGAGATTAGATATTTAAGTTCTACTATAGATAGTTGCATTCATTCTTTTTTTATTAATCATATTGTGCTTTTTGAAGGCGAGATGTCAGTTGCCCTGCGATTTCTACATACACCAATTCCATTTTATACATTTTTCTTACGAGGAAAGCATTGGTTATGATAGTCTTAACACGTTTTTACTCTTAGAAATTGAAATGTGATCTATGCCATGTAACTCACTACTTGGTGTGAGTTACATGGCACTGAAATGAGAGAGCAGAATATCTGCTTTTGAAGACTTGAATGGTACAAGGACATGCATTCAAATGATTTATGCTAAAAATTAATTAGTTTCACTATACCAGCTGTATAGAACATGGTATGCAGTAAATGTGAAGGACTAGGCTGGCAAATGCACGTAAAAAGTTGCATTTTGAATAGGTTTTCTAATTTAAAATGTCTTCAATTCAACTGGTTGCTGGCTAATAGCCCTAGTTTTCTGGTTCACTGCATGCCCACATTGCCATGTTAAATGTATTTATAATTTACTTGTAGAGAAACCATGTTTGTGTAGATCTGGAATACATTTATCCATTATCTTAAATCAATAAAATATGAACAATTACCTTGTTGAATGACTTTTATAACCTCCATATGTACTAATATAAACATGATTTGTATCAATTAGTATGCTTTGACTCCTTTTTGAAGCGTCAGTGAAAATCTTTGCAATTTATGGGACCAGCGTTGCTAGCTGGTTAGCAACGGCGCTGGTCCCATTACATAAATGCTTCCGCATTTAATTATTACACAGTTGTTTTATATTTATTTTACAAAATTATTTTCAGGATACAAGAATAGAGAAATACAGAACAAAGTATACATATTTGTATACATAAGGAAACAAAAACACAAGTAGGGGGATACAAACATACACTGGTTTACATAAAGACCTTGTATGATGCACATATGTCAATCAAGTTGATTAAAAAAAAAGGTTTCTCCAAGTCTTTGCCAAAATCTGTGAAACCAAAAATCACATTTTCAAGTTTAAGAGAGAAATGTGCGTATATATTATCCAACACAAATCTGCAGATGCCTTGCCAAAGCTTCCGCGTATGACAACAAAACCAAAAATAAATGTAACACAGATTCTGATTGTACATTACAAAATGAACAAGAAACATCAATGTCTTTAGACAATTTTAAATATTGTCTAGTAGGATAGCACTTATGAATCAGTTTGTACGAAACTTCCTTGACCTTATTAGATAAAATGAATTTCAGAGAAAGAGAACAAACAACTTTCCAATTAATATTCTGTACAATACCATTCCAGTAAGAGATGACATAAGGAACTGAGACTACATCACATTGAAATAAAGCTAGTATTTTCCTGTTGTTTTTATAAGTACAGGACGAAAAACACATGTTACCTACTGGTGAGCCAGCCGGATCAAATGGTTCTTTAAATAGAACAATAACTCCCGAAGGAATTGCATCAAAAACAATAGCAGATTCCTTAGGAGTTATTGGGATCTTATAGCGGGCAAGAAACTCTGCATAACTGAATAATATACCTTTCTCTTTGAAAAGTTGACTCACCAGAATGAGATCATTTTGGAACCAATTATTTAAAAATATGGACTGACCTTTATAAAGCATATCTTTATTGTTCCAAATAAAGTATTTGTGAGGTGAGAAATTATGCTTGTATATCAAGGACCATGCTAACAGGGATTGTTTTTGAAAATTAGAAAGTTTCACTGGGATTTTTTCTATATTGTAATTACATAACAGAAGAAATTTAAGGCCGCCTAAATGAGAAAAAACATAATGAGATATAAAATTCCATAAAGAAGTGGGATTTTTCAGATATTGCTTAATTCAATTAACCTTAAAGGTGTGATTCAAAATTGGGTCATCAAGACAATTTAGACCACCCTGATCATAATTGTTCATCAGAACAGATTTCTTGATGTAATGAGTTCTATTTTTCCACACAAAATCAAAAAGCATCTTGTCAATGTTCTTACATGTCTGATGGTCAACATTTAATGATAAAGCTGCATATGTAACCCTGGAAATCCCTTTAGCTTTCGAGAGCAATATTCTACCCTTAAGGGATAAGTCCCTTTGTAACCAATGATTCCATTTTTTTTTTTTTTCGATTATGGGGATACAATTTGGAGTATATCTATCTTTCTGATTTGTAGTTCTTGTGATACCAAGATAACTGACTGTTGTTTTCACAGGGATATTAGAAATTGAGTTCAGGTCACAGTGTTTCACTGACAACAATGCACACTTGTTTAAGTTGTAACAGAGACCAGATGCTTCTGAGAACGCATTAATTATATTAAGTGCAAGAGGGATTTGAGAAGAGTCTTTCAAAAATAGGGGTTCATTATTGTTGCCGTCATCAGCTATACATAGTTGTTTTTAACGTAACTGCTATCGAGGATGACGGCAACAATAATGAACCCCGCTAAACCAATCATAATCTACGTTGAATCTCACAGACACCACCATCACCCAATGATCTTGAAGCTTCTTCAACGACATTGTTGTCCATGGTAACGGGTCCAGGGTGCGCACATAATAATCAGACGCTAGCTCGACAACGTGCATTTTCTACTAAAATGTCGATAAACTAGCTAACTCAAACAACGGTGTGCTAGCTAACGTTATATGGAATATATGATTGATACTGCTCGGTGAGTGTGTAACGTTGTCACGTGGATTTCGAGTAGCCAACGTTACAGCGTTAGCAAACCAGCTAAATTAACAATCTAGCGTGTAGGGCCCGGGGTGTGTTCGTACAGTCATCCGTTATTCTGCGCTCTGGCACACTCAGACGAGAGCGCTCTGGTAATCGGAGTAGATAACCAGAGTTAATTTACGAACGCACCCTAGACTAGCAAATCCCTACTACAGGATAATCCTGTTTTTGGTAATCCCATTCTGACTGTTCTTTACTATCCTCGGATGTTAGCTATCCAGCTATATTTATTAGCTAGTGTACGTGGATTTAGATACCTGTAAATAGCTTGTTGTAAACGGTTGACGCTACTGGACAGAAACCCAACTTTGGATAATTGAGCTAGCTACAGTAGCTAATCAATTGAATTGCACACCCATTTCTGATGAACAAATACTCGCATCAAGCCAAGAGAACATCATGGAGATCAGCCTCAATCGAGTTGATTATCTGCAGGTAACTGAGTTAGCTACATTAACTAGATAATTTAGCTCGATAGCCTTTTCCTACATTTTGACTTCAGGCCTTGATCATGTCACTCAAGTTATGGCTAAGTAAGTAGTAGCCTGAATGGAAAAAAGGACTGCTTGTTTTTGTTACCTGCCAACTTTGTGTTTAGCAACTGTCGATGACTTGTGATAATGTTTTTATCTGGCTGTTACATTCATCGTCACAGGTTGGTGTGACATCTCAGAAAACCATGAGGCTCCTCCCTGCCTTGGGACGCAAAGCAACCCAAAAGGTACTGTAATGTTAATGTGCATTATTAGAGGTGACCCATAAATAGACCTTGTGGTTGGTTTGGAAAATGCTTTAGGAAATCTGTCTCTGAACAATGACCCAAGTATTGAGTTACAAATGTTATTTTGCGTGTTACAGGTTGCTGTTGCTGATCATGATGGCGTGATAACTTGTTTTGGGATGAAAAAAGGAGAAGCTGTGGTATGTATTGGGACTTAACATCATCGAAATACTAACCTGAGTGCCTGTCTGTTGGCTAAAGCAGAACCAGCCTGGCACCTAGACTAGCAGTATACAACCACTTTCAAGGACTTCATATGAATGCCTACTGCTGTTTTCCCCCTGTACCAGGCACTTAGCCTAACCCCCTAACCTGCTCTGCAGCTGACCATGTGCTGTTTTGGTGGGATGGGTACTGTAACCTCAAAAATACAAGTTTCCATTGTGTAATAAATAAATAAAGTTCCATTCTATGAATGTTGATTGTGGTTATCTTTTCTAGCCTGTGTTCAAGACCTTGCCAGGGCAGAAGATAACCAGGCTGGACCTTGGTGGGGCTCTTGGAACCCCTCAGGAGAAGATCTTTGTGTGTGCTGGCTCGGAAGTGAAGGGATACACCAAGAAAGGCAAACAGTTTCTGTCCTTTGAGGCCAACCTTACAGAAAGCATTAATGCCATGTGAGGTTTTTTAACTTTTTGATGTGAAATAGGTTAACCTCGTTTTCAGGCCCTCTACACATGTTCGTTAACAGTGCTGAACAAGACTTGGGAGTATGGTAATGCGAGAGTACAAGGCTACCTTTTATTGTTAAAGAGACTTGGAGCAGTCTTTAATTGGTGTATAAATTGTGGGTGTTTTTTGTGTTTCTTTTATATTACAATGTGTTTTTTTTAATGCCGACAATGTCTTTTGCAGGCACGTTTCAGGAGCAGACCTTTTTGTGTGTGCGAGTTACATCTACAACCACTACTGTGACTGCAAGGACAGAGACTACTACCTATCCGGAGACAAAATCAATGACATTGTGTGTTTATCTGCTGAGAACTTTGGCCGCATTGCCCCTGTGTTGGCATGTCAAGACAGAGTTCTCAGAGTGTTGAAGGTATGGATTTTACCACACTGTCTATTTAAAATGTAATCCCATTTCCTTACAATCCAATGCGTGTTTTCTAATGGGTGAATGGAAATGATGTATGAGTACAGCAGTATCAGTATATGAGTACTTCAAAGAGTTTGTTTTCTTGCCCATAGGGATCAGAGCTTTTGCATGATATTGAAGTCCCTGGTCCTCCCTCAGTTTTGGAGCTGTACAATAGAGATGGAGGCAAGTACAAAATCCTTATACTGAACTCAAATGTCAATTTCACAGTGTACTTAGGCTGTACTTACAGTGCCTTCAGAAAGTCTTCACACCCGTTGACTTGTTCCACATTTTGTTGGTTACAGCCTGAATTTAGAATTGATTACATTTAGATTGTTTTGCCACTGGCCACAAAATGTCAAAGTGGAGTAATGTTTTTAGAACTTTAGTAGAAATTAAAAGCTGAAATGTTTTGAGTCAATAAGTATTCAACCCCTATGTCTGGGGCTCCCAAGTGGCGCAGCGGTCTAAGGCACTGCATCTCAGTGCTAGAGGCATCACTACAGACACCCCGGTTCGAATCCAGGCTGTATCACAACCGGCCATGATTGGGAGTCCCATAGGGTGGTGCACAATTGGCGTAGGGTCGCCTCTTCTCTGGTGTAGGCCGTCATTGTAAATATGAATTTGTTCTTAACTGACTTGCGTAGTTAAATAAAGGTTTAATAAAAAAATGAAAAAAATGTTATTAAAAATGTGCTTAACAAGTCACATAATAAGTTGCATTGACTGACTCTGTGTACAATAATAGTGTTGAACATGATTTTTGAATGACTACCTCGTCCCTGTACCCCACACATACAGTTATCTGTAAGGTCCCTCAGTTTCAAACACAGATTCAACCACAAAGACCAGGGAGATTTTCCAATGCCTCGCAAAGTAGTGCACTTATTAATTACACTTTGGATGGTGTATTAATACACCCATTCACTACAGAGATACAGGCGTCCTTCCTATCTCAGAGGAAGGAAACGGCTCAGGGATTTCACCATGAGGCCAATAGTGACTTTAAAACAGTTACGGAGTTTAATGGCTGTGATAACTGAAAACTGAGGATACATCAACAACATTGATGACCTAAATGACAGAGTGAAAAGAAGGAAGGAAATATTCCAAATCCAACACATCAATAAGTACCACTCTTCATATTTTCAAGCATGGTGGTGGTTGCATCATGTTATGGGTATTCTTGTAATTGGTAAGGGCCAGGGAGTTTTTTAGGATAAAATTAAATGGAATAGAAAATACTAGAGGAAAATCTAGTTTAGTTTGCTTTCCAAAAGACACTGGGAGACAAATTCACCTTTTAGCAGGACAATAACCTAAAACACAAGGACAAATATACACTGGAGTTGTTTACCAAGACGACATTGAATGTGGCCGAGTTACATTTTTGACTTATTTCGTCTTGAGAATGTATGGCAAGACTTGAAAATGGCTGTCTAGCAATGATCCACTACCAACTTGACAGACCTTAAAGATTTTTTAAAGTAATAATGTGAAAATATTGTACAATCCAGGTGTGCAAAGCTCTTAGAGACTTACCCAGAAAGACTTAAAGCTGTAATCACTGCCAAAGGTGACTTTAACATATATTGACTCAGGGTCTTGAATACTTAATCCAGATATATTAGTGTTTTATTTTTCATTGAGTATTTTGGATAGATCGTTGACAAAATGACAATGAAATCAATTTTAATCCCACCTTGTAACACAACAAAATGTGGAAAAAGTCAAGGGGTGTGAATACCTTCTGAAGGCACTGTACATCAAACTGGTCTACTTCTGCCCCACGTCTGCTTTAGGGACTAATGGCGAAGACATTCTCTATGGAACTGTGGATGGCAAACTGGGACTGATTAGGATAACTGATTCCTCTTCCTCTTCTAAATGGGAGATTGATAATGACAAAAAGAAAGGAGGTACGATACTGTTAAAACATACATATACTAGCTAGTATAGTTTCTTTATCTGTCAGCGACTCAAGAGTATCTATGCACTCAGAAACGCAATTAGCACACATATCGTCATCTTATGTTATAAGAATGTTATTGACATTGATTTACCATGTTGGTCATCATTCAATCATATAGCTAGCATTATTCCATTCGTTGAGCTTATTCCCATTTTATTTTTCCTGTGGTTTTTGCCAATAGGTGTTTTGTGCATCGACACGTTTGATATCCTGGGTGACGGGGTGAAAGACATCCTGGTTGGCAGGGATGATGGGACAGTGGGGGTCTATGCCATTGACAGCTCAGACGAGCTGTCGTTGCGCTTTGAGCATGTGAGCCTACTATTTATTTTCTTTGTCCTATATTCTAGGGTGTCCAACCACCAGTGTTGGGGAAGCTACTCCAATACCAATTACTTCACACTGGAATAAGTTAAGCTACACTAAAGCTACCCTTAAGAAGACTATAGTTTACTTTGAAAAAGTAATTCACTACATCAAACAACGTTTTTGATACAGTAAACCACATTCTGAAATGACAGTCGAAATTTCAAGAACATTTCACTCTGGAGTCGACGGTTAACAGAATGTGTGATTTAGTCTATTAAACTCTATGTTTCAAGTGAGAATTAGGCAGTTCTGATGCCAAAAAAGAAATGAAATGCTTGCCTACTTCACCTATCCCAATTGTCAAAACCTGGTTGAATCAACTTTGTTTCCACAACATTTCAACCCCAAAAAATGTATGTGATGACGTTGAATCAATGTGAAAAACTGATTGGATTTGCAAAAAGTAATCAATGTAAGGGCATTACATTTTTTTTATCCACCGTTTGACCTAAATCCACTGACATGGTGAAATGTTTAGTTGATTTCAAATTGAATTCACGTCAGTTGACGACTCCAAATGTTTTTAGTGTGCAAATGCGGCCCACAATTCGGGGCGTTCCTGCATGTGGACATTCCCACATCTGCAGGAACGCCCCCCTCCCCCAAGCATCCCATTGTACAGCCTGATAATTCCAGTGATTGTGTAGACCAAAATCAACATGCTGTTTGTGCAACAGTATCTTCTAAATCAAAGAGGAATATGTGAAGCATGAATATATTAGCTACATGAAGTAGCTAAGAGAGAACATTCAATGTAGCCAATGCATTCCTAAAATTCTATTTCAGGCACACTGTAGCCAATACCTCAGTAAGCACGGACCGACGCCTGCGACTTTTGAACATCCTTTTTTGGTCCTGTCAGGACTGGACAGCTTTTATTTGGTGCATAGACGTCTATGTTTGGTTCAGATATGTTTGGCCCAAACATAGACGTCCACGATTGGTTCAGATTTGGTCTTTATCATCTGAGGGACAGGGAAAAAATATCTCCAAACGATAGCTCTCATTATCATTCTCCAAAAATGTGTATTTTTGTATAGTTATCCTCCACAAGGCCCTTAATTCTGGCCATCCTACAAGTGTAAAAACTCCAATAACTTTTGAACAGATTATGATAAAGACGTGGTTTGGACCATTGGTTTTCTTAGAGGAGTATACACACAATTAACATACCATTTCACCCATTGGTCAAAATATGCGTTTTTGATTGGACACGCTATATATCCTATACCCTACTGGCACTGTGCATATCATTTGAAATTCAGGGAAAAAATTAACACTTTATTGCTATTCAAGGTTGATAGGAATTTTTGTTTTTGTTGTAAAAGTCTGAGAAATAACAAACTTTCTATCTTAAAGTTTAAAGAATATTGTTGAAATGTTTTTGTGATACTAACTTGTCCACCAGGTGTTGTCGGAGAGTGTCACCTCTATCCAGGGTGGCTGTGTTGGGAAGGAGTCTTATGACGAGGTTCTGACAGCCACGTATACAGGTGAGCTATCAACGAAAGAAAAGAGAGGGTTTTATGCACAAGCTATACAAAAAGAAGAAAAAAAGTGATGTCCGCTGACTGTTTGCTGCTCCCCATACGTGATCTGTAGAAGATACAGATACAATGTTGTGAACGACTTGAAATAACAATATACGTGTGTCCAGGGTGGGTGACAGGGCTAACTACAGAGCCCCAGCAGGCAGAGGCAGGCCCTGGAGAGGAAGTCAAAATGAGTCGGGAGACCCAGAACAAAGTGGCAGCTCTCAGGTATACTTGTGGACAGTTGTTGTTGTCACCTGCATTTGCAATAGATATCAATGGAACTTTGTAAGCAAAACTCAGTGTTGGCTAGGCTAATTCAACAGCCAAAGTGGTAGTTCGGCACAAAACAATGATAGGAGTCCTGTATTTTGAAAACATTAGAGGTTGCTAACTTAATTATGAGGACAGATAGTAGCTACACTATATATACGAAGTATGTGGACACCCCTTCAAATTACTGGATTTCAGGCACACCCGTTGCAGACAGGTGTATAAAATCGAGAACACAGACATGCAATCGCCATAGACAAGCATTGGCAGTAGAATGAGCTCAGTGACTTTCAACGTGGCACTGTCACAAGGTGCATTTCCATTTAACTATCTTGTGTCAATAAAAACTGCTTATGCTTTTTCGCAAAAATCTACAGCGTCGAATAAAGTTTTTTTCCTTTACCCATTTAGGCATATAATGCAATAATACTCATGTGCCAACGTATCACTATGGGCCGTGCCATGGGGAAACTTGCACTTCTGTAGATCAGAAGTCAACCAGAAAAGTAAGGCGAAGCTTTTCAAGCATTCTTGAATGTCAGGATAATCTTTGTCCTGCAAAGAAACATTGTTTTTATAGTTCAAATGTTTTGCAAGCAGTAGGCATTTAGAATTCAATGTGGAGTGGAGCCATAGACTTTAAAACCTGAGTGGGGCTTATAGTTATGTGATTAATTCGCGTACCTTCAAAAGTATTCGGCAAAAAAACACAGTTTCCATCATAATTTGTCGCAATAAAGAAAGTCAGACAAAAGAAAAATCCATCCCTGTCAAACGGATAAAAATGATCTTTTAGAAAATGTCTCCTATACCAGCCATTTCCATTACACGTTGCAATGTTTTTTTTGTTGCAACATTGCTTTTGTCAAATAAACCTGTGTCATGGAAATCTGTCTACTATCTGTTGTTGTAATTCTCCCAGTATGAACACACAGCACATGTCACCCTCAGGGCAGAGCTAGACCAACTGCAGATGAAGGTCCTTCAGGGACGTGAGAAGTATCAGCAGACCTCCCAGTCCAGTACGGCCATCTCTGCCATGCCTGTGTTCAGCATCAACGACAAGTTCACCCTGTGTCAGGATGACGCCAGCTACAGCCTCAACCTGGAAGTGCAGACAGCCATTGACAATCTGCTGCTGCAGGTGATCGAATATTTTTTGATGTTGTGTATTGAACCCAAAAGAGAGATTTTAACATTTTTCTGCATGAGAGATCTGCTAATGATACGGCAATGTGACTGCTTGTGGATTTTATGTAATGAATTGTAATGTTAGCTTCCATTTTAGTTGCTCACTTGGTGTAACATACTATGGGGAGTCAACGACCAATCCTATTCACCTGAAGCACACTAATACCACGACCAACGGTTGCCGAGCTCGCCATTGGAAGCCCCGTCTTACTGGCTATAATACCGAGGCTCTCATCCATTTACTAAATTCTTCGCTCTTCAGCTCGCCTGAAGTAAGAACGTGTCACGCAATATACAAACTTTTTAAGCACACGAAGGCTCCGAGATTCCGCTCCGACCTAGGTTTCTGTTAGTGGAGAGAGTACTCGTCCCCCTAGATGTTGCGGGTTTTGGGTCTTGGTATCGGTCTTTGTGTTTGCTAAAAGAAAACTAATTTCTGCTCTGCTTGTGTAGCTAATGCTTCCTTTGAGTAAGATTGCCAGTGGTAAGAGTAAGTTCAAAAAGAGTTTGAACCTTCGACCGTGCCTTAGGGCATGTGGTTTCACAATGAAAATTAAAGATACTCACGAGTGCTGTCCTGTTGCCTGGAGTGGAAACATGCTCAGGAAGCCTTGGCTCGGGCCTGTTCATATGACTATTGTTTCCAGCTGGGTTCAACTCCATTGGAAGTCGGGCTGACTTTGAGAGGAAGATTGGTGGTCGGAGTTGATGGGGGTGTTATCCCAACCGAGTGAGGCTCATTCTGGTTTTCAGAGTGTGAATCGGGTGACATCAATTCAGGGCAGCCTGAAGCCCCAGTTTTGGATTCGGCTGTGGAGAGTAAACCATTGGTGGGGAATATGCCTTTGATGGCGTTTTATCCCGCATAGCGGTTCCTCCAGGCTTGGGGGAAGGTACACTATACAGTATATACAAAAGTATGTAGACACCCCTTCAAATTAGTGGATTTGGATATTTCAGCCACAACCGTTGCTGACAGGTGTATAAAATCGAGCACACAGCCATGCAATCTCCATAGATAATGGCGCCGGAGGGAATGGTTGCTGTTTTACGGGCTCATAATCAACTGTGCTATTTTGTTATTTTTTTCACATTTGTTTGTTACTTATTTTGTACTCACCCCAAACTGCACAAAGATTTTTTCTTTAATGAGTCCGATGCGAAGGATATACTGCTTTCCGGGGAACAGGCCCAAATCCCCATCATTCGCGTGAAGAAAAGGCAGAGATACTGCGGGAGAAGGGCGGGGTGCATTGTTAGGATTCGTAGGCGAGTGAGTAAATCGCCATTACCATCGGTTCTATTGGCCAACAAGCAATCACTGGAAAACAAACTCGATGATCTACGGTCGAGACTATCCTACCAACTGGACATTAAAAACGGTATTATCTTATGTTTCACCGAGTCGTGGCTGAACGACAACACGGATAATATAGAGCTGGCTGGGTTTTCAGTGCATCGCCAGGACAGAGAAGCTACATCTGGTAAGACGCGGGCCAGGGGTGTGTGTCTATTTGTCAAGAACAGCTGGTGCGCGATGTCTAATATTAAAGAGGTCTCCAGGTATTGTTTGCCTGAGGTAGAGTACCTTATGATAAGCTGTAGACCATACTATCTACCAAGAGAGTTCTCATCTATATTATTCGTAGCCATCCATTTACCAACCACAAACCCACATCAAATAACATTTTATTGGTCACATACACATATTCAGCAGATGTTATTGCGGGTGCAGCGAAATAACATCTAGAGTGCAGTAGTATCTTAACACAACAATAGACATAAATCTGAAAGTAGAAGAATGGAATTAAGAAATATTTAAGTATTGGCAATGTCGGACTGGCATAGACTAAAATACAGTAGAATAGAGTACAGTATATACAGCGGGTGAAATAAGTATTGAACACGTCACCATTTTTCTCAGTAAATATATTTCCAAAGGTGCTATTGACATGACATTTTCACCAGATGTTGGTAACAACCCAAGTAATCCATACATATAAAGAAACCAAAACAAATAAGTTCAGAAATTAAGTTATGTGAAATTACAAATGGAAAAAGTATTGAACACATGAAGAAAGGGAGTTGCAAAAAGGCATGGAAAGCCAAGACAACAGCTGAAAACTATCAGTAATTAAAAAGCAATCCAGCCCCCTGTCAGTTGGTTCAGTCCCAACTGATGGCCTACAAAAAAGTCTCATTGCCATGGTGTCACACAAGACACATCTCATGATGGGTAAAAGCAAAGAGCGGTCTCAAGACCTTTGCAACCTAATTGTTGCAAAACATAATGATGGCATTGGTTATAGGTGCATTTCTAAGCTTCTGAATGATCCAGTGAGCACTGTTGGGGCCATAATACGGAAGTGGAAAGACAATAATTTCACCATAAATTTGCCTCGACCAGGTGCTCCTCGCAAGATTTCTGACAGAGGAGTGAAAAGAATAATCAGAAGAGTTGTCCAAGAGCCAAGGACCTCTTGTGGAGAGCTTCAAAAAGACCTGCAATTAGCAGGTACTGTTGTCTCAAAGAAAACAGTAAGTAATGCACTCCACCGCCATGGCCTGTATGCACGCTCACCACGCAAGACTCCATTGCTGAAAAAAAAGCATGTTGAAGCTCGTTTAAAGTTTGCTGCACAACATTTGGAAAAGCCAGTGAAATACTGGGAGAATATAGTGTGGTCAGTTGAGAGCAAAATTGAACTTTTTGGATGTCATAATACACACCATGTTTGGAGGAGAAATGGCACTGCACATCACCCTAAAAACACCATACCAACAGTGAAGTTTGGAGGTGGGAACATCATGGTGTGGGGCTGCTTTTCAGCAAATGGTACTGGCAAACTTCACATAATTGAAGGAAGGATGAATGGGCAAATTTACCGAGACATTCTTGACAAAACTCTGCTGCCATCTACCAGGATGATGAAGATGAAACGAGGGTGGACATTTCAGCAAGACAATGATCCCAAACACACAGCCAAGGAAACTCTCAATTGGTTTCAAAGAAAGAAAATAAAGCTGCTAGAATGGCCCAGCCAATCACCTTAAATCCCATTGAAAATCTATGGAAAGAACTGAAGATCAATATTCATAGAAGAGGCCCACGGAACCTTCAAGATTTGAAGACTGTTTGTGTGGAAGAATGGGCCAAAATCACACCAGAGCAATGCATGCGACTAGTTTCTCCATACAGGAGGTGTCTTGAAGCTGTCATTACCAACAAAGGCTTTTGTACAAAGTATTAAATAAATATCAGTAAGTGTGTTCAATACTTTTTCACATTATTACACAACTTAATTTCTGAAATTATTTGTTTTGGTTTCTTTGTATGTATGGATTACTTGAGTTGTTACCAACATCTGGTGAAAATGTCATGTCAATAGCACCTTTGGAAATATATTTACTGAGAAGAATGGTGACGTGTTCAATACTTATTTCACCCGCTGTACTTATGAGTAAAGCAAGAATATGTAAATATTATTATAATAAGTGTCTACTGTTCATTATTAAAGTGGACAGTGATTCTAAGTCTATGTATATAGGGCATCAGCCTCTAAGGTGCAGGGTTGCGTAACATGGTGTAAGCCGCCTAGTGATGGCTATTTAACAGTCTGGTGGCCTTGAGATAGAAGCTGTTTTTCAGTCTCTCAGTACCAGCTTTGATGCACCTGTACTGACCTCGCCTTCTGGATGATAGCGGGGTGAACAGGCTGTGGCTCGGGTGGTTGATATCCTTAATGATCTTTTTGAACTTCCTGTGACATCGGGTGTTGTAGGTGTCCTGGAGGGCAGGTAGTTTGCCCCCGGTGATGCGCTGGGCAGACCGCACCACCCTCTGGAGAGCCCTGCTGTTACGGGCGGTGATACATCCCTACAGGATGCTCTCAATTGTGCATGTGTAAAGGTTTGTGAGTGTTTTAGGTGCCAAGCCACATTTCTTCAGCCTCTTGAGGTTGTAGAGGTGGACCATTTGTGTGAGTGGACCATTTCAGATCGTCAGTGATACGCTGAGGAACTTGAAGCTTTCCACCTTGTCCTCTGCGGTCCTGTCGATGTGGATAGGGGCGTGCTCCCTCTGCTGTTTCCTGAAGTCCACAATCAGCTCCTTTGTTGTTGACATTGAGTGAGAGGTTATTTTCCTGGCACACTCTCCCAGGGCCCTCACCTCCTCCCTACCATTGTGTCGTCTGCAGATTTGATGATTGAGTTGGAGGCGTGCGTGGCCACGCAGTCGGTGGTAAACGGGGAGTACAGGAGGGGGCTGAGCACGCACCCTTGTGGAGCTCCTGTGTTGAGGATCAGTGAAGTGGGGATGTTGTTTCCTACTTTCACCACCTTTGGGCGGCCCGTCATGAAGTCCAGGACCCAGTTGCACAGAGCGGGGTTCAGACCCAGGGCCCCAAGCTTAATGATGAACTTGGAGGGTACCATGGTGTTGAATGCTGAGCTATAGTCAATGAACAGCATTATTACATAGCTATTCCTCTTGTCCAGATGGGATAGAGCAGTGTGCAGTGCGATGGCGATTGCATCGTCTGTGGATCTATTGGGGCGGTAAGATAATTGAAGTGGGTCTATTGTGTCAGGTAAAGTAGAGGTGATATGATCCTTAACTAGCCACTCAAAGCACTTCATGTTGACAGAAGTGAGTGCTATGGGGCGATAGTCATTTTGTTCAGTTACCTTGCTTTCTTGGGTGGCACTGTGTTATCCACAAAGCGGGCAAAAAGGTGTTTAGCTTGTCCCGGAAGGAAGACGTTGGTGTCCGTGACGTGGCTGGTTTTCCCTTTGTAGTCTGTGATTGTCTGTTGACCCTGACACAATCGTCTCGTGTCTGAGCCGTTGAATTGCGACTCCACTTTGTCTCTGTGCTGACGTCTTGTCTGTTTGATTGCCTTAAGGAGGGAATAACTACCCTGTTTGTATTTGGCCATATTCCCAGTCACCTTGCCATGGTTCAATGCAGTGGTTCGCGCTTTCAGTTTTACACGAATGCTGCCATCTATCTACTGTTTCTGGTTTGGGTAGGTTTTAATAATCTCGGTGGGTACAACATCTCCTATACACTTCCTGATGAACTCCGTCACCGTATCCGTGTATTCATCGATATTATTCTCTGAGGCTATCCGGAACATATCCCAGTCTGCATGATCAAAACAATCTTGAAGCATGGATTCCGATTGGTCAGACCAGCGTTGAATAGACCTTAGCACGGGTACTTCCTGTTTTGAGTTTCTGCCTACAGGAAAGGAGGAGCAAAATGGAGTCTTGATTAGATTTGCCGAAGGAAGGTGGGGGAGGGCCTTGTAAGCATTTCGAAAAGATGAATAACAATGGTCCAATGTTTTCCCAGAGCGAGTACCATAGTCAATGTGTTGGTATAACGTTGGTAGTGTTTTCCTCAAATTTGCTTTGAGGGACGTCGTGGTATTGGCTTGAGGAGGAATATACACGGCTGTGACTATAACCGAAGAGAATTCTCTTGAAGTAATATGGTCGGTTTTTGATTGTGAGGTATTCTAGGTCGTGTGAACAAAAGGACTTGAATTTTTGTATGTTATCACAATCGTACATGAGTAGTTAATCATGAAACATACACTCCCACCTTTCTTCTTCCCGGAGAGTACTGAGAACCCAGCTGGCTGTATGGACGAAGACAGTATATCCCGAGAGAGCGTGAAACAGAGTATGTTACAATCCCTGAGATCCTCGCCCTGAGCTCGTCTACTTTATTATCCAGAGACTGAACATTAGCAAGTAATATACTCGGAAGCAGTGGATGGTGTGCACGCTCCTGAGTCGGACTAGAAGTCCACTCCGAATACCTCTTGCCGGCAGCGTTTTGGATCAGCCTCTGGAATCAGTTCAATTGCCCTGGTGGGTACGAACAAAGGATCCAATTGGGAAAGTTGTATTCCTGGTCGTAATGCTGGTGAGTTACCGCCGCTCTGATATCCAAAAGTTATTTCCGGCTGTATGTAATAACACACAAACATTTCTGGGCTAATAATGTTAGAAATTACACACACAAAAAAAAATACTGCAAAGTTGCTAGAAGCAGAGATGCCATATCTGTCGGCGCCATTATACAGCACTCAATGAGCTGTATAAGGCCATAAGCAAACAAGAAAATGCTAATCCAGTAGCGGCACCCCTAGTGGCCGGGGACTTTAATGCAGGCTAATTTAAATCTGTTTTACCTCATTTCTACCAGCACGTCACATTTGCAACCAGAGGGAAAAAACTCTAGACCACCTTTACTCCACACAGAGACTCATACAAAACTCTCCTCGCCCTCCATTTGGCAAATCTGACCATAATTCTCTCCTCCTGATTCCTGCTTACAAGTAAAAACTAAAGCAGCACGTACCAATGACTCGCTCAATACAGAAGTGGTCAGATGACGCGGATGCTACGCTACAGGACTGTTTTGCTAGCACAGACTGGAATATGTTCCACGATTCATCCAATGGCATTGAGGAGTATACACCTAAGTCACCGGCTTCATCAATAATTGCATTGACGACGTCGTCCCCACAGTGACCGTACGTACATATCCCAACCAGAAGCCGTTGATTACAGACAATATGCGCACTGAGCTAAAGGCTAGAGCTGCCGCTTTCAAGGAGCGGGACACTAATCTTGACACTTATAACAAATCCTGCTATGCCTCAGACAAACCTTCAAACAGGCAAATCGTCAATACAGGACTAAGATTGAATCCTACTACACCGGCTCTGATGCTCGTCAGATGTGGCAGGGCTTGCAAACTATTACAGACTACAAAGGGAAACGCTCCAGTCAAATTGGGAAAGCTCTGCTCCTCGCTGCGCTCACACACTCTGGTCCCCATAGTATGTTATACTGAGTGACCTACTGAAAGGGAAATTACAGTTATGAATATTACTACTGTTCCCTGAAGGAGAGAATGAGGTATAACATATTTTGGCCCCACGCCGTTAGGGGGTTTGGTCTCGCTGAAGAGTGGTACGGAATTGAGGAAATGGATGCGTGCCCCGGTATTATAGCCAGGAAGGCAGGGCTTTCGAGGGTAGGCTCTGTATCCATTGGCCCGTTGGGCGTGATTTCAGTTTGTTCAGGTGAATAGGATTGGTCATTGACTCCCCATATTATGTTATAGCTTGTTACCTCCTTCAGGGAACAGTAGTTATATTAATAATTGTACGATTATTTTCTTTACAGAGTGATGTACCAATTGATCTGCTAGATGTCGACAAGAACTCTGCTGTTGTAAGTTTCAGCGAATGTGATTCAGAGGTGAGATTCTATCCTGTTACAGAGAGCATACAAATAAGATTATTAAGAAACGAATGCTTTAGATTCCTCAAAGCACTAATTATGTTATCTGTTTCAGCAGCCAAATGGCAATTTTCTCCTTGCTACATACAGATGCCAAGCAAATACTACACGGCTTGAGCTGAAGGTGAGATATTTTTTAAGAGTATGTTTTAAAGTAAATTCTTACTGATTTTAGCACAATAACTATTCATTTATAATTGTACACATGGAAATTCCAAATTTGAATGTAAAAATAAAATAAAAAATACAACAGTCTTTCCACCAATTTGGTGCCTTTCACCTAATTGTTTCATTTTGTCATAAAGAGCTTAATAAAAAACAAGTTTTCCCATCTCAAGGGGTTAAATAAAACAATTACTATAGTAAGTGCTTATTAAGTGCTAAATAAAGTAACATAATTGACCATAACAGGGTTGACAATTTAATCTTAAATCAGCCCTTGTGACAGAGGAATGGAAGATGGAATGGAAGATTAGAGAGTGGCAATTGAATTGCTAGCTTCACAATATACATTATTATTTTTACAATTTCTAGCTTGTTTGTCTATGGGTAACAGGGTTGACATGTTATGCCTAACACTCACAGTTTTCCACCACAAAACACCTGTAAATGAATCACTAATTGCATTAAAATAAATAATAATCTTACAAAATGACTTTGTCAAAGCAACAAAATAACTAGGGCTTGACAATGATGGTGAAAACCTGGGAGAAATTTTGGGGTTAAGTGGGTTAAAAGAGTGTGCATGGAGGGACATGTCAAAATGCTGAATTCTGGCACTTTAGCAAGTATTTATTCATATTAAACAGATTTACTGAATTATCCATGTGGTCTATATTAAAAAGCACTTAATTTAATATAAAAGGCTTTTAAAATTCTATATTGGTGCACAATGTCTACTTAAAATATTAAAGGCCATTTTTTGTGGAACGACCCAGAAGTAACACTCTCTTATGCGAGGTGACAACAGAGCTAGGCACAAGTTCTCTTCTGGTCCCACCCGACATGCTGCTGTGTGTTCTTATGTCACTGCATCTTCTCCCTTCTCCAGGTGAGATCTATTGAGGGCCAGTATGGCACCCTGCAGGCCTACATCACCCCACGCCTGCAGCCCAAGACCTGCCAGGTACGCCAGTACCTCATCAAACCCCTGTCCCTTCATCAGAGAACTCACACCATTGACCAGGACAGGTAAGGAGAAGGATAAAGCACTAGTGATTACAAAGACGTTGTCTGCCAAAACCTGACTGGGCTGTGCAGCAGTGGGATTAAAACTAACACTTAAAGAGACATACACATACACACACACCCCAAGGGGTTGTGGCAAAGGGTCAGTCTGGAGCAGACATGTCTTGCTCAAGTGGACTACAGCGATAAATGGCATCCAGAGCAGTCAGCAACCTCCCAGTCACTGGTGCCGGACGTTGAATAAGACTGTACTATATGGTTATAGTCTACTGAAAGAAAGACAGTGTTTGACTCAATCTCGCTCTTTTTCTCTCTTCTTCCATTCTCTTTCCATCTCACCCCATACAGACCCATGAACACTTTGAGTCTAGTTGGCCAATTCAGCTTTGCAGAGATCCACTCCTGGGTAGTCTTCTGCTTGCCAGAGGTCCCAGAGAAGACTCCAGCAGGGGAGAATATCACCTTCTACTTCCAGAACACTTTCCTTGGCACGCAGCTGGAAGCCACATACTGGTTCTGATTTCAATACAACTTTATTTAACCCCTCAAGGATATGTGTCAATCAGTGTGCTTGGTTTAGTTTGTCCCTGTACAATGTAACCAATGGCATAATCCTAAAAGTGCAAACTCAAGCTGAAATCAAGCGCACCTCACATAATTTTTGCCATTCACTTTGACTTGTACTTTAGGGAGATTCAACTAAGACACGTTCAATATGGGTTTTGTTCTCCCCCTTTTGTCATTTTAGTAAAGGGGAAGGCCACTTCAAGTCTGACAACATTTCCACCATCTCCATACTGAAGGATGTCCTCTCCAAAGAAGCCACCAAGAGAAAAAACAATCTCAACATTTCTTATGGTATATCTTTTTTTTTTATGTAAATGTTTTATTATATATACAGTTGATGTCGGACGTTTACATACACATTTTTCAACCACTCCACAGATTTCATGTTAACAAACTATAGTTTTGGCAAGTCGGTTAGGACATCTACTTTGTGCATGACACAAGTAATTCTTCCAACAATTGTTTACAGACAGATTATTTAACTTATAATTCACTATATCACAATTCAAGTGGGTCAGAAGTTTACATACACTAAGTTGACTGTGCCTTTAAACAGCTTGGAAAATTCCAGAAAATAATGTAAGGGCTTTAAAAGCTCATTCACATCATTTGAGTCAATTGGAGATGTACCTGTGGATGTATTTCAAGGCCTACCTTAAAACTCAGTGCCTCTTTGCTCGACATCATGGGAAAATCAAAAGAAATTAGCCAAGACCTCAGAAAAAAAAAATGTAGACCTCCACAAGTCTGGTTTATCCTTGGGAGCAATTTCCAAACAATAGTATGCAAGTATAAACACCATGGGACCACGCAGCCGTCATACTGCTCAGGAAGGAGACTCATTCTGTCTCCTAGAGATTAACGTACTTTGGTGAGAAAAGTACAAATCAATCCCAGAACAACTGAAAAGTACCTTTGTGAAGATGCTGTAGGAAACCGGTGTAAAAGTATCTATAACCTATATTGACATAACCTGAAAGGTCACTCAGCAAGGAAGAAGCCACTGCTCCAAAACCTCCATTAAAAAGCCACACTACGGTTTGCAATTTTTTCTGAAACAAAAATAGAACTGTTTGGCCATAACGACCATTGTTATGTTTGGAGGAAAAAAAGGGAGGCTTGTAAGCCGAAGATCACCATCCCAACCGTGAAGCACGGGGGTGGCAGCATCATGTTGTGGGGGTGCTTTGCTGCAGGAGGGACTGGTACACTTCACAAAATAGATGGCATCATGAGGAAGAGAAATTATGTGGATATATTGAAGCAACATCTCAAGACATCAGTCAGGAAGTTAAAGCTTGGTTGCAAATGGGTCTTCCAAATGGACAATGACCCTAAGCATGCTTCCAAAGTTGTGGCAAAATGGCTTAAGGACAACAAAGTCAAGGTATTGGGGTGGCCATCACAAAGCCCTAACCTCAATTATATAGAAAATGTGTGGGCAGAACTGAAAAAGTGTGTGCGAGCTAGGAAGCCTACAAACCTGACTCAGTTACACCAGTTCTGTCAGGAGGAATGGGCCAAAATTCACCCAACTTCTTGTGGGAAGCTTGTGGAAGTCTACCCGAAACGTTTGACCCAAGTTAAACAATTTAAAGGCAATGCTACCAAATACTAATTGAGTGTATGTAAACTTCTGACCCACTGGGAATGTGATGAAAGAAAATAAAAGCTGAAATAAATCATTCTCTCTACTATTATTCTGACATTTTACTTTCTTAAAATAAAGTGGTGATCCTAACTGACCTAAGACAGGGAATTTTTACTAGGATTAAATGTCAGGAATTGTGAAAAACTTAGTTTAAATGTATTTGGCTAAGGTGTATGTAAACGTCCGACTTAAACTGTACATACCCACATATATACATATAAAGATTCATACACACATCTTCTTTATTTGCAATATGTCTTTACATTGTAGAATAAAAGTGAAGACATCAAAACTATGATATAACACATGGAATCATGTAGTAACCAAAAAAGTGTTAAACAAATCAAAATATATTTGAGATTCTTCAAAGTAGCCACCCTTTGCCTTGATGACAGCTTTGCACACTCATTCTCTCAACCAGATTCACACTCATTCTCTCAACCAGCTTCACCTGGAATGCTTTTCCATCAGTCTTGAAGGATTTCATACATATGCTGAGCACGTGTTGGCTGCTTTTCCTTTACTGTGGTCCGACTCATCCCAAACCATCACAGTCTCATCTGAACAGTTGATGTTGATGTGTCTGTTACTTGAACTGCAATCAGAGGCTGGTAACTTACTTGAATGAGTAATATTCCAAACTTCTAGCCCCCAGTGTATATACTGTATATACACACATACATTTTTAAATATACTATTCATTATAATTCCCTGCAAACCCTACCACTGCTCCCCCAATTGGAGTGAACTAACACTTAGGCTTCTACTTCCAGCTTATACGTACTATACAGATTAGTTATATTTGTTTGTTTTTAGTCCTGGCCTTCCTCTTTTTCTAATGTCCATCCAGTTTGATTTCTATTTGCCATATATTTGTAACTGCTATTTCACAAAAGCTCTGAACCTATATACATTCTACAGACCCTGTATGTTTTACATTTGTGATCGTGTTATTAGTCCCACCCTTCAGCTCTATTCAACCCCTCCCATCTATCTCTTAACACCATCCATATTGGATGTGTATTTGCCATATATTTTTCAATTGTGCTGTGATGCGTCACAAAAGTATGGAACCTTTATATTCTCATAGTTTCTACAGATTGTAAAGTAAAGATTATACATTTTTGCTAAAATAATTATTATATTATTGATTGATTGACAATGACTTTTCAAATCACCCAGTATTGCTATCTGCAGCATTAGCTCTTGGTAAATGTTACAATTCTTCAGCCATTCCTGGACCTGTGACCAAAAACGAGCTACATATGGACAATACCAATATAAATGATCTAATGACTAAGCTTGTTCATAAAAATACAAAAAAAAACTTTGTCTCTGTCCATGCCAATATAGACAGTCTCACAACTGTATTTGTGGCTCTAATTTTCAGATATCAATGACGATTCGGTGGGTCACACACTCAAGTTGATTCATCCGAAGCTTGAGTATCAGCTGCTCTTGGCCAAAAAGGTTCAGCTGATTGACGCATTAAAAGTAAGTAGGCCTACCAGTAATTACTGAAACTTGTTGAATATTGCAACCCTTGGTCACATATTGCACTCTTTCTCTCTGTGTGTGTTTTGTTTTGTAGGATCTTCAGGTTCACGAGGGGAATGCTGACTTCCTTATTCCTGAATATCGTAACATTCTAGACGAGTCTGCCTATCTGCTAGAGGAATACAAGAAGCAACCAGCTCACTTAGAAAGACTTTATGGTATCTCATTGCACAGTTACTGCTGGAACATTCTCGTTTCACTAGAATACTTTTTTTTTTTTTTTTTGTTCAGCAATCACAGTAGGCTAGCTTTCCAGGGATCCTACATCTCCTGGGTGCAAAATGAATGTGACAATATGGTTATGCAAAACTACAATCACAGTAACGTGTGTGTTTGTTTTCGTTTCCCAAGGTATGATAACTGACCTCTTCATCGACAAATTCAAATTCAAAGGACAGAATGTGAAGACAAAGGTGTCATTGCTGCTGGAAATTTTGGATAACTACAATTTGGATTCTTTGATGAATTTCTTCATTGAGGCATAATATGACACTCCGTTTGTAATAGGTTTTGTTTTTGTTTGTTTGTTTGTTTGTTTTGTTTGTTTTATTTTATTTATTAAGCACTTTTACACAACTTGTCATTGAACAAAGTGCTGTACAAACACATAAACAATCATGACAACATACATCATTAACACCACATAAAATATCAATGAAATAAAATAAAATAAACCCCTCAGTTTGATAAACCTACAAATGCAACTACTAAACCCCATCAAATGCTAGAGCTAGGAGGTATTCTTTAAGCTTATGTTTAAAAACAGTAAATGTTTTGTATATAGTGTTTACTTTTCAGCTTTGTTTGTTTTTTGTAAGATACTAGAATCAATTATGTTACATAATAATGAATGATTTATGTCAACAACATCTGGATGTCTAAAGACTTATATTCTGTTGGCCTAGCTATATAGTCTGTGTATGTTCTTTTTTATAGGTTTGCACAGGAAAATATCATAGTTCATATTTGACCATTATATTTCTATTTCTATTCAAGTATATGTATGTGCACCACGGGTCGGTATTGAGACCTGTTCTCTTTATTATTTATATAAATAATATTGGTCTATCTGTTAACTTGTAATATTAATCTGTATGCAGGCGACACTGTTATTTATTCAATTGCCCCAACTGTTGACCAGGCTATGTTAGAGCTGTTACCTTACAGAAAGCCCTGGTTGGTTTAAAACTTGTACTTAATGTGGGCAAGACTAAATAAATGTTCTCTAATTCTCGCAACAAAAAAATGATGGACTACATATTTATTAATTGGATGGTTCTCCCATCGATCGTGTTCACTACTATACATATTTGGTCATTTGGATTGACAAAGATGTAATGTTTAAAAAACATACAGATGAGCTAGTTTAAAAAAAGTATAGATCTTGCCTTCCTAATAGCAGGAATCAAATTTTACAGTCAACTTTCCTGCCAGTTCTTGACTATGGTGACCGAATTTCCCAGATTGCAGCAGTCGCCACTCTTAAACCTTTGGATTCCGTCTAACATAGCGCCATTCGTTTTATCAAAGGTTACATTTTTATTACTACTGCATCCTGGTACAAAAGGTTGGTTGGTACTCATTAAAGTCCTGTAGATCACTTAATTACTCCCGTTGTGTTTACAAAGCTCTGCTACACAAGCTTCTAATTTACTTAACGTTGTTGTTAAAGTATAAAAGCATTCAGTTAACTGTTGACATTTCTCAGGTCTCCCTTGAACTTGGTAAATCCGCTTTTAGTTTTAATCCACCTCATTGCTAGAACCAACTACAACATACATTACAATTGGATGTTCTGGTGCCACTCTGCAATTTAAAATATTGTTTGGGGAACTTCTTACTGAGGAATTTAACAGTTTTTCTTGAATATTTGTGTTGTGCTGTATTGTAGTTTGTTTTACATTTGTATATGATTTTGATTTGATTTTGTCTTATGAACTGTGTATACATAGTCCCTTGTAGCTCAGATGGTAAAGCATGGCGCTAGCAACGCTACGGTTGTGGGTTAGATTCGCACGGGGGACCGGTACAAAAAAAAGTATGAACATGTATGCATAATTAACTGTAAATCGCTCAGGATAAGAGCGTCTGCTAAATGATTAAAATGTAAAATGTAATGTGCAGGGCTGCCTTGTGAAAGAGACCCTGATCTCAATGGTAACTCCCTTTTTAAATAAAAAAAGAGTATTTAAATATATCAAATATTAAATCCTTTGTGGTTTATTTGTCATAGCGCGGGGGGGGGGGGGGTCTACTGTGTGTATAACGTAAGGGAGTAACAATACTTTTAGATGCTTTCAGAGAGATTATAATTGTTTGTACGATATATTAATATAAATTATACAAAATTGATATTTGAATATTAATTTTCAGTTTGTCCCGCCTGACAACAAAAGTGTACACCGAAATCTCAACGGCTGTGTATTCGCGGACACATGGAATCTGAGTTATATCAGCCGCCGTAGTTTCGTGACGTCCTTTCGCCTTCGACTCTGATTGGCCGTTTCAATAGTCGCGGGCTACTTGAACTGACAAAAAGTAACATATATCTAGCTGCATGTTCTAAGAAACAAGGAACTTTATCTAGTTAGCAGTTTGGCCGATCCGTAAATTTAGTGAAACAGCATGGCCAGCTAATGTCGGGTTTTCATGCATAGGATTTTGTGGCATCAACGTTCCAGATAGGGTTTTAAATTTGCAGCTCCGATTTTTGCCAACGGTACGTTGTTGCCATCTCAACACGCCATACTTGTGATAACTAACATACCTAGCTAGCCTGTATTTGTGCTTGCTAAGTTAATCTGTAAGTCAGTTATTTTATTTCCATCAAGGTTTTGTTTAATTTTAACATTGTACGTCGCTACAGTGACTTGTTTGACGTTAGTGAGTCTGGAACGGAGGATAGCATGTCAGGATCAAACCAAGGACAAGGAAGCGCGGTTGATGTTCCACTGCCAGAATACCAAAACCAAGAAAATATGCTATCCGGACTGAGGGATACAATCAAAAACCGGGTGGACAACCAGGAGAACATTGTCCCCAAAGCACCACAGAGAACTGTCCTGGAAGCCTTGCAAAACAACAAACGCAGCAAACCTCAAACTCTGCGCGGCACAAAACAGGTTGGTAACTTCCAGCTTGCTAACTAGCCACTAGCCAGCCAACACCATATAATTAGACTTGTTGCCTAGCTAGCTAACATAGCAATAGCATGCTTATTGAGCCTGGTGGCTAGCTAATTTGCTAACCTTAGGAAAACACTGTTTAAAAAAAAATGTTATGTCATATTTTCACGACCTAGCGCAGTTCGGTTAGATAATTTAGAATGATGTCAATTTTACTGAATGTATTTGTCTAGTAATTGAATGTCTTAGTTGGGTAGGTACCCTTCCAAGGAACGTCAACGTTAGTCCGCCATTTTATGCTGTCAATCTCTTGTGCTCATTGGGATGGCCAACTTGTATTCTCAAACGCAAATGATTAATTTACATAATCGTTAACTCTTTGTCAACCATGGGCATTGAAGTATTTATTTGATCTTTGATATTCTCTGTCCTCATTTTCAGGTGCTGTCCACCGAAAACGAAAATGAAGTACCTAAAAGTTATGCAGAGAAACTGGGCAGCAGACAGCCAGCTTTCCAGATTCACGTGGATGAGCCGGATGGTGCCTGCTCCAAGAAACAGGTGTCCCTCAAGGCCAAGCCCTCCACAGAGATTTCCCCCCTGAAACTGAACCCAACAGTTACCCTTCTCAGGCAGCCGCTCTCCTCTCTTGACATACCAGCAACATGTGTGTCTAACATGAATGTTAGTTTTGACAGTGAGTAATCCAACTGGACTTAATATATCATCCCCTATTTATTTACTGTTTTAATACTCTGATATGAACATGTCTCCATATGGATTTGAAAGTCAAACATTTTACTGTTATATTGCTCTATACAGATTCTTCCATGGATATGTCAGTTATTGAAGGTGACGAGAAGCCAGTGAATGCAGCAACGGAGTATGCTTCAGAAATACACACTTATCTTAGAGAAATAGAGGTGAGCAAACTGGCCTGTGCAATTCATTGTTCCGTTGTCACACAAATAACTGAACTGTAACTACAGAGTATTGTGAATTAATTGTCCTTATGCACTCTTGTCCTAAGGGTAAGTCCAGACCAAAAGCAGGCTACATGAAAAAGCAGCCAGACATCACTAACAGCATGCGGGCCATCCTCGTTGACTGGCTGGTGGAGGTTGGCGAGGAGTACAAGCTCCAGAACGAGACGCTATACCTTGCCGTCAACTACATAGACCGTTTCCTGTCTTCCATGTCAGTCCTGCGGGGGAAGCTGCAATTGGTTGGTACTGCTGCAATGCTGTTGGCATCGTAAGTGTTGTAGACCCCCTCCACACAGATCCTTAAAGGGATAGTTCACCATTTTGTGTGCCACAAAGGTGTCCAGAGTAAAATTAATCTTTGCTATCTGTTGTGTAGCGCCACTAGATGCATTAGGCCTCTGTCCCAAATAAATGGGAGAGATTGGCACCAACATCTGACAATTTAATTTTGGTGGGAGCTATCCCTTTAACTGAATTTTTTTTTTGTTGAAAGTGTCAACCTAAGGAATGTGCTTTGATCACTCACTGGTTTTTCTTCAAATGCAGAAAATTTGAAGAAATCTACCCTCCTGAGGTCACAGAGTTTGTTTACATCACAGATGACACCTACACAAAGAAGCAAGTGTTGCGAATGGAGCATCTGGTGCTGAAAGTGCTCTCCTTTGATCTGGCATCTCCCACCATCAACCAGTTTCTCACACAGTACTTTCTCACCCAACCTGTCAGCATTGAAGTGGAGAGCTTGTCAATGGTGAGTAGAGCACACGTTGTGGTGTTCACATCTTGTAATTTAAGTTAAATTAATTGTAGTTTTATGGTTATTTTAATTCTTTGACAAACTTTGTATTAGTTCCTAGGGGAGCTCAGTCTAGTAGACTCAGACCCATTCCTGAAGTACCTCCCCTCTCAGACTGCTGCTGCCGCCTTTGTTTTGGCAAACCACACAATAACAGGAGGCTCATGGGTAAGTTTGCAATGCCGCAGTAAGTTTTTCCTCTGTGCAGTAGGCCAGGATTTGGTAGCTGGTGCTAACAGGAAATCCAATCAAATGATTTGTCACATGAACCAAATACAACAGGTGTTGGCCTTCCAGTGAAATGCTTACTTACAAGTCCTTAACCAACAATGCAGTTAAGAAAAATACGTTAAAAATAACAAATAATTAAAGAGCAGCAGTAAAATAACAGTAGCAAGGGTGTATACAGGGGTACTGGTGCGGAGGCACAGGTTAGTCTAGGGAATTGAGGTGATACTATGTTCATGTGGGTAGGGTTAAAGTGACTATGCATAGATAATCAAGAGTAGCAGCAGTGTAAAAGAGGGTGTGTGAACAACGCCAATAGTCCGTGTAGCCATTTGATTAGCTGTTCAAGAGTCTTGTGGCTTGGGGTAGAAGCTGTTAAGCCTTTTGGACCTAGACATGGCGCTCCGGTACCGCTTGCTGTGCGTTAGAAGAGGACAGTCTTATTACTAGGGTGGCTGTGTCTTTGATAATTTTTAGGGCCTTCCTCTGACACCACCTGGTATAGAGGTCCTTGATGGCAGGAAGCTTGGCCTAAGTGATGTACTGGGCCGTATGCACTACCCTCTGCAGTGCCTTGCGGTCGGAGGCCAAGCAGTTATACAACCAGTCAGGAGGCTCTGGTGCAGCTTTCACTTTTTGAAGTTCTGAGGACCCAAATCTCTCCCTCCAGTATGTTTGCCACTGGCTCCAACATGTCTGTTGGATTGTGTTAACACAGGAACATAAACACAATTAACAGGTTTCTTTCTCTTCATATACAATGGGGAGAACAAGTATTTGATACACTGCCGATTTTGCAGGTTTTCCTACTTGCAAAGCATGTAGAAGTCTGTAATTTTTATCATAGGTACACTTCAACTGTGAGATAGAATCTAACCAGAAAATCACATTGTATGATTTTTAAATAATTAATTAGCATTTTATTGCATGACATAAGTATTTGATCACCTACCAACCAGTAAGAATTACAGCTCTCACAGAACTGTTAGTTTTTCTTTAAGAAGCCCTCCTGTTCTCCACTCATTACCTGTATTAACTGCACCTGTTTGAACTCTCTACCTGTATAAAAGACACCTGTCCACACACTCAATCAAACAGACTCCAACCTCTCCACAATGGCCAAGACCAGAGAGCTGTGTAAGGACATCAGGGATAAAATTGTAGACCTGCACAAGGCTGGGATGGGCTACAGGACAATAGGCAAGCAGCTTGGTGAGAAGGCAACAACTGTTGGCGCAATTATTCGAAAATGGAAGAAGTTCAAGATGACGGTCAATCTCCCTCGGTCTGGGGCACCATGCAAGATCTCACCTCGTGGGGCATCAATGATCATGAGGAAGGTGAGGGATCAGCCCAGAACTACACGACAGGACCTGGTCAATGACCTGAAGAGAGCTGGGACCACAGTCTCAAAGAGAACCATTAGTAACACTACGCCGTCATGGATTAAAATCCTGCAGCGCACGCAAGGTCCCCCTGCTCAAGCCAGCGCATGTCCAGGCCCGTCTGAAGTTTGCCAATGACCATCTGGATGATCCAGAGGAGGAATGGGAGAAGGTCATGTGGTCTGATGAGACAAAAATAAAGCTTTTTGGTCTAAACTCCACTTGCCGTGTTTGGAGGAAGAAGGATGAGTACAACCCAAGAACACCATCTCAACCGTGAAGCATGGAGGTGGTAACATCATTCTTTGGGGATGCTTTTCTGCAAAGGGGACAGGATGACTGCACCGTATTGAGGGGAGGATGGATGGGGCCATGTATCGCAAGATCTTGGCCAACAACCTCCTTCCCTCAGTAAGAGCATTGAAGATGGGTCGTGGCTGGGTCTTCCAGCATGACAACAACCCGAAACACATAGCCAGGGCAACTAAGGAGTGGCTCCGTAAGAAGCATCTCAAGGTCCTGGAGTGGCCTAGCCAGTCTCCAGACCTGAACCCAATAGAAAATCTTTGGAGGGAGCTGAAAGTCCGTATTGCCCAGCGACAGCCCCGAAACCTGAAGGATCTGGATGGAGGAGTGGGCCAAAATCCCTGCTGCAGTGTGTGCAAACCTGGTCAAGAACTACAGGAAACTTATGATCTCTGTAATTGCAAACAAAGGTTTCTGTACCAAATATTAAGTTCTGCTTTTCTGATGTATCAAATACTTGTTCTCCCCACTGGTTATTTATATATATACAGTATTTTTATATATATATATGCGCGCAAGTATTCACAGTAATCAGACTTTTTGTCTCGTTTTAATGTTAATCTATTATATTGATGGGCTAATGATGCTTTGGCCAATAGGGTGTCACTGAAGGTCAGGTGGCCTTGTCCTATAAAATGAAATTCTATACCTAAAACTTTGCACATGCAAAATGTTATTTCCAACTGTCAGTGCCATATTAAGTCTGCTTTTGAAAGATTCCTGTTTGAAAATTAGGCTTGTCCCTAGTTGGTCTTTACTGACATGGGACTACATGGAATCCCCTCCCAATGTGTTATCTTTTTGATCTTGATTGCATTTGCTCTTTATGCAGCTGTAGCGTGAGATTCTCATACGCTCATATAGCTATTGATTTTATTTTTTTTTTCTCCCAAACTCAAATGACAACTTAAGTCTTTGCTCTAAAACAATTCAGTTTTTTTTGAATGAGTTTATTTTGGTTTTATTTCAGTCCAAGTCTCTGGCAGAGGTGACTGGTTACTCTTTAGAAGACCTGATGCCTTGCATAGAGGATCTTCACGAAATGTATCTCAACACTGCTACGCATGCACAGCAGTCAGTGAGGGAGAAGTACAAGGGCGCAAAGTAAGTAAACCCTACTCATAATATATATATATATCTGAAAGTAGTTCATAAATGACTAGTCACTGTAATCCAATGTGTATATTTGCCATTTTGCTAATGTAAACATCCCATTGGTATCCAATCCATTATTAATCTATACTGAACAAAAATATAATACATTTAAATGACAAGTTATTTCATTCAAGGAAATCAGTCAATTGAGAAATTCCTTAGGCCGTAATCTATGGATTTCAGTTGGATGTACTGACAAATTCTCTAAAATGACAGGTGGTTTATGGTAGAGAAACATTCAGTTCTCTGGCAACAGCTCTGGTGGAAATCCCTGTAGTCAGCATGCCAATTGCACACTCAACTTGAGACATCTGTGGCATTGTGTCAGCTCCACATTTTAGTGACCTAGTGACAAGGTGCACCTGTGTAATGATCATGCTGTTTCATCAGCTTCTTGATATGCCACACCTGTCAAGTGGCTGGATTATCTTGGCACAGGAGAAATGCTTACTAACAGCGATGTAAATAAATTTGTAGACTTTGAGAAGCTTTTTTGTGTATGGAACATTTCTGGAATCTTATTTCAGCCCATGAAACATGTGACCAATAGTTTGCATGTTGCTTTTATATTTTTGTTCAGTATAAAATGTCCAAGTTTACATGTGGCTATTTAACTTTTTACTTTTAGTGTTGAAATTACTTGTTCATGTGGTATTTTTATAGATTTCTATTAGATTGAACATGAATGATGAGTTTGTTTATCTATTATTGTTTCTCACTGTCTAGGTACCAAGAGGTCTCTCTCATCGAGCCCCCAGAGAGACTGTCATTGAAATGATAAAAAAAAATGTTGTCCTTTGCGCACCAATGTTGAGAACTGGTTTAATCGGGTGTGTTCTCTGCACATTTTATTTTTTTACTACATGAGATATATTGCCAAAATGTCTAACTGAACTCTTGGCAGCAATCTTTTCCGTCTGTCGACGCAATTTAGTGAGTATGTACATTTTATATGTACAATCCTGTAGGATTGTCTTTTATGCTTGATGCAACCCTGAGCTTTGTAATGTAGTTAATCAAGCAATGTCATATTTGTCTTTTCTCACTAGACAAATGTGTTCAGTGGTTTAACTGCTGCAAAGATGCATATTTCAGTCTGCATTCCTGTAATAACTAGCAGCTTATTTTTTCCCCTCTGAAACTAATATAGACACTTGTGAATTTTTCATGACACATCTTTCCCAGACTAACTGTTTGGGTTTTCTGACTCATTTATATTTTATATGGGCGCTGTGGAGTTTTTATAGCACATTTATTCTGCTCAATGGCATTTCAGCCAAAGTTGGATGCTTAAGTCTAGTTTGGATCAACATTCCGCAGAACAGTATTTTTTTTTAATCCTTCACTTGCCTCATTCAAAGGTATGCGTCTTGTTGGGAGTTCACTAGTTCTCAATCAATGCATCTGTGCTGTAAAATCTCTTGTAAATAAATTCCATTCCTGCAATGAACCTTTCCTTCTATTGTTTTTATTTCATTTAGTCCTGCATGTTAGAGCTCAAAGCCTAAGATTTTCACTGTACCCTGTAGATGTGGCTGTTAACCTTCTTTTTTTTTTTTTTTTTTTTTTAAATGACATGCCCAAAGCTAACTGCCTGTAGCTCAAGACCGGACGCAAGTATATGCATATTCTTGGTATAATTTGAAAGAGAACACAAGTTTGGATTTTATTTGATTTTTTTCTGTATCTTTGAACAGCAAGAGAAAGGCCTGAAAGTGATGTTGGATTCTAGGTGTGATTTAGATATCCACCACATGGCAGTAATGTGCACATTTTCAGACTAATTCGGTGAAGAATTATATCACTAATCAATTTTGTATCCAGTCTGCTAGGAGATTTCCTTAATGTGCTGAGTTGGTCAATGTATACAGTACATAACTATAGAGAACATACATTATTTTATTACCATAGCATTTTTGTAAGTTTACACACTCCCAGGAATGTCGTACACAATGGATCATTAACTTCTTTACAGACAAGATACTAACCTTCTATCCTCTTCATGGCTGGGCGGGGTGGGTGTGGAGACAGCAGTTGGGTTGAACGTAGAACCCACTTCCTACATTTGAATGTGAAACTACACTACATTTTATCTCTGGGACCCTCAGGATGACAAATCAGAGCAAGATTATTGACTAAGTACATTATTTACCTTCAGAGGTGAATGTACAAAACCAGTTGCTGTGATGTTTTGTGAACTATCCTCATACAATATCCTAGTCTTTTGTAAAAAAAAAAAAAAAAAGTTTCTGTAATAGCTACTGTAAATTGGACACTGCAGTTAGAGTAAGAATTAAGCTTTCTGCCCATACAAGACAGAAGTTGACTGTTTACAATGCCATTCTAGTCACATCGCATATTGCGCAGCAGCCGTCCTGGTGTAGGGACACAGACCTCATAGAGGTTAAACACACTGAATTCAGAAGCCTATAGAGTACCCTAGTATGAGTCATAAAACCTTGCAGTCAAACAAGAAAATGTTTCCCTTAGGGGTTTATAGGAACATTTAAGGACTGTTTTGCTTAGGCTTACCCCGGCATGACGTTTTGATAACTGGCAATCTCTCTAGGACAAGGACTTTTACCCCCTCTCCCCCTGGAAATGCTAATGTGGCTACCGTATAGAACTACAAATGCCATGATCTGGACAGCCGAATCAAGGCATGATTCGGCTGTCCAGGGCCGTCTCTGGATGAACTATCTACATTTAGTAACTAATAAATCTCTGACGACCTCCCTCGGTGATCAGGCCTACCTCTTGTGTTGTCAGCAAACTTAATGGTGTTGGAATCGTGCCTGTCTATGCAGTCATGGGTGAACAGGGAGTAGAGGGGACTGAGCATGCGCCCCAGTGTTGAGGATCAATGTGACAGAGGTGTTACCTACCTTACCACTTGAGGGCGGCCCATCAGGAAGTCCAGGATCCAGTTGCAGAGGGAGGTGTTTAGTCCCAGGGTCCTTAGCTTAGTGATGAGCTTTGGGGGCACTATGGTGTTGAACGCTGAGCTGTAGTCAGTGAATAGCATTCTCACGCAGGTGTTCCTTTGGTCAAGGTGGGAAAAGGCAGAGCGCATCACCTGTGGATCTGTTGGCCGGTAGGCAAATTGGAGAGGGTCTAGGGTTTCTGGTATAATGGTGTTGATGTGAGCCCTGACCAACCTTTCAAAGCACGTAATGGCTACAGACATGAGTGCTACGGGTCTGTAGTCATTTAGGCAGGTTACCTTAGTGTTCTTGGGTACAGGGACTATGGTGGTCTGCTTGAACCATGTTGGTATTATAGACTCAGTCAGGGTCATGTTTAAAATGTCAGTGAAGACACTTGCCAGTTGGTCAGCGCCTGCTCAGAGTACTATTGCACTGAAAAACCAAGTGACATTCACTGCTGATGTATTTACCTGTTGCAACCTCCACAACTACTTTTATTATTATTTGACCCTGCTGGTCATCTATGAACATTTGAACATCTTGGAGAAAGAACTGGCCTTAATGGCCATAAATTGTTTTAATCTCCACCCGGCACAGCCAGAAGAGGACTGGCCACCCCTCAGAGCCTGGTTCCTCTCTAGGTTTCTTCCTAGGTTTTGCCTTTCTAGGGAGTTTTTCCTAGCCACCGTGCTTCTACATCTGCATTGCTTGCTGTTTGGGGTTTTAGGCTGGGTTTCTGTATAGCACTTTGTGACATCGGCTGATGTAAAAAGCGCTTTATAAATAAATTTTGATTGATTGATTGAGTACACGTCCTGGTGTTCCGTC
Organism: Thymallus thymallus; assembly: GCA_023634145.1. Classification (NCBI taxonomy): domain Eukaryota; kingdom Metazoa; phylum Chordata; class Actinopteri; order Salmoniformes; family Salmonidae; genus Thymallus; species Thymallus thymallus. Next base: position 10,414,193 of record CM042384.1, on the reverse strand, counting down.
TGGCCCTGCGGCCTTGTGAATGTTGACCTGTTTAAAGGTCTTACTCACATTGGCTACAGAGAGCGTGATCACACAGTTGCCCGGAACAGCTGTTGCTCTCATGCATGCCTGAGTGTTGCTTGCCTCGAAGCGAGCATAGGAGTGATTTAGGTCGTCTGGTAGGCTCGTGTCACTGGGAAGCTCATGTCACTTTAGTTTTTGCTTGTAAACAGGAATTAGGAGGATGGAATTATGGTCAGATTTGCCAAATGGAGGTAGAGCTTTGTCTGTGTGTGGAGTAAAGGTGGGCTAGAGTTTTTTTTCCTCTGGTTGCACATTTAACATGCTGTTAGAAATTAGGTAAAACTGATTTAAGATTCCCTGCATTACAGTCCCTGGCCACTAGGAGCGCCGCCTCTGGATGGGCGTTTTTCTGGTTGCTGATGGCCTTACACAGCTCACTGAGTGAGGTATTAGTGCCAGCATCGGTTTGTGGTGGTAAATACTGCTTACAAAAATATAGATGACAACTCTCTTGGTCAATAGTGTGGTGTACATCTTATCATGAGATACTCTACCTCAGGTGAGCAAAATCTCGAGACATCCTTAATATTAGATTTCGTTCACCAGCTGTTGTTTACAAATATACACAAACCGCCACCCCCTTGCCTTACCGAAGTCTGCTGTTCTTTCTTACCGGTGCAGCGTATATCCCGCCAGCTGTATGTTATTCAAGTTGTCATTCAGCCCCGACTCGGTGAAACATAAGATATTACAGTTTTTGATGTCCCGTTGGTAGGATATTTGTGATCGTACCTCGTCTAATTTATTACCCGATGATTGTAATTTGGCTATTAATACTGATGGTAAAGGCAGATCACCCATTCGCGGTCGGATCCTTACAAGGCACCCCGACCTACGTCCCCGATATCTCTGTCTCTTTCTCCTGCGAATGATGGGGATTTGGGCCTTGTCGGGTGTCTGAAGTACATCCTTAGCGTCCGACTCGTTGAAGAAAAAATCTTTCTCCAGTCCAAGGTGAGTAATTGTTGTCCTGATATCCAGAAGCTCTTTTCGGTCGTAAGAGACTGTGGCAGAAACATTATGTACTAAATAAGTTACAAAAAAGGCACCTGTAAAATGGCAGCCATCTCCTGCGACGCCATTATCAAGGCACCCATTTCATGTCTATTTTGATGCTAATTAGCATTTTCGAATCAGAGTAAATAGAACAGAATATATTGATGTTACCTTGTCCGAGAGATTTACATGGTTATCAAAATGTCACACCAGTGTAAGCTTACACAAAACGCAGCCCTTTAAGTGTTTCCAAAATGAATGGTGGAAAAACGATTCGAACCGTTTGACTGCTAGGTTTTATGGTTATTCTGACACCTCCACTGTGGGGCTCTATACTACCCTTTTAGAGGTGCAGTGTCTTTTTTTTCCCAGCAAGTGATGCTGTTGCATCAACTTTAAATGTATTCAATGTTCAGTGATTGCTGCCATCAATGCCTTTCCCACTGAACTTTTACTAGAACAGTTTATGAGTGCGTCTACTATAACCTGTAGAGAATTCCTGAAATAATTTTTAGGGGTAATCTAATGTGTATTTTAATTATGCAGGTTTTTACTTGTATTAAATGACTATGTACCTTTTTTTTAACCAAATAAACTGTGCACGTGTGCGTGTTGGGCTATGTTCCATGTTGGAGGTGTGGGTGTGTCGGTGCTCTACAAATGCCAAGTGCACGTTCCCCACGTGTCACAGCAGGATGCAACCATTTCCATTTTCCCAAATCTACAGGTGATCTGACTTAAACAACCACGTATGTTAAATATTATGTACCATTATCCTCCATAAATCTCCTCTGCATGCTGATGTGTTGTGATAGGATACAGTAGCAATTATTTGTATGGGAGGTAATTGTACTGTACTAACATACACATCTATGTTAGCGGGACATGACACTCCTTACCAACTTAACCGTATTGCTGGTTATTGCCTGTATATCTCAGCAGTTTATGGTGGCTAACTGTCAAGGACCCAAAAAAAAGGGTGATGAAGAAGAAAACGAGGGACCAAAGGACGAAGAGGAACCAAAGCCCCCCCCGTCCCCCGTCCCATCTCCAGAGAAGAAAGACAGCAGCTCGAAAGGAAATGTGTTCAAGGGCAAATTCTCCGCCAAAGACAAGACACAATGCAGTTTGTTTGCGACAGGTGACGATGCCTTTGTGCTTAGCGTGAACTGCAAAAAAGGGCAAACAAATGTTGACTGCGAATATGTGGCCAAACCAGCCACTTGTCAATAATTCTGCAAGCTTCTGGTTATTTTCCTGTGTTTGCTCCGGCATACGTTCTCACTTGCAGCGAGCCGCATCACAGTACGAATGGAATCGGACCGAGACCAGCCCTTTCGCGCCCTATATCTTCTAATTTGTAAAGAGTGAAAATTTCAAATCATAATTTGTGGTTGGCATCAGTAAAATGTGTCGGTATTCTTTGTTGTTTTGGCCTTATGGTGGCAGCAGAGCACTACTGCTCCCAATTGCCTTAGGACCCAATTCAGATTTAGGAAATGTACACACAACTCAGTAGATATTCAGATGTACCTTATGCATGTGCGTTATGGGCTTTGCAGGTGTGGGTTCCTTGTGCGCCCTGATTAAATGTAATTCAACCAGTGAACATCCTCCCACTTGCTGGCCAACAGAATTTCTCAACGAGTTTTTATTCAATAGGATTTTCAGTAAGTTTATGTAAAGCCATTCCTTTAAATTTGGTGTACATTTATTTTTTACTTTTTATTGGAATTTTCTTGACATCCTCACTAAACAGATAGAACAGTTCAGAATATTAGGGATAAATTAAGGAAAGCCATGTAAATACATGTGTATTCATCTCCTTTTTGGCACCAATTGGTCAATTTAAAAATTACTCTGATCTTGTATGTTATTTAGGGTTAGGAAAGCCTTTACACATGAAATATATTGGTGAATCAAAAGTAGTGGTTTGATTCATCCAGAAAGTTTCCATATTAAATTGTTCTATCCATTACATATTGGAAGGTGAGAAGTGTACAATGGGGTTGACCAGTAGTTCTATGAATCTACCCTAATAATCCTCACTAATCATGGAACTGTGATGACAACGGTCAAGTTGATGTAAACCTTGCTTCGTGTTTAAACTGCGACGTATGGTCTGCGTTCCATACTGATTCAAATAGGTTACATGTTCCAAATTGTTGCACAACTTGTAATACGTTAGGCTAATATGATCCACTATTGCTAGCGGTCCTCAGAACAACCACACAAACGTGACAGAGGAAAGAAAGGTAAACTAACAATATGAATGACGTAAAATTTAAGGAAACTAAGACTGAAGTGACAGTTATAAATGTATGTTGGTATAACTGACGGTGGTTACCGATAGTGGCTAATATTTAACATGATACAAATTGTAAAAAATATAGTAAAGTCCAGGCATATAATTCAAACATTCTATAAATCATATGTTTGGTGCAAGGCTGTCATTTGCACATGGCTACAGGAGCCTATAGCTTGGGTCTCAGCATTTTATATCTGAAAGTTATAAAGGCCAGCATTTGATAAACTCCACTGTGGAAAAGGTGATATGTTGATATGCTTCAGTTTGCTGCCATGTGACTGGTTTCTATTTGTCTCCAGCGATCATAAGGTAAAATGGATATAAACAAACTATTTACAATCCCCTTATCCAAACTCGGTCCTCGGGACCCCAAGGGGTGCACGTTTTGGTTTTTGCCCTAGCACTGCACAGCTGATTCAACTAATCATCATGCTTTGATTATTTGAATCATCTGAATACTGTTAGGGCAAAAAACAAAACGTGCACCCCATGCGGTCCCAAGGACCGAGTTTGGGAAACGCTGCCTTCATTTCTTTGATCTCCACCCAAAACTAATTATGGGTGAATAGCATGCTATTCTCATACTTAAGTTCAAGGTCAAAATTTGTGTAGAGAGAAAGGTGCATAAAAAAGGAATTGAGTTCCATGTACGCATTTGTAAACGCCACCCATATATTTCTCAAATCCTCACAGAGCATTTTGAATAATAACCCAGGCTTTGTACAATGTAACCGTGGTGTTTTGTCAAGTGTCCCTGACATTTTAAAGGCATTGTTTTCTCAATTTCCTTTCCATCTGTAATATGTGTTCAGTGTGATAAATTATAGTTTTTGTGAAATTGCTCATCTTCTGAAAGCAAATACTGGATGTAGCCTATTCTTAATGATGGCACCTATGTATTGGGTGATTGTTCACGACTGCAATCCATTGAGAATATTTCATCACCCATTTTTGTTTGTTTTGCCACATTGATTCCCTCAACTTGGAGAGGAATGCTTTTGTAGATGAGCTGCATGCCATGGTGACAGAATGGATGTTTTTTTTTAGCACTGTTCAATAGTTTATTGAGACTATTGCACCAGGGTTCAAACTAAAGACCATGATTCATTGATTATTATAAACTGGGTGGTTCAAGCCCTAAATGCCGATTGGCTGAAAGCTGTGGTATATCAGACCGTATACCATGGGTATGACAAAAAAAAATATTTTTTATTTTCTAATTAAGTTGGTAACCAGTTTATAATAGCAATAAGGCACCTCTGGGGTTTGTGATATATGGCAAATATACCACGGCTAAGGGCTGTGTCCTAGCACTGTGCGTTGCGTTGTGTGTATGAACAGCCCTTAGCCGCGGTATATTAGCTTTATACCACACCCCCTCTGGCCTTATTGCTTAATTGGAGTCAGGTGTGTTAGCTGTGTGACACCAATCAGGCCCCCAAGGACTGGAGTTGTCCATCCCTGCCTTAGAGCAGAGGTGTTACTCCTGGTTTCTGTGGTAACCACGTTTGAACTTTTTTACCTCACCACCACTGTTTAAGCCTGTAGTCCAAGATGACAAAGGATTTTTACTACAATATATTGTCTGCTAGAGAGGTTTGTTTGATCAGTCGCACACATTGTTTGAGGACATCCCACGGTGGATTTAAGCTTGGTTCGGTTGAGAGTTTTTCAACAAAAAATGATGCTGTCACTTCTCATATTTTTCTGCTATGAGACTGTTGACTGTAATCATTCCACAATTAAAAGACTAAAATAATGTTACTTCTCGAATCTCAACTGACGAACAACCAAACAACGTACAAGTTTTCAGCCACCAAGACCTAAAAATCACCACTTTTACACAGTCATCTTTTCATCTATTAAAAACCATGAGATACAGATTAATGCAAGTTTAAACAAACAATTAGAATGACAAAAATTGATTGAGGATGCCATTTAACATTGAATGGGTAAGAAAAATACGATGTTTTATATTTAAATTATACTGCCATCATGCAATGTAAACTGTAACCTACTATAGTTCTGCTTTGTGCTATTGGTGCCAAATATGAACAGGATAACAGAACAACAAGAACCAGAGCCCTGCCTAACCTAATATAAACTGGATCTCTTTCCTGCATTGGAAAAGCATATGACTGTCAGTTTAGCTACTCCATGCTGTCCTACTTTAGCTAGCTATGGTTACAATTACAAAATGTTAGCATATTGGCAACTGTTTTTATATTTATTTTGATGTACCAGTACATAGTATGCACATTTACTTGTCGTTTCTCTGCAAGGGCTTAGTAACAATATTTTTGATTTCACTTGTCAGACCAAGAAATAAACACATCAGGATTAAGCTGTCCCAGTTTATATGAGGTCCCACCTGGGTGAATTCAGAAAAAGCTGGACACTTCTTGCATTTCCGTGTTCTGTAAACTCTTTCAACATCTATCCAACATATTAGCCCAACACATTTCTGAAATCTTCAAGATGTTTCCTAAATCACACAACATTGAATTGGCTTGTCATTGGGGTACAATTAGGACTATCCCAGTTTCTCTAACCTGCTGTTCCAGTTGACCAAATGCGAACTGAAAATATAATTTTGGTTCAGTGTACACAAATGGTTGTGTCTTGCCTACTGTGAATATGATATCAACATTTGTTATTTTTTGTGTTGGGCTAGTATATGTTGGATAGATCTCGAAAGAGTTTACAGAAGATGGAAATGCGGAAAGCGTCCCACTTATTCCGAATTCACCCTTTATGTTTGCATTCAAACCACTTCCCTAAGTTTGACATAAATGCATCGTTTCTCATCAAAATGTTGTACTATTATGGATTATTGTGGATGGCACCTGGCTCTGTTTGTATTTGAAAGCCACCATTCAAAGCTGAGGCTCCCATCTAAATGGATGAAAATTGCTTATGATTGACACTTCAGAAAATGCTATTCTAATTATTTCAAGGCCTTTGTGCATAGATTTCATAAAAAATTCAGCCGTCAGAACTCTGAGTCCTGAAGAAAGGAATGGCAGTTCTCCACAAAGGCAACAAATGTTTCCTCATATCCTGAAGATGTGAATGTATACCACATATACAGCTTGGCTACATAATACATTGTTTCATGAGATAAAAGAAGCAGACTGATCATGTAAAAAAAATGTCTTATGACAATTTAGTTAATGTAAACATGTCTGTATATTTTCTCCAGCAATGTGTATGTGTCATTGTGTATGAGTCATTTAATAAAACTCTCACCCCAAAGACAACATTTCAAAGACATATTGTTGTTCCCAGCTCGGCTATGATTTGATTATCTGTCTGTGATTGTAGACTGAGGTAGCCAATGGCAGTGATTCTCGCTCTCTTTGTGTGTGCAGTGTACGACTCCCGGTGATAAATTGGGAGTCTGGCTATGTACGGCGAGCGCTGACAGCAGAAGAGAGTACGGAGCCCAGCCACAAAGAGCTTACCACACATTTCCCCAGTCTGTCTTGACGAGAGCACAAGTCTACACCATGGACCGCCTCTCCCTTGCTTCTTCTCTAGATAACGATGACGACACAACTCAACAGGAGGACACATGAAAAACAAGGAAAAACAAAACCATAGAGGGAAATAAAATCCCCAAGCCAACCAGCCCCAAGGATCTCAAATTCTACTATGACAACCATGATCACACCTCGGCACCGGTCCAAACGTTAAAGGACCAAGAACGTGTCCAGGGGAGACTCCAGAGCTGACCCATGCCTTCGCCGAGGAGGTTCCTGGTGGCATCCACCTCGCTGCCCGTAGCCTTGGGCTGGGGCTGGAACCTGAGCGTGTACCTGGGGATGTTCCTGATGCTGTTGCTGCTCATGGGGCTGCTGCTCTGGATGCTCCTCAAGCAGCTGAGGAACTCGGTGGGGTCTAGTCTGCAGCCAGGGCGCTCTCTGAGGGACCCTCGCCATGGTCAGAGAGGAAACTATGTCCTGTAAAGGAAGAATATGAGTGTGCTGACTTTGACTGTGTCTCCATCTTATTAGAAGGAAAGACTGTCTTCTCCAGACGTGTATTGGACTGTGCCTGAAAATACCTTGTTGTAAGGAAAGACTGTTTAAATTTTTTTAAAGGATGTTGGACTGTGCCAAAGACTGTGTTGGAAGGAGATACTGTCTTTTCTGAAAGGGTAAAAGACCTCAAGACCTTGTCATAAGAAAATACTGTCAGACTATGCTGTACCAGCGATTTTTCCTTTAGCGGATGGTCGGGGGCTGGAACATAGTTATAAATAATTTGTACACTGCAAATTGACCACAATAATTCCAAACAGATATAGTATTTGACAAATACATAATCATTTCAAACCTGGATACGATTACATATTGTCCATTTGTACGTGGGAATGTTTGGGAACAGATTTCCTAAATTAAAATCACTTTGACATCATTTCCTGGTGATTTTATAGTATTTTATGTCCGAGAACAAAAACTATTAATAATAGTGAAATATATATATATATTTTTTGCTCATAAAACTTGGGGGGCCAAATAAATTCACCCGTGGGCCGAATTTGGCCCGTGGCCCACCTATTGAGGAACCCTGCTGTAGACCGTGTTGGACTATCCCTCACAGCTTGTGGAAAGGAAATACTGTTTTCTCTATACGTCTGTTTGAATGTACTGTACCTCATGGTTTGTAGAACACTTAACATAAAGCCTTCTTCAGAAGGTTGTTGGAATGTATCTCACAGCTTGTTGACTGACTGGAGCTATACACTATGGAGCTTATAACATGCCTATAACCTGCTATAAACTGCTTATTCTCCACTCAATTTAATTATGGATCCTAGAGACCACAGCAGTGCTTTGGACTGCTTAGTTGTGTTTGACAGAGACCGTGACTCTGTAATACTTGTTTTATCCATGTATTGCATCGTATTTCCATGTAGGTATTGTGCCAAAAATTGTACATAACAATGTATCCACCACTGTATCAGTCAATATTTTCTGAGGAGTCCATACATTGTAAGATTTGCTGAGAATTTACTCTGATATTAAAGGGATATCACCCAAATTACAAAATGACGCATTGGTTTCCTTACTCTGTAATCAGTCTTTGGACAAGGTATGACGGTATTCCCTGGTACTGTTTCCAAATGCTAAAGTTTTAGCATTTTGTCATCTATAATCATCTATAAGTGACTTTGTTGAGATTCCCAAATTTTAGATACAGTACTTTCTGATTATTTGGAGATGATGCCCAAAAATGTTAATATCAGTACAAGGATTTGTGCCACAATTTTGGGAACAGTGCCTGGGAAACTAAACCAAAGCATGGATTGCTGTCAAACCTGGTTACAAGGTAAGGGAACAAATATGTGATTTAAGGATTTGGGTGAACTATCCCTTTAAGTAAATTTTCTCTTTTCAAGGCATGTGGAAGTCGTATCAAATCAATCTATGCCAGTATACAGTGTAACTCATTATAGTATTGATTGGTAACAACAGAGTAGGAGTCTCTCTCAACATTAGTTATTGATGATATTTTCATGCAATTTGTACTGCACATAAACACACCACACATATTAACCTACTTCTATTAATCTTTCGAATGCATTTTCACAGTCACTTAAAAAAATCAGCCTTACCAAGAGAAAAATACATGCAAGATCCAATCTGCATTTTGATATGCTGATTAAAGCAATGCATTCAGGATGGCAATTTGCACTCCTCTCATTTCAATGGTGATTTGGTTGGATAATATTAAGGAAATGTCTCCAATGAAGAATCTGAAGTAAACCATTTGTTTAGTTAAATCTACCCCACATCCATGTCAAACCAATAGCTGAATGAGTACCTCTGGGAAAAGGGTAATATCTTTAATCTAGCACTGCCTTGGGCATGGATATACTGTATGTAACATTCCAACCCATCCTGTTCAGATGCCCTGTGTTTTGCCTCATTAGGAAGCTGTGTGTGTTTGTGTGTGTGTGTGTGTGTGTGAGACATTCTGTCATTCTGTGTGACGTTCTGTCCATATTAGATTTTTCTATTTGACGTCACGTCCGTACTTCAGAATGTGCTTGAGAATGTGAGCATTTCTATTTTTCCCCAGAACATGTCATTCCGTAGCTCTGGATTTCAGCCTTAGACATGTCCGTGGTGGTGCAATAGTAGATGTGTGTGTGTGTGTGTATGTTCACTGCATTGTGATTAGTGCAAAGATGTGTTGCTTTTCAATGAAGTACTAGAGCTAATCAATGATGTCCTCACCTTGAAGGTGAGAGGTTAATGAACCATCAATGGCTAAATCCACCGTTCAAGTAGCTCACATTAAGAACAAAATGCATCTTTGACTCGGCTCCGTTATACAGTGGCGTGAAAAAGTATTTGCCCCTTTCTGATTTTCTAAATTGTTGCATATTTTTCACACTGATTGTTATCAGATCTTCAACCAAAACCTAATATTAGATGAAGGGAACCTAAGTGAACAAATAACACCAAATTGGGATACTTATCTCATTTATTAAAACCTTTATTGCAGTGGGCTAAATCAGGGTCACACAGAGTGTTTCTTAAACAAAACTACTTTCAAACAAAAGCATACACCTCACACACATGGTTATGGGCTTACAAAAAAGAAGACACCTGTACCATGTCATATGTAGAGTTGAAATGTATTACATTTTGAGTTTGCATCCCAATATTACCCTTTATATACATCACAGAACACTGAAATATAACAAAACCATTTGACATAGAAACACCAGATTTTATTATTATTTATTTTTATTTATTTTGGCCTACTCTTCCATGCAGAACTGCTTTAACTCAGAAATGTTTGTAGGTTATCGTGTATGACAATTACAAAATTACAAACACAGCTTCCTAAATGTGTTGCTTTTCAGCCATTCGGAAGTAGACTTGATTGTGTGTTTTGGGTCATTGTCTTGCTCCATGACCCAGCTGTGCTTCAGCTTAAGCTAACAGATGGCCTGACATTCTCCTGTAGAATTATCTCATACAGAGCAGAATGAATGGTTCTTTCAATGATGGCAAGTCATCTCAGTCCTGAGGCAGCAAAGCATCCCACTACCACCACCATGCTTGACTGTTGGTATGAGGTTCTTACTGTGAAATGCAGTGTTTGGTTTTCAGTCTACTTTTGACTAATCTGTCCAGGTAAACTTGAGTCTACTTTTTGGATGACATGTGTCCCTTTATGCCTGGCGAAAACCAAACACTGTATTTGTATGTCTTTTGAGTCATTTAGCAGACACTCTTATCCAGAGCAACTTACAGTTAGTTCATACATGTTCCTACTTTTTTTACATACTGGTCCCCCATGGGAATCAAACCCACAACCCTGGCGTTGCAAGCGCCATGCTCTAACATCTGAGCTACATGGGACCAACAGTCAAGATGGTGGTGGTAGTGTGATGGTTTGGGGATGCTTTTCTACAAAATCAATGAGGGCCCCGTGGAGGTCAGGGCCCTGGGAAAGTGCCCTGCGTGCCAGGTCAGTATTCCGCCATGATTACCACACGTTTTAAAAAAACTGGCTAGAGTAATTTACCAATCTAAAAATTGTTAACAGACACGGCTAATTGAGTGACTGACAAAGCAAGAGAAAAACTGCTGATGCACAACCAAATTTCAAACTTCCACCTTGTGCATTCTACTATTCAAACGCTCAACTTAAGACACTGAGTTCCTAAATTGTAAAATAATTAATGCTTATGTCGCTTATGCCCTGGTTGCAGTTATTGCAGCTAAAGGTGGCACGACCAGTTATTGAGTGTAAGGGGGCAATTACTTTTTCACACAGGCGCATTGAGTGTTGTATATCTTTGTTTATTAAATAAATAAGTACCACATTTTGTATTTGTACACTCAGGTTCCATTTATCTAATATTAGGTTTTGGTTGAAGATCTGATAACGTTCAGTTTCAAAAATATGCAAAACTAAGAGAAAATCTGAAAGGGGCAAATACTTTTTCATGGCACTGTAGCCTCATATGTGACACTGTACATTTAGATTTGATTTGGATTCAGATTTTGTCTTCAGTTTACATCAGCAAAAATAAACTCATGTGGCATTGACAGACAAAACATTATTCTCTGAATTACAAAATGAGTATGACAGTGTGTCTGTCCTACTTATTTTTCAGATAAACAAATAAGACAAAAGCGTCCCGTTTTCACCAACAAAGCTTTGTTTAGTAAGGTCAAGGATGTGTTACTATGTGCAGAACTGCTAATCTGTTGCGCTGAGACTTAGCGACAACCTTGACAATAAAATGTGTCCTTTATACTACCTTGCCCATCACATACACAACCCAAGTGGGTTTACTTTAACTATAATGTGCCTAAACTAACCACAGTGGCCCAAAACCTTTGACATCAAACATGGTAACAGTCAAGGAATTTGAACAGTTGAACTTCCTTGGTAACAGTGGGTGCATCCACTTCAATAACAAGCCACACAAAATCGAATAAGATAAGAACTCAAACTGGGCATAGGGACATATGGCTATGATGAGAATTCATTACGTGACCTGTTGGGTACTAAAGTATGTTCTGTAGAATCATGATTCATCAATGTCACCGGCTGATGTTGTGTGAGCCCACACTGGAGGCAACACGCAGCATCTTTCTCTTGGTGGGCGGAGGCGTTCAGTGGTTGACTAATGTCGTCTGTCACCACTTGTTCATCTGCAGGGCTCAATAAACCAACATATGACCTTTAGCAAGTCTACACCTCCTATCTTGTCTCTCCCTGGTGATCACCATGGCCTCGGGGCCTTCGTTATCTTAAGGGATTCCGCCCCTGTCAACACACCTCTGAGGAGGGTGGTTCATGTAAACTCTCCAAAAATTAAATCATTTGTTATTGAAGTGAATTGATTTGTGGATAGATGGATAGATGGATTATTGAATGACTGAATGAAATTAATGAAATATTTAATTTATTATTGGTTATTTACCACTTCTTTCTTTAAGCTTAATACCATCTGTAATGTGATGATTGGACATTTACATAAAATGGAGCAGTGTTGTGCGTGATATATTTGGGATTTTTTCCTTCAACTAAAATAATAAAAATCATATATTTTTTATTTTAATTAATAGCAGATATGTCAGACCCTTTACATTTTTTATTGATTCTCAGGCCTGCATAGTCTGAGGTTATAGTATTTTAATAATAAACCCTTGGATTTCACTGTGAGTTCAGAACCTGAGAAACAGGCATATTTTTTTTTATCACCCAAGTCTAGAGCCTCACACTGCAATTTATCCCAAGGTGACAAAAAGTATTTAAGGAAGTCACTTTAACCCAACCAAATTGTATAATCTGATTTGAGAAGAGTTCCCAGACAGTCCTCTCAATATCTCAAAGGCTTCTCAATATCCGTGGAAATGTATCCCTCTCCATTTTATCAGCCACCTCCTCAGAGTATAGGAGTATGGGACTAAGTAAGCAGCGGGTGGAACCCGAAACAGACGCCTTGATTTATCGAATTACATTTATTGTCCATCTATCAGCACTTGGAAAGTGAGCTGTCCAGTGGGATGTATATCATTCTGTCCCAACTGAGGTGGAGATTGTAAATAATAATCCCTCCATATCGACTAGCAGTTGAAACCAAGAGTGAGGAAGAAAGCTGCTTCTTCAGAGGGGTGAACTCTGTCCGAACTCAGGGAAAACTTCAAACTCCAACAACTGGTAGCAGTATTCTCGAGAGGAAGGAGGATACATAGCACTGCACACTTAGGCCTAAATGTGGCACCCTAGGGAGACAAGTCTAAAATGTTTCCACTTGAAACAGGAGAACCATCACAGAAGGACCTAGGTTACACTTCATACCTAATAACTTAAATAAATAAGCAATTATAAATGCGTCATTAATTGAAAGAAATGTCATAAAAGCTTATGAACTATACCACTTATAATGCTTATGAATGCTTTATAAGTAATTAAATATGTAATAATAGTCTGTAAATACTTTATTTATGCTTATTCATGTTATTATAAAGTTATTAAAGTTAAAGTCATTCAAGTTATTATAAAGTCTTACCACAGTTTTTATCATACAGTCAGGCTGGCAGTTGAAGGTGGGTGAAGTCTTTGTTGGTGTAAGATTCTCACTGTATGTTGTTGTTGGTATGTGTTGGTATCTTTGCTTGTTTAGCTTTGACTCAACTCCAAAACCTTAAGATGAAACCGAGATCTGCATACTGTAACTCGACAAGAGACGATGCTTACCTTGGCTCCTGTCCCCTCGCAAGTGCTCACTTTAAATAAGGTGTGCAGGACAGGAATGGTGATATGGGAGAGACGGGATACATACACCTTGTTGTTGTTGTGATCTGCTGATCTCACTCCTATCAATGATCTCATCCCGTCTATCACAGACTACTCACTCAGCCTCTCCCACAGCTCTGTAAGCTCTTTTTTTTAAATAATAGAACATGAAAGTCCGACTCAGTATGAAGAATGGTGAGATCTACTGTAACCTTGACTTGCTCTGTCTGTCCAAATACAACGTGACAGGAGCAAAGGTCAAGGTGAAACTTTCAAAAACAAAGATCTGCACATTTGCTCTCGGTAGGTTGCATTGATTCCACACTTTGTAGTATGAATGAAGTTGTCGAGTGAAACTATTGGGGCCCCACATAACATTGACTTGTTCAACATTCCTCCATCTCGCAAAGATAAAATATGTTATGAGCCATGTTTTGCTTCAGATCTGGGCTAAATACATGCTGTTATGTCACTTTCAAATCCTAGAAAAAATTTGAGGTGTCCACTCTTGATTTAGCTTAGAGTTTACACTTTTGGGTGTATGTATTGAATTGTTGTATTATTGCATTGTATTACTATTAACTTGTACTGGGAAAACTAAATAAACTTCATCTCAATTATTTCAAAGTATTTCATATGTATCTGACCAAGGTCTGGTTTGCTTATACAGATCTAAACTTAACCTATATCTATCAAGGCAGGGAAGTGATTGATAGGTTGTTTTAGGTACACCCCCCTACGAATTGATTAAGATAGTGAAGCAAAAACTTTTGATTTTGCTCTGTACTCCAGAATTTTGGAATAGATTTTTAAATGAGGCAAAATTACAGAATGTCACCTTTTATTTAATGGTATTTTCATACATACCAGCATCTGTTTTACCATTTAGAAATTAATGCACTTTTTATGGAATATCTACAAAGGCGTACAGAGGCCCATTATCAGCAAACATCACTCCTGTGTTCCAATGACACGTTGTGTGAGCTAATCCAAGTTTATCATTTTAAAAGGCTGATTGATCATTAGAAAACCCTTTTGCAATTATGTTAGCACAGCTGAAAACTGCTGTGCTGATTAAAGAAGCAATAAAACTGGCCTTCTTTAGACTAGTTGAGTATCTGGAGAGTCAGCATTTGTGGGTTCGATTACAAGCTCAAAATGGCCAGAAACAAATAACTTTCTTCTGAAACTTGTCGGTCTATTATTGTTCTGAGAAATGAAGGCTATTCCATTCAAGTAACTGCCAAGAAACTAAAGATCTCGTACAACGCTGTGTACTACTCCCTTCACAGTACAGCGCAAACTGGCTCTAACCTGAATAGAAAGAGGAGTGGGAGGCCCTGGGTCACAACTGAGCAAGAGGACAAGTACTTTAGAGTGTCTAGTTTGAGAAACAGACGCCTCACAAGTGCTTAACTGGCAGCTTCATTAAATAGTACCCGTAAAACACCAGTCTTAACGTTAACAGTGAAGAGGTGACTCCGGGGTGCTGACCTTCTAGGCAGAGTTGCAAAGAAAAAGCCATATCTTCCTCTGTCCAGTGTCTGTGTTCCTTTGCCCTTAATCTTTTCTTTGTGTTGGCCAGTCTGAGATATGGCTTTTTCTTTGCAACTCTTTTGAGCTTTTCTTTAAAAAATAATGACATTTCTAAGTGACCCCAAACTTTTGAACGGTAGTGTATATAGTCCCCCATTTGAAGGTATCATAAGTATTTGGCCAAATGTACTTATTGTGTCATTTTGGAGTCACTATTATTGTAAAAAATAATATAATATGTTTCTATCACGTTCGAAGGTAAGACACAGGCGCAGACAACGTCGGAATAACAAATGTTTATTATCACAACAGGGGTAGGCAGAGTTTGGTAATCCAGAGTAGTGGGATAAAGGTACAAGACGGCAGGCAGGATGGGTCAAACCGGGAAAATCTGGGAGATAGTAACAAATAGCAAGGCAGGAGGAAAGGGGAAAACCGCTGGTAGGCTTCAACAAGCAAAACATAGAACACAGGTTAAAATACCCAGTGGCTAATGAGGAAGATGGGCGACACCTGGAGGGGGGTGGAGACAAGCACACAGACAGGTGAAACAGATCAGGGTGTGACAGTTTCTGAACACTTCTAATTAATGTGGATGCTACCATGATTACGGATAATCATGAATGAATCGTGAATAATGATGATTGAGAGAATTACAGATGCACAGAGATCATGCCCCCATAACATGTTAACCTCTCACCAACACCAATAACAGGGAAGGTTAGCATTTTTAGGTGGATATGATATTTATGACTCTGTAACTTTCTCGCCTAATGATTATTCGAAATTAATTCATGATTATCCGTAATCATGGTAGCATCCATATTAATGTAGAAGTGATTGTAGACATATTCAATTCTTATTTACAATAAAAGTGTCTCCAAAATGACACAATACATTATTTACCATTCATTACTAATGAGAACAACATAATCCGAAACACAACCAAAACAATCAGCAAATGCATCCAACAAGTTTGTACAGTCACAAGCTTGATGTAGTCATTTACTTATGACACTGTCAAATGGGGGGACTAGATACATAAAGTGCTTTCATTTCTAAACGGTAAAACAAATATCTATGAAAATACTCTCAAATAAAAGGTGACATTCTATACTGTCGTCTCATAAAACATTTGATCTCAAATCCAAAATGCTGGAGTATAGAGCCTCAATCCACCTGATATGTGCTTCCAGTAAATGGAACATAAGGCTGGAATGGGATAGTTGGGACGTGGGTGAAATAAAGTGTCTTAAGTCTGAAAGCCCCAATTATATCCTACTTAGGGAAATTCTAAGCTGAAATGTAAAATATCTTTATTGGATCCCTCAATGTCCATTGTTACAACAGTCTTTTTTACTCCTTCTCTTGTCTGTGTGCTAGTGTGGTAAATGTATCATCCATATACTACATTGTAAAAACACCAGAATGCATTATGTCTTGATCCCCCGTTTGATAGACAGCTGCTGAAATAGGATACTTTATTTGGACAGTGGAGTAGTTCAGTTAGGTCTTCCCCACACTGTTGTTGTCAAGTGCTTAGTGAGCATTAAGAGGCATGGAGTAGAGGAGTGCCAATACCTATAACATTTTCATAGCCTATCTTTACTGCACTTTCCATTCTTAGAGGTACGTTTTTGTTAATATTCATATGGTTTATAATGTGTGACTTATCTGAGACAAGACTGAAAATCATTAGTGTGTTTAATATAAAAAACATATTGGTGTATTTGATATCCTACGCTTAATTAATTCTACTTATGAATTTCCATGGCTTTCTACAAAATTCGAAGACCATTTGCTGTTGTAAATTGATGCTCTTAGAAGCGTGACTCTCAGTGCCATTGTAAATGATGATATACCAACTTATGTAATGCTTACAAAATCGCTTTTTCAGATTTGATCAATTCTACTTGGTCTCATCAACAAGTTATATCTCATGGTAAGTGTTTTTGTTTGTTTACTGCTGTGTTAGTTCAAAGCTTTGCAAATACAGCAGTGAAATGGACTGCACCAGTTCTGGTTGACTTGGGATCATTATCCAATGTTGGCCACTTTTAGCCAGTTTTCTCCAGTACATAGTGAACTGAAGAATACGCTAATAATATAACAAGTGTATTATTACCAATTAAGAACATCTCATTTCCACATATTCATTTGAAACTTCAAGTTGTTCACTCACTATGGAGATGTACAATATTACAGCAAACAGCTCCCCAGCTGTGGCAACTTATTGAAACTAATTTAATCTGGTTCATTTCTTTGATTTGATTGTAATTCCAGTTGCTTCTTCAGCTTGTTATGAGTATTTCTAACAATTTGATTAGTCAACTTCCATGCAACATTTCCTCATAATGGTGGTTCATTTGCATAGTGTTGTATTACCATAAGGAGGGTTTCAGGGATAGCGTGGGTCTAAGCCCACCTACCTAGAATAGGGTTTCATTGGGGAAGACCAATTGAATATCCCTGAGCTAGTCAGGTAGGCAATCTTCCCTGATGGCGCTCTAGCTCAGTGTAGCAATGTCCGTCCTCAGTTTGCACTTGAAATCCCTACACATAAATCTAAGAGAACTGCAATCACTCTGCGGTGGAAACTTGAAATAGACAGACAGACAGACATATGTGGTCTCTTTTGGTTGGTGTGACTCACAATGGGTTTCAATCATTGACTAAACACAGCCAAATGCCATCAATCTATTTGCATTGGTTGTTTACTGTCTGTTACTGGTTGATTACTGTCTGTTACTGGTTGAATACTGGTTGATTACTGTCTGTTACTGGTTGATTACTGGTTGATTACTGTCTGTTACTGGTTGATTACTGTCTGTTACTGGTTGAATACTGGTTGATTACTGTCTGTTACCGGTTGATTACTGGTTGTTACTGGTTGATTACTGGTTGATTACTGTCTGTTACTGGTTGAATACTGGTTGATTACTGGTTGATTACTGTCTGTTACTGGTTGATTACTGGTTGATTACTGTCTGTTACTGGTTGATTACTGTCTGTTACTGGTTGAATACTGGTTGATTACTGTCTGTTACCGGTTGATTACTGGTTGTTACTGGTTGATTACTGGTTGATTACTGTCGGTTACTGGTTGTTATTGGTTGATTACTGTTTGTTACTGGTTGATTACTGGTTGATTACTGTCTGCTGCTGGTTGATTACTTGTTGATTACTGTCTGTTACTGGTTGATTACTGTCTGTTACTGGTTGATTACTGGTTTATTACCGTCTGTTACTGGTTGATTACTGTTTGTTACTGGTTGATTACTGATTGATTACTGTCTGTTACTGGTTGTTATTGGTTGATTATTGTCTGTTACGTGTTGATTACTGTCTGTTACTGGTTGATTACTGGTTGATTACTGTCTGTTACTGGTTGATTACTGTCTGTTACTGGTTGTTATTGGTTGATTACTGTTTGTTATTGGTTGATTACTGTCTGTTACTGGTGGATTACTGTCTGTTACTGGTTGATTATTGGTTGATTATTGTCTGTTACTGGTTGATTACTGGTTGATTACTGTCTGTTTCTGGTTGTTATTGGTTGATTACTGTTTGTTACTGGTTGATTACTGGTTGATTACTGTCTGTTACTGGTTGATTACTGTCTGCTACTGGTTGATTACTGTCTGTTACTGGTTGATTACTGTCTGCTACTGGTTGATTACTGGTTGATTACTGTCTGTGCAGATTGCCTGTCTTACCACTTCAATGCCTGTGGGAAAACAGAACAATTAAACAGATCTTTAATTGTTAATGAAAAAACTAAGACACTAACCTTTAATGTTCATTCACTCAGTATTAAAGGATTTTAGAGGATATATATATGTTTTTAACTTAGGTGTGGAAGTCAGTCAGGTTGCTGCCTCCTGGTAATTCTACTAATTTAGTTTAATTAATCCTTTCTCAAACCTTTTTCAGGTTATTTTGAACCATGTGAACTTGCATGTACAGTAGATGCGAGTGTCTCAGATCATGATCAGATCAAGATTGTCATTCCATTAGTTTTTTTCCCCTTCAAAATAATATGAATCCATCATCCTCCTCAAATTTTAAGTCACCAATCGCTACTGATGTAGCCTTCAACCCTCACCCACTGTATCTATGCACCACTGGTCTTGTAATTCCAGTCGCTCCCCACTATCAATATCTTTAATGATTAAACATAGTAGAAGAATTGAATACCTTGAGCTGATGCACAACAAAGCAAATTGTGGGAAGTTTTGCTGACAGGAGGGGAAGCTAATTTTCTCAAATCTCACACCGGTGCTGACATCCCACTGAGATGTTATATTGCTTTTCTTCTCAAATTCTATTTTTCTCAGAGATGGAAACCAAGTACAATTGAGAGAATTATGACTCTACATGACACAGGCTAGGCCTATCAACGTGAGCTTGTATGTGTTTACTTCTGAGTTAGCAATGATGGCTGACATATATGTAGATTAACACAGACTAGATTACAGTAGCCTAACCATCTGGAAGGGACTAAATAAATGTAACCTTTATTTAACTAGGCAAGTCAGTTAAGAAATAATTCTTATTTATAATGACGGCCTACACCGGCCAAAACTCAGACAATTGTGAGCCGGCCTATGGGACTCCCAATCACAGCCGGTTGTGGTACAGCCTGGAATCAAACCAGGGTGTCTGTAGTGACACCTCTAGCACTGAGATGCAGTGCTTTAGACCGCTGCGCCACTTGGGAGCCATAGACAAAGTGTTTATTGAGAACAACCTTGTGAAAAAAGTTTCAGTTCAGGAGGATAGCATGGAGACACAGCTAAACTTGCTAGTTAGATTATAGTTTGATTGTGCAAAACATTTTCTCCCATGTCTGTCCCACAACAACACATATTCAGTAAATGCAGATAATGTACAGTATTTATTCTGTTCATAAATTGTTATTTCTTTCGCACAGGCTTCCTACAGAGGCAGTGTGAAAGACTTTGTCAACTTCAATGCCAAGCAGGATGCTGAGCTCCTGCACAAGGCTATGAAAGGCATAGGTGAGTTAGATTCAAGTTATAAATATAATGATATATGCAATTTAGACACACTTTTGTGTATTACAGTATTGTGAGGGCATACATTTTAGTATGTGGCCCAAGTGGCAATTGAACTCATAAACCTGCCGTTTCTAGCTCCACGCTCTTACCAACTGAGCCACGTATGACCAGATATAAACTCTACCAGAGAAAGTGAAAAATATGTAATTACACTGTAATAAACTAGTAACAAGCAGTAGTTACAGTATTTACTTCTTAAAGCAAATGTTTCTGATTTGACCTTTGAACTTTGTTTCCCTCTGTAATGACCTGAAATTCATCACAGCAGTTCATAAACCAATTGTCCCAGTGTTGTGATGCATTTGATGGCCTTGAGTCCAAAAGACACAGCGTTGAACAGAGGAAGTAAAGGGGACGATAGTAAAATGGAGGCATATCTTTGAATTATAGCCATCCTCTAGATGGGATTACATGGTGCCAATCTAATTGAGGTCTGTAGATGTTCTTGAATACATATAGCATGGTCCGAGCCACTTAGAGTTTGGTCAAGTTTGACACAGAACACCATGTTGCTGCCATTTAAACCACACTCTCTTTATGGAATATGGACTCAGCTCGACATTAGACCACTTTTGGGGCATGGAAATAACTGACAAACGTACATTTTTTGGTGAATCATGCCTTTATTGTTGAAAACACAAATTAAATTTCCTTACTACTCCAATATAATGGACAATGTGGTAACTAACTAGAGTTAGTCCAAAATGTTAGGGGTGGCCTTGTTTTATTGAGTTCTACAATTAATTATCAAGACATGTTCTCATGTCACTGATTTAAAATCAATTACTGTATGTTTGTCATCATGTTTGACAGGCACCGATGAGGACACCATTCTCATGCTCCTGATATCGCGCAGCAACAATCAGCGGCAGGAAATTAAGGCGGCATACAAGAAGGCCCACGGAAAGGTGAGACAGGAAGCCGATGACAGGTGACACGTATCGTCTGAATGATAGCTACAGATCATGTCACCAACGCTGTTGTGACGTTGTCACCAAACTTGTCATTCATCAGCCAAAACAAGCTTTTTTCACGTTATGTGCTCGCATGTGTTTTGACACGTGTCCGAAAACCAGATTTGTTTTCACATGTTTTTCTAAATTATTTTTTGATGTTTTTTTGTAAAGGGCAGTTACAGTACACTATATGTTATACTGTTACTCAAAAAGAGTAGAGCATATCTATCCACATACTGCCAAAATGCTTTTGGGGTTTATTAGTACGGGCAGATTGGCATGACGGTATTGCAATTGCGTAGATGTCACGTAGCTAGCAGCACAGGGGCTGGGAGAGGTGTGTGACCTATCCGTGATGAATAGCATCTGTCTAATACCTACAATATAAAGTAGGCCCTCATGAGGGTTCTGAAATATTATACACCCACGCATGCCATAAGTTTCTCTACCTGCCACCCACCTACCCACCCACCACCCACCACCCACAATCTCTCCCTCCCCACACCTCCCTCCTCCCCCTCTTCTTTCTCCTTTTCAATCTCCCTTTCATGTTGTTCTTTATTCATTTTCCCCCTCTAACCCCCCCCCCCCCCCCCTCTCTCTCGCTCTCTCTCTCTCTCTCTCTCTTTCTCTGTCTCTGGCCCCTGCCTGTTCAGATCAGTACAAAAAAAATGCCCAAATCTATGATAAACGGCTAATTAAAAAAAAATCCCGACATACACTTCTGTGAGTAATGTGTTGAAATGTCTGGTGGCTGATGCCTTATCATAACAGAAAAGCCAATAATAGTTTTAGTTATCAGGGTCCCTGATAACTCTCTCTCTCTCTCTCTCTCCAGTACACGTCTTAGGGGTGACTCAACTGATGTATTTTAGAGTCAACACTAATGAATTGAACTCTCTCTCATAAAACAAACGTTGGCATACAATTCTATGCACACAAGTTATCAAAACACCCTTTAATCATTCAAATGTATTAATTGAGTATTTCTTCTCTTTTATTCAGATATTTTCATATTACTTAACAAAATCCAAAGCAAACACTTCCTCCCTTGTCAAAGTTATCAGAACATTAATAATCAAAATTATTAATAATTTCAATGTTTGGTTCAAGGTAATGATTTAGGCTCTGTAATCCTAGATATTTATTTATAAAATGTAAAGGTCCAAAACAAACACTTCTTCCATTGTTCAAAGTACATTTTTTCCTCAGGATCTTGTGAATAATTTATATGTATCGGTTGGCACTATTTATTTAGATATTTCTTATTAAAAAGAAAAGTCTAACATAAAACACTTCTATTGTCTAAGTTATTTTAATATTGACTTTTTTTTCTCCACAGGATCTTGTGACTGCTTTAAAGTCGGAGCTGGGAGGCTTGTTCGAGACGCTCGTTGTGGCGTTGATGACTCCTCCCATTTCCTATGACGCCTCTCAGCTCCACAAAGCACTCAAGGTAAAGCATAGTCTATGTCTGGTTATGGCTCCAAGAATAAGTAATGCATTGTGCAGTCAGACATGCAACTATATATAGAATAGTAAAGTACAGTTCAAGGTAAAGTACAGCGGTGTCATTTTGTTTGGAACAGACATATGTATAATGACAAATTGTATGGTACTTTTACCATCAGGTATGTGCAGGATATTGGTCATGTGGCCATTAGCTGTGCCAGCAGTTAATGGTCTTAAACATTCTAGCTCTCCTGAAGTATTTTCTTATTTCCTTACAGAAAGCCATTCCATGCTAGGTTACAGTAATGAACGTGTTCCACAATATGTGTGGCCATGTTTTTCACCTTCCATGTAGCCCTGTTGGGTTTGTCCAAGACGTAGCAGTTTGTCAATGAATACTGTGGTACTTCTAAGCTTTGTCAGGGTCAGGGGTTAAGTTTACTGTCTGAATTATAAGGGACTCAAGACACACACCATTGTAGTGAAGGTGCACAGTAAATGTTCTCCCGTGGTGCATTTCAGTAAATCATGAAGTACAAGGTTTCAATACACACTAAAGGGAAGAATTTAAATACACACTAACTTGTGCCATCCATCCTGTCTACATTTGTTGTGTGATATCTGCTTTACACATATCAGGTCTAGATATGACATGAATATTTCTATCCATACGTTGCACCCAGAGGTAGGGGAAGAACAACATTTCTCCACTGGTGCTGGGTCAGAAAATACTGATTCACACACACACACACACACACACACACACACACACACACACACACACACACACACACACACACACACACACACACACACACACACACACACACACACACACACACACACACACACACACACACACACACACACAATGAACAAAAATATAAAAGCAACATGCCACAATTTAAAAGATTTTACTGAGTTACAGTTTATGTAAGGAAATTAGTCAATTTAAATAAATTCATTAGGCCCTAATCTATGGATTTCACACGACAGATGATAAAGATATGCTTCTGTTGGTCACAGATACCTTAAAAAAAGGTAGGCACGTATATCTTAAAACCAGTTAGTATCTGAAGTGAGCATCATTTGCCCCATGCAGTGCGACACATCTCCGTTGCATAGAGTTGATCAGGCTGTTGATTGTGGCCTGTGGAATGTTGTCCGACTCCTCTTTAATGTCTGTGCGAAGTTGTTGGATATTGGCGGGAAATGGAACACGCTGTCGTACATGTCGACCCAGAGCATCCCAAACATGAGTATGTGAGTATACAGGCCATGGAAGAACTGGGACATTTTCAGCTTCCAGGAATTTATTTTTTTATTTTTTATTTTATTTAACATTTATTTAACTAGGCAAGTCAGTTAAGAACACATTTTTATTTACAATGATGTCCTACCAAAAGCCAAAATACCTCCTGCGGGGACGGGGGATGGGATTAAAAATAAAAATAAATAAAAATAAATAAATTATAAATATAGGACCAAACACACATCACGGCAAGAGAGACAAAACAACCCTAGCAACATAACATGACGACAACAACATGGTAGCAACACAACATGGTATCAGCTCAAAACATGGTACAAACATTATTGGGCACAGACAACAGCACAAAGGGCAAGAAGGTAGAGATGACAATACATCACGCAAAGCAGCCACAACTGTCAGTAAGAAAGTCCATGATTGAGTCTTTGAATGAAGAGATTGAGATAAACATTTTCAGATCCTTGCAACATGGTGCCGTGCATTATCATTATCATGCACCCTTAGTCTCCTGGGTTACGGACTACCTGACAGGTAGGCCACAATTTAGTAGTATAGTTAACCATGCAAACATTCCTTATTTATCTATATCAACTTGCAATATTTTTATAATTTTTTTCCACCTAACACTCTGTAACAATGTATAGTTGTCACGTGCGGTGCATGTACAGACCAATGCGCAGCGCAGGGATAGTAGTTTGACATATTTTATTATACTATGTAAGAATGTTCTTTACTATGTATAACAAGACAAAAATGACAAACTACTGCAAACACAAAAAAACACGAATTGACAAAACGTCACGTTCACAAAACAAACACGAATGAACAGACCTAAATCAAGCACACTTACTTTTCACCGTGACATGCGAAATATACGACAACGACCCACAACCCAGTGTGAAAATCTACAAACCTATGTAGGATCCCTAATTAGAGACGATGCGCTACAGCTGCCTCTAATTAGGGATCCCACACAAACCACCACCAGAAAGAGAAAGAAAAGACCTGTCAGACTCTGACCATGGTTACATAGAGAAGCAAATGGGCTTCTCTATGGCCAGAGCCTGACAATAGTGTACATATTCAGCCATTCACCCATACTATGCAATGTCTTTATATAGCTTTTTGCACTCCAGACTTCTTGTATTTTTATACTTTTTCATACCTCCGCACTATGTATCATGTATCGTGTATCTGTCTTTTGTGTATTTTCGTTCTGGCATTTTGCACCTGCCCTGTGTTTTTTCGTAGCTGCTCGGCGAAGAAATTTCCCCTCGGAGGTCAATAAAGATCTATCTATCTATCTATCTATCTATCTATCTATCTATCTATCTATCTATCTATCTATCTATCTATCTATCTATCTATCTATCTATCTATCTATCTATCTATCTATCTATCTATCTATCTATCTATCTATCTATCTATCTATCTATCTATCTATCTATCTATCTATCTATCTATCTATCTAACAAACATGGGGTGAAGGCACCGGTTGAATGGCACAATGAGCCTCAGGATTTCATCACAAACATCAGCAAACTGTTCGCCCACACAATGTCATGTACACTGTCTGTCTGTGTTTAGGGTCGTTGTCCTGTTGGAAGGTGAACCTTCGCCCCAGTCTGAGGTCCTGAGGACTCTGGAGCAGGTTTTCATCAAGGATCTCTCTGTACTTTACTCCCTTAATATTTGCATCAATCCTGACTAGTCTCCCAGTCCCTACCGCTGAAAAACATCCCAACAGCATGATGCTGCCACCACCATGCTTCACTGTATGGATGGTGCCAGGTTTCCTCCAGATGTGACACTTGGCATTCAGGACAAAGAGTTCACTCTTGGTTTCATCAGACCAGAGAATTTTGTTTCTCATGGTCTGAGAGTCTTTAGGTGCCTTTTGACAAACTCCAAGCATGCTGTCATGTGCCTTTTACGGAGGAGTGTTTTCCATCTGGCCACTCTACCATAAAGGCCTATTTGGTGGAGTGCTGCAGAGATGGTTGTCCTTCTGGAAGGTTCTCTCATCTCCACAGAGGAACTCTAGAGCTGTGTCAGAGTGACCATCGGGTTCTTGGTCACCTCCCTGACCAAGGCCCTTCTCCCCCGAAGGGCCCCGAGTACTCAGTTTGGCTGGGCGACCAGCTCTAGGAAGAGTCTTGGTGGTTCCAAACTTCTTCCATTTAATAATGATGGAGGCCACAGTGTTCTTGGGGACCTTCAATGTTGCAGACATTTTTTGGTACCCTTGCCCAGATCTGTGCCTCGACACAATCCTGTCTCGGAGCTCTACGGATAATTCATTTGACCTCATGGCTTGGTTTTATATAGACATGTGTGCCTTTCCTAATCATGTTCAATCAATTGAATTTACCACATTTTAGAATAAGACTGTAGCGTAACAAACAATCAAGGGGTCTGAATACTTTCCGAAGGCTCTGTAATTGTACAGAGATGAGGTAGTAAACATTATTATTGCACATAGAGTCTATGCAACTTAGTATATGACTTGTTAAGCACATTCTTACTCATGAACTTGTTTAGGCTTGCCATTACAATACTTGTTGAATGCTTATTGACTCAACACATTTAAGCTTTTCATTTTTAATTAATTTGTAAAAAAAAGGTAAAAACAGAATTCCACTTTGTCATTATGAGGTATTGTATGTAGGACAGTGAAAAATCAATTTCTGGATGTAACAGCTACATTTGGAAAAAGTCAAGGGGTTTGAATACTTTCTTAAGGCTCTGAAGTGCATGACAATTAAGCACGTGGATCAGCTTATATCATGTACAGGCTTTTTTTTTTTAAATCATGCATACTGTACCATGTCACATATACTGAATTCAATGAATGTGCTTGCTAGCTGGTTGATACATAATGGCCAGCCAGTTATTGAGTATTGAGTGGCCTTTTCTGAGGGTCTCTGACTGTTCTTCCCCAGGGGGCGGGGACTGATGACGACGTGCTGATTGAGATCCTAGCGTCCAGGACCTGCACCCAGCTTAAAGACATCATCAAAGTCTACAAGAAAGGTGAGAGGTTGTATGTGTAATGACACATTCATAACATATTTATTCTTCATCTGTGAGAAAGGTGAGAGGCTAGGTTCCCCAAGGAAAACAGGTAGCACTTAAAATTATGGTATAAATAGGCATTCATAACACCTTTATGAGTGCTACAGTGTCATCTAAACAAAGCCGAAATCATAGATATGAGGCATGTATGATGTTTGTAGAGGGACAGGGAACTACAAAACCAATGCCATAGATATATGCAGGGAACTAGCTAGATCACTGGGAAAGGATAATATAATCTATAAATGTACACCAAGGTAATTCTTTGTCAATCCATCTAAGCAGGATCAGATGGTGACAGGGGTCTCATCAGGTTCAGGCAGCCAGGGAAGACCTGTCTGTGACAGTGCAGAGGTGAACCTTTTCCAATATAACACTTTATTCTCTCTCTGCAGCAAACACTGGACAAGCAAGAAGCTTCAAAGATTGAAACTATTTTAAGGCAGTCTGACAAAACTCTGAAGTTGATTCCCAAACTGTATCAAGGTTTTTTTTTTTTTTTTTTCACCTTTATTTAACCAGGTAGGTCAGTTGAGAACAAGTTCTCATTTGCAACTGCGACCTGGCCAAGACAAAGCAAAGCAGTGCGACAAAAACAACACAGAGTTACACAGTAAACAAACATAGTCAAAAACACAATAGAAAATCTATATACAGAGTGCAAAATGTAGTGCAAAATGCAGTAAGGTTAGGAGGTAGGACAATAAATAGACCATAGTGGTGAAATAAATTACAGATTATCATCATTAACACAGGAATGAAGGATGTGCAAATTATGATGTGCAAATAGAGATACTGGAGTGCAAGATTAGTGAAAATAACAAAAATAAACATGGGGATGAGGTAGTAGTGTGGGCTATTTACAGAAGGGCTATATACAGCTGCTGTGATCGATAAGCAACTTTGACAGCTGATGCTTAAAGTTAGTGAGGGAGATAGGAACCTCTAGCTTCAATGATTTTTGCAATTCGTTCCAGTCATTGGCAGCAGCGAACTGGAAGGAATGGCGGCCAAAGGAGGTGTTGGCTTTGGGGGTGACCAGTGAGATATACCTGCTGGAGCGCATGCTACGGGTGGGTGTTGCTATAGTGACCAGTGAGCTGAGATAGGGCGGGGATTTACCTAATAAAGACTTATAGATGACCTGGAGCCAGTGGGTTTGGCGACGAATATATAATGAAGGCCAGCCAACGAGAGCATACAGGTCGCAGTGATGGGTAGTGTATGGGGCTTTGGTAACAAAACGGATGGCACTGTGATAGACTACATCCAATTTGCTAAGTAGAGTGTTGGAGGCTAGTTTGTAAATGACATCGCCGAAATCAAGGATCGGTAGGATAGTCAGTTTTACAAGGGCATGTTTGGCGGCATGAGTGAAGGAGGCTTTGTTGCGAAATAGGAAGCCAATTCTGGATTTAATTTTGGATTGGAGATGGTTGATGTGAGTCTGGAAGTTGAGTTTACAGTCTAACCAGATGCCTAGGTATTTGTAGGTGTCCACGTATTCTAATTCGGACCCGTCGAGAGTAGTGATGATAGTCCGGTGGGCGGGTGCTGGCAGCGTTCGATAGAAAAGCATGCACTTAGTTTTACTAGCGTTTAAGAGCAGTTGGAGGCCACGGAAGGAGTGTTGTATGGCATTGAAGCTTGTTTGAAGGTTAGTAAACACAGTGTCCAAAGAGGGGTCAGATGTATACAGAATGGTGTCATCTGCGTAGAGATGGATCAGAGAGTCACCAGCAGCGAGAGCGACATCGTTGATGTATATAGAGAAAAGGGTTGGCCCAAGAATTGAACCCTGTGGCACCCCCATAGAGACTGCCAGAGGATCGGACAATAGGCCCTCCGATTTGACACACTGAACTCTGTCTGCAAAGTAGTTAGAGAACCAGGCAAGGCAGTCACTTGAGAAACCAAGGCTGTTGAGTCTGCCAATAAGAATGCGGTGATTGACAGAGTCGAAAGCCTTGGCCAGGTCGATGAAGACGGCTGCACAGTACTGTCTTTTATCGATGGCGGTTATGATATCGTTCAGTACCTTGAGCGTAGCTGAGGTGCACCCATGACCAGCTCGGAAACCAGATTGCATAGCAGAGAAGTTACGGTGGGATTTGAAGTGGTCAGTTATCTGTTTGTTAACTTGGCTTTCGAAAACTTTAGAAAGGCAGGGCAGGATGGATATTGGTCTATAACAGTTTGGGTCTAGAGTGTCTCCTCCTTTGAAGAGGGGGATGACCGCGGCAGCTTTCCAATCTCTAGGGATCTCAGACGATACGAAAGAGAGGTTGAACAGGCTAGTGATAGGTGTTGCAACAATTTTGGCTGATAATTTCAGAAAGAGAGGGTCCAGATTGTCTAGCCCAGCAGATTTGTAGGGGTCCAGACTTAGCAGCTCTTTCAGAACATCAGCCGTCTGGATTTGGGTGAAGGAGAAGCGGGGGGGGCTTGGGCAAGTAGCTGCCGGGGGTACAGAGCTGTTGGCCGGGGTAGGGGTAGCCAGGTGGAAAGCATGGCCAGCCGTAGCAAAATGCTTATTGAAATTTTCGATAATCGTGGATTTATCGGTGGTAACAGTGTTTCCGAGCCTCAATGCAGTGGGCAACTGGGAGGAGGTGCTCTTATTCTCCATGGACTTTACAGTGTCCCAGAACTTTTTGGAGTTATTACTACAGGAAGCAAATTTCTGTTTGAAAAAACTGGCCTTTGCTTTTCTAACTGACTGTGTGTACTTGTTCCTGACTTCCCTGAATAGCTGCATATCGCGGGGGCTATTCGATGCTAATGCAGTGCACCACAGGATGTTTGATAGAGACTTTTCCCGATGACACATAAAATCTAAAAACAAAAATGGGAGGAAGACCTGGGAGATGCTATTGATGAATGGATATCGATTTGTTAAATGCCCAGTCGTGTTCATATAATCTCAGACATAAATTACAGCAGTTTAAGACCATCCATAGAACTTACTATATGCCAGTGAAACTGAATATCATGCACTCAGAAATTTCATTATTCTGCTGGAGGTGTAAAACACAAAAGGGGACATATCTTCTGGCAAAGACTATGTTATTTTATCTCAGCATGTCTACAGATTCTTCCTTCTCCCAGTTTTTGTTTGCTTGGAAATGTTGATCCTGGAGACTGTTATCTGAAGAAACTGTGTAACCAAAGCATTTATAGCGGCTAAGAAATGGAGTGACATTAATTGGAAGGTTGGTTATCCTCCCACAATGTCAAGTTACGTATCACTAGATTTGATTTATTACAAGATTAAGGGTATACTGTGCAACTTTCATAGGGTATGGATGCCTTATATGGAATACTGTACAACAAAAGCAGTCTATTGAAAATATGCTCACATCAGGGGAGATACCTGCCTAGAAGGCCGGGATGCTGAGGTCAGTGATCGTCAGGTTGGATGTCTAGAAAGAGGCCACAGTTCCAGACTTGGAATTCCAAGTTGGATGACAGTTCAAAACGTATTTTCCCAGAGCTAGTTTTTTTCAGAGGTCCCAGTTGTCTTGAACTCACTGAAGTCTGAGATTTCCCAGTTCCGAGTGTTCAGTTGTTTTGAACGCGGCAGAAGTCATGCTGGCTTGACAGCATGGCCAATGTATTCAACCTTTTCTGGCCCATGGTGTTGCGTGTGATTGTTTATCCTTTTAAGCTTGGAAAATATACCCTTATTTTCAGACTTGGACCACACACCCTCTCCACCGAATAGCAGGCAGGGGAAGCAAAATAGGGATTGCTTTGCAATGCTTGCAGTTAGCCACTGATTCCTTCTGAACCACTCACTGTTGAATTTGCGTTTTCCAACTTGTTGTGTCATGTTTATGTCCAATGGCCGATGAGCACCGACATGTTTTATCTATAATTTATCTTCGTATGACAAGGATTGAAAAGGATTTGCCAGTAGATTGTCGACGTGATTCATGATGATGACTGCTTTTCTAGCTTACTAGCTAAGATTTTGAAAGTAGGATGTTGACATGATCAGTCCAATCAAAGCTACGGTAGATATAACGTTATTTGACATAATTTGATCTGTGGCCAATGACCTTGAGCCTTCTTGGAAGGTCACATCTAATGTAAATCTATGGCAGCACCCAAGGGAGCTTGAACTTTCAAGGTCTCCCTGTAGATGTTGCGGTGACGTAGTGTCAGAACACTGAACCAATCACGGCGCAACTAGAGAAAATTACCAACCCCTATGCTCTGTATTTTATGCACTGAGCTAGGCTGAAACACCTGCAATTTGGAGCTGCCTTACTCAAGAAAACAAAAAAGAGACCATGTTTGTATGCGTCTTTATTAACGCTATAATTTATTTTTTATATGTGACACATGTTAATGCCATAATAACATGCAAAAGAGTCAACAACAAAACATTATTATTATACCTTTTTTAGGTGGGGCTCAAAAAAGGCTCTGCCCCACCTGGCCTAAATGACGGGTCGCCACTGATCTCTAGCTTAAACAGACGGATGTTGATGGGGATTTTTGTATTATGCTAATTAGATTTCTACAGATCGTGGACATGACTCTATGGGGGTTAAGATGAATGCACTTACTCTAAGTCGCTCTGGATAAGAGGATCTGCTAAATGACAAAAAAATGTATGTAAATGTTTTACATACAGATCTCATATTACTGTATTGAAGATTTTGGAAATATTGATGTCACAAATGTATAATTTGTACAGTTCTTTATTAAAATGTAGTTTTTGTTACATTTGACTGTGTGAACCTAGGCTGATGTACAGTCATGTGAAAAAGTAAGTACACCCCCTGGAAAGTTCTCTCTTTTTTTTTTTTTTACATATTTGGACAGATGGATATGTAATCTTAACTTCAACACTATTGACAGATAAAAGTTACCCAATTTAACAAATCGCACAAAAAAAAAACTTTGAAAATGTTATGCAATTAAAATAAACAAAAATGCCTTTTCCTTATGGGGAAAAAGTTAGTACACCCCTACCTTTACCATCACATAAAATGGCTAAAATTAGAATTAGGTGTACCAAAACAAGTGCAAATGGTTAGAAATCATTAGAGAGAAGTTCCAGCTTTCCATAAAGATAAGAAAATTGGTCTTGTTTGGTCTTAACCATATGGGTGTGTGGTAACACATCATTCAAAGATCAAAAACCTACCCAAGGCCCTCAGAAGAAAGATTATTGATGCCCATGAGTCTGGGAGGGGTTACAAATCCATTTCCAAGCAATTTAAAGTACATCATTCCACTGTCCGACGAAAATTCCAGACCACTGGCAAACTACCTAGGACAGGTCGTCCCGCTAAAGTCAGCCCAAGAGCTGACCGAAAGATACTCATAGAAGTCTCTAAGAACCCCAGGGTAACATCAAGGGATCTACAGGTCTCTCTTGCCACAATCAATGTCAAAGTGCATGGGTAAACTGTCAGAAAGAGACTGCACAAACTTGCCAGACAACACCTGGGTAAAGTCAGTTGTGTCTTGATATTCTGTCTGAAACCATCATGTGATAGCTTTTAAACAAATACTTGTCTTCAATTTTCCCTATCTTTGGTTATGTTACCCTGGCCTTTGCTTTCGCGGCCGGGTAAGTTCATTCCAGTAACGCTGCACCCTGAATCCCACTTCTGGTGTGCTTCTGAAGCTTAGCAGGGTCGGTAGCTGTATGGGAGACCAGATGTATCTGGAAGATGTGAAAAATAAACATGTGAAACAAAAATTCACGAGGGACTCTTGAATTCTATAAATTAAATAAAAAATAATAGTTTATTTGTAAGGGTTCTGCTTTGCCAACTCCTATGGTCATTATCACACCATTGTCACAGCACAAACAGTTCTGGAAGCAGGCTACTGGCGCAATAGGCCAAGGACAAGGGCCACACTGGCCATCTGAGATGGACACTGGATCCATCTCTTACCCTGCTAATCAAATCCCCCTGGCGGAGACCTTCAGCTAAACAGAGCACGTCCAATCGTGGGTCGATTTCTGCCATTAGCGACTATTGTCAGAGATAAGTGTAAGCAATCTTCTGCCCTTCCCTTCTCTCTCTTCTCATCTTTCCAGAATGCGGTGGCAAGCTGGAGAAAGATGTCATTGGTGACACCTCGGGCCACTTCCAAAAGCTTCTAGTGATCCTTCTGCAGGTAAAACGATGGGAGAAGGAGTGATGACAAAGGGATGAGAGAGATATTTCCACCTGATAATGAGAGTGCTTTGGTGATGTCGTTATAAAGTCATGAGTGGTTAAGTTGAGGTAGGCATAGAGTGAGAAAGGAGGAGAGTGGCGCATACTGTATATCATTGTCAGGTGGTTTATTGGTCTTGGTAATCTGACCCACCAGGTTGCCAGGTTGGGAGACACTCAGCTAAATTAGGAGACGAAAGGGTAGACTCTTATCCCATGATGCACTGACCTTCTCTCTTTCCTCTGTTATTTTTTTCTTCCACTTGGGTCCTCTGTTTTTGTGTGTGTGTGTGTAGGGGAGCAGAGGCGAAGGGGTGGATGAAGACAGGATTGAGAAAGACGCAAAGGTAACATAACCCTATGGGTGGGTGGTTATAGCGCAAGACATAATGACATTTTGTTTTCAGTGCTCAAATGTTAACGTGCTTAGGATATGGCTTCAAACCGTTACTATTGGCCTAAAGGACAAAGCAAGCTTCAAGGCAGTATCATAGTGCTATCAGATAAATTATCAATATGAAACATTTATTTAGGACATTTGTTTCCTGGAAAGGAAAATTCCATGTCCTCAAAGCTATTATTTTTTTTGGTAGGTTTTGAGTTTTCTTACTTGGATCAATATTGTAGGCTACAGTACATTTAATAATTACACATGCATGTATACTATAGGTCCCCTGAAGGTTAATTTGATCTTTTGTCATCCACTCCATTGACCGTGGCCTTATCTGAAATTCAGTGACTGGCTCTAAAACATTTACATCTCTTATTGGATCATTGATCAAACATCATAACTTTGCAGTACTGTGTTCTACTGCAACTAATAGGGGTTGTATTAAACAATTGATAACATAAGATACTCTGAACACCAATGACAGGATTTGAGGCAAACACATACCACATAATAACATTGCTGATTGCGCTATGATAAACTGTTATCAATGCGGTACTTATATTTGTGTGTGTGTGTGTTTCAGGAACTGTTTGCTGCTGGCGAGGGGAAGGTTGGCACAGACAAGGAGAAATTCATCAACATCCTGGGCAACAGGAGCCATGAACACCTTCGCCTAGGTGTGGGTGTATGTGTGTGTGTTCAAATGCCTCCCAAGTGCAGACGTTTAGCTTTTAGTGCTTGCTCTTTAATCAGCACTTGGATTCTAGGTTTTTTATTTCCACGGTATAATTGAGTGATTATGGCCATTTTGTCCAATCATGAAAACAGAATTGCATTCTGCACTTTTATTATGACATCAAATAACATCACGTTCTCATTTGTGTTTTGTTGTTTTCCATTGTAAGTGTTTGACGCCTACAAGAAGCTGTCTGGCAGTGATATTGAGGACAGCATTGAGGGCGAGACTACTGGAAACCTGGAGAACTTAATGCTGGCTGTTGGTAAGACTTAAAAAAAACTGACACTAAAATACAACACACTTAAAGAATGGATTTCTCTATTGCATTTGGACTATTCAGTCACTTACATACTGTACATATTATATACGCGCTTTGTATTGAAACATGAATTAATCATTTGTGAATGCCATCTTTCTTTTCCATAGTAAAGTGTGCTAAGAGTGTCCCAGCCTACTTTGCGGAGTCTCTCTATGGGTCTATGAGGGTATAGTCTTTGTATTGTCATCAATCATTCTGTGGAAGGATTTGCGAGATAGTTTGAATTGCCATCGCATATCTCCAAAAAGGATTCAGCAGGTTATGGTTTAGGCATTTGTAATTGTGATGTCTGTTGTTTATTTGTTAGCGTGCTGGCACTGATGACCAGACTCTGATGAGAATCATGGTGTCCAGAAGTGAGACAGACATGCTGGACATCAGAGCCTGCTTTAAGAAGATGTATGGGGCCTCGCTGTACAACACCATCCAGGTACAGGGGGAAGTCTCTCCTCTAGCCATTCTGGTACAATAGGCTAGTCTCCCTTTGAACTATTCAGGTACAATGGTTTAGTCTCTCTAACCATTCTGGTACAATAGGCTAGTCTCCCTTTTATCTATTCAGAAACAATGCGCTAGTCTCTCCTCTTCCATTCTGGTACAAAAGGCTAGTGTCCCTTTGAACTATTCAGGTACAACGAGCTAACTATTCAGGTACAGTGGACTAGTCTCTCCTCTAACCAGGTACAATGCACTAGTCTAACCTTCATCCCAGACGACTAACCCAAATAATCCTCCTCTATACCCGGCTACCACCTCTCCAGTGCCACTAGAGTCATTAGATACATTTTTTGTCACACGCCATTTTTTTTTCCACCTGCCCCAGCCACATGATCCCAAAATAATGTAGCGAGTTGGCTACTCTGACAAACTTTTTCTCTGCTGAGTCTCCTCCTAGGTTTTTATCTCATACGTGTCTGGATCGGAAGAACACAATACCTGGTTTCAGCCCCATTAACTTGGGAGAACATGTCAGATATCACAGTGCTAGACTGGTGTAATGCCAAATGGATAGGACCAATACATACATGCAACCTCCTGTCATGTGTCCTTATTTCCAACCTCGCAATCTACAGCCTACATCATCCATTTATGACACTGTCAACACTGTCAGTATTACAGTATTCTCAACACATGACTCAGCATAACATGCTCTCTGCCTTGGTAATAACGAGCAGCCTTCCTGCTCTGACTTGCGTCAGGTTGACAATGTGCAGTTTTCTAGTCCCCTTCATTTGTACTACTGAGGTACAACACATTTGACAATGGTTTTGTAGACTAACTCTCTGACATGACAAAATCTGTCCAATGTGTGGTACGTCAGTTGGACAAACTGAGTATACGAGGCCTATGTAAAATCATAAGCTGCTTGTCTGTCTGGTAGACTGAATGTATCTTAAATGCCAGTTTGTGTTTATTTGTTTACTCATTCCCAGGATGACACCGCTGGGGACTACGGAAAGACCCTGCTGTACCTTTGTGGGGGAAATGACTGAGCTGCTTTTTGGTTATGTGCAACCATGGCGCTGTATGATGATGCGTGATGGGAGTGGCAATGCTCTGTCTGTCAATTACAATTCATTAACACTTGATTTTATTGGCTTCTGTTTGACAATTGCTTTAGTTACCACTATGTATCTTGATTTCCCACATTCAACACATTGAACTCAACAGTGTATGCCCTCTTTTTTCCTATATTGTTAAAATAATCAGCCCATTCTTTGACTCTAAGGCTGCATTTACACAGGCAGACCAATTTTGATCTTTTTACACTAATTGGTCTTTTGCCCAATCAAATCAGATGTTTTGTGAATAATTGGGCAAATAAATCAGAATTGTGATGCCTGTGTAAACACAGCCAAATGGTCACGTGAACCAAACTATGTTTTGTTTTGTTAAACATGTCCAATTTCAGGGAATAATGAGAATAATATTTCTATATCAAATTACTTTGAGGTTCTTTTCTTTATTGTTACTTAAATCAACATGCTATCCTACTCTATCTTGATGATTGCCTTTATGTGTCCATCGGAGTTAGATATACAGATGCATGATCTTAATCACGCTTTTGTTGTTGAGAATTTCCCTGCACAGCACGAATTCCAAACTTGTAGTATATTCAAGGTTTCAAAAGGCTTCTAAATTTCGTAAATTCGATTTAAAAATGTCAGACTTGATTTGCCCTAATGAAAAAATGTATCAACCCCTACAAAAAAATTATAAAAATGGTCTGCTGCTGTCAGATTATTTTCCTGCTGTTGCAAACTGACTCAAATGAAGATCCTACATCTGTACAACATTGCTGTTCAATTATTAAAAGGATGTCTACTATGATGTTTCACTCATGAATTACACATGAAGTGGTGAATTGCAACAGGAGTAAGTAATGACATGCAATTAGCTATGCATGAACACTTGGGCAGATATACAAGATATCAATCGCCTCTAAAGCCTTGTTCACACTGCAGGCCTTAATGCTTAAATCAGTTTTGTTTTTCAAATACGTTTTGGAATACTGACTGTCCAAACAGCAAGTTACCAGTGAACAAATCAGATTTATGTGTGTTCAGACAGAAGTCATTTGCTGACATGGCAATGCTAGTTGTCTTAGTAACGATGGGTGTGTGAACAGTGGTGTAGGCTGATTGGTGGTGGTGTTCGTGCTTCCTATCACTCAGAAGTTATATAGCAAGATAAGGCGACAACAATGCCTGCCATGGACGTTTCCCAGTTGCTTTGAATGTTCAAAATCAAAGTGTAGGAACACTTTTAAAGATTCAAAGGATAAGATACTCCAACTTTCAAAACGAGTCCTTTCACAGCTAGCTACTGTAGCTAGGTAGCTGTTTAGCTTCCTAGCACATTCACTAATTTGTTTGTGGACAATTAACAAGCTAGTTAGCTATCACATGTGCTTGTCAAAACTGTCAACAGAGTAGCTAGCAAGCAACAAAATATGCCAATAACAGTCTAATAACCACTTGAAATAAATCAGATTTGCAAATAAATCAGATTTGACCGCATGGCCAGGAATCAGATATGAAAGTGGTTTGAAATGTGGCTTGAAATATCTGATTCAATGTCAGATAACAGATTTGAATCAGATAAGCAAAGCAATTGGATTTGAGTCTTCAAACTGCCAATGTGAACAAGGTTTATTCAATCTGTATCGTGGAAGTTTAGCGTTGCAGCGTGATTGATATTTAAAGGCAATGTTCCTGCATTAGCGGAGACTGCATTCACAGTAAACGCTGTATATGTCGGTTCAATCGGAAATTACCTTTATATTTACACAATCTGTAACGCTTCAGTGATAGAGGTTGAATAGAGGCCAAAGATGAGTACTTCATCATGTCATATCAAATGCTGTTGAGTCTTTGGTGATATTGATATCCTGCCACTAGATGGCAGAAACGCACAAAGCCTACTGGATCGCCGTATTTCTACCATAGTAGTTAGGTTGTAACATGTAGCCTAGTAGTTAGGTCCTGTATAGGCTAAAAAACTATATTATTCTAAGCATGTGCACGTTGTTCTCACATCATAACAAAACAGATAGACACACCACAAAACCTACAATGAGTAGCAAAAATACTCTCATGTTCCGAGGGTTTGGTTGTCATTAAACCGGGGATTAAATCATGGTGGTGAATAAAAAAACAAATTACTTTAGTTTTTAGTGCGCTTCAAAACGCAAAAGGAATGAGGAGCAGGTGAATGTTTGGACTGTAATGAGACATTAATAGCTCCAGGTATAGCCTGGAGAAACAACCCTACTCTACAGTAACTATTACATAACCATGGGTTAAGCCAGACACTTTCATATTATGACACCAGAGCACTAAATCATTCACTGGTTCGAGCTGTGAAAATCTTTTCATGTTTTGGCAGGCTTTTGCTGCAAGGCTCCCATCTCACAGGTAGTTTTGAGTCATTCTTGTTGTAGCTTCTGTAGCTTCTGCAACTGATTGGTAACTGACTGGCCAATCGAGACAGGGTGATAGTTGTCCCCTTTCCTGACACTGTTATTACGTAGAGGAGTGATTAGGATCAGTGGTCCTAGCAGTGGCTCTGTGTTGGGGAATTGGATGACAGGTCAGGTGTCTACTGTGTGGACTATGACCATGGTGGATTATGACCTTCTGAGGAATTCATAGGCTAGCACAGGGGTGGTCTATCCTGGTCCTGGGCGTCCACATTGTGTGCATGCTTTTGTTCCAGACTTGCACTAACACATCGGATATGAACAAATTATCATTATTCCATCTAGACCACCCCTGAGCTAGGATTTTGTAGAGTTGCAAATTGAATTGTATTATGAACATTTTTGATAGGCATGTCGCCATTATTGAAATGATCAATTTAGGTTTTGCAATGATTAGTTCACGTTTAGTAATTTTTTTAGGTGTTCGATTGAAACATTTATCATTCAAGATGTCACCACATGCCCTCCAAACAGATAGCTTCTCTAATCTCCCTTGCATTGCACTACCCTACCTTCGTATAAACACATTGAGGAAGTGTGCAGTCTCACTTTACACCTTACTCACAAACAATGAGTTGTTTGTAGGCTGTAATAATTTGCTGACCCCAGCCCTAAACCTCTTTATTAACCAACCAACCAACCACCTGGCTGGCACACACACACACACACACACACACACACACACACACACACACACACACACACACACACACACACACACACACACACACACACACACACACACACACACACACACACACACACACACACACACACACACACACACACACACACACACACAATGCTCCAAATCTTCTGCTTAGGGTGTGTTTTCTGTACGTTTGGGGATGATCAAGGCCTCGTTTTTCAGCCAATCAGGGGCCAGGGGTAATCAGGCCACCTCGGTTCACACAGGAACAATACAACAGGCTCCACCCACCAACAGGCACAGCAGGAAGTGGACATGTCCTGAGCTGGTGGACCTCACATGAGATTTGGCAGGTGTTTGGTCAGTGTTCCCAAATTCCAAGGTGTGGGTATCGGGAAAGGGAGGGAAAGAAAGTGTTTCTTAATCTCACACTGGTAACAGGTCATGTGGTAGTGGTTCAATGTTTCTGTGGTAGTTCTATATGAAATTAACAATTTTTTGAAATATGGACTGTACATACAGTATAATAATATGTGAGGACATGCCAGATGCTATAATCAATTCATCAAGTCCCACTACACTTCTCAGTCCATTTTTATCGAAGAATGAAGTGGTTGTGAAATGTTTTGTTGTGCAATGGCAGCATGCATTGACAAGCGAATAATGCCTTTTCATGTTATCAGTTATGAGAGGAATGTTGGCATCTTGTCTTCCCATGAATACAGTAGCAAGTGTTGGCCTTTCCTCTAAACAGAACAAACTGTTATAAAACATAGAGCCTTGGGACGTGGACCCCCCCGTAGAGATTTATGTTAAGACATTGTTTTGAAAACTAACATCTACAGTACATGTACAATGCACAGAATCAAAGTGCTGCCCGACAGGGGCAGGAGACACTGTAAACATTAACTGTGACAAGAGTTGGGTGGGGCAGCCATACATAGAGATATACTGTATGCATTTATACATAGCTTGTAGCTGTGGTGGTTAGAGCAGGCATGTGAGGAAGGATTAATGTATATATCTATAGATCTGAGGAGAGATGAAAGGGATGTTAATCATATATATAGATCCGAGGAGAGGTGAAAGGGATGTTAATGAATGATTAGGTTATGCCATGGATGAAGTTAATGTCTACTTAACTTGTGTACTGTGAAACAGGTGGCATAGGGACACTGCATGGGAGGTATGACATTGCGGTCCCACCATGTCTCACGACGTTCTGTTCCTTTCGAAGAAAACATTGTTGTTCACTGGCCGCTTTTTACTTTCTAGATGCGTTATGGTGCTGTGCAAGAATGACAAAAAGTTAACGTTGACCTGATGAATGTAGTTGTTTGGGACTGTAAAGTAAAGTAAATAGAGCCAAAAAAGGTGTTTGATTTAGGAGGTGAACAGCACTGTAATTCCACAGAGTTTGCGCTTATCCATTGAAGACTTATTAGGAGTCGACTGCTGGTTTGATTGATTGATACATGATAAGTAACAGTGTTTACATTGTAGTCATTTAGTAGACCCTCTTATCCAGAGACACTTACAGTAGTGAGTGCATACATTTACATGTGTTTATAACCTCTTTCTCTGGAGGGTTGATGGAATATCCTAGGTGCTACCTACTGCCATTGTGCCCTTGAGTAAGGCACTTAACCCCCAAACATTTCCAGGGGCACTGCTCTGCAGCTGACCCTGTGATGCTCCCAGCCTGCCATGTGTTTGTGTGTGTGTGGGGGTGTTGAGTTGGGTACTTAGATTTCCATGCAAATGTCCAATGGATTAAGATCTATTCAATTCTATCTGTATTCATAGTGAGGGTGTATCCTCAAGGATCTGCCGTACATTAGGTGTGCCAGCAGTGGTTAAACTACTGAGGGAATGTGCTTCCTGTGTTGTCATGCCTCCTAGTTAGTGAAAGCAGCACAACACATTGCAACATCCTCCTCCGTCTTTCTATAAAGCATTGAAAGGTCAAACAAACGTTACAAGACCAGACAACGTTCAAAGGCACTTGGGTGCATCGGTGATATTCAACTACAGTCCTGGGGAAGCTTATTTTTCTTATCTGATTTCAGAAAAGTAATGATTATAAAAAAATATATGATCCTGAAAAGGAAACTATATCTCATCGAAAAATAACTGTATTTGTTTTGGTTAAACACTAACCTAAAGGTGGTTTCAAAGGAAATACTAAGATTGATTTAACTGACTATCAAGATGGATGAATCATATGGCTAATAATATGGTGATAAAGAAATCACACCTGAAGAATTTCCTTTAAGTGAAATGTAGGCTTGAGTATATTTCATTTTTCCATTCCTTTCAACAGGTCTTTGCATTGTGTTTGAAATCATGTGGCACCCACCTTCTGCTATTAAATAAAATTGGTATCGATCTGGTAAGAGCAAGGGTGGTGGGCTGGCTTTATTAGTTAACAACAGATGGTGTAATCCGAACCATATTACTCTTAAGGAAGAGTTTTGTAGCCCGGACATTGAACTGTTAGCCGTTAGCCTGAGACCCTACTATTTGCAGAGGGAATTCACGGCGGCCACTGCTGTTATTGTTTACATCCCGCCCTCCGCTGACGCAAACACAGCGTGTGACGTCATCCACTCTGTTATCGTGAGGTTACATACAGCGCATCCCAGTGCTTTCTTTGCCATTTTGGGGGATTTTAACCATGCATCTCTCTCTTCAACGCTGCCCATGCTGCCCATGTTCAAACAGTTCGTGAAGTGCCCAACCAGGAATAATACAACTCTGGACTTGTTATATGCTAATGTCAAGGACGCATACAACTCCACTGCACTCCCTCCCCTCGGTAGATTGGATCACAACCTTGTCCACCTCACCCCACTATACAGGCCTTTGGTCCAAC
Source organism: Thymallus thymallus (assembly GCA_023634145.1). Lineage (NCBI taxonomy): Eukaryota > Metazoa > Chordata > Actinopteri > Salmoniformes > Salmonidae > Thymallus > Thymallus thymallus. The sequence continues at coordinate 10,372,038 of CM042384.1, read as the reverse complement.
AGCAGCCTGCGACCACCAGGACCATTAGGAGATGGTCCCCGGAGGTGAATGAGGCCCTACAGGACTGCTTTGAAACAACAGACTGGGATGTGCTCTGTGAGGCTCATGGGGAGGACATCGATGGACTTACTGACTGCATAACAGACTGTATTAATTTTTGTGTAGACAACACTGTACCCACCAGTAAGGTACGCTGTTTCCCAAACAATAAACCCTGGGTCACCAGCGACCTGAAGGCTCTGCTGAATGAGAAGAAGAGGGCCTTCAAGGAGAGGGACAAGGACAAGGACAAATTGAAACGCGTCCAGAGGGAGCTCAAGTTGCGGATTGCTGAGGGGAAGAGAGTGTATAAGGAGAAGATGGAGGACAAGCTGAGGCAGAGCCAGGTGAGAGAGGTGTGGAAGGGTATGAGAAATATCACTGGCTTCAAAAAGTCAAACAGTGGGCAGACGTAGGGGACCCAGGACAGAGCCAATGAGCTGAACCAATTTTTTAACAGGTTTGATACTGTCCCTGTCCACCTCACTTCCAGCTCCCCAGACCACACACCCTCACGGCTGTCCCACCCCCACTTTGCTCACAACACCTCTGCTGAGACAATCAGTGACTCCACCTCCGCCACTGCTCCCCCTGGACTGATCCTCAACACCCCCCTTACCCCCACCCCCCACCTGGGCTGGCTTTCACCACCAACCAAGTGAAGAGAGAGCTGGAGAGACTACATCAGTGGAAAGCGGCGGGCCCTGATGGCATCAGCCCAAGGGTGCTTAGGGTCTGTGCTGACCAACTGTGTGGAATACTCCAGCGTCTCTTCAACCTTAGCCTGAGCCTAGAAAGGGTCCCTGTGCTGTGGAAAACATCCTGCCTCGTCCCAGTGCCCAAGAAGGCACACCCCACTGTCCTGAATGACTTCAGACCTGTAGCGCTAACATCCCACATCATGAAGACCCTGGAAAGGTTAGTGCTCGCTCACCTCAGACCCCTGGTGTGTGCATCACTGGACCCCCTGCAGTTTGCATACCAGCTCAACATCGGGGTGGATGATGCAGTCATCTACCTTCTGCAGAGGGCCTACTCTCACCTGGACAACGCAGGTTGCACTATGAGGATTATGTTTTTTGACTTCTCCAGTGCCTTCAATACCATTCAGCCCCTGCTACTGGGTGAGAAGATGAGGAGGATGAAAGTGGAAGCACCCTTAGTCTCCTGGGTCACGGACTACCTGACCGGTAGGCCACAATTTGTGCGACTACAGAGCTGTGTGTCAGACCGGGCAGTTAGCAACACAGGGGACCCCCAGGGAACGGTCCTGTCCCCCTTCCTGTTCACCCTCTACACCTCGGACTTCAGATATAACTCTGAAACATGCCACCTACAGAGGTTCTCGGATGACTCTGCTATTGTAGGGTGCATCAGGGGTGGGCAGGAGGAGGAGTACAGGAGCACAATCAGTGACTTTGTGATGTGGTGTGAGCAGAACCACCTTCAGCTCAACATCAGCAAAACAAAGGAGATGGTGGTGGACTTCGGGAGAACCAAGGCACAACTGACTGCAGTCCCTATACAGGGGATGGATGTGGAAATGGTTGGGTCATACAAGTTCCTGGGAGTCATATGGACAACAGGCTGGAATGGGCTGGTAACACCGGGGCCCTGTACAAAAAGGGCCAGAGCCGACTCTACTTTCTGAGGAGGCTCAGGTCCTTCAACGTGTGCAGTAAACTACTGCATACCTTCTACCAGTCTGTGGTGGCCAGTGCCATCTTTTTTGCAGTGGTGTGCTGGGGAGCAAACATCAAAGCCGGTGATGCTTCTCGGGTAAATAAGCTCATCAGGAAGGCTAGCTCTGTCCTGGGGATGAGCCTTGACACTCTAGAGGAGGTGGTGGAGAGACGGATCCTGGCCAAACTGCTGGCCATCATGGACAACGTCACCCACCCTCTGCACGCTATGGTTATGACGCAGAGGAGCACTTTCAGTTACAGACTGATCCCACCACGGTGTGCCAGAGAGCGCTACAGGAGGTCCTTCCTGCCGGCGGCTATTAGACTATATAATGCCTCACCGGGGTGCCGTGCCGTCGGCAACATAGATCTGGAACTGTTGGGGTGCTAGGACCTAGTTTAACAATTATGCATCCATCCGTGAGTAACTCTGGTCCGTCAGCACTCATTCACTCAGGACCCATTTATTCATGCAGGTCTGTATATATATACTCATGTACAGTTGTTATATCATATCACGTGCAATATTGCTAGTAATTCTTGGACCTAACTTACGTAGGCATTCACTCAGGAATGCATATTAGTATCCTGTCAGTTGCACCTTTTCTCATTGCTTTTAGTATATCGAATGTGCAATACGTGCAGTTGTCTGTAATTAAACCCTGCGCACTAAGGACTGTATTTTAAGGGAATTACTATTATTACCCCAAATTATATCATACACACATTTAGCTATTAAAGTATCTCTTCCTGTCATTTACCTGTACAGTTTGTGTAACCATGCAAGTATTCACTTATCTGTAAATGTAACTGTATACTTACCTGTACAGCTAATTTTACCACGCAAAATTTTCACTTACCTGTTCATTTAGCCAGTCTGTCTATTAAGTAAACTATTATTACCCTCGCTCATATCATACTCATTTTTAGCTACTGAAGTATTTCTCTGCCATCGACCTGTATAGTATAGTTAACCATCCAACATCCACCAATGTATAGTGTACATATTCAGCCAACCACCCATACTATGCAATGTCTTTTTATAGCTTTTTTTTGCACTCCAGATATCTTGTATTTCTATACTTTTTAATACGGCCGCTCTATGTATCATGTACCGTGTATCTGTCTTTTGTGTACTTTCGTTGTGGCATTTTGCACCTGCCCTGTGTTTTGTTGTAGCTGCTTGACAAAGAAATGTCCGCCTCGGTGGATCAATAAAGTATCTATCTATCTATCTATCTATCTATCTATCTATCTATCTATCTATCTATCTATCTATCTATCTATCTATCTATCTATCTATCTATCTATCTATCTATCTATCTATCTATCTATCTATCTATCTATCTATCTATCTATCTATCCATCTATCTATCTATAATGGTGTTTATTTTAATGAGCAATAAGGTAATGGTGTTTATTTGATTTCTAGGTAAATACCATATTATAGATAACTGTAAAACAACAAATAACAGAGTTGTGTCGTTGAATGGCCTGTATGATTAAGCAATAAGCCCTGAGGGGGTGTGGTACAGGCATTCAGAAAGTATTCCGACCCCTTCCCTTTTTCCACATTTTGTTACGAAACAGGCTTATTCTAAAATTGATTAAATAAAACATTTTCTTCATCAATATCCACACAATACCCCATAATGACTAAGTGAAAACAAAAATAGCTTATTTAAATAAGTATTCAGACCCTTTGCTATGAGACTCGGAATTGTGCTCAGGTGCATCCTGTTTCCATTGATCATCATTGAGATGTCTCTACAACTTGATTGGAGTCCACCTCTGGTAAATTCAATTGCTTGGACATTCTTTTTGAAAGGGACACACCTGTCTATATAAGGTCCCACAGTTGACAGTGCAACAAGCCATGAGGTCGAAGGAATTTTCCATAGAGCTCCAAGACAGGATTGTGTCGAGGCACAGATCTGGGGAAGGGTACCAAAAAATGTCTGCAGCATTGAAAGTCCCCAAGAACACAGTGGCCTCAATCATTCTTAAATGGAAGACGTTTGGAACCACCAAGACTCTTCCTAGAGCTGGTCGCCCAGCCAAACCGAGCAATAGGGGGAGAAGGGCCTTTGTCAGGGAGGTGACCAAGAACCTGATGTTCACTCTTACACAGCTCTAGAGTTCCTTTGTGGAGATGGAAGAACATTCCAGAAGGACAACCATCTCTGCAGCACTCCACCAATCAGTCCTTTATGGTGGAGTAGCCAGACGGAAGCCACTCCTCAGAAAAAGGAAAATGACAGCCCGCTTGGAGTTTACCAAAAGGTACCTAAAGGACTCAGACCATGAGAAACAAGATTCTCTGGTCTGATGAAACCAAGATTTAACTTTTTGGCCTGAATGTGAAGAGTCACGTCTGGAGGAAACCTGGAACCATCCCTACAGTGGTGGCAGCATCATGCTGTGGGGATGTTTTTCAGCGGCAGGGACTAGAAGACTTGTCAGGATCGAGGGAAAGATGAACGGAGCAAAGTGCAGAGAGATCCTTGATGAAAACATGCTCCAGAGCGCTCAGGACCTCAGACTGGGGTGAAGGTTTACCTTCCAACAGGACAACGACCCTAAGCACACAGCCAAGACAACGCAGGAGTTGCTTCGGGACAAGTCTCTGAATGTCCTTGATTGGCCCAGCCAGAGCCTGGACTTGAACCCGATCTAACATCTCTGGAGAGACCTGAAAATAGCTGTGCAGCGACGCTCCCCATCCAACCTGACAGAGCTTGAGAGGATCTGCAGAGAAGAATGGAATGTAACTTCCCAAATACAGGTGTGGCAAGTTTGTAGCGTCATACCCAAGAAGACTTGAGGCTGTAATCTCTGCCAAAGGTGCTTCAACAAAGTACTGAGGAAAGGGTCTGAATACTTATGTAAATGTGATAGTTCAGTTTTTCTTTTCTAAAAACCTGTTTTTGCTTCGCCATTATGGGGTATTGTGTGTAGATTAATGAGGGAAAGAAACAACTATTTAATCAATTTGTAACGTAACAAAATGTGGAAAAAAATCAAGGGGCTAAATTCTTTCTGAATGCACTGTATATGGCCAATATACCATGGCTAAGGGCTGTTCTTACGCATTACGCAATGTGGAGTGCCTGGATACAGCCCTTAGCCGTGGTAAGTTGGCCTTATACCACAAACCCCTGAGGTGCCTTATAGCTAATATATACTGGTTACCAACGTAATTAGAAAAGTGAAAATACACGTTCTGTCATACCTGTAGTATACAGTCTCATATACCACGTTTTTCAGCCAATCAGCATTCAATTCTCGAACCACCCCGTTTATAATTAGCCTTATCCTACTCTTACTCCTATACTTACAGTATCCCAACTTTTGAAATCCTCTTCAGATTGTACTGCAATACATTTTAGGCATGAACACAAGAACAAATGCCCCCAACCTATTCCATATTTGACATACAGTTGAAGTCGGAAGTTTACATACACCTTAGCCAAATACATTTAAACTCAGTTTTTCACAATTCCTGACATTTAATCCTAGTAAGAATGCCTTGTCTTAGGTCAGTCAGGATCACCACTTTATTTTAAGAATGTGAAATGTCAGAATAATAGTAGAGAGAATGATTTATTAAGATTTTCTTTCTTTCATCACATTCCCAGTGGGTCAGAAGTTTACATACACTCAATTAGTATTTGGTAGCATTGCCTTTAAATTGTTTAACTTGGGTCAAACGTTTCGGGTAGCCTTCCACAAGCTTACCACAATAAGTTGGGTGAAATTTGGCCCATTCCTCCTGACAGAACTGGTGTAACTGAGTCAGGTTTGTAGGCCTCCTTGCTCGCACACACTTTTTCAGTTCTGCCCACACATTTTCTATAGGATTGAGGTCAGGTCTTTGTGATGGCCACTCCAATACCTTGACTTCTTTGCCACAACTTTGGAAGTATGCTTGGGGTCATTGTCCATTTGGAAGACCCATTTGCGACCAAGCTTTAACTTCCTGACTGATGTCTTGAGATGTTGCTTCAATATATCCTTATAATTTTCCTTCCTCATGATGCCATCTATTTTGTGAAGTAGTCTGGCTTCTTCCTTGCTGAGCGGCCTTTCAGGTTATGTTGATATAGGACTCGTTTTACTGTGGATATAGATACTTTTGTACCCGTTTCCTCCAGCATCTTCACAAGGTCCTTTGCTGTTGTTCTGGGATTGATTTGCACTTTTAGCACCAAAGTACATTCATCTCTAGGAGACACAACGCGTCTCCTTTCTGAGTGGTATGACAGCTGCGTGGCCCCATGGTGTTTATACTTGCATACTATTGTTTGTACAGATGAACGTGGTACCTTCAGGCATTTGGAAATTGCTGAACCAGACTTGTGCAGGTCTACAATTTTTTGGCTGATTTCTTTTGATTTTCCCATGATGTCGAGCAAAGAGGCACTGTTTGAAGGTAGGCCTTGAAATACATCCACAGGTACACCTCCAATTGACTCAAATTATGTCAATTAGCCTATCAGAAGCTTCTAAAGCCATGACATCATTTTCTGGAACAGTCAACTTAAACTTGTGACCCACTGGAATTGTGATATAGTGAATTATAAGTGAAACAATCTGTCTGTAAACAATTGTTGGAAGAATTACTTGTGTCATGCAAAGTAGATGTCCTAACCAACTTGCCAAAACTATAGTTTGTTAACATGAAATCTGTTGAGTGGTTGAAAAATGTGTTTTAATGACTTCAACCTATGTGTATGTAAACTTACGACTTCAACTGTATGTTGTCATATGATCCCATTCTATAATTAATTGTTTTGCACCCATTGACTTTATTCCAAGAAACCCGTTTGAACCAAATCTAGACTTGTTATAAAAGTGTGACCAATTTCCACTGAACAGAACACATTTTCGCAGTGGCAGTATGAAGCATTCAGTTCTGATACTAGATAGAGTAAGGCTTGGCGTGTTCCTATCTTCATCAAACACTAACAATCTATGTTAGTAATGGTTGATGGGGCACTCCATTATGAAATTACATCATTCACATCCAAAATGTATTATTTGAATGCAGGAATCAGTTAATTCCTAAATAACATACACTTGTTTTTAAGTACAGTTCAAGCTCAGGTCAGTCTTTAGGTTAAATTAATAAACAACCGTCTATAGGATTATTACATGAATAGTAAAATAGCTAATAAATAACTTATTATAAGTATGTATGGCCTAAGGCCTATGGCCTACATGGCTTTGACAAGTTGCAATAGTTAACATAGAGTTCCTTGGTAAAGTACACCAGTACAGAACACCTCGTGTTCAGGGGGACATAGTTGGAAATTCAATCCAACTAGCTATCTACAATCCAACAAGGTTAAGCAATGTACAACAATGGACAACATGTTAATGTACAACCGAAATAAACCTTTCGGCGTTATTCAAGGGGGGTAAAATATTTTTAGTATGACAGACTGATTTAACTACTGATATCAAATATATATGGAACTTCCTTCAAAGCAATATAGAGCTATAAAACTGTATACCAGTGTTTTATTGCAGTGGCATCAGAACTGTATTACAGTATGTCCATAAACTAACTGGTGGACATACTGTTTTAGAGGATGGCCAGTGTCAGTAATGACTGAGAGCATGTACTGTAAGAGCATCGTAGAGCTTTCAGACCAAGGCCAGTTAATGTTTAAAATCAGGCATATTTCTATATGACATGATTTAAATAGATCTTGGTGTCAAGTACAATATTCCCAGTTATCAGCCTTGGCAACAGTTACCCATGTGGCAATACCATGCCCTAAAGAACTGCAAGAAATACCAATATCTTTGACAGTGCGAACAAATCGAGTGATACTAGCATGTTTGCTCAATGGTGTACCATTCCTCTCCTATCTTATAAGCTCTGAGAGAGGAAATGTGGTCAAATCTCAGAATATCCTATAGTTTACTCAAGCCTCCGGTCCCAGACATCCCCATTAAAAGTTTGTTGAAGATTGACAAAAGTTGTACAATATTAAGGCCCAATCTGTAAAATGACGTTCTGGTCACTAGTCATTTAAACAAGGCATGCTGATCACACGGACATTGCATCCATAGCTTTGTCTAAGAATTTGAGAGTGGTTATATTTCCCATTTCCATTCCTCAGCTTACCACCATCTGGAGGGTTAATTTGAACCACATAACAAAATACAGGTATTCTATACACATGTATTATATACTAATGTATTACATTTTCATGTATTATATACTAACGTTTACATACTCTTGTATTTTATACTAACGTTTACATACTCATGTATTTTATACTAATGTATTATATACTCATGTATTATATATTAATGTATTATATACACATGTATTATATACTAATGTATTCTATACACATGTATTATATACTAATGTATTCTATATACATGTATTATATATCCATGTATTCAATACTCATGTATTCTATATTCATGTATTATACATTCATGTATTATATACTCATGTATTATATATTCATGTATTACATACTCATGTACTAGCTCTGTTCTGGGGATTAGCCTTGACACTCTAGAGGACGTGGTGGAGAGACAGATCCTGGCCAAACTGCTGGCCATCATGGACAATGTCACCCACCCTCTGCATGCCATGGTTATGATGCAGAGGAGCACTTTCAGTCACAGACTGATCCCACCACTGTGTGCCAGAGAGTGCTACAGGAGGTCCTTCCTGCCGGCAGCTATTAGACTATTTAATGCCTCACCAGGGTGCCGTGCCGTCGGCAACATAGACCTGGAACTGTTGGGGTGTTAGGACCTAGTTTAACAATCAGGCATCCATCCGTGAGTCACTCTGGTCTGTAATCACTCATTCACTCAGGACTTATTCATTCAGGACTGTATATACATATTCATGTACAGTTGTTATATCATATCATGTGCAATATTGTAAGTAATTCTTGGACTGAACTTTTGTAGTCATTCACTCACGAATGCCTATTAGTATTTGCAGGTTTTCCTACTTACAAAGCATCCAGAAAATCACATTGTATGATTTTTAAATAATTAATTTGCATTTTATTGCATGACATAAGTATTTGATCACCTACCAACCAGTAAGAATTCCGGCTCTCACAGACCTGTTAGTTTTTCTTTAAGAAGCCCTCCTGTTCTCCACTCATTACCTGTATTAACTGCACCTGTTTGAACTCGTTACCTGTATAAAAGACACCTGTCCACACACTCAATCAAACAGACTCCAACCTCTCCACAATGGCCAAGACCAGAGAGCTGTGTAAGGACATCAGGGATAAAATTGTAGACCTGCACAAGGCTGGGATGGGCTACAGGACAATAGGCAAGCAGCTTGGTGAGAAGGCAACAACTGTTGGCGCAATTTTTAGAAAATGGAAGAAGTTCAAGATGACGGTCAATCTCCCTCGGTCTGGGGCACCATGCAAGATCTCACCTCGTGGGGCATCAATGATCATGAAGAAGATGAGGGATCAGCCCAGAACTACACGACAGGACCTGGTCAATGACCTGAAGAGAGCTGGGACCACATTCTCAAAGAAAACCATTAGTAACGTCATGGATTAAAATCCTGCAGAACACGCAAGGTCCCCCTGCTCAAGCCAGCGCATGTCCAGGCCCATCTGAAGTTTGCCAATGACCATCTGGATGATCCAGAGGAGGAATGGGAGAAGGTCATGTGGTCTGATGAGACAAAAATAGAGCTTTTTGGTCTAAACTCCACTCGCCGTGTTTGGAGGAAGAAGAAGGATGAGTACAACACCAAGAACACCATCCCAACCGTGAAGCATGGAGGTGGAAACATCATTCTTTGGGGATGCTTTTCTGCAAAGGGGACAGGACGACTGCACCGTATTGAGGGGAGGATGGATGGGGCCATGTATCGCGAGATCTTGGCCAACAACCTCCTTCCCTCAGTAAGAGCATTGAAGATGGGTCTTGGCTGGGTCTTCCAGCATGACAACGACCCGAAACACACAGCCAGGGCAACTAAGGAGTGACTCCGTAAGAAGCATCGCAAGGTCCTGGAGTGGCCTAGCCAGTCTCCAGAGCTGAACCCAGTGTGTGCAAACCTGGTCAAGAACTACAGGAAACGTATGATCTCTGTAATTGCAAACAAAGGTTTCTGTACCAAATATTAAGTTCTGCTTTTCTGATGTATCAAATACTTATGTCATGCAATAAAATGCAAATGAATTACTTAAAAATCATACAATGTGATTTTCGGGATTTTTGTTTTAGATTCCGTCACTCACAGTTGAAGAGGACCTATGATAAAAATTACAGACTTCTACATGCTTATCTATCTATCTATCTATCTATCTATCTATCTATCTATCTATCTATCTATCTATCTATCTATCTATCTATCTATCTATCTATCTATCTATCTATCTATCTATCTATCTATCTATCTATCTATCTCATTTTTCAACAACTCCACAGATATCTAAACTCATTTTTCAACAACTCCAAAGATTTCATGTTAACAAACTATAGTTTTGGCAAGTCAGTTAGGACATCAACTTTGTGCATGACTCAAGTAATTCTTCCAATAATTGTTTACAGACAGATTACTTCACTTATAATTCACTATATCACAATTCCAGTGGGTCAGAAGTTTACATACACTAAGTTGACTGTGCCTTTAAACAGATTGGAAATTCCAGAAAATGATGTCATGGCTTTAGAAGCTTCTGATAGGCTAATTGACATCATGTGAGTCAATTGGAGGTGTACCTGTGGATGTATTTCAAGGCCTACCTTCAAAATCAGACTATTTGCTAGACATCATGGGAAAATCAAAAGAAATCAGCCAAGAAAGAAGCCAGCAAGGAAGAAGCCAATGCTCCAAAACCGCCATAAAAAAAGCCAGACTACGGTTTGCAACTGCACATGGGGACAAAGATCGTACTTTTTGGAGAAATGTCCTCTGGTGTGATGAAACAAAAATAGAACTGTTTGGCCATAACGACCATCGTTATGTTTGGAGGAAAAAGGGGGATGCTTGCAAGCCGAAGAACACCATCCCAACCATGAAGCACGGGGGTGGCAGCATCATGTTGTGGGAGTGCTTTGCTGCAGGAGGGACTGGTGCACTTCACAAAATAGATGGCATCATGAGGAAGGAAAATTATGTGGATATACTGATGCAACATCTCAAGACATCAGTCATCATGGACAATGACTCAAAGCATACTTCCAAAGTTGTGGCAAAATGGCTTAAGGACAGCAAAGTCAAGGTATTGGAGTGGCCATCACAAAGCCCTGACCTCAATCCTATAGAACATGTGCGAGCAAGGAGGCCTACAAACCTGACTCAGTTACACCAGTTCTGTCAGGAGGAATGGGCCAAAATTCACCCAACTTATTGTGGGAAGCTTGTGGAAGGCTACCCGAAACGTTTGACCCGAGTTAAACAAGTTAAAGGCAATGCTACCAAATACTAATTGAGTGTATGTAAACTTCTGACCCACTGGGAATGTGATGAAAGAAATACAAGCTGAAATAAAAATGATCTCTACTATTATTCAGACATTTCACATTCTTAAAATAAAGGGGTGATCCCAACTGACCTAAGACAGGGAATGTTTACTAGGATTAAATGTCAGGAATTGTGAAAAACTGAGTTTAAATGTATTTGGCTAAATTGTATGTAAACTTCCGACTTCAACTGTAGCCTCTTGTTCTGAACATCTAATGGCAATGATCAAGGGCACCTGCTCACCGATTTGACAGCTCCAACGCAGTTACACCTCTGACACTCCAAAACATCAGCTATGCAAGTTTCAGCTATCACTGGTTAATGCTTAATCTGATTTAATCTAGGCTTTAATGCACCCAAGTCATAGGCCTATGGGTCTCTGAAAATCCTAGGAATACATGAACCTCACAGTATAACGACAATAAAAATACCAAGAATGATGATAAATGAAAAGCTTTTGGACCAAGACTAAAGAACCATCCAAGAGTCAATTATCTCATCAATGAAGAGGGTTGGGGTTCATTTAATTCAAATTCAAAGATATTCAAAGTATCTTCCCTTGATTGCCTGATAGCAATAGTATTAGTTATATCAAAAGGATCCATTAGCTATCAAGCACAGTTATGTAATTTTATAGACATCATGATTGTGTATCGTTGTACTGTTCTACATGAAAGGCGTAGCTAAATGTCATGGACTAGTGTTTAGAACATGTGAATTGTATTTCACCTTGGAAAAAGCCCATGAAAAGCCAGTAGTCAGTGCCAAGGAATGCAGGATAAATCTTCTAAATGATCCCTCTAACTGACTTGGTATAATTACTGTGTGTAATCACCCAACATGCTTAAACTCCTAATCTTTTGGCAACTGCAGCACAGCAGGGTTGTGTGTGTGTGTGTGTGTGTGTGTGTGTGTGTGTGTGTGTGTGTGTGTGTGTGTGTGTGTGTGTGTGTGTGTGTGTGTGTGTGTGTGTGTGTGAGCGTGCGTGCATGTATGAGTCCAAGAAGGGTGGTACGTAATAGCACTGTCTGCCAAGAAGTAGTAAGTTATACAATAATCTTTAGTCATTAGAAAATAATGAGGAATAAGTATAACACTATACATCATTGACAAGGATAATAGCCTAACTCCAGTCCATCCTCCTAAGAAGAATAAACTACAGAGCTGCAGAAATGCTCCAACTACATGGGCACATGAAGAGAAGAGTTGACTACATAGAACAAAACATATTTATTAAGTACTGCAGCTTTACAATGAATACAACACATGGCAAAAATATTTCAAAGGGAAAATTGGTATGGATGGTATGAGACAATCAGTCTTGAAACTCGGTTAAATAAAATATCCATCACAATGCATCAACACGTCTACATCTTCATGAGGAGTAGCAACAAGTGTTAATTGGTTTATGACAAAATACATGGGGGAGAGAGGGCATTTCAAATAATGTATTTTACTCTCAACAATCATCATTCTGGACCATGGAAAAAAAGAAAGTACACAAACTCGACCAGGAATCCCCGCAAGATTCTTCCACCAGTCTCTTTCGATCAACTGCGCAAGATTTGGCACTCAATGAAGAAGCAGACGGAGAATAAAGAGGCTGAATCGTGGTCCTTGGAAGTGTAACACCAATATCTGTGGGTGTATTGTTAAATTTGAAATGCGCGTCCTTGGGGGCTTTTCTGCACATACCTGCTTTAATCAAAGCCTTGGAGTCAAAGCATAATTTCTTATTTTTCTTTAGAGCGCGCGCAATCTGTTTCCAATAGGCTTTGGTGTTGGACTCGTACCCAGGGCAAGTGGCTGGTTTGGCCACATATTCACAGTTGAAACTTTTTTGCCCTTTTTTGCAGTTCACGCTAAGCACAAATGCATCGTCACCTGTCGTAACCCAAGTGCATTTTGTCTTGTCTTTGGCGGAGAATTTGCCCTTGAACACATTTCCTTTGGGTCTGCTTTCTTTATTCTCTGGAGATGGGACGGGGGGCTTTGGTTGCTCTCCGTCCTTTGGTCCCGCTTTTTCTTTCTTCTTCATCCCCCTTTTTTTGGGTCCTTGACAGTTAGCCACCATAAACTGCTGAGATATGCAGGCAATAACCAGCAATACGGTTAAGTTGGTAAGGAGTGTCATGTCCCGCTAAAATATCTGCATAAACAGCATAGATGTGTATGTTAGTACAGTACAATTACCTCCCATACAAATAATTGCTACTGTAGACTATCACAACACATCAGCATGGAGAGGAGATTTATGGAGGATAATGGCGCATAATATTTAACCCAACATAACAGTGGTTATTTTAGTCAGCTCACCTGGGATTTGGGAAGATGGAAATGGTTCAATCCCGATGTGACTCCTGGGGAACGCGCACGTGGCATTTATAGAGCACCGACACACCGACACACCCACCATCACTCCTTCACTCCACCGTGTCAGAGTTTATTTGGTGGTATCTGGGGTTATTTGTTAGTACATTGTCAAAAGTGTCTGTCCTTAATTAGGCCTATACAGTTTGTCACTTAAAACGAGTGAAAACCTGCATTCTGAAAATACACATTTGATTACCCCTTAAAATTATTTCAGGAATTCTCTACAGGTTATAGTAGACGCACTCCTAAACTGTTCTAGTAAAAGTGCAGTGAGCAACGCATTGACCGAAGCACTCATTGGAAAAAAAAAACATTTGATACAACAGCGTCACTTACTGGGGAAAATAGATACTGCACCTCAAAATGGGTACTCTTGAACACGAAGGTAAACATGAATGTTTCCAATACTGTTAATTTGAACTTTTTCCCTGCTGGTAATTAAAAATGGGGAGAGACAGGTTTTAAACCTAAAGCAAGCCAGTAAGGAACACAGACACACTAACAAGAATTAAGAACACACTTTATTCATTATATACAGACATTCATACATTGATGGTAACATTTCAGTCCAATGAACCAATGGTAGAGTTTGCAGAATATGCCAGTCTACTATGTGAATGACACAAAAACCTTGTCACGTTTTTCCCCAACACAGTATATTCAATACATGGTCTATGGTGATACAAACATACACATAAACAAACATACAAAAAAAGGCTAAACCTATAGAGTATATGCCTTAGGAGAGTTCATTATAGGGTACCATGGGTTTGTCTAAATGTGGAGAGTGCTTTCTGACACAAAAATCTAACTATATATATTTTTTCGAAAATTGACAAAATGAGTACCATGTGAAAGATGATGGATTGATGGATCTGTCCATACCCGATCCACACATTCAGGTATGGAAACTTCAGTTGTCACTGTGACCCTTGGAATTACAATTTCACCAAACATTTTGGATTGGTATCGGTCTCGATGGAACATTCACAACTCATCGTAAAATGGCTGGTTGGAAAGATGTTTGATTGACAGTAATGTCAGCACGATTATTCCCATTAAGAGGGTGTTAGAAATCTCTAACAAAGTCCTCTTCTGGAAAACCACTCTGAGCACCTCTTTAGTCAGACCTTTGAAGTAATCCTCACAGAGAATCTACATATGGCAAACAGAAAACAAAAAGTAAATATAGTGAAAAGTTTTACATTTTCTACTCAGTAAAATGCTAACTAGACTTTGACCTAAACATGAAATCATAATGGTCATATTTTGATAGAACTTAATTTAAATTCATTTAAGAGACGTTTGATCGACAGACATGCTTCGTCATACAAATGCTCATCAAATGATCATCATGATATATTATACAATGCTATGACTACAATTCAGAAAAGACAGCCAACTTTTTTCAACTCACCTTCATTATTAGTTCTGAAACCAACCAATGACATAGGAACATATGCCTTGGAGTGACCGCCAACAATACTCTTGTGCAATCTTTTTCGCATTGCTCTTGACAGTGGGCTTGGTTGGTTTTAGAGTGGTTGGTTTGGGTGTCAGAAGCTTTTTCAGTACAGCTGTCTTGTTCACTGCTGGCTTGACTGGTTTATCTCCTGCTGGTTTTTCTCCTGCTGGTTTTACCTGCTCTGGTTTTGCCTTCACATGTCTGGATTGCACTGGCTTTGTAGGTGCTGGTCTTGCTTCTGGTTTTGCTGGCTCAGGTCTTGCCTGCTCTGGTTTTGTTGGTTTAATATCAGGCTTGGTTGCGGCTGGCTTAGCCTGCTTGACGATCGGTGCCTTGGGGGTCTCTGGTTTCACCTGGGTTGGCTCCTGGACTTTCTCTGGCTTTTGGGGAGTGGCTGCTGATGCTGCCTCTGGCATAGAGGAAGCGGAGAACAACATCTGGGCGTCTTCCGGTGCCCTCTTGCACATCTGAGGCTTGATAGCCTTGGGTGCCTGGCATACGTTCTGGAGTTTCCTCAGGTCCCACATGATCTGGGTGAAATAGTGGCGAGGGTTGTTGTTGTAGGCACGGCATATCTGAGGCTTTCCTGTGTACTCGCACCAGTAGGTTCTCTCTGCACCCTGACACGATATCCTCAGCCTGGTGACATCTCCCTGGCCGGTGACACTCATGGTGCACAAGTCCTTTGCCTTGTTGTTGAACTGGATGGGGTCCTCCCAGACACTCTTTCTGTTCTCTGCAGCAGCAGCGGTATTGCCTGCCCTTTCGCTGTCATTGCTGTTTTCGTTCTGACCCTTCACTGCCCAGAGGCAGCAGGCGAGGAGCAGCAGTGCGCTAGCCCGAGTCCACATGGTTATGCCAGATGCTTAAGTGTGAGAGAGGGAGTGAGAGTGGGACTGCAGAAGCTGAGGGTCCCTCCTGCTATTTATGGGCTCTGCACACAAAGAGGGCATTCAGGTGAAAAAATCCTGGGTTACAAGAGCCATCCTGAAGAGGGGAGGAGAGTAGTGCCCCCCTCTGCAATGTGACTATAATTTATGGACCACATGCGAAACCAATTGTGAGGGAGACGAAGGAAATAGTCAGAGAATATTGATGCCCTCAAGTTTAACCACGTGTTATATAATCGCGCATACTAGTATAGTATATACAGTGCCTTCATAAAGTATTCAGACCCGTTGACTTTTTACAAATTTTGATTAAATAGATTTTTTTCCCAATCCCCCATATTGATAAAGCAAAAACAGTTTTTTTGAAATTATTGTAAATTTTTTCAAAATATATATAAGTAAACATAAGTATTCAGACCCTTTACTCAGTACATTGTTGAAGCACCTTTGGTAGCGATTACAGCATTGAGTCTTCTTGGGTATGACGCTACAAGCTTGGCACACCTGTATTTGTGGAGTTCCTCCCATTCTTCTCTGCAGATTCTCTCAAGCTCTGTCAGGTTGGATGGGGAGCGTCGCTGCACAGCTATTTTCAGGTATCTCCAGAGATGTTAGATCAGGTTTATGTCCGGGCTCTGGCTGGGCCACTCAAGGACATTCAGAGAATTGTCCTAAAGCCACTCCTGCGTTGTCTTGGCTGTGTGCTTAGTGTTGTTGTCCTGTTGGATCCTGTCTCGGAGCTCTAATTACAATTCCTTCACCTCATGGCTTGGTTTTTGCTCTGACACGCACTGTCAACTGTGGGACCTTATATAGACAGGTGTGTGCCTTTCCAAATCATGTCCAATCAATTGAATTTACCACAATCAAGTTGTAGAAACATCTCAAGGATGATCAATGGAAACAGGATGCATCTGAGCTAAATTTTGAGTCTGTGATACATTTAAAAAAAAAATGTTTTCGCTTCGTCATTATGGGCTATTGTGTGTAGATTACTGAGGATTTGTTCATATTTAATACATTTTAGAATAAGGCTGTAACGTAACAAAATGTGGAAAAAGTCAAGGGGTCTGAATACTCTCCGTAGGCACTCTTAAGTGTTTCATTGACAAGTACTGTATGTCAAGCACAATTCCCCAGACTGCAATTAATTTTGAGCTTGGCACACTGATGCCAACATAAGATTTATGTAATCGTTTACCATGCCACTTAAAAACAAATCTAATTTCAACTCAATACCACAATGTGTCTTAAAATACTATACTATAAGGACATGTTGAAATGTTCAAGAAATGTTCAAGGTTCACTGCTGTTCACAACCATTACAGCACAGCCTATAATTTCCTTCCGAACATAAACACAATCAAATCTGAAACTGGATGTGGAGAAACATGAGGAAATCTAGCGTGTCACACAGGAAGTAATTACTGTGCTAATTAAACAAGAATGACCCATAATAGAGTTGCTGACTCGAGACAACGGCATGTATAATATGTAACATGGCTGTTCAGCGAGTGTGTGTGTGTCTGTGCGATAGGGAGAGGGGTATGCCTCAAGAGTCCACATGCCTCTTGCAACTTTATTTTCCTAGCAATCAATCATAATGGGGGAGAAAGGGTGCCTTGCGAGTGACGCGGGATCTGTAATGTAAACATCCGGAGCAGGTCCGCCTCGCTTTGTGGAATCAGGAATCGCACTCAGTGGCCGCAAGCCAAACGAGGGGCATTTATTCCTCTCTCTCTCCCTGTGCATGTCAGTGGCTACACAGACTTTGCAGGGAGTTAAAAGAGTTGCAAAGGTGGTGAAAGAAAATCTATCACTTCAGACAGCCTGATGAACGATGAGCTACGGTTAAGAATCTAAATACAATTACTTTTTAAAATCAGCTTGACTCTCTCTAAAGTTTAAACTCATGACTCAATCTTCTTCTTTAACTAGTTGCACATTTAGGGTGAGGGAGAAGTGATCATGTGGTATGTGCTGGTTAGAAAATGTATATGTGAGCTTCACAGATGTGGGTGCCAAAACTATAGAAACCTAAAGTCCTAGCCCATAGCAAGATATAATAATCGCATATCCAAAACAGCGGATACATAATGGAGTACGCCATGTTCTATGTCCGACAATGGCAACATTATATAAGACTGTGGACAGTGGGGAGAACAAGTATTTGATACACTGCCGATTTTGCAGGTTTTCCCACTTACAAAGCATGTAGAAGTCTGTAATTTTTACAATATGTACTCAAAAGTGAGTGACGGAATCTAAAACAAAAATCCAGAAAATCACATTGTATGATTTTTAAGTAATTAATTTGCATTTTATTGCATGACATAAGGATTTTGGCCCACTCCTCCATACAGACCTTCTCCAGATCCTTCAGGTTTCGGGGCTGTCGCTGGGCAATATGGACTTTCAGCTCCCTCCAAAGATTTTCTATTGGGTTCAGGTCTGGAGACTGGCTAGGCCACTCCAGGACCTTGAGATGCTTCTTACGGAGCCACTCCTTAGTTGCCCTGGCTGTGTGTTTCGGGTCGTTGTCATGCTGGAAGACCCAGCCACGACCCATCTTCAATGCTCTTACTGAGGGAAGGAGGTTGTTGGCCAAGATCTCGCGATACATGGCCCCATCCATCCTCCCCTCAATACGGTGCAGTCGTCCTGTCCCCTTTGCAGAAAAGCATACCCAAAAAATGATGTTTCCACCTCCATGCTTCACGGTTGGGATGGTGTTCTTGGGGTTGTACTCATCCTTCTTCTTCCTCCAATCACGGCGAGTGGAGTTTAGACCAAAAAGCTCTATTTTTGTCTCATCAGACCACATGACCTTCTCCCATTCCTCCTCTGGATCATCCAGATGGTCATTGGCAAACTTCAGACGGGCCTGGACATGCGCTGGCTTGAGCAGGGGGACCTTGCGTGCGCTGCAGGATTTTAATCCATGACGGCGTAGTGTGTTACTAATGGTTTTCTTTGCAACTGTGGTACCAGCTCTCTTCAGGTCATTGACCAGGTCCTGCCGTGTAGTTCTGGGCTGATCCCTCACCTTCCTCATGATCATTGATGCCCCACGAAGTGAGATCTTGCATGGTGCCTCAGACCGAGGGAGATTGACCGTCATCTTGAACTTCTTCCATTTTCTAATGATTGCGTCAACAGTTGTTGCCTTCTCACCAAGCTGCTTGCCTATTGTCCTGTAGCCCATTCCAGCCTTGTGCAGGTCTACAATTTTATCCCTGATGTCCTTACACCGCTCTCTGGTCTTGGCCATTGTGGAGAGGTTGGAGTCTGTTTGATTGAGTGTGTGGACAGGTGTCTTTTATACAGGTAACGAGTTCAAACAGGTGCAGTTAATACAGGTAATGAGTGGAGAACAGGAGGGCTTCTTAAAGAAAAACTAACAGGTCTGTGAGAGCCGGAATTCTTACTGGTTGGTAGGTGATCAAATACTTATGTCATGCAATAAAATGCAAATTAATTATTTAAAAATCATGCAATGTGATTTTCTGGATTTTTGTTTTAGATTCACAGTTGAAGTGTACCTATGATCAAAATTACAGACCTCTACACGCTTTGTAAGTAGGAAAACCTGCAAAATAGGCAGTGTATCAAATACTTGTTCTCCCCACTGTAGCTAAAACATGTGTAAGCCCAATGTCTCATGTCAAATGTTACTGATCATGTGTAGATAGTAATTTACATAAAACAAAGGACATGCTGTCCAATTGGTTTCTCCAGCGGTCACTGAGACACAGCTCTAACAGGAACATTTAAAAACAAGATTTGTGTACAAGAATTAAACTGAAAGTTTATTCACATTTGTACACTTTCAAAAAAACATCATACAAGGGGCAACATCAATGACCCACTATCCAGTGCCACCATTACAGTTTTACCCTTAAAACAACCAGTAAACATTGCACCCACTATCTAAGCAGATGGTGCATATAAAATGTTGGTCATTAAAACTCAGTAAAACTAGTGTGTTATGTAATAATCATACATTTCTCAAGGTAAGAAGTCTGCAGGCATGAAGTGAAGCGTCTGTCCTAGACTCAATGGGCAAGATCAGTTATACCAATAAGAAGTCTTCGCTCCTCTACTCAACAAGTCTCTATTGGATTGGCTTAATGCCATTTGATTGACAGCACATGGTAGTTAAGTAGGCTAATGTCCCCCATCTTTACGAGGCAGACGGTGGGGGAGAAGGAACATAAAAACCTGTAAAGTGAGAACACATGGGTTATATTATCCGGGTGGCATGTACAGTACAGTATATTAACGTTGTTCAGCATAATCCACACAGGTGTCATTCACTTTAAGCAATACATCTCCTATATACAAATAACTCTTCAATACATTCACCCTTTCATAGTGCCATAGGTAGCAAAAGCTAATGTCGGATAAAAAAAAAGATTGAAACGATATATTATGCATAACTGTTATACAACTAAAGACCTGAGACCTACAGTAAAAATAGGATTTGGCTTCAAATAGCAGTTCTCCATTTAAAGTTTGACCACTACAATAGTCCCAAAATATCTTGATTAACATGCCGTGTTAGTATACTCAACATGTTATTTTGCATTATTGTTAATTAATTAATCAACTAAGGAATGTTATAATCTCTTGACATTTCTGTCCAGGTTCATGTGATATTCCACCTGTTATACACTGATATGAGATACAGTATTTCCTTATATCTAACAAGATGGTGGACATCAGTCAAAATGCTATGGTAAAACAGGTCTAAAAGGCAACCGTCAGTAGTTTGCCTCAAACCAGCATGGATAACAACCTCCGGCTGTCTTGTAACGTTGAAAACATACAAAAGTCATGCTATATTTTCCATATATTATTCAAGCACAAACATACAGTATAGGCCTATGATCCACGACCATCAAGTCTGTTTCTACACCAAAACTTTGTTTCACGTGATACATCTCAAACAGCTCTCCCCATCAGTTAGTTGCAAAGACCCCTCAACTATGAGCAGAAATGGCAATGTACTCATAGCAGCTCTACATGACTTTTCAAAGATCTTTTCATTCGCTGTTTACACAACACAAAATGAGTACAAAAGGTTTGAGATTACACAGCCATGTAATTGTTGTTTTGTCCTCAAATTGAACTCAGCCTCAGCTCTGATATTGTCGCCAGACTAACGTAAACACAGCTGTGTGAGGTGAAGGATGAAGGTCGACCGAAACTGTCTTCTACGTATGGCTTCCTTATAGTTCCCCAGGGAAGAGTTGATGACAGCACCTTCTGTAGTGTCTGATGGGGTCCTATTGGACAGCAGATATCCAGAACAGGCTGTGACTGGACAGTAGGATCTTGTCAGTAAATAGATCCATGCAGATAGAGGAAGAGAGGACCAGGTGAACACGCACAAAAGACATCAGGTGAGGACCTCTTTTTGGAGCTTAGTCTTGTCCAAAGGGACTTGACGGGCTCCTAAACATAGATGAAATACAATTCAACACTGTATTCAACATCTGAGTAATAATGCAATGATGTAAAATAGTCTATGTGGATAGCCAACAGATAGTATGTGTGGTATATTTCTATGCTAAAATTGATCATAGAATTGAGGAACAGTATCTACAAATATAGTGGAAACTTACAATCTAGTGTTTCAGTTCCAGTTTCCGATGGCACTGTAGAAGAGAAGGTACTATATCAGAAACTATTGACATTTAACTGCATCAGATTTGATTAGATATTTCAGAAGCTTATTGCTTTTGCCATTGAGAGACTCATGGGAGAAATTAAAGCAATGAAATGTGAGTTTTGAAATGAGAGAAGCAAGACTTTCATTTTAAACTGTATAAGTCATTAGTAATAGCAAACACACACAGCGTACCCTGGTCTACAGTAAATGTATAGAGTAGTTACAAGTGGTTAGACACAAACACCATCAAACCATTTACGGTTTAGGGTTTATTAGTGATTCCAAAAACAGCAATCCTCACCGTGAAGACTGTCTGCAAAGTCAGTTAAGAAGACATGCAAGTACTAAAACAAGCTGTGAAGAAGGGTGAATTGGGGGTTGCATAAGAAAAGATGGTGTCAAGAACAGGATGAGACCAGAGAGAAAAGAATGCCAAAGTTCTGGACGTTTTTCACTGTGGCAATGGCACGCAGATAAACAGCAGAAGACGGCATGTAGGCACGAAAATGGCATGAAGAGAGAACAAAAGGAAGGGAAGACAACGCTGAGGAGGCGGAGGGAGAGATGTCGTCCGAGCGTTCAGTGGTTCTCAGTACCTTTCAAGAATCATGGCCCTCTCTCACCAGTCAATATGCCTAGGGGGAGCTGAGGCCCTTGGGAACCTAGTCATAGTGTCATAGGCAGGGGTGCTAGTGGAACAGGGGTACAGAAAGGGGGACAACATCAATGGAAAAAGGAAACATTCGAGGGTCAACCATTTTGTTAGCCCTGTCTCTTGCTTTCAGATCCTTCACTTGATGGGAGCAGCGGGACGGGCTTTTCCCAAGACACAGAGAGCAGAACCACTCCATCGACACTCGCGGAGGACTTGAGGCCAACAAGGCATGGTATGATGCCAGGGTGAATGTATGCAGTACATTTGCCGGTGGGTAACTATACACGTGCTGCATATGCACTGAAATGAGAGAATAATATCCACTCTATCCAAATGGATTTTCTATTGACTTTTAGAGTGAAGTAGATGGGTTGAACCATGGTCATGGTGAATTGACGATGATATTACGTAGATTGTAATAAAAGACAAGCCATAGGTGGTATTCCTAGCAGGTTAGTTACTGTTATGTTCCCTTGTCTGTCATTCTGTGGCGATGCTCTCTGTGTCTGGTTCATATTGCTTGGCTGTCCAAATGTACAGAAACCATGCAGTTAAAGGTTGTTAGAAGAAGTTAGTCACATGAGCAGTTGTCTCAGTAGTATCACACCAAAGCAGACATGCTTGCCTCTCTTTTTGCCTCTCTCTGAGCAAAAGGATCACGTGTACATTCACAGCAGTTTGCCCAATTCTAAAGAAGAGGAGACATGCAAGGAGTTTCATTTCACTTGATCAAGCCATTGTGCACAGAGCATGCAGTGGGTTAGTAATGCTCCAAAGATAATGTGAAACCCAAACCCAAAACACACATGCGGTAAACAGTGGACTAGCTGGCTTGTTTGTGATTTCCCAATGCTAGAGCAGCAACTAGTGTAGCAGCCAGCGGAATGAGTCCAGCTGACCTCCAGATGGGTCTGAGGGGCTAGCCAACCCCCTAGGGCATGCACTGTCCCAGCCACCATATTTAACCACCCCACTGAGTGACTGACTGACTGCCTCCTGGCCAACATGCCGCCCTGCCGCAATCCCTCCCTGAAACAGGCCATGCAAATGTATTATTTCTGTGGGGCTGCTTCATATTTTCTTTACCTTGTCATTACAGGGTTTTGGATACCTTGTAAATGCTCAATATGATAACCATTATTACCAATTTCCATACTGAAACAAAACTTTGCATACCAAAAAAACGGGATAAAAAAATATGATGTGAGAGACATGGCATGCTATCAACCCTATTTTTTCCCCCTCTAAATAGGAAAACCTTGGAAAATGCTAGCGTCTATTCTAAATGTAAACAAATGTATGTTTCTATATAGAAAGCCTAGAATGTATAAACCACAGTATTTTATCTTACACTTTATCTTACACCTTAACTTACAAAAACAGAGGTGGTCTGTAAGAATAAAATCAACGTTTATTGGTCGCATACACAGTTTAGCAGATGTTATAGCGGGTGCAGTGAAATGCTTGTCTTACTAGCTCCTAACAGTGCAGTAAAATTTCCAACAAATACACAAGTAATCAAATACTAAAAACAAGAAATCAGAGCCCTTAATGATCAACAAGGGGTACTTTTTCAAGATTGCACGCAAAGGAAAGCCAAATCGATTAACCAATAGATGCATTTCAAAGCTTAAAACGTAAAACCAGCACCAATAAAATCAGCCATTAAATCTATGTACAAAATCCACAGAAAAGTGCAGATGTATAGATGAGCTATACTGGAAGGAGAAAGGAGAGGTAAAATGGGTAAAAGGAATCTTACGTTTTCATGGGAATTGTCTCAATGCTACAAAGATACAAACAAGTAAAAATGTTAATGAAATGCTTGGCAATAGAAATGCACCAAAAGGTTTCGGGCACAATAGCATTGATCAGATGACGTCGGTACACGTCGCTGAGCAAGACACTTTGGTGACTTGTCTAGCGCATTCATTCACTACTGTAAGTGCATGGGAGAGGTGAGGGCTACTGAAGGATGCATAAAACAATATGAATAGTACTTAAAATGCTGTTTGTTTTTTTTCACAAAGTGCAAAGTGCTGGACAGAGAGAAATTACATGAAAAGTATGGATGAAAGAAGATGGAAATAGTAGGAATGGTTATCACAAAGTAAAATGCCAAGTCCCAGAAACAGAGGAACTGTAAAGAGAGAGAGAGAGAGAGAGAGAGAGAGAGAGAGAGAGAGAGAGAGAGAGAGAGAGAGAGAGAGAGAGAGAGAGAGAGAGAGAGACAGAGAATTAAGTAGAAAGACTTAAGTTACTAGTTACTACTGCGAAATGTACTGCATTAGACAAAAGAGGGGAAGGATAGTAGAAAGAGGACAGGACCAGAGACAGAACATAAACAATGCTATTACCTCATACTGAACTCGACTGTTGTGGATTGAGTCAAATTGTGTTTGTTACCACTTTTTAAATCCCGACTCATGAGAACTAATAAGACCCAATTTCAGTCCTGATAACGCATATTACTTTCCAGGTTCAAATCAACATCTACTGTATGGCCTCTTTAACCAAATAGGCAGGGGAAAGCGCTAGGTGGGGTGGGCCAATTGTCGGGGAAACACTGTATGAAGGATCACCATACATCAAACTAATCACTGGTTTGCACTACAAAATTCACAGCAGGGGACTTCCAAACCTCAGCTATAGTTCACTGAAGAGGATGATCAAAGGGTTCTTTCCAGATATGTGACCGACCGGCTTGATTCGGTCTAATGTAGAAACATTTGAAATAGTTATTTTTTTTTTTTACATTGGATAAAAGCAGAGAATAGAAAATGGTAAATAATACACTACATTTGAGGAACAATGGGAAAGTAATTCTGCTTTGAAAGTTGATAAACTTGTAACCCCACTTTCGAGAAAATGGCTCTTGAATGTTTTGGTACCTACTGGAGAGGTCTTCTTTGTCTACACCCATTCAGAATCCTTCACACCCTCTTAAACCTTAGCCCCACCGATCTCTTTCAGGATTAAAATGTGAGGCCATGTGCTAAATAGAGTGAGTACGACGGTAGTGTACTAAACAACCAAAGACTAAAAGGCTGGTTTATACTACGTCTATCGACATGTCGTCAAACTTGTCGTTGTCGTTATGGTTCAGCTCATGTTGTACTTCACATTACCGTCTCTGGTAAACACACACTAGATCAAATAAAATCGATGTTTATTTGTAACATGCACAGGATACAGAAGGTGTAAACGGTACAGTGAAATGGTTACTTGCAAAGTGGAGTCTTGTGATTAGGCATAGTGGAGTCTTATGTTTAACCATAATCCTAATTTATAACGTTACTACCCTGCATGAGTCTGAAGGAAGCTAAAGCTAACCAACTAGGTTCAATGTTAGCTAGCTAGCTAACATTAGGCTATAACTAGCAATGAAAATTGCTCTGAGATACGAATAATATTACTACATAGATCATACACGTAACGTTAGCTAGCGAGCCAGCCAGCTAAAGTTAGCTAGCTAGCTAACAGTACGCTTTAACTTGCAATGAAAACGACTTTCTGACTAAATTAGAAACGTAGAATATCTGAAAATGTAACTAGCTAGACTCTCTTACCCATATACATTAATAAATGCTTCTCCCTCTCTGTCACGGATGCCATGGTTACCCTTAGTTTGAAGATGTAATCTGTATACAACAGCCTTCTGTGTGTTCTCTTTGAAATCAAAAGCCAGAATTTCTCCATCTCCTTAGATGCTTCCACCGGACATTCCACTGATTTCCCAACTCGATCCTCCAGAAAGCGGAGAGCATTAGCAACACTTTTGCAGTTCTTTATATCTTTCAAAATAGCCGCTTTAGAAAGGATTACCTACACATACTGAGCAGCTCATGTTATAGACAGACGCTTGCTACATGGCAGACCAATCCAAACTCATCTCTCGGCATGTCCAGCCCATACATTATCTCAGCCAATCATGGCTAGCGTGAAGGTTCCTGTCTTTTCCCGTGGCTAAACCAACTAGGCTCATAATTTAAATGTGTTATTCGTATTTACAGATGGCATACAAGTTTGTTATTAAGGCAGAAGCCTAGTTTCCAGAAACAAGTCACATACTGTATGACAAACTGTATATGTGACAACATAGTATTTAAAGTAACTGTTCAGTGTTTCTATATTTCTATATAATATTACCTATAATTAATTCAAATATGAGTTAAATAGTTTTCCTTCCAAAAAATGGTAATGAAGTATGTTAAAAAGCAGCTTTTCAGTGTTGGTATGGTGTGGGCGCACCCCAACTACAGAATGGTGTGGGCATATATCGGTCATTAAAATATTCATACGAGTACACTGCTGATTTTCCAGCTCAGCCAATAAGCCAACATGACATCATGCTCTAAGAGGAAATAGCAAGCATTTTTTAAGTTTGAGGTAGGGTTTTTGAAGTGTTTTTCTTTCTTCTACAATTTATGCTTTGGCCACAAATACTAGTATAGGGAGAGACAACAACATTATTTGGGTATACATTTGACAGAATATGAATTTTTAAAAGTAAAATTTTCACTGGACAGTTTAAGATTAGAGATACTCACTCATCGTAAACATCCTCTGTGTCCATCCTACGGTAGAACTTTGCCAGTTTTACTGATAGGATGATGCTAGGAAGAAGGAATAGGGCACAGCAGCCTAGGCCAAACCAGAATGTGTTCTGAGAGAGAGGGAAAACAGAGAGAATGCAGTATCAGTCAAAACTGGAACTGTTATGAGAGCCATGAAACTGGCTCTCATAAGGACCACCACAGGAATGGAAGATCAAGAGTTTCCTCTGCTGCAGAGGATACATTCATTAGAGTTACCAGACTCAGAAATTGCAGCCCAAATAAATGCTTCACAGAGTTCAAGTAACAAACACATATCAACATCAACTGTTCAGAGGAGACTGCGTGAATCAGGCCTTCATGGTCGAATTGCTGCTAAGAAACCACTACTAAAGGACACCAATAAGAAGGGACTTGCTTGGGCTAAGAAACATGAGCAATGGACATTAGACCAGTGGAAATTTGTCCTTTGGTCTGGAGTCCAAATTTGACATTTTTGGTTCCAACTGCCTTGTCTTTGTGAGATGCCGTGTGGGTGAACAGAAGATCTCTGTTCACTCAAACAGTGGGCAGACGGAGGGGACCCAGGACAGAGCCAATGAGCTGAACCAATTTTTTAACAGGTATCCTGAAAGCATGATGGTGTAATTACAATGTGCACATGCTTACAGAAAGGAACGAGGTGGGTAGATAACTAAGTGTTTCATTGTAGCTAAGTATTTATAAACAAAAAATCAGATCTCATAATCTATACAATAGGCCATAACTACATTCCTCCATCCCTGCCAGACACACTGTGCTGTTGACACTTCTCTACTGTATCGACTTTCAGTGTGGAAACCCAGTTGTGTGTAGCTACGGTATAGTGGAAAGACTTTTGGAGCACTTACAGGCTCTTTCCTGTGTTGATGCACCTTTGCTCTGTTGCTCCGGGACACTAGTAAAATTAACCATCAAGCTTTAACAAGCACAGAAACATTCTGTTCCCAGTCCAAGTCAATTAGCTGGCGCTGGAACCTATGGGGGCTCTAAGTGGCCGGGGCGGGGGTATTTGTTCCATTTCAGAGATGCTTCCTTCCATTGGGAGCGTGTTGGTAACAAGGCCCCATGCCGACTGGATTACGTCAGGCTGGCTTTCATTTCCTTCTCGTCTCTTCGTCTATCTCTCTCTCATTCTCCACTCTTTGTCCCTGCAGCACTCTGTAGGGTGCCCCACTGCACACTGCCAGGTCTAACTACCTCTCACTGATGTGCTGGATTCCTAGGGCCTTACTTGTATGTTCTAAATAAGGCGGGGTTGGGGGTGAGGTGTCTATGTGTGTGTGTGTGTGTGTGATAAGAGAGGGGGTGATGTGGTGATAGTGGGGTAGAGTGGGCCTCATTTATCTGATGGAGCTCTGTTGAAGGTCATGGCACACCCTTACCTCCCTAACTCCCTACCCACCCATCTCCACTGCAGGCCCTTCCCCTTACACACACATAGACCCTGTATCTCGCCTGAGCCTTCATTATATCAAGCCATTAGCGTCCTCTAAAACCTGGGGCCCTCAGAAAGAACCCGCCTTGTCTTCTGGGCCTGGGGGGCTAGGGAGGGCTAGGGGATTTTGAAGGAGAACACTGAGGGAGCTGTGTGGACCCATGCCGGTAGAATGTACCATGTGTGCCCCAACACATCACATATTTTAGCAGAGCGCAGCACATGGCTGTGTGAACATACTGTACCGGTACAATGACATGTGAACCTTCTCCAGAGACCAACCTCCAATCCCCCTCACCCCTTTCAAGTAAGGCCCTACCTGCCTGCCTTCCTGTCTGCACCCCAACGGTTCAACAGACGTTTGAGACATTTTTTTCAAAGGAGCCCTTATATTGCGTTTTTAGTTACCAACGAGTCAACCAAGAAGCTGCAGGCCACGATCTCCACTGTGTCCACGATGTTGCTGAAGGGTTTGCAGGCCGCTACCTCCATGGTCAGCTGGTTAACCATGCAAACAATGAGCATATGTTACAGTTACAACATTGGCAAACAATTCTGAAAGTTGTCGGTTGGAAAATTAAGGGATGTTATATAGCTTTACACTTGGACGATTCACGATTGATGACTAAGTTGATTGCAAATAAGTCAGCAGCGCTGTCGCTTTTGGCACAATACAATTAAGTTGTGAAAAGCATTCTGTTCAAACAGTAAAACTGTATTTTACGAGCAAGAGATGCAATATTTCTGCTATATCTCATTTCCTTCTTATGCTACAGGGGGGGGAAACCTAGGCATTAGCAAACTGTTGGGACACAAATACTTACAGAAGTCCTGACCCACTCTATGTATTGCCTGAAGTAACCAACAATGGTTTGCTTGTACTTTTCCGTTTCCTAATGGAGAGAGGAATAATATGTTAGCTACTGAGTTTTATCGTAGCATTGAAACTTAAACAATTACTGGGAAGCCATTGTAATCACCTGGTTTACGACTTGTGTTGCATTCTGGGAGATCAGATACTGGGCTGCTTCGATAGTCGCCAGCACATCAGTGACTTTGTTCTGGACAGAACAGAGCAGAATAATGCTCAAGAAGCTTTCATAACAGTCTATGGAGCTGTTACAGAGTCTTTATTCAGTGTTTATGGCTGTATTACGAATGTCAGTGTGAACTGTTGGGGTACATTGTAGGAGGCCTACTTACCGGCAGGTCTGAGGTCGTCCTCTCGAGTAGTCTGATGCTCTGGTTCAGCATACTCTTTAAAGGGGAATTGCACAACACATGTTAACCCCCCAGAGGTCAAAGGTCAGGGTTTAGAGACATGAGGTCATTAATAACCCCTAAAACACACACCACTGAAACACAGGGGAGACGAGACAGGCACAAGCATCACCATGATGCTTGACAATACAGTTCTGCTGTTACCAGACACATGGGGGAAAAGAAGAGCGGCATGGTTTCCACTGGGAGGATACTCCAACAACACAACAACAACACCATTTCATGTGGATTTTGGTCGTGAGAAATGTGCTGCAAAATATGTCAAAAACACAATTAAAGTGCTTTCACATGAATTCCTAATTTAAAAAAATCGATGTGAACACATGAAGACGACTCGTGATGACTGATACTGTACGTGGAACACGTAAAAAGTGACTAACTCCATGCTGGTCCCAGTATACAGTATGTGGTAATTAGTCAGCACATGCACCAGATTATTGAAGAATAATTACAGGATTAACAAATACACACAGACTAATCTACAGATCCTGAATACTGATTTATTGTTTACAAGGCATGTAACGGAACCAATCTTGCTCATGCAAAATCAATCATGTCATACAGGTCTGAATCCGCATGCTGTACTAACTAACCTGACCTGAAAGAGAATGAAAGTTCATGGTAATGGTCAGGGCATGCCAGGGAAAGCCCCCCACTAACTAGTGGTGGGCACCAATATCAATAATTCAATATGATATCAATGATTGGATATGATATCAATAATTTGATATGATATCGATATGTACTGATATGGATATGAGTAAGGAATACCATTTAAAAATAAAACTTCAATATGGGCTTGAAAGGATGGGAGAAGGGAGCATCACCCTCAACATTACAAGACAAACACAGGTCCATTGTGGAGACACATGCTTACCCTCGCTCTGACAGATTTCTTGGCAGCCATTAAACAAAGTAGAAAGAGTTAAAGGTGGAAATAGAAAAATAGAAAGATAAGGCAGACCTCTAAAACTCAGCATTTCTTAGTAACAAGAGTCAAATACGGGTGTGGCTTGTAGCAAAATATTTGATTGATTTGCCCATGTGAACGTAACAGTCAACTACTTCAATATCCTAGCTTTTTGAACGTCTTTTCAGGATTCTACTGTCCTGACTGCACAACTATTGATACGTGGGTCAAATACATATGTCAGATGTGTTGCACTTGGTTTGGTTTGCCCGGTACAATGCAACCAATGGAATAGTCCCAAAAGAGCCAGCCATTTTCACTCCCAAAAGTGTACAAATACATCATACGCACCGCACACATTTTCAACTATTTGAAAGTATCTGACCTACGTGTTTGAACCGGGTCTGATTCTTCTAGGTCAATAATACCTAAGTGTCTCTCTAGCTCTGTATTCTATAGAATTTGAATGATAGAGTCAATACAGACGTTGGAGAGATGAAAGCTCTACTGAGGTTGTATCGACGTCTCTCAATGAGGGTGTCAAATTCCTCCCGCATGTAGCTTTCTGAGAACATACACACACACACACTAGCGCACATACACGCACACAAGCATGTATGTACACGCGTGTGCACATCCTGTAAATGCACACACACATACAGTACACTTAGAAAAAAGGGTTCTAAAATGGTTCTTTGGCTGTCCCCATAGAATAACCCTTTTTGGTTCCAGGTAGAACCCTTTGTGGAAGGGATTCTACGTGGAACCCAAAAGGGTTCTACCTGAAACCAAAAATGGTTCTTCTAAGGGTTCTCCTATGAGGGCAGCCGAAGAAACCTATTAGGGGGTTGAGCATGACTACGGGCCATGGCCATTTCTTCCAGTCTAGTGAAGCCGAGCACTGACGGGCCCAGACATGGATGTTAATAAAAAAAAAAATGATTTAAGAGAGATAGTTGATTACCATGGCCTGCTCCATAGGGATGACCTGCTGACTGTGGATCTGCCGGAGACTGTTGGCGTGAACCTTTAGAGAGGTCTGGAGGGGACCATTGGGCTGTGGACACACACACAGACAGAGGTTGAGAGTAGACACACATAAACAAATACAAAGAGGTAATAATACTGGTATCCGAAAGGTCACTAGTTCAGCCTCGCTCAAGGGCACAGCAACCGATTTTTCACCTTGTTGGCCCCAGCATTCGAACCAGTGACCTTTCGGATACTGTCCCAACTCTCTAACCTCGAGGCTACCACACACACATATACAGTGCCTTCTGAAAGTATTCAGATCCCACTTTTTCCACACTTTGTTACCTTACAGCCTTTTTCTAAAATGGATAAAAAAGTAAAAGATTTCAGAAATCTACACAAAAATACCTTATTTACATATTCAGACCCTTTGCTATGAGACTCGAAATTGAGCTCAGGGGCATCCATTGATCATCATTGAGATGTTTCTACAACTTGATTGGAGTCCACCTGTGGTAAATTCAATTGATTGGACATTATTTGGAAAGGCACACGTGTCTATATAAGGTCCCAGAGTTGACAGTGCATGTCAGAGCAAAAACCAAGCCATGAGGTTGAAGAGCCCGGACCTGAACCCGATCTAACATCTCTGGAGAGATCTGAAAATAGCTGTGCAGCAACGCTCCCCATCCAACCTGACAGAACTTGAGAGGATCTGCAGAGAATGGGAAGAATGGGAAAAACTCCTCAAATACAGGTGTGCCAAGCTTGAAGCGTCAAACCCAAGAAGACTCAATGCTGTAATCATTGCCAAAGGTGCATCAACAAAGTACTGAGTAAAGGGTCTGAATACTTATGTAAATGTGATATTTCTGTTTTTGGGTGGTTGTTTTGGGGAATATTTTCTGAAGAAAAAACGTTTTGGCTTTGTCATTATGGGCTATTGTGTGTAGATTGATGAGGGGACAAATGATTTAATCAATTTTAGAATAAGGCTGTAACCTAACAAAATGTGGAAAAAGTCAAGAGGTCTGAATACTTTCCGAAGGCACTGTATAAACACAGAGGTTCAGATAAACAAACATGCGCTCACACGCACACACACAGATCTTATCGTTCAAATAACCTGTTGTAAACTAGTCCAACATACATAAATTCATGTTTAGAATATGCAATCTGTGCAAAACTCTACAGCACACACCGACACAGACCCACTTAGTATAAGAGACTGCCTTAATCAATTAATGTAATGCAGCATAAAAACTACATAGTGAACCCATAGAATGACATATAGAATCACGTCATTTATTGGATCTCTACTGGTGAACCATTCTCAGTGTTCAGCGTGTGTTTGTTTTCTATGCCAACAGGACATGGGGCACAAGGACAGGTGGGCACCAAATGAATTCTAGGGGGCACAGGCAGGGGTACATATCACCCCACAGAAGACCACTTTAAACTAGCTCTATTGCCCCCGAGCACATGGCAGGCGTAGGAGGACCCAGAGTTGGACTCGGCAACATTTTGGGCCAATGTAGGCAGAACATTAAAAAGTGCTTCCACAGACTGCTTCAGTGTGCGTGTGTCAACAGCAAATCGCTGCGAGGCTATGCAGTTGATAAAGACACATGGAGCTTTCAGTTTTAGATCTGAACTCCTATTCCATTCGATTCCTGTCTTGGATCGTGGTGTAAATCAAATTAAGTGCCTTGCAACTGGTACACTGAGAAAACATTGTGCTGGTGGTTGGGAGCCGTGTTGGTTTTGGGAAGTTGGTCGTATGTTCTTCTCACCATAAGGTCTGTCTGTGCCTCAAGCTCATTGGCGTACGACAGTAAGTCCACCTGAGTCACCCCTTTGTTAACCTGCAAATGACCAGAAATAGGATTATAATGTATTATGATGCTGTTATTATGCATACAAACACTTGTCATAAGCATGTATGACCCCCCTTATAATATCTTCTCATCTTATAATTGCATAACAGCCATCTAGAGTCATTAGTGCAAATGTGCAACATAGAGCTGCATAATATGTTACAAGTCTTACAATAAGACACGATAAAGGCTCATACACGCTTATAACAAGTCATAAAGCATTATGTTCCATTCGCACAAAAAGCTTATTTCAGATTTTTTTTGTTGCACAAATTTATTTACATCCCTGTTAGTGAGCATTTTATCTTTCGCCAAGATAATCCATCCACCTGACAGGTGTGGCATATCAAAAAGATGATTAAACAGCATGATCATTACACAGGTGCACCTTGTGCTGGGGACAATAAAAGGCCACTCTAAAATGTGCAGTTTTGTCACACAACACAATGCCACAGGAGTGTGCAATTGGCATGCTGACTGCAGGAATGTCCACCAGAGCTGTTGCCAGAGAATTTAATGTTTATTCCTCTACCATAAGCCGCCTCCAACATCATTTTAGAGAATTTGCCAGTATGTCCAACCGGCCTCACAACAGGAGACCACGTGTATGGCGTCATATGGGCGAGCGGTTTTCTGATGTCAGTGTTGTAAACAGAGACCCCCAAGGTGGCGGTGGGATTATGGTATGGACAGGCAGAAGCTACGGACAACGAACACAATTGCATTTTATCGATGGCAATTTGAATGCACAGAGATACCGTGACGAGACCCTGAGGCCCATTGTCGTGCCATTTATCCACTGCCATCACCTCATGTTTCAGAATGATAATGCACGGCCCCATGTCGCAAGGATCTGTACACAATTCCTGGAAGCTGAAAATGTCCCAGTTCTTCCATGGCCTGCATACTCACCAGTCATGTCACTCATTGAGCATGTTTGGGATGCTCTGGATCGATGTGTACAACATTGTGTTTCAGTTCCCACCAATATCCAGCAGCTTTGCACAGCCATTGAAGAGGAGTGGGACAACATTCCACAGGCCACAATCAACAGCCTGATCAACTCTATGCAAAGGAGATGTGTCGCGCTGCATCAGATAAATGGTGGTCACATCAGATACTGACTGGTTTTCTGATCCGGTCCTACCTTTTTTTTTAAGGTATCTGTGACCAACAGATGCATATCTGTATTCTCAGTCATGTGAAATCCATAGATTAGGGCCTAATGAATTTATTTCAATTAACTGATTTCCTTATATGAACTGTAACTCAGTAAAATTGTTGAAACTGTTGCGTTTATATTTTTGTTCAGTATAAATAGAGTCTGAGGTATAGGGGTGGAAAACTGCCAAGTCTATAGCTTATAGCACCCTGTGATTTTGGCAAGAGTAGCTATAAACTATTCAAACTATAGATATACAGTACATCAGTGTTTCCACTATATTCATTTAGCAGTGGAGCACGGCCGCTGTTAAATCATTGCCGCCACCACAAAATAAATACAACAATTATTACCTAGCTTGTAATTCCGGAAGTGTAGCCAACTCTATTAATAGATGTATAGCTGTATGCCCGTCAGACCTTTCCAACATCTTGCTGGTGTCCTCGCATTTCATCATACTCTTTGCATGTGTGTCATTTAAACCTGTTAGATATCACCATATCAAAGCCAGGGGCGTATAACAGAACAAAATCCTGTCAAAAGTAAAAGATGGGATAAATCCTGGTTTTCCATTACAGAAGCAAATCCTAAATCCATTTTGGTATCCCATCTTAAATGTACGTCCTAAAATGAGATAAGAGATGATTTGACAGTTAAGTTAGGATGTTTCTGTAATACCTACCCTGGTTACTATTTTATAACATTTTCTTGCATTCAGTAAACTTAAGCTTTCTTGCCAAGATAAGTCACTAATGTAGGATGCTTTGAAGCAGGTTAGCATCTGAAATGATAACTATCTTTAGGTTGAGTTGTGTGTTGTACGACTATGCTAGCGTGTCTCTTGAAGGTGTATCAGAAAAGTCTACAGTGGCTTGAGATGAAGAAGAGGAGACAAGGAGGAGAAGAGATGAGGAGAGGAGGCCAAAGTAGACAATTATTTATTATTTATCCATCTATCTATCTATCATTGGAATCTCCTTAGACCAGAAATAAGAGTGCCCCCTCCCTAGCCCTCCAACACCACAGCACCACTCACTATTAAGACGAAAGAGTAAACTATAGAAATGAACAATAGGAGACCAGGGGAGAAAGTATTTTTAGATTGAGATCAATGCCAGTATAATACCTCCTGTAGATAGGCTGCATAGTTGATCTCGGCGACGCCTGTCTCAGAGAAGCCAATGAGGTTCTGCTTCCCCTCAGCCTCCAGCAGGACGATAGCTCTCAGGTCAATCTTCACATTGTCAAACATCTTCTCCAACTCCTTGGTGTACTGGAAACAGAGAGTGAGAACAGTCAGATTACAAACAGGATAAATAATAGCTATGAATGCAGTATGTATTGGTTACATACAGTACGTGTGTGAAGCAGGCGCTAGTCTGTTTGTTTACGCCAATTTTCATTGCATATGGATGTTGCAATACCAAAACTTCACATGCTACAGCTTGTGCATGTGTGTAAACGGTTTGTTTTCTATCACTATTTCAGTAGCCTCGACTCCAGCGGTTCTAAGACGGTGTTGGTACCAAGAAGG
The DNA here is from genome assembly GCA_023634145.1 of Thymallus thymallus. Taxonomy (NCBI): domain Eukaryota; kingdom Metazoa; phylum Chordata; class Actinopteri; order Salmoniformes; family Salmonidae; genus Thymallus; species Thymallus thymallus. The sequence continues at coordinate 10,336,001 of CM042384.1, read as the reverse complement.
TCAAGACCATAGAAATAGAATAGAATTCTATAGTCGAAATCACTATTTTAGTGACAAGCCTAGAACAAAATGGTGATAAAATCAAACTTGTTTACACGTTAGACCTGCCAGTGTTACGCAAACCCCTTTGTTTTTGATTTGTGTGTGTTGGGGGATACAATAGATCCTGGGTAAAGGACTCTGTTACTCTGGCAACATAAACTTTACATTGAGCCCCATTCAAATTCTTAATTCGCAGAGGGTCTTCCTAGGCAACCTCATTCATTGATACAACGTTCAGATTAGGACGGCCTGTTTTCTTTCCATTTTGTTTTTTAAACTGGTATAATGGGACCAAAAGTTTAGCCTCAAGCTACACAAATCCTCAGTAGCAAATAACCTAATTAAAAACAAGAGGGTGTAGCATTAGAATATTTTGAGTATATTCTTATGTGCGCTATGTAAAAATTAGCAAGTTGAATCAGTATTAAAAAACACACCAAAATGAACATGGGCCAATTTGTGCAATGTACTGTAACTTAGGCTACACTAGCCAGCACTATCCATGCGATTTGCTATTCCTTACAATAACAGAAGCAAGATAATCTTGCCAGCTGGTTGACTAATACAGAATGGTCCGCTTGGTTGACACTAGACAGGACTGGCATCAAGTCAAGGAAGTCCAATGAGCGGAGGTAATGGTGAAGGAATGCTAATGCTACAGCTCACTAGCCTGCTCTTTGTTTTGGCAAGGATAACTCATTTAGCTAATGTTAATGAATCACCATTAGGAAATAGAGAGCCTGTATGTTATCGCCTGGGTCTGCTGCACACTACAATACTGTGTTTGCCTGCTGAGCTAAAGCCTAGGCATTGAATTCACTCAGTGAGTTGACACAACTCTTCAGTCTTCAGTGTACCCGGCAAGATAAACCAAGCGCACCTCAAGTATTAGAAACTATTTGACATTTAACCCAGGTCGGACTATGTGTGAGTTTGACTATAGTGTGTGACTTTCATGCACAGGTATGCAGAATGCAGTACAGTGAGAGCACACTGCATGTGAATACTGACCAGGCTAGAGTTTAGGAAGGTTGTGACATTGAAGACTTTGTCCAGGCGCATGGCATAGTAAATACCTCTGTTCTCTTTGCAATTACTGAGAGAGGAGAAAAAGAGAGAGAGAGAAGAGAGAGAGCGAGAGTTCAACATTATCAAATGTCCATTCATTAATGTTTTGGTTAGCTTTCTCTCTCTGCTGCCATCCAGTGAAGAAAGTTGGAACCTCATACACTCTCCTTAACTCTGTATTGCTGCCTTCCAGTTATTTTATAAGCAGTGTTCTCACAAGTCATTCAAGTGTCACATGCAAGAGTAAAGTAAGGCTAAAATAATTCCTATGGTCATGTCTGTACACACTATCTCATGGGTCACTTTTTGACTAGGCAGGAGTAGCTGAGGCAACTATAATATATTTAAGCAATAAGGCCGGAGGGGGTGTGGTATATGGCCAATATTCCACAGCTAAGAGATGTTCGCAACACGGAGTGCCTGGATACAGCCCTTAGCCTTGGTATATTGGCCATATACCACAAACCCTGAGCTGCCTTATTGCTATTAGAACAGTAAATAAGAAGTTTTGCGTCATACACGTGGTATATTGTCTCATATACTATGGCCTTCAGCCAATCAGCAACTAGGGCTCGAACGACCCAGAATATAATAGGGAATACAACGTGATGGTTTTACAACACAGCTTTGCTGCCTGTTCTAATCGAGAGATGATGAAAGTTGATAAAATCTAGGCAGAAAATCAATCTCAAGCATTAAATCCCTCTCCCTAGTTTCAATCTTTTAAATCATTTATTAAGCAATGTCAGAGAGAATGTGAGGAGACAGAAAATGTACACAGACATTATCCTGTGACATTTATTCCAATCAAACAATACCACAAAACAGAAATAGCTAGTTTTATCATCTAGTTCTATTCATAAGTAATCAATATAGTCTCCAGCAGGCCTATGTAAAACATAAACCATCACTAAAACACACAAATGAATCTCCAGCAGTAAGTGGTACATCCATACATCCTGTAAAGTATTACCTGTAGAGACTCTCCACTGTGAGATCCAGGTCTGAGTCATTGTACATGTACCCTGGGATGAAGTTCCTCCACTCAGGGTTCACCAGGTGAGGAGTGTCCAAAAGCTGGGACACAAATGACTAGTAAGACCATCATACAGTTCTAGACCATTAATATACAGCAAGATCATATACAATAGCTAGACAGTCTCACATTAAGAGTTATCACATCCTAACTTGCCTTGAAGAGCTGCTTGGTGTGGAAGGGCTCGCAGACCAGCTTCTCCACGTTTCCCCCGACCAGGAAGGTGGCGGTCACCACTCCCATCAGTATCCAGGAGAATAGGAAGCTGAAGCCCACACCACTGTCGAGAGAGATGTACAGATAGATAGATAGATAGATAGATAGACACAGACAGACAGACAGACAGACAGACAGACAGACAGAGCATTCAATCAATCGACACATAAACACATTAAGTGCGGTATATACTGTAGAAAGTACAGACAGACAGACAGACAGACAGACAGACAGACAGACAGACAGACAGACAGACATACAGACAGACAGACAACCAGACAGACAGATGCCCAGCCAATCAGCCAGTCAGAGAGACAGTCAGCCAGGTGGGCAGAAATACAGCCAACCAGCCTGCCAGCCAGTCTACTACTCACGCCATGAGCAGGGTGCCGCCAGTGTGGGAGACACAGCCCCGTGTGGTGGGGGAGGCGTGCTTGTCGTATCCTATGGTGCCACACAGTATGGCCAGGAAATTGAAGGCAAGGATGAGAACCACCATGCAGCACAGGCCGATACAGCAGATCCACCTGTAGAGGAACCCTGGAGTCAGTTCACCATAACTACATTAGGATAACGATGGAGACTACAGCCTATGTCTATGTCTCAGGGTAGAGGTCTTGCACGGGACTGATTTCTACATCCCGCTCCTGCAGCTTTTCATACCGCACCTGCCGGCTCCTGCTAACTTCTTGTCCGACTCCCACCCGCTCCCACAGAACTGGTCCCGCAATCTTATTTTAGGTGTATGTGATGCTGCTAGCTTTGCAGCTCTGGTCCCAGCAATTTTGCCACCTTGAGCAAGATCAAAATGCAAAAATAGCCTAATAAATAGGTTAAAATACCAGTAATTCACACGTGGCCCATTATACTACGCTATCGGTATTATTGGGCTATAACAGCCAATAGGCTAGACATACAGTATTGAAAGAGAGCAGAGTTGGGGTGACATTAGAATAGGAGAGCACTGGACTTAAGCTACGTTTTGCATAACTTTTAGGAGTGGGACGATTTGGAGACAAGAGTAAAATAAAATGTGTTATCAATATTTATTTCCAGTCAACGTCGGAGCATAAACTATAGCCTATCATATTTAGGAAGGTAATGACCTTGGAACGACAACTGCCCCGTGGCCCGTGCTTCTCCGCCCATGCAGCCTACAGGCTATTTATTGAGACCACACATAGGGTATAGGCACAGTAGAGAAGAGGGGTAAGCTACTGAACTTGAAGCAACAAAAACTAGGCTATTCATTTGTGAATATTGCGACAAATAGGTGCTTTTAATAGGCTACAATAGATACAGATTTGCAGGCACGGATTAATACATGTGTTATCGATACGCTATTTATTTCTAGTCAATGTCGGAGCTATAGCCTACCGTTAGGAAGTACATTTCCTTAGAAAGAAAATTGCGTCGTGCTTCTCCGCCCATGCAGCCTACAGACTATTTAATTGATCTCGCACGCCCCGCAAAAGAGACGAGAGGTAGGCTGAACTTGAAGCAGCAAGAATAAACCTATGACAGCTTGTGAGTGCGACAAATAGGTGCTTTTAATAGGCTACAATAGTTTACACATACGCAACAGAAAGACGACCGTTTCAAAAATAATCTGCAGGACCCAAAAATATTTGTCGGTCTGACCTACCGCCCGCAACATGAAAAACGCTGACTGTGCCGCAATGCTCTCTGTCGGGGCCTGCAGGTGTAATAATCCCAGCTGGTAAAGGAGGACAATACAGGAGGCCATGTGTGCGTGGTCAGGTCCAGGGTACACTTAAAAGATAACTGACTGAACAAACTCTTGATTCATTAATACATTATGTCACAGTGACCTCTGCTACTTGAAAAGATGCAATAACTCCAGATGATATTCAGTAATCAATCTACCACAGACATCAGTAGGTGAAGACCTTCATTTGTTCTAAACCCTGAGCACATCATGAGCCCTGGTCAAAAGTAGTACACTATATAGGGAATAGGGTGCCGTTTGGGGCCCAGTTCCTGATTGTACCTGTAGAAGTCAATCTGGTCGATCTCAGGGTAGGAGTCTTCTATTTTGGAGTGTGTGTGACTAATGAAGTTGGTGAAGTTGGCCATAGTGCTGTGTACAGGAAACACCTTGGAGAAGCTGCTGATGTTGGTGCCGATGATGTCCAACAAGCCCCGGGCTCCTGGGAGGGAGGGAGGGAGGGAGGGAGGGAGGGAGGGAGGGAGGGAGGGAGGGAGGGAGGGAGGGAGAGGCATCAGTGAAATAATGGAGAAATACAACCTTATATTTTGGGGTATTGGGGAACGACAGTTCGGATATAGGTCCTTAATTGGAATATGGCCATTGGTCTTATTGGGCTTATAAAACATTACTATACTGAACATGACTGACTTGGCAATGCAAAGTTGAACATTCAAAATTATATAACCCTTCATATAGTGTCTTCTAAAACTTTTTTTAGGAGCATTAAATGAGGTTAAAGAGATGCCACTCACCCTCGACTACGTTCCTCATCTGGTCATTCACCATGTCTGGAGTGTCATTGAATGAGGAGTAGCCCTGTTTGGAGAAAAAGTTGTGTAGGATCTTAATTTGATCACCCTATTATAGCAGGAAAAATGCAAACTTGTAGTGTATTGGAACCTTAAAAAGGATTCTAAAGTTTGGAATTTCCACTTGAAAATGTATCAACCCCTGCAAAAAATGTCAATTAATTATAATCCAAACAATATTTCACACTTCCTGCAGGATTATATTCCTGCTGTGAGAAACTGGTCATTAAGATCCTACATCCATAGAATGGCAAGTTTGCATTGATGATACAGCATCACAAATATAAAAGAACATCTCACAACGTATACCTTAAGGTTTTGCAAAATTTCTAGACTCACCTTTTGAATGATATTGCTGAGGTCCGTTTTTAGCAATTGATTCACACTTTCCAGCTGATTGTTCACATCAGGTAACTGCAACAAATCACAGACAACACACACTTACAAAAACACATTTTAAATAGACCGGATGGCAAATAGTATTGTGCTATATAAGTCAAATTATTACAGTATGACAATTATTATCATTTTTAATAAAATGTGCCAGCATACCCGGGTGAAGTTGGCGCTGACGTGCAGCTGTGCCAGGGAGCTGCGGATGGAGCGGCAGAGCTGGGCAGTGGTGCCGTCTGAGTCCTCGCCGCTGCAGCCCGGGTCGTTGAGGGTTCTGTTGAGGCTGGATCGCACAAGGCTCAGGTTGAAGTGGAGCTTCCCTGTCGCCTCCTGGAGAACCTCCAGAGACACACTAACATTCTCCAGGGCCTCTTTGGTGTCCCGCATGGCTTGGGATGGGGACGGAGTAGGATGGAGAGGTTGTGAGTGTGTGCGAGAGTGCAGTATAGACACACACACATATGCACATGGTACATTCACAAAAACACTCAATGTATGCACACACAAGCCCACACACATAAACCAAATACACACACATGCACAGCCATACGCTGGCCGTGATTATACACAAAAAAACACACACATTCACACAGGAGCAGCAATTAGAATTGCTGAACAATAGTTGCAGGTTCAATCCACTGTTGGAGCAAGATTGGAACTTGGAAGGCCATACACTTAATATATTCATATTGATTCATTAAGATGGCAAGCAAGGTAGGTTTGGACAGTTCCAAGTATATTGTACACACACAGGGATGTCTAGTGATTTAGCCTAGTCCCAGATCTGTTTGTGCTGTCTTGTCATCTCCTATGGTCATTGTCATGCCAATGGTACAAACAGATCTTCGACCAGAATACAATTGGCTCAAGAGCCAGGAAAACCACAAGGGGACCAATCACCAGAGTAGCACCAGGGTGAGGTCTCGAGGTTACAAGGTCAAGGATCACAAAGTCAGGGTTCATTTACTGTTACCTTTAATGGCCCTCTCCACTTTGACTTTATGATAAAAAGGTAAAAGGAAAGAAAAGGATGTCTACTTAAGCCATTAAAGTCGTAGTACGCCATGTTACTAGCTAAGTAACAAGATCTTTCTATAAGAACTACAATGCTACTCTACTATATATATATATATATATACACAGTGGGGAGAACAAGTATTTGATACACTGCCGATTTTGCAGGTTTTCCCACTTACAAAGCATGTAGAAGTCTGTAATTTTTATCATAGGTACTCTTCAACTGTGAGTGACGGAATCTAAAACAAAAATCCAGAAAATCACATTGTATGACTTTTAAGTAATTCATTTGCATTTTATTGCATGACATAAGTATTTGATACATCAGAAAAGCAGAACATAATATTTGGTACAGAAACCTTTGTTTGCAATTACAGAGATCATACGTTTCCTGTAGTTCTTGACCAGGTTTGCACACACTGCAGCAGGGATTTTGGCCCACTCCTCCATCCAGATCCTTCAGGTTTCGGGGCTGTCGCTGGGCAATACGGACGTTCAGCTCCCTCCAAAGATTTTCTATTGGGTTCAGGTCTGGAGACTGGCTAGGCCACTCCAGGACCTTGAGATGCTTCTTACGGAGCCACTCCTTAGTTGCCCTGGCTGTGTGTTTCGGGTCGTTGTCATGCTGGAAGACCCAGCCACGACCCATCTTCAATGCTCTTACTGAGGGAAGGAGGTTGTTGGCCAAGATCTCGCGATACATGGCCCCATCCATCCTCCCCTCAATACGGTGCAGTCGTCCTGTCCCCTTTGCAGAAAAGCATCCCCAAAGAATGATGTTTACACCTCCATGCTTCACGGTTGGGATGGTGTTCTTGGGGTTGTACTCATCCTTCTTCTTCCTCCAAACACGGCGAGTGGAGTTTAGACCAAAAAGCTCTATTTTTGTCTCATCAGACCACATGACCTTCTCCCATTCCTCCTCTGGATCATCCAGATGGTCATTGGCAAACTTCAGATGGGCCTGGACATGCGCTGGCTTGAGCAGGGGGACCTTGCGTGCGCTGCAGGATTTTAATCCATGACGGCGTAGTGTGTTACTAATGGTTTTCTTTGAGACTGTGGTCCCAGCTCTCTTCAGGTCATTGACCAGGTCCTGCCGTGTAGTTCTGGGCTGATCCCTCACCTTCCTCATGATCATTGATGCCCCACGAGGTGAGATCTTGCATGGTGCCCCAGACCGAGGGCGATTGACCGTCATCTTGAACTTCTTCCATTTTCTAATAATTGCACCAACAGTTGTTGCCTTCTCACCAAGCTGCTTGCCTATTGTCCTGTAGCCCATCCCAGCCTTGTGCAGGTCTACAATTTTATCCCTGATGTCCTTACACAGCTCTCTGGTCTTGGCCATTGTGGAGAGGTTGGAGTCTGTTTGATTGAGTGTGTGGACAGGTGTCTTTTGTACAGGTAACGAGTTCAAACAGGTGCAGTTAATACAGGTAATAAGTGGAGAACAGGAGGGCTTCTTAAAGAAAAACTAACAGGTCTGTGAGAGCCGGAATTCTTACTGGTTGGTAGGTGATCAAATACTTATGTCATGCAATAAAATGCAAATTAATTATTTAAAAATCATACAATGTGATTTTCTGGATTTTTGTTTTAGATTCTGTCTCTCACAGTTGAAGTGTACCTATGATAACAATTACAGACCTCTACATGCTTTGTAAGTAGGAAAACCTGCAAAATCGGCAGTGTATCAAATACTTGTTCTCCCCACTGTGTATATATATATATATATATATATACAGTGCATTCGGAAAGTATTCAGACCCCTTGACTTTTTCCACATTTTGTTACGTTACAGACTTACTCTAAAATTGATTAAATAAAACATTTTCCTCCTCAATCTACACTCAATAGCTCATAATGACAAAGCGAAAACAGGTTTTTAGAAACTCTTACATAAGTATTCAGACCCTTCGCTATGAGACTCGAAATTGATCTCAGGTGCATCCTGTTTCCATTGATCATCCTTGAGATGTTTCTACAACTTGATTGGAGTCCACCTCTGGTAAATTCAATTGATTGGATATGATTTGGAAAGGCACATATCTGTCTAAATCAGGTCCCACAGTTAACAGTGCATGTCAGAGCAAAAACCAAGCCATGAGGTTGAAGGAATTGTCCGTGATTGTGTCGAGGCACAGATCTGGGGAAGGGTACCAAAAAATGTCTGCAGCATTGAAGGTCCCCAAGAACACAGTGGCCTCCATCATTCTTAAATGGAAGAAGTTTGGAACCATCAAGACTTCCTAGAGCTGAGCAATTGGGGGAGAAGGGCCTTGGTCAGGGAGTTGACCAAGACCCCGATGGTCAATCTGATAGAGCTCCAGAGTTCCTCTGTGGAGATGGTTGGATAGGGTTAGGCCGTCATTGTAAATAAGAATTTGTCCTTAACTGAATTGCCTCGTTAAATAAAGGTTCAAATAAAGAAAATAAGAGCCCGGACTTGAAACCGATCGAACATCTCTGAAGAGACCTGAAAATAGCTGTGCATCGACGCTCCCCATCCAACCTGACAGAGCTTGAGAGGATCTGCAGAGAAAAATGGGAGAAACTCCCAAATACAGGTGTATCGAGGCTGTCATCGCTGCCATAGGTGTCATGTACTTATGTAAATGTGATATTTCAGTTTTTTATTTGTAATACTTTTGCAAACATTTATAAAACGCTGTATTTGCTTTGATATTATGGGGTATTGTGTGTAGATTGATGAGGGAAAAAACTATTTAATACATTTTAGAATGCTGTAACATAACAAAATGTGGAAAAAGTCAAGGGGTCTGAAAACATTCCAAACACACTGTGTACAAAACCTTAGGAACACTTTCCTAATATTGAGTTGCACCCTCTTTTTCCTTCAGAACAGCCTCAATTCGTCGGGGCATGGACTCTACAAGGTGTCGAAAACGTTCCACAGGGACGCTGGCCCATGTTGACTCCAATACATTCCACAGTTGTGTCAAGTTGGCTGGATGTCCTTTGGGTGGTGGACCATTCTTGATACACACGGGAAACTGTTGAGCGTGAAACACACAGCAGCGTTGCAGTTCTTGATAAACTCAAACCGGTGCGCCTGGTAACCAATTACCATACCCGTTAAAAGGCGGCACTTAAATCTTTTGTCTCGCCCATTCACCCTCTGAATGGCACACACACGATCCATGTCTGGCACACACACTTAAAAAGTAAAGTTTTCATACTTTAAAAAAAATCCTGCATTGTTGATTAAGGGCTTGTAAGTAAGCATTTCACGGTAAGGTCTACTACACCTGTTGTATTCGGCGCATGTGACAAATACAATTTTATTAGATTTTTATTTGATGTCTCAATTGTCTCAAGGCTTAAAAATCCTTCTTTAACCTGTCTCCTCCCCTTTATCTACACTGATTGAAGTGGATTTAACAAGTGGCATCAATAAGAGCTCATAGCTTTCACTGGTCAGTCTATGTCATGGGAAGAGCAGGCACTCCAAATTATTGATGTCCAGTCAGGCTTTAGAGCCAAGCATAGTACAATTACTGCGGTAACTAAGGTTGTAGGTGATATTCTAGATACTCAGGACAAAAAACATCACAGTGTAACGAAACAATTATTTATTCTTGCGCATCTAATATTGAGAAGGCTTTTCAGGACTTACAGTTGGCTTTTGATGCTGTTCAAAAACAACTTTTCGAATTGAAACGTGTGCTTAGTGCAAGGAAAACTAAATGTATGCTTTTCTCTTCTCTAAAAGTAGACAGATTGAGTCACTTGCCGATTTTAACTCTAAAAGGCCAGCAAATTGATAGGGTCAACTCCTATATGTATCTTGGGATTTGGTTAGATGAAAAGCTGAATTTTAAACAGCACATTGATAACTTGACCAAGAAACTGAAGTTGAAATTGGGTTTCTATTTTAGGAACAAATCTTGCTTTTCAGTGTTAGTCAGAAAGGATCTTGTTCAAAGCACTTTTATATTGGTGCTGGATTATGGTGATATTGTCTATATGCAGGCCTCAGCAAATACTTTAAACTCTGGACATAGTGTATCATGGTGCTTTAAGATTTATTACAAATGCTACATCACTCAGCCATCACTGTGATTCGTATGCTATGGTGCAATGGACCTTTCTCTCCACCAGGAGGCTAAAGCACTGGTACGCCTTTGTGTACAAAGCATTGATAGGACAACTCCCTTTCTATCTCTGTTCTTTACTGACCAGATCAGTCACTCAATACAGCCTTCGTTCACAGTCGTTGCTGCCCTTGTCTGCTCCTAAGGCTACAACTTCATCCTGGAGCATGCTTCAAAATATATTAAAGTTAGGGGGGTTAGTGTCCTTGCCTGTTTTTAAGACTCTGATCATGTTTTTGATAGGTGCAGTTGTTTTTAAATCTTCAAATGTACAGTATCTGCAATTTGTGACACTTTGTCTTTTGTGTGTATTTGTATTTTTTGTCATCTTTTATGTACACGCTGCTAGTTCCCTGTTTTGCCTTCTTGCAGGTCGCCCTCGCAAAATAGGTTTTTAACCTCAATGGATCTTACCTAAGTAAAGTAAAGGTTAAATAAAAAATTGAAAAATAACAATAATAATGTTTTGTACACTCAGTGTATTCTTAAAAGTTCCTCGTAACTTGTGTCCAATTTGAGGACAGCATTGTCAGAGTGGTAGAGAGAAAAAACAATTAAAGCATCTGTCTGAAAGAGGAAATGATGTCATAAGAACAGGACCTTACCACCAGCCATGCTGAGCGCTCCATCCAGTGCAGGACGGACCTGTTTTCCCAATTCCTCACGAATCTTGCCTCCAAGAAGAGGACCCACATCTGAGGATGGGGAAGTATTATTGTTATGTATTAGGGTTAGGGTCAATTCCATTTTAATTCAGTAAATAGAAGTTCAAATTCTAATTTCTCTCATAGCAAAGCAATGGAGAAGAATTTGAATTGCAGTTGACTTCCTCAATTGACAGAATTTAAATAAAATTGACCACAACTGTTATGTATCTACAGTACTTGACGTTCAAGAGGATGCCAACTTGATATGGCCGTAGATTCATAGTTTTGTGCAATAGACAGAGACAATATGGAGACGTGGCCTCAGGCACTGTACTTACTATCTAAGTCAGAAATTACTTTGTTCTTGGCAGTGGCGTATTGTGCTATTAGGTAATCAATTTGCTGTGAAAAGAAGAGCAGAATAAAGTTACAGAAATTGAGACACATTAGTATTTTTTTTGTCTGAGATTATTTTTTTTGTTTTTTGTCCGAGATTGTGTCAGTCTCTCTCTCAATCTCACACATACATACGCACATATGTACGCACGCACCTTTTGCGAAGCACACAACATACATTTAATCTAACCACCTCGTACATTCTCTACTTAGCCTTGTGTGCACACCTACAGTAATGCTGTCATTGCAGCTACGGTAAAAAAGCTGTACCGTTGGCGTCTCGTTGGTAAAGCTCTGCAGGTCCCTCAGGTTGCTGCTGACCAGTCTCCTCATGCCTTTGAGCTGAGAGCTCAGGTTCTGGTTAGCTGCATACGCACACAGTACTCCAGCCCTGCGGACAAACAACAAATATAACACGCAGAACATTAAAAGAGATATAGGCTAGCACACACTAAACTAAGAACGTTTTTACATATATTCTAATTCAGGTATTCTAAGATTTATGGCTGCGTTTACACAGGCAGCCCAATTCTGATCTTTTCCCACTAATTGGTCTTTTGACCAATCATTGGGAAAAATATCAGAATTGGGTTGCCTGTGTAAACGCAGTCTTTATAGCCTTATGATTTTATTGAAAGGCAATTCATGTCAAACTTTAATTCACACCTTCTGTCTATACATTTATGAATCCTATACAGACCTCTATTCAGATGACAAATACCACAAATAATCATTGGAGTTGAAACCTACTTTAAACTAGGGCATGACCGTAAATTATGTCCTGTCATCTATTGCCTTTATTGCTTTGATTATTTGTATGTGGGGGAGACAATTAAATTGTTTGGATTTGAATGTCCATCTCTCCTTGGCCACATAGCCAATCATTATGACATCACCTGCTTCAGAAGGCTGGTTCGCCAAATCAGGCTTTGTTTGCCATAGATACCATCAATAACATTCTAGAAACAGAATCAACATTCCCCCCATAAACACTTTCACCTTCTGAGAAGCCAGGTTGTTTTGAGACGATCTGTGTAACTTATTTATTGCTAAAATGACCCTGCACCTTTATAACGATGGCTACGAGTCTGACTCCAACTATCAGTCTGACCAGGAAGAGTCTGATCCTGACTTGGGCTACGACTCAGGCTTTGAATGTGAATTGGAGTCAGAGGACCCTTTAGAAGAGTCCAGAGAAGTGGGCCTCTTCATAGAGCCCACACCCTCCACATCCTCTGATCAAGATCAGGTCCGTGATTTCCCAGTGGCCAGGACCCATGCCCTGAGGACTGAGGTGGACCAGGCAGTGGCCCTGGCCACAGCCCCTGTGGACCTGGAGGTCATGGTGGGCGAGCACCATGAGATTCTCCAGAGCTCCAGCCCTGAGATCACCAGAGCACCTGTCTGTCTCATACTTACCCCTCAGGTGGTTCCATCATGGGTTACCTGGTTTAGTAGCAGGGAGACAGAACCAGAAAGCACTCACCCAGCTAGTTCTTTGAGTAATGGTGAGTATCAAATTCCAAGTCTATTAGGAAAACATCATCACACGGAAAGTTTATGAAGACAACTGGTGTCTTTTAGAGTGACTGATTGTGTGTATTGTCTTTCATTTTGTAGATTATAGTGGTTTAGATGTGAAGCGTCAAGAGTCTCCCATAAGAGATCCAGAGGACCAGAGGGTCCCGCTCACCAAGAGAATGAGAGGATCAGAGGACGCTGACAGTTTCCTGATCCCTAGGTTGCCACCATGGGTCACCTTTAAGAGGTCCAGGGAGTCCCGCCCTTCTAGAAGCCTAGGATGTTTCCTACTAGAAGGCACATCCTGGAAGAAATGGAAGAGGTAGTCTTCATTTTTTATCTTGTGTCGGAAGTTTACATACACTTAGGTTGAAGTCATTAAAACTCATTTTTCAACCACTCCACAGATTTCATGTTAACAAACTATAGTTTTGGCAATCTACTTTTTGCATGACACAAGTAATTCTTCCAACAATTGTTTACAGACAGATTATTTCTCTTATAATTCACTATACCACAATTCCAGTGTGTCAGAAGTTTACATACACTAAGTTGAGTGTGCCTTTAAACAGCTTGGAAAATTCCAGAAAATTATGTCATGGCTTTAGAAGCTTTTGATAGGCTAATTGACATAATTTGAGTCAATTGGAGGTGTACCTGTGGATGTATTTCAAGGCCTACCTTCAAACTCAGTGCCTCTTTGCTCGACATCATGGGAAAATCAAAATAAATCAGACCTCAGAAAAAAACAAAAATAGACCTCCACAAGTCTGGTTCATCCTTGGGAGCAATTTCCAAACGCCTGAAGGTACCATGTTCATCTGTACAAACAATAGTACGCAAGTATAAACACCATGGGACCATGCAGCCGCCATACCGTTCAGAAGGAGACGCGTTCTGTCTCCTAGAGATGAATGTAATTTGGTGCAAAAAGTGCAAATCAATCCCAGAACAACAGCAAAGGACCTTGTGAAGATGCTGGAGGAAACAGGTACAAAAGTATCTATATCCACAGTAAAACTAGTCCTGTATCGACATAACCTGAAAGGCCGCTCAGCAAGGAAGAAGCCACTGCTCCAAAACCGCCATAAAAAAGCCAGACTACGGTTTGCAACTGCACATGGGGACAAAGATTATACTTTTTGGAGAAATGTCCTCTGGTCTGATGAAACAAAAATAGAACTGTTTGACCATAATGACCATCGTTATGTTTAGAGGAAAAAGAGGGAGGCTTGCAAGCCGAAGAACACCATCCCAACCGTGAAGCACGGGGGTGGCAGCATCATGTTGTGGGGGTGCTTTGCTGCAGGAGGGACTGGTGCACTTCACAAAATAGATGGCATCACGAGGAAGGAAAATTATGTGGATATATTGAAGCAACATCTCAAGACATCAGTCAGGAAGTTAAAGCGTGGTCGCAAATGGGTCTTCCAAATGGACAATGACCCCAAGCATACTTCCAAAGTTGTGGCAAAATGGCTTAAGGACAACAAAGTCAAGGTATTGGAGTGGCCATCACAAAGCCCTGACCTCAATCCTATAGATAATTTGTGGGCAGAATTGAAAAAGCATGTTCGAGAAAGGAGGCTTATAAACCTGACTCATTTACACCAGTTCTGTCAGGAGAAATGGGCCAAAATTCCCCCAACTTATTGTGGAAAGCTTGTGGAAGGCTACCCGAAACGTTTGACCCAAGTTAAACAATTTAAAAGCAATGCTACCAAATACTAATTAAGTGTATGTAAACTTCTGACCCACTGGGAATGTGATGAAAGAAATAAAAGCTGAAATATATCACTCTCTACTATTATTCTGACATTTCACATTCTTAAAATAAAGTGGTGATCCTAACTGACCTTATACAGGGACTTCAACTGTATATATACACTGGGGGCCAAAAGTTTGGAATATTACTCCAGGGTTTTTCTTTATTTGCACTATTTTTTATATTGTAGAATAAAACAAATCAAAATATATTTTATATTTGAGATTCTTCAAAGTAGCCACCCTTTGCCTTGATGACAGCTTTGCATACTCTTGGCATTCTCTCAACCAGCTTCACCTGGATGCTTTTCCATCAGTCTTGAAGGGAGTTCCCACATATGCTGAGCACATGTAGGCTGCTTTTCCTTCACTGCGGTCTGACTCATCCTAAACCATCTACATTTTGTTGAGGTTGGACAAATTTCCACCTGTCTAATATCCATTGCTTGTGTTTCTTGGCCCAAGCAAGTCTCTTCTTCTTATTGGTGTCCTTTATAGTAGTGGTTTCTTAGCAGCAATTCGACCCTGAAGGCCTGATTCACATAGTGTCCTCTGAACAATTGATGTTGAGATGTGTCTGTTACTTGAACTCTGTAAAGCATTTATTTGGCCTGCATTCTGAGGCTGGTAACTCTAATGAACTTATCCTCTGCAGCAGAGGTATTTCTGGGTCTTCCATTCCTGTTGCGGTCCTCATGAAGCTGGTTGAGAGAATGCCATGAGTGTGCAAAGCTGTCACCAAGGCAAAGGGTGGCTACTTTGAAGAATCTCAAATATAAAATATATTTTGATTTGTTTTATTCTACAATTTAAAAAATAGTGCAAATAAAGAAAAACCCTTGAATGAGTAATATTCCAAACTTTTGGCCCCCAGTGTATATATATATTTTGTGTCCTAGGGTGACTTGAAAGCTCTTAAAATCAAATGTATTCTTCTTATTATTAGGTCAGTTGAGGAGAGTGACATTGCCATTGTCCCTAGTGTGACAAGGCACAAGTGTAGGAGAACATGGGATTCAGAACTTTGCCCAGGACGGACAGGGTCTGATGAGGACACTGACTCAACTCAACGGATGTCAACCAATCTCAACTGACCTTTAATTGCATTTTTTTGTATCAGTATTAAACTAAATGTACTGTTTTTGCTATATTATTAATAGAAAATAAAAATTTATTAGATCTGCGATGATTTGTCCTTGACTTTCTAATGATTATTTAAGATTTGGAAAAAACTTCACTGAACAAAAATATAAACGCAACATGTAAAGTGTTGGTTCCATGTTTCAACAGCTTAAATAACAAATCCCATGGACAAAAAGCTTATTTTTCTCAAATGATGTGCACAAATTTGTTTACATCCCTGTTAGTGAGCATTTCTCCTTTGCCAAGATAATCCATCCACCTGACAGGTGTGGCATATCAATAAGATGATTAAACAGCATGATCATTACACAGGTACACCTTGTGCTGGGGACAATAAAACGACACTCTAATGTGCAGTTTTGTCACACAATACAATGCCACAGTTTTTAGGGAGCGTGCAATTGGCATTCTGACTGCAGGAATGTCCACCAGAGCTGTTGCCAGAGAATGTAATGTTAATTTCTCTACCATAAGCAGAGGCGTAGTTTTAGAGAATTTGGCAGTACATCCAACCGGCCTCACAACCGCAGACCACATGTAACCACGCCAGTCCAGGACATCCACATCTGGCTTCTTCACCTGCGTGATCGTCTGAGACCAGCCACCTGGACAGCTAATGAAACTGTGGGTTTGCACAACCGAAGAATCTATGCACAAACTGTCAGAAACTGTCTCAAGGAAGCTTGTCTGCGTGCTCGTCGTCCTCACCATGGTCTTGACCTGACTGTAGTTCGTAACCGACTACAGTGGGCAAATGCTCACCTTTGATGGCTACTGGCACGTTGGAGAAGTGTGCTCTTCAAGGATGAATACCGGTTTTAACTGTACCGGGCAGATGGCAGACAGTGTTTATGGCGTTGTGTGGGCGAGCGGTTTGCTGAGGTCAACGTTGTGAACACGTTGTGCCCCATGGTGCAGGTGAGGTTATGGTATGGGCAAGCATACTCTAAGGACAACAAACACAACTGCATTTTATCGATAGCAATTTGAATGCACAGAGATACCGTGACAACATCCTGAGGCCCATTGTCAAGCCATTCATCCTCCTCCATCACCTCATGTTTCAGCAGGATAATGCACAGCCCCATGTCGCAAGGATCTGTACACAATTCCTGGAAGCTGAAAATTGTCTCAGTTCTTCCATGGCCTGCATACTCACCAGACATGTCACCCATTTAGCAAGTTTGGGACACTCTGGATCAAGGTGTATGGCAGCGTGTTCCAGTTTCCGCCAATATCCAGCAACTTCGCACAGCCATTGAAGAGGAGTGGGACAACATTCCACAGGCTACAATAAACAGCCTGATCAAGTCTATGCGAAGGAGATGTGTCGCGCTGCATGGGGCAAATGGTGGTCACAACAGATACTGACTGGTCTTCTGATCCAGGAAATCCATAGATTAGGGCCTAATTAATTTAGTTAAATTGACTGATTTCCTTATATGAACTGTAACTCAGTAAAATATTTGAAATTGTTTATATTTTTGTTCAGTGTAAAGAACACCAAATTGTACCTAATAAATTATACATGTATTAGTTACACCAGCCCATTCATGAAAATGCTTTAATCCTACGGACAAATCAAATTCAAATCAAATCAGGCTTTATTTATACAGCACATGTGCTTTACAGAAAAAAACTAATAAAAATACAATGACAATAAAATACTAAATATTCAGTACACAACAAACACAAGATAAAAAAACAAAAGAATGGCACAAACTGAAGAATTTAAGGAAAAGCAAAGCTAAAAATATCTTAACTCAACTGAAATGATTTGAGATCTAGGCTTTAGATTCTGTCATGTAACCTTTCAGGCAGTAAACATATTATAAAGTACATGCTCAACTTACACATCTAAAAGAGTCACGTCCGTACTTAAAATAGTCCATACTGTGGCTCTGTGTGTTGTGCTTCAAGTGTTAATTAGCTCCAGGAACATAAAGGGGCACCTTGTCCATATATTAAGTCTAGCTCCAGGAACATCAAGGGGAACCTTGTCTATATATTAAGTCTATCTCCAGGAACATCAAGGGGAACCTTGTCCATATAAATCCACGATTATATAAATCCACGGTTATCGAAAATTTCAATAAGCATTTTGCTACGTCTGGCCATGCTTTCCATCTGGCTATCCCTACCCCGGCCAACAGCTCTGTACCCCCCGCAGCAACTTGCCCAAGCCCCCCCCCCCCCGCTTCTCCTTCACCCATATCCAGACAGCTGATGTTCTGAAAGAGCTGCTAAATCTGGACCCCTACAAATCTGCTGGGCTTGACAATCTGGACCCTCTCTTTCTAAAATTATCTGCCAAAATTGTTGCAACACCTATCACTAGCCTGTTCAACCTCTCTTTCGTATCGTCTGAGATCCCTAGAGATTGGAAAGCTGCCGCGGTCATCCCCCTCTTCAAAGGGAGAGACACTTTGGACCCAAACTGTTATAGACCTATATCCATCCTGCCCTGCCTTTCTAAAGTCTTCGAAAGCCAAGTTAACAAACAGATAACTGACCATTTCGAATCCCACCGTACCTTCTCTGCTATGCAATCTGGTTTCCGAGCTGGTCATGGGTGCACCTCAGCTACGCTCAAGGTACTGAACGATATCATAACCGCCAGCGATAGAAGACAGTACTGTGCAGCCGTCTTCATCGACCTGGCCAAGGCTTTCGACTCTGTCAATCACTGCATTCTTATTGGCAGACTCAACAGCCTTGGTTTCTCAAGTGACTGCCTTGCCTGGTTCTCCAACTACTTCTCAGACAGAGTTCAGTGTGTCAAATCGGAGGGCCTATTGTCCGATCCTCTGGCAGTTTCTATGGGGGTGCCACAGGGTTCAATTCTTGGGCCAACCCTTTTCTCTATATACATCAACGATGTCGCTCTCGCTGCAGGTGACTCTCTGATCCATCTCTACGCAGACGACACCATTCTGTATACATCTGGCCCCTCTTTGGACACTGTGTTAACTAACCTTCAAACAAGCTTCAATGCCATACAACACTCCTTCCGTGGCCTCCAACTGCTCTTAAATGCTAGTAAAACTAAATGCATGCTTTTCTATCGAACGCTGCCCGCACCCGCCCACCGGACTATCATCACTACTCTCGACGGGTCCAACTTAGAATACTTGGACTCCTACAAATAGACTGTAAACTCAACTTCCAGACTCACATTAACCATCTCCAATCCAAAATTAAATCTAGAATCGGCTTCCTATTTCACAACAAAGCCTCCTTCACTCATGCTGCCAAACATGCCCTTGTAAAACTGACTATCCTACCGATCCTTGACTTCGGCGATGCCATTTACAAAATAGCCTCCAACACTCTGCTCAGCAAATTGGATGTAATCTATCACAGTGCCATCCGTTTTGTTACCAAAGCCCCATATACTACCCACCACTGCGACCTGTATGCTCTCGTTGGCTGGCCCTCATTACATATTCGTCGCCAAACCCACTGGCTCCAGGTCATCTATAAGTCTTTATTAGGTAAATCCCCGCCCTATCTCAGCTCGCTGGTCACCATAGCAACACCCACCCATAGCATGCGCTCCAGCAGGTATATCTCACTGGTCACCCCCAAAGCCAACACCTCCTTTGGCCGCCATTCCTTCCAGTTCTCTGCTGCCAATGACTGGAATGAATTGCAAAAAACCTTGAAGCTAGAGGTTCCTATCTCCCTCACTAACTTTAAGCATCAGCTGTCAAAGCTGCTTATCGATCACTGCACCTGTATATAGCCCTTCTGTAAATAGCCCACCCTACTACCTCATCCCCATCTTTTTTATTATTTTCGCAAATTTTGCACTCCAGTATTGTCACGTAACGGGGGTTGGAGAGACCAAGGCGCAGGGATTATTGTAGTTTGACATCTTTTCTTTATTTTATTCTATGTATAGCTCAGAAAGTAATACTATGTACAACAAACACAAAAATGACGAACTACTAAACGAAACCAAAACACGAATTTCAAACGTTACGTTAAAACAAAAAAAACACGATATTTTAAACGTAACAAAAGGCACACTTACTTCACTGTGACTGCGACATATAACGATAACATCAACATGGAACGATAACGACCCACACCAGCGTGAAGGACAGACTCAACATATATTGGATCCCTAATTAGAGACAATGCCGTGCAGCTGCCTCTAATTAGGGATCCAACCTAAACCCCACACAGAAACAGAAAAGGACGACACTGTCAGACTCTGACCATAGCTACATAGAGAAGCAATTAGGATTCTCTATGGCCAGAGCCTGACAGTACCCCCCCCCCCAAAGGCGCGGACTCCCGGACGCCTAAACAAAAAAAACACACAAAACACGGGGGGGTAAATGGGAGGGAAAACTAGTCCATCGGGGGTGGCTCCGGCTCCGGCGACATGGACAGTTTTGTCCCGTGCCCCTTCCTTATCACCGGTCCTGGGCTGTGTACCGGTGGGGCAAAAGGCTCCGGCCATGGAGCGGGGAAAACAACCGGGCCCGGACTGGGCACCGGTGGGGTAAACGGCTCCGGCCATGGAGCGGGGGAAAACAAGCGGGCCCGGACTGGCCATCGGTGGGGTAAACGGCTCCGGCCATGGAGCGGGGAAACCAACCGGGCCCGGACTGGGCACCGGTGGGGTAAACGGCTCCGGCCATGGAGCGGGGAAAACACCCGGGCCCGGACTGGGCACCGGTGGGGCAAACGCCTCCGACCATGGAGCTGGGCAATTAACCGGGCCCGGATTGGGCACCGGTGGGGTAAACGTCTCCGGCCCTGGAGCTGGGAAAACAACCGGGCCTGGACTGGGCACCGGTGGGGCGGACTGCTCAGGCTCTGGAGCGGAGCAGACGGCTGAACCCGGACTGGGTACCGGTGGAGCGGACTGCTCAGGCACTGAGGCGGAGCAGACGGCTGGACCCGGAATGGGCACCGGTGGAGCGGACTGATCTGGCACTGAGGCGGAGCAGACGGCTGGACCCGGAATGGGCACCGGTGGAGCGGACTGCTCAGGCACTGAGACGGAGCAGACGGCTGGACCCGGAATGGGCACCGGTGGGGCGGACTGCTCAGGCACTGATGCGGAGCAGACGGCTGGACCCGGAATGGGCACCGGCGGACTGACCTTCGCTGGAGGTTCAGGGGCGCTGACCTTCGCTGGAGGTTCAGGGGCGCTGACCTTCGCTGGAGGCTCAGGGGCGCTGACCTTCGCTGGAGGCGCAGGGGCGCTGACCTTCGCTGGAGGCGCAGGGGCGCTGACCTTCGCTGGAGGCGCAGGGGCGCCGACCTTCGCTGGAGGCGCAGGGGCGCCGACCTTCGCTGGAGGCGCAGGGGCGCCGACCTTCGCTGGAGGCGCAGGGGCGCCGACCTTCGCTGGAGGCGCAGGGGCGCCGACCTTCGCTGGAGGCGCAGGGGCGCCGACCTTCGCTGGAGGCGCAGGGGCGCCGACCTTCGCTGGAGGCGCAGGGGCGCCGACCTTCGCTGGAGGCGCAGGGGCGCCGACCTTCGCTGGAGGCGCAGGGGCGCCGACCTTCGCTGGAGGCGCAGGGGCGCCGACCTTCGCTGGAGGCGCAGGGTTGCTGACCTTCGCTGGAGGCGCAGGGCTGCTGACCTTCGCTGGAGGCGCAGGGCTGCTGACCTTCGCTGGAGGCGCAGGGCTGCTGACCTTCGCTGGAGGCGCAGGGTTGCTGACCTTCGCTGGAGGCGCAGGGCTGCTGACCTTCGCTGGAGGCGCAGGGCTGCTGACCTTCGCTGGAGGCGCAGGGCTGCTGACCTTCGCTGGAGGCGCAGGGCTGCTGACCTTCGCTGGAGGCGCAGGGCTGCTGACCTTCGCTGGAGGCGCAGGGCTGCTGACCTTCGCTGGAGGCGCAGGGCTGCTGACCTTCGCTGGAGGCGCAGGGCTGCTGACCTTCGCTGGAGGCGCAGGGTTGCTGACCTTCGCTGGAGGCGCAGGGTTGCTGACCTTCGCTGGAGGCGCAGGGTTGCTGACCTTCGCTGGAGGCGCAGGGCTGCTGACCTTCGCTGGAGGCGCAGGGCTGCTGACCTTCACTGGAGGTTCAGGGCTGCGGACCTTCACTGGAGGTTCAGGGCTGCTGACCTTCACTGGAGGTTCAGGGCTGCGGACCTTCACTGGAGGTTCAGGGCTGCTGACCTTCACTGGAGGTTCAGGGCTGCGGACTTTCGCTGGAGGTTCCGGTCCAACCATACGCCACGCCACGAGAGTCATCTGGCGCTTGAAGTCCTCCAACGCCTGTATAACCAGCGCATCCCTCTGCTTCTCCAGAGGAAGAGCATTCCAGGCTCTCCACCACCTCGTCCGCTCCTCCTCCGGGTATTCCTCGAACCCCTCTGGCCGCTCCCGATCCAGATCTGTGGGCATCCAAAGTGGCGTGCGACTCCCCTTTTTCAGCCTCTCCGGGCTCTGGCCGCGCACCGATGGTGTGGTGCTCACAGCCATGACAGATCTTGCCTTCTCCATCCTCCTCCATAGTTTCATGAAACTACCCCGGTCCTCCGGCTTCACCCTAGGCCACGTGGGAATGGGTACTAATTCCTCCGAGTTAGTCTCTCCCCAGTTGCGCTGCTTGGTCTCAGTGTGGTGGGTCGTTCTGTCACGTAACGGGGGTTGGAGAGACCAAGGCGCAGCGCAGGGATTATTTTCTTTATTTTATACTATGTATAGCTCAGAAAGTAATACTATGTATAACAAACACAAAAAATTACGAACTACTAAACGAAACCAAAACACAAATTTCAAACGTTACGTTAAAACAAAAAAACCACGATATTTTTCATTGAGATTTTTAAGGTTAACCACATTACAATGATTTTGAGATACAAAGACGATATAATATATATATATATTTTCAAAACATTAAAAACTATAGGAAAACATACATTCTGACTCATTCCTATAGTGAGTCATCCTATCTCTTTATTTAGCTGCTTGCTAATTATTTGAAAACATTTCATATTTCTATAGATGACATATGCAGTAAAATATTGTTTGTGTACTGCACTTTGACCAGGCATCCCAAATGCACCCTATTCTCTATACAGTGCACTACTTTGCACTGTATAGGGAATAGAGTGCCATTTGGGACATTGCGTACCTCAACCTCCATAGAGGTTCCTACAGTACCTAGCACAGCGGTTCCCAAACTAGCGACCTGAAAATAGGGTGCTAGGTACTATAGTGAGACTTATAAGGGGCTTATAAGTAAAGGATTTGAGAAAAGACGGTGGAAGTCTCTATGGAGGTTGAGGTACCAGCTAAATAAAGAGATGGGATGACTCACTATAAGAATGAGTCAGAATGTATGTTTTCCTATCAGTTTTGAATGTTTTGATCAGTTGGGATGAATCAGTACATACTGTAACCACTTGGAGTGTGTGCTTTACGTCTGTGTTAGGACAACGAGGTAAATTCCGATTCCTATCTATTTTGAGTCAATCATCCCAGATGTGTGTGTGTGGGGGGGGGGGGGGGTGGGGGAGTACTATGTACTGTACAGTGTGTTTTTGCATGTTTCTTCTGTGTGTGTGTATGAACAGTGTGTGAGTGTGAGTCACCCTAGCGGGGGCATCATGGAGATAATGAAGAGACATGACCTGGGTAGGTGAATATAAGAGCGTTGCCATTCATGCTCACTCCATCACCCTCCCGCTTATGCTAATGAAATGTTAGCCCTAACGCATGAGTGTTTACCACAGCTGAGAGATACACAACTGTCTCTCTGCTCTGTCTCTCGGGCTACTGTTCATTCATACTCCAGCCTGGGACTGGAGCTGGCCTCACAGCTCAGTGTGTGTGTTTGTGAGAATGCTCTGTGTGTGTGTGTGTTCTCAGTGTATGCTCATCACGCATTGAAATGATGAATCACCATGCGTATGTCATTGGCAGCTGTATCAGAAAGTGTACAGCCCTAACTGAGGTTTTGTGCTGATGCTCATTTAGATGCAAGTTATTGGGAGATCAAAATCGAAAATATAATTTTGGTGGCTATTGGCTAACATGTAGGTTGTATGGACATGCTACTAGAGATAGGCAGTAAGCATTGAGGCATGCGGATCAAGGGAAAAACAAAATGGCTACCAGATGACAAAGGCCTTTTGTGCATCTCTCTCTCTCTCTCTCTCTCTCTCTCTCTCTCTCTCTCTCTCTCTCTCTCTCTCTCTCTCTCTCTCTCTCTCTCTCTCTCTCTCTCTCTCTCTCTCTCTCTCTCTCTCTCTCTCTCTCTCTCTCTCTCTCTCTCTCTCTCTCTCTCTCTCTCTCTCTCTCTCTCTCTCTCTCTCTCTCTCTCTCTCTCTCTCTCTCTCTCTCTCTCCTCTCTCTCTCTCTCCTCTCTCTCTCTCTCACTCTCTCTCTCTCTCTCTCTCTCTCTCTCTCTCTCTCTCTCTCTCTCTCTCTCTCTCTCTCCCTCCCCCCCCCCCCCCCCCCCCCCCAGGGGCTTTGGAGATTGCAGTAAGTGTAGAAGAGAATGGACCCTCATCTAGTGACTTACATTCTAATCTGAAACCTGTAGCTCTCACCAGAGCAGGGAGACTGTCAATAGACTACAGCAACTCATCTTGAGGTAGTTAGCTATATAGCAACTTGACAAAATATGCTGTATGAAATGAATGCCTACAAGAGCAACAAAGTCAATGACACATGATAACAAGTAATGATAACTGTGAACACAGTGTAGAGCAAACTGTTAGCCTATAGCAAATAATATAAGCCAGTACTCTGTGCAGTGTAGCATTACACGGTCTAGTGGCTCCATGGCTTTGCTTGGGCTAACAATGGCCTGTATTCAGCTGTGTTGTGCTAGGACAGGACAGTGCTTTTCCAGTCCTCCTCTCTTTCACTCTCTCCAGTCTCTAGAGAGTCCAGTTTCTATTTCCTATAAATGACAGGGGTGATCATCAGTCTATTTAGGGTATGCAGGCCTATCCTCCAGCCCTGCTCCAACACACCTGATTCAGCCAGACAAGATACGAAAGATACTGACGAGTAGCTGATCAACAGAATCAGGAGTATTAGAGAAGGGCTCTAGATGTAGCTTTACAGAAAGAAAGTTGGCCATTGCTACTCTAGATGTAGCTTTACAGATGTAAGACTTCCTAACAGGAACTGACCCACAGTCTCACAATCTGGCCTACAAGATGCAGCATGGAGTAAAGATGTAGCCTTTTCATATTTTGCTCAAAGGTATAGTCCCCACTAATGATAGGCCTTTAAAAAACAGCTGTGTAACGCAACACAAGTTAGATTGAAATCAACAGGTCTTGGTTTTGTTGATGATGCAATGTCTGGTATTTTGAAGCCGGATCACATGTATAAAAATGGACAATAAAGTATTATTCTTATTTTACATCACATTCACTGATATTACCTTTATGCGATACATGATACATAGAGCATCAATATGAAAAAGTATAGAAATACAAGAAGTCTGGAGTGCTAAAAAAGCTATAAAATGACATTGCATAGTATGGGTGGTTGGCTGAATATGTAAACTATACATTGGAGGATGGTGCATGGTTAACTATACTATACAGGTCGATGGCTGGCTATCTAGAGGAGCCAAAGAGCTCCCTATGGCCAGAGCCTGACAGTACCCCCCCTCTAAGGCAAGGACCCCCCGACCGCCCCAGTGAAGTGGACACTTTCCTCCCTGACGCAAGTCTGATGACCTGTCCTGGAATGGGACGTGGTCTGGCGAACGGCTCCGGCCATGGAGCGGGGCAGACGCCCAGACCCGGACTGGGCACTGGTGTGACAGGTGGTTCCGGCTCTGGAGCTGGGCAGACGTCCGGACCCCGACTGAGCACCGGTGGAGCGGACTGCTCTGGCATGGGAATGGAGGCTCCGGGCTGCTGACCTTCGCTGGATGTTCCGGGCTACGGACCTTCGCTGGAGGTTCCGGGCTGCGTACCTTCAGCCCCCCCAAAAAAACAGTTTGGGGGTTCTTCTGGGCTCCCGGCTGGTCCTTCGCCTTTCTGGCCCGTCGACCCTTTCCTTGACAACGGCGCCGTTGCTCCGGACACCAGCTCTCTTCCGTCGAACGCTGCTTGGTCTCGTTTTGGTGGGTCATTCTGTCACGATCGGGTGTGTCCAGAGACCAAAGCGAAGCGTGGTGATAGTTCAACATCGTTTTTATTTACATATACTATAACTCAGTCGGAACTATACAAAAGAAAACAAACATATATATGAATGACAGAGAACACACTTACTTGATGATGACTTTTAACAATGACCCACACACAGATGTGGGATATGGCAACTTAAATAGAATCCCCAATCAGAGACAACGTCTCGCAGCTGTCTCTAATTGGGGATTCAACACAAAACGAAAACATAGATCTAGGCCTTCTAGATCTGTCAGGCTCTGACCCTGGCTATCTAGAGGAGCAAAAGAGCTCCCTATGGCCAGAGCCTGGCAAAAAGACAGTGGACGAAATCGTGGAGACGGCGTGAAAATGGGGTGGAAATATTTTACCTGTCTTATATCAGCTCGCTTGCTCTGAGGAGAGGGGCGGAAATAATTTAGGTGTACTGTGTCCTTAAAAACGTGTGCCAGTGTGACACTTTCAAGCAGCGCTACTGCTGATACACAGTAGCCTAATCAGTAGCCTATAACCAATGTTTTATTAAAATAGTCAACATTCTTTATATTGGACATTATTTTTGTCCAGCTTCTGTGAAAACGTTGGACTCATTAGGCAAAAGTGCTATGCTCATTGAATGAAAGGTGTCAGTGACTGTAGGAAGTCTGTTTAGCAAAATCAAGTTATTACAATAGACTGCTTATTGTTTTTCCTTTATCATTTTGTACAAAAATTGCATCTTCCACTTTCATCTGTTTGACCCAAATGTCAAATCACGGAATTCCAATCTCTGTCGTTGGTGCTGAATCGGCCTGTAACCTAGGCTATTTTCCTGTTTGTTTGTTTACCTTTTTTTATGTGGCAAAGTCACTAACAGTCCATATCAATGGCAATGGTAGGCTAATCTTATAATAATGTTTGCGCAATGTCCAATTGTTCATGGCTTGAACATGCAGTGGTTTTTGGAAATGCGAAAGCAATCGATTGGTTGAAATTTTAAAATGTGTATTTTTCCATATTTAGATGAATAAAATCAACTATATGTAGGTTACTTTGTCTGATGCTTTAAGCAATGCAACGAAACATTATGACACACAAATAACTAAAGAGGGAGCCAGAGATTAATATACCCTCCTCCTACGGCTGCCCGCTGCTGCTGGTCTTTGCAGGTTCTGCCATTAAGCTCCTGAAGTTGCCATAGGCTACACCAGCGGTCGGCAACCTTTTCCATTTGGAGTGCCAAGTTATCGTACCATTTCTACTGATCTGCGTGCCAGTTATTATTTTCATATGCACATTTTCATGGGACAGTTCCATTTCATTTATAATATATAAATGCAACAAAACATTGATATAGTCTTCTTATCTCAAAATAAATTTAATGTGACCGATCATAAATTCAAATGATACAAATACTAAAAGTAACTTCTATTACCATTGCTAATATGTAAAAATAGTCTACATAAAGCCAACAAATAAAAACATTGCAGCCCGCAGGTAGAAAATATCCTGATAAAAATAAATATCCTATGAATCACATTGGCTACACATGGCCTGTCTGCAAGTAACATGAAACATTGTATCAACTATTAACTTGTTCTGGTGCTAGCAAACTTGCAACATCAGTTTCCTGCTCCAGTGAGCTCAGAACAGACAGACACAGCTGTAGGCTTTTTGCGCAACGGATAAGAAATAACTGCTCAGAGCATTACATTTTTTTCCCCCTTTCATGCGGAGTGGTTATCGAAAGGGAGAGAGCTGGAAATACAGCAGTTGTTTGCTTGCTTTTTGAGGTGAAGAAAAAATTACTTTGAGAAGCTCCACATTGATGGTGAGTTAAGAAAATCAGAAATACTATCAGATCCCCAAATGGGCACATTTATAAGCCTGCATTTGTGCACAGGCCAGGGAGCCTATGCCTAGTTCTATGCGTAATTAGGTGCGTGTCCTTACTCAATATTGACAGGAGCGCTCCAAACAAAACAAAAGACAATTCATAAACTGACAACTCCTAAATGGAATGAAATAAACCAAAACCTTTTCCTCATGTGTAGCCAACATGTCCACTCCTACAATAAGACTGTACTAGTAATATATTGAATGCATTAACAGAAATTACCGTAACCAAACAAACATTGTAGATTAGAAATTACGGTAATTAACGGTAAATGTACTACTGGTGATATTGGTGTGCCATCCCGTAGCCTCCGCAATGGATTAGTCTACTCTGACAGGCGTGAATCAGACGGGTGTCTGGTGTGCCATAAGTTATTAAAATATATATTTGTCACTGCTCAAATAAATACATCTCGGTTGACCAACAGACTATCGACCAAACAATCGACCAGTCGACTAAATGGGGTCAGCCCTACTGTCTTTTTAGGCTTTATCAATAGCCTAGGGAATACATTTAGCTTATTGACTACTTTGGCATGTCCATGTCCAGACTGCAATTTATGTTTAACAATGTATTTCCATATTGAAGCGATGCATTTAGGGCAATGTGGACTGCAAACATGTTTAGCAAATATGGGGTAGGCTATTTAACGAACTGGGCTATAACGGATTAATATTCAAATTGGAGCTGATGACAACGCAATACATAAAAGACCGTAAATACACTACTTGATGCAACCACATATTTAGCCATGGAGCACGATCTGATTGGCCAGTCAGGGGCTAAGCATCGACACACCCACAACTTGTTTATTCAACGAATCCCATCGCCAGCTACTGAGTCCATAACCCCCAAAACTATAACGCGTTAAGTTTGTTAAAATAGAGCCCATAATGTAATTATACATTTTGTTTTTTTTAATAAAAGGCAGCGTACTGTATACAAGACGACCTAAAAAGTGGTACTATACTTCATTAGCACAGCAAACTACCTACTAAGCAAGACGTTTCATGATTAACAGACATAAACTATATCAAAAACATTTACAAAACATTCATCCATTTCTTCTAAAGATGTAACTTTGGAAAGATTCTTCCATTTTCCAAATCACAGATGGTCACACTCAAAACTTGAATTTAGCTCAGCAAGATCTCCCATAAAGAATGAACCAAAGTGAATACATCATTCAGTGTTATGCTAGCTAAAAGGGCTTTGGCATTGCGAGACGCAGTGTCAGTTCCGTGCACCTAAAACAATGTACACAGTAACATAGCCCTTCCCCTCCAAGTTAGCTGTATGATGGAGGACAACAGGTGTGTGTTTGCGTGTGTGTATGTGCAGTGCACCTACAGGAAGCAGCCAGCACATTCCTTCCCCTCCAAGCACCCTGGGTAGTCATACTGGATGATGGAAGACAACAGAAGTTTCAGACCTTGATTTGTAGCCTTAGACTGCAAGACTAACAACAATGCTAGCGTTCATAACGCCATGCCAAGTAACCATAGTGAAAAAGGACGTTAGAGTGGACATGGAGTGACCAGAGTATTTACTTATTCGGTGATTATCCCCAGCTTAAAAAGGAAACTTTACAGAGACATTACATGTCTAATGGACAACACACAAGTTATTATCCCCAGCTTAAAAATGTAATTTTATAGAGACATACATTACAAGTCTAATGGGCACACACAAGCAGAAGTGAAGACTCATTGAAACAATGGGGTTAACACTACCGACACCACGTGTTTTGTGAAACAGAGAAGACATAAAGGGATCGGATCATTGAAATAGAATCATTCTGTGTGCATGGAGGAGTTTGGAATTGTGTGTCAAGCTAATCCATAAACACACACTGCCCCTTTAAGATGCTCTGTATAACATTAAGCAGGAACTCAACAGGGGGTCAAAAAACTAAACAAAACAAATGAATATCACTAGCAACAACAGAATATATATGTTTTTATATATACTGTACATAACTCATAATATTGAGCAAATTACACTCATTGGAGCCAATTATCTGACATAGTGTCACGAATGGGTGTATGGAGAGACCAAGACGCAGCGCAGGGATTATAGTTCGTCATTTATTTATACTATGTATAACCTGTACAAATGACTGAACGAACTCTACAACAAAACCGAAAACAAACACTATGGAAAAACGTCACGTTCACTAAACATACAAATGGACGGACGTAAAGAAAAAACACTTACTACACCGTGACTGCGACATACATCGATAACATGTAACGATAACAACCCACACCAAGTGAAGGACAGACTCAACATATATTGGATCCCTAATTAGAGACAACGGGTAGCAGCTGCCTCTAATTAGAGATCCACCCAAAACCCACAAAGAAACAGAAAAGAACGACACTGTCAGACTCTGACCAAGCAACATAGAGAAGCCTATTGCTTCTCTATGGCCAGAGCCTGACAGTACCCCCCCCCAAGGCGCGGACTCCCGGACGCCAAAAAAAAAGGCACACAATAACATGGGGGGGTAAATGGGAGGGAAAAACTAGTCCTTTGGGGGCGGCTCTGGCTCCGGCGACGTGGACAGTTTTTTTCCATGGCCCCTCCTTATCGCTGGGCCCAGACTGGGCACCGGTGGGGCCAACGGCTCAGGCCATGGAGCGGGGAAAACAACCGGGCCCGGACTGGGCACCGGTGGGGCAAACGGCTCCGGCCATGGAGCGGGGAAAACAACCGGGGCCGGACTGGGCACCGGTGGGGCCAACGGCTCCGGCCATGGAGCGGGGAAAACAACCGGGCCCGGACTGGGCACCGGTGGGGCAAACGGCTCCGGCCATGGAGCAGGGAAAACAACCGGGCCCGGACTGGGCACCGGTGGGGCAAACGGCTCCGGCCATGGAGCGGGGAAAACAACCGGGCCCGGATTGGGTCCTGGTGGGGCAAACGGCTCCGGCCATGGAGCGGGGAAAACAACCGGGCCCGGACTGGGTCCCGGTGGGGCAAACGGCTCCGGCCATGGAGCGGGGAAAACAACCGGACCCGGACTGGGCACCGGTGGGGCAAACGGCTCCGGCCATGGAGCGGGGAAAACAACCGGGGCCGGACTGGGCACCGGTGGGGCCAACGGCTCCGGCCATGGAGCGGGGAAACAACCGGGCCCGGACTGGGTCCCGGTGGGGCAAACGGCTCCGGCCATGGAGCGGGGAAAACAACCGGACCCGGACTGGGTCCCGGTGGGGCAAACGGCTCCGGCCATGGAGCGGGGAAAACAACCGGGCCCGGACTGGGCATCGGTGGGGCAAACGGCTCCGGCCATGGAGCGGGGAAAACAACCGGGCCCGGACTGGGCACCGGTGGGGCAAACGGCTCCGGCCATGGAGCTGGGCGATAAACCGGGCCCGGACTGGGCACCGGTGGGGTAAACTGCTCCGGCCATGGAGCTGGGAAAACAACCGGGCCCGGACTGGGCACCGGTGGGGCGGACTGCTCAGGCTCTGAAGCAGAGCAGACGGCTGGACCCGGACTGGGTACCGGTGGAGCGGACTGCTCTGGCACTGAGGCGGAGCAGACGGCTGGACCCGGACTGGGTACCGGTGGAGCGGACTGCTCAGGCACTGAGGCGGAGCAGACGGCTGGACCCGGAATGGGCACCGGTGGAGCGGACTGCTCAGGCTCTGGAGCGGAGCAGACGGCTGGACCCGGACTGGGTACCGGTGGAGCGGACTGCTCTGGCACTGAGGCGGAGCAGACGGCTGGACCCGGACTGGGCACCGGTGGAGCGGACTGCTCAGGCATTGAGGCGGAGCAGACGGCTGGACCCGGATTGGGTACCGGTGGAGGCTCAGGGCCGCTGGCCTTGGCTGGAGGCTCAGGGCCGCTGGCCTTGGCTGGAGGTGGCGGGACGCTGACCTTGGCTGGAGGTGGCGGGACGCTGACCTTGGCTGGAGGTGGCGGGACGCTGACCTTGGCTGGAGGTGGCGGGACGCTGACCTTGGCTGGAGGTGGCGGGACGCAGACCTTGTCTGGAGGTGGCGGGACGCTGACCCTCGCTGGAGGTGGAGGGACGCTGACCCTCGCTGGAGGGACGCTGACCTTCGCTGGAGGTGGAGGGACGCTGACCTTCGCTGGAGGTGGAGGGACGCTGACCTTCGCTGGAGGTGGAGGGACGCTGACCTTCGCTGGAGGTGGAGGGACGCTGACTTTCACTGGAGGTGTTCGTCTGTCCATTAGCCTCAGCACTAGTACCCGTCGGCGCTCAAAGTCCCTCTCCTCCTCTATCTCCCGGAGGAGTGGGTCTTTCTGAGCCTCCAGCGGAAGCGCAACCCAGGCTCTCCACCACCTCGTCTGCTCCTCCTCCGGGTACTTATTGAACCCCTCGGGCTTCTCCCGATCCTGCTCTGTGGGCAGACGAAGTGGTGGGCGATTCCCAGTCTTCAGCCTCTCCGTGCTCTGGCTGCGCACCGATGGTGTGGTGCTCGCAGCCACAACGGAGCTTTGTTTCTCCATCCTCCTCCATTTTTTCATGAATCTACCCCTGTCCTCGGGCTTCACCCTAGGCCACGTGGGAATAGGTACTGGCGCGCACTCCTCTCTCTCCCTCTCTCCCCAGTCGCGCTGCTTGGTTTTGCTGAGGTGGGTTGTTCTGTCACGAATGGGTGTATGGAGAGACCAAGACGCAGCGCAGGGATTATAGTTTGTCATTTATTTATACTATGTATAACCTGTACAAATGACTGAACGAACTCTACAACAAAACCGAAAACAAACACTATGGAAAAACGTCACGTTCACTAAACATACAAATGGACGGACGTAAAGAAAAAACACTTACTACACCGTGACTGCGACATACATCGATAACATGTAACGATAACAACCCACACCAAGTGAAGGACAGACTCAACATATATTGGATCCCTAATTAGAGAGAACGGGTAGCAGCTGCCTCTAATTAGAGATCCACCCAAAACCCACAAAGAAACCGAAAAGAACGACACTGTCAAGACTCTGACCAAGCAACATAGAGAAGCCTATTGCTTCTCTATGGCCAGAGCCTGACACATAGGCTTTGAAAAATAACCCGCGAATAGGCTACTAGTGCGGCAAGTGCCGCTGTGCCAACACATGGCTAACCTTTGTTTAACCAGCTAAACAGCTGCTCATAGAGAAATGTGTTTGGAGTCACCTTTTGTAGCAAATAGGCTATGTTAGAGTTATTATTTTTAATTTAATTTTACCTTTATTTTACTAGGCAAGTCAGTTAAGAACAAATTCTTATTTACAATGATGGCCTAGGAACAGTGGGTTAACTGCCTTATCAGGGGCAGAACGACAGATTTTTACCTTGTCAGCTCTGGGATTTGTTCCGGCAACCTTTCAGTTACGGGCCCAAAACTCTAACCACTAGGCCACTAACCACTAGGCCACTATAGGCTATAATATGGTGAGGTCAAAATAATGAAGAAAACCCCCCCCAAAATGTATTCATTTTAAAATGTTGCTTACTGCTCCTTGCCATTATCATTCACCTGATGATAAGAAAACATACATTTGCTTATTTCTATATGCTATGGTATGATGGGGTCCTTAGCCATTTAACCAATGCTCAAGACAATTCTATTGCTGTGATTTCAGGGTCCCTTAGATTCTCTCTCTCCAGTGAGAAGTCCCTCCAAGCTGCCACTGGACACAAATGTCCCCAGTCAAGCGGAGGACTGGCGTCACTGTGATGTTGCCTATGGTCATTCACTGGGCCAGCCAGAGCCCAGTATAGCTGCACGCAACTACACGCATACAGGCACACACACAGGCGAACATGCAGGTTTGTACACGATAATACATTCAAGTCAGGAAATTCCTAACACGTGTTTGTGTGTGCATGCATGCATATGTGTGCATTCGTTTTTGCATGTTTGTGTATGTGTGTGTGTGGTGTGGTGTGTGTGTGTGTGTGTAATACATTCAAGTCAGGAATCCTGACTTACGTTTGTGTGTGCATGTGCATGAATGTGTCCATTCACGTGTTAGTGTTAGTGTGTGTGCGAGATATTGCGTTTCTATTAGCTAACCACAAAGATAACGCCGTTCACCCTGGCTACATAAAGGACTGAACAGGATCACTGTATGCTCCAAACTGTAACATCTAGGGGACAGAAGCAGAGCTGCTATCTGTCCAAAAAGATAACCCGTTACACAAAGGAATGAAAAGACGTCTTTATCTACCACACAAATGCTTCTATTTCAAACTAGCCGATCCACCAAGAGCTCCTGTCAGTCTTGGTTGCAAAACACATAGAAAACAAATCATATACGTATTTTCTAAATAATATTGCAATATCACTATCATCTCCGACTAAAAAAATCGTGCCAAACCTTGGTCGACCGAGAGTTGTGCTGTTCTTTGGACCAATAGATTGAATGAGTATTATGTGTGTCAAACAGGTGCTGTTGGCTTACAATTTTATTGTTTTTTTTTATGACCATTTATGACCAGTAAAACTAATCCCGTCCAAATAGGGCTTTAGGCAAGGGCTGTTTCCTCGTCTCTGCTGCTGCTGCCTCCGCTGCATTGTTCTCAATTTTGCTATTATGCACATAGCAACATAGGGAAAGAAGCCAATTCTATGACGCGCTGAAGATTATGTTACAGAGCGGCGAACAGCGACCATATCAAACGCGGGAAAAAGCACATTTGTTGTAAAATAATATTTTGATATTAGTGTTGCACTATTATTATTACATAATATAACCAAATACAATTTCAGTATCACATGTCTTAAGAGTGATGGACTGTGCCATCCCCATGGCCTCCGCAATGGATTAGTCCACTCAAATCTGTCATTTGCCTTATGCAAAATGATGAGGTGTGGATACGCTCAATACTTTGTTGCCATATATCACCGGGTAGCTCGCCACCTATGTCTTGCTCCCATGCAGATTTTGTATTTGCCAAATTCTGTATTATGTTGTATAATCTAGAGATTGTGCACTTCAGATACGGGTTAAGATCTAAGCAGATACGGGTTAAGATCTAAGCACCTCACGACTGGACACCTGGTGGGCTCAGTGGAAATGAAGGGAAATGTTTTTTGGCAAAGCTGGCAGTTTGCAGGAATCTATAAAAGCGGGTATTGGGAATATTATGGTCAACCCTCAGAGTATCGAATGAGACGAATGTGTTATCAACAAATAGGTCACAAAAAAAACACCAGATCATTCCTATGCCAGAACTGAAATGCTGTGTCAATCTGTGACGCTGGGAAGAGATGATAAGATGTTAATGGGGAGAAGCCGCTTGCTTGTTTAAGGCTAAAGTGAATTGGGACCAGATTTTAAGGGAGTTCTTGACAATGGGGTTCAAAACATGGGTGCCCAGGTTCATGGGCATTGGGGAACACAGGAGCGAGACCGGAGAAGTTGGAAGGCTTGACTGTAACTCCATGATGGCCCAAGTAGAAACCCAATACACATATTTAGATATATTAGCTGACCAGTAGTAGTTTAAAAAATTGGGAAGGGCCAGCACGCCTGCAGGCTTAGGTCTCTAGATATGCCTTTCTCATTCGTGGATTTGACTTATTCATTTAGAATAAGTACAAAAACCTAGGTAGTAGAGTCATCTAAACAGAATTAATGCGACCTGCTAATGAAATGGAAAGAGACGACCACATTATGAAATCCTGCTTAGAGAGCTCCAGGAGTGTTTTGAAGTTTTGTTTAAACAGAGCCTTACATGAGCGTGTGACCTTTATCCCCAAATAAGTAAAGACCTGATGCTCCACCTTAAATGGGAAATTGGCATACCCAATTCCTTCTGCTCGATGATTAATGGGGAGGAAGCCATCAGGCCCAGGAGCTTTACCGCTCTGCATGGACTGGATTGCCAGAGTGGCTTCTTCATCACTTATTGAGGCATCCATGTTGGTTTGTTCATCTGAATTGAGACAGGGGATGTCCAGATTGTCTAGAAATGCATGCATACGAGATGTGTCAGGAGGAGCCTCTGATGAATAAAGAGCTGAGTAGAATTGCTTAAATTGATTATTGATTTCTGTGGGATTGGTAGAAGTTAAATTAGCTGCAACACAGATTTCAGGTATGGTTCTGCCAGCAGCGGATTGTCGAAGCTGGTGAGATAACAACTTGCCAGCTTTCTCTCCTTGTTCATAAAATGTCTGCCTCAACATAAGCTGCTAAGTTTGTTTAGTTGAAAGATTGTCAAATTCCGATTGGTGTAGCAGTCTCTCTTTGTAGAGTTCAGGAGTCGGAGAACAGGCATATCTGTTGTCCACATCTAGAATGAGTTGAGATAGTTCTGATAAGTACTTAGTGCGCTGTTTGTTGTCATACTCTCTGTATGAAATAATTTGGCCCCTTAGATATGCTTTTAATGACTCCCACACAGTAGAATGAGACACGTCCGGGGTGCAGTTGATCTGTAGAAAGACATCAATGTAAGTTGATTGATGTATTTTTTTAAGGCACAAAAGGATAGTTGTATTGGGTCAAGTCGCCAAACGCGTTGTGACACAGTACTGTCCGGAAAACGGATATCTAGCTGGACAGGGCTATGGTCTGAGATAACGAAGCTGTGATATTGGCTATTGGTTACAAAAGGAAGAATTCTATTTTCCAGCAGGAAAAAGTCAATCCTAGAGTATGAGCGGTGGACTGGAGAAAAAAATGAGGACTGTTTAGCAGTGGGATTGCTCCTCCTCAATGGGTCAGACAAATATATATATAAATCATTCTCTCTACTATTATTCTGACATTTCACATTCTTAAAATAAAGTGTTGATCCTAACTGACCTAAGACAGGGAATTTTTACTAGGATTAAATATGTCAGGAATTGTGAAAAACTGAGTTTAAATTAATTAATTTGAGATTTTGGGTTCCAACCTCAACCAAATTTAGACAGTTTGGGATGAGCCAGACCGCAGTGAAGGAAAAGCAGCCAACAAGTGCTCAGCATATGTGGGAACTCCTTCAAGACTGATGGAAAAGCATTCCAGGTGAAGCTGGTTGAGAGAATGCCAAGAGTGTGCAAAGCTGTCATGAAGGCAAAGGGTGGCTACTTTGAAGAATCTCAAATATAAAATATATTTTGATTTGTTTAACCATTTTTTGGTTACTACATGATTCTATATGTGTTATGTCATAGTTTTGATGTCTTCACTTTTATTCAACGATGTAAAAAATTGCACAAATAAAGAAAAACCCTTGAATGAGTAATATTCCAAACTTTTGACCGGGGGTGTATATATATATATATATATATACACACACACATACACCCATACATACATATATATATACATACATACATACATACATACATCTTAAAAAACATTTAATTAAATAAGTAAATAGGAAAACAAACCCAGTAAAATTCAACATTTGTATAAATGTAAACCTCTGCTGAACATCCTAAGAAGCCAGAAC
Source organism: Thymallus thymallus (assembly GCA_023634145.1). Lineage (NCBI taxonomy): Eukaryota > Metazoa > Chordata > Actinopteri > Salmoniformes > Salmonidae > Thymallus > Thymallus thymallus. The sequence goes on along the minus strand of CM042384.1, from coordinate 10,298,686 downwards.
ACCAAAAAATGACTGGAAATACAACCTGCAATCTCGTGCCCTCCTCCACCAAGCACCAAGCCGAACCAACCAGTCAAATAGTAAAGAATAATACACGTGGTCCTTTGGGAGTATAAACTTATATGTATTAAACATGCTCACAGTATGTTAGTAGGGTATCCTATTAAGGCATGGAAAGAGAGCTCAGTGGCTATCCTTACGTAGCGACTAGGCTAATTATTACCGTGCCACCTAGCACCATGGCTGTACAGCAGCAGCTAGTTGGTAAAAGCTAATTGTGCCATGTACTGTAAATAAAATATTATTCAAACTATATTGTCCTTGTGAGAACATGTCACCCTATACATACCATCATTGTTCATAACGTTAAGTTACTGGATGAATAATTGTTATTTTTTGGCAGCAGGGTGGAGGCACGTTTCTGATCAAGATATGAATTCACTAGTTGGTCCTTGGTCGCTTTAGGATGGCCAGTGCAGGGTCAGAGTATGAGCTTACAATGGCTAGTTAGTATTATGTCGCCTGTCCTCCTGTGGATGTAGGTGCGCGGCAATGTAAACTTTGGCCTTAGTTGGGTCTAAGAATGTCTTTAGCTCGCCGGAGGGAGTAGTGATCTTCAGTACAGCTGGGTAAAGAATGCTGAACTTGGTGTCCAGACAGCAGTGTAGGAGCCCCATCACCTCGTTGAAGGCTGACCTCTTCTTCATAACTGCTGCCGTGTAGTCCGGGTAGATGCGAATATTCTGGCCGCTGTGGAGTCACCTTTTGTAGCAAATAGGCTATGTTAGAGTTATTATTTTTAATTTTATTTTACCTTTATTTTACTAGGCAAGTCAGTTAAGAACAAATTCTTATTTACAATGATGGCCTAGGAACAGTGGGTTAACTGCCTTATCAGGGGCAGAACGACAGATTTTTACCTTGTCAGCTCTGGGATTTGTTCCGGCAACCTTTCAGTTACGGGCCCAAAACTCTAACCACTAGGCCACTAACCACTAGGCCACTATAGGCTATAATATGGTGAGGTCAAAATAATGAAGAAAACCCCCCCCAAAATGTATTCATTTTAAAATGTTGCTTACTGCTCCTTGCCATTATCATTCACCTGATGATAAGAAAACATACATTTGCTTATTTCTATATGCTATGGTATGATGGGGTCCTTAGCCATTTAACCAATGCTCAAGACAATTCTATTGCTGTGATTTCAGGGTCCCTTAGATTCTCTCTCTCCAGTGAGAAGTCCCTCCAAGCTGCCACTGGACACAAATGTCCCCAGTCAAGCGGAGGACTGGCGTCACTGTGATGTTGCCTATGGTCATTCACTGGGCCAGCCAGAGCCCAGTATAGCTGCACGCAACTACACGCATACAGGCACACACACAGGCGAACATGCAGGTTTGTACACGATAATACATTCAAGTCAGGAAATTCCTAACACGTGTTTGTGTGTGCATGCATGCATATGCGTGCATTCGTTTTTGCATGTTTGTGTATGTATGTGTGTGTGTGGTGTGGTGTGGTGTGGTGTGTGTGTGTGTGTGTAATACATTCAAGTCAGGAATCCTGACTTACGTTTGTGTGTGCATGTGCATGAATGTGTCCATTCACGTGTTAGTGTTAGTGTGTGTGCGAGATATTGCGTTTCTATTAGCTAACCACAAAGATAACGCCGTTCACCCTGGCTACATAAAGGACTGAACAGGATCACTGTATGCTCCAAACTGTAACATCTAGGGGACAGAAGCAGAGCTGCTATCTGTCCAAAAAGATAACCCGTTACACAAAGGAATGAAAAGACGTCTTTATCTACCACACAAATGTTTCTATTTCAAACTAGCCGATCCACCAAGAGCTCCTGTCAGTCTTGGTTGCAAAACACATAGAAAACAAATCATATACGTATTTTCTAAATAATATTGCAATATCACTATCATCTCCGACTAAAAAAAACGTGCCAAACCTTGTCGACCGAGAGTTGTGCTGTTCTTTGGACCAATAGATTGAATGAGTATTATGTGTGTCAAACAGGTGCTGTTAGCTTACAATATTATTGTTTTTTTTTATGACCATTTATGAGCAGTAAAACTAATCCCGTCCAAATAGGGCTTTAGGCAAGGGCTGTTTCCTCGTCTCTGCTGCTGCTGCCTCCGCTGCATTGTTCTCAATTTTGCTATTATGCACATAGCAACATAGGGAAAGAAGCCAATTCTATGACGCGCTGAAGATTATGTTACAGAGCGGCGAACAGCGACCATATCAAACGCGGGAAAAAGCACATTTGTTGTAAAATAATATTTTGATATTAGTGTTGCACTATTATTATTACATAATATAACCAAATACAATTTCAGTATCACATGTCTTAAGAGTGATGGACTGTGCCATCCCCATGGCCTCCGCAATGGATTAGTCCACTCAAATCTGTCATTTGCCTTATGCAAAATGATGAGGTGTGGATACGCTCAATACTTTGTTGCCATATATCACCGGGTAGCTTGCCACCTATGTCTTGCTCCCATGCAGATTTTGTATTTGCCAAATTCTGTATTATGTTGTATAATCTAGAGATTGTGCACTTCAGATACGGGTTAAGATCTAAGCAGATACGGGTTAAGATCTAAGCACCTCACGACTGGACACCTGGTGGGCTCAGTGGAAATGAAGGGAAATGTTTTTTGGCAAAGCTGGCAGTTTGCAGGAATCTATAAAAGCGGGTATTGGGAATATTATGGTCAACCCTCAGAGTATCGAATGAGACGAATGTGTTATCAACAAATAGGTCACAAAAAAAACACCAGATCATTCCTATGCCAGAACTGAAATGCTGTTTCAATCTGTGACGCTGGGAAGAGATGATAAGATGTTAATGGGGAGAAGCCGCTTGCTTGTTTAAGGCTAAAGTGAATTGGGACCAGATTTTAAGGGAGTTCTTGACAATGGGGTTCAAAACATGGGTGCCCAGGTTCATGGGCATTGGGGAACACAGGAGCGAGACCGGAGAAGTTGGAAGGCTTGACTGTAACTCCATGATGGCCCAAGTAGAAACCCAATACACATATTTAGATATATTAGCTGACCAGTAGTAGTTTAAAAAAATTGGGAAGGGCCAGCCCGCCTGCAGGCTTAGGTCTCTAGATATGCCTTTCTCATTCGTGGATTTGACTTATTCATTTAGAATAAGTACAAAAACCTAGGTAGTAGAGTCATCTAAACAGAATTAATGCGACCTGCTAATGAAATGGAAAGAGACGACCACCTTATGAAATCCTGCTTAGAGAGCTCCAGGAGTGTTTTGAAGTTATGTTTAAACAGAGCCTTACATGAGCGTGTGACCTTTATCCCCAAATAAGTAAAGACCTGATGCTCCACCTTAAATGGGAAATTGGCATACCCAATTCCTTCTGCTCGATGATTAATGGGGAGGAAGCCATCAGGCCCAGGAGCTTTACCGCTCTGCATGGACTGGATTGCCAGAGTGGCTTCTTCATCACTTATTGAGGCATCCATGTTGGTTTGTTCATCTGAATTGAGACAGGGGATGTCCAGATTGTCTAGAAATGCATGCATACGAGATGTGTCAGGAGGAGCCTCTGATGAATAAAGAGCTGAGTAGAATTGCTTAAATTGATTATTGATTTCTGTGGGATTGGTAGAAGTTAAATTAGCTGCAACACAGATTTCAGGTATGGTGCTGCCAGCAGCGGATTGTCGAAGCTGGTGAGATAACAACTTGCCAGCTTTCTCTCCTTGTTCATAAAATGTCTGCCTCAACATAAGCTGCTAAGTTTGTTTAGTTGAAAGATTGTCAAATTCCGATTGGTGTAGCAGTCTCTCTTTGTAGAGTTCAGGAGTCGGAGAACAGGCATATCTGTTGTCCACATCTAGAATGAGTTGAGATAGTTCCGATAAGTACTTAGTGCGCTGTTTGTTGTCATAATCTCTGTATGAAATAATTTGGCCCCTTAGATATGCTTTTAACGACTCCCACACAGTAGAATGAGACACGTCCGGGGTGCAGTTGATCTGTAGAAAGACATCAATGTAAGTTGATTGATGTATTTTTTTAAGGCACAACAGGATAGTTGTATTGGGTCAAGTCGCCAAACGCGTTGTGACACAGTACTGTCCGGAAAACGGATATCTAGCTGGACAGGGCTATGGTCTGAGATAACGAAGCTGTGATATTGGCTATTGGTTACAAAAGGAAGAATTCTATTTTCCAGCAGGAAAAAGTCAATCCTAGAGCATGAGCGGTGGACTGGAGAAAAAAATGAGGACTGTTTAGCAGTGGGATTGCTCCTCCTCAATGGGTCAGACAAATATATATATAAATCATTCTCTCTACTATTATTCTGACATTTCACATTCTTAAAATAAAGTTTTGATCCTAACTGACCTAAGACAGGGAATTTTTACTAGAATTAAATATGTCAGGAATTGTGAAAAACTGAGTTTAAATGTATGCAAATTTGAGATTTTGGGTTCCAACCTCAACCAAATTTAGACAGTTTGGGATGAGCCAGACCGCAGTGAAGGAAAAGCAGCCAACAAGTGCTCAGCATATGTGGGAACTCCTTCAAGACTGATGGAAAAGCATTCCAGGTGAAGCTGGTTGAGAGAATGCCAAGAGTGTGCAAAGCTGTCATGAAGGCAAAGGGTGGCTACTTTGAAGAATCTCAAATATAAAATATATTTTGATTTGTTTAACCATTTTTTGGTTACTACATGATTCTATATGTGTTATGTCATAGTTTTGATGTCTTCACTTTTATTCAACAATGTAAAAAATTGCACAAATAAAGAAAAACCCTTGAATGAGTAATATTCCAAACTTTTGACCGGGGGTGTGTATATATATATATATATATATATACACACACACACACACACACACACACACATACACCCATACATACATATATATATATATATACATACATACATACATACATACATACATACATACATACATACATACATCTTAAAAAACATTTAATTAAATAAGTAAATAGGAAAACAAACCCAGTAAAATTCAACATTTGTATAAATGTAAACCTCTGCTGAACATCCTAAGAAGCCAGAACACCAAAAAATGACTGGAAATACAACCTGCAATCTCGTGCCCTCCTCCACCAAGCACCAAGCCGAACCAACCAGTCAAATAGTAAAGAATAATACACGTGGTCCTTTGGGAGTATAAACTTATATGTATTAAACATGCTCACAGTATGTTAGTAGGGTATCCTATTAAGGCATGGAAAGAGAGCTCAGTGGCTATCCTTACGTAGCGACTAGGCTAATTATTACCGTGCCACCTAGCACCATGGCTGTACAGCAGCAGCTAGTTGGTAAAAGCTAATTGTGCCATGTACTGTAAATAAAATATTATTCAAACTATATTGTCCTTGTGAGAACATGTCACCCTATACATACCATCATTGTTCATAACGTTAAGTTACTGGATGAATAATTGTTATTTTTTGGCAGCAGGGTGGAGGCACGTTTCTGATCAAGATATGAATTCACTAGTTGGTCCTTGGTCGCTTTAGGATGGCCAGTGCAGGGTCAGAGTATGAGCTTACAATGGCTAGTTAGTATTATGTCGCCTGTCCTCCTGTGGATGTAGGTGCGCGGCAATGTAAACTTTGGCCTTAGTTGGGTCTAAGAATGTCTTTAGCTCGCCGGAGGGAGTAGTGATCTTCAGTACAGCTGGGTAAAGAATGCTGAACTTGGTGTCCAGACAGCAGTGTAGGAGCCCCATCACCTCGTTGAAGGCTGACCTCTTCTTCATAACTGCTGCCGTGTAGTCCGGGTAGATGCGAATATTCTGGCCGTTGTGGGTGATGGGAGCCGCCCGCGCTGCCTTACGGAATACCTCTTCCTTCTCTTGAAGTTAATGGAATTTAACTACGATTACTCTGGGCGGCTCCCCATTCTTCAGCGCGGACTGTAAGCTTCTATACGCACGGTGGAGGGTGGGGGCGTAATCGAGGCCTAGAATTTCCTGTAGCATTTTAGCTATGGACAGAATAGGCCGCATTCTGCCTGTGGTCTCGAGTCCCTCTCGCCCCCCTGAAAATGCGACCGTTCCCCCGGCGCTGTCAGTTCTCGAGGTCCTCAACCTTGGAAGTGAGTTTGACGACATCTGATGATAGCCTGGCGATCTGCTCTTCCAATGTCACCACTTTATCTGAGTAAATATTTGCGCCATCTTCCAGGCTATTCAAACGGGTGTCATGTTTTGCCAAGTCTTCCTTAACAGAGTCAATCTTTGTGTTGACCTCGGTGGCGAGAATAGTTATTTGTGCGGATAGGTCAGTGGAAAATAACTCCACCTTAGCCAGCACAGTCTGTTCAGATTTAATGATAGCCGCCATTACCATGACTATGTCGGGGGAATCAGAGTCCGTGTCAGGTGAGCCCGAGGCTTTATTAGAGGCCTGCTCCTTTGTGACCCATGGCCGTTGTTGTCTCGACATTTTACGATTAAAAGGCCAAAGTTTTCAGAAAAAAATGACAGATTAGTAAATTGGGTTTAATTCCACATTAAATGTTACAAAATTAACTCGGTGGGGGAGGTGTTAAGTATTAATAGTAAATTGTTTGTCCTGGACAGGAGCACCGAGAAAACACGTCTTCACATGTTGCTGCTCACCAGAGCCCCCAAACAAATTATTTAGGCTGCTCGATGAAAGAAATCTCGGTCAACCAACAGCCTATTGACCAAACAATCAGTCGACTACATGGAGTCAGCCCTACTATCATCCATAATGTTCAGACCCTTTTCTCCATTCCCTCAACTTGAGATTGTAAACGAGCAAACATTAAGCAAAAATGCTTTTAAAAGCAGAAAACTTGGTCAGGGCATGACTGCCTCATTACTGAATTAACCCTGAGAAAGTTCAATAGTTCAACAGCTAATGATTTTTATTTTCCCTTTATTTAACTAGGCAAGTCAGTTAAGAACAAATTCTTATTTACAATGACACAGCCCCTGGAACAAATTAGGGTTAAGTGCCTTGCTCAAGGACACATCAACAGGTTTTTCACCTTGTCAACTCATGTATTTGAACCAGCAACCTTTCGGTTACTGGGACAACGCTCTAACCGCTAGGCTATCTGCCGCTACAGTAATCATTATCACAACATAATACGCTATCATTAACAGCAGTAGTAATATCTCTACTCAGTCTCCTGTGCTGACCTGTCTGGGGCTCATCTTTTCAGGTCCTGATTAGCTTGGGCTAATATAAGATGGGCCCTCCCCTGTCTATCTGTGTTGTCTGTCTGTGTGGTCTGTCCGTTTGTCTGTCTATCCGTGTGTCTGCTTGCCTGTTTGTATTGTCCGTCCGTCCGTCCATCCGTCCGTCTGTCCCTCTCTACGCCTGTCTTTGTCTGTCTATCTGTATCTTGTTAAAGCAGATGCTTGGCTCTCAGAGCAACAGTACAGCAGTGCCGCCCTTTCACATCGCTCTCCAATGACAACAATGCCTAAGGGCAGGAATTGTGTGCCTTGGCAAAGGCTTCTGGGGAGCTTGGTTGCTGAGGTGCGGTGTAGTAGAATCTCTCTGTTGGCTGAGAGAGGTGGCTGTGGAGGCATATAACCATCTGACAATAATGATGTGCAGGGAAAGGTAGTGTGTGTCAGAGCCATTCGGTATTCATACACAGGTACAGTACTGTATGGATCTATACTGTAGTGTGTGCTTATATGAAGAAGCAAAAACAATTAATCACTTATGTTTCATAACTGAAAATGTATAAAATATGTGAGTGGGCAATACACAACATTATATTAAGGTCAGCTCAGCCAAAATGCCACAAATTGTGTATAATGTGTGAACAAGAGAGTGTGGAAGACAAGCACCAGTAGGTGAGGTGATAACAATGTAATACCTCGACGATTAAAGATTGATTTGAATGTTTCATCTGATACAGTAACGAATGTAGAGTATACCAAGTAGAAGTCAAAACAATACAGCCCCCTAGTCTACTGATTGAAGAATACCATAGCTATTCCTTTAAATCCTACAACTCTCTGAAGTCATCTCTGATTCCTTTGTGACAGATTTAACTTAATACTCAACCCAATATCAAAGAATCTACTAAAAATAGCCGTGCCCATGATGAATCCCTGTGGTGTGCGAGTGTGTGTGAGTGTTGAGGCGTGAGAGAGAGAGAGTGTGAGAGTGTGTATGTGTCTGTGTGTATGTAGGCATGTGCCTGAGTTTGTGCAACTGTGCATGCGCTTATGCGTCTATGTGTGAGTCTGCGACTATGTGTGTGTCTGTGTTCAGCTCACCATGGCGTGTAACAACACACTGACAGTATTCTGTGCACCCGGAGAAAGCAGGGCAGTGACGAGAAGTTGTTTCAACACAATAATTGGGTCACGTCGTCAATTATTAATCACGCACATCTTAAGTTTTTAAATTACGTAAGGCAGAACGGAGCCCCCAATACATCATACAATGGCTTCAGAAAGTATTCACACCCCTTGACTTTTTCCATATTTTGTTGTGTTACAAACTGGGATTAAAATGTATTTAATTGTAATATTTCGGTCAACAATCTACACAAAATACAAAAATGTGTAAAAAACTAAATATGAAAAATAAAACACACATATCTTGATTACATAAGTATTCAACCCCGTGAGTCAATAGAGGTTAGAATCCCATTTAGCAGTGATTACAGCTGTGAGACATTCTCTGTAAATCTCTAAGAGCTTTGCACATTATTCTTTTAAAAATGATTCAAGCTCTGTCAAGTTGGTTGTTGATCATTGCTAGACAGCCATTTTCAAGTCTTGCCATAGATTTTCAAGCCAATTTAAGTCAAAGCTGTAATTAGGCCACTCAGGAACATTCAATAGGCGTGTAGGAGCCATTTATGACAAGCACCTCAGTTATTGTTTCCAGAAAGAAAATAATTGTATCATTGTTATTGTTTATGCTAATGCTTAGGCTTATGTTAATAATATTTATATATTGGTCACTTACCTGAAATGCCATTTACGCCCGTGTGAACGTGACGCAGGGATTTGTACAGATAAAGGACGGGACTACGTGGGCGGGAATAGGACCAGGGAAGTGACACAGTTTTCCAACGTAATTGGCAATTCGTATATTGTAATTAGTGATTGGCATTGAATCTATTGGATGTTTAATGTATCGGAAAATAAACGTAAAGAACCCAGAGTCATTCGTTGTGAATGTTGGTTAATTCGAATATACTTGAATACGCGTGGTGAGCCATGTCCCTGGTCAGAAGTGGCTAAAACTAAACGATTCCAAAGAAGTCACTACACCGCCCCATTACCACTAAGAGCCTCCTTAATCCTGGGCTAAGGGACATTTTAGTCTGGGGCTAAGCTAGTGTTCACACTTGTACATTCTAAAGTGGGCTAGCAGCAATCTTAGCCCAGAGCTAACTGCTTGTCAGGGTTAACCCCAGAAACACGGTGCCAAAATAGCCCGTGTGAAACGGGGTCGAGAACAATGTCTAGAATGCTCACTGTCCAATCACTTTCATGCCCGTGATGCCTGTAATGCGTTCTGCACGCTTTTCTGATAAGTAAATTCATACTACTTAAAGCAAAATATTTTAATCCGTGCAAAAACATTGGTTGCTATGCCTAAAAAAATGGTTCCTATGCAGGCTGGCTAACCTCTTCTCACTTAGCCAACTAAAGCTAAAATGCACAATTTTCCTCTGTTCTCATAGCTCATTTAATTGCATATATCCATTTCATGATTTCGCCTGGATCAGAAATGTTGATGTCTCGTTTGTTCACAGCATTTGCTGTACATGGGCGAGATCGAATTTCAAAAAGTGAAACATTGTTCCTGATGTCAGATAGGCAGACAGCAAGGTTTATACAAACAATGACTGTGGTGGAAATCAAATGGTAGGCTAGAAGCAGGAGGAAATAATATGTTAATAAATGTCTTATTGGTCGTGTGTCAGAGATGTTGGTCGCATGTTGTGTTTGGAATACAAGTGTAAATCCTAAAGTATAGACTAAAGTATAGACCAGGGTTAACAAATGCTTGGGTAAACACAGGCTAAGCTAGCCCAGGAACAGTCTAGCCTGGAGCTAAGATAGCCCAAGGTTAAAAACAATGTCAATGTGAAAATGCCTAATTTCATCTTGGTAAGCAACTTGGTGTATATTTGGCCATGTGTTTTAGGTTATTGTCCTGATGAAAGGTGAACTTGTCTTCCAGTGTCTGTTGGAAAGCAGACTCAACCTGGTTTTCCTCTAGGATTTTGCCTGTGCTTAGACCTATTGCGTTTGTTTTTATCCCCCAAAAAAGCATACCCATAACATGATGCAGCCACCACCATGCTTGAAAATATGAAGAGTGGTACTCAGTGATGTGTTGAGTTGGAGTTGCCCCAAACATAACGCTTTGTATTCAGGACATAAAGTACATTTCTTTGCCACATTTTTTGCAGTTTTACTTTATTGCCTTAATCTAAACAGGATGCGTGTTTTGGAATATTTTCATTCTGTACAGGCTTCCTTCTTTTCACTCGGTCATTTATGTTAGTATTGTGGATTGACCACAATGTTGTTAATCCATCCTCAGTTTTCTCCTATCACAGCCATTAAACTGTGTAACTGTAACTATTTTAGTCACCATTGGCCTCATGGTGAAATCCCTGAGCGGTTTCCTTCATCTCCGGCAACTAAATTAGGAAGGACACCTGTATCTTTGTAGTGACTGTGTGTATTGATACACCATCCAAAGTGTAATTAATAACTTCTCCTTGCTCAAAGGGATATTCAATGTCTGCTTTTTATTTTATTTTTACCCATCTACCAATAGGTGCCCTTCTTCGCGAGGCATTGGAAAACCTCCCTGGTCTTTGTGGTTGAATCTGTGTTTGAAATTCACTGCTCAACTGAGGGACCTTACAGATAATTGTATGTGTGGGGTACAGAGATGAGGTAGTCATTAAAAAATCATGTTAAACACTATTACTACACACACATACACAGAGTCTATGCAACTTATTATGTGACTTGTTAAGCAAACTTATTTAGGCTTGCCATAACAAAGGGGTTGAATACTTATTGAATCAAGACTTTTCAGCTTTTCATTTTTTATTAATTTGTAAGAATTCCGAAAAACATAATTCCACTTTGACATTATGGGATATTGTGTGTAGGCCAGTGACAAAAACATCACAATTTAATCTATTTTAATTTGAGGCTGTAACACAACAAAACCTGGAAAAAGTCAAGGGGTGTGAATACTTTCTAAAGGCACAGTATATCTGTACACCTTTTCTCTATTTCATATTAATACTTCTAGACAGGGATAGAAATAACTTACTTGGGAAAATACTAGTTTGCAACTTGGTTCTGTAGTACTGGGCAAACTAAATGGTCTAGAAATAGACTGGTCTGGAAATTGACCAGTGGATCACATCATGGGTCCATCACGAGACAAGGGAATCTCGACTTACTGCAGACAGCAAATCATATTTTCAATGTAAGGTTACTAAAAACATATAGGCCTAGTATGTCATGATACTGATTTTTCTCTGTAGTCCAAACATAATCAGAAGTCTCCATCCATTCTTTTTTAAAGAATATTATTTGATTTATTTGTCTTTTAATATCTTGCATTATTCAGAGAACAAATGCATTCATTCAAAATCATTAGAACGTCATGTGGCGGCTGGGACTGATATTGGAAACGACACGATTCAAACATTTACAAAGTGATTAAGAATGTATGGTGAAAGCTTGTCTGTGCTGCTCTATTTCAAGCCTGTGCTAAATATGAAATGGATGGGAGAGTACACAGAGGACAAGCTGTCTTATCTTCCCTATCCTCTAGCTTCTTTACCTCGACTGCAGTCAGTGCACCTGTCTGTCTGGTTAGATGTGTGGCTTTAGACGAGACACTGAGCTCACTGTCCCTTCAAATCTTTTATATCTAAAAGTAGAGGTTTTTTTCCGAGGGGTTCTGAACCAGTCAAACCTCATTTAAGTGACACTAAAGGCAAATAGGACATACCTTACAAAACACGATTTCATGCTACACCTGCTTTTCAAAGACATCTTTGGCATACCAACCTACACTGAGTGTACATAACATTAAGAACACCTTCCCCTTTGCTCTCAGGACACCCTCAATTAGTCTAGGCATGGACTCTAGAAGGAGTCGAATGTTGACTTCCCACTGTTGTGTCAAATTGTCTGGATGTCCTTTGGGTGGTGGACCATTATTAATATATAGGAAACTGAGAAAACCCAGCAGTGTTGCAGTTCTTGACCCAAACCAGTGCGCCTGGGAACCTACTAACACACCCCTTTCAAAGGCACTTAAATCTTTTGTTTTGCCCATTCACCCTCTGAATGGCACACACACACACACACAATCCATGTCTAAATTGTCTCAAGGCTTAAATGTCCTTATTTAACCAGTCTCCTCCCCTTCATCTACACTGATTGAAGTGGATTTAACCATTGACATCAATATGGGATCATAGCTTTCACCTGGATTCACCTGGTTAGTCTATGTCATGGAAAGAGCAGTGTTCTTAATGTTTTGTACTCTCAGTGTAGAATTCACACCTGAAAGCCTTTTAGGCCTACACCTTCAAAATACACTTCCCCATTCAATCAAACAGTTTTTGGAAATAATGTAAAATACACCACCCCTGTCCTGTTTATTCTCTCTCTCTCATAAAATAATGTTCCTGCAAGCCAAACTGTTCATGGAAATACCACCCCGTCCTCACTGTAAAACGTCCCTCAGCTCGAGAGGCAGTCTCCTCATTCCTGTGCCCAGTGTAATTGCTTCATTAGAATATGTGAGGAGTCTTTGTCTGGTGACCGGAGAGATTTAATAAGGGCTCTAGGTGGTTTCTCTCTCTCAGACACTTGTCTCTGGGCAGCTATGATTCCACTCTGGAATTTCTAATAATGCCACACTTTCTCTCCAATAAAGCCATAAAGTCAAGTACATCAAACAGAGGCTGGAAGCCTGGTGAATCCGCTCTCCTCCACTGTAGAGCCAGAGGCAAGCCACAAATACTGTATGTATTGTGTCCATATTTGGCTATTTCTACTGCCTAGGCAATAATGTGCTGTAAGTACATTTGGCCATTTGTTTCTCAAAATCACCACTGGATATCTAATGTCCTGAGGTTTTTAAAGTGATGCAAGCCAGTAGATGATGTACTGTGTTCGTAAAAGCTTGTGAGGGATAACACTGAAGCAGGAACAGCATACATTAAGTCAAAAGACTGTTGAGAGTGAGACTGAGTGAAAATGAGTAACAATGTAGTAGTGGGCCTTTTGTGGAAGATTTCCAGGGGGCCTCTCTCTGTAAACTGTGATTGTAAGCCATGATTAATGTAAGCCATGATTAATGTGTGGTATTATAGTGTTGCATTTACAGCACTGAGGTAGACCAGGTGGCCTCAAACCTTCTAGTACAGCCTTCATAGTTGCCCAGGGGTTTCCCTAGATTATAATCCAGATGAGGCACAAAATACCCTCTGAAACAACACACATAGCCTGTTTAATATTTTCAATTTAAACCCATTGAAGTCAAATACTTTTAAGCAGAAGGGGAACAGAACTAAGCGAACCCTCCTCGCCTATACAATGGCAGGGGAAACACTATTAGTTGACCGCCACCAGTGACGCATGGAATGAAGATATCAACAGATGTGGACTCACGTGATGACGAGCGAGGTGGCGAAGAACAGCGTGGTGAGCAGGCCCCGTTGGCAGTCTGCGTTCTTCCGCTGGCGCTGGTGCATCTCGCCGCCACAGTTGTCGCAGCAGCGGCAAAGGCAGAAGAAGAGGCCGACCAGGGGCAGCAGGAACATGAAGAGCAGGCCGAGCACGGCACACACCATGAAGCCTGTCTCATAGTAGATGGCCTGGAGAGAAAAGGAGGAGTGGAGGGGGAGAGAGGGGGATGAGGGGAGAGGGGCAAGGAGAGAGAGGGAGTGAGGAGAGGGGTAGAAGTAGAGAGGGAGGAGTAGATGAGTCTAGAATGATGATGAGAGGCCACAGTTGGCATTGACAACACTTTACCTGAATGATAAAATTAATGTAATTAAACACAACACATAGAACTCCAATTTGGCCACAAAACTGGACAACAGTGACGGCTGTGGAGATATTATCCTCAAAATCAATGCCAAATGTGTGTCAAGCCAGTGGACAAGGCACAGTGATACCATTTGACGTAATTTCTGATACTATTACACACTATGCAGCAAACATGCAACTGATAAACAATGTAAAATCAAAAGAAACAGCTTTAAATAAGGGCAGATCAACACAAAGGACACACATTTAATCAAAAATAAAAAACTTAGTTCAATAGGTGCAATTTGTCTAAGGAATATGGGACTAATTCTAGTGAAGGGGAAAGTAAGAATTTGTGCCACTAATACTACTTCAGAAGTAGCAATGCTTCTTCAGTTAGCTAGGGTGGGGTAGCTAGGTAAGATGGGGTAATGACCATATAGGATTGAGCACATGGGCTGAACTTTAGAACACTCAATGGGCCAAACTTGAGAGCACTCAAATTATCATGCTGGTTATCGTGAACACTATCTCCCACCTCCCCTTGTTATGTAAGGCTGCCGTCCCACTGATCTCCTCCTATGTCAACTGAAAGCGAGGGCTTTGAAAATTGGAAAAATCAATAGGGATCTGTAATTCCTGCACCTTATGTAACTTGTCACAATGATGTTCAATGGGCTGCTTCGTTGTGAAAGGATCAAAGGGGCCGCTAGCAAAACGTCTGAATGACTCGTGCTCTTCGTTATGAAAGGATCAAAGGGGCCGCTATCAAAACCTCTGAATGACTTCCGGCTCTTCGTTATGAAAGGATCAAAGGGGCCGCTATCAAAATGTCTGAATGACTCGGGCTCTTCGTTATGAAAGGATCAAAGGGGCCGCTATCAAAACGTCTGAATGACTCGGGCTCTTCTCATGGCTTTCCCTACTGATTCACTCTAATCTTATTCTTCTTAAAGGGCAACTGCACATCCTGATTTGGCCCTGTTTTAGATTTGGTTTATTAAGAAATGCTAGCGGCAAACGCAAGTTGGTTTTGGGGTGTGGTTTGTGTGTTTGCAGTTGTGGGAAGAGTTAGCCAGATTATTTTGCCGATTAGCTTCAGCTAGGCGACTGTGGCAAAATTGGTTTGACTTTGGATAGCCTATCTCCGGGGCTTGTTAGGGACCATCAATAAATTACACAATGTAAATTAGACAATATTCTCATTAAATGCTTTCAATATTTTTACCCGTATACGGGTTCAAAATGGCAGATATGGACACTAATAAGCGTCTAAATTGGAACGTAGCGGCTGTACAGTAACATGCTATATACAGCGGGTGAAATAAGTATTGAACACGTCACCATTTTTCTCAGTAAAAATATTTCCAAAGGTGCTATTGACATTAAATTTTCACCAGATGTTGGTAACAACCCAAGTAATCCATACATACAAAGAAACCAAAACAAATAAGTTCAGAAATTAAGTTATGTGTAATAATGTGAAATGACACAGGGAAAAAGTATTGAACACATGAAGAAAGGGAGGTTCAAAAAGGCATGGAAAGCCAAGACAACAGCAGAAAACTATCAGTAATTAAAAAGCAATCCAGCCCCCTGTCAGTGCAAATTAATATCAGCTGGTTCAGTCCCAACTGATGGCCTACAAAAGGTCTCATTGCCAAGGTGTCACACAAGACACATCTCATGATGGGTAAAAGCAAAGAGCTGTCTCAAGACATTCGCAACCTAATTGTTGCAAAACATAATGATGGCATTGGTTATAGGCGCATTTCTAAGCTTCTGAATGTTCCAGTGAGCACTGTTGGGGCCATAATACGGAAGTGGAAAGACAATCATTTCATCATAAATTTGCCTCGACCAGGTGCTCCTCGCAAGATTTCTGACATAGGAGTGAAAAAATAAGCTCTCCACAAGTGGTCCTTGGCTCTTGGACAACTCTTCTGATTATTATTTTCACTCCTATGTCAGAAATCTTGCGAGGAGCACCTGGTCGAGGCAAATTTATGGTGAAATGATTGTCTTTCCACTTCCGTATTATGGCCCCAACAGTGCTCACTCGAACATTCAGAAGCTTAGAAATGCGCCTATAACCAATGCCATCATTATGTTTTGCAACAATTAGGTTGCGAATGTCTTGAGACAGCTCTTTGCTTTTACCCATCATGAGATGTGTCTTGTGTGACACCTTGGCAATGAGACCTTTTTGTAGGCCATCAGTTGGGACTGAACCAGCTGATATTAATTTGCACTGACAGAGGGCTGGATTGCTTTTTAATTACTGATAGTTTTCAGCTGTTGTCTTGGCTTTCCATGCCTTTTTGAACCTCCCTTTCTTCATGTGTTCAATACTTTTTCCCTGTGTCATTTCACATTATTACACATAACTTAATTTCTGAACTTATTTGTTTTGGTTTCTTTGTATGTATGGATTACTTGGGTTGTTACCAACATCTGCTGAAAATTTCATGTCAATAGCACCTTTGGTAATATATTTACTGAGAAAAATGGTGACGTGTTCAATACTTATTTCACCCGCTGTATGATGTCAACTCTGACTCTGCGCTGTACAGCGCTGTATGGGTTTTGACTGACAGCCGTTCTGAACTTGAGCACTGCGCACAACAAGAAGTTTCTCCATCTCTCCCGATGATTGGGCAACTTAAGCAACTGTTTTATTGCCTGAGTGAGGGAAATGCTGTATGTAAGATGACTCAATGTACTTTGAAAGATGAGATGTGGAGGATTATAATAAATACTGCTTTGATGTCATACAAGCAAGCCAAACACCAAATGTGCACTTCACATTTACAAATCATAAAACTCATGTCATATACAGTGTCAACATTTATGATCACTATGTTTGATGTACAGTTAAAAGATGACATGGCGTCATACCATGGGTTGTTCTGAACAGTATGAGCCTGTTTGTTTATTGTGAAGACAATTTGCTGCAGAACATGCACCTGAACGCACTCATGACTCCTTTCTATGCGCACCAAAATGACCATCTGTTTCTCTGAATAGCCTTGTAAAAGCCTAACACTGTAAGATAATATTTTATAACTTAGCTAGTCATGTTGACAATAGAACAAGCTTTAAAATCATGATGATCTTCTGAAATTCCCAATACCTTTCTGATGCATTTCAGTCACTTCAAACCATACTTCCTTCAGATTGAAATACTGTCAAAAGTACTGTCAGACTGATTTGTAATAGACTGTCATAGCCCCAATTATAAAAGTTACAATTCTGCTTTGATTACATCCCTGTTTTTACATGGTGGATCGCATTTTTTAATTTTTTATCAAAATGTGGTAACTGATCTTAAAAAGTTTGGGTACCCCTGAGTAAACATATTGTCCCATGTACATTGTGTAATTTATCGATGGACCCTAACTAGCCCGATAGGGATATCCAAAGTCAACCCAAATTTACCAAGGCATTATGACTGGGTCGCGTGCGGCTGCACCCTGAAATGACAATGACATGTGTGCTGCCAGCTGTGGGCATGTGGGCAGGGTTGAAACAAACCCAACCTTAATGTACGACACATTTCACAAAATTCAAAAATTATTCTATTTACATGTCACATTGGCTGTTTTCTAAACGAGAAAAAATATTTTAGTGGCAGTTGCTCTTTAATAACTCCCTCCAGCTCTGGAGATATGCTTGCTGCTTAGCCATTTAGCGCTTGGGCTCAAATCTATTCTGAACTTTTTCCACCTCTTCTCCTTTCCTCTTCTGCTCATTTTGAAATCTTTGGGGAAAGTTTCTAAATCTCCAGCCGCTCAGTTAATCCAACTTCCAAAGCCACTATTTGGCTGAGTAAGGCTCACTGGGTGTCAGTCAGGTAGTTCCTGGAGGCTATGGATAAAGAGAAATCCTGTCTTACCTAAAGCCCCCTCGCCCTGGCTTCTTTTTCTCCACATTATCAGAGGTGGTAAATCTGAGAGCTGGAGGGAATGTGTGACTTTTACTATAATGAACAAAGCAGCCATGTCTGACCAGCTCTGACGGTTTGGCCTTTTCATTTGCCTTTTTGGCCTTTCATTTGTTTTGTTTGTCTTAGTTGAGGGTTCTGCACGTTCACTACAGTCGCTTTTAGATGGATTTTTCTGTCAAATGCTTTCCCACAGCTGTTTGAATTGGGTGGCAACTGGCAAGGGCACTTTGTATAACTCAACGCTATGTGATCTGATTAATTCTCAAGGTTAAAATGTCTAGGCGGGTCGTCCGCTACTCGTGTGCTACTGGCATTCGTCCAGGGATGAAAGCACACACACTTCCATAAATGTTCTCTCCAGAATAACGGTCAGATTGTGAGAGGGTGTATCACAGGATGGTATTGGTAGCAGTAAACTGTCATCTCTGTCCAATCCTTACCAACAGGCATATAAGCCCTTAACATGGTTAAAACAGCACTCTAAAGACTACCCTTGGTAATGGTAAGAGGTATGATGATAAGCATCAGTGTCTTAGGAATTAACTGGAGTTCTGGCCACATCAGCACAACTAGGGCTCAAGTGAGGCTCAGCATTGCAATGGTTTGACTGGCTGACTGGGAGAGAGAAAACACTGCAGTGGATGGATTCAGGAAACTACATGGGCTGACTGAATGGTTGCCATCCAAATCCCTGGTCCGGAAATTGCTCGTACACAGATATGAATTTTGCCTGTTATTGTATAACTGGCATGATCATATTAATGTAGGAAGGCACTTAATACAGTATATTACAAGCCCATATAAACCCATTGGGTATATACTGACTGTCAAATAACTTTGAATGGATTTCCAATGATGACCATTTACCATAAGTAGTTTCCAAGAACCTCAGCCCAGCTGGCAAAATTTGGTCAAAATTTGTCATTTTGTCTGGTTGAAGAGATGTCATATAACCAGATTACAACAGGATCATTTGTATTTTTCATGACAGCATCTGAGAAAGATGTCATATTTAGGTTCTTATCAGGTCAGATAACCACATTACAATCAGTTAGAGGTATTTTTCTAGTATGCTAAAAAGACGTGTAAACACAATGTAATTTTGCCATGAGCGTACAACCTGACGTAATCATTGAAAAGTCTGACATCATTGTAACCAGTTTTGCCCACTGTGTCAGTTCAACAGATGTGATGGCAGGGTGACCTAAAAGGATGATAGATGAGTGAGGGGTAGGTGAGGAAGGACTGGGCAAAGGAGGATGAAGGCAAAGGAGGCTAGGTAGTGTGCAGACTTTACCTGGAGCGTCAGAACAATGTTCTCTGGCTGAGAGTTGCGAAGTCAGATGAAGAAGGCATGCAGAAGACAAAGCCAATGCAGAGTCAAAGAAAAGGCAAAGCCATATAAATCAAATAATGAGGCAGAAAATCTAACTTAAAATTGACATGCATATGCAGACAGTTGCACACAGACAAAGAGCATCTATAGGCTCTAATGTACTGTACATTCCATCTTTGAAGTCGTTTCAACCTTTTGACAAGCCATTGACTGGGGAGGCTTCAAAACAGTTTAATCCTGATTAATGAATAAATCATTAAAGTTTCTGTCTGGAAACTTTCAAACACTTTTCTTCTGAAGATTCAGGAGAAACCTAGATCTTCAAAAGAAAACAAGTTATTAATTAAAGCTGTTTATAAGACAAAAATGCAACTGATTTCTCCCTCTGTTTGCTTTCGTACACAGAGGTAATTACTGTTTTTCCAGTGTATTAACACAAAGGACGGCCACGCTTTGGCTTCCACAAGCAATTAACACATTGCTTTAGAATAGACAGGGCGATGCCAATTTCGCAACATCTGAACTATGCGTCATTTCCATATCATAAGACAAACTGTAACACTAATAAGAACGTGAAATCATAAAAACGTATGAAGCACAGGCAAACATAAAACATAGAGTGTGTACACAAACACACACTTACCTTCTGATACTCCGACTGGATGGCTCCAAACTTATCCTTGGCGACTTTGATGACAAGATCTGAAACGACATGGAGGAAACAGACACAGCGTGAATCCCTCTTTTTCACAGCTCAGCACTTTCACAGTTGGTTACGCAACATCATGTTCCCCCATAAGTACAGTGCAGAAACGTTTACAACACCACCCCCTGAGGACCACCTTCACCCTCTAAATTGTACAGTAGTAAATTATATATCATACCCATAGGAGTTCAACCAAAGAGATACAAAATAATAGTGTTCTATTTAATTATATTTCTTCAGCAAAGCTATCCACTGATCTACACTCTTCGAAAAAAAAAAAAGGGTTCTTCGGCTGTCCCCATAGGAGAACCCTTTAAAGAACCCTTTTTGGGGAAATGGTTCTACATGGAACATACAGTGGTTCTACTTGGAACCAAAAAGGGTTCTATCTGGAACCAAAAAGGGTTCTCCAAAGGGTTCTCCTATGTGGACAGCCAAAGAACCCTTTTAGGTTCTAGATAGCACCGTTTGTTCTAAGAGTGCAGAAAAAGGCTATTGCATCTTCACTAGTGGTGGATGAAACCTTATAGTAACTATAGAACTGTAGACATCCACTTTTACTATGGACATATTGAAGTAAAAATGTTCTGTGCATGTAAAATCTAAACACACAAGAAAGCTAAAAAAAAAAAAAAAAAACATACGAAAGTGCCCTTCAGTTCAACGTGAGGACAACATAGTCACTTTTTGTTAGGAGTCAAACTGACATGAGGCGAAAGCAAAGTTATGAGGTGAAAGTGTCAAGCACTAAGCTTTCATGAAGTGAAGGGTCAAGCACCACGCTTTCTGCGGACGTCATATTACTGAGACACACTGCTGAGGACAAAAAAACACTGCAACATTCTCCAAGATTGCCTTTCCTCCAACCCTCTCGACAACCTCTCTTTGTGGCATATTGGGGGCATGAGCTTGATAGAACATGGCGTGGGTTACTCTTCCCACAGCTATTTGACCTGCAGCAGAGGTGTTCATTTATCACAAATGATGACAACGTAGAGCAATGCTTCTCAGAGGCTTAAAGCGAAAAGAAAGACAAGGGGCTTCCACTTGCTGCAATGCAGGGTTTTTATCACAGGCAAAAATAGACAAAAATGCTAATAAAGACAGGCTAAGGAGGGAGGGAATCGTTGACAGCCACTTTTTTAGCAAAGATGGTCCATCTATTATTCAAAGGATGGGCTGGGTTTTAAGAGAAGAGGTTGCTTCGGGCTTCTCTTTCACCCAATTATTCTTGCTTTTATGAAGATCAGACGTGTTCCATGGAAAATCTACTTTATTATCTTTGTCTTGACACTAAATTGTGCAGAAATTAGGACATGTGGATTACCAGAAAATAGCCCTTAGTAAAAAATTATTCTGACGTATTGCTCACGTTTCCCCCATTAGTTTCCCCCCAGAGTTGAAAAGTTAATCTAAGAAAGGCCTCTGGTTTCACTTTTATGACAGTTCAATTTGACAGTGAATGGACCACTGTCAATATCCCCTCACATTCTGAAAAGGGGGGAAATCCATGAACCAGGTCAGTGGGTTTGCTCACCAGAAGATGACTTACATGCTGACCAAACCGGCCGCGTTGCAAAATACGTTTTTCAATAATTTCATCCAAACTGCTTGCATGCGTCAACGGGCGTCTTGGTTCTATTTTAGAGCTTGGCGCGATGCAAGTCCCTCCTCCCCCATCTACTCATTGGCAACAGCAAGCTAGCTAAATGTCCATTAATGTCTTCATGTTTCGACCTGTCCCCAAATTAATATAGTTTGTTCACAGTTGGTTTGGGTATTTTAACCTGAGTGTCATGAACGCGTCTGGTGGGGATAGATACAATCAACATGCACACGATGGCGCACGCAGACGCACACGCGGAGCTGGATTGGTCAGCCTGTTACAGCTACCCTCTGTCTAGATACCTAGTAATCTTAATGGGAAAAACATACATTTAAAATATATTTTTAGATACATTTTTTTAGGTATTTCAAAAACATTTTATTTAATACATTTTAAATACATTCCAACATATATTACGGAATGAATTTAGAATGTATGTAAAATGTGTATCACAATGTATGTTAAATGCATCGGGAAAAGTATTTAATATATTTCAAAATATTACAATATTTATCTATATATTTTGCAAATAGATTTTAAAATGCATTTGGAAATGTTTTGTGAAATATATTATATTTGATTGTATTTGTAAGAAATATATGTTTACATTAGAATGTATGGCTAATGAAAGATATTTGGCAAATCATATTGTAATTAAAATGGTGACTGTCTCAACAATGGAGCTCTTTAGTATGACATGCACTTATGTCTCATTAAGACTGCATAACTGGCAGTGTACAAGCTCAAACTTTATTGACAGAGTACAACATAACATATGAACTGGCATGACACTTTCTCCCATGGGTAGCACAAAGAAAGCTAACCCAAGGCCACAACTCCAACAAGCAGCCAGATCCTCTTATAGGCTCCATAAATACAATATATTTTGTCCAAATGTATTTTTATTGTACTTGGCACATACCAAATTACTACAAAAATCACTAAAAACATGTAGTGACTAGATTTTTTTCAATATTTAATTAAGCTGAAGAGAGGCACTTACTGTAGTGTCATGACTTGAGGTTAAAAAGAATGATGGTCCCATCTCTGCCAAGCTCCTCTTTCCCCCAAAGGGGGAGGGAAGGGGGGTTGAGTGGAGTGGATTGGAGTGGTGAAAGGGGGTGGGGTTTTGACACCTTGATAGCTGAGACGATCCAGACTTTCTCTCTCTTCCCCCACAAGAGAAGAGGAGGGAAAATCCCCACGTTTGAAAGATTATTTGTTAAGACTATCACTTGAAGCCAAAACGTCATGCCCATGAAACAAGACATTGGGAACATGATGAATTTGATTATGTGTTGAAAATGAGGACTGTTGGCATATGAGTATGAATGTCATGCATTACATTCTGACCCATGAGCATGGCAGTGCAGGCAAGGTATTAATGCTAGGCTCAGCATAGTTTCCATATGTATTGAATTTTGTTGCTCTATTTCTACCTACCACTCTCTCTCTCTCTAAATCTCCATCGGGTGTAGCCCGTGTAATATTGAACAGATCAGCTAGGGACCTGTTATCCTATTAAGTGCATTGTATAAAAAAAAAATAAATCTATAACCATTACTGTGTATCCTTTATTATCATTTAGTTAGGAAATAAATCATTAAACTAATTTGTGTATACGGAAGGATCAGTTTGCGCTGGGGTTTGTGCAGATTGATGGACTCATGACCGTTCTAGGACGAGATTGACGAGGCAACATTCATTAAAATAAGGGTGGCTATATATCGGAAGATAGGACAAACATTTGATTTAAATTCGGAGAGTAGCAACTCAGTAGAATAAATGTCTCTCCGTGGTGCCCCAGGAATCCTAATGAGCTAATTATTGCAGGATTAATTTAATACAATAATTAGACTAGTAGGTAATTATTCGATAAATAGCAGTCACCACTTTAATGATAAAACAGAGTTACGACAGTAGTCTATACTAAATAAAGATGTAACCTCATGAGATGTTAAACATATGACACAATGTTAAAGTTCTGTGAAATCAAATATTTTTTTTACTCACCATAACAATTTAAATTATATCATTGCCAAAGTTTTGGCTTGGTGGCCCAATTTCTTTTCTCCTGTTGCTAGGTTTTCATCCAATTGCCGACAGATTTTCATGTGAATATTCAAAAATCTGCATAAAACAATATGCACATTTCCCAGCTGAAATTTTTGCGGATAAAAAGCGGTGTATGATGACATAGTGCACATAAAAATAACTTTTGCGGTTAAATTCCCATGAACCAAATAAAAAATACAAGTTAAATTGGTTTCCATTGCCTTTTCAACTAGTGATTTGACTGAAAATCTGAGTCAAGTGTTACTATTATACCTGTGCTTCACTGAACCTAATGCTGTGTGGAGAAGAGGATGCAAGCAATGAACAAAGGTGAAAAAATGACCATTAATATTATGTTCACCCAATTAATTCCAATTAGCATGTATATACTCATGTCAGCCGCCGTGCTGCTAGCTGACTTGCTAATGGGATTAGCCCTAGGAGACTCTCTCACTCTAATGGGGAGAAACTGGCCTGTGACCTTAACCTCACTAACAGTGTTGTTAAGCGTATGAGACACACATGGCCATCTGTCCCAACTAAGTGACAGTTCCTAATTTATTTCCTGTTCCACCTTGTGTGATGGAAAATAGCCTATTTTGGCAACGCACAGAGACAGGCAGGTATTGGAGGGCATTGTTTGAGATTCTCTCGTCTTCATTTTGAGCTAACAACATTGTACTGGTCTGCTCTGTATTTAATACTGAGTTGGAGTTTTATTTTAGGATGTAAACTCTTGTGTAACAATAGTTGTTTTTTTGGTCAATCAAAGGTGGCGAGTGGGTGCAAGAGTGAGAGAGCGACTTCACTTTGAAGCCGGAAAGCCTCACGGCGGTAACACAATCTGCAGCTAGTGTTGACAGTAGTAATGAGCACTCAGAAGTGATACAGTCTGCCCTGACCTCCCACTGAACCCAAAAAGAGTTAGACGTTTTGTAAACTTAAAAATGTAAACTTACAAAACAAAGTACCACAACTGTTTGAAAAGCTGACATCTACTTTGGAATTTTTTTGTCTGGTTATTTTTAATACAATGATTAGGCATATCCAGGTTATATTTTATTCATGCTTAAAATAAACCAAAGCAGACATAGTTGAAATATAGGACATGTTCAGCAAATGTCAGTGTCAGTTTTCCAAAGTTAGACATCTAGGAGAACTCACTACTTGAACACTATAATATGTTATCAAGCATTACAACAGACATGCAGAGATGAGGTATACAATAGCCTGTGCAGTAAAAAGATACTTGTCAGCAAGCTAGTTTACTGACCTAAAATGCTGCTCATGTGTCAGTATCTGACTCATGACGACATCAGTTGTGCTCGACTTATTGTGGCAATTATAATAAAGACGGAAATGTAGATGAAATTCAGTCATAATACTCAGGGTAAAGCATAGCCAGGCGGGGAAGAGATCCAATGTGTTTTGGAGTCAGGGGGATATAGCGATATTAGGGCTTTAGAAACAGACACAATGGAGGTCAGATGTTTGCTGTGCTATCACCCTCCTATTCAGCCAGCCCTTTGTGCTTTGTTGTTCAAAAACCCAGCTGACATGGCTTGAATAGGGTGCATGAATTCCCATTCCTCAGGCGGATGTAAACAGTCCCTTAGGCCCAGTGGTAAACAAAAGAGTCGTGTCTCTTCCTGTGTGACTCCAAGAGGAAGTAGAGCTAGGGGGGCTTGGGTTCTATTACATAATAAGACAGGTAGGACTTAA
Organism: Thymallus thymallus; assembly: GCA_023634145.1. Taxonomy (NCBI): domain Eukaryota; kingdom Metazoa; phylum Chordata; class Actinopteri; order Salmoniformes; family Salmonidae; genus Thymallus; species Thymallus thymallus. Next base: position 10,273,244 of record CM042384.1, on the reverse strand, counting down.
CGCCAGTGTGAGAGTAGATCCCGTAACAGTACAGTAGGGTTCCCCACTACTTCTGTCCTAGCTAGTGGACTTTATGGATCTCCACTGTAGTCTGGGCTTGATCCACTCAAGTCCCCCGCCGACCGGTTCGTACATAAAACATTCTCCATTAAGGCTGGATTTAATGGTGAGAAAGCCAAAAAAACAGGAAAACATGGCTACTTTATTTGTGAAACACCCTTTTCCACCACCATGCTAGAGTGGCTATTGCCTAGGAATGCTAGCCTTCTCACCAATCAATCAAGTTAAGGAGGAAATCGAAGCCTTTTCCAGCCTGAATGGAGAATGTTTTATGTAAGAACCGGGTTGCTGGGGGGGCACGAGCATATTACCGGCTGTGCACATCCAGCCCAGAAGACAGTGGAGATCCATAAAGCCCACTAGTGACTGCCCAGGCTACTTCTGATGACGTGGATGTCGATTAAGGCAGGCCCCCGCACCTCTCTGAATCAGAGGGGTTGGGTTAAATGCGGAAGACAAATTTCAGTTGAATGCATTCAGTTGTACAACTGACTAGTATCCCCCTTTCCCTTTCTCTACCAACTAAACTCGGAACTCAATGTGCTTCTGATTCATCTGATGACTGACACCTACTCTGGGTCTGATATCACCTGACAGGTATTTCTCCTTTTGATTTCAAGAGATCTGAAGGAATATATTAAATCAGTGATGGGAAAACACAGCAATGCAGGTCTCTTGGTATTACCTTAATCGTGTAAGCCCAAGCAACGTTTTCTATAACAACAAATGTTCTGAAATCTCCTCCGAGCATTCAGGGGTGTTTCACAGTTTGTTCCATGTACTGTAACATTTCCCTTGCTGTCTCCCAGAGGACTTAGACTGCTTTGATGTGACAAGGCGGAGGAGGTATTTGAACAACCTGTTGTGTCATTGAGATGGATGGGATCCCTTGTGGGTATCGACCTTGCCATTTTCTGAGGTGAAGGAAAACGTTTTTTATGGAGGCGTAGATCAGAAGCACTTGTACAAAGGAAAACATGCCAGTGAATCACTCGCCTGATGACAAACCTTTCCTTCGACCTGAGGACTAGCCGTCTAGGAGAGGTTTAAGGATGTGTAGGTCTGATATGTGAATGAGTGAGTGTACGTGAGTGCACTTGTGTATCGGGAGGCACTAATGACGAGCAGCTCTGGAAGGGGAGAAAGAAAAGAGAGAGTGAGAGAGATATTTGATGTGGATGGGATCCAAGCTCAGGCTCAGTGAATAGAAGCGTCTAATCCTCCTCCATCAATGGCAGTGCAGCTCACATTTGCCTCTGATTAGGTTTCCCACCCACGCCACTTCTCTCCGTCTCCGTAACTCTATCTGTGCTAGCGTTAGGGAGCAAGCTAGCATCTCATCACCTCCTAGCCTGAGTGGTGGATTTTACCGCAGCATCATCTATGATGCTTTCTCTGTATTCTCTATATCAGCATTCAAGTGGAGATAAAGAAGAAAGAAGAAAAACCAGGCTTGATAAATATTTCACTGGGAGATTTCCCAGAGGTAGCCCATTCTGCTTAGGATGGGTGTGCAACATCAACTGATTAGATACAGTTGAAGTCGGAAGTTTACATACACTTATGTTGAAGTCATTAAAACTAATTTTTCAACCACTCCACAGATTTCATGTTAACAAACTATAGTTTTGGCAAGTCGGTTAGGACAACTACTTTGTGCATGACACAAGTCATTCTTCCAACAATTGTTTATAGACAGATTATTTAACTTATAATTCACTATATCACAATTGTACAGAAGTTTACATACATGACTGCCTTTAAACAGCTTGGAAAATTCCAGAAAATGATGTCATGGCTTTAGAAGCTTCTGATAGACTAATTGACATCATTTGAGTCAATTGGAGGTGTACCTGTGGATGTATTTCAAGGCCTACCTTCAAACTCAGTGCCTCTTTGATCGACATCATGGGAAAATCTAAAGAAATCAGCCAAGACCTCAAAAAAACATTTGTAGACTTCCACAAGTCTGGTTCATCCTTGAGAGCAAAGAGGTAAGGTACCACGCTCATCTGTACAAACAATAGTACACAAGTATAAACACCATGGGACCACGCAGCCGTCATGCTGCTCAGAAGGAGACGCGTTCTGTCTCCTAGAGATGAACGTACTTTGGTGCGAAAAGTGCAAATCAATCCCAGAACAACAGCAAAGGACCTTGTGAAGATGCTGGAGGAAATAGGTACAAAAGTATCTATATCCACAGTAAAACTAGTCCTGTATCGACAGAACCTGAAAGGCCGCTCAGCAAGGAAGAAGCCACAGCTCCAAAACTGCCATAAAAAAGCCAGACTACGGTTTGCAACTGCACATGGGGACAAAGACCGTACTTTTAAATGTCCTCTGGTCTGATGAAACAAAAATAGAACTGTTTGGCCATAATGACCATCGTTATGTCAAGAACACCATCCCAACCATGAAGCACGGGGGTGGCAAAATCATGTTATGGGGGTGCTTTGCTACAGGAGGGACTGGTGCACAAAATAGATGGCATCATGAGGAAGGAAAATTATGTGGATATATTAAAGCAACATCTCAAGACAGACTGGAAGTTAAAGCTTGGTCGCAAATGGGTCTTCCAAATGAACAATGACTCCAAGCATACTTCCAAAGTTGTGGCAAAATGGCTTAAGGACAACAAAGTCAAGGTATTGGAGTGGTCATCACAAAGCCCTTAATCCTGTGGGCAGAACTGAAAAAGTGTGTGCGAGCAAGGAGGCCTACAAACCTGACTCAGTTACACCAGTTCTGTCGGGAAGAATGGGCCATAATTCACCCAACTTATTGTGGGAAGCTTGTGGAAGGCTTCCCGAAACGTTTGACCCAAGTTAAACAATTTAAAGGCAATGCTACCAAATACTAATTGAGTGTATGTAAACTTCTGACCCACTGGGAATGTGATTAAATAAATAAAAGCTTAAATAAATCATTCTCTCTACTATTATTCTGACATTTCACATTCTTAAAATAAAATGGTGATCCTAACTGACCTAAGACAGTTGTATTTGGCTAAGGTGTATGTAAACTTCCGACTTCAACTGTATTTTTTTTATAATATGATCTTTGAGAAGTAACAATCACCCAAATAAAAAGCTAGACAGTCAGGGAGAATAGAAAATTCCAAAAACAATGAATTTAGATTTTGGTATTACGTTTGAGCAAAAGAACACAGCATTAGCCATGGCACAATGCATAACATTGCAGGAAATTATCCTTAACACTACAACAATTTCACTCAGCTCCATGACAGAATATGTAAAATTGCTGGAAATGTGCATTAAAACTACAACATTTTCTCCCAGCTGCATGGCAAAATGTGTAGAATTGAAGGAAATTTGCTTTAAAACTGCAAGAAAATGTCTCTCAGTTCCATGGGGAAATGTGTATAATTGCAGGAAATGCAAACATTTCTCTACACCGTCAAGATGGGGGCCTCTAAAATATTCTCTGAAATTCAACCAAGCCGACGGGGAGACCGCACCCCCGTCACACCCCTTCTACGCCCCCTGCCACGCCCATCACCTAAGCCCCTTTTAGATCCAGAAGAAACCCTGTATAGTCTAAATTATAATGACGAGAGTGGCAAAAATGAAAGTGAAATGCATTCTGTGGTAGTTTCTGCAGTACAAAAGTTTATATGTAAGTGATTCCTATTCAACCTAGTATTAGTGCAGCATGACACTCTGCATACAAATATGCAAAACCTGGGTCTTGGCCACCGAAATGAGGTGATAATCCCAAATCTGTTATTCTGTAGCTGCTCAACTGTTGTAAACATAAGCATTCTACTTATTTTTCAGTCGCGCTGCTTGAGACCGAATCAGCAGAGTATAATTGAGGAGGCAGGAGGCAGACACAGATATAAAAAAGAATATATAGTTTAATCAATGTCTCAGAGAAGCGTACACAGGTAAAGTGAGAGAGAGAGAGAGAGAGAGAGGAGAGAGAGAGAGAGGTCTGTTAAGGCAAGGCCCACACACTCATTCTTCCATCACTCGCATTTACCCATGAAGGCACTGTGACTGATGGGACCTTGGGTTGGAATAGAAAATACCAATCAACGGACTAAAAAGTCAGCAGTGCCGACAGAATTCAAATATTACCCCAGCTTAAAGCTTCTCACACGTACAGGGGAGCATCCATATAACAGGCTTACTGGTGGAAACTGTATAAAACTGCATATCTGTGAGATACATTTCCAAGGTACTCTTCAATTCACTTGACCCCTCCCTTGTAAAGCAGAGTAGAACGCAATGTGATTTTCTGGAACAGGGATGTCATTGCCAAACTTCTGCGTTTTCCCGAACAATGGTACTGTATCTGTGGACAAGCAGAGCCTAGTCAAGTGATGTAAGCACAATCTGACATGTGTTGAATGGGGAAAATCCTGGCAGGGACTGTCACATTTAAGTTGAAGTCTGGTGTGATGATGTCACTTCATCTTCCTCTGAGGAAATGGAGATTGAGTCTGTGAAATGAAATATTATTGACAAAGCAAAAGTTGGTAACTAATAGACGGTTATTGGACAATGTCACGAAAACGATGCACATGATTCAATGGGAAAGAAGGCCATGTGTTGTTGTGATTCTGGATGGCCATACAGTGGCTTGCGAAAGTATTCTCCCCCCTTGGCATTTTTCCTATTTTGTTGCCTTACAACCTGGAATTAAAATAATTTTTGGGGGGGTTTGTATCATTTGATTTACACAACATGCCTACCACTTTGAAGATGCAAAATATTTGTAATTGTGAAACAAACAAGAAAGAAGACAATAAAACTGAAAACTTGAGCGTGCATAACTATTCACCCCCTCAAAGTCAATACTTTGTAGAGCCACCTTTTGCAGCAATTACAGTTGCAAGTCTCATGGGGTACAGTGGGGAGAACAAGTATTTGATACACTGCCGATTTTGCAGGTTTTCCTACTTACAAAGCATGTAGAGGTCTGTAATTGTTATCATATGTACACTTCAACTGTGAGAGACGGAATCTAAAAGATCCAGAAAATCACATTGTATGATTTTTAAAAAATGAATTTGCATTTTATTGCATGACATAAGTATTTGATCACCTACCAACCAGTAAGAATTCCGGCTCTCACAGACCTGTTCGTTTTTCTTTAAGAAGCCCTCCTGTTCTCCAGTCATTACCTGTATTAACTGCACCTGTCCACACACTCAATCAAATAGACTCCAACCTCTCCACAATGGCCAAGACCAGAGAGCTGTGTAAGGACAACAGGGATAAAATTGTAGACCTGCACAAGGCTGGGATGGGCTACAGGACAATAGGCAAGCAGCTTGGTGAGAAGGCAACAACTGTTGGCGCAATTATTAGAAAATGGAAGAAGTTCAAGATGACGGTCAATCTCCCTCAGTCTGGGGCACCATGCAAGATCTCACCTCGTGGGGCATCAATGATCATGAGGAAGGTGAGGGATCAGCCCAGAACTACACGGCAGGACCAGGACCTGAAGAGAGCTGGGACCACAGTCTCAAAGAAAACCATTAGTAACACACTACGCCGCAATGGATTAAAATCCTGCAGCGCACGCAAGGTCCCCCTGCTCAAGCCAGCGCATGTCCAGGCCCATCTGAAGTTTGCCAATGACCATCTGGATGATCCAGAGGAGGAATGGGAGAAGGTCATGTGGTCTGATGAGACAGAAATAGAGCTTTTTGGTCTAAACTCCACTTGCCGTGTTTGGAGGAAGAAGAAGGATGAGTACAACCCCAAGAACACCATCCCAACCGTGAAGCATGGAGGTGGAAACATCATTCTTTGGGGATGCTTTTCTGCAAAGGGGACAGGACGACTGCACCGTATTGAGGGGAGGAAGGATGGGGCCATGTATCGCGAGATCTTGGCCAACAACCTCCTTCCCTCAGTAAGAGCATTGAAGATGGGTCGTGGCTGGGTCTTCCAGCATGACAACGACCCGAAACACACAGCCAGGGCAACTAAGGAGTGGCTCCGTAAGAAGCATCTCAAGGTCCTGGAGTGGCCTAGTCAGTCTCCAGACCTGAACCCAATAGAAAATCTTTGGAGGGAGCTGAAAGTCCGTATTGCCCAGCGACAGCCCCGAAACCTGAAGGATCTGTATGGAGGAGTGGGCCAAAATCCCTGCTGCAGTGTGTGCAAACCTGGTCAAGAACTACAGGAAACGTATGATCTCTGTAATTGCTAACAAAGGTTTCTGTATCAAATATTAAGTTCTGCTTTTCTGATGTATCAAATACTTATGTCATGCAATAAAATGCAAATTAATTACTTAAAAATCATACAATGTGATTTTCTGGATTTTTATTTTAGATTCCGTCACTCGCAGTTGAAGAGTACCTATGATAAAAATTACAGACTTCTACATGCTTTGTAAGTGGGAAAACCTGCAAAATCGGCAGTGTATCAAATACTTGTTCTCCCCACTGTATGTCTCTATAAGCTTGGCACATCTAGCCACTGGGATTTTTGCCCATTCTTCAAGGCAAAACTGCTCCAGCTCCTTCAAGTTGGATGGGTTCCACTGGTGTACAGCAATCTTTAAGTCATACCACAGATTCTCAATTGGATTGAGGTCTGGGCTTTGACTAGGCCATTCCAGGACATTTAAATGTTTCCCCTTAAACCACTCAAGTGTTGCTTTAGCAGTATGCTTAGGGTCATTGTCCTACTGGAAGGTGAACCTCCATCCCAGTCTCAAACCCCTGGAAGACTGAAAAAAGTTTCCCTCAAGAATTTCCCTGTATTTAGCGCCATCCATCAATTCTGACCAGTTTCCCAGTCCCTACCGATGAAAAACATCCCCACAGCATGATGCTGCCACCACCATGCTTCACTGTGGGGATGGTGTTCTCGGGGTGATGAGAGGTGTTTGGTTTGCGCCAGACATAGCGTTTTCCTTGATGGCCAAAAAGCTCAATTTTAGTCTCATCTGAGCAGAGTACCTTCTTCCATATGTTTGGGGAGTCTCCCACATGCCTTTTGGCGAACACCAAACATGTTTGCTTATTTTTCTCTTTAAGCAATGGCTTTTTTCTGGCCACTCTTATGTAAAGCCCAGCTCTGTGGAGTGTACGGCTTAAAGTGGTCATATGGACAGATACTCCAGTCTCCGCTGTGGAGCTTTGCAGCTCCTTCAGGTTTATCTTTGGTCTCTTTGTTTACTTTCTGATTAATGCCCTCCTTGCCTGGTCCGTGAGTTTTGGTGGGCGGCCCTCTTCTGGCAGGTTTGTTGTGGCGCCATAATCTTTCAATGTTTTAATAATGGATTTAATGGTGCTCCGTGGGATGTTCAAAGTTTCGGATATTTTTTTATAACCCAACCCTGATCTGTACTTCTCCGTAACTTTTTCCCTGACCTGAATGGAGAGCTCCTTGGTCTTCATGATGCCGCTTGCTTGGTGATGCCGCTTGCTTGGTGGTGTTGAAGCCTCTGGGGCCTTTCAGAACAGGTGTATATATACACTGAGATCATGTGACAGATCATGTGACACTTAGATTGCACATAGGTGGATGATGATAACTAATTATGTGACTTCTGAAGGTAATTGGTTGCACCAGATCTTATTTAGGGGCTTCATAGCAAAGGGGGAGAATACAAATGGACGCATCACTTTTCCATTTTTTTATTCTTTTAATTTCATTTCACCAATTTGGACTATTTTGTGTATGTCCATTACATTAAATCCAAATAAAGATCCATTTAAATTATAGGTTGTAATGCAACAAAATAGGAAAAAAGCCAAGGGGGATGAATACTTTTGCAAGGCACTGTATAGCTAGCAACAATGACAAGAAGCTGCCATGTGGGGAATCATAGGTGGCTCATTTCAGCTAGTTTTATCTGTTCTTGATACCATTCCTTGTTTTGAGGTGTTTTGACTGATGTCACATCCATACTAATATGGCAAAAATTCGCTACCTACCTAACCAACAACTGTAACAATGCATTTCAGAGACAACAAGTGCTCATTGTGCAAATGTATTTATGTTTTCAATCAACAACCAACCCGTCTATTGGGCACTTTAATGAAATAATGCATAACAGGCTATATGCAGTACTCCATTGTTAAAATTAGACGAATGAGTGTCTGCAGTCAACAGTGAAGCATGGTGGAGGTTCCTCGCAAGTTTGGGGCTGCATTTCTGCAAATGGAGTTGGGGATTTGGTCAGAATGAATGGTCTCCTCAATGCTGAGAAGTACATGCAGATACTTATCCATCATGCAATACCACCAGGGAGGCATCTGATTGGCCGTAAATTTATTCTGCAGCATGACAACGGCCCCAAATATAAAGCGAAAGTCATTAAGAACTATATTCAGCGTAAAGAAGAACAAGAGTCCTGGAAGTTATGGTATGGCCCCCACAGAGCCCTGATCTCAACATCATTGAGTCTGTCTGGGATTGCATGAAGAGAGAGAAGCAACTGAGGCTGCCTAAATCCACAGAAGGTTAGTTTTCCAAGATGTTTGGGCCAACCTACCTGTCGAGATCCTTCAAAAACTGTGTGCCTGTGTACATAGAAGAATTGATGCTGTTTTGAAGGCAAAGGGTGCTCACACCAAATATTGATTTGATTTAGATTTTTCTTCTGTTCACTCACTTTGTATTTTGTAAATTGATAAATATAAACTATTAACATGTCTATTTTTGAAAGCATTCTTACTTTACAGCATTTCTTCAAGTTTGGACACACCTACTCACACACCTCAGAGTTTTTCTTTATTTTTACTATGTAGAATAATAGTGAAGACCTCAAAACTATGAAATAACACAAATGGAATCATGCAGTAACCAAAAAAGTGTTATATATTTCATATTTGAGATTCTTCAAAGTAGCCACCCTTCACCTTGACAACAGCTTTGCATTCTCTCAACCAGCTTCATGAGGAATGCTTTTCCAACAGTCTTGAAGGAGTTCCCACATATGCTGAGCACTTGTTATCTGCAGCATATGTAACTCTGGGTCTTCCTTTCCTGTGGTGGTCCTGATAGTTTTTGCGACTTCACTTGAAGACATTTTTAAAGTTCTTTAAGTTTTCCGGATTGACTGACATTCATGTCTTAAAGTAATGATGGACTATCATTTCTCTTTGCTTACTTCAGCTGTTCTTGACATAATATGGACTTGGTCTTTTACCAAATTGGGCTATCTTCTGGGTTATCTTCTTGTCACAACACAACTGCATCCTGTTTCCATTGATCATCCTTGATAAATTCAAGTCCAGCTGTGGTAAATTCAATTGATTGGACATGATTTGGAAAGGCACACACCTGTCTGTATAAGGTCCCACAGTTGACAGTGCATGTCAGAGCAAAAACCAAGCCATGAGGTCGAAGGAATTGTCCGTAGAGCTCCGAGACAGGATTGTGTCAAGGCACAGATCTGGGGAAGGGTACCAAAAAATGTCTGCAGCATTGAAGATCCGCAAGAACAATGTGGCCTCCATCATTCTTAAATGGAAGAAGTTTGGAACCACCAAGATTCTTCCTAGAGCTGGCCGCCCAGCCAAACAGAGCAATCGGGGGAGAAGGGTCTTGGTCGGGGAGGTGACCAAGAACCCGATGGTCCCTCTGACAGAGCTCCAGAATTCCTCTGTGGAGATGGGAGAACATTCCAGAAGGACAACCATCTCTGCGGCACTCAAGCAATCAGGCCTTTATAGTAGAGTGGCCAGACGGAAGCCACTCCTCAGTAAAAGGCACATGACAGCCCGCTTGGCACCTAAAGGACTCTCCGACCATGAGAAACAAGATTATCTGGTCTGATGAAACCAAGACTAAACTCTTTGGCCTGAATGCCAAGTGTTACATCTGGAGGAAACCTGACACCATCCCTATGGTGAAGCATGGTTGTGGCGGCATCATGCTGTGGGGATGTTTTTCAGCGGCAGGGACTGGGAGACTAGTCAGGATAGAGGGAAAGATGAACAGAGCAAAGTACAGAGAGATCCTCAGACTGAGGCGAAGGAAGGTTCATCTTCCAACAGGACCAGGACCCTAAGCACACAGCCAAGACAAGGCAGGAGTGGCTTCAGGACAAGTCTCTGAATGTCCTTGAGTGGCCCAGCCAGAGCTGGACTTGAACCCGTTCGAACATCTCTGGAAAAAAATCAAAATAGCTGTGTGAAAAACTCTGTAAATACTGTCCAGCGTCAACCAAAGTTAACAACAGTCTGACGCAGGCGCAGCATGCAACGTGGGTTTTGCTTTGTGTGAAAACATGGCGGAAGATAGTGACAGCGCTCAAGAAACTTTCCAGCCTTCTAAGAGAACCAAATCTGAAGTGTGGCCGTATTTGGGGTTTTACAAGAGTGCTGAGGGAAACTTAATCGAAGATGGTCACAATGTCTTCAGAATATGCACAAAAAAAATCACTGTGAAAGGGGGAAACACTTCAAATTTTGTCTTCATGACCACCACCCACTACTTTATAGCAAATGCAATGTAAGTTAACTTTTAGCTCAATGCATGATGTGGGGACTTCGGAATGGGGGAAAATGTCATGGTTTGTCTGTCTAACTTGCTAATAGCTTGTCAATAATGTAAACTGAAGCTTTCAGTGTTACCTACTCTTGTAAAAACACTACACGTTGTTCTGCTGCTGTATGCGTTGTGTGTCTGCAGACTCTATTCGCCCATTGCACACGATAACACGTTATGTAGTTTAGTCACCCAACCAACATATTTTGTTCATTTAAAATCCGGCAGTCGTCAACTTGATTGTAAAAGTGTTCCAACAAGAGAAACACTATAGACTTCTTTACAAGACTCCTGTATTTATGTCAATTGTTGGGCTCATTGCAATTACTATCACTCTCTTCTTAAGACTCATTTGTATTTATGTAAATTGTGCATACACGCCGCAGCGTTGGACCCCAAGAATGCTGACAAGAGCATCCTGTCTGGTGCAGAGATCAACAAGGCCTATGGTGTCATCACTACTGTGTCTCGCCACCTTGGTCTGGATAAGGGCAGGGTTCTTGGCAGTCTGGCGAAGTACACTTCCAAGCAAGGGCTTTGGGATAGAGATGCAATATAGCAGTCTTTGCCCTGTTGCCTCCATCATCCTCCAAATCCCACCAAGTTCCTTGTTTGGGAACACACACACCAAAGGCTGACCAATACAATCCTCAACAAGGTTGTAAGTGACAGTGAAGATGAGGCCTCAGAGTTTGATGTTCAAGAGGTGGACATTGAGGAGGTCCAGGGAGAAGACATGGAAGCCTGAGAGGAAGACAACAAAAGCTTTAGTTTCTAGACTATAATTTGACAGATGTATGTTGAAAACGTTTTTGGGAGATGCGATGGATCATTGGGGATCATTAAATATTCCCTTTCTTTTGTTGTTCAATGAAATCATCCCATGTGAAGAGTCAACTCATTTAATTAAAGTTCAATTCGTAACTAAATCTTTTTTTTTTAATTTCAATTGGAAGGATTTCATCATTTGCAATTATGTCTATGTTTACCTTTTGATAAGGTAAAAGGTTTATGTTTCTGTCTCCATATAATATGGTAAATAAATTATATCCAATGCAAAAAACATTAATATTAATTTGCATATATTTTCGTTAATTCCCATATATTCCTGTTAATTCCCACAGAAAGTTTCCACCTCTGAATATTCCCCAAAATGTGCAACCCTACATGGGGTCATTGCATAAACTCGAATGCAACACAGAAGATAGACTGTGTGTGTGTGTGTGTGTAAGTGAGTGAGTGAATAACTATAATAATTATAATGTAACACCAATAATAATAATAATAATAATACATTTGCTATTCCCTTGTTTACAGAGTGGCCGTGCAGCAGGCAAACCCAGTGATGCTACTGGTCCCTCCTCATCTACAGTTGTGACACAGACACTCCAGCAAGCATTTAAAAGGCAGGCTGCTTATGCACTCACATAAAAAAATTATCAAGACCTCACTGCAGCCCTTTCATTACATTGCAAAGGACATTATACATTTTTACATTTCAATCTCAAGTGAACAAAGTTGCATACAATGGCTTGTGAAAGTCTTCACCCCCCCTTGGCATTTTTCCTATTTTGTTGTGTGTGTGTGTGTGTGTGTCTGTCTGAGGGAGAAAGAGAGAAGAGAGAGAGAGAGAGAGAGAGAGAGAGAGAGAGAGAGAGAGAGAGAGAGAGAGAGAGAGAGAGAGAGTCTGTTAAGTTAAGGCCCACACACTCATTCTTCCATCACTCACATTTACCCATGAAGGGATGAATACTTTTGCAAGGCACTGCAATCTGCTAAACACAGGGCAAAGTCAACACTCATCCCTAGAATTATAGACAGGGTCTATGCTGACCTTTTTTGACAAGGAGCACGTGTGCGCCTAAGATGAAGAATGTAGGTTCACACAAATACATTTTAGTAATGAAAAATATTTGAAGTAATAAAGCTAGAATCCTACATTTTTGGGCGTACTGGTCCTCCTAAGTTTGGTCCAGAGACCTAGATGTGGCTGTCTCTCTCGATCGTATTTCAAATGCATCATAAGCTTCAGACATGCAGAAGCCTAGTCATAGCCGAGTGTCACTGGTGTAGAGAGGCAGTTGCAGTTTTAGAACTACTGAATTTATTTATTTTACAACAAAGACAAATGGCAGAAGGATAGAGTGTGGATTGGAACCAGGTGTGTGTAATGATGACGAGACAAGTCCGGGGTTGATGAGTGAAGGGCGTTTGCCAGCAGTAGGTTCAGCAGCAGCTAGAAGGCCGGCGACGCTGAACGCCTGAGCTGGACAGGAGGGGGAGCCAAAGCGAAGGCTGGTGTGACACCGAGGGAAGATGTAGGAGGACAATGAAAAATATTTGAGGTATTAAAGCTAGAATCCTTAATTTTTCTAGGCGCACTGGTGGTCCTAAATTAATTCCAGGTCGCACAGCTAAATATTTAGGCGCATATGCAAGTAAAATGGTCCCACTATAGAGCCCTCATAGAGCCAGTCGCTAGGGAGAAGATGATTCCTCTTGACAAACAGAGCCAACGGGTCTGTCTGAGGAAGAGCGCGACATGGAGAGATAGTCTTGTCTTTCATGATGTGCATCACAGGAGGTTAGTGCCACCTTCATTGGGGAGGACGGCTGGAGTGGAATAAGTGGAAGGGTATCAAATACATCAAACACATGGTTTCCATGGTTTCCATGGGTTTGATGCCACTCCAAATGCTCAGTTCCAGTCATTATTGTGAGCCGTCCTTCCCTCAGCAGCCTCCACTGATGTGCATCAATAGTGGTGTGCTAATAAAAAAGGTATTAAGTGGTTTATAAGGACTTAAACCACTGCAGGAAACTTAACCCACACATTTCAATTAGAAAGGTGGGGGAAAAGGCAAATTAAGCTATATTTCAATTGCTGTTTTTATTAGACAGATACAGATGTAGGATCTTAATTTGAGTCAGATTTCTACAGCAGGAAAATAATCCTGCAGCAACAGTTATAATAATGTAGATTATAATTAATGGACATTTTTGTAGGGGTTGATGCATTTTTCGTTAGGACAAATCAAGTCTGATTTTCCAAACTTTAGAAGCCTTTTTACAACTCAAATACACTCCACGTTTGCATTTCCCGTTGCAGCAGTAGATCAGGAGCTCTTGTGTGAATCTGCAGGCAAACAGAGGTCTTATCGAGGCAGCTAAGGCAAATGGAGGTCTTAACGAGGTAGCTGAGGCTCTTGTGTGAAGCTGCAGGCAAACAGAGGTCTTATCGAGACAGCTCAGTCTAACAGAGTTCTTATCGAGGCAGCTGAGGCTCTTGTGTGAAGTTGCAGACAAACAAAGGTCTTATCGAGGCAGCTGTGGTTCTTGTGTGAAGCTGCAGGCAAACAGAGGTCTTATAGAGGCAGCTGAAGCTCTTGGCTGCATCTGCCAAGTCCACACTAATACTGTCTCAACGAATACTGTCTATGTATACAAACAGGTATACAAACAAACAAATACGTAGGCATGGTTAAGCCTACACATACAGGCATACACACGTACAGTATGTCAGAATAGTGACAGACAGTGTGCAGCTGAAAGCACATCAGAGAAAACTCAAAGAGATAGGAAACATGGACGAGTTGAGAAAAACACACAAATACAGACAGACAGACAGACAGACGAGCACGCACACACAGTAAGATGTTAGGATGAAAGCAGAGTTCATAAAGTTACTAGTTGGTAAAAACTGAAAGCAAGGCACATACATTTTTCACCATGCAGATGCATTCATGCATACAGTATCTAAAGCAGGGGCTCTCAAACTTGTTGGGGCCAGGACGCCTTTTGTGATAGCAAATTCATTAGGGACCCCCTCATAATCAGAACAGAACTCGAGTGAGATACAAATAGCATACAAGGAGTTTTACTATAACTTCGGCAGTGCACGGACAGACGGACCAAGTCCCAGGCCCTGGGAAGGAACATTTTGGCATCGAGAGAAAATGTGTCAGTTTCCAGCTAATTTCCTGTAATTCAAAAAATGTTCCCATGACACAGAGAGAAAAATGTGCAGTTTTAAACCTTAAGTTAGAGTGCATTAAGTATTGAGATGAAAAATTGATAATTGGTGGATTATGTTTCCCAGGGTTAAGAAGTAGATGAACAATATTACATTTTATTGTATTATATACTCTAAACTTATTCCTCGGATCCCTTGGCCAAAATTTGTTCCACATAGCTCATCAAATGGCTCGTCTTGTTGGGGCTTTGGACAATAGCTGTGTTCGAATACTCATACTAACCCCACTAACCATACTATTTGTGACGTAAATTGAGTATGTAGTACGCTTATTGGTCATAGTATGGGTAGTTAGTATGCCAAAAGTTCCCGGATGTCGCACTACATTTGCCAAAATACGAAGTATACACACATTGTACAATCTTTCCGTATTTTTAAGGCCCATAATGCAATTCTTCAGAAAATGGACGTGGCTTCACAACGTTTTCAGATTTGAAGAAAATGGCGGAAAATATGCAGCTGAAGTCCGAAGAGCAAATTCATAACTTTAACTAATTATGACAAATGTTAAGAAAATGTTCAGCAATGTAATAGACTTGACTTCTCAAATAATTTATGCTACACGTTATGTTGGCTGACAATGTGTTGGCTACGCTATCCTTACGAACCGCATAGCATATCATTACAGCAGAAGGTACTACCGGTATGTTAGCTAGCTACCTAGTTAGTTGGCTACAAATACATCGAACTTGCCAGTATATTAACTATATGCTATCTAACTAACTACCCAACGTTTAATGACATGATGATTCACGTCATCCTTAGTTAAGTGGTATAGTTGTTGTGCGTTCTCAATGGACATAAATTCATTCTGGCTATTCAGAGCATTCTCGTCTGAGGGTGCAGAATAACTGATGAATTTATGAACGCTCAACACCCGTTTAATATGGCCAGTGTCAGTAAACGTTGGCAAAAAAACATAATTAAATTGTTGGAAGCAGCACAGTTACAGTCACCAACGCTCTGGATAACATGAAAACAGCCTAACCAGCTCTGCTATGGTGAGTGAAATGGTCAGAGTGAGGTGTTCTCTCATTTGTGTCTGGAAGTAGTTAGCTTGTGTGCTTGACTACCGTTGTGATGGTCAGAACGCTAGGATCAACCCTACTCCTCGGCCAGTGTGTGCTCTGAACGCTCAGAGAGGGGAAACGCTCAGAATGTACGAATGGACAATCTGACAACGCTTTGAATTTAAGAACGCCCAGACCGCACTCTGGCACTCCAGATTGAATTCACGAACACAAAAATGTCTAGCTAGTAATTTGTTATGCTAACAAGCTAGCAAGAGGTTGCATAGCAACATAATCAACTTCCGATAGACAGACGTAGCACTAGTATGCTCAACTGAAAGGATACCGTTCGTTTACAGTATACTAAAATGAACTAATAATATATATAGTATGTAGTACATACTCATTAAGTAGGTAGTATACAGTATGTTAGTATGGGTTTTCGAACACAGCCAATGTTTTCCTTCATGTTTTCCCCCAAGGCAGCGTCATAGACATAACTTCCATAATTTGCCCTTCTTTACATCCTTATTAAGAATAATCATTGTTATTCACTGTGGTGGGCGGAAGGAAGAGTAACAGGCCACATAGAACAGAGCTTGGGAGAGGGGAATGGGTTCAGTCTAGTTTTCGTTGGGGGGTGTGGCCTCCTGATTGTGCCTGCTTTGTTTGCTACATGATTGACTCAAAGCACCTAAGTAAAACCCAAAGGAAGTCTGGGATTTAAGATTGGCATGTAATTGGAATGGTTCTTCCAACTAGGCTACAGCTTTGTTATGGCATTATTACATCCATTCGGTATCTAAAAGGCAGAGCAATCGAATGAGTCAAGGCACACAAATGTGTTTATACATGGCCATGTGGAAAGCTTTCATTTAATGGACCCAGAGATAATTTGTCATGGAGAACTGGATGAAAGACCATAAAATGTGTAAAACTAACATGAGGACTTTGTTACACTACATGACCACACGTTGTTCTGTGGAGATTGGTACCACAGTTGTACATCCAAGGTTTGGGCCTAGGCCTACTGCAAGGCTAGCCAGGTATTTGGTATTTAATTAGGATCCCCATTAGCTGTTGCGAAACAGCAGCTACTCTTCATGGGATCCACACAAAACATCACATTTACCCTTTTAGTAGACACTGTTATCCAGAGCGACTCAGTTAGTTAGTACATACATGTGCTTTACTGGTCTCGCGTGGGAATTGAACCCACAACCCTGGCATTGCAAGTGCCATGCTCTACCATCTGAGCTACACGGGACTAACATGACATAATACAGAACATTAATAGACAAGAACAGCTCAAGGACAGCTAGGCTAAGGGTTGTAAAGCAGTGGGTGGCTGAGGATTGGCTATGCACGTCAGAGGTGCAGGTAGACACAATCCCTGATTAACATAAGCTTACAGGAGCTAACACCAGTGTCATGGCGACAGACAGCTCTAACTACAGAGGGTGGGTGCATATTGATCAGAGAAGGCAAGCTAAAACGGGCAATTTTCAGTCCACCATCTGATTTAAAGTGTAAACCACTTGTGGTCCGATCAGTAAGCTAACCTTTTAGATAACTTGACATTTTATGTTGGGGAAAAATGATTGCCATGCAAAGAGGTACTGCACTCAGAGCTAAATTATACACTCTTAATCTTGCTAATTCATTGTGACACCGACCATCAGTGTTACATTTTACTGAGGGGCCACTGTCTCTCAAACGTAGTAAAGCTAAAAGGATACTCTAAAATAGCACTGAAGCTGATGCCACGCAGAGTGGGTAGTTCGAGTAGTCATCTCTGGCTTTGGCAGGTTGACCCTTACTGTAGCACATCTGCAATTACAACTCACCATGTCCCCAGTGCCAGCTCCCAGAGGGCACGGCTGCGCCGGCCAATGAAGCGAAACTAAAGAATGGAGAGGATGCCCTGACTTGCCGTCCATTCACCAGGACAGCAGCTTGCTCGCCTGACCCATATATGACATGCCCGAGTGAGACATTTCTCCCTCTCCTTCTTTCACTGCTTCTCTTAATCTTTATATCGTTCTTCCTCTTTTCTCTCTTTCTGTGTAAGTGTCAGGCTCTGGCCATAGAGAAGCCTATTTGCTTCTCTATGTAGCTATGGTCAGAGTCTGACAGTGTCGTTCTTTATGTGTCTGTGTGGGGTTTGGGTTGGATCCCTAATTAGAGGCAGCTGCAACGCATTGTCTCTAATTAGGGATCCCATATATGTTGAGTCTGTCCTTCACTCGGGTGTGGGTCGTTATCGATGTATGTCGCAGTCACGGTGAAGTAAGTGTGTTTTCGTTTACGTCCGTTCATTCGTGTTTGTGTTTGAGAACGTGACGTTTTTCGTGTTTGTTATTTGTGGTAGTTCGTTCTTGATTATTATTATACATAGTAAAACTAAAATAAAATAAATGTCGAACTACTATCCCTGCGCTGCGTCTTGGTCTCTCCCCACACACATTCGTGACAGTAAGGGACGCTATGTTTATCTTTGACTGTTTTGTTTCCTATCTCTATTTGGATTTCCTGCTATTTCCCTCTGTTTTTCTCTGTGGTTCTCTCTCTGTCTGCCCATCACATTCCTTTTAAAACTCCTTGGCAGACTGAAGCTATGCAGATTGAAGCGATGTTGGTAGCATTAAGCCTATAGCATTACCTGAGGCTAGGCTCAAAGTCCCAGGCCATCTTAATGCCATATCTCTTATCCACTGTTCCATTTTTGCTCTGCCAATATGCCAGCCTAGCGTTTGGTAAGGCGAGCTTTGATTAACGAGACACATCGCTTGCCTCTTGGATAAGAAGGACAGGAAATACCTTATGTCCTTTAATCAATTTGTGGTACCATGTTGAAGAGCATTTTCCTACATGCAGATTCGCTGGCACAATGAATGGTCATTCACTTTACAGAGAAAAAAGGGTGCAACTAGGAGTCTTTCAGCACCATGCACTCTCAGAATTCAGGTCTTTGTCTTGCAGCTCGGGCAAAATCCCATCCAAAGCTATGTGAAAGAAAGTAGCTCCACTAAAATTAAGCATTTCATTCAGTACTAGCGATTTGGCTGCCTTCCCCTTGGTGGAATCAAGTACCTGAGGGGGTTCCGTCTTATATTATTTAATACTGCACTGACGTGGAACACTACGCAAAGGTCTTTGACTGGGGGGTTTAGATGCAAATGCAACCATCACAAAGGGGGGCATGAGCTCATTTGACAGACTTAATCTTCGATTCTCCAGCGTTGGCTTAAAGTCGAGGAGAAATAATTGTGTAGGCATAGTTAGTTATAAACTGATTGGAAGAAATGTGCTCTGCCTTCAAACTGCTTTGAAAAAAGTTGAGCAGTCTCAACGAATTGTGTCTGCAAAAAGGAGAGGATTATGTTTCCATCGTTATTTCTGAAAGGAAGGAGGCAGTTTACTCAACCTTCATCTGTGATCTTTAAGACTGTTATTTCATGGGAGACAGAGAGTTGATTTCAGGCAATATTGTAGCTCATGCATATCAAATGTTGGCAGACTGCATATGAATCTATGCTATATTGCTGCTGCCCTCAAGACAGTGCAACCATAGTTAAGCAATACGACGTTGTGGTGAGAGAACGCTATATCCCCGCGGACACAAACTACATAATATCATTACATCAAACGGCATAAATGTTACACTCTTATGACATTTCATAGCCTTTACTAGTCCCTAGTAAAGAAAAGAGTGAAGGCAGGGGTTTTGGCATTTGCTTTGTACAGTAGGAACAACATAGCTCCTGATTGGCTATTAGTGATGGTCCGCGACCCCATTTGCAATCAATTTATGTCCGATGCACCATAGCAAATAAATGCCATCTATGCTGTAACACACATAAAGCAAGGCGCTCATAAAAACAACATGAACACTAATAGCTCAGTAAAAGTATAATCAATGGAATGGGCAAACATTTATGATAGCTCTTCCATTTGTGCTTTATCCAGAGCACCCTTAGTATCGAGTTGCTTATAAATATGTCACACAAAGCAGTATGATCCAGACAAGGTAGTCACAAATCAATTTTATAAGATTTTGACCTAGGCCACCTGAAAGGAAACAAATAACTCTATGCACCTGTCCCGGCCATTGTTGGTGTATGAGTGACTAGTTTCCATGCCTCACACTACCCTATATTATATAATTTTTTATAATTACCTTCTTGGAAGTGATTTTGTCTTTTGGTTTGGCAGTAGGTTATATCAGGACCACGGTAAAAACTATTGTGTGTTATTCTGATAGCAACAATGAACAGAGTGAGTGGCCAATAGTTGGCCTAGTCACACCTGTTGCTACACAATGGAGTAGCAATAACTAGCTAGAATGACAGAATAATGTAGATTTATTTGTGCTCACTGCTTATATCACATAGTATGCAATTTGAGCCCAATGTACACTATGTCAAGCTAGCTACTCCATATTCTTTGTCAGTCTATTTCAAGACGTTAGGCTGCTTCACATGGGCTAAAAGTACATTAAGTCTATAAACCAGTGTTTCCGCTGCACTCATTTTGGAGTGGTGATGCTCCACGGCAAAATCATTGGCGCCACGCAACAAAAAAAATATTTCTGCTGAGGCGCATTTTGAAGATGCTAGAACATTCCACATTTCCCCTACTACTATAAACAAAGCATAAATCATCAGAACAGGCAAAAGAAATTACTCGATATGGTGCAGGCAAATGCAAAGACCTACTTAGCTACGTGACAGAGTGGCACTTTGCCACAGGCGTTTCAGCTAGCATTATGTTAGGCAAGTAAGACTATGCCCATGGCCGTCTTGGAGCATTACCACACCGCGGGCACCACAGTCACTACAGTGACATGACTTTGTGTGACAGGCAGATATACACCAGGGAAACTGCGTCATACATCCAGCCCACTTACATTTTCACGTCTTGTTACTGTAAGTAAAACTGAGCTCTAGATACAAATCCAGCTCTGCACCTCGGGTCCTGTCTCATTGCAACCGTGACAGGGTTAACTGTCTTGTTCAGTGGCAGAATGACAGATTTTTACCTTGTCAGCTCGGGGATTCGATCCAGCAACCTTTCGGTTGAGCTCTAACCACTCGGCTACCTGCATATGTATGTGAAGTAATGTCATATTTAAATAATATGCTGTACATTTTATAACTATGACAGTGTTTGGCAACTAACTTTAAATTGAATGAACTTGTCCAAAAAGGAATGTAGGAAATAATTTACTTCAAATAATTTACAAGGTTTATGGACCTAACCCACAGCAGGCAGAAAGCCAATGCCAAAAGGGACTTGACTTAGACTTGGCCCTAAAAGACTAGAGACTTGACTTGGACTCTACCTCAAAGACTTGTGAACATCTCCGGCGTACACAGAGTGAGTCCATGCAACTTATGACTTGTTAAGCACATTTTTACTCCTGAAATGATTTAGGCTTGCCATATCAAAAGGGTTGAGTACTTATTGACTCGAGTCATTTCAGCTTTTCGTTTTTTAACATTTCAAAAAACATAATTTGACATTATGAGGTATTGTGTGTAGATCAGTGACACAAAATCTCAATTGAATCCATTTTTAATTCAGGCTGTAGCACAACAAAATGTGGAAAAGGTCAAGGGGTGTGAATACTTTCTGAAGGCACTGTATGTAGAGCAATATTAGGGAAATTAAAATACAATCGGCTACGTTGCCTGCCAGTGTGTTTCCCTGGCAACTGCTCCCTAGCCGTTACTAATTCCTGTTTCTCGCCGAACTGCTGTGTCCAGTCCACGGAGTCAATATTACACCTGTCATAGCTACTTCTGGGAGAGGGGATTGCAAACATACGTGGCGAATTGAGCTGTTAACAGCAGAATTCGCATGGCTGTAGTTAGCATAATCACCCTAGACTGGTCTCACACCAACTGACTCGGAATGACAGTAGAAACTGCATAAGAAGATGTAATTCACATCTGGTCATAAGTTTACATTGACTTATGTTACATTACAGTTCTATTAAAATAAGTAAAATTGTTTGAAATGACAGCAAAAGGAGGCACGTATGCGATGACAGAAAATTGACAACATGAATGAGCCATTTACTATAGGTTCTATTGCTGTGTGATTATGTGTGGGTGATGTGCATTTGTATGCCCATATGTGTCAGATAGCACTATGGTTGCATACGTGGGTGGAAGTGATAGACAAGTTGACAACTGTTGCTAGATTGCTAATAACAGCTCTTACTGGTTGGCGGGTAGTGGAGAAAAGCTGTCATTAACAACTGAATGGTAACATCTTGCAGTTCAGCTGTAGGCTACTCTATAAATCATAACAAAATGATGGATGATGTGGAAATAAGCCTAATCGTCTCTTACAGTTGTCACAGCACCAGTTTGTGATGATGTAACTAAGAAAAAAGACTGTGTCACAGACGTGATGGTTTACCCTAATATGCTGGGGAGGAGGACACCCCCTAACCACCTCTGCCCCCCTCCCCTCCCAATCAAACTTCACTTCAAACTTTATTTGAAGTGCATATGAAGCAGACTTAAAACAATAAAATAAAAAAACACGCACTCCAATAAAATATATAAAATGTGACTGACCGGCTAGATTCTGTCTGATGTAGCAACATTTGAAATTGTGTTTTTTTACATTGGATATAAGTAGAGAAAATGGTACAGTTGTACACTCGTTTTACTTTGGATATAGATACTTTTGTACCTGTTTCCTCCAGCATCTTTACAAGGTCCTTTGCTGTTGTTCTGGGACTGATTTGCACTTTTCGCACCAAAGTACGCTCATCTCTAGGAGACAGAACGCGTCTCCTTCCTGAGCGGTATGATGGCTGCTTGGTCCCATGGTGTTTATACTTGCATACTATTGTTAATACAGATAAACGTGGTACCTTCAGGCGTTTGGAAATTGCTCAAACTGAGTTTGAAGGTAGGCCTTGGAATACATCCAAGGTACACCTCCAATTGACTCAAATGACGTCAATTAGCCTACCAGAAGCTTCTAAAGCCATGAAATCATTTTCTGGAATTTTCCAAGCTGTTTAAAGGCACGGTCAACTTAGTGTAAGTAAACTTCTGACCCACTGGAAATGTGATATAGAGAATTATGAGTGAAATAATATTTCTGTAAACAATTGTTAGAAGAATTACTTGTCATGCACAAAGTAGATGTCCTAACCGACTTGCCAAAACTATAGTTTGTTAACATGAAATCTGTGGAGTGGTTGAAAAATGAGTTTTAATGACTTCAACCTAAGTGTATGTAAACTTCCAAATTCAACTGTATATCATACACTACATTTGAGGAACAATGGGAAAGTAATTATGCTTTGAAAGTTGATAAACTTGTAACCTCACTTTTGAGAAAATGGCCCTAGAATGTTTTGGTAAACCTACTGGAGAGCTCTTCTTTGTCTACACCCATTCAGCATTGTTCACACCCTTTTAAGCGTTAACCCCACCCATCTCTTTAAGGATTCAAGACTAAAGGTTGGTTTATACTACGGGTGTTTTCGCTGTGCCAGAGTGGGTTCTCAGATTGACCATTAGTAAATTCAGAGCGTTTCGCTCTCGGAGCGTTCAGAAGGCACACTAGGCCGAGGAGTAGGGTTGATCCGAGCGTTCTCTCCTAACAACAGCAGTCCCAAGCTAACTGGCTAACGTTGGCTTGCTTGCTAGCTATGTCCAGACAAAAATGAGAGAACAACTCACTCTGACCATTTTACTCGCCCTATCAAAGCTGGTTAGGCTGTTTTTCTGTTATCCAGAGCGTTGGTGACTGTAACTGTGCTCCTGGCAACAATTTAAATTATGCTTTTTTGCCAATGTTTACTAACCCCGGCCATATTCAACTGGTGATGAGCGTTCGTAAATTTGTCAGTTATTCTGCTCTCTGAAACACTCAGACGAGAGTGCTCTGAAATCGGAATAGATAGCCAGATCGAATTTATCAGCTACGTCTATCGCAGTAACACCATTAACATTCTATTGAAATGGTTACTTGCATAGTTGAGTCTTTTGTTAAGACATGTAACTAGGTAGCTAAACAATGAACCATAATCACAACTCATAACGTTACTACCCTGCATGAATATGCAGGTAGCTAACAAACCAGGCTTAATGTTAGCTAGAACAACTGAACAAAACCAGAAGTGAGGGCGTGACAGTTGAAAATGACCAATCAAATGAACGCGATTTGAAAACTCTGCCATACCACTTCCCTTTAAAAGGCACACCAATTAATTGGGGGGTGTTTTCTATTGGCGGTCATAAAATAAAAAATTGTGTAGCTAACAATGAACAGCTCCCGGAACTTATATTCGTCGCATGGAAATGGTTATAGATTATGTTTATAACGGCCCTCCAAGTCCACAATACTCTACACCCCACAGCCACAACATTCTGAATGTGACTCTACAACAAGTTAAGAAGCAGTCCTATTATTTGTCAACAAATCAATCTAGCATACCTAGCTACATTAGTTAGCCAAGTTAAATTACTACAGCCAATATAGTATATAATATAGTATATAATATATAATATAATAACTAACATTACTAGCTAGTTGCTGTTTTGACTAAAACAAGCTAATGTTAGCTGGCAAGCAAAGTTAGCTAGTTAATGTTAGCTTGATAGCTACCAAAGCATAGTTGGTGGCAGAACGGATAGCTTGGTAGCTAGCTATTCTTACAAGCCTAGTAAAATACAGCAAAGGAGACAAGCAGCTTTTTTTGTTCTTCACTGATACAATTAGTTCATGTGACCTGCGGGCCCGCCAGGAATAATGCATCACCAAACGAGAGCATGGATTTCTAAGAACTCATGGCCAGGCTGAATCAGATGCAGGACTAAAACACGGTGGCTGATATGAACGAATGGCTGATTACACAAGTAGCTCAACTATTCCAACAACAGCAGCCCCAGCAGCTACAGCAGAGCACTCCTACAGCGCCTGCACCGGAACAGGCGACGGGTGTTCGTCGAGCAAGACAGATTGAGCTATCCTTAAGTTATATGATGGTTATCTTAGCATTCTGAAATATGTTAAATGAAATAGAGGTGTGAATATCATGCATACACTTAATTTCATGATTTTCATTTGTCATATCTCAGGAAGAACAGTCCGCACCTGTGTACTGGGTATGCTGGTCAGTCAACTGAGATTAAGGTACACAATAGAGCAGCGCAGATTTTGAAGGTGAGTTGTCTCATAAAGACATGGACTGACTAACATAATTCTACATTTTACACATTTTCTCAAGGATTTTGATGCATATACTAACACACCACACACTGACGACTCAGATACAGCAACAAAATAAAGTATATATTATTATTCGGGGGTTCAATACCATTTGTTTATTAGGCTGAACAACTTATTATTGCCTGTAGATTCACAGGTTCTGGCCAGTTGGTCAAAATACCTCTCTGCTGAAGAGAAGCAGCAATTTGCGGGCGCAACAGATGACATTATGTCTGATGTAGAGACAGACCCAGAGGACCCAGACGCATTTTTAAATAACCTCCCCTGAGTTTGACAACCTGATTGGACCGGAGAAGGGCCAAGCATGATTATGGGGAGAAAAGGCTCCGTCAGACTGGAAACCGGAGCAAGCATACACATCCAGCGCAGCCCTACCCAGAACATTTGTGCAATACACCACAGACAGTCTGCAAAGTTCCTCAGTGTACACATTACTAAGGAATTAACATGGTCCACACACACCCACACACTTGTGAGGCTGAAAAGATTTGTCAGGGGCCCTCAGATCCTCAACGTTCTACAGCTGCACCATTGAGAGCATCTGGACTGGCTGCATCACCAGTCATCACTGTGGCCGAGATCCCTGCAATCCAGGTCCTCTATACCAGGCGGTGTCAGAGAAAGGCCCTAATTGTCAGACTCCAGACACCCAAGCCATAGACTGTTCTCTCTACTACTGCACGTCAAGCGGTACCAGTGCACCAACTCTGGAACCAACAGGACCCTGAACAGCTTTTACCCCCATGCCACAAGACTACTAAACAAGACTGCTAAATAGCTAATCAAATGGCTAACCGGACAACCTGCATTGACCATTTTTTGCACTAACTCTCTTGCACTGACTCTATGCACACACACAGGACACAACACACACTTTCACTCACCACATGCTGCTGCTACTGTCTATTCTCTATTCTAGTCACTTTACCCCTATACAGTGGGGAGAACAAGTATTTGATACACTGCCGATTTTGCAGGTTTTCCTACTTACAAAGCATGTAGAGGTCTGTAATTTTTATCATAGGTACACTTCAACTGTGAGAGACGGAATCTAAAACAAAAATCAAGAAAATGACATTGTATGATTTTTAAGTAATTAATTTGCATTTTATTGCATGACATAAGTGTTTGATACATCAGAAAAGCAGGACTTAATATTTGGTACAGAAACCTTTGTTTGCAATTACAGAGATCATACGTTTCCTGTAGTTCTTGACCAGGTTTGCACACACTGCAGCAGGGATTTTGGCCCACTCATCCATACAGACCCTCTCCAGATCTTTCAGGTTTCGGGGCTGTCGCTGGGCAATACGGACTTTCAGCTCCCTCCAAAGATTTTCTATTGTTTCAGGTCTGGAGACTGGCTAGGCCACTCCAGGACCTTGAGATGCTTCTTACGGAGCCACTCCTTAGTTGCCCTGGCTGTGTGTTTTGGGTCGTTGTCATGCTGGAAGACCCAGCCACGACCCATCTTCAATGCTCTTACTGAGGGAAGGAGGTTGTTGGCCAAGATCTCGCGATACATGGCCCCATCCATCCTCCCCTCAATACGGTGCAGTCGTCCTGTCCCCTTTGCAGTTTCCACCAACATGCTTCACGGTTGGGATGGTGTTCTTGGGGTTGTACTCATCCTTCTTCTTCCTCCAAACACGGCGAGTGGAGTTTAGACCAAAAAGCTCTATTTTTGTCTCATCAGACCACATGACCTTCTCCCATTCCTCCTCTGGATCATCCAGATGGTCATTGGCAAACTTCAGACGGGCCTGGACATGCGCTGGCTTGAGCAGGGGGACCTTGCGTGCTCTGCAGGATTTTAATCCATGACGGCGTGGTGTGTTACTAATGGTTTTCTTTGAGACTGTGGTCCCAGCTCTCTTCAGGTCATTGACCAGGTCCTGCCGTGTAGTTCTGGGCTGATCCCTCACCTTCCTCATGATCATTGATGCCCCACGAGGTGAGATCTTGCATGGTGCCCCAGACCGAGGGAGATTGACAGTCATCCCAGCCTTGTGCAGGTCTACAATTTTATCCCTGATGTCCTTACACAGCTCTCTAGGCTTGGCCATTGTGGAGAGGTTGGAGTCTGTTTGATTGAGTGTGTGGACAGGTGTCTTTTATACAGGTAACGAGTTCAAACAGGTGAAGTTAATACAGGTAATGAGTGGAGAACAGGAGGGCTTCTTAAAGAAAAACTAACAGGTCTGTGAGAGACGGAATTCTTACTGGTTGGTAGGTGATCAAATACTTATGTCATGCAATAAAATGCAAATACATTTTTTTAAAATCATACAATGTGATTTTCTGGATTTGTTTTAGATTCCGTCTCTCACAGTTGAAGTGTACCTATGATACAAATTACAGACCTCTACATGCTTTGTAAGTAGGAAAACCTGCAAAATCAGCAGTGTATCAAATACTTGTTCTCCCCACTGTATGTCATGTCAAATATATTCACCCCACCCAGTATTGTAATCAAAACTTACCAGAAAGCATGTAGTCCTTGGCTCAGACAGTGTAGTAGTGTGGGCTCAATAGCATCTCATTAGTGTGCAAGATCTTGAGAATCAGCTGCACATGTGATGAAAGAGTGCACTGCACATGTGATGGAAGAATGCACTGTGCATGCAGAGGGTTGCAATTCAATTGAATTGGGGATAGTTTAACCAAAACATGCCACAAGACCCAGAATTGCCTTATGTGTGTTGTGTGCCGTCCTATGAGACTCCCGTCCACGGCTAGTTGTGGCACAGCCCTGGATATGAACCCAGGTCCGTAGTAATGCCTTTAGTACTGCATACGATGCAGTTCCTTAGACCGCTGCACAACTCGGGAGGCCTCACTCCTTTCCTCTTTTGACATCACCCTTTCCATGTCACCTCCCACTCACAAGGCAGGCAATACGCTTGATGTCATCTTCACTAAAGGCTGTTCGCCTACTAATCTCACTGTAACCCCTCTCCATGTCTCTGATCACTATTTTGTTTCCCTTTCTCTCTCAGCGCCTACCCAATCATAAGACAATTTTGCTCTAGCTGTGGTGTGGCAGGCGAATCTGGCCCTGGAGCGTGGTAGACGATCGGTCCTGTACTGGGCACCGGTGGAGCGGATTGCTCTGGCACTGGAGCGGAGCAGACGACCGGACCCGGACTGGGCACCGGTGTGGCGACCGGCTCCGGCCATGGAGCGGGGCAGACGACCGGCCCTGGACTGGGCACCGGTGTGGCAGGCGACTCCGGCCCTGGAGCGGAGCAGACGACCGGATCCGGACTGGGCACCGGTGTGGCGACCGGCTCCGGCCATGGAGCGGGGCAGACGACCGGTCCTGGACTGGGCACCGGTATGGTAGGCGACTCCGGCCCTGGAGCGTGTTAGACGATCTGGCCCGGACTGGGCACCGGCACAGCGGAAGGCTCCGGGCTGTGGACCATCAAGGGAGGTTCCGGGCTGTGGACCATCACGGGAGGCTCCGGGCTGTGGACCATCACGGGAGGTCGGGTGCGGGGAGCCGGCACTGGGCGTACCGGAGGTCGGGTGCATGGAGCCGGCACGGGAGGCACCTGGCTGGGCGCACGCACTGGAGGTCGGGTGCGGGGGGCCGGCATGGGACGTACCGGACTGGGGAGGCGCACCGGAGGACGGGTGCGTGGAGCCGGCACTGGAGGTACCTGGCTGGGCGCACGCACTGGAGGTCGGGTGCGGGGAGCCGGCACGGGACGTACCGGACTGGGGAGGCACACCGGAGGTCGGGTGCGGGGAGCCGGCACGGGACGTACCAGACTGGGGAGGCGCACCGGTGGAGCGGACTGCTCTGGTGCGGGAGCATTTCCTACACTCATTTCAGATAATTTCCACACTGCAAGTAGAGCTGCACGATATGGTCAAAATAACTAGGCCTTATTTTTTACCAATTAGACTTGCAATTTACATCAAAACTGTTAGAATCAGAATATAAATAATAGTGGGAACTTTAAATACAGTGTTTGACATGACAACGAATGAAAATGCCAGGGACGAGTTATTGTGACAGGGTAGGAACCAAAGTGATAGTCAGTGTTTCCTAGGGGACCCTATAATCTTTGGCTACATTAAATGTTTGTTCATGTAGCCAACATATTCATGCTTAGCTTATTCCTCTTTTATTTAGAAGATACTGTTGCACAAACAACATGCTGATTTAGGCCTACACCAGCACTGGTATCAGGCTGTATTAGTGAACTACGTTTGCTCTGACATGTATTAGCTAGCTAGCTAGCCAGCTAACTAGCGATTAGCATTAGCGGGTAACACAATTTAGCTAAAACTTGCTAAGAAAAGACAAACTAGCTGTTTTCAGATGTAAGAAACAAACTAATAGTGTAATTATACAAAGTGGAAACAACATCATTGTCATCAACATTGTTGCATGTGCTGCATTGTCCATGCAGACTGAACGCAAGTGTCTTGTAGTCAAGCAACAACAAATGCTCTACTTGAGTGACAGGGGCCGAGACTAGGTCTGTGTGGAAAGCGACATGGGGAGGGAGAGAGAGAGAGAGAGAGAGAGAGAGAGAGAGAGAGAGAGAGAGAGAGAGAGAGAGAGAGAGAGAGAGAGAGAGAGAGAGAGAGAGAGAGAGAGAGCAGAGAGGGATGACTCAAGTAGTGGTGTAAACTATAAAAATGGATGTTACACACGGCATATCACATTTAACAAACCAACCATTCAAATAAAACCCAAACCGGTCCATACAGTGTACCGCCCAGCCCTAACCCCAATTGTGGAATAAGCATCCCCCTAAAGTCAGGACAGCAGAGTGCCTGTCAATCTTTCGAAAATGACTGAAACCCTACCTCTTTGAAGAATATCTTAAATAACTCTCACGGCACCCCCAACGCCTCTCTTTTCCCACTAGCACTGACTTTGCTGATAAATACTTTGTTGGGGGAAAATGTACATGATACGATTGTGATGTGTTGTTGTCTCACCTAGCTATCTTAAGATGAATGCACAAACTGTAAATCTCTCTGGATAAGAGCGTCTTTACTAAAATATTAAAATGTAAATGTTTACAACGCAAATACGAAGTATTTGACCAAATACTTTTCACAAGCTTTTCAACTATTTGCACCAACTCCCACTCACCCACCGTTACATACTTTACACACACACACACACACACACACACAACATTACCATCTTGTTTGTACTACCCTTTATAACTTGTTTTTATATAAATGTCTTGATATTGTGTATTTTTACTATAAATGTGTATTGATTGCACTGTTAGTGTTTTGTTATTTCATTACTTATTTTTTGGCAGGGAGTTTGGGAATATCTTTTTGTTTACTTATGTCTTATGTTGTACACTTTTTTATATATTTTTTTATTTCACTAGATTTTATAATTTGCTTGACTTTTGAACACT
Organism: Thymallus thymallus; assembly: GCA_023634145.1. Classification (NCBI taxonomy): domain Eukaryota; kingdom Metazoa; phylum Chordata; class Actinopteri; order Salmoniformes; family Salmonidae; genus Thymallus; species Thymallus thymallus. The sequence continues at coordinate 10,242,988 of CM042384.1, read as the reverse complement.
TGTTTTTTTGGGGGGTGGGGGGGGCAATACAGTGCAATTGTATTTGAATATTTTTATTTAACTTATTTCATGGCTTATTTGTTGGGGCAATGGTGAGGTGTGAGTGTCAGGATAACTTAATGGTATGTATCAGGCTGGACACATTGGCAGTCAGGATCTCTAGTATCCACCTTTGTGTTGTTAACACCCTATGGTTCCTCTTGTCCCACTGTTGGTAGAGAAACTAGCTTTTGAGTGGTCAGAGATAAAACACTGGAATTCTTCCGACTTGCATGGAAGTGGCTAGAGTCTTCAGAGGTGCAAGGGTTTTGGTGCAGTGCACCTACCTATAGTTATGTTGCCTCCCACCTGAACTAATTATTTGGCCTCTATTTCTTTCAAATGGGATATTTTGGGAATTTACAGCCCTGATTGTTGATTTGGGGGCCGTGGCGCACCAATAAAGCAAGGGAACGGGTATATAATACATTTTATATGAATGCATTAAGAAATCTGTTGTGGTCCAATAGGCTTCATTTTTCTTTTAAAATTGTCCACTGCCACACTAAGTATGATGATTTATGTCAGTCACAGTGTAGTCCTGAATGTCCCACAGAGTTTCTCCAAAACAGCCTGTCCCTTTCAATCAAAATAGGCCTGACAGATCACTGGATTATCATGCTAAATCTCCATGTGTGCATTTTAATGTCCCAATTAATTGGCAGACGTGACTATACAGTTGAGGCTATCTGGTTTAAATTAAGCATAGGATTAATTTGAAATAATAATGAAACCCCCTACAGTAATATAGATGGATGTCTAAAATATACTGTCTAATAATAATTGTCTAATAATGGTCAAATAATTACTTTCAGTGTTCATTTTTTTAGCATTCATTGAACTGCCCAGACTAATTCCTATAGACCGTTTTTACAATACAAACCCTGCTACCTCTAACATGGGATTTCAATTTTACTTATAGATGTGTAATAGAACCCAACAATGATATCCAATTAACAAATTGAACATCCATTGTGTAAGTGAGTTGGAGTCATATATCAGCTAATGCCTCTGACAACCCTTGAAACTAAAAGCACAGCAACATATGGCATTCCAGATTATGGGATTACCTAGTTAAATCTGTGACACAGGGGGACACTCCTAATCTCCAGATTTACCAATTGATTATGAACACAGAGACGGGGTAGTCTTGTCTACCAACCCCTCAATTCAAGTGACCACCCAACCCATTCCAACCCCATTGGCGCTTGGCATTTTCTCGTGCATTGCGTACCCAGACAATTTAGTGACCCAGTGACCACATGATGCTCACAGTCAGCAAGGGGTCGGTTTAATTGTAATTATGTTGACACAGACAGTACACCAGAGGCGAAATACTCCCTTCAAGAAGACTGAGTGTCGACTGTGGACACATACATGTGCATGGGTGAATTGAACGCACGACAAGAATGTAGAAATCTGGTGCAAATAAACACCATTTCACGCAATGGAGTGACATTCACAGCTGCCAAATAAAAAATAAAAATGTTTCCTGCGATGATTTGAAAATCTCTGCACGCATGTGTCTTGTTGAATATCTTCTCTCATGCTAAACTTTGCAAACGACAATGGCAGTGTTGACGCTAAACGAGGACGAAGTGCTTCACTGTGCGCCACTTATGAGTTGAAGCTAGCTATCTAGTTACCTACGGTGTATTCTTATGGAATTTTATGGGACCGCTCAATGGGCATCAAAGAAACAACGGTGACTTACCTTCGGGGAACGGGTTGGGCTGCACGACGTATAGAAAAGCGTGCACCATGTGGAACAGTATCCCTATCACTCCAGGTTCGTAATAGGCGAGGGTTTGGTAAACTCCCTGAGGCACATAGCCAAAATCCAACTTTCCCGACGGTGGCTGATTTCGTCGCTCCGGCTCCGTTTCTTCTTGCTGGAGTTCACCAGACGTTAATAGTCCCCAAAAGAGGAGAAGAAGACCGGTTTTCCACATCGTCCCAAGACACTGTCCGTTTAGTGTAAAGAGTTAAAATAGGCTACAACAAGGGAGATGGTACAAAATAAAACGTCGCTAGGTCCTTATCTCTACTAAAATGTGGAAATAAAAGGGAAGGGTTGAGCACTGGGACTGCAGGTTTTAAGTCCTGCTGTCCGGGGAAGGATTCGTGATTATCATCGTTCCCACGGTCAGTGACTCCTCATATGGACGTAAACCGGGTGTTTCTTTTCTCCGGTCCTCCAACGGCTCAGTTCCTCAGAGATTTTGGTTTAGACCGACTGTCAAACTGTCTGGAGCATCTATCTGTGCAGTGTGCTAGAGGCACGGGAAGGGTTGGATGGCTGCGCGAGAGCATGCGCGTGCATTCACCCTACTGGCTGTGGGAGTCGCGGGCAGGGGCGGACTGGGACAATAATTCGGCCCCGGCATTTCATCCACACCAGCCCATATACATGTGAATGCCGCCAACCCCAGTGACTGGTGAGCGATGGTCCTCCTCTTCTTTTTTTTTAACCGACTCATGTTTAAAACAAATACAATATGTAGAAACACCACTGGTTTGTTCCACCACAAAAAGCACAAGAAATAGAGGATTTTGACACCCACCATATCAGATTGTTCTGAAATTGTTCTGTAGTTAGTAACAGATACAATTAGCATTCCTGAAATATTATTCTTTTGAAATATAATTTCATCTCTGAGAAATGAAACTAATTGATTGCACACATATTGGCGATTTTAGTTGATAGGATTCAGATAGTATTAAATAAATATAGTACCCATCACCCACGTAGGCTTGGGCGGTATCCAGATGTTAATATTGTTGTGAAAGGGTCTAGTCAATATGACCTCGTGACTCCCCCAATCCCCAGTCAAGACTCTGGTAACACTGAAGCAAGAAAAGATAAGAAGGAGTGTAAGAAGAGGCCTCAACCACAAGCGTAGGCAGCCAAAGAGCGGCAGGACCCAGTCTGTGTAGACATCACATGTAAAGGAGACAATGTGTTATGTAACTTTGCTTAAATGTCACGTGTAAGGGGGAGGATGTCTTGTGTGGCTGTAGTTAAAGGAGGCATGGGCTTGGGCATTTAAGGGGTATAAAACCCAATGTACAAGTTAGGGAAAGTGGAGAGGAGATTCTGGGGAAGACATATCAGGAGCTGATTGATGTTAGAAGACATTTGGGGTAAGGTAAGAACAGAACTTGATTATCATTTTTAGAAGTTTTGCATTATAATTGCTATAAAAATTTTAAAATTAAAAATCCATCAGTGGAACCAAAAGAGAAGTGTTACTGGTTTTCATTAACTAGTTAAATTATTTGTTGAATAAAGTGCTGAAGAAGAAGAGAAGCATTGTAACAACTACAGGCTCAGTGGGTTCACCTTAGGTGTCCTGCGGCCAGTCCATAATTTGAGGGCTCGAGCAGGAAACCACAGGGGAGCTCAATGGTAGCTGTTTAGAAGACACATAAAAGGAGCACTGGGTATTTATAGTTTGTCCTTACTCAGACAAAGTGTTGAACCCCTGATTTCAGCTAAGAATTAATTTAAAGAAATGAGTCTTAGCTGAAACCCTATACCCGGGACTTAGCAAGTGTGACTCACCTGTGAGGGTGTTGTCCGGTCAACTAGAAAGGGAGAACCAGCCGCTAGCAGGAGTGTCTGAAACTATGCTGCGCTAATAAAAACAGTACAACGCTGTGGTTGAATCTATCCTGCGTGAAAGGGGAGACACTACATGGCTAAAAGTATGTGGTCACCTGCTCGTCGAACATCTCATTCCAAAATCATGGACATTAATATGGAGTTGACCACCGCTTTGCTGCTATAACAGCCTTCACTCTTCTGGGAAGGCTTTCCACTAGATGTTGTAAGATTGCTGCGGGGACTTGCTTCCATTCAGCCACAATAGCATTAGTGAGGTCAGGCACTGATGTTGGGCGATTAGGACTGGCTCGCAGTCAGCGTTCCAATTCATCCCAAAGGTGTTCGATAGGGTTGAGGTCAGGGCTCTGTGCAGGCCAGTCAAGTTACTCCACACCAATCTCAACAAACCATTTCTGTATGGACCTCGCTTTGTGCACAGGGGAAATGTCATGCTGAAGCAGGAAAGGGCATTCCCCAAACTGTTGTCACAAATTTGAAAGCACAGAATCGTCTAGAATATAATTTTATGCTGTAGCTTTAAGATTTCCTGTCACACAAACCATGAAAAACAGTCCCAATTATTCCTCCTCCATCAAACTTTACAGTTGGCACTATGCATTCGGGCAGGTAGCGTTCTCCTGGCATCCGCCGAACCCAGATTCGTCTATCGGACTGCCAGATGATGAAGCATGATTCATCAGTCCAGAGAAAGTGTTTCCACTGCTCCAGTCCAATGGTGGCAGGCTTTACACCCCTCCAGCCGATGCTTGGCATTGTGCATGGTGATTTTAGGCTTGTGTGCGGCTGCTTGGCCATGGAAACCCATTTCATGAAGCTCCCGACGAACAGTTATTCTGCTGACGTTGCTTCCAGAGGCAGTTTGGAACTTGTGTGTTGCAACCGAGGACAGACGATTCTTACGTGGTCCAGTTCTGTGAACTTGTGTGGCCTACCAATTTGTGGCTGAGCTGTTGCTGCTCCTAGACGTTTCCACTTCACAATAACAACACTTACAGTTGACCGGGGAAGCTCTAGCAGGGCTAGATAATCCAGGCCTACGGCATGCAGTGGGAGTTGACCCACCCTGTGTGGTCAAGAGAAGAGCCACAGGTAAGACTACCCGCGCGTTAGTGGACCTAGTAGGACCATCTGGGAGGCGGCCGTACCAGTCACCTCAACATTCTTGGTGCCCAAGGTAGGGCCCTAAATAGTAAAAAATCTATAGATTAACCTAAAGTAACTGGTTAACAGATTTAAAGGTGAGGCGCCACACTAAAAGGGGCCCTGTGGAAAAGAGTTGAAGTGTAAACAAGTAAAACTAAGGGTCTTATCTAATTAAATCAAATTAGGGACAACCGGTCTATAACCCTAGATTGGTAAATGGCTACGTTTTATGACCTAAAGTAACTGGTCTACAGGATAGCCAGGGTGGATATACCTGGTAGTAGATAAAGCAACTTAAAGTAACTAGGCCTCTTAATTATGGATAAGATGTATGTAAAAGGAATCAAAATTCAAACGAAGGCTCAGCAATACCAGTGACCCTTACACCCATCTTAGAAGTGTGGGATAATATGCCAGAAACAGTAAAAGGGATCTTAATGAATGGAGAAATGAACTGTAACAAATGGGTTAAGGTAATGGTAGAACTGAAAGGAGGGCAATTCTACTGTAATCTGTTTACAAGGCAGCATAGATTGATACTGACCAGAGCCCCTCTCTCCTGTGTAGTGGCAGAAGCAACACTGGAAAATTGGGTGGCCTGGCAAAAAAAAGTAAGAAGAAGGGAGGGAAATTTAGGGAAAATAATTAGTACTTCTCCGAAAATTGACAGATGGTTGGTGGCGCTTGGTAAGTATGACCCCCACCTTGACTGTACAGACATGTGAGTATGTGGTTCAAGAAAATGTCATGAACATCACACCCCCAGTCATCAGAACCAGAACGTCACGCACACTATTTACAGCTACGTGAGAAGTGGGATAGACAGGACCAGTTACCTGAAGGAAGAGGTTGAGGGCCAGACCTGGCAGGGTTGGCTCCTCAATATCTACCTTCACCTCCCTCTTACCAACAATCGTTGTCTCACGGGCACCCTTCAGCTCGCCCTCCAAGGGAAGTAGGGATACATGGGACTCGAAGGGAAGGAAATTGACATACCCAGAGTTGTGGAACGAACACCCTGAGATTTGACGGGTCCCCTCAGGAGGAAAAGGGGTGATCTGGCGCCGAAGGGGTGGAGTATGTTTCTGGGACAGATGAGAGTGAGAGTATGGGTGGATGTTGAGTCAGAAGAGTAGGAGAGACACGAAATACTAGACTCCGGTCCAGGAAGGACACTGTCATGGCAAGGGTCCCGGATTAAATGGACTGGTGATAGCTAAGTCGTAGTTGCCTCCTCTAAACCCAGAGTGTTAAAGAAAACTCATGAGCCAGTACGAGTGCCTAGAGCCTCACCCATGACAACCCAGAGAGTGATGGTTTCAGATAAAACCTCTATGATTACAGAACCTAGGGGACAAATGGAAATGAGCAGGGGTGAAAGGGATGATAAAGGAGATGGGTCAGCTCCTAAGCAACATTCCTCCACGATGCACCTGGAATTAATTTGTATTAAGAAAAAAAACCAACACCTTTATTTAACCAGGTAGCCCAGTTGAGAACAAGTTCTCATTTACAACTGCGACCTGACCAAGACAACGCAAAGCAGTGGGACAAAAACAACAACACAGAGTTACACATGGGATAAACAAACGTACAGTCAATAACACAATAGAAAATCTATGTACAGTGTGTGCAAATGTAGTACGATTAGGAAGGTAGGGCAATAAAATGGCCATAGTGGCGAAATAATTACAAATTAGCATTAACACGGGAATGATAGATGTGCAGATGATGATGTGCAAATAGATGTGGAGATACTGGAGTGCAAATTAGCAAAAATAATAAATATGGGGATGAGGTAATAGGGTAGGCTATTTACAGATGGGCAGTATACAGGTGCAGTGATAGGAAAGCTGCTCTGAGAGCTGATGCTTAAAGTTATTTACGAAGATGGTAGTCTCCAGCTTAAATGATTTTTGCAATTCGTTCCAGTCATTGGCAGCAGAGAACTGGAGGGAAAGGGGGCCAAAGGAGGTGTTGGCTTTGGGGATGACCAGTGAAATATACCTGCTGCTGCGCATGCTACGGGTGGGTGTTGCTATGTTGACCAGCAAGCTGAAATAAGGCGGGATTTACCTAGTAAAGACTTATAGACGACCTGGAGCCAAAGGGTTTGGCGACAAATATGTAGTGAGGGCCAGCCAACGAGAGCGTACAGGTTGCAGTGGTGGGTAGTATATGGGGCTTTGGTAACAAAACGGATGGCACTGTGATAGACTACATCCAATTTGCTGAGTAGAGTGTTGGAGGCTATTTTGTAAATGACATCGCCGAAGTCAAGGAGTCATGTTTGGCAGCATGAGTGAAGGAGGCTTTGTTTGCGAAATAGGAAGCCGATTCTAGATTAAATTTTGAATTGGAGATGCTTCATGTGAGTCTGGAAGGACAGTTTACAGACTAACCAGACACCTAGGTATTTGTAGGTGTCCACGTATTCTAAATCAGACCCGTCGAGAGTAGTGATTATAATCCGGTGTCCGGGTGCAGGCAGCGTTCGATTGAAAAGCATGCATTTAGTTTTACTAGCATTTACGAGCAGTTGGAGGCCACGGAAGGAGTGTTGTACGGCATTGAAGCTCGTTTGGAGGTTTGTTAACACAGTGTCCAAAGAGGGGCCAGATGTATACCGAATGGTGTCATCTGCGTAGAGATGGATCAGAGAGTCACCAGCAGCGAGAGCGACATCATTGATATATATAGAGAATAGAGTCGGCCCAAGAATTGAACCCTGTGGCACCACCATAGAGACTGCCGGAGGACCGGACAACAGGCAGTTATTTGAGAAACCAAGGCTGTTGAGTCTGCCGATAACAATGCAGTGATTGACAGAGTCGAAAGCCTTGGCCAGGTCGATGGAGACGGCTGCACAGTACTGTCTTTTATTTATGGAGGTTATGATATTGTTTAGTACCTTGAGCGTGGCTGAGGTGCACCCATGACCAGCTCGGAAACCAGATTGCATAGCAGAGAAGGTACGGGGAGATTCGAAACGGTCAGTGATCTGTTTGCTAACTTGGCTTTCGAAGACTTTAGAAAGGCAGGGCATAGGTCTATAATAATTTGGGTCTAGAGTGTCTCCCCCTTTGAAGAGGGGGATGACTGCGGCAGTTTACCAATCTCTAGGGATCTCAGACGATACGAAAGAGAGGCTAGTAATAGGGGTTGCAACAAATGTGGTGGATAATTTTGTCTAGCCCAGCAGATTTGTAGGGGTCCAGATTTTGCAGCTCTTTCAGAACATCAGCTATCTGGATTTGGGTGAAGGAGAAGCGGGGGGGGCTTGGGCAAGTTGGGGTAGCCAGGTGTAAAGCATGGCCAGCTGTAGCAAAATGCTTTTTGAAATGTTCGATTATCGTACGTTTATCAGTGGTGACAGTGTTTCCTAGCCTCAGTGCAATGGGCAACTGGGATGAGTGCTCTTATTCTCCATGGACTTTACAGTGTCCCAGAACTTTTGGGATTTAGTACTACAGGATGCAAATTTCTGTTTGAAAAGCTTGCCTTTGCTTTTCTAACTGACTGTGTATATTGGTTCCTGACTTCCCTGAAAAGTTGCATATCGCGGGAAGAAATAAAGGGAAGTATAGTGTCTCCCTGCCAACCCCAAATAAGGATTGCGCTGGTGGTAGGCAACATCTGCTGGGCACACACTCCGGCCATAACCAACGCTGCAGGATTTTTACTGCAGGAAATGAGTTATTGGGAGGGACCTCGATTAAGGGTAGAAGATTATGCCTTGGTAGCAGTAAAGGGACCAGTAAAGGTTACAGAAATGTAATCACCCCCTCAGGAGGTTAGGAACTATGTGGTACATGCAGTGGGACCAGAGAAGAAAATAATCACTAGATTTCCTAGGAGAAATCCAGGAAACGGAGGTAAGGCTCCTAGAGACCTGCCGTAAGGCAGGCATAACCTTGGTGGCGGTACCTTATATCTCGGCCGGGATATTCGGGGGTACCATAGAGCAAAAGCCACAATAGAGGGACTTAAATGGTACTTGGACAGGTACCATAATGAGCCCTCAGGGTTCAGACACATAATGATAGTGGCCTACTCCCAAGGTGACTATCAGCGGGGAATTAGAATGATTTAATATGGCCCTGGAATGGGGGTGGATAGGGGAGTGAGAACCCCAAGACTTATGGTCAGGGCAGAGGGCAAGTCCAGGGAACCCACAACACACAGTGTGTCACATAGGCCCACCCACTTGGGAGCCAGGCCCACCCACTGTGGATCAGGCCCAGCCAATCAGAAGGAGTTTCCCCCCACTAAAGGGCTTTGTTACAGACAGAAATACTCAGCTGTCCGGAAGGCTGGTCTCAGATGATCCCGCAGGTGAAGAAGCCGGATGTGGAGGTCCTGGGCTGGCGTGGTTACAGGTGGTTTTTAGTCCGTACTGCCGAATTCCCCAAAACAATGGCTTATGTTAGAGAAATTAACATTAAATTCTCTGGCAAAAGCTCTGGTGGACATTCCTGCAGTCAGCATGCCAATTGCACACTCCCTCAAAACTGGAGACATCTGTGGCATTGCACATTTTAGAGTGGACTTTTAATGTCCCCAGCACAAGGTGCACCTGTGTAATGATCATGCTCTTTAGTCATCTTGATATGCCACACCTGTCAGGGGGATGAATTATCTTTGAAAATGAGAAATACTCACTAACAGGGATGTAAAAAGAAAAATGGTGCTCAAAATTTGAGAGAAATACGTTTTTTGTGGGTATAGAACATTTCTGGGATCTTTTATTTCAGCTCATGAAACATGTTGTGTTTATATTTTTGTTATGTTTATGTTACTAGTACAGAACAGTCCATTGTTACCCCTCATATGGGAGGAGCACAATACTACATAGAGCCATGGGTATATGGAACTCTATTCCCCATCAGGTAACTGATGCGGGCAGTAGAATCAGATTTAAAAAACAGATAAAAATACATCTTATGGAACAGCGGGGACTGTGAAGCAACACAAACATAGGCAAAGACACATGCATACACACACATGATAACATACGCACTATACACACACGTACACATGGATTTTGTGTTGAGATATGTGGTGGCAGAGCAGGGGTCGGAGCTGGGAAAATACGTCTGATGGTTCCTGAAGAAGCCACTGTTGAGCTGATCTCTGGTGTCCCTATAGGTTTTAAGACACGAAGGGATCAAACGAACTAGGGAAAAGCTGAAAGCAATGGGATCTACAGTGAAAAGTAAAACAGTGAAATGTATAATCCTGGTAAAACTGGAAAACGGCAACCTGGTCTAACCCTAAAAAGCACGATCCCATGAGGGTTGGTGTGTAGGGATACGATGGGACCGTTGTGCTCTTTTGACTCCTGTACAGAATATGCAATAGTGAGGCCAATAACAAAAGCTACTGGCAGGGAAGCAAGCACTGGCCACCTTACAATTAGGGTGCCAACATTTAGGAATAACTAGGGAATTAAGAATTGATAGATAATGGTGTGAGGAAAAGGGGACAGTGAGCGTTCTGTGCCCCGTAAACAATCGATCGGCCTGGTCGATTGGCCTGGTCTATTGCCATTATAACAAATTGGATAGAGAAAGATCTGATAAACACTGGAGTGACAAAATGGTAGAATTAGGACAGTTTATAAACAATAGGAACCGAGATAATAGAAATACGCCTGAGCAATAACTAAAGAGGCGGTCATTTGAGACTCCGGAAATAGGCAGGAAGGGTACCGGTGGTGACACCACACTATCCTCTCTCCATAGGGCAAGAAGTGTGGATTAAGACACAGGAAAGGGACACAGTGTCACGTTCGGGTGTGTAGAGAGACCAAGGCGCAGCGTATCGATAGTTCGACATATTTATTTAATGAACTGACGAACTATACAAATATAACAAATGATAATAATTATTAACACACGTAGCACGACACGAGACAATATACAACAATGAACCACGCCAACGGAGTGGAACACAGACATATAAGTAAGATCCCTAATTAGAGGTAATGCATAGCAGCCTCTAATTAGGGATCCCACACACACAACACCAGACAGAAATAGAAATGATAGATCTGCCAGACTCTGACCATAGAAATATAGAGAAGCTAAGCTTCTCTATGGCCAGAGCCTGACACACAGGTGGCAGACCTATTCAATGAAAATACGACCAAAAGGGTAAGGTAATACAAGTCCTAGACGATAACACGGTCTCTGAAAAAGTAGGAACACAGCGCGTAAATAAATTAAAACCCATTGTGATTAGGTAATAACCTGTTTTGGGAAAATTTGGCTAAATCAGCACTCCAAGGCAGACCTTATGACTGAACCTAGAGTCCAAGTAGCATTGCCTCTGTGGGTGGAGGTAGTTAATGTGAAGGGCCTAGTGCTCGTAAGAAGGGGACACACCCACATATGGTTCGGAAGAGCCTTAGCGCTACTAGAGCTAGAATGGCCAAGACGGATACCGGGCAGGAACGATGCCCTGATAAGATTAGACGGGTAGTAGTTAGCCTACTCCCTAGGCTGCAAATAGTCCTGAAGTCGGAAAACAAGGGTGATGAAGTAACAATGCCCACTAACTGTGCCTGTAAGTGGGATGGTGCCTAAAGGTACGGGAGAAAAGGGTGGACATTAGAGCTAGGAGGGGGACTAACGCAGTTCAGGGTCACTTGATGATCTCAGGGAATAGGAAGCTTTTCTTAATGGGGGATACAATGTTGGTGAGCCCTGTTCCGTGGTTAATGTCTAAGAAATTAAAAGAGGTTGTTATAGAACGGCCAGAGGGAGCCTGGACAGTTTTGGGTTAAGAGATGTAAGAAATAAGCCCATTAAGAAATGCATTCCAGCAGAGACTAGATGTGAGACATTGAAATATAAGAAATGGGTTAGAATAGTAACTGGGCAGGTGTCTTGTAGGAGTTTTGTAAGTGGGGGAATTATGGGACAGACTTTTCCTCAGGAATGGACGTTTGAATGGCTTAATTATTTTTATTGGGTAATTATGAAAAAATTGAAATTTAAACACCAAGCCATGCATGTAGAGAATCCTCTGTTGTACCGACATTGAGTTCATGAATGGTGGAGAATAAGGCTGTAATGTAACAAAATGTGGAAAAAGTCAAGGGGTCTGAATACTTGCCGAATGCACTATACATCTTAATGTGCACTAACTAATATCATAGGCTTATTAATTTTGGGTTCAACACCTGTGGAAGTGGAAGCTCAAAACAGTTTTTTCGGCAACTGTATTTGGAGATGTTATGTGATCAGAACGCATTTTTCTCGAGCACATTGGGGAAGAGTGGCTCGGTAATCACAACAGCAGACCGCAGCGAGGGCACAGGAAGGGGAAGGGGCAGAGCAGACACTATCATTACAGGAATCATGAGGATAATGTACTTTAGTGTTAGACCAAATCATGGTTTTAGTCACCCCTAAAACTCATTAGACCAAAGGACAGATTCCACCCGTCTAATGTCCATTGCTGGTTTTTCATGGCCCAAGGAAATCTCTACTGCTTATTGGTGTCTTTTAGTAGTGGTTTCTTTGCAGCAATTCGACCATGGCCTGATTCACGCAGTCTCCTCTGAACAGTTGATGTTGAGATGTGTCTGTTACTTGAACTCTGTGAAGCATTTATTTGGGCTGCAATTTCTGAGGCTGGTAACTCTAATGAACTTACCCTCTGCAGCAGATGTAACTCTGTGTCTTCCTTTCCTGTAACGGTCCTCATGAGAGCCAGTTTCATCATAGTGCTTGATGGTTTTTGAGACTGCACTTGTAGAAACCTTCTTGACATTTTCTGTACTGACTGACCTTCATGTCTTAAAGTAATGATGGACTGTTGTTTCTCTTTGCTTATTTGAGCTGTTCTTGCCATAATATGGACTTGGTCTTTTACCAAATAGAGCTATCTTCTGTATACCACCCCTACCTTGTCACAACACAACTGATTGTCTCAAACGCATTAAGAAGGAAAGAAATTCCACAAATTAACTTTTAACAAGGCACACCTGTAAATTGAAATGCATTCCAGGTGACTACCCCATGAAGCTGGTTGAGAGTGCCAAGAGTGTGCAAAGCTGGCATCAAGGCAAAGGGTGCTATTTGAAAATATTTTGAGTAGGTGTGTCCAAACTTTTGACTGGTACTGTATATATAAATATATTACATTTTTGTTGTTGTCTCTCTGTAATACTACTAGCCACCTAGCAATTTTATGAAGTTGTCTTTAGCTAGCCCAGATAGTTTCCCAAACTCCCAACCTCATAACTAGCTTTAGCTAGCCCAGATAGTTTCCCAAACTCCCAACCTCAAAACTAACTACCAAGAAGCAATTTCAGACTATCAATCAAGTTAGAGTGGCTAGCTCATTTAACTATCTTACCTGGCATGTCTGCTGGCAAGGTTGGTAGACTTTACAAAAGCAAGCAATTACTAAATGTACTGAATAAGACCCATATTGTTTGCAGAGATACAGACAAGCATGTTTAGCTTATTAACTACCAGTCAGAGGATACAGACATCTCAAGAGGTGTGCTTAGATATACGGTACATATATTTTTTTTACGTAGATTTAAGCATAATGATTATGGCTATAGATTGCAGGATGTCTGTAAAAGCAGTTTCGGGTGTATGAAAAATTCTCAAATTTACGGGTGGGGGCCTATCCCCTCTCCGGACCAGACTCCAGCCATCCTCACGTTATGTACTTTGTGCCCCCTCAGATGTTTGGGATGCATGATGCCCCTGAATACAGGCCTATAATTGGTTTTGTACAGTAGCCTGCCATACTGCATACTACTGTGGCACACTAAAATGGGTTCTCTTCCGTTCCTTTAGTCGGTTACCCTTCTCAGAAAAGTTTATTGCACCAATAAAATGAATGCATAATCTCCATCTGCCATGGAATATATTAAGATTAAATTAATTAGAGTAGGCTTTTCTGACTGTATAGCCTACCAATGGACCAATGTCCTAACCTATACACAAGGTCCACTTTCAGATAAACGGATGTCAAACTGTCTTGACATCCTCCCCCCAAATCAAAGGTGTTCAATGTCCTCCCGAACTCTGACCCTGCCACCCACCTCCCCACCCCCAGAGGGCAGACACAAGATACTTTGGAACCACAACCAGCGGATCTAGAAGCACCCAACATCGCCATGCACAATGCGGTCCTTGTTGATTTCCCTGAACGTGGCGGGCCAGGGCCCACTCTGGACAGGTTCCCTGTGGGAAGGCCTTTCATCAGGGCTACAGAACGCCTTCCTTCAGTGCATTCACCACACTCATTAGATCCGCACTGAGAGAGGCAAACCAGATCAGGTGAATGGAAAAAAAACCTTTGAATAGGGATATGCGTTCTATTTGAAATGTGGTCCCCAAGTAGCCAAATACAAGGGATCAATGTTGAGTAAGTACAGTCACAATGTTTTTGCTTCACTGGTTCACGTCAGGTAAACATGGAGATTTTGTCAGTGCCTTCCTTCCCTCTGCTGCACATGTTCTGTCGACAAATTTATAATGTAGCTGGCTTCCTCCTAGGGGTTTGAGGGAGACCCTGCCAGAAGATTCCCATTGGGATGAGAAGCAGTTCAGCCTTTGATCAGATACATGGATGCTCATTCTTTCAAGTTCTTCAGACAAGAGTTCTATCCATTTTTATTCACCACTAGTCAGCCTATGTATCCTGACAATTATGCCTTATAAGACGTCAACACAGAGTTCTACATTCTTTTTAAAAAGCATAAGGAGGAAATTCCCAAACAGCCATAATATACAGTAGATGGCACAACAACCTGGTTGAGGAAAATAAACTATAGCCTTTTCTTTCAGTTTTATGCCTAAACCCTGTTAAACCAGTAGCCTTCAGGGCCAGTAGAATACAAAAGGTCAACTAAACAGCTGTTGTTGTGAGACCAAAGACAAATGTTGTCAAGGCAACAAACAGAGTGGAGGGGATGCACTTTGTATACCTGATGCTATTCAAGTCATTCTTCTCTTAATAAGTGAGAGGCATAAAGGCCTATTAAATCCAATATTTAGGTTATATTGATGCATAGTTAACACAGCACAAGTTATTTATTGGCACAACAGAAGTGGTGCATGTGGACACTTGTTTTGTTGTATTTCTGAACATGTACACACACCTCACTAATACTAACAGGGTTCACTTGAACCAGATGCCACATCTTGAGTGGAAGTGGGAATAAAAGTAGGAAGTGGAAATAGACTATATTCTTTTTTTCACCCAGTCCAGACAGAGGGCGGTGACTGTGTGTCTTTGTGTATGCTAGAGGTCGTCACGGATCCACCCGAATATCCGACACCCGACGCGGGACACACCCAAACTTGTCTCTCGGGTCTGGGTCCTGTTTGATTATCATCGAGTCTCAGGACTATGTAACTACAGCTGATAGACTCAAATGGACCCGACCACGGCACTGCATAGCCTATCGCCTATTTATTTTACGCTAATAAGGTGAATTTATTGACTTATAGAAGGCCTAGCCAACATCTAAAGCCCTATTCGTTAACCAGAAGAGCAACTTGACTGATAATTATACATTTTTTGTCACTCGGGTCTGGTCTAGATTTGGGTTCGAGTCTAGTTGTCCCCGGGTCCGGGTCCAACTTTTTGAACCCCAAAATACAGTGTGTGCGTGTATGAGCTAAAACTTAATGAATATGTGACGTTAATTTACATATACTGAACAAAAATATAACCGCAACATGTAACGTGTTGGTCCCATGTTTCATGAGCTGAAATAAAAGATAGCTGAAATCTTCCATATGCACAAAAAGCTTATTTCTCTCAAATCTTTGGAACAAATGTGTTAGATAGATAGATAGATAGGTACTTTATTGCTCCCCCGGGGGGGAAATTTCATTGTTAGTGAGCATTTCTCCTTTGCTGAGATAAACCATCTACCTGACAGGTGTGGCATATGAAGAAGCTGTTTAAACAGCAAGATCATTACACAGGTGCACCTGACTGCAGGAATGTCCACCAGAGCAGTTGCCAGATAATTGAATGTTAATTTTTCTACCATAAGCCGCCTCCAACGTCGTTTTAGAGAATTTGGCAGTACGTCCAACCGGCCTCACAACCGCAGCCCACATGTAACCACGCCAGCCCAGGACCTCCACATCCAGCTTCTTCACCTGCGGGATCGTCTGAGACCAGCAACCCGGACAGCTGATGAAACTGAAGAGCATTTTGTCTGTAGTAAAGCCTTTTTCTGGGGAAAAACTAATTCTGATTGTAAAATCCATAGATTAGGGCCTAATGAATTTATTTCAATTGACCAATTTCCTCATTGAAATGGTTGCGTTTATATTTTTGTTCAGTATATTTGGTTAGGGTAGGAGTTAAGTGAACGTTAGTTGTTAAAATACAACCTGTAGAGTGACCCTGTACATTTAATGCTTCCAGTCACTGGACATGCTCCAGCCAGGCTACTAGTACCAGGGAACGGAGAGCTAGGGCCGGCTCAGACTTGGAGGTAAGACGCTTAGCCCTCTAAGATGTGCTTGGCTGGGGGTGGATTTACACTACCTGAGTCACTGTCCCGTCTGTAGAAGGTGAGGTCATCACTGGTGTGAGTGTGACCGTCAGATTACCTCAACTGTAAACAAATCAGAGAGAGCCCAAATCATTATCCCAATGGTGAGGTTGGGGGTAGAATGCTGGCTGGTGACAGAGAAGAAGGTGATGGAGGTGCTAGAGGGAGTGGAGGGGCTTTGCTCAGACCAGGGATCACCTGAGGAGACAATTGACAGAGAGTGAGAGAGATTCCCCTCTCACTTTGTTCTTGTTGGATAATGGCACCACAATTAAAAAATTACTTTTATTTATTTATCATCATCATCATCATCATCCCAAAAAGAGGGCCATTTCATATCACGGTGAAGTTATGAACCAAACAGATGAGATTAAGTGGACAGTTTTATATCATTGCTTGTATAAGGGCACTACAAAAAGTGACCCTTGGAGAAGGGAAAGTTCCAATGCGCAAAAATACTATAAAATATTACAACTGGCAGCTCCAAAAATAGATCCTTATTACAATGGTAATTAAAACATTGCATGAGTGTCAAATGAAGAGAAATGGCGCCAAAACCTGTCATATGTAGCATATTTAAGACAATACGGTAACGTTCCATCAGCGCAAACATTCATAACAGAAATCCCCCAAAGGTTTGACAACCAGGAATACATCAATCTAGGGATTCATGCCATCATAAAATGCTATCATGAACTTTCCACAAAGGCAATATGTATGATGAGTAATAAGTACGGTAATGGCGAACATATAACCATCAAACATGTCAATGAAGGGTACCTTTGGTTATTTTAAATCAAATTGAATGAGATTAAAATATCTGTAAAAGAAAGCTCTCTAAAAAAAAAAAAAATCACTTCTATGGAGATGTTCTTTACACTACCAAATGGAGCTCGTACCAGTAGTGATATTTCATTCCGCAAGCTTTTTGATTAGCAAATAGTTTATCCTTTTCAGTCATTTTTATCTAAAATAAACTGTAAAACAATGATAACTTTGTTCCTCTTTTGCTGTGTATCTGAGAAGAGGCACCCACACACACGCTCGCACACTTCATGTACAGACCAGTGATGTGTATCCAGCACCCTGGATGACTGACATGGCGGGCCCTGTATTGAAGCCATCTAGCAGCCATCTTGGTACTCCTCCAATGTAAAAAATATTTTAGAAGCTATAGAAATACATGTATTAATGTCTACATTCGTTTTTGGCACATTTATTATATTACAGACACCTTAATGCATACTTTTTATTATATTATGTGAGCAAAACATTTGAAAAAATTATGAAAAAAACTATTTTTAAAAATTTGTACTACTAATGTTACTGTCCACACTTAAATAAATGTAATTTTGTCCTTGAAACATTTAATTGTAATACTGGGGAGTGCCAATATGGCCAACCGGTGGCTTCAAAACTTCTCAATGGCCAATACATAGCATCAGCTATCCAGGGTTTACATACATCATTGGTACAAACCTGCACAAGACTGGGTTGCCATGAAAACAACAATTCCTCTGGCAGTCTTCCGTCGCCCAACCAAACATAGTATAGTTCTCTTTGTCGAGCCCCAAACCCCGCAGACGAAAAAACAGCAGGTCAACTTAAATTAACAGCCTGTCCCAGAGTCCACAATAACATACTGTATGCCGATAACTTACTGTAGGTCTAACTTTATAAATATACTCTGCTTCCACTGGATTTTATGAGCAGAAGTGAGTCTTGCTCACCGCCTCTCCTGAGTGGTTATCACTTTTTTTGAGGGGGGGGTGGTGTCAAAGGTCAATGGAAGAAGTCAGGATGGATCAATCGATGCGGTTCCCACATATTGTGAAGCGGTCTACATCCAGCAGGTCCTTTTTAGGGGTCCTATGCTTGAGCTCTGTGCCTTCCGTCCCTTCTCCCTCACTCTGCTTGGGAGTGGCAGGGGGCGAGGGGGTGAGAGTGTCAGGGTCTGGTTCTGGGCTAGTGGAGGGCCTGGTTGGGGGACTGGCCACAGTCTCTGCCCGCGGGGTGGGGCTGACGCTGGGGGTAGGCTGGGTGGTGACAGAGGAGAAGGGGGGGGGGGTGAAGGTGCAGGAGGGAGTGGATGGGGACCGCTCAGCCCACGGATCCCCTGATGGATCACCTGATGAGGCAAACAACACACCCACACACACAGACACAGAGAGAGAGAGCGAGAGCGAGAGATTTAACACAAACAATACTTGGTAATTTGAGAAAAGTTAGCAACACTAACACTCACACATAAATAGTAAGCAACTAAACAACAACATCAAAACTTCCTTTTTGAATAGATTTGACCAAATAAACTGGACAACCAACTAAATTGACTTATAGGAATAAAAACTAATCTACAGTGCATTTTGAAAGCCTTATTCTAAAATTGATTAAATCGTTTTTTTCCATCGTCAATCTACACACAATACCCCATAACGAGAAAGCAAAATCAATATATATATATATATATATATATATATATATATATATATATATATATATATATATATATTTCTAAAAAATAAAAACACATTTACATACACTACCGGCCAAAAGTTTTAGAACACCTACTCAAAGGTTTTTCTTTATTTTTACTATTTATTCTACTGTTAGGTTCTAAATAAACAGAGTAAAAAAGCTTAAAGCTTAACCAAGTTTATTCACCCATTGGGTAATACAGCTGCATCAGACAAAAGACATATTCACACCAGCACTAGTATTTAACCCTTCCTAGGCGGAGTCTCCTCCTCACACATACAGTGGGGAGAACAAGTATTTGATACACTGCCGATTTTGCAGGTTTTCCCACTTACAAAGCATGTATAAGTCTGTCATTTTTATCATAGGTACTCTTCAACTGTGAGTGACGGAATCTAAAACAAAAATCCAGAAAATCACATTGTATGATTTTTAAGTAATTCATTTGCATTTTATTGCATGACATACGTATTTGATACATCAGAAAAGCAGAACTTAATATTTGATACAGAAACCTTTGTTTGCAATTACAGAGATCATACGTTTCCTGTAGTTCTTGACCAGGTCTGCACACACTGCAGCAGGGATTTTGGCCCATTCCTCCATACAGACCTTCTCCAGATCCTTCAGGTTTCGGGGCTGTCACTGGGCAATACGGACTTTCAGCTCCCTCCAAAGATTTTCTATTGGGTTCAGGTCTGGAGACTGGCTAGGCCACTCCAGGACCTTGAGATGCTTCTTACGGAGCCACTCCTTAGTTGCCCTGGCTGTGTGTTTTGGGTCGTTGTCATGCTGGAAGACCCAGCCACGACCCATCTTCAATGCTCTTACTGAGGGAAGGAGGTTGTTGGCCAAGATCTCGCGATACATGGCCCCATCCATCCTCCCCTCAATACGGTGCAGTCGTCCTGTCCCCTTTTCAGAAAAGCATCCCCAAAGAATGATGTTTCCACCTCCATTCTTCACGGTTGGGATGGTGTTCTTGGGGTTGTACTCATCCTTCTTCTTCCTCCAAACACGGCGAGTGGAGTTTAGACCAAAAAGCTCTATTTTTGTCTCATCAGACCACATGACCTTCTCCCATTCCTCCTCTGGATCATCCAGATGGTCATTGGCAAACTTCAGACAGGCCTGGACATGCGCTGGCTTGATCAGGGGGACCTTGCGTGCGCTGCAGGATTTTAATCCATGACGGCGTAGTGTGTTACTAATGGTTTTCTTTGAGACTGAAGTCCCAGCTCTCTTCAGGTCATTGACCAGGTCCTGCCGTGTAGTTCTGGGCTGATCCCTCACCTTCCTCATGATCATTGATGCCCCACGAGGTGAGATCTTGCATGGTGCCCCAGACCGAGGGAGATTGACCGTCATCTTGAACTTCTTCCATTTTCTAATAATTGCGCCAACAGTTGTTGCCTTCTCACCAAGCTGCTTGCCTATTGTCCTGTAGCCCATCCCAGCCTTGTGCAGGTCTACAATTTTATCCCTGATGTCCTTACACAGCTCTCTGGTCTTAGCCATTGTGGAGAGGTTGGAGTCTGTTTGATTGAGTGTGTGGACAGGTGTCTTTTATACAGGTAACGAGTTCAAACAGGTGCAGTTAATACAGGTAATGAGTGGAGAACAGGAGGGCTTCTTAAAGAAAAACTAGCAGGTCTGTGAGAGCCGGAATTCTTACTGGTTGGTAGGTGATCAAATACTTATGTCATGCAATAAAATGCAAATTAATTATTTAAAAATAATACAATGTGATCTTCTGGATTTTTGTTTTAGATTCCGTCTCTCACAGTTGAAGTGTACCTATGATAAAAATTACAGACCTCTACATGCTTTGTAAGTAGGAAAACCTGCAAAATCGGCAGTGTATCAAATACTTGTTCTCCCCACTGTATAGTCAGCCAATACATCTCTGTTGCTAGGCAGGAAGTTAAGTGATGGGGGTAATAAACTGTTCCTTTTCCCTTAAGGTGACCTGACCTGACCTCAACCCCCTTGATGCCTAATCCAAAACTCTCCACCCGTATCAACTACAGCAATCATGTGATTTCCTCCCCTCTACTCAGCCATCTGGGTCCTACAGAAAACCATTAACTTCTGATGTATCATGTCTCTAGTATGATTAAGAATATTTTCAAGTTGAGAAATCCGAACCCAACACTACATTGTAGAATAATAGTGAAGATATCAAAACTATGACATAAAGCATAAGAAATCATGTAGTAACCAAAAAAAAGTATTAAACAAATCAGAATATGTTATATTTGAGGTTCCTCAAATAGCCACCCTTTGCCTTGATGACAGCTTTGCACACTCTTGGCATTTTCTCAACCAGCTTCATGAGGTAGTCACCTGGAATGCATCTCAATTAACAGGTGTGCCTTATTATAAGTTAATTTGTCGAATTTCTTACCTCCTTAATGCGTTTGAGCCAATCACTTGAGTTGTGACAATGTAGGGAATAAGTTCATTAGAGTTACCAGCCTCAGAAATTGCAGCCCAAATAAATCCTTCACATAGTTCAAGTAACAGACACCTCGACATCAACTGTTCAGAGAAGACTGTGTGAATCAGGCCTTCATGGTCGAATTGCTGTAAAGAAACCACTACTAAAGGACACCAATAAGAAGAAGAGACTTGCATGGGCAAAGAAAAACGAGCAATGGACATTAGACCGGTGGAAATTTGTCCTTTGGTCTGGAGTCCAAATTGGAGATTTTTGGTTCCAACTGTCGTGTCTTTGTGAGACGCGATGTGGGTGACCGGATGATCTCCGCATGTGTATTTCCCACCGTAAAGCATGGAGGAGGAGGTGTTATGGTGTGGGGGTGCTTTGCTGGTGACACTGTGATTTTTTTTAGAATTCAAGGCACACTTAACCAGCATGGCTACCACAGCATTCTGCAGCAATATGCCATCCCATCTGGTTTGGGATTAGTGGGACTATCATTTGTTTTTCAACAGGACAATGACCCAACACACCTCCAGGCTGTGTAAGGGCTATATTACCAAGAAGGGGAGTGATGGAGTGCTGCATCAGACGACCTGGCATCCACAATCACCCGACCTCAACTAAATTGAGATGGTTTGGGATGAGTCAGACCGCAGAGTGAAGGAAAAGCAGCCAACAAGTGCTCAGCATATATGTGAGAACTCCTTCAAGACAGTTGGAAAATCATTCCAGGTGAAGCTGGTTGAAAGAATGCCAAGAGTGTGCAAAGTTGTCATCAAGGCAAAGGGTGGCTATTTGAAGAATCTCAAATATAAAATATATTTTGATTAGTTTAATACTTTTTTGGTTACTACATGATTCCATGTGTTATTTCATAGTTTTGATGTCTTCACTATTATTCTACAATGTAGAAAATAGTACAACTAAAGAAAAACCCTTGAATGAGTAGGTACTCCAAAACGTTTGACCGGTAGTGTAAGTATTCAGACCCTTTACTCAGTACTTTGTTGAAGCACCTTTGGCAGCGATTACAGCCTTGAGTCTTCTTGGGTATGACGCTACAAGCTTGGCACACCTGTATTTGGGGAATTTCTCCCATTCCTCTCTGCAGATCCTAGCTATTTTACAGCCTCTCCAGAGATGTTCGACCGGGTTCACGTCCGGGCTCTGGCTGGGCCACTCAGGGACATTCAGAGTCCAGAAGCCACTCCTTTGTTGTCTTGGCTGTGTGCTTAGGGGTCGTTGTCCTGTTGGGAGGTGAACCTTCGCCACAGTCTGAGGTCCTGAGTGCTACAGAGCAGGTTTTCATCAAGAAGCTCTCTGTACTTTGCTCAGTTCATCTTCCCTCGATATTGACTATTCTCCCAGTCCCTGCCGCTGAAAAACATCCCAAAAGCATGATGCTGCCACCACCATGCTTTACCGTAGGGGTGGTGCCTGGTTTCCTCCAGAAGTGATGCTTGACATTCAGGCCAAAGAGATCAATCTTTAGGTGCCTTTTGGCACACTCCAAGCAGGCTGTTATGTGCCTTTTACTGAAGAGTGGCTTCCATCTGGCCACTCTACCATAAAGGCCTGTGGAGTGCTGCAGAGATGGTTGTCCTTCTAGAAGGTTATCCTATCTCCACAGAGGAACTGTTAGAGTGATCATTGGGTTCTCGGTCACCTCCTTGACCAAGGCCCTTCTCCCCCAATTGCTTAGTTCGGCAGGGTCACAAGCTCTAGGTTCCAAACTTTTTCCATTTAAGAATGATGGCCACTGTGTTCTTGGGGACCTTCAATGCTGCAGACAGCTCATGGCCTTCGAGCTCATGGCTTGGTATTTGCTCTGACCTGCACTGTCAACTGTGGGATCTTATATAGACAGGTGTGTGCCTTTCCACATCATGTCCAATCAATTGAGTTTACCACAGGTGGACTCCAATCTCAAGGATGATCAATGGAAACAGGATGCACCTGAGCTCAATTTTGAGTCTCATAACAAAGGGTCTGAATACTTACGTAAACAAGATATTTCAGTTTTTTATACATTTGCAAAAATGTCAAAAAAAATAAACAGTTTTTGCTTTGTCATTATGCGGTATTGTCTGTAGATTGTTGAGGGAAAAAAATATATTTGATCAATTTTAGAATAAGACTGTATTGAAACAAAATGTGGAAATAGGGACTGTATGCACTGTATATCAAAGGGTCAAAAAGACAAATCTACAGTAATACCAGTAGACTTCTCAAGTCCACCCATCATGGCCTTAAATGCCAGTATGCAGTATAAAATGGTGTTACATTACACAAGTTAAGTCAGGCAAATAGAATAATTCATGACCTCCGATATATTCAAATAAAGTCGAGTGAAGTAGCAGCAACATATCAGCACATGGGTTACTACTCTACAGAGAAAGCCATTTGCCCAGGGCGCCGACATGCTTCACTTGCATATATATAAAAAAAAAAAAAAATTAACTGCCAATATTCCATTCAATCCACAGCCATACTGTACACTGGCTGAAACCAGTTGATGATAGGACTTAAACAAGTTGTAAATGCAACAAGTACTGATACTGTATCACATAACAGCACAGCTTTCCAATATATCAATTTATATTTATGGTCTGTTTACATATATTTTTTAGGCTAATTATACAGAAAATTGGTATAAAACCAGTATAAACTGTATTTATAAGATTTTAGGTTGACAATAATTCTATTACACAATTTATGATATATCACGTCCTACTTTTATTTTCCTGCATTCCAATTAGGCTGGTTTGGATTTCTCCCTGACCAATACGGCTGCCATTTTCACCCCATTCTAGAACTTTTAGGGTTTATGTCATATCCCTCTAGTAATTTAATAGGATCTCGATGCATATAACCAACAAGCAATTAAGGAGTTTATCCATTCGTTCCCGAAATAGCCATATGCTTCCGCCATAAGCTTTCATGACACAGCCTAAGGGAAACCACAGTTGCTCATCAGTATATTCTTTGCCTCAGAGACAGAGACCTATACACATATGGCACCTCCAATTAGATCTTCATCCAAATCGTTACGAAGAACGAGAGACGAACCAGTCTGTTAGTATAGTAAGGAATAGATTGGAATCAGGGGGCTAAAAGTAACCCATTTCGCCAGGGAGGTATTCATTATGCACCAAACAGAATGAAACGGACTAAAACAGGGAGTGACTACCTGAACTCGTCCGATAAGAGGCGCTCGTGTTCACTTTCCGACGCAAAACGTTTTGCTACGGTGTGCCCTAATGAACGCAGCCCAGAAGAGACAGCCAGGTTGGGTACAGTACAGTTACAGATGGGCTAATTAAGAATAGCAACGCAAGCGTTCAGGCTTCAGTAACTTTCTGACCCCACATGATATGGATTGGCACTTTAACATTTCACATACTATGCTACTGATTCTTTCGCCTGAAAATTGTAGTTCTGTAAAAACACAGGAGTGAGAAAAGCTTTCATGTGACGTGGCGTCGCTTGTCACTCTAATGCGCTCAGCTTAGCACAGCGGGCTCGCTGGAGAAAAAAAACTGTGAAGCTCCACACACACAAACACACATACACACACACACACACACACACACACTCGCTCGTTCACACACAACTGACAATTTATCTTTGTCATGCGCATCGAGCAGCAGTTTCAGTTTAGAATTTCAGTAGCAGTTTCGATGTGGATGACGGAGAGATATGCATGTGTAGATACGTGGGAGGTCAATTACCCGAGTCGGAATATGCATCTGCTTGCTTGAGGCTGGGTTTGGCAAGCTGGGATTGCTAAGAAGAATGAGTAATTTAATAGAACCGAGTGTCTTATTGAGGCTGGGTAGGCTGTATGTGACTGACTGGGTTCGAATCGGAGTCTTTTTCATGCCATAAGATTGTGTTAGCCCGCTGAGCGAAAGTCTAGGCACAGGGAGCTAACGCAAGTCTTCATGCAAGGTTCGTAACTGTTCCCAGGTCATTATTGAAAATGAGAAGATGTTCCCTCCCTGGTAAAATTAAGGTAAATTAAGATAAATACTAGGGTATTGTCTGCCACTGGGTACCTGAGGGGGCAGTACACTTGGATGTCTTGCTGGTTCTACTGGGCGTCTTTCCGGGGGTGGCTGGGGGGGGCCTCTCAAACAGCTTGTCCTCCATGTTGGCTCTCTTCACGTACACACATGACTTCCCCAGCAGCACAATACTGTTCAGCACCTTCAGGGTCACCATTCTACACAGGGAAAAGACGATTAGTAATGATATCCAAGGTGAAGGTGAGAAGAGAAGCAGACTATAGTCTTGTGCTTTCTTCATTGTGAACAAACAGGTCAAGATTTGATTATATAGGGAAATACAGATACAGTGCATTCGGAAAGTATTCAGACCCCTTGAATTTTTCCACATTTTGTTACATTACAGCCTCGTTCTAAAAAAATCAAAATCTACACATAATACCCCATATTGACAAAGCAATTTTTGTTTGCAAATGTATAAAAAATGTAAAACAGAAATACCTTATTTACATAAGTATTCAGACCCTTTGCTATGAGAGTCGAAATTGAGCTCAGGTGCATCCTGTTTCCATTGATCATCCTTGAGATGTTTCTAGGCACACACCTGTCTATATAAGGTCCCACAGTTGACAATGCGAAGGAATTGCCTGTAGAGCTCAGAGACAGGATTGTGTCAAGGCGCAGATCTTGGGAAGGGTACCAAAAAATGTCAGCAGCATTGAATGTCCCAAACAACACATTGACCTCTATCATTCTATCTTCCTAGAGCTGGCCGCCCGGCCAAACTGAGCAATCGGGGGAGAAGGGCCTTGGTCAGGGAGGTGACCAAGAACCTGATGGTCACTCTGACAGAGCTCCAGAATTCCTCTGTGGAGATTGGAGAATCTTCCAGATAGACAACCATCTTTGCAGCACTCCACCTTTACGGTAGAGTGGCCAGACGGAAGCCACTCCTCAGTAAAAGGCACATGACACACCTAAAGACTCTCAGACCATGAAAAACAAGATTCTCTGGTCTGATGAAACCAAGATTGAACTCTTTGGCCTGAATGCCAAGCGTCAAGTCTGGAGGAAACCATCAGACTTGGGCGAAGGTTCACCTCCCAACAGGACAACGACTCTAAGCACACAGCCAAGACAACGAAGGAGTGGCTTCGGGACAAGTCTCTGAATGTCCTTGAGTGGCCTAGCCAGAGCCCGGACTTAAACCCGATCGAACATCTCTGGAGAGACCTGAAAATAGCTGTGCAGCAACACTCCCCATCCAACCTGACAGAGCTAGAGAGGATCTGCAGAGAAGATGCTGTAATCGCTGCCAAAGGTGCTTCAACAAAGTACTGAGTAAAGGGTCTGAATACTTATGTAAATTAGCTAATTCATTTTATTTTTTTGCTATGCCATTATGGGGTATTGTGTGTAGATTGATGAGTAAAAAAAGTGGAAAAAGTCAAGGGGTCTAAATACTTTTCGAATGCACTGTAAGGTATACTGGTATGGCTTTTTTGGCACATATTTGATATTCAATTAAAATGTCCAATTCAAAAGGTTAGCTCAAAATATCACCATATCGGGCTCTACAACCTTTTACTTTAATATGCGTCTAAATATTTAGCTGTGCGACCTGAAATGTTTATTTAATAACACCAGTGTGCCTACAAAAATGAAGGATTCTAGCTTTAATACCACAAAATGTTCTTAATTGTGCTCCTACATTTCTTTGTGTTCGACTATATTTTTTTACTTAGGCGCACACATGCTCCTTGTAGAAAAGGTTAGTGTAGAGCCCTGCGTATTAGGGAATAACAACACTACCCACAACGTAGCCATACACCCCACACCGAGTAGGAAGGGTTTTTAATGTGGAACGTTTTAGTTTAATAAAACACTAAGTTCATGGACAGAAAACAGCTCCAGGACGCACTAGGCTTCTGCACATCTAGAAGCATATGATGCATTTGAAATACGATCGAGAGAGACAGCCACATCTAGGTCTGTGGACCAAATGCCCTCCGAGGGCTTTTGCGAGCCATACTGTGGTCTTTTCACAGACACCAGGGTCTGTTGGGGACACAGCTATTTTTAAAACGGGGGTGAGGGGGCACTGGAGATGACAACGTTGTATTCCACCTCAGGCTAACTGTTCAGTGGTCTATGCCCACGGGGTGGAAAAAAAGAATAGATTGAGAGAAAAATAAGCCCTATCAAAGCCAAGCAGAGGGCTAACGTTAAGGCTTATGCTAACGTAACTAAATGGGAACAGCCTGGCACGGACATCATTGAGGAGCTCCATTTAAATACACATAGAATATAGTGTGAATGCTACGCTAACAGATCATGCCAGCTGTATTGCGTGACTGACACATCACGTTTGTCTGTGAAACTTGTGGAAGGATTGCTATGTAAATGCAAATCATCATCCATGACAAAGAATAAGAACTTGGTTCGAGTCTTACCCCAAGTAGAAGAGGAACACACAGGAGTAGGACAGGGCTCCCTGTACATTCACTGAACTCATCACCACTCGGATTAGCTGTCAATTACACCAGGAAAGAAACGCTTCAGCAGAAACATTGTTGCATGTGACCGTAGCAACAGTTAACCAGTATTAAAATCAATGCAACAAAATGTAGTTCTAAGTCAACTACACTGTCGCGCAACTAATAAACAATTTTACACAACACGGAAATGTTAGTTGATCGATATCAATAAAACACAATCAAAAGCATTTAATTAGTGCCCACTTACACACTGCCCATCTACATACAATGGAAGGGGAAACACTGCATTGGACTGTTGTACAAGGCTGATCTTACCAGGACTGCAAGAGGAAGAGGAATGAAGCCCATTCTTCTGGCTACGGAATCGCTGTAGTCTGTGCAGGCCTGCCCATTGACAAAAACAGCTTTAATAACACATCAACTACAGTAGTGAACAAAACCCCATTGATTAAAACTGTAGGGATAATGGAGCTGGATGCCTGATCACTGTGTTCGCGAGATGCTACGTACGTTTTTCTGCCGACAGCTGACGAGATCGAAGGCCAGGCTGGCTCTGTACTCACTGTATACCTGCGGAAATAAAACAGCCATGTTATTATCACAGAGATAAACCGAACACCTATAGTTAGAGTATATTATTATAATGTATCGCTATGGTTATGTTGTTTGATATGAAGCTTGTAACCATCTGCTATGGCTCTGCGAAACACATTGATACCACAAGTGAGTATGACCGACTGGATTTGAAGACCATGTTAGCCGTCTGAGCTAAAGCCTAGGCAGCTTTTAGGTGCCAGCGAAGGTTACTTGTCCTGCGAGAATGGTTCACCGAACCGTCGCCATTACACTCCTCCCCCTATGACCAACTCCTCCTTGCCGAATCACAGCACCAATGTATTAGACTGGATTCGAATCCAGGTCTCCTATTCGCCACAAGACTGTGTGAGCGCTTCAATCCATCTAGTTGTTGTGGCTGAGGATGAAGATGACGATGTTGCTGGCTTTTGGTGTTCTAGCCCTGATTTAGAAAGGAGGGCATAGGAGGGGAGTGGAGGGACGTATGCCACGCTACAGAGAGTGTGGGCGGCTAGCTAAACAACAGCGCCAAGCCGTATATAAAAACAGGGCCAACCACTGTATAATCCTTCAAACATGAACGGAGCTCACCCTCTCCAGTGAACGTACATTTCACAGTCACATACCCAGAGGGAAAAATGTTTCTTAATCAATTTATTAATTGAAATTCCTATTCAAGATTTTAAAAAGCGCAATTTATTCCTAATGGGGATTGTTTTATTTGTGAACTGTGAATTTCAATTCACTTCCTTGATGTGGGTGAATTAAAATGGGATTACCTCAACATACACAGTTCCCTCTTGGAGTTAAATAAACTGAAAACCATTCAAACAGTTCGCAGTTGAACACATTCATTATCATCCGTCCGATCCATCCTTACATCTGCTGGGATCTCGTTGAACTTGGTGATGAAGGCGTGTTTTATGACGTCCACTGTAATCTCTGAGGCGATCACCATGAAGACGTCAGGTAACAACACCCAGAGATGATCTGGAGACAAGAGACAAGTGAATTCTAAATTCACACTATTCTTTCTTCACCTGGTCTTTCTTTGAAATTGACTCAATTGTACATTTAATGATTTCTTGGATTAATCATATATTGTTTTAGGCTTAGTACAATAAGTTCTGTCACAGGGTAAAAACAGTACAGTATGTGATTTGACTTGAACAAAAGATACAATACAATCTTCATCATCACATCCATGTCCATTTGGTGCAGCAAGTCTGCCCAAAATCTATTTGGATGAGGTCTAGGTCATACCATAAGGCTCAGACCCTGTCAGTGTATGACACTAGCATCATGACCGTTGCTGACATTCCAAATCTGTCAGGGCCAGCTGACTGTCAGATAGTGACACCACAATGTCTTATCCACTAGGGGTTGAATGGAATGGCTTTAAAAGGGCACAGGGTGATTGCTTTTTCAATGGTAGCAGTAGCAGTAGTGTTACATAAATAATTTCTTAGTTCAATACAGAATATAGCCTACATGCTACAACATTGATACAAACAATTCACCTGTGGGCCTCCCGAGTGGATCGCAGTGCTAGAGGTGTCACTACAGACCCGGGTTCGATCCCGGGCTGTATCACAACCGGCCGTGATTGGGAGTCTCTTAGGGAAGCACACAATTGGCCCAACGTCGTCCGGATTATAGGAGGGTTTGGCTGGGGGGTGGGGGGTGGCTCCTTGTGGCGGGCCGGGCACCTGCAGGCTGACCTAGTCGTCAGGTGAACAGTGTTTCCTCTGACACATTGGTGCGGCTGGCTTCCGCATTAAGCGGGCGGGTGTTAAGAAGCGCGGTTTGGTGGGTCATGTTTCGGCGGACGCATGATTCGACCTTCACCTCCCGAGCCCATTGGGGAGATGCAGCGATGAGACAAGATTGAAATTGGTTAGATTGAAATTTTTTACCTGTTCCTGTGAACATAATAAAATGGATCCAATAATTCCCTTTGCATGTTTAGCTGTAATGTGTGTGAAATGGTTACCTGGGTTCCATGAGAACTGTTCCATGTTCCTGAGGCAGACGATGAGCAGAAGCACGTAGTTGGTGAACCGTTCCTTGATATCTAAAATGCAAATAAATACATATTCATTACTACCTAATACTTAGAATCATGTACCAACATAACAACAATGAATATGTAATATCAACAAAAAGGGCAGCCATTTTTTCCATGTACTTTCAAAGCGACATACATCATTTGGCATAAATATCCTATTCGTCGGAATCCTGTGTGGTTTGGAACTAAGTGTAACTTGCTAGATAGACTGGATCTTCAAAGACGCGAGCAAATTGCAAGAGGGGGGAAATAGGAAATGATTAAAGCTTATTTTCCGTCCTTGCATTCCTGCAGAATGACAGCAACAAAGATGAATACATGCAGCCTGCAGGCACAAAGAGGAAGAGTTCAGAATGCATTCAAATCCATAGGGCATCTCTTTTCTGTTATCAAAGCTGAATTAACAGCTCTGATTGCCTCTTCAAAAGGACGAGCGAGAGAGAGAGAGAGAGAGAGAGAGAGAGCGAGGAGGAAGAGAGGTGAGGAGGAGGCTTAACCCATCGCTTGCTACTGGGTTTTACCCCCGAGCATAGAAAACGTCTCAGAGAGTAGAAAATGTCTAACGTGTAGGGTGTTTTGTATCAGAGAAATACTGGCCATAACACAATTAAATGTACAGTGTAATGCCTATGGCGCATGTTACTGTAACTCACCACTGTTGGACATCTGAAAGAGGTTGTTCTTCTCAAACTTCTTGAACACACTTCCTTTGATCTCCACAAACTGTACATACAGGAAAATGAGGAAAATATATTTTAGTGTCCTCTAAATTTTAAGATGACATATTTGTGTGTGTGTGTGTGTGTGTGTGTGTGTGTGTGTGTGTGTGTGTGTACTCACGTTGTTGGACATCATGATGGTGAGCAAGGACTTATTGTGGGAGTTGAAAGCCACGTTGAGCGTTGACGCCTGGACCATGATGAGGATAGCATGCAGGACTGAGATAAAGCCTCAGGAAAACACAGAACATGGTGGCAATAGCATCAGCTGCAGTACCGGGGTGGGTGCTTGACATCTTACCGAAAACAACAACACTAACAGAAAAGTGACGCCTGTAAGATGATAGACGTTGAGAGATCACACATTCCTACAGTAGAGTTCTTCTTGTGTGCACTTCCTAGTTCAAAGATACAGACGTAGAACACAGCCATGATGAAATGGGGGATGACCCCTATGCTGTCTCTCTTCCTCTCCTTGGGCTCTGTGGCCGTCCAGTAGAGAGCATCAAGGATGTCTTGGCCAAACGATGAGAACAGCCTATCGGCTACCTAAACAGGAAAGGGAAGTGGTTCAAGCCAAGTTAAGCATGGGAACTTCCCTAGTCCTTTGTATGGATTATATCGGCACACCCTTAGCCAACAAACCCTCTCCTAGGGGACCTTTCCCTAACCCAGACGACGCTGGGCCAATTGTGGGATCGAACCAGAATCTGTAGTGACACAGCGACGCAGTGCCTTAGACCACATGGGCCACTCGGGAGACCCCCTAGCTTCCGATGTGGGAACAGGATGTGGAACTCCACTCAGGCGTCTTTTTACGCCAGCTGTGTTAGAATAACATCGGCCAAACAACTCAGGAGTTTTCCTAAACTATAACTATTGTTTTCAAATAATATATCACCTGTTCCATTTCAGATGAAATAGGGTATCTGAGGCTCTAATCAAATACAGACAATAACCATTGATTTCCTTGACCTTGACGTAGGCCCACTCATTGACCTAACATGACTGGACCAGTGAAAGCTATAGAGTGGAACCTTATTAGATCACTTTAGTACAACAGCTCTAAATCCAACCCATTGTACCTCCAGCATGTTGTAGATGATGTAGAGTTTGATGACGGACTGTCCCCGGATCAGGTGGTACATCATGCTGTAGTCCACGTAGTGCATCATGGAGTAGCACAGCACCATTATCAGTCCCTTAAAGATGTCACACACCTGGGCAGGCTGCAGCAGCCGCGAGCCACTGGTAGAACACACACACGTTACAAATAGAGTCATACATCTGCACGTACGCATGGACACACACACAGAGCCTAGTCATACATCTGTATGTATGCATGTACACACGCATACACACACACACAATCTAATTACATTTGTTTGCTACTAACCAGTAGGCCTACTGCTTGTGAGATATGACACAGTGAACATTGGGATCTTGGTTAACTGTAATCTTCATGCACTATTAGGCTATAAGGTCAATGTCAGGACAGGAGTCATGTGTGCTGTATCAAAGTGGTTTAATACCCCCAGGGGTTGTCAAGGAGGCACCAGTAGAACGGCTGTGTCCAGCTAGTTTGCGCATTCCGTGACTTTTTGTTATTGGCTGATGTTAATAACGAGCAGCATTAACATTATAAATATACACGTTTGTGAACACGGGTTGATCAGGGTAGGATGGAACTTTGAACACGTTCAACAGATGAGTAGCCTAGGTGGTTAGGGGTGAATGATGTAGCTAACCAAATCTGTTACAAGAACACATAGTATTCACATAGCTACACCCATAATGAGTAGGCAAATCGAAAGTTAAAAATGGCATGAGAGCATGCTAGGGGAAGACTGACAAATCCATAGGGCTTGAGTCTCTGTTGGGGAGTAGAAAGTCAAGCAGCTAGTTATGTGAAAGGCTACTAAATAGACTGATCTACTGTACATCTAAGCTAGTCAATACTAGTGCCTTAGTACTTAGCATACCCACCGCTCAAACTAAGGGCAGATTTCAAATCGACTGCAGACGATTTCTGGATAGCGCTTTCAAACGTGCGTTTGATTTGTACAGCAGCCTGTCCCGAATTGATGAAGCAGACTATGCGATATTCAGGAATGCACTATCTGCAATAGATTGAATAACGGCATAAACCCCCACAAAGTAGACTATCCATCACCACCCTCACCTTAGCGAAGTTGCCAAAAAAGCTTCCTAAAAGTGAGTGGAAAAATCCCCTTTTAAGATTTCTCGACACCTGCGGTAAGACTTAGAATAACCATTCACAAGGGGAATGGCAGGGGAGGTGCAAAACATCTCTATATCTCAGTCTATCTGTCTGGATGTCGGGGGGTTATTTTGAGAGGGTGGCAGTGATGCCGGGGTGAGAGGGTGAGAGGGTGAGAGAGAGAGAGAGAGAGAGAGAGAGAGAGGAGCTCGAGTTCAGGAAGCTTAATCAGAATGCTTAATCAGGTGTTTCATCTAATTGTGTGCAATGAGCATTGAGGCATGAAGGGAAGCAAACAACATCCGCGTCCTAACCCTTAGGGTCATAAAGGTCATGGCAAGATGGCCTTTGGGTCATTGTTGCTTGTTGATTAATACTGGGGGCCGGGAAGATTTGCTTTCACTTAATCAATCGTTTAGATATGAGCGATAACGTCAAGGAGAGGAAGAAGGAAGCATATGTTATATTATATACCAATTCATACCGGGCATAAAGAAGAAGAATTCACTGCTGGCAGCACCCTCTACTGGCCGGACTCAGACACAGCACTTTGGCACATTCTAGTGGACCTTTGCAGAGGAGTGGCCAGTGAATGACCCATAACATGACACTGCTTAGGCTATTAAGGTAAAATGCATGATGAGAGAGTGTACTCTCTGTCCTGCCAGTGTATGTTAGTGAATGCCAGGCCCTGTGTAACTCTGCTCTCCTGGCACAGGCACCAGCCATCACCATGAATCTGATAGGGCTCTAGCTGACTAACTGCAGCTCAGGCCAACAACAGAGGTGTGTGTGTGTGTGTGTGTGTGTGTGTGAGAGAGAGAGAGTGTTTAAAAGGTCAGACATGCTTCGCTGCCATGCAGACAGCATTATCAAAAGGATCTCACAAAGGATCTCACAAAGGCCACAGCCATTAGCGCTGAGCTGTGCTGTGTGAGAGGAACAGTTTTTCAAGACAAAGTACTGGAGTACTTGTTTTTAGCAGAGGAGTGGAGTTATTGCTAAGCCTCTCTTTGGACATCACAGATCTGAAAGATTGAGTGTGCCGACACAGTTGTTTCTCAGTTAAGACAATGTTTTAACTATTGAAATTACAAAATACATTATCTTGAGCCTACTACACCAAAAAAACAACACTCAAAGATATAGGAGTGGACTTGGCAAATAACCTATGCAATTCATACTTATTTTCTGGTTGGTGTGGATAAGGTACATTTTTTAAAAATGTTTTCAAGCTAAGGAGTTCAAAATAGCACATCCTGAACTCTGGAGTGTCATTTGAGGTGTTGTCAAACATTATATCACTTATCAGTTAAACATGTTAATGTTTACCTAGAAAATACTTCAATAAAGCTAGTAGTCAGTCACAGTGCCTGATTACGGCTTCTGTGTTCGTGTGGGGAAGGAGAGAGCGAGGGTGCTGACACCCGAGGCGTAGAGAGCTCGAGCCATCTGTCGATGCAGTCTTTTACTGAGCGTCTGCAGTGCACAGCGATCGCCCATCCGCTACCACAGCACCCCCCGCAAGCTAAAGGCCTCCATTCAAAAATCAGCTAGTGCTTTCCCTTCAGTTAGGCCTACATACTCTAACATTATGCATACTGTACATACTCTGGAGAGAGATCATTCAGACAGGAGTCCTCAACCCAACAAGGAGAACTGCACATTGTCGGTGTGTTGTAACTTGATGTTGAGCATTTCAACAAGACTGGAGCTTTGGTATACCGTGGAAAATCAGTTTGATGGGCCAGTCTTGAAGAAACCGTGTCCACTATGTATATGAGCCCTTGCAGGGAAAGCGTACAGTTTAGTATAGGTGTTGCCGCGGCGAGGACAGCCCTGTTTGTGAAAACTACTAATCCAAAATGTCACCACTGTGGCTTTAGCATGGAGCACTAAGAATACAGTACAAAGCTGCATATCAGAACAGACAATGGAGATGGTGAAAAAAAATCTAAATTATGAAGCTGTGGCAGGTGTGAGACTAGCGTACCTGCTCCGATTGCAGTAGGGGCATACGTTTGCCCTGCAGGGAAAGAAGGCAAGGGAAGAGAGTGACCTTTGTACAAACCAGTCACAGGCAAACTGAGTAAGTACACTACTTCCTGTACAGTATACATAAACCTAGCTCACGTACTGCATCTGTCTTCTGAAGGGCCGAATCCTAACTAGAGTTACACTACATGCAAATCTCATTGATATCAGGGCGTGATTTACGTGAACGTTTGAGTGACACATTCAAAGTTAGGATTATGTCCCAAGTGCCCTTTGGAGTGCAATTCACTTGGGGAACTAGGCCTATTTCCTGGGAAAGCTGGGTGAGATATACCCATCTATATTGCCCCATACACATTTCCCCATTTACCACTCCTGCTGTAAACTTAAAATTCCAAGAACATAATGCAAAGATCAATCTATGCCATAGACAGATATGGTGGTGGTCATGTAACACGGTTATTTCCAATCCAATCGTTTCTTTGTCAGTATCAGTGTCAGAGCTGCGTTCAGCAGGGCAAAACTTTGTGGAACGTTCAGATAGAGATAGATTTGGTAGAAGAGACATGCTATTCACAGCATTTCTATCAGCAACATTCAGTACGTAGCACCCAGTGAAACGTGACCCAGAGTGTGTGTGAGTGTGCCTGTGGGCTCACCCGAGGCCGCAGCAGGGCAGGGTGAGGAGGTGGAGCAGGGCCAGCAGCACCCGGAGGGGCAGCAGCGTGAACAGGTACAGGAAGGCATCCAGACACAGGAAGAAGCCAAAGATCATCAGCTGTAGGGTAGAACACAACACACTCAGGTAAAAGCTGGGACCGAGAGACTGAAAAAACAGCTTCTATCTCAAGGCCAACAGACTGCTAAACAGCCATCACTAACCACACCAGAGGTGACTGCCTATAGACACTGATTAGAAATCACTGGCCACTTTAATAATGTTTCCGTATCTTGCATCACTCATCTCTATGTATAAACTGCACTCTACACTATTCTACGGTATCTTAGTCACTTTAATTATGTTTACATACTGAATCACCAATCTCTTATGTGTATACTGTATACTATAAAGCTTACTATGCCACTGTATCTTAGTCCAATGCCACCCTGACATATAAGTATATATTCTAAATCCATTCCTTACTTAGATTTATGTGTATTTGTCGTGTAACTTTTAGATATTACTTGTTAGATATTACTGCACTGTCGGAGCTAGAACCACAAGCATTTCGCTACACCCGCAATAACATCTGCTAACCACGTGTATGTGGTTTTATTTTATTTAAAACATGGCTGCTCGATCACACACACACACACACTGGCTCTATGCATGTGTGTGACTATGTGTGAGTTTCCAGAGCGTCAGTGTTTGTCCGTCTCTCTTTCTCTACAGAATGGCATGTTTCTGTTTTAAAGGGGGCAAGCGATATATTACACTGAACAAAAATATAAAACGCAACATGCAACAAATTCAAAGATTTTACTGAGTGATAGTTCACGCCATCTGTCATCTGTGAAGAGCACACTTCTCGAGCGTGCCAGGGGCCAATGGTGAGCATTTTGCCCACTGAAGTCGGTTGTGACGCCCAACTCCAGTCAGATAAAGACCCTGGTGAGGATGACGAGCACGCAGATGAGCTTCTCTGAGACGGTTTCTGACAGTTTGTACAGAAATTCTTTGGTTGTCCGGGTGGCTGGTCTCAGACAATTCCGCAGGTGAAGAAGCCGGATGTGGAGGTCCTGGGCTGGTGTTGTTACACATGGTTTGCAGTTGTGAGGCTGGTTGGACGTACTGCCAAATTCTCTCAAACAACGTTGGAGGCACTTAAGGTAGAGAAATTAAACATGAAACTCTATGGCAACAGCTCTGGTGGACATTCCTGCAATCAGCATGCCAATTGCACGCGCCGTCAAAACTTGAGGAATCTGTGGCATTCTGTTATGTTACAAAACTGCACATTTTAGAGTGGCCTTTTATTGTCCCCAACAAAGTTCACCTGTGTAATGATCATGCTGTTTAATCAGCTTCTTGATATGCCAGACATGTCAGGTGGATGGATCATCTTGGCAAAGGAGAAATGCTCACTAACAGGGATGTAAATAAATGTGAGCACAAGATTTGAGAGAAATAAGCTTTTTGTGCGTATGGAAAATGTCTTAGATCTTTTATTTCAGCGCATGAAACATGGGACCAACACTTTAGATGTTGCGTTTATATTTTTGTTCAATGTAGATTTCTCAATAACATGTTCATGTTTACTGATAAGAGCAGGTTTGGGCAAGTTTGTACGCAAAGTCAACTAACTACTATAAATACAGTTGATGTCGGAAGTTTACATACACCTTAGCCAAATACATTTAAACTCGGTTTTTCACAATTCCTGACTTTTAATCCTAGTAAAAAGTCCCTGTCTTAGGTCAGTTAGGATCACCACTTTATTTTAATAATGTGAAAAGTCAGAATAATAGTAGAGAGAATGATTTATTTCAGCTTTTATTTCTTTCATCACATTCCCAGTGGGTCAGAAGTTTACATACACTCAATTAGTATTTGGTAGCATTGCCTTTAAATTAGTTTTACTTGGGTCAAATGTTTTGGGTAGCCTTCCACAAGCTTCCCACAATAAGTTGGGTGAATTTCGGCCCATTCCTCCTGACAGAACTGGTGTAACTGAGTCAGGTTTGTAGGCTTCCTTGCTCGCACACGCTTTTGTCAGTTCTGCACACAAATTTCCCATAGGATTGAGGTCAGGGCTTTGTGATGGCCACTCCAATACCTTGACTTTGTTTTCCTTAAGCCATTTTTCCATAACTTTGGAAGTATGCTTGGAGTCATTGTCCATTTGGAAGACCCAACTTCCTGACTGATGTCTTGAGATGTTGCTTCAATATATCCACATAATTTTCCTTCCTCGTGATGCCATCTATTTTGTGAAGTGCACCAGTCCCTCCTGCAGCAAAGCACCCCCACAACATGATGCTGCCACCCCTGTGCTTCATGGTTGGGATGGTGTTCTTCGGCCTGCAAGCCTCCCCCTTTTTCCTCCAAACATAACGATGGTCATTATGGCCAAACAGTTCTATTTTTGTTTCATCAGACCAGAGGACATTTCTCCAAAAAGTATGGTTTTGTCCCCATGTGCAGTTGCAAACCGTAGTCTGGCTTTTTTATGGCGGTTTTGTAGCAGTGGCTTCTTCCTTGCTGAGTGGCCTTTCAGGTTATGTCGATATAGGACTTGTTTAACTGTGGATATACAGTGGGGAGAACAAGTATTTGATACACTGACGATTTTGCAGGTTTTCCTACTTACAAAGCATGTAGAGGTCTGTAATTGTTATCATAGGTACACTTCAACTGTGAGAGACGGAATCTAAAACAAAAATCCAGAAAATCACATTGTATGATTTTTAAATAATTAATTTGCATTTTATTGCATGACATAAGTATTTGATCACCTACCAACCAGTAAGAAGTCCGGCTCTCACAGACCTGTTTGTTTTTCTTTAAGACGCCCTCCTGTTCTCCACTCATTACCTGTATTAACTGCACCTGTTTGAACTCGTTACCTGTATAAAAGACACCTGTCCACACACTCAATCAAACAGACTCCAACCTCTCCACAATGGCCAAGACCAGAGAGCTGTGTAAGGACATCAGGGATAAAATTGTAGACCTGCACAAGGCTGGGATGGGCTACAGGACAATAGGCAAGCAGCTTGGTGAGAAGGCAACAATTGTTGGCGCAAATATTAGAAAATGGAAGAAGTTCAAGATGACGGTCAATCTCCCTCGGTCTGGGGCACCATGCAAGATCTCACCTCGTGGGGCATCAATGATCATGAGGAAGGTGAGGGATCATCCCAGAACTACACGGCAGGACCTGGTCAATGACCTGAAGAGAGCTGGGACCACAGTCTCAAAGAAAACCATTAGTAACACACTACGCCGTCATGGATTAAAATCCTGCAGCGCACGCAAGGTCCCCCTTCTCAAGCCAGCGCATGTCCAGGCCCGTCTGAAGTTTGCCAATGACCATCTGGATGATCCAGAGGAGGAATAGGAGAAGGTCATGTGGTCTGATGAGACATAAATAGAGCTTTTTGGTCTAAACTCCACTCACCGTGTTTGGAGGAAGAAGAAGGATGAGTACAACCCCAAGAACACCATCCCAACCGTGAAGCATGGAGGTGGAAACATCATTCTTTGGGGATGCTTTTCTTCCGTATTGAGGAGAGGATGGATGGGGCCATGTATCGCGAGATCTTGGCCAACAACCTCCTTCCCTCAGTAAGAGCATTGAAGATGGGTCGTGGCTGGGTCTTCCAGCATGACAACGACCCAAAACACACAGCCAGGGCAACTAAGGAGTGGCTCCGTAAGAAGCATCTCAAGGTCCTGGAGTGGCCTAGCCAGTCTCCAGACCTGAAACAATAGAAAATCTTTGGAGGGAGCTGAAAGTCCGTATTGCCCAGCGACAGCCACGAAACCTGAAGGATCTGGATGGAGGAGTGGGCCAAAATCCCTGCTGTAGTGTGTGCAAACCTGGTCAAGAACTACAGGAAACGTATGATCTCTGTAATTGCAAACAAAGGTTTCTGTACCAAATATTAAGTTCTGCTTTTCTGATGTATCAAATACTTATGTCATGCAATAAAATGCTAATTAATTACTTAAAAATCATACAATGTGATTTTCTGGATTTTTGTTTTAGATTCCGTCACTCACAGTTGAAGAGTATCTATGATAAAAATCACAGACTTCTACATGCTTTGTAAGTGGGAAAACCTGCAAAATCGGCAGTGTATCAAATACTTGTTCTCCCCACTGTAGATACTTTTGTACCTGTTTCCTCCAGCATCTTCACAAGGACCTTTGCTGTTGTTCTGGGATTGATATGCACTTTTCGCACCAAAGTACGTTAATCTCTAGGAGACAGAATGAGTCTCTTTCCTGAGCGGTATGACGACTGCTTGGTCCCATGGTGTTTATACTTGCGTACTATTGTTTGTACAGATGAACATGGTACCTTCAGGCGTTTGGAAATTGCTCCCAGGGATGAACCAGACTTGTGGAGGTCTACAATTTTTTTTCTGAGGTCTTGGCTGATTTCTTCTGATTTTCCCATGATGTCGAGCAAAGAGGCACTGAGTTTGAAGGTAGGCCTTGAAATACATTCACAGGTACACCTCCAATTGACTCAAATGATTCTAAAGCCATGACATCATTTTCTGGAATTTTCCAAGCTGTTTAAAGGCACAGTCAACATAGTGTAAGTAAACTTCTGACCCACTGGAGTTGTGTTATAATGAATTATAAGTGAAATAATCTGTCTGTAAACAAATTGTTGAAAGAATTACTTTGTGTCATACACAAAGTAGATGTCCTAACAGACTTGCCAAAACTATAGTTTGTTAACATTAAATCTGTGGAGTGGTTGCAAAATTAGTTTTAATGACTTCAACTGTACTATAGTATGCACACAAACGCTCACACACACACAGGTTAAACATGTCCACTCACGTGTGTGTCTACAATAAGCATGGCATGTTTAACACCCTGTTATTGGTAATGGTGAGAGGTTAGCATGTCTTGAGGTTATGATCTTTGAACTTTTGTTACTTTCTCACTCATTATTATGTAAGATTCATTCAGGATTATATGTAACCATGGTACACATTAAAGTGTTTAGAAACATATCAAAATCGAAAATGAAAAATAGCAAATTATGTGATGGCTGAGGTCCATTTGATATCCATATTAACAGCAGTCCCAGAATAGTACCTCAAGGCACATATGCGTTGTCTCAATGCTTTAGGGTTTGAGTAGACTGAGATAGAGGCAGCCTGACTATTTTTGGGATCAGACTCTAGTGCAAAGGTTTATTATTCCTAGATGAGTTTGCAGAGGTGAATTTAGGGGAATGTTTGTTTACATGTGTTACAACACCACCATCTAGTGGTACAGAGACACTGTATCAGCTGTATTATGGCTATGACAGCATACTGAAAAACATTGTGTTGCAATAGGCAATACAAGTGATGCAGCAAGTAGCCTTGTAATTTTTGAATGTTTTAGGCTTTTTGAACGGTCTTCAATGGGCAACACTGTAGCTCAATGGTCTTCAGCGCAAAAACGTAATGAAAGCCATCTGGCAGAAGTAAATTCAACCAAACACAAATAATTTTTCAAATATTTTAAATTTTTATTTAACTAGGCAAGTCAGTTAAGAACAAATTCATATTTACAATGACAGCCTACCTACAGGGTCAGCCCCTGGAGCAAATTAGGCTTAGGTGCCTTGCTCAAGGGCACATCGGCAGGTTTTTCACCTTGCCAGCTCG
Source organism: Thymallus thymallus (assembly GCA_023634145.1). NCBI lineage: Eukaryota > Metazoa > Chordata > Actinopteri > Salmoniformes > Salmonidae > Thymallus > Thymallus thymallus. The sequence goes on along the minus strand of CM042384.1, from coordinate 10,201,280 downwards.
GGTATTCGAAGCAGCGACCTTTCGGTTACTGGCCCAACGCTCTAACCACTCAGCTACCTGATGTATACAATTGTTTTTCTATTTTGTTATGCTGTTGTTACATTTGTATCTGCTATTGTTACATTTGTATCGTTGTTTCATGTCCGATGGTGTTCGGTCCAATGGTGTTGTTACATATCATTTGAGCTGCGTGCAACACAAGCAAATTCATTGTATTATTTCACTCTGCCTGTTAGAACCTTTATGAACAAAGGCATGTCTGATTAGGCTTATCAGAAAACTGCATGTCCGGTAGCTTGCGGGCTGTCAATGAGTAGCTCGCAAGTAGATAGTGAGAAATAATCAGTAGGCCTAATATTTCATGATTAAATCTGTTAAATACTTTTTCTCTCCAAGCTGGTTACAGGTATTTAACACCATTCTGCATTTTTGTCATCGATTTTCCCAACTTCAATAAGTTTAATCACATTGTTCAAATGGTTTCATTCAGTTGCAAAAGTAACAGTCCTGGCTGAGCCACATACAGTTGAAGTCAGAAGTTTACATACACTTAGGTTGAAGTCATTAAAACTAATTTTTCAACCACTCCACAGATTTCATGTTAACAAACTATAGTTTTGGTAAGTCGGTTAGGACATCTACTTTTGTTGGAAGTAATTCTTCCAACAATTGTTTACAGACAGATTATTTCACTTGTAATTCATTATATCACAATTCCAGTGGGTCAGAAGTGTACATACAATAAGTTGACTGTGCCTTTAAACAGCTTGGAAAATTCCAGAAAATGATGTCATGGCCTTAGAAGCTTCTGATAGGCTAATTGACATCATTTGAGTAAATTGGAGGTGTACCTGTGGATGTATTTCAAGGCCTACCTTCAAACCCAGTGTCTCTTTGCTCGACATCATGGGAAAATCAAAAGAAATCAGCCAAGACCTCAGAAAAAAATTGTAGACCTCCACAAGTCTGGTTCATCCTTGGGAGCAATTTCCAAATGCCTGAAGGTACCACGTTCATCTGTACAAACAATAGTACGCAAGCAGCCGTCATACCGCTCAGGAAGGAGACGCGTTCTGTCTCCTAGAGATTAACGTACTTTGGTGCGAAAAGTGCAAATCAATCCCAGAACAACAGCAAAGGTCCTTGTGAAGATGCTGGAGGAAACAGGTACAAAAGTATCTATATCCACAGTAAAACAAGTCCTATATCGACATATCTTGAAAGGCCGCTCAGCAAGGAAGAAGCCACTGCTACAAAACCGCCATAAAAAAGCCAGACTACGGTTTGCAACTGCACATGGGGACAAAGGCCGTACTTTTTGGAGAAATGTCCTCTAGTCGGATGAAACAAAAATAGAACTGTTTGGCCATAATGACCATCATTACGTTTGGAGGAAAAAGGGGGAGGCTTGCAAGCCGAAGAACACCATCCCAACCGTGAAGCACAGGGGTGGCAGCATCATGTTGTGGGGGTGCTTTGCTGCAGGAGGGACTGGTGCACTTCACAAAATAGATGGCATCACGAGGAAGGAAAATTATGTGGATATATTGAAGCAACATCTCAAGACATCAGTCAGGAAGTTAAAGCTTGGTCGCAAATGGGTCTTCCAAATGGACAATGACCCCAAGCATACTTCCAAAGTTGTGGCAAAATGGCTTAAGGAAAACAAAGTCAAGGTATTGGAGTGGCCATCACAAAGCCCTGACCTCAATCCTATAGAAACTGAAAAAGCGTGTGCGAGCAAGGAGGCCTACAAACCTGACTCAGTTACACCAATTCTGTCAGGAGGAATGGACCAAAATTCACCCAACTTATTGTGGGAAGCTTGTGGAAAGCTACCCGAAACTTTTGACCCAAGTAAAACAAATTTAAAGGCAATGCTACCAAATACTAATTGAGTGTATGTACATTTCTGACCCACTGGGAATGTGATGAAAGAAATAAAAGCTTAAATAAATAATTCTCTACTATTATTCTGACATTTCACATTCTAAAATAAAGTTGTGATCATGACTGACCTAAGACAGGGAATTTTTACTAGTATAAAATGTCAGGAATTGTAAAAAACTGAGTTGTATTTGTGAAATAAGTATTGAACACGTCACCATTTTTCTCAATAATATATTTCCAAAGGTGCTATTGACATGAAATTTTCACCAGATGTTGGTAACAACCCAAGTAATCCATACATACAAAGAAACAAATACGTTCAGAAATTAAGTTATGTGTAATAATGTGAAATGACACAGGGAAAAAGTATTGAACACACTTACTGATATTTATTTAATACTTTGTACAAAAGCCTTTGTTGGTAATGACAGCTTCAAGACTCCGTGGGCCTCTTCTATGAATCTTGATCTTCAGTTCTTTCCATAGATTTTCAATGGGATTTAAGTCAGGTGATTGGCTGGGCCATTCTAGTAGCTTTATTTTCTTTCTTTGAAACCAATTGACAGTTTTCTTAGCTGTGTGTTTGGGATCATTGTCTTGCTGAAATGTCCACCCTCGTTTCATCTTCATCATCCTGGTAGATGGCAGCAGATTTTTGTCAAGAATGTCTCTGTAAATTTGCCCATTCATCCTTCCTTCAATTATGTGAAGTTTGCCAGTACCATTTGCTGAAAAGCAGCCCCACACCATGATGTTCCCACCTCCAAACTTCACTGTTGGTATGGTGTTTTTAGGGTGATGTGCAGTGCCTTTTCTCCTCCAAACATGGTGTGTATTATGACATCCAAACTGTTCAATTTTGCTCTCATCTGACCACACTATATTCTCCCAGTATTTCACACAGCAAACTTTAAACAAGCTTCAACATGCTTTTTTTTCCAGCAATGGAGTCTTGCGTGGTGAGCGTGCATACAGGCCATGGCGGTGGAGTGCATTACTTACTGTTTTCTTTGAGACAACAGTACCTGCTAATTGCAGGTCTTTTTGAAGCTCTCCACAAGTGGTCCTTGGCTCTTGGACAACTCTTCTGATTATTCTTTTCACTCCTCTGTCAGAAATCTTGTGAGGAGCACCTGGTCGAGGCAAATTTATGGTGAAATGATTGTCTTTCCACTTCCGTAATATGGCCCCAACAGTGCTCACTGGAACATTCAGAAGCTTAGAAATGCGCCTATAACCAATGCCATCATTATGTTTTGCAACAATTAGGTTGCGAAGGTCTTGAGACAGCTCTTTGCTTTTACCCATCATGAGATGGGTCTTGTGTGACACCTTGGCAATGAGACCTTTTTGTAGGCCATCAGTTGGGACTGAACCAGCTGATATTAATTTGCACTGACAGGGGGCTGGATTGCTTTTTAATTACTGATAGTTTTCAGCTGTTGTCTTGGCTTTCCATGCCTTTTTTCACCTCCCTTTCTTCATGTGTTCAATACTTTTTCCCTGTGTCATTTCACATTATTACACATAACTTAATTTCTGAACGTATTTGTATGTATGGATTACTTGGGTTGTTACCAACATCTGGTGAAAATGTCATGTCAATAGCACCTTTGGAAATATATTTACTGAGAAAAATGGTGACGTGTTCAATACTTATTTCACCCGCTGTACACACATGCAAAAATGTCTAAAAACCTGTTTTTGCTTTGTCGTTATGGGGTATTGTGTGTAAATTGATGAGGGAAAAAAACTATTTAATCAATTTTAGAATAAGGCTGTAACATAACAAAATGTGGGAAAAAATCAAGGGGTCTGAATACTTTCTGAATGCACTATAGATCCAGGTTGGCTAGACTTGAAATACAAAGATTAGCTGGCTACTCACTTGTTCTTGAGAGATAAGTTTATGAGACCTGTGTTCAATTTCTATAATGCCTGCTACAAGAAGTTGGTAATTATTAGAGAACGTGCATAGTGCATAGTTCTGGTTAAATTTGCAATGGAGATTTCGTGCCAACCTGCCACTTCTTGGTAAAAAGCACTCAATGACCTTGGCATTTGAACTTTTATGTTTATTGTGGTATAGTAATTATTGGAAACGTGTTTATGGTAGGACTGCATTGCTGAATTAATTACATGGGCGTGTCGAATTTGATCCACAGAAGTGTATCGTGCCATATCGCAACGTTTTGCTAAACTCGTGAGCTGCATGATTTTTCTATGTTTGATGCGGGACTATAGGCCTATCTATTTGGCAAGACAGCTGTGCATGGCTTCATCTGACTGTAGTAGGCTGTAGGCCGTTTTTTGTTAATTGCATTCGCCTTTTGTTTACTGCGTTTGTTTACTGTTAATGTAACTAGCCTAAATATAGATTGTGTCATGCCTTTACACCGATTTCAACTGCTCCCTTAGTCACTTTATCCTGGCGCCGGGTCTGTCTGCTTGGCCATTTTTACCCTCTGTGCATCAAATATGTATGCTGCTGAGACAAGTTAATATTAAACAGTCATGGTGACAGCGATTCAAACAAAAACAAAAAAGCCAAGGGGGGCCTCTACTGTACGTACCTTTTCCAGTTCTCTGGGAATGCGCATGCATGTGTACACTCTCTCTCTGCGCTCGGTGTATTTTGCTTCGTTGTGCTCCAGGAAGTAGCCCCGGGTCAGCTCTGCACACATGAAGCGCGCCAGCGACGGATCTGGAATAAAAAAAACACTTAGCGCTATGTTACAACAGGGCTACTGTCGCTCCAGTTTGCACTATTTTAGTAAGACAGCTGTGTGTACTCATGGTTATCAACATAATGGACAAAATACATGTGTGTAATGTGGGAAGCTTGGACACAGAACACAAAATATGGAATGATTGACAATGAGAGGGAAAGGAAGTTTATCTTTTGAAGATAATGAATGACACACCAATCGGCCTAAAAAATAAGCATAATGTAGCCAAATCAGTATTAATATAGGAACCGAGCCAAATGAATTAGAATGCCACTTTACCACTAATGATTATCTAATAAACTTGCTAAGACTTTTGGCATGAGGAAAACTTTGAGCAACAGTGGCAGTACAATTAATTACAATTCCACTTTTGAAGTAAAGTATACTACGGACTGGAATGCTGTACTTTTAAATACATAACATATCAAGAATTCGTAAATGTTTAAAGACGCCCTCCTTTTTAAATTGACTGAGGGCTTTACCCGAAATTAACCTAAACTGTCTTGAAATATTTTCCAGTCGGTTGGAAATTGTGAGAATCTGTCAAACATTATATATAACCGAAATAACTGTATATTTTGACCCGGTTTCACTATTTTTTGTAACATCTCGGCGCACTAGTTACAGTACAGTATGCATACAAATTGGGCGCTCGAGGCCCACAGCTAGAGCAGAAGTCTGCAAGATATACTTTTCATACTTGACACAAATTGGCATGACAGGTAACGTTAGCATGAATATTAAACCGTAATAACCTAACTAATGATAGTTACTATAGTTAACTACTGTTTATTGTCATTGATCCCAACATCAGTGACTGTTGCCCCCTTGGCTAGGCATGGTTCGTGACATCACGTGAAAGCGAATTACATGGAATTATAACGTCGAAGTATTTAGTAGACAAATGTTATACAATTATTTTTTTAATCACATGCTACTAATACAAAGGTGACAAAGACTGAAAGCCACGTAATTTTACTAACAATCTCGCATGACAACGACACGGGATAAAACTGACAGCTCGAAAATCCAATGACGTGCTTTGGTTGGTTGTGCATTCAGTCGGGACAACCCAATGACTGTGGGCCAGCCCAAAGGTAGCTAAATTGTTCAGGCACCATGACATGTTTTTTTTTACAATGATTCTCATGCGATCGTCAGCTTCCAATGCATTATTTCTAGACATGTAGAGAGGTCTGTTTATCAGATAAAATGATCGCTAGCCGATACCGTTTAAACCTGCGCGCGAGCCTGGGAAACCCACCTGAGTTTCCACGTTCACGTTCACGTTGCTCCCGTCTGACAGCATTTATATCATAAAAGCCCAATGTTTCCGCCAGATCTGGAGTTTTACCGATTTTCCCCGACCTTTGTATGTCATCCCATGGCCGTTTCTCCTTCTTCTTGTCCTTATTTTCGGTTTCTTTTTCATCTGACGGCCCGGTCCCCAACAAGTCCGCCATCTTCAATTTGCAGCCGCGCTGATAGCAACGTTCATGGACTAACCATAGAGATGGATAGAGGACTCATCTTTATACATATACCATTATAGCGTCTGTGACAGCATGGGCAGCGCCATTGAGGCTACAGCCCATATTTATCACCAAGTTGACTACTTTAAAATGGCGGAGACATGGTGGGAGCCCTCAATGGTGCTGCCTATGCAAAAATTTCATTTTGGATACTAGAGGCCTCTATCATTCTCTATGGGACCAACGCAACTGTCATCACATTCTCGTCGAGGGGTTGATGCTTAAAATAAACAAATATACACTACATGACCGAAAGTATGTGGACACCGGCTCATCTTACATCTCATTCCAAAATCGTGGGCATTAATATGGAGTTATAACAGCAAAGGGGGACTAACAGCCTACACTCTTCTGGGAAGGCTTTCCACTAGATGTTGGAACATTGATGCAAGGACTGGCTTCCATTCAGCGACAAGAGCATTAGTGAGGTCGGCCACTGATGTTGGGCGATTAGACCTGGCTCGCAGTCGGCGTTCCAATTCATCCCAAAGGTGTTCAATGGGGTTGAGGTCAGGGCTCTGTGCAGGCCAGTCAAGTTCTTCCACACCGATCTCGACAAACTGTTTCTGTATGGACCTCGCTTTGTGCACTGGGGCATTGTCATGATGAAACAGGAAAGGGCCTTCCCCAACCATGAAGAACAGCCCCAGACCATTATTCCTCCTCCACCAAACTTTTCAGTTGGCACTACGCATTCAGGCAGGTAGCGTTCTCCTGGCATCCGCCAAACCCAGATTTGTCCTGCCAGATGGTGTGTATAATTCATCATTCCAGAGAATGCGTTTCACTGCTCCAGAGTCCAATGTCAGCGAGTTTTACACCACTCCAGCCGACGCTTGGCATTGCGCATGGTGATCTTAGGCTTGTATACGGCTGCTCGGCCATGGAAACCCATTTCATGAAGCTCCAGATGAACGTTGCTTCCAGAGGCAGTTTGGAAGTCGGTAGTGAGTGTTGCAACCGAGGACAGACGATTTTTACGCGCTACACACTTCAGCACTTGGCGGTCACGTTCTGTGAGCTTGTGTGGCCTACCACTTCGCGGCTGAGCCGTTGTTGCTCCTAGACGTTTCCACTTCACAATAACAAAACTTACAGTTGCCCGGCGCAACTCTAGCAGGGCAGACATTTTACGAACTGACTTTTTGGAAAGGTGGCATCCTATGACAGTGTCACGTTGAAAGTCACTGAGCACTTCAGTAAGGCCATTCTACTTGCCAATGTTTGTCTATGGAGATTGCATGGCGGTGTGCTGAATTTTATACACTTGTCATCAACTGGTGTGGCTAAAATAGCCAAATCCACTAATATGAAGGATGTATTAATATTGATCAAACAAACATTATTCACACCGATTGTTGACACAGCAATCCACCACAGATATGTACACAAGGTATGGGATTGGTAATATTGTATTTCATCTGACATCAATTAAATGTCATGCCTTATTCAAAATACTTAATCATAGACTTTTGCAAAGAAATACGGGGATAATTTCAATGAATTTCAACCCAATATTCAATCAATGTGATATTGGCTACCTATTGATAGACAAGAGGACAGACAGACTAGAATAAAAGGTATAAGAAAAGAGATTGAGAAACAGACATGTAAGGGCAGTTAATGCACAGTAATCCATACACAATGTCTGCAATAACCCAATCAGACCAATCTGTAAGCACAGTTTATTGGCACACATAATGGCAAAGCATACATACCAGACATCAGATATGACACAAAACATCTCTGCAATATAATGTACAAATTGTGCAGAGTTCTAATAATACCAGATTCAAACATATTCAGAAATGTGTTAGCTTCCTTACAAATGCACAAATAAATACACAAAAAAATCCAATCTTGTAATAAAAGACATCCACAGTTGTCTTCTTGCCATTTTGAAACAAAATCCAACATGAGGAGAGGAATTCAAGGAAGAATAGTCAATTAAAGAACAACTGGTAACACAAAAACAAGGGTTTTCAAACTGCAATTCTGTAGGGCCTTGAGTATGCTGTTTTCTTCTGGATTTGTGGATAATCATTTATGTATTTTTTTTTTTAAATCTCTACAATGAGTCAATTTTCAAATGTTAAAATGTTCACAATTTTAAACATTTCTAAAACATTATAGTTTAACATTTGATCATCTGTGCACTAATTAATTGACTGGATATAAACATGTCAAAATGATAAATGAGCTTCTTATAGCAGCAGAAATATGTCAGACAGACATCAGAATCCGAAAGGCCCTATAGGAATGTGAAACTCCTGCAAATAAAAAAAGCTTTTGCGAAACAGCTGCCATGTACAAAACGGTTTCAAAATAGTGGCTAATCTTAAATTAATAAAGTTGTAATGTCACACCTCTATTTGCAGAGCTACAAACCTTGTAACAGTGTTCCCAATCTGATGAACCCCTCCAAAAATGTCTGACCAACTCAAAAAGGTACATATATCAAACAAAAAAAGTTAAATCATGCAGAAAAAGCTTTAAAGTCCCAGTGCAGTCAAAAACGTGATGTTCCTGTGTTTTATATATATCTTCACACTGATGTTGGAATAATGCTGTGAAATTGAGAAAATTATGATAATGCTCTTTTAGTGTAAACACTGTTTGAAAAAAATTCTTGCTTGAGGAATTGCTCTTTGCTAAGAAGCTATTTTTGTTTCTTTTTGACCATTTTCATTGAGAACAATCACAATAAGGTACTTCATTGTAACCCAGGGACCTTTAATATCAGTGTGGAATAGGTTGGTCATTAAAAGGAAAGAACAAAGATAAAAAAAACATTGATGCATTGGTGTATGTCAGCAAAGTTCACATACTGATTGGCAACGTTTAAATCTGATTGCAAAGTATTTTCGGGAGGAGTAAAATAACATCAATAGACTACAAACACAATCGAACAGGTTTGCATGAAATAACGATCGGCGACGACTGCTGTAATTCTGGAAAGGAAATCCTGGAACACGAGTGTCCCACTTGAAGCTGTCCATAGTGGTGAAACAGAGTCACTTTCCTTGTAATTGGAAATCGGGAAAAAAAAAACAAATCAACAGCAACGTAGATAAATCAACAGCCAAATTAATTTCCAATAAAAATGCAAATGCTCAAGACGACGACGTCTCGGCCGTCGTGGATGCAGTTTGGTGGCTGAGTAGAACCTTGCCGGTTCGTTCTCATTGAGGCTGATGCTCTTAAAAGAGACATTTTGTTTTTGATGTTTTGTTTTGACTTCCACTGTCAACAGTCAAAGAGGGGTCGTAACCTGCAGGTCAAAACGGCAACAACCACAGAATCCCACTACAGTTAAAGCTCATCGATTGAGAAGGTGTCAATGAAGGAGAATTCAGATGAAGACACTGGCCTTGTGTCATTCCCAGAGCAATCCCAACTTCCCTAACACTGGGAATTCCCACCAAATCCAAATAGAGGGATTCTAGGAAAAATTGAAAAAAGAAAACCCAGTATTGTTTAATGTCATCATTGCAATGCATATAACCTGTATGCATTTAGATGGAAAATAAGTCTTTATTGTATGGATATTGCTGTGCAATGTTAGTCAGTTCTCTGTCTCAGTCTCCCTCCAGGATGTTACAGTGAAGTCAGAGAAGAATTGTTCTGGTATTTGGTGGAGATGATTGACCATGATGAGTGATAGTGACACCGTTGACCATGACGTGGAAAAATTTGCCAACAGGGTTAAATTCAGTACGATTTGAGGTTTTAGTGGGCCAAATAGGTACAGTTTTCTAATTAGAATTTTTTTCTCTTCTGTGTTTTACTGTGAGGGCAACGTGGTCTCATTAGAATATGTCCAAAATAGTGACATTTAGCCATCGGAGTTAAATGTCATCTAAGTGTACATATGAGAGTTGGGGCACAGACTGTGCTCTTGGTATACTTGGTCTCTGTGTGTTCTACTGTGACGACTGTGGCGCTGTGCTGTCGGCCTTGCTGTCCTGGTTGTTGGGCGGCTTGCTGCCCCACGGGCTGTTATTGCCAAGAGCAGGCGAGCCGTTGAAGTCATCCTCGTCGTCCAATCCGTTGGTGGCATCGTACTGCGTGTTCTCCAGACGCGTGATCAGACGTTCGTCCTCGTCTCCAAACTCCCCGCCCATTAGGGTGGGCTCGCCCACCACCATCACGTCCTGGAAGACAGAGGAGGGAGGTCAAAGGTTAATGCCAGGTTAAAATTCAGAGGTCAGACATTTTGAGAGACACATTGTTGCATGTGTCAGAAATGTATGGAATTCTGAGAGATGATATGTGATATATAGAATATATTATATATTATACTATATTGATCATATACATTTTATGGTGTGATCTGCATGTTATACTAACTCTAAATCTTTGTCACAAATCATGTTGATAACTACATGAAATATACAGATAACTGCCAAAACGAGCCAGAACAGCTTAAATGCACCTTGGCATAGATTATACAAGTGTCTATAACTCTACTGGAGGGATTTCCTGTTTGCAAAAACTTTAAAAGATTGCAGAATTTCTGTTTATGTGACAAAACAAGCAAGTACAACATAGAGAGAATAGTTGTACCATCAAACCGCTGTGAAATATCTTGTCCATAACCAAAATTATTGTTATTTTAGCTGTTTGAAGCTGGTGTACAAAACTGAAAGTAAAAGACGCAAAAACAAAACTTAAGAATGGGAAGCATAGAAATAGTGCACATAGAACAGATCTACCACTTTCAATGACAATGACAGACCTATTATTCACATTTCTATGTGAATTTGGTCACGTTGCCCACAAAAGGTACATATTGCAGCTTTAAGGCTATCTGTGTTCCTGTGCTTGTTGCTAAATAATGATGATTAGTGTCTCTATGGATGATATATTCCACCCAAAGCAATTAAGGGTCAAAAGGGCAAAAAGTAAAAACACTAGAGGACATTGAGGCTCATCAAGTAGGCTACCCCTGAGCTTCTAATTCTAACCAGAATGGAGGCGTGGGTTCAGATCTTACTTTTGACACCATGTGTTGGTAATGCGACCAGACACCATTCTATTATAGCTACAAGAACATCTTTACTAAGGCTGGGATTCAATTCAATTCATAGCGCAGCTCAGCGTGCTAGACATCCGACAATACAGATTTAAAGGCACTTTCCCCGACATTCGCGGAGATCGCATTCACGGCAAACGTTGCAGATGTCGGTTCAATTTGAAATTACCTTTATATGCCAAGTGCTATAACTCAGCTCTAACACTGATCGGATTGAATCCCAACCTAGGATAAAACACTGTATAGAGCATTATGCTACAACCCATAAGCTGGGTTGTAGCATGAGCAACCCATAAGCAGTCTTCTGTGGCAAGTGAGTCCTCTATCCATCTCTATGACAACTACTCATGAGCTTATAACCCGTCTAACCCATAAACTGGTGTGCTTCAACTGCTGATGATGTGTGTTTGTTGCTTCACCAAAGGGGTAAAGCCCCGAGCATTACGCTCGGCCGTGTGTTTACCTTGTTTCGACACAACCCCCTGCCGCTCCTGCAATAACAGTTGGTGCGTGGGGGGAATTTCCAGGAGTGTGTGTACGGCTGGTGCGTATGGCGAAGCACCGTGAAGCCGGTGAACCCGCATGTACACGGTCGACCCCTCTCGGAGCACTCTGTGCAAATGAAACTCCCTCCCACTGACGAAGTGGACTATCCTCCCCTTCCCACCCCTCGCAGACCAATCAATAGTAATCATGTAGGACATATTTTAAAGAGATGACCACTTGTGTTGAGGTCACAGATGAAAACATAGGGAGTTGTATGATTTGGTTGATTCTTTATTTGCAATGTGAAGGAATTGGGTGATGCTAACAGTATTTAGGAGATGTGATTCAGCAATTCAAGCAATGTTAGATGATTGATTACCGGTTGTTATAAATATGTGATCCAATAGACTATGTTAGGACGGTGTTGGTTGTTCTATGTAGGCTGAGTTGTATATTTCATCTCCCCTGGTCTGCTAAAGCCTCTCTCTCCTCAGTAGCACACAACCTCCCACTGCATCTCGGGAGGCAGCCACACAGTTAAATGGAGCACACGCTTCACTGCCCATGTGTGTCGACGCGGCGTGGCATGGGAGATCTGATGCGCACGCACACACATAAACACAAACACTCACACACATACAACTGCACCACAGAGGCTCTGGATTGGGGGGGGGGGGGGGGGGGGGTTGTAGATTGGGGGTTGTAGTTTGTTTATCTGAGATGCAACACAAGCCTCTTTTCAAAAACTTCTCTCAAACCCCGCCTAGCGACCACCACTACGCCTTAATCGCGCTAATTAATTTAGGTGAGTTTTTGACTAAACGACAATATTCACACAGATTTATTTCATTTGTATAGCTAATTAAGCCATTAGCTCAAAACGTGCTGATTGCCAACAAGCCTTGAATTCACCATCTGTCTGTCCCGTTGCCCCCCCCCCCATCAACGACAACAGCTGGTAGCCAGACTGGTATTGGGGGGAGTGTTAATTGTGGTCTAATTAATAACGTTTATATACTCATCTCATTACTTTTAGCGTTAGCTAGGACCAATGGGCTGTTAAGGCAGCTAAGAATGCCCATTGTCTGATCATCAGTTAGTTTATTAGAGAACCTCCTTGCCCCCCTACTCCTTTTGTGTTTGCAGGTCTGAAGGATCTGGACAGGTGTAAGCAATATGATGGATGCTCCCCTATGCCCATTGAAGGGCTGGGCCTTTAGCATAAACCTATCCAGTCCCTTAAGAGCTGCAAACACAGAATGTGTAGGTAAGGGCTCAGGATTATTTTCAGGGGTATATTCCGTGAGGTGAAACGTATAGAAATGTATCAAATAAAGCTAACACACTTCCCTTTTCTACCTGAGACAATCATTTCTGTTCTACACAATCCATTTCTATCGGAATGTTCCAAAAGAATCCCCCAGCAAACACGTAGTAGCGCCAGTAGAGGTCACTGTTGAACAACACAACAACCCACTCCCCCTCCCTTCTCTTCCCTATGCCCCCCCCCCATTCACCCACTCCCTCCCTTTCCTCGCCAGGGTCCACTTCTTATTGTCATTGGGCTCACGTAGGGCCTGTGCTCAGCCAACGAACGAACAACTTCCCTGACAAAGCTAGCTGTCGTGCAACATATGTAACCAGCATGTTTCTACCCCTGCTCTTAAAGACGTGTGTCAACGTTAGCCATAGGAAGTGTGTGTTTCAGGAAGGGGGAGTAAGGAGAGGGGGGGAGGTGTATTCAGATATGTGATAATGAGAGATGGCGCAAAGCCAAACAACCTTCCACCGAGAAAACAATTGTGTGTGCGTGTGTGTGTGTGTCCGAGTGATTGAGTAAGCGATAGAAGGGGGGGGGGGGGGGGGTTGTGAAAGAGAGTGAGAGGGAGCTAGAGTTGGAGAAGATGCGTATGAGAAAGGGAGAAAGAAGAAGAGAGATCGAGAGAGCGGGAGATCCAGAAAGAGCAAGAGAGAGGGGGGAGCTAGAGTTGGAGAGGGTGTGTCTATGTGAGAGAGAGAGAGAGAGAGAGAGAGAGAGAGAGAGAGAGAGAATACACATAGAGAACGAAATTGAAAGAGAGAGAAAAAAGAGAGACGCATTGTGGAATAAAAAGCATGACCTGTAAGGCACCGTGTGGAACTTCCCAACCCAAAAAAACAAGTTCATAGTTCCCCAGTCTCCCTGCCCCCCCAACCCCCCCTGATAAAAACACCCCCAGCCAGAGGGACTACAGTACTAAGTGGTCAGTATGACTCCTTACAGTCCATACAGACGTCTATCAAACCCAGTGATTGATATTGAGAGTACTACAGCCTGTGCAAACAATTGAAGCGCAATAGCACTTTATCCCCCGGAGCGATGCGAAGCGTGAGGTGCAACACTCAGTGGTTTAAGTAGGTGTTTAACCTCAAACTGTGTCGAGTGGCCCCGTTATATTGACATGTCGAGGAAGCAAATACGTTATACATGGGATAGACTAGTGCCATGGAGCGCCGGTTGATATAGCAATCCCCAGAGCAGAGGGTGTAAAAGAAGCAACAGGGGAAGATCATTCTAGATTCTGGATGAATACTTGAATAAACATATTATGATGGTAGATTGACAGTGATATAAATTAATTGTTGTGTTTCATGACGTGCCTTCCTGCCTGTGTGTCTATAGTAGCGGTGCATAAGGGTGTATAGGGATGTAAGAGAGGGCCAAACCGGTAGAGCTGATGCTTACAGGTACCTGACTGGAGAGGCTGAAGTTGCTGGCAGGGCTTCTCTTCTTACTGTTGGCGTTGCCCACGCTGCTGTTGGCACTGCTGGCAGAGTTCTTCCTTTTCCTCCTCTTCGTCGTCGTCTGTCTCGTTGGCTCAGCTTTGGCGCGGCCAGCAAAGGAAACAAGAGCCATGGCGGACAACATAATGCATACACCAAGGTGGGGGTAACACACAAAGATCACACGGTGTACACACGTGTGTATATAGACATGCCCACACACCCATGCAAGCATCCACAGACAGACAGACACACACACACACACACACACACAATACGCGACACAGACAATACGCAAGAACTCAAAAACGATCCATGCTTTGTTAAAATCAGAGGTGAAATTAAAAGGCGTTAACATCTCCCAAGACATGCACTAGTAAGAAAGAACCCCTGTTTCATTTGCATAATGGCTCAACAATAGACTGTGCTGCTTGATTTAATGTGACTGCCTTAATGACCTTAGTGTTGTACAGCTCTCGATAGCCTCTCCACATTAAAACGACTCTACTGTGATAGATAACATCACCTTTAATCCTACTGTGTCTATATCTGTAGTTGTGCGGGCTTCTGTAGACATTTATTTCTTTGTTTTGCTGTGAATTGCCTTTGTGAGTCAGATTGTTTGTGTGTATCATCATATGAAGTGGTGATGCACAGGTTGGTGTTTTAGCAAACATTTGGGATAAATGTTGCATTTCACAGTGACGTAGAACGAAGAATGTGTCATGCAAGTGTTGAGCTATCATGACGAAAACCCAAAGTACACGACAATGTATTTCATGCCATTCTGAGAAGAGAATAGAATACAGCTCCCCTAGATGACTTCTATCTCTACCGAAAACTATACGAAGACAGAAAAGGTACCTTTTTTGTGATTTGTGGGGAATATTTCCGTTTTGAAGTTCTGTGGGTGTCCAGCTAAAACCGGAGCCAAAATTAGTTTTGTTTTATTGAAGTGATTCATTATTTTATGTAATTAAATGCCAGACAGAGAGAGAAAGACAGATAGACCAGAAATGAAAACAGAGAGAATGAAGGAGAAAAAAAGTACATTCCCTGCAACAAAGATATTGCCTAAACATTATTACTGTAGAAGACTTGCAATTATGAAAAGTAATTTTTTTATGAGCTAGACATTTAATGAATAAATTAGTAAAATATGCAATTAAAAAGCATGTGTATATCCTTGATCATTCATCTCGTGTAAAGTAACGAAATAGGTTGAGTAGAGATCTTAGCAGTACTTATATCTCCAAAATATTGTTTCTGAAATACATAATTTATTAATACATTTATTTAGCCATTTACACCAAGTGTTTGTAAGAGAATGTTATTCCTCTGAATCTCAGTGAAAAAATAAATATATTATCTGTGATCTTCAAAAATACATTTTTAGAGGTTCTTATACTAATCACACCAAGGGAGATGCTTTAGTATTCAAAGGCAACCAGCAACATACACTGAGTGTACAAAACATTAAGAACATTAAGAGCTCTTTCCATGACATAGACTGACCAGGTGAATCCAGGTCACTTGTTAAATCCACTTCAATCAGGTTAAATATGGATTTTAAAGCCTTGATACAACTGAGAGGGTGAATGGGCAAGACAAAATATTTAAGTGCCTTTTAAAGGGGTATGGTAGTAGGTGCCAGGCGCATCGGTTTGTGTCAAGAACTGCAACGCTGCTGGGTTTCCCCTGTATCAAGAATGACCCACCACCCAAAGGACATCCAGCCAACTTGACACAACTGTGGGAAGCATTGGAGTCAACATGGGCCAGAATCCCTGTGCAAATCAATATTAGGAAGGTGTTCTTAATGTTTTGTATACTTAGTGTATAATTTATCTAAAAAGATAACGTAACTGAGGAGCATACACACATTTTTTAATCAAAACTGTAATGTCTGCAACTAGAACCAGATCAACTTCTCTATTACTACTACATTTGAATGTTTATGGTTGTCAAGAGAAACTATCAAAATTATGACAAGTCTATTACCAATTCCCGTCCACTTATTTGACAAACCTGGGTACAGGAACATGATGTCCATTATCAGAAACAACCTTTTCTGGCATCACGACTGTTTACGTATATGTTGAACAAAAAACGCACTAAAATTCACATCCATTTCCACAAAAAATACTTATCAGCGCATAAATGCATCCGTGCTTCCTTCCTCGCTAAAACAGAACCATTTTCCTGGTCCGAGAAGAATTGGAGGAAAGATGAAAAACTTGACTAATGAGGAAACCACAATTACAGTACACCGGCTTAGTTCAGTTTTGTTTCGTTTTAAAAACACAGCTGGACGGACGAGCTGTAGTGGCACATGAAAGATTTATGACCAGCAAAACTGATCCTAGATCTGTTTCAAATGTCAAAAGCAACCATTCTAATAACCTGGCTACTGTATACACCCAATACAATGTTAAGTATAAAGTCCACTAATCTGGAAAACAGTATTGAGTCAAGGCAATATGTAAACACATACACAGAGGATTCTGGATCCCAAAGCTGCTATCAGCTCCTATACAGCTGATACGTTTGGCATTTTAAACCTTTTCCACTGAACCCTGACACTATACAACATGCAATTGAACAAAGGTTTATCCCCTTGTGCACAATTAGACATTGACAGTTCAACCTATCATTTTTCAAAGGGTCTGTTCAAGAATATTCTACGCTCATTGACAGTGAAAACTAAATAAAATTCAAAAGTGAGAATTCAAACCTCTGGGGAGCTATCAGTGAGGGAGTTGTATCTTGTAGTTTGATTACACCAGCCACCCTTAATTAAAGTTCAGAAGCCTCTCACATTACACAGATCTGAGTCAAAGGGTTTCTACTGCTGTTGCTTTTTAAAGACGTCTTGTCATGCCCTGGCGAATATTGCAGTAATTTGCAGCCCTCGAATACGTCCAAAACACCTGCTCATTTCTACTCCAGCTTTAATACTGCACAGCCAATTTAAGCCAACTATTTTTCAAGAAGCACCCTTCGAACATCAATCATAAAACCATGAAATGTCCGGTTACGGTCTATTCAAATTCCGGATAAATTTCCCGATTCCTGACAGGGAGATTACATTTTAAGCATACGCAATATAATAGATATGTACCTTCTCTGTTCTTTCAACATGGTCTCATTAGAAATTAGACAATCTATTGTCATTATGTCACCTCAGCTCTCCTACTACTTATGAGTCACTGTAACAACATTGGCCTCTGGTGAAAAGTAGTGCACTATATAAAAAACATGGTGCCATTTTGGACACTGCCATTGACAGTTGCAGACAATTGTGTTTGGTTATTAAGGCAGTATAAATGTTACCTGGTGGGGCCACCATTCTCTGCCACTTCTGGAACAGGCATGTCTTCAGACAGTCCCTAGGACTGAGGTTGTAGGTCTTGTGCCTAGACATGAGCTCCTGCATGGGCTCCAGGATGACACACAGCTGCAGGTGATGGAGAACACGAACACACACACACACACACACACACACACACACACACACACACACACACACACACACACACACACACACACACACACACACACACACACACACACACACACACACACACACACACACACACACACACATGAAAATGTTAGATTCGGTAGTATTAAAACACGTGCATATACAGTGTATGTTTTCCATGTTGGTGAAGATGGACCTTTAATCATAATGTGAGCTTCGCTCAAAAGAGTATCACTTATACATAATGAATCCAGCAAGGAGCATCCTCAAGTGATCTATGAAGTAATCACAAAGAGGACACATGTGGGCCAGTTTGGCAGTTTGAATAGGACAGACTTTCACATGTGGCAAATAACCTCCCTCATCAGTTCTCTTAACCAGCCAACTCTGTAGGTTTAATACTCATAGGCCTATCAGAACAGACCTGGGCCTGTATTCAAAATATGAGTGCTGATATAGGATCAGTTTATGCTTTTAGATCATAAGGAATATAATTTTATGTCACAGGGTCCACTCTATTACTACAGAACAATTTTCTAATGGCATTGGACTGTCTGCAGGCAAAGTGAACATGCATGCAGCACATGTAACCCACTAAACCCTTGTTCTTTCTCTGATACTGTCCTCTTGACACGACTATATCCCCCTTAGCTCAGGGAACAATCCCTGGATTTCAGCCTGAAAACAAGTGCTATTTTCAGGTTGAATGGTAGGAAGCCTGCTTTACGGCTCTAATACATGGAAAGGCTTAAATACACGGACAAAAAAAAAAGGCGGTTTTGACCCTTGGCCAGGAAACCATCAGTCTCTTTGGGAAGAACTGATAAACGACGGGAAACGCACGAGTGCCTTTCAAAAGACAATAAAGACTCCATTTATGTGCGGAAAGGGCATATTTTATCTGAACAGAACACTAAGATAGCGAGAGAGAAATCGCTATGGCTCACTGTGACGTGGGGAAGACTGATGATGTTTACTCAAAGTACAGTATGAAATTAACCCCACGCTGACCTCCAAATGTCGGCCAATTCCTAATTTGCCTCAGAGCCAAAACGAGAATTTGTTGGTGAAAAATTACAGGGGGTGTTTTTATTTGGATAAATGAGGTAGCTGGTGGGGAAGGGTATCATTTAAAAAAAACGAACAAACCCTCAAAGAAATAGCCTAGTAGTTCTACACTAACGGCCAATGGAGAAATTTCCTTTAGCTAATGGATGATATCCTGTCAATAACTGAAAAGCAATTTGATTTTATCAGAAATAAAAGAGGTGTACAATTCTAAATAAAAAGGTGCAAAATATATATTTATATAAAATAGATAATACGATAATATAACATCTCCAAAACTGCACTCAATATATTCCATAGGATTATTCTATATGCATTCTATAATCATTTTCACGGTAAACTGCTATGAATCCTGCGAAGACAAAAACAACAACGAGAACAAAAATAGAAGTCCAACAAAATGGTAAGAATGGTTGTAAAAGAAATCAACCCCCAAGCCCTCTTTCTCTGTCGCGTTCTCTCTTTCTCCTCTCTCTCTCTCCACAGTCTTCTAAATAAACAGTGCCTAGGCTCTTTGCCGTCTATCCACGCGGCATTTCACAATTATGAGTCTCAACAGGGAGCGTTCATTAATGTTATGCTAATTTTCTCGATCCAATTAATTCGCTCCCTCTCTCTTTTCTCCCTCGCTCTTCCTCTCTTGTTCTCCCATTTGGAAATCGGAGCTGTCACTCAGTCTTGGAATGAAAAGCACAAACAAAAGACAGCTGAAATACTGACTAATGTATTCTGGTGCAGGCTGCTGAGACTTTTACTAAGTATATGTTATAAATACAGTGAGGAATGGACCTAAAAAGTAAGCAAGGATATACATATCGGGGGATATTCAATGATGTATTTAAGTATTGGTCTCATTAAAATAACATATTGCGATAGCTGTCAGTCTGTGAATGTAATTTTGTATATTCCATCTTGAAATTCTTAAAATATCCTGAAAAATAATCTTCAGGTAAGCATACCTAATTAAAATTGTGGATAGTATAGCATGGAACCTATGTCAAGGTGATCGATAGATTGAGTAGTGGCGGAGAGTGTTTGTGCGTGCCTGTCTTTGTTTATTTGTCTTTATGTGAGTGTGAAAGGAAGAGAGAGAGAGCAACAGAAAGACAGATAGACCCGCACAGACAGACAGAGGAGAGAAAGCAAAAGGGTGATTGAATTAAAGTATGTGTGTGAGAGAGAGACAGAGAGAGAGAGAGAGAGAGAGAGAGAGAGCGTGAGCGAGCAAGAGGGACAGATAAACAAAGGGGAGAGAGAGAGAGAGAGCTCTTACCCTGAGGTAGTTGAGGGTGAAGTTGGTGAGCCCCATGCGGGTGATGTTTTTGGAGAGCTGCTCCAAAACCTGGGGGTCTTGTGCCTAAGGTTTGGGGAAGGGGGAGTGGGGGGAGGGGGTAATGAAATTGAGAGGCAACATACAGTATTCATTTACATTAACTACTAATATTAACTTGTTATCACCCTTTCATATAATAGAAAATGCAGTGTATTGACAAAGCAAGAGATGGCCTGACACATGCTACCATTCTCGAAGCTTATGAAAAAGGTATAGTCTCATCTCCAGTTGTATCTTCGTGTCGAGAAAGTCCGGAAGGAACATATCAAGTCATTCTGTATTGTCCAAGAAGAGAGAATGACAGAACTTTGCTTCTGCTCTAGCATTGGCTAGGTCGCTACTGAACTACCATAAAGTTGAGTCTGAGTAAGTGGATGAAGGACAATGGGAAAAGAACATGAACAAATTGCTTTATTTTATACTATTATTTGAAATTGGAAATTAAATATCAATGCCGATTAGCCACCTCATTACAGCTTAGTATTGTGAGAACCTGTGACTCCAAGAGATGTCAAATTCTTTCTCAACCATGGTTATCAATAACTACATTAAACTACATTGCCCATTTGAAAATAACATTCAGTGTCAGAATAGTCTAAAACCTTTAAATACCAACACAACTGTGAGACTATGAAATACCGACAACATTTCCATTCCAAAATGTGTGCTTTTACAAGAAAATAATGCTCAAGCAAAAAACAAAATGTTTAAAATGTTATAACAAAGCCTTCGATGTGTATGTGTGTGTGTGCGTGCGTGCGTGCGTGCGTGTGCATGCGTGTGTATATATGTGTGTGTATTGTGTGCGTTTGTGTCTATGTCTGTGTGTGCATGTCTGTGTGCACACGCACAATTGTGTCTGTCTAAATCCAGTCTTCTCACTTCCAGCCCTGGCTCTCTCTACCCTTTTCATTAGTCGAGGCTATGATCAAAAGAGCTAAATCACTTTACACATCACTCACATGCCTGTGAAATATCAGGCCAGGGCCCACAATACCCTACTCTCCTGGAATTAGTGGGAATACCCACAGGGGCCAATTTAATGGTGTGTGAATTTAATATGAAGATTTGGCAAAAAGATGGAGACCAGCTATACAGGGAAAGCTACTTCTTAAATATACCTGTAGGCCCACAGGGCTGGAGAAAATAGGCTATCAGTCATTGTCTCACACTTTGAGGTAGGCTATGAGTTTAGGTTATGATAGGTTACGTGCATATGGGTAAATATATTTGATGCATACATATTCAAGATACTTGAGTATGCCAAGTGCAATACTGAATATACAGTAATATGCTATGTCTAACATATGGAATTATGACAACCTATAAGTTGCTCACTTCACTGGTCTTCCATGCGTGTGAGTATTATCTTTGTTACTCTTACTGGAATTAAACAGATTATTCATTTAACCTTGTTTTTTTATTTTTTGCTCAGGCAAGGGCCCTCTTTGATCCAAGCCTTCCTTTGATGTCTGCAAATAAATTGGTTTATAAAATCCCTCCAAATTGGGACACTTTCCAAACTGCTTTGTATGGCTTTTAAATTCATACGCTATGAATAGCATTGAAGTGTCTTGGTGGAGTTTGGGCACTTTAGACCCTCTGGGTTAGGTCTCGCATTACAATTTGAGGATAGGATACACCTGAATGGAAAATGGGTGGGTGACATATAGTTAGAGGACTCATCTTTGTATTGTGCCATTATAGCATCTGTGAGAGACCATCTCCATTTTAAAGTTGTCAATTCTCTTCTTCTTTTGTTTGAAAAAAGCATAAAGCTAATATTGGTGACTTACCGCCACCTGCATTGCTGGAGTCATGAACCAAATCTTGTGTGTCATTCATTAATTGTGGCCACTATTGTGAGGATTTAGTTTAAAGCCATTTACAAACCATGCAACCAATTGGTCCCAGGCTTCCCACAGTGAAAAAGTTAAAAATTCACAACTTTCATTCATCTGCTTGCTATGCTCTCATATTTAGCCTCACGTGGAAGTGTTTTACCATTGAAGTGACAACCATGGCTACAAGAACACATAAACAATTGCATTCATGAGTTTTATTGACAAATAATGCTCGCCACGCCAAAAACTGTAAAAAAAAAGGTATTTATAAGATTGCTGTAAGTACAGAAATTGTTTGCTTAGTGGGAAATGAATATCCAACTAGTCAGTGACAACTGTGTGGAGATAGGAATTTGTGACAGCAATGTGAGCTTATTAAAGTATTTTATACAACGGGTGGGTCTAATCCTGAATGCTGATTGGTTAAAACCGCATTCCAGCCAGTGATTGTGTCCGAACGAGACGGACAGCAAATTGAGCTGGTTGTCATAGCAACATACAGCACTTTTTTTCAGTTGACTAGCTAAATCAATACTTTGTTTCGAAAACTAAAATGGACTATGGATTAATGGGAAAAAGAGATGGCAATAAAACCCAGGCATGCAGATTTGGGGGGTACTGCCTTGAATGACCTTGTCACAGTGCGTCGTATATATGGGACGATAGACGGAGCGCTGGTGAAGTGTCATCCTTTTTTATTTAATGAGGTGTTCTCACGAGGCATTAAATACAGAAAAGGAAATGACTGAAACTTAATACACTACGAAAACAAAAACACAGTGACTTACTTTCTGTACAACACGAAGCAGACAAGCAGGAACAATGATCCACACACAGGTGGATCTAGGCAGATCTTAAATACCATCCCCAATCAGAGACAACGCTAGACAGCTGTCTCTGATTGGGGATGATAATCTCCCTGATAAGTGTGTGAGGACTTGGTTGTGTGCCTCTCTCCTCCCCTAGGTGGGAGTAAGAGGCCTTACCACAACCAAGCCCTCACAGTACCCCCCCCCCTAAGGTGCGGACTCCCGATCGCACACAACAATCCCCCCTCTCCTGAAAGAAAAAATTGTCCAAAAACTAGGGGGGACATGGCGGGGTACTGAGGTGGTTGCTGGTGGGGGCTCCGGTTCTGGTTCCGGGCATGGCACAGGCTGTGAGAGTAGCTTCCCTCCTACCTCTCCGTTGCACGCCCGGTCCAGTCCGGACCCCGGCGCGATGGTTCCCCCCTCAGTACTCCCGCCATCCACCAAGTCCTCTCTGGACCCTGGTGTGGGAGCCCTCGACCCTGGAGAGGGACTGACAACCGGCCCCGGACTGGGCACCGGTGGAGCGGATTGCTCCGGCACTGGAGCGACGCAGACGACCGGCCCCGGACTGGGCACCGGTGGAGCGGACTGCTCCGTCACTGGAGCGACGTAGACGGCCGGCCCCGGACTGGGCACCGGTGGAGCGGACTGCTCCGGCACTGGAGCGACGCCGCCGACCGGCCCCGGACTGGGCACCGGTGGAGCGGACTGCTCCGTCACTGGAGCGACATAGACGACCGGCCCCGGACTGGGCACCGGTGGAGCGGATTGCTCCGGCACTGGAGCGACGTAGACGACCGGCCCCGGACTGGGCACCGGTGGAGCGGACTGCTCCGGCACTGGAGCGACACAGATGACCGGCCCCGGACTGGGCACCGGTGGAGCGGACTGCTCCGGCACTGGAGCGACGCAGACGACCGGCCCCGGACTGGGCACCGGTGGAGCGGACCGCTCTAGCGCTGTAGCTGAGCAGACTGTTGGACCCGGATGTGGCTCTGGTGGAGGTTCAGGGCTGCTCACCTTCACCTGAGGTCTCGGGCTGCTGACCTTCCCCGGAGGTCTCGGGCTGCTGACCTTCGCCGGGGGTCTCGGGCTGCTGACCTTCGCCGGGGGTCTCGGGCTGCTGACCTTCACCGGGGGCCTCGGGCTGCTGACCTTCACAGGAGGCCTCGGGCTGCTGACCTTCTCCGGAGGTCTCGGGCTGCTGACCTTCTCCGGAGGTCTCGGGCTGCTGACCTTCTCCGGAAGTCTCGGGCTGCTGACCTTTACAGGAGGCTTCGGGCTGCTGACCTTCTCCGGAGACTTCGGACAGCTGACCTTCACCGGAGACCTCGGGCTGCTGACCTTTACAGGAGGCCTCGGGCTGCTGACCTTCACAGGAGACCTCGGGCTGCTGACCGTCACAGGAGGCCTCGGGCTGCTGACCTTCTCCGGAGACCTCGGACAGCTGACCTCCACCGGAGACCTCGGGTTGGATGCCGTGCCCACCCTGGGCACCGACGCAGAGATGGTTTCCAGCCCTGTGGTTGGGCTGGCTGTCGGCCCCAGACTGGGCACCGACACGCTATGGAGCTCCTGCTCCACAGCGGGGCTGAACGTCGTGCCCACCCTGGGCACCGACGCAGAGAGGGTTTCCAGCCCTGTGGTTGGGCTGGCTGTCGGCCCCAGACTGGGCACCGACACGCTATGGAGCACCTGCTCCACAGCGGGGCTGAACGTCGTGCCCACCCTGGGCACCGACGCAGAGAGGGTTTCCAGCCCTGTGGTTGGGCTGGCTGTCGGCCCCAGACTGGGCACCGACACGCTATGGAGCACCTGCTCCACAGCTGGGCTGAACGTCGTGCCCACCCTGGGCACCGACGCAGAGATGGTCTCCAACCACAGAGCTGCGCTGACGACCGTCGCTGTAGCCTCCGTGCGAGGAGTAGGCACGGGGCGTACTGGACTGGGGGAACGCACCACTGGTCTGATGCGAGGCGCAGGTATGGGCCGTACCGGGCTGGGGAAACGCACCGTTGTGTTGGTGCGTTTAGCTGGCACGGGTCGCACCGGGCTGGAGACACGCACCGTTGGGCTGGTGCGCGGAGCAGGCGCGGGCCGTACCGGGCTGGGGAAACGCACCGTTGGGCTGGTGCGTCTAGCTGGCACGGGTCGCACCGGGCTGGAGACACGCACCATAGGGCTGGTGCGTGGAGCAGGCGCGGGCCGTACCGGGCTGGGGAAACGCACCGTTGGGTTGGTGCGTTTAGCTGGTACGGGTCGCACCGGGCTAGTGTTGCGCACCGATGGTTTGGTGCGCAGAGTCGGTCTCCTCTTCCTCCGACTCTGGACCGGCGCTGGAGGCACCGGACTGGGAACTGGCGCTGGAGCACGACTGTCCCTGTCGTCCCTACTCCACCGCCAATCCCCATCCTGTGAGGGCTCCTCCGGGAACCCCCACGAGTGAGGGAACAGAAGCACATCGTCGTCGTCTTCCTCCGACTCCTCTCTGTACTCCTGCTCCCATGGCTGTAGGGGCTCCTCCTGGAACCCCCACGAGTGCAGTGGTCGGGGCTCTTCTCCCTCGATCCCCGACCACCCCCATAGCCCCCCCCCAAAATCAGTTTGAGGGGTTTTCTGGGCTCCAGGCTGGTCCTCAACTCTAGCCCGGTGACGTGTCCTCCGTCTCCGGCGCCTCGGCTGCTCCGGACCCCAGCCTTCCTCCACCGAGCGATAGTAATTTTCCCCATACCGAGGAGGATATCTCCTAACGTAATCCCCCGTTGCGTCCCAGGGTGGTGGATCATTCTGTCACAGTGCGTCGTATATATGGGACGATAGACGGAGCGCTGGTGAAGTGTCATCCTTTTTTATTTAATGAGGTGTTCTCACGAGGCATTAAATACAGAAAAGGAAATGACTGAAACTTAATACACTACGAAAACAAAAACACAGTGACTTACTTTCTGTGCAACACGAAGCAGACAAGCAGGAACAATGATCCACACACAGGTGGATCTAGGCAGATCTTAAATACCATCCCCAATCAGAGACAACGCTAGACAGCTGTCTCTGATTGGGGATGATAATCTCCCTGATAAGTGTGTGAGGACTTGGTTGTGTGCCTCTCTCCTCCCCTAGGTGGGAGTAAGAGGCCTTACCACAACCAAGCCCTCACAGACCTAAAGAAAAGCTGCAACAATAAAACACAGTTAGGAATAGAAACTGGGCTGTGCGTTGCTTCGAGGGCTGGCTAGCAGAGGAAAAAAGTTGTTGACTTCAAAACTGTCACTAAGGAAGAGTTTAACATCCTTATCCGAAAGTTTTATGGAAATGTACGAAATGGGAAGGGGAGCAGTACAGCATAAGTAGCTACCTGGCACTCCGGAGTGGTCTCAACCGGTTTCTAAATGACCCACCCATCGGTTGTAGCTGATGCCTTATGAAGGACACTGAATTTACCACCTTGAATCATGAATTTCACTTAAATAGACTCTATGTCATGGGATTTCCTATGTACTTCTATGTAGAATAACCCCTTACCTTCTAACGACTGTTGTGTGGCTTGTGAGCGCCATAGAGCAAAACATTACATTCTCAGACATCAAACTTGTCCTTGTCATTATTGCCCTGGTTCAAATCCAGGCTGTATCACATCCGGCCGTCATTCGGAGTCCCATAGGGCGGCAAACAATTGGCCTAGCGTTGTCCGGGTTTGGCCGGGGTAGGTCGGCATTGTAAATAAGAATTTGTTCTTAACCGACTTACCTACTTAAAAAAAGGTGAAAAAAATACAATTATGAAAAAGTATAAATTATTTACAAGTATGGCGAGCTGCTAACTAACTGTGAACTTACTATTGTGAATGTGAAGAAATAAAAGCAGTACATTGAAAGTAGCATTTCTGTCGGATTTAGAGCTTGCGCTCTCATGTCAGGTTATCATGACAACGATCGCAACAACAGAGTCAAAGTTGAATGTCTCTTGCTCAGTTGCGGCACGCAATGGCCATATAAAAGGCGTTGCCGACAAGAATGTGAAAAATATTTGGCTGAAACAATTCTGGCAACATACAGCAAATCCTATGTCAATTAGAAGCATTAAATGATGCCGGTGTGAGTGTGGGACTCAAGAGGTTGAAGAAGACAGTGCTCTGATCATTGGCTGATCGCTCCTAACCCAGCCTCACCCAGTTGACTACTTTAATATGGTGGCCCTCAATGGCAATGTCCATGCAAAAACTGAGTATATCCATGATGATATATGGTTCTCAAAATTCTTTATTATTCTCTATCATTCTCATAATTCTCTATCATTCTCTATGGTACGTGGGTGGCACATGTTGATGATGTCAAAGCATTGAGTTGGATAGAGATCACATCTTTGCATCTCGCTATAATGGCTTCTGTGACAACATGGACAGCACCCTCTATCCAACTCTATGTGTTACATTTGTGTGGGTGTACAGTCAGCGCATGTTGATGATGTCACACTACTCACGTGCATGGCCAGGATGCTGCGGGGGATGAGTTCTCGGTTCTGACGGATGGTGAAGTGCCAGGTCTTGATCCTCATGAGGTCGTCAAAGGCAAATTCAAGAATTAGTCGGCCCTCTGTGCATACCTGTCCAACAACAAAGATGGGGTAACACTTTATTAGAAGGGGGTAAATACAGTATATAAGGCATGCATAACACCTCCTTGAGACCAGGCATGACACCTTTATGAATGTTGCAGTATCATTCATAAAAACCTTTGTAACAAACGTAGGCCTACTCAGCTTCATTCAAGATAGGTTTTCAAAATAAATGTTCCTTAGTACACAACAGTTGACTTCACTTTTTTTTTTACCCTCTTTCATCATATCCAATTGGTAGTTACAGTCTTGTCCCATCACTGCAACTCCCACAATGCACGCTTAACCCAGAAGCCAGCCGAACCAATGTGTCAGGGGAAACACAGTACACCTGGCGACCGTGTCAAGAGTGCTTGCGCCCGGCCCGCCACAAGAGTCACTACATCGCGATGGGACAAGGACGTCAAACCCTACCCTAACCCGAACGACGCTGGGCCAATTGTACGTCTCCTCATGGATCTCCCAGTCATGGCCGGCTGCGACACAGCCGGGTATCAAACCAGGATCTGTAGTAAGGCAGCTTGCACTGCGATGCAGTGCCTTAGACCGCTGCGCCACTCGGGAGGCCCTGTTTACGTCACATTTGACGAACAGTGCATTCGGAAAGTACTCAGACCCATTCACATTTTCTACATTTTGTTACGTTACAGCCTTAGTCTAAAATGTATTGAATACATTTTTCCCCTCATCAATCTACACACAAAACCCCATAATCAAAAAGCAAAAATGGTTTGTATTTTAAAAGATTTTTGCAAATATATTACAAATAAAAAACAGAAATACCTTATTTATATGAGTATTCAGAGCCTTTGCTATGAGACTCGAAATGGAGCTCAGATGTATCCTGTTTCCATTGATCATCCTTGAGATGTTTCTACAACTTGATTGCCACCTGTGATAAATTCAAATAATTGGGCATGATTTGGAGGCACACACCTGTCTATATAAGGAATTGTCCATATAGCTCCGAGACAGGATTGTGTCGAGGCACAGATCTGGGGAAGGGTATCAAAAAATGTCTGCAATATTGAAGGTCCCCAAGAACACAGTGACCTCCATCATTCTTAAATTGAAGAAGTTTGGAACCACCAAGCTCTTCCTAGAGCTGGCCAACCGGCCAAACTGAGCAATCGGGGGAGAAGGGCCTTGGTCGGGGAGGTGACCAAGAACACAATGGTCACTCTGACAGAGCTCCAGACCATGAGAAACAAGATTCTCTGGTCTGATGAAACCAAGATTGAACTCTTTGGCCTGAATGCCAAGTGTCACATCTGGAAGAAACCAGGCACCTGGCCAATACCATGCTGTGGGGATGTTTTTCAGAGACTGGGAGACTAGTCAGGATCAAGGGAAAGATGAACGGAGCAAAGTACAGAGAGATCCTTGATGAAAACCTGCTCCAGAGCTATCAGACCTCAGACTGGGGCGAAGGTTCGCCTTCCAAAAGGACAACAACCCTAAGCACACAGCCAAGACAATGCAGGAGTGGCTTTGGGACAAGTCTCTGAATGAGTGTATATTATAGGATCTGCAGAGAAGAATGGGAGAAACTCGCCAAATATAGGTGTGCCAGCTTGTAGTGTCATACCCAAGAAGACTCAAGGCTGTAATCACTGCCAAAGGGGCTTCAGCTAAGTACTGAGTAAAGGGTCTGAATACTTATGTAAATGTGATATTTCCGTTTTCTATTTTTAATACATTTGCAAAAAAATGTAAAACCCTGTTTTTGCTTTGTCATTATGGGGTATTGTGTATAGATTGATGAGGGGAAAAAACTATTTAATACATTTTAGAAAAAGGCTGTAACGTAACAAAATGTGGAAAAAGTGAAGGGGTCTGAAAACTTTACGAATGCACTGTTTTTTACGATCAGAAATGTTTAATTCGCTGGCATGCGGACGGCTGTTTATTTGGGTAATCACAACGGGTATCGATTTTTACAAGCAAGGAATGATTTTCATAAAACTCAGCATGTCCTTCAGTTTCAAATTCGTTCAAGTTGTTTGGAATTGGGCAGACTATTTACTCTGTCCTTATTCAGCAAGTCTGTCCTTTTTCCTCTTATCCCTCACACTCTCTTGAAGATGACGTTGAGAGGAGTGTCAGAGACTTTGGGTCAGAGAGAGTTGCCAATTAAGAGACAGAGAGAGAATAAGAGAGGGAGAGTGTGCAAGTGAGAGGGAGCGCGAGAGAAAGAGAGAGAGTATGTATGTGCATGAGTGAGAGAGAGACAGAAAAGAAAACACATTCGCCCCTTTAGCCGAATTCAGTGTTGTCGGGGCCCTTGCAGTTCCCGATGTTTTGTTGCTGTGGCAACCGGAGGGAGGGAGAGAGCGGGCAGCAAAAAAAAGAAATCAGCTGATTAGTTGGCATGGCAACCGAAAAGATGTAATCCCACCAGACACACTCTAATCAATGCCCCCAGCACAGATGGTCTCTAGAGGATCAACAATAAAGGGGCTGGCGGGCATACAGGCCTGGTCACGTGGTATCACTCCGCCACGCTGGAAAAAAATGAAAAAGTAGAGAAAAAGGGAATATTTTTTCCACTGCTATCTCCTACCATTGAGTATATGATTTAACCCATTCTGGTGATGCAGTTGAGTCTATGCTACTTGACAAAAATGTGAGGACGTTTCTATGCAGTATGCACTGTCTGAATTTTGTAGTTATTCTGGCCATTGAGATTAAATGTCGGAACTACTTTCTGATAGTTATCAAATTAGTCGTTGGATGTCCAACAATGTGGTTGTCTTTAGATTTGTGCAGATTAGACAGAAGCAATATTTGAACATAATGCTAACTGTTAAATGGACAATGGAAAGTAATTTCATTCTAGTTTGATTACAACTGTTTCTCAGACTAGTGATCAAAAGTATGTGTTTAATGATACTTGCTACAAGTGAAATTCTGTAACGCATTGGTATTAACACAAAGACCTACACATGCTAAAATATATGTTTTGCACATTGTGAAAAATTCTATTGGGAAACACCCTGAAGCGTTATCAGGGGAGTTCAACAGACTATACGGAACGAGTGCCTCTGGGGATGCCCTTGAGCCAAAAGGGGTCCTCTAAATGTAAAGAAATATTGTCCAGAAAAAAATAGGCTGTAGAAACTGTACAGCCAAAATTCAAGCCAAAATTTGACGTAGCAACTACACCATAGCGAAGGTTCTTTATTGGTTGGATAAAATTACCAATAAAATGGCTTTACAAAACCTTTACTCTCACAATACTATACTTCATGGGACCGTATGAAAAGAACGGGCAACTGATGAAAATCCTAGTGAATAAAAACAGTGGTCATAAAAAGGTAAGGCCCCTTGGAGAGTCCCAATTGATTTAAGAAGCCTGTAATGAATAATCTCCACATTCGCTTGGCTAAGAGATATCAGCCACATATTCTGGGAGGAGGGAGTAAAATAGCATCACAAGCTTACTAAAGAAACACATTCTCTACTGTATAAGGTACTACTGTAGGCCTTATTCATAATGGATCAGGTTTATATATAAATATGATTTAAATATACACATTATTCTTTATGAATAAGGGTGTAATATAGCATTAATAATACATATGTAACATATAGTTACGTTATAAAACATCATCATATACATTCATTATGTATTAGGCTGTAATAGGGGGGCTTGGAGTTAAACACCCCCAGGGTTAAACGCTCCCCTCCTGTAATTCTCACAGAAACCACTTTATGTCACCAAAACATTTTTCAACACTTTCCCTGGATGGCACTAGTCTTGCTCAACTAAAATGTAATCCGTCTCATCTCAACTTTTTAAGTAAGTCCAACAAAAACGATTTTGAGGTACACTGCTCTAATATTTAGTCATTTAGAAAAAAGTGATATATAACTTAATGAAGTTACATCTATAAACGTTTATATAGAGAGTTTATATATATATATATATATATACCAGTAGGTGATTCTAAAGATAAATAATCTACTTGGTTAGAGAGAAAAATGGTAATCAGTTTAGGAAAGTAGTCAAATTTTAAGTGAGTATGTTTGGGGCAAAACCGCCTGGGCAATCAATGCAAGTCAATGGTACCGATATTAGAATTTTCAAGTCATGTCCAAATCGTTGTCCCCCAAATTACGTTATCCTACCGCTTATAACAGGAACTACACTCTGTAGTCAAGTGTTATCCTATTCATTGTATTAGGCTGTAATATGTTATTACACTGTTATTACATTCCAATTCATCAACCTAATCAATTCAAATTGGCTTTTGCTTAAACAGTTTACTCAATAAATGAGAATTAAACAGATAGAGATAGAAATCATTAACTGTCCCCACAGGTAGGGATGGCCCACTGGGCTACAGTAACAAGGACCTTGCCCCCATGCTTCATCCACAGAGCCTAGGTATAGTGGGGCCTGCTGGGTGTTGAATCGAGGTTCTGGGATACCATAGGGGTGCAGCAGGGGGTACCATCGTCTAAAAACCGACACCCTCACCTCACACGCACGCACACACTTCCACACACAAATACGTACACACACACATGCCGGGTTTACACATCCAGATTACTCCCAGCGGGATTGCGGGGGCTTTTCCCTCTGGGATAGGGAAGGAGCCAGCAATGATTTCTCCAGGGATGAGGAATGGGGGTCTGGAGGAAGGAGGGTGGAAGGGTGGAGGTGAGAGAAGAGGGGAGCAAGGCAGAGCTCATTGAGATTCAGCGCTCCAGAGCCAGAAGCCTGGATGGGAGCTCCCGGAACGTGCTCTGTTAGTGTAATTTCTTTTAATTAATTATTTTTTCCCGTTCCTGATTTTGCTAAAGCTTAAATGGGGCAATTGAGAAAATATCACTAACATGTTTTATTTACCGTGTTTGTGTGTACTGTTATTGTTCTTCATCTGTTGCAGTTGCCATTTTCCTTTTTTCTCATGATACTATGCAAGCTATTGTATACACCTAACATGGTGGCTAGGTTTTATGATAACACTGCATTGTGGGTAATTTTATGGAGGTAAATTGTGTGTTTGCTTCACTGCAGTGTTCATTCATGGCACAAGGAATCCCTGGAACTATCCTTGCTAGCATGAGCCTCACTTTAAATTCAAAAGACAGTCTGCAAAACCAGAGTCCAACACAGTTGACCATCTGAATCAAATGCTGCTAGATACTCCTTTTAGGAGCCACACCCACCATCCATTTACTCTCTTCAGCTTTGTGGAAAATAACTTCATAAATGTAAAAAACTATGACACTTATGTCGTGGATACGAACTTGAAATAAATAATTTCAATTTGATAAGATCTTGGTGTTTTGGTAAGTCACAATGACAGCCTTGCATTTATTGCAGGGGTTATGATTACAGATCTTACCTTTGTAAACATTGGTTTACCATGCTGGGTGACCATGGTGCACTGATCACAGTCCACAGTGATGCAGGAGTTGTGGAAGGACTCCTTGGAGTGTTTGAGGATGTAGTACAAGTCAGTGACGCCGCCCTCAAACACTGTGCTGAAGTAGCGCGGGATGAGCGTTCGTCCGATAGCTAAGAAAAAGAGGGGGGAAATTATTAATAATTGAAATATCGGACTAAAGTAGTGAAAGGTGAGTGTCTTTCCAATTTAAAACAGGGAAAAAAGAGGACAAATACATAATTCACTCATCAAGTAATGAATTCATTTGTAGACCTTTGTAGGCTAGTTGTGGTACATTATAATGTGTAGGTACAGTATGTGTAGGTACCTGACAAAGACTTACAGTATAGGTGGATAAAAATAGTTAAATCATGTATTCTACCCAATTTTAGCCATTACTGATCTGCTTTTCCTTGTCTAATTGTGAAGTATCCACACCTTTTGTTTTGCAAAATATAGGTTCCTTAATTTTTTGCAGGTTTAGTGAGGGAATTATTCCAAGCAAGCAAAGTAAAACCTGGACAGTCTGCTTTGAAAGTTACAGGTAAGCTGTGAAAGGTTTCTAGAGAATGCTAAAAGTACTCAAAGTTGGAGGAACAGCGTGGATTTAGTGTTTTTACAAAATCAAGAGAGCGAGAGAGAGAGAGAGAGAGAGAGAGAGAGAGCAGGGGAGGGGAAAGTATGTCAGTGTCTTTTGTCCTCAGGCTTTCTGGTTCTTTCTCCACTTCCCTCTATTCTCTTTCAGCTAGTTCTCCGTTTAAATTAATATAATGATTGATATAAAAGTATCATGATTTAGGATACACTGTGACAGCATGCAAAACATAAAAGATATCTCTTCATCACATTATCATCTTATGTCGGGTGGTGAATTTGTGACAAGGGAAGGAGACAATGTATCTACAATACAGTGTAATCTGAATTCTTGTTTGTGTTTGGGTTCCGAAGCAGCCGTGGATTTGAAAAGCGTCAGAAAAATAATAATAACAATTTCTGCTTGAATCGAAAGAAGCTACGCATGTTGGAAATCCCTCATCCTACTCTCTCTCCCTCTGTGGAACAAGCTACATTATCCATCAAGACTCCTGATTTCGAGCAGAAATAATCAATTTTAGAGTCAACACTCTGTTGGATGGAATTATGTTCCACTGTTCCCCCGAGGGAGCAAAGCTAGGGAAATAAAACTTCATTTTGAAAATGTCCCCCAAAGATAGTAGTGGCTGTGGCTCCCGAGGTTAAGACTGCAGAGAGAAGAGAGAGGAGAGAGGGGAGAGAGCTGGTCCTGGAGCTTTGTTCACAAACCTGTTCTACTAACACACTGAAGTCTCAGGACCAGCACATACAATCAATCAGAATAAACCAAATTACAACACAGTCAAAACAAAACGACATTACCTATTGGGAAACACAAGAACAAGCACAAAGCAATCTGTCCTTATATTGACAGTACACCATGGCACGATTTGACCATGGTTACTGATCAAAACCTTAGAAAAACCTTGACAAAGTACAGGCTCAGTGAGCTCAGTCTTTCCATTGAGAAGGGTAGACACAGGAAAACCTGGCTCCCTGTAGAAGAAAGGCTGTGCAACCACTGCACCACAGTAGAACCAGAGACAGACCTGCATTTCCTGACTAAATGTAAAAAATATACAAATATGAGAGTGTCATTTCCCCACATGTGAAACCCTTAATCAAGGTTTCAAAGACCTCTCTGATGAGAATAGGCTACCCATCCTGTTGGGGGAGAATGCAGAGAGCTGTGTGTTGGCAGCGCACTACAATTGCTGCCTGCCATAAAATGAGGGACAGTGTCTGGCAGACCAACCAACCTGCACATGTCCTCTATGCCATTGTTATTATTATTTTTCAACGGTTATTTTGCCCCTTGATTATTGTTGTTACTGTTGTCCCTTTAATAATATTGATTGTTATTATTTTAATTATGTTAATATTGTAAATGTATCACTTAATCTCCAAAGTATGCTTTGGCAATATGTACATTGTTATGTCATGCCAATAAAGCAAATTGAATTGAATTGAATTGAGAAAGCGAGACAGAGAGAGAGAGAGAGAGAGAGAGAGAGAGAGAGCGAGAGAGAGACCGTGACTGGCATGTTTTTTTCAAATTCGATAAAGTCGGGCATGACTAAATAAACACATAAAAAAAGGCTGAGCAGTGGATGGAGGGGGAGAGGGAGGGAGGGAGAGAGAGAGATACACAGATATGCTTCTCGCACACCTGACCAACCCAGAAGCTTCTGTAGAAGTTGAGGAGCCTCAACCAAAACATATCCCTCAAAATAACACTGCACACCCCACCAAAGACACACTGATAGAGCGGGTAATGGCAGGCATGGTAAATATTGTACCATTTCAAGCTCCATAGTCCAGTGTTTCCCCTACATTATTTTCTAGGCGTGGTACAAAGAGATCCAAAGTATATTGGGGTATGGTGGGGTTGGGGGTGGCAACAGAGCTAGGATGTACACTCTTAGAAAAAAAGGTGCTATCTAGAACCTAAAATGGTTATTTGGCTGTCCCCATAGGAGAACCCTTTGAAGAACCATTTTTTGTTCCAGGTAGAACCCTTTTGAGTTCCATGTAAAACCCTTTCCACAGATGGTTATACATGGAACCCAAAAGGGTTCTACCTGGAACCAAAAAGGGTTATCATATGGGGACAGCCAAACAACCCTTTAGGAACCCTTTTTTCTAACAGTGTATGTGTGTCTGTGTGTCTGTCTGTGTGTGTGTGTGTATGTGCGGGCGAGTGTAGGTGCATACGTGCGTGCATTTAGCTTTTTTGTAACTATTAAAAAGTAATGGGTCAGCGACGTGGTGAGTCTTAACGAGCCCCAAGGTTATTCAAATGATTGCCACTTAGAATTAACACCACTAGAGTAACAGAAACCTCAAGCTCACAAACAAACATTCATTCATTTGTTTTGAAAATGTCTATCCTTCCCCCTTCCCTTCTCTATCTCTGTGCCATCTCTCTCTCTCTCTCTCTCTCTCACTCTCCCTCTGTCTCTCCATCTCCCTCTCTCTCTCTCTCCCCTCTCTCCCTCTCACTCTCCATCTCCCTCTCCCCCACTCTCTCGCTCTCCATCTCCCTCTCTCTCGCTATCCCTCACTCTCTCTCTCTATCTCTCCCTCTCTCTCTTTCTCATTCTCTTTCTCTCTCATCTCTCTCGTTCCCATCTTTTTTTTTTACCACCAAGTTGATTGGCCCATCTTCAGACATGGGCACTCGAGAGAAAGGATTAACTGCCACGTGTTTGGGTGAACACGACGAGCGACATATGCCTCTCAAGTAATGTGTACCCAAACATGCAATTTACAAATAATTAACGCTGTGTTAATTAACCACATTAATTCATGCCACTTTGTGGAATTGTCCCTGCAGCGAGTCCCCAGGACCGCTGCCAGCAGCCCGAGCCAAAAAGACGTGTGAGAAACAGTTTGGGCTCCGAGCAGAACGAGGGGTTTCTAGAGGAAAGGGGCCGCTGTCTGCCTTTCTACTAGTTTTCTATTGAGTGAGTGCACACACACACACACACACACACACACATCTGTGTGGATATGTGTGTGTGTGTGTGTGTGTGTGTGTGTGTGTGTGTGTGTGTGGGGGGGGTTAGTGTGTGTGGTGGGAGTTGGGGTTGAGGGTGTGTGTGTGTGGTAGGGGAGGGGGTTGAGGGTGTACTGTATGTGTGTGTGTGTGTGTGTGTGTGTGTGTGTCTTTGGGTATATGTGTGTCTGTGGGTGTATGTTGGTGAGAGGGATGTGTGGAAGGTTGTGAGAGGGATGGGGGTTGGAGGAAAGGAGAATTGCAATATCCACTGTGCAACATATAACGATGCACAGAGGGACTATAGCTATATGCCCAGGAACTCATATAGACACACACTCAATGTACACGCACCCACACATACATTACAGGAGTCATGTTGATGATCTGATAGTATGTACTGTATATGATACTGGTAAAACTACATACATTTTGTATTTATTTTGAAAACAAATAAATAATGATTTTCTGTACCAGGATTTCAGTCTCCCTTCTTGATATCAATGGGATATCCTGGTTGAATAAAGGGCTAACAGAAACTGACCATTAACCATAATAAAATGTACTAACTGCTCATTGAGTCCAGTTAGTCACAGCTGAATTTTCTAAACTAAGGGCAGGGTTATGGACAATCGAGTTGACTTGGGGAGAAGGCACAGCAGTTCGCCAATAACATTAGTAAAGATTCTAGTTGAGTGCATTGTTTTACATTTAACAGTACGGAAACTAAGTCATTATTTTTACTTTTCACCCAGTAACCAGTTACGTCAAAGATAACAAACTATCATAAACTTGACTGAACTTCACTTTAGTTTCAGGGTTGTCACCAGTGGTCATCTCATTCCTTTGAG
The DNA here is from genome assembly GCA_023634145.1 of Thymallus thymallus. Classification (NCBI taxonomy): domain Eukaryota; kingdom Metazoa; phylum Chordata; class Actinopteri; order Salmoniformes; family Salmonidae; genus Thymallus; species Thymallus thymallus. The sequence continues at coordinate 10,163,869 of CM042384.1, read as the reverse complement.
CTGCAGAAGCACGGACAGAAAAGTGATGATGAGACAAAATTCATAGGAGTATCCCACAGAATCAGGGCAAATGAAAAAGGGTAAAAAGGCGAGAAAGTAGAGAGATACTCAGTGGGTGATTATACAGCAAATGCAGCTTTCCGCACTGCAGACAAGAACGTATGGAAATAAGGGAGGAAGGGAGAAATGGTAGACAAATGAAAAACTCTATAGAATATCATGTGCAATTTCTATTAGAATTGTTGATAGGATTGCATACAGGGCCGGTCAGTCAACACAACTGATGAAACTAATTGCATTCTAAACGATCATGATTAGTTGATTACTGGTGTCAGATGTGTTAGCTGGGCCTGCGGCAAAAGTGTGCCACCAATCAGGCCCCAGTTGTTTATCCATGGCCTACAGTGTCACCTGAAATATTATTTTAGGAATGCCCATCTATGTGGTAGGCCTACCATTTGTAAAGCACCCCAAAAAAAAAGACTTCCCAAAATACGTCCAAAAGACGTCAGCGTCGGTCCGTGCTTACTGGGTCTTAACCTACCGGGGAAGCCCAATGGAATTTTATGAATGCCCATCCATGTGGTGGGCCCACCGTTTGTAAAACAGGCCGTTGCATTGGCTTTAATAGTCCTGATTCCTGTGACTAATCAATTTGGCTATTTAAGCTCTGATTATCAGCTACCCAACTTTATCAGGAGGCGTTATCCCGAGACTATTTGCAATGTGTTTACACAGCGGGAAATGCAGAGGTATTTTATTTTTTCGCTATGATCGGCTCGTAAAAAATGTACGGATACAAACTTGAAACCACTGATCATGACAATTTGGCCCACAGGATTAAAACTCCTGGACAGCAGTTGTGAGTGGCCTGATGGTCCATTCTTTAGTTTGACTGGTCCTGGGCCGGCCTTGATTGCATAGGCCTTGATGCAAGTAGAAGTGGATGTTAATGATAAATATAAACATTTAAGGTGTGTTTTATCCAATCAATGGACCTCATGTTATAAAAGTTATAGTATATCGACAAGGCCACAAAATAACTTAAAGTAATAATCCACTCAAAACCACTAATTCCTATGATTTAGCCTAAATGGTTAAATAACATGATTTTTACTTCATTGCGATAATTAGGTATGGAACAACATGTGAAAATTGCTTTGGAAACCTGTTAGAGCTCAAGTTGACTACAAAACCCACAATGCAATACTCTCTCTGGACAGGCTGGATGTCTAGCTAGGTATTAGCATGTCAAGTAGCTAGCTAGCTGTAACATCCTTAAAACAAAATGCACTATTAATTTAGGCGCTACAATCTCACCATTTTAAACCTGGTAGAGATCCTGTGTCCAGCTCAAAACCATAGTTGGCGATGTTGCTATGGCAACGCGCAGAGTTAGGGAGCCTGCTATGAGGGAAAAAGGGGCCAGGGTTCCGATCTAGAAGCAGGTTTCGATTGCTCATACAGTTTTGCTTTGATACTGCAGTTTAACTAACGCCCGGCTCAGAAACACAATTTCCATACACGGCCACATAGAGAAGTCCGATTTGGAAATTCCTAATCACCGTTGTGCACAAAACATCCATTGAATGATTTAAATAATTGTCACTGAGGCCGATTTTTTCCCTTACTCACAGTCAAAGATATTAATTCACATTTTATATTCATCCAATGTCTGCCATGTTTTTGGATGACGTTGTCGCTGCTCCCTGTGCTAGTGCTCATGGGAAGTCTGTCCATATAAACCGGATGCAACCCGGATATACTGTACATACATATAGATATAGATAGATAGATAGATAGATAGATAGATAGATAGATAGATAGATAGATAGATAGATAGATAGATAGATAGATAGATAGATAGATAGATAGATAGATAGATAGATAGATAGATAGATAGATAGATAGATAGATAGATAGATGATAGATAGATAGATAGATAGATAGATAGATAGATAGATAGATAGATAGATAGATAGATAGATAGATAGATAGATAGATAGATAGATAGATAGATAGATAGATAGATAGATAGATAGATAGATAGATAGATAGATAGATAGATAGATAGATAGATAATACACAAAAGACAGATACATGATATATAGTGCGGCAGTATGAGGAGATGGGAAACTCCAACAGCATGAATTTCATGAACAAGAAGTATAACATTAGAAATATTTTCCCAGATAACTAATACTTTTGAGGAAAAGAGGCAGGTTTCTCGAGTCATACCTTGACTTTCAGAAGGGATTACATGACGATTAGCTTAGCAACCGCATGGCAACGTGAATGTGATTGGTCGACAGTCTGCTGGGTTATACAGTATGACAGTCTGCTGGGTTATACAGTATGTACCTCCATTCCGTTCCTCCATTCATTGCCCAATGGGATTCCTATCTCCTCCTTTCTCTAATATCTCTGTAAACACCATTTTCTTGTCTGCTTGTTTTAGTCAATTACAAAAATACATTTAAGAAAAGTACAACATGTCTAAAGATTACTTTTCAACATTGCCTGCTCCCGAGCGTTCTCATTACTTAGAATCACGTAATATTGTACAGCTTCCCTCATGCCCCTTTTCATAAAGGTGTTAGCAGCCACGTGATTGAGTGAGTGTGACTGGAACATTAGCCAGCCAAGACCAACAACCCAAACAAACGGACTATACAGCTACAAGTAGTGAGTGGATTTACAAATGGACCATAATAAAGTAAAATGTCTTACCTGTGATTAAATGTTTTTCCACACACATAGCTACGTGTAACCTACTTGGACACTTGGTCGCTACATTGGGCGGCAGGTAGCCTAGGGGTTAGATCTTTGGGCCAAAAACCGGTTGATGTGTCCTTGAGCAAGGCACTTCACCCTAATTTGCTCCAGGGGCTGACCCTGTAGGTAGACTGTCATTATAAATAAGAATTTGTTCTTAACTGCCTTGCCTAGTTAAATGAAGGTTAAATAAATAAATAACATTTCCCACTCTCCCAAGCCAAATAGCCTGAAGCCTTCTTGCAGCTCTATTTCCCTACATTGTAGGTTGGGATTTTTTACCTAGTTATATGTACATTGAACAACACAGCTGCGTTTCGTTATTTCTGTATAACTAAAAAGCGACGACGAAGTTTGCTCTTTTACAATGGGGGCCAATAGGAAAGAATGTTTGCTTTCCCCAATTTGTGGGCGTGGTCGAGGGGAATTCCTTATTATTGCGTGAATATTGACTCGGTGTATGGATGTGTTCTAAACAAGTATGCCCATACCATCTATTGGCTGATTTGGCAATCTGGAGTGCATGAAATGTGACAGTGGGTTATCCCCTATCTCCAGATTTCCTGATTTCACAGACGGACCACTTAGAAGTTGAATCATGGTGAATTTTATTTTATTTTACCCACTAATAGAACATAGGCTTTCACCAGAATGCGGGTGGATTATCCCTTGAAGATATCGACACCCAGACATATGAAAAAAAAAAAGGTATTCATTGATATTTTTGAGTGTGTGATCAAAGATTGATGAGATCCATGCTAGCCTACTTAACAAAACAAACAAACTGGTCTTGCTATCGACCTGTGTCTTTGCTGACTGTGTCTCCAGCAGCAATAATACTTGTGTACACGCCAATATAACCTGTCACTGCTGTTACTGTTGGGTCAAAGGTTCAGGTCCATGGAGGGAAAGGGAGCGAACACCATGTGACAAACAGCTGACTTTGGTCAAGTAACATCAATTAATAATTTGTATAAATGTATTATTTATACAGCCCTTTTTAAAATAACATTTGTCACAAGGGTATTTAAAGTAACTAGATCCCTAAAGAGCAAGCGGCAGTACAACGACAAGGAAAAGACTCTTGAACAAAGAAACCTAAAGAGGAACCAGACATCCTCTGGTTGTACTGCGTAGAAGTTTGGAGTACAAGTGAAAGGACAGCAGATTTGATGTACTCTAAATGTGCCAATATTCACAGTCCAAATCATGTAACAGTGTCTTGTTCGTAGTTGAATGGGTTAAAGACACACATACTGTAAATTACAGTACATGAGATCAACCACACACACACATTCAAATTTGCATGCACACACATACGCGCGCACGCACACACACACACACACACACACACACACACACACTGCCTTGAACATTAAATATGAATCAGTCATAAAACTTTTATTAAATCTCTCTCTCTTTCTTTCTCTCTCTCTCTGTGCTTTCTCTCTATCTCTGTGCTATCTCTATCTCTATGGTCTCTCTCTCTCTCTCTCTCTCTCTCTCTCTCTCTCTCTCTCTGTGCTCTATCGCTCTTTGTGCTCTCTCTCTGTGTGCTCTCTCTCTGATCTCTCTCTCTCTGTGCTATCTTTCTCTGGGCTCTCTCTTTCTCTCTCCCTCCCTCTCTCTCTCTCTCTCTCTCTCTCTCTTTCTCTCTCTACTTTTATACTTTCTGCTCTCTCTCTCTCTCTCTCTCTCTCTCTTTCTCTCTCTCTCTACTTTTATTCTTTCTGCTCTCTCTTTCTCTCTCTCTCTAACTCTCCATTTTCTAACTCTCTCTCTGCATGTTTGAATTGTACCACTCTCTGTCTGTTTCTTTGTGTGGTGAACACTTCCCCGAAACGCACTCAGATAGTGGCAATTAACGAATTCATTAAGATCCTAACACAATAGTCAAAATACATTAGCGAAGGAGCATCATTAAAACGTTTAGTACATTTTAGAGAGTTAACTGAATATAAAAGCAAAGAGCCATCTAACTGTATAGTGAGTATTCTTTCAACTTGAATACTATATTCAGGGTTGAGTTGTAGTCGTTTGCTATTTTCTGTAACTCAAATTTTGTATTATGGACAAAAAAAAAAGGCTTGGGTGAACCTACCAAGGCTGAAGTATGAAAAAGGATGAGATATTGCTAAGACATTATCTGCTATTTATTGGAGGTAAAAAAGTTGCTTTCCACTATAAAGTCTTTGACAATACAACACAACTCTAGTAAACTATATTCAGTCATCATTTAAGGTGGGGGATGAGTGCAATAAATCTGACATGAACTATGAAAATTCCCCTTAATGCAAACACATACACACAAAAGGTAAGTATGCAAGTTTAGCCTTGTATTTTGCTACATAAAACCAAAAGAGTAAACTCATTATCAACTCCAAGAGAGCATCATGTTTTATTATTATTATTATTATTATAAACTTTTTTTAGGGGATAGATCAACTTTAATATTGCAGATAGATTGTGACTTCTATCATGTGTTTACAATCCACTTCATTGCAGCTTTAAAATGGTGCATCAACAATCAACACAGCCTTCAATGGTCGTTCGAAACCTTCAAATCTTTCAAATCTTCTCACTGTGTAGGCATTCCTCCTTTGCTGTGAGCCAACCTAAGAATTTCATTATCTAAAACATCATTTATTGATGGACGTAAAAATAAACTCAAAAATATATTGATGAAATTTGAATTTCCACAGTCTTGGAAGACCTCTCTCTATAAGCATATGGATTCTGGTTTTGATTGAATATAACCCTTAGTGTTTGGAGGGAGCAATTATTTTACTACTTCAGCTACGAACAGACAGAGCGGGAAGAGACAGAGAGAGAGAGAGAGAGAGAGAGAGAGAGAGAGAGAGAGACGCATCTCCAGTCACCCTCATCCAACCCTCCGCCATGCCTGAATGCCGCCGGGGGTGGGGGGAAGAAGAGGCCCCCCCATCCTCTGGAGGCTAGTCCTCCTCCCCTCTTCACCTCCATCCATAATTCAGGAGGGGCTGCTGGAGGCCGGGCCTCTCTCTGTGCTCCCCCAGCCCCAGAACAGGGCCCCTGGGGTGGCTAGAGCACGCACCGAGAGCCCCTTGGGCTTCAACCACCACAACTACCATCACTGCCTTAGTGCTTAGACTACCCCCAACACCAGCACAACTACATATTGTATCAACACTCGTCCGCTTTAGCTTGGTCAAAAATCTGGATTAAGGTTTTATATTGAAAAACGTGGCTTTTAATAAAGCAGTGATTTAGATATGAGTGAATGCATACAGCATTTTTACAAAAGAGCTAATTTTTTAGTTAATTTCCTCTATCTAACTATGAAGTGTCACTAGAACTCAATGGCAGAAATGAAGGTCTAAGAATATGATTTGAACATGACCAGCCGAGTTGATGAAATTAGCAACGATACTATTACATACAGTAATATTGAATAAATCACAGCAATCAGTTCAGTTCACTTTCCTCAAAAAATACATTGCTTCTTTCTGCTATACGATCAATTCAAACACTACTGAGTCTCTGTATTAAACACATTTACACACACACACACACACACACACACACACACACACACACACACACACACACACACACACACACACACACACACACACACACACACACACACACACACACACACACACAAACACACACAAACGTGTGTGTGTGTGAGTGAGTCTCACTTATACACACAAGCAGCATCTTGCCATCCAGCTGTGTTTCTTCAAACAACTCCAATTCTCCTGCGTGGCTTTCCCTCTGGTGTTACTCTCAGGACAGTGGGGATTCGCCTCAGGTAGGTGATTGAAAGCCCAGCGGGACTGGGCGAGATGCTATCAGAGCATGTTTCAGATCCAGCCTGGATTATCAGAGGCCATGCAGAGAGCACAGAGTACCGGTCATTACCATTGATTTGGCCTCGCCGGGAGTCAAAGACAGACAACAGGAGTGGAATGGGCCCAGTCAAATAGTGTGTATGTGTGTGTGTATGTGTGTGTGTAAGATGAAAAAGCAGTACATTAACATTTAATACCTTAAGTGAGGCCTTTAGAGGAGTCTAATGCTGCGCTGATCCACTGTTTTTAGTATTGGCTGATGTGTCTTGACCCATATGTATTATCCTTAAAGATATGGATTTCTGTATGAAAGAGTGTGTCTGTGTGTGTGAGGGAGGGTGTAAGTGTGTGTGTGTGTTTATCTGTGAGAGAGTGAGTGAGTGAGAGAGCACATTTGCATGTCCCAGTGTGTGTGTGTGTGTGTGTGTACGTATGTGATTATTTTGTGTATGTAATCCAGGTGGAATTCTTCTACTTTCCCCTGTGGAGATGAGAATCTTTTTTATTATTGATAATATTGAATCCTCTCTCCCCTTTCGCAGCGTGGGGCTTGTTGACTTTTCCGGACCGTTCAAAAGAGTTTAAAAGTGCATGTTCCTCTTCTTTTTTTCATGACTTGTATATTTGTCATTTCCATTGCAAACTGATTTCACGTAAGAAAACAAACACAAGATGCGTAACAAAGTACTTTGTGAACAAGACATTACTTTTGATATATGCCAAATTATGCAATAGAGATGCGTAATTTGGCACACACACACACACAGAGACAGCCACGCCAAAGGAGGAAGCTCTGAAACCAGCAAACACAATTGCATTGCAGAGCCAGTGCGCTCGAGGAGAGGGAGGGGTCCGCTGTTTGCGAAAGCTATTGTTTCCCAACTGGGAAGGGAAGCCTGGTTTGTTGAGTTTGTTTTTGTACGGGGCACAGAAAGTGGTGAGAAAGCAGGAAGATAAGAGACTTGCCCATCCTTTATGACAGCTGGTGCCCTCGGATAGGTCTCCCCCTTTTCCTGTTGCCCTGTGTTCAATGGTTCCCAACCGATCTGATCATGACACCCTGGCTAAAAAGCTATGGACCACTCCCCAAGCTGAACAAACTGAATCAGACCTCAATCTGCTGCTATGTTGAGTGGTGTGCGCATCATTGTCTTGCGTTGAAGTGAACTATGTCTATTGTACAAATTTGCAATACACATAATGTTGACCCTAACCACAGATCTAGGATCAGTTTACCCAATCCAGACCTTGAGCCTGAATCAGTTTGTAGTAGAAACTTCTATTTACTCCTAATTTTTTCAACAGACATTTTTCTCTTACTCACCTATACAATCTGTGACGCACGATACACTGTCATACTCCCACACACCTGCTCTCTCAATTCAAATCAATTCTAATGTTTCACTGTTCAGGGTGGAATAATGTTGCCAAAGCAGTTGATAGTGGTATTCTCTCTCTCTTTCTCTTGCTACTCTCCCTCCCCTTACTCCTACTGCAACTCTTTATCCAAAGGAATCATTTATCTGTCTCATACACAGACAGACAGACAGACAGACAGACAGACAGACAGACAGACAGACAGACAGACACGCAGACAGGCAGACAGACACACACACACACACACAGACAGACAGAAAGACAGACAGACAGAAAGACAGACACACAGACAGACACACAGACAGAACGACACACCTACTGTTTCTCTTTTTCCTTCTATCATTTTCTCGCTCTCTCTGTCGCGTTGCCTCTGTGCCCGATCATCGTCGCCGTGGTTCCCAGGCCCGCACGGCTGTCAATCAAACGGACCAGGCATCTCCGCGCTGCAGCTGAGCCAAGGCCACATCAGCCCACCTGTCAATCACTCTGCTCAACGTCCCTTCTCCCCCTACCAATCCCCATGTCCATCTCTCCCTCAGATAACATCAGCATCAGCATCGACACCCTTACACCGCTCACACAGCTCCCCCCAAAACCCTGTTTATCGCCCCCCCCCCATATCAGCATCAACAGCCCCAACCCCCTCGCCACACCCCCAAAACCTTGCTAATTTCTGAACCACCACATATCAAAATCAACCCCCACCTCCCTTTCTCTCATTAACCCCCCCGGATTCGACCTGATAGGATAATGACATGTTATGATGCCATTACAAAGCATTATAACAGTTATATGTAGGCTAGTCTAATTTGCTTTATATGATATGGTGGAATGCATAGTAACAAGCTACTGTAAAGTCAGATGATGACATATTTCTTTCTTATACATTTTTTTAAATAAATCTGTCTTTGAGCTGCTTGAGGTGAGATTTTACTGCAATCCAATGTGAAAATACTTTTTAAGTAAGCATTGCTGTGAGATTGCATCATGTTGTAGAAATTTCATCACATCATCTATTGCAAGAGTCTAAGAGAAATTAGGTGATTTTTAGGTCATGGGAAGGGAGCACCAATTCAGGAAGTATACTGAAACACTGTATGGCAACAAAGGAAAACAACAAGACATCTACTAAACTATAAAAAGGACATTGTGGTAAAGCTGCATTCTGTAACATTTCCACAAACAAATATCTATGATAGCATTGATCCAAGCAATCCTCATACTGTATATGTACATTATCCTTATATGATTATATGATAATTATATGATCCTTATACATAATGCTTATTAGGAACATGTTGAACAATTCACTTGTAATCACAGTCCAATGTCACAATTGTGACAATCTATACAAGCAATACAAAAAGAAGCGTAATAAACCAGTTCAGTAGCTAGGTATGAAAAAGTATATTCTTACAGGCTGGAAGCTGGAATGAGAACGAGAGAGGAAAAAAACAAATGGTGGGGGGGATGGGCCGGGAGAGGAGACGAGATGAGAAAGAGGCAGAGGGAGAGGGCGAGAGAAAAATTGAGAGAGAGAGAGAGAGAGAGAGGACAGAGAGAGAGCAAGAGAGAAAGTGTTGCGAGCTAGGAGAGAGAGAGAGAGACATATCCATCTCCAAAACATTTTCTTCCCTTAAAAACCTACGCCATAATGAACAAATACATACTGCTAGAATAAATGCTATATAGAACCACCAATGCTATATAGAAGCACCCTTATTTTAAGCAGTATAGGCTATAGGTTCAATACTGCATTTAACAACAGGCCAATCTAACTTGCCTATGGATGCTATTCAAACAATTGGTCTCAGACCTGTCCTTCATTTGCAATAAATCAAATTCAACATAATGTGCTCGTCCCACACCAAACAGAAACGACAAAACATGTTTCCTTTTTTGTCAGATAGCTTTCATGGGAAAATAGGCCTCAAGCTGAAGACCACTCACTCACTCATCATAACCACTGATTACTGTTATTACCAGGAGATCAAACTCTACAATTTCTGTGTTTTGAGAGAATGCTTGAGGCTGAGATTGGCTAGAGTTGAAAGTAGGTGCCGTTTATATAGTACAGTTCAGGTGATGATGGGCATTGTAGTCCAACTTGGGAATAATAGACACCCATCAACCATGGGAGCTACTTGTTGAACTACTTATCAATTACACCTTAGTAACACATTTATAAAGAATATATTATGCATTAGTAAGGCTTTTGCGTACTAATGCATTAAGCAGTCTTGCATAAATGCTTAATGAGTATAGCAGTCTTGCATGAATGATGGTTCAGTCAGTTTGGCATGAAACACACAAAGTATTTAAGTGTAATGCAATTAACCAGTCACAATTCCAATACGTTATTTTACCATAAGAAACATCATATATCTACACACACTGGTTTAGTGTACACTTTCACAATAGGTTGTTATCAATTAAACGTCACAATAAGGTGACTCCTTAAAACCCATTGATAACTGTGTGCCGTTTTCTTAAGGGATTGTTGAATAAATGTGAACTATTTGGATGTTGTATCCAACTATTTGGATGTTATATCATCCCCTGTTGCAGAGCATAGTCAGAACGACACATTTCTGATTATTCCTTGCAAAACAGTTGCACACATTTAGCTCTATGATCAGAGTTATAGGCTACAGCAAGTAACTTCATGCTTTTCATGATCAGAAAAACATCAATTGATCATGGCATTTCAGATACGTGAGGGTAGCCTCACGATAGGCCTATCTCTCAATATTGGCCACCATTAATTGGATATTTGAATGATATAAAATAAAAAATGAACTATACCTGACATGTATGAGTCGGATAGGTTAATCTCCTATCCTTTGTGGGTTCTGCATGCCGAGCAGCAGAAGGGTACATTTGCCAATGTACTGTTAGCTGATAATATTTACTTTGCAAGCTCTCGTTAGAAACTTTGTACAGTTGGCTAAATATAGTAAATTAACCTAATGTACTTTTTTCTCCAACCAACGTAGGCCTACCTAGCGAAGTTAGCTAACATTATCCTCTTTTCAACATTGTTTTTAAGAGTGTTTAATCACGATTGCTGCTGACATACATGACAGGCTACATTGATTGATGGACCACATCAAATTGGCGAGCTAGCTAATAACAGATCACGTCAATATGGCTAGGTAACAAGTAACTTTCAGGGGATAAACTAGATAAACTATATCCAAATATTGATTGATTTGCTTGCCATCTATAGTGGTGATGACAGTATCCGACTGAGCATTTTATCAGGAAGTGGACTTGCCGATGTCAAGCTCTTTCCAAAAGCCTAATCTCTGATGAAGCAAGCTAAATGACACATGGATCTGGAATAGGCTACCCTCATAACTATGACTTTGTGGCTGTCCTTCATCAGCCGAAAGTTAATAACCAATTTATTGAAACTTTATGTAGTGTCCTGTAATACTTAAGTTTGAAGTGAGACACCTTCAGTTATTCATAACACATCCATAAAGACTCTACATCACATGACGCTGTACTTCATTTAAAGTCAGATCCCTTTGGTCATTCCTAACACATACATAAATGCCTTATACCATATTTTTTATTTTTTTATTTTATTTTACTAGGCAAGTCAGTAAGTCCAACAATGCAATTACATTGAACATTACACAGCTGTGAATAGTGTAAGTTGTCCCTGTGCTGGCGGATGAATGGGTCTTGCCTCTCTGCTTGCTTGAGGTACTGTATGTTGGTTCCAACCTTAAAAGTATCAACAAAGAAAGCTTGCAGGTCTGTTAGGAAATGCCTTCATCACACCATTTGGAAAGGCATTTCTGTGATCTAAAATGGGGAAATTGGAAACTCCATTCGATTTGTATTTTCATATTCCTCTTTCATTTACAAATCTCATGATGTGACTATGAGACGTGGCTGTATCTTCGGGGATTTATTTTTTGAGGAGGCTGCTAGCTTGCTAAATGTCGTTAGCTAGCTACCGATTGCTGTGAAGTCACCAAAATAATTTCAAATAACGATTGATGTAGCCATGTAATCGAACACAACACTTAAATATTACAAACTAATAAATATTACAATAAATAAAGGTTTACTTACTAGTTTTCGCTGTCCAGTGGCACCACAAGTGGGCATTTGATTTGCGAACTCATCACATTGCGCTTTACTGAAACACTGCTAACCAAACAACAGTGCACAGCATTAGTGATGCCTGGGTGGACTCATAACTCACAGTCCCCACAGGATGGGTTTAGGGTCATTGAATATTGTGTGACTGAAGGGCGGGTTTTAACTGATTCGATAAATTGAACAAAGTGCTGCTCATAGCCTATATATGAAGGGCCTACATATACCAAATTTCACAGTGAATGATTTTGTAAATACGGTACCAAAATGGTCTGGTATGGTTTAGAAACTTGGGAACCAAGCTCGAGTTATCAGTGTAGCCTGTTATCGCCTGTTATCGCCTGGACTTGTTGAAATATCTTCATGCTTAGAAAAAAACCTCCAGGCTTCCGTCATAACTGTCAAATTATAGAAAAAAAGAGAAATAACATTCTCAATTAATACTAGTCCCAAGCGAATAGGGCTATAGCCTTAATAATAACTCCTGCAGAATTAAGCATTTCTTGCAGTAATTATACAACAAATGTAGGCAAAATTTGGACTTGGGAACAAGAGTGGAGAAATATGATTTCTTTCTTTTTGCATCTTGAGAGAATGTAATGCTCAGTTAGATTACAATCTGTAGAGGTGCTGCCTTTATAAAAGCATCATACAAGCTGATAATATTTCAACCACATAAAATATGCATCGAAGCCGAACTGAAATCATATCAGAAACACATTGGGTTGTTTTCACAGCTTTCTTTTTTCTTACAACCGGTCAACTTTATGTTTTCACTTTATCACATATAGTCAGACCTGCACCACTACAGGGCATGCACACTGAATTTAAGGGCAACTACACTCAACAATGTAATTTTCCCAGACATCAAGTCATCCCTTGCTGTGGTTTAAGCAATTTTGTGCAAATCTAATATTGTTTTTTTCTATTAAAAAAGTGTGAAAAAACTAGGGGAAAACCTGAAAAGAATTTGGAAATCTGAAACATGAAAAATAGTATTAACAGTGTTTTGCTCTGCATGACTGCACTTTAGACATTGTGTCATCCTGCAGCACAGCATTTTGGGGAAAGTTGAGGTCTAGTCCAATATTGACTATGCACCCAAGAGGGAAAGAGGTTGGGCGGGCTCTCCTAGAGTAATATAATACAATATACACCAAATGTAAAAACATTAGGAACGACCAGGTGAATCCAGGTAAAAGCTATGATCCCTTATTGATGTCACTTGTTAAATCCACTTCAATCAGTGTAGATGAAGGGGAGGAGACAGGTTAAAGAAGGATTTTTAAGCCTTGAGACAATTGAGACATGGATTGTGTGTATGTGCAAGACAAAAGATTTAAGTGCCTTTGAACGGGGTATGGTAGTAGGTGCGGTTTGTGTCAAGAACTGCAACGCTGATGGGTTTTTCACGCTTAACAGTTTCCTGTGTGTATCAAGAATGGTCCACCACCCAAAGGACATCCAGCCAACTTCACACAACTATGGGAACAATTGGAGTTAACATGGGCCAGCATCCCTGTGGAACTCTTTCAACACCTTGTAGAGTCCATGCCCAGACAAAGAAAAGTTGATCTGAGGGCAGGGGCAACTCAATACTAGGAAGGTGTTCCTAATGTTTTGGGAACTCAGTGTAATTTAACAGACACTTTACCCAAAGTGACTTACAGTCATGCATGCATACATTTTTAAGTAAGGTTGGTCCCGGGAATCACAGCCACTATCCTGACATTGCAATGCTCTACCAAGATGCATGACAAGGTTATACGTGCTTTGTGATCACTTTATATGATTTATAAAGCCTTTATTAAATGGTGATTATGACACCCTTTATAAAGCACAGGTTTCTGTCATATTTGACCAAGTAGGTTATGTCACATTTTACATTGGTGGTTATCTCACACAGTTATGCCAGCCTTTATAAGCTGCACATCATTTAAAGCGTGGGGATGTTTTTCAGAGGGAGACTAGTCAGGATCAAGGGAAAGATGAACGGAGCAAACTACAGAGAGATCCTTGATAAAAACCTGCTCCAGAGCACTCATGACCTCAGACTGGGACGAAGGTTCACCTTCCAACAGGACAACGACCCTAAGCACACAGCCAAGAAAACTCAGGAGTATCTTCGGGACAAGTCTCTGAATGTCCTTGAGTGGCCAGAGCCAGAGCCCGGACTTGAACCCGTTCGAACATCTCTGGAGAGACCTGAAAATAGCTGTGCAGCAACGCTCCCCATCCAACCTGACAGAGCTTGAGAGGATCTGCAGGGAAACTCCCCAAATACAGGTGTGCCAAGCTTGTGGGGTCATACCCAAGAAGACTCGATGCTGTAATCGCTACCAAAGGTGGTTCAACAAAGTACTGATTAAAGGGTCTGAATACTTATGTAATATGATATTTCCGTTTTTTATATTTAACAAATAGCAACATTTTCCAAATAACTGTTTCCTGCTTTGTCATTGTGGGGTTTTATGTGTAGATTAATGAGGGAAAAAAACATTTAATAAAATTTAGAATAAGGCTGTAACGTAACAAAATGTGGAAAAAGTCAAAGGGTCTGAATACGATTTTTCCACATTTTGTTGTGTTACAGCCGGACTTTAGAAGTGATTACATTTACATTTTTTTTCTCTACACATTATACCCCATAATGTAAAAGTGAAATTATGTTTTTCATAATTTTTACAAATTAATTTAAAATAAAAAAATGAAATGTCTTCAGTCAATAATAATTCTAAATCTTTGTTATGGCAAGGCTTAATAAGTTCAGGAGTAAAATGTGCTTAACAAGTCATATAAGTTGCATGGACTATAGTTGCATGAATAATAGTGTTTAACATGATTTTTGAATGATTACCTCATCTCTGTACCCCACACATACAAAATCTGACATTGAATATCCCATCGAGCATGGTGGAGTTATTAATTACACTTTGGGTGGTGTATCAATTCAGTCATTATAAAGCTACAGGCTTCCTTCCAAACTCAGTTGCCAGAAATGAAGGAAACGACGCAGGGATTTCAGAATGAGGCCAATGGTGACTTTAAAACAGTTACAGAGTTGAATGGCTGTGATATGAGAAAACTGAGGATGGATCAATAAAATTGTAGTTACTCCACAATACTAACCTAAACGACAGAATGAAAAGAAGGAAGCTTTTACAGAATAAAAATATTCAAAAACATGCCTTCCTGTTTGCAACAAGGCATTAAAGTAATACTGCAAAAAAATGTGGCAAAGCAATTAACTTTTTGTCCTGAATACAAAGTGTTATGCTTGTGGCAAATCTAATACAACACATTACTGAGTAACGCTCTCCATATTTCAAGCATAGTGGTGGCTGCATCGTGTTATGGGTATGCTTGTAATCGTTATGGACTGGGGAGTTTTTCAGGATGAAAAAAGAACGGAATGGTGTTTCCACCAGACACTGGGAGATGAATTCACCTTTCAGCAGTACATTAACCTAAAACACAAGGCCACATCTATACATGAGATTGGCGCCGCCCTGTGTGGTCGCCTGTTAAGCAGCTCCCATTGTTTGTGCGTTAATTGTTGTTTTAGTATGTTTTTCGTGAGGTTTTTTTTTGCAACAGTTGACCTATAATAGTTCAGGATTATGGAGTGCTACTGTTTCACAAAGGTTTTAGCGGTCCTTTTTATCACTGAGGCACTATTTTTCTCAGCGCTGAAATACACGCGAGTCCTCAGTTATTTACAACCGAGCCCAGCCCCTGTATTTAGCAAACTCAGCGCTATTGCACCCCAGGGAAAAGTTTGATATTCCAGACGAGTTGAAAAGGCGACGGCATGGATGCAGGGCAGGTCGGAAGTGTACGGCAAAGCTGAGTAAGTACAAGCCGGCTATACCGTCTATCATTATGGGCAAAGTGAGATCACACCATAACAAGGTGCTTGAGGGTCTGGTCCACGGGCAAAAAGACTACCGGGAAGCTAGCCTATTGTGCTTTACAGAGACATGGCTGAATGATAACATCCCCATAGAGAATGTAACTATCGGCGGTTTCCAGACCATCAGAGCGGACAGGGTTAAGCGCTTCTTCCGGTAACAGCGCATCCCAGTGCCTTCTTTGCCATTTTGGGGGATTTTAACCATGCATCTCTCTCTTCAACGCTGCCCATGTACAAACAGTTCGTGAAGTGCCCAACCAGGAATAATAAAACTCTGGACTTGTTATATGCTGATGTGAAAGATGCATACAACTCCACTGCACTCCCTCCCCTCGGTAGATCGGATCACAACCTTGTCCACCTCACCCAACTCTACAGGTCTATGGTCCAACAGCAGCCAGCGACCACTAGGACCATTAGGAGATGGTCCCCAGAGGCGAATGAGGCCCTACAGGACTGCTTTGAAACAACAGACTGGGATGTGCTCTGTGAGTCTCATGGGGAGGACATTGATGGACATATAGACTGCATAACGGACTATATACATTTTTGTGTAGACAACACTGTACCCACCAGGAAGGTACGCTGTTTTCCAAATAATAAACCACCTTCAGCTCAACATCAGCAAAACAAAGGAGATGGTAGTGGACTTCAGGAGAACCAAGGCCCAACTGACTGCAGCCCCTATACAGGGGATGGATGTGGAAATGGTTGGGTCATACAAGTTCCTGGGAGTCCATATGGACAACAGGCTCGTGCCATCTTTTTTGCAGTGGTGTGCTGGGGCGCCAACATAAAGGCCGGTGATGCTTCTCGGGTAAATAAGCTGATCAGGAAGGCTAGCTCTGTTCTGGAGATTAGCCTTGACACTCTAGAGGAGGTGGCCGAGAGACAGATCCTGGCAAAACTGCTGGCCATCATGGACAACGTCACCCTCCCTCTGCATGCCATGGTTATGATGCAGAGGAGCACCTAATGTCACAGACTGATCCCACCACGGTGTGCCAGAGAGCGCTAAAGGAGGTCCTTCCTGCCGGCAGCTATTAGACTATTTAATGCCTCAACGGGGTGCCGTGCCGTCGGCAACATAGACCTGGAACTGTTGGGGTGTTAGGACCTAGTTTAACAATTAGGCATCCATCCGTGAGTAACTCTGGTCTCTAATCACTCATTCACTCAGGACCTATTCATTCAGAGCTGTATATACTGTGACGAGCGTCCTGGTATCTCATCAGCGTCGCCCTGGAAACGGAGGCAGAACACCTGCACTTCCTCGTTACCGGCTGATCGGTCCCAGCTGCAGCTCGTCAGCCGGCAGCATTATAAGCCCAGCAGTTCTTGCCACAGGGAGTTCGACCTCCAGAAAGACTGCAGCTAATCTCTCTCTCTCTCAATCCCTGTAGACAGCAGCGTGTGACCGGATAGCCGCCATCGAGCACGAGCACGAGCACCCTGCACAAGGATCAAGGCGGAGAGCACAGACTGCACCAGCGCACTTCTACACCTGTTTGTCACCTTTTCACTATTTGTGTGTCAATAAATCCACCCTCTGGGCATTTATTGAAACAGTCCTTGTCGTGTGATTCTTCACCCCGTGACAAGTGGTGGAGAATGCGGGCACGTCAGCGAAGAATCACCGACAAGCAATATCACCTTCTTTGACTGTTCTCATCCCTTTTCCTGGATTTTCATCCTCTGTCACAGGTGTGCGCTCCTCCCTTTCCCCAAAATGGAAGAACTCCTAAAGCATCTCACCGAGGTCAGCATCCGCCAACAACAGATAGTGGAACACCTGGCCACGCGGCAAGGACAGACCGAGCAGGAGCTCGCAGCTCTCCAGGCTGCCGCCGCCCCACGCGTTCTGCGACCAGATGCCCAGGTACAAGCAACCAAGCTGCTCCCGAAAATGACCCCTCATGACGACGTGGAAGCATTCCTGCAGGTGTTCGAGAACACCGCAACCATGGAGAGGTGGCCTGAGGGTGACTGGACACGGGCTCTGGCACCCCTACTGACCGGTGAAGCTCAGCAAACGTACTTCGCTCTCCCCGCCGCTACCGCTGCCCAGTACGCCGAAGTAAAACGAGAAATTCTAGCCCGGCTGGGCTTATCCTCTATCTGCGCGGCTCAGCAGTTTCACGAGTGGGAGTACAAGTCTCGACTGCCCGCCCGTGCTCAAGCTGCCGAGCTCACGCGGCTCGCGCATCACTGGTTGCTGGACGGATCCCCCTCGGCCGCCCAGGTAGCGGAACGCGTGGTCATCGACCGTCTCCTCCGGGCTCTTCCCCGCTCCCATCGACAGGCGGTCGGCATGAGAAATCCGACCACAATGCTCGAGCTCGTGGGGGCCATAGAACTGGCGGATGCGGCCCAAAAACGGGACGCTGGGGAGAGAGCACCACCATTTCCCCGGAGGGTGGGCCAGGAGCGACGTGCGCCGGAGGGCATCCAGCGACACCAAAGCAGGCCGGCGGTCCCCTCCCCACGGGATGAGCCCATGCCAACCGAGCCGCCAACACCTCCTACTCGAACCTGGCTGACCGGCTGCATCGTGCATCATGACCTTCCCGCTGGGGCCCCTGAAGCGGAGGTAAAGGTTAACGGGAAATGGTTCCGGGCCATTCTGGATTCTGGCAGCACCGTCAGCCTGGTCCAGTCTCACGTCCTTGCCCCTCGCACTGAATCCAAGTCGTTCCTGCCGATCACCTGTGTCCATGGAGACACTAGGCACGTCCCAGCCCGCCGTGTGACCATCGCCGCCGCTCCAGGATCCTGGCCAGTGGAGGTTGGTGTAATGAAAGACCTCCCGGTACCGGTGTTGATCGGCCGAGACTGGCCCGGGTTTGACCGCCTCCTAGCTTCTCTCACCCAGCCTGCCAACCCGGGGAGCGGCCGTCGTAAACGGGTGCCCATGAAGCGGCATCATCAACGGCCCGTCCTTCTGGCCTCGGATAGCGGGAGAGATGGTGAGTCCCCCTCTCTTAATCCTAATCTTTTCCTTGATGTGTTCCAGCCCGCTGATACCGCTACCCATCATCGAGGTGCCCTTCGAGCGCATCGGGATGGACCTTGTGGGGCCGTTGCCTAAGTCTGCCCGGGGACATGAACACATCCTGGTGATCGTCGACTATGCCACCCGGTACCCAGAGGCTATCCCCCTGCGGAAGGCCACAGCAAAAACCATCGCTCAGGAGCTCTTCCTGTTTTCTAGCCGAGTTGGCATCCCAGCGGAAATCCTGACCGATCAGGGAACTCCCTTTATGTCCCGGCTAATGGCTGACCTCTGCCGGCTGCTGAAGGTGAAGCAGTTGAGGACCACGGTCTACCACCCACAAACGGATGGTCTGGTCGAACGTTTTAACCAGACTCTGAAGCAGATGCTAAGACGGGTCGTGGCTGAAGACAGGCGTGACTGGGACCTCATGATCCCCTACGTCCTCTTCGGCATCCGTGAGGTTCCCCAAGCCTCAACTGGCTTCACCCCGTTCGAGCTCCTCTTTGGTCGACAACCACGGGGCCTCCTGGATGTGGCGAAGGAAGCCTGGGAGCAGCAGCCGGCAGTTCATCGTTCAGTCATCGAGCACGTAAGGGAGATGAGGGAAAGGATTGACCGGGTCATGCCATTAGTCCGGGAACACCTAAGCAAAGCGCAGCAGGCTCAACAGCGTCACTACAACCGGGCGACCCAGCCACGGGAATTCCGTCCCGGCGATCGGGTCATGGTCCTAGTCCCCACAGCCGCATGCAAATTCCTTGCTACCTGGCAAGGGCCGTACACAGTGCTGGAGAAGATCGGCCCGGTGACTTATCGAATCCGCCAACCAGGCCGGCGAAGAACGGAGCAGCTGTACCACGTCAACTTGCTGAAAAAGTGGGTTGGGACTAGGGACCAGCTCGTCGCCCTCGCCTCTAAAGAACCCATAGTGGTAGACACCAATCCCCACCTCTCAGCCGCCCAGAAGGGAGAGCTGCAGCACCTGATCGGTCAGTTCTCTGATGTGTTCTCCCCTCTTCCCGGGCAGACCAACGTCATCCAGCATGATATCCAGACGCCTCCCGGAGTCATCGTCAGGCAACGGCCCTATCGGGTCCCTGAAGCTCGTCGGCGAGCTATCGAGGAGGAAATACACCAGATGCTGAAGTTAGGGGTGATCGAGCCTTCACGCAGCCCATGGTCCAGTCCGATCGTCCTGGTCCCGAAACCGGATGGCACCCTCCGTTTCTGCAACGACTATCGCCGCCTGAATGAAGTCTCTCAGTTTGACGGCTACCCCATGCCGCGGGTGGACGAGCTTCTGGATCGGTTGGGAAGGGCCCGGTTCATCTCAACGCTGGACCTCACAAAGGGTTATTGGCAGGTACCCCTTTCAGAAAATGCCAAACCTAAAACTGCTTTTTCCACCCCTAGTGGCCACTGGCAATACCGGACCCTTCCCTTCGGCCTCCACGGGGCACCCGCCACGTTCCAGCGTATGATGGACATCCTCTTACGGCCCCATCAAGCGTATGCTGCAGCCTACCTGGACGACGTGGTGGTCCACTCCGTTTCGTGGGAGGATCATCTAGAGAGATTGCGGAGGGTGCTTTCCGAACTCCGGAGGGCTGGACTCACCGCCAACCCCCGCAAGTGCCACCTTGCACTCTCAGAGGCAAAGTACCTGGGGTTCCAAGTGGGCCGAGGACTGATTCGCCCACAGGAGAAAAAGGTGGAAGCCGTACGCTCCGCCCCGAGACCGACGACGAAAACCCAGGTACGAGCCTTCTTGGGGTTGGCGGGGTATTATCGCTGCTTCATCCCTAACTTCTCCTCCTTAGCCGCCTCCCTGACAGATCTGACCAGGAAGGGGCAGCCGGAGAAGGTGCAGTGGTCGTCAGCATCGGAAGAGGCCTTCCAAAGGATCAAGGAAGCCCTCACGTCCGAGCCTGTCCTCCGAGCCCCAGATTTTAGCTGCCACTTCCTGCTGCAGACGGATGCCTCCGACACGGGACTGGGAGCCGTCCTGTCACAAGTGCAAGAAGGGGAGGAGCATCCTGTCCTGTATATCAGCAAGAAGTTGACCCCAGCCGAGAGAAACTACGCCGCTGTGGAAAAGGAAGCTCTAGCCGTCAAGTGGGCAGTCCTGGAGCTGCGCTACTATCTCCTTGGCCGAAAATTCACCCTTGTCACCGACCACGCGCCCCTCCAGTGGATGGCCCGTGCCAAAGACACCAATGCCAGGGTGACTCGTTGGTTCCTCGCGCTCCAGGACTTCCACTTCGTTGTGCGTCACCGCGCAGGGGCCGCGCACGCCAACGCTGACGGTCTCTCACGAATCTGGGCAGCTTCTGCAGGTCTGTCAGGGGTCACTCCCCACCCACCCCCTATTAATCCCCTACTGTCTCATGCTTCCAACAGGACCAGGACGACGCTTAGGGGGGGGGAGTGTGACGAGCGTCCTGGTATCTCATCAGCGTCGCCCTGGAAACGGAGGCAGAACACCTGCACTTCCTCGTTACCGGCTGATCGGTCCCAGCTGCAGCTCGTCAGCCGGCAGCATTATAAGCCCAGCAGTTCTTGCCACAGGGAGTTCGACCTCCAGAAAGACTGCAGCTAATCTCTCTCTCTCTCAATCCCTGTAGACAGCAGCGTGTGACCGGATAGCCGCCATCGAGCACGAGCACGAGCACCCTGCACAAGGATCAAGGCGGAGAGCACAGACTGCACCAGCGCACTTCTACACCTGTTTGTCACCTTTTCACTATTTGTGTGTCAATAAATCCACCCTCTGGGCATTTATTGAAACAGTCCTTGTCGTGTGATTCTTCACCCCGTGACAATACATATTCATGTCCAGTTGTTATATCATATCACGTGCAATATTGTAAGTCATTATTGGACTGAACTTACATAGTCATTCACTCAGGAATGCATATTAGTATCCTGTCAGTTGTATCTTTTTTCATTGCTTTTAGTATATTGAATGTAATTTACCTGTACAGTTAATGTAACCATGCAAATATTCACTTACCTGTACATTTAACTGTACATTTACCTGTACAGTTCATCTAACCATGCAAAATACTCACTTACCTGTTCATTTAACCAGACAAAATTCCAGAAATTTGTTTATACTTGCATACTATTGTTTGTACAGATGAACGTGGTACCTTCACTTGTGGAGGTCTAAAAAAAACATTCTGAGGCTGAGCTCTTGGCTGATTTCTTTTGATTTTTCCATGATGTCGAGCAAAGAGGCACTGAATTTGAAGGTAGGCCTTGAAATACTGTACATCCACAGGTACACCTCCAATTGACTCAAATGATGTCATGGCTTTAGAAGCTTCTGATAGGCTAATTGACATCATTTGAGTCAATTGGAGGTGTACCTGTGGATGTACAGTCCAAAAATCAAAAGAAATCAGCCAAGACCTCAGAATGTTTTTTTTAGACCTCCACAAGTGAAGGTACCACGTTCATCTGTACAAACAATAGTATGCAAGTATAAACACATTTCTGGAATTTTCCAAGCTGTTTAAAGGCACAGTCAACTTAGTGTATGTAAACTTCTGACCCACTGGAATTGTGATATAGTGAATTATATGTGAAATAATCTGTCTGTAAACAATTGTTGGAAGAATTACTTGTGTCATGCACAAAGTATATGTCCTAACCGTCTTGCCCAAATTATAGTTTGTTAACATGAAATCTGTGGAGTGGTTGAAAAATTAGTTTTAATGACTTCAACCTAAGTGTATGTAAACTTCCAACTGTATGTAATTGAGATATTTTCCATACATTTCCAACAATTACTAAAAGCATGTTTGCACTGTCATTATAAGGTATTTTGTGTAGATGGCTGTAACAAAACAAAATGTGGAATAAGTCAAGGGGTATGAATAGTTTCTGAAAACACTGTACGTGTGTGTATTTGTCAGTCTGAAAACCTGAAATTAGAATGTTTCTGACTGGCGGTGAGTCATCATCGTCATGGTGTTAAGCTGTCCGTTCCCGAGGGAACCAGGTTACTGTCTCTACACTGAGGGGATTTTCAATTTGAAAAGAAAAAGGCTGTGCACACACATACACACGCCAATGCGCGCATGCACATACACACACAATCTCTAGGTTGAGTTACACACATTTGTACACAGCAACGTATTTCAAACCAACAGTAAACATACCTACCAATATCTATGCTCGTCTGATATTCACTGAGGTGACGCTAACAAAAGGCAGCCTATGTAGCCTATGCAGATGAGCATTAATGACAATACTGCAAACCCCACTGGAAACTACCCATGTGATATGATATGGCGTGATCTACTGTAAATTCAACGTCTGTGAATTTGTGTGTCATTGTAAACTGTCCTTCTCCACACAGTAGAATACCAATCTGAAATGAAATGGTTAACAAAATTGAACCGGTCTTGATAATACTCTAGTGATGGTGTCAAAAGCATTTTGTTACTCAAACACATTTCTGAAGCGGCTACAAGTTGACCTTTTTAAGTACCTTTATAAATGGTGGAATGAATCTGGTTGATTTGGAATTTAAGTTTGCATTGTATTTAGTTTGTATTGTTTTTATTTTATATTCTGTTTATTTAAATGTGTTTACTTGTGTTGGTGCTTTTATGTATTATGTATTCTATGTCTAAAAACAAGATTAGTCCTGAATTAAACTAAACATATTCACACTTTGTAACCCACAACGTTCAATGGTTCCTTGAGATTCGTATAGGCTGTGTGCTCCGCCCCGGTCAATCCCCAGCTCTGTGGGGTGAAGTTTTCCCTAGGTATAGATCTAGGATCAGCTTCCCCTCCCCGAATCTAACCTTAACCATTAGTGTTGAAAATGCTAAACTGACTTCACATTACACCCTCCCTAGCCACACATATAATCACTTTGACTTGACTGCATTTTGTGATCATAAATGTTTGTAACTTGTAACTAGGAAACTGTTCATAGTTTAAAAGCCTTGTTTTCCTCAACTCAAAGTGAGAACATTCTGAATGACTTGTTTAAGGGATTTTGTATTGATTGTCAATACAGTATATACAGACATGAATGAATAAATAAGTCCTGAGTGAATGAGTGATTACAGACCAGAGTTACTCACGGATGGATGCATAATTGTTAGACTAGGTCCTAACACCCCAACAGTTCCAGGTCTATGTTGCCGACGGCACAGCACCCCGGTGAGGCATTAAAGAGTCTAATAGCTGCCGGCAGGAAGGACCTCCTGTAGTGCTCTCTGGCACACCGTGGTGGGATCAGTCTGTGACTTTAGGTGCTCCTCTGCATCATAACCATGGCATGCAGAGGGTGGGTGACGTTGTCCATGATGGCCAGCAGTTTGGCCAGGACCCATCTCTCCTCCACGTCCTCTAGAGTGTCAAGGGTAGAACAGAGCTAGCCTTCCTGATCAGCTTATTTACCCGAGAAAACAGCAGAGGGGTGTCATATGATTCAGGTTTGAGGAGGCCATTTTGGTCAACTTTGAGTTCAACTCGGGATAACCAGCCATACGAATGTGGTCTTTTAGCCAGGTATATTTCTATGGCAACACATCCTTCAGAACTAACCTGAGGGATATTCTACAAAGCCACAGGGTTTTCTAAAGCTAACCAGCTTCAGTTAGCTTCACATTTCAGGTCAGGCTTCATCCGTACTATGACGGAGGATATTGCTTGTCTGCCTGCCACTAACTCTAGCAGGCTTGTAACTGCGCGTGCATGTCGCACTTGGCTAGTTGACTGCCGAACTCTTCATTGATACAATGCTGAAACATCAATCCATGGGCGAGTCAGTGCCACATTTTCATTTGTAGCGAAATCAAAACGAAAGATATCTTAAATTCAGCAGGCTATGGTGTGAATTAGGCTTTTAGAAGTATTTTATAACTTATTGTTAATGCCGTTTTCGGTGTGCGATAAAATAATTGTATCATTATAATTGTATTTGTCATACAAAAGTTTTACTGTGCATTCTGTCATTACTAAAAGAATGTGATATGTATTTCACTATGTTTAACTAAAAAACAATTTTGGGGAAAAAAATATGTCATCAGTCCTCTTCCTCAAATAAGGGGGATGATGATGCAATTTTAACATCCACCATCGTAGTATGAATGAATGAAGCCTGAGCTGGAACGTGAACCTCTGAGTAGATCTAGCTTGCTTTCGTAGGATACCCCTCGGGTAGGCCGTGTGCTACTGAACAGAGGACAGCTTGGTAAACCAGGTGAATTGTGGGTAGTGTAGTCTTACTGTATCTCTTTGGTCCATCCTCCAGGCAGAAGGAGAGGGTCAGGGTGGCGTCCTCCTCAAAGAACTCTGTGGCAAACGCATCCCACCACAGACTGTCACTCTCCTGAATGAGAGAGAGAGAGAACAAAGTTGAACAATAATAATTAAAATAGTTCTAGTATTATCATATAATTAGCTTGTTGCACAGAACATATTTTATCAAAACAACAGATTGTAGACTATATATGCATTCCCACAATTTCATTGCTCTATAATAAGTACAGAAATGTCAATTTTCACATCCGACAACAAACATATCTCACGCATCAACCCAGGACATCCACCACTGTACACAACATCATGATTTTGAAATTACTTTGCAAATACTAACAGGCAAAATGTTTCACCCTTTCACCTGCCACCCTGGGGAACATGACACCCGCATTTACCAGATAATGTACCTTAACCGGGGATGACCCCAGCGTGACAAGTGACGTTGATTTCACCCGACATGTTATGACAGACCGAAAGGCTTTCATTCGTCTCTCCACCGAGGGATCGCTAGACCCTCCCAGATGTTTACAATTATCCATGTCAACATCGCCTAGTGTCAAGTCCAATAAGTGCTGAACCCAAGGAACTCAGAGAAGGGACTTGATGTGCTGGACTTGATGTGCTTAATATCTGGAGGTCTGGGGCTAGGTGTGTGTGTGTTTGTGTGTGTGTCTGTGATATAAGGAAGGCTAGGTGGGAAGGGAGTGGGGGAGGGAGGGAGGGGACTAGAACACCTGCAGTTAATTTAGGAGGTGAATCAATACGTGCTCATGACCTAGGAAGAGAGCATCCGCTGGTCAAGTAGCAGCAAAATCTCTGGGTTAGAGACAGGTGATAAGATGAGTGATAGGCCTATGATAATGTACTTTAAGGGCTGGGATTCAATCAATTGCAGATTTGAGGTAAACTGCACTGGTTCTTTGAGAATGTTTACGCTGTATCGGAGGTGTTAACCATGTTGTAGGCAACACACCCTAAACTGATCCTGGTGCAGATATTGTCATTGGATATTGACACAAAACCATACTAGAAGTGCGCTATACACACATCTGCCAATTTCAGATCTAATCAAAGTTTATTGGTCACATACAGAGTTTAGCAGATGTTATAGCGGGTGCAGTGAAATGCTTGTGTTACTAGCTCCTAACAATGCAGTACAATTTCAAACAAGTACATAAATAATCAAAAAATTATAATAATATTGAAATGCCGGAACGACATTGGATTACTGGATTAGCAGTAATCCAAATGCAATCCATTCCCATATACACCAGAAGAATTTACACAAGATATACTAAGTATGATATGTACAGCAGTAGGTATATTAGAGTGAGATATGTCAAGAACCCAGTATATAAATAAATATGCAGTATTTATTAACAGTGTAACTAAAAATGCAAGTTCTGCACAGTCACATATTTGCACCACCACTAACCAAATTTAGAGCAAGCAAACTATGTTTCTTAATTTTGACCCAGATACCCCCACTACTGCACCATCGTTGCATTTCATCAGTACACATCAAAAGCTCAATGAGTCATGAACCGGGACTGTTAGTAGAGATTATTAATTCAACAGGAGTCCCTGCATTGCATGTGTGACTGGGCTAGTGCCAGGCAACTGGCAGTGGATGGACTCGACCAGGGGAGAGGAGGACACCCACTGGTTTGGTTTGGTTGTCAACTAACATGAATTCAACATGAACATTTTCACATGTTACAATTTCATTGAATTTAGGTTGATTCAACGTCATCGCATTATAATTTTTTTGTTGAAATGACGTGGAAACAACTTTGATTCAACCAGTTTTTGACCAGTTGTCAGGGTGGTATGTTGGTGGGATATGGCGGAGAAGCTGAACTTTTCTGGGGCATGGATGCCTAGCGCAGCAGCGTTTCCCTAGCGGATAATCAACAACAATGGTCACACACGCGACTGACGAGGCCTCCACTGGGACAGCACTGGATGAGCTGGTTGATAAGTGTGTGTGCATGTGTGTGGAGTGTGTGTACGTGAGTGAGAGAGAGAGAAAGAGAGAGAGATTGCATGAATAAGTGTTTATAGCATGGCTGTCTATATCTTTGTGCATGTCTTTTCTTGTCTTTTTATGTGTGTGCGCAAGTGTGTGAGTACATGTGTGTGTGTGTGTGTGTGTGTGTGTGTGTGTGTGTGTGTGTGTGTGTGTGTGTGTGTGTGTGTGTGTGTGTGTGTGTGTGTGTGTGTGTGTGTGAGACATTCTGATTAGTCACACTCAGCAGGCTGAATGACCTCAGTAGATAATCCTGTCCTGTGAGGGGCCTCCAGGGAGTGACAGTAAAGCCAAGGGTCAACTTTCCCCGCTTCTCGTTCCCTCTCTCTCTCTCTCTCTCTCTCTCTCTCTCTCTCTCTCTCTCTCTCACACACACACACACTGTTTCTCTCTTCTTCACTCTTTCACTCTCTCTCTCCCTTTCTCTCTTTCCTTCTCTCTCTCTCCACGACAAGCCTCTCCGTTCAATAACACTTTCAGTATGCTTTAACGTGAACTTGCCGTGAACTATTGCCATTCAACAACGTTTATGGTTTTCGTGTTGTAAAGGGCTAAACATTGGATCACATTTCCATATACATACAAAGAAGGTAAATACTGAGTTAGTAGTAAAATGAGGTAGGAGTAGAACACATAGACAATGGTGTTTTCCTCGAGTTTGTCGGTTAAAGGCATTACTTAGTCCGTCTACATCACCTTTTCCTTTTGTCAAAGAACAGGTGAGGGGATTTAATGTCAGATGTCCTATTCCATATAAACGTGTGGGATTACTGGTAGAAACATCCCTTTACTTAAGCTCCTGCTACTTTACAGAATGGATTTCTATGTTAGTGAGTCAGTTTCGACTCAGTATGTTCCATTCAGGAGGTCCATTGACATTTTGCTCTGGCATTCAACCATACAAACAGGGCCTCTGTTTCAAGAAAGAGCAGAGTTGAGAATGAGATACAGAACAGTGGTCTATCTTTGATTCCTCCGGCTGACGCTTACATCACAATAAGTACTGTACAGTATGTACACGGCAGTGTTTCCCCCAGTTTGATTTCCAGGTGGGGTGCAAAGGCTCCAAAGCAACATTTAGGCCTTCTGGTATCAAAATGTTGATTTGAAACCAATAGAACAATTTTTCCTGAAGATATATATATATATATTATAAAAGCATACACTACATAGACTGTGTTTTACTGTATACTGTAGTTCTGATTTATGCTATATACACAGGTCAGCTGCCTGAATGCAAATAAAACATTTACATTTGAGTAATTTAGCTGATCCAGAGCGACTTACAGGAGCAATTAAGGTTAAGTGCCTTACTCAAGGCCACATTGTCAGCTTTTTCACCTAGTCAGCTCAGGGATACGAACCAGCAGCCTTTCCCTTAATGGCCCAACCTCCACTAGGCTACCTAGGGTAGGCTACCTGCCGCCCAAACCAAATCTATATATGAAACAATCAGCACTTGACAACTATGCCACACTTCCCTCTTTCTCTTTAACATCTCATCTAAATCTATCCCACGCAACAGCTGTCCAGACCAGCTTCCTCCTTCACCTCCATGCATCGCTGGACCGGAGGGGAAACTCTCCACACACTCGTGTCATGCTTTCATTTACACTACCTGACTAGCTGACAAGCCAGCGGCACTACGCTAGCTGTTGTCAACCACCACAGATCAGTGGCACGCTGCAGGGACCTCAGGTGAACTAACACAGCAGGTTATCCTCCCTGACGCCTGCCACTGCCAGCCAATAAAGCCCTATTGATTTGAACAGATCGCTCCCGTCTAGAGGGATTTATCAATGTGTCAATGGTAGGTGGGGATAGTGTGTGTGTGGTAGTGTGGGGTGGTAGGGGGGTAGTGTGTGTGTGGAAATGTGTGTGTGTGTGTGTTTTGTGGTAGGGCGTGCGTTTGTGTGTGCATGTTTGTGGGTCCTGTGTAGCTCAGATGGTAGAGCATGGCGCATGCAACGCCAGGGTTGTAGGTTTGATTCCCATGGGGGACCAGTATGAAAAAAGTATCAACATATATGCACACTTACAATACTCCATGAAGTGAAGCACCATGACAATACATTTCAATGACACCATAATATTCCCAGCATGCTTTAGTTAAGGTGTATTTTCTTATTTTTGCGCTGTTCTTTTGCACGAGAGTGACCTCTTAGAGAGTGGGTGTGTCTGGGGCCTAAACTTGGTGAATTAACAACCTCTGCAATCCCATTCAAATAGTGAATGGATCAGACCCTGCCTCTTTGACTATGGGAATTATACTGTAGAAGGCCCTGGGGTTATGAAGCATAATGGCTTAAGTGTCTGAAAGACACGGTCATGATGCATAGAGAGATTTTCAAGGTAGGGTACATACTGTAAGTAAAGTGTAATAGAAGGTGTGAAGAGATACAAACTATTATTATAATGCACAATTTAAGTACATTAAATTCACTATGCAACGTTAGCAATGCTGAGATATTTTTCTAAAGCTTATTTACTGTGGTACAAAGCAGTAAGTGAACATGAATAGTAGCCGCATTAAGGATACCACCCTTTCAGTACGCAAATGAGCAGAGGTGAACAAAAAAAAAGCTGTGCCCTTGAAAAGCTACTGCCTTCACATGGCCACTACCCACGATGAGCCAGTGGGTCCTAGACAACACAACAGCATGCCCTAATTAGACCAATAAACACGCAGCTGTTTGTCTCATCAAACTCAACGCCACTTTTACTCATAACGCTTAGTGAGTATTGGGGTATCGTTGGTATAGTTTATAGTTCATCAACTGATTTCCTGAAATCAGAGTACATTGTTTAGCGTCAGTGAAGACGAGCGTAGTTGTTATGTCGATACAGTACATTTAACTCGAGCTGTAACCTGTCTTCCGAAGTCTTTCCGAAGTCTTTCTTCTCTTATGTTTCTGGTAGGAATAGTCAAAAATGTGGTTTTCTGACATATTGAGAATTATAGTTTGGAATATTATTCATTCAAGGGTTTTTCTTTATTTGCACTAAGGGCTATTTGACCAAGAAGGAGAGTGATGGAGAGCTGCATCAGATGAACAGGTCTCCACAATCACCCAACCTTAACCCAATTGAGATGGTTTGGGATGAATTGGACCGCAGAGTGAAGGAAAAGCAGTTAATAACTGCACAACATATGTGGGAATTCCTTCAAGACCGTTGGAAAAGCATTCCAGCTGACTGCCTCATGAAGCTGGTTGAGAGAATGCAAAGCTGTCATCAAGGCAAGGGTGGCTACTTTGAAGAATCTGATTTGTTTACCACTTTTTTGGTTACTACATGATTCCTTATGTGTTCTTTCATAGTTTTGATGTCTTCACTATTATTCTATAATGTCGAAAATAGTAAAAATAAAGAAAAACTCTTGAATGAGTAGGTGTTTCGAAACTTTTGACTGGTACTGTATATACACTACCGTTCAAAGGTTTGGGGTCACTTAGAAATGAAAACATACATGAAATGAGTTGCAAAATGAATAGGAAATATAGTCAAGACATTGACAAGGTTATAAATAATGATTTTTAATTGAAATAATAATTGTGTCCTTCAAACTTTGCTTTCGTCATAGAATCCTCCATTTGCAGCAATTACAGCCTTGCAGACCTTTGGCATTCTAGTTGTCAATTTGTTGAGGTAATCTGAAGAGATTTCACCCCATGCTTCCTGAAGCACCTCCCACAAGTTGGATTGGTTTGATGGGCACTTCTTACGTATCATACGGTCAAGCTGCTCCCACAACAGCTCAATAGGTTTGAGATCCAGTGACTGTGCTGGCCACTCCATTATAGACAGAATACGAGCTGACTGCTTCTTCCCTATATAGTTCTTGGATAGTTTGTAGCTTTGGGTCATTGTCCTGTTGTAGAAGGAAATTGGCTCCAATTAAGCGCTGTCCACAGAGTATGGCATGGCGTTACAAAATGGAGTGATAGCCTTCCTTCTTCAAGATCCCTTTTACCATGTACAAATTCCCCACTTTACCACCACCAAACCAGCCAGACCATCACATCGCCTTCACCATTCTTGACAGATGGCGTCAAGCACTCCTCCAGCATCTTTTCATTTGGTCTGCGTCTCATGAATGTTCTTCTTTGTGATGCGAAATCATCAAACTTAGATTTTTCTGTCCATTACACTTTTCACCAATCTTCCTCTGCCCAGTGTCTGTGTTCTTTTGCCCATCTTAATCTTTTATTTTTATAGGCCAGTCTGAGATACGTCTTTTTCTTTTCAACTCTGCGTAGAAGGCCAGCATCCCGGAGTCACCTCTTCACTGTTGACGTTGAGACTGGTGTTTTGTGGGTACTATTTAATGAAGCTGCGAGTTGAGGACTTGTGAGGCATCTGTTTCTCAAACTAGACACTCTAATGTACTTGTCCTTTTGCTCAGTTGTGCGCCAGGGCCTCCCACTCCTCTTTCTATTCTGGTTAGAGACAGTTTGCGCTGTTCTGTGAAGGGAGTAGTACACAGCGTTGTACGAGATCTTCAGTTTCTTGGCAATTTCTCGCTTGGAATAGACTGACAAGTGTAATCGAACCCACAAATGCTGATGCTCCAGATACTCAACTAGTCTAAAGAAGGACAGTTTTATTGCTTCTTTAATCAGCACAACAGTTTTCAGCTGTGCTAACATAATTGCAAAATGGTTTTCTAATGATCAATTAGCCTTT
Source organism: Thymallus thymallus (assembly GCA_023634145.1). Lineage (NCBI taxonomy): Eukaryota > Metazoa > Chordata > Actinopteri > Salmoniformes > Salmonidae > Thymallus > Thymallus thymallus. The sequence goes on along the minus strand of CM042384.1, from coordinate 10,131,854 downwards.
TAAAATGATAAACTTGGATTAGCTAACACAACGTGCCATTGGAACACAGGAGTGATGGTTGCTGATGATGGGCCTCTGTACGCCTATGTAGATATTCCATTAGAAATCAGCCGTTTCCAGCTAAAATAGTAATTTACAACATTAACAATGTCTACACTGTATTTCTGATCAATTTGATGTTATTTCAAAAACAAGGACATTTCTAAGTGACCCCAAACTTTTGAACGTCAGTCTATCCTCTATCCTTGAGAAATTAAGGCTATTTCATGCGAGAAATTGCCAAGAACCTGAAGATCTCGTACAACGCTGAGTACTACTCCCTTCACAGAACAGCTCAAACTGGTTCTAAACAGAATAGAAAGAGGAGTGGGAGGCCCCGGTGCACAACTGAGCAAGAGGACAAGTGCATTAGAGTGTCTAGTTTGAGAAACAGACACCTCACAAGTCCTCAACTGGCAGCTTCATTAAATAGTACCCGCAAAACACCAGTCTCAACGTCAACAGTGAAGAGGCACTGGACAGAGGAAGAAAAAGCCATATCTCAGACTGGCCAATAAAAAGAAAAGATTAAGATGGGGAAAAGAACACAGACACTGGACAGAGAAAGATTGGAAAAAAGTGTTCTGCCTAGAAGACCAGCCTCTTCACTGTTGACGTTGAGACTGGTGTTCTGATCAGTTTGATGTTATTTTAATGAACAGAAAATGTGGTTCAAAAACACGGACATTTCTATTTGACCCCAAACTTTTGAACGGTAGTGTATCTGCTTTATTAAAGCTGATCTACCCCTTAAAAAAAAACACACACACACACACACACACACAAACAAACAAATGGTATGTCATTAGTAATGAACTAACAATTTATTTATGAAAGACATTGAAGGAATCATTTAGGGACAACTATGTATGTGGGCTATGTGGCATCAGCATTACAAGCCATGATTAAACAACATCCATATTCACCACTATGATCATGAAGTACAGAAACTCATAAAACAAAAAAATAATAATAACATGAACAGGAAGTGAATGGAATAAGTCCCTGTGTCTTATCTGTCATCTGTGCAACACTGCCCTGGAAGGAACTATGGGAACTATGGGAAAGTGGCAGGAAAAAGGTGGGACCATTGTCCAAGCTTCCTGCTGGCCGGACCAACACCTCATTGTTTGGGCCGAACGATGTTGTTTTTTTGGAGTCAGACATGTGAACATCCTCTAAAAACATCTGATAATAACTAAATTGATTAGCATCAGACCTGAGTTCAAATAATTGCAAATACTTTATGTGTGCTTAATTGAGCTTGCCTGGCTTAAAGGACCAATAGAATAGCCCCAGTTCGGCAAACCCCACCCATCTAGCACTTCAGGCTGGCTAAAGCAAACAGACAAAGTATTTGAAATATTTCAAATAGTATTTGAACCCAGGTCTGATTGATTAGCACACTTGTTGGAAACAGAGGAAATTACATTTGATAGGCACTTCATCCATCCATAATTAAATAACTTTCACAATTGTGTGTGGTATTTGGCCATTTCAGGCCAAGTACAGATGTAGGATCTTAATTTGATCACTCTTTTGTTGCCTAGAATTTTCCTGTACCGCAGGAGATGCAGATGAGCTTTGTGATTTACATAAATTCACTGAAAACCCACACTAACACACAGTATTGCACTTTTCATGTAGTCTACTTTTGCCATCTAATAGCCTAACAACCGATCAAGCAACATTATGGACTAAATTATTTTGCTGTCACAATATAGGTCAAATTAAGATGCAACACCTGTAGGTACTGTAAGACCTACCTACGATGGGATTGTGTGTCCGTTTTACGCGCTGCTCAAATCACAGAGTAAGTTTTCCACATACTGCTGATTCTCTTGCATGGCTGAGGATGAAGGGATCTAACTCTGAGAAAAGGTGGAATGTCATTCCCAGATGGGGGCAGTGCAGTGTACAGTATCCTTAAGCAATCGACTGACAACCATCACTTAATGCTCAGTTCCACATGGACCCCTGTCCTCTACCACTGGGCACTTCATGTACTATAAGCAATATAGTAATAACCCCAACTTGCCCTCTGATAGACTGGGAGGGGTGGATTTTAGCCTTAATGCCTAGGGGTTGGGAAAAGGGTCAAGGGGCAAGGGGTTGATTTTGGAACAGGCCACCTGATTACATACAAAATAGACAATCAGTCAGTCAACCAGAGGTCAGTAAATGAAAGAGTAAATGATCAGATTTCACCGAACTAAACACAATCCACCTCAGTAGCGCTAAGGTTTGGGCACACTGGCTAAATCCAGGTGAATATTTTAACTTCCCATTACTGCTTTTCAAACTGAACACATTAGATAATGCCGGCCGATATTAATCTACGTAGCACCCTCCATTAAAGTGCTTTTGTTTCCCCCTCTCTCTCTTTATCTCTCTCTCTCTCTTCTCGCTCGCAGCGTTATGTTTTATCCCTCTCTCTCCCGCTGAATATTAACGACTTCTATGCTAATGTGCTTACAGCGGCTGAGGTCGAGCAGGCCCCTCCTCTGAATGGTAATCCGACTCCTCATTTGCATATCCGCTTAAGTGTCAGATTCCCCCACAACCCCTAAATCACAGCAGAGGTGTGTGTGTATGTATGTGTGAGTGTGTGTAGAGGCTTCATACGGGGGTCGGTAGACGTAATCAATGCGGTCGAATCTCACGGTCAGTACGCATACGGTCACATAACAATCAAAATCTGCTTTGATTGGTAGGTCAGAAGAGGTTCGCTGTATAAAATGAAAGGTAATAGGACAATGGCAAGCCGTGTGTTGAAGACATACGGCATTTCAAGTGATGGGGTTTAATCGTTAGTGAACTTACAGTCATCTATCATAGTGTATTCCTATTACAGTACAGTTTACAGTTAGTGCTTCAAAGGTGATCATGATGAAAGGCATATACAGAGTTTATGATTGTAAGATGATACAATAGAAATTGTAAGCTTACTATGGCTTGTAGATATTTATTCAAATCCATGTTTTATATGACTGAACCTGAAACGGATTACTGGGAAAATATCAGGGTTGAAAAACATCAATATTATAATGGCGATATACAGCATTTAACAGTTGGGCAGAATGTATTAATTAAGAGTCATAACTGTAATGAGGATTGCCATCTAAAAAGGTATAAATTCACAGGTTAATTTTGAATAGGCTGACATTTCAGCAACATGCGTGAGAAACTGAACTTCACTTAAAATATCACTTGAGGTGATAAATAGTTTATATGACCTTCAACATATAGCATAACCCAATGTTTACTCCATCATTGACCTTAAAGTATGCTTACAATAACATAGATATTCATCCAGCAAAATGCTATAGTTTACCTAAAAACAACACAACTATTACTTGTTTTAAACAGCTTCATAACCTAAAACAGATTAGGTTTAAAGACACTACGATTCCTCATTGCTGCCGGGACACAAAGTAACATTGCAGCATATGCTGTTCTCTGGGCCAAACTATTCTCATCAGCCGGACAGGTCATGGACATTAGTGACTCATATTTGTTGACATGCCTGCCAACAACAACTTAATGTAAAAGTAGACTTAAGCTGAATCACAGCTCCCATGCTCAGTGTCTATTTTGCTGCTGTTTTTGGGGTTTGGTAACTCAACAACAAACATAAATACACATCCATAAACAAATGTAATTGCACACCCATCAACATGGTTTCTGTCTGGTAGAGAAATATTTCATAATGTATTGCATCACTGAGTGGTAGTAGATAAAAAGGCTACCTGATATTTTCCTATACAGGCCAATATATAGTCCTAGTATTGAATAGTGATTCAACAGCCATACACTTACTAATATAACCGACAGCTAGGAAAATGGCATACCTGTGCTGAAAAGATAACAAAAAAAAAAAACTGACCCCATTAAATGGGCCCCTATGGGCCCTGGTCAAAAGTATTGCACTATGAAGGAAATATGGCAACATTTGGGATGCAGAACAAGTCCAACACAGCTATTCAGCTATTTTCATTTTATGGAGTCACGGTTGCTCTTTTAAAAAAGTTACATTTTCTACTTCCTGTTTTGAAACAACATCGGATGATATAACATTGTTACTTATATGGGCTTCAATAAACTCTGTACTGAATAAAGAATTCATGACAAACCTATTGCATATGGATATTCTGGTGATGCTGCATTGTATAGTCCTGTGTCTGCTGGTATTTCCCTGATATTTACTCAGAAATGCATGGTAAAAGGCGGTGCTTTCTGGTACTTATTTCTACATAGCATCAAATGGTACCATTTTAATCAATACCAGGGAAATAAATTAATGTAAACAGAATTTCCAATATAATTGCTCTCTTCCCTGCAGTTCAATGATAGGGCCAATTGAACAGGCTTTGGGACCACATCAAGTTAGGCAAGCACCAGTTGAATAATCAAAGGATTCACTGTGCTATTTGCTGTTGTGGATATTGTGGAGGACTCCTCCAAAGGCAGGATACCAAACACTAACAAGACTTGGACTACGTTCCAAATGGCACCCTAGTTCTTATACAGTGCACTATTTTTGACCAGGGCACATAGAGCTGTGGTCAAAAGTAGTGCACTATAGAGTTTAGGGTGCCATTTGGGATGCAGACTTGGTGTCTGCAATGTTTTTCTCAGAAAACATAGGCAAGAATAGTTTTAAGGTAGATTGAATCCACCTTGTGTTTCCACGCTTTTTTATTACAACCGGATGTCACATACAACATGCATAGAATATTTTCCATTTTGATAGCCTTGTGCTTTATGTGTAATTAATTACAATATAATTTCTGTAGGCCTATGGAACATATGGATGAGAACCAAACATGGAAAGGTTCCGTATTGAGTTTCTATCAGATAATAGTTACCATTGCCAATATTTACAATGTTAACAACAATGTTACAATGCCCAGGTAGCAATGGTGGAGATTCAATAAGTTTACATGGCTCATTCAACAAAAAAATGACATTCAAGGCCAAATAATATTGAGATGAATATCATGAATAAATTCCTTTAGTTTTCATAAACAACCCAAACTTTTTCTGCCTCGTCTTTTGGTGGTGGTTGAGAGTTTCCCAAAATATTATTATCTGTGCCATTTTTGATTCATGCACGCAGAACACTTTGCCATTACCCAGATTTTCCCCAATAATTCCATCATAAAAATAAATAAAATGGCTTTACAACCAGCATGGCTGGAAGGATGGCTGTAATGGCAGTAAATTGGTGATGTGTAGGGTCGGTTGCTGGGAGTTGTTGCCGGCATGGTATCTGCGGTACAGGAGTAGAAGTCCACAGGGGTTTGGACTACTCCTGTTGAATAATAAATGAATGTTGTGCCATTGCATCTCTGCAACATTGCCTTATCATTGTACTGTACTGTACTAACTTCTAATCTACTGTACAGTACAGTAGAGTACTATATTGTACTGATGTATACTTTATTCTTCTTTATTATAATGTACTATGCTGAACTGTGCTGACCAAATTTGTGAAACAGACATGTATGATCGGTTCAGATTTGGAATGACTACATTTCAACGTCCATGGACATCTGTTGTCGGTTGGTGCTCAGTGGGTGAGAAGGCTGGTTACAGTAAAAGGAAAGAGAGGGGGCTCATGGGTAAGCATCAGTAAGAGCCGGGAGAGGTGACATTAACTGGATAGAGAGAGAAGAGAGAGGGAGCGAGAGAGGGGGGTTGCCCATACTGTTTTCACACTCGCTTTGACCACCACGCGACAGAAAGAGAAAGAACACAGTTATGAGCCGAACATAACAGTACGCCAGTGGAAAGGAGGACCCAACTGTGGTTTGTGACCACTATGTACTCCCATTGTTGCCAATTCAGTTGCAGTCATTCTGTTACAGATTTTTAGGTCATTCTGTTATCGATTTGGTAATAGAATGACGTTTCACTTAATAAATCATAAACCAAATCGTTATTGGTAAGAACACTATAACTCATTGGTTGGTCTACCTTTACTTGTTACTTCTGTGAACGTTCATTATCCTCTCTCCTCATGAGGGAGAGAAATGACAAAATACAGTATCTTAAAGACGTACGTTTTTGGTAACAGAATGACGAGACACTAGGCAATATTTCTTAAACTTACAGAAGGCAAATAATTTCTGCAAAACGAAATATAAATGTTGATATTAGTGGGCAGGGGTCTTTACTTCAATATTATTGTGTTTTGATGTATTTCTAATACCCTTAAATACTTTTTCTGCTAGATGTTTTCCAAGACCTAATTTATTAATGTTTGACCAGAAATCAAAGCCTTCGCTTATTCCACATTTACTCCACATTCACCTCACAGAAGTTCAGTTTATATTGTATTTTAAAACAGCACGGTTTTACTGCGATTGTTCATAATCATTGGAAAACATCCAATGTATGATTTTTTTAACAAATTAATCAAATGTATAAAAACAACTACCTCTGTAACCATCAATCTGTATCAATCAATCTGTCATGTTCAATACTAGAGAATACAATAGACTAACCCAATCAGAAACCCAAGGTCACATACCTGATGGTCAAGTAACATCGTTCTTACATGTTTTGAAACACTCTTCTTTTTCCTAAATGCACTTAAATAGATTTTTGAAAGATAAAGACAACTGACTTACTTGACAAACTAAAATAACAAACTTGTTTTGCTACTAATGATTTATAAGTGTTTGTGCTCTAGCCTGGTATTTCAAACAAAGTAGCAATCTTACAATGGCAATGAAACCAAAACTTACCGAACTGAACACATTTCCTTGTTCGGTCATGTTTTACATGATTGCCTATCCAAAACAATACATTTTTCTTCCAATATATATATATTTTATGTAAAATGTTTTGTTCATGTAAGTTAGGAGGAGAAACAAATCCACCTAACAGGCTATGGCATACTGTACTTGGAAGGTTAGGCACATGTGCAACATGAACACATCTGTATTTACAAATGTAACTACTTTCCAGGTTACACCACTGAGCCGACCCTAACACACTTACATTTCTCCCTGAAAACAAACATCCCACCTTCAAATAACGGGACAATAACGGGACGTTCTTTACCTGGACCCTGTGCCGTCACATAGGTCCTACACTGTGCAGAACTCACCTCAGTACGAGATTGTAGTCGTTTGTTCATCTCGTAGATCCTATACTCGGGTTGGACCATGTAGGGCGAGTGCCTTCTGTAGAAGGGTCCGAATGGGGAGGAATAGAACGGGTCGTGGGGAGGGTTCGACATGTTGAGTTCTTGCCGCGGTTACAAGCTGCAGAGCGCAATTTCAATATCCACGCAACGCACATGGAGTGCGATGCTCTTGAAGACGCCGTGGAACCAGCTGCTATACAAGGCTGAGCTACTCTGCACGTTGGGCTGACTAGTTCGCTGCTATAGCGGGGAGGTGACGGTGGGGAGGGGGGAGGAAGGGAAGGGGGACTGAAAGGCAGGGTAGAAGGGAGGGAGCGAATGTTCATTGAGGGCTGCATGGTTCCAGTATAAGGGTCGTTTACTGCCTCTATCCTTGTTTTTGAGTCGACTCCAGTTGTATTCAGCAGCTTTTTTTTTTGTTACCAGTATTTCAAGTCCTTAAAGCCAGGTCTGATTTAGAGCGGTTCATTTAATAATTGCACACACATCCAACAAATTCACCTCACTGACAATGTAACCTCAAGAGTTGTTTAACCTAAACGGCCAATACAAATCATGATTAAGTAGGCAAATATGATAACCGAGTAACCCACAATAGATGGAATAACAATAATGCATCTTACATGCAACTGTGATTGACATACCAACAGCCTACTAATTCAACAGACAAAATAAGTAACTGTTTCTGTGTCTAAAAAAACGGTCCGTTTAATATGCAGACCTGCGTTATAATGTTTTATTAAATATCTTGCTATCAGTAATACTCAACCTGTACATTTCAACAAGCCCATAAGAATAACTTGACTCTACTTATTTGAATGGTCTGTTGTGACTTCTGTCAAGTCGACCAAAATGTCGACATCATAAATAACAGTAATGATCTGTTGATTGTTCCTCATCCAGACTATGAAGCCTATGTCCCTCTTGAATAACAAACTCAGTATAATCCCTTCACTGCACTGATTTCTCAGCCAGATTACTTTCAGATTTCTTTATTCTCCTCTGGTATATAACGATGCATTTAATTTTCTTTGACTGTTATTTTATTTTTCACTTTAAAATGTTTGCCAAACAAAAACCCTTGATTTCAAATTGAACAAACCATACAAATATATGCACAAAGAGTACTTTGATCAATTTACACAGAAAATGTCACAAAATGCTAAGTTTGGTAATTGTAAAATCAGTAAAATCTCCCCCAGTTTTATTTATGCAATCACGTTTTCCAAAAACTCTTTTATATATATGCTCCGAATTAACATTCAAAGATGTCTGCAGAATGGGGTGTTAGCCATGACATGACACCTTGAGTTTGAAAACAAGTATTTGGGTTATTGAACTACAGCCGTTGAAGTGGATTTATATCCGGTAACGGAATTACATAATGGGTTCCTGATCTGTAGTATACAGCAATGGAGGCTCCTCAGAGGAGGAAGGGGAGGACCATCCTCCTCAGTGAATGTCATAAAAATAAAAAGTGAAACATAGAAAAAGTTTTCAGTTTTAGATAAAACTATACTAATTATATTCACATTTCACCAAAGAATTGATTAAAACACACTGTTTCGCAATAAAGGTCTGTCTACAGCAGCCTCAACAGCACTCTGTAGCGTAGCATCATGGTGTAGCTGGAGGACAGCTAGTTTCCGTCATCCTCTGGGTACACTGACTTCAATACAAAACCTAGGAGGCTCATGGTTCTCCACCCCTTCCATAGACTTACACAGTAATTATGACAACGTCCGGGGGACTTCCTCCAACCTATCAGAGCTCCTGCAGCATGAACTGACATTTTGTCCACCCAATCACTTGTGAAACATAGACATCTATGATTGGTTAAAATTTGGTCCGGCCAGGGCGGACTGACCAAATTTCAACTTCTTTTCAACATCCATGGACATCCGGTGTCGGTCAGTGCTCAGTGGGTGAGGATGCTTGTTACAGTAAATGAAAAGAGGGTAGGTGGTAGGTGTCATGGTAGGTGTCAGTAAGAGCCGGGAGAGGGAGAGAGAGAGAGAAGAGAGAAGAGAGAGAGAGCGGCAGAGAGCGAGAGGGAGGGCTTGTCTAAACCACCAGATGACAGAATGAGAAAAAAATGGAAGGGAGGACAGTAGCAGGTGACCCAACTGTGGTTTGTGACTAACTATAATTTCCCATTGTAGCCAATTCAATTGCAGTAATTCCATTACATATTTGGTAACAGAATTACTAGTTTTAATCACTTAATTAAACAAACTTTATATCAGTAAAAACACTACAACTAATTGGTTGGTCTAACTTGACTTGTTAATTCTGTGAACTTTCATTATCCTCCCTCTTCATGAGGAAGAGAAATGAGAAAATACCTTGTGGGTTTTTGGTAACGGAATTACAAGGTACAAGGCTATGTTTCTTAAACTTACAGAAGGCAAATAATTGATCCAAAACTAAACATAAAAGTGTTGATATTAGTTGGCAGGAAGTCTTTATCTAAACAGTATTGTGTTTTTGTTGTATTTCTAATACCTTCTTCTGGTAGATGTTGTATTTTCCATCAGTTTGACCAGAAATCAAAGCCTTTGCTTATTCAACAATTTAAGGATGGAAAAATGTGTATATGCCTTAATTTATAAAAAATATAGACTCTTAGCTTTCATTTGACACCCAATTTGATATGCTCCTATGAACTTCACATGTTGGTCCTCATGGGTCCTTTTAGATGGAAATGCCCAGCAACATCATACCATCAGACGGACAGAGAGGCAGAGCTACAGAGAGACTGAGGGACAGACAGACAGAGAGGCAGAGCTACAGAGAGACTGAGGGACAGACAGACAGAGAGACAGACAGAAAGAGAGAAAAACAGACAGACAGACAGACAGAAAAACAGACAGACAGACAGACAGACAGAAAGAGAGAAAAACAGACAGACAGACAGACAGACAGACAGAAAAACAGACAGACAGACAGAGAGAAAAACAGAAAGAGAGAAAAACAGACAGACAGACAGGCTGGCTGGCTGGCTGGCAGGCTGGCTGGCTGGCTGACTGACTGACAGGCCAGCAGGCAGATAGACAGACATGCAGACCTACCGACCATCATCCATTGCCCAAGATGGATAAATTCATAAATAGACATTTTAATCCAAGATGGCCGTCTATGTCCGAGCAGTCTCAATCCATCCAGATAAAAGTTGTAATCCAAATGCCTCAGGCATCAAGTTGAATAATTAAAAAAACTATACAAATCTATTAATATATCCTTAATTAGAAACTACTTTTTTTTATCTCTCATCTAACAGGATTTGGTATCGCCTAAAGCGCTTACCATTGAATTGTGGCTACAGTATATTGAATTGAGTGACTAACAGACTACGGATATTTACTACGTGTTCTTACATATTGCGATAAATGTATATGTGGGGGACAAGGAGAGACAATCTGCAAGATTTTAAGCCTCTTAATTGCGAATGGTGGAGGAGACGAAGAAGAAGAGGGAGGAGACGAGAGATAGAGAGGCGCCTTAGATGGAAAATGCCAAGACGAGCGAGACAAAATATTTCGGGATAAAAATCGAAATGGGTCAGGACACATATACTGTAGATAAATGGGCCAGGACACATATACTGTAGATAAATGGGCCAGGACACATATACTGTAGATAAATGGGTCAGGACACATACTGTAGATAAATGGGTCAGGACACATATACTGTACATAAATGGGTCAGGACACATATACTGTAGATAAATGGGTCAGGACACATATACTGTAGATAAATGGGTCAGGACACATATACTGTACATAAATGGGTCAGTACACATATACTGTAGATAAATGGGTCAGGACAGATATACTGTAGATAGATGGGTCAGGACAGATATACTGTAGATAGATGGGTCAGGACACATACACGGTAGATAAATGGGTCAGGACACATATACTGTAGATAGATGGGTCAGGACACATATACTGTAGATAGATGGGTCAGGACACATACACGGTAGATAAATGGGTCAGGACACATATACTGTAGATAGATGGGTCAGGACACATATACTGTAGATAGATGGGTCAGGACACATATACTGTAGATAGACACTCTACTTTGCTGGGTTCCCTTCTTGGTGTTACTATGGTAACATACCCTACTGCACAAAGTATAGTAAAAGAACCTCACCACAGGTTCATACCTGAACGCGCCACTGCTGTTCTGTTCCTGTTGAGAAGAGCAAAGCTTTTGCAGAACCTTATACTAACTAATTTACTATTACATAACAGAGGATGATGGATTTTGTAACCAAGTTTGTCTTTTTCATCATGCAAAGTGCTGTTTTCTGTTTGAATTTCAGAAGCAGTTGTGTTTTGTAAAGCATATGATAGCACATTGATCATGTTTGTTATAAGTGCAACAGAAGTTGGTATGCAATTCACCATTTTACTTTTTATCTGTAACATTTGGATGACTAGAAAGATGGTAGTCTCTTATCTAAAATTGAAAGAGCCCTAAAGTAGGCCTATTAGGAAGAGTAAGTCTACAGATGTCTGATTTTAGAGAAAGGGAATTGATATCCAATTGGTCAGATCTACACATGTGCCTAGGGCCTAGGGATAGTTTCTGGACTAGAGTGGTGGTTGAGAACAATGAGGGAGAGTGGATGAATGGCCTGGACGAAGACGAGGGAACTAGAAGGAGAGCATTGAGACAAGCTGATGGTGGCCTCCATTCCGAGCCCCCAAATGTTTTCTAAATATGGATGAAGTATACCCCGGATGCCGGAGCAGCAGTAAGTTCTATTGCGGAATCTCATTACCATTCTAATAGCTTGCAGCTTCATTTGCATTTTGCCGTGAGTGATTCCCCCCCCACCCCCCATCGCCGCTGGATGGAATAATAAAGGGAAAAAAACCCCAGAAAACTTTGAAGCACCATATTTTATTTCATTATTTAAGTTAAACAAATTGTAATTGAAAAGCGCTTTTCAATTATGCTTTTTCTTCATACTTGGAGACAAATGAGTATTGCGGACATGTTGAGCAATTACGGAAAGACACACAAAACTACAAACTAATATTTGCACATTCTGATTATGAATATCTCCAAATAGATTAATTCAGTAAGTTTAGTCTTTTATTCATATTTCAAAAAATAAGGTTAATGCAGTCTGGAAGAGTAAAATCCCTTTTGCTACTTAACATAAGGACAACTTGATAGGGGCACTGACTGAAGTGCATGACACAGTGCATGAATCCGATTATGTCAACAACAGCAGAACATTTTATTAAAATTAAATACATAACTTTACCATTCTGAGATTATTCTTGAGCAGTATTGTTTATGTAGATTTTATAATCAGTAATATATGTTATATATATATATATATATATATATATATATATATATATATATATATATATATATATACACACGTTTTGGGCCCGAGGGTTTAAAAACAATTATTGATTATCTCACTTGTATTCATACATCTCACCAAAGTATTCAAGGTACTTTGACAGAAAGAGATATAGGCCTACCTCTCAAAAAAAACTAATTTGTTATTTGCAGTAAGCCTTTTGTAGTTATGTGTGTTTTCTTTTTCATTTAGTATTTCTAAATAGTCAGTTGTATCTCCCTAGTGGTTCGGCTAGGAAAGAGTTAACATTTTCAACCAGCTCTTACACACATATACATGTACGCACACAAATACACACATACACCCCCCACAACCCACCACCTCCACCACCTCCACCACCACCATTGATCACACACACACGCACACACACACACGCACACACGCACGCACGCACGCACGCACGCACACACACACCACACCACACCACACCCCAGCCCCCCCCCACACACAAACCCATAACTCCCTGCTCACCCACCGCCGACCACTCACCACCACCCCTCCACCCCCACACTCTCGCTGCTCTCTCCTCTCTCCCCTTCCCTCTCCTCCCTCTCTCTGCACTCTCTCCTCCCTCCCCCCTCAGGTCAGTTAATAAGCGAGCCTGTGCCTGAGCCTGAGCCTGGCTGTCTGGAGGACATGCAGAGCAATGTCTCCTGGGAATTGGCTCATGCAGAATGCTGCTCCGCTGAGAGAATGGAATTTTACCCTCACTAGACTCCCAGTCGCACCGCTCAGCAGGAAACCTGACACACACACACACACGTTCTCCTCCCGTTTTCATCCCATGTGTGCATTTGTGAAGACATCCCTGCTTTCCCATAAGTAGAGCGCCCAATATCTCAGAACACCCATTATATCCCCTCACAATCATTAAAGCTTTGTCATTAAATTTCCTCGTTAAACTAATGAAGATGCCAGATCTTTGGGGGCTTGTGATGGTGTTGCAAACTGCATCCGTTTCAGCTTCGATAACCGAAACACTCACAGAGTCAAAAGCTACAGCAGTCTATACCATTCTAGCAGTGTATGTGCAAGAGGCAATAATACATCTACAACAGTGCTTTTCCACATGTGTGCATCAAGTTTAAGTGTTAAGAAATTCACTTTACTCCTTGAATCCACAGCTCCACCTATTGGTGTCTTGTATTACAGTGAAAGGCAATGGGGAAGGATGTGCGCAAGAGAGGAGTCGACCTGTGTGAAGGTGTTAATCACACACATGCATGCGCGGATGCAGGGATACACACACATGCACACATTCACACACTCACACACACAAACACACACACACGCACACAACACACACACAGACAAACAGACACACGAACACACTCACTGTGTAAGGAAAACATCAAATATATATTGAGTGTACAAAACATTTCATGACATAGACTGACCAGACTGACCAAGTTCTTAGAACTTACAGTGTAAGTTCTAAGATTGTACTGTCTGTTCCCACAGTAACATGCATTGTTATGGGATATGAACTCATACACAGTGGTCCAAATAGGAATGACTGACGAGCCGTTCCAATACTGTTTCGGCTCCAATCCCAATTCACTAGCAGCGCCCCAATCCATGGTTTATTACTGCATGGTGCTTCAGCCTGCGGTGGGAGTGGTGGAATATGGGATAAGACGACAGACAGAGCAGCCATAGCCCCATGTGCAGATTATTCCTGCAGTTCAAATGGGATTACCATGCACGCAGATTGTAAACTTGTGTCGCTGCCCGGTTGAATTGTGCACAGACAAGACCACATCCTGTCGCATGGTTGTGTTAATTATGGTTGTCATGCAGTATGTTGAACAGATTGGGTTCTGCTCAACACTGAAGGAGGATCTCATTATTAGCTGTGCTGTTTTTCATTGTGGATGATGCTTCTGTTTGTATTTTTTCTAGCACACAGGAGAAGTGTTTTTCATTCAATCTTTTTAGTGATTTGAATTCCAAGGGGTAATTATTTTGTATTCTGCTCTGAGTATAAAAAAGGTTACCCTATTTAATAAAACCTTGAGATGTTAAGTGCGTGTGTTAATTTTATACAATGGCAAATGTTAAACTATTTTCCATATGGCATCAGAAATACACAACATGTTGTGGCACATGCTACAGCTACTCTAATGTGCTGTGTACACGGGTTGGATTGTATTATTTTTCAGCTGTAACATCTTTTAGGTAAAGAATATAGACATTTTAGTCACAGGGGTAGGCTTGGTTTGGTTTGTTAGAACTACCTCTAAACACAGACAACCCTCTCCCAGCAGCTCCTATACTTCCTGTTTGAAACAAGCAGAGGCTCCGTCCACTTTCCTTGGGACTCAAGCCTTTTTCAAATTCCTCTTTGGATGTACAGGCAGCGCAGACATAGCTTTTGCTTGCCGCCCCCAGATCCCCCCTCCCCCTCTCCAAACCCCCTCCTCGACCCCCTCCTATTTTCCTCTCTCCCCCCCTCCTCCCTCTCCTTCTCCTCCTCTCCTCTCCTCTCTCAGCCTACTCTGCAGATGTTTTGGATATTTCTCAGAAGGGGAACGGTGCCCCCCAGGAACCAAAATTCGGCTCTGTGTTACAGCAGCACCATGGCCCACTGGTGACAGACTGTTGCCACAACATTGGCGTGACACTAAGGAAACATTGGCCTATATCCCATAAACCAAGCATACAGGGATTTCATGTAGTGGTCAGTGGTCACAAACCTTTTCTGAGTCAAGATCACTTTGAGTCAAAATCTACCGCTCAGATTTTTTTTAAAACACGACTTAAAAATGTAAGCCTATGCAACAGTAACCAATTAAAAACAGTTCCGTAGCAATGAGGTTTGTGCAGTAGGCTATAGGGCCCAATACATTATCACTGAATATTGGCTACGCTTGAATTGCCCTGCCAATGTTGTTCTTCTCAGACGGTTTTTAATTTATATTTGAAACTTTAGGTATATGATTACACTGGTAATAGATCATTTGTTGTATTACTTGTGAGGCACAGCTGTGAGCATAATCATTAGCTTTTTTTTATACTGGACTGATGGACGGCATCTGATGGTCAGTCTGAGGGGAGGGAGGGAGCAGCAGTGAGGCTGCCTCACACCCGACTCACAGTCCCTCTGCTCTCTCTCCCTTCCAGCTGATGGTGAAACTCACACTGCATTATTTCTGCCTCTTGCACCAATTCATGTTGTTACTCCTATGTCCAGAGAAAGTGAGATATTCCTTGATATTAAAAAAGACACAAGTCGCTAATAATAACAACGCAAGCATATCGGAACACTTTGCTATACTTATTCATTGTAGCTGCAGTGCTGGTTGCAGCGTGAGTGGAAGTAGGGAGACTGCGCATTTTATGGCTTATAAAAGTGTTGAACAAACTGTTGACAGTGCTGAATAACAACTTAAACATGATATTGACTCATAAAAACAGCGGAGTTCTACCTTCAGACATAATGGTTCAAAATGGGAACACTTTGTCTTCCTGGTGTTAGGGCTGCTGAATCAAGTGCACCTACCTCCAACAGCACAAAACAAATACAAAAAATAGGAACGCAAGGCTTTATTATTTCAGAAATGTTTGGTGATCGACTAGGATTGCATCACCGGTTGGTGACCACTGATGTAGGGGTTGCCAGTAGTGCTAAATGGTGAGATTAGGGCTGGGCTTGCAGGTGATATGGGCCACAAGCCAATCTGGGACCTCTGCAGAAGTAAGCTCCTACCGTACTTGTTTGTGAATTCAAATTCCATTAGGCACCAAACTGAAGGAAATTCAGGGGTAGCTCGACTGGGATTCGAACCCAGGTCTGTGAGAGTGTCTGTCCACCTCCATAGACATTAAACCAAGAGTCTCTATCCTTTTGACAAGGTTGCTAGGTGATGTACTAAGGCGGCTACCATACTCCATCTATTTATTACATTGACCTTTATTTGACAAGCTAAGTTGATTGAAAACACATTCTCATTTACAACAACAACCTAGGAGATACAAGTTGAATAGAGGAGATACAGGTTGAATTATGATGTAGATAATGAACTTAACTGACTGAAACTGTGTTTATGTTCAGTCAATATTTAGTTTTGGAGGGATGCCTTTGGAATTCAGAGATGTAGGGAGAAGGGAATATTAAATCAGACAAGGTCGAAATCAAACCAAACTTCACATTCGCAGGAAGAAAAAAAAGACGATATTTGCTCCCATCCTCCATCTCACAAGCATGCAACAACTTCCTGCAGATGCGGACACAGATGCATGCATGCTCAAAACAACAACAACTCTCACCTCTTTGACACTTGGATACGTACACATACCACATACACATACCACACATATCCATACTTACAACACAGATTCTCACATAGGATTTATGAACCATCAAATAATCAAAACATTCTGTACTTGACAGCCCAAAGACCATCAATCGAGGTATGGTAGGTCAAAGTCGGGATGCCCATTACCCCCGACTTGCTCCCCCCAATTTCATCCATTTGTATGATGATAATACAAGATGTAGTTAGGATTAATTCAAGGCCTTCAACTCACCCCCATCACAAAAAAAAGAAATTGGCCTTAGACGCCTCTGGCATCATTGAGTTGCCAGAAGACCCTGCATTGTATTGAACTCAGATCAGAGATGGGCCAACCAGCTTGTTGCTGCTCAGGTCTATTCCTAACAGTACCCAGGTGTGACATGGGAATGGATAGATGCTTGAATGGGAGCCAACAGCTTCCAGCAATCCACATCCAAATCAATGCATGAGCCGTAGCAGTAGACAAATTGTTCTCTCGCCAGAGCTCGATTCTCAGTGGGTTCCATCATGTACAGATGTGAAGGTGGAGTGATTTTGTGTGCGTTCCAAAAGGCACCTAATTCCCTATATAGTGCACTACTTTTGACCAGGGCTCTGGTCAAAAGTAGTGCATTATAAATGGAATAGGGTGCTATTTGGGACAGGCTTCTTCTCTAGCATCTCTGGACTGATTTCCATTTCCCTTTCATTGGCTTTTCTCCCAAACTGAGATGAGTGAAAAGTGCAACAAACTTGGGGGTTTCTTTCTGCTTTCCTAGTTCGCAACGAGCTGCTGTATCAGCCCGAATTTGCCTATTTATAAAAAGACCTCCCACAGAATATGAATACCAGCAAAAATGCAAATGAGCTCAACAGAATGTATTATTCTGCATATGCTCGGAAACAAAAGACTTTGGAAAATGGAGAGAGAGAGAGTGAAACGACGCTTCCACTCCTCTGGCAGAAAAAAAAGCAAGAGAGAGAAAGGGAGAGAAAAAAAAGACAAGATTTCCCGGGCCCAGGGTTTTTCGCAATGGCATCCTGTGTTCTTGGATGTGTCGTTGCCATGGCAACTGTAACTTGGTGACCTCGTTATTTCTGCCTAATCCAGCGCTGAAATTATGGTTGCTCCACCCTTTTGCCTGGCTGGCTTGATAACATAATCATTGCAAATGAGGCAGGGGAGGAGGAAAAAAAAGAAAAGAAAATGCAGCAAATCATTTGGCCCAGAATTGACAGAGCTATATCATGCAATATCATAGACTACAGAGACACCACATAATAACAATACTCAAGCTCATCATTTTCCAAAAATAACCTTTGTAGCTATAATTATTGGGGGTTGTTTTGGCCTAATAATGTGTGGTACTGTGTGACTCATGGGTTTTGCTTATTGTTGCGATCAAAACAAATCAATCGCTAGTGAAAGTCTAAACATCCCTTGCACAGTCTTTACATTTAGGTGCCTTTACATTTTATCCAAAATGGGATTACATTTGATTGTTTATTGTTTTTCCTACGGAGCTACAAAACCTACTCCAGATTTTCAAAGTGAAAGAAAATTCTAGAAAATATTCCAAATGAATAATACAAATAAATAAATGTATTGTTTGTGTATGTCTTCACATCCCAGAAGTATTACTTGGTGGAAGCACTGTTGACAGCAATTACAGCTGTGAATCCTTTTCAATAAGATTCTACCAACTGTGCACAACTCATATGGCATCATACATGTATATCTAAATAAGAATTTGTTCTTAACTGACTTGCCTAGTTAAATAAAGGTTAAATGGTTCTTCCTCAGATCTTAAGGTTCCTTGGAGAACTCTTGCCTGATAAAGAATCTTTGAGTCAAGTGTGGAGATATTGACATGGCATCTACGGTTCTTCAGAATTAAACAATTCTGCAGATGTGTCCCTTTCATAGCGCATCGCAAATTGGCCAGTATTAGCTAGTGTCGAACATTTCTAGCGTTGATTCAAGAATTATTTAACACTGTAAAGAGTTAAATTAACACTCAATGGTGTAAAAGAACCACAGTGTTGGTGTTAATAACCAGAGTTGAACCAAAACCACACCCATCATTGTCATATTTCCCAGCATGTTCTATTGCAGAATAGTTTGTTTCAATATAATATTTTTGCATTTACATTGACTGATTAATTAGCTTATGCTACTCAAACATAAATAACAAACATTTTTCTAAATGATTGCAATCTGTTACTTGTGCTTATTTCACCCGTTACTGAAATGGTTGTTCCAGTTTAGATGTTTAAGGTAGTCTCATATCTTAGTCTTCCCAACCCTGGCAGTCGTTCTTTTTTCAAAAGTTGGATATCCACACTCTGGCTGGATTCGCGTAGGAATTACATATCACTTTGCAAGCCAGCATAATGTAACTTGTAGGCCTGATGTGGTCTTTAAAGTATGAGTTTCAAGACACTGTATTAGGGTAAAACAAGGCCCTCAAAAGAAGGCCTCATGAAATATGTATTATATTGTCTTAAATAATAAAATTTTAATACAAATGTTCACTTAGGATCTCACTTGCTGAAGGTCACAGGACTGAAAATAAATTAGATAGATACTTTAGATAGGTACTTTAACAACCATGTCTCTGTCACTAGCAAACACAGTGATAGGTGGTACTGGTAACTAAAAAATTCACACGAAAGGCATCCTGGGAAATACAGTAGCAGTCAAAAGTTTGGACACACCTACTCATTTCCTTCACTCTGCGGTCCAACTCATCCCAAACCATCTCAATTGGGTTGAGGTCGGGTGATTGTGAAGGCCAGGTCATCTGATGCAGCATTCCACCACTCTCCTTCTTGGTCAAATAGCCCTTACACAGCCTGGAGGTGTGTTGGGTCAGTGTCCTGTTGATAAACAAATGAAAGTCCCACTAAGTGCAAACCAGATGGGATGGCGTATTGCTGCAGAATGCTGTAGTAACCATGCTGGTTTAGTGTGCCTTGAATTCTAAATAAAGCACATCCCACACCATCATACCTCCTCATCCATGCTTCACATATGCAGAGATCATCTGTTCACCTACTCTATGTCTCACAAGGACACGGCGGTTGGAACCAAAAATCAAAAATGTGGACAGATTTGTATGTATTGACTGTACATTGCTCGTGTTTCTTGGTCTCCTCTAGTAGTGGTTTCTTTGCAGCAATTCGACCATGAAGGCCTGAGTCATGCAGTCTCCTCTGAACAGTTGATGTCTTTTACTTGAACTCTGTGCAGCATTTATTTATTCGGGCTTTGCGACTGCACTTGAAGAAACATTCAATGTTCTTGAAATGTTCCGTATTGACTGACCTTCATGTCTTAAAGTAATAATGGACTGTCATTTATCTTTGCTATTTTAGTTGTTCTTGCCATAATATGGACTTGGTCTTCTACCAAATAGGGCTATCTTCTGTATACCACCCCTACCTTGTCACAACACAACTGATTGGCTCAAACGCATTAAAAAGGAAAGAAATTCGACAAATTAACTTTTAACAAGTCACACCTATTAATTGAAATGCATTCCAGGTGACTACCTCATGAAGCTGGTTGAGAGAATGCCAAGAGTGTGCAAAGCGGTCATCAAGGTAAAGGATGGCTACTTTGAAGAATCTCAAATTTGTTTAACACTTCTTTGGATACTGACTAGTCTCCCAGTCCCTTCACTGAAAAACATCCCCACCGCATGATGCTGCCACCACCATGCTTCACCATGGGGATGGTGCCAGGTTTCCTCCAGACCTGACGTTTGGCATTCAGGCCAAAGAGTTCTTGGTTTCATCAGACCAGAGAATCTTGTTTCTCATGGTCTGAGAGTGTTTAGGTGTCTTTTGGGAAACTCCAAGAGTGGCTTCTGTCTGGCCACTCTACCATCAAGGCCTGATTGGTGGAGTGCTGCAGAGATGGTTGTCCTTCTGAAAGGTTCTCCCATCTCCACAGAGGAACTCTGGAGTTCTGTCAGAGGGACCATTGGGTTCTTGGTCACCAAGACTCTTCTCCCCCGATTGCTCAGTTTGGCTAGGCTACCAGATCTAGGAAGAGTCTTACTGGTTCCAAACTTCTTCCATTTAAGAGTGATGAAGGCCACTTCTTGGGGGCTTCAATGCTGCAGAAATGTTTTTGGTACCCTTCCCCAGATCTGTGCCTCGACACAATCCTGTCTCGGAGCTCTACGGACAATTCCTTCGACCTCATTACTTGGTTTTCGCTCTGACATGCACTTATATAGACAGGTGTGTGCCTTTCCAAATCTTGTCCAATCAATTGCATTTATTTAGGTGGACTCCAATCAAGTTGTAGAAACATCTTAAGGATGATCAAGGGAAACAGAATGCACCTGAGCTCAATTTCGATTCTCATAGCAAAGGGTCTGAATACTTATGTAAAAGTTTTTATTTTTAATACATTTGCAAACATTTCTGAAAACCTGTTTTCACTTTGTCATTATGGGGTATTGTGTGTAGATGGCTGAGGAAATGTTTTTATATAATCCATTTTAGAATAAGTCTGTAACATAACAAAATGTGGGAAAAGTCAAGGGTCTGCATACTTTCCGAAGCACCTTATGTTTCCCTAAGAGTTGTCCATATTTGGTAGAATCTTACTCAAAATGATTAACAACTGTAATGGCCCCCAAAGGTGCTTCCACCAAGTATTTACTCTGGGGTGTGAAGACATATTCAATCAAGACATCTTTGTTTTCGAAATGTTGTATTCAAAATCTTGTGTAATATTCTTTCACTTTGAAAATGAGGACTAGGTTGTGTAGATCTATAAGAATACAATCTAATTGAATCCCTTTTTAGATTAGATTTTAAGGCAGCAAAATGTAAAGACTGTGCAAGGGGTGTGTAGACTTCCACTAGGCACTGAATACATTATACACTTAGTTTGATGATGACTAAGTGAAACATGCAATTTGTTTAATATGAGTTGTGCCTAAAGCTGTGAGATACAAAGTTTGCAAGTTCGCAAAGTACTTTAGTTCCTTCTCACTTACACAATGTAGAAAATAGTACATAGGCCTACCGTACACAGACACAGATGCGCACACACTCACGTGCAGACACGCAAACTTAAATGATTGATTTAGACATTTGATTAGATTCAGTTATTGAATAGGCCATAGGGGTATTTTGGAAAATGGATGCTCCTTTGAAAAAACGAATATAAAATCTTCAGTCATGCCTTTTTAATAATTCACCTAATTTACATATTATTATTGGCATGTCTCACTACTCCTGACCAAGACACATTTAGGCTACATATTCAAAACTATCATTATTCTGGTATTCTGTTGCATAAATTTACATTAATAATGAAGGATGAGGGCCCCTGAAGTCATGATTTGAAGAAGTGCTCTTGTTGTAGGATTCATGTATGAACATGAGGCTACATGTCTTTGAAAATGGTATTAATGCCCATTAATTTAAGACAAAAAAATATTTTAAAACAACTACATCAAGGACTAAAGCTTAAATTAAAATGATCATAACAAAAACATTCAGAAATTCATATTTGTTGATTTCAGTACAATGGTGTCATAGGAAAGCTAAATGTTATATTCTATCCTATTTAACATGGGTTGTACTATGCATGTCTATACAAAATTTTAACATATGTATAAAAAAATGCCTGTGTTTGTAAAAAGAGAAAAACTATTATCCCATACTCCAACTAGCAACCCCTTTCTCAGACCTTACACACAGGATCTGACCTTACACACAGGATCTGAACTTACACACAGGATCTGACCTTACACACAGGATCTGACCTTACACACAGGATCTGACCTTACACACAGGAGCTGACCTTACACACAGGATCTGAACTTACACACAGGATCTGAACTTACACACAGGATCTGACCTTACACACAGGATCTGAACTTACACACAGGATCTGACCTTACACACAGGATCTGACCTTACACACAGGATATGTGTGCTTTGGAGAAGTAGCAACGCCTTTCTCAGACCTTACACACAGGATCTGTGTGCTTTGGTGAAGATCTGAGAAAAATATGTTAGGTTGTAGGTGTGTGTTTGTGCACATGTGCACGCGTATCTGTGTGTGTTGGTGTGTGTGTGCATCCATGCTTGTGTGTGTGTGTGTGTACGTCCGCGAGTCCTTGTGTGACGGGGGGACGTTACAGGGAAGTCTGTGTTTCCAAACTAACCTCTTTCAAAATAACCTCTTAGGCAACAAGGAAGTCTCTTGGACCTCAAAAACATTCTGGAAGCTCCACTCCCATTCCATAGTAGGGGTCATGGTGGGAGAAAGATGGATGCCATAGTTAAGCCCTTGAGCAGACCAGAGAGGACCATGCACACAACTCCCAAGAGGCTTATCTTGGGTCCCATACTGTAGCTACTAGCTAGTCTCAATCCGGTCACAGCAGCATCAAATCACCCCCCACACATGACCTGGATTCCACTGGCTTGTTGCAGTGAAACATCCACATCACTTTTTGTTGCTGTACTGTTGGATAGACGAGCAGGCAGTGTTCCAAATGGCACCCTATTCTCTATATAGTGCACTACTTATGACCATAGCGCTATGGGCCCTGGTCAAGCTCTGAAAACAAAATGGCTACATCAGATTCCCATTACGGTTGTATGGTTTTAAATAATTACAAATAAAATCATTATTGGTTCATGGTTTATTTTATTTTTTTGTCATTTTAGGACCACATTGTTAGTACTAGCTACATTAAAAGGGTTGTGTACGTTCCACAATGGTTGTACAATGGTTGTTGTAGTGCTGGGTACATTCTGTTATGGTGTTTCCATTTTCAAAGCCTATTGAGGTGTCATTATACATGACGTATTGGTGGCTGACTTCAACTCAAGAGGACTGGGTTACGGAGCATTTCCACTAGTACAGAGTTTGCTCTTGATTTTTCCCAGTAGGAATAGAATGTAATAAGTAGAAAGAAAATCGGAAATAAAGATTGCTCATGTTTTATTTCTTTCCGCTGACGACGGTGCATCTACCTTTGTAAACATGGCTTTTAAAAACTTGTTAATTGCAGACTGTCAGGTGAATGTGGCCCCCTCCCATCCCTCCCTCCCCCTCCCCCAGCTGAGATTGTTATGACAGCCCTCCCCCACCTCCCCCTTACCATCACCATCACCATCACCATAGTAATAATAACTCCTATTGTCTCTAATGTCTGCATCCTCTTCGCCCCTCCGGTAATGGG
The DNA here is from genome assembly GCA_023634145.1 of Thymallus thymallus. Classification (NCBI taxonomy): domain Eukaryota; kingdom Metazoa; phylum Chordata; class Actinopteri; order Salmoniformes; family Salmonidae; genus Thymallus; species Thymallus thymallus. The sequence continues at coordinate 10,107,767 of CM042384.1, read as the reverse complement.
ACCTGTCACTGTTCAGGGATCAACTGGTGGTTTTGGGACACTTTTTATTGCCTCAGGCATATTCTCTCCAAATGGCACTGTTATGTGAGCCAAGTGCCCTCCCCATTTAGCCGGGCCAAGAGGGGTGCAGAGAACTAATATCCTTCATTGTCTTAACTGCGTATAGAGTCGTGTGGAACCTCTGAAAAACTGCAGTAGGAGAACTAGGAGAACTGACTGCATTGACTGCTATTATAATCCACTTTCTAATTTCATTTAGGAAAACCTCAATACGAGGTGTGATTCAGTGCTTTTTTACTGCATTCTGTCTAGCTATATCTTCTGGTACAATGCATTACATTTTCATCTGAGATGTGTGTTTTAATTGTACATGGTTCCTGACCAATAAACATAAAATGAAGAAATAAACTTGACACAAGCATTAAGAAGATTAAAACTTGCTTACTGTATATGCCAATCCTACTTTTAAAGGAAAACTCAACCCAGAAACTTTTGGCATTTGTTTTATTAGTCCATTGCAAAACGCATCATACCAGACAGATTTCTGTATTTTGAAATGTCTTGAAAACTTGATTGCGGACATGCAAAACATTTTGGGACTATGTCAACAACGGACTAATGAAACAAATACCAAACTATATTTTTGGGGTAGAGCTTTCCTTTAAGGTGTTCCATAGAACTGAGTCATAATTCTACACTATCTTTTGCACGGTGACACTTTTATTGTAATAAAAGCATGTGAGACCTTACACTCAACCTAAATATGACAACATCTGCTAGTATGATGTGTGGGATCTATGTAACAGCTTATGATAAATCCTTTCAACCCTAAGCGAAGTGCAATCTGTTGATAAGACAGTTAATAAATGTATCTTTGACAAATAAGCCATCACGAGGAGGAGTGCACACCAAGCATGAAACAATACTGCCAACGTGATCGTGTTGTTAGCTGTCATATCATTCCATTCATGTGCTTTATGTCATAGACTATGTGTGCATACAAGTGGTACTCATACATCAAAGCTTTGCCTTGTGTATCAGCGTTGTGTATTCCTTTCTTCAATGGGTATAGTGTACAGTATAGTCTATGGTTGCATCCAAAGGATAAGAGCTGAACACAACATTGGTACAATAGGTTTTGAGACGGTATTCTCCTTGCAAATACTATATATCACAACTAGCCAAATAGAAGACAACCACGTATTTAAATTGAATTTAAATCAGACAGAAATCCTATTTTGATTACACTCTGCAAAACATTTCTATAAGGGAATATATGCTGCTTATGTACTGTGTAATTATGAGAAATAGCAAGTATTCAAGGTATTCAAGAAAATAAAGTCTATCAATTCCCACCCTGTGCCATGATTTAATGACACAAGGTCCTTTTAATTACAAAGAAATACTTAGCATGCACATTTTAATTATGTTACCTTATCTTAAACAGTCCAGCTAGGAGGTAGCACCATCTAGCGTTGGACTACGGGGATAGAAACACTGAAGGCATACATCTCATATTTGGGGGAAACTAACTCAATATACTTTAAAATGACTAAAACCACTCGAAACTGTGTAGAGATGTGATGGACCTGAATTCATACAGTTTATTGACTGTACATCTCGCTAATAATGAATAACTAGACAGTCAGGGAGCATCAACAATTGTAAAAACGATGGATAGAGGACCATTTTTTATGCAAATTTTGATGGCAGGGAAATATAACACATTTTCAGTGCAGCCCTCCGGACCTAGTTGAAGACCGAATGCGGCCCCCGGGGCAAAATGAGTTTGACACCCCTGCTCTTAAACATTAGAATACTGGGGCAATCAGGTTTAAGAGTGAGTGAACATTCATAATTGCTTTCGCAAGAGTAAGCATATAGTAATACTGAATATGTTACAGCTTTGGTAATTATTTGGTCATATTATCAGTATTACAAATATTCCTGTACAAGGATAATTGTTGGGAGTGATTTCATGTTAAACAGGTTAAGCATACAGCATATAGTCTCCCTCTGTTTATTTTACCTAAGATCTTGATTTCGTAGTACCCTGTAGAAAAAAATAACTATCCCTCCAAAAAATGTCTCGGAGTGGGCAGACGTGAACATCAGAGGCATCAGCCACCCCACCCCACCCCCCTCTTCCTCCTCTCTCACACGCAACACATGTGTGCTTAGGTTCTAGGTTCTCAGAGGTATTGGTGGGGTCTACTCCTATGCAGGTCATATAACCCTGTAGCAGGCTAACCACTACCACCTGTCCTCACATTACATACATTCCCACCCCACCACACTCTTTCAGGGCTCAATGGCTTCCACACAGCGCCCTGCCATCTGAGACATACCCTCCCCTCTCTAACCCCGTCCCCACCCCCCAATAACAGCAACATTCACAGGGGGGTGGGAAAATGGGGCTGGGGGGTGGAAAGGGGTCAGTTTAATCAGGACATTTAATTCCAGGGGTTTGCTGGGGGAAGAGCCTCAGATGAGACAGTAGTGAATCACCCAATGGGAATTTTCGGTTTTGTTTTGTTCTGTTCTATTCTATGGCTGGTGTCACTATCAGGGCTCTTCAACCCTGTTCCTGGAGAGCTACCATCCTGTAGGTTTTCATGCCAACCCTAATCTAGCACACCTAATTCTAGTAATTATCTGGTTTACAAGATGATTCTGGTTAGTTACAACTGGGGTTGGAGTGAAAACCTACAGGAGGGTAGCTCTCCAGGAACAGGGTTGGAGAGCTCTGCACTAAACAGTGTATCTTCATTTATCCTCCATGTCTATCTTGTGGAGAGGCCATAAAACAGCAAGGTGGTTAAAACTGCAATTATGTGCTGAATGGTCATAATAATTGATTCACAATGACAAGTTTTAAAACTGAGTGATCACACAACTAATCCTAAAGTCCACCTTAGTCTAGTTTTTGCAAGGAAGCTGGAGATCGAGGTTAAGGTCTCAGTAAAGGAATTAAGAAAACTCCCAGGCGTTTCATCTTGGCAAATGCACATTTCCCGTTCCCGCAACGACAAATGGGAAAACATACATTTCAACCATGATAGACAGACTTTTCTAACCCTTCCACTCTAAATAATAACTTTTAAAAAACAATAACCCATATATATTACTCTTGTTCCGTTTAGCGGCTATGCATGCCTAGGACAATGATTAAACCTTAGGTTAAAACTGTTCCTCATAGTGAGCTGCAGGAGCTACAGTTCTAAGGCTTGGGCCCTGGTGATTACACACACTATAATAAATGACAATGCTGAAAAGAACAAGGAGGTGGTGTTCAGTTCCTCTGATATATACTTATGCAGGGTGGCGGGCCAATTCATCTAGGTGTGTTGTGTGAGGGCCCCAGGCACATTCAACACGTTAGCTCTCAACATTAGCTCTCATGATGTTGTAGTGCTATAGAGAGAATGCCCATAGGAATACATACAGCCGTTGTTAATCACGGAAAGCATTTCAGTTGATCGGAGATACCTGCCTGTGATACCTCCTTGAAAATGAGAGCAATACGGACCATCTTGTCATAATGCTACCGATGCTATTGTTCTGTGTGATGGCCTATCCGACATTGTGTTGTGTCATACACTGAGTGTACAGAACAGACCTTTCCATGTTATAGACTGACCAGGTGAATCTAGGTGAAAGATATGATCCCTTATTGATGTCACCTGTTAAATCCACTTCATTCAGTGTAGATGAAGGGTAGGAGACAGGTTAAAGAAGGATGTTTAAGCCTTGAGACAATCGAGACATGGATTGTGTATGTGTGCCATTCAGAGAGTAAATGGGCAAGACCAAAGATTTAAGTGCCTTTGAACGGGGTATGGTAGTAGGTGCCAGGCACACCGGTTTGAATGTGTCAAGAACTGCAACGCTGCTGAGTTTTTCACATTCAACAGTTTCCCATGTGTATCAATAATAGCCCACCACCCAAAGGACATCCAGCCAACTTGACACAACTGTGGAAAGCATTGGAGTCAACATGGGCCAGCATCCCACGCTTTTGACACCTTGTAGTCCATGCCCCAACTAAGTAAAACCAAGAAACTCAAATCTGCAATCAAATATATATATTTTAAGGAAGCATAATGGAAATAAGTCAGTCACATTTTTATACTGTGTTTTTTTCAACTGGTATATAAAATCAATCAATCTCAGATTTTCAGTGGAGCCCATTTATTGTACGTTGCCTTTTCTTTGACTTTTGTTTTAAGGCCAAATCCACTCATATATTCTGTGTTAGATTATCATTTTCTACTAGTTGTTTTTTTGACCAATCAGATCAGCTCTTTTGCCCAGAATTGGGCTGCCTGTCTAAACCCACTCATATTCCCTTAGGATCATAATGGATCATTTGACTGGTGAGGTGAGTTGTTATCCAGGGGCACCACCTGGTGGTGAAGGCTATAGCATTTCACTGAAAATTACCATGGTGCTAGAACAAACAAGGCAGGTACAGCATTTACTGTAACTGGTCTCCAACCCCATTCAAAATGGTGTCTTTTATTGGAAGGTGAACAAGTATAATTATGACCAGTTACATTTTATGAACTATATGTGGTCTAAGGCACTGCATCTCAGTGCAAGAGGTGTCACTACAGTCCCTGGTTCAAATCCAGGCTGTATCACATCCACCCGTGAGGCAGTAAGAAGAATTTGTTCTTAACTGACTTGCCTAGTTAAATTTAATAAATTACATTTCCACTGTTTAAAGTACCATGGTGATGTTGTAGTATTTTGATTGTCTCACATACTTTTAAATCAGATGTGATTAATATGGTGTTTTATTCAAATTGAGACAAAAATACAAACAAATTGTTATGAGATACTGATAATAGTACTTATAGAGTACATCTTGAACCAACCATTCACGCACATCAAGTACACTCGACAAAAAACACAGTAAGTCCACACGTTTGACATTAAGACAGTAGCTTACTTCATCTTTGGGTGCCATCAATCTTGTGGTAAAAGAGAGCCTATCTAAAAAGAGCTAAAAAGTAGTAAATAAGTTTGATGTTTCCTCTGCAGATGTTTCATTCTACCAATAGATGTTACTATTTTTCAGGGGGGAAATATTCCTGTTCACCCCACAGCCATCTTACTTTCCTTCCCTCCATCTACCCTACCCCTTTCTGCTTCCTCCCATCTCGAGATCTCATCCCTCAGTCCGCTTTCTCCCTGTGACCAATTGTATCCCTCCCACCCATCTCTCTCACTGTCTCTCTCAACCGTCCCGTTCACTGCCCCTCTCTCCCTTCTTCTCACTCTCTCTCTCTCCCTCCCTCTCCTCTATTGTGTGGGTAGGGTCTGTGTCTTGCCTCCGGTGGTGGTGAGCTGAATCAGACTGCCCGATGCTGGACGATCTGCACCAGTGGCCCAATCGAAGAAAGTTCTAGAAGACAGAAAAATAAAACAATGAGAAAATAAGAAAAATAAGAGGATGAGACGGCTTTGACTATGGGTACTAGTAGTCACTACTCATAAGTGAGTGGAAGTGAAGCATGGCCGGCTTAGATGATATAAGAGACAGTCCACTTTTTAAGAGCTGGATGGGATTAAGTTGTTTTCTATATGTCAAATTCTAGAGGAAAGTTCAGGAAGACAAAAAAGGCCACAATATTGATGCCTTTAAAACGTACACCCCCGGTCAAAAGTTTGGATTATCTTTATTTGCACTATTTTTTACATTGTAGAATAAAAGTGAATACATCAAAACTATGACATAACACATATGGAATCATGTAGTAACCCCAAAAAATATATATATTTCCTCAAATAGCCACCCTTTGCCTTGATGACAGCTTTGCACACTTGTCACTCTTAACCAACGTCACCTGGAATGCTTTTCCATCAGTCTTGAAGGAGTTCCCACATATGCTGAGCACTTGTTGGCTGCTTCTCCATCACTGCGGCCACACTCATCCCAAACCGTCTAAATTTGGTTGAGGTTGGAAACAAAAATCGGACAAATTTGACTCCAGACCAAAGGACAAATTTCCACCGGTCTAATGTCCATTGCTCGTGTTTCTTGGTGTCCTTTAGTAGTGGTTTCTTTGCAGCAATTCGAACATGAAGTACTGATTCACAAAGTCTCATCTGAACAGTTGATGTTGAGATGTGTCTGTTACTTGAACTCTGTGAAGCATTTACTTGGGCTGCAATCTGAGGCTGGTAACTCTAATGAACCTATCCTCTGCAGCATAGGTATTTGTGGGTCTTCCATTCCTGTTGCGGTCCTCATGAAGCTGGTTGAGAGAATGCCAAGAGTGTGCAAAGCTGTCACCTAGGCAAAGGGTGGCTATTTGAAGTCTCAAATATAAAATATATTTTGATTTGTTTAACACTTTTATGGTTACTACATGATTCCATATGTGTTATGTCATAGTTTTGATGTCTTCACTTTTACTCTACAATGTAAAAAAAACCTTTAATGAGTAATATTCCAAACTTTTGACCGGGTGTGTGCATTGACAGTGCCTTCGGAAAGTATTCAGACCCCTTGACTTTTTCCACATTTTGTTATGTTACAGCATTATTCTAAAATTGATTAAAGTGTTTTTTTCCCCCTCATCAATCTACACACAATAGGCCATAATGACACCTGTATTTAGGGCATTTCTTCTCTGCAGATCCTCAAGCTCTGTCAGGTTGGATGGAGAGCGTTGCTGCACAACTCTTTTCTGATCTCTCCAGAGATGTTAGATTGGGTTCAAGTCCGGGCTCTGGCTGGGCCACTCATGGACATTTTGAGAATTGTTCCGAAGCCACTCTTGCATTGTGCTTAGAGTGGTTGTCCTGTTGGAAGGTGAACCTTCACCCCAGTCCCTGCCTCTGAAAAAACACCATGCTTCACCGTAGGTATGATGCCAGGTTCTCTCCCGACGTGACACTTGATATTCTGGCCAAAGAGTTCAATCTTGGTTTCATCAGACCAGAGAATCTTGTTTCTCATGGTCAGAGTCCTTTAGGTGCCAAACTCCAAACTCCATGTGCCTTTTAATGAGGAGTGGCTTCCATCTGGCCACTCTACCATAATGGCCTGATTGGTGGAGTTCTGCAGAGATGGTTGTCCTTCTGGAAGGTTCTCCCATCTCCACAGAGGAACTCCGGAGCTCTGTCAGAGGGACTATCGGGTTCTTGGTCACCAAGGCCCTTCTCCCCCGATTGCTCAGTTTGGCCGGTGGCCAGCTCTAGGAAGAGTCTAGGTGGTTCCAAATTTCTTCCATTTAAGAACGATGGTGGCCATTGTGTTCTTGATGACCTTCAATGCTGCAGAAATGTTGTGCTACCAATCCCCAGATCTGTGCCTCGACACGATCCTGTCTCTGAGCTCTACGGACTATTTATTCGACCTCATGGCTTGGTTTTTGCTTTGACATGCACTGTCAACAGTGGGACCTTATATAGACAGCTGTGTGCCTTTTCATATCATGTCCAATCAATTGAATTTACCACAGGTGGACTCCAATCAAGTTGTAGAAACATCTCAAGGATGATCAAGGAAACAGGATGCACCTGAACTCAATTTCAAGCAAAGGGGTCTGTATTATGTAAGGTATTATGTCTTCTATTTTAGAATAAGGCTGTAACATAACAAAATATGGAAAAAGAGAAGGGGTCTGAAAACTTTCTGAATGCACTGTATATCTCTGTGCCTCTTAATGTGATTTGAGTTATTTCAACAGCAACTTTTCATAAGCTAGCCTATTCCAGTGACGTAGTCAAGTCACTAAACCTTGAGTCCAATTCGAGTCCCAAGTCCCTAGTGTTCAAGTCAGAGTCCTAGTCATAATAGTCCTTATAATCACGAGTCCCTTGTTAGTGCTAAAAGGGAGACCTACTGTCTTGCACATTGTTAAGGCTAGGAGGTAATACATTATGCAAGGGAGAGAGCCTCAAATAAAACAACCTTTTACCGTGAAACGCTTACTTACAAGCCCTTAACCAACAATGCAGAATAAAAAAGAAAAAGAAAAATTAAGAATAACAATAACGAGGCTATATACAGGGGGTACCGGTACTGAGTCAATATGCAGGGGTACAGGTTATTCGAGGTAATATGTCCGTGTAGGTAGGGATAAAGTGACTAAACAGAGAGTAGCAGCTGTTTCTAACAACAAAGTCTCCAATAGTCGAGTCTGAGTCCAAGTCCAAGTCATCACTGGTCGAGTCAGAGTCGAGTCAGGAGTCATGAAAATCGTGACTTGAGTTAGAGTCAAGTCTGAGTCCTGGACTTGAGTACTACAACGCTGGCCTATTCACACGTTAGTCAACATTCATATTCCACTCCACCAAATGGACATTTGAGAAACAGCAGAGTCTGTATCAAAGTGTTAATTTAATTTCCCCCTCCCATTGCTTCTACTTATACTGCCTGACCCTCATCTGTTTCCACTGTTAATCTGCAGGGTTAATGTCGTCCAACTATTCTGGGATTATAAAACTGGAAGAAATCCCATCTAATCTCTACCAAGGTACAGAGGAGAGACTGGAGACTCAGCGCTCGGTGTCTAAGATGACATGAATATATGAACACAAACTTTAGGGGCTACATTCGCTAGTTTAGAATAGACCCACAAAATAATCTTAATTTTTTTGTATGTTAATTACAGTATAATAGTTAACATTGCATTTACAATACATTTGTGCAAATCCTGTAAAGAGTATCCAGTCAAGAGTATCCAGTCAAGAATATCCAAGTAATTTAAGATAATTAGTTGATTGATATGTCCATCAAATTAATATTTACATCACATTACAGTATTATTCAAACCAGACATTTGGCTCTAAATATCTTTTGGCAAGGTGTTGATTTTAACAATACAATTGAGTAGGCTATTTTCCAGCATTGCAATCTTCTGATGAAATACTGGTATACACCAATTTTCTTAAAAATAAAAAGATTGTCTATAATTATAGTCATACATTGATCAAGAGATGTATCTTCTTTACCCTGGAATACATCTAATGATGGTCTTAGAGCATAAATATGAATTACATTTTAAAGTTCAAGATAAACTAAATATCAGTTAAAACACATAGTAATGTAAACAACCCATCATCCACCATATCACACTCACTCTGAAATGTACTCCAGCGGTGTCCAGGAACCAAAGTCTGCATCAGGCATAAACTTCCTGTTCATCGGCGTATCCAAGGTTACCCTGTGTAATCAAGTCACATGATAGTGATCTGGCATCGGTAGGAACTGACTGCCTGAGGCCTGAGGATCTGGCCCTGGACTGATTTTAACAGCTCCATGTAAGCCCCTTGTCTACAGATTAAAACACAAAAGCAAAGCTAAAGCTTAGAGATGATATCTCGATTTTCTTATTTACCGCCAGCAAGCATCCAACAACCTCTTTGATGAAGGATGTTCACTGTTATATTTTGAGATGAGCATGATAATTGCTACATAAATACTTGCATATATTGAAATATGATTTTAGATATCTGTTGTATTAGGTGCATGTTTTAATGTGCACAGTTAGAGTCAACAGTCTTTTGAACGTGCACAGTTGCAATGAATAAAGCAACCTGCCTCCTATACGTATTGGTAGTGCAGAAGAACTGCAAGTCATGGGGGTAATGCTAACCATATGTGACAGCTAGTAGTAGCCTGGCAGCTGGCCTCAGTCCGACCTCATGTAATTGGAATGTAGCATAACATAGCCCTGAGAATATTGACAATGAACCTCAGATACAGGCTTCTCATGGTGACATTGCAAAAAAGTGCTTTACATGCATCAGTTAAATCAATGAAACTGTGAATACAAGAGATAGCTGCTCATGAGGTGAATACAAGAGATAGCTGCTCATGAGGTGAATACAAGAGATATCTGCTCATGAGGTGAATACAAGAGTGACTGAGGGAGTCTTCCTCCTTTAGCACAGGCAACCCCTTACGATTCTCCCAGCCATTAAGGATGACAATTAGACCTGCAACTGTGGCACCCCCTACAAAATAAACTATTTCCTTCTATCTATTCATTATTTACCCTTTGGCCTCTGTTTCTGCAAATGCATTTTAACTCCTAACGACTTTCTAAAGAGTACAGGTTTTCCTATTCCTAATTAGTAAGTAAACTCGGCAGGCAACATGATGACTCACGGTAGTATGGCTACAGCCACAGCTCCAGGGGGCATCCCACTGTCTTCTCCGGCTAGACTCTGACAGAGCTGGTGGACTGCTGCCTTGGCCATGCCATAGCCCACCATGCCTGAGGAGAGCGAGAGACGTAAAGAGGGAGGGTGATGTATAGGAGAGATGGTTGGATAGTTGTTGTCATTTATACAAACAGCCAAATCAGTTAAGCAGAGAAAACACACCTATAAATCTTACCATTATAACAAGGGACATGAAATACACACAATAAGCATTCCAAAGCAAGATATGTGATATTCCAAACATAGCATATTTTGAAGTCACCAGCTGAGTAAACTATGATGTAACATACAGTACATTCACTACACATTTCCTTTTCATATACTATGGACAAATATTCTGGGTGCTTTTGGTTCCCAAACTTTGCAGTTGTATTGAGATGACTGCTTGCTCCACAGGCATGCTTTTGACTTCCCATCAATGTTTGCATTTGTAGCATCTGGAAACAATAAGCAGCATTTTCCACTTAGAAACGCTTCTTTGAAGAATGTAATGTGCTCTCCCCACCCTCAAATATATGGCAGAGGCATGCCACAGCTACCTTTGAAGAATGGACCAATGAGAGAAAGGGGTGGAGAGTTAGCTCTTCCTTAAATGATTGTTTTCTCTCCAAGATACTGTACTACTAAACTGAACTGGAACATATTTCCCAATGGAACACATAGTCGTTGGGTGGGGAGAGACTGTCAGTTGTATTTGTTTACATAAATGTGCTCCAAATTAAGTTGGGATGGTTTGTAGGAAGTGTGTTTAGAATCCATATTTACAGCTGAATCCCCCAAAGTTAAATCAATGTAATTTGACAGTTCAAACCGACTTTTAAATCTAGGGTGAAGGGTAAGGGTCGTAGGGTGCTCACGTGGTTAAATAACCTCAGTCTTTAACCCCAAATCAACCCTTAATCTTTTAGTCCACAACGGAATGTCTACAATGTAGCTTACTCTTAGTCTGCGTCTGGCTTTGTAAGACTAAGACACCACTGGACACCAAACTGCCCAAAGGCAGTATATCAATATTGAGATCTCAGTAAATCAGCCACACAATTATCTGGTAAAGCGCTGAAGTATTAAAGTGAATATAAAGTTCAAATAGAAGCACAAATAACCACTAAACACATGCAATCTTTCAGCACTACTACTGTTTTCCACTGTCTTTTTTTTTGGTCAATAGTACAGAGCATTTGTATTTTGAATAGGCTTAAGGCAATCAATGTTTGATTCACCTACATTATAAAATTAAAGGTAGTTTGAAATATGCATTTCTAAAACTTGCACACTTCACCTGAAGGCAGCTCCGAGCATTACCTGAGGGGAAGTACTGTAGATCCTTTTTTAATTAAAATAAATATAGGCATACCTTCTTCAATATCAAAACCTTGTTTGTATTCTTATTTTTATTTTTTTTATACACAGACAAGAGGTAAACTATAGGAAACATTACCAAATAATATTAGACATACCACTGTCAAAATAGTAATTTTAAAACAAACACCCTCAGGGAAATCTATGCAATTTCCTGACCTGTGTCTAGTTTAGCACTAGATGCTATGGTAAACTGCATTTCAATAGGAGAACAGCACAGCACACTCTAACCATGTCCACATGTGGAAAGACCCAAATTCTGCTGACTCATTCTCCTCCCCAATCTGACAGCCAATGAAAGCGGGCGCTTTGTAGCGACTGCTAATCAGGGATTTTAGGTGCCCTAGCGTCAGGATTTGTATTGTTGTCAGGGCCATCACATGGGTAACACACCACACAGGGAATGGCATGGGTGTTGGGTACTATAGGTACCATCACATGCATAAAGGGTCAGGTCCAAAATATCAGACAGCATTGTGTGAAAAAACATAGTAGAACCAATTTCCCTCCTCCTTGTCCGACATCATGAAATATCACTACGTGTATCAAATGTATATCATATTAAACACGTTACTCATATTTTAGTTCTTATGTCATAGGCTTATTTGTACCGATGGGTTACATGTTTTCCAAAGGGTTTGATGACATAAGCTGCTATTTGTTTTGGCTGCTTAAATCGTGACGACAGTAGATGTAAGCCAAAGTGCCTCAAACATCAAAGTCGGAATGAAACGGTGGTCAGAACAGAGGCAAAATCTAACAGAGTCAGCATGACAATATCACAGGAGAAAATAATAGAATGCATAGTAGAATAAATTAGAACACCAGTAGAATATAATACCAGTAGAGAGTAGAGGTATGTGGCATCTTACCACTAGTGCCACCCAGTGATGCTTTAGCCCCAGCCAGAGTCAGTAGTCCCCCTTGCTTCAGGTGCACAGCAGCCAGGTGGCTAGAGATGGTAGAGGTCCACACACTCTGCTTCCACATCATATCTGTGTTTTTGTACAAGTCTAAAAAATACATACATAAGAGAACATTTTGTTTGAGGAACAACATTGTAATAATGAACAAAAATATAATTAAATAGAACACTGTACAATTTCACGAACAAACATCCCTACTGAACGCCTGATGAGAATTCAGCCTAAGAGGAAATTGGTTTTAAAGCATTCATATCACAGTGTGTGTTCAAAATTAACTGATGATATCTCAGGAAAATGCTGTTGAACTCTGACCTTTTGAGCTGCAATTTCCTCCTGCCCATCCGCCTGCCACACACAAGATGGCATCCACTTTCTGGTCTACTAGCAACTGGGCCACATCTGCTGTCACCTGCAGCCAGAGAAAACAGTCTGTTATTAAAAAGGGCAAGACTCTGGCTGTTTTACTAATATAACATTTTATTTGAATATACATATATTTTATCACTTGGAATATCACCACTCCCTGTGTTTACAATTTTGTTCCCATCTAGCTGCTACAATAACGATTAAATAAATGTAATCTTGCATTTTAAAAATACAAATTAAATATGCCAATGAATATGCCTATAGCATAACCATTGAGTAGAGTTTTCGATCGTGGAATAGAAATTACGGTAATTAAGCCGTTTCCCTTGACAGCATCACAGAGTGAGCAGGTGAAAGAGCGCTCCTACCTGTCCCGCTTGCTCAGTAAATGACTCGGATAACTTCACCAGCACGTTCGCGTTTGCCTCCTCATTGGCAACGATATCAATGCTTGCTACCCACTATTGTTGGAAAAGAAAGAAAACATGGAGAATAGGATGACGTTATCGAACTATCCTACAAAGTAGGCTATTTATTCAAAATGCAAGTGATGATATGTTTTCTGATAGTTCTGGGCTGGCATCGTTCAACGTTAAAACGTCTTGATGATGACAATTTCATATGGTTTAATTTCCGTTTCCTTGCTTCTTACGGTGGCATATACTCAACAAGTGGTTATTGCAAATATACACTGTGGCAAGCAACAGCGCACAATATTTCGTATTTGTATTCTATATGTATTCTTTATTTTTATTATCTATAGCACGCTACTCACCCATCCTTTAGATTTGAAATGCTGAACAATTTTGCTACCTAGTGCTCCTCTTCCTCCATAAACGATTACCCGCTTGGCAGCCATGGGTTCTTTACTATAAGCTTTTAGCAATGATGACTATTTCACAAAACACGACAGCTACCGCCGAGAGAAAGAGAAAGAGAGAGAGAGGGAGAGAGAGAGTTACACCCACCCACACGATTTAAAGAGACACGCTCAGCACATCAAGAGGCAGACCTTTTAGAACATTCTGAGTGCATAGGTCACACCATAATTAAACTCAGTGGAGAGGTTGACACTAATATGTGCCTTTGATATTATACGTGATTAACATGATTGAATGTAAAGAATACTAAACACGAGTATGGGTCAACCGTTAATTGATATCAGGCTCCAACAAGGCCAAAGAAAGCCACCACACCATGAAGAAGAACTGTGAAATTGATCATGCAATTAATCCAGTGGTAAACACACACACACACACACACACACACACACACACAATAATGATGTGCATACTCAGGTATTTAGATAAAAGCTAAGTACAGCATTTGTATACAGTAGCAATGAGACAGCAACATCTATGACACCAGCCTGACCAAGTCATCCTGAGTGCAGCTTGTCTGAATCTGTCACAGCAACACAGCTCATCGAAATGTAATCAAAGCATTTTCATGCCCTGGGCTTTCACTCACAGTCAAACATATCAGACTAAATGTATCATTGCACACTGATGGCGTATGGCCTAGCTTCTGCAGTAAATTGCACATCCAAGGAATACACATTTGAATCAACATCAGAAAATGAGACAGCAAAATTCCAAATGTTTATTAGCATAGACTAGTATTTGATCTCACGCCGCTTTGACCAGCTAATGTCTGCTACAACACATTCAATGGCATGAAAGCATTTCCCCCTGTATTTTTCTATGATTTGTGCAGTTATTAAACAGCATGTTTTGTAGGATGCAGTAGTATGTAAAGTGATGATTATGATGTTGAACACTGCTCAAAGGATGTTGAACACTGTATTTGCTCTTCTAGACTTGAGCTATTGTTAGGAGGCTGGCATAGCTGGTTTCCCACCGCCCAGACGTTATTTATCAAGGTATCGATGAAGGCCTGAAGTCACCATGACTATCGACACTGTTTCCCCGACAGTTAAATACCCCTCAATCCACACCTGCTTTTGTTCCTATCATCATGCTTAGCATGCCTCCATCCCTCCTCTCCAATTTATCAAAAGCATGGGTAACCGTTTATTTCTGCTTTAGCCAAGTCCTAGGCCATCACAACAACTAAAGCACAAACAGTCTTCCACCCAGTCTTTCATTCATCCGTATTCGATAGCCTTATGTGGTTGTCAGTAGGCCTAAGTCTGGACACACCGTTAAACGGTAAATTAAATGGACAATAGTTATATATGACGTTATATTTTGAAGACCCACCACTTCTTCAGTTCGAACACTAGATGTCATCAAAATACTTTTTATTCAGAATGTAAGCACTGTGTGGGACTTATTGAGGGAAAATACTGTATGTATTTCATGATCAACAAAGGCAAACTCTCAAGTTAAGAGGAGATAAAAATATCCTCAGGGATCAAAGTACTTAATAATAAAAAAAAGTTTATAACCTTTTACAGTTTGATAGCTTTTGTCTTATGCTGGCATTCTATATATTTACCAAGCATTAGGCCCTACCACTTTTATAGAGATGACCCCCAACCCCCCACATACTCAGTCCGGCTTTAAACATACTCTTGACATTTGTAATAGTAGAATGCACAAGGTGCAATTTCTAAATTGGGTAGTGCATCATCAATTCACCTTGTGATGGTAGTTATTGCATACCCAATTTATAACTTGTCAGAAATGTCCAGATCAACTATTTAGGTTTTTTAGCCCATGGATATTGTTGTAATTTTTTTGTCACTCAAATTTCACATGAATACACATTAGACATAACAAAATGTATAGAATTGCAAGAAAATTGGCTTTAAAACGGCAACATTTTCTTTACACACAATGACAAAATGTGTAGAATTGCAGGAAACAAGCTTTAAACCTGCAAAATTCTGTCCACCAAAAAGATGGGTGTGAACAGTTTGTGTCATGAACAGTGCTGAATAGTGTTCCAAAATGCTGGAAGGAGGGTCCCGAGTGAAAAAGTTTTGGAACCCCTGCCCTAACACACAGGCCTGAAACGCATAGTGGGGATATACAAACTTCAGGCCAGGAAGCCAGGAAGACAATGACATGAGACTAGCTAAACCATCTAAACTGGAAAAAACATTTCAGTTACGTGTGCAATAAATCCAAGTAATAGATTGGAATAGTTTAGAAAATGCATGTTATTTATAGTTGAGTGGCATGAGATTAATTAATGAATCAATGCAAAAACATAGATATTGAAAGAAACAATTCAAAAAATCGACCTGCAATAGAGCATGCTGGGAGATATGGTAATGAACCCCCACTTAAATTTAAAGGCTCTTTATTGTGCAAGAGTTCTCCAATGCTTTTTTTCAAAGCACTACTGATCCGACTCAATGTACCGATGCTCGTTTCAATGTAACATCATCATGTCTCAATCTTCGTTTGATTACGTGGTTTTTCAAACCGTGTGTTTTTCATATAGCTTCACCTGAGGCTGCACTCAGGCTATCCGGAAGGCCAAAGTTAGTTACTTTAAGGAAAAGTTCTCTCTCTGTGGGTCTAACCCCATAGCTGCCCATGTCTCTTAAAGTTGATGATGTGGTTGTTACTGACAAGAAGCACATGGCTGAGCTCTTTAATCAACACTTCATTACGTCAGGATTCCTATTTGACTCAGCCATGTCTCCTTGAGGAGTTTCAGGAAAAAGTTATTTGTTTCTGGCCATTTTGAGCCTGAAATCGAACCCACAAATGCTGATGCTCCAGATACTCAACTAGTCTAAAGAAGGCCAGTTTTATTGCTTCTTTAATCAGCTGTGCTAACATAATTGCAAAAGGGTTTTCTAATGATCAATTAGCCTTTTAAAATGATAAACTTGGATTAGCTAACACAACGTGCCATTGGCACACAGAAGTGATGGTTGCTGATAATGGGCCTCTGTACGCCTATGTAGATATTGCATAAAAAATCTGCCGTGTGCAGATACAATAGTCATTTACAACATTAACAATGTCTACACTGTATTTCTGATCAATTTGATGTTATTTTAAATGGACAAAAAATGTGCTTTTCTTTCAAAAACAAGGACATTTCTAAGGGACCCCAAACTTTTGATTGTATGGTGTATGGTTGAGAGGGATGAGGCACAAGGAATGGCAAATAAGTCTGGCTGCATGACCGATTGGCAAACCTACTGCAAATTGAGAAATAATGTGTCTAAACTGAATAAAAAGAAGAAGAAAGTATACTATGAAACAAAGATAAATTATTAAAAGAATGATAGTAAACATCATTCATCATCATTGAATCAGATGGCTCATTCATCACACAACCCAGTGATACTGATACTATTTTTATATTTTTTTCATCAGCCAGATTAGCAATCTTAGGCATGACATGCCAGCAACAAATGTCGACACTACACATTCAAGGATAACGGACCAAATTATGAAAGACAAGCATTGTAATTGTGATTTCTAAAAAGTGAGTGTGGAAGAGGTGAAAAAATGATTGCTGTCTATCAACAATGACAAACCACCTGGGTCTGACAACTTGGATGGAAAATTACTGAGGATAATAACGGACGATATTGCCACTCCTATTTGCCATATCTTCAATCTAAGCCTACAAGAAAGTGTGTGCCCTCAGACCTGGAGGGAAGCAAAAGTCATTCCGCTACCCAAGAATAGTAAAGCCCCCTTTACTGGCTCAAATAGCCGACCAATCAGCCTGTTACCAACCCTTAGTAAATCCCTGATTAGCTGAGAGAAATTGATTATAAAAAAATGGTTGTTTAATTACACCATGATATTATCACACATCATCATTTGATCCAGAAAGGAATTTTCCAAATGACAGCCAAGTGATGAACAGTTGTAATAACACATCCAACAACAGCCCAAGTGCTGGAAAAAAGGTGTTACAAGGAATGTCCCAAATATTTTGGTGTCTCATTCATTACGTTGGTGAAGACTTGGCTTGTGCCTGGATCCACATTGGATCTAATATCTCTAGCAAATGTGTGTATATATGTATTTTATCTAACCTTCATTTAACTAGGCAAGGTAGTTAAGAACACATTCTTATTTACAATGACGGCCTACCCCGGCCTAACCCGGACGAAGCTTAGTCAATTTTGCGCTGCCGTATGGGACTCTCGATCACGGCCAGTTGTGATACAGCCCACAAACAAAAATATGAAGTGAAGAATCTTTTTAAACCTCAAATACTCTACAAGTTTTCCTGCAATAGGGTGATGAAATTAAGATCCTGGGTAATTCCACGGTAACGGACCTGTGCTGAGATTCAGATTTTCCACTTAATATGTATGCAAAGATTAAGATTAACAAACCATACAACTCTATGCACACTGAACATTTTACAAAAACACATTTACTGGAAGAACAGGGTGTCAGCTATGACGTGACACGTTGATTTTGAAAAAATCTCTTTTGGTTATTGAACTACCATAAGTGATTTACTGTCACATTTTGTTTGTATAGTCCGGATTTTCCATCTGCAGATGCTCTACAGATGGTCATACTATCAACAAACTATCTTCTGATAATAAGCAACTGCTTGCTAAGGTTAAGGTCAGGGTTATGTTTGAATAAGGGAGAGGGCAAAGGTTAAGGTTATGGTTAGATAAGGGTTAAGGTTAGGGCTAGGGTTAGGGTAAGGGTTAAGTTTAGGGTTAGGATAAGGGTTAAGGTTAGCTTCAGAGCTAGGGTTAGTAGACAGTTAGTTGAAATGTTACTGATAGTCTGTAGATAGTCCATCTGTAGATGCTCTACAGACAAATAAAGTGTTACCGGATTTACACCAGTTTACGTAATTGTGGTCCCTGATCTGTACTACACAGAAATGCATAATTATGGATATGAATGTCATTCTCTTCATGGTGATGTATCCTGAATAGGTACACAAAGGTATAAATATTCAATATCCTCCTTTGCATATGTGGGTATTATTCTACACACTGTCTATTATTTGAATGAGCTCTGCCCCCAAACAAGATTTGGTTGGTCCAGAACTACAGTAGAGTAGAGTTCAGGACAGTACAGTACAATACGGTACTTATAGTGTACTCAACTCGTGTGCTCTACTGAGT
The DNA here is from genome assembly GCA_023634145.1 of Thymallus thymallus. Taxonomy (NCBI): domain Eukaryota; kingdom Metazoa; phylum Chordata; class Actinopteri; order Salmoniformes; family Salmonidae; genus Thymallus; species Thymallus thymallus. The sequence continues at coordinate 10,088,888 of CM042384.1, read as the reverse complement.
ACTGTACTGAACTCTACTCTACTTGTCTTTACTGTACTCATCTGTGGTGTGCTGTACTGTGCTGACCAAACTTGTGAACCCAACCGTGGAGTGTGACTACCATGATTTCCCTTTGTAGTCAATTTAATTGCAGAACTTCCGTTACCAATTTTTTTTCTAAACCCAATTTGGTAATGGAATTTAGAGTTTGAATCACTTAATAATTCGTAAACAAAATGTATATCAGTAAAACACTATAACTAATTGATAATACAGGTTTACTTCTCTGAAGCTTTATTATCTTTTTTAAGGCACAAGGCAATGCTTCTTAAACTTAGAGAAGACAGAAACATTTCTCCAAAACAAAATATACTCTAGGTGTTGATATTGGTTGGCATGGGTCTTTACTTCAACATTATTGTGTTTTATATACAGTGGGTATAGAAAGTCAACACCCCTTTTCAAAATGTCCACCTTTTGTTGCCTTACAGCCTGAAATGAAAACACATAAAATCTGACTTTTCCCAGCTTTATTTACACACAGTAACCCACAAAATCCAAGTGAAAAAAAACTGAAAAAAAATTAAAACAGTAAAATACCCTATTTGTATAAGTGAACATCCCTCTGAGTTAATACTTGGTGGAACCACCTTTTGCTTGAATTACAGCCAGTCAAATTGCATGGTGACCGCTCATAGACTGCACTCCAAGTCATTCCACAGATTCTGGATGGGATTTAGGTTGGTGCTCTGACTAGGCCACTCAAGGACATTCACCTTCTTGTCCTTCAGCCACTGTACGGTTGCTTTGGCGGTGTGCTTTGGGTCATTGTCATGTTGAAACCATCTTCCCTTCTATCATGACAAGTGCTCCAATCCCTGCTGAAGAGAAACACCCCCACAACAGCATGCTTCCACCGCCGTGCTTTACTTTGGGTGGAAAGATGTATTGGGTTTTCGCCAGACATATCGTTTTGCATTCAGGCCAAAAAGTTCCATTTTGGTCTCATCTGACTACAGCACCTTTTGCCACTTGGCCTCGGAATCTACAATGTCCTTTTGGCAAAGCTCAAACGAGACTTGATGTGGCATTTTTGAGGAGTGTTTTTTTTCTTGCCACCCTTCCATAGAGGCCAGATTTGTGGAGCGCTTGTGATATTGTGTTCACATGCACACATTGACCAGCCTTTGCCATAAAGGCCTGAAGCTCAAGCACCATTGGCTTCTTGGTAGCCTCTCTTATCAGTCTCCTCCTGGCCCGGCCATCCAGTTTGGAGGGACGGCCTGATCTATGCAGGGTCTGGTTGGTGCCATACGCCTTCCACTTCTTAATAATGGTCCGAGGGATAGACAAAGCCTTTGAAATATTTATTCACTCTGTAAATATAACTGTATACCTAACTGTACAGCTAATTTAACCATGCAAAATTTTCACTTACCTGTTCATTTAGCCAGTCTGTCTATTAAGTAAACTATTATTACCCTCGCTCATATCATACACATTTTTAGCTACTGAAGTATTTCTCTGCCATCGATCTGTATAGTATAGTTAACCATCCAACATCCACCAATGTATAGTGTACATATTCAGCCAACCACTCATACTATGCAATGTCTTTTTATAGCTTTTTTTGGACTCCAGATATCTTGTATTTCTATACTTTTTCATACTGCCGCTCTATGTATCATGTACCGTGTATCTGTCTTTTGTGTACTTTCGTTGTGGCATTTTGCACCTGCCCTGTGTTTTGTTGTAGCTGCTTGACAATGGAATTCCCCCCCCGGGGATCAATAAAGTATCTATCTATCTATCTATCTATCTATCTATCTATCTATCTATCTATCTATCTATCTATCTATCTATCTATCTATCTATCTATCTATCTATCTATCTATCTATCTATCTATCTATCTATCTATCTATCTATCTATCTATCTATCTATCTATCTATCTATCTATCTATCTATCTATCTATCTATCTATCTATCTATCTATCTATCTCCATCCATCTTCAGAGTTTTGTAGATTCTTTTTTTCACTTGGATATTGTGGATTACTGTGTAAATATGTGTTTTCGTTTCAGGCTGTAAGGCAACAAAAGGTGGACATTTTGAAAGGGGTGGTAACTTTCTATACCCACTGTATTTCTAATAACTTTTAAGACTTTTTCTGGTAGATATTTTCTAAGACCCCTTTTCAATCTGTTTGACCAGAAATCAAAGCCTTTGTTTATTCCACATTTTTAGGATGGAAAATAGTTGAAAAATGAAAGATCTATATTTAAATGTATGAATATAGACTCTTAGCTTTCATTTGACACCCAAATTTACATGCTCCTATGAACTTCACCTGTTGGTGCTCATGGGTCCTTTTAATGAAGTGTTTTGATTTAGTTAAAATGTTTCAGTTATGAATCTACTTTGACAGCTGCCTGCTGTTGACTTTATTAAATCTGTATCAGATTGTTTTTTAGAATCAATGAATAAGGCAGTTTTGTTCTGTTTTACACCAGTGGTCTGTTATGATTCTGAACGGTCAGATAGCTACCAACAATGACGAGAAGCTGCCATGTGGAGAATCGTAGGTGGCTTGTTTCAGCTAGTTCTATCTTGTTATTGATACCATGTATTGTTTTGAGGTATTTTGACTTATGTCACATCTATGCTAATATGGTTAAAATCCACTAGCTAGCTAACCAACAACTGTAACAAATGCATTTGAGAGACAACAAGTGGTCATTGTGCAAATGTATTTATGTTTTCAATAAACATTTGGAGACTAAATATAGTTTACATGTTGTCAACAGTCTAAGTCAAACCGATCTGTTTTGCCCCAATGTTTCACACGCATCGGTTTTGTTGCTTAAAAACCCACCCGCTTAAACATTTAACTCATTATCCCAGTATTAACAGGTATGCAATAGGTTATAGGCTACAGGTGTGCAATAAACTATGAATAAATATAGACTATATGACAATAAATTCTTGGAAGTATGCACCGGAACGACTATTAAGTATTTTTTAACCTCACACTTTGGCCTGGATGTGTCAATTTGTAGTTCATACATGTATAATCTATGAACTGAATTACTGTCTTACCTCAATTAGCCATGAAATACCTAGCGACTGTTTACTGGAAGCTGTGCAGCACCATTTCCTCTTCATTTTCCCCCACATGGGCCAGCCCCCTAGCAATTCGAGTCCCAGACAATTTTCAGCCCCCCGCCATTTGAGTGACAGCTAGCAAGATGCACACACAGCAGAGCAAGAGAGAGAGCAATGACGTGACCCACATATGCTGCATATGTGACGTAGTACACCATTTTCGGGGACCACTTTTGGCTCTTGAGATCTACTTTCAGAACTATTGGCTAAATGATCGTTTATGTCATTGAATGGTGTAGAATAAACATGTAAGTGTAAAAAACTAAAATAATGATGTCAAACTGAAAAGAAGTCTTGCCTTATACTCTGACACAAATGTTGACATTTCTATATTAATTAAACACAATGCCACCTACAGGGATACAGGGAGAAAAAAAAACGGTAAGCCAACCACCCAGCAAGACAATGAGGTACTGTTATGGAACAAAAAACAGCTTACTTTGTGTGCGTGTGTGCATGTGGGTGCATGTGTGTTCATTTGTGTGTTTACATTGTGCGTCTCTGTGTGTGTGCTTCTCTGTTGAGTATTACCACGGTAATTAGCTAGCTCTCACCTCTTCATTGCGTGGTTGTTCAAATCCTTTTTCAACATCCTTCCGATTACAAAAGTGCTTTGATCAACTTTGCACAAGTTTATTCTATTATCACCCCAGCCCACATGTGGGCCTTCTTTTCTACTTCAAAATGTATTGTTTACTTGTTTCTTCTATCGTTTCTTCGAACGTCTTCAAACGTTTAGTTAAACAGCAGGGTAGCTAGAGCTTATTAACTGACCCAACTATCATTAATCATTCTTTTTGCCTCTCCCCCGCCCAGGCTTGGTGGAAGGATATCCAGGCCGCCAGCTGAGATGAGTGGGCTCTGGTTGGATTGCGCTGCCCTGAGACTGGACCCTTATTTACAGCTGGTGAGTAATGATTTCTCTCTCAGGCAGTTTCCAGGGACTGGAAGTGAAATCGAGGGAAGGTGTTTCTCCAACTCGCCCAAAACTTTATAAAGCATCTCAGGATCAAACCCCACCCCCCAAACTCCCCAGCCCCACCCACCCCCACCCACGTCCATATAATTTAAATAATTATGATCTAAAAAGGGATGGGCAACTGGAGGTTGAGAGTATAATAGTATAATAGTATATAGAATAGTATAATTGGTTGTGCATCAGCAGTCACTCAGTTAGCCCATGGCAGCTAGATTGTAAGTTAGTCTAGCAGACAGCTATCTAAACTTTCTAAAGTTGTAGTGAGCATGGTCAAATTACCGACAGACATTGATCATCAGTTATCATATTACAAACTGAAAAATTTCACTCCACCCTTTGGCAAAATGTGTAGAATTGCAGGAAATTAGTTGCAAAAATGTAAATGCTTCTCTCCACTGCATTGCAAAATTAGTACAATGGCATGAAATGAGTTATAAAATAGCTAAATCTTCTCTTGGGGGGGGGGGGGGGGGCATTCCTAATCTAATATGTAAAAGTCATCCTAGATCAGCACTCTTACTCTGAGACACTTTATGAATACTGGCCCAGGGTATCAGAGTCCTATATAAAGTCTCCATCTTAGGTTAGTTTGTTTCGATATTGCTGATGCTTTGGTAACACATTCTGTGATCTGCCTAAGTGTAATGCATTAAGAATGGAATTTAAAGTGTCCCTTGGCCCGTAGTGCTAATCTTGCAAAGCAGTACTTTAACTCAGGGGTCTCCAATTTTTCTAGCGTTAGAGCTACTTAAAACATTTTTTACATTTCTTGCTTTCAAATAGGCACATTCTTCTCTTCTCCTCTCCTTTGCAACTCTTCCCTGGGTCCTTAGTGTACAAGACAAAGTAGTGCACAATGTTTTCTGTAAATATACCTGGTAAAATATGGGATAATAAACAACTCCCAGGGGAGAGGGTGTGTGGTCCAAGTCTGAGTTTAAGGACCTCTTTTCCAAGTATATACATTCACACTCAACACCATGGGCCAGAAAAGGTTGAATACATTGGCCATGCTGTCAATCCAGCATGACATCTGCCGCGTTCAAAACAACTGGAATCTCGGAACTGAGAAATCTCAGGCTTCAGTGAGTTCAACACAACTGGGAAAAACACGTTTTGAACATCCAACTCGGAAATCCAAGTTGGGAACTCTGGCCTCTTTATAGAACTCCGACCTGAAGATCACTGACGACATGATTCAACCTTGTTTTTTTCAGAGTTCACAGTTGTCTTGAAAGCACCATAAATCCAGAGAATGTCAGACTTTGATGACAAAGTTTCATGACAAAATTTGCCCACAAGAAGGACCACCGCGCCACCTTCCTGTTCAAGTGAGCACAGCACAACAAGGTGAGTCCAAAAATGTGTTGTATGCTGCTGCATAAATTATGTAATATGCCAGGGAGATATGTATGCTAGATGCGTCACTACAGACAACCTGGTTCGAATCCAGACTGTATCACAACGGGCCGTGATTGGGGGGTCCCATAGTGCTGTGAATAATTGGCCCAGTGTCGTCCGAGCTTGGCCGGTGTAAATAAGAATTTGTTCTTAACTGATTGCCTAGTTAAATAAAGGTTAAATAAAATAAAGGAAATACTGTAGCTAAGAAAGTAATATTAAGTGTATGTTGTGTAGTAAGCTGTTACTGTCATTTTACTGCTTTTTTTCTCTTTACTTATCTATTGTTTACCTAATATTGTAAGAGCTTTCGTTGTCTGCTTATATGCACCCTTTATTTATCCTACAGTTCTGACTTGGTGTATAGGGAGAATACTGTAAGAACGGCCCATGTTCTGAATTCTGTCTCTGCTGAACAAATAGTTATAATGACTACGTACGTCTTAGCTCGCTCATTAATGTCTTAATCGAAATTACAGATTGCCTCTTATCTGCTCATTGTTCCCTTATGCCGTACAGTAGTTTGTACATCTCAACTGTCAGTAGAAACCACTTTTGTTTTAGCAAGTCGGCCATATCAGCAATGTTTTTTAAAAAGGCAGTAAATGAGGCTGAATTAACTGCTTCACTGCCAGACAAGGCTAGCCAGGTATGGCGGTGGTAAGGATTCACTCCATGTTGCTGAAAAGAAAGCTCTGCTGTTGGGACAACTGTTTGTAGGCCCTAACAGTTTGTGGACACCGTTTGTCACCATTAATGTAGTGCATAGTGTTGTGTTGTGTTGTATAGTAGCTTTGCTGGCATGCATCTAAAAAAGATTCAGAGTTCTCTGAAGAGCACTGGTTCCACATAAGAGTCTCCAGCTCAATCACCTATCTTTTCCCTGGTTTGAATGTGAGCATGTAACCTGTACCTGTTACTTTTGAAATGACTATAGCTATTTCTCCTATAATCCCTGCCTTGTTTCGTTCTGAAATATCAAGAACAATCGAAGGAGGATGAGGTGAGCAAAGTTACTGGGCTAGAATTTAGTCACGCTTGCTCAATATTGATTGATGCTTCTAATTGTGCATGTTATAAACAACATTTTTTATTTTGATGATGATAGCTTACTCTATGGCTGGATTTAAGTATTTTTTCAAATGCTACATTCATTTGGCAGACCTAACTTGATTGACCCTCTTTCTACAAGGCCTAGTCTATGAGAGGCCTAATCATATGAATATTTTGTTAAAGCCTATAGGCTATAGAGATGCATTCATGTAATGAACTCATTATTATGCATCCACATTTTAATTTGATTACAATTATTTATTGTAAATCATTCTTGAATTTGTTAGGCTATACAATTAAGTAGATTAATGAACTGATAATACATTCATAAATGTTTTTCAATAATTTCTGAATATGATTTGTGTATTAAAATCAGTCTGAAATTGAATATTTATCCTATTGTTCATGTCCATATAGCCTAGGACAATATGGATAAAGTACTGTTATTCCTTATCCACTTAATGTATTTTTTTATTTATACAATTTTTTTTGCTCGCTTGCCTCACTTTTCTGGAGGGAAAATCCGTTAAACAGTGAATCAATATTGTCTGACCTAAATCTTCTTTGTTTTTGTAAAATATCTACTGTCTTCAAAAATACATTGCCTTCTCATTTTAAGAACTTAATTGCCTTCACAATTCTAAGTTGACCATAGTTATAATTGTAACTATTTTATAGTTTCTTGCTGACTTATAGCAAGTGGTGCCCCGTTAATAATTTCATAGTAATAAGTGTACAATCTCTCTTACACTTGTAATGGTTTGGAAACCTGGGACAATCAGGGGAGCTTCAGGGGACTATGACACAACATCCCAACAATGTCCTAAAAACATCCTCGGGTCCTGAGTGACATCCTAGGAACTTACAGGGAAGTAGACATAGGTCCCCCAGAGAACGTTCCCTTGGGACCATCACACAATGTTCTTAGAACATTAGAAGGATAACGTTACAAAAAACCCTTAAGGGACCTAATGTATACATTACCAAATGTCCTCATGACATTCCCTGTTTGCTGGCTAAAGCCTCACAAACAGTGATTGGGAAAGGAGGTACCTAGTGAGTTGCACAACTGAACACATTTAAGGATGTCGATTAAGGGGGGCTGCCTTAATCGACATCCTTGCCGGGGAACAGTTGTTGTGTGGGTTATCTACCTTGCTCAAGGGCAGAATGGCAGATTTCTCACCAGGGATTCGAACAAGCAACCTTTCGGTTACTGTCCCAACGGTATAAATGCTAGGTTACCTGCCGTGCTTTATAAGGCTCACTAAAATACCTTACGGCTCCTTGTAACAGCCAATAAAAATGCTATTTTGACAAAGACAAAGTTAACTCATAGAAAGTTTTACTCGTAAGATTATTTTACAAAGGCCTCACCCTGAGAGCTTTGTAGTGGAGCCGAGAGGTCAACATGGAAGCTGACCTGCTGAGAAGTTGGACTGATCTAACAACATTCTCTTTCTTTTTACACAGTCCTCTCAGAACTATAAGTGCCAACCCAGTCTGAGTGCTGGGGTCACTCCCATGCGCCAAGGCCTGGTAATTCAGCTTGTCACAGTGGGTGTAGCCGAGGTTGACAATGCAATCTGGAGCTTTGCAGAACACTTTAATGGGTAATGGAACATGAAACGCCATTCACAAAATCATCAGTGGGTACTTGTACCAACCATCAGTCTTGCCCACTTTTCCAGCATCCAAAAGCGGATAATTAAACAATATTTCCAACATAAAGAATGTGGAAAATGGTCGGTGGGGACTCAAAGAACAATCATGTCAAATGTCTTACTAATTTGTGATGTAACTAAGGACAGTAGATCAACAAGTGAAAGAGAAAGTGAACACTCCTCAATTATGAGGTTTGCATCTGAATGTTGTATAAAATGAATTATTAAGTATTAAGAATACTTTTGAAAAGATAGAAATGTGGTCCCCACGTTGAAATGGTGAATTTCTACCAGACCAAAGAACGTGAGGTGTGGTCCAAACGTTGAAATGGTTATAAACTCTGAAACTATCGATCACTACAGAAGAAGTGATAAATCCTAGAACATTGCCTTTATCAGTCTGCAGCTGAAAATGTGCGTCGTCTAGGACAAGAATACCAACAGCCGCGGAAGTATCTACTCTAACAGAGCAACTCTAAGAACTACAGGGTACGCTGAAGTATCCATTCTAACCACCACTATGACCAGGAACTCCAAAAAGGGCATTGTGATCTCTGGTGGGCAAACCAGAGTCTTACACCACCTACTCAACTACCGAAGACAACTACACATAAATACGAATTGCATTCCTTTTTCCGAATGAGCGGTTATTAGAGTGCTAAGGATTTGTATTTTCATGAGGGTAGCTTACCAATGTCCGATAGAGGTATTCCTTTGTCTCTTCACCCCCCCCCCCCCCACCCCCTCTGAATTTGCCATTGTGTTATAACCAAACTGTCCTGTTTTCGTTAGTCCTCTAGAGACTGTATTTACTGTATAATGTTAGTATGTTTTATGTGTTATGTAATTGTTTAATTAGTTAGTAAATAAATAATTGAGCCAATAAGTCAGGGTTTGTGCAGACTACAAGGAATTTACGACATTCAAAATGAGACTGATTATCCATTAATAAGCGACTTATCTGTGATATGAAAATAACTCATGAGAGTTTAATTCGGGAGATAGTAACTCTTCAAACAAATTTTCCCATGGTGCCTCAGCTTACTGATGAGTTAACTGTTACATGATTAATTTAATCACGTAATCGATTAAACATAGTTAATGCATTTGATAAAATAACAGTCTTCACATTAATGAGAATCACGTCACGACAGGTGATATAAAGAAGATAGCCCTATTTGGTAAAGGTCCAAGTCCATATTATGGCAAGAACAGCTCAAATAAGAAAGAGAAACGACTGTCCATCATTACTTTAACACATGAAGGTCAGTCAATCCGGAAAATGTAAAGAACTTTGAAAGTTTCTTCAAGTGCCGTTGCAAAAACCATCAAGCGCTATGATGAAACTGGCACCGGAAAGGAAGACCCAGAGTTATTTCTGCTGCAGAGGATAAGTTCATTAGAGTTAATTGCACCTCAGATTGCAGCCCAAATAAATGCTTCACAAAGTTCAAGTAACAGACACATCTCAACATCAACTGTTCAGAGGAGACTGCGTGAATCAGGCATTCATGGTCGAATTGCTGCAATGAAACCATTATTAAAGGACACGAATAAGAAGAAGAGACTTGCTTGGGTCAAGAAACACGAGCAATGGACATTAGACCGGTGGAAATCTGTCCGTTGGTCTGATGAGTCCAAACTTGAGAGTTTGGTTCCAACCGCTGTGTCTTTGTGAGATGCAGAGTAGGTGAACGGATGATTGCTGCATGTGTGGTTCCCACTGTGAAGCATGGAGGAGGAGGTGTGATGGTGTGGGGGTGCTTTGCTGCTGACACAGTCAGTGATTTATTTAGAATTCAAGGCACACTTTAGCAGCATGGCTACCACAGCATTCTGCAGCGATACGCCATCCCATCTGGTTTGGTGTTAGAGGGACTATCATTTGTTTTTCAACATGACAATGACCCAACACACAATCAGCCGACCTCAACCCAATTAAGATGGGTTGGGTTGAGTTGGACCGCAGAGTGAAGGAAATGCATCCAATAAGTGCTCAGCATGTGTGGGAACTCCTTCAAGACTGTTGGAAAAGCATTGCAGGTGAAGCTGGTTGAGAGAATGCCAAGAGTGTGCAAAGCTGTCATCAAGGAAAAGCGTGGCTACTTTGAAGAATCTAAAATAATTTTTATTTATGATTTTATGATTTTTTAAAACACTTTTTTGGTTACTACATGATTCCATATGTGTTATTTCATAGTGCTGATGTCCTCACTATTATTCTACAATGTAGAAAATAGTAAACATAAAGAAAAACCCTTGAATGAGTAGGTGTGTCCAAACTTTTGACTGGTACTGTATATATGTATGCCAATATGATTAACCAGTGCAATTTTAGCAATACCTGGGTGAGATGGGTACTCTGTGCACATATTTGCCATGATACACAACATGGAGAAAATGTTATATGAAGGGTTTTCACTTATTCAGAACATAAATCTTGCTGTAACTTAATTTGTCTGTGGCAATGATTTGTTTGACATATGGGGCTGGATGACTATCCATTTGCATCATGTTTGATTATGGTAAAATATATATGACACTTCCTTCAAATAACATAGCTCTTTTGGCATGAATATTGACCATGTTTGGTGACTTATAAGAACATTTTCTATAAGCATAGGCCTTCCTAGCCTGGAATACAAACCGAAAAGTTAAGTTTCACTACTGTTTCAACACGGTTAAGGTTCCAGGCTTAAAGGTGCTACATGGTCAATTTACCTTCTGCATTGACCGGGAGCATTTACGGTGACATGTCCTATGCAGACGTCAGGGCATTCATACTTCTGGTGCTTCGCCAAGCTGCGCAGAGCTGTTGTGAAGGAAGTTGTCAAGGACCTCTGCTGTCAACCAATCATCTCATACAGAGCCCTCCACATTGTTACATTTGAAAGGCCCACGCGATGCGGTACAGAGCTCAATTTGGCCTCTGTGTGCCTCCAGAGGCTTCACAATTGCGTTACACCATCCATATGGTGCCTCCGACCACATTCTAGCATCAATCATAAATTGGCTCTTACCCTATCACTGTATTGGAGATGTATTCAGTTTAAATTCGATTGAAAAGGTTATGTGTGCTTGGTAGAATAACTTGAAGGAACATGTCTTTATAGGAAAGAAAAGCTGTACCAGCTGATAATGTGCATATTGATGCAGAAAAATATGAATAATTTAGCCAAAACATTGATTATTGCATTGGTTTGTATTTGGAGGACCAACATATTAACCTGGTCTGTTCATGGATGACACTTGCTTGCATGATGATTTGCAGGACTTGACTGACGGATTTCAGTGACTCAAAATTCTAAACCGTGGGAAGGGGGACATTTGACAGCCCCAACTCTTTGCATCTCAGTCAAGGACAATTCATTCCAGTGAATGGAATCAGACGAGGCAGATTGTCTGTCTCCACTTTCGAGCTGGAGGAGCTTTCTGCGGGGCTTTTGATTGGTTCTTCCTGTGACTGTATGTAAATCGGATCGGGACGCAGCCAGTAGGTGGTGGCTTGAGCTTCAGTGACACGGGAGACGATACAGAGAGGTTAGACCCGCTGCTTCTAACGGAGCTGTCCACTCCTCTGGTGGTGCTGAACGTCAGAGATTCGCTCTTCATAGCCTACCCGATGGTTGATGGTATTCGTAAAGGATTTACAGACTTCCCGTTTACAAACTTCTTCTGAGTTCTAGGCTATTGTGTGGATGTCGAGTTACAATCGGTGGATTTGATCGGATCCGTTTGACATATAGTTGTGAACCACTGTTTTAAAAATAAATCTCGTTCGGATTATCCTTCTGCATGGTTTGCGTCTGGACATACAGGTAACACAATATATACATGGATATTCATAATGTTTATACTGCTAAATAACAAATGTAAAAGGTGAAATGTGAATAGAAAAACAAACCATAGTCCACTGAAAGTGCACATTCCATAGCATCGAACTGCAGTTTAATCGACATCAAGGGCAAATCCCTCTGTACAACTCTTTTCACATTACCTGAAATATGTCCTCTTATTCAAAGCATATATGTATCAGGGTTGTCATTTTGTTTACTTACTTGATAAACCAAGCTATGCTTTCTGAACTGTAGGCAATACTACTGCATCAGTTAATGGCAATGAAGTTGCGAGTTGAGTGCAAGCTTTTTTTGTCAGTGGGCTAATAGGTGACTGCGCTACTGTAGCCTGCTAGAATGACGTGATGAGTAGCATAGTTCTGAAACGAAATCAATATGTTTGGGAATGGCAGGGACGCTCCACGCCGGTGCTTCGGGGCGTTTAATTTCGCTGCATAGTATTTAGCGTGTTAATTTTCTTTTGCATGCTAATCCTTGTGACACCGTTAGAGGCGGAAGGATTATAGGATACTCGAGTTTTTTTTCATCCTCTCTCTCGCTGCGAGTGACTCATTTAGCTTTATAGAGAGCGTGATGGCCATTACGTTTATTTGTAGATTCCCCGCTACTCTGAATTGTTGTGTACTGTATCTTCTCAGCAGCAGATGTATGACTTTAGTTCGGTTTAGTCTGTAAACCCGACTGGATAGTGCTATCGGTTTGAATAAACTCTTAACTTTGTTAAACTCTTAAATTGAATTCAAATTGACTATTTGTTCATAAATGGGTTGATTGGAGAAAATCTACACAATGTGTTTTTGTATTGTCTGTCTCTGGCAGGCCTAATGACCTCTCTACTTCTCTCTGCCCCTTGCCATCCAAACTTGAAGATAACAGTCATTTGAAACTCAGAGACAATAAGAGAAAGGGCAGTGCCCTTTGAATTAGCGATGCCTACATACACCATCTCCCAAACTTTCCAGATATATTTCAACCTTTTCCATTCACTACACAGTTCAACCTCCCATGTCAGGGCCACCTTGATTCAAACGAATCAGAAGGTGCTAAATATGGAGAAGTTGCGTTTAACAGTCATTCAACTAGTTAGGCTATTACTATTCAAGCATTGCCCATGCTGTCCACTCACTCTGTATCGATTAATCGTGACCTTCCACTTCATGGGTTTGTGTCCCCTAAACTTGAACACCAGAAGGGAACTTGACACACACACACACACACACACACGCACACACACACACACACACACACACACACACACACACACACACACACACACACACACACACACACACACACACACACACACACACACACACACACACACACACACCAACACCTCATAATCAACACATGTTGACATAAAAATGCTGTTAGCCAAGGCATTGATGGAATACCCAACACTATACATTTCCTCAATATCTTTTCCAACTTTCCCATTATCTGGTTTTAATGTCCGTTCCAGAAATGCTGAGGTATAATTAAGCAATAAGGCCCGAGGGGGTGTGGTATATGGCCAATATTCCAAGGCTAAGGGCTGGTCTTAAGCACGATGCAACATGGAGTGCCTGGATACAGCCCTTAGCCGTGGTGTATTGGCCATATACCACAAACCCTGAGGTGCCTTATTGCTATTATAAAATGGTTACCAAAGTAATTAAAACAGTAAAAATACATTTTTTGTCATACCCGTGGTATACGGTCTGATATACCACGGCTGTCAATCAATCAGTATTCAGGGCTCAAACCACCCAGTTTATAAGAATGAATATGACAGCTAGGGCACACTTAATCCCATGCATTACAAACAGACCTGGGTTTCAAATACTTTAAAAATGATTTAAAATACTTTATCTGGGCCTGTTTGTGCTTGCCTGGTTTAATAAACCAACCAAAATTGCAAACCTCGCCATCTGGCACACCAGGCAGACTCAACCAAATGATTTTGAGCCCAGGTGTGATTACAAAACCTTTCAGCAAAACAATATTCAACTCAGTACGAGATTTTGTATTTGAAGGAGGCATTTTTCACGTCTTCTTTTTCGACTTGAATGTACCCAATTAAATGTGTTTAGCAACAGGTATGAGATATTAAAGGAACAGCAGGAATTAATGTGTGCTCTGCCTCTCATTACAATGTCTTCAAGCACCCTGGGGACAGAACCAACACGTGCTAATTTGCTAGACAAAGTGGCTTATTTCTTTCTGTCCTATTATTACAATCTAAAAAGGCAAAACTGATCCTAGATCAGCACTCCTATTTTGAGATTTATGAATACGGCCCCTGGAAAATGGATTGAGATTAGAGAGAAGACAGGGCTACTCTGGCAATGTGTTGGACATCTATTGGTGTTGGAATGGTAATGATGGTGAGGGGTAAATTGTATGAAATATGGATGGAATACCACAGCGTGGGAGTAAACTTTTGTAAATACTTGTATCATACTGTGCCCTGATCCTCAATGCTTAATTTGTGTCTGGGAAACAGGCCCAAAGTGTTTACGTTTGAGGGGTTAGGGGTCAATTGGGAATTTATCCATTGTGACTGATTGCAGCAGAGTGCTCAGTTCTAGTCATGTCTGGCAGATCTACGTTAGTTGGTTAGCTGGTTGGGATAGGCGTTCGCGTTCGATTTGGGATTCACCACTATTCATGGCTATAGCCTGACAAAGAGTGACCCATGAGGCAACGCACAATTGGCCCAGCGTCGTCTGGGATAGGGGAGGCACAGTAATGCTATTTGTCCATAGTGTGCATTTTCCTCAGTGCAGTTTTGACTGAATCTCAGCCATGGTGCAACACTTTCATTAGTGTAACAGTATCACCATTTGAGGGATCCAGTATTGATGTAAACATGTGACATGTATAACATGGGCTCAAACTGTTTGCTGTGTGCAGTACAGTGTCTTTAACTCTGTGTGGGTTGATCCTTTTGGTCTTGAAGGCAGATGGTCAGGTCACTTATCTAGTTCATCAACAGGATGGGTGAGGGTTAACGGGTTATTACAAGCTCACCCCCTGTAGCTGTGTGGTAATCCTGTGTGTACAGCAGAGTGTGTGTGTGTTGGTGCATGTGTGTGTTTTTGTGTGTGTATGTGTCAGTGTGTGTGTGTGTACGTGTGTGCACATGTGTGTTCATGCCAACGTATGTGGGGTTATAGGGGTTGAGATCAAAACACTAAGTGTTGTTGTTATTGTCTTTGTTGTTTGCTCTCTGGTTATTATGTGGGAGGAGTCTGACCATGCATTGCACTTTAATGGGCGTACAGGTCGCAGTTTGCCACACATCATAGCATTGGCCAAGTGTGGCCACATTGTTTTGGCCCTCCTTAGATAACATCACTGTGTTTATGTAATGTAATCCTTAGATAACATCACTGTGTTTATGTAATGTAATCCTTAGATAACATCACTGTGTTTATGTAATGTAATCCTTAGATAACATCACTGTGTTTATGTAATGTAATCCTAAGATTACATCACTGTGTTTATGTAATGTAATCCTTAGATAACATCACTGTGTTTATGTAATGTTGTATAGCGACTGAGGAAAGCCCTGCATCTATTGCCCTCAAATAGCAAAGTAATTTCACCTTCGTTTCATTGTTCAGTTTTTCAGTTCTTCTCTCAGCTATAGATGGCACTTTGTGTTAGCTAATCCAAGTTTATCATTTTAAAAGGCTAATTGATCATTAGAAAACCCTTTTGCAATTATGTTAGCACAGCTGAAAACTGTTGTGCTGATTAAAGAAGCAATAAAACTGTACTTCTTTAGACAAGTTGAGTATCTGGAGCATCAGCATTTGTGGGTTCGATTACAGGCTCAAAATGGCCAGAAAGAAAGTTCAGTCTTCTGAAACTCATCAGTCTATTCTTGTTCTGAGAAATGAAGGCTATTCCATGCGAGAAATTGCCAAGAAACTGAAGATCTTGTGCAACGCTGTGTACTACTCCCTTCACAGAACAGCGCAAACTGGCTCTAACCAGAATAGAATGAGGAGTGGGAGGCCCCAGTGCACAACTGAGCAAGAGTACATTAGAGTGTCTAGTTTGAGAAACAGAAGCCTCACAAGTCCTCAACTGGCAACTACCCAGTCGTTCACTCAAAAGAGAAAAGAAATGTGAGATAATGTCTAGAGGCTTTTTATAGTGGAGATTGAGTTTATAAATTGCATGGCTGGGCTGATGAGACAGTGGATTGCGAAGTCAGATGGAAAAGAGTAAATAGGCATTTTAACGTAATAGATTTAGCTGGTGGTAACTTGTGGAATAAACACCGGCTGGAATGCGGTTTTAACCAATCAGCATTCAGGATTAGACCCACCCGTTATAAATG
The DNA here is from genome assembly GCA_023634145.1 of Thymallus thymallus. Classification (NCBI taxonomy): domain Eukaryota; kingdom Metazoa; phylum Chordata; class Actinopteri; order Salmoniformes; family Salmonidae; genus Thymallus; species Thymallus thymallus. The sequence continues at coordinate 10,072,458 of CM042384.1, read as the reverse complement.
AGCATAGAACATTCCCACTGGAGGCGTGACATACATTGTCTTTTGATACATGGATTGTTATTGTTCCCAAAGCCAGTGACTAATAACGTTATTACAAGTGGTTGTCCACCTGCAACACTCTGAGGTTACATTTTAATAATTAATAGCAAGTCATTGACCACAGTGTAAGATCAATAAAAGGTAGCCTTGCTAGATCAAAGAAAGACTGCCAGTCTGGTCGTACACTGAGGGGAACATACCTTGCTGGATGTTCTCGAAAATGATTAGCTAGAAACCTTTGAAAAGTACCCGGGCTTGGAAGTCCCACTGAGAGCAAAGCAGACAGCTAACTTGGAAAACACTGGAGACTCATTACAGTGCAATGATTGACTGGCTGAACTCTCTTTTACCTCTTCTTAACTCCTACAGGCTATGAGGCAGCCATATTGTTTTTCAATTTTTCCGCCCACTTGTCACCAATAAATCCCTTTGTCTCTCAAAAGCAAACCATGGAGAGTGTTATTATTCTAAATGGCTTGTAGTGCATTCATACCCAATACCATGAAGTGTAATGAGACTTATAGTACATCGAATGGTGCTTTTTCTTTATTTTTTGTTTACATGGAGGATAGAGGGTAACTTTAGTTCATGTCAATGTAAGGATACTGTAAGTAGTTTGAAAACAGTTATATTGTCAGGCTCTGACCATAGGGAGGCCTCTGGCTTATCTCTATGTTATTATCACTCACTCACTCACTCACTCACTCACTCACTCACTCACTCACTCACTCACTCACTCACTCACTCACTCACTCACTCACTCACTCACTCACTCACTCACTCACTCACTCACTCACTCACTCACTTGTTTATTGTTTTCAGTAAGTTCGAACTTAAATGATGTCGACCCACGATCGTGACAGAATAATCCACCACCAAAGGACCAAGCAGCGCTATATTTCGCAGAGTGAGTCGCCGATGGAAACCGGAGAGCAGCGAAGGCGTCGGGTCCCACGACGACGAGCAGCCCACAGGCAACCCCAAGAAAATAGTTTTGGGGGGGGCTATAGGGGTGGTCTGGCGTAGACGAAGAAGCGCCAGTACCACTCTCCATGTGGGGTTTAGCGATGCCGGAGTATAAGTGGGGGGTGAAAACAAAGGAGGAGGAGCCGTACCTGGAGGGAGTTTATGGTGGATTATGGGAAGAATTCAGGCAGCATTGGGAGGAGGTCAAAGGCGACAAAGCGGATTTGGAGTTGAAGGTGCCCAGAGTGTGCATCCCCAGTCCAGGTCGTACAGTACCAGCCTCCCGCGCCGGATCTCCAGTCCACAACATCCAGCCATTACGTCAAGTGTCCGCCTCTTGCACCAGACCTCCAGTGCATAGCTCCCAACCAGCCCGTCCAACCTGATACGTCCGGTGCCAGCCTCCAGCAGCAGGTCTCCAGGGCATGTGTCCCGTCCGGTAAGTCCTGTGCCTGATCCATGCTCCAGATCTCCAGTGCTTCTCCCTAGCCTGGTACAACATGTACCGGCTTCACGCACCAGGCCTCCAGTGCGTCTCCCCAGTCCGGTACAACCTGTGCCGGCTCCCCGCACTCGCCCTGAAGTGCATGTCACCAGCCTGGTGCCTCCAGTGCTGGCTCCATGCATCAGACCTCTGGTGCGCCTCTCCAGCCCGGTACGACTTGTGCCGGCTCCCTGCACCCAACCTCCAGTGCGTGTGCCCTGCCCGGTGCCTCCAGTGCCGGCTCCACGCACCAGACCTCCGGTGCGCCTCCCCAGCCCGGTACAACCTGTGCCGGCTCCCCGCCCGGGGCCTCCGGTGACGGTCCACAGCCCGGGGTCTCCAGTGACGGCGTCCAACAGAGCCTTCCAATGCGCCGGTGCACAGTCCGGGACCGGCAGCCGACCCAGCTCCATGGCCGGAGCCTTCCACTGCGCCGGTTCCCAGTCTGGGACCGGCAGCCGACCCAGCTCCATGGCCGGAGCCTTCCACTGCGCCGGTGCCCAGTCTGGGACCGGCAGCCGACCCATCTCCATGGCCGGAGCCTTCCCCTGCGCCGGTGCCCAGTCTGGGACCGGCAGCCGACCCGGCTCCATGGCCGGAGCCTTCCGCTGCGCCGGTGCCCAGTCTGGGACCGGCAGCCGACCCGGCTCCATGGCCGGAGCCTTCCGCTGCGCCGGTGCCCAGTCTGGGACCGGCAGCCGACCCGGCTCCATGGCCGGAGCCTTCCGCTGCGCCGGTGCCCAGTCTGGGACCGGCAGCCGACCCGGCTCCATGGCCGGAGCCTTCCGCTGTGCCGGTGCCCAGTCCTGTGCCGGAGCCAGAGCCGCCACCGACGCTAGTTGGCTTATCTCTATGTTATGGTCAGGGCCTGACAGGGGTTATCTAGTTAAGTCTATGTGGTTTTGTGTTTGGTCCCCAATTATAGGCAGCTGTTTAGCAATGTCTCTAATTGGGGAACCTAATTAGAACCTACCGGTGCGGTCTGTGTAGTCATTTGTTTATTGTTTTCTGTAAGTTCGAACTTAAATAAATTATGTCGAACTACAACTGCGCTGCGCCTTGGCCTGCCTTTATCCACGATCGTGACAGATATTTAGCTGTAGAATGTTTTTGTTTTGTATGTGCAGTTGATAGAAGTCTGGCTTTCTTGACAGACAGATTGATAAGCATGCCAGTCAGGCAGACAGACGTAGCAGGACACGCGCAAGCACGCACACGCGCGCGCACACACACACACTTCAACATTTCTTTGACATTTCTCCTTCAACAGGCATGTATCTTCAGTGCACAAGGGATTTAGGGGAAAGATACAATACACAAAGGATACGTTCAAAGCTCAATGTGATCACATGTAATGCATTGGGATGGATATCTGTATGAAACCAGATAACAGCCTCATAAAAAGGATTTGGGATAATAAATTATTCTGCCACAACATGTAGACGACAAATGCACACAAGGGCCTAACTCCTCGCTCATTTGTTATCTGGTGGGGGCGAGCGTACCGGCGTTATCCGCCTGGCATTTGGAAACTGTGTTAATCGTGTAATATGTCAGGGATATTTATCAGCTGTTCGGTGTCCATTATAGGACACCCTAAGCCCTAGATCCTCAGAGGGTGAGGCCTTTTTCGTGAAGGTTAAGGCCTTTTAGAACACCCTCGGCCTCAAGCCTCACGGCTAACCCCTCACAAAGAGGGCTGAGAGGGCGAGCGTGCAACGCTGCTCCATCCATCTGGTATGTGGAGGCTTTGTTCCTCACAAGGAGGGGTGAGGCGTGAGGCTGGAGGTGGAGGGTGTCCTGAAATGGAGACTGTACATCTGTCCCTAGGCCAGGATTAGTCTTCTGGTTCCTCTGTTATCCTTTTAAGATGGGCACGTGACCAACAGTTTACATGGCTTAGGTCATGTGACCACTGCCAGACATACTGGAAGGATGTTAATAATTGCCCTCTAGATAGCGAAAAAAATAAAAAAGATAATTACAAAAAATACGTGTTTTATTGTGACATACACCAGATAGGGTCAGACACCATACATTTTACAGGGTCAGACATAGTAATATGGCGCCCCTGGAGCAAATTAGGGTTAAGTGCCTTGCTCAAGAGCACATCGATAGATTTTTCACCTTGTCGGCTAGGGTATTCAAGCCGGTGAAGTTTTGGTTACTGGCCCAACGCTCTAACCACTAGGCTACCTGTTGTCCTCAGGGACAGTCTATATGTGTTTATGTCGCCACATGAAAAAAATACTACAGTTTACTATAGAATAATACATTACTTACTATAGAATTCTGTAGTAAACTGCAGTATACTGTAGAGCATTATACTGCACACTGTAGTATCCCTCGATCAAGTGTATTACATACTATAGAATGTTGTACTATACTATAGAATACTATAGTAAATACTACAGTAATATCCCAAAGAAATACACTGTAGTAAATACTACAGTAATGTCTGCAAAAACACTACAGTCCGCAAAAACACTTTATAGTAAATACTACAATAATTTTGCAAAAACACTACAGTAAATACTGAATTATACTACAATCCAATACACTTTGATCCACAGAAACACTACATTAATTATATACAGTGCTGGTCAATATTATTGGTACCCTTGAATTTTTTGGTATATCAGCTACAATATCTTCAGAAATAAATGGCAATATTTTAATAGGATGCCCAAAGTTATTCAACAAAACAAGATGCCTTTTCAACTTACATGTAGTGAATTCAAAGAAGAAACATCAAATATGACCTGGACAGCATTAAAGGCAACCTTACCTAATATTTGGTTGCACAACCTTTGGCAACAATGACGTTTCTTGTAGCCATCTAGAAGCTTCTTGCACCTGTCTGCTGGTAGTTTCTCCCGCTCTTCCATTGCAATTTGTTCAAGCTCTTGAATGTTTGCAGGATTCCTTTTCCCATTAGCAGATTTCAGCTCTCTCCAAAGATTTTCTATAAGATTGAGATCAGGACTCATTACTGGCCAGTTTAAAAACAGTCCATTTTGCCCTTTTCAACCATTCTGTTGTGCTTTTGGATGTGTGTTTTAGGTCCTTATCCTGCTGGAGGACCCATGATCTTCGACCCAAACCTAGTTTTCTTACACTGGGTAACACATTTTGCTCTAAAATGCCTTGGTAATCCTCTGATTTCATGATTCCTTTAATATGTTCGAGGCCTCCAGTACCAGAGGCAGCAAAGCAGCACCACAACATTACGGATCTTCCACCATGTTTAACTGTAGGTAGGGTGTTCTTTTCCTTATAAGCTTCATTTCGTCGCCTATAAACAAATCGCTGGTCTGCGTTGCCAAAGAGCTCTAATTTGGTTTCATCTGTCCATAGAACTTTTCCCAGAAGGATTGTGGTTTGCCTAGGTAGGTTTTGGCAAAGATCAGTCGCGCCTTTTTATGTCCTTCTTTCAGCAGTGGGTTCCTCCTTGGCCTTCGCCCATAAAGCCCTTCTTGGTTTAGTGTGCGGCGTATGGTACGGGTTGAAACCATCACTCCAGATTACTCCTGGTCAGCCTTAAGCTCTTTGGATGTTTTAGGTGGTGTTTTTTCCACAGTTCACACCAACCTTCGAAGACTTCTCTCATCGATTGTCCTCTTTCCACCACATCCCGGGAGGTTCTTGACAGTTCCATGAGTAGCAAACTTCTTAATAACATTGCAATCTGTTGAAACAGGGATGCCAAGGTCTTTGGAGATGGCCTTGTACCCTTTAGAATTCTTGTTTTTGGTGATAATAGCATTTCTGATGCTCTCAGACAGCTCTCTTGTCTTCACCATTGTGGCCTTTTTAAGCACGAAAGACATCATTCTTTGATTAATTCAAGTCATATGAGCACTGACAATATATCACAGGTGAGTCTAATTTCTAATTTACCACAGGTGAGTCTAATCTAGTTATTTTTTTCAAACTGATTTGTATTCCTCAAAAGGGAGCCAATAATCATGTCATGGCAATGTTTCCATTTTTATATTTAATTGTTATTGTTTTATCCTGTTCTGCTCTGTATCAAACACGTGAGATATTGTACTTAAAATTCTGGGGTGCCAATAATGTTGACCATAACTGTAGTATATACTACAGTTTTCTTTCACTACAGTATTTATACTATAGTTAACTGTAAATACTACAGTATACTACAGTGAATACTACAGTAAAGTCTGCAAAATCACTACAGTGAATACTATAGTATAAACAGTAAATATAGTAATACTACAGTATTTAGACCATAGTATAATATCTACTTTTCTATATGGGTCTTTGGGGTTAATGGGACAGTTCACTCTCTCAGGACTTTTTTATTTGAATGACATTTACTCATGGATGATAAACCTCAGTCACATACTATATCTTTGAAGTGGCATGGTTGTGAGAGGTGTCACTCAATTACTGTTCAGACATCACAACAAAACTACAAATGGAAATGTTACATTTGATTTCCGTCAGTGTCGTTTCTTAATTCATTATGAGGGAGGCAAGACAAACCACTTAATAAAATGTCTGATGAATATCACAGAAGGATTGTACCTTCAATATAACGTGGGACCGTAACTATTGAGAGTTGTTTAGTCTTTTGCAGCATCAAAACGTTATAATTATACAGTTTACAACTTCCCAGATGTTCAGATTAGTGACAATCTAAGGCTGCAATAATCTACATTAGATGTCAGAGAATACAGCTGTAAGCACAGCTGCGAGTCAGGCATTGAAAGCGACACATCACATGAGAGGGACACCCATAGACTCAAATTAACATCTGTTGTCATGTCCGTGAAGATGAATAGTTTCCAAGTAATAATTACAACATTGTCAACATGTTTTTGTCTATGCACATCTGCTTGGAAATGTTCTATGTATTTTACTCCACCATGCTTTTTATTTTGGGAAATATTTTGAGATGTTTAAAGATTCATATTTTTCCCATATATGTAGTCAGAGGGACACATTGGTATTGGTGTAGAGTTCCCATAGGAACCATGCATAGATTGCCTAGAGGCTGCAATGTGCAATACATTATCTATCTTGCAAGTATATGGTATGGGGCAAGGTAATTATGCTAAGCAACAATACATGAGCTGTATATGTTCTGTATGTTCTGACTGGTGTAGCGTGAGGTATATAAATAAGAAAGGAACAGATACTTTGCAGGTAGGCTAAAGGAAACATTGGGTTCCGATGAGAAGTAGGTTTGCTCATAGACACAGAACAGGGGCGAGTTTGGGCACCATAATCGGAAAACATTATATATTTTTTTCCACAACTGTGATATCAGTGGGTTTATTGGCTATCTTCTATGTGTAGGTTGTTAGGGGAGAAAACAAGACACCAAAATAAGCTCAGCTTCTGTGTTACAGATTTAAGAGCACAGCAGTATTGCCGAAGGTTCGGTGTTGCTTTGAAACTGAAGGATCTCTCTCATCCCTTTATCTGTGTAGGCTACATTGCTGTCGGGCAGTGGGAGTAAGAGGAGTGCCATGATAACTCTCGGAAAGAAGGTGCAGGATATTGTTTGTGTGGCAGACACACAGCACAGCAGATGTTCCACTGTTTCCAATGTGGAAGACATCTTGGAGACAAAACAACAGTAACTCCAACCCTGGAATTTATCTTTATACAGAGATCTGCTTATGCACCTGGGGGTTTAAATCTGTTTAAATTGAGTTTAATGGAGAAAATACAAGTGGGGAGGAGTAGGTGCGTAGAGCACTGGAACTGGGCAACTTATTTTCCTGGTCAGGTCACATGGTCAAGATTTTTTTTTTTACCATAGCATAGCTGTACACATGTAGGTCAACATAGAGAGATAAGCACAACTCTGACTCATAAGCATGTAGTATTTGGAGTCAGGTTCACTCAGAACGCAATCTGCCAGCCAAACAAATGCCATTGCCTCTTAGCATGTCAATGGAAGAGAACCTCCCTCAGTGTTTTACATGTCTTAAACCGCGTTTGCCAAACCGCTTTCAGTCTCTCTCACTTTGCTCCCCATGTAAACACCCACTGCTCTGAAGCCTTGCAACCTGTCTCTCAAAGTGTGCATTTCGTTTTCCATCTTTGCAGAAGAAGTCAAATGTTAATGAAGTTGTCGTGGGACAGCTGTAATTTTATTGGCATAAAAAGAAAGAATCTTATTATAATCTTATTCAAATCCAAGCCCTCTAACAAATGTATTGGTTCAGTCAATAATACACTTGATGTTATACTGCACATCAAACCAGTGGCGTACAACAAGAAGGATGCACACAGCCTGTGATGATCAATTTATTATTTAATATATAAATTAATCATATAATCAGCAACCACAGTATTACCATATCATCACTAAGTTATGAGTATCAAGGGATACACAGGCTTTTTCAACATATTATGACATTGGTGGCGGATTAGGTGAGTTTCCCCCACAATTATTTATTATTATAATTGTATTTTGATGTATATTCCCCACTGCAAAACATGCCAGTATAAAAATAATATGCATTCAGTCTGTGACACAGGATCCATAATAAATGTCATTCCATTTAACAATTAGACACCAGGGGGAAACAGTAGATTTTGATGACACTGGCAGACCCAGACCTGGGTTCAAATACTATTTAAAATCTTTTAAATACTTTTAGTGTTTGCTTTAGCTTGCCTGGAGTGCCATATGAGCTGGGTTTGCACTTGCTACTATTCTATTGGTTCCATTGCACCAGACAAGCTCAGTCAAGCCCAGCTAAAGTATTCAAAATGATCTCACATAGCATTTGTAACCCAGATCTGCTCTGTCCTCAAACAACAGAGAAAGAGTGGCATCGTCAGCACAGGGACCAGCGGGTCTCCTACCACAGGAGCAGAGGAAGCTAACAAGTCTCAGGGACACAGTATGAACACTTCCTGGATCTTGGTGACACATTGTTTTTGTGAATTTGACCCTTCACCTATGGGAACAAGCCCTGCCAGTGTTGTCGAGATATGTCTACTACTCAGAGCAGCAGGAGAACGGGGTCACACCCCTGATGTCAGTTATCCTACGCCTGCGGTATGAGGAGGACTTTAAAGAGGCGACATTTGTCGAGTTTTCAGGCAGTGCTACACTCAGTAGTACCATTAGCTCCTCTGTAGTTCTATTGAAAAAAGGAGAGACTCTGTGAATTGTTAAACAGAGAATCGCTGTGTCTTTCCATGTTTACGCATTATCGGGGCCACAGAAATAGCATTAAAAGGAAATTATGATTATTCCTCAATTATGTTTTGTTTAATTGGCTTCGTACCAAGGTCGAACTTGTTTTCATACTGAGTAATGAATAATTGAAGATGAGTTATATTCAGTGCTCTAATAGATACAGTAGGAATCCTTTTCCAGTGTGATGTATTCACTGTCACTATACCTTATGTAAATAGCATGTGGATGTAACTGATGAAAATGTTTGTATTAAGCCATACTTTCTGTCTCACAGTTGAGTTGATTGTATTGGAAGCTGTACTGCTGTACTGCTACCTAATTAATGCCTAATTAATGCAAAATCACTGCCTTAATGATCCTAATACTTTGACTCCTTTGTCTTCCTGTATCTTTATTTTCTCTTGACGCCTATTTCCATTTAATTGATTCCAAAGCAGATCTGATCTTCTTTGCTGAGTGTGAGACTTATTGATAGCATTAGTTTAAACCAACGACATATTTGCAGTGCCCATTGTCTACACTAATTACCGCTTGGTTGATGTATGGTCTCAGGCCTCCAACCGATATTGAACTGCAGCCACGTCGAAGGGGTCTGCCGAACTGCTCACTATTCTTGTTTTGTTTTTGACAGGAACAGACCAATGAGGACACCCAGATGGTGCTCGCTGGCGTTCATGTTTGGAGTGGTCTCCCTCGGAGTGGGAGTCATTGAGGGGAGGGCGGGCAAGGAGGAGGGATTCGGTCCGCCACCCTATCGACCTGTTGTGAGGTTCCGACATAAGGTATTGATTTCCTTCCTCTTCCATTAGCCTTTTTGTAACAAGAGATCTCTGCAGCGTTGCCAATTATGAAGCTAATTACAATGGAGTTTTCCCAGAGTACATTGAGCAACTGCTGTTTCACTGTATTTTTGGCTCACAGAAATATAGTGATTTATTACTGGTGTTTTGCCAGGGAGACTTGAGCATGAAGTTAACATAACATTTTGAAATTTATGGTGAATGTTGAATATATCTGGGCGGAGGTGAGAGGAGGAGAAGGGGAAGTTATCAGAGGGGGCATTAATGATTAAAGAGAACTGACTTTTTAGAAAAACATCCAAGTTGAAAGTATAATTGAACATTTATCGACTTGACAGCGCAGGACTAGCTCTGCAAGCACAATCGGATTCCAAGAAAAAAGTTTTTACAAAGCACTAAAAAGCTTTGCCTCTCCCCCACTATATCTCTTGCTTAAAAAGATTGTTGTGCAATATCCTTATTATCTAATACATTTACATTATAGTCATTTAGCAGATGCTCTTATCCAGAGTGATTTACAGTTAGTTAGTGCATACATGTTCATACTGGTCCCCCGTGGGAATCAAACCCACAACCTTAGCATTGCAAGCACCATGCTCTACCATCTGAGCTACACAGGACTAGATCAATTAAATCCAATTGGAATGGACTATACATTGGCAGAGGAAAACGTTTGATGGGCACACGCACACTCTTTTGTCTGCAGGCATTTGTGTGTGTGTGTTTTCCCCCGAACATACATTTACTGTAAATCCCCCGCGAGTGATAAGCATTGGAATACACTCTCCTCAGCCTCTCTGTAAGAGCAGAGATAAAACTTGCCCACTGATTTCCATATTATACCCCATTACTTTGAGCCAGTCTTCTGCCACCTCCAAATAGAGACTTGATCCTTTTTTTGCGAAGAGATTGTTTCAATTAGCTTAAGTCATGTTGGCATGCCAATAAAAAATGAGAAACAATGGTAATTTTAAGCCCAGGGATCAGTGTTGATTATGACTTTGTCTGAGAGAGAACAAGAGTAAGAGAGAGAGAGGAAGTAGGAGGACAGATGGTGTAAACAGAACTTGAGACCGGCTAGTCAGCTACACTGTGCCAGAAGCTGGAAGCTAGCGCTGTACTGTAGACAGACTCCAAGGTCACATGGGCATGGGAGTGTTAAAAAAAGGCTAATATTGGCAATGCATTTGTTAATGTGGAACATGTTGCGTTCAGAGTGGCTTAGGAAAAACAAATGTATGGACAGTTCTGGGCATTGTTGTGCTGATTTTTATAGAAATGTATTTATAGAAGTGATGCCAACGGATATGCAAATGAATCTACATTTGCTACATTGATTTACACAAGGTCACACGTATCTTCAAATAGGAACGGACTCTAATCTACACTCTTAGAAAAAAAGGTGCTAAGTAGAACCATAGGGTTCTTTGGTTTGTCCCCGTAGTGGAACCATTTTTCATGCTAGGTAGAACCCTTTGCAGAGGGAACTCCCTGTAAGAGTAATATACACTTGTATTTGGGGAGTCTCTCCCTTTCTTCTCTGCAGATCCTCTCAAGCTCTGTCAGGTTGGATGGGGATCGTTGCTCTACAGCTTTTTTCAAGTCTCCCCAGAGATGTTAGATCGGGTTCAAGCCCGGGCTCTGGCTGGCCCCCTCAAGGACATTCAGAGACTTGTCCTGAAGCCACTCTTGCGTTGTCTTGGCTGTGTGCTTAGGGTCGTTGTCCTGTTGGAAGGTAAACCTTCGCCCCATTCCGAGGTCCTGAGCGCTCTGGAGCAGGTTTTCATCAAGGATCTCTGTGCTTTGCTCCGTTCATCTTTCCCTCGATCCTGATTAGTCTCCCAGTCCCTGCCGATGAAAAACATTCCCACAGCATGATGCTGCCACCACCATGCTTCACCTTAGGGATGGTGCCAGGTTTCCTCCAGACGTGACGCATGGCATTCAGGCCAAATAATTCAATCTTGGTTTCATCAGACTTTCTATACATTATATACTGGCCCAATAACCTACCATTCATCCTGGACATACACTGTATTCATTCATTACTCCTCTGGTGAAAACAAGTTAATAAAAAATAATCACAGATCTTTTATGGCTGGCCAACATAATAGATCCCACACTACATTTTCTCTCAGGGCCCAACTCCCTTATCACTTGGTACAGGCTGGTTTAGATTCCATATCAAAGTTGTCCCCGTGAGTGCAAATATTCAATGAGGGTGAGAAGTAAATGAGGTCCCAGACCTAAGTCTTACTTTACTTATGAAACTGATTGCAAGTATTTCTCTAGGATGTCTCCATTATCACAGTAATTTGTGGATTTTGATGTATGTAACAGTATGTAACCAAAACGACATTATGTTTTATAGCGGATATACAGTTGAAGTCGGAAGCTTACATACACCTTAGCCAAATACATTTAAACTCAGTTTTTCACAATTCCTGACATTTAATCCTAGTAAAAATTTCAGTTAGGATCACCACTTTATTTTAAGAATGTGAAATGTCAGAATAATAGTAGAGAGAATTATTTATTTCAGCTCACATTCCCAGTGGGTCATAAGTTTACATAAACTCAATTAGTATTTGGTAGCATTGCCTTTAAATTGTTTAACATTGGTCAAATGTTTCGGGTAGTCTTCCACAAGCTTCCGACAATATGTTGGGTGAATTTTGGCCCATTCCTCCTGACAGAACTGGTGTAACTGAGTCAGGTTTGTAGGCCTCCTTGCTCGCACACACTTTTTCAGTTCTGCCCACACATTTTCTGTAGGATTGAGGTCAGGGCTTTGTGATGGCCACTCCAATACCTTGACTTTGTTGTCCTTAAGCCATTTTGCCACAACTTTGGAAGTATGCTTTGGGTCATTGTCCATTTGGAAGATCCATTTGCGACCAAGCTTTAACTTCCTGACTGAATTTTCCTTCCTCATGATACCATCTATTTTGTGAAGTGCACCAGTCCCTCCTGCAGCAAAGCACCCCCACAACATGATGCTGCCACCCCCGTGCTTCGCGGTTGGGATGGTTTTCTGCGGCTTGCAAGTATTGAACACGTCACCATTTTTCTCAGTAAATATCTTTCCAAAGGTGCTATTGACATGAAATTTTCACCAGATGTTGGTAACAACCCAAGTAATCCAACCCAAGAAACCAAAACAAATACGTTCAGAAATTAAGTTATGTGTAATAATGTGAAATGACACAGGGAAAAAGTATTGAACACACTTACTGATATTTATTTATTTAATACTTTGTACAAAAGCCTTTTGTCAGGTGATTTATTTTCTTTCTTTGAAACCAATTGAGAGTTTCCTTGGCTGTGTGTTTGGGATCATTGTCTTGCTGAAATGTCCACCCTCGTTTCATCTTCATCATTCTGGTAGATGGCAGCAGATTTTTGTCAAGAATGTCTCGGTAAATTTGCCCATTCATCCTTCCTTCAATTATGTGAAGTTTGCCAGTACCATTTGCTGAAAAGCAGCCCCACACCATGATGTTCCCACCTCCAAACTTCACTGTTGGTATGGTGTTTTTAGGGTGATGTGCAGTGCCATTTCTCCTTCAAACATGGTGTGTATTATGACATCCAAACAGTTTCAATTTTGCTCTCATCTGACCACACTATATTCTCCCAGTATTTCACTGGCTTTTCCAAATGTTGTGCAGCAAACTTTAAACGAGCTTCAACATGCTTTTTTTTCAGCAATGGAGTCTTGCGTGGTGAGCGTGCATACAGGCCATGGCGGTGGAGTGCATTACTTACTGTTTTCTTTGAGACAGTACCTGCTAATTGAAGGTCTTTTTGAAGCTCTCCACAAGTGGTCCTTGGCTCTTGGACAACTCTGATTATTCTTTTCACTCTGTCAGAAATCTTGCGAGGAGCACTTGGTCGAGGCAAAATTATGGTGAAATGATTGTCTTTCCACTTCCGTATTATGGCCCCAACAGTGCTCACTGGAACATTCAGAAGCTTAGAAATGCGCCTATAACCAATTCCATCATTATGTTTTGCAACAATTAGGTTGCGAAGAGACAGCTCTTTGCTTTTACCCATCATGAGATGTGTCTTGTGTGACACCTTGGCAATGAGACATTTTTGTAGGCCATCAGTTGGGACTGAACCAGCTGATATTAATTTGCACTGACAGGGGGCTGGATTGCTTTTTAATTACTGATAGTTTTCAGCTGTTGTCTTGGCTTTCCATGCCTTTTTGCACCTCCCTTTCTTCATGTGTTCAATACTTTTTCCCTGTGTCATTTCACATTATTACACATAACTTAATTTCTGAACTTATTTGTTTTGGTTTCTTTGTATGTATGGATTAATTGGGTTGTTACCAATTTCATGTCAATAGCACCTTTGGAAATATATTTACTGAGAAAAATGGTGACGTGTTCAATACTTATTTCACCCACTGTATGTGTATTAAAGTAGTATAAATCTAAGTATGTGGTCCCATATTTATAACACACAATGACTACATCAAACTTGTGACTCTACAAACTTGGTGGATGCATTTGCTTATTGTTTTGGTTGTGTTTTGTGCCTGTCACGATGCGGTGTGTCGGCAGACCAAGACGCAGCGTAGTTGCAGTGAAACATACTTTTATTCACTATTTTCCTAATCAAAAGAACAAAACCAGAGAAGTACTTACTAACACATGCCCACACACTCCATACACATCGAACCTGGAGATCTCAGACATCTCAAACATTGACCCACACAAACATGTGGGGTTGGGCAACTTAAATAGAATCCCCAATCAGAGACAACCTCTCACAGCTGTCTCCAATTGGGGATTCAACACAAAATGAAAAAGACATCTAGAGATCTAGATCTGTCAGGCTCTGACCATGGCCAAAAGGTACTCCCTATGGCCAGAGCCTGACAGTGCCCCCCCTCTAAGGCGCGGGCTCCCGGCCGCGACAATCACCAAAAAAATAACAAAAATAAATAAATGACATGGGAGGTGTGAGGAGGGACAATCCACCTCGGTGGCGGCTCAGGCCCCGGCGAAGTGGATAACTTCCTCCCTGACATGAGTTTGATGACCAGTCCCGGACTGGGACCTGGCATGGCAAACTGACCTTCGCTGGAGGTTCAGGGCGGCGGACCTTCGCTGGAGGTTCAGGGCGGCGGACCTTCGCTGGAGGTTCCGGGCGGCGGACCTTCGCTGGAGGCTCCGGGCTGCGGACCTTAGCTGGAGGCTCCGGGCTGCGGACCTTAGCTGGAGGCTCCGGGCTGCGGACCTTAGCTGGAGGCTCCGGGCTGCGGACCTTAGCTGGAGGCTCCGGGCTGCGGACCTTAGCTGGAGGCTCCGGGCTGCGGACCTTAGCTGGAGGCTCCGGGCTGCGGACCTTCGCTGGAGGCTCCGGGCTGCGGACCTTCGCTGGAGGCTCCGGGCTGCGGACCTTCGCTGGAGGCTCCGGGCTGCGGACCTTCGCTGGAGGCTCAGGGCTGCGGACCTTCGCTGGAGGCTCAGGGCTGCGGACCTTCGCTGGAGGCTCAGGGTTGCGGACCTTCGCTGGAGGCTCAGGGTTGCTGACCTTCGCTGGAGCAGAAGCCCGCTCTCGTTTCGTCATTAGCTCTGTCACGAGAGCGTATCGGCGCCCGAAGTCCTCCTCCTCCTCTATTTGTTGCACTAGCGGGTCCTTATGCTTTTCCAGGGGAAGAGTCATCCAGGCTCTCCACCACCTCGTCTGTTCCTCCATAGATCGATCATAAAACCCCTCGGGTCTCTCTCTATTATAGATCGTGGGAAGACGAAGTGGTGGGCGATCCTCCTCCTTCGGCCTCTCCGGGTTCTGAATGCGCACCGATGGTGTGGTGCGCGGAGTCGGCACGGACCATGCCGGGCTGTGAGTGCGCCCTGCCGTGCTGGTACGTGGATCCTCTTCCTCCTCGCCATTCCACCTGGAGAGTGGTACTGGCGCCTCTTCCTCTCGGCCAGACCACCCCCATAGCCCCCCCAAAAAATCTTCTTGGGGTTGTCCTCGGGCTATTCGTCCTCCAGAGCCCCGATGCCGACGCTTTTCTCCTTGCTGCTCTCCCCAATTGCGCTGCTTGGTCTTGCTTTGGTGGGTCATTCTGTCACGAGGCGGTGTGTCGGCAGACCAAGACGCAGCGTAGTTGCAGTGAAACATACTTTTATTCACTATTTTCCTAATCAAAAGAACAAAACCAGAGAAGTACTTACTAACACATGCCCACACACTCCATACACATCGAACCTGGAGATCTCAGACATCTCAAACATTGACCCACACAAATGTGTGGGGTTGGGCAACGTAAATAGAATCCCCAATCAGAGACAACCTCTCACAGCTGTCTCCAATTGGGGATTCAACACAAAATGAAAAAGACATAGATCTAGAGATCTGGCTCTGACCATGGCCAAAAGGTACTCCCTATGGCCAGAGCCTGACAGTGCCCAATAGAAATTACATTGGAGTGACATTTTGGAGTCACTTTTATTGTAAATAAGAATAGAATATGTTTCTAAACACATGATATTTGTGCTTCTGTAACTTTCTCACTCATCATTATTCATGTTATTTCAACATTATCCGTAATCATGGTAGCATCCACATTAATGGTGTTTGGAAACATATTCTATTCTAATTTTCAATAAAAGTGACACAATACATTATTTACCATTCATTTCTATTGGGCACAAAATAATCTGAAACAAAACCAAAACAAACAGCAAATGCTGTTTGTAGAGTCACAAGCAGTGTTCCCTCTAAACTGCGGGTGTCAGATAGTGCTATCAGCTCGCACAAAAAATCACGAGATTGAACTGTGCAGCGACACTCGAATCAACATAATATTAGCCACTTTCAATGAAACATACCAAAACAAAACAAAACTTAGTATGCAAAACTAACTGCAAGAGAATTTCTTGTAGGCAGAGCGCATTGGAATAGGATTCTATTGCATTGACATGTATGCTCGGGCCCATACTCTACACAAACCAGTGTGCCATAACCAATTAGAGCTGCAGTAGGCCTAAATTCAAATAGTCATTGGCATATATGGATCTGTGCCATTCTCTTTGAATTGGACTGTGTTTAGGCTACAGTATGAGTGGTCCGAGTAGATGCGCTTGTTTTGACACGTGTGCACGTTTGTTCATATTCTTGGCTAGTTAGTTAGTTATTAGCCTAGTTATAGCAAATTTCTATTCAACAATGGGGGAGTGGTTGCTTCCAACAAGAGCACAAAATGTGTGCATTTCTAACCATCTTTGAAAAGCCTCAGTTAAAGGGATTTTTTTTGTCTTAAAGGGGCAGTGTTGTATTTTGATACAGTCTTGAATAAACTAAGTAGGGAATAGGCAGAGCACAGCATAATTTGTCTGATTCTCTGTAATAATGGTATGGAATAATAATGCATTTTATTTTGTAAAGTGGTTTCTTGCATCAAACACATTTCCAGTCAACTCCTTGTCTGGATAAACAAGTTCATGTAAAGCCCTGCATGTTTTTTTTTTCAAACGTCTCATGGAATGAAGGCCTACATTGAACACCACACATTGGCTGCTACTGTAAGCTGAATAATAGAACAGGCCTACATTAAATGGTAGGCCTACATTATGATCAAATAGCCACAGTAGCCTACTTGGCCACTGTTAAAACTGTAACTTAAAGCGGGTACAGCCTCAGTGTTCACAGTAAACTTGCACAGGAAGTTGCACAGATCTTTCAAGTTTGCGCTCAGCTTGGTAAAAAAAACTGTGAGCATTGGTCACAAGCTTGATGTAGTCATTGCGTGCTATGAATATGGGACCAAATACTACACTTTTTGCTACTTTAATACAAATAAGTGAATTTGTTCCAATACTTTTGGCCCATAAAATGGGGGGACTATGTACACAAAGTGCTGTAATTTCTAAACGGTTCACTAAATACAGATGAAAATACCCTCAAATCAAAGCTTACATTGTGCACTTTAACCACATAGTAATTGTTTGATTTCAAATCCAAACTTTTGGAGTGTAAAGCCAAAAGAAGAAAAAATGCTTCACTGTCCCAATAATTACAGAGGCCACTGTATAATCAAATCTATATTAAGTTTAATATCAGGGAGACATATTCTCCTGTGTTGTGGACTTGCCTTTTATTAATATAATATCCAATATGAGCTATTGCCGCAGTAGACGTGTAGAAGCTGAGTAGTAAATTAATCATAATCTGTTTTGATAAATTAACCTATCATTGCCAGAGTGGTGTACCCTATCTTCCGTATGCTGTGACTTTGTGCTGAGCGGGCCCAACATTGTCGCTATGACTTCCATAATACAGAACGCGATGCTAACACGCTAGATTAATTACATCATTGATGCATATTGATGACACGATCCCACTCGGAACATTTGTGTCAGAATTTTAATGGGAATTATTTGTCGATTCATCATGTTGATGAAATAGTCATACCGTAGAAGACAGCATACGTAGGCTACCTTGTATTCGTTAATCACGTTGTTCGTACAGTTTTTGCGCTCTTCTACCTTGAACATCTGAATTTCATCACGTTGGATTGGAATTGTCTTTTGAAGCTCAATGGTATTTTGAAGATCCAATTTTGCTCTCTGAAAGGATGTCAGATATGAACAAAACCGTGAAGGTCACTCCAACAAGAACACTGGAAATGCCTCCTTACATGTTAATTCAAATTGTCAATTGTGACATAAGGCCTCTAAAAATAGAGAATGGAAGTTGGTTATAGGCTTACATCTCCACTATAATAAATAAAAAGCCTACACACATAAGTGGCCGCAGGAATAATGCATTGGAGCAGCGTATCTGGTGTTCAAGCTTTTGTTCCTGTTATTATCCGTCTTTTTTTGACTCAGCACCAATGGAGTATAATGTGTGTATCACGCACAGTCTCTCCATTCTCTCCCTTCTCTCCCTTTACTGACATCCACATATTGAATTACCCCGTGATGAGCACAGCTCCATGATAAAACAGGTTAGACTAGCCGGACTGTCGGTTATACTTTTGCTAAATAGAAAAGGGATGAATGTGCTTTCCTATCTGTTAAAAGGTATGCATTAGCTAGGTGCCTTAATAATGACACAGAGAAATGCCATTACAGCTTTTGCATATTGTACAATTTGTCTTATGAGTATAGAAAGGTAAGCTTGGTTTATTTGTCAAACTGGTCTGTGAGAATGTATGGCCCCATTATGATAAATTCCTAACTCAAGTCTTTCTCTACACCTTGCTGTTTTTCTTTTCGAGGTTAATTGTTTTGAGGGGAGTCAAGGACCATCTACACACAACATTATGTCAAAGCGGTTCAATTTGCTTACAAAAGTGCACTTAAAGTTATAATTGCTGCGAGGTGAGGTATTTTCATTGTATTTTAGGCCACAACAAGCCACAGCAAAGACCTTGTACTCTTATTGCTTTTCCATGCCTTTGCTCAGCCTTGGATCAGGACAGAGCAGAGGTTTATTGGGGTAACAGGTTGAAGTGAGCTGGTATTCTGGCATAACACTGCTTGTGCTTGGTTTGTGCAATTGAAATAAGCTGTGACCCCATTAGCTTTCACTATAGAGACCGCTTCCAACAACCTGGACTCATGGGTAACATAGTATAGTAACATAGTAAAAGTAAATTCGGGAAATTCCAATTAGTATGATATGTTACTTTTCGTATGGTGTGGATTAATTTGGGGATGTCCGTCATTCATTTCGTATGATATGTTACAAATTACAATTCGTATGATCTGTTACTAATACCAGTTTGTTGAGTCTAATGTTAGCTAGGTGGCTAATGCTAAAAGTTAGCTAGGTGGCTAGCGTTAGCTAGGCTAGGGGTTAGGATTAGGGGTTAAGGTTAAATTTAAGGTTAGGGTTAAGATTAGGAGTTAGGTTAAAGGGTTAAGATTAGGGTTAGGGTTAAGGGAAGGGTTACCTAACATGCTAAGTAGTCGCAAAGGAGCTTAAAAGTAGTAAGTTGTTGCAAAGTTGTTAATTAGCTAAAATGCTAAAGTTGTCCATGATACAATTTGAACACGCAACCTTTAGGTTGCTAGATGTTTGCGTTATCTGTTTGCCTTACACCAGCTGATTAATGAGCCCAACTGAGTCTGTCTTTCTACACAAACCTTGAGTTGGTGTCGGATAGATCAAGGATATCAAACAGTGGGGTTGTAAACTATGGGCTCAGTGATCATTCCATCATTTTCTGTAGTAGGAAGGTTCATAAAACAGTTAATTGTCAATAACAATTTGGTATTTGATGAACTATAGTGCAGATATTTTTGTTAATTGTTTTAACAAGTTGGACTGGTCTGCTGTATTGAAATGCAATGAGGTAGAAAATGCCTGGGGCAATTTTAAATAATTGTTTATTGTAGACAAGCAGGTTTTTTATAATGTTTTATTAAACATAGAATAGAAGCATGGATAAATAATAACATTTTGAAAGCAATTAAGCATATAAATTAGGTTAACAGGATGATAGAGAAGGCCAAGAAAGATGACAAAAAAATAGTTGAGAAGAGGAACAATCCGAGTAAAATATGGAAGTGTCTGAAGCTGTTAGGTAACACACCTGTCTATATAAGGTCCCACAGTTGACAGTCCATGTCAGGGCAAAAACCAGACCATGAGGTTGAAGGAATTGTCCAGATCTGGGGAAAGGTTCCAAAACATTTCTGCAGCATTGAAGGTCCCCAAGAACACAGTGCCCTACATCATTCTTAAATGGAAGAAGTTTGGAACTGCCAAGACTCTAGAGCTGGCCGCCCGGGCCAAACTAAGTAATCAGGGGAGAAGGGCCTTGGTCAGGGAGGTGACCAAGAACCCAATGGTCACCCTGACAGAGTTCCAGAGTTCTTCTGTGGAGATGGGAGAACCTTCCAGAAGGACAACCATCTTTTCAGCACTCCACCAATTAGGACTTTATGGTAAAGTCGCCAGACGAAAGCCACTCCTCAGTAAAAGGCACATAACAGCCGCTTGGAGTTTGCCAAAAGGCACCTAAAGACTCTCAGACCATGAGAAACAAGATTCTCTGGTCTCACGAAACTACTATTGAACTCTTTGGCCTGAATGCCAGGTGACACCTCTGGAGGAAACCTGGCACTATCCCTACGGTGAAGCATGGTGTTGGCAGCATCATGCTGTGGGGATGTTTTTTAGCGGCAGGGACTGGTAGACTGGTCAGGATCGAGGGAAAGCTGAACAGGAAAAAGTACAGAGAGATCCTTGATGGAAACCTGCTCCAGAACGCTCAGGACCTCAGACTGGGGCGAAGGTTCACCTTCCAACAGGACAGCCAGAGCCTGGACTTGAACCCGATCAAACATCTCTGGAGAGACCTGAAAATAGCCTTGCAGTGACGCTCCCCATCCAACCTGACAGAGCTTGAGAGGATCTGCAGAGAAGAATGGTAGACACTCCCCAAATACAGGTGTCCCAAGCTTTTAGCTTCATACCCAAGAAGACTCTAGGCTGTAATCACTGCCAAATGTGCTTCAACAAAGTATGAATAAAGGGTCTGAATATTTATGTAAATAAGTAATACATTTGTAAAAATGTCTAAAAACACGTTTTTGCTTTGTCATTATGGGATATTGTGTGTAGATTGATGAGTGGAAAAAACTATTTAATCCATTTTAGAATAAGTCTTAGGTGACAAAATGTGGAAAAAGGGGTCTGAATACCTTCAGGATGCTCTGTATGGTCTGCCTTTTGGTGCCTGCTGTGTATCATATTGTGATTGTCTTGTACTGTATATACTATAAGGGATTGATTATTTTATATACAAGGTTATAGGAGACACGGATAGATGTACCTGTCCATAGTTGGTTATTAGGAAAGGAACTGTACTAATTATCTCATATTATGAAACAAACAACAGTTTTGTCTGTCATTGTCTGTTGCCACTACAATTGCCACCTAATCTTGCTGCATCCCCCCTTCCCCCTCCAAAAGGACCACAATGGAAATAAGCTTTTAAGCTTTGTTGCGTCACCGGCTAGAGCGCCCTTATCTACCGTTCAAAAGTTTGGGGTCACTTAGAAATGTACTTGTTTTTGAAAGAAAAAACAATTTTAATTTGTCAATTAAAATAACATAAAATCAATCAGAAATACAGTGTAGACATTGATAATGTTGTATATGACTATTGTAGATGAAAACGGTAGATTCTTTATGGAATATCTACAGTTGAAGTCGGAAGTTTACATACACCCTAACCAAATACATTTAAACTCAGTTTTTCACAATTCCTGACATTTAATCCTAGTAAAAAGTCATTGTCTTAGGTCAGTGAGGATCACCACTTTATTTTAAGAATGTGAAATGTCAGAATAATAGTAGAGAGAGCGATCTATTTCAGCTTTTATTTCTTTCATCACATTCCCAGTGGGTCAGAAGTTTACATCCACTCAATTAGTCTTTGGTAGCATTGCCTTTAAATTGTTTAACTTGGTTCAAACGTTTTGGGTAGCCTTCCACAAGCTTCCCACAATAAATTGGGTGAATTTTGGCCCATTCCTTCTGACAGAACTGGTGTGACTGAGTCAGATTTGTAGGCCTCCTTGCTCGCACACAATTTTGTTCTGCCCACAAATTTTCTATAGGATTGAGGTCAGGGCTTTGTGATGGCCACTCTAATACCTTGACTTTGTTGTCTTTAAGCCATTTTGTCACAACTTTGGAAGTATGCTTGGGGTGATTGTCCATTCGGAAGACCCATTTGCGACCAAGCTTTAACTTCCTGACTGATGTCTTGAGATGTTGCTTCAATATATCAACATAAATTTCCTTCCTCATGATACCATCTATTTTATGAAGTGCACCACTCCCTCCTGAAGCCAAGCACCCCCGCACAGGGGAGCCTCCAGGGATTTTGGGCCCCATGAAAATATATAACATTGGGCTCCAAAATGTTTTTACCTAATGCTGGAATAATATTTTAGGGCCCCTGTCAGTCACAGGCCCTTAGAATCATCCTAACTTTTCCCCCCCATACGGCGCCCCTGCCCCCGCAACATGATGCTGCCACCCTCGTGCTTCGCGGTTGGGATGGTGTTCTTCGGCTTGCAAGCCTCCCTCTTTTTCCTCCAAATCTAACAATGGTCATTATGGCCAAACAGTTCTATTTTTGTTTCATCAGACCAGAGGACATTTCTCCAAAAAGTACTATCTTTGTCCCCATGTGCAGTTGCAAATCTTTTTATGGTGGTTTGGGAGCAGTGGCTTCTTCCTTGCTGAGCGGCCTTTCTGGTTATGTCGATATAGGACTCGTTTTTACTGTGGATATAGATACTTTTGTACCTGTTTCCTCCAGCATCTTCACAAGGTCCTTTGCTGTTGTTCTGGGATTGATTTTCACTTTTCGCACCAAAGTACGTTCATCTCTAGAAGACAGAACGCGTCTCCTTCCAGAGCGGTATGATGGCTGCATGGTCCCATGGTGTTTATACTTGCGTACTATTGTTTGTACAAATGAATGTGGTACCTTCAGGCATTTGTAAATTGCTCCCAAGGATGAACCAGACTTGTGGAGGTCTACAATAATTTTTCTGAGGTCTTGGCTGATTTCTTTTAATTTTCCCATGATGTCGAGCAAAGAGGCACTGAGTTTGAAGGTAGGCCTTGAAATACATCCACAGGTACACCTCCAATTGATGTCAATTAGCCTATCAGAAGCTTCTAAAGCCATGACATAATTTTCTGGCATTTTCCAAGCTGTTTAAAGGCACAGTAAACTTAGTGTATGTAAACTTCTGACCCACTGGAATTGTGATATAGTGAATTAAAAGTGAAATGATCTGTCTGTAAACAATCGTTGGAAGAATTACTTGTGTCATGCACAAAGTAGATGTCCTAACCAACTTACCAAAACTATAGTTTGTTAACATGAAATCGGTGGAGTGGTTGAAAAATGAGTTTTAATGACTTCAACCTAAGTGTATGCAAACTTCCGACTTCAACTATATATGGGCGTACAGAGGCCCATTATCAGCAACCATCACTCCTGTGTTCCAATGGCACGTTGTGTTAGCTAATCCAAGTTTATCATTTTAAAAGGCTAATTGAGAATTAGAAAACCCTTTTGCAATTATGTTAGCACAGCTGAAAACTGTTGTGCTGATTAAAGAAGCTATAAAACTGTCCTTCTTTAGACTAGTTAAGTATCTGGAGCATCAGCATTTGTGGGTTTGATTACAGGCTCAAAATGGCAGAAACAAACAACTTTCTTCTGAAACCCGTCAGTCTATCTGTATTTCTGATCAATTTGATGTTATTTTAATGGACAAAAAATGTGCTTTTCTTTCAAAAACAAGGACATTTCTAAGTGACCCCAAACTTTTGAACGCTAGTGTATATATACACTGGGGGCCAAAAGTTTGGAATATTACTCATTCAAGGTTTTTCTTTATTTGCACTATTGTTTACATTGTAGAATAAAAGCGAAGACATCAAAACTATAACATAACACATATGGAATCATGTAGTAACCAAAAAAGTGTTAAATAAATCAAAATATATTTTATATTTGAGATTCTTCAAATAGCCACCTTTGCCTTGATGACAGCTTTGCACACTCTTGGCATTCTCTCAACCAGCTTCCCCTGGAATGCTTTTCCATCAGTCTTGAAGGAGTTCCCACATTGGAACCAAAAATCTCAGATTTGGACTACAGACCAAAGAACTAATTTCCACCAGTCTAATGTCCATTGCTTGTGTTTCTTGGCCCAAGCAAGTCTCTTCTTCTTATTGGTGTCCTTTAGTAGTGGATTCTTTGCAGCAATTCGACCATGAAGGCCAGTTTCACACAGTCTCTTTTGAACAGTTGATGTTGAGATGTGTCTGTTACTTGAACTCAGTGAAGCATATATTTGGCCTGCAATCTGAGGCTGGTAACTCTAATGAACTTATCCTCTGTAGGAGAGGTATTTCTGGGTCTTCAATTCCTGTGGTGGTCCTCATGAAGCTGGTTGAGAGTATGCCATGAGTGTGCAAACCTGTCATCAAGGCAAAGGGTGGTTACTTTGAAGAATCTCAAATATAACATTTATTTTGATTTGTTTAACACTTTTTTGGTTACTAAATGATTCCATATGTGTTATGCCATAGTTTTGATGTCTTCACTTTTATTCTACAATGTAAAAAATAGTGCAAATTATGAAAAACCCTTGAATGAGTAATATTCCAAACTTTTTGCCACCAGTGTATATATAAAAAAAGATTGACTGATTGTCTAATAAATTAAATCAATCAATCAATTAACTGTTCCAAACGTAACATATCATACTATTTTGAGTGTCCCAGATTTACATTTTACTATGTTACGTCTAGTCTATGAGACCAAGCTACTTCCAATCATACAGAGCCATTCAGCTTATAGTATGGAGCTTTGTCTCTGTAGTAATCTTCATCGACAGCCAATTGGCAGCCTTATCCATGTCATTCCACAAATGCCCCACTTAAATAAGTGTGTATGGATGGGCATACGACATACAAAAACATTTTCGAGTTGTATTTCTTATCAAGAATATCCTTTGTCCATATAAATTAAAGTCCATTATATAACGATTAAATAAGGGAATTATCATTTTACTTTGTTAAACTTTTGGAGAATGTTTTTCAGAGACAAACTACTTTATTGAGAAAAATGTACTTTATATACCTGTGATATGTGGTTGTCTCATCTAGCTATCTTAAGATGAATGCACTAACTGTCACTCAGGATAACAGTGTCTGCTAAATTATTAAAATGTAATAGGATAACTCAAAAGAATATCGTACTAAAACAACAAAGGAACTGCTATTTTTTACATAAGTTTGTTGTGACATTATCTACTTTACCTGTCGTGGCATCACAAAATGGAGGCAAGGATAGGAAGGTCGAGGAGAGCAACAACCAACATGCGCTGGCCTGCCCACATGCCAAATCTAGATTAGAAGAGGATTAGCCGGCCGGGGGAGAACCAAAGAGAGAGAGAGAGAACCAGAGAAAGAGAGGTAGAGAGAGCTTAATGTGGTTGAGGTTAAAAGGCAAGCTTTAGTGAAACAGTGTCCCTTGGACGAGTGGAGCAGTGTTGTGTGTGTGTGTGTGCGAGCCTGTGTTTATTTGTGTGTGTGTGTGTGCTAGTGATGCGCAGGTCAGTTGTTTGTTCACCCGCACCCGCCCGCAACTGTTAATAACCCATCCGCAACTGCCCGACTATATGTGATAAAGTGAAAATCTGAGGCCCGCACCATACCCTTAAGCTGCTAGCTAATATAGAAAAACGTGCTGTATACAGCCGGAGATGGCGGAACGATTTTTTGACAGGGGGTGCAGGATTTTTTAAAGCCTTGTTTTGATATATTTCAACTTATCTTCCAACATTTTGTAGGCTATTTGTTAGCCAACTTGTCTATATATAGATACATGCAGCTTATCTTCTGTCATTATATGTTGCCATAGAAGACTAAATAAACCCTTGGTCATAATAAATCGATAGAATGAACGCTTCAGTCTAGTTGACATCGGTCTTGATGTGACATATGACAAATTTTGAAGTCCCTGTCTTGTGACTGTCAAATTTCTTTGTATAACACCTCAAAATCATCACACATAACATAGCATTGCTATCATCCTCTTTTACCACTTGGCCTGCAAGTGAGGCCAAGTGGTAGGCTGGTAACTCAACAAATGTTTCCCAAACATTACTGCTCTGGCCCTCACATCTCTTTATTTTCAACTCTCGATTCAGTTAACGTTGAAGTTACCAAAAGCATTTGCCGATTTTCATGTATTTGACCAGCATAGGCTACAGTTAGGCCCTAAAGCTTATAGGCTTACTCACTAATGCCAAATAAAAAGAATGAAACAAAAACCTAAATGTAGCCTATAGATATGAATTGCACATGAATCACACATCTATGGATTTTTCTATGCATTGTTTTCTCTTTATTCAAAAAGCCCTCCACATACCACCTTCCACCAGTTGCAAAAATACACCCATGAACTTGTAACACATACACTCACAAGCACACATTGAAATGTACACACCTATACAGTCATAGACTGTATGAGCCAAAA
Source organism: Thymallus thymallus (assembly GCA_023634145.1). Lineage (NCBI taxonomy): Eukaryota > Metazoa > Chordata > Actinopteri > Salmoniformes > Salmonidae > Thymallus > Thymallus thymallus. Next base: position 10,045,915 of record CM042384.1, on the reverse strand, counting down.
GGGTCAGTCGGGTTTACTTGGAGTGACAGTGATTTTTTTGAAGATCTATGTCCCTAGTTGGAAAATGTGTGATAGCAATGCAGCAATGATATCTTTCTGTGTGTTGTCACGCTTTATTTCATCCCCCCATCCCATTCATTTTTCCCATAGGGATTTGACCCTATGTCAGTATACATCAAGTCATTGCTCACGTATACCCTTTAATCATATCATTGGAAACCTTAGATTCACAGCTATCCACCAGACACATCTTCGGGAATGTTCAGGTCAACATAACTTTGACCTTTGATCTCTAGGGTACATATCAGAATTGACTGTATGAATTGCTTTAAAAAGGAAACCCTGATACATTTGAAAATTTGTTGACAAGTGGTTCTGAAAGGTCATGAAATTACCTTTAAAAGTATACATGCATGTAATATAACTAACTTTGAATGCACCAGCTACAACTATTGCTTAAAAATCGACCATATTGTGCCATGGAAGCTTAGCCATAAAATTCTGTTAAGTGGGGCAGCTATGTTTTTGGATTATAACTTTGGTGATAGAAGCACCAAATTGCACTCACACAGCTAGAATTCTAGATAGCCGGCCATCACAGGATTCACGCATTAACCTACATTCCATTGATTTAGATAAGTCCATTGAGGACTTACATGAATACAGGAGTTGTTCTATACCTTCTCTGTGCATTTTACTATGTCAATCTATATTTTCGAAAAGCTAACTGATAAGTATGCCATCTTCTGTGTGGTGTCAGTCAGACTTTGGACCTGTTACATTATGTATTCATTTCATTATTCCACCCTGCCAGTATCTGGAATACAAAAGGAGGAATTCTCCACATCACATAGAGGAAGAGCAATGGAGACTGCGCTGGTGGAATGGAATATTTATACCATTCCTATTTGCGGTCTTTAACAGTTGGCGAATAGCCATACACGGTTGCACTACTGTAAATGTAAAATACCCATGATTTACTAGTAAATAATTTGGCAGTACTCTGAAGTACCTTCTTTAAAAAACATTATGGTACATGAGGTTTTCAATTGTCATTTTTCACACTCTTGCTGCTTCTTTTAACCTTTAAAGACACCCCTTTACGGAGATCGAGTACCTCTTAGCTTTTCACTGTCAAACACTCTGCATATGTTATGTTCTTCAGTGACTTGACAGTAACTCATGAATATGAAATCTAACAGAAAAGCCAAATAGTCACTGCACTTTATGATACAATAAACATATTCCCAATGGTATTCTCCATAGAATTTCCTCAATATCCACCTCAGTTTAGTGCTTCATACAGTATAATACATTTATAAGCATTCGACATGAATCCCCTCAATATTTGTAGCAGCAGTTGAGATTCCATCCATAAAAGTGAAATTGCTCTGTTGGCGAATATTGGTCTCATTATCTTGATGGAAGTGTGACTGTGTTATATCTCACAGCTTTGTCTTGGTTTGTTTTTGTTTCAGCAGGATGGGATCCCAGGGAGTTTGCGGATAAAGGGTATGTCTACATTATGCATTTCTTCCTCTCTGTCACAATGCCTGGGTTTTTACTTTCATGAATATTATTCTAGAGGTGACTATGAAACTGTTATTGGATTGTTTTGTAAAACCGTTGACAAATTAAACAGCTAGATAACACACATTTTCATTGAATGACCTTAGTGCTAAGTAAGGCAATGAGCCCGATAAGGAATGTTCTCAAAATAAACGTACATCTGTTATTTCTATGAAAATGATTTCAGAAGTTTAAAGGAGAACCTTTGTGGTTGGTGGAGTGTGTTGCAACAGCTTTGTTTCAAGAAGTCCTCTAGTAGCCTTGGCTTGTGCAAGCCGGAACAGCTCATAGGGCAGGAGCTTATCTCCTGTTTCTATAGCGTGAGGCAGCTTGATGTACAAGTACACCCCCTGGACAGGACGCTAGTCTATCCACTATATAAATAAAAGTATGTGTATGCCCCTTCAAATGAGTGGATTCGGCTTTGCAATCTACATAAACAAACATTGGCAGTAGAATGGCCTTATTGAAGAGCTCAGTGACTTTCAACGTGGCACCGTCATAGGATGCCATCTTCCCAACAAGTCAGTTCATCAAATTTCTGCTCTGCTAGAGCTGCCCTGTTCAACTGTAAATGCTGTTATTGTGGAAACTTCTGGGAGCAAGAACAGCTCAGCTGCGAAGTGGTAGGCCACACAAGCTCACAGAATGGGACTGCTGAGTACTGAAGTGTGTAGTGCGTAAAAATCATCTGTCCTCGGTTGCAATACTCACTACCGAGTTCCAAGCTGCCTCTGGAAGCAACATCAGCACAAGAACTGTTCGTCGGGTCGGGAGCTTCTTGAAATGGGTTTCCATGGCCGAGCAGCCGCACACAAGCCTAAAATCATTATGCGCAATGGCAAGCGTATGCTGGAGTGGTGTATAGCTCGCCGCCATTAGACTCTGGAGCAGTGGAAATGCATTCTCTGGATTGATGAATCACGCTTCACCATCTGGCAGTCCGACAGATTAATCTAGGTTTAGCGGATGCCAGGAGAACGCTTCCTGCCTCAATGCATAGCGCCAACTGTAAAGTTTGGTGGCGATAGAATAATAGTCTGCGGCTGTTTTTCATGGTTCGGGCTAGGCCCCTTAGTTCCAGTGAATTGAAATCTTAATGCTACAGGATACAATGACATTCTAGACGATTCTGTGCTTCAAACTTTGTGGCAACAGTTTGGGGAAGACCCTTTCCTGTTTCAGTATGACAATACCCCCGTGCACAAAGTGAGGTCCATACAGTAATGGTTTGTTGAGATTGGTGTGGAAGAACTTGACTGGCCTGCACAGAGCCCTGACCTCAATCCTATCGAACACCTTTGGGATGATTTGGAACGCCAACTGCGAGCCAGGCCTCATCACCCAACATCAGTGCCCGACCTCTCTGATGCTCTTATGGCATTTAGCAGAAAGCCTTCCCAGAAGAGTAGAGGCTGTTATAGCAGCAAAGGGGGGAACTGTATAACTCTGTATTCATGTCAATGATTTTGGAATGTGATAATCTAGGAGCAGGTGTCCACATACTTTTGGTCATGTGGTGTATCTCCTTAATGCTGAGTGCCAAGCAGAGACGCATCAGGTCCCATTTGTACAGTCTTTGGTATGACTAGGCCGGGGATCGAACTCACAACATTCCTCAGGGCGGACACTCTAACCACAAGGGAACCTGTACATCAATAAGTTGTGGGAGATGAGAATCCTTCGTTGGGGTATATCGACCAAGTTGTTGTGTAGGGGAATTTGAGGTAGAAAAAGCACTTTCCCTTCACTGTGAGCAGAATTTCCCAACAAAGGCAAGATAAGTAAGAAGAGAACAAGCTGTCCAGACTAACATACTGTATTCACTGTTCTGAAGGAGATATGTTACGTACCACACACTGGTGGTACGAAATCTGAGTTCAAATAGTACTGCATATCTTTCAAAGAGTGTTTGCTTAAGGCTGCCTGAAGTGCTAGTTAGGTAGGGTTTGCTTTTTCTGGTAAGTGTTTGAAAGATACTATTTGAACCCAGGTCTGATAGAAAAACACTAGTCATTCTAAAAGGCTTCTATTTTAGGTTTTTCACAAAGTACTTCTGAGAGGTAAAACATGAGTCAAACCACTGAAAGTGAATCTGCTCCCTCTGCATTGCATGAAAGAGACTCTCCTATCTACTTAAGCCATCAATGTGGATGTCTATCATTCACTGCAGTGTTGACCCCTCTCATCTCTTTGAGGAGGGAAGGTGTGAAGAGTAAGCCAGGGGATTTGAATCTCAGGGAATGAGTTTGTCTTTCATATCCTGCTAGTCATCCTGAAAAAAAGGGTGGATTATTATGAGCAAACTAAATAAAGGATTACCATCAGGGATAATGACATAAATAATGAATTATTTCATTGTTCTTTTCCATCTTCTCTTATAATGATACTATGTATGAGTCCTTATAATGTCTTATTACAAGGCATATATTATCAACTGACTCAAAATCACTGTTATTTCATCAGGAACATTAGGAGATAGTCCTGAGATGTTATACCTGCTTCTGACAAGTCTAACAACTGCTTCATAATGCATTATACCTGTCAACGTCAAGTGTCACCAGTACTCTTTATGTTATTATACAGACTCATACATACAATAGTAGTGTGTCTCAAGCCCAAATCACACTATATTTGGTGCATTACTTACACTACATGACCAAAAGTATGTGAACACCTGCTCGTCGTACATCTCATTCCAAAATCATGGGCATTAATATGGAGTTGGTCACCCCTTTGCTGCTATATCAGCCTCCACTCTTCTGGGAAGGCTTTCCACTAGATGTTGGAACATTGCTGCGGGGACTTGCTTCCATTCAGCCACAACAGCATTAATGAGGTTGGGGGACTGCTGTTGAGCGATTAGGCCTGGCTCGCAGTCAGCGTTCCAATTCATCCCAAAGGTGTTCGATAGGGTTGAGGTCAGGGCTCTGTGCAGGCCAGTCAAGTTCTTCCAATCTCAACAAACCATTTCTGTATGGACCTCACTTTGTGCACGGGGGCATTGTCATACTGAAACAGGAAAGGGCCTTCCCCAAACTGTTGCCACAAAGCTGGAAGCACAGAATCGTCTAGAATGTCATTGTATGCTGTAGCGTTAAGATTTCCATTCACTGGAAATAAGGGGCCTAGCCCGAAACCATGAAAAACAGTCACAGACCATTATTCCTCCTCCATCAAACTTTACAGTTGCCTCTATGCATTGGGGCAGTTAGCATTCTCCTGGCATATGCCAAACTGAAGTGGTGAAGTGTGATTCATCACTTCAGAGAACGAGTTTCTACTGCTCCAGAATCCAACAACGGCAAGCTTTACACCACTCCAGCCAACACTTTGTAATGCGCATAGTGATCTTAGGCTTGTGTGCAGATGCTCGACCATGGAAACCCATTTTATGAAGCTCCCGACGAACAGTTATTGTGCTGACGTTGCTTCCAGAGGCAGTTTCGAACTCGAGTATTGCAACCGAGATCAGACAGCGGTCCTGTTCTGTGAGCTAGTGTGGCCTACCACTTTTCGGTTGAGTCATTGTTGCTCCTAGACGTTTCCACAATAACAGCACTTACAGTTGACCGGGGCAGCTCTAGCAGGGCAGAAATTTGACTAACTGACTTGTTGGAAAGGTGTCATCCTATGACAGTGCCACGTTGAATGCCACTGAGCACTTCAGTAAGGCCATTCTACTGCCAATGTTTGGCTATGGAGATTGCATGGCTGTGTGCTCGATTTTATACACTTGTCAGCAACGGGTGTGGCTGAAATTAATCCACTAATTTGAAGGGGTGTCCACATACTTTTGTATACATAGTGTATTTTGCTGTAAACATCAATACATAAGAGGTGTTAACGTTCCCCAGCAAGAATAAATAATGTCGCTCAATCAGAAGGGGGAACTAACAAAGAGTCACTGACAACAACCATATTGAAACAGGTGGGTTTTTAGGAGGGGTTCTGAAAGACACTCATGGAGGTGTCCACTGAAATTTGACTATAAACAACAACTGGAACCTAAAAGACCCCACCATGGCACCCACTAAATTTGCCCAAGAAGTGGCAAACAAAAGATAAACCCACACCAAATGTAAAGACAGGGAGCAAACCAAAAAGTTGGAGCAAAACAAAATCAGGGAAGATCAGAATGAAAGAAATCAAAATAGGGAGCACCAACTAAAGGTGTTAACCCTCCACATCTCTCAAGACAACTACAGCACTGGGCCAGCCATTCTTAAATAGCACCTGAGCCAGCACATGTAAAACACCTTCCGACTAACGAGATGGACAAGCCAGCACAGGTGTAGCACATACTGACTAACGAGGTGACACCAATTGGTACGCTCTACGTGTTAATGTGCTATACATGCTAAAAGTCTGACCTCAAAACATAAATGGAAAAACCAAAAGCTGTAACAGAGGCCAACACAAAGGTAATAGAAAGTACCTCTAATATCTCCTGTGCACACCATTACCCTGGCACCTAACCGCCCACCAATGTGGCACAAGGCAACGCAATAATACGGCATGACAAATGTTTTAGTGCTCTCCCACGATGCATCTCGTCCGACACTCTGTCACCTTTGTAATGCGGAAACCCTTTAACACACACACACACACACACACACACACACACACACACACACACACACACACACACACACACACACACACACACACACACACAGATTCACAAGTCAATGTCAGGAGGTAGAAAGGTGATGTGGTGACCAAGATGTCTGCCACTAAGTGTTATGCAGGGTTGGTAATGGATGTCTCTCTGCAATTTTTTCTCTCCACCCCGGGAAGGTCAAAGCTGTAATTGTAGAGGGGGCATTATCATAAAGGGCGGTCCCCAGCTGTCGGCTGCCATTCAGTTTTATGGACCCTTCTCTGGCATCCTGGCATCTCTGCACTGGCTCCCCGTCTAATTCCAGATTGAATTCAAAACCCTCCTGCTGCGTTTCCAGTGTATTCATTACAATGCGCTTCCTTATGTCAAAGAACTGCTCCCCTCCATAACCCCACTCTCAGGTCAAGCGATAGCCTGCTCCTCCACTCCCCCAGAACCAAGCGCCGCTCCTGGGGGGGGGGATCAGATTTTCAGCTCGACTGCCACCCAACCTCTGGAATGCCCTCCCGGACCACCTGAAGGCACCACAGACTCTGGGCTACTTTAAAACGGGCCTAAAGAACTTTTTCTTTATGAAGGCTTTCTGTTGATAGTTATGCTCCTTGGTGTCATTGTCCCTTGTAGCGTCAGCTGTTTTCTTTTTGTCAGTTACCCTGTCTAATTGTGTCCATTTCTTTTTCAATTAAAATGTGTTTATTTGATGCACTTTTAGATTATTCTGTGTAATGAAAGTGCTTTTCAAATATAAAACAATATATCAGCATACACATTTATAATGGCAGGCCGAGCCGATGACCTCATTTCAAGATGACTGCTATCTATAGTACATTCCGGTTAGCGTTGTGAAGCATAAACTAAATAAACATGGAATATGTTGATGCACACCAAAAGCCGGGATGCCACAGATCATAAAGATATCTTATTTGTCTGCCTGTGATCTACCAGCCCCGAGAGTCAAAATGTTTATTTTACACAACGTTTTCACCAAACAGCAAACATCTTACAAGGTAAGCTTCAATTTGGTCTGTGGTTGAGCTACAGCTACGTGGGGGGGTATCAAATTAAGGTTGAAAAAACACTTGGATATGTTATGTCCTCCGACACCACCACAATGTTTGAGAGAGGTTGGTGTTGTAGAAATTCTATTTTTATAGTGAACAATAACTGTGATCCAGTGTGCAAAAACTGTGCAATTACCACATTTGGACACTTTGGAGAGGTTGAAAGGACACTTGAATGTACCCTGGATACCCCATAACACCACCACAGTGAGGTTGATATGGTAGAAATTGTGTTTTTATACTGAACAAATAGCATTTAAGGATTGCAAATATGTAATGGCACTGGAATTATCTAATTTACAGACATACAGTATGTCACTTCGGAGAGGTTTAGGGACACTTGGAATAGTCCCGTGATGACACCTGACATCACTTACTAAAACATCTGCCCATTTCTAGTTGTTAGGTCTATGAATCCCGTGTTTGTTCTGATATTGTTCACATGTTGTGGAAGCCATCTGATGTGTTTCCAGCTCTAGATCATCCGTTCATCTACTCTGCGTCTCACAAAGACATGGCGGTTGCAACCAAAAATCTCAATTTGGACTAGTCAGACCTAAGGACAGATTTCCACCGGTCTAATGTCCATTGATCATGTTTCTTGGCCCAACCAAGTCTCTTCTTCTTGTTAGTAAAAAACAATGTATTTTTTTGTTAGTCTTTGCGGCAATTCGACCATGAAGGCTTGATTTACACAGTCTCCTCTGAACAGTTGATTTTTTAGATGTGTCTGTTATTTGAACTCTGTGAAGCATTTATTTGGGTTGCAATATGAGGTGCAGTTAACTCTAATGAACTTATCCTCTGCAGCAGAGGTAACTCTGGGTCTTCCTTTCCTGTGGCGGTCCTCATGAGAGCCAGTTTCATCATAGCGCTTGATGGTTTTTGCAAGTGCACTTATAGAAATTGACTGACCTTCATGTCTTATGTAATGATGGACTGTCGTTTCTCTTTGCTTATTTGAGCTGTTCTTGCCATAATATGGACTTGGTCTTTTACCAAATAGAGCTATCTTCTGTATACAACCGTTACCTTGTCACAACACAACTGATTCCAGGTGACTGCCCTTGAATGTGTGTCCAAACTTTTAACTGGTACTGTATATTTTTTCAAATGTGTAGTCAAATCTCAAGGAATTAATCAATTGTTATGGTGACCTTATATGCCTTGGCTACAATATTTTGAGAATCCAATTCAATCTTCAGAACAGTAAGTTAATAGTACTTGGATAGTCAAAACATATTGCTACAGTACACAAAGTGAGTTTCTATGCATGCTGTTTTCTGACACATTTTCAGACTGACAGATAGTTATATTGGTTCGGGGTGCACATAAAACAATTATGGACATATCCAACATCCAGTGCCACATAAGCCAAAATGAAAATTTATGTCAGAATGGAAGAGACAAAGATGGACAGAATACACCCATCTCATTCCACAACGCATATCAATAGCTCTGGCTGTTCAGCTTTGTACAAAATACCTTGGGATGTTGTTGGGAAAAGGCCATTTGCAGGAGTAAATAGGCAATTCCAATTTACTATATTGAAAAGCTGGTGAAACATACATTTAAAAAATATATACTCAGCAAAAAAAGAAACTCTAACTTCACAGATCTTCATTGTAAAGGGGTTAATGCTTGTTCAATGAACCATGAGCAATTAATGAACATGCACAGCTTACAGACGGTAGGAAATTAAGGTTGCAGTTATAAAAACTATAGAGGCCTTTCTACTGACTCTGAAAAACACCAAAAGAAAGATGCCCAGGGTCCCTGCTCATCTGCGTGAACATGCCTTAGACATGCTGCAAGGAGGCATGAGGACTGCAGATGTGACCAGGGCAATAAATTGCAATGTCCGATTTGTGAGACACCTAAGACAGCGCAACAAGGAGACAGGACGGACAGCTGATCGTCCTCGCAGTGGCAGACCACGTGTAAAAACACCTGCACAGGATCGGTACATCCGAACATCACACCTGCGGGTCAGGTACAGGATGGCAACAACAACTGCCGGAGTTACACCAGGAACACACAATCTCTCCATCAGTGCTCACAGCAAGAACTGGCAAATCTGGTGCAGTCCATGACGAGGCGATGCACTGCAGTACTTAATGCCACACCAGATACTGACTGTTACTTTTGATTTTGACCCCCCCTTTGTTCAGGGACACATTATTCCATTTCTGTTAGTCACATGTCTGTGGAACTTGTTCAGTTTATGTCTCAGTTGTTGAATCTTGTTATGTTCATACAAATATTTACACATGTTAAGTTTGCTGAAAAATAAACGCAGTTGACAGTGAGAGGACGTTTCTTTTTTTGCTGAGTATATTATGTCCCAACTGCATGACATTTGGTGCATTCAAAGCCATGCTGAGCTACTATTTGGAACAAACGTTTTTCAGAATTGGAAGTTGTAGTTACTCCCTGAATAACAATCACAGAATATTCTCTGTTTGTTGCGGTGTCAAATGTATTTTGCGTTTTGAATTTTGCACAAAAGCAGACATTGTTTTTTAAGTTACCTGTAACCAGAGTATAAATTCCTCTGTCTGTACTACCATCTTTACAACAAGTAACACAACTATGACATCATCTATTATTTTGTACACTCAGCATCCCACCACCACCACATCCCAACCCTACCCCAGACTTGAATAATTCAAAGGTTGCAAACATCGAGCCCTAAATTGTATATTAATCCTAAAATGATATGCCCCCGCTATGGGACTGGGTTACACTTTTAATAACTTTGCAGCACAGCAGTATGTAAGAGCGGAACATTTTTCAGTGTGCTGCACTTTCCTCTGACAGACTTATTGGAGGTCGACTCCCTGTTGTTTTAATCACATCCCACAGTCTTCCAACAAGTTAATATGTAATAGCTTTCATAAGGCTTAATCAGGTTACGGGAATTAAGATTCACAGAGTTGTTGTATACTTTTATTAGCACTCCATTTTGTAGAGAAATGTAGAGAAATTGAGAAATCGCCCGAAGATAAACTGAGCAGTAAAGTGGCCTTGGGTAAGAGTTGGATGACATAAGGTGCACTGACATGCTTAGTTTCTCATGGACAACAGTGATTCTTTGACCGACAAAACCCTAGTGGACAGGTAGGCTCCTAAATACTAGATAATTCTGCCTCAATAGTTTGCCATCTTTATCCATAATGTACACATCAAACACACAGTAGCTCATACTGTAGATGCACTTGAAAAAGCCTTGTGAATAAATCCATACATATCCAATGGTCTTGCCATATTTGTGGTCAATGAGATAATATAAATAATTTGAATGAATGCTACAGTGAATGCTACAGTGAATGCTACAAATGAATGCTACAGTGGTTTATGTCCCACGCATAGTAGGCCAAAGGTTACAATCATCAGAACTATTCCCCCAAAATATGGTTTGACTGATATTTATTTATTTAAATCTCTATTGTAAAGGCTCCACTCATGAGAAAAGTCAATATTTGCATTTGTTGAATATTCATGGGTGGGAATCCAGTACAGGGGGGACTGTACACTTTAAACAAAAGGATTCTGTATTTGTAAGGTAATGTGTGCAGGGAGATTACATATTCATTGAGAATGGGTTGGTGTGTGCATAGACATGAAACTAATTTGCAACTCTCTAGGTGTTTTTCAAACTTCCTGGAAATTTCACATAGCACAGTGTTGAAATGCAATTTTTGCTGTTGACAAATTAAGTCTCGATTGATAGCCATTATCATCTTGCGGACTGACTTTCTGATATTTATATGGTGTCCATATTAGGACAGCCTAATAGTAGGAGTCAGGGCAACCAGTCTCCTTTTGGGGCCGTAAGTGAGATTTGTTTTGGGGGCCCCTCCACCACTGTTCTAGAGAACACAGAACAGTGTTTTCTCAGCACATTCAAGATAAGAAGCTACTGTATATTAAGTCCAGATATGCATCTCTTGGCCGTGGTCTATATCCGGATCTTGATAGGATGCATTTCTGAGTTTTCAACGATTTGGCAACTATGAAATCCATCTTCTTCTTTCATACACATACTGTAAATGTTTTAGATTCCTTCCAGATATCATACATAGTATGGCCAGACATGACTCATTAGATATCCTGAGATAGGCCTATGTGGACATATGTATTTTTTCTAGGCCTATATGTTGACAAATACTGACAGTAGATCCACATAGTATATTTTCTCAGCACATACAGTTGAAGTCGGAAGTTTACATAAACTTAGGTTGAAGTCATTAAAGCTAATTTTGTTAACAAACTATAGTTTTTGCAAGTTGGTTAGGACATCTACTTTGTGCATGACACAAATAATTCTTCCAACAATTGTTTACAGACACATTATTTCACTTATAAATCACTATAATTCCAGTGGGTCAGAAGTTTACATACACTAAGTTTACTGTGCCTTTAAACAGCTTGGAAAATTCCAGAAAATTATGTCATGGCTTTCGAAGCTTCTGATAGGCTAATTGACATCATTTGAGTCAATTGGAGGTGTACCTGTGGATGTATTTCAAGGCCTACCTTCAAACTCAGTGCCTCTTTGCTCGACATCATGGGTAAATCAAAAGAAATCAGCTAAGACCTCAGAAAAAGATTGTAGACCTCCACAAGTCTGGTTCATCCTTGGGAGCAATTTCCAAATGCCTGAAGGTACCGCCATAAAACAGCCAGACTACGGTTATCTACCAAGAGAGTTTTCATCTATATTATTCCTAGCCATCTATTTACCATCTAAGACCGCACTCAACGAGCTGTATAGGGCCATAAACAAACAAGAAAATGTTAATGCAGGCAAACTTAAATCCGTTTGACCTCATTTCTACCAGCATGTCACATGTGCAACCAGAGAAATAAAAACTCTAGACCACCTTTACTCTACAAACACAGACACATACAAAGCTCTTCCTCTCCCTCCATTTGGCAAATCTGACCATAATTCTATCCTCCTGATTCCTGCTTATAAGCAAAAACTAAAGCAGGAAGTACCAGTGACTGGCTCAAAACGGAAGTGGTCAGATGACGTGGATGCTACTCTACAGGACTGTTTTGGGGCCAGACGGATTACCAGGACGTGTACTCAAAGCATGCACGGACCAACTGGCAAGTGTCTTCACTGACATTTCCAACCTCACCCTGACCGAGTCTGTAATACCTACATGTTTCAAGCAGACCACCATAGACCCTGTGCCCAAGGAAGTGAAGGTAACCTGCCTAAATGATTACCGCCTCGTAGCACTCACGTCGATATTCATGAAGTGCTTTGAAAGGCTGGTCATGGCTCACATCAAAACCATCATCCCAGACACCTTGAACCCACTCCAATTCGCACAGATGACGCGATCTCAATCGCAATCCACACTGCCCTTTCCCACCTGGACAAAAGGAACACCTATATGAGAATGTTGTTCATTAGCTCATCAATAATCTAAGGACCCTGGGACTAAACACCTCCCTCTGCAACTGGATCCTGGATTTCCTGATGGGCCGCTCCCAGGTGGTAAGGGTAGACAACAACACATCCGCCAAGCTGACACTCACCACGGGGGCCACTCAGGGGTGCGTGCTTAGTCCCCTCCTGTACTCCCTGTTCACCCTTGACTGCATGACTGCACACGACTCCAACACCATCATTAAGTTTGTCGATGACACAACGGTGGTAAGCCTGATCACCGATGACGATGAGACAGCCTATAGGGAGCAAGTCAGAGACCTGGCAGTGTGGTGCCAGGACAACAACCTCTCCCAAATGAGATTGTGTTCTCAGTGACCTTACCTGGTAAAGTAAGGGTGAAATAAAAATGTAATAACACACATACACACACACTCATTACATACGCTGCTGCTACTGTCTATTATCTGTCCTATTGCCTAGTCACTTTTACCCCTACCTATATGCATATTACATAGCTACCTCAATTACCTTGTATCACTGCACATCGACTCTGTACTGGTACTCCCTTTATATAGCCATGTTATTTTTACTCATTATTTTTATTTATTCCTCTATTATTATTTTTTATTTTTTTTCTTATCTTTAACTCTGCATTGTTGGAAATGGACCCGTAATGAAGCATTTCACTGTTAATCTACACTTGTTGTCTTCGAAGCATGTGAATAAAAAAAAAATGTGATTGGATTTTATTACATCTGTAAGATCAAACAGACCAAGAGGTTTCGAAGACCAAGAGGTCTACTTTTAAGTGTTGATACTCTCTGTACGTTGACTCTTATACATTTTTGGCCAAAGACGTCAGGCGAAGAATGTATGGGATTAAACCAAGTGAAACAAATCTAATTTATTATTCATTATCATTACTCTCTGTGATCAACAAAGACCTGAGGTAGGACTACTTACAATGGAGGCCATGAGGATTGATTGGTGACAAAGGTCTATTCACCCCTCCCCCCACTGAAGGTCAACGCTGTAATTGTAGAGCGAGCATTATCTTGTAGGACGGCCCTAGCTTTTGGCCAAGATTCCCCCCCATAAATGCATTATTTATCTGGGCACCAAGAGTGGATCAGGATTTAAGCTTTAAAATGAGTTCTTAAGTAGCTACACTTAGCTACACAACTCCGTGTCTGAGAGGGCGAGAATCAAATTCCCGTAATTCCACAGTGGTTTAGTCGAAGGTCTATTCATAAGCCTTCCTCAAGAGGAAATATTTCACTTTGCTCTCTCCAAAGTTTGATTAGAATCGCAATGAAGACAGCAGTGCAAGTATCTAAGCCAGTGTGTTGTGGTTAAATTAAAGTAGGGAGATGTTCAAAGTTCTTGCGCCCCGAGAGATGAAAAATGCTCTTAAGTATGTAACTCCTCGAGTCCACCCCCCGAATGACAAAGAGTTGGAACACGTTCCTGGTTGTATAGCCCCAGTCCCTACAGGAGCTTAACGTATCTCGCTTTCATCTCATCAGTAGTCACTTTGTGACCCTTTTTTTCAACGACACATGGATGTTTCCTTCCAAACTAAGACCCTATTGTGTTAAACAAAGTAATATTCTTTGGGCGATTCTGACAAGGCACGGATCCAATTATGCATTCACAATGCTTTTGACTTAGGGCAGTAAGGATGCAGACAACCATAAGGGCACTTGGTTCTACATCCTGCTACTTACTGTGTCTATAAATGAATCAACAGAGAAATCTAGGGATAAATAAATAAGTAACCCTCACTTTTTCAAGTTCATCTCTCTTTAGCTTCCTATCTTAATGGCTATATCCTTGCCCGTCTCAAAGCAAAGTGCAGCGGACAGAACACTTAAAGTTTTTTTATTTTAAATTCTAAATAATTAATGACCGGATTGGCTTGGTGCCCATCATATCAGCAGCACACTCTGTGTCGTTTGGACTTGTCCTAGAAACTGCAGAAAAAAAGAACAGACAGCATTGCAGGCTCTCACTCTTTCTTAGGTCGCCTCTAAAGATTTCTGAGTAGATTTTTTTCCATTAAGGTCAATGGTTGTGGAAATTTTTGCATTTTAAAACCCACCTCTTTCATTCATCTCTGTTTGTTTTTTGCTTGACGTGGCTTCAGAGTCTTGCGAAGCTAAAGCCATGCTTTAAGGGTGTCATCAACCTGATACACATCTTCTATGTGTACTATTTCAAGACAACATTGATCTAGATCTAACCAGTAATCAGACATGCTGAGTTTATGACAGAGGAAAAGCTTCAAGTCTAACACTAAGCTTATTTTTTTGTGAACTTCTATATTATAGAGATCAGTTATTTTGGGAGCCCATCATTGGATGGTTCAGTAGTTGAGTTTCCCAAGGGACTCCATAGGCCAGAGTTGCCTGTTAATGTGTATGTACTGTATCTTTCAAATCTATGAATGTTCTCAAACCATTACCGTCCATGATATCGGTAAGTGCTAGTGCCTTGAAATACTATTTAAAGTTTGGTATGATAGTCCTCCTACATCTTTCCCTCTTTGTAAATGTGTTAATTTATATAAATTAATCCGGGATCCTTTACCTTGTCATATACATTTTTAAACCGCACTATGAATTTTATCCCAATATCCAGAAGGGTAAGCCATGGGAAGCATTGAACTACAGAAATTCAGTCGTGTCAATATATTCAATATATATATAATATATATATTTCATCAACTGGGTGGCATCTTTACCTTTTTATCAAAGATAAATGGGAGTAGATGGTGAAAACACTGGGTGGCATCCTTACCTTTTTATCAAAGATAGATGGGGGTAGATGGTGAAAACACTGGGTGGCATCCTTACCTTTTTATCAAAGATAGATGGGGGTAGATGGTGAAAACACTGGGTGGCATCCTTACCTTTATATCAAAGATAGATGGGGTAGATGGTGAAAACACTGGGTGGCATCCTTACCTTTTTATCAAAGATAGATGGGGGTAGATGGTGAAAAAACTGGGTGGCATCCTTACCTTTTTATCAAAGATAGATTGGGGTAGATGGTGAAAACATTGAGTGTGTCAGGCTCTGGCCATAGAGAAGCCTATTGCTTCTCTATAATTCTATGGTCAGAGTCTGGCAGTTCTATATGTTCTATGTCTGTGTGGTGTTGTGTGAGGGATCCCTAATTAGAGGCAGCTGCATTGCATTGTCTCTAATTAGGGATCCTACTTATATGTGTAATTCCCACTCCCTAGGTGTGGTTCATTGTCGAATGTCTGTGTAGAAGTAAGTGTGTTTCCTTTTGTGTTGTTGTTATTTTGTATATTTCACGTCTCATTAATTTAATAAATGATGTTGAACTATTGCTGCGCCTTGGTCTCTATACACACCCGATCGTGACAGTGGCATCCTTAGCTTATTATCAAAGATAGGGGTAGATGGTGAAAACACTGTGTGGCATCCTTACCTTGTTATCAAAGATAGATGGTGAAAACACTGTGTGGCATCCTTACCTTTTATGAAAGATAGATGGTGAAAACACTGTGTGGCATCCTTACCTTTCATGAAAGATAGATGGTGAAAACACTGTGTGGCATCCTTACCTTTTTATCAAAGATAGATGGTGAAAACACTGCTGTATTCACATCTCTCCCAAATGAACTTTTGTTGGCCTATTAATCATTTTGAGTAATAGTGGACCTAATTGATTCAAAAGTCATACCGTCGCATCCAGGTGTTTTGCCTTTATTTATACCATCCAATGCCCTTTTGAGTTAATTGAGAGAAGTTTTGTCTCTCAGCGCAGAGAAGAGTTCTTAATTATTTTAGAAAGGACTGGTTTGGCTTTATAATCAGGTGTACAGTTCTTTATAGAAGCGGGAGAATCTTTGATTAATTTGGGTTCTGATGGTAATTCCCGTTTTAGATTCAATAGTTGCTATTACTATGATTCTAAAGAACTCAGACACAAAAATATCAACTCTACCAAAACTCCCCAAGATATCTTATGTCACCAAACACACGCTGTGGCTAGCTGCCACCAGCAAGACAACTTAATGTTATGTGAATTAACACTGGGAGTAGTGTTAGGAGTTGACAATTAGTCAAGCATGGCACGCTCTGACAAATAGGCCCATTTACTAACATGGTATGAGGGATGCATTCTAATACGGACATACTGAGAGAAAAGCATGGACCCCTATTGACTGATCAGGCCAAAGAGAGTAATGGGATGGAAAGTTCAATCCTGGATGAGTGAATGTGTAGTTGGATCGCACAAACAGCACCTTTACACACCCAATCGTGTGCTTCGGTCTAGAACAGGGGACTAAAGCTCACTTGCAGCCATCGATTGGCTGAGCACGCTTGGATGGGTTTAGCTTGTTGTGCCGACAGCAGTACTTTCCTGTTGAATACTTAGCTATCTCCCTTGACACCCTGTTTCTGTTCAGGCTTAACTTGTGAGCTACATCGAGAGGAACTCAAAGGCCTGTGTGATGGAGTCATTTACGTGGAAGGGAGACATCAATGTTTTAAAATTTTTTGAGCCTGCTTTAAACGGTGGCAAAAGCTTTTGCTTTTTAAATAAGCACTTGTAAAAAAAAAAAAGAGTTTATGCAACACCAGCAAGCGCAATACATTTTCACAATGTTGCAATTACTGTAGTGTAGGTTGTGATGAGATGGACGTTACAACACCTTTTTCAAAGCATAAGCTTTGGTGCCAACAAAACATTTCAGCAACTTCATAGGCTACAACTTTGTACATCATCGGTATTATAGGCAAATGTTGAGCGACAACCTTGTAACAACCCTCTGATATTGTGACTACCTATTGGATGCATTCCTAGCAATATTTGGGAATCTTTCTCCCATTGTCAGGTCCTGACAATAGGGAGGCCTCTAGACATATTTATGTTGGTCTGGAGTTGACTGTCAGGGCCTGACAGAGGAGAGGTTTCTAGAAAAATCAATGTTTGGTTTTGTTGGTCCCCAATTAGAGGCAGCTGCCCTGCATTGTCACTAAGTTGATGAGTTTCCCCACCTGTGTGTGGGTTATTGTTTGCACATGTCGCACATCAGTTCATGGTTGCCACCTTGCCTTTTGTTGTTTTTGTAATGCCGAAAATGAAGTATGTCGATTGACTACAGCCCTGCGCCTTGGGTCCTGCCTACCACCAACTGTGACACCATAAAGAGATATAGGCCTATCCAAGTCATTGAGGATTTGGACAGATGCATAACACTATTTTAAATGAAGAATAAATCTGTCATAACAGTAGCAAAACCTTTAAGCATGTACAGTGGGGAGAACAAGTATTTGATACACTGCCGATTTTGCAGGTTTTCTCACTTACAAAGCATGTAGAAGTCTGTAATTTTTATCATAGGTACTCTTCAACTGTGAGTGACGGAATCTAAAACAAAAATCCAGAAAATCACATTGTATGATTTTTAAGTAATTAATTTGCATTTTATTGCATGACATAAGTATTTGATACATCAGAAAAGCAGAACTTAATATTTGTTACAGAAACCTTTGTTTGCAATTACAGAGATCATACGTTTCCTGTAGTTCTTGACCAGGTTTGCACACACTGCAGCAGGGATTTTGGCCCACTCCTCCATACAGACCTTTTCCAGATCCTTCAGGTTTCGGGGCTGTCGCTGGGCAATACGGACTTTCAGCTCCCTCCAAAGATTTTCTATTGGGTTCAGGTCTGGAGACTGGCTAGGCCACTCCAGGACCTTGAGATGCTTCTTACGGAGCCACTCCTTAGTTGCCCTGGCTGTGTGTTTCGGGTCGTTGTCATGCTGGAAGAGCCAGCCACGACCCATCTTCAATGCTCTTACTGAGGGAAGGAGGTTGTTGGCCAAGATCTCGCGATACATGGCCCCATCCATCCTCCCCTCAATACGGTGCAGTCGTCCTGTCCCCTTTGCAGAAAAGCATCCCCAAAGAATGATGTTTCCACCTCCATGCTTCATAGTTGGGATGGTGTTCTTGGGGTTGTACTTATCCTTCTTCTTCCTCCAAACACGGCGAGTGGAGTTTAGACCAAAAAGCTCTATTTTTGTCTCATCAGACCACATGACCTTCTCCCATTCCTCCTCTGGATCATCCAGATGGTCATTGGCAAACTTCAGACGGGCCTGGACATGCGCTGGCTTGAGCAGGGGGACCTTGCGTGTTCTGCAGGATTTTAATCCATGACGGCTTAGTGTGTTACTAATGGTTTTCTTTGAGACTGTGGTCCCAGCTCTCTTCAGGTCATTGACCAGGTCCTGCCGTGTAGTTCTGGGATGATCCCTCACCTTCCTCATGATCATTGATGCCCCACGAGGTGAGATATTGCATGGTGCCCCAGACTGAGGGAGATTGACCGTCATCTTGAACTTCTTCCATTTTCTAATAATTGCGCCAACAGTTGTTGCCTTCTCACCAAGCTGCTTGCCTATTGTCCTGTAGCCCATCCCAGCCTTTTGCAGGTCTACAATTTTATCCCTGATGTCCTTACACAGCTCTCTGGTCTTGGCCATTGTGGAGAGGTTGGAGTCTGTTTGATTGATTGAGTGTGTGGACAGGTGTCTTTTATACAGGTAATGAGTTCAAACAGGTGCAGTTAATACAGGTAATGAGTGGAGAACAGGAGGTCTTCTTAAAGAAAAACTAACAGATCTGTGAGAGCCGGAATTCTTACTGGTTGGTAGGTGATCAAATACTCATGTCATGCAATACAATGCAAATTAATTATTAAAAAATCATACAATGTGATTTTCTGGATTTTTGTTTTAGATTCCGTCTCTCACAGTTGAAGTGTACCTATGATAAAAATTACAGACCTCTACATGCTTTGTAAGTAGAAAACCTGCAAAATCGGCAGTGTATCAAATACTTGTTCTCCCCACTGTATGTTTTTTTTATACAGTTCCAAATATTTCATGAGGCATCTATATTGAACAAAGTTTTAACGGTTGGGCGTCACTCAGCTCAGAGCAAGTCTGTGCCTACACACGCTTTTAGTAACAATGGGAGATCACTGACAATGCGTTTAGCCTACCATTTTGTGTAATCAAACCAATTATGTCTTGATCCTAGAGCTTTTAAAAATAGAAATTCACTAATTGTCAATTTTTTTCCATTATGTTCATAAACCCACGCACAACATGAATTCATTCATATGTGTCTATAATAGTATGTACAGTATTTCTCCATCTTCCCTACCACTCCCTTCCATATTGTGGAACTCAACATTTTACAAACATACATATTGTACAAAC
The DNA here is from genome assembly GCA_023634145.1 of Thymallus thymallus. NCBI lineage: Eukaryota > Metazoa > Chordata > Actinopteri > Salmoniformes > Salmonidae > Thymallus > Thymallus thymallus. Next base: position 10,025,978 of record CM042384.1, on the reverse strand, counting down.
AACATTGTTTTGGTGAATACATTTTCAGTCCCCTCGTACACAACACAATAGAATGAACTTTGCTATAGGTTCATCAGGAAATTGTCCATTGTCAAGAGATGCTAACTCAGTTCAAACCTTTGAACAATGCTCTTCAACTGAATTGCCCCTGTGAAATAGCTGGCGGTTAAAAGAGATAATGTGACATGGAAGCTGTCTACCTAATTTCCCCCTGTAGTCATAATGCTCTGCAGTGCAGTGGTATAAGAATACACTTGACAACCTTCTTGTGACTTCTGAGCAGGTGTTTTTTTCTAAAGTCTCAATATGAAAATGCCACAAATGATTAATGATAACACACACTTGCGAGAACTAATCAGGCTTCTCTCTTCTGCCTCTTATCAGGTTTTAATTTAGCCAATGTGGAGGAATGAATTGCATTTGTTAGGGATTGAAAGGTAACAGGTTAAATGAAACGGGCCTGCCATCATGAATATGTTACTCTTTGTTTCCATGACAACAGGTATGCTAGTAAAAATACATAGTCTTTCCTGCTAGCGTTAATGTTAATGCTTTTTCAGACACCTTTCCGGTTTTACCCACTTTCTACATATTTTGTCGCAATCTCCATAGACTGTGGTAACGCAATATGTTACTGGTGCGACTTTCAAGGAACTAATCCAAGTGGGGTGACGTGTAGCCAGCGAGTCGTGTGTGCGTCGTGTCATGTAAAGTTTTAGCATTGTTTAGTGTGTTGTTTATTCAGACTTGCATCATCTTGTTCTCACACGTGGGTCTGTTGGGGCATCTTAACTCACTGCGGTGAGATGAGCTGAGATGATCTGAGCACTTCCAAACTGTTGTTTACTACACTCCCGACTTTCCCCAAGGACTCAGAGCCGATGTTATGGAAAACATCAGATGGGCCGGGACTTGCATCCTGGGTTTATGGAACAAATGGAGACGGCAAATGGGATATTGTAGAAAAAAAAGACGCATTGTATATCTGAGAGAGCGCTTTAAATAGCATACTTTGGGGGCATGCTTATGAATGTGAATGGGAGCGATTCAGTTAGATTCAGCTTTGTAATGGGTTTGAAGGCTTCAGATTCAGAAATGCACTACAAAGAGAGTGAGGTGGCACATACCAAAGAGGTAAATGCTTCTGGTAGCCACAAGGCACTAGATATTTACGTATCATAATTATTTAGCAGAGTATGATGCAAGGAGTGGTGTACAAGGACATTATTGAGCATCTTAAATGCTTTCGTGTTTGAACCCCTGCAATGTCATTCTGGTCATGTCTGCTGAGTCCATGTAACTCTGATCTGCATCTCATTATGAATACATAGAAGGGCGTTGCCCTTCAAAACGATGTACACTGGGGTCAACATATGTTCAAATCAACTTTTATTTTATTTGTCACATGCTTCATAAACAACAGGTGTAGACTAACGGTGAAATGCTTACTAGACAATCAGACTTGAGCACATGGGCTGAATAAATCTGGCACCCACTGTATCGCAGTGAGCATCACTTATTTTTCCCTGGTTCATATTGTTAACCTGACAGTCTTTTCCACTATTTTTGTTTCCTTCAAATCAAAGCAATTTCCTGTGAACGTTGAAGTGTCTTTATAAACTATCCATGCATTTAGATATAGCCATTCAGCTATGCAACTGTATCTGTCCGTCTGTCTTTCTGAAAATAATTCCCATTGCTATACAGTACAGTTGTGAATAATTCATTAATATTCTCCAAGTGAAAGTTCCAAAGAAAATAGTTTTTTTAATCGGATAAAGCCAGCCACAATTAGAAATGCAGTAACTCTAACTAGCGCCCGGAATCAGATACTCCCTCCCTCTGCCTCCCGCCGCACGCCTTTCCCTTTGACACGGCTAGTCCTCAATGAACAAATCATTGCACGGAATTATTCATTTGTCTTTTGATGTCACTGGATCACCCAGAGACTGGGTGTGCATACCAATAAACAACTCCCTCTGCCCTTCTATGACCCCGTTGGTGGCGTTTGGGCACCTTGCTGTGCAATACAAAGTCACATTGAATAATCGTTATGCCACCGCACCGAGGGGGATGAATAAATCACAGCGAACCATAGCCATTGATTGGCTCGAATCAGGCCACAATGTACACACTTGTATTGTTTAAATCCTCCCTGACAGATAGGGGATAATACACCCACGGGGAGTCGCTACCAGGGTGACGAAGCCTCTTTACGAGTGGTTTGTTTGTTCATGTATTCAGGTTCCCTGCCAACGGTTTGCCTCACTGACCAATGAGAGTAGAGTGTTTTTATAGTCCTCTATAGTGTGTTTGTTTATTAGAACACCATGTGCACCTCGTGGGGCAGATGCATTGGTAATGGTAAAGAAGGCGTTTGAGGCACTGAAGCATCGTACAATCATGATGCACCACTCATTATTTAGTGGCCAATACTAAAGCTGTGGCGAGCTCAGACTCAAAGATGATTACAGAGAAGAGTATGGTAGCCCCTTGTTTATACTTTGATCCTAATGTATATTTCATGTTATATAGCTCACTACGGCAGTGGATTGTCCGATTCAATATTACAATTTCAAAATAGTGGGGTGTTTGTATAAAGTAGGGCAGCGCTCACACTAGAGTCAAAAAGTTGTGTATCTTCATTTTTCTTCTTACTTTATGCACAGTGCTTTTACCTTACGTGGTGAAATAATGATTTTGGCGATAGACAACCCAAAAACAATATCAATAGACCTCCAGCAGATAAATGATGCTTACTGGGTGAATGTTCCCAGTTCAATATATCATTTCAGTGGCCATCATTAGTCTCAGTGGGATTGTTTTTCCAGCATTGGTGGCCATGTTCTTTTTCCCCTTGAGCAGTGCCAATTATACCGTGATATTCAGGGGTCCCTATTCTTTTCTTGGCACTTCCTATTTGTGTTCACACTTGCGTGTGTTTTAACTGTAAACATGTATTACCTTTTAATGTGGCATGAACACAACCAGTCATGATGCTTTCATCTGACTGTCAAACAAATCACAAAAAGTATGCTACCTACGCACAATCATACACTCCAAAATAATTCCAGCATCCAAAAAGTGCACTGTAAGTGTAAACCCGACATTTGATTAATGGAAGGAGACATCTGTTACAAAACACAAAGACATGTAATGACATTCAGCGATTAAATAAAAGTTCAATATAAATAAAATACAATTAGGCCTACACTCTTGTAACACTCCTGAATTAGCCTAATTAAGGCGTCTTGCTGACAAATAATTTTTTGGGGTAAAAAGAAAAGTCAGAACACCTGAAACAGAGCTGAAATACGGGACGCAAATACAGCTGTGTCCGTCCCGAGCTCACCACAGCTGTGTCTGTCTTGAGCTCATCTGTGCGGGAAACTGTAAGGGCCCAGTTGAAACAATGACGCTAGCAAAAAAGATAGACAGAGAGAGATCGGTACAAAATTGCATTTGAAACAAATAAGGAAAAGTAATTCGTACACTGCCCTTGAGGAACTGGTGGATAGAGGATCTAAGGGAGAGCAACCTGCCGTTTAACATCCAACACATTCGATACGGATCAGAGGTTATCGTGCTCCTTGCCCTGTCAAGAGTACTTACTGCTTGTGAAGGTTGCCTCACGGAATATAAGATTTACTCGTATTAAACCTAGACAGTTACTATAAGTAAACTTCAAAAGCTTTTCAGACTCTGACTATCATCTTATTACTTTTCTAGTTTCTGATGTTAATGTTTTCACACTCTTGTAGAAGCTACAGCTACATGGGATCTTAATTTAATCGCCCTGTTGTTGCAGGAAATGCAAACTTGTAGTGTATTTGAGGTTGGAAAAGGCTTCTAAAGTTTGACATTTATACTTAAAAATGTCAGACTTGATTTGTCCTAACAAAAAATGTATCAACCTATACAGAAAAATGTACCCTATATTAATTATAATATACACAATACTTTTTCTTCTGTGAGAAACTGGTCAAATTAAGATCCTACATCTGTACTTAAGCCAACTTTTGAAAACCTTTTAAACTCTAACAAATTATCATCCTATTACTCTTAATTTTTTCTGATATTAAACATTTCTTTATTTGTCTTTTCCTTGCAGGGTTTTTGGGCCATAGCAATGGCTTCCAGAGTCCTTGTGAACACAAGTACTGTGGCCTGGGGCGTCACTGCGTGGTCAACTATGACAACGGTCAAGGGGAGTGCAACTGTCTGGACCACTGTAAACCACACTACAAACCGGTGTGTGGCTCGGACGGCAAGCTGTATCAGAACCACTGTGAGCTCCACCGGGCCTCCTGTCTGGGTGCACAGAGAATTACTATCATGCACAGCGAGGAATGCTTCTACAAAGGTAAGAATTACAATTCATAACTTCGTAAAACAACATAAGCAAGATTGTTCAGAGATCTTCTGTGGTGTATTTTCCCTTTTAATGCAGGAGCATAAAGATAGCACCTTTTTTGTGTAAACTAGAGCTTTGGAGAAGAGATCCTGCCTCATTGCAGTTCTCAAAAGGTTTATGTTGAAATAATGATTTTGTACAGTGATGGAGCCATCTCTCACTTTACCTGATGCAACATACAGTATCTACTTATGGTAACCTGCTATCTCTATTCGTTTCTCAGCATTGCTTGTTTTTATATCATGAGCAGGTGGTAATACTCTACCCCTGAGAATTTAAGATGCTCTGGAACATTGATTGTACAAAGACACCAATTTCTTTTCCTACGTGGTAAAAAGTTGGCTTTTCCCCTTCAATGCTTCTTCGGTGTTATGGTGTAGACCAGGGGTACTTGAGTACTATTTGAGAAGGTCCGGTCACACAAATATCCTAGGTGGCAAAGTTCCGGATGGACAATGTAATTGATCAGCTTAGTAACAAACCCCCACCTCGCGACCTCTTAGCCCGACAGAGTATTGACCCCGTTCTGAGTCTGGATCCAGTCGGTGGTCCGCCAGTTGAGTATGTAAGGTGTAGACCATGGGGTGGGTCTCAATAATATCTTGTTCACTACTATCCACAAAGCTAAAAGCATTGGATCGGTGTAGGCAAGGACTAGTGGGAGTTTCCACCATCTTATTCTTATACCAGGCCTTTCCTTTCAAATCAGTGAAGGGAAGTAAACAAATGCACACTTGGGTCACATAACAAAGCCATGTGATTTGTTAGAAAATTCATGAGAGAAACATTGGTTTACCTGGATTTTTTGCAGGATGCACAATTGCATGGTTCCTGTGCAAGCGAACTGCTGCAAGTCAATTGTCACACTACATGATAAGCTACACAGGAAAATAGAAATACAGTAAATGTAAAACTTGTATTTTCCATCACAATTATTAGTTTCAAATTGGAAGAATAATGTAATCAAAGAGGGTTGTATATTTTTCAGAACAAACAACCCCATCACAGAACTGCTTCTAAAAACCCTCTGTAATGAAAGTCTCAACACTTTCCTCCCATGCATGAGTCTGAGGCAATTCAGTCAGGGTAGGGCCTTGTCTGCATGCTTACGCCAAAGGGTATCAATCCAATTCATCCCAATCAGACCAAGACATTTGGATCAATTATCTGTCCCTGGTTGTCTGATGCTCTAATCAACTTCTCCATGTGTCCTGTCTGGTCAACCTTCCATCCTAGCCATCTGAAAATCAAGCCTCAATCAATGAGCATTCAAACGTGGGATTGTGATATTTGACCAACGTAGGCTGAATCAATACAAGATCAACATGAGCCAAATAAAAAAGTATCTTGGCCTGAAAATGGTTTATTTTAGTTGCTCTTTGTCCGTGCCCAGACATTTTTTTTTACCATGACTGATTTGTAATCAATTTCTTATTGGATGTGAGCGGTACAGGCACTGCTCGGAGACCTGTTGGTCCAATTAGAGCCCTCTCCTATTTAAAATATTCATGGCCCCTTAAAAGCTTTGTTTTTCTCTCTAAAAAGACACTGCAGTATTACGGCACTTCTCACCACTTCCTGCTGTTCCATTAGTCTTTTCCCTGATAGGGCAAAGCCCTAATGTTTACAACATTTGTCTTTCTTCCACATTAGTGCCCGCGTAGGTCTTGGTGGCAAATGACTTTAGAGGATTTGTTCATTGCGGTGGATACAAAAGTCAAATATGTGGTGGTGCTTACAGCGAGAATCCAGGCGTAATTATAACGTGTTATGGTTGGGGGTTATTAGTGGTGAAATGGAATGTGCCTAAATGGTAGATTATAAAACATGTCATTCACTTATGTATAGCCTCTGCAGACCCTGATTTCAATTAAAGTACATTGCCTGATTACTGTATGTAAAGGGTTCTACATTGAACCCAAAAGACTTCTTCATGTAGTCCTGTCCTTGATATCCAATCAGAGCATGTAGTCCTGTCCTTATTATCCAATCAGAGCATGTAGTCCTGTCCTTGATATCCAATCAGAGCATGTAGTCCTGTCCTTGATATCAAATCAGAGCATGTAGTCCTTGATTTCAAATCAGAGCATGTAGTCCTGTCCTTGATATCCAATCAGAGCATGTAGTCCTTGATATTAAATCAGAGCATGTAGTACTGTCCTTGATACCAAATCAGAGCATGTAGTCCTGCCCTTGATATCCAATCAGAGCATGTAGTCCTGTCCTTGATATCAAATCAGAGCATGTAGTCTTGTCCTTGATATCCAACATGACCCCTACTATCTTTACACGCTTGGCAATTAAATGAACCAATTTAACTTCATTCCTAGTTAAATCAAGTTTCCATTTACTTGTCCAGTAATTTTTTTGTTTACATTTTAAAAAGTTTGCATAGAAAATAGATGTTACAAGTGCCTTCAAGGGTGTTTTAGCTATTATGCTATCTTGTTTCGATAAAACATAAAACGTAATGACCTGCAGTGTCGAATAAAAATGTAGTGGTTGAAGTGTTTCCATCACCCATTTAGGGAAATTCCACATTAGTACATTGGCGGCAGCCTGTATGCCCTCCCACCTATCTGTTTCATGTCTCAGGTAGCCCAAAGCCAGCAATGGATAGAATGGAATAATTTACTAATATTTGCCATATTCTAATAATTCTCATGTGCCAACCAATCGCCACGGTCCGCCTGTAGATCTGAAATAATTGAATGGTGAAACTTGCCTTCCAACCAGAAAAGCAAGGCAAAGCAGTTCAAACATTCTTAAAAGTCAAGACAATCCTTGTCCTGCAAAGAAAAAATATTTTTATAGTTGAAAAAATGCATTTTGCAAGCAGTAGGCAATCATCGGCAGTCATCATTTATTTGAAAACGTAATATTAGACGTAATAAAGACAAATCAACGACTGTCGAACGGATACGGATAAAAAGATCCTTGAGGCGTCACTACCCGGGTTCGATCATAATTGGCCCAGGGTCGTCCGGGTTAGGGGAGGGTTTGGCCGGCCGGGATGTCCTTGTCCGATCACGCTCTAGTTACTCCATGTGGCGGGCCGGGCGCATGCACCTTGACTTCGGTTGCAAGCTAAACTGTGTTTCTTCCGACACATTGGTGCGGCTGGCTTCCGGGGTAAGCGAGCAGTGTGTCAAGAAACAGTGCAGCTTGGCAGGGTCGTGTTTCAGAGGACGCATGTCTCTCAACCTTCGCCTCTCCCGAGTCCATACGGGAGTTGCAGTGATGGGACAAGACTGTGACTATCACGAAAAATGGGTAAAAAGGTTTTAAAAAATATAAAATATAATAAGACAATTAAAAAGTATCCTATATCTTTCATTTCCATTACACTTGTCGCAAAGATTTTACTTGAGAAATTGCTTTTGTCGTGACTGGCAGACGTGGACCATAGACCCAGTAGAGCTGCCTTGTATAATGTCACACTAATGCCATGTTACAGTAAGACAAGAAACAGACATCCAGGCCTCGAAAATACTAAGTGAAGTTGCAAATGCCAGATTAAGTTGATGGAGGGACAATTAGTACCAGGGGCTTGGGTTTAGGCATGCCTAGCAGCAATGAACGTTTTCAAATGACACCTGTGAGAAGAAGAAAAAAATCTGCTAGGCTCTTTTAAGTTGGTCTCAGCTTAATTAGTACATGTGGAAATGGACAGCCTCTATCTGCACAGCGCTCTCTCACTCGTATCTCCTAGGAAGGACAGGATAACAAATGACAGCCGTGCGTTGACTGAAGGTTCTCATTAGACCTTTGGATAACGTATGACCCCCGTCTACTCCCCCCCCCCTCCTCAGCTGCTCGGAAACCGAGTCGGGATTGGATCTGATTGAAATATGAGTTCCGCAAAAAAGCTTGTCCAAACCAAGGGGGGAAGTTTTGTGGATGGAAGCAGGGCAATCTCATCAGCAGACAATTGACACAACCATAGACAATTAACAATGAGGTCCTGGCATTACAGCCAAGTGCTCTCTGTGCTTCAGTCACATCCATGTACAAGTGGGATGAGATTTTTAGTTTGTGTTGTTGTTTTCATGTGATAACCAATGACGTCACTCATTCGGAACAATAATTCAATCATAGAACCAGCCCTATTGCTTTGGTCTATGGCTATTTGGAGGTTGAGTAGTGATATAGCATATCCATGTGATTTCAGTGTGCCTAGAAAGACAACGACATAGATTTAAGATTAGCCTAGGATACCTTAAGGTAAGATATGCTATTGTTTTTTACTATCTCGCACAAAATTGTTCTGCTGAACTAACAAAAAAGCCCTATACGTCGAGCTCTTTAACATATTGCAAGTCGTTTACCATACATGGTAATTATTATATATATTTTTTATCATAGCAAATAATAAAGAAGTACTTAATCTTTATTTCCATATGTTTCATTCAGCAACCAGGTTTGATTCTTCTGATAGAAGGCATTTGTTCTACTTTTGGAGGATCACCGATTGAAATTTGCATAAATGACTTGGCTTTACGCTAAGAAGTCTTTTTTTTTTTTTTTTTTAAGGGAGCCATTTTATTTAACAATTCATAAGTCAATGATGAATACAAGAGACACATCTTGATTTCCTATGTACAGTGAACGACAGATGACCTTTACAAAACAGGCAGCATCTTATTATCAGCAAATACTTGGAACGCGAACATCTTTGTCAACCACAACCTACAGTATCCCGATGGCCTTCACATTGTGCCTTGCATCAAAACCCTTCCCTGTGGATGGTTCCCTGGTGGCCTTCTGTACGTCAGAAAAACATGCTCATGAAGCCATCATGGCTTCTATTCCCAGGAGACATTCTATCTTAATGAGGTTTCTGTGCTTTTCAATCCTACTGAGACAACACAGTGGGATTTGCCTGCCTAAAACCTCAGAGGTAAGACCTCAGAAGCTCTGTGCGCTGTCTTTTTTTAATGACTAGGCATGGCACGGATGCAGCGACCTCCACGTGAGACCCTGGGTGTGTGTGTGTGTCCCCCTCCCCCATAAACCTGCATTGTCACCGGCAGAAAGGCTCATTAAATCCCGACCTGTGTATCATTACGTTTTCAAGGGCTCTGGGTGTAAATCGACTCCCAGGGTCTGTCTGCCTGCCAGTTTTGATGCAATGCCCCATTTTTTTAATGTTTGTGTGGTTGCTCTCCAGTGTTTAGTAGTGGCTAACAGTTCAATGGTAAAGTGTTGAGACTTTCCGGCTCAATCCAGACAGATTATGAGTCTCAATTGCTGTATATCAAATTAATGATGCAGGATCAGTTTGGTGCATTTGTAACTAAGAACAGCACACACAGGCACATATGAGAAAAGATAGAGACGCTAAAGTACCCTCTTGCCTTGAAATCATACAGTATTTCTGTATGATGGTGTTACTCAAATTCTGCTTCAAAAAAGCCTGCCGTCATAATCAACCCTGCACTCACTCACTCAAATAGAAATTGAAAATGTTTGCTTTTGGTCTTAAAATTCTTAAGAAATACAGTGAGCATTGGGACAGTGACACATTTTTTGTTGTTTTGGCTTTGTTCCTCAGCACTTTGGATTTGAAATAATACAATGACTATGCGATTAAAGTGCAGACTGTCAACTTAATTTTGGGGGTACCGTTTTGAAATTACAGCACTTTCTGTACATAGTCCCCCCATTTTAGGGGCCAAAAGTATTGGGACAAATTAACCTATGTATATTAAAAAGTTAGGTATTTGGTCCCATATTCATTTTAGCGGAAGCTCTTATCCAATTTACAGTAGTGAGTGCATACATTTCTGAACCCACAACCCTGGCGTTGTAAGTGCCATGCTCTACCAAGTGAGCCACATGGGACCGCACAATGAATACACACAATAAATACGCCATCTTGTGACTCTACAAATTTGTTAGATGCATTTGCTGTTTTTTTGTTGTCTTTCAGATTATTTTGTGTCCAATAGAAATTAATGGTAAATAATGTATTGTGTCATTTTGGAGTCACTTTTACTGTAAATAAGAACTGAACAAAAATATAAATATATAAAGTGTTGGTCCGATTTTTCATGAGCTGAAATAAAATATCCCAGAAATGTTCCATACGCACATAAAGCACACGTTTCTTTATATCCCTGTTAGTGAGCATTTCTCTTTTGCCAAGATAATCCATCCACCTGACAGGTGTCGCATATCAAGAAGCTGATTAAACAGCATTATCATTACACAGGTGCACCTTGTACTGGGGACAATAAAAGGACACTCTAAAATGTGCAGTTTTGTCACACAGCACAATGCCACAGATGTCTCAAGTTTTGAGAGAGCGTGAAATTGGCATGCTGACTGCTGGAATATCCACCAGAACTGTTGATAGAGAATTGAATGTTAATTTCTCTACCATAAGCCGCCTCCAATGTCGTTTTAGAGAATTTGTCCTCACAACCGCAGACCACTTGTATGGCGTTGTGTGGGGGAGCGGTTTGCTGATGTCATTGTTGTGAACAGAGTGCCCCATGGTGGGTGTGAGGTTATGGTATGGGCAGACATAAGCTACAGACAACAATACTTTGGCGAGATCCTGAGGCCCATTTCTTTTAAGATTTATGTGACCAACAGATGCATATCTATATTCCCAGTCATGTTAAATCCATAGATTAGGGCCTAGTTAATTTATATGAACTCATTAAAATCCTAGAAATGGTTGCATGTTGCGTTTGTATTTTTGTTCAGTATAGATTGTGGTTATAGATAATCCTTAATGAATCGTGAATAATGAAGATTGAGAAAGTTACAGATGTACAAATATCATACCCCTCTAAAAAATGTTAAACTCCCTATTGTAATGGTCAGAGGTAAGCATGTCTTGGGGTTATGATATTTGTGCAGTGCATTTCGGTTTTAAACACTGTGCTTAGAGAAAGACCTCTCCACTGCTCTGAGAAAACTGGGCTTGAAGGAAATTGAAGTCAGTAATCACAGTGCCATATTAGTTTAGATGAATTTAGAATGTAGGTATGTCATGATTTGTAGAATTTTTACAATAGGGGACATTACACCCAAGGATTATCAGCAATGAAATCAATCACTTTTAGAGTCACTCTCTGATGTACAGTTCATGATCTGAGCATTTAGTATGTTTCAGCAAAGTCACAGGAACGTCTATGGGGGAATTTATGCAGTGAGTAATGGAAGGAACACCAGACCAGACCCTAGACTCTGAGTAGGTTCTGAATGGCTGTTAACGGGAGGAAGACCAGTAGAGATGCAAAGTTGTACGTGTAATTCAGTTGTTAAGAGTATTCTGGTGAGCTTCCCAAACAGGGAAAACCTTTTGCCATGACAATAGACTTAATGGTTAAACTAGGTAACGTCAACGTCGAGGGACATGGTCCCATTTCAACTCTCGGACTCTAGGATCAATATTCTGTGTGTTTGAATGAAGCTATCAAGTTCAGTATAGACGTTCTTGTCTCTCATTGCTCTTCATTTGGCTTTTTCTGAGACTCCAACAGCACATAATGACAGGCGTATCACTGGATGGCATAGCCAGCCTTTCTTATAAAGACAGATGCTGTAGGAGGAAGTAGCAGATTTATTTCATAGCTTTGGGGGAAGGGAATGGCCCATTTGTTGAAAATGAATATAATAAGGGAAATTTGTATTCAAAATTATCTCATTTTTCTTTGTGTCTAGTCCTCTGCAGTCACTTTCATGTACTGAGGAGTGACCAACTACCTGTCGGTATCGGACCTGAGTCATATGCATGTCTCCAGACTGTTATTCCACTGAGTTAAAGTCTAGGAATTAGCTTGGGGAGCTAATATGCTTCTTTAGGTCTCAGTTAAGGTTAGCCATCATGTGACAGTTAGTTTAACCCACAGAACCGTCTTGAGTCGACAATCCATCACTTTCCCAAGGGAGGCTAAGGGCTCTTAGACATGTGTTTCCCCTTTAGTCCATGCCAAAGCCTGCCATACACTTCCAGGAAGAAGGTTACCAGCTTTGACAGAGTCAGTAGAGCACGATATCCCCTCTTTTATAGTCTTAAAATCTTAGAAGTAAAAACTCACTGTCATGTGTTGCATCAGAAGGTGAAAAAATGCAGCAATGTTCTTTGACAGGTAGCCTACCCACAGGCAATAGAATATCTTAGTTTAGGAACAGGGAAGAGGAGTGTTTTATAGGATGTTTGTTTTTTTATATGCCAGCCTATTCTTTTGGAATGTAGTTAAAGTTGTGCAAACAAAAAGTTTATAAAAGACTTGAACTTAAATCAAATCACATTTTATTTGTCACATGCTTTGTAAACAACAGGTGTAGACTGAAATGCTTACTTGCGGACACTTCCCCACAATGCTGAGAGAAAGAAAATAGAGAATTTTTTAGGGCCTTCCTGAAACCGCCTGGTATAGAGGTAATGGATGGCAGGGAGCTTGGCCCTAGTGATGTACTGGACCATACACACTACCCTCTGTAGCTCCTTGAGGTCGGTTGCCATTCCAAGTGGTGATTCAGCCAGTCAAGATGCTCTCAATTGTGCAGCTGTAGAACTTTTTGAGGATCTGAGGGCCCATGCCAAATCTTTCAGCCTCCTGAGGGGGAAGAGGCATTGTCGTGCCCTCTTCACGGCTGTGTCGGTGTGTGTGGACCATGATAGAGGAAATATGGGCGTGCTGTGAATGGGGGCGTGCTCGGGCCCTCCTGTAGTCCACGATCAGCTTCTTTGTCTTGCTTACGTTGAGGGAGAGGTTGTTGTCCTGGCACCACGCTGCCAGGTCTCTGACATCCTCCCAATAGGGTGTCTCATCGTCGTCTGTGATCAGACCTATTACCGTCATGTCGTCAGCAAACGTAATGATTGGTGTTGGATCTCACATAGGTGTTCCACTTGTCCAGGTGGGAGAGGGCAGTGTAGAATACAATAGAGATGGCATCATCTCTATTGGCGGTATGCGAATTGGATTGGGTCTGTGGATCTGTTGGGGCAGTATGCGGATTGGAGTGGGTCTGTGGATCTGTTGGGGCGGTATGCGGATTGGATTGGGTTATCTGGGATGATGTTGTTGATGTGAGTCACGGGGTGTGAGTGCCTCAGGGAGAACTTTGGCATTCTTGGGCACAGGGACCAATGTGGTCTGCTTGAAACATGTAGGTATTACAGACTGGGTCAGGGAGATGTCAGTTAAGACCCCTTGCCAGCTGGTCAGCGCATGCTCTGAGTACGCATCCTGGTAATCCATCTGCCGCCCTGCGGCCATGTGAATGTTAACCTGTTTAAAGGTCTTACAACGGCTATGGAGAGTGTGATCACAGAGTCGTCTTGAACAGCTGGTGCTCTCATGCATGGTTAATTCATTTCCCCCAAGGGGATACATCTAGTTGTGTTGAATTGAATTGAATTAGACCAGGAGAGTTTGAGAGTTTGAAAAATATTTATCAGCAATATTTATTAGCAATGTTAAAAGTCCTTAAGATGTTAGGTACAGTGCTACCCAAGCTTTACTGTTAAGCCAGTTGTCTTCAAGTGGGTATTTCAGAGAACTGCTGCATCAGAGTGTACCCACGCTTTCACCACTTTAACTACAGGGCAATCACAGTTGTATTCCCATTTTACCCGATGTGGTAAAACACATTGCTAGATTGAGGTTGGGCTATTCAGAACTCTACAGATCCACACATCGATCACATCACGGGGCCAAAGGAAATCATAAAGCACACAGTCAGATGATTTGGGGTGTTCCACGTGAGATGAAAAGCGATAATGACGCACATTTCACTTCAGAGGTTCTGGCCTTGTTTACGCACCATCTATCTTCTTCCATTAATGCTCTCCAGCAGGCCATCTAACCAGACTAGGCCGATCTCCCACGTTTAGAAACCACCTCACAGAAGCACGCCACATCAATTGCAAATGCATATCAAAAGCGTGGGCTGCATATACACACGCATATCAACGATGCTTATTGTAATAGCGAAGTCAAAATTGACAGAAGCCCCGCAGGTTTCACTCTAAGACAAACAAATAACCATTGTTTTGATTGGTGCGTGTATTTATAGCAGGCTAAGCGTTATTAATGTAATGTTCATTGTGTACCTAAAATGGGTTTTATTCCATCAAACATGTGTGTAGAAAGTTGGACGGCAGACACAAAACAAAATGACAAATTAGCCATTTAGACTTCTTTTGATGTTACGACCCCCTGATGTGCCGAATAACTAACGTCTTGACAAAATGGAAATGCCATTATCTGATGTTCACTGAAAATAATTCACAAACAGGTGATTTTTTATTAATAATTTAGAAAGGCAAGTAAGGGTATTCATCTCCTTTATTCTTTGGAAAGCTTTACGGCTATGTATTTATTAGAAAATTAAGGGCTACTGTACCGTAAGTATATCTATAAAATGCCATTGGTACTTTTGATGTATATTTTTTTGGTAAAAATGGCATTGCTTTGCAAAACTAGGAAGAAACATAATTGTCCAAATGTCATTTTCAATTGTCAATGGCGAGAATACCTGCAGCGCTATTCTCACCATGTTTCAACACATCGTAACACATTTCCTTTGAAAAACCTGCAGAGGTATTCTTACAAATAGATCAGCTTCAACTGCAAAAATTGTTTACAGTTCTCTATCCCCCTCCCTCCTCCTTTTCTTGACTTTATCCTCACTGAACAATTTGGAGAAATCAACCAAACAACTGCTGCCAAGATTGCTTGAAGCTGTGTCTTGAGTTGAGTGAGTGAGAGAGAAAAGAAAATAGAGAGAGAGTGGTGCGTGCGAGTGGAGTTAGAGCTTTTTATTCTGCAGAAATGTGTCGTAGTATAAAAGCACGAACCTCAAACTATGTACGGTACATCTGCCCCAAACTTGATGACACAGAGATATGCATTGAATTTGTGGACACTGGCTACTTCCTCTGCCAGGATATTTCTCTCAAGGCACTGTAAAAGAAACTGTGATCGATATCGTATAGAGCGCAGCACAAGCCCTTTTATATGCTGTAATCACTCTCAATAAGAAAAGAGAATAATACAACTTCTGAGGAATGAAAAGTTGAAGGTCACTTTTAAACATAGAAAAATCAGGACCAAATACCATCTGATCCAGGATCTGTACATAAGGGCCTCTCCTGGGAGACTATCAGTTTGAATGAGGGCCCTGCCAAGATCGTCTGTGCGAAAATGACTGAGCAGACTGCCAATACCGCAGATTACATCATATATCAATGCCAGTCAGATTTCACACAAACCATCAGTAAGAGCAATGCACATTTTGGACACAGAATAAATATTGGCTGACCCATAAGACCCAAGCCAATGTGTTACGTGTGTTTACT
The DNA here is from genome assembly GCA_023634145.1 of Thymallus thymallus. Taxonomy (NCBI): domain Eukaryota; kingdom Metazoa; phylum Chordata; class Actinopteri; order Salmoniformes; family Salmonidae; genus Thymallus; species Thymallus thymallus. The sequence continues at coordinate 10,010,238 of CM042384.1, read as the reverse complement.
CTTAAAGCCCTCGAGAGGGTTTTGTCCAAGATGAACAGGGTTGTACCTCAACGAACTTGGACTTTGACTATTGTTGAATTGGAACTGTTTTAGACATATTCATTCATACTGATCTTCTATTAAATGTATTTAACACCACTGTTGAGCCACTGTTTGATACTCAAATTATCTATATAAACTCACAATTTCCTTGGGAACTGATATTTGGAACCCTTGATAGCCTTCATCTCGATCAATACAGAGCCACAAGAGAGTACTGTATGATATTTATTTGAATCATGTCTTTGTAGTTCCCAGGTTGGGTTCAAAAGGTGATACGGTTGTTGGCGTGCTTTACTGTGCCCTGTCTGTAACCCTATTGGGGATTGATTGTAGTCTCCTAGAAGATCACTTCCTAGGAGCTGTAATCAGATGTGTACTGCGAGCCATCAGAGATCGGAGAGGCTATGATCATATTTATGTACAGTGTGTAAGAACCCTGGAATTAGTCTGGTTATCGGAAAATGTGTGTGCCCATGAATGTCTCTGTGTGTTCAATCATTTCTATATGTGGTCTGAGTGTTCCCTGACAGTATTTATTTGTGAGGACATTTTTTCTTTTTTTGGCTTGGGTGATCCACAGAGTTGAGATCTTGTTTTCCCCCCTCTGCCCCCTTCCATCTTTCCAGTAGTCCATATATAGATATCTCTGCTGCTGATTTGATCTGTGGGAGCTGTGGCTGTAGCCTTGAGGTTGGTTGTCCTCCATCATGTCAACAAACCTCGCCACCAAAGGAGTTCAGCTGTACCTAATGAACAGTAGGAGGATCAGCCTGTGCCTGTAAACGGAATCATACACAACACCATATTCTCAGCCCTATCATACACACACTGCCTGGAGAGATAGCAGCCACGAGGCAGCACTTGGCGTTCTGAACTAGTTAAGACTGGCAGATGTACAGGAAGGAATCCCTGCTTCCTTTGATGGGCTTGTTGTATACGTGTTTGATAAATAATTAGAGTGGATTGATGCAGAGATAGCAATGTTGAAACATGCTGTCAATGGAGTATGGGGCACTGGAGGCTCCTCCTCAGAGGAGGGGGAGGACCATCCTCCTCAGGTAATTTCAGAAAAATCTAAATAGTGAAACATTAACAAAAATTATCCTTTTTAGATAGAACTATACTAAACGGTGGTGGAAAAAGTACCCAATTGTCGTTCTTGAGTAAAAGTAAAGATACCTTCAAAGAAAATGACTCAATTAAAAGTGAAGTCACCCAGTGAAATACTACTTGAGTAAAAGTATTTGGTTTCAAATATACTTAAATATCAAAAGTAAATGTAATTGCTCAAATATACCTAAGTACAAGTAAAAGTATAAATGAATTCAAATTCATTATATTAAGCAAACTTTGACTTTTTCCACATTTTGTTACGTTACAGCCTTATTCTAAAATGGATTACATTCATTTTTTACCTCATCAATCTACACACAGACATAAAAAAAAAAACGTTATTTCCATTAACATACCATAACAGGCAATTAACATTGCAAAAACACAATACAAAGTCACCTTGAGATTGGGCTTCATTCCACTTCGTAATAAAATAAAACTGCACAGAAACAGAATATACAGGCATCCACCTATTGACATATGCGCCAACATATATACATACCCACACGTACATACCAATTTACATACCAACACTCGTACACATCTACAGACATATTTAAAGAGAAACAAACCTACACATATAGACATAGTTACATCAAGCTGTTACATTATATACCTCAAAGCAATGGGGTATGGGGTTCCCACCCAAGGTGCAGAATAACAGATGACCATCTCCTTATAGAAACTGGCATTTTTAGCTGTAGCTGAGCTGTCAGGTGTTCCATCATGCATATATGCTTGACTTTTTGTAACCATTGGTCAATTGTAGGGGGATTAGGCTTCATCCAATTAATAGTAATAGTTTTTCTTGCCACCATCAGCAAAATATGCATTATATAACATTGGTCACACAGACATTTTTGCAAATGTATTATATATATATTTTATATATTAAAAACAGAAATATTTACATAAGTATTCAGACCCTTTGCAGGTGGCCTGGACATGATTTGGAAAGGCAGACACCTGTCTATATAAGGTCCCACAGCTGACAGTGCATGTCAGAGCAAAAACCAAGGTATGAGGTTGAAAGAATTGTCTGTAGTGCTCCAAGATAGGATTGTGTCGAGGCACAGATCTGGGGAATGGTACCAAACTCGGTGGCCTCCATCATTCTTAAATGGAAGAAGTATGGAACCACCAAGACTATTCCTAAAGCTGGAAATCTGGCACCATCCCTACGATAAAGCATTTGGTGCCAGCATCATGCTGTGGGGATGTTTTTCTCCGGTAGGGACTGGGAGACTAGTCAGGATAGAGGGAAAGCTGAACGGAGCAAAGTACAGAGGGATCCTTGATGAAAACATGCTCCAGGACCTCAGACTGGGGCCAAGGTTCACCCTCCAACTGGACAACGACCCTAAGCACACAGCCAAGACAACGCAGGAGCGGATTCGGGACTAGTCTCTGAATGTCCTTGAGTGGCCCAGCCAGAGCCCGATCAAACATTTCTGGAGAGACCTGAAAATAGCTGTGCAGCGACGCTCCCCATCCAAACTGACAGAGCTTGAGAGGATCTGCAGAGAACAAATGGAAGAAACTCCCCAAATACATGTGTCAAGCTTGTAGCGCCCCAAGAACATTTTGAGGCTGTAATCGCTGCCAAAGGTGCTTCAACAAAGTACTGAGTGAAGGGTGAATACTTATGTAAATGTGATATTTCAGTTTTACATTTTAAATACATTTGCAAAAATGTCTAAATCTGTTTTTGCTTTTTCATTATGGGGTATTGTGTGTAGATTGATGAGGGTGGAACAAACGATTTAATCAATTTTAGAATAAGGCTGTAACATAACAATATGTCGAAAAAGTCAAGCGGTCTGAATACTTTCTGAATGCACTGTACGTGTGTTTAGTGAGTCTGCCAGATCAGAGGCAGGAGGGATGGCCAGTGATGCTCTCATGATAAGTGCGTGAATTGGACCATTTCCTGCCCTGCTAAGCATTCAAAATGTAACAAGTACTTTTGGGTGTCAGCAAAAATGTATGCAGTAAAAAGTACATTATTTTCTTTAGGAATGTAGTGAAGTAAAAGTTGTCAAAAATATAAATAGTAAATTCAAGTACAGATACCCAAAAAACAACTTAAGTAGTACTTCCAAGTTTTTTACACCACTAATACTAAATACATCAAAGAATTGATTAAAACACTGTTTTGCAATGAAGGTCTACAGTAGCCTCAGAAGCACTCTGTAGGGTAGCACCATGGCACCAAGCTATCTTCTGTCCTTCTGTCCTGACTTCAATACAAAACCCACTAGACTCATGGTTCTCACCCCTTTCCAAAGACTTATGCCCTCCAACCTATCAGAGCTCTTGCAGCATGAACTGACATGTTGTCCACCCAATCAAAGGATCAGAGAATTAATATAGTTCTGAAAGCATAAGCTACAGCTAGCAGTGCATAAAATGTGTTTAGTAGTTGACTCAAAGAAAGAGAAAGACAATAGTTGAACTGTTTGGAACACATTCATTTTTCCAGATTTAATGGAGGGAGGGAGAGAGAGAGATTTATATATTTTTCACTTACTTAGCTACCATCGAATGCAGCTAGCTAGTTTGGCATACTCAAACACCCGGCTCAAACAGAGAAGGATGTTATGTTAGCTAGCTGACTGTGGCTATCCAACAATGGAACTCTTCCAAGTCAAGGTAATCTTTTCGTTTTATGAATTTATTGCCACTGGGGCCCCCCGGTGTAACTGCTAAACTGCTTGCTGCTAACTGTACACTGTACTGCATGATTGTAGCGGGTTTACTAACACGTTAGTTCTAGTAGCTATGTTGACTTGACGTTAGGTAATATGTTGACAACGATGTAGGCTGTGTGTAGCGGGTAGCGTTCATGATATGAAGGTTTGGCTTGGAAATGTTTTTTTGCCTGGTCACATACAGCTGTTGTGTTGTGCACTAAAGTCCACATTCGAAGAGAAAAAGTGAGGAGAGAGCGTGTAGATAGATGCGAGAAGGAGTTATGATTAAAATTAGTTTGGTCTTCTAAATCATATAATAAGATACAAACATAATGTTTTCAAAGAGATCCAATGGAATTTGAATCCCATAGTGGATACATAATTGGAACAGTTTTCACTTTGTAAAGAAAAGGTGAGGTACATTAAAATGCATAAGAGCTGAGTTGAACTAAATAGGGAGGGAGTGTACTGGCCATGGAATTAGGAATTAGAACTAACAATAATTGAATAGGATCTCTATGGTACTGGCTCTCTAATGCTAGTTCTTAGAGAAAGGGTAGATTCAAGACTCCTGGCAGATAATGATCTCCTCAAAGGTTAGGGTGTGTGTGTGTGTGTGTGTGTGTGTGTGTGTGCATGAGCGTGCGCTCATGCGAGTGTGTGCGTATGTGTGTGTGTGATCGAAGATAAAATAATTGAGAGGAACAGTGGGCCCAGCTCACAGTAGTGAGAAAAGCAAATAGGAGGTGCAACTGGAGGTGCCAATACACACTAGGAGGTAGAAGTAAGGCTGTAAGGAGACAGAGACAGACAGAGACTGAGCGAAGAGAAGAGCTACAGACACAATACAAGTATTTTTCACCCAGAGCTGAGTGAGGTATCAATCACAATCTGTGAGGACAGAACTACACCGCTGTTATAGGTGAAAAAAAATCACAGGTTGCAACGGATCGTTTAATTTGATTCTGACTCTGGAAAGCTAGGAAGGTTGCTAGAATGAGAACGTTCCATGTCAAATTCAGTGTAGAATGTATATAGGCATATAAAGAGTCTTATTCAATGCGATGACTGCGTCTCAGAAAACAGCAAATCGGTGGTGGGCTGGCTACGGCTGCAGTCATGCATTCCCCCTGCTCGGGAGAGCATCTGTGGGGGCATTTCCGGCCCGCTGCCCAGAGATCCATTTCGGATCCAGTCAGGTGTTACACCAATGACACCTTTAGTTGGTCTTTAAGATAGCAATCAGTGACCTTTGATTTGGGTAGCCGAGTTGTCATGCTGTGGTGGCTTGATGTGGGGCGGAGGCGGTACCTGGCGGATGGGGGGAACGGAGACGAGGGGACGTGACACAAGCTATTCCGCTGAGCCTCCTCTTTCCTCTTTCTCTACATAAATAAACAGCAATACTTTTAGAGCAGGGGACAGAGTTCAGTGATGGTCACCGCCCCTTTAACAGTGAACTGTGGATTGTGGTGAAGTGGATGTTTCTTCTACCTGAATGAACTGTCTCATTGCAACTCTTCCCTGTACATACACAATATCCTGTTTACACTTGGGAATGATGGCTGACAGATCTATACGAGGGGTGCAAAAAACCCTTGGCTAGAATCCAAACTGATATGCTCCAAAAAATTGTTAAAGGGAGCATGTCAGTTCGGATTCAAGACTACAAAGACTACAAATTCCTCAAGGGCCATAGTACTGCTGACTTTTGTGTCCCTCTAGCTTGATCTGTTTATGTTTCTAATTAGACATAGGTTTCACACATTTGGTTACCCACGTATAATACAGTGTCTTAAAGGCAAGGATGAAAAACAACATACACGATTGATCTAGAGGACCAGGGCCCGTATTCATAAAACGTGCTAGAGTAGAAGTGCTGCTCTAGAATTAGTTTCACATAATGAATATGATTACACAGACTGGGTCAGCACTGAATTGTTTACTGTACAAATGTAATTTGAAAATGTGTAGCGGAAACATGCTAAAGAGCCATGTAAAATGCCAGTGTACACTGTAATCCATGGATCGTTGTTATTGATCACATGCAATTATAATGTGTAATGTGTAACTCTGTATGTAATATTGTTAAGTCAGCTTGTGGGGAAGTAATGATAGATAATTGCAATGCTTTGCCCCTATGATTTTGGCCAAAATTCCAAATACGCACAAAAATGTTATCTCTGTAAAATGTTTTTCCACTCATGTAAGTGAGCATTTCTCCTTTGCCAAGATAACTGACAGGTGAGGCATATCAAAAAGCTGATTAAACAGCATGATCATTACACAGGTGCACCTTGTGCTAGGGAGAGACAAAAGACAAAAGCCCTGAATAGACTGTCAAATGTCAAATTATCATCTATCATATTTTCTCCAGAGAACTGTGCAGCATTAGCTTAAAAATGCAACTGAGAATTTTATTTTAATTGATTGATCTTAACTGCTAGCAGACAAAATTACATTGCGTCCCTTCTCCATCTTATCGTCTTCACTGGGGAACCTCTTTTTATCTATCATTGCGGTAATGAAAAACAAGGATGACTTGACAGAACAAAGACAAGTGATTTCCTTCAGATTCGCTATGCAGCAAAGCCATTACACAAGGCATGATTCCATGATTCAGCATTAGGACCACGAGTGTTGTGAACAAAACGTATCCGTCAATCGCTTCTGGTAAATATGCGTACATCTGCTCTCCCATATAGTCTCATCCTCGGAGGGGGAGTTGACCTGCAAATTATTTCACCAGTCCATTAGTTAATAACACGCAACAGGTATTTTGTAGAGGAGCTTAAACAAGCCACTTAACGACACACCGGCCTGAAGTGACCATGGTCGCGTGCGCTGCGTTGCAATGCATGAATGGTAGTCCGTGGCGGCCGTAAACAAAAAATCCCCATCAGAAGGGTCAATCAGCCATGGCAACTGCTTTACGTGGTGTCTCTCAGGTCTCGAGGAGTGGTCATACGTTTCCGACATGAACAATGTTGGTGGAGTTCCGAATGCATTGCTGAAGAGATGTTTCAGAAAGCCTTGGTTCAAATTGAAATTAACTTACTTTATCCAGTATTTCAATCCTCACCAAGTTTGCTTGTAGTTATAGAAAACATGAACCATGAACAATTTGAAAGTTGCTGGTGTTGTTAAAGTTGGTTGAATGTAGGGGTGTTTCAATTTGAATGTAGGGGTGTTTCATGTTTCACAAATAACTTTGGAAGGGGTAAACAACGGCACTCTTCTCACAAAATAGCTGGGGCACTAGACACTAGAGTAGAATAACAGACATTATTTTTGTTTGTTTTAGTAAAAGAGGTTATTTGCTGCCAAGGCTGTTGAATGAATGCTCACTACTTGTGTCTGTACCTGTATGTGAATGTATTTTATAGAAAGCGTGTCTCTGTCTGTCTGTCTGTCTGTCTGTCTGTCTGTCTGTCTGTCTGTCTGTCTGTCTGTCTGTCTGTCTGTCTGTCTGTCTGTCTGTCTGTCTGTCTGTCTGTCTGTCTGTCTGTCTGTCTGTCTGTCTGTCTGTCTGTCTGTCTGTCTGTCTGTCTGTCTGTCTGTCTGTCTGTCTGTCTGTCTGTCTGTCCGTCTGTCTGTCCGTCTGTCCGTAAGAGTGTGTGAGTACGTGCCCGCAGTGTGTGCGTGTGCATGCGTATTTATGTGTGTGTGTCTGTCTGTCTGTCCCTGTGTGTTCAGGGCTTTTGATGACACTGACCTTCATATCCCCTGGGCTAGGGCTAGCAGCCATTTATCTTTTATTCATTCGGCCATTTCTGAGGAAGGCAGCTTTTCTGTCACCAAGGCTTGTCAAAACAGAGGCCATTCCATGATGTGCTGCGCTTGGCGGCAAAATGGTGCACAGTCGCACCCTGTAAAAGGTGATGCCACAGTCCTGGAGAGGCTTTGTCTGCAAAGCCGACGACTGTTTGTCTAATTGTGTCAAGAACACCTGTCTAAAGCAACTCAAAACATTCCCTCAAACTTTCGTTCCTGCTTTAGTATTTTATTTTTGTTTGTGGCTTGTAAGAAAGCAAAGTCTCCTCAGGTGTTTCGTAATTCACAACAGCCAACAGAACTGTCAGTACAAGAGTAATACTTCTCTATATATTAGAAAAATAAGTTTCACAATATGTCATGCGTTGGAATGACAAGTTCCAGTCATTATTTTTGCTCGTAATTCTTCTATGCTGAATATTTCATGTAGTTGACTCTTTTAATGTCTGCTTTGATGGTGGATTGCAAATACAAATCATCATATTTTCTCTTACTGTTGGAGTTTGATAATGAATTTTCTCACAACTCCCATCATTGCCAACCCACACAACACCACAAGTTGTGAAAGCGTTTACCTTAATATTGTGCATTAACAGAGACTCATATGCGGCAGACAGGTGTGCGTTATTTTAGAGGGGGCACGAATGCTTGGTTGTTTTGGCTCTGTACTCCAGCACTTTGAAATAATACAATGACTATGAGGTTCAAGACTGTCAGCTTTAATTTAAGGGGATTTTCATCCAAATCGGGTGAACCGTTTAAAAATTACAGCACCATTTTAGGGTACCAAAAGTATTGGGACAAATTCACTTATGTGTATTAAGGTAGTATTTGGTCCCATACTCAAAGCACGCAATGACTACATCAAGCTTGTGACTACAAATTTGTTGGATGCATTTTCTGTTTGTTTTGGCAGATTATTTTGTGCCCAATATAAATGAATGGTAAATAATGTATTTTGTCATTTTGGATTCACTTATTGTACATAAGAATAGAATATGTTTCTAAACATTTCTACATTGATGTTGATGCTATAATGATTACAGATAATCCTGAAAAAAAGTGCTGTAATTTATAAACTGTTCACCTGATATGGATGAAAATGAAGCAGACAGTTGGCACTTTAACCTCATATTGTTGTATAATTTCAAATCCAAAGTGCCAGAGTACAAAGCCACATTTGGTTTGTTTTTTTAATGTCATTGTCCCAATACTTTTGTAGATCACTGGAGCTATCATAACCCAAGAATTAAAGCAATTGCCAGCAGGCATGTCAGCTAAGATAATTAGACACACTACTCTAAAATAATACTTTTTGTTTTATTTATTCACCAAGAAGGAATCAATAGGCTACATAGCTTCAGTGGTGTAAAGTAATTAAGTAAAAATACTTTAAAGTACTACTTAAGTAGTTTTTTTTATATCTGTATTTACTTTACTATTTCTATTTTTTATTTTTTTTACTTCACTACATTCTTAAAGAAAATTTTGTACTTTTTACTCCATACCTCTTTGCTGACACCCAAAAGTACTTGTTACATTTTGAATGCTTAGCAGGGCAGAACATTTTTGAAATTCACGCACTTATCAAGAGAACACATGGTCATCCCTACTGCCTCTGGCGGACTCACTAAACACACATGCATCTTTTCAAAATAATGTTGGAGTGTTGGAGTGAGCCCCTGGCTATCCGTACATTTTAAAAACAAGAAAATGGGTCCATCTGCTTTGCATAAAATAAGGAATTTTTAATTATTTATACTTTGATACTTAAGTATATTTGAGCAGTTACATTTACTTTTGATACTTAAGTATATTTTAAACCAAATACTTTTAGACTTTTACTCAAGTAGTATTTTACAGGCTGACTTACTTTTACTTGAGCAACTTTCTATTAAGGTATCTATACTTTTACTCAAGTATGACAATTGGGTACTTTTTCCACCACTGCATAGCTTGATCTAATTAATTTACAAACATACCTCCTGCGGGTCCTGCCCATCACCGGCAGCTAAAATCAAATCAGATGCTGTGTGTGACTAGACACTCTCTCTCCCCCTCCACTAACAATATTGGTTGTGTTCCACTGCTTAGACATTGCATGCATCAATCAATGGTTGCGTGCCACGTCATCGACTGTGTCATCGACTGAGATTGCAATAGCATACGATGTGGTTAGCTGATTGGTAAAATATGGTCCAGTTAGTGTGCACCCTCCGCAAAATACCACTTTTTTATAAACAATTAAATGTGGGCTTAAAAATTGTTTAGTAAATAATTTAACATAAAAAGTAAAATAAAAACAGGACAAATCTGAGACGTTAGTGTACTTGTACCCCCTATGGGTATGACGCCTCTGGGTGTGCCCATTAACTTTATATGGGTCTGACTTTACACGATTCAGCCATTTTGGATTCTAACTTCTTCTCTCTTGTTGTTGTTCCTCAGATGACAACTGCAGACTGAGTGACTACCGGAGGCTGAAGACCAAAATTCTGAACCTGCACGACCAGAGATACACGGAGCCTGGCAACCGTGGGGGCCACAAAGACAACATGGCCAACAGGAAGAAGCTGGTCGACCTTCTGTTTAAGCGCTTCGACGCCGACAGCAGCGGGAGAGTAGACAGTAGTGAACTATCACAGGTGAGGAGATGAGGGCTAGACTTGGATGTCACTAAGTGCTTGAAAGAAAAAGGGAAAACCGATGAAACCTAAACATTGTGTTTATTACACACCAAGGAGTAGCGAACTGTCACAGGTGAGGACATGAGGGTGGACAATAAAGCCACAGTAAAATGTCTCTCCCACATGTCAGTAGCCATGCCATCCCTAAAATGATAAAAGGGTAAACAAAAAAATCCTAAACATTGTGTTTACTATAGCCTCCTAGGAATTTACTATAGGAGCCATCTTAATGCCTTCTGTATTATTTTTCAATGTTATTCCCTTTTTAGTTGGTCTTTGCTTCAGAAAGTGAGGTGATTTAGAAATGTAATAATCCAGGTCAAAGGAACGTTCCTGTCGTGGGAGAATGTCGGCTTTGACTGTTACTGCCAGAAAGTGTGGTTGAAAATTGAGCATTATGTGACTTTCATGAGAAAGGAAGACATTTTATGCATAATAAATTAATGATTCGCAATACCTGAGGACTTGTTTATATGCCATGCATTTAAATAATTGAATAAGTAAGCAACTGCTGCTGGTTTAAAACCTTTCAACTGCTCTCAGTTTCATACTAATATATCCAGTGGCACTCTGATTACTCCTGTCTCTATTAGACTGATTGATTCATATTCTTGTGCATTCACTCTTTTGAATCCAAAGTGCTCCATTTGATTACTGCCAACAGCTCTGATATTTAACTATATATTTTTTTTTACATAACGGCAATGCTTTCAGCTCGGGGATTAGAGCATAAATCAATGCACAGTGGGTGAAATATATAATGAAAGAGAAAATGTAATGTTGTGTTGGGCTTTCTTTGACTATGCAAATATTCCCCGTTGACACATTGGAAAGTTGCTCCAGGCAGTTACCATAGGTACCAAAGTTATTAAATTACGGATGACACTGAGGGCTAGACACAAAGCTATGAGCCATCATCTATCCAGGTGTTTTAATGTCAAAGTCTGTCCACAAAAATCCACTGCACAGATTCAGTAACGCCATGTTGGTTGTAAGGCATTCCTCACAGGATAATGCTAAGGTTTAACCTTGAAACATATGGGGACACAGTACATATACAGTACAAACTGGTATTAAATGCAGAAGCAGCTATTTTAAGCCTAACGTTTTTGTCTTGTTCACAAAATCATTCATTCTGAATTGACCTCAAACTATACCACATCTCAAGAAGTCCTCAAACTATGCCACATCTCAAGAAGTCCTTGAACTATGCCACATCTCAGAAGTCCTCAAAACTATTCCACATCTCGAAAGAACTCTAAGCTATGCCGGATCTCAGAAGTCCTCAAAACTATTCCACATCTCAAAAGTCACTCATGGCTGAGAATTCAATCAGTGCAATCCTTCATGTTTTGCCAGGTTAAATTATACAAATTTGATGTGACAGATCGTTTCAGCCCTCATTTACAAGTCTGCTATTTGTGTAATGGTTAATTCTAAGAGAGGTGTTACCCCATTTACAGGCATCTGTAAATGGGGTGTTAATTTGACACAGACTGCGGCTGCATTCCTAACACACTGTATCATTTAGTTTATTTAGTTCAAAAGTTCAGGCTTGGGATAGTGTGTGTGCGTGTGTTTGTGTGTGTTCAATGTGTGTGTGCATGTGTGCGTGTGTGTGTGTGTGTGTGTGTGTGCATGTTTGTGTGTCTGTGTGGAGGGAGTGGTACACTCTATCTTCAGATCTGAGAGGAAGAAGGGACAGGTGGGTACACTATCGTCAGACACTGACCCACTCCTTTATGTTGACGCAATCAGAAAGTGTTGATTCCTCCAGTACATCAAACCTGAACATCAACTACAGAACAGGGTAAAGATGGTTTGATTTCTGTCCGGGACATGAAACATTTAAAAGATGGTGTGAGAATCATCAAAGACTGGGGTGATTCACAGCCCCCTCTAATATTACCATCTCCCTGAATCAAATCATCCGCCATGGGGTGGTTCAGAAAGACAGGGAATACTTTGGAATGCCATGTTTTTTTGATAACACCTTCTTCGGAACCAACTGTGTTTAATGCATTACTTCACACTAGAAGTTGTTAAGCTACTTCGGGAAAAATGATTAAATCTCAATTTGAAATGTCGTAGACTACAAATTGCAAAAACTATGTTTCAAGTGAGAATTAGGCAGATCTGATGCTGAAAAATAAGCCCATATTTTATTCTCTTTTACAAAAAATAGTTGTGTAGTTCCAGTAGTTAGCTACACCGCTACATGGCATAACAGTAATTAGCTACTGAAAAAACTACCAAGGTTCACATTTTCAATACTCCCCAACGCTGTTATATTTTGGCAAGCTTCATGACAGCTGATCTAGAATGATGGATGAGTGAAAGTCAGCCAGACGGTGAGATAGATCCAACCTGTCATATTTCAAACCATATATAAGACATAACATGAGAGTCTTTGCAGCACGAAAAGGGGTTTCCTCAGGATAACGCTATTTACTTCCAGAAATAAGAGATCTCTAGACAATGTAGGACAAGGTAAGACTTAACTTTCATGAAAAAACATTTTTTTCATAAAAAATCTGATGTTTTAGGCTTTCTTATAGTGAAACACGTCAATGCTGGTCTTCATTGTGATAGTTTGTTGCAAAAGTGATATATTTTGGTAATTTAGTAGTAAATGTAGCCCTGTAGCGGTTCAACTGTACCATTGAACTTGTGTTGTAGAGGCCTCTTGAGAAGGTGCCTCTACGTCAGAGATCATCTACTGTAGATTCATGGGGCCAGAACATAATTACAAATAATTTGTAATTATAAATAATTAAGAAGCCCAAACAGATAATATTTGACTAAAACATTTTACGTCATCTCAAGGGAGGGTTTCAATATGAAATACACTCTCTTCTGACTTGCCTAGCTAAATAAAGGTTAAATAAATAAAAATGTAATAAATCAAATAAAATGGGTGGTACCAGCTCAAGGCTTACTATAAAAGCAGGTGACAGGGCCCCTTATTTGGCAACGGTCTTGGTAAGTTGAGTGTGCCAATATATATTGCGTGATGCTTCCTTGACAATACTACTGACGTTACACAAAATTTAAAATGCTATGTCTTTCCTTACCATTTCCTACACATCTATGTGCTTTTATGAATAATAAGAAAATAAACATGTAGGCTGTGAGGATTCTGAAAAGTGAAAGCATACCTGTGAGAGGGATCACACTGGCAGTAGTTGTTGGTTTTTATACAGTACCCAAGACCAATATGTGAGTTAATTTGACAATTGGCAAAAGAGCTACTGCAATGCTGTATTTTTCAAGGTGATGACTGCCCTCTTCTTCCAAACACAATATGTGAGTCCACATTTCAAAGATTTGTTTTGCATCCCATGGCGGATTTGATCTTCCACTGCAAGTGGCAATAGATGTCAGGAACTCAGCACCTTACCACTCTAAACTTACTGTCCAGAGCTGAATTCACTTGTGATGCACATAATTGTATTATCAGAGCATGCCAGTGGACCTCTGGTAAGTATGCTTTAGTGAGAAAAGGTTGGGATCAGGTACAACTGTTTACCCACCCCAAAATGAATATTAATGAGAAATTCCCCCCACCCACCACTTCTCACCTTTAATGCATTTGTATTTGTTGAAGGATAGGGCAAAGGCTGAAATTGGGGTTGAGAGTTACCCTTTTAAATGTGAAATTGAGTTTAGGTAAGAAACCAATAACCACCTCCTAATTTTGTCATAACTGTTATGTCTGCAGAGATGATCAAATCTGGGCTGGTTGTTAGGATGGCATCTGTTCTCCACCAAACCATGTAAACTCATTTACACCTCAGTGGGTCTTCTCCAGTGTGATTGAATGCACATTGACCTACAGTTTGTCACACAAAGAAATGCCTACAGGTCTTCCAATGACTGACATTGGAAAACAATACAATTTCCCTATTTCAATCATCTTAATACTGAAGAATCAATGTCTTCTTTGACGTTCCATTCTTAGGTAGAGAACTGATTGTGTTACATTGCATGCTCTATGCTGTAACATTAGAAATCCCAGATCCTTGAGTGGTTCCCGGGTTTCGGCACCCCAAGAAAAGGGGACGGGGGGAAAAAAATACATGAAAAAAGAAACCCAGACCTTGAAAATTCCAGGCCTAGACTTAGCTTTAACTGTAAGTTACATATTGGCCACCTTAAAAGGCAAGGTCTAAATGCATTTTTCTGTTGCAGGTCATCAAGCAGGAAGGTCTGTCCAAGGATGTCTCTGAGTGCACCCTGTTTGACCTTCTCAAATACAACGACGTCAACGACGACGAACAGCTGACAAAGGACGAGTTCTACACAGCTTTCGGTGAGTGGCAGGACTAACTTATAATGCTTATATTGGAGGTCGCTGTGTTGTCATTCAAGGTGGTAAGGTTGGCAACATCAATTTATTCCTCAATACATTGTGTAAACTATTAAAGTGTGCATTTGAATCCAGAGTGGAATGTACATATTTTTACCATTTACTTTTTCCTGCTTGCATTATCTTTGGCAAGGAAATTCAAAGAACCATACATTCCACAGGTTGTGTTGGCTTGGGAAATATAAATGACATATATGACATAAATATAAAGCACATATTGTTAAAAGCCTTTATGTGACAGCAAAGTGGATGAAACTGTTAACCATGTTTACTGTTTACTCGACACCATTCTATACATTCCTATACAATAGTTACCATGGGTTGATTGCAGGTAGGCAATTCTTTATTTTATTTTTTCTCGGGCAAGACAATTACCAATTAAGATACCGCAGTAGCCCCCAGCTCTCTTTGTCTATGTTTGCCCGCCATCCCCCCATGCCAATATGATGTTAATAATAACTCAACCAAGTGACCAGAATTATCCCGGTAGCTCTAAACAGAACATGTAAGGCCTTTCTATCATCCATATTATTTATTAGCATAAGATTCTGAAACCGGCGTCAACTTATTATCCTTATGGGAACCATAAAAGTAAATGTCTAATTTAGTTTCAATTAGAGTTGACATTGATGATATCTCTGTGAATGGCAAGACACTTGTCCTCATTGATAGAACTCTCTATCTGAGAGATTTAAACTTCATCATAGGCTATTTAAAGGTCCGATACAGCCCTTTTTATTTCAATATCAAATCATTTCTGGGTAACAATTAAGTACATTACTTATAATTTTTAGCAAAGGCAATTTCTCAAGCAAGAATATATCTAGGATTGTCTGAGAGTGGAAAACTGAAAACGAGCTATTACTGGTCTATTAACTTATTTACCGCCTGGTGATGTCATCAGGCAGGCCAAAACTCCATCCCACCATAACAAGTTTCAGGCGGTCTTTTCAAACAGCTCTTACACTATAAGGGCATTCATAATTTTCACAATTTCACATTTTTATTCCTAACTCATAGTGTAGAAATATGTATAAAACACTGGGAAATCATGTTATTGACTGCACTGGCCCTTTAAGGGTAATACATACTGAACAAAAATATAAATGCAACATGTAAAGTGTTGGTCCCATGTTTCATTAGCTGATATAAAATATCCCAGAAATGTTCCATTTGCACAAAAAGCTTATTTCTCTCATATTTTCTGTACAAATTTGTTTACATCCCTGTTTTTGAGCATTACTTATTTGCCAAGATAATCCATCCACCTGACAGGTGTGGCATATTAAGAAGCTGATTAAACAGCTCATTAAACAGGTGCACCTTGTGCTGGGGACAATAAAAGGCCACTCTAAAATGTGCAGTTTTGTCACACAATACAATGCCACAGATGTCTCAAGTTTTGAAGGAGCGTCTAATTGGTATGATGACTGCAGGAATGTCCCCAGAGCTGTTGCCAGAGAATTTAATGTTAATTTCTCTACCATAAGCCGCCTCCAACGTCGTTTTAGAGAATTTGGTAGTACGTCCATTCGGCCTCACAACCACAGACCACGTGTAAACCACACCAACCCAGGACTTCCACATCCGGCTTCTTCACCTGCGGGATCGTCTGAGACCAGCCATCCGGACATAGGATGAAACTGAGGAGTATTTCTGTCTCTAATAAAGCCCTGTTGTGGGGAAAAACTCATTCTGATTGGCTGGGCCTAACTCCTAAGTGGGTGCCCCTGCCCAGTCATGTAAAATCCATAGATTAGGGCCTAATGAATTGAGTGATTTCCTTAACTGTAACTTGTTGAAATTGTTGCATGTTGCGTTTATATTTTTGTTCAGTATAGTATAGTCGTATACTTTTCTATTTCGCTGAAGTTTAAAACTACTTGTGTGGTTACCAGATATACACTGAACAATTATATCTATATTCTTGAAAAAGTGGGCCCAAAATGGCAGCCCGGTAGTGAGAGTTTAAATATTGAGTTAATGTCGCTGTATAAAACTAGACACAGAGCAAATATTGAAAGAGCTAAAACCAAACCCCCAATCTCTAGTACAACATAATGATGTCAGTTACTCTTCGCCTAACTAAATAACACCGACACACAATGCGCTACCTTTTCTTGCCTAATTCCCTTTCTCAAATCATCCCAGTCTGACATTTCCAACTGGCTCAATATCCTCTGACATTTCACTGGGGTTGTCACATCACGGCAAGAAAAATAATGCATAATGAAGTTCCCATTGTAAAATTGGTCGCTCATCAGCACTTTGTATGTAAAGCATTTCTAGGAGATACAGGAAAAGTTACACGAGTAAATGTCAAACTGGCATAGTATTTTTCTTGTCTTGTTCCTCTCCTATTCAGGCTTAAGCGGGGGAGTAGCCCTTCAGGCGAATCAAATCAAGAAAGGATACGGGTAAAATCTGTGGAGAGCTCAACTTCCTTGGAGAGTTGCGATGCACTAGCTCCAACTACTCACTTTTTAACTTCTCCCCCTTCAGGCTGAAACTGATAAAGAAAAGGAAATGAGAGATTTTCTGTGACAAAGTCGTTCCTCGGTGGTAAAGCATTTATCTTAACCTGTCTCTAATCCTCTTCTTTTCAATAGTTTCGTCTTTCTTTCTACCCTTCTCTGCCAGCTGATGCTTAAGATTATTTTACTTAGTAAATACTCATAGCAAATAATGCTGAGCAATGAGTTATTTTTGAGTTCGGTTTCGGTTAGATTATTACAAAATAATCACGTTTTTTTGATTACATATATATATATATTTTACATGAAATGCACTATGCATTATGTGGCTTGAATTCTGTAACACAGAATAAAACAATTATTAAAAGTCCCTTGATTGTAGTGACTGCCCATTATGCTTATCACTTGTTAGCCATCATTTATTCACATTACTTTACATTCAGTTGTTGTGTATATTATTATTTGTTTTATTTGATGACTTTATTATTTCATTCCAAGTCATCATCTCATCTCTATAGAGCGGCTGCCTATTCTGTCACTATTTTGTAGTTCTTCAAAGTAAATTAGGCATACTTTTATGACCGCTGAATACCAACTAGCAGTCACTTAGATCATGCATTTTCAGGTAGAGATACCTCACGAAGCAACAGCTGCTCTCTATATCATCTCACAATTGAGCATTAATCTCTCTTTGGTAGCAGTCGTAAAATAAACACTGTCGTTGTAGTTAATTATGAGCTAAACTATACTGAGCAAAAATACGAATGCAACATGCAACAATTTCAATTATTTTACTGACTTACAGATCATATAAGGAAATCAGTCAATTGAAATAAATTAATTAGGCCTTAATCTATGGATTTCACATGATTGGGCAGGGGCGCAGCCATGGGTGGGGAGCCAGGTCCAGCCAATCAAAATACATTGTTCCCCACAAAAGGGCTTTATTAAAGACATAAATACTCCTCAGTTTCATCAGCTGTCCAGGTGGCTGGTCTCAGACGATCCTGCAGGTGAAGATGCCGAATGTGGAGGTCCTGGGCTAGTGTGGTTACATGTGGTCTGCAGTTGAGGCCAGTTGGAGGTACTACCAAATTCTCTAAAAAGGTGTTGGAGGCGGCATATGGTAGAGAAATTAAATTAAATTAAATTCTCTGGCAACAGCTCTGGTGGACATTCCTGCAGTCATCATACCAATTGTATGCTCCCTCAAAACTTGAGACATCTGTGGTATTGTGGCACATTATAGAGTGGCCTTTTATTGTCCACAGCACAAGGTACATCTGTGTAATAAACATGCCGTTTAATCAGCTTCTTGATATGCCACACCTGTCAGGTGGATGACTTGTCTTGGCTTTCAGTATGTTAGCCATCTCTTAGTCTGTATTAGATAGCCTACTAAACTCTATGGAGTTGAATGTTATTCCAGCCTTTCAGTCCCTTAGCATTCACAGTCCTTTTGAATGCTCAATTCAGATAAGGCTAAGAATGTGTTACACATTCAGAGGTAGCAACAGTTTTCTGTTAGGATTATAATGACTAGGTAAACCCATTAAAGCTACAGACCTCATGCTTTTATGTAAATGGTAAAAGATGCCTCTGTGTTCCCTTTACCACAGTGAAGATATGTCACTATACCGAGACTTCAAATACCACCAGCCTCGAAAAAGGTTTTGTGATCATTTTAACCTTTGTAATTCATTGTTGCAGACATGTTTTATGAAAATGAAGATATAGTTTGGTGAGCCACAATGATGGCACTGTCTACTATCACTGGAGATAGTGTAGCACTCGTTATAACAACACAACTAAATGATATTTCAGTCCTATGCACACATTCAAAATCGAATACCATGAATTCCCTTGAATAGTAAATATGTTGATTCAGTACATTTAGCAATATAGTACCATTTTGCGAATAACAGCAGGAAATGCAGAACGAGCCGACAATCCCAATGAAAATGACACCTGTCTTACAAATCAAATTTTATTTGTCACATGCTTCATAAACAACAGGTGTAGACTAACGGTGAAATGCTTACTTATGGGCCCTTCCCAACGATGCGGAATACAATAATATATGTTTTAATATAATAATAGAAAAAAATTGTAACACAAGGAATAAATACAGCTTGGCTATATACATGGGTTACCAGTACCGAGTCTATGTGCAGGGTTACGAGGAAATTGAGGTAGATACTGTATGTATTTATAGGTAGGGGTAATCTTACTAGGCAACAGGATAGATAATAGACAGTAGCAGCAGCGTATGTGATGAGTGTGGAAGTGTGTGTGTGTTGCGACAGTGTGCCTGTGTGTACGTGTTTTGTGTGTGTGCGCGTTTGTGCGCTTGAGCTGGAGTGCCAGTATGTGTGATTGTGTGGTTTGTGTGTGCGTAGAGTCCAGTGTGTGTGCGTAGAGTCAGAAAAGGTTAGTACAAAAAGGGTCAATGCATATAGTCCTGGTAGCTATTTGGTTAACTGTTTAGGATATGTGCCTGTTTTACATATACCATTGTGGAATATTCCAAGCACAGCGATGTTGTTTGTCACTGTTAAAGATAAGACACTAACATGTATGCATAATTCATTGACTCCATCCCATGTTCAAGAAAAAAAAATATATTTTCAGCTAGCAGTAAGGTAAATATCCTGCAGGAGTAATGGCTTTTAATTATATCGAGTTACTGATAGAAATGAAGACCGCCTCACTACAGATAGACATGAAGCCTGCCACACTACAGATAGAAATGAAGACTGCCACACTACAGATAGACATGAAGCCTGCCACACTACAGATAGAAATGAAGACTGCCACACTACAGATAGAAATGAAGCCTGCCACACTACAGATAGAAATGAAGCCTGCCACACTACAGATAGAAATTAAGACTACCACACTACAGATAGAAATGAAGCCTGCCACACTACAGATAGAAATGAAGACTGCCACACTACAGATAGAAATGAAGCCTGCCACACTACAGATAGAAATGAAGCCTGCCACACTACAGATAGAAATGAAGCCTGCCACACTACAGATAGAAATGAAGACTACCACACTACAGATAGAAATGAAGCCTGCCACACTACAGATAGAAATGAAGGCTACCACACTACAGATAGTCTCATGTATTGTCATCCTTAAATGCATCGGGTATAGGACAGATAAGTCTAAAGACATCATCCACATACTGTACATTCAATGTCGCCTTAGAGCGTGGGGATGGTAAGTACAAAGACAGTAGACATCAATGTTTTGCTATATCTTGATTTCAGTATCAAACACTTCTGAATAGATGAGGAAAGGGAAACAGCTGGTGGTGTACATACTTTATTTTCCTTCTGGCTGACTGTCTGTCAGTGGCTGAAGTATCGATCCAGAGGGTGATGGTGGGCGACAGGCGAAACATGTCACTTCTGTTTTGCTGAGTGGGTGGCCCTTGGGGCATTGCAAAGTCTAAGGCTGCATGCATCCAAAATGGCACCCTATTTCCTATATAGTGGAATAGGGTGCCATTTTGGGACACAGTCTAAAGTTGTAGAAGTTGAGGGTACATCAGCTAATGCCATATGGCATGCATATAATCTAATAAAAATATTCACATTGATGTCAGCGATTAAAGTTATTAGTTAAGTAAATAGTTAAAGTACTGTTCTTTCTCCATATAGAAGATAATAGAGTCTGAGCAGCCAATTTTCTTTTTTTGTCTGACCTACTCTTATGGGCTTATTTAACCCTTATTTTACTAGTAAGGTGACTGAGAACATATTGTCATTTACAGAAATGACCTGGGGAATATTTACAGGGGAGAGGAGGGGGCAATGAATGAGCCAATTAGAAGCTGGGGATGATTAGGTGGCCATGATGGTATGAGGGCCAGATTGGGAATTTAGCCAGGACACCGGGGTAAATGCCATGTTCAAAACAACTGGGAACTCTGAAAAATCATGACGTCGGTGACCTTCAGGTCGGAGCTCTAGAAAGAGGCCCGAGTTGGAATTTTGAATTGAATGACCGTTCAAATACATTTTTCCAAGTCTGAGCCTGTTTCTTCTGAGTTCCCAGTTGTTTTGAACGCAGCATAACACCCCTACTCTTACAATAAGTACCATGGGATCTTTAGTGACCACAGAGAGACAGAACACCCATTTAACATCCCATCTGAAAGACAGCACCCTACACAGGGCAATGTCCCCAATCAATGTTCTGGGGCATTGGGATATATATTTTTAGACCAGAGGAGAGAGTGCCTCCTACTGGCCCTCCAATTTCAGCAGCATCTGGTCTCCTATCCAGGGACCAACCAGGGACAACCGCACTTAGCTTCAGAGACAAGCCAGCACTGGGATGCAGGGCTGCTAGCCAAAATTAAGACAACTCTGGTGTTATTCATTGTTCGCAGTGCAATGACAATTAATGGATCCTCATGCTTTCTCACGATAAGCTCCTGCAGAGCATTCTGCTCACTGGCTTCAAGGAGTGCTGTTAAATTTGATCCATAATACATGTCTCATTTTCCAAAAGTGTGTTTTTTGCAGAATGTGTCAAATATAGCTTGGTTTTTATTTCTCCATATAGGTCATGCATATTCACATCCCGTTAGTGAATTTTGTAGTCTTGTATAACCATTAAAACTCCACTCAAAAACTATCTTCAGGTATTTGTATTAGTACTGTTGATACAGTCCCACAATGTTTTGCATGTCAGCATTCAAGTTTTCAAGATATTGGGCTTTCAAAAAGCAAAGTTTCACATCATCATGATGATGTGGCAAGTGACACTTTGCTTCTTGGGTGGATTTTTAAAATATCGCTATATACTTGATCTTTAATGTACTGTATTGATTGTTGATTAATAAGAAGACATTGACTGAAATGTCTTGTGGACTGCATGTCTACATGTTCACTATGCCATAACACTGACATTTACTGAATTGATTAAAATCAGATCTCTGCGATATAAGATAACATTGGAACACTTATGAGATATATGATATACTGTATATGATTGAACAACCACATCTCTACAAAATGTAATGTCGTGAGTAACACAATCTTTCTTATAGACATTAGTCCTCCTCTGTCGTATCAGTGTCGACAGACAGACAAACAGAAAGACGGACAAACAGACAGAAGCGAAGCATTTCCATGTAAACAAACACACTGGCTTCATCCCTCTTGAACATTTCAAGGCTCTTGTCAATGAGGGGTAAGCTGTTGACATGCTCGCATCGGATCACAGTCTAGAGAGGTATGCAACTATTGGAGCAACGTTGTACTTTGAACACGACGGTGCTATTAAGATCCCTC
Organism: Thymallus thymallus; assembly: GCA_023634145.1. NCBI lineage: Eukaryota > Metazoa > Chordata > Actinopteri > Salmoniformes > Salmonidae > Thymallus > Thymallus thymallus. The sequence goes on along the minus strand of CM042384.1, from coordinate 9,987,774 downwards.
CTGTGGAGCTAGAAGGCAATTACTTAATATATCCCTGGACACTCAGCTGTATGTTGAACTCACTAGCCTGCTGTTGATATGGCTCACCGGCACACCTTAATCAAACATGCTTTTGAGACACACACGGAGGCGCGCACACACACACGCACATCGATAGACAGACAACACCGACGTGTACATCGCTCAATATTATTCACAGTTGCGAACCGCATGATAAGGAATAGGCGCTCACTTGAATCAAAATGTACTTCAACAAATAGCAGACAGCAAATGATAAAGATGGGAGTGTCAGAAGGGGCGTCATGGGTAAGAGAGGCACCTACTCCAAATCATCATCGCCCCCTTAAGATAAACACCAACCCCAGATAAGCCTTTGATTTGGTGCATTTCTCTCAATGCCTTTTTCACAAGGTAGTTGTGATGAAATTTGTCCAATTAGAATAGTCTTCAGCCATGTTGAAAACTGATGTGTGGACTGTCCCACAAGGCTCCTTAACCAGCTGCTCTGGAAAGCAGGCCCCGTGCTGATCAGCCGAGGTAATCAGCTACTTTTACAGGCTTCGCTCACATTTATAACCTTGGAGCAGAGGTTTTTATTTCAATTGGCCTTACTTTCAGTTTGCTTTCTGAAGCTTCAAGTCTCGTTCAAAGTATTACTGGTCATTGGCAGGGTTGTTCATTTCTGCAGACACTGATATTAGAGCAAGTAATTAAGTCGAACTAACCCTGCTATCAGTCTAGGGAACCCTATAGTGATTTAGGGGTCGTTCAAAAGTATGTAACAGTACTCCACAATATATATTAAAAAACAGCAGCGATGGGGATACACCACAAGTATAAAATATACGATGGACTGAAAACACAAGAGAGGAAGAGAGAAAGAAACAGAAAACGAAAGGGCTAGGTGAGCAGGGGAGTAGCTAAACGACAGTGGGTAGCTATTTATCTCTTGCCTTCCCCTTTGGCTACTTCACTTCCTACAGACCCAGTTATTTTCCTTGACCAACACCATTCCTCTACTGTGCTATAGGTGATTTAGACTCCAGCGGTAGGCATGTACCACCATCCCATTATGGGAACAGTCAGGGAGAAAATGAAAAGCCAGACCTAGCCTATTAATCCCTAATTACAGGCTGTATGTTGAAGGTTGGGTCCCTCTTAGGAGAAGAGCCATGGAAGTCCAAAACAAGACGAAAGGAGCAGCCAGGGCCACTTGCCATTCTGATAAATCAGAGGCCAAAGAAGGTGAGCCAAAATGTCGAGCAGCCCGTGCTCCAGTTCATTCTATAAGGAATTGCCCATTCTGTGACTTCACATGCAAATCGTTTTCCCTCCGACGGTATGATGATGATGGAGCCTGCTGCCTGGTGATTTATCTTTTTAAACTCCCCCATAACTTCCCCCATTTCAATCCCCCCGAGATTGCCTGCGAATCGAGTTTATCGCTCGGAGCGCATTTCCAAAGCCATTAAGATACAAGGGACTGTAATTGAATGGTTAGGGAGGATATTATTGGAGGAGATCTTGTGGGTATATCCCGTCACTATAAAGCCTGCTGGGTTTTGAAACGTCCATGCGTCGTGTTAACGGTGATGTTATGAGGGTTGTTTTGCCAGCAGTGTTGAGGGGTAGGAGGATCATAATAGAGCCAGGGGTAGGAAGCTCCCACTTGGATATTGCATTGTTTTATTTGTGGAGTAGGATATCCGTTGTGGGCATCTGCATTTGTGTATGTGATATGGGCCGACTGAGTTCAGCGAGCATGTCAAAAGATGACCACTGTTTGCTTTTTGCAAACATACTTATTTTGAATATTTTGATCAACAGTGTGTTTATGTAATCTTTAAACCCGTATGCGGATATTAAATCCTTGTATGAATCTCTAGCTTCTTCTAGGAAAACATCAAGTAACTTTTTCATCTCGGCTGTATCCAATAAACCCTGAGTTAAACATTGACAATTAGTTATTTCATTGTTTTCAAACTCTTAACATCAAACTGAATAGATTAAGTTAGCAGTCAATCATTTGTAATATATATATATCCACTGGCGCCAATGAATTCTGAGTAGGAAATGCGTTTTCTCTAAATTCCTCCTCGGAGCTTGACGAGAAAGAGAGAAGGACAAATTGCAGCCTAATTTGAGAAATGAAGATTTAATGAAGCCCTGTAGACATGGGAAACTGCAGTATGTGCTGAAAGAGATATGCTTGTCTCGAACATTTGCACTTCCAGCGCCTGTATACTTTAGGTATAAATAAATGTATTTGATAAAATATTGAATTTGGCCTATAGCCCAGAGAAATCCATTAAATAACACATTCATAAATAGCAAAAAACACAGTCAAAAAATAAATCACAATGAGTAAGGTTTTGAAGTGTCTTTCCAATATCTAGGAGATATAAGAAAGCTCAGGAAATATATATATTTCTTCTACACATATTTCAACTTTTTTTTGTTGGATACGCACAGAACTACCTCCATACTTCCATTCATTTTTTTTTTACCGGTACCGGTTACGTTTTCGTGAGAAGACCAATTTTCTGGATGTCTCATAGTCTGTCAACACCACTGTAGCTCGGCCACTTTCCACCGCAGATGCGGAAGGCCGCCATAGGTCAATGTGGTGGATTGAGACGCTGCCAATGCAAAAAAAATTATAAAATTAAAAAATTATATCTATAACTTAAACTGACAATATTTGTATTATGTTACTTATTTTTCTCTATTCTTGCTCTTTCGTAGCTCAATTATACTATTTTATTAAGATTGTCCATGCCACATTATACATTATTGTTGTCGTGTTGCAATTTCCAGAAAATTATTTTCCCCAATACTCCTTCCACCTTAAAATTCCATGTAGCACATCAAGAGCCTTTACCTCTTTAAAGATCTAAAGCAATTATTGTTAACATCATCATCACAACCACACTTTGTTTTCATGTGCTAATACTCCTGCCAGAAGACTCCAGTTCCAAAGACAGAAGATTTTTCATTGTCAAGGACTCGCTAACGATATGACTGATGTTCCCACTCTTGAGAAATTAAAGGCTAATCAACAAGACGTGTGTGTTTTGAGCATGTTCAGTACCTAATGAAAGTCTACACACACCTTGCATTTTCTAAATTGATTATGAAAATATTGAATTACTTGATTGTTTATGTCTTCACACCCCAGAGTTAATACATAGTGGAAACACCTTTGGCAGCCATTACAGCTGTGAATACGATTCTACCAACTTTGCACAACTCTTAGGGCAACATATATCCATTGTTTGTTTTGGTTGGGGGACATTAATGGACAACTATATTAAAACTATCCCAAGGTTAGGTATTCAGAAGATGAGGTAGGGTTTCATCCAACTTTTTATCTGGGCTTAGCTCCTTTCATGTTTCTTTTAACCTTGACATTTCCCAGTCCCTGCCTGTGACAAGCATACCCATAATATGATTTTTAAATGTATTTAACTAGGCAAGTCAGTTAAGAACAAATTCTTATTTACAATGACAGCCCACCTACAGGGTAAGCCCCTGGAGCAAATTAGGGTTAAGTGCCTTGCTCAAGAACACAGCAACAGGTTTTTTACCTTGTCGACTCAGGTATTCAAACCAGCTACCTTTTGGTTACTGGCCAAATGCTCTAACCGCTAGGCTACCTGCTGCCATGATGCTGCCACCACAATACTTAAAAATACAGAGGTTCAACAACATTGCATTCACTCCACATTACTGGCCTGTATGACAAAGTGAAAAGAAGACAGCCTGTGTTTAAAAAATCCACAAAACATCGTACATTCTGTTTGCAACAAGGCCGTTAAGTAATACACAGCAAATAAATACATTTTTGGGCATAAAAACAACTGGCTTGGGTTAAATACAATAAAACACGACACAGAGTGAAACCCTCTGTATTTTTTAATATTGTGGCAACATTATGTTATGTGTGTGCTTGTCACAGGCAGGGACTTGGGAGTTTTTCAGGATCCAAAAAAGCATGAAAGGAGCAAAGTAACACCTGGTAACACCGGGGCCCTGTACAAAAAGGGCCAGAGCCGACTCAGGTCCTTCAACGTGTGCAGTAAACTACTGCATACCTTCTACCAGTCTGTGGCCAGTGCCATCTTTTTTGCAGTGGTGTGCTGGGGAGAAAACATCAAAGCCGGTGATGCTTCTCAGGTAAATAAGCTGATCAGGAAGGCTAGCTCTGTCCTGGGGATGAGCCTTGACACTCTAGAGGAGGTGGCGGAGAGACGGATCCTGGCCAAACTGCTGGCCATCATGGACAACGTCACCCACCCTCTGCACGCTATGGTTAGGACGTTCTTGACCAGGTTTGCACACACTGCAGCAGGGATTTTGGCCCACTCCTCCATACAGACCTTCTCCAGATCCTTCAGGTTTCGGGGCTGTCGCTGGGCAATACGGACTTTCAGCTCCCTCCAAAGATTTTCTATTGGGTTCAGGTCTGGAGACTGGCTAGGCCACTCCAGGACCTTGAGATGCTTCTTACGGAGCCACTCCTTAGTTGCCCTGGCTGTGTGTTTCGGGTCGTTGTCATGCTGGAAGACCCAGCCACGACCCATCTTAAATGCTCTTACTGAGGGAAGGAGGTTGCTGGCCAAGATCTCGCGATACATGGCCCCGTCCATCCTCCCCTCAATACGGTGCAGTCGTCCTGTCCCCTTTGCAGAAAAGCATCCTCCAAATAATAATGTTTCCACCTCCATACTTCACGGTTGGGATGGTGTTCTTGGGGTTGTACTCATCCTTCTTCTTCCTCCAAACACGGCGAGTGGAGTTTAGACCAAAAAGCTCTATTTTTGTCACATCAGACCACATGACCTTCTCCCATTCCTCCTCTGGATCATCCAGATGGTCATTGGCAAACTTCAGATGGGCCTAGACATGCACTGGCTTGAGCAGGGGGACCTGCAGGATTTTAATCCATGACGGCGTAGTGTGTTACTAATGGTTTTCTTTGAGACTGTGGTCCCAGCTCTCTTCAGGTCATTGACCAGGTCCTGCCGTGTAGTTCTGGGCTGATCCCTCACCTTCCTCATGATCATTGATGCCCCACGAGGTGAGATCTTGCATGGTGCCCCAGACCGAGGGAGATTGACCGTCATCTTGAACTTCTTCCATTTTCTAATAATTGCGCCAACAGTTGTTGCCTTCTCACCAAGCTGCTTGCCTATTGTCCTGTAGCCCATCCCAGCCTTGTGCAGGTCTACAATTTTATCCCTGATGTCCTTACACAGCTCTCTGGTCTTGGCCATTGTGGAGAGGTTGGAGTCTGTTTGATTGAGTGTGTGGACAGGTGTATTTTATACAGGTAATGAGTTCAAACAGGTGCAGTTAATACAGGTAATGAGTGGAGAACAGGAGGGCTTCTTAAAGAAAAACGAACAGGTCTGTGAGAGCCGGAATTCTTACTGGTTGGTAGGTGATCAAATACTTATGTCATGCAATAAAATGCAAATTAATTATAAAAAAATCATACAATGTGATTTTCTGGATTTTTGTTTTAGATTCCGTCTCTCACAGTTGAAGTGTACCTATGATAAAAATTACAGACCTCTACATGCTTTGTAAGTAGGAAAACCTGCAAAATCTGCAGTGTATCAAATACTTGTTCTCCCCACTGTATATATATATATATATATATACACAGTGGGTGAAATAAGTATTGAACACGTCACCATTTTTCTCAGTAAATATATTTCCAAAGTTGCTATTGACATGACATTTTCACCAGATGTTGGTAACAACCCAAGTAATCCATACATACAAAGAAACCAGAACTAAGAATAGATATAGCCCGTGGATCACCCCAGACTTGACTGCCCTTGACCAACACAAAAACATCCTGTGGCGCACTGCATTAGCATCGAATAGCCCCCGCGATATGCAACTTTTCAGGGAAACCAGGAACAAATATACACAGTCAGTTAGAAAAGCAAAGGCCAGCTTTTTCAAACAGAAATTTGCATCCTGTAGTACTAATTCCCAAAATTTCTGGGACACTGTAAAGTCTATGGAGAATAAGAGCATCTCCTCCCAGTTGCCCACTGCATTGAGGCTAGGAAACACTGTCACCACCGATAAATTCAAGATAATCAAAAATTTCAACAAGCATTTTGCTACGACTGCTTTCCACCTGGCTACCTCTACCCCGGCCAACAGCTCTGTACCCCCCGCCGCACCCGCTCACCGGACTATCATCACTACTCTCAACGGGTCTGACTTAGAATACGTGGACACCTACAAATACCTAGGTGTCTGGTTAGACTGTAAACTCAACTTCCAGACTCACATTAACTATCTCCAATCCAAAATTATATCTAGAATTTGCTTCCTATTTCAAAACAAAGCCTCCTTCACTCATGCTGCCAAACATGCCCTTGTAAAACTTACCATCCTACCGATCCTTGACTTCGGCGATGTCATTTACAAAATAGCCTCCAACACTCTACTCAGCAAATTGGATGTAGTCTATCACAGTGCCATCCATTTTGTTACCAAAGCCCCATATACTACCCACCACTGCGACCTGTATTCTCTCGTTGGCTGGCCCTCACTACATATTCGTCGCCAAACCCACTGGCTCCAGGTCATCTACAAGTCTTTATTAGGTCAATCCCCGCCTTATCTCAGCTCGCTGGTCACCATAGCAACACCCACCCGTAGCATGCCACCCCCAAAGCCAACACCTCCTTTGGCCACCATTCCTTCCAGTTCTCTGCTGCCAATGACTGGAACGAATTGCAAAAATCCTTGAAGCTAAAGGTTCCTATCTCCCTCACTAACTTTATGCATCAGCTGTCAAAGCTGCTTATCGATCACTGTACCTGTATATAGCCCTTCTGTAAATAGCCCACCCTACTACCTCATCCCCATATTTATTTTATTATTTTCGCACTCCAGTATCTGTATTTGCACATCATCATTTGCACATCCATCATTCCAGTGTTAATGCTAATCTGTAGTTTATTTCGCCACTATGGCCTATTTAATGTCCTACCTTCCTAACCTTACTGCATTTTGCACTACATTTGCACACTCTGTATATAGATTTTACTGTACATTTGTTTATTTCCCATGTGTAACTCTGTGTTGCTTTTTGTCGCACTGCTTTGCTTTGTCTTGGCCAGGTCACAGTTGTAAATGAGAACTTGTTCTCAACTGACCTACCTGGTTAAATAAAGGTGAAATAAAATGTTTTATAAAAATCTTTGCCTAGATGCTGACTAGTCCCAGTCCCTGCCGCTGAAAAACATCCCCACAGCATGATGCTGCCACCACCATGCTTCACCGTAGTGATGGTTCCAGGTTTCCTCCAGATGTTACGGTTGGCATTCAGGACAAAGAGTTCAATCTTGGTTCTCATTGTCTGAGAGTCTTTAGGTGACTTTTGGCAAACTTCAAGTGGGCTGTCATGTGCCTTTTAGGAGTGGCTTCCATCTGGCCATTCTACCATAAAGGCCTGATTGGTGGAGTGCTGCAGAGATGGTTGTCCTTCTGGAAGGTTCTCCCATCTCCACAGAGGAACTCTAGAGCTCTGTCAGAGTGCCCATCGGGTTCTTGGTCACCTCCCTGACCAAGGCACTTCTCCACTGATTGCTCAATTTGGCTGGGCGGCCTGCTCTAGGAAGAGTCTTGGTGGTTCCAAACTTCTTCCATTTAAGAATGATGGAGGTCACTGTGTTCTTGGGGACCTTTAATGCTGCAGAAATGTTTTGGTACCATTCCCCAGATCTGTGCATCGACACGATCCTGTCTCGGAGCTCTAGAGTTGGAGAAACATCTCAAGGATGATCAATGGAAACAGAATGCTCAATTTCGAGTCTCATAGCAAAGGGTCTGAATACTAATATTTCTGTTTCTTTTGTTAAATTTGCAAACATTTTAAAAAACCTGTATTTGTCATTATGCGGTATTGTGTGTAGATTGCTGAGGATTTTTTAAAAATTTAATCCATATAATAATGCTGTAATGTAACAAAATGTGGAAAAAGTCAAGGGGTCTGAATACTTTCCGAAGGCACTGTATGTACATAGGGCAGCAGTCTCTAAGGTGCAGGGTAGACTGCCGAGTGGTAGCTGGCTGGTAACAGTGACTAAGGTTCAGGGCAGGGTAATATACGGAGGCCGGCTAGTGGTGACTGTTTAACAGTCTGATGGCCTGGAGATAGAAGCTGTTCATCAGTCTCAGTCCCAGCTTTGATGCACCTGTTCTGTCTTCCCCTTCTCAGTTATGTTTCGCTGCGCTAAGCTAACTGCTAGTCTCCTGACCTAGGCTTTTCTTTCATTAGGTTTTGTATTTCATGCTCTCAGGAGCAGAACAAATTGAGTCAGTGTTTCCTTCTGCTCTGTTGCTCATTAGCCCAAGAGGAAAATGAAAAGGCTCACACTAGTTACAAGTCTAGTTACATAACAGAATTAAAGGGATGCTTGGGTAACAGCTTTTTGTTCATTCATTGTCTTATTGAAGAACTGGAAGCGTAATAGTCGTTAACCATCGGCACCCTTACTGTTTTCTATGCCTTTGGTACTCTATGTACATTTTCAATAGAGCAATCAGTGATGATAGCGATAGATAGATAGATAGATAGATAGATAGATAGATAGATAGATAGATAGATAGATAGATAGATAGATAGATAGATAGATAGATAGATAGATAGATAGATAGATAGATAGATAGATAGATAGATAGATAGATAGATAGATAGATAGATAGATAGATAGATAGAAGACCTCTCTTAACGAGGTGTATAAGGCCATAAGCAAACAAGAAAATGCTCATCCAGTGGCCGGGGACTTTAATGCAGGCTAACCTAAATCCGTTTTACCTCATTTCTACCAGCATGGCACATGTGCAACCAGAGGAAATACAACTCTAGACCACATTTACTCCACACACAGAGACACATACAAAGCTCTCCCTCGCCCTCCATTTGGTAAATCTGACCATAATTATATGCTCATAATTCCTGCTTACAAGCTAAAACTAAAGCAGGAAGTACCAGTTACTCGCTCAATACAGAAGTTAGATAGATAGATAGATAGATAGATAGATAGATAGATAAATAGATAGATAGATAGATAGATAGATAGATAGATAGATAGATAGATAGATAGATAGATAGATAGATAGATAGATAGATAGATAGATAGATAGATAGATAGATAGATAGATAGATAGATAGATAGATAGATAGATAGATAGATAGATAGATAGATAGATAGATAGATACTTTATTGATTCCTGAGGGGGAAATTTCTTTGTCAAGCAGCTACAACAAAACATAGGGCAGGTGCAAAATGCCAGAACGAAAATATACAAAAGACAGATACACGATACATGATACATAGAGCGGCAGTATGAAAAAGTATAGATATACAAGAAGTCTGGAGTGCAAAAAAGCTATAAAAAGACATGACATAGTATGGGTGGTTGGCTGAATATGTACACTATACATTTGTGGATGGTGGGTGGTTAACTATACTATACAGGTCAATGGCAGAGAAATACTTCAATAGCTAAAAATGCGTATGATATGAGGAGGACTGGGATTTCTTTTGGGTTGCCGGTGCATTTCAAACTATCTCTTTGTGTAAATATTACATAAATATGGTGGCGTTGCGGGAAATTAAATAGAATGCCCACAATCCCTTTGGAAAAGTCCACATGATAATATGGATAGCTAGTTGGGTGGAAGAATTCCTTGGAGATACAGGCATGGTTTATATTAAATGTACAGTAAACCTCTTGTTTACTCAATGTTTTTTACATAGCACCTAATTTCATACATTTTATCTTGATGTATGAACTCATTATGTTTCACCTATGCATATTTTACCATAAAACAAACAACATCATGCAGTAATGTTGTACCTTGCCAACAAAACACTGGCTAATTGAGCCTTTCTCTGTCTATTCAAATGTTTTAATCTTGATTAATTCAAAGAATGCGCGCAAACACACTGCACCACCGTAATCACTCTGCTTTTGAGTGTGCTGTGTGCTCACACACACATGAAACATCATTTTGCATTATTCTTTGATATGTGGAAGTAAATGCATGCACACACACATGCATGTGCACACACACACACACACACACACACACACACACACACACACACACACACACACACACACACACACACACACACACACACACACACACACACACACACACACACACACACACACACACACACACACACACACACACACACTGTGGCTGTCCCACAGCTCTCTATAACTAATGAGTGATCTAATTACCAGCTGGCTTTCTTTCTTTACAGAAGTGTTCCAGCTCACCCTGCCCGATGACCAGAAATTGAGCATCACCACGGTAACCGTTGGCCAGAGTGCCGTCTTGACTTGTGCAATCACGGGGGAGCAGAGACCTCCCATCATCTGGAAACGCAACAATCAGGTTATCAACTCGCTGGATCTGGAGGACATAAATGTAAGTGCTGCTTACAGCCCCACCTAAAATACAGCTGAACTTCTAGCTTTGTAAGACCCACACACACACACTCTCTCTTTAACCTGGACCAATCAAAAGGTTGACCTAGAGCTTTTGAACAACATTTTGGGTTTAACAGTTATTCACAATGTCAGATTCAGTCTGCTGAGAGGGATACCAAAGGGATTCAGCTCCGACGGGGAAGCACCTATTTTTACTACTCGCTGAGCATGTCATCGTCTCTGACATTGTCTGTGTGCTGTATCTACTGGTAGCCCCCGACAACCACCATGTTGCTTTCATGTATAATGGCGCCAGAGGGGATGGCTGCCGTTTTACGGGCTCCTAACCAACTATGCAATTTTGTTAGTTTTTTCTCATTGTTTTGTAACTTATTTTTTTACTTATTGTGTACATAATGTTGCTGCTACCGTCTCTTATGACTGAAAATAACTTCTAGACATCAGAACAGCGATTACTCACCTCGCACTGGACTAAGGTTTTTTCTTTAACGAGCCCTGTCATGAAGAAAAGACGGAGAAAAAGGTGGTGGAGGTCGGGCTGCCTTCTGAGAATTTGTTCCATCCGTTCTATTGGCCAACATATGATCATTGGAAAACAAAATGGATGATCTACAATAAAGAATATCCTACCAACGGGACATTAAAAACTGTAATATCTTATGTTTCACCGAGTCGTGGCTGAATGACGACATGGATAATATAGAGCTGGCGGGATTTTCCATGCATCGCCAGGACAGAGAAGCTACGTCTGGTAAGACGAGGGCCAGGGGTGTGTTTCTATTTGTCAATAACAGCTGGTGCGCGATGTCTAATATTAAAGAAGTTGAGGTATTTCTCTCCTTAGGTAGAGTAACTTATTATAAGATGTAGACCACACTATCTACCAAGATGGTTCTCATCTATATTATTCGTAGCCATGTATTTACCACCACAAACCGATCCTGGCACGAAGACCTCTCTTAACGAGGTGTATAAGGCCATAAGCAAACAAGAAAATGCTCATCCAGTGGCCGGGGACTTTAATGCAGGCTAACCTAAATCCGTTTTACCTAATTTCTACCAGCATGGCACATGTGCAACCAGAGGAAAAAAAAACTCTAGACCACATTTACTCCACACACAGAGACACATACAAAGCTCTCCCTAGCCCTCCATTTGGTAAATCTGACCATAATTCCAGCTTACAAGCAAAAACTAAAGCAGGAAGTACCAGTTACTCGCTCAATACAGAAGTTAGATAGATAGATAGATAGGTAGGTAGGTAGGTAGGTAGGTAGGTAGGTAGGTAGGTAGGTAGGTAGGTAGGTAGGTAGGTAGGTAGGTAGGTAGGTAGGTAGGTAGGTAGGTAGGTAGGTAGGTAGGTAGGTAGGTAGGTAGGTAGGTAGGTAGGTAGGTAGGTAGGTAGGTAGGTAGATAGATAGATCTATATCGCTGTTCCTGACAACTCTCGGTAGCCGATGTGAGCAAGAACTTCAAACAGGTCAATATTCACAAAGTCGCGGGCCCATACGGATTACCAGGAAGTTTACTCGAAGTGTGCACAGACCAACTGGCAAGTGTCTTCACTGAAATGTTCAACCTCTCCCTGACCGAGTCTGTAATACCTGCATGTTTCAAGCAGAATACCATAGTACCTGTGCCCAAGGAAGCGAAGGTAACCTTCCTAAATGATTACCACCCCATAGCACTCATGTCGGTAGCCATGAAGTGCTTTGAAAGGCTGGTCATGGCTCACATCAACAGCATCTTCCCGGATACCCTAGACCCACTCCGATTCGCATACCGCCCCAACAGTTCCATAGATGAGGCAATCTCAATCGCACTCCACACTGTCTTTTCCCACCTGAACAAAAGGAACACCTATGTGAGAATGCTTTCCATTGACTACAGCTCAGCGTTCAACACCATAGTGCCCACAAAGCTCATCACTAAGCTAAGAACCCTGGGACTAAACACATCCCTCCACAACTGGATCCTGGACTTCCTGACAGGCCACCCCCAGGTGGTAAGGGTAGGCAACAACACGTCTACCATGTTGATCCTTAACACTGAGGCCCCTCAAGGGTGTTGTGTACTCCCTGTTCACCCACGACTGCGTGGCCAAACACGACTCCAACTCCATCATTAAGTTTGGTGACAACAACAATGAGAAAGCCTAATTATTTTACCTTTTATTTAACTAGGCAATCAGTTAAAAACAAATTCTTATTTAAATGACATCCTACCCCGTCCGAACCCAGACGTCGCTGGGCCAATTGTGCAGTGCCCTATGGGACTCACAATCATGGCCGGATGTGATAGACTGGATTCGAACCAGGGACTGTAGTGACGCCTTGTGCACTGAGATGCAGTGCCTTAGACCACTGTACCACTCGGGAGCCCTTTAGGGAAGGAGGTCAGAGACCTGGCAATGTGGTGCCAGGATAACAACCTCTACCTCAATGTGAGCAAGACAAAGGAGCTGATCGTGGACTATAGGAAAATTTGGGCCGAACAGGCCCCCATTAACATCGACGGGTCTGTAGTGGAGCGGGTCGAGAGTGTCAAATTCCTTGGGGTCCACATCACCCACAAACTATCACAGTCCAAACACACCAAGACAGTCGTAAAGGTGGTACGACAACACCTTTACCCCTCAGGAGATTGAAAATAATTTGGCATGGGTCCCCAGATCCTCAAAAAGTTCTACAGCTGCACCTTTGAGAGCATATTGACCGGTTGCATCACCGCCTGGTATGGCAACTGCTAGGCATCTGACCGTAAGGCGCTACAGAGGGTAGTGCATATGGCCCAGTACATCACTGGTGCCAAGCTTCCTGCTTTACAGGACCTATACACTAGGCGGTGTCAGAGGAAAGCCCCCAAAATTGTCAAAGACAATTTTCTCTCTGGTACTGCACAGCAAGCTGTAACGGACCAATAGCCTCCTTAACAGCTTCTACCCCCAAGACATAAGAATGCTGAACAATTAATAAAATGGCCACCAGGACTATTTACTTTGACCCCCCCCACCCCCATTTGTTTTTACACTGCTGCTACCCGCTGTCTATTATCTATGCATAGTAACTTTATCCCTACCTACATGTACAAATTACCTGGACTAACCTGTACCCCCGCACATTGACTCTGTACCGGTACCCCTGTATAAAGCCTCGTTATTGTTATTTTATTTTGTTACTTTTTATAATGTTTCACTTTAGTTTATTTCATAAACTGCATTGTTGGTTAAGGGCTTGTAAGGAAGCATTTCACGGTAAGGTCTACACCTGTTGTATTCGTATGTGACAAATAATGTTTTATTTGATCCTTCTTCAAAGACAGGACACTTAGAGACTGGAGGTTCAGTGAGTCACCAGGCAACACTGCCCACTCTCCTTGTTCTCCCCCTTCAGGGTTGGCCAAGCTATAGCTGACTCAACCGTGCATAATTGAGTCAACACTGTCGCATTAGATAAAGGAGGCCCAACGAAGCCGCTAATGTAACATTAAATGTTGATGACCCTTAAAACTATGCGAGGAGGTGCACAGCTGCCACCAGTCATCGCCGAGCACCATCAACCCTGGAATTGGATTGTGTCCCCACTGTTTCCAAGCACTTCGGCTTCTAATGATCCTCCATTTACATGAAGATGGGAATCTTCTTCTTTCTTGGCCCTATCCATCGCCTACTCTCCAAGGTGCTTGATGACTTACATGTGAAAGCAGGCACACTGACATCCCCCCCCCCCCCGGTCCCCTCTATAATAAATTATTAATAATTTTGTACGACAAGCTGACATGGGAATGCGTCAAAACCAGCCTATGCCAAGTTGGATTAAAGTGAGTGAACTAGATTTAACTCTTGGGTAAAGTAAGGGCCTTGTCAGGCCAAGTTAGGTCAACTTTGATATCATTCGGCTTCTGTATATGGTAGATATTTTCTAGGAATGTTTTACTTTACTCGCTCCATGTCTTTTCTTGGGTAGAATCGAGCAACAGCTGAAGATATCCAATGAAGTTCAGAGGCTTTGCAACCTGAAGGGGGGTCTTTGTTTCCTCCTCTTCACATAGAATAACATATTTCCCTGTTGAATTGAAGGAGACATGTTTTATTGTTAGCATCAGCATACAGTTAGTTGATGTCAACTCTTATTGTATTAACTGGTTCCTGATTCGATGCGCTGTGATGCAGTAGAAAACCAACCTTACACAGTGTTGCTGTTACCGACTGTAATAGCTCGATTGAATTGGACACTACACTGCACTGTTTGTACACGATTTCAATTCAGTCACAGGCTAATGAAGTCAAGTTGGGATACCTTCATTCTGTTATGTTAGCATCAGTTTCCGTGCCATTCAGGTTAACTGTATTCTGCCCACGGCTTCACTCAGTGTGAGCTTAACTCTGATCCCGGTGTCTGTCAGCATCAGATTTATTTTCCTACAATCGTCTAACAATGCCCTCGTCCACGACCTTGGGCAGATGATAACCGCAGATGGCCTACTGTCACGGACATCCCACAAGCCATGAGAACAACAAAAGACTGAAGAGATTGTTGCTTAGTCTAGTTAGCCAGTCAGACAGTAATTTCTTACTAAACATAAAAGTGTGTGTACCAAGCGTTTTATCACTAACTAGACTTCTAATATGCCAAGGCCTGAACACTAATTAGAGTTGCATTTCAGTGAATGGATTTCAAGGATTTATACTCTCTAATTTAACAGACCACTTCCCTTTAAGAATGTGTGTTATTTTAAAAAGAAACTGTCAACAGTCTAACTCAGTGAATCCCCCATTAATCCTAGTGGTGTGCTCTTAGTTCAATAGAGCCGGTCTCCATTTTGAGAATGCAACTTACTCTAATTCCATGAGAATGACAGTTGCTGGGCATTGCATCATCATCCTCAGCTATTGGCTGGTATTAGGATGCTCCAGACAGGAGAGGGCAGAAGCAAGACAAAGACTGCAAGGATGAGTGCACTGCTTGGGAAAGGATCTACATAGAGACTTGTGCTGTATCTAGACTGCCTACTCGGCCCGTCCGGCGTAGAAGCTTAAGGAATTAATGTGTCATTTTAATGGAGGAGAAAGGAGACAGTGTGTCTCGGTGCTGTCCTTATCTTGAGAATCTTGGTAAGCCCTGACCAAGGGTTTATGGGCATTGTGGTTTATCTGCCAGTGTTCTGGGGCCTATTGTACTGAGTGGGGTATAACAGCTAGCGTACTAATCTCTATAGGCATACTTTACCATGCATGTAAATGTTGAGCTATAAGACTTATGGAACTCTCTATTCAATATACAGTACAAGTCAAAAGTTTGGGCACACCTACTCATTCAAGGGTTTTTCTTTAGTTTTTACTATTTTCTACATTGAGCAATAACAGTGAAGACATCAAAACTATGAACTAACTAATACGGAATCATGTAGTAACCAAAAAAGTGTTAAATAAATCAAAATATATTTTATATATGAGATACTTCAAAGTAGCCACCCTTTGCCTTGATGACAGCTTTGCACACTCTTGGTATTCTCTCAACCAGCTTCATGAGGAATGCTTTTCCAACAGGCTTGAAGGAGTTCCCACACATGCTGGGCACTTGCTGGCTGCTTTTCCTTCACTCTGCGGTCCAACTCATCCCAAACCATCTTAATTGGGTTGAGGTCGGGTGATTGTGGATGCCAGGTCATCTGATGCAGCACTCCATCACTCTCCTTCTTGGTCAAATAGCCCTTACACAGCCTGGAGGTGTGTTGGGTCATTGTCCTGTTGAAAAACAAATGATCGTCCCACTAAGCGCAAACTAGATGGGATGGCGTATCGCTGCAGGGTGGCTACATGAATGAGTAGGTGTGTCCATACTTTTGACTGGTACTGTACTTCCTCTGTAAATACTTCAATTCATATCCATTGTCTGATACACAAAATGCCTGAATAAATTATGCTGTATGCTGAGCAGTGTAACATGGGGGAAAGCGTTCCAATTTCTGATAATTGCCAATGCCAACTTTATATGTTGTGTCATGTTTTCCTTCAAAGTTAACCTTTACTCAACCCTTTCTTTTTAACTAATATCCAATTATTTCAATTGTGTTCTTCTCCCCAGCAGATCCCAACACAGGTAGGTTTTATCGGAACTGACGTCACTACAGAAGTGTGTACTATGTCATCCACAATAAAAAGCCCACAAAGCTAATGACTTCTGACATTTCTCTTGTCACGGATACATCCGACCTTGACATCATATTGAGGAAGTGGGCTTATACACCTGGCCTGTAAATATTCTTCCTTCTGCTCCTCTGTCTGTCTCACCTTCCCTCAGCTATGTCTGAGGGGTGGAGGGGGAAGGTGGGGTGGAGGAAGGGTGCGGGGTCGATCGCCTACAGTGCCTCTAGTTCCACCCCTCCGAGTTTCATCTGTCCCCCCATTCATTTTTCATTTAAAAGGGTGACACAATATGCTCTCCGCAGAGAGGCCAAAACGCGCCATCAATTCCCTTTACACAGCGACGGCATGATGATTCGGTACAGCCTGAGCCTCACAATCCCACACCTGATCTCTGTTTATTTGGTCATAGAGGCTGTACCTGCCAAACATGGTGGCCCATGCCTATGCTTTATAGCTGTCTTGCAGGTGTATGTAAGTGACGACCTGAACAATGCCATCAGACATGATCGGAATTCTAATTTAATTATGACAAGAAACAGATTTGCTATCTTTCTTCAGGTCTGTCTGGGTTTTCAGCAAGGAAAGCTGCCTATTCAGATTAGAATGAATAGATTTTAATCAACTAACTGAAGTAAGAAATACTCCCAGGAGAAATAGCAAATTACCTCGTATGAATGTTGATAGGTGTTAAATGAGGAGGTGAATTTAAGTTATTTCCAGATGGTTGCATTACTTCAATACAGTGTATGGATTCATTAGCTTTGGGGCTTATTTCAATGTACTGTAACAGCTGTATTCTTATTCTCATTTTTGTTTGTAATTTTCTTCTTACATGGGATGTATTTGTGTTCACCACCAGCTTGATCACGACACAGAATACATACATTGGTTTCAGTTGTTCGTCATGACCTTGGTAGCCTCACAGATTGGCTTGTCATTTGAAGTTTGCGCAGTGATTGTTGTATTTGTGTTGCATACATGTAAAAAAAAAAAAAATGTTTCACGTCCTCTCATTTTGCTCTTTTCAGTGAAAATGGCATTTTCAATTGATTATACTGAACATTAAGAACATTAATTCACATTGACTTGTTATTGCACACTCTGATATTTCTTAATTTCTTGTTTTTTTTCTTCTTTTTCTTCTTATTGTTAGATATTACTGCACTGCTGGAGCTAGGAACATCTGCAAATCTATTTCCATGTAATTACTGACAGACTTACTTTAACCTACCTCTGTTTCAAAACTAGCCCAACTACAGGTGCATTTCATCCCTAAACGAAAGGCAAAGCAATTTTTCACCTGATTATAGTTGCTTCCTGGACATTGAAGAAATTTCCCCCTCGGGATCAATAAAGTATCTATCTATCTATCTATCTATCTATCTATCTATCTATCTATCTATCTATCTATCTATCTATCTATCTATCTATCTATCTATCTATCTATCTATCTATCTATCTATCTATCTATCTATCTATCTATCTATCTATCTATCTATCTATCTATCTATCTATCTATCTATCTATCTATCTTAAGATACAGTGCAGATTTCTCTTTTCATCACAAGATAATACATAGAAGTGTAGCTTTACTCCTACCACATGTCAATAAGGACCCAGTATTGGGTACTATGGTAGCAGGCATACAAAAAACAATAATTGTAAGATTATTCTTGAACAACTGCTTGTTTTTGATGGCAATTTATGTCACAGTGTGCTTTTATTGATGTCCTCCTCGTCCCCAGTTTTCTTTTGCTGCTTTACAAGAGTTCCAATAACACGCCAATTTTCTCTGCTGCGTATTGCATGAGCACATTGTGCACATTCACCAAACATGTTCATTTTCAGATCCGAACACACAATATCATTCATACTGAGGTGAATTAGATATTGAACCCATTAGTTTTTGTCCTACACTGTCATTGTGACGTCCCTCTTTCTTCTTCTGCAGGATTTCGGAGATGACGGCTCATTGTACATCACCAAGGTGACCACCACCCATATTGGGAACTACAGCTGCCATGCTGACGGGTATGAGCAGCTCTCGCAGATGCACACGCTCCAGGTGAACGGTAAGCAGCTGCCTCTGCTCGAGGGGGAACAGAATGGTCGCTCTCACACTTCCTTCCGCGGCTGCGTCACAGCCAAATACCTATCCATGCCAAATACCGCTAAATCACACCTAAGGGTTCACCTGGCTACTTTGAAACGCCACCATTAATACAGAGACATATGAGGTGAAATGAAATGCTTACAGGGCTGTGAGGTTTTTTTGTTTTTTTTCTCTAAATACACTGAAAGGAAACTGGGAATGCAACATGAACTTGTTGAGAATGTTGTTTTGATCAATAATTCTGTCAGAGTGATCAAACCGCTTTCCTTTCTTTCAGGATTATCACTCGGTCATATTTAGCTAATCAAATAGCCCTTAGTTGTGTGAAAACACTTTAAAGTTCTAGATTTTCTTTGTAATTAGAAAGGAGGCCATGTCTTGTCGATGCCATTTTCATATTAGAGACATGAGTTGAGACATGCAGGAAAAGCTAGTGCTTGCTTCTGTCTTAAAACACTCACTGCTGGCGAATTTGTGACAGAACGACAATCGTTCGAAACAGACTGTTTCCATTAACAATGACCTTAAAGCACACACAGTATCACTCAGAGTGTAGTTAATGATAAGGTATCACTTTAATTGGTTAAAAAACAAATTGCCAGGCACGGAGAAATACTGCCTGGCAAATGTTTTTGGAAATGGATGGGGCAAAAAAATATAATTATGTTGACACAAGTTCATCTTTGTGCTAACAGCCATCGGTGTTCACTGATGGCCTTTCACTCAATTATGCGTCAAAATGTTGAAAAAATTGTAAGGGGATAATATTCACCTTTCTCTGGAAATACGATTGAGGGTTCCGTCTCAAGATTCCGTCTGCATTTAATTATGGTCAAATTCTTATGATCCATAGCTGCTTTAGTAATGCAAAACAACTGGTTACATCCAGATTACTCAACCAAATCTCCTCTCTACAGGCTTTCCATAGGTTATTACATTGGTATTACATTGATTAGTATCACATGATGAAGTTAATCAGCACTGAGCAATTTGTGAAATAAGCCACATGAGCATTATTCTTGTGTCCGGGGCTGTTCATGGTCTAATTTGGTGGATGTATACACATTCACGTAAAACGTAATCCCTCGATTTCATAAAGTTGGCTTTCACAGTCACTGTAGGGATGTGGGCCATCCGTGTATGGTTCCCTCACTCGTGTGTTTGGAACTCTCCATGGGTGGCCCAGAGCTAGCTGTGAGAACAGGCAGGCAGACAGACTAATCACTTCTCAGAGATGAGTATGGGCCAAGGAAAAAGTGTTTTCCATGGTGGGGGGCCAGAACACTCCGAGGGCCCCTATAATGGGGCTTGCCTTGGTCGTGATGCTTGAGATGCAACACAGAGAGAGGGCATGGGACTCAAAGGGGCTACGAGTCAATTTGGTGAAAAGTTTAAAATCTGAAACCACCCTTGAGTGTGCTGGTAAGGCTGTCCCCTAAAGGGCTGTGTATGTGTGTGGGAAGGCAGGCTTGTGTGTGTGTGTTTGTGTGTGTCTATGTGTGTGTGTGTCTATGTGTGTGTTACACACACTTCCTTTGCCACCAGCGCTGAAGGGAGACTTGCTGTGTGATTGACGGCAGTCTGGGGAGTTTTATGATGGAGCTGTCAACCCTGCTGTGTTCCATCCTCCTTTACTATGTCTCTTGACACTCCTAGGAAGACATCAGGCTACAACACAGCTCCAATTCTGTCGGAATCAAGTTTTGAGTTTGAAAACCAATGACTATATTTCATTTTTTACATGAAAAATAAATGTTTAGAGAAATATTTTGTTTTTATTCTCGGTTAATAAGACCTTAGGGTCTTTTATACAAGGTGTGCTGACTGTAGTATATAAATTGGAAGTGGAACGCTGGAGTTTAAAGGCCTTCGCTGTGTAAAGACGGCATGACCTCCAAAATGGTCACCTAATGACATGGTATCAATGTACCCGGTGGGAATCCGCTACATAAAAATATAACATAATCGCTTGCATAGCATACATCTATAAAAATAACTTTTCATGATGCTTGATATAAAGAGTCAAACAACATTTTCAACTATACATTTAATGGATTTTAACAGTGTTAGTTCTGTCAGCTTTATCTTTCACCTGCCATGACTCGTTTCGGTTGGCATTCCTGTTGGCATTCCTGGGTGGCATTCCTTCAAGCTGAGGCATGTTGTAGGCGCCAGGTTCTAGGAACCAGAATGCTAGTGGGAGCAGATGGCCATGGCACCAAATCACTCTCTAGTCTAACACTCACCTGGCTGGCCAAAGGCTTCCTCTCCCTAATCAAGCCCACAGGAAATAGTCTCTGCAGCCAGTGGCACTCCTCTTCTCTCTCCCATCCCAGCCTACCAGGGTAGCAGGGTGGCAATCTTCTCTGAAGCCTTGGTGTTACTGCTCTTAACAAGTCTATCCTAAAAACATCCCCATCAAAATCCGTCAGTTTAAGCAACAGTTTTTTGTTGCTTATGGCCACCTTCCAATTTTTTTGTCTTTTTTGCAATTTTTATATGTTATTCAATGAGCTTCTATGGGCTTTAGTAGTAAAGGCCAAATTAAATATTTTATCAAATATATTTATTTTATTTATTTTTTTATACCTAAACCTCTGTTTTAAAGTGGGTAAATAGGCCAAAGATTTGGGGCACATTCGCTGTGACCCAATTGTCAATGACAGGATAGCATGTTGGAGTGGTCTGATGTTCCCAATCTGCCTCTCTCAGGTCATTACTCTTAAATTCAACAGGGAAAGTGAAGCACAGAGAAGCATATGGTCACAAACTGACATATTGCCTTTGTTTACAATGATTCCTCCACATTAAAATTACAACAATATTGGAAGTGCACTTGATGAGTCAATAGTGCATTGACACACATTGATTAAACTGTTTTCAAGAATTTAAATAATTGTTCAGCTCTCTTTGACCCTTGTCATAATACTATCAGGCTTAGAATGTGCTATCCATTCTAAGGATTATTCAAATATATTATTTTGCTTTTGCCCTTATACTAAGAAATATGCTAAGTAGTTATAGGGGCCCTGCATAAGAACTATTTCATAAGCAATGCATAAAAATGACTATTGTCAAAAACTGCAGTTTGACCTATGGAATTCTGTGTCTATTGCTTATAAGTGCCTGAACATTCTGTATAGTGCATTGCTTATAAATCTGTTATATCGAACAGATCTTAAATAAAGTTGTTAGACAATAGTTGTTTTTTTAAGTGTCTCTACTTGCAGCTCCTTTGCCCCTAATCCCCTTTGCCTGACAAAAGATTGCACAAAATCAATGGACCCCAACAAAATCAATAGCCAGCCCCACCGAGGTTCTCTCCCTTATTTATCAAGCTGATTTGTTTGGCTTGCGCGGATCTCGCCGAGCACACCAATGATTCTAATGGCATTCAGCGTATGCTGGAAATGCACTTGATCCTATTGATAGTATGTTAATGCAGAGTGAGAAGTTAAATGGACTTGGCAGACACTATAAAATAAAACTTCTCATCCAATATGGCTGCCTCGTTCCTCAAAAGCCCCATCACTTTCATCAAAGTGTGTGGGCCTACATTCATCTTCTCCTCTCTTTTCTTCTCTTCCTTCTTCCCACAATGCAGTTCCTCCCGTCATCCGAGTCTACCCAGAGAGCCAGGCCCGGGAGCCAGGGGTGACGGCCAGTCTCCGGTGCCATGCTGAGGGTATCCCCAACCCACAACTGGCATGGCTGAAGAATGGCATGGACATCGCTACCAAGCTGTCCAAACAGCTCACCCTGCAAGGTAGGTTCCATCAAGTCGCTGGGGGGAATAGGGTTAGAAATCGGATTTAGCAACGCTGGCATACATCTAGGTCATGTTCAGTAGGGTACATCGAAGAAAAAAGTTTTGCAACCAAAATGGAAAATGTTGTGTTCTTATTGGACAAGTTAGGCTAGTTAAGCTAGTACCTCCCTGATTCACTCCATCTCAAAACGTTTTATTCTAGTGTCAAAATTGGTTATGAAGTCAGTCTCGTCTAAAACTGAGTTTGGAACATGTGTGTGTCACAAGGGTTAAATTAAGGTTGGTTTTTGATTTGACAATGTCCATTTGCCAACTAACATTGGTTGAAGAGCTGCAGTGATTGCTCTCTACCTAATAGCATAGACAATAAGACAGGCCTGTCCAGCAGTTCCGACTTTGTTTACATATGACAAAACTTCACACATTTCTTTATTTGAGAAATACTGCACCAAACAACTTAGTTAGATGTAGAATTGCACAACAAAAAAATCCTGAGCAAAAAACGTAAAAATGATTTACAGTTATCTAAGATTCATTCTGGGGATTTGAAATAGGCTTCTGCGTCTACAGTGTCTCATGGGGGACAAACATCATTATCCAAACATGGAATCAGTCAGGAAACACTCCTCCAAGACTGAAATCTCGTTTTTTCTTATGAGCAACAGAAAAAGACGTTTGCCAATCAGCGTGCTCAGGGGCTCTTTTTTTAGTGCTTTTTTCTGCATGGAGGACTCGTCCAATGTTAAACCCCTAAATCCGTTCTTAGGGGTGTGACACCAAAATTATTATTATTATTATTCCCCAGATGAGCAGACAACTAGACCAAGACAATAAACAAACAACATTGCAAGGTTTCCCATCTTGACTTCTTCCAATCCTGACCATTCACTCTCCCGTCTCCTATCCTATTAGTCTCAGTTATGTAATGTGGAGACTTTGATAAAAATTGGCAAACGTCCCTGAAAGTGGCACTGGCAACACACAAATGGTATTTTATCTGTCTGTGCCACCCTTACGGACAGTGTCTGTGTGCATGTGTGTGCATACATGCGTCTGCCTGTCTTGTCTGCCTGTCTTGTCTGCCTGTCTTGTCTGTCTGTCTTTCTGTCTGTCTGTCTGTCTGTCTGTCTGTCTGTCTGTCTGTCTGTCTGTCTGTCTGTCTGTCTGTCTGTCTGTCTGTCTGTCTGTCTGTCTGTCTGTCTGTCTGTCTGTCTGTGCGTGTCTGTGCACGTATGTCTGTGTGCTCGTTTTCTTTCGTGTGTGCGTGTCTGTGCACGTATGTCTGTGTGCTCGTTTTCTTTTGTGTCGACCAGCTAACGGAAGCGAGGTGCACATCAGCAATGTCCACTTCGAAGACACTGGGGCGTACACCTGTATCGCCAAAAACGACGCAGGGGTGGACGAGGACATCTCCTCCCTGTTTGTGGAGGATTCTGCGCGCAAGACCCGTATGTATAAGTCATGATGTCTCCTTTGTGTGTGTGTGTGTGTGTGTGTCCTTCCCTGAGGATAATGGAGACACGCAGCTCAAAACAGTCAATAATTCATCCAGTCACTTGTTAATAGTTTATAATCTTCAATGTAATAACAGAACTTCAGCTAGAGAAATAATAGACACACACCATATTATATTGTCTCTTATCTAGTGGTTTGGTGGTTTGGCTATGGAGGCCAATGGTTATAATTAGCAACAGGGTACCTCTTCTAATACTATCTTTATTGTTATGTTGTTTATTTTCATCTTAGATTCTTCTTTAATTGAGGGAGATTCGGCACTGATGGTCCCGTCATCAAAAGGCGTGTGAAATGAGTTCAGCTTTTTGAGGAATTGTAAGGGTGGCTCTAAGGGACAAAGTAGAATTGTGATACAAATACGTGTTCAGAACAGACACGGTCCTAATCATCATGGACCTTTTCGTTTTTTCTGGTTTAGCCCTATCCCAAACCTTAACCCTAACCTTAAGCACTCAGAATAAATGCCAAAACTTAGGTTTCGGTTTCACTTTTGCACAGTTTGACTGGCAGCTAAGATAGGGCAAAATATGCAGTAATTAAAACGGCAGGACACTCTATAATCTACAGACGGCCCAACATGCCATAATTAAAACGGCCAGCCATTCCACATATCTATTGCTGTAGTTACGCGGAGGGATGGTGTTTTATTTGGAGCTTTTGTTGTAATAACCAGTGGTGGAAAAAGTACTCAATTTTCATACTTGAGTAAAAGTAAAGATGCCATAATAGAAAATGACTGAAGTAAAAGTGAGAGTCACCCAGTAAAATACAACTTGAGTAAAAGTATAAAAGTATTTGTTTTTAACTATACTTAAGTATCAAAAGTAAATGGAATTGCTAAAATGTCCTTAAGTATCAAAAGTTAAAGTAAAAATGTAAAATTCCTTATATTAAGCAAACCAGACGGCACAATTTTTTTTTTTTTACGCATAACCAGGTGCACACTCCAACACTCAGACATAATTTACAAACGCATTTGTGTTTAGTGAGTCCATCAGATCAGAGGCAGTAGGGATGACCTGGGATGTTCTCTTGATAAGTGTGTGAATTGGACCATTTTTGTGTCAAAATGTAACGAGTTCTTTTAGGTGTCAGGGAAAATGTACATTATTTTCATTAGGAATGTAGTGAAGGAAAAGTTGTCAAAAATATAAATAAATAAAGTACATTACAGATACCCCATAAAACTACTTTAAAACGACTTTAAAGTATTTTCACTTAAGTACTTTACACCACTGGTAATAACAGCATGTAAAAAGCAAACAGAGCAACTCTTACTGATGCAGTAGGTTAAGCTGCTGTCCCAGCGGCAGTGACACACTCCACATGCCGTCACACATCACAGGATCACTCAGAAGACAGTTGTCTCCTTTGAAGATTTGAAGCCACCGAGTATGATGAAACTGCTCAGGGGTTTGACACACACACTGGCGACCATCTTGGATCCTCCCCAACCCAGAGAACATACTTACTCTGGGGTCAGAAGTCATTCAGTCGCCTCCTTTGAAGCTTTCAAGCCACTGTGCATGATGAAACTGCTCACAGGGTCTGAACACTTGCGACCATTTGGATCCACAGCCCATAGTCAACATCAAAGAGATAGCAGAGTGGATGTTGAAAGTCCACCACTACATTATAACCACCCAGCAGCACCCCAAATGCATGTTTGACCTAGTCTGGTCTCCCCTTATTACCCCTGTGAGCTGTCTGCTTATCCAGAAGCTTGACTTGCTCTGCTAGGCCGCAGTGCAGACTGCCTCTGGTTGCCTCTCTAGCCCCGAGGCTACGCTAGCGCTCTGAGGCAGTGTGTAAGCTGAAGCTCCGCTGTACACGAGTGATGCATCCCACCATTCTCTCTTTGGAGAGGGAGAGAGAGGGAGAGAGAGAGGGAGAGGGAGTGGGAGGGAGAGGGGGGGAGAGAGAGAGGGGGGGGGGAGAGAGGGAGAGAGGGAGGGAGAGGGAGAGAAACACAAAATAATGTATTAAAGTGGACTATACAGTAACCTTACAGTAGGGTATTGAACACCACTTTGTTTATGACATACTGTAGCCTACTTTCTCATACCCATACTGTATATTAACATACACTTGTGAAAGACATTTGTGATCAGCTATGGCTAAATGCCCTTCATATAACCAGGGTAACTAGTGTCCCTGGGCTGGCTTGCTTTAACCTTAGCCAAGCTATTCCTAGACATCTCGTCTCCCCCTTTGCTCTTCCCTCCCTCTCCTCCCTCCATCCATCCCTCCCTCCCATTGGATAACTGTCTGCTGTGCCTCAGTGGCTGTCGACCCCTCAATGACCTCCCATCTTCACTGGGAACGATACAACGATACAACCTCAACCCCTTTTGCCGCTGGAGCCGTGTGTGAACTTTCAACTCAATACTATCAACCATCATTTGCTAGAGCTCCTTCATATCATCCGTTATGTTTTTAGGTAGATGTGATGTCATACCACATTTCTTATATTTTATTTTCTCCTGTCCACTATCAATGTGTGAGTTCTCACTCTTGCAAATGGCTCAATAGGCTACATGGTTCATACATCAGATATCTAGTAGAGATAAATAAATGTGATATCTTGACTGTCTTATTCAACATAGTGTTGATAGATTGCTGAAATAGTTACAGTAGTGTGAGAAACATACTCTGAGCGAAGAATGAAGCCCACTCAGCGGAATCACCCTGAGCTTGTTCAAGGTCAAAATCCTGTGAGAGTCAATCCACGAGAGTCAATAGTTGTTGCGCTTCATCGCCATCAAAAAAGCGAATAGACAATATTCAGAGTGCTCCTTAAGAGTCAACACCAGGGGTTGTGGGTTTGATTCCCATGGGGGACCACTACAGAAAAAAGTAAGAAAATGTAAGTTGCTCTGGAGAAGAGCATCTGCTAAATGACCAACGAATGTATAATAATAATAATCTGACAGGAACTGGTTCTAAACTGGCATGAATATCTGCCCTGCATTTAAAAATGGCCAGCAATTATGTCTGGAGCGTGAGGCAGGGGTGTTTGTTGGCTTTAGTTTTGGTGTGCCTTGGCCAAAACACAGAGAGAGGGACATGGGCCTACGGCCTACGCATGTGAGTACTGTGTGTGTTTGTGTGTCAACGTGTGTGTTTGTGTATCAACCTCTCTCTCAACATCAGCAAGACCAAGGAGCTGATCCAGGAAACGGAGGGCCGGACACGCCTCCAATCACATCGACAGGGTTGTAGTGGAGCGGGTCGAGAGCTTCAAGTTCATTGGTGTCCACATCACTAAGAACCTATCATGGTCCAAACTCACCTCTTCCCCCTCAGGAGGCTGAAAAGATTTGGCATGGGCCCTTTCTACAGCTGCACTATCTTGACTGGCTGTATCACCGCTTGGTATGGCAACTGCTTGGCATCCGACCACAAGGCACTGCAGAGGGTAGTGCGTATGACTCAAGAGTGTGTGCTCAACGTGTGTGTGCGAGCGTGTGTGTCAATCGATGCCCGTCACATTTGATCACATCATGCTTTCACACTGTGTTGTCCACGGTTCACAGAAACCTAAACTGTGGTGCCAGAACAGCAATGTTATGGCCTGTCATGTTATGGCCTGTCTGTCTGGCTGTGGGTCTGCAGGGGCTCCATTGTGAAGCATTTGTAAGGACTTTGTAAGGCACCCTTGAGCTTGTGTCAAGCACGTACTGTATGGTGCATTAGGGTGTGCAGGCTTTTGTTACGGCCCAACACTACCATGACAATTTCAACAAATCATCAAGCCCTTGAATCAGTTGAATCAGCTTCATAGGTTATTGCCAATGACTTGTAGTGTATTGTAAGGTCGTTGAAGGCTGTCGGAGACCTTCACTTTTCTCCCAGACATAAATATACATTATATGATTAAAAAAATATAGTGAGACTATAATTCAAAAAGTAAAGTTTCCATCACTGGGAGTCTTAACACCTTGCTGTCGGTAAAGTACTTATTCGAAACCATCCTGAACATTTATACTGCTTTTTCTCCTGACGAGGTAAAATCACATGGGTAGCTCCACACTTCTGCCTCACCATTGAATTTTTCAAGGATTTTCCCCTCCCAGGATTAAATCGTTTGATATTTTTTAATTTTAAAAGATGATATACTATCCCCCAAGTTGTCAGTTCTCTCCATAGACTTCCACCTCCAATTATAGAATAGTCTTACACCTTTGAAGAATTCAATTTCAGCATTACCCGATATAGTATGACTGGGGTGTTTCTCAATCCAGCTAAAGTTATCCTTCAAATAGTGAAGCGTCCTTTTTATTTATTTTATTTTATTTAACCTTCATTTAACTAGGCAAGTCAGTTAAGAACAAATTATTATTTACAATGACGGCCTACCTACAGGGTCAGCCATAGTAGTACGCCGCCCCTGGAGCAAATTAGCGTTAAGTGCCTTGCTCAAGGACACATCGACAGGTTTTTTTCACCTTGTCGGCCGCCAACATCGGCAGGATTAAGCTTCTAGAAACAACTGCAGCAAAAATAAAAACCTGGTTGAACATTAATCAATTTACAGCGTTTCATGGAATTGGAACAGGAAGAATTTAAGTCGATGATGATACAGCATAGTTGTTGGTGGGCAAATACGGTCAACATTTGGTGTGTGTTCAACTGAACTGATTTGTAATCTTTCCCTGGACAATCACGTTCTCTCAGCTCTTTGTATGGCACTTTATTAACTTGCATTTCAATGTTTCTATAACCTTCCATCTATCCATCCATAACTGATGCATCACAGTCAGAACAGGAATGTTAATGTGTATTAATGTCTCCAAATGAAATCTTATCAAGTACTGTGCAGTAAATGGAACATTCAGCTCACCGCAACTGTCATCATCATGTCAATACATTTAATTTTTTGTTTAACCTTTATTTAACTGGGCAAGTCAGTTAAGAACAAATTCTTATTTACAATGACGGCCTACACCCCTATGGGACTCTCAATCACGGCCCGGTTGTGATACGGTCTGGATTCAAACCAGGTTGTCTGTAGTGACGCCTCTAGCACTGAGATGCAGTGTCTTAGACCACTGAGCCAGGCAGTATTTGGACAAAGTTATTTATAGCCAGCCATAATTAAAACATATCCTCTGTCTCGATTATACAACGCTGCCAGGTCAATTTGCATAACAACTGACACACACAGCAGATACAACGTGCCAATGTTGCCAGGCGACTCAATCCCAAACACAGGCTGATAAAGCCAATGAATCACAGTGGCAGAAGAATAAAGAGAGGAAGACACCCAGGGTGATTGTGTCGCGAAGCGTATTCTCATTTGCATCTGCCGACCTAGCTAAGTTGGGGCTGCCTGGCATCACCTGTTAATGCAGTCAGGAAGTCTCCTAGCTGCGATGTCATGATGTTCCTATCCACCGGCACTGTGCAGCTGTGTGCCCTTGTAAGCAAAGCAAGTTTGTGTTGTAACCTTGCTGAAGGGAATGTGTTGTTATGTGGGGAATGTGGAGTCCGCCCGAGGACTGCAGAATTCCGGTGCTCTTTTTTTTGGAAACAGTTATTCAGGCCCGGCATAGTGAACCCCGCAGCAGCTGAAAATAGCACACGCCTGTTTTTGATATGGATGACGGTGTATGATTTCTATGCCCCTCGTATGTTTTAGAACGAGCGTTAATCTTTCTGCCCTGTGATGAATAGCATCATATCAAGACGTTATTGGAAAAGGGCACCAAGATCTCATCTCATAACCTTCCTCCTTCATCCATTTTCCCCAGCAGTACCAATTTGGCGATTTTGTTTTAACATCACCAGAAACTGGAAAATCTACAGCAGTTATCTTGTGTAAGTCTGTTATTTTTAATGAGACCAAAATGTATGCATGAGCGCAACAGAGTGGGACTTGACAAAGCACTTTTGAAAAGATTAGGCTAACAGGTCTGTTTTGCCACGGCCAAAGCTTCTTATTTTTTTTATCTTTCTCTACTCTTTTCACACACCAGAAGAGAGGGTGAGAGAATGAGCATCATCGCAGTAGGGGAAGATTAGAATTGTAACTGAATTGGGGCCCAAGATTGGTTTGCCAACAGCCAGTAAAATGGAAGATGAAATGGAAACAGAGGGGGTTGTGGGATGGATGAACGATAGAAGAAGGTCATTGCGCTTATACCTTATACGGTGGGAAATAAGGATAGTCAAAACAAAATGGAGCTGTTATTGGGGCTGTTATTTGTGGCTGTTATTTGGTGCTCTTATTTGGGGCTGTTATTGGGGCTGTTATTTGTGGCTGTTATTTGGGGCTCTTATTTGTGGCTGTTATTTGGGACTGTTATTTGGGGCTGTTATTGGGGCTGTTATTTGTGGCTGTTATTTGTGGCTGTTATTTGTGGCTGTTATTTGTGGCTGTTATTGAGACTGTTATTTGGGGCTCTTATTTGGGGCTGTTATTTGGGACTGTTATTTGGGGCTGATATTTGGGGCTCTTATTTGGGGCTGTTATTGGGGCTGTTATTTGGGGCTCTTATTTGGGGCTGTTATTTGGGGCTGTTATTGGGGCTGTTATTTGGAGCTGTTATTTGGGGCTGTTATTGAGACTGTTATTTGGGGCTGTTATTGAGACTGTTATTTGGGGCTGTTATTTGGGGCTCTTATTTGGGGCTCTTATTTGGGGCTGTTATTGGGGCTGTTATTTGGGGCTGTTATTTGGGGCTGTTATTGGGGCTGTTATTTGGGGCTGTTATTTGGAGCTGTTATTTGGGGCTGTTATTGAGACTGTTATTTGGGGCTGTTATTGAGACTGTTATTTGGGGCTGTTATTTGGGGCTCTTATTTGGGGCTCTTATTTGGGGCTGTTATTGGGGCTGTTATTGGGGCTCTTATTTGGGGCTCTTATTTGGGGCTGTTATTGGGGCTGTTATTTACATCTGCTCCTGAATAGCAAATGTTACATTTTCCTGTGATAGGCCGAGCTCACTCAGTACGCAGGCTCTGTATTGTGGTGAAATTAGCACGTCTTTTTAAGAGGCATATCATTCTCATCTCGAAAAGCCTCTGAGGGCTTTGCAGGGTTGTATTCCAGGTCATGCATTAAAGTCGCTTGGTTGTTATGCAGCTCAAGTTTCCAATTCAATGTCATTAGTTATCTCTAAGTAAATTTAATGACAATTACTGCGTTTTTAAACAGAAATATAATGTAGCTCCTTTAATGACCTATGGAACTCATCTACGCTTGAGATATGTGTAGACTTTTAATAATAACTACAGTACTTCTAAATACCTACTAATACATAAAACATATATTTATTAACAGATAATTACCTGAGGCGTACATTTATTTTATTAAATATCTTGTCAATTTCATAGCACGTGGTACATGCTTTTGCTGTACAAAACACAGAGGGCTTTTAAGGTGGGCTAACAACAAAACAGTAGCAAACAAATGCTTTTTGTTTGTATGTATTTACAATATACTAACTGGATTGTGTTTCACCCTCAAGTGTTTGGTATTCAATTATTCTCAAACGGGGGGGGGGGTTCTATTGATTGTCTGTTGCAATAAGTATCAGAGACGGTTTTCTTTAAACATAAATTTAGTTTTGTCTATGTCGGTGTGTGAATTCTCATGAAGGGATAACCATCAATTCCACACTAATGCACTCTCTTCCTCTTTCTTTTCTTGTCTTCCATTCAGTGGCAAACATTCTGTGGAGAGAGGAAGGTATGTTGGTATTTAAACCATTTGTTGACTATCATGTTATACAGTAGATTACTAAAACATGTTATAAAGTATAAGTAATTACGTTGATTGACACAATTTCAATGGACATGTCAACCTGTCCTCATATACTTTGTTTCTATAAAGTTGTATAACGAACATCTAATACCTGGGTCTGTTTTCAGTTATGTTGAAGTAGCTAATTACCTACCTACTCAACTGCTATGTTTTAACGGAGCTGTACATCATGCTCCATGCTAGTTAACATAGTAGTTTGTTGTTAACCTTGTAACAAAACCTGTCTGACTTATAACAAGATTGTATTTCTCGCCAGGTCTTGGAATTGCCAATATGTTCTATGTGTTTTACGAGGATGGTATCAAAGTCATCCAGCCAGTGGCATGTGAGATCCAGAGACACATAAAGCCCAATGAGAAACTACTGGGACTACAGGTGAGTCGCCTTCCACAACAGAAACACTTCCACTTCATGTAGCATTGTAGGACTACTGCTAGTAGATTAGCTGTTAGCTAATTAGCATGATAAGCTTCAGGACCAAACACCTAGAAGTACAATTCCTTCAGGTGAAATGCCCTCTAACAGAAACACTTCCTCTTTGTGTAGCATTGTGCTTGATATAGAGGGCTATCCTAACAAATTAGCTTTAGCTAGCTGTTAACTAAACAGTGTTAATATAATTAGCTTAGGACCGACCACCTGCTTTGGTATTATCAACACTTTGATAATTATTTGTGTATTTTACATTTGATCTTGCAAACCTGTCACAATCTTTTATTCAGTGGAAATGGTTGCATCTCAAAACAAATCGAGAGTTCATTGTCTCGCTTGTCGTTACCACTGTTTCTCATATATTTGATTAAGTGAAAGATCATGCACTTCTGGAGGGTTGTCAACTCCCAAAAGACTCTCTCTCTCTCTCCAGTCAGGCTCCTCATTGAGCAGCCGTTTGACGTCGAAATGATTCTCTCTCGCTGCTTCGTCTTCCCTTTTGAATCAATCAATCAGTATTATTCAATGCAGGTCGCTGATAGATGCCTCTCAGATTTATACATGTACTCAAATGGGTGCTTTCCTCCTTTCTACCTTTCATCAAAGACCCTATGTTTATTGGACAGCTGTTATGTGCGAAGGCGCGCCATGAATGCACCACGGTCAGGCCCAAGCTCCTCGGAGAGACGACATCTGTATTAGGATGTCAATAACAGTGAACTCTATGGCAGCAGCACAAGCTCTGTCTACAAGGAATGTTGTGTGAGTACATTAGCTCAGAGGCTTAAGCTCATTCTGGAAATGGCGCTCACATCTCACGTTCTTGATTGATCATTCATGGTAATGACCCAACAATTAATTATTCTTAAGTGTTATATGGGCGTCTTACTGTGATACACATGCCAGATGAAGAAGCGATGCTGTTCGAAATTCAGTGGCGAGGCAGACATATTTCCTGAGGCAGGAAGCAAGGGGGGCTAGAGAACAGGGATTTTTAGATTGAAGGATTGTGTTTGTCATGTCCAAGGCTAAGAAAGATCAAATATGATTTTGGTATGTTACAGAGCCCTAATTGTCCTCAGGCAGCTTGTTTACCCGACAACCTTTACAGAATGTTTTCTATACTTCTAAAGCTTTCCATTCGATCCAAGGATAATGTTGGTGGAAATTGACAAGAGTTTTTCTTCTGTCTACCTGCTTAGGGTTTCGCACATGCTCAGTTGCGACGTACTGCAGTGTTGTCTACAGGAGGGTAGAGGTAGAGTCTCTGAGGTATTGAGTCTCCAGATGGCTTCTGCTTTGATAAAGTGGCAGAAATTAAAAATCTGATTACATCCCACAGTTTTAATAGTTTCTTTCCCAAACACGTCCATGAAAATGGAACTTAATTTATTTTGTTGACTGCCAAGTCTGTGATTTAAAGTAAACGGTCTACATTTGCCATGTGTTGACATAAACATGAGCACCCACATGATCAGAAGCCTTGAATTAAGACCTATGTGTAGTGTTGGCATGATACATTGGCAAATCAACAGTAGACCATCTTCTCCTCCCTCTGAAAGTCATCCTCTCTGTCCAGTAGTACCCATACACAAACCAAAAGCCACAGACACGTCACACACACAGACACACCCACACTCACACACAATCCGCCATTCACACTCTCCACTGGTTGTCAGAGCTAAGGTTTCGCACCTCTTTCCCGAGGGTATTGGGCCTGCGGCGGTGTGGCGATGTGTGACATCTGTTAGAAAACCCCTTTCTGTGACAGTAGGACTTGAGTGAGTTCATCCTGCTAAGGCCATGGCCCAAGCCAGGCCACAAGGCCTCAAACAAATCCTCTCTTTGCCCAGAACAGAGAACAGATGCTGGGCTGAGTTGGGCTCACAGGCCACGGGAAGGGACAGGGAGGGGAGAAAGGAACAGAGCAGGGGGTAGAAGGACAGAGCCTACTGTGGTATAAATACTATAGTATTCACTGTAGTGTTTTTGAAGACTTTATTGTAGTATTCATTGTAGTGTTTTTGAGCACTACTGTAGTATTTACTATAGTATACTGTACTATACTGTAGTTTTATAGTTAATTATAGTATAAATACTGTAGTAAAAAATAAAAATGAAGTTAATACTTAAGTAATTAATGTAGGGTTTTTGAAGATTGTAATATACTGTAATATTTACTGTAGTGTTTTTGCGGATATTACTGTAGTATTTACTATAGTGTTTTTGTTTTATTATCTTTTATATAAAAGTGGAGGCTTTCTCCTTCAGGAAACCTACTGGAGAAATACTAAAAGACCAAGTTTTCCATAACCTGTAGGTAGGACTGGGGTCTGAACGGATAGTTCAGCACTTCTTCTCTTTTCTATAACCTGTAGGGAACACAATATATGATCTATACTTGGCATGTAGGTGTCTCACTTTCGGTTGGCACGGATATGGGGGAGGGGAATGGGTAGGCTATATGCAAATTGAATACTATAGTATTTACTATAGTTAAAAAAGTGTAGTGTTTTTGCAGACATTACTGTAATATTTACTACAGTGCTGTTTTGGCAGATAATACTGTAGTATTTACTATAGTATTGTACAGTATACTACAACATTCTATAGTAAGTACTACACATGATCGAGGGATACTACAGTGTGTAGTATAGTATTCTACAGAATACTACAGTTTACTATAGAATTATATAGTAAGTATTGTAGTATTCTACAGTAAACTGTGGTATTATTTAATACGGGCAAGATGAAACGTTTAGCCAGGTTGAGGGCCGTGGATATAGAGTTTCAGAGTAAAGGACTGTGGTGGATTTCACACGAGCAAAAGGGAGATGTTGGTTCATGCCGAACATACCAGAACACAGCAAACTGTGTTTGTGTGTGTGTGTGTGTGTGTCCATGTTGCTGTTGGGATAAGAGAAGCTTGGACTTGGAGTTAGCTGATAAGGGAATGACTCGAAGACAACACAGAAGAAGAAACGAGATAAAGATAATTTGTTTTTTAATGTGTCATTTTGATAAATGTTGCACAATACATGTATTTACTGTGTGTGTGTTTTATTTTCAGGCTGAGGTTTGCCCCAAGTCAGCGTGGGATGCCAAGCAGAAGTGTGTGTGGTCATCAGCGGTCAACGTGAAGGACACGTTTATTTATGTCACACAGCCAACCTTGGCCAGAGTGCTTGTGGTCGACATCACGTCTCAGAAGGCTGTCCAGGTAATTTCGGCAACGAAAATTGGATAATCAAGATCACCTTCCCCTTTGGACAGGTCCTGCTGTGGAGTCTTATGAGTACCAGTATGCAGTAAACACAATAACAAACCATAAATACGGCATACATATTAGGAAGTCCCTTAGTGGTCAGACGAAACAACACGTCCAATTATAGGCTACAGTACACAGCAATGGCTGTAATGTTGTATTTGACATTGTATTTTTCCAAGTCTTTAGTTTTTCTTTAGCAATTTTGTTCTGCACTTTTTTGCAGACTTTTGCAGATTTTTGACGCACTTTCACAAAGCAAATGTTGTTTCCGAACATCATTGAATAATTAAGACGTTGATGAGTCCGAGAGGCTTACACTATTCACTACAACTGACAATCATTTAGCACTCTAGCTATTCTGGTCACAAAGCCTCAGTTGAGTCAGACTGATTTAGATACAAATGCAGTGTCCTTTTAGGAACTCAATTATTTAGCGTGATAGAGATTTGGGTTTCATTGCTTCAATGTCCTTTCCATCGCCCGACCTCCGCAAAATCTTTGTGTGGCTTCTTAAAAAAAAAAAGATGTAAAAAAAAAAACAGTGATAGCTGGTGCTCAGATAGATACATTTGATTGTGTTATGTGCTTTACCTCCATTTACAGCCAGTATAGAAATGTTGTTTACCCACTTTTTTATTGATTTTTTTTTTTTTCTTCACCGCGAACAGCGATCAGTGTTTACTCACCAATTTTTTTGTTTACCACTACTGACCATGACATCACAAAAAAAACGTCAGCCTGACATCATTGTAGTTTTGCCTGCTGGGAATGGTTAATCCCATGATGAACAAAAAGGCTCCAATGTTCTTACAGTAGAAGAGTGCCTTGAGCAGAGCAGGTTGTGTATGTGCCGGGTTAAAAAGGTTTGTGTGTCTCGGAGTAAAAGGACTCTACAGGGGGACCAGAAGGCGCCCAATTTCTGCTACGGAAGGCTCCCCAGGGCCCACCGGTAGTCAGGTTGTTGCGCTGGCGACCATCACAGGCTCATTATTGGGTCACCTGGAGGTTTGGCTTCATTACTTTAGATGAGCTAACACTAATTAGCCACCTGATCCTCGCTCAGCTCTACCAAGAAAGGAAAAAAGGGGGGAGTCATTTGGGTGTCTCAGTTTGTTTACTCATCTTCTCTTTTCACTTTCAAAATTGAGTTGTACTTTAGATTGACTGGCTAGGTGTAGCTTTAATGAGTGCGGTGAGAAATGTCCTGCATATAGTTGGTACCACTGTATTTTATGCATTATACATCAACTTTATAATTTTGTATTTATTTAAATAGAAAATCAGCGTACTGGATTGATTGTGTCTAATTCATAGCATATCCACTATCACAAACACAGAGTATGTGAATATGGATGGAGTAATACCGGCAAATCCTCAAGAGGCAGAAGTTGCCGGAGAAGAACAACAACAATTTCCACACCTATTCCATCTGATGACTACATGCTCAGAGATTAGCTATGACTCAACACATCTCTCTCATATCTCCTTGTACGATACATTTCCTCTAGTTGTTTTCTCTCACAGTAATACCATACACTTTAACATGAAGCAGTCAGGTAAAATGCTCCATTAAGATTTTTACGGGGAGAAAAAAAACACTACTTCACCATACTTCAGCTTGTTTTGGTATCCGCTCTAATTTCCCAGAAAGAAAGAAAATAATAGCTTTTTGTGCCAAGTTAGGTGTAAAATCTAGAGTTGTGTTGTTTTTCTCCCTTTTCTCACTGTGTGTTTGCTACTGTCAATCCGCACTCGAGTGGACATAATGCACGAGTGCCACACACATGACTCATCCGTCAGAGCCGGCTGGAACACATCGCAGCCAGGTGTCAAGGAATGGATACGGACTGAATGCAATTATTCGGTGTTGTAGAGCAATTGCACTGTCACCGCTCGATTTGAAAAGCCGCTTCACGTCCAAACACCTCATACATAAAAAAGGCGAGCCTCTCCTTTGTCTTGTTAAAAAGGAAAACTTGACTCTTCCTGTCAAATCCAATGCATTAGTGAATGCGGAAAGTTGTGATATGCACCGTGCCGAGCGTCAAAGGGTGTATCTGTCTAAAAACATTGTTGAATTGTCCTGAGTTGCTCTTTAAGTGCAGACCTGTCTTCAAATAGTTGTGCTTGAGTCAAGCTGTGCTTGATTGAGCTTGCCTGAAGCGATGGAACCAATGGAAAAGTCAGGAAAAAGTGTAAACCCTGTCCATCTGGCACTCC
The DNA here is from genome assembly GCA_023634145.1 of Thymallus thymallus. NCBI lineage: Eukaryota > Metazoa > Chordata > Actinopteri > Salmoniformes > Salmonidae > Thymallus > Thymallus thymallus. The sequence continues at coordinate 9,950,038 of CM042384.1, read as the reverse complement.
AGGAAGGCTAAAGCAAATGATTGGACTGTGTAAGTGCAGTGTGCTATATGAGGTTTGTTTTTGTTTGTGTGCTTTCAGACGGTGAGCACAGACCCCTACCCAGTGAAGCTGCACTATGACAAATCCCATGACCAGGTGTGGGTCCTCAGCTGGGGAGACATGGAGAGGAACTTCCCTACTTTGCAGGTAACTGTTTGACATCACACCAAAATGCACTATATAGAGTAGTGTTGTGTTTGTCTTGATACCGTATTGATACTAATGGTTAATACAGGTGGGTCTATATACAGTCGTATGAAAAAGTTTGGGAACCCCTGACAATTTCCATGATTTCCATTTATAAATAATTGGGTGTTTGGATCAGCAATTTCATGTTGATCTATCAAATAACTGATGTACGCAGTAATATTTCAGTAGTGAAATTAGGTTTATTGGATTAACAGAAAATGTGCAATATGAATCAAAACGAAATTAGACAGGTGCATAAATTTGGGCACCCCAACAGAAAAATCACATCAATATTTAGTAGAGCCTCCTTTTGCTAAAATAACAGCCTCTAGACGCTTCCTATAGCCTCTAATGAGTGTCTGGATTCTGGATGAAGGTATTTTGGACTATTCCTCCTTACAAAACATCTCCAGTTCAGTTAGGTTTGATGGTTGCTGAGCATGGACAGCCCGCTTCAAATCATCCCACAGATTCTCAATGATATTCAGGTCTGGGGACTGGGATGGTGTCACGAGTGGGTGATTGGAGAGACCAAGGCGCAGCGCAGGGATAGTAGTTCGTCATAATATTTATTATTACTATGTATACAAATAAATACAAATGAACGAACTAACCACACTAAATAAACACTAACGATCAAACGTCACGTTCACAAAAACAAACACGAAATGAACGGACGTAAAAAAGGCACACTTACTTTTCACCGTGACTGCGAACATAATACGACATATACCGATAACGACCCACACCCGCGTGAGGGACAGACTCAACATATATTGGATCCCTAATTAGAGACAACGGGTAGCAGCTGCCTCTAATTAGAGATCCACCCAAAACCCACAAAGAAACAGAAAAGAACGACACTGTCAGACTCTGACCATAGCTACATAGAGAAGCCTATTGCTTCTCTATGGCCAGAGCCTGACAGTACCCCCCCCCCCCCCCCAAGGCGCGGACAAATAAAAAAACACACACAAAACACAGGGGGGGGTAAAAGGGAGGGAAAACTAGTCCATCGGGGGCGGCTCCGGCTCCGGCGATGTGGACAGTTTTGTCCCGTGCCCCTTCCTTATCACCGGTCCCGGGCTGTGGACCGGTGGGGCAAAAGGCTCCGGCCATGGAGCGGGGAAAACAACCAGCCCGGACTGGGCACCGGTGGGGTAAACGGCTCCGGCCATGGAGCGGGGAAAACAACCGGGCCCGGAATGGGCACCGGTGGAGCGGACTGCTCTGGCACTGAGGCGGAGCAGACGGCTGGACCCGGATTGGGTACCGGTGGAGCGGACTGCTCTGGCACTGAGGCGGAGCAGACGGCTGGACCCGGACTGGGTACCGGTGGAGCGGACTGCTCTGGCACTGAGGCGGAGCAGGCGGCTGGACCCGGACTGGGTACCGGTGGAGCGGACTGCTCTGGCACTGTGGCGGAGCAGGGGGCTGGACCCGGACTGGGTACCGGTGGAGCGGACTGCTCTGGCCCTGAGGCGGAGCAGGGGGCTGGACCCGGATTGGGCACCGGTGGAGCGGACTGCTCTGGCACTGAGGCGGAGCAGACGGCTGGACCCGGATTTGGCACCGGTGGAGCGGACTGCTCTGGCACTGAGGCGGAGCAGACGGCTGGACCCGGATTGGGCGCTGACCTTCGCTGGAGGTCCAGGGGCGCTGACCTTCGCAGGAGGTTTAGGGGCGCTGACCTTCGCAGGAGGTTTAGGGGCGCTGACCTTCGCAGGAGGTTCAGGGGCGCTGACCTTCGCTGGAGGTTCAGGGGCGCTGACCTTCGCTGGAGGTGGCGGGACGCTGACCTTCGCTGGAGGTGTTCGTCTGTCCATTAGCCTCAGCTCTCCTCCTCTATCTCCCGGAGGAGTGGGTCTTTCTGAGCCTCCGGCGGAAGCGCAACCCAGGCTCTCCACCACCTCGTCTGCTCCTCCTCCGCGTACTTATTGAACCCCTCGGGCTTCTCCCGATCCTGCTCTGTGGGCAGACGAAGTGGTGGGCGATTCCCAGTCTTCCTTCTCTCCGGGCTCTGGCTGCGCCCCGCTGGAGTGGTGCTCGATGCAACGACCGACTTCTTTTGGGTCCGTGACAGCACTGGACGTAACGGACTGAGAAGGCGCACCGGTGGAGCGGACTGCTCTGGTACGGGAGTAGAGTAGACGGCCGAACCCGGACTGGGGATGCTCCCCTTGGGCCCCTTAAACGCCAGTTCCTTCGTTTCTCTCTCCATCACTCTCCATTGCGCCATGAACCTTTCACGGTCCTCTGGCTCCACCCTAGGCCACGTGGGAAACGGCACTGGCGCTACTTCCTCCTCCGTCTCTCGCCAGGCGCAGCGCAGGGATAGTAGTTCGTCATAATATTTATTATTACTATGTATACAAATAAATACAAATGAACGAACTAACCACACTAAATAAACACTAACGATCAAACGTCACGTTCACAAAAACAAACACGAAATGAACAGACGTAAAAAAGGCACACTTACTTTTCACCGTGACTGATAACATAATACGACATATACCGATAACGACCCACACCCGCGTGAGGGACAGACTCAACATATATTGGATCCCTAATTAGAGACAACGGGTAGCAGCTGCTACCCACCCAAAACCATCCACCCAAAACCCACAAAGAAACAGAAAAGAACGACACTGTCAGACTCTGACCATAGCTACATAGAGAAGCCTATTGCTTCTCTATGGCCAGAGCCTGACAGATGGCCATTCCAGAACATTGTACTTGTTCCTCTGCATAAATGCCCGGGTAGATTTTGAGCAGTGTTTTGGGTCGTTGTCTTGTTGAAATATCCAGCCCCGGTGTAATTTCAACTTTGTGACTGATTCTTCAACATTATTCCCAAGAATCTGCTGATATTGAGTGGAATCCATGCGACCCTCAACTTTAACAAGATTCCCAGTACCGGCACTGGCCACACAGCCCCACAGCATGATGTAACCCCCACCAAATTTTACTGTGGGTAGCAAGTGTTTTTCTTGGAACGCTGTGTTCTTTTGCCGCCATGCATAACGCCCCTTGTTATGACCAAATAACTCAATCTTTGTTTCATCAGTCCACAGCACCTTATTCCAAAATGAAGCTGGCTTGTCCAAATGTGCGTTTGTGACGTGTGTGCAGAAAAGGCTTCGTACAGCTTCTCCTTGTGCAAAGTGCGCTGAATTGTTGAACGATGCACAGTGACACCATCTGCAGCAAGATGATGTTGTAGGTCTTTGGAGGTGGTCTGTGGGCTGTTTTTGACCGTTCTCACCATCCTTCGCCTTTGCCTCTCCGATATTTTACTTGGCCTGCCACTTCTGGCCTTAACAAGAACTGTGCCTGTGGTCTTCCATTTCCTCACTGTGGACACTGACAGCTTACATCTCTGTGATAGCTTTTTGTAGCCTTCCCCTAAACCATAATGTTGAACAATCTTTGTTTTCAGGTCATTTGAGAGTTGTTTTGAGGCCCCCATGTTGCCACTCTTCAGAGGAGAGTCAAAGAGAACAACAACTTGCAATTGGCCACCTTAAATACCTTTTCTCATGATTGGATGCACTTTAAGTTCAAGGCTTAATGAGCTCACCAAACCAATTGTGTGTTCCAATTAATCAGTGCTAAGTAGTTACAGGTATTCAAATCAACTGAATGACAAGGGTGCCCAAATTTTTGCATAGCCTATTTTTCACATCTGATTTAATTTTATACAACTTAATATTGCTACATTAAAAATATTTGTCTGGACAATACCCCAGTACTCAGCTTTTATTAGAAAATGAATGGCATGCCACTGTGATCATTTTCTGTGACGACAGAGTAAATTATCATGCAGCCTCAGAGGGGTGCCCAAACTTTTTCATACGACTGTATGTGAAATAGCCAATATTTAGTGTAATACTATTTTATGTGTTATGAGAAGGCATAAAAACACTGCGACGTGACATTTTCGGAGCACTACTATTCATTACTATTCTTCCAATGGGATACATTATCAACTGTCAATCCAAGTTCGGTCAACAACCCTTTCCCAAATGTCACAGTACTAGGTAGCATTTTCTGTTTATAGCTCAATACAAGTTATTAGCTTGCAATTCAAGTTATTAGCCTGCAATACAAGTTATTAGCCTGCAATACAAGTTATTAGCCTGCACTGCAATACAAGTTATTAGCCTGCACTGCAATACAAGTTATTAGCCTGCACTGCAATACAAGTTATTAGCCTGCAATACAAGTTATTAGCCTGCAATACAAGTTATTAGCCTGCACTGCAATACAAGTTTTTAGCCTGCACTGCAATACAAGTTATTAGCCTGCACTGCTTTTGGATTGTTAGGAGGTGCCAGTCTCTCTAGTGCATTGTGGTATAATTAAGGTTACCCTGCCTGCATGTGCACACTGGCACACACACACACACACACACAAAGGACCCCTCCTCCCAGTGTGAGTTTGTGTCAGAAGCGATGCAGGAGGAAAACACAGCGAATCATTCATGAGGGCCATGTTAAATATCTCCCTCATCTTCTCCTCCTTTCCTATCCTCCCCCTCTCCCCTGGTGTGGTGCTAGGTGATCAATCAGGCCAGCGGGAGTGTGTCCCACCATACCGTCCACACCCAGCCGGTTGGCAGACGCTTTGATAGAGTGGATGATTTCTTCATTCCTGCCGCCAGCCTCATCATTAATCACATCAGGTACGTCAGTGTCGGCGTGTGTGTGTTTTAGCTGTACAAGACTGTGTGTGTGTTCGTTTGTGTGAAAAAGAGAGTCAGTGTGTTTGTTTGTGGGTGGGTGGTTGTGTGTGCGCGAGAGAGTCGGTGTGTTTGAGAGTGAATTTAAAAACAGCCGTTTAACTCCCGAGCATCACTCCCCCCTCCCTCCTCGAACTTCCAAAAAGCAGGGTGGGGAGAGTTTACTGAACCAATGCTTGTCAGCAACATATGCAGAGCAGATCGATTTGGCGCCTGCACTTTTGACGGGCGCTCACTGAGACTCAGTCCCGAGCTGCTGACACACAGAGGCTTAACTTGATACAGAAGGCATAGCGCTTTACCAAACGCTTAGCTGGAGTTGGAGTTGTGGAGAAAGCCAAGTGCCAAGCCGTAGGTATCTAGGATTTAAGGATGTCTCCCGGAGAGTTGCGTTCGCTAGTCCTAGTTGTAATTAGGTCCACTAAGATCTGTCTGAAAAGGTTGCTAAAAAAACATGGCAAAGTACTGCCGGTACCCCCTGTATACAGCCTTGCTTTTGTTATTTTACTGCTGCTCTTTAATTATTTGTTATTTACATTTATTACTTACCTATTTTTTTGTTAACACTTATTTTTCTTAAAACTGCATTGTTGGTTAAGGGGTTGTAAGTAAGCATTTCGCTGAAAGGTCTACACCTGTTGTATTCGGGGCATGTGACAAAATAACATTTGATCTGATTTGAGAATGTATGTTCTAAAAGCGGACTCCCTTTAGCACTCCTTTTGATGCTTTCACACATTTAAATGCATATTTGGTAAATCTAATCCTACATTGCTAGAGTTTCATCATCCAAATCCCGTACCGTTTATTAAGCATTTCTGTTTCAGGGGTGCATTTTTATTTTGTCTTTATTTTGTCTTACTTTATTGCGACAAATGATAATGGCAACAGTGTTTTTGAATAAATTATGATTGCCGAATAGCCTGCTTTTAAAGGTATGCGGGACACGTGATGTAGTCACGTAACTATAAGCTCCACTCCACATTAATTCTAAAAGCTTACTGCTTACAAAATAAAAATGTTCAACAGGTTTCTTTGCAGGACAATGATTGTCCTGAATTTCCATGGCATGGACCGTGGCGATATGTTGGCACATGAGAATTATTAGAATATGGCAAATATTAGTCAATTATTGCATACTATCCATGCTGTCTTTTGCAGGCTAGAGACATGAAACAGATAGGTGGGAGGGCATACAGGCTGCCGTCAATTTATTAATGTGGAATTTGCCTAAATGGGTGATGGAAACACTTCAACCACTACATTTTTATTCGACACTGCAGGTCATTACATCCAACTGTTTTATCGACACAAGATAGTTAAATGGAAACCCCCTAGCACGCAATTGTCTCATCTATATAGATCAGGGGTTCTTAAACTTTTTCAGCCTGGGACCCAAATTAAAAATGTGGTGTTTTCCTGGGACCCAAGCTCATGAAAACATGCAACTATATGTAAATATCAGTGCATGTCATTGCCCTCATGCCTAAAACAAATGCAACATATTCACATTTGTTTATTACGTCATGTCATAGGTCGCAATAATTATTATTTTGGTAACGATATTCCTTATTAATTGGTTCGATAACGTTATTTAAAAAGGTGTTATTGTATAAATGTGGCAACTCCTCTCTTGCTGTGGAAAAACCATTTGGGCTAGTTTCAGGCCTTGGTCATTGGTTTGAAATTTTAGCTTGAACTGGCAAACCTGGAGACCACTGCTAAGCATAGAGCGCACTGAACAGAGAGTGCAGTTGCACTTGACCAAATAAATTCCAGTAATTCATGAAATAGTGATAAATAAATAATACATTTACTCTGACACGTCTCGACCCACCATTAACAGGACCCATACTTTTAAGAAAGGCTGATATATATACAAATAACACCACTGCTTATACAAATAAAACACAGACTCAAAACTGATTCAAAACTAGCAATGTCCATTGTGTCCAAAAGTAATCTAACACTATTTACTTGTTTCCTGGTGCCAGATTATTCCTACTCAGAAGCATTTTCAGTGGAGAATGTACATGGAATCTATATTTAGTCCACAAATAGGCTTTAATTGTGACTCTGCCATAGGTGTACTATATCGAACCTCCATGGGGTGATAGGTATGCGGACCGCCACCCTTTAGGTCCAATGGAATGGTCAGATCATGCCCACTCTGGATAGATCAAACTCAATCAAGCGCACCTGTTGATAGCTTTTCATGCTTAATAACTCTGTTAGCCTGAGCCAAGATCAATCCATTGTGGGTGTGCCCAACAACTCCCCCAAACCAATATGCAGTCAGTGCACCTCATAGCACAAAACAGGGGGTCTCAGTGCACTAAACATCACAATATACAGAGGCTTTGAAGGCTTTTAGATTTGTCAGGAAAAACCATCCGCAGGCTTTGGGGAGCTGCGAATCAACACCAAGGATATGGCATTGTGCACAAGGACTTTTTAAATACCCTATCCCTGAAACGTCTGATAACGCGGCTTACAAGAGCCCTTGATTGTGCTCTTAAGGCGCGAACATCTATTGAATGTTTTTGTCGACTCTATTATTGAGGTCTTGGACTTCAATTCCAGTCCAATCTTTTGTGCTGTTGTATCTGTCTCGCCTGATGGGGAGTCGACAGCATTGTATCTGCCTCGCTTGATGGGGAAAGTTTTGCTGGCTATATTGTATGTTATGTTTTTACATTTCTGTCAGTGAATGGACAATGGAAAATAAGAGTCTGTCGCTAGACCTTGCAGTGTTCATGTGGATTTGAACATGCATGGTAGTATATACAGTATTCCTTAGCCTTTCTTCATTCTACAGTAAGTAAGTGCTGGCATTGTTACATGAACATAGTCTTTTGTCTATATCTCATCTACATTATATCGTACAGTGTATCAAAGCAGCATAATGCATTTGGCAGATCATCCGAGCAGTACACAAGTAAGATTTAGACCAATGATATCTAGGATGTAAACCAGCTCCACTCTGCCTTCTTCAACAGGTCTTTGTAGTATTAGCAGTAGGGTTATTGCAATAGCTCGGAAAAGTCACATAACTATGCACTGTACTGAAAGCTGGCTTATGCCATAGCTTGAAGACACTCTTGAATATTTATGTTGGGTAACAACACGTCAATAAAATGCATGGAGTGAGAAAACATGATTTTAAACTGTGATTTTTATTCTTATATTGGCGGATGGTTAGACATAAGGACATAAGGACTTCATGGCACATTCATAACACATTCATAAGCAGTGTGCGCATAATAATTTCTTACATGCTTATGTCAAGCAAGTTGATGTTTTCATTTTGTTACAGTACTGCAATGATACATTAGCGGTGGTAGACATAAGCATTTCATCTATGTTTATATGTTGTTTATGGCTTAAATATGGGTTATAATATGGGTTATATATGGGTTATGAACGTGTCATGACATATTGTATGCGAGTTGATTTACTGTACACTACATTACAAACATAGGGGTACAGTGGGACTTCTACAGTTCTAAAATGTTTCTTAACTTCCATGTATTCCCACGATACACCCTGCAAGACATAACTAACGACTTTAGGAGCTCATATTCATTAAAATAATTGACTAAACAACATGCATTGCTGCTAGTAAGCAAACTCATTTATTTTATATTGTTCCGTAGCTGGTATACATCTTGCTCTGCCTTGCTTTTTGTCAATTTGTTATTAATTGTAGAGTAAGCCTAATGGAAACAGCAACAAGATTAGTTTTTTGGGCTGAGTAGTGGGTTTAAAAAATAAATATTAAACCAATTATTTTTTAAAGTTGTTTAGTCTATTAGAGACAACATCCTTAATTTCCTCTGTTTATGAATTGAGTTAAAGTGAACTCCTGGCTTATTATAAAGTATGAAAGAAAAAATAAAACAAAGTATACAGCTCATAGCATAACACACAAGTGTTACTTTTCAAATACTTCCACAGTATTTGTATAAATCTGTATAGTATGCCCATTATGGGAGGCATGCTGAAAACAAAACATCAAAAGGCAACTCACAATTTATATTTTACTCAATGTGTTGATATATGATAAGGGTTTACAAGCAAAGCCAGCCCAGATTTTACTTTTACTCTTCATAGAAAATGCAAACAAGCCCATATTTCTCAAAACCTTTTTCTAACAAACTTCAGCACTACTCATTTTTAGCAAAAATATGCCTTATATCACTGTAGATGTGCTTAATTCACTGATCTGTCTTAATGTACACATTTGTAGAGAGTAGGGACATTTATCATGGGGAGTAGGGATGTCCTTAAATGAATACCATACTATTAATACATTCTCATAGCACTTGATGATATTTACAGTTGCTTGCACTGACACAGTACTCCTTTCTCCGTATCAGGAGTCCACCCACAACATAATTTTACTTTCCTTTTTTCTCATTCTCCCATAGATCAAATGATAGTTATTTTCTCAAACTGTGTTAGCTTTGAATTAATTTAGCTCCCTGTGGGTGTGCTTTTTTTTTACTTGAAGGTGCTTGTGTTGGGCTCAAAAGCTCCCTGGGAAAACATCCTGGGGATTTTGTGTTGGAAGTTCGAACATTCCAGAAACTCCCAATTACACAAAGTCCAAGGGTATTTATAAATCAAAAGATAAAGGCCATGACAATGGACCATGCAGGCCCTTCGATTTCATGACCCAATGCAGCACCTAGTTCAAGTCCACTATCAGTCCCATTGATGTCCAAGTCCCCAGCCCTTATGCCCCAAATGGACGATACAATCTCTGGATCAATGCTTTACTTCACAGTGCTGATAATGTGCTCCATCACTATCTAACAATAATTTTCTGTCCACATGAACAGACAGTGGGGGTGTTTAAAATCACATAAAAGAAGATGGATGATACCAAGATTGAAGTGCATGTCAGAATTGATCACACAGCATTCAGATTTAATTTTGCCATGTCGGCCCCTCACATTCTTCCTCCGGTCTTGCATATCAGAATTAGAATGTGCCATTCTCACTCTTCTTTTGATTTTTGTATGTATAATATAGTATGTTCAATGATTAACATGCCCATTGAAATATATTACTGTGAAGCATAGGGCAGATGATTTCAACTCAGCTTGCAGAGATTGCTCACCTGAGGCGATAAGAAAATGGCCATTGAAAATGTGTAAACCGTATCCACCCCTCTCTTCTTTTTAAACCATTCCTATGGCCTTTTCTTTGAGGAACTGAGAGATTGCAGTTAAGAGAGTCACACACCCCTCTGTCAAATCTATTTAGTTCATTCTGAGTATAATAATAGGAGAGGTGATGCAAATGGAAGTCCCTGTCACTGAGTGGGGAAAATGTGCAACTATTCAATAGTTGTGAGGATAACAGACCTAGTACTTCTTTCGACAATCATAAATGTAATTCTACTCTCCACAATTATAAATGTAACTGTAGCCTTGGTGAAGGTTGGCTTTAATTCTAATGTAGCACCACTATGAATTGTGAAGTCAGGAAGCAAGTGCAGATTGATTCAAGCCTGAAGGTTTAATGTGCAACATTAATTAATTAATTCATAGATAAGCATAAAATACATGTTAAATTATATGTTTTTGTGTCAACCCTCTACAGTACATTTAATGGTTTTATATGTGCCATAAAAACATGTGAACAAGTATACTAACGCTCAAAATATCTTCTCTCTCTGTTTAGATTTGGAATCGTCCTCCACAGTAATGAACCGTCACTCCACAAGATCGACCTGGAGACCACGTCGTCAGTGAAGAACATCAGCCTGCTCAAATACAACTGCATCCCCAAGTCCCTGGCTTTCACCCACCTGGGCGGCTACTACTTCGTCAACTGCAGGCCCGATTCCACGGGCGCCACCCATCCCCAGCTCATCGTGGACAGTGTGACAGACTCTGTGATTGGACACAACAGGGACGTCACCGGCACCCCGTACGTGTCTCCGGACGGTCACTACCTGGTCACGGTGGACGACCGCGACGGCTTGATGAGGATCCAGCAGATCACAGTGCGCGGTGAGATCGGCGAGCCCTTCGACATCCACACCAACCTTCACCTGTCTGATGTGGCCTTCCAGCCGTCGTTCACCGAGGTCCACCAGTACAACGTCTTCGGAAGTTCGGGAAGCCAAACGGACTCTCTATACGTCGAGCTGAGCACAGGTAATGTGAAGATGATCAAGAGCCTGAAGGAGGCCACCAAGACATCCGATTGGCCGTGGAGCAGTAGGAACCGTGTGATGACCGGCAGTGGACTTTTCGGACAGTACCTCATGACCCCGTCCAGGGAGTCTATCTTCATCCTGGACGGTCGTCTCAACAAGCTCAACTGCGAGATCACCGATGTCGTCAAAGGCAATGTAGTGACGTGGGTTGGCGAGTCTTAGGACGGTCTGTGTTTAGACTCGTCCTGTGTTATTATTAAGGTACAGTTGCACTGAATTTGGTTGCAGATACATAATTTATTGGGTGTGACGAAAAAAGCAATTTTCAAAACCAAAATTGATCATTCAAAATCGTATTGGAAGTTGGGACCTTCATTCCAAAAAATAGGGAGTGATTTGTTGCCGTTGTTTGCTAGCCGAGTTAAAACCGTGGTGGTTCCACAAGATCTTCTAGGGGATCTCTGTTCAAATTTGACAAATTAGCTGCCCATTAGAATTTTTGAGATTGCAAGTATTGCTAATTCAATTGGATGGAAGTATTTCGATAATCGCATCAACTGGCGTTTCGCTGAAAGGAGGGAGAAAAGATGTCTAGACCATCCTTCTCTGTTTCGTCTACCCCAAATACCCTTTTTTTCCTGTGCCTTGAAGGAAAACAAACTCCAAAAGCGGAATTAGCATAATTATTCCCGTTGCGGCTGCAGATTACACCTTCTTCTCTTTGACCCTCCTTCATGGTGAGAGACGCTCCAAAAATCCATGTTTCTCGTCTTTTTTTTTGTCTCGGACCGACGTGGAGCCCATTCTGGGCTAATTAAAATGAGCTCTTGCTGAGACCCCGTCTCGTTTGAAGTGGAGACGGAGAGATTGAGTTGTCCATTATGATGTAGTGCTGCTTGGTCACCTTTGATCGCCGAGAGTCTTCAACAGAGCTAATGATTTGAATGTGATTTCGTCCAACAATCCAAGTCTCAACGACAACGTTAATAGATTAATCCATCTTAATATTTGTGGGATAAATTAATTCAAGTTCCACACTTTGATTCACAAGGTCAGTGTGTGTGTGTAGAAAAACATTCAAATTTGAAGAATATCCCTGACCCAAAGGAATCATAGTATATGATATAATGTACTTACATATAGTCAGTCAATTTTTGGTTTAGCAAACAGACATTTATTCTTACAGTGAAAGAAAGTGGGATTTGTTTAATTGGAAGTGGTTGTAGAAAATAGTCACTTTTAGCTGTGTGGGTCTAATGAGCATATAGAGAGAGATCTTGGTCTTCAAATGTGAGTCAAAGGTATTTTTAAAATGCTACAAGGCAGAGTGTAGTTGATGAAAGCTGGCAAGTACATGGCCCGTTGTGCTTAGGACACAAATTGTTTCCTCGAAGGACACATTCTATGCATTTTCACCATAGCACTCTAACACAAACAAAATGAGGAATATGTTAATGTATTATTTTTCAAAACTAATGTTGGACATCTGGTTGGTTATAGACAGGTCCATTTTATGTTCTCAATTAATTTTGATGTTTTGTTTTATGTGGTCAATTCAATTTCAATTCATACAAAAATTACATCACATTTAGTTAGGAGTTGCCCCTTCATACCCATAGGACTGTACTGATTACCCGTGACTTTTCTTATTGTTTTCTGTATATAACAGCAGAGTTGACTGAGTTCTTTAACATGGTAGTTTTCATACAGTTTTTAAGGGCTCTGTTCATTATTTTGAGTGAATACACACCCTCCTTTGAAACAAAAGAACACCATTGTCATCTGCTATCCTTGACCAAGTACATTGTAATTTCACCTACTGAGACGTTGTATTTTCCATTATAGCCATGTACTGTTTGTTGATTCATGTGGTTGTTGTTTATGTAGAGAATACACACTTGACATTTTACCTGACAATAAAGTCTATACCTTCGAAAATACCTTTGAAAATGCAGAATTCTCCTTTCTGTGGAAAATGTGTTTCAAACATGGTTTCAGCCCACACTCTACTAATGCCGTTGGAAAACCAGGTTCAACACAGTTCAGAGACGCTTCTTCTGAAATGCTACTGTTGCTTACAATAGCCCCGTTTATACCTGGTTCTAACATTTGATATTGTCCACGTTCTGAATGTGCCCACATTTTTAGACAGGTGAAGATAATTAAAAGATGCATTGTGGTCTGATTGTGATCATATCTTCCTGACCACCTCAGAAGGTAGTCAGGGACCCATTGTATCTAGATATCAAGTGTAAACAGATCTGGATGATCAAACCATTTAAATCATCATCATACCGATCTCTAAAATCATTGACAGGTAGCACCATTGACTTATGGCATCAATGATTGTCTTAAAATAAATACATTCATATTATTTTCAAGGAATATCTGTCAAATAATCTGCATACAGGGAGGCACCAGGAAATTTTTTATTTTTTATTTTATTTCACCTTTATTTAACCAGGTAGGTCAGTTGAGAACAAGTTCTCATTTGCAACTGCGACCTGGCCAAGACAAAGCAAAGCAGTGCGACAAAAGACAACACAGAGTTACACAGTAAAACAAACAGTCAAAAACACAATAGAAAAATCTATATACAGAGTGCAAAATGTAGTGCAAAAATGCAGTAAGATTAGAAGGTAGGACAATAAATAGACTATAGTGGTGAAATAAATTACAGAATTATCATCATTAACACAGGAATGAAGGATGTGCAAATTATGATGTGCAAATAGAGGTAAATATGGGGATGAGGTAGTAGTGTGGGCTATTTACAGAAGGGCTATATACAGGTGCAGTGATCGATAAGCAGCTTAGATAACTGATGCTTAAAGTTATTGAGGGAGATAGGAACCTCTAGCTTCAATGATTTTTGCAATTCGTTCCAGTCATTGGCAGCAGCGAACTGGAAGGAATGGCGGCCAAAGGAGGTGTTGGCTTTGGGGGTGACCAGTGAGATATACCTGCTGGAGCGCATGCTACGGGTGGGTGTTGCTATAGTGACCAGTGAGCTGAGATAGGGCGGGGATTTACCTAATAAAGACTTATAAATGACCTGGAGCCAGTGGGTTTGGCGACGAATATATAATGAAGGCCAGCCAACGAGAGCATACAGGTCGCAGTGGTGGGTAGTGTATGGGGCTTTGGTGACAAAACGGATGGCACTGTGATAGACTACATCCAATTTGCTGAGTAGAGTGTTGGAGGCTAGTTTGTAAATGACATCACCAAAATCAAGGATCGGTAGGATAGTCAGTTTTACAAGGGCATGTTTGGCAGCATGAGTGAAGGAGGCTTTGTTGCGGAATAGAAAGCCAATTCTGGATTTAATTTTGGATTGGAGATGGTTGATGTGAGTCTGGAAGTTGAGTTTATAGTCTAACCAGATGCCTAGGTATTTGTAGGTGTCCACGTATTCTAATTCGGACCCGTCGAGAGTAGTGATGATAGTCCGGTGGGCGGGTGCTGGCAGCGTACGATAGAAAAGCATGCACTTAGTTTTACTAGCGTTTAAGAGCAGTTGGAGGCCACGGAAGGAGTGTTGTATGGCATTGAAGCTTGATTGAAGGTTAGTAAACACAGTATCCAAAGAGGGGCCAGATGTATACAGAATGGTGTCGTCTGCGTAGAGATGGATCAGAGAGTCACCAGCAGCGAGAGCGACATCGTTGATGTATATAGAGAAAAGGGTTGGCCCAAGAATTGAACCCTGTGGCACCCCCATAGAGACTGCCAGAGGATCGGACAATAGTCCCTCCGATTTGACACACTGAACTCTGTCTGCAAAGTAGTTAGAGAACCAGGCAAGGCAGTCACTTGAGAAACCAAGGCTGTTGAGTCTGCCAATAAGAATGCGGTGATTGACAGAGTCGAAAGCCTTGGCCAGGTCGATGAAAACGGCTGCACAGTACTGTCTTTTATCGATGGTGGTTATGATATCGTTCAGTACCTTGAGCGTAGCTGAGGTGCACCCATGACCAGCTCGGAAACCAGATTGCATAACAGAGAAGGTACGGTGGGATTCGAAGTGGTCAGTTATCTGTTTGTTAACTTGGCTTTCGAAAACTTTAGAAAGGCAGGGCAGGATGGATATTGGTCTATAACAGTTTGGGTCTAGAGTGTCTCCTCCTTTGAAGAGGGGGATGACCGCGGCAGCTTTCCAATCTCTAGGGATCTCAGACGATACGAAAGAGAGGTTGAACAGGCTAGTGATAGGTGTTGCAACAATTTTGGCTGATAATTTCAAAAAGAGAGGATCCAGATTATCTAGCCCAGCAGATTTGTAGGGGTCCAGACTTAGCAGCTCTTTCAGAACATCAGCCTTCTGGATTTGGGTGAAGGAGAAGCGGGGGGGGCTTGGGCAAGTAGCTTCCGGGGGTGCAGAGCTGTTGGCCGGGGTAGGGGTAGCCAGGTGGAAAGCATGGCCAGCCGTAGCAAAATGCTTATTGAAATTTTCGATAATCGTGGATTTATCGGTGGTAACAGTGTTTCCAAGCCTCAATGCAGTGGGCAACTGGGAGGAGGTGCTCTTATTCTCCATGGACTTTACAGTGTCCCAGAACTTTTTGGAGTTAGTACTACAGGAAGCAAATTTCTGTTTGAAAAAGCTGGCCTTTGCTTTTCTAACTGACTGTGTGTACTTGTTCCTGACTTCCCTGAATAGCTGAAATCTGGTCACAATCCGGACACAGTGGATGGATAAGATGTGGTCACAATCAGAATGTGGATAAGATGCATGTTAGCACCAGGTATAAATGAGGCTCATGACTTTCTGCAAAAATTAACATATCTATGAATTTTCTTGAATATAATTTTGAAAGAGCTTTGGAAATTTCATTTGAATGACCCCTATATTGATTCAGCAGTTTTTGTCACTCTTATAAAACTCATTCCACACCCAATCTTAATTAAGGGAGACCCAGACAATGTGGGTGTGCTGATACATAACTTCTTGATGGGCACTACACATAACCATGATTTTGGTTTAAAAAAAAAAAAAATTCCATTAGAAATTGCAATCGCAGAGTAAATAGAGTTCTTATACAAAACAATGTGTAATAGTCAGTGACGGGGAGTAGTGAACTACATGTAATTCAACTAGTAATTTAATTAAAATGTTCTGTAGCTTGGTGATAGTTGAACTGAATTCAAATGTTGGTATTGTTTTCAGTATTTCATAACTTTTTTGCCATGTAGTGGTGTAGCTAACTACTGGTGCTGCACACTACGTTTGTGCAAAAATAACAGAAAATATGGGTAAAGTATGCAAGATTTCCTTTCTTTTTCGGGAGACTAGCCTAATTTTCACTTGAAACATAGTTTTTATGTTTAATATATTAAATTTCACATTATGCTAACATCTGACTCCAGAGTGATCTTTCTTGTAATTTGTAATCTATGATATTTAATTCAGATTTAGATATGATAATAGTTTGGATGTAGTGAAATACCTTTTCAAAGTAACTATAGTAAACTACACTGAAAAAATATATAAATGCAACATGTGAAGTGTTGGTCCCATGTTTCATGAGCTGAAATAAATTTCCCAGACGCACAAAAAGCAGATTTCTCTAGAATTTTGAGCACAAATTTGTTTACATCCCTGTTAGTGAGCATTTCTCCTTTGCCAAGATAATACATCCACCTGACAGGTGTGGCATATCAAGAAGCTGATTAAACAGCATAATCGTTACACAGGTGCACCTTGTGCTGGGGACAATAAAAGGCCACTCTAAAATGGACAGTTTTGACACACAACACAATGCCACAGATGTCTCAAGCTTTGAGGGAGAGTTCAATTGGCATGCTGACTGCAGGAATGTCCACCAGAGCTGTTGCCACAGAATTGCATGTTCATTCCTCTACCATAAGCCGCCTCAGATGTAATTTTAGAGAATTTGGCAGTACCTCCAACCGGCCTCACAACCGCAGACCACGTGTAACCATGTCAGCCTGGGACCTCCACATCTGGCTCCTTTACCTGTCCGAGATCAACCACCCGGACAGCTGATTAAACTGTGGGCTTGCACAACCAAAGAATTTCTGCACAAACTGAAACTCATATACAGTACATGCTCGATGTCCTCACCAGGGTTTTGACCTGGCTGCAGTTTGGCGTCGTAACCATATTCAGCAGGCAAAATCTCACCCTCAATGGCCACTGGCATGCTGGAGAAGTGTGCTCTTCACAGATGAATCCTGGATTCAACTGTACCGGGCAGATGACAGACAGTGTGTATGGCATTGTGTGGGTTAGCGGTTTGCTGATGTCAATGTTGTGAACAGAGTGCCCCATGATGGCAGTGGGGTTATGGTATGGGCAGGCATAAGCTACGGACAATGAACACAATTGCATTTTATCAATAGAAATCTGAATGCACAGAGATACCGTGACGAGATCCTGAGGCCCATTGTCGTGCCATTAATCCGCGCCATCACCTCATGTGTCAGCATGATAATGCACGGCCCCATGTCGAAAAGATCCGTACACAATTCCTGGAAGCTAAAAATGTCCCAATTCTTCCATGGCCGGAGGACAGCTGGCCGATGACCCAATGAGTGTTCAGAACGCCTTCCAGAACCGGGACGAGAACTGAGGACACCGGTCGGAGACCATGTTCACTGGGAGTCCATAGATCCAGAAGACATGCTGCACCATGAACTGGGCCGTCTCTTTGGCGGAAGGTAGCTTGGGGACAGGAATGAAGTGGGCAGCTTTGGAAAACCGGTCCACCACTGTCACAATGGCGGTGTTGCCATCAGATGGGGGAAGACCTGTGTCAAAGTCCAGGGATATGTGAGACAGGGATGGTGAGGAACAGGCAGAGGTTGGAGGAGACCAGCTGGAGCTTGCCAAGGAGTCTTGTTCTGTGCACAGATCGTGCAGGCGGCGACGAACGAGGAGACGTCAGGAATCATGGTAGGCCACCAAAAGCGCTGTCGCACAAAGGCCCAGATAACCGGATGTTTGTTCCTGACGCTGTCCGCTCCTCAGCCCTGGCCTTTGTGCGGCAAGGATTAGGGAGCCTGGGGCCAATCCACCACCGCTCTCACCTTCCCGGGATCCATCTGTGCACTCCCTGCAACGATGATGTAGCATAGGAAGGGGATGGTGGAGCGATGGAATTAGCATTTCTCCGCTTTCACAAAAAGCTGGTTCTCCAAGAGGCATTGGAGTACCTTTCGGACGTTGAGCACATGTTCTTTGGCGGAGCGGGAGAAGACGAGGACGTCGTCGAGGTAGACTAAGACAAACAGGTTCAACATGTCGTGAAGAACATCATTAACCAGGGACTGGAACACAGCTGGAGCATTGGTAAGGCCAAATGACACGACCAGATACTCGTAGTGACCGCTGGCAGCGTTGAAGGCAGTCTTCCACTCGTCCCCCTCCCGTATCCGCACCAGGTGGTAGGCGTTCCGTAGGTCCAGCTTGGAGAACACGTTGGCCCCCTGGAGGGGCTTGAAAGCCAAGGAGATGAGTGGTAGCGGGTAGCGGTTCTTCACCGTGATATCATTGAGGCCCCGTTAGTCAATGCATGGGTTTTGTCCTTCTCCACAAAGAAGAAACCTGCTCCAGTGGGGGAGGCAGGAGGACAGATGAACCTGGCAACTAGGGAGTCCTCAATGTAGGTCTCCATAGCCTTGGTCTCCGGACCCGACAGTGAGTACAGTCGATCCCGGGGTGGAGTGGTGCCTGGGAGAATGTCGATCCCGCAGTCGTATGGTCGGTGCAGTGGAAGCGAAGTGGCCCGGGCCTTACTGAACACCTCCCGGAGGTTCTGGTACTCCGCTGGAATGGCGGGTAGGTCCTTGGCAACGTCCGAGCCCCCAGGAAGAAGTCCCGGGGCAGGCTGCGCTGACTTCAGGCAATGAGAGTGGCAGAACGGGCTCCAGCCCATGGTAGCACTAGTAGACCAGTCAATAAAATAGGATGCATCTTTTTTATTCTGTACAGGCTTCCTTCTTTTCACTCTGTTGTTTATGTTACTATTATGCTATTGTGGAGTAGATACAGTGTTGTTTATCCATCCTCAGTTTTCTCCTATCATAGCTATTAAACTGTTTTAAAATCACCGTTGGTCTCATGGTGAAATCCCTGAGCGGTTTCCTTCCTCTCCGGCAACTTAGTTAGTAGTGACTGGGTGCATTGATACACCATCCAAAGTGTAATTAATAACTGCACCATACTCAAAGGGATATTTAATATTATGTGTTTTTACCCATCTACCAATAGGTGCCCTTCTTTGTGAATCATTGGAAAACCTCCCTGGTCTTTGTGGTTGAATCTGTGCTTGAAATTCACTGTTCGACTGAGGGACCTTAAAGATAATTGTATGTGTGGGGTACAGAGATGGGGTTTAAAAATCATGTTAAACGCTGTTATACAACTTGTTAAGCACATTTTTACTCCTGAACTTACTTAGGCTTGCCATAACAAACAGGTTAAATACTTATTGACTCAAGATATTTGAGTCAATAATATTTGTAAACATTTAAAAAACATTATTCCACTTTGATATTATGTGGTATTGTGTGTAGATCAGTAACACAAAATCTCAATGTAATACATTTTATATTCAGGCTGTAACACAACAAAATGTGGAAAAAATCAAAGGGTGTGAACACTTTCTGAAGGCACTTTACCAGCTTGCCCTACCTGATAGTCCCAGTCCCCAGCTAGCTAGCCCAGAGACATCCAAGTTCGTCACATTGATGTATGTCATATAGGTCACACTATGATGTTCAAAGCCGTTCCAAGGAGTTTCATAGCCTAGCTTCAGTTTGCACACTATACATTTAGGTATTCCCTATTGATCCGTGGTGATTAGGCAAGCCCGTGCCTCTCTCATCACAGATCGTCCATTCCCGCTGCCACATTCCCCTTAACCCAGCTGATAAGCCCCAGCTCATGTTTCCTGACAGACCAAATTCGGACTCCTCTCTAACTCGGGGAGACTGATACATTTCATTAATATTCTCCTTTACTCGATCCCTATAATAAAAATGCCAGGAGAATACATAACTCGGTAGGCGAAACGAGGTGGCTGGAAGTGCCTTAAATTATCTATTGTCAAGTCCTTCATCTTCCAGTGATTTGCCACATGGGGTTAACTCTCTCTCTCTCTCCCCCCCCCACCCCCAGAGTCAAATGTAGTATTTTAATCATGTTCCAGGCCTGAGCACTGGTAATACCTCACTTCTCGGTCCATCCCGCATCAGGGCTGATGACTGATCGAGGCCGACATGTGTGATGTGCTTTGTGCCAGACCTGGATACTCATCATACATTTCACACAGTCTCCACCAGCCCCCTCTCTGCCTTCAATTCCCCCACTTTAACATTCTGGCTTTCTATCTCTCTTAATGTCTGAATGGAATCAACAGCATTCAGTGGATCTTTTCTGCATTGATTGGATGTAAGGGTTGATTGGGGTAGGATTACGACAACAAAGAAAATCATTGGTTCCTAGTTAATTGAAAACCAACTAATCAATATGCATATTGAGTGATCAATTTCTGCAATATAACAACCTCAGTTGGTAGTCAGTGTGTGTGTGTGTCTGTGTAGTGTGTAACCTACTAAATAGGTCGGTAGTCAACAGGGTGCACACATTGTCATCTTAACTGGCTGTGTGAACATTCCACTTAGCTTGCCCTGTGTCAAAGTCATCGGAGAGACTCACTGTGATGTTGGAAGGATATGACACGTATCAGCCAGAGCCCTGAGTATGTGATAAGATGGTGGTGGCGTCACACCTTGTCTCCTTTGGTCCCCATTGTCATGCTGAGCCTGCTGTCATCAGCCGGGCATGACACCAGGGCCGCACTAGGCGAGTGAACACACGTCAATGACAGGGGGATGCACACACAGCCACCTTTTCTCCTCTGAGATGCACTGGAGTGATGCTGCAAGAGATAAAGAAGCCCCGCCTTCTACTATAGCCAACCAGATTCCAGCCGTCTGCTCTTTGTTTACCTCACTCCAAGATGGTGGCGAAAGGATTCTCCTCAGATTATTGGATCTTTTATATATATTGTTTTAATTCAACAAGCATTATTTTTGATTGTAGACTAATTCAATACTGGCATTAACAGGCCAAGGGTTCTTCTGACCTCAATGGGTCTTCCTGGTTAAATAAATGTTAACTAAAACACTATGCCTAATGATAACGCTATATTCACAAAATGGCAACAAGAGAGCACATATAAGAACCAAAAGCCGAGTCTGGAGAAGAGGAGAGGACACAGTGTCAGCGTGCATCTAAGACTCAAGAAATTACTACTAAACCGCATACCTCTCCCCTCCATCATCCTGGCTAATGTGCAAATCTCTCAGACGTAAAACGGATGAACTGCAAGCCAATGTTAAGTGCTTATCGTATTACAGAAATGCCTGCATTCTGGGCTTTACTGAGCTGTGGCTGAAACCAGGGCGCTGATTTAGAAATCAACGGCTTTGGGGTGCCTGTGCATCATGACTGAGATTCAAAAGCGATGGGCAAAGCACAAGACGGAGGGGTTTGCCTCTACTTGAGTGTCTGTGTGACCCAGATATTGAACATATGTCAGTCTCACTTCAGCCCTTTTACTTACCACGGGAGTTCCCCCAGATCTTCGTCACATGCATCCTAGAGCTAACATGGACGAGGTTAAGGTAATGGACACCATCTCCCGGACCGTGCCACAGATACAGAATATCTCCCCTGATGCTCCAAATCTCGTTATGCGTAACATTAATCACTGTTCGCTGAAAATGTCACTTCTACCAATACATCACCTGTCCTACAAGACATGGTAAAGTGTTGGATTTGTGTTATTGGACAGTAAAGGGGGTGTATAAATCCATCGTCAGAGCTCCAATGGGCTCGTCTGACCATGGCTGCGTTTCAAACTCATAAAAGACTCACCCTCCTCCACTTACCCTCGCCTTATGCCCTTGGGGAAATCCCTGCCACCATCTTGGCTGTCGGTCCAAACGAATAGCCAAACAAGGAAAGTTGGCAATGTAAGCCCCTCAGCCCTCGTTTTTTAATCGAGTATGCGAGTGTAAAATTATGTTAACTTCGGGCCTGTAACGGCCCATGATTCAATTTGCGATGATTGTACATCCCACTAAGAAAAGTCAGCCAAAACTTAAAACCTCAACGTCAATATGGAGAAGTCAACATACAAGCGTAAGTAAAATCAAATGTAAAGAAGTTCGAAACTGTGCTACTAATGCACATGACGGCACAAACACGTCTCGTGAAAGTAATTATGTTTTTGTTTGGTTAGCTTTTGGAAATTGTAGAAATAAAAAATTTTCCTTCTTCAGATGTTCCAGTAGGCATATATTAATAATTATATAGTTAATATACAGCGGGTGAAATAAGTAAAATAAGTAAAACCTTTGTAAATATATTTTCAAAGGTGCTATTGACATTACATTTTCACCAGATGTTGGTAACAACCCAAGTAATCCATACATACAAAGAAACCAAAACAAACAAGTTCAGAAATTAGGTTATGTGTAATAATGTGAAATGACACAGGGAAAAACTATTGAACACACTTACTGATATTTATTTAATACTTTGTACAAAAGCCTTTGTTGGTAATGACAGCTTCAAGACGCCTCCTGTATGGAGAAACTAGTCGCATAAATTGCTCTGGTGTGATTTTGGCCCATTCTTCCACACAAACAGTCTTCAAATCTTGAAGGTTCCGTGGGCCTCTTCTATGAATCTTGATCTTCAGTTCTTTCCATAGATTTTCAATGGGATTTAAGTCAGGTGATTGGCTGGGCCATTCTAGCAGCTTTATTTTCTTTCTTTGAAACCAATTGAGAGTTTCCTTGGCTGTGTGTTTGGGATCACCCTCATTTCATCTTCATCATCCTGGTAGATGGCAGCAGATTTTTGTCAAGAATGTCTCGGTAAATTTGCCCGTTCATCCTTCCTTCAATTATGTGAAGTTTGCCAGTACCATTTGCTGAAAAGCAGCCCCACACCATGATGTTCCCACCTCCAAACTTCACTGTTGGTATGGTGTTTTTAGGGTGATGTGCATTTCTCTTCCAAACATGGTGTGTATTATGACATCCAAACAGTTCAATTTTGCTCTCATCTGACCACACTATATTCTCCCAGTATTTCACTGGCTTTTCCAAATGTTGTGCAGCAAACTTTAAACGAGCTTCAACATGCTTTTTTTTCAGCAATGGAGTCTTGCGTAGTGAGCGTGCATACAGGCCATGACGGTGGAGTGCATTACTTACTGTTTTCTTTGAGACAACAGTACCTGCTAATTGCAGGTCTTTTTGAAGCTCTCCACAAGTGGTCCTTGGCTCTTGGACAACTCTTCTGATTATTCTTTTCACTCCTCTGTCATAAAGCACCTGGTCGAGGCAAATATATGGTGAAATGATTGTCTTTCCACTTCCATATTTTGGCCCCAACAATGCTCACTGGAACATTCAGAAGCTTAGAAATGAGCCTATAACCAATGCCATCATTATGTTTTGCAACAATTAGGTTACGAAGGTCTTGAGACAGCTCTTTGCTTTTACCCATCATGAGATGTGTCTTGTGTGACACCTTGGCAATGAGACCTTTTTGTAGGCCATCAGTTGGGACTGAACCAGCTGATATTAATTTGCACTGACAGGGGGCTGGATTGCTTTTTAATTACTGATAGTTTTCAGCTGTTGTCTTGGCTTTCCATGCCTTTTTGCACCTCCATTTCTTCATGTGTTCAATACTCTTTCCCTGTGTCATTTCACATTATTACACATAACTTAATTTCTGAACTTATTTGTTTTGGTTTCTTTGTATGTATGGATTACTTGGGTTGTTACCAACATCTGGTGAACATTTCATGTCAATAGCACCTTTGGAAATATATTTACTGAGAAAAATGGTGACGTGTTCAATACTTATTTCACCCGCTGTAAGTAGACATGCAATC
This sequence comes from Thymallus thymallus, assembly GCA_023634145.1. Lineage (NCBI taxonomy): Eukaryota > Metazoa > Chordata > Actinopteri > Salmoniformes > Salmonidae > Thymallus > Thymallus thymallus. The sequence goes on along the minus strand of CM042384.1, from coordinate 9,925,947 downwards.
ATAATTGACTGTAGTGCATATAAAGCACCCACAAGCAGGTCGCAGGATGAACAAATTATGAATATCCGGGCAAGGGCGGTCCATTTAAAATGTATTCCTTCCTCACTCGCCCCTTGCCCTGCAAGTGTAAACTTGTCAGAGATCATGATACGTCATCAGAAGTGTCCAATTAATTTGAGGTCTGGGGAGAGGGTGTGTCTGTTAAGTGTTTGGAATGCAGCCCATAACACACCTCGTTACCACATAAAAAAGTTCCGGTGTGGAGGGCTGAGTCAACTGAACGCCTACAGGACTGCTGTGATAATACTGACTGAGACATGTTTACTAGCTCCTGTACTGACCTGGATGAATTGACTGGCACTGTGAAAATGAGGTAATACCCCAGAAATCGTACAAAATATTCCCAAATAACAAACCTTAGGTATCCAAATCCTTCAAAACGATCCTCAATCTGAAAAATATCACTTTTCACCAGGGTCACCCAGAGTAGGGGAGAACATAAAAGGGTAAAAAGGAAGGTTAAGACAAGTTGGAAGCTGAACTGAGTAAAGGCAACTCCGTTCAGCTTGGAGGGGATAAAATCAATGGTTGGAATGTAGCATAAAGCTGGGAAGATAATAAGGCCAAACAAGAATTTTCTGATAATTTGAACAACTTTTACCTACGGTTTGGCACCCATTATTTTAATGATGAATTAACTGGTTCAGGAGAGAGTGTCTCTGAATGTAATATTCGTATTGATCATGAGAAGGTTTTTAAAATATTCAGCCACATCAAAGAGAGAAAGAGCCCTGGCTCTGATGATATTGGAGGCAGAGTGTTAAAAAACTCAGTGGCATATTTTGATCTATCTTCCAGCTGTCATTGCAACAGCAAAGGGTAGGACTATACTAAAGAAAAACATATATGCAACATGTAAAGTGTTGGTTTCATGTTTCTTGAGATCCCAGAATTTTTCCATATGCACAAAAAGCTTACTTCTCTCAAATGTTGCACATTTGTTTACATCCCTGTTAGTGAGCATTGTCCTTTGCCAAGATAATCCATCCACCTGACATATCAAGAAGCTGATTAAACAGTATGCTCATTACACAGGTGCACCTTGTGCTGGGGACAATAATAGGCCACTCTAAAATGTGCAGTTTTGTCACACAACACAATACCACAGTTTCAAGTTTCTCAAGTTTTGAGGGAGCATGCAGAATGCAGGAATGTCCACCAGAGCTGTTGCCAGATAATTTAATGTTCATTCTATACCATAAGCCCCGTCCAACGTCGTTTTAGAGAATTTGGCATTACGTCCAACCGGCCTCACAACCGCAGACCACATTTAACCATGCCAGCCCAGAACCTTCACATCCAGCTCCTTCACCTGGGGGATCGTCTGAGACCTACCACCCGGACAGCTGATGAAACTGAGGAGTATTTCTGTATGTGATAAAGTCCTTTTGTGGGGAAAAACTCATTCTGATTGACTGGGCCTGGCTCCGCAGTGGGTGTGCCTTCCCATGGCTGGGCTTGGGGCGGCAGGTAGCCCAGTGGTTAGAGTGTTGGGCCCGTAACCGAAAGGTTGCTGGATCGAATCCCTGAGCTGACAAGGTAAAAATCTGTCGTTCTGCCCCTGAACAAGGCAGTTAACCCACTGTTCCTAGGCCGTCATTGAAAATAAGAATTTGTTCTTAACTGACCTGCCTAGTAAAATAAAGGTAAAAAAAAAAAAAAAAAATGGCTGTGCCCCTGACAAGTCATATGAAATCCATAGATTAGGGTCTAATGAATTTATTTCAATTGACTTATTTTCTTATATGAACGGTAACTCAGTAAAATCGTTGAATTTGTTGAATGTAGCCCTTACCTCGCTGACCATGAACGCCTTTGAACATATTGTTAAAGGTGAGATTATGGCCAAGGTTCAGGACCAGTTAGACCCATTGTAGAAGATGCAACTATCACTCTTCTTAACTATGTCCTTAAACATCTTGAGGGAAGTAATACCCATGCCAGACTGCTATTAGCAGAGAGGCTCTGCCTTAGCCGAGAGGCTTTGTCCAGTTTTGATCTTGATTTTAACATAGTCAGCTGGTTTTACTTTTTAACCAATAAAACTCAAAGGGTGAGAGTCAACAGTTCCCTACCTAGCAGACTATCCTCCTCCACTGATTCACCACAAGGATGTGTCCTTTCCCCTCTTGTTTGTACTGTACTCTAGTTATTGTCAGAGTAATCACAACTCTAGACATATCATTAAGTTTGCAGACAACTTGGTTATCGTGAGTCTTTTACAGGATGAGGAGATGAGCCATGGCTCAGTGGTGGAGGAGTTTGTTGGATGGTGTGACAGTTCCTACTTAGAACTTAATGTCAAGAAAACCAAGGATATGACTATTGATTTCCGGAGGAGCTCACTGCCACCTATGCAGACTCTGATAGATGGTGAGCCAGTGGAGACCATTGATCGACACAAAGTTCTTGGCACTTTCCTTGACAGCAAACTGAGTTTTGAGGCAAATGTGGATGCTATCTGTGCAAAGGGAAACAGCTCTTGTTCTTCCTGAGGAAACTCTGCAGTTTCAGGGTGGATAAGACGCACAAGTCATACGTTAGGCGCAATCCATCTAAGCGACTCCCAGCATCCCTTGTTTGATGAATTTATGTTGTTCAAAACTAATAGGTCTAAACTCTCCTTCATGCCAGCTGCTATGAGCTTTCTCAATAAGTAGTAGTACTATTAGTTGTGTACATATTGCAGTATACAGTATATTGTTTTTGTGTATATTTATAGTCATATGTGTTCAATGTGTTTTTACTACGTGCTGCAAAATGAATGGCCACCAGGGAATATTAAAGACTCTACACTATACTTATTGGATAATGGCTTGAGAGAGGTACAGGTGTCTGTGCATCGGCCATTGCTCATTTCTCCAGGTATTGAGCAACACACCCAGCACTGTGTTAATTGTGCCACATATCAAGAAAGGCTGCTTTGCGCTGGAACATGGGCCCACAGTTCAAAGCACCGGTACAGCAATGAACACAGAGATGGCTCGTAGCCAGGGAGTCATGGAAAATATCCCTCATGCATGTATGCCACTGGAGCGGATGTTTTCACAGGTTACACTCTCACGGGTTACCAGCTGTGGAGTAGATGTGTCCAGCCCCCTGGGGAGCTACACTGGAGAGGAGGAGGAAAACATCATGCAGCTCTCACAGAGGCACACACACACACACACACACACATGCACCCAAAGGGACAGCTGTATGGCTGGACTACTACAAAGAGGGAGTGAGCCATGTGGTTAGGCATGAGTAGGAGCATAATATGATATACCTGACTGAATAGCAACGGGAACACAAAACCAGAATGGTAATTTATTTTTAGCTAGCTACCACTGGCAATAATCAATCAAAACAATTCGTATTGGTATTGTGAATGCATAAGGAAAAATCAAAAGGGAAAAATCTTGTAATGCAAAATGGGTAGTGACAGAGCGACATTTTTGTGATAAAGGAATAAGTTGGGAATTTATCAGCCCGGCATAGTCTTCAAATGTCTCTGTGCTGTTTGCCATGGTAACAAGATTTTTATCTCCCTAAAGTGTCCTCACCAAAGAAAAGTCTCCACTTTTGCAAAGAGAATAGAATATAACAGATTTTTACAATGTCTCAATCAGAGAAGGCTGGTGGGAGGAGCTATAGGAGGACAGCTTATTGTAATGGCTGGAATGGAATAAATGGAACGTAGTCAAGCATGTGGTTTCCAAATGTTTGATGTGTTTGATACCGTTCCATTCATTACATTCCAGCCATTACAATGAGCCCATCCTCCTATAGCTCTTCCCACCAGCCTCCACTGGTCTCAATATAAGTTTGTTTTTGCCGTGGTTAGAAATCACATTTTTGGCAGCACAAAAATAAACAGGTTATTTTCTGAGACTATGCTCTATACACAGGTGAGTTGAAAAAGCAATTCCAATGCAATGGAGCGAGCAAGCTTATATTTCCCCCAATTACCCATCCCCACCAGAATGCCGTAACACCTTTTTCAACACACGTTGTCTACCCACAACCCTCGGTCAAATTCAGTCCTCTCTAGGGACTTGAGACTCTTCTGCATATAGTGTTCTATATACCTTACTAAGAACATTCAAATTAAGAGTTTCATTCCAAAACGCTATACAGTGCCTTGCAAAAGTACTGTATTCAGACTCCTTGGATTTGTCCACAGTTTATTGTGTTACAAAGTGGGATTAAAATGGATTGCATTGTAATTTTTTGTCAACAATCTACAATCAGTTTTTAAGATAATTAAAAAATCTAAAATATTGTTGTTGCATAAGTATTCAGCCCCTTTGTTTGGGCAAGCCTAAATAAGTTCAGGAATAACATTTGGCTTAATAAATCACATAATAAGTTCGGCTCACTCTGTGTGAAATAATAGGGTTTGACATGATTTTTGAATGACTAACCGTTCCTCTGTCCCCCATACATACAACATCTATAAGGTCCCTCAGTCCAGTACTGAATTTGAAGCACAGATTCAACTACAAAGACCATGGAGCTTTTCGAAAGCCTCATAAAGAAGGGCAGTGATTGGTAGATGGGTAAAAATAACAAACCAGACCTTGAATATCTCTTAAAGCATGGTCAAGTTAATAATTAAGCTGTGGATGATGTATTAAATAAATCAGACACATCAAAGATACAGTCGTCCTTCTGAACTGAGTTGTAGGACCAGAATGAAACTGCACAGGAATGTTACCATGAGACCATTGGTGATTTTAAAACAGCTACAGAGTTCAATGGCTGTGGGTGGATCAACAACATTGTATTGACGCCAGAATTATTACCTATGTAAATGACAGTGAAAAGAAGAATAAAAATATACAGAATAAAAATACTCCAAAACATCCATATTGTATGCTACAAGGCACTAAAGTAATTCTGAAAAAAATGCACAGCATAGTGTTTGGAGAAAATCCAACACAACACATCACTGAGTAACTGCCTCCTTATTTTCAAGCATAGTGGTGGCTGCATCATGGTATGGATATGCTTGACATCTGCAAATATTTGTGAGTTTTTCCAGGATAAAAAGAAACGAGGAAAACCTGCTTCAGTCTGCTTTACACCAAAACTGGGATAGCAATTCCATTTCAGCAGGACAATAACCTACAACACAAGTAGCCAGAAGACAGTGAATGTTCCTGAGTGGCCAAGTTACAGTTTTGACTTCAATATGCTTGAAATCTATGGCAAGACTTGAAAATTGCTGTCTAGCAATGATCCCCAACACCTTGACAGAGCTTAAAAAATAAAAGAATGGACAAATATTCCACAAACCAGGTGTGCAAAGCTCTTATAGACCTACCAAAGAAGACTCACAGCTGTAATCAATGCCAAAGATGTTTCTAACATGTATTGACTCAGGGAGCTGAATACTTATGCAGTGACTATATTTTAGTTATTCAATTCTCTATTCATCTTTTTTTATTTTATTATAATTTTTCTATCACTTTGACATTACAGAGTATTTTGTGTAGATTGTTGTTGACAAAAAATGACAATTAAATTAATTTGAATCCCACAATAAAATGTGAAGAAATCCAACAGGTCTGAATGTAGCTGATTGACAAAGAAATTTCCCCCTCAGGGATCAGTAAAGTATCTATCTATCTATCTATCTATCTATCTATCTATCTATCTATCTATCTATCTATCTATCTATCTATCTATCTATCTATCTATCTATCTATCTATCTATCTATCTATCTATCTATCTATCTATCTATCTATCTATCTATCTATCTATCTATCTAATACTTGTGAAAGATACTGTATATATTTTTTTCAAAATGTTAGTTAATTAGCTTTTATTATTTACAGATATTACGAACGAGATTGGTGTTTTTTCACTATCTAATCATGATAAATGCTATGTCTGCCTCACTCTCAGATAAAGACTGTAAGTAGTACTGGTAGGTTTTACACAGTCTAATGTAACATATTGCCACGCCTGCTCCCGCTTTCCATTTAATAATTTCTGATGAAAAAACATAATGTGAAACATTGGTGGATATAGCTTTTTAGAAATAAACTCTTCAAATAAGGGATCAGAAAAATCACCCATACATTGCCCTGTTCACATGAAAACATGGCGCCTTGCAGGCAATGAATTACAGAAGCACGTATCTTGGCAATCAATTAGTGAAGCCCGACAAAAGATTGTTAATTTGGCAATTTAAGCCAAAACAAATTAAGCAGCATTTGTAAGGTATTGTTTTGTACAGTAGTTATTAGCGTCTTCCTAAGACTCCCTGACATTTCCCATTATCATTACAGACAAATACAGTTGACAGATTATTAAAGTAACATATTCATGCTATATAACAATTAGTCCATCCTTGTCAGACCTATAGGCATTCATAGGCTAATGTAGGTTTTTGCTTATTTACACACACTGTACAAGGAAGTTGTTCGTCTCCAGACAACACGGAGGACACAGTTTTGGTTCTTTGTTACATGTGAATCACTATTTCCTGAATCGCGACTCTCTAGGGAAATACACAAACTTGTTGCGCTCCCATTCCTTTCATTTATATTCCACCACCAGAGAACCCATCTTAATTACCAAACAGAGAATGCATTTACGGAGATAATAAGAAAAGTGAGAAACAAGCAAAACTTCACATTACCGCATCAAACACTACAAGCCGATACTCAAATCCCTGATTACTTCTCTCTCCATTCACCCACACCCAGAGCAGGACATGAATGCGGAATATATCTTTAAATATTGCACTATATATTGAAACCATGAAAACACATGTTTATGCAATGCATTATTTCTGATTTTAGCCCAGTGAAAATGGTATTAGGCCTACAAGGTACATGTCACACTTACTTTACATAGTGTCTTTACAAGGGGATTTCACAGTTAATTTAGTACAGGCTGCTATTTCCCGTGTTTTGTCCCCTTTGCCATTGACCTCCTGTTGAACTTTAACCTCCTGTTAAACCCTTAGCTCTCCCTGACCTGACTCCCAGAAGGGGGTTTCCCACCCCCACCTTTCACTCCCCTCCCTCCTGTCACTTACTCTCTCTCTCTCACTAGTGCACCGACATGAGATTCTGGAATATACTGTATATATGCTGTATATTATTGTGTTCAAGACCTGGTATGCACTGAATGGCACTTAATAGCAATTCGATTTTTTTTAAAACTCACCTTCATCTTTTCTGCTCACCGCGCGCGCTCAGCTCTGAGAAAACACCTTGCACAATGGATTGCTAATTCTCCAAATGAAGATCTATTCATACTTTTTTAAATTATCTGGACAGTGACAGGGAGGTAAATCTGAAATCCAGCAGGAACTGTCTATGTCCTCTTGGGAACAAATGCAACTCTTACTAATGAGTTATTGGGATATTACAATGCATTTAGCATGCAATATTTTCTGAATTAATTGAATTTGAGCTTTATGAATTAAAGAGGAGCCATGTAAATTTTAATTCTTAATTCAGTTGACTAGTCAGGCATGAAATCCATTTTTCTTTTCTGGAAGAAAAATACTCTTCGGATTCTATTTGGGGAATTTCAAGGGAAGGCACCTGATTGTGTCGTCCTGAATTAATGTAACAGAGTTTCACTGCAGATAAAGTAGGCAGAGGGAAAATGCTAAAGGTCAATATAGATAGACTGCAGAAACTCACTTCCTCTGAATATAACTCTCATTGTCAGTGAAGGCTTTCAAATAATGAGTTCACCTCAGAAACACATATGCAAACACACTAATATGGGGTCTAGAGAGCACTAACATGTACCTAGGTAAGGTTTGTCCTCATCTAACCTGAGTCAGATATAGTGTGATGCTGTAATGCTATCTTGTTCGATACCGCTGCAGTATATCAGATCATTTGGAAGGCAATCTGAAATCCACTGCCTCATCAGTCACGCAGATATACAACCCTAGACGCACTGTCATAGTTTGTATGACTTGCAGCATCCCATTTGCCTCAAAAAAGGTTGCTTCAGCTGATCCCTGAAGTCCAAGAAGGGGTTTGGAAGCATTGCAGTAACAAGGCAGCTAGCCAAAACCTCTCACTGCCCCTCTCTCCTCCTACCTCCTAGCTCTGGTGCCCCTCTCCACTCAAGCACGCAGGTGTTGGCCCGAAGGAAACTCAGATTTGGTGGTCAATTGGCTAGGGAAATTACTCTGATTTCTGGAACTAGTCCTTCAACATGTTTTTTTATAATGGTTAATAGTCATCAATACTGTAGTTGTGGATGGTTTAAGACTGTAATTTTTCACCCCCCATTGCTAATGGACCGATTTGGAGGAGTTTGTCACATGAGCATCCTTGCATGCCCACCACCGAAGCACTGGGCAAATAGTGGATAGAAGATTCCTACCATTTCTCAGAATCTCAAACACATTTGTTCTAAATGCGGTATGCCTGGCGATACTGAAAATCCCAAAGGAAGTTGATTTATTTTGTTTTGGGGTAGAAAAGGGCATTAAATCGAATCAAATCCGACTACAATAAGTAAGTATATGGCAGCCCCAACCCTGCAACAGGAGCCACACCAAGGCTTCCTGTACACACCCAGAATGCAGCCACTCCGATCCCCTGCAGCAGCTCCACGCCTTTGGTGGGCGCTTCATCCGGGTGGACTGAGCTCTGCCAACACTGCTGACCCAGTTCCCGCCCCAGCCCCTGCATCCAGCGACTTGAGGGAGGTCTGTCGAATGCTCAGTCTGCTCTCACGTAGCAGTAGCTGCAGATGACCCTATGCCTGTTAGCTCTTATGTGAATGAGCTGAATACCCCCTCTGCCTTTAAATCTTGTAGCAGACTGGCTAATGCACCTAAATGTACGAAGTGTGATTTAAAACATGCTATTGGTGCTATATCTGAGTGTTCAACACCTTATCTGTCATCGGAGTTGGTCATTTTAGGGCATTTTGATCTGGATTGGTATCCCCAGCCTCAGATCAATTGAAGAGTATATGCATTGACTTTAAATCGGACTCAATTGATCTGAGGCTGGGGATACCAATCCAGATCAAAATGCCCTAAAATGACCAACTCCGATGACAGATAATTGATCTCTTCAATTTCAGATCAATTGAAGAGTATATGCATTGACTTTAAATCGGACTCAATTGATCTGAAAATCCCCACGATAAATGTGAAAAACCCTGTTAACTCCTCATTGATTTATTTATTTATTATTAATAACACCCATAAATATTTACTTAGTGGAGTATTTGCATATAAACTCAGTGATCATTGTCCCACAGTATGTAACCATATGCAAACTCATGTAATATATGTCACCGACCTTGATTTGGTTTTTCAATTTTTTACATTGGATAAAAGCAGAGACACAGAGCTACAAAATGGTATATCATACACTGCATTTAAGGGAACAATAGGGAAGTAATTCTGCTTTGAAAGTTGATACACTTGTAATCTCACTTTTGAGAAAATGGCCTTGAATGTTTTGGTACCTAGTGAAGAGCTCTTCTTTGTCGACACCCATTCTACATCATGCACACCCTCTTAAACTTTAGCCCCACCCATCTTGTTTTGCACTCGGAGCATTCAGAGCGCACACTTGACGATCTGACCGATGAGTAGGGTTGATCCAAGCGTTCTGAACTCAACGGCAGTCAAGCACCCAAGCTAACTGGCTAACATTGGCCATCTTGCTTCCAGACCCAAAATTGGGATTACGGTTCATTGTTTACCTCTGGATAACATGAAAACAGCCTAACCAGCTCTGCTGGCAATAATTTAATTACACTTTTTTACAGACATTTACTGACACCGGCCATATTCAACGGGTGTTATGCGTTAGTAAATTAATCAGTTATTCTGCCCTCTGGCATACTCATACTGAATTTACGAATGCAAAATGGTTACTTGCATAGTGGAGTCATTTGTCAAGATATGTAGCTAGCTAGCTATATAAACACTTAACCTAGCTAGGTAAACAACATGTAAGATCATACACGTCACGTAACGTTAGCTAGCGAGCCAGCTAACGTTAGCTAGTTAAACAATGAACCATAATGCCAACTCATGACGTTACTACCCTGCATGTAGCTAGCCAACCAGGTTCAATGTTAGTTAGTTAACATTAGACTCAAGCAAACAGCTCTGAGATACAAATAATAGCTAGCGAACCAGCCAGCTAACGTTAGCTAGTTAAAAAATGAACCATAATCCCATAATTTACTACCCTGCATGAACCTGCAGGTAGCTAACCAATCAGGTTCAATGTTAGCAAGCAAATGGCTCTGATATATGAATAATACAATCATACACATAACATTAGCTAGCAAGCCAGCCAGCTAATGTTAGCTAGCTGGCTAACAGTACACTTTAACTTGAAATGAAACCACTTTTGTCAAAATTTTATATCTGAAAATGTAGCTAGCTAGACTATCTTAACCATATACATCATGCATGATGCACGCGTCTCCCTGTCATGGATGCCAGCATGGTTGCCCTTAGTTTGAAGATGTAATCTGAAAACAGGTGTTTTCTCCATCTCTTTAACTCTCATACTCTAATTCCACTGATTTCAAAACTCGATCCTCCAGAAATTGGAGGGCAACACTTATGCAGCTGCCCTACACAATACACTTTTTAAAAAAAGCCACGTTAGACAGGATTGCATACACATACTGAGCAGCTCAAATAGACAGCCTATATGGAAGACCAATCCAAACTCCTCTCTCGGCATGTCCAGTCCACTAATTATCTTAGCCAATCATGGCTGTGCTTTAACCCACTAGGCTCATAATTTAACAATTGTATTAATATTTACAGATGACATACAAGTTTGTTATAAAGGCACATGAAAGTTCATGTTTTAGAAGGCATTTCTGCCAAAAAACACATTTCATACATACAGTTGAAGTTTACATACACCTTAGCCAAATACATTTAAACTCAGTTTTTCACAATTCCTGACATTTAATCCTAGTAAAAATTCCCTGTCTTAGGTCAGTTAGGATCACCACTTTATTTTAAGAATGTGAAATGTCAGAATAATAGTAGAGAGAATTATTTATTTCAGCTTTTATTTCTTTCATCGCATTCCCATTGGGTCAGAAGTTGACACACTCAATGATTATTTGGTAGCATTGCCTTTAAATTGTTTAACTTGGGTCAAACGTTTCGGGTAGCCTTCCACAAGCTTCCCACAATAAGTTGGGTGAATTTTGGCCCATTCTTCCTGACAGAACTGGTGTAACTGAGTCAGGTTTATAGGCCTCCTTGCTTGCACACGCTTTTTCAGTTCTGCCCACACATTTTCTATAGGATTGAGGTCAGGGCTTTGTGATGGCCACTGTGTATGTGTGTGTGTGTGTGTGTGCGTGCGTGCGCGTGAATGAGAACAGCGACAACCCTAACAATACCTGAAGCCTGATTCAAATTACAATTTTCATATGTCCTCACAGGCGATGGGGAGGCACATTATGGAGAGGCTCCTGTACAGATTACAGCAGGCCATGCAACGCCTAACTCTGGATCTTGATTACTTACAGTTTGTCTGCACCAATGACATTAGAGAAGACAAGCTGTGCTGTTTCATGCATAACTGGTATTTGAATGTTTTGCAAAGGAGTGCCTTATTCAAACAATGAGTCAAATCAAATGTTATGTCACATGCACTGAATACAACAGATCTAGACCTTACTTTAAATGCTTAATTAAAAGCCCTTAACCAAGAATGCAGTTTTAAGAAAATAAGAGTTAAGAAAATACTTACTAAATAAACTAAAGGTACACAATAAAATAACAAGGCTATTTACAGAGTCAATGTGCGGGGTTACAGGTCGGTTGAGGTAATGTGACTAATCATAGATAATGTGCGGGGTTACAGGTTGGTTGAGGTAATGTGACTAATCATAGATAATGAACAGAGAGTAGCAGGGGGGTTCAATGCAAATAGTCCTGGTAGCCATTTCATTAATTGTTCAGCAGTCTTATGGCTTGGAGGTAGAAGCTGTTAAGGAGCCTTTTGGTCCTAGACTTGGCGCTGCGGTACCGCTTGCTGTGCGGTAGCAGAGAGAACAGTATATGACTTGGATGGCTGGGGGCTTTGACAAGTTTTTGGGCCTTATATACCACGTTTCCATTCTCCGTTTTTAGGCAAGTAAAGTCAGACAGCTTTGATGGAAACAGGAAGTTTTGGTACAATTTGATTAATGCCGACAGATAATTTGTTAGTTCGACATGGTGCGACCTTTGTCTGTGAAATTAATTATGCGCAAATGTTGATATAATAACCATCATATCGAAGTCAATTTAGTCACGCCATGATACAGTATGTTGTGTGATCCTCCCACTATCGTCTGGAAACCATGCCGTTTATTAGGCTACAGATTAAATGTTATGAACTTCACAGGGTGGTGAAAGTGCACAGTGCACCTTTCCAATAAATATTTAGGGTCTTATTCTGGTGACATAGTGATCGATACTTGGCTTCAGTTAGACAAAAAAATCCATCATCTCATGTAGACTAACCTACCTGTACTGCCTACAGTGCGTGAAGCTGTTGTATCTGCCAGCTGTTGGCTAGAGCGCATGTGCCAAGACCAGAGTGGGCATATTTGCTATTTAACGCAACAGTTTGTGACAACTAATCGGTAGAGTTGAAATATGCAATGGATTTTGTGTACACTACATGATCAAACTGATTTTGTATCTTCAACAAGTCTGTTTGAAGATACACCACTGATGGGGAACATGTTCATATTGACTTTATGCAGATTTTAGAATATTTGCAAGAAAATCTGTCGCCAACTGGATGGAAAACTACCTATAGAATCCAATGTCAATTCAATCTCTCACATGCATCAAACTAAGTTTAGAAACAATTCAATTCAATAGGAGACGGTGAAGTAGAAATGCAAAGTGCCTGAGAATACTTTGCCCAATTACATCTCCTTATGCTCAAAGGTTAAAATAATAGTAATGAGTTGTGTAGGACAGAGGACTGGGTATAATGTTGAATGTTTCATTATGTTGCTTCAAATGTTCTTTCGCTTTCAGGATTGAACGGTTATGGCGGGATGTGTCTATGGCTGTGCCACATCTTTTACGATGTCCTACACAATTTGGAAGATGAGGGCTAACTTGACCTGTCAAACAGCCTTCACCTATTCTGTGTGCACTGTATTCCTCCCACGCCTCCAAGTACTGAGCAAAATCTGACCCGAATCAGCTATGGGAAATGGGACAAACACAGAATCCTGTCACCTTCCGCCAATGTGGAGATATAGATTTAAAGGAGACACTATGAAAATGTAATTAGTCTTATCTGAAAAAAGGTGGTTGTTTGTAAATTAACATGATTTTCCAAGTTTAGAATTTAAACAACTTGGGCGGGGACAATGCCTGCCTCCCGGAGGAGCATGGGTAGGGAATTGTGGTCCCACCAGTGGAGTGCCCGCTGACAGAGCAGGATATTACACTGCTCAGAGCAGCCATCGACCCAACCTCACCATCTCGAGACTATGGGCAAGATATTTATGCATCTGTTTTGAACTATGTGCTGCTACTTACTGAATGATCCTTATGGCTAAATTATCCTTATACTTCTGCTTGATACTGTTTCAAGGAATGTTTGTCTAGTCCAGTAATTGTAAATTGCTGCGATGTTATGAAATGTGGTCGCAACAAAATGAGACCAATTGGCTGATTGATTGGTTACTGTGGACAACAGAATCAGTGTTTATTTAAATTACAAATGTAGTCTAAAATGGAAGTGTTTGAATACAAGAGCTGCAGTCATTCATTAAATGTGAACTTTTTTACACATTTAAGTGATCCTTATGACAGAAAATAAACCTTAAAATAGAAATGGACACTGAATGTCATGTGATACACATGCAAAAGTGATTACATTTGATACAAATGCTTTCTGCCTTCCCAATGAAAACTATACTGAACAAATATATGAACACATACAGCAGGCTGAAGAACTAGGTAGACAAGTTAATTAGGTTGTATGGGTTGGCTTATTTGAAGCCAAAATACAGGTGTCGGCCCAATAGATCAAACAGAACAACAAGGAATAGTGCCACTTCTGAATATGTTGTATGATTGTAGTACAATGACAAATTATGGGATGCATTTTTTGTTGACATGCTTAGGGTGACAGTGGCATATTCAGTACTTAATGTAATTTGACATCAGGGAAAAGGTCTCTAGAGAACTCAATTACACAGATGTAGTAAGAAAACAACCGGGTTGGAGGTAGATTTACCCTTGCCTCAATGACTTGCATCCTCTGACATGGCCATTGTTCTATTTCCAAGTCCTGCTTGAATAAACTCAAGATTCTCTGCAGGTGATGGGGTACTGTGTGTTTTTATTTAGGAGGTATACACTGAAAATAAAAGGTTTCCAGGCCTTTGTAGTCTTGCCTGGTGTCCTGGAAGAAGGGTTTAATAAAACTTCCCAGAGGCAGCCTGCCTCCCGAAGAGGTTCGGAAAGGACCTGCAAGTAAAAGGGAGAAACAGTGCAGGGAAGTGGAAAAGAGGTATACGAGATAGTGATGCACACTTAACTATGTATCAGAAAGAGGGAGCTTGTCTATAAATCTTATTTTGTGTTTGCAAATGTGTACCAAACTAAGAACCACCAACTTTGGATAAATAACTGTTTATGTGTGTGTGTGTGTTTGTGTGTGTGCGTGTGTGCGTGCGTGCGTGCGTGCGTGTGTGTGTGTGAGAGAGTGATATGATAATGAGAAAAGCAATACATAATTTACAAATTATTGGCTGAATTGATTAATCGTCAAAACAGTGGGTATAGACAGTAAAATGACATTTCCTGTATTCTGGGACCATTGATATGCACCTGGCCATCTCCTGGTTACTGAAGGAATGCACCTCTCTGTTGATGATGCCCCTGACCATGCAACTGATGCACCTGAGCTTGCTGATGCGGTGGCACTGGACTCTGACCCTGATTAATATTCTGGGTCAGCACAGAAATGAGGCTGTGTGCAGCCGAAACCACTTCTGAATACTTTTTGCTGAACACAAAGTTAACATTAGCTAGATATAGGGGGGAAAGCATTAACCGACTTGACCAAACTCTATTTTAAATATCCACCTAGTCCAAAACATTGTGCTAAGTGTAATACAGATACAATCAGATATGTATGACTAGTTTGAACATATTTCTGTAAACCAAGTAAATTAAGGGCAAGCTGTGATTTGAATCTCATTATGTAAGTGTCATCGTATCATGCTGGATACATGCAACGTTACCTAGCTACCTAACTGGAGACATTCGTGATGGCTCTAAATCACAATGGCCTATTTCGATGTGACTTGGTTTAATAAAAACATACGGACAACCCTAAGGCTGGCTGTGGCTAGCAACAGGCTGGCAGTGACTTGTTACAGGCATGGAGAGTTTTGCGATTCATTCCATTCGGCTAACTAGTCAGACAACTTAAGCCAGCCGAATAAAATAGCGTTAGTTAACGTACTTCAAAATTGTAACGGGTCAATATATTAAGCGTATCTTAATGCAATACATTACAGGGAAGATTGAGTCTAGGCTTCATGTACTGCTATGGGAAAAGCTATTTTGGGTTTTAGCTGTTTTATCTCTCTCATTCACACACCTTTCAATACGGCTGGCAGTGGCTAGCTGCAACGTTACAGGCATGCAGTCTTGTGATTAATCTTTCTAGCAAGTCCGACACCAAAGCCAGCCAACTAAGCTAACGTAATTCGCACTTGTTAGTCACGGGTAAATAATATACGGATGTTAGAAGCGTATCTATCTAATAAATTTAATGAAAAACCATCTAACTACTTAAGTAAACTGAATTACCTGTTGCCCAGGTGTTGGTGCCACTGGTTGGTAACTGGTTCGCCATGTTTAGGGGGGGAAAGATTTGGCGCGTAGTGTTGACGTCAGACCATCTAGTTAAGTAAGCTAATTAAAAAAAGCCTGTCTATAATGTTCATTGGTTGGGTTAAGATGAACCGTTACTCCAAAACTAGTGGACCAATGGAGACTCATTGTCTACGCCTCTCTCTAAACCCCACCCTTCACGGAAAAATAATGCCAGAACTCGAAATCGAAAAAACTAGCAGTGAAAGCAAAGAAACAGACAAAGAAAGCAAAGTTAAGAGTAGCATAACCAAAAGGTAGTAAATGCAGGCAAGAGCGTAGGCAAAATGGGGTTTTTGCTATCGCTTTAAAATAGTTATACATTTTACTTTCAATAATTTGTTTTTTGATTTCAACATCCATTATTTCACTCGTCCTCGAAAATATAATGTTTACATTCTCAACTTTATTTTTCATGTTCACAATTTATTTTATTTTAAATTCAATACATATGGCGTGAAATTGACCTCATACCCTTGACTTTTTCTACATTTTGTTACGCTACAGCCTTATTCTAAAATGTATTAAATAAAACATTTTCCTCAGCAATCTACAGACAATACCCCATAATGACAAAGTGAAAAGGTATTGGGGAAATTTTAGCAAATGTATTAAAAATAATAAACAGAAAAAACCCTATTTACATAAGTATTCAGACCATTTGCTATGAGACTCGAAATTGAGCTCAGGTGCATCCTGTTTCCATTGATAATCCTTGAAATGTTTCTACAACTTGATTGGAGTCCCCTTGTGGTAAATTAAATTGATTGGACATGATTTGGAAAGGCACACACCTCTCTACATAAGGTCCCACAGTTGACAGTGCATGTCAGAGCAAAACCAAAGCCATGAGGTTGTTTCTCAAGGGTCTGAATACTTATGTAAATGTTATATTGCAGTTTTTTATTTGTAATAAATTTGCAAACATTTCTAAAAACCTGTTTTTGCTTTGTCATTATGGGGTATTGTGTGGAGATTGTTGAGGGGAAAAAACAATTTAATACATTTTCGAATAAGTCTGTAACGTAACAAATGTAAAAAAAAGTCAAGGGGTCTGAATACTTTCTGAATGCACTGTATGTCCAGAATATATTTATGAAATATATAACTTGAGCACATCATAGAAAATAGAAAATGTATGTAAATATATTTTTTAATATATGTTAATAAGATATATTTTTGCCGCTGAATTATAATGTTTTGAATCTACTGACCTCTGATACCTTCGCATTATCTTCCCAAAGTTGGGTTTGCATGCAAAAGTTAATAATTAATACATTAATTATTCAGCTAGTGAGGCTACCTGCCACTTATGAAACATAGTAAGATTAGAAACATTTATTTTGAAAAGAGACACATGAACCTAGAAAATATTTTTCCAGAGCTGTCAATCACAATTTGAAATGTTCACGAGCCCAGCCCACCTCCAACTGACAGAGCAGCCATTGCAAATTAGAATTTTCTTTAGATGAAGGAGAAGAGCAGCTGTCAGTGCCAAAAATCTTTCTCATGGATAATGGCTTTTTTTTTAAATTTTATTTAAAATACACTACCGTTCAAAGGTTTGGGGTCACTTAGAAATTTCCTTGCAGAGTTGCAAAGAAAAAGCAATTTCTCAGACTGGCCAATAAAAATAAAAGATTAAGATTGGCAAAAGAACACAGACCCTGGACAGAGGAAGACATGGCTTTTTCTTTGCAACTCTGCCTAGAAGGCCAGCACCCCAGAGTCTCCTCTTCACTGTTGAGGTTGAGACTGGTGTTTGAGGGTACTATTTAATGAATCTGCCAGTTGAGGACTTGTGAGGCATCTGTTTCTCAAACTAGACACTCTCATGTGCACCGGGGCCTCCCACTCCTCTTTCTATTCTGGTTAGAGCCAGTTTGCGCTGTTCTGTGAAGGGAGTAGAACACATCATTGTACGAGATCTTCAGTTTTATTGGCATTTTCTCTAATGGAATAGCCTTAATTTCTCAGAACAAGAATAGACTGACGAGTTTCTGTCAGGCTCTGGCCATAGAGAAGCAATAGGCTTCAGCCATGGTCAGAGTCTGACAGGTCTATCATTTCTGGGTCTGGTGGTGGTTTGTGTGGGATCCCTAATTAGAGGCAGCTGCAGTTTATTGTCTCTAATTAGGGATCCTACATATGTTTTTATGTTTCCACACCGGGGCTGTGGGTCGTTGTATATATGTCGTTATATGTCGCAGTCACAGTGTTAGAGTAGTGTGTTTTCTGGTAGCGGGGGTGACGTTGTACATTTCGTGTCTACATCGAGATTTATCAATATCATTTGTTATTCTGTATTGTTCGTCATTTTATTGTTTGGATTCTAATCATTATAATAAAAACAATGTCGAACTTCAACTGCGCTGCTACTTGGTCTCTCACCATCCCGACTCGTGACAGAACGACCCACCACTTCGAGACCAAGCAGCGAAAGTGGGCTCGAGACGGAGAGGAGCCCGAAGGCAACCCCAACATTTTTTTTGGGGGGGGGACTATGGGGGTGGTCTGGTGGCGGGGAGGAAGCGCCAGCACCACCCTCCATGAGCGAGGCGCCGAGGCTGGAGGAAAAAGGGGGAGCGAAGTGCCGTGAGGAGGTGAGCGAGGGGGAATGCAAGGGAAATGAATGGAGCGAGTTAAGGGAGTGGTTCAGGCGAGGTTGGGAGGAGTGTAGGAGTCAGAGGAAGGGGCTGGAGTTAGGGGGGCCCAAAGTGAGCATCACCAATCCGTCTGCTCCGCCCCAGTGCCAGAGCAGTCCTCTCCACCGGTGCCCATTCCGGGTTCAGCCGTCTGCTCCGCTCCAGTGCCTGAGCAGTCCGCTCCACCGGTGCCAAGTCCGGGTCCGGCCGTCTGCTCCGCTCCAGTGCCAGAGCAGTCCGCTCCACCGGTGCCTATTCCAGGTCCGGCCGTCTGCTCCGCCCCAGTGCCAGAGCAGTCCGCTCCACCCGTGTCCATTCCGGGTCCGGCCGTCTGCTCCGCTCCAGTGCCTGAGCAGTCCGCTCCACCGGTGCCCATTCCGGGTCCAGCCGTCTGCTCCGCTCCAGAGTCAGAGCAGTCCGCTCCACTGGTGCCAATTCCGGGTCCGGTTGTTTTCCCCGCTCCATGGCCGGATCCGTTTGCCCCACCGGTGCCCAGTCCGGGCCCGGTTGTTTTCCCCGCTCCATGGCCGGAGCCGTTTACCCCACCGGTGCCCAGTCCGGTCCCGGTTAATTGCCCAGCTCCATGGCAGGAGCCATTTGCCCCACCGGTGCCCAGTCCGGGCCCGGTTGTTTTCCCCGCTCCATGGCCGGAGCGTTTACCCCACCGGTGCCCAGTCCGGGCCCGGTTGTTTTCCCCGCTCCATGGCCGGAGCCGTTTACCCCACCGGTGCCCAGTCCGGGCCCGGCTAATTGCCCAGCTCCATGGCAGGAGCCGTTTGCCCCACCGGTGCCCAGTCCGGGCCCGGTTGTTTTCCCCGCTCCATGGCCGGAGCCGTTTACCCCACTGGTGCCCAGTCCGGGCCCGGTTAATTGCCCAGCTCCATGGCAGGAGCCATTTGCCCCACCGGTGCCCAGTCCCGGCCCGGTTGTTTTCCCCGCTCCATGGCCGGAGCCGTTTACGTCACCGGTGCCCAGTCCGGGCCCGGTCATAAGGAGAGATCAGGGCACGAAGTTCTCTAATTCTCTACTTCGCCGGGGCCGGAACCGCCACCGACGAACTAATCTTCCCTCCCTATTTGTTTTTTTTTGTAGGCGTCCGGGAGTCCGCGCCGTTGGGGGGGGGGGATCCTGTCAGGCTCTGGCCATAGAGAAGCCTATTGCTTCTCTATGTAGCCATCGTCAGAGTCTGACAGGTCTATCATTTCTGGGTCTGGTGGTGGTTTGTGTGGGATCCCTAATTAGAGACAGCTGCAGTGCATTGTCTCTAATTAGTGATCCTACATATGTTTGTATGTTTCCACACCGGGGCTGTGGGTCGTTGTATATACAGCGGGTGAAATAAGTATTGAACACGTCACCATTTTTCTCAGTAAGTATATTTCCAAGGTGCTATTGACATGAATGTTTCACCAGATGTTGGTAACAACCCAAGTAATCCATACATACAAAGAAACCAAAACAAATAATTTCAGAAATTAAGTTATGTGTAATAATGTGAAATGACACAGGGAAAAAGTATTGAACACATGAAGTAAGGGAGGTTCAAAAAGCCATGGAAAGCCAAGACAACAGCTGAAAACTATCAGTAATTAAAAAGGGATCCAGCCCCCTGTCAGTGCAAATTAATATCAGCTGGTTCAGTCCCAACTGTTGGCCTACCATAAGGTCTCATTGCCAAGGTGTCACACAAGACACATCTCATGATGGGTAAAAGCAAAGAGCTATCTCAAGACCTTCGCAACCTAATTGTTGCAAAACATAATGATGGCATTGGTTATAGGCGCATTTCTAAGCTTCTGAATGTTCCAGTGAGCACTGTTGGAGCAGTAATACGGAAGTGGAAAGACAATCATTTCACCATCAATTTGCCTCGACCAGGTGCTCCTCACAAGATTTCTGACAGAGGAGTGAAAAGAATAATCAGAAGAGTTGTCCAAGAGCCAAGGACAACAATACTTATTTCACCCTCTGTATGTCGTTATATGTCGCAGTCACAGTGTTAGAGTAGTGTGTTTTCTGGTAGCGGGGGTGACGTTGTACATTTCGTGTCTACGTCGAGATTTATCAATATCATTTGTTATTCTGTATAGTTCGTCATTTTATTGTTTGGATTCTAATCATTATAATAAAAACAATGTCGAACTTCAACTGCGCTGCGCCTTGGTCTCTCACTATCCCGACTCGTGACACTTTCAGAAGAAAGTTCTTTGTTTCTGGCCATTTTAAGCCTGTAATCGAACCCACAAATGCTGATGCTCCAGATACTCAACTAGTCTAAAGAAGGTCAGTTTTATTGCTTCTTTAATCAGCACAACATTTTTCAGCTGTGCTAACATAATTGCAAAAGGGTTTTCTAATGATCAATTAGCCTTTTAAAATGGTTAACTTGGATTAGCTAACACAACATGCCATTGGAACACAGGAGTGATGGTTGCTGATAATGGTCCTCTGTTCGCCTATGTAGATATTCCATAAAAAATCAGCCGTCTCCAGCTACAATAGTCATTTACAACATTAACAATGTCTACACTGTATTTCTGATCAATTTTATGTTATTTTAATGGACACATTTTTTAAATGTTTTTTGTCAAGGACATTCCTAAGTGATCCCAAACTTTTGAATGGTAGTGTATGTTTTTCACCTGACGGGTGACAGAGGAAGAAGATATTTTCACGAACTGCAAGCAAGAGTTTTCACCGAGGTTCATTTAGCTTGCTACTACAACATGCAGTGTGACTGACCAAGGTAAGAATTGTTTTATATATTAAATTCAGAAAGTATTCAGACCCCTTGACTTTTTCCACATTTTGTTACGTTACAGCCTTATTCTAAAATGGATTAAATAAATAAAAATCCTCATCAATCTACACACAATAATGACAAAGCAAAAACAGATTAAAAAAAAAAACTAAAAAAACAAACGGAAATATCACATTTACATTTACTCAGTACTTTGTTGAAGCACCATTAGCAGCGATTACAGCCAGAGGTTTCTTGGGAATGATCCTAAATGCTTGGCACACCAGTATTTGGGAGTTTCTACCATTCTTATCTGCTGATCCTCTCAAGGTCTGTCAAGTTGGATGGGGAACATTGATGCATAGCTATTTTCAGGTCTCTCCAAATATGTTTGATCAGGTTCAAGTCCGGGCTCTGGCTGGGCCACTCAAGGACATTCAGAGACTTGTCCCGAAGCCATTCCTGAGTTGTCTTGGCTGTGGGCTTAGGATTGTTGTCCTTTAGGAAGGTGAACCTTCACCCCCAGCCTGAGGTCCTGAGGGGTCTGGAGCAGGTTTTTATCAAGGATCTCTCTGTACTTTGCTCCATTCATCACCTCGATCCTGACTAGTCTCCCAGTCCCTGCCGCTGAAAAACATCCCCACAGCATAATGCTGCCACCACCATGCTTCACCATAGGGTTTGTGCCAGGTTTCCTCCAGATGTGGCAAATTGGCATCCAGGCCAAATAGTTCAATCTTGGTTTCATCAGACGAGTGAATCTTGTTTCTCATGGTCTGAGAGTCCTTTAGGTGCCTTTTGGCAAACTCCAAGCGGGCTGTCATGTGCCTTTTACTGAGGAGTGGCTTCCGTCTGGCCACTCTACCATAAAGGCCTGATTGGTGGAGTGCTGCAGAGATGGTTGTCCGTCTGGAACGTTCTCCCATCTCCACAGAGAACTCTGGAGCTCTGTCAGAGTGACCTTCGAGTTCTTGGTCACCTCCCTGGACAAGGCTCTTCTCCCCCGATTGGTGGTTCTAAACTTCCTCCATTTAAGAATAATGGAGGCCACTGTGTTCTTGGGGACATTGTGCCTCGACACAATCCTGTCTCGGAGCTCTACGGACAATTCCTTCAACCTCATGGCTTGGTTTTTGCTCTGACATGCACTGTCAACTGTGGGACCTTATATAGACAGATGTATGCCTTTCCAAATCATGTCCAATCAATTGAATTTATCACAGGTGGACTCCAATCAAGTTGTAAAAACATGTCAAGGATGATAGATGGAAACACCACCTGAGCTCAATTTCGAGTCTCACAGCAAAGGGTCTGAATACTTATGTAAATGGGGTATATCTTTTCTTTTTTATATATATATATATATATATATATATATATATATATATATATATATATATATATATATAAAAGGCTGTAATGTAAAAACTGGCTAGCTAGCTGGATTATTTCTAGCTAAAAATAATATTATTTTCTTCCCTGCAGTGGATCTATCTGGTTTGGAGCTTCAACTGCCTATGGACAGACCCCAGCCAATGTAAGTTAGCCTTTTGTATCATTTAGCTAGCTAGTTCTTGAACATAAACTCCTTATTCTTCACCATGTGTGGAATTTTACTGTTTTACTGACTCTCTGTCTCTGCATTATCCACAGGTTAACTGTTAACTTGTGAGTCTGAAAATGGACCCTGGAGATTAAGGAATCTGTAATATAAGTATCAATTTAATGTTCATGTACATTTGTCATGACCTGATTAGGTTGGGCTACTTGATTTTACCGGGGTGCATTGTAGCGCTTACCCTAACCCTTTTCCTAACCGTAACCTAATTCTCCTAACCTGCCACGTGAATTCACCTAACCTGGTATGTTAATTATCCTAACCTGCCAATTTAGTTATCCTCACCTGTAATTCACCTAACCTATCACTGGGGCCAAGGAACCATTGCTAACAGTGGAGCCCGGAGCAAATCACGTAGCCTGACCTCATTGGGTAGTCACACATTAACCCCTAATTTTTCATCTTGTCTGTTTTTTTTTTCACTGACTCTCTGTTGCATTATCATCAGGGTAACTGTCAACTTTTTTAAAGACTGAGAAACAGATGTACTATCTTGATTAAGAATGCTAAATCAACCTACTCTATCTCTGACTCTGCTGGTGATCCTCTAAACATTTTGAAAAAAGTAAATGCACTGAAGCGTACAAATTCCTCTTCTTCCCCTTCCCTGCAGTCAAATTACTAAATCGCCGTCTAGTGGCCTCATGGGTGGAATGTTTTCATAATTAATCAATATTATTGTATTTATTTTTCGAGGCCGAAAATCCAAGAGAATGCCAAGAGTGTGCAAAGCTGTCATCAAGGCAAAGGGTGGCTACTTTGAAGAAGCTCAAATATAAAATATATTATGATTTATTAAAAACCTTTTTGGTTACTAGATGATTCCTTATGTTTTATTTCATAGTTTTGTTGTCTTCGCTATTATTCTACAATGTAGAAAATAGTAAAAATTAAGAAAAACCCTTGAATGAGTAGGTGTGTCAACTTTTGACTGGTAATGTATATTTCCTGAGCCCTTTAACAAAAACACCCACTGTATCTAACTTCGTCCCTAACCTATAGACTTATGAGTTTCCACACCCAGTCTTGGGGATGGCTAACTCTGGAAATTCCTTTGGTCTCTACTGAGTTAGTTAAATGAGTTTTATTTGTGGAAAAATCTTCGAAGTGTCCTTAAATGTGATGTTTTGGTGCCTCTTGGGCATTTCAGAAAGCTGACTGAGGACCTTATTACTGATGAATGTGTTTGTTTTTTATGACTGTGTTTTTGTTTATTTTCTTTCTTCTGCATTTTGTATTTATATTTGATCTGTGTATTTTCTGTAATTTCTGTAATTCAGGGCTCATCTGTAAAAAACAACACAAAAAAAACCTTGGTCTCAGTATGACTGCCTGATAAAATACATTTTTTATATTTTATATAGTGAGCAAGTGATATTCACACAATAAAAAGTGCATACCTTGAGTTCGACCGAGACCTTAATATCCACCAACGCCTTTTTTACTGCATCGATCACCCGTCCACCTGCTCCCTCCATCTCTCACAGACCTCTTTTTGGGGTTGTTTTTTCTTGGCAGATGGGAGTTGGGGCTTTTTGCTCTTCCATGCTCTTCTATATTTAACTCAGCTTTAGGGATTCTGACTGTGGACCTGGGGTGCAGCGCATAAGTAAGTTCAAATTTTTCCATTCGAAGCCCTGGAGGGCAGCGCTGGCTTTTGCAGGTGAACGGGACAGCCCCGTTCTGAGGATTGCAGGCAGCTCTTTGGAGCGGCAGCTCTTTCTTCTCTAGCTAGCTAGCTACCATCTGACAGAGAATAACTCTCCCCCCCACCTCCCTCCACTTGTCTACCTGTACAAGAAGGGATGTGCAGTCTGCTCGAGGAGCTCCAGTCAAGCAGAACAACCCATCTCAGATGTAGCTCATTCTTTTCATCATGAGAGGGTATAAGTTTCTCACTCTCATTTTGCCTCAGATGGGTCGGTGTCAAAGTAACAGAAAGCTTTGTGCTAACGGATAGAGATGTTAACTGAGAGAAAAGTTAAGTTACCAACACAGGAAAGAAAACTAACTAATTTCAACAAGTACTGCATTCACATACCATCTTCCAGACTGCAATTGGATATTGTTCGCATTTAGGTCAAAGAGCTAATCAGAAAGCTGATATGACTCTGTCAGCCAGGTAACTGTCAGTGTAATTTTGTGCTTGGATGGTTTTTGCAATGCCCTTTGATATCCACATTTTATGGCCTTGAGTCTTGGTCGGCTCTTTTAGCGTTGCAGAATGGGGAACATGACATGGGTAACTCTATTTACCCAAACATAAACATAACATCTTAGCTGGTCTATTGCTGCACTTTCCTATACCCCTCCTATAAGCTTGACATGCCATTTTATTATTCTGTGATGTATCAAATCAAATCAAATTGTATTTGTCACATGCGGCAATGCAAATAGTCTGTGTAGCCATTTGATTAGTTGTTCAGGAGTCTTATGGCTTGGGGGTAGAAGCTGTTAAGAAGCCTTTTGGACCTAGACTTGGTGCTCCAGTACCGCTTTCCGTGCGGTAGCAGAGAGAAAAGTCTATGAGTTGGGTGGCTGGAGTCTTTGACAATAGTTAGGGCCTTCCTCTAACACCGCCTGGTATAGAGGTCCTGGATGGCAGGAAGCTTGGCCCCAGTGATGTACTGGGCCGTACGTATCAGAATTCAATACTGTGATCAATTCTTCTTTTCAATAGAAGCGTACAAAACATTCTCAATAACAGTAATACATTCAATCTATAAACCACAATGGTGGTAAAACAGAACACACTATATTATGACTGTTATCCACAGCTCTCCTTTTGTCCTCTATGATTATTGAGGGCTCAACTTCATTTATAAATAATAGGGTGTTAGGATCAGCAATTTCATTTTGATCTATCAAATAACTGATGGACACAGTCAAATTTCAGTAGTGAAATTAGGTTTATTGAATTAACAGAAAATGTGCAATATGCATCAAAACGAAATTAGACAGGTGCATACATTTGTGCACCCCAACATAAAAATCACATCAATATTTAGTAGAGCCTCCTTTTGCTAAAATAACAGCCTCTAGACGCTTCCTATAGTCTCTAATGAGTGTCTGGATTCTGAATGAAGGTATTTTGGACCATTCCTCCTTACAAAACATCTCCAGTTCAGTTAGGTATGATGGTTGCCGAGCATGGACAGCCCGCTTCAAATCATCCCACAGATTCTCAATGATATTCAGGTCTGGGGACTGGGATGGCCATTCCAGAACATTGTACTTGTTCCTCTGCATAAATGCCCGGGTAGATTTTGAGCAGTGTTTTGGGTCGTTGTCTTGTTGAAATATCCAGCCCCGGCGTAACTTCAACTTTGTGACTGATTCTTCAACATTATTCCCAAGAATCTTAACAAGAACTGTGCCTGTGGTCTTCCATTTCCTCACTATGTTCCTCACAGTGGACACTGACAGCTTACATCTCTGCGATAGCTTTTTGTAGCCTTCCCCTAAACCATAATGTTGAACAATCTTTGTTTTCAGGTCATTTGAGAGTTGTTTTGAGGCCCCCATGTTGCCACTCTTCAGAGGAGAGTCAAAGAGAACAACAACTTGCAATTGGCCACCTTAAATACCTTTTCTCACGATTGGATGCACTTGTCTATAAAGTTCAAGGCTTAATGAGCTCACCAAACCAATTGTGTGTTCCAATTAATTAGTGCTAAGTAGTTAAAGCTATTCAAATCAACAGAATGACAAGGGTGCCCAAATTTTTGCATAGCCTATTTTTCACATCTGATTTAATTTCATACAACTTAATATTGCTACACTAAAAATCTTTGTCTGGACAATACCCCAGAACTCAGCTTTTATTAGAAAATGAATGGCATGCCACTGTGATCATTTTCTGTGACGACAGAGTAAATTATTCTGCAGCCTCAGAGGGGTGCCCAAACTTGACTGCCTTTTTTGCTAATGACTGCAGGTTTTAAAGAGGAACAAGCTGAAGTTATTCCTATCCACTTGACAATATGCCTTTTACAAGTTAGTACAATCTAAGCAAGTGCAATCTTTGAGTATCTTTTGCTATGGTGAAACAGAATGGCAAGAGTGTAGTGTGATCTGTGATATTCACATTTCGTCAAAAGACAAAAATGTCCTATCATCTTACATTTATTCATGTGAACATCTTTACTTTCCAATCCACTGCCCATCTCCCCATTGTACCCAGTGTCATGCCGATAGAATCCATCTGCCCACTGGCGTCATTTCCATGTGTGAGAGGTGCTGTTAAGAGAGCGCCAGCAGAGACAAGCCAATTCAGATGCAAATAAAACAGCAGAGACTACCACTACGCCATAGAGATCATGCAGAGCGCGGACTAAGCATTAGCGCCCGTGCCAAGGGAGCTGGGCAACAGATGCTAGTCACACAAAGTAGGCAATTTTCCAACAATATTGACAGGTCCCTCCATTTTACAGGCCTGTTTTACCATCTTTACTGTGCCCCAGGCTCAAGAGACACTTGTATGGACTTCTACAGACGATACTGGCAATTTCTCTGAAAAGATGTGGGCAAAATGGCAACAATCAACTCTGCCCTTAAGGATTGATACTCACATCTCTTCCTGTGATGCCGGTCTCTGTGTAGTTGTCTGGCCTTTGTCTGCTAATTGCCTTGCCAGGCTGCTCCATAACATACTGCTAAAGGTATAGTCCATAAAATTGGACTCACTTTGAAAGACAGGAAGCAAAGAATTCTTTCTTTTTGCTCTCCAGGTATGTACAGTATATAAAGTGCATTCAGAAAGTATTCAGACCCCTTGACTTTTTCTACCATTTGTTATGTTACAGACTTATTCTAATATTGATCAAATAATTGTTTTTCCTCATCTACACACAATACCCCATAATGACAAAGTGAAAACAGGTTTTTAGAAATGTTTGCAAATGTATTACAAATAAAAAACAGAAATACCTTATTTACCTAAGTATTCAGAACTTTTGCTATGAGACTCAGGTCCATCCTGTTTCCATTGATCATCCTTGAGATGTTTCTACAACCTGATAGGGGTCCATCTGTGGTAAATAATTTTTATTGGACAATATTTTGAAAGACACACTCGTCTATATAAGGTCCAGTGGAGGCTCCTCAGAGGAGGAAGGGGAGGACCATCCTCCTCAGTGAATTTCAGATTCTTTTTTAGATTAAAATATACTAAATATAATCACATTAGTAAATAATTGATTAAAACACACCAATTTGCAATGAAGGTCTGCAGTAGCCTCAACAGCACTTGTCCTCCTCTGGGTATTGACTTCCATAGAAAACCTAGGAGGCTCATGTTTCTCACCCCCTTCCATAGACTTACACAGAGCTCTTGCAGCATGAACTGAGATGTTGTCCACTCAATCAAACGATCAGAGAATGAATCTAGTACTGAAAGTATAAGATACAGCTAGCTAGCACTGCAGTGCATAAAATGTGGTGAGTAATTGACTCAAAGAGAGAGAAATAATTTAGAGCAGTTTTGAACAAATTCATTTCTTCCAAAATGAAGGAGAAGCAAGAGAGAGATAGAGAGAGATTTCATGTTTTTTTTCATTCAGTTTCATTTATGCAGCTAGCTAGTTTAGCCTACTCAAACACCCTACTCAGAGGGATGCTATGTTAGCTGATGTGTTGTTCATTGAAGTCCACAAGCAAAGGTGAGAGGAGAAGAGCGCATAGATGCGAGAAGAAATATAGCGTGGCTGCTATGAAAGTGAACTGTGTTTTCATGTGATCAGGGGTGTGTATTCATTCCGCTGATTCAGTTGAAAAACGTTTCTTAAACGGAAGTAAACGGAACAAAACAGGGATAAACATACCTGAATTTGTCCAAAAGAAACTCTTGTTTGCAAAATGTTGGACTAATGATTACACCCTATATCAGCTAGATGCAGGCAGGAGTGTGCAAGGCGGTATTGAATGTGTCACTGTCTGTCACCTAAAAATTTCCTTCAGTGAGCCGGCTCGTTCGGCTCA
Organism: Thymallus thymallus; assembly: GCA_023634145.1. NCBI lineage: Eukaryota > Metazoa > Chordata > Actinopteri > Salmoniformes > Salmonidae > Thymallus > Thymallus thymallus. The sequence continues at coordinate 9,897,030 of CM042384.1, read as the reverse complement.
GCTCACCAAAAAGAGCCGGCTCTTTTGACTCCCAAACGGCTCTTTAAAAAATATATGTTTAGTATTTTTTCAAGTAAAACAGTTTGCGATAGTTTGACTATGATTGGTGTTAAAACTATTCTAATTAAATTATTAAATGAAATCGTACTCTACCTTAACCACAATGTATTTAAAAATGCATTGGTTTGTTATGAAAAAGAATGCTATTAAACATTTGCATTTAAAGTATAACTTTTTAATGTATATAAACAAACTGCATATAAATCTAATCATTCAAAATGAATACAATCTGAACAGTATAATAGCATATTGCACCATATCAAAGAAAAATAAATAACAATTTGCAAAACTGCAGCATCCCACAAATTGAAACAAATGTAAAAAAGAAGTATGCTATTACACATGTGCATTTAAAGTATAACTTTTTAATGTATATAAACAAAGTGCATATAAATGTAACAATTCAAAACGAATACAATCTGAACAACAAAATAATATAACATTGCACCATATCAAAGAAAAATAAATATCAATGTGCAAAACTGCAGCATCTAACTTAAAACATTAAACTGGTCCCTCTTTTCTCTCTCTTCTTTATTGCCATGTTATAACCAGCAGCACACAGCAATGCTGACCATATTTAGCTTTTATGAGAGATTTGCATTCAGAAATGCAAGCTGACTCACTTTCGAGGGGCTGGTGCGGTTTCTTCTCTCAGTAATTATTTGTCCCGTTTTCGAGAAGACCCTCTCAGAGGGAACAGATGTGGTCACTATGGTCTCCCTGTCATGACTTTAGTAAGCCGTGGGTAGACAGAGGCCTTGTTCTTCCACCAGCTCAGAGGATCTGCAGATCTTTGGGGCTCCTCCGTATAGGACCTCCATTATGGCATCTGCTGAGGGATTCCTTCATGATGCATCCCCAGTTGCTCTCTGGTCAAACAGCATCCAAACAGCAGACGTTTGTGGCACTACTGCTGGTGCTTCTGCTCCCTCTTCTTCCTGTTGCCCTGGTGCCTGAGCCAGCTGACTGCTGGGGCTGTCCCTCCCTGCTGCTGAGGTTATTATTTGAAGAGCCTCATCAATCACTCTGGCATCACTGAAGGCTAACGTCTTAAACCTGGGGTCAAGTGCAGCGGTTTCTGATGACACGTGATTGTATTCCATTCTGTGGAACTTTCTGTCCATTGATGAACATAGGGTGTCCATCAACTCTGTCACATGTCCTGTTGTTACATTTGCTTCTCTCTGGCAGCTGGCTGTGATTCGCTGCAGATCCTTACACAGGAGTATAATTTTTGAGGCTGTCACATAGCTGAAAAGAGAGAACAGTAACTTATTAGTTCAGGTTCATGTTTTGTCTGCTGATATTGCATTCTCATCTACTGCTCATATACATATATAATACTGGATTAAATAATGGTGTAGTTATAACTGCTTACTGTACTTCTCTCCACTGATCTCCACAGTGACCTGCTCAAAGGGTTCCAGGACTCTCCACACCTCCTCCACCACCTACCATTCCTAGCTGCATTGTCGCTAACACAACAGACCACTTTTCCATCTACTTGCCATTCGCTGGCCACTCTCAACAGTTCCTTTGCCAAGTTCTCTGAGTTGTGTCTGTCGCTGAACTCAAAGCAGTCCAGAAGACAGCTAGACATAAAAAAAATCTTCAGTGAAGTGACATGTAACTGACATGTAAGAAGTGGTTACCCTTGATGTCCAGCAGTCAGTGGTAAGGCAAACTGCAGTAGCTTTTTGGACTCTTTCCCACACTGAAGCCTGTGTGCTCTCGTACAGTTGTGGAATAAGTGATTTTGAAAGGGTCTTGGAATTGTGTACTTTGGATTTAGACTATTGCTATAATTTCTAAAACCTCTGTCCTCCACATTCGAAAATGGCTGGAAATCGGTGGCAATCATTTTAGCCAACGCAATATCAATTTGGCCTTGTTTTGCTACAGACATAGACTTTGGCATAAACTGGTCCATAGAAGACTGCATTGTTGTGAGTTACGGAGCAGGCCTACTTGACTGAATGGATACATCTCCACGTGTGGAGGTGCTGGCTCCACCATTATCACTAGCAGGCTCGCTAGTTTCTCGAAGCTCCGCTACAGCTAGCTTCACAGTTGGGTGCACAGTTTGCATATGCCGTGTAGGTTGTGTGTAGAACCGGCCTTATGTGAGATTTTGTTTTGGCAAATTCTACACTGTGCTCTAACATTGTCTACATTATTAAAATGCATCCAAATGCTACTGTGCTTCCGACTCATTTTCCAGCTGTTGTTTTCATAGCTGTCCTTCCTCTCTCTCCTCGGCTGCTAAGTGTGAGACTGTGAGTGAGTTGGCTCGGCCCTCCCTCATGCATCTTTGGTTCATTGGTTGACACTGCGTGTCAGATTGACAGGAAAAACAGGTGAGGCTGTTAGTCTGAGCAGACAGTCAGAATGAATGTGTGTGCACTCGAGCATTTAGGTTTATATTATTGCATTTCATTTTTCGCAGGCTCCCAACGATTGCTCGCGAACGACCCATCATTACCACCAAGACTCTTCCTAGAGCCAAACTGAGCAATCGGGGGAGAAGGGCCTTGGTCAAGGAGGTGACCAAGAACCCAATGGTCACTCTAACAGAGCTCCAGAGTTACCTTCCAGAAGGACAACCATCTCTGCATGGTAGAGTGGCCAGACGGAAGCCACTTATCAGTAAAAGTCACATGACAGCCCGCTTGGAGTTTGCCAAAAGGCACCTAAATGACTCTCAGCCCATGAGAAACAAGATTCTCTGGTCTGATGAAACCAAGATTGAACTAGTCATGATCGCGGGAAAGATGAACGGAGCAAAGTACAGAGCAAAGTACAGAGAGATCCTTGATTTAAAAAAAACTGCTCCCGAGCACTCAGGACCTCAGACTGGGGAAAAGGTTCACCTTCCAAGAGGACAACGACCCTAAGCACACAGCCAAGACAATGCAGGAGTGGCTTCGGGACAAGTCTCTAAATGTCCTTGAGTGGCCCAGCCAGAGCCTGGACTTGAACCCAATCGAACATCTCTGGAGACCTGAAAATAGCTGTGCAGTGATACTCCCCATCCAACCTGATAGAGCTTGAGAGGATCTGCTGAGGTGAATGGAAGAAACTCCCCAAATACAGGTGTGCCAAGCTTGTAGCGCCATACCCAAGAAGACTCTAAGCTGTAATCGCTGCCAAAGATTCTTCAACAAAGTACTGAGTAAAGGGACTGAATAGTTACACTGGGGGTAAAACGTTTGGAATATTACTCATTCAAGGGTTTTTCTTTATTTGCACAATTTTTTACATTGTAAAATGAAAGTGAACACATCAAAACTATAACATAACACATATGGAATCATGTAGTAACCAAAAAAGTGTTAAATAAATCAATATACAGTGGGGAGAACAAGTATTTGATACACTGCCGATTTTGAAGGTTTTCCTACTTACAAAGCATGTGGAGGTCTGTAATTTTTATCATAGGTACACTTCAACTGTGAGAGACGGAATCTAAAACAAAAATCCAGAAAATCACATTGTATGATTTTTAAATAATTAATTTGCATTTTATTGCATGACATAAGTATTTGATCACCTACCAACCAGTAAGAATTCCGGCTCTCACAGACCTGTTAGTTTTTCTTTAAGAAGCCCTCCTGTTCTCCACTCATTACCTGTATTAACTGCACCTGTTTGAACTCGTTACCTGTATAAAAGACACCTGTCCACACACTCAATCAAACGGACTCCACACACTCAATCAAACAGCTGTGTAAGGACATCAGGGATAAAATTGTAGACCTGCACAAGGCTGGGATGGGCTACAGGACAATAGGCAAGCAGCTTGGTGAGAAGGCAACAACTGTTGGCGCAATTATTAGAAAATGGAAGAAGTTCAAGATGACGGTCAATCTCCCTTGGTCTGGGGCACCATGCAAGATCTCACCTCGTGGGGCATCAATGATCATGAGGAAGGTGAGGGATCAGCCCAGAACTACACGGCAGGACCTGGTCAATGACCTGAAGAGAGCTGGGACCACAGTCTCAAAGAAAACCATTAGTAACACACTGCGCCGTCATGGATTAAAATCCTGCAGCGCACGCAAGGTCCCCCTGCTCAAGCCAGCGCATGTCCAGGCCCGTCTGAAGTTTGCCAATGACCATCTGGATGATCCAGAGGAGGAATGGGAGAAGGTCATGTGGTCTGATGAGACAAAAATAGAGCTTTTTGGTCTAAACTCCACTCGCCGTGTTTGGAGGAAGAAGAAGGATGAGTACAACCCCAAGAACACCATCCCAACCGTGAAGCATGGAAGTGGAAACATCATTCTTTGGGGATGCTTTTCTGCAAAGGGGACAGGACAACTGCACCGTATTGAGGGGAGGATGGATGGGGCCATGTATCGCGAGATCTTGGCCAACAACCTCCTTCCCTCAGTAAGAGCATTGAAGATGGGTCGTGGCTGGGTCTTCCAGCATGACAACGACCCGAAACACACAGCCAGGGCAACTAAGGAGTGGCTCCGTAAGAAGCATCTCAAGGTCCTGGAGTGGCCTAGCCAGTCTCCAGACCTGAACCCAATAGAAAATCTTTGGCCAGAGCTGAAAATCCGTATTGCCCAGCGACAGCCCCGAAACCTGAAGGATCTGGAGAAGGTCTGTATGGAGGAGTGGGCCAAAATCCCTGCTGCAGTGTGTGCAAACCTGGTCAAGAACTACAGGAAACGTATGATCTCGGTAATTGCAAACAAAGGTTTCTGTACCAAATATTAAGTTCTGCTTTTCTGATGTATCAAATACTTATGTCATGCAATAAAATGCAAATTCATTACTTAAAAATCATACAATGTGATTTTCTGGATTTTTGTTTTAGATTCCGTCACTCACAGTTGAAGAGTACCTATGATAAAAATTACAGACTTCTACATGCTTTGTAAGTGGAAAAACCTGCAAAATCGGCAGTGTATCAAATACTTGTTCTCCCCACTGTATATTTTATATTTGTAATTCTTCAAAGTAGCCACCCTTTGCCTTGATGATAGCTTTGCACACTCATGGCATTCTCTCAACCAGCTTCATGAGGACCGCCAGAGGAATGGAAGACCCAGAAATACCTCTGCTGCAGAGAAGTTCATTAGAGTTACCAGCCTCAGATTGCAGCCCAAATAAATTCTTCACAGAGTTCAAGTAACAGACATATCTCAACATCAACTGCTCAGAGGAGACTGTGTGAATCAGGCCTTCATTGTCGAATTGCTGCAAAGAAACCACTACTAAAGGACACCAATAAGAAGAAGAGACTTGCTTGGGCCAAGAAACACGGGCAATGGACATTAGACCGGTGGAAATTTGTCCTTTTGTCTGGAGTCCAAATATGAGATTTTTGGTTCCAATCTCAACCAAATTTAGATGGTTTGGTATGAGTTGGACCACACTGATGGAAAAGCATCCAGGTGAAGCTGGTTGAGAGAATGCCAAGAGTGCGCAAAGCTGTCATCAAGGCAAAGGGTGGCTATTTGAATCTCAAATATAAAATATATTTTGATTTGTTTAACACTTTTTTGGTTACTACATGATTCCATGTGTGTTATGTCATAGTTTTGATGTCTTCACTTTAATTCTACAATGTAAAAAATAGAGCAAATTAAGAAAAACCATTGAATGAGTAATATTCCAAACTTTTGGCCCCCAGTGTATGTAAATATGATATTACCGTTTTTTTTTATATATATAAATGGGCAGACATTTGTAGAGGCCTGAGACTGATGCATACTTGGAATGAATGGAACAATTAGAGAGTGAATGCTGGGCAAAATCCTTCAGGCTTAATGGTCCCTTATCGACAAGCTAATTCCCTTGAGGAATAGGATGGGCCAAAGCAGGAAACAAATGGAAGGAATGGAAGCTTGCATCCCTTAGAAAAGCTGTCACAACCAGTTACCGGCCTTTTATAGACTGTCCACCAAACTCTTTCTCACTGTCTTTACCATTCTGAAAGCCCACAGGAGACAAAACCTACATACCTATTTTCATCACTTGAAAGCATGTATACTTTCAGCTATTTATTTTTTGGCCTGATATTTCTACTTTTGAGTCAATTGAGGGGAACATATATTTATTTTCACCTAAAGTCCTTTTGATGCGTTATTTTGCTTTAGTGACACTCAAATGTGAAAATGTCTGCAAATCACAAAAATATAAAATACTTTTGCAGGTGTAGTGAGGAATATATTTATATGCAGTAGGTAGAGTTATACTGACAATGACACAGATTCAACCCACTTGCTGATAACACTCTCAGTAAGATTGGATCCAGGGTGACAGTACATTACTGTGAATAACTGTAGCGAATCTTGAAAGAGAGGCTGCTCATTCCATTTAGGCACAAAGGAACCAAAGCAGATGGCTAAAGAATATAGGGAGGAAATGGCAATATGTCCAATATAGCTAGTCCATAATTAATGTGTGAGTGTGAACTCAACTTCACACAGTCAGAAATCATACATTTTTTAAGTTCTTCTGTATATTTTATGTATAATTTCATAAAAGAAGAGTAATAGTTTGAGAAAAGAGCAAACATCCAGAAGATATACACAACAACATTGGAGCTACAATTTTCAAACAAAAATATTAATTAGCTCTATATTATATATATTTTTGTTGTCTTTTCTATAATGTCCTCACCAGCCAAGTAAAACAGAATCTTCACAAGGCAACCTGCAATACATTGGTGATGATGGAAATGTTCATCCAATCAATGTCACTTTAATGGCTATAAGATTTAGAGAACAGATGGTGTCTGTTCCACCACAACGGGATTGTGGGTAGCGGGGATAGTGGCATGCATTTCTCTGTGTGTTAGATGATATACCGAGAGGCAATGTCCACTGAGTTGTTAAGTTGTGAAATGAGAACGGTTCCAGTTGTAATCAAGGCTGAGCAACAAAACATCTGAATCCAAGTCGTAAAAATCAAGTATGCATGACAACAGAAGTGCTAAGGTTGTTTATAGGGATTCCAAAGCATGATCATAATTACTCTTGACAAGTGAGGGACGGACGAAGCATTCAATAATCCATCGTAGGAGCATCTAAACTGTGATTATGTAACAGTGTAATTACTATGAAACAATGTAGTATGCATCCATTCATTTGCACATGCTACATTATCCTTATGTCACAATTTTGTTTGTTTAAACATGTTGCTCCGAGGTTATTTACATTTACATTTTAGTCATTTGTCCAACGCTCTTATCCAGAGCAACTTACAGTTAGTTAGTGCATACATGTTCATACTTTTCACCCATGGGAATCAAACCCACATCCCTGGCATTGCAAGTGCCATGCTCTACAATCTGAGCTACACAGGACTGTTATATTTTCCAAAATATATGATAATGTCTCTACAATCTGAAGGGAGTATATGTTCTCATATTACATTTGAAGATCATTATGAGCTGATTGTGTTCAACATACAGCAGAGGTACATGCATTAACAATGTAAATGCCTTTGGCAAGCTACATGTATCCCACTCTCAACCCATACATCAAGGGGAGAATATGAAGTTCATTATCTTGAATGGTGATGTGTATATGATTCAATATAAACATTTTACTGCATAAAACATTGCAAAAATATATTTAAATCAATCTACATTTACTTAACTTAATATGTTTCTTACAATCACAATACGCCTGCGGGCAAAATTGCTTTTCATTAAGATGTGTTATTGCTGTTCATTAAAGTGGAACTGACAGCGTTTTAGCATTTTCTGACAAGCGAGCACTTAGATATGGTCATTTTCACTTTCACAGAATGTTTGGGAATGACATACAGGAAGGCATTTGTGAAACTTCTATATCAATATATACGGTTGTGTGAAAAAGTAAGTACACCCCCTGGAAAGTTGTCATTTTCTTTTACATATTTGGACAGATGAATATGTAATTTTCACTTCAACACTATTGACAGATAAAGATGACCCAATTTAACAAATGACACACAAAAAAACCGTTGAAAATGTTATGCAATTAAAATAAACAAAAATGCCTTTTCCTTATGGGGAAAAAGTTAGTACACCCCTACCTTTACCATCACATAAAATGGCTAAAATTAGAATTAGGTGTACCAAAACAAGTGCAAATTATTAGAAAACATTAGAGAGAAACTTAGGAGGGTCCACCCTTCCATAAAGATAAGAAAGTTGGTCTGGTTTGGTCTTAACCATATGGGTGTGTGGTAACACATCATTCAAAGATCAAAAGACCTACCCAAGGCCCTCAGAAGAAAGATTATTGATGCCCATGAGTCTGGGAGGGGTTACAAATCCATTTCCAAGCAATTTAAAGTACATCATTCCACTGTGGACGAAAATTCCAGACAACTGGCAAACTACCTAGGACAGGTCGTCCCGCTAAAGTCAGCCAAAGAGCTGACCGACTGATGCTCATAGAAGTCTCTAAGAACCCCAGGGTAACATCAAGGGATCTACAGGCCTCTCTTGCCACAATCAATGTTGAATTGCATGGGTACACTGTCAGAAAGAGACTGCACAAACTTGGCCTACATGGGAGGTCAGGAAGGAAGAAGCCTCTGCTCTCAAAAAGAATATCAAGACACAACTGACTTTACCCAGGTGTTGTCTGGCAAAAGTCAGTTGTGTCTTGATAGTATTTTTTGAGAACATTTTCAACTTTATTTTTTTTTGTGTCATTTGTTAAATTGGGTAACCTTTAACTTTCGATAGTGTTGAAGTTTCCAGGGGGTGTACTTACTTTTTCACATGACTGTAGTAGGAAAGCGGCCGTGTGTATGGACAATTAATTAACACTGCAGTAGATAAAACCGAATAAAAACGTGCCAGCTACACAAACAATGACATCACTTCGGATGGTAATGAGGAAACCTTCAAAAATAAAAGCCCACATTTCAAAACATTTCAATGTGGATTACACAATCCAGCCTTTACATTTTTGCTAGCTATCTTAGCCACCGGAGGACAACAACACATAGAGATGCAACAATTCAAGTTATTTCTGTCAATGACATTTGGCTTTTGATGTGTTGTGATTCGTGTGACGCCAAAACCAAACTGTCTTCACTTTACACTTGTTTTGGTATGCCAGGACCATTCACAGTTGAGCTCACTCGGTTTAGCTCAACACTGATTGGCTATTATTTTATACTTTTTTTTAGCAAGGTATTCCAAATGCTCGCTGGCTTCCCTTGCATTCAATGCTATGGCGGCAACAATATCATACACTTATTGGTTAAGAGATTGGCGCCGCTCTGTGTGGTCGCCTGTTAAGCATCTCCCATTGTTTGTGCGTTAATTGTTGATTGTTTTTTTGCAACAGTTGAAATATAATAGTTCAGGATTATGGAGTGCTACTGTTTTACGAAGGTTTTAGCGGTCCTTTTTATCACTGAGGCACTTTTTATTTTTCTCAGCGCCGAACGTCCTCAATTATTTACAACCGAGCTCAGCTCCTGGATTTAGCACACGCAGCGCTGCTGCACCCCAGGGAGGAAAAGCCGGCTATACCGTCTATCATTATGGGCAACGTGAGATCGCTACATAACAAGATGGACGAGCTTCAGGGTCTGGTCTATGGATAAAGAAAATACCTGGAAGCTAGCCTATTGTGTTTTACTGAGACATGGCTGAATGATAACATACCCATAGAGAACGTAACTATCGGCGGTTTCCAGACCATCTGAGCGGACAGGGATACGTTTCTTCCGGTAAGGGTAAGGGAGGGGGGCTGGCTATATTAGTTAACAACAGATAGTGTAATCCAAAACATATTACTCTTAAGGAACAGTTTTGTAGCCCGGACATTGAGCTGTTAGTCGTTAGCCTGAGACCCTACTATTTGCCGAGGGAATTCACGGTGGCCATTGCTGTTATTGTTTACATCCCACCCTCCGAGGACACAAACACAGCGTGTGACGTCATCCACTCTGTTATCGCGAGGTTACAGACAGCGCATCCCAGTGCTTTCTTTGCCATTTCGGGGGATTTTAACCATGCATCTCTCTCTTCAACGTTGCCCACGTTCAATCAGTTCGTGAAGTGCCCAACCAGGAATAATACAACTCTGGACTTGTTATAGATAGATAGATAGATAGATAGATAGATAGGTACTTTATTGATCCCGCGGGGGGGAAATTTCATTATCAAGCAGCTACAACAAAAACACAGGGCAGGTGCAAAATGCCACAACGAAAGTACACAAAAGACAGATACACGGTACATGATACATAGAGCGGCAGTATGAAAAAGTATAGAAATACAGGATATCTGGAGTGCAAAAAAAAGCTATAAAAGGACATTGCATAGTATGAGTGGTTGGCTGAATATGTACACTATACATTGGTGGATGTTGGATGGTTAACTATACTATACAGGTTGATGGCAGAGAAATACTTCAGTAGCTAATGCGTATGATATGAGCGAGGGTAATAATAGTTTACTTAATAGACAGACTGGGTAAATGAACAGGTAAGTGAAAATTTTGCATGGTTAAATTAGCTGTACAGTTAGGTATACAGTTATATTTACAGATAAGTGAATACTTGCATGTTTACACAAACTGTACAGGTAAATGACAGGAAGATATACTTTAATAGCTAAATGTGTGTATGATATCATTGGGGTAATAATAGTAATTCCCTTAAAATACAGTCCTTAGTGCGCAGGGTTTAATTACAGACAACTGCACTTATTGCACATTTGATATACTAAAAGCAATGAGAAAAGGTGCAACTGGCAGGATACTAATATGCATTCCTGAGTGAATGCCTAGGTCCAATAATTACTTACAATATTGCATGTGATATAATATAACAACTGTACATGGGTATGTATATACAGACCTGTATGAATAAGTAGGTCCTCAGTGGATGAGTGCTGACGGAACAGAGTTACTCACGGATGGATGCATAATTGTTAAACTAGGTCCTAGCACCCCAACAGTTCCAGATCTATGTTGCCGACGGCACGGCACCCCGGTGAGGCATTATATAGTCTCATAGCCGCCGGCAGGAAGGACCTCCTGTAGCGCTCTCTGGCACACCGTGGTGGGATCAGTCTGTGACTGAAAGAGCTCCTCTGCGTCATAACCATAGCGTGCAGAGGGTGGGTGACGTTGTCCATGATGGCCAGCAGTTTGGCCAGGATCCGTCTCTCCGCCACCTCCTCTAGAGTGTCAAGGCTCATCCCCAGGACAGAGCTAGCCTTCCTGATCAGCTTATTTACCCGAGAAGCATCACCGGCTTTGATGTTTGCTCCCCAGCACACCACTGCAAAAAAGATGGCACTGGCCACCACAGACTGGTAGAAGGTATGCAGTAGTTTACTGCACACGTTGAAGGACCTGAGCCTCCTCAGAAAGTAGAGTCGGCTCTGGCCCTTTTTGTACAGGGCCCCGGTGTTACCAGCCCATTCCAGTCTGTTGTCCATATGGACACCCAAGAACTTGTATGTCTCAACCATTTCCACATCCATCCCCTTTATAGGGACTGCAGTCAGTTGTGCCTTGGTTCTCCTGAAGTCCACCACCATCTCCTTAGTTTTGCTGATGTTGAGCTGAAGGTGGTTCTGCTCACACCACAACACAAAGTCACTGATTGTGCTCCTGTACTCCTCCTCCTGCCCACCCCTGATGCACCCTACAATAGCAGAGTCATCAGAGAACTTCTGTAGGTGGCATGTTTCAGAGTTATATCTGAAGTCTGAGGTGTAGAGGGTGAACAGGAAGGGGGACAGGACCGTACCCTGGGGGGCCCCTGTGTTGCTAACTGCCCGTTCTGACACACAGCTCTGTAGTCGCACAAATTGTGGCCTACCGGTCAGGTAGTCCGTGACCCAGGAGACTAAGGGTGCTTCCACTTTCATCCTCCTCATCTTCTCACCCAGTAGCAGGGGCTGAATGGTATTGAAGGCACTGGAGAAGTCAAAAAACATGACCCTCACAGTGCAACCTGCGTTGTCCAGGTGAGAGTAGGCCCTCTGCAGAAGGTAGATGATTGCATCATCCACCCCGATGTTGCGCTGGTATGCAAACTGCAGGGGGTCCATTGATGAACACACCAGGGGTCTGAGGTGAGCGAGGACTAACCTTTCCAGGGTCTTCATGATGTGGGATGTTAGCGCTACAGGTCTGAAGTCATTCAGGACAGTGGGGTGTGCCTTCTTGGGCACTGGGACGAGGCAGGATGTTTTCCACAGCACAGGGACCCTTTCTAGGCTCAGGCTAAGGTTGAAAAGACGCTGGAGTATTCCACACAGTTGGTCAGCACAGACCCTCAGCACCCTTGGGCTGATGCCATCAGGGCCCGCCGCTTTCCACTGGTGTAGTCTCTCCAGCTCTCTCTTCACTTGGTTGGTGGTGAAAGCCAGCCCAGGAAGGGGGGTGTTGAGGATCAGTCTAGGGGGGGCAGGGGCGGAGGTGGGGTCACTGATTGTCTCAGCAGAGGTGCTGTGAGCAAAGTGGGGGTGGGATAGCCGTGAGGGTGTGTGGTCTGGGGAGCTGGAGGGGAGGTGGACAGGGCCAGTATCGAACCTGTTAAAAAATTGGTTCAGCTCATTGGCTCTGTCCTGGGTCCCCTCCGTCTGCCCACTGTTTGACTTTTTGAAGCCAGTGATATTTCTCATACCCTTCCACACCTCTCTCACCTGGCTCTGCCTCAGCTTGTCCTCCATCTTCTCCTTATACACTCTCTTCCCCTCAGCAATCTGCAACTTCAGCTCCCTCTGGACGCATTTCAATTTGTCCTTGTCCTTCTCCTTGAAGGCCCTCTTCTTCTCATTCAGCAGGGCCTTCAGGTCGCTGGTGACCCAGGGTTTATTGTTTGGGAAACAGCGTACCTTCCTGGTGGGTACAGTGTTGTCTACACAAAAATTAATATAGTCTGTTATGCAGTCAGTGAGTCCATCGATGTCCTCCCCATGAGCCTCACAGAACACATCCCAGTCTGTTGTTTCAAAGCAGTCCTGTAGGGCCTCATTCGCCTCCGGGGACCATCTCCTAATAGTCCTGGTGGTTGCAGGCTGCTGTTGGACCATAGGCCTGTAGAGTGGGGTGAGGTGGACAAGGTTGTGATCCGATCTACCGAGGGGAGGGAGTGCAGTGGAGTTGTATGCATCCTTCACATTAGCATATAACAAGTCCAGAGTTTTATTATTCCTGGTTGGGCACTTCACGAACTGTTTGAACGTGGGCAGCGTTGAAGAGAGAGATGCATGGTTAAAATCCCCCGAAATTGCAAAGAAAGCACTGGGATGCGCTGTCTGTAACCTCGCGATAACAGAGTGGATGACGTCACACGCTGCGTTTGCGTCAGCAGAGGGCGGGATGTAAACAATAACAGCAATGGCCGCCGTGAATTCCCTAGGTAGATAGTAGGGTCTCAGGCTAACGGCTAGCAGTTCAATGTCCGGGCTACAAAACTTTTCCTTAAGAGTAATATGTTTGGGATGACACCATCTGTTGTTAACTAATAAAGCCAGCCCACCACCCTTACTCTTACCGGAAGAGACGCGATCCCTGTCCGCTGTGATGGTCTGGAAACCGTCGATAGTGACGTTCTGTATGGGGATGTTATCGTTCAGCCAAGTCTCAGTAAAACACATTAGGCTAGCTTCCCGATAAATCCTTTGTCCACGAACAAGTCCCGCCAACTCATCCATCTTGTTATGTAGACACCTCACATTGCCCATAATAATAGATGGTATAGCCGGCTTGTACTTGAACCTCCTCCGCTTTGCCTTACATTTCAATCCCGCCCTGCATCCACGGCGTCGTCTTTTCAATTCGTCCGGAATATCAAACTTTTCCCTGGGGAGCAGCAGCGCTGCGTGGGCTAAATCCAGGAGCTGGGCTCTGTTGTAAACAATAACAGTTGACGACTCCTGTCGACGTTCAGCTGCGATAAAATCCATAAAATCCATAATCCTGAACTGTTATAGTTCGACTGTAGCAAAATAAAAAATAAAACTAAAGAAAATAGACGAAAGAAAACGAACTAAAACAACAATTAATGCACGAACAACGGGACAACGGGAGCTGCTTAAAAGGCGACCACTCAGGGCGGCGCTAATGTGAAGGATGCATACAACTCCACTGCACTCCCTCCCCTCGGTAGATCTGATCACAACCTTGTCAACCTCACCCCACTCTACTGACCTATGGTCCAACAGCAGCCTGCGACCACTAGGACCATTAGGAGATGGGCCCTACAGGACTGCTTTGAAACAACAAACTGGGATGTGCTCTGTGAGGCTCATGGGGATGACATTGATGGACTTACGGACTGCATAACGGACTATATCAATTTTTGTGTAGACAACACTGTACCCACCAGGAAGGTACGCTGTTTTCCAAATAATAAACCCTGGCTCACCAGCGACCTGAAGGCCCTGCTGAATTAGAAGAAGAGGGCCTTCAAGGAGCGGGACAAGGACAAATTGAAGTTGCGGATTGCTGAGGGGAAGAGAGTGTATAAGGAGAAGATGGAGGACAAGCTGAGGCAGAGCCAGGTGGGAGAGGTATGGAAAGGTATGAGAAATATCACTGGCTTCAAAAAGTCAGAGCTAATGGAAAGAGCCAGAGCTCTGTGCTGACTAACTGTGTGGAATACTTCAGCGACCCTTCAACCTTAGCCTGGAAAGGGTCCAGGACTTATTTATTTATTCATTCAGGACTGTATATACAGTGGGGAGAACAAGTATTTGATACACTGCCGATTTTGCAGGTTTTCCCACTTACAAAGCATGTAGAAGTCTGTAATTTTTATCATAGGTACTCTTCAACTGAGTGACGGAATCTAAAACAAAAATCCAGAAAATCACTTTGTATGATTTTTAAGTAATTCATTTGCATTTTATTGCGTGACATAAGTATTTGATACATCAGAAAAGCAGAACTTAATATTTGGTACAGAAACCTTTGTTTGCAATTACAGAGATCATACGTTTCCTGTAGTTCTTGACCAGGTTTGCAAAAACTGCAGCAGGGATTTTGGCCCACTCCTCCATACAGACCTTCTCCAGATCCTTCAGGTTTCGGGGCTGTCGCTAAGCAATACGGACTTTCAGCTCCCTACAAAGATTTTCTATTGGGTTCAGGTCTGGAGAATGGCTAAGCCACTCCAGGACCTTGAGATGCTTCTTACGGAGCCACTCCTTAGTTGCCCTGGCTGTGTGATTCGGGTCGTTGTCATGCTGGAAGACCCAGCCACGACCCATCTTCAATGCTCTTACTGAGGGAAGGAGGTTGTTGGCCAAGATCTTGCGATACATGGCCCCATCCATCCTCCCCTCAATATGGTGCAGTCGTCCTGTCCCCTTTGCAGAAAAGCATCCACAAAGAATGATGTTTCCACCTCCATGCTTCACGGTTGGGATGGTGTTCTTGGGGTTGTACTCATCCTTCTTCTTCCTCCAAACACGGCAAGTGGAGTTTAGACCAAAAAGCTCTATTTTTGTCTCATCAGACCACATGACCATCTCCCATTCCTCCTCTGGATCATCCAGATGGTCATTGGCAAACTTCAGACGGGCCTGGACATGCGCTGGCTTGAGCAGGGGGACCTTGCGTGCGCTGCAGGATTTTAATCCATGACGGCGTAGTGTGTTACTAATGGTTTTCTTTGAGACTGTGGTCCCAGCTCTCTTCAGGTCATTGACCAGGTCCTGCCGTGTAGTTCTAGGCTGATCCCTCACCTTCCTCATAATCATTGATGCCCCACGAGGTGAGATCTTGCATGGTGCCCCAGACCGAGGGAGATTGACCGTCATCTTGTACTTCTTCCATTTTCTAATAATTGCACCAACAGTTGTTGCCTTCTCACCAAGCTGCTTGCCTATTGTCCTGTAGCCCATCCCAGCCTTGTGCAGGTCTACAATTTTATCCCTGATGTCCTTACACAGCTCTCTGGTCTTGGCCATTGTGGAGAGGTTGGAGTCTGTTTGATTGAGTGTGTGGACAGGTGTCTTTTATACAGGTAACAAGTTCAAACAGGTGCAGTTAATACAGGTAATGAGTGGAGAACAGGAGGGCTTCTTAAAGAAAAACTAACAGGTCTGTGAGAGCCGTAATTCTTACTGGTTGGCAGGTGATCAAATACTTATGTCATGCAATAAAATGCTAATTAGTTATTAAAAAATCATACAATGTGATTTTCTGGATTTTTGTTTTAGATTCCGTCACTCACAGTTGAAGAGTACCTATGATAAAAATGACAGACTTCTACATGCTTTGTAAGTAGGAAACCCTGCAAAATCGGCAGTGTATCAAATACTTGTTCTCCCCACTGTACATATTCATGTACAGTTGTTATATCATATCACGTGCAATATTGTAAGTAATTCTTGGGCTTAACTTACGCAGTCACTCAAGAATGCATATTCGTATCCTGTCAGTTGTATATTTTTTCATTGCTTTTAGTATATCGAATGTGCAATTTGTGCATTCATCTGTAATTAAACCCTGCGCACTAAGGACTGTATTTTAAGGGAATTACTATTATTACCCTAAATTATATCATACACACATTTAGCTATTTTAGTATCTCTTCCTGTCATTTACCTGTACAGTTAATGTAACCATGCAAATATTCACTTACCTGTAAACTTAACTGTATATTTACCTGTACAGTTCATTCTACCATGCAAAATATTCACTTACCTGTTCATTTAACCAGTCTGTATATTAAACTATTATTACCCTCACTTATATCATATGCACATCATATTTTTCTCTGCCATCGACCTGTATAGTATAGTTAACCATGCACCAATCAATAATCTATCTATCTATCTATCTATCTATCTATCTATCTATCTATCTATCTATCTATCTATCTATCTATCTATCTAATCTATATTTTTGAGCAGACAGCATCAGATAAATGGGCTACACATACAGAGACAGAGGGCCGCTGTTTCGCTCACTCGGATTCTCTCCCCGTTGAGATACATTGAGACTCTTGCAAATTGAAGGAAAATTATTAAACACAGAGAGATTAAATACAAATAATTATGTGTTTTTTTATTTTTTTGGGGGGGTGGGGGGTCTATTTTGGGGGAAGCCTGGCTTCCTTTAGCATTCATGAATGCACACCACTGTTGCTGCACCCGTGGAACAAGACAGGAGTTTCTCAAAATGACACAGCAGAAAAAATATTTTGTAAGTCACTCAAAGCAATGTACTAGAGTAAAATTAGGGTGGGGTGTATAATTGGACATGTCCAGGTAGTCCCTCCCTGTGTCAGCCTGTTTCTTATGTTTGGTGCCTAATGACCACAACCCAGTGCAATGTCTGCAGACCTCCAGCAAATAAAGTAAAAGTGCTGAATGGGCTAATGCATGAGTTAAGCCACTTAGTAGAGAAGGTGTCCTCCTGTTGCCAATAAACGGCAGATGCTGAAGCCTGACTAAGCTGTTGTTTTCCTTCAATTGGACTCTCAGGGAGAGGGACTTTGAAAAGAGAGCGCTAGCAAGACCAAAAGCAGACTCCAATTCAGAGAAATTATAGTACAAGTTAAAAACTGAGGGGGGGGGAGTTTGAAAAAGAGTGAAGGCTTATTTTCCCTTTGCTGGACATGTCTTATGCTCTCTTCAACACAGAAATAGCAAAGTAAGAACTGTAAATATATGAGTATCTCTGTATAATCTTTGGTTGGAGTGGACAATATGTTACTCCTTTTATATGTGAACACAGCCTTGAAATAAAGATCTTAGCATTACGTTTGGAGCTTGGAGAGTTGTGAAACTTTTCATATTTTGTATGTATGGGACAACTGACTTTGGGTTATAAATAAATACTTTATATGTATTTGATTGAGCACTGAAACATATTCATATTCTACAGCGCTGACAAGTAAATCATATCCGTCTTCTAATAGGAGAATAATAACTTCAGGTTGTATTGTACTGATGGAAATCATATTTACTATTTACAGAATATTAAACCAAACAAACTGCAATCCACTCAGGCCATGCAACTTATTCACGGTTTATCATCACTTTAGCTCAACTGTCAAATCAAACATAGTAACGTGTGAAGATCTCTACAAAGCTTTGGGAAGTTGCCACAGATCTAGGAACTGCCTATCATCTCCAAAAAAATCATTAGGCTAACAAAGTTATCTAAATTACAGGATACATTTTTGTATAAATGAACACTGGAATGAATGAAGACTGTACATTTGACTTCATTGGACATGACACAGCAATGAGAAACTGCTTTGAATAGAATTGAGTGAAATGGTCATTTGTATCACCATTCCTATAATTAATACCATTATTTTAATTAGATAGCGTTTGTATTATGAATAACAAGGCCCTTGAAATGTATACCATCATTACAATGTGCATGTTATTCATAAAGGCCCTGGCTGTGCATTGTTGAATCAGAGAGTTAAATAGGCTATTAGCACACACACATGAAATCATCTTCAATGATATCAGAATGAAGAGTCATCCCAGGACAGTACAGTTGCAGCCAAATGTTTTGAGAATGACACAAGTATTGGTCTCCACAAAGTTTGCTGATTCAGTGTTCTTAGATCTTTATGTCAGTAGTTACTATGGTACACTGAAGTATAATTACAAGTATTCCATAAGTGTCAAAGGCTTTCATTGACAATGACATTCAGTTTATGCAAAGAGTCAATATTTACAGTGTTGACCCTTCTTTTTCAAGACTTCTGCAATCCTCCCTGGCATGCTGTCAATTAACTTCTGGGCCACATCCTGACTGAGGGCAGGCCATTCTTGCATAATCAATGTTTGGAGTTTGTCAGAAGTTGTGGGTTTTTGTTTGTCCACCCGCCTCTTGAGGATCGACCACAAGTTCTCAATGGGATTAAGGTCTAGGGAGTTTCCTGGCCGTGTAACCAAAATGTTGATATTTTGTTCCCCAAGCCACTTAGTTATCACTTTTGCCTTATGGCAAGGTGCTCCATCATGCTGGAAAAGGCATTAGTTGTCACCAAACTGTTCTTGGATGGTTGGGAGCAGTTGCTCTCGGAGCATGTGTTGGTACCATTCTTTATTCATGGCTGTGTTCTTAGGCAAAATTGTGAGTGAGCCCACTCCCTTGGCTGAGAAGCAACCCCACACATGAATGGTCTCAGGATGCTTTACTGTTGGCATGACACAGGACTGATGGTAGCGCTCACCTTGTCTTCTCCGGACAAGGTGTTTTCCGGATGGCCCAAACAATCGGAAAGGGGATTCATCCGAGAAAATTACTCTACCCCAGTCCTCAGCAGTCCAATCCCTGTACCTTTTGCAGAATATCAGTCTGTCCCTGATGTTTTCCTGGAGAGAAGTGGCTTCTTTGCTGCCCTTCTTGACACCAGGCCATCCTCCAAAAGTCTTCTCCTCACTGTGCGTGCAGATGCACTCACACCTGCCTGCTGCCATTCCTGAGCAAGCTCTGCACTGGTGGTGCCCTGATCCCGCAGCTGAATCGACTTTAGGAGACGGTCCTGGCGCTTGCTGGACTTTCTTGGGCGCCCTGACGCCTTCTTCACAACAATTGAACCTCTCTCCTTGAAGTTCTTGATGATCCGATAAATGGTTGATTTAGGTACAATCTTACCAGCAGCAATATCCTTGCCTGTGAAGCCCTTTTTGTGCAAAGCAATGATTTCCTTGCAGGTAACCATGGTTGACAGAGGAGGAACAATAATTTCAAGCACCACCCTCCTTTTAAAGCTTCCAGTCTGTTATTCTGACTCAATCAGCATGCTGCTTTTGACACCATCGACCATCATATTCTTTTGGAGAGATTGGAAACCTTAATTGGTCTACACGGACAAGTTCTTGCCTGGTTTAGATCTTATCTGGCGGAGAGATATCAGTTCGTCTCCGTGGATGGTTTGTCCTCTGACAAATCAATTGTAAGTTTCGGTGTTCCTCAAGGTTCCGTTTTAGGGCCTCTATTGTTTTCACTATATATTTTACCTCTTGGTGATGTCATTCGGAAACATAATGTTAACTTCCATTGCTATGCGGTCGACACACAGCTGTACATTTCGATGAAACATGGTGATGCACCAAAATTGCCTGCCCTGGAAGCCTGTGTTTCAGACATAAGGAAGTGGATGGCGGCACATTTTTTACTTTTAAATTCTGACAAAACTATGCTAGTTAAATTCTGACAAAACTATTCTAGTTCTAGGTCCCAAGAAACAAAGAGATCTGCTTTTGGATCTGACAATTAATCTTGATGGTTGTACAGTCGTCCCCCAAAAAACTGTGAAGGACCTTGGCATTACTCTGGACCCTGATCTCTCTTTTAATGAACATATCAAGAATATTTCAAGGATAGCTTTTTTCCATCTTCGTAACATTGCAAAAATAAGACATTATTTGTCCAAAAATGATGCGGAAAAGCTAATCCAAGCTTTTGTCACTTCTAGATTAGATTACTGCAATGCTCTACTCTCCGGCTACCCGGGTAAAGCACTAAATAAACTTGACTAGAACCAAAAGATTTGATCATATTACATATTGCTAGCCTCTCTACACTGGCTTCCTGTTATGGCTAGGGCTGATTTCAAAGCTTTACTGCTAACCTACAAAGCATTACATGGGCTTGCTTGTACTTATCTCTCAGATTTGGTCCTGCCGTACATACCTACACGTACGCTCCGGTCACAAGACGCAGGCCTCCTTATTGTCCCTAGAATCTCTAAGCAAACAGGTGGAGGCAGGGCTTTCTCCTATAGAGCTCCATTTTTATGGAATGGTCTGCCTATCCATGTGAGAGACGCAGACTCCGTCTCGACCTTTAAGTCTTTACTGAAGACTCACCTCTTCAGTATGTCCTATGATTGAGTGTAGTCTGGCCCAGGAGTGCAAGGGTGAACGGCAAGGCTCTGGAGCGACGAACCACCCTTGCTGTCTCTGCCTGGCCGGTTCCCGTCTCTCCATTGGAATTCTTTGCCTCTGACCCTATTACGGGGGCTGAGTCACTGGCTTACTGGTGCTTTCCATGCCATCCCTAGGAGGGGTGTGTCACTTCCTGTCCGGTTTGTCGCCCCCTCGGGCTTGTGCAGTGGATGGGATCTTTCGTGGACTATACTCAGCCTTGTCTCAGGGTAGTAAGTTGGTGGTTGTTGATATCCCTCTATTGGTGTAGGGGCTGTGCTTGGCAGAGTGGGTGAGGTTATATCCTGCCTGGTTTGGCCCTGTCCTGGGGTATTGTCTGGGTATTGTCGGAGGGGGCCACAGTGTCTCCTGAACCCCCCTGTCTCAGCCTCCAGTATCTATGCTGCAATAGTCTATGTGCCGGGGGGCTAGGGCCAGTTTGTTAAATCTGATGTTATTATCCGGTGTCTTGTGTGAATTTAAGTATGCTCCCTCTAATTCTCTCTCTCTCCCACTCTACCTCCTCTCACGGAGGACCTGAGCCTACCCGGAGGACCATGCTTCAGGACCACCTGCCCTGATAACTCCTAGCTGTCCCCAGTCCACCTGGTCGTGCTGCTGCACCGGTTTCAACTCTTCTGCCTGCGGTTATGGAACCCTGACCTGTTCAATGGACGTGCCACCTTGTCCCAGACCTGCTGTTTTCATCTCGCTCTCGCTCTACCGCACCTGCGCTCTATTGCACTGAAAAGCCAAGTGACATTCACTCCTGATGTATTTACCTGTTGCAACCTCCACAACTACTTTTATTATTATTTGACCCTGCTGGTCATCTATGAACATTTGAACATCTTGGAGAAAGAACTGGCCTTAATGGCCATGAATTGTTATAATCTCCACCCGGCACAGCCAGAAGAGGACTGGCCACCCCTCAGAGCCTGGTTCCTCTCTAGGTTTCTTCCTAGGTTTTGCCTTTCTAGGGAGTTTTTCCTAGCCACCGTGCTTCTACATCTGCATTTCTTGCTGTTTGGGGTTTTAGGCTGGTTTTCTGTACAGCACTTTGTGACATTGGCTGATGTAAAAAGCTTTATAAATCAATTTGATTTGATTTGATGACAGTGATCTCCAGCCTTGTCCTCGTCAACACTCTCACCTGTGTTAACGAGACAATCACTGACATGATGGCAGCTGGTCCTTTTGTGGCAGGGCTGAAATGCAGTGGAAATGTTTTTGGGGGATTAAGTTCATTTTCAAGGCAAAGAGGGACTTTGCAATTAATTGCAATTCATCTGATCACTCTTCATGACATTCTGGAGTATATGCAAATTGCCATCATCAACACTGAGGCAGCAAACTTTGCTGTGTCTATTCTGCCAATACTTGTGTCATTCTCAAAACTTTTGGCCACGACTGTATAACATCAGATCTAGTCTTGACAGAATAGTTGTTTATTTGCTGTCAGTCTGGAAGATTAAGTGCAACTTTGACAACAGTAACCTTTCAAAAAAATCCACCTGAGGAGTTTGAGTTTATTAGAGTTCCCTTTGGTTTAAGATTCACCAGACTGACTTTTGTGACCTTTCATTAGGAGCCATTTCCACAATGATACTGTTCCATAATCTCATCAGACAGCTGAAAACCCCTCATTCATCAATGTATTCATTAAAACTAATGAGCTCTGTATCGCCAGCGACATTATTTAATGACCAACAATGCTGGAAGAGAACTAGTTTGAGGGCAGTGTTTACAAAATATTTGGTGGAGGTAATATATTATTTTACTGTAATTTAGTTTTTCCTCTGACAGTTTATCAGTGCATACATACAAATAATTAACATTGATATATGGATGCTGTCAGGATAATGAATACAACCAGTTGGAGAGTGATTGTCTGCTGTTGTTGTCTATTGTTGTAGTGAACCATGTTAGCCACCACCCTGCTAATATGGATTTGGATATGATACTGACAGTGATGAATAAACCAGAAATGAAATTAACCCAATGCCCTAGTCAAAAGTTCACCCGAAAAACCTGAAAGCTCAGCGATTTCAATTACTGACAGTGTCATGTGGGAGTCAATACGGGACACCCAGCTCAAGATAAAATGGCTACCAACAGTATGAGGCTTAATGAGCCAAAAAGCCATTAGTTTGGCGACAAACACAGCAATGAATTACTTAACCACCGCCGACTTCATTACCAGTAAACAGCCGGAAGCGTCTGAAGATAGCTCAAAGTCCAAGCGATCCATTCACAACCGGCAATATCTGTGTCAGTAATATGCATCAAGACTCTCTAATGTGCGCGAAGGCGCTCGAAAACCCATTTAGTTTTTTTAATGCGATGTTGCAATGTGAAATTCCACTCCCAGAGATGCCCATGCAAATGAATTTGGTACATGTTAAAGAGCTGAGAACGGAGGATGGTAATGACATTGTGGCGCTCAAGGTTACAAACTCCGAATGAAAAGGAAGTGCCGTCAAACTGTAAAGTACTTGGACCCGGGTTCTGAAAAAGCTTTAGGCTGCTGTCACAAAGTTCATTTTGGATGAAAGAAAGATCCATCTATTCCACACACCATGAATATGACTGTCAAAAATAAAATAAAAATGTAATGGTTTATGACACAATTACGGGCCAATACAAATGGAGCACGCAAGCCTCTCATGTTTGGGTCCCTCGGAGATGCCTCGTATTATTCAAAATGATTGTGTTTCAATGATGTGAATGCGCAAACCTTAGAACGTCTTAGAAATTAAAACATATATGGGCTGCACGATGCTACTATAGGCTATTGATGATTTGACAAAGTCGCTAATAAAAGCTTGCGCTCTGTTCCTTGAACTCAGGCTGCACACGCTGTTCTCTCATCAAGTGATCATATTTTCACCCACCAGACTATTTTAAATGTAATCTTGTCTTTACTAATATGTCAAATTTGTTTCGATTTAGAATGGCCCATTATCAAATGAGCAAGAACAGGGGAACAGGGAAAAAAAATACATGTTACAAATAAGGAATGGAGGCCACTTTCCCGCTGGTTCACACCGTGTAGGCTACTCAGTTCTATAGCAGGGCAAGTTCTTAATATAGTAGCATCTGGGATCCTCCTATTTTTAGTGGCAACCATCAAAACTCTGCTTTCACATGGGATTGCACATAGAAATGTCTGGGCTTATAATAACACATATTTCACTCCACGCATCAACCACTGTTTAAGGAGCACGCTGCGTGATAATAAGGCCAAACTCGGTATGCAATGGGCTCTACAACCACGTTCCTGCAGCTACCCAGTGCTTAATTTGGAAAACCAAGTTAAATCTGTTCGGGAACATCGATAGTAACATATTTCATTAAACTGTTGACAGCTCCTCTCTTTGCACGCTCGAGAAAGGAATGAAGGAGAGAGAGGAGGAGATGGAAACGCACGGTGCTGAGATATTCTGTAACTAAAGGTAATGTGTCAGCCTATTAATTCTGAAAATATAAAAAAGTCCCTATTACTAGGTTATTCAAAATGAAATACAAATTCACTGTAATTGTAGTGAATCCGCCGTGCACAATCAATGACCCAACAGCATCGTCTAGGCCTATAAATTCTCTACCAGACTCGTGGATAAAAAGTTTCTAGCATAGCATAAGTTAACGAGTCCATCCAGTATGCATAATAATATAGTCCACACTTAATGACAATTAGTAGAATTTGTTTAATTTTGGAGTATAGTCTAGACCAATTATGTACCAAAGACATCTTAAATCAGTTATTTTTTTTCAATGTTTTTCTTCCATGAGTAATACCCGGTAGGCTATGTATTGTAAAAAGGCACAATCATTATTTTAATTCAGAGTTTTTTGAGCTCATATATAGGCCTATGCGTATGCCTAAGCTCTAATATGCATTATGAGTGTTTTGAATTAATCATCACCTTGAAAGCGCTGTCCATTTCGTTGTGTTAGGCTTTAGATAGATAGATAGATAAGTACTTTATTGATCCCCCGGGGGGGAAATTTCATAAACAACATCCAAAACAACCACGTTTTCCGCTCAGTTTCAACCTGTTGAACTTCTTTCTTCAAATTGATCATCACAGTTAGGTGAGTTTTAAAAGCACAATAATGTTTTATTGACAAGTGTTTGATGTGATTTTCGATTGCATTTGCATTGATGTCAGAGTAGTTAGAGTAGTCAGAGTAGTTAGAGTAGTTGGACAATAGAGCGCTGAGTACCGGGCCATTGGCGTCCTGATGGTCGTTAGAGAGTTGGGTACTACCAACGCATGGCCAGAGTGCTTAAAAGGAGATTACCATGACTCAGCGGTCACAAGGAATTTCACTGCGGTCATGATTCATGACTGCCGGTGTGGCGATTTATATGGTCCCCGAAACAGCCCTAGGTGTACACATCACAGATATGCCCCCTGTACAGGCTACCAGACTCCTTGTGTTATCACCATAAGCCATAGGCTATATTTTACCAGGCCTATATTGGATCCACTATTGTATTTTAAAACTATTATGTTACTTGTTAATTGCTAAATCAGAATGTCAATGACACACAACTTGAAGTGTATCTGTTATGAGATGACCATACCCTTGTTGTTGATTGCCACTTGTTTTTTTATTAAGTTATATCGCTGATGCACAATGATACAGATTTTGCCTTTCAAGGCTAACACAAGCTTAAATCATGCAGAAAAAGCCCCAGTGCCAATGAGATAATCATTGAGTACAGAAATTGGCATGAAGAGGGGGGGGTCTATGCTTGACATTTACTAATTACATTGCTGGTCTGAAAACTGTAAGTCATCCACTGTAGTTTTGAGTTTGTTGTACACTGTGTCAGTTGTGTCTGTTCTCCCCCCCGTAGGTTAATCTGTTGAGAAGGGAAAGGATATCAGTGCCCCCAGTCTTTTTTTTACCACACAGTTCATGAACATTACTTTGTTGTTGCTGCTAACAAATCTGCCAGATTCTTTGGAGCGCTCCTGAGTACCAGGCCAGAGACACATAGAAAACATGTCATATCTGCCACTTGACACATAAACAAGAACAACCCTGCACTAGGACAAGGCACTGTCTTCTACTGAAAGATAAGGCAATGTTTTGGTTTGTCAGAAATGGTATTGCAGATAATGTAACGTTATGACTAACTACTGGTCCCTGAGGGTGGGAAACGATGAACAACACAACTATGGGGATTCGCACTCTAGCAACTAAAATCACGCCTGAAGCCTACACCTGCAACACGCTTTTTTTTTGTTATCACAACCGAGTGTGCGTTTATTTATTTTTAGGTTACAGGGAAGTTCTTAGAATGTTTTACTCTGGATCCTTGAACATTTTCCTGGGAGGTTTTGTTAACACACTAAGAACGGAAATTATAAAGGTTTTTGAATAACTTCCTTAAAACGTTCACTGATGTTTCAACTGTTTACATCCACAGTTTTTATGCGAGTAAAGCCATACTGTATAAAAAAATCAGGTTGGATCTTTTTGTGTCGGTAAAATTAATTATGCGAGAAATGGCAATGGAAACACCTTAATGCGCAAATATTTATATAATAACTATCATATCGAAGTAAACTGGGCAATTTCAACCTCCCGACATCTGCCTTCGGTTCATTTATTTATACCTATTTTTTACCCCTCCTTGCCTCTTTTGACCTCACCCTTTTCCAGTCCCCTCTCACTCACAAGGCAGGCAATACGCTTGACCTCATCTTTATTAGAGGCTGTTTGCCTACTAATCTCACTGTAACCGCCCTCCAGGTCACAGATCACTACTTAGTTTCCTTTTCTGTCTACCTCTCCTCCAACCCTACCCACACAGGTTGAGGCCTGGCTTGTTCAGGAGTGCTAATGCTTCAAAGGTTTAGCACTGTGAAAGGTGTGCCGCTGCTTTGTGCTTCACAGTGTTGCCACCAAGAAACATTCATGAGCAGCAGAAAATCACTTCAAAAGCACACAGCAGCAAAAACTTTCTATAGCTCCAGCTGCAACACCATTCATTTGGGCTGGAGAGTCAGGCCCTGAGGAGTGTTTAGAAAACAGGTCCCGTTTATAATGGGTCTATTATTTGAGTAGAATAGACCCACACATTTAAGGACTATTTATGAGAACAATGACGCCACGCCCACATACCTCCGCTAAACAAACCACAATGAGAACAGTACCTATCTAGCGATATCATCAGTCACCGCTAAATCATCCGAGACAGAGGATGTTGAGGACGTTGCAGATGATGTGCCCATGGCAATGGATCATGACTACTGTTCGGCCCCGACCCCTCGGCCCTTGATATGTCACTGGGGCAAAACGAAGATCTCCGCAAGGGGATACAGCGACTGGGGAGGCAGATGGAAGAGTTGTCTGTCAGCAAGCATTTCTGTTTGGAGAGAATACCTGCCGCCGACAACGACATACAGTTCTACACAAGGTAGGTTAATATAATAATATTACTATTAGCTATACACTTTATACATTTTTGCAAATAGCATGCCAGCTATAGTTTATGATAGTGACCTGCAGGATCCTTGGGTTTTGTGTGTGTTTTACACTATTACAACTGCTGCCAGGGCCTTCAGTCTCTGTGGGCTACTCTGGGGAAAGGACCAGAAGGGAACACACTCAGGCCCTGCTGTAGGCTTGTTTTTCTCTCTCTGTCCAACTTTCTGTCCCTTGCTCTTTCTATCTTTCACTCATTTGCTCGCTCCCTCTCTGTGGGTAGTCTCTCTCGTCTCTCTCACTTTATCTCCAAACCTCTACCCCCCCTCTCTCTCAATTCAATTTCAATTCAAAGGGCTTTATTGGCATGGGAAACATATCTTTACATTGCCAAAGCAAGTGAAATAACGGGCCAACCGAGTGGCGCAGTGGTCTAAGGCTCTGCATCACAATGCAAGCTGTGTTACTACAGATCCTGGTTCAAGAAGCAGTGCAGCTTGGCAGGGTTGTGTTTCTGAGGACGCACGGCTCTCGACCTTCGTCTCCCGAGTCCGTACGGGAGTTGACACGTTGGGACAAGACTGTAACTACCAATTGGGGAGAAAAGAGGGTAAAAAGAATGTTTAAAAGCAAGTGCAAATAGTTTAAGTACAAAAGGGAAAATAAATAAACCGATACATCTCTCTGTCACTCTCTCTCTCCCTAAATCACTCTGTATGTTATGCCACAGTAGGAGTTATTCAGAAGGATGGTTCACTGGTTGCAATATTATGTTATTTCTAAACGTATTCATTATAATATGTTCCAACTTTCACATAGGTTTGCAACTCATGCCCACCTAATGGCCTTCACAAAGCTCATCAAACCTGACACACACAAGGTGATTAATGTAACGAGAGCCAGAGCCGTGGCAAAGAATAACAACTGGAATCATGATAATAGCTCCTGGGTTAAGGAGCGATAATACTGTGAATGGTTTCACTTCCCTCAAAGGCAGTGGTATGCAAAGTTTTTCAGCGGGGACCCCATTTCTTTGCCAGAATTTCTGGGGGACCCACCCCTCACCAAGTCTGATTACACTACCTTCAAATCGGTGCATTTTGTTTTTTACATCAACAAATAACCTTAAATTCATTACATCTTCATCGCTCTTATCTTTCCCCAAAACATTTGTATATTGTTCCATACAATAATCTGTATTATTTTTGGGGGGGAGCCCGACTTTGAATAGCACCTCTCTATGGGCTAAACTTTTTTTGTTATAGAATTGGATGTTCATGTACAGTACGTTTATGAATGTTTTCACTTTCTTCAACAGACAGTCACGCAGCCCATAGATTAATTCATCCTCTTCAAGATCCACCTCAATGTGGGTTTGAAGCAGAGGAATGTGGCTCACAGGTTTAATATCAGTCTGTCCACTTTTTTTTAAACATTTATTTAACTAGGCAAGTGAGTTGAGAACAAATTCTTTTTTACAATGACGGCCTACACCAGCCAAACTCAGGCGATGCTGGGCCACTCTATGGGACTCCCAATCATGGCCGGTTGTGATA
This sequence comes from Thymallus thymallus, assembly GCA_023634145.1. NCBI lineage: Eukaryota > Metazoa > Chordata > Actinopteri > Salmoniformes > Salmonidae > Thymallus > Thymallus thymallus. Next base: position 9,868,125 of record CM042384.1, on the reverse strand, counting down.
CAGTCTGGATTCAAACCAGGTTGTCTGTAGTGACACCTCTAGCACTGAGATGCAGTGTCTTAGACCATTGCGCCACATGGGAGTTCAGGTGGAGAGATGTATCAGGAGGTTAAAGGACAGAAAGCTGTTTGACACAATCATCCCCCTCTCCATCACAGATAAAGTAAATTTGCTTAACCTCTAAAGGACCATGTGATTATCATCACATGTGATCCTGCCTCGTCCCAGTGCCCAAGAAGGCACACCCCACTGTCCTGAATGACTTCAGACCTGTAGCGCTAACATCCCACATCATGAAGACCCTGGAAAGGTTAGTCCTCGCTCACCTCAGACCCCTGGTGTGTACATCACTGCACCCCCTGCAATTTGCATAACAGCGCAACATTGGGGTGGATGATGCACTGTGAGGGTTATGTTTTTTGACTTCTCCAGTGCCTTTGAATACCATTCAGCCCCTGCTACTGGGTGAGAAGATGAGGAGGATGAAAGTGAAAGCACCCTTAGTCTCCTAGGTCACGGACTACCTGACCAGTAGGCCACAATTTGTGTGACTACATAGTTGTGTGTCAGAACGGGCAGAGAGCAACACAGGGGCCCCCCAGGGAATGGTCCTGTCACCCTTCCTTTTCATCCTCTACACCTCAGACTTCAGATATAACTCTGAAAAAGGTCACCTACAGAAGTTGTAGGGTGCATCAGGGGTGGGCAGGAGGAGGAGTACAGGAGCACAATCAGTGACTTTGTGTTGTGGTGTGAGCAGAACCACCTTCAGCTCAACATCAGCAAAACAAAGGAGATGGTGGTGGACTGACTGCAGTCCCTATACAGGGGATGGATGTGGAAATGGTTGGGTCATACAAGTTCCTGGGAGTCCATATGGACAACAGGCTGGAATGGGCTGGTAACACCGGGGCCCTGTACAAAAAGGGTCAGAGCCGACTCTACTTTCTGAGGAGGCTCAGGTCTTTCAACGTGCGCAGTAAACTACTGCATACCTTCTACCAGTGCCATCTTTTTTGCAGTGGTGTGCTGGGGAGCCAACATTAAAGCCGGTGATGCTTCTCAGGTAAATAAGCTGATCAGGAACGCTAGCTCTGTCCTGGGGATGAGCCTTGACACTCTAGAGGTGGCGGAGAGACGGATCCTGGCCAAACTGCTGGCCATCATGGACAACGTCACCCACCCTCTGCACGCCATGGTTATGACGCAGAGGAGCACCTTCAGTCACAGACTGATCCCACCATGGTGTGCCAGAGAGCGCTACAGGAGGTCCTTCCTGCCGGCAGCTATTAGACTATATAATGCCTCACCGGGGTGCCGTGCTGTCAGCAACATAGATCTGGAACTGTTGGGGTGCTAGGACCTAGTTTAACAATTATGCATCCATCCGTGAGAATGCATTTTTAGCTACTGAAGTATTTCTCTGTCATCAACCTGTATAGTATAGTTAACCATCCAACATCCACCAATGTATAGTGTACATATTCAGCCAACCACCCATACTATGCAATGTCTTTTTATAGCTTTTTTTGCACTCCAGATATCTTGTATTTCTATACTTTTTCATACTGCCGCTCTATGTATCATGTACCGTGTATCTGTCTTTTGTGTACTTTCGTTGTGGCATTTTGCACCTGCCCTGGGTTTTGTTGTAGCTGCTTGACAATGAAATTTCCCCCCCGGGGGATCAATAAAGTACCTTTCTATCTATCTATCTATCTATCTATCTATCTATCTATCTATCTATCTATCTATCTATCTATCTATCTATCTATCTATCTATCTATCTATCTATCTGCACTGTCCAATTTACAGTAGCTATTACAGTGAAAGAATGCCATGCTATTGTTTGAGGAGAGAGCACAGTTATGTACTTAAATGTATAAATAAACCAATAGGCACATTTGGGTAGACTTGACACAACATTTTGAACAGTAATGCAATGGTTTATTGGATCAGTCTAAAACGTTGCACATACACTGCTGTCATCTAGTGTCCAAAATCTAAATTGCGCTTGGACTCCTAAGTATTATTATGGCCTTTCTCTTGCATTTCAAAGATGGTGTGACAAAAAAACAAATAAAATCATGTTTTTTTCAATTTAATCTCTTTTTCCAGATCTAATGTGTTGTATTGTCCTACATTAATTTCACATTTCCACAAACATCAAAGTGTTTCCTTTCAAATGGTATCAAGAATATGCATATCCTTGCTTCAGGTCCTGAGCTACAGGCAGTTAGATTTGGGTATGTCATTTTAGGTGAACATTTTTAAAAAGGGTCTGATCCTTAAGATGTTAAGTACTTTACACCACAGCATTGTGGTGATCAATGGTGACGTTTCAATGGGAAAGTTCTTGTACACCTCGGACGGACGCAGGTCAGGCAGTTCCCTTTGGAGGCCTTTGTAGAGTGTGCTCCTGTGTAACACATAATTAGTCATCTCACAGTCGAAGAATTTCCTGTAGCGGTTGTGGGATTTACATTTCATACTTTACCTAATTCCTTCAGCCATTGTCCTCTGTTTCGGTTTGGCTCACAGGGCCTCGCCTAACCCAATTTGATTGAAATGGGACACAATTGTTTAGATGTTGATTTCACTGTGTGTCGTAGTTCTTGGCATGTGCTAACACTGCTCGCTCTCTGTGCATCTAAGGACTGAATAATGAATAATGTGCCACCTGGTACAGCAGAGCAACTGTATGGTTGCATAAAGCTGTACAAGCTGCACACTACACTGTGTGCATGTGATCACAACACAGGGAGCAAATCGTTCAACACGATCTGTAACAATAAGGAAAGGTGTAAAATATAATTAATGTCAAGAAGATGTCACGTTTCATAAAAATTGCATAGAAATAATCTTTCCCATCAGAAAATGGCAGCTGCAGACCAAAGTGTTGTCACTGTCCGCCCATCTGAAAGACCCCAAAAAAAGTTACTTTTACTAACTAGCTAAGTTGATTACTAAAATGGTAACATCTATATTCAAATATCATAACCCACAGACTTGATTATTGTAACGGCAAAATAGACTGGGCTTTGGTCTATCTGCACATCTAGAATCCTACGATAGTACCAGTCAAAAGTTTGGACACCTACTCATTCAAGGGTTTTTCTTCATTTTTACTGTATTCCACATTGTAGAATAATAGTGAAATAACACAGATGGAATTATGTAGTAACCAAAAAAGTGTTAAACAAATATATTTTATATTTGAGATTCTTCAAAAGTAGCCACCCTTTGCCTTGATGACAGCTATGCACACTCTTGGCATTCTCTCAACCAGCTTCATGAGGTAGTCACTTGTAAAGCATTTCAATTAACAGGTGTGCCTTGTTAAAAGTTCATTTGTGGACTTTCTTTCCTTCTTAATGTGTTAGAGCCAATCAGTTGTGTTGTGACAAGGTAGGGGTTGTATACAGAAGATAGCCCTATTTGGTCAAATAACAAGTCCATATTATGGCATGAACAGCTCAAATAAGCAAAGAGAAATGACAGTCCAAAATGTCACTGCTGTGTCAGGCTAGTTTGGCACATTGTCTAATAGCCCAGTCTGAAAAGTACTAGCCTCGGGCTAGCTTAGCTGACATGTATAACTGGCTTCACAGGTCATTTGATTAGCCATGTACAACATATGTACTCGTGGAACAAAACCATTTGTGTTTTCTATGGGGAAACAAGTCTTTTGTGAGCTAGTTAACCAGCTAGTTAACATTGGCTCACCATTCGTGTAGTCACACTAGCCACGTGGTGACATGCTAGCTACTGTTATTTAGCTAACATTTAGTTAGCTAGTTACATTAGCTCATTGCTCGTGTAGTCAAACTTTTCCCAATATGTGGTGACATGTTAGCTAGTCCACCAGGGCAGGGATATTCAATGTTAGCTAGTTAGCGATAATCGTTATCGTTAGGCACATTCGCTAGCTTGTCACCGCCTGTCGGGAAAGTCCAACTGCACCACGGTGAGATACTGTGCAACGTTAGCTAGCTAATGTTAGCTAATGTAGCCAACTAGCTAGCCCACCTAGCTAGCTTGTTAACATTAGCTCACCGTTCATGTAGTCAGACTTTTCTAAGCCTGCAACAGGATGTGTAGTTCTGTATGATAGCCACATTAACAGCTAATTAGCATTTCATTTTGGTGGGGTTATTACAGGCGAATATAATGATATAACTTACCTTGTCTGAGAGAGATTTGTGCGGTTATCAAAATGTCATGCCAGGGTAAGCCTACACGAAACACAGAATGAAGTAGTTCTAAAATCCCCTATGGAAAAATGAATGGTGGAAAAACGATTGGAACCACTTCCAGATTTTACCGCAAGGTAAAATACATACTGTCATACTCAATTAGGACTTTTGTTTGGCTCTATGGACTACAGGAAGGACTATTTATTTTTCCTAAAGATGGCAAGGCTTTATGAATCAAGTATGATATATGGTAAATAAACAGATATGGAAAACAAATGGTCTTAACAATACTGGAGACTGACATCATAGAATACCCAATATAGTGGATATTTGCTGAGTTGCATTGAGAATATTTCAAGATACAGAGAAGCGTTTCATTCACAAATATGTTTGTTTCTTTCTCCGTTACCATTTTTAATGAAGCATGTAATGCTAGAGCGGTTTCGCTGAGATGTGCATCGTTTGGAGATAAGACATGAATGATTTACTGACAAAAAAAGCACTAATTTCATTATTTAAGGATTTGCATTGGAAATATAGTCAAAATTAGATTATGGAGGCAATTATTATGGCCAGGTCGCAGTTGTAAATGAGAACTTGTTCTCAACTGACCTACCTGGTTAAATAAAGGTGAAATAAAATGTAGTGGTCTGGTAAGTTGTTTGCTACTTTGTACAGTTGATAATTATCCATTATCTTCTTTTTAAATGACCTCTGGTCCGGGCTGTAGAAAAATAAATGGGAAGCCAACTTGTGACATCAGCAAAATTATGTAAATCATAGTGATGGAAAATGTGATTAAGAAAACGCAATCCTCTGTTACTAATCAGCATATCCTCAATATGAACTTAATAGAATTCCCTGCAGACACACACATTAATACGTACGCACACACTGTATTAGAGTTCACTATAGAAACACAAACCATCCTTTCATAAAAATGTATTCATGCATGAATGTAAGTCACTTTAGATAAAAGTGTCTGCTAAATGTTATATATTATATTATACTTCACTAAAACATTTCTAGCATGGCCCAACCGCTTTCCCTCTTGGGTGCATAGTCAATATTGGACCTGACCTCAACTTCCCCCAAAATGCTGTGCTGCTGGATGACGCCCACTCTAAAGTGTAGTCATGCACAGGAAAAAATGTTGGTAGGGCCTTTTAAAATCAGTTTAAATGTTTTGCTTACTTCTGTTTTTTCCCAAATTCCAATTTCTTGCTTTTGTATTTCAGGTTTCGGATTTACCCCAAAAAATTCTGTTTTAACCCAGTTTTCTCAAACTTTTTTAATAGAAAAACAACAAAATTGGATGCTTAAACCACATCAGAGGATGACTTTGGAGGTATGGGAAAAGTCTCTGAAGTTGCCTCATCCCCTTGTTCGGGCATGCTTCGGCGCTCTTCGTCACCGGCTTTCTAGCCACTGCCGCTCCCTCCTTCATTATCCATTGGTTTTGTCTTGTCGTTACGCACACCTGGTTATCATTCCCCTCAATTACTACATGTTATATGTTCCCTCTGTTCCCTCAGGTCCTTGTCGGTTATTGTTCATTGTGTATGTGTTTAACCTCTGTGCTATCGCACCCGAGTTGATTCTGTTACTCGTGTTATTAGCACATTAGTTGGTTACTAGCATGGTTGTGCCTTGCTTGTTCTTTTGTGGATATATTTTGGAAATGTATTAAATTCTACGTTTGCTCCACACCATCTCCTGCGCCTGGCTCCCTTCATTCTACACACACGTCACAGTAGTTGCCCTTTAATTCAGTGAGCATGCCCTGCACTGTTGTTTGGTTAGCTGGTTTTCTGTGGTACAGTAAGCGCACATGATGTGATTCGGCCGCCAATGGAATGGGTGGAGTAAAAGTCCAGCAACACTCTGTATTATTCAGAGCCCCATGAAATTACACCATATGCTGTACTGTATACATTCTACAGACCTTCCTGAGTTTTCCCTACTTTTACTGCTGCACCCAGAATAGTTCTTGCTCTAAGCCAATATGTATTCCATATACAGTTATTCGCATTGCAGGCATTTATTTGACCTTGGAACATGTTTTAAAACCCACATTTAACGCAAATGTGTGACATGGTGAAGTTAGACCCAGGTGCAGAGAAGAGACCAGACGAGGACTCAGTGGTTAAGGATAAACACAATACTTTACTGAGTAACGGTAACCAAAAGATCACAGCAACACTGGGAAAAACAACAAACACTAAGTCTAGAAAACTTACTCAGGAGACAAAGGCACACGACAAACAATTCAAGCTTCTGCAAAGGACAACAGAAAACACACCTCTTTTAACAGGGAAATCACAATGAGCAAATAGGGCTCATCACGGAACATAAAGTCTGTTAGTGGGCCCCCCGCCGGGGTCCGGTTCTCGGGTCTAGGCTTGTCATACCGTGGTCTCAATTCTCCATACATCGTGTTGACGGGACAGGGCGTCTGCTTTCGGATTTTTGGATAGGCTAGAGTGAAGTTGAACCTGTTAAAAAACAGAGCCCGCCTAGCCTGGCGAGCGTTCAGCCGCCTCCAACCAGTGTCTCCACCCCTGAAGGGCCCACTTAACTTCCAAAAGGTCCCGGTTGCCTACATCGTAGTTGCATTCGGCTGGTGAGAACCACTTGGAAAGAAAGGCACATGGGTGCAGTCTCCTGTCCCCCTCGTTCCGCTGTGAAAGGACAGTCCCTGCTTCGGTGTTCGAGGTGTCCACCTCTACCATGAAGGGATGAGTAGGAACAGGATGAACGAGGACGAGTCCGGAGGTGAAGCCTGCACCAGCTGGGGATGTTGAGGAGCAAATGAAACCTGCCTCCAGTGACTCCCGTATGTAATTGTCCATGACTGCTGCTTCAGGGGTCGAAAGGGAGTAAAGTCAGCCCCAAGCAGGGGTGGAGCCGGGTAGGAGGTCTATGGCTCTGTTATATGGATGATGAGGAGGGTGGCGGCTTGCCTCTTACTTCAATGGATGCAGGAGGACGAGGCAAGGCTCTTGGTGGGGGTCTTAGACATTTAGTCCGGCAGTTCTTACCCCAGTATAGTAGGTGTCCCGTGGATCAGGTGAGTAGTTGGTTATGTAGCACTAGCCATGGGTACCCTAAGGGGGTTCTCGGAAGTAGTGATCAAAAGAAAACTAAGAGTCTCTGAGTGGTTCACCCCAACCTGCAGTAGAATGGGCTTGGTCAGATATTCCACCTGACCGGAACCAATTGGGCATCCATCGAGGGCTTAAATCTGCAGAGGGATGGGACATAATTCTCTGGTGAAGTCTTGATCAATGAAATTATCCGCGGCCCCAGAGTCCACAAAGGCTTGATTCTGGTGCTGACGGTTGTTCAGTGGAGGGTTGCAGGTAGTGACAGACGGTAACTGGGTAGCCAGGGTGAAACAGCACAGCTCGTCAGGGTCTCCCCTTGTCCTGGTAAGCCCTGATGTTTCCCGTTAGCTCTGGGCATGTAGCATGGAGATGGCCGAGACCTCCGTAGTAGAGGCAGCAGCCTTCGCATGAGCCTGTCACGTTCCTGTGGGTTCAGACGTTTGCGTCCCAGCTGCATGAGCTCCTCAATGCAGTGCTCGGGAGGCTTGGGGTGCTAAGGAAACCGCGATACTGGGGTGGTGTCAAAAAGGCGATGTCTCACGCGTTCTCGAAGGCGGTTGTCAAGCCTGATTGCCAGCGTTATCAGGGACTCCCAGTTCCCGAGCAACCAGTTCATCCTTGATGGAGTTAGACAGACCCTGGTGGAACGCGGTGACCAGTGCCTCCGTATTCCACCCACTCTCGGCGGCGAGGGTGCGGAACTCAATGGCGAAGTCAGCCACTGGTCTGGCCCCTTGGCAGAGGTTGAACAGCCTGCTGGCTGCTTCTTGTCCGCTGACTGGGTAGTCGAAGACTCATCGCAGCTCGGCAGTGAAGGCTAATATGGAGCTGCAGGATGGTGGTTTTAGTTTCCACACCACCGTTGCCGACAGCAGGGCCTTGCCCGAGAATAGAGAAATGATGTAGGCGATCATGGCCTGATCGGTGTGGAACGAGGAGGACTGTAGCTCAAACACCAGAGAGCACTGTGTGAGGAACGCCTTGCATCCTGGGAACCCCTTGGGATCTTGGGTTCCCAGTGCAGGCACGCCACGTGTCTCTTCGTCTCCGTAGGGAGGAGCCGGAGCCGGAGGTGATGAGACTCTCTGCTGAGGAGAGAGACCACCGGAGTCGACAGGGCCAGAGCAGGAAGGGGGTGAGTACTCAGACGGCACTGACAAGCACGGTAGGTGCCTTGTGTGTTACAGACATCACTAGCCCTTTACGTTGTCCTGTTGTGCTGTCTGGAGGAACTCACCCTCATGTCTCCACAGCCCTGATCGATTCCAGGACCTAGGGGAGTTTCATTGACCAGTCCTTGGGATCCGCTCTCCGATTGCCAGTGCGCAGGTTGAGGTCCTCCCTTCCCATAAAAGCTTTGAACGGCCGACCAGTTGGTACCGGGTCCATTACCCACGTGACTCGACCACTCAACCTCACCATCAACATCTGCCGTTAGTTAAGCCCCCGGTATGTGGGGCCGTTTAAGATCCTCCGGAAGGTGAATGATGTTTCAGTCACTCTTCAACTGCCCCCTCCATACAATAACATATTTCCCACTTTCCATCTGTCTCTCTCCTCAGGCCGATGGTTCCTGGTCCGCTGGGGGGATCCGGTCCTGCTGCAGTGCCTCCGCCTCCAGTGGAGGTGGACGGGGGTCCGGCGTACAGAGTGGAGAAGGTGTTGGACTCTCGTCTGCGGCGGGGTCGGGTCCAGTACCTAGTGGATTGGGCGGGATACAGTCCGGAGGAACGCAGCTGGTTTGGCCTTCAACCTCGATGATGCCACTCCCGCCCCGGCGCTCTGACTGGTATACTAACCAGCAGCATCCCCTGATTCCACACACACACCTGCTTCCACTCACCTCATTACACACCCTATATACAGTGGGGAGAACAAGTATTTGATACACTGCCGATTTTGCAGGTTATCCTACTTTCAAAGCATGGGTACTCTTCAACTGTGAGTGACGGAATCTAAAACAAAAATCCAGAAAATCACATTGTATGATTTTTAAGTAATTAATTTGCATTTTATTGCATGACATAAGTATTTGATACATCAGAAAAGCAGAACGTAATATTTGGTACAGAAACCTTTGTTTGCAATTACAGAGATCATACGTTTCCTGTAGTTCTTGACCAGGTTTGCACACACTGCAGCAGGGATTTTGGCCCACTCCTCCATACAGACCTTCTCCAGATCCTTCAGGTTTCGGGGCTGTCGCTGGGCAATACGGACTTTCAGCTCCCTCCAAAGATTTTTGTCTCATCAGACCACATGACCTTTGACCAGGTCCTGCCGTGTAGTTCTGGGCTGATCCCTCACCTTCCTCATGATCATTGAAGCCCCACGAGGTGAGATCTTGCATGGTGCCCCAGACCGAGGGAGATTGACCGTCATCTTGAACTTCTTCCATTTTCTAATAATTGAGCCAACAGTTTTTTGCCTTCTCACCAAGCTGCTTGCCTATTGTCCTGTAGCCCATCCCAGCCTTGTGCAGGTCTACAATTTTATCCCTGATGTCCTTACACAGCTCTCTGGTCTTGGCCATTGTGGAGAGGTTGGAGTCTGTTTGATTGAGTGTGTGGACAGGTGTCTTTTATACAGGTAACGAGTTCAAACAGGTGCAGTTAATACAGGTAATGAGTGGAGAACAGGAGGGCTTCTTAAAGAAAAACTAACAGGTCTGTGAGAGCCGGAATTTTTACTGGTTGGTAGGTGATCAAATACTTATGTCATGCAATAAAATGCAAATTAATTATAAAAAAATCATACAATGTGATTTTCTGGATTTTTGTTTTAGATTCCGTCTCTCACAGTTGAAGTGTACCTATGATAAAAATTACAGACCTCTACATGCTTTGTAAGTAGGAAAACCTGCAAAATCGGCAGTGTATCAAATACTTGTTCTCCCCACTGTATGTTCCCCTCCCTGTGTTGTGCGTGTGGATTATTGTTTTTGAGCTGCTCCTCGGACTAGTGCTGTGCGCTATTAAATATATTATTCAACGTCGGTCTTTCTTGTTTTCGCTTTTTGTTCAACCTCCTCCTTTTTGTGCTCACCATCCTCACACCTTCACAGAGATGTGGTTGTCTCACTGGCTAACCTGAGTTGAATGCTCCAATTTGTAAGTCGCTCTGGATAAGAGTGTCTGCTAAATGACTAAAATGTAAAAAATGGTAAGGAGAAAAGTAGTGAAATGTCATCCGCATTACAATGATAGGAGAGGCCATGTAAAGATATGATGGAGCCGAGTGACATGGTGTATAGAGACAAGAAGAGAGGGCCTATAACTGAGCCCTGGGGGACACCAGTAGTGAGAGATAGCGAGAGAGTTGGTCAGAGACAGCACGCTCAAGTGTTTTGGAAAGAACTGAATGGATACCGGTCTGTCGTTTTTGATGCTCTCTGAATATAATATAATTAGATTGACGGCCAATGTTGTACTATTCAAATTTGCTATTAAAATAGTACTCATATAGGGTAATTGTTAACAAGTTGCTAGCTATCCCATAAAGCCATCACCGAAAACCACATATTCATGTCTGGCAGTGCAACAAATCCATTCAACGTTTTCTGCACTCATAGCAAAAAGGTTCTTCCAGGAACCATTTGCTACATTAAAACATTTCAGATTCCACCATGAACCCCTTAATTAAACAACGGTTTGAACCCATTGATTGCAATGGTTCCTTGAGGAACTCCAGGGTTTCTTGAGAATCTCCAGGGTTCCTCTAGTAACCTGTAATTCAAAGAGTGTGTCAGAGCTTGGTAAATATATCAAAATCGACTGAAAATGGTACAGTAGTTATAGAGTCCCAGATTCTATGAAACTATCCCACGCTTATGCAAAGAAAAGTCACAGAGGGTTTGAAAACCATAAAGACGCGCTCCCATCTCCACATCTCGCAAATCATCAGTATTCTAAACATAAAAAACTGCTTTCAATCTGTTTGGCTTTAGTGGTGCATTTTTTTAAGACACTCAATTAACCTGGGCCATTGACATCCTGTCAGTAAAGAGCCATTTATTTCTCCACTTGGTAATGAACCGGTGGCCTCCGACCAATTAAGATGTTCACAGAGCCAAAGGATCATGGCAAAATTCCCAGGGCTCCAAACTCCTTGTGTGCATGAAATCCATTTCCATGGCTATGTCTTTTATCTATCACATTAACAGGTAGGAGACATTCAATCACCATTTCTCTTCCTTTTTTTCAGCTTAGTGAGCAATTCCAGCCCAGCAAAGTTTCTGTGTGCAATTCTATTTCTACCTCATTGATCAGCAAAAAATAGTTCCTGTGCATTAGAACTTTCAAATAGTGTACTTCCTCGAGAGAGAGCACTTTCTCTTTAGAATGGCTTTCCAAGAAACATTTCCAAAAGGACAAATTCAACGTAAAAGCACTTTCTCACACAATGCATATGCATTATGAAAGCAACACATACAGTAACATCATAGCATACCATATAGCACACCTCAGCTGTTATTGCAGTTTCATATATACAGTAGTTCAGTGTAGTATTTCTGCACAGCCCTACAATCTACAGCACATGCTAAATAAGTAACTAATTTTGAATGGCGGCTATAGGTGATGATGACTGGGCTTTTTCATGTGTGGCAGGTAGTGTGGGGCCAAACGGTGGCTAAGCACATCATTTCACGGTTAATCTTCCTGGAGCATATTTCCCTCCATCTCACTCTGACTGCAACAGATTGTTTCCACTGATTGGATAATTTTTCTTCAAACTGTACAGAATATTTCATTACATTTGGGGACTGGCTTGAGCTTGCCGAGAGATAGGAAATGAGGCACTGGGTGGGGTGGATGGGGATCAGGTCGCTTCGGAGCATGTAAGTAGTATATCAAGGATTAAACTGATCCAAAAGTTGGTAAAAGGCAAAGAAACATAAGTTGCCAATTTAAAGCAGATGCATATAAAATAGATTTAGCAAAAGGGTTCATGGTTCTTGATACATATATATATATTTTATTTAACCTTTATTTAACTAGGCAAGTCAGTTAAGAACAAATTCTTATTTACAATGACAGCCTACCCCGGCCAAACTCTGCCCAAACCCGGACAATTGTGTGCCGCCCTAATACATGCCTCAAAATAGAATTACATTTGAAAACACAACTCACCATGCAGTCTACCAGAGAAAAGAATGCACATTGCAAGTTATATATATAAAATATATATTGTCAACTCACCAAAGCATCAGACTATCTGTATTATCTGTATTAGCAGATAATGCCATTAAACGTTATGTAGTTGACAGTACAGCCCTTACGGAAAAACCACGAGATAAGATTATGTGAAGTTAATCTTATAATGTGACAACATGGGAAAGCAACATGTGATAACATGAAACTACACATGTAAAAACATTTGAGCACATGTGACAACATGATCTCATGTGAAATAAATGTAACAACATGGGGATGCAAAATGTCAACATGTGATACCATGAAACTACACATTACGTTTTCCACATGTGAAAATGCAAATTCAATTTTCACATTGAATACATGTGATCATATGCTTTCACGTGTGACAATTTCAGCTCAACATGTGAAAACAGTTATTTCACATGTGAAACTGCAAATGTAATGTGTTTTTTAGTAAGGGGTTAATTAATGAAATTGAGTTTTTAAGGTAATCTTTAATCAATGACAATGTGATTACATTTGACATGTTCACTTACTACTCACTTTTCAATACAACTCTACATGGGATTCAAACTCACAAACTCTGGTTTTGGAGAATGCTGATCTTTCTGCTGCGTCACAAGGTCTGTAGCATTCTCAGAACTCCCCTACACATTCATTACCCATAATACATCTCTGCACTTAGCAAAATAGTGCCATCTGCACTGCTATTTTAGTTGTCAATACATCTGACTAACACTGATTTAATTAACTTATTTCAGCACTTTGAGGGTTTTCTGTATAGTTGTCTAATGTTGGTGGGGCATATTATTCTGTTACTCCTGAATCACTATGATACATACTGTATAATAGTTTTTCTTGAGTGTATTATACAAAGCTGAGATTTACTCTGAAGTCCAAAGTTGAATAATATAGGTGAAATCAGACATGGACACAGACATGGTGGTGTAGCAGGAAGATCGGAATGCCAAGAACCAAGAGGTTGTGAGTTCAAATCCCAGGTGAGGACACGTTGAACAGTAATTACTGTATAAATAAAAATGCACAATGTAATCAGGGCTCTAAAATGTATTTGTCTCTTCCCTCTCTCTCTAAAAGGTCTTGAGAGTTAGATCCTCCTGTTCAGGCTGGAGAAGCTCTCAGCTTTAAGTGACTGTACCTAACTTCCTCCCTCAGGCCATTTAGAACAAAATAACCTCATCCCCTTGAGTCCACTACACTACATCACTATCCACTATGACCACTAACTGGTTCCGATGGCAAACTTGCAGACTTTGTGAGGCAGCAATCAAGCTGTCAGTGGCAAACTGGATTTACTTCACAACAAGGACCAGTACTGTGCAATGTGCAGGTAGTCTTGGGTGATGCTTACCCTTTTAGCAGAGAAGCTGGGGCCCCCTGGGGAGAATGTATTTGATGCTGAGCACCGTCTCCAGAGAATGTCATCTCTAATTGCTTCAGAGATCCCTCTCTCCCTCCCTCCTTCATCCCTCCATTTCACACCCACCTATGAGCCGTTCTGGGGTTTGCCAAAGCAAAGCCTGTTTCCTGCCAATGTTTGAAATTCACTTAATTTCATTTCGAGCTGCAGTTTGATGGGAAAGCATTTGAATAGCCAGCAACAAATGACTACCTGAAATACATAATGTTCAGCCACAGCACTGACTGCACAGTGCAAATACACAACAATCCACAGCACTGACAGCACATACACATGAATCCACAGCACTGACTGCACATACACACAAATCCACAAAACCATACACATGAATCCGTAGCTGCGGAACTATATTATCAGCTGTTAAGCCCAAGACAATGGAACTTGACTCGTCATACCATCAACATTCTTTCTTCAACTCTGACTTTTAAAAAGCAAGTGAGCAAAAATCAGAAAGTAATTTGTGAACTTATTAAAGTATGTAGGGTCTTTAAGATGTTTGGTAAAGGTAGTTAAGTCACTCCCAATCTTCCACAATGAGCTGTTTTTTCAATCATGATCACTGTGCTTAATTTAATTTTCAAACGATGACTCCAGTCAAGACTGACGTACGACAACTAATTAACATTTAATGAAAGGGATCCTCTCTGAACTCCTGGCTTTACATTGAAATATACTCACATATAATTACGACACCCCCACAACTTTCTGGAAAGCCATGCAGCATCCCATGAAGCAAAGAAAATGAAATTGTCACGATATATCACATAATTTTTATTATTTTCTCCCAGTCATTTACAATGTGCCCAGTATTTGTCGATGCATGGGGAGAGATGTGGGGAGTGAGGGGGGTAATCAAACTTATCCCTAACACCCATTGTCTGTCAGTTGAATTTAATTCCCCATTAAATTGAGTGAGTACGAGCAGCGAGTGAATCGCACTGCTACAGACCCCACCCATTCATTGTTCACAGCCAGACTCATTAAATCTTTCAAATGCCCATTTCCCTGCTCCAGCTTTGTGCCCTCTTATTTTAATTAATTGCCGGGCAAAATTATGATAGCTTATAGGGTTGCAGTGGGGTCTCGACAAATATCTTGATCATTATGGCGAAGTAGCCCATTTATGAAATAATAGTAGGATAGTGCATTGTGTTGAGGGATTTTACTGTGTTTAACTGTAAAAAAAATTCAATGATGTGTCATATTGCATGCATGGACCAATCATATTGTAGTTTGTTTCATGGATTGTTGACTGCATTTTCAAAGTGGTGGCCATATAATACAAATTAATGGTTTGGGACGTACATTCAGCTACTACTATATTATTCCTGAGTAAGTAACTACTAATACATAGACTAGTGAATGTCTGTGTTATTATACACAAGCCCAAGTAGTTACAGTGCCTTAAGAAGGTGTTCATACTGGTTGACTTATTCCACATTTTGTTACAGCCTGAAATCAAAATGTATTAAATAGAAAAATAATTTCACCCATCTACACACAAAATCCGATAATAAAAAAGTGAAAACATGTTCTAGAAATGTTTGCAAATTTATTGAAAATTAAATACAGACATATCTAATTAACATACGTATTCACAGCTCTGAGTCAATACTTTGTAGAAGCACCTTTAGCAGTGACTATATACAGTTGAAGTTGGAAGTTTACATACACTTAGGTTGAAGTCATTAAAACTCATTTGTCAACCACCACAGATTTCATGTTAACAAACTACTGTTTTGGCAAGTCGGTTAGGACATCTACTTTATGCATGACACAAGTAATTCTTCCAACAATTGTATACAGACAAAATATTTCACTATATCAAAATTCCAATGGGTCAGAAGTTTACATACACTAAGTTGACTGTGCCTTTAAACAGCTTGGAAAATTCCAGAAAATTATGTCATGGCTTTAGAAGCTTCTGATTCTAATTTGAGTCCATTGGAGGTGTACCTGTGGATGTATTTCAAGGACTACCTTCAAACTTAGTGCCTCTTTGCTCGACATCATGGGAAAATGAAAATAAATCATAAATAAATCATAAATAAATAAGCCAAGACCTCAGAAAAAAAAATTGTAGGCCTCCACAAGTCTGGTTCATCATTGGGAGCAATTTCCAAATGCCTGACGGTACCACATTCATCAGTACAAACAATAGTAAGCAAGTATAAACACCATGGGACCACGGAGCCGTCATACCACTCAGGAAGGAGACACGTTCTGTCTTCTAGAGATGAACGTACTTTGGTGCAAAAAGTGCAAATCGATCCCAGAACAACAGCAAAGGATCTTGTGAAGATGCTGGAAGAAACAGGTACAAAAGTATCTATATCCACAATAAAAACGAGTCCTATATCGACATAACCTGAAAGGCCGCTCAGCAAGGAACAAGCCACTTCTCCAAAACCGCCATAACTGTCACGCTCGGGTGTGTATAAGGACCAAGGCGCAGCGCAGCGATAGTTCGACAAAATTTATTAACTAATAAACTAAACTTAATATCGAACTATACAAAACAACAACTATACAGATACAAACGGAAAACACACTTACATCGAACACGGGACTGAAGACAATGAACCACGCCTATGGAGTGGGACATACACATATAAGTAGGATCACTAATTAGAGACAATGCATAGCAGCTGCCTCTAATTAGGGATACTACACACAACACCACACAGAGATAGAACATATAGATCTGCCAGACTCTGACCATAGAATATTATAGAGAAGCAATAGGCTTCTCTATGGCCAGAGCCTAACAGTACCCCCCCTCAAGGGCGCGGACTCCCGGCCGCAAGAAACCAAACACAATTACATGAGGGGAGGATTAGGGAGGGAAAAACAACAAAAACTATAACTATCGCAGGTGGCGGTTCTGGCCCCGGCGAAGTGGATAGCTTCCTCCTTAGTTCTTCTCTGTTGACTGGGCCCGGACTGGGCACCAGTGTGGCGAACGACTCCGGCCATGGAGTGGGGCAGATAACCGGGCCAGGACTGGGCACCGGTGTGGCAGGCGACTCCGGCCATGGAGTGTGGCGGACAACTGGTCCTGGAATGGACATCAGTGGGTTAGGGGACTCAGGCCATGGAGCGGGGCAGATAACCGGGCCAGGACTAGGCACCGGTGTGGCAGGCGACTCCGGCCATTTAAAGGGGTAGACAACCGGTCCTGGAATGGGCACCGGTGGGATAAACAATTCGGGCCATGCAGCGGGGCAAATAACCGGGCCAGGACTAGGCACCGGTGTGGCAGGCGACTCCGGCCATTTAAAGGGGTAGACAACCGGTCCTGGAATGGGCACCGGTGGGGCAAAAGACTCAGGCCATGGAGCAGGGCAATTAACCGGGCCAGGACTGGGCACCGGTGTGGCAGGCGACTTCGGCCTTTGGACCATCACGGGAGGCCCGGGACTGTGGACCATCACGGGAGGCTCCGGACTGTGGACCATCACGGGAGGCTCCGGACTGTGGACCATCACGGGAGGCTCCGGACTGTGGACCATCACAGGAGGCTCCGGGCTGTGGACCATCACGGGAGGCTCCGGGCTGTGGACCATCACGGGAGGCTCCGGGCTGTGGACCATCACGGGAGGCTCCGGGCTGGAGAGGCGCACCGGAGGTCGGGTGCATGGAGCCGGTACTGGAGGCACCTGGCTGGGCGCACGCACTGGAGGTCGGGTGCGGGGAGCCGGCATTGGACGTACCGGACTGGGAAGGCGCACCGGCGGTCGGATGTGTGGAGCCGGCACTGGAGGCACCTGGCTGGGCGCACGCACTGAAGGTCGGGTGTGGGGAGCCGGCACTGGACCTACCGGACTGGAGAGGCGCACTGGAGGCCTGGTATGTGGAGCCGGCACAGGTGGCACTGGACTGGTGACACGCACTTCAGGGCGAGTGCAGGGAGCCGGTATGGAACATACCGGACTGGAGAGACGCACTGGAGGCCTGGTGCGTGGAGCCGGCACAGATGGCACCGGACTGGTGACACGCACTTCAGGGTGAGTACAGGGAGCCGATACTGGGCTTACCGGACTGGAGAGACGCACTGGAGGCCTGGTGCGTGGAGCCGGCACAGATGGCACCGGACTGGTGACACGCACTTCAGGGCGAGTGCGGGGAGCCGGCACCGGTGGAGCGGATTGCTCTGGCACTGGAGTGTAGCAGACGGCTGGACCCGGACTGTGCACCAGTGGAGCGGACTGCTCTGGCACTGGAGTGTAGTAGACGGCCGGACCTGGACTAGGCACTGGTGGAGCGGACTGCTCTGGCACTGGAGTGTAGCAGACGGCCGGACCCGGACTGGGCACCAGTGGAGCGGACTGCTCTGGCACTGGAGTGTAGCAGATGGCCGGACCCGGACTGGGCACCGTTGGAGCGGACTGCTCTGCCACTGGAGTGTAGCAGACGGCCGGACCCGGACTGGGCACCGGTGGAGCGGACTGCTCTGGCACTGGAGCCCTGATGCGTGAAGCCGGCATAGGTTGCACTGGATTGGTGACACGCACTTCAGGGAGAATACAGGAAGCCGGCATGGAACATACCGGACTGGAGAGGGGTACTGGAGACTCGGCGTGGGATGTTGGCACCGAACGAACCGGACTGGGGATGCACACCGTGGGCACCTTTAACTCCAGCTCCTTCCTTTCGCTCTCGCACTCCCCCCAATTTTGCCTACACAGCTCCATAATACTCCTATAAACTCCCGTTAGGTATGCCTCTTACTCCTTTCTCACCGTATTCCACATGGGGAGTGGTACTGGCGCGGCCAGACCACCCCCATAGCCCCCCCCCCCCCCGAAATGTTCTGTATACACACTACCGTTCAAAAGTTTGGGGTCACTTAGAAATGTCCTTGTTTTGAAAGAAAAGCAAAAAAAATTGTCCATTAAAATAACATCAAATTGATCAGAAATACAGTGTAGACATTGTTAATGTTGTAAATGACTATTGTTGCTGGAAACGGCAGATTTTTTATGGAATATCTACATAGGCGTAGAGAGGCCCATTATCAGTAACCATCACTCCTTTGTTCCAATGTCACGTTGTGTTAGCTAATCCAAGTTTATCATTTTAAAAGGCTAATTGATCATTAGAAAACCCTTTTGCAATTATGTTAGCACAGCTGAAAACTGTTGTGCTTTCTAAAGAAGCAATAAAACTTCTTTAGACTAGTTGAGTATCTGGAGCATCAGCATTTGTGGGTTCGAATACAGGCTCAAAATGGCCAGAAACAAAGAACTTTCTTCTGAAACTCGTCAGTCTATATCTGAGTTATGAAGGCTATTCCATGCAAGAAATTGCTAAGAAACTGAAGATCTCGTACAACGCTGTGTACTACTCCCTTCACAGAACAGCGCAGAACTGGGTCTAACCAGAATAGAAAGAGGAATGGGAGGCCCCGGTGCACAACTGAGCAAGAGGACAAGTACATTAGAGTGTCTAGTTTGAGAAACAGATGCCTCACAAGTCCTCAACTGGCAGCTTCATTAAATAGTACCCGCAAAATACCAGTCTCAACGTCAACAGTGAAGAGGCGACTCCGGGATGCTGGCCTTCTAGGCAAAGTTGCAAAGAAAAAGCCATGGCACTCCGGTACCTCGGCGCTACGGTACCGCTTGCCGTGCGGTAGCAGAGAGAACAGTCTATGACTTGGGTGACTGGAGTCTTTGACAATTTATTGGGCTTTCCTCTGACACCGCCTACAATATAAGTCCTGAATGGCAGGAAGATTTGCCCGAGCAGTTGCCATAACAGGCGGTGATGCAATCGGTCAGGATGCTCTCGATGGTGCAACAGTATAACTTTTTGAGGATCTGGGGACCCATGCCAAATTTTTTCAGTCTCCTAAGAGGGAAAAGGTGTTGTGCCCTTTTCACGACGTCTTGGTGTGTTTGGACCATGATAGTTTGTTGGACACACAAGGAACTTGAAACTCCGTCGATGTTAATGGTGGCCTGTAGTCCACGATCAGCTCCTTTGTCTTGCTCACGTTGAGGGAGAGGTTGTTATCCTGGCACCGCACTGCCAGGTCTCTGACCTCCTCTATATAGGCTGTCTCATCGTTGTCGGTGATCAGGCCTACCACTGTTGTGTCGTCAGCAAACTTAATGATGGTGTTGGAGTCGTGTTTGGCCATGCATTCATGGGTGAACAGGGAATACAGGACTAAGCACGCACACCTGAGGGGCCCCAGTGTTGAGGATCAGCATAATAATTTAGGCAGGTTACCTTCGCTTCCTTGAGCTCAGGGACTATGGTGGTCTGCTTGAAACATGTAGGTATTACAGACTTGGTCAGGGAGAGGTTGAAAATGTCAGTGAAGACACTTGCAAGTTGGTCCGCGCATGCTTTGAGTACACGTCCTGGTAATCCATCTGGCCCCGAGGCTTTGTGAATGTTGACCTGTTTAAAGGTCTTGCTCACATCGGCTACCGAGAATGTTATCACACAGTCGTCCAGAACAGCTGGTGCTCTCATGCATGCTTAAGTGTTGCTTACCTCGAAGCGAGCATAAAAGGCATTACAGCTGTTAAGTATCTAAGAGCTTTCCACACATGGATTGTGCAACATTTGTCCATTATTCCTTTCATAATTGTTCAAGCGCTGTCAAATTGGAAGGTGGTCATTGCTAGACAACAATTTTCAGGTCTTGACATAGATTTTCAAGTAGATTTAGGTCAAACCTGTAACTCGGCCACTCAGGAACATTCACTGTCTTCTTGGTAAGCAACTCCAGTGTAGATTTGGCCTTGTGTTTTAGGTTATTGTCCTGCTGAAAGGTGAATTCATCTCCCAGTGTCTGAACCAGGTTTCCCTCTAGGATGTTGCTTGTGCTCAGCTCCATTCCGTTTATATTTTTTATCCTGAAAAACTCCCGTCCTTAACGAGCCTTACAAGCATACCCATAACATTATGCAGCCACCACTATGCTTGAAAATATGGAGAGTGGTATTCAGTAATGTGTTGTATTGCATTTGCCCCAAACATAACACTTTGCAACAAGCAACTAAAGTAATACTGCAAAAAATGTGTCAAAGCAATTCTATTTTTGTCCTGAATACAAACCGAATGCATCTTTTGGAATATTTTTATTCTGTACAGTCGTCCTTCTTTTCACACTGTCAATTAGGTTAGTGTTGTGGAGTAACTTCAATGTTGCTGATCCATCCTAATTTGTATCCTATCAGAGCCATCAAACTCTGTAACTGTTTTTAAGACACCATTGGCCTCATGGTGAAATCCCTGAGCAGTTTCCTTCCTCTCAGGCAACTGAGTTAGGAAGGACCCCTGTATCTTTGTAGTGACTGAGTGTATTGACACACCATCCAAAGTGTAATTAACATCTTCACCCTGCTCTTAGAGATATTCAATGTCTGCTTTTCCCCCCATCTACCAATAGGTACCCTTCTTTGCGAGGCATTGGAAAACCTCCCTGGTCTTTGGGCTCCCGAGTGGCACAGCGGTCCAAGGCACTGCATCTCAGTGCAAGGGGCATCACTATAGTCCCTGGTTTGAATCCAGGCCGTATCACATCCTGCCATGATTAGGAGTCCCACAGAGCGGCACACAATTGGCCCAGCATCATCTGTGGTAAGTCGTCATTGTAAACAATAATTTGTTCTTAACTGACTTGCCTAGTTAAATAAAGGTTACATTTTTTTTTTAATCTGGTTGAATCTGTGTTTTAAATTCACTGCTCGACTGAGGGACCTCACAGATAACTATACACTGAGAGCACAACTCAATATTAGGAAGGTGTGCTTAGTGTTTTGTACACTCATCGTATGTGTGGGGTACAGAGATGAGGTAGTCATTTAAAAGTCATGTTAAACACTATTACTGCACACAGAGTGAGTACATGCAAATTATTATGTGACTTGTTAAGCACATTTTTACTTATGAACTTATTTAGGCTCGCCATAACAAAGAGGTTGAATACTTATTGACTCAAGACTTTTCAGTTAGAATTTTTAATACACTTGTAATTCCAGTTTGACATTATGGTGTATTGTGTGTAGGCAGTGACAAAAATACTTGATTTAAACCATTTTAAATTCAGGCTGTAACACAACAAAATGTGGAAAAAGTCAAGGGGTGTGAATACTTTCTGAAGGCACTGTGTCTCTTCCCTAAAACCAATTGCACGCCTATAAGGCACACCTCTAAGGCACAAGGAACACTTCAGGAACTGAAAGAAGAGACCTGAGATAGTGCCGAACTGCTCAAGTTTCTTTAGGATACAAAATCAATTGACAACGGGGGGATATTCATTTATTTTTGTGCTATTTAAAAACAAATTTGCCAAATGTTTTTTTGCCTCACTCTGCTCTTCTTCATACTCCATTAAATATGTGTATACAGGGCTCACCCAAGGGATCGTATCAACAACACTATGTGTAGGCTATGTATGCAGTGTTCAGCGTTTGCATTTTTTTTTTGCATACTAATAAATATTCTTGTTACAGTTGGTATGGGATGCCATAGCAAACCCATTTCCACACAGTATCCCCATAAATGGATTTCTTCCTGAAGACACAGTTGCCACATTTTGGAACTGTGTCAATAAACGAACCGAATGCCGGCCTTGTGCAAGGGGCAGAATTACAATTTATTTGTTGACATCCTCCACAAATTGTCTAAGGCGAGGCATAAATCTATCAAACACAATAAGGTTGAGGTGGTTCTCTTTAATGAATCTCTCAAGAAAATGCCTTAAAAAATGTCAAGTTATTCTTGAAATTGTTGACCTCTAAGCGGCAAGTTGCCATATTGGGACTTCTTGTTGTA
Organism: Thymallus thymallus; assembly: GCA_023634145.1. Lineage (NCBI taxonomy): Eukaryota > Metazoa > Chordata > Actinopteri > Salmoniformes > Salmonidae > Thymallus > Thymallus thymallus. The sequence continues at coordinate 9,845,429 of CM042384.1, read as the reverse complement.
GTCAACTTATGGTTTGTGGGGATTCTTTTAATAACTCACTCAATCATGGGCTGGCTGCATCCAGTCATAGATGTATTTGTCCCTACAACAGCAGGCAATGAATGTTCTACAAAAAGCAACCATTTTTTTTAACAAGCTGTACATCGGTTTTCTTGCATCTAGGGGACGGGTATTGTATAATAATCAGCTCGGAAGTTGGAACTCAAACCATTAAGTTCAGTTTATACTGTGTTAACCAGATAGACAGCAATATGAGGCAACAAACAAACAGACAATCTATGATGAGCAATAAGGCATTGTCTAGACTGTAGGAGGATCCCTCGCTGCCCAACCAGTCAAGTTTCAAGTTTTAATGTGCACGTGCACAAGTACATTGAAATGCCTTCTTGCCAGCTCTAACCCCAACAATGCAGTAATCAATAACAATTTAATATTAAAAATAACAAGGTAAAACAAAAACACAGATATACAATAACAAATAATAAGAACACCATGAAGTAAGTAATCATACTATATTCAGGGTCAGTTCCAGTAGCATATTTACAATGTGCAAGGATACTGGATCGATAAAGGTAGATTTATATAGGGGTAAGGTGACTAGGCATCATGATATATGATACACAGAGTAGCAGCAGCTTATATGATGATTGTATGTGAGTGGGTGTGCACTTGTGTGTAGAGTCAGTAGAAATTAATGGGTATATTTATGTGTCAACTTGGAAGGACCCTGCTTCATTCTCCAAGCAGGCTAAGTATCATTTGTTTGAACCAGTTAGCTGTGTTGGTTTTGTTTGTCTGTCTGTCCCAGTTAGTTAGTAAGCTACCTAGTCTGTGTCAACTGCTAATTTGCTTAAGAAGTGTTAGTGATTGCTACTCATTCACTTCTTTAGTTCTCTGCAGATTCCAATTTAGTAGGAGGGGGAGTGGCTACACCTGTGCTAGGCAATTAGCTTATTGTTATTAGCACAGCCTCCTTGTTCAGCGGTGGCTGTTTGCGGCAGACATCCCTGAAGCAAAGACAGTTCTGCCGAGTTGTTCTTTGGGAGTTAATCGAGGAAGGGAGGCCCCGCTCTCTCGCTTGCCCATATGTTTAGTTAACTTTACTCCGATCTCTTTTGCATTATCGTAGCCTTTTCTGTGGCCTGTCAACTATGTGTCTGTCTATCCCTGTTCTACAAACGCTTCACACCGCGTGGCTGCAACCACTCTAATCTGGTGGTCCCTGCACACACGACCCACGTGGAGTTCCAGGTCTCCGGCAGCCTTTGGAACTGCCGTTCTGTGGCCAACAAGGCAGAGTTCATCTCAGCCTATGCTGCCCTCCAGTCCCTTGACTTCTTGGCGCTGACAGAAACATGAATTACCACAGTAAACACTGCTGCTCCTACTGCTCTTTCCTCGTCTGATCATGTGTTCTCGCATACCCAGAGAGCATCTGGTCAGCGTGGTGATGGCACAGGAATTCTAATCTCTCCCAAGTGGACATCTCCTCATTTGAATTCCATGCTGTCACAGTCACTAGCACATTCAAACTTAACATCCTTGTCATTTATCGCCCTCCAGGTTCCTTTGGAGAGTTCATCAATGAGCTAGACGCTTTGATAAGTTCATTTCCTGATGATGGCTCACCCCTCACAGTTCAGGGTGACTTTAACCTGCCGACGTCTGCCTTTGACTAATTTCTCTCTTCCTCCTTCTTTCCACTCCACTCACCGTCCCCCCCTCATCTTTTCTTCTACTAATCTCACTGCAACTCCCCTCCAAGTCTACGACCTCTACTTTGTATCCTTTTCTCTCTCGCTCTCCTCCAATACTACTCACTCTGCCCTTACTCAGATGGTAATGCACCGTCGCAACCTTAACTCTCTCTCTCTCCCGCTACTCTCTCCTATTCTATCCTATCATCTCTTCCCTCTGCTAAATCCTTATCCCTCCTGTCTCCTGATTCTGCTTCCTCGACCCTCCTTTCCTCCATTTATGCATCTTTTGACTCTCTATGTCCCCTATCCTCCCGGCCAGCTTGGTCCGGGAGGAAAACTAAACTCCCTGTGGACCTGTCATCTTTTCACTCTCTCCTCTCTCCTTTTTCTTCCTCTGTTGGCTAAAGCCAATTTCTACCACACTAAATTTCAAGCCTCGGCCTCTAACCCTAGGAAGCTCTTTGCTACCTTCTTCTCCCTGCTGAATCCTCCTCCCCTACCTCCTCCCTCTCTGTGGATGACTTCGTCAACCATTTTGAAAAGAAGGTTGACGAAATCTGATCCTAATTTATTAAGACTATTGACACCACTGGTCCTGTTAACAATGCCCTACCCTATGCTTTGACTTCTTTCTCCCCTCTATCTCCAGATGAAATCTTGCGACTTGTGACGGCCGGCCACCCAACAACCTGCTCGCTTGACCCTCTCCCCTCCTGTCTTCTCCAGACCATTTCCGGAGACCTTCTCCCTTACCTCACCTTGCTCATCAACTCATCTTTGACCGCTGGCTGTGTCTCTTCCATCTTCAAGAGGGTGAGAGTTGCACGCCTCCTCAAAAAACCTAAACTCAATCCCTCCGATGTCAACAACTACAGACCAGTATCCCTTCTTTATTTTCTCTCCAAAACTCTTGAGCGCGTCGTCTCTAACCAACTCTCCTGCTAACTCTCTCAGAATTACCTTCTTGATCCTAACCAGTCAGGTTTCAAGACTGGTCATTCAACTGAGACTGCTCTTCTCTGTGTCATGGAGGCTCTCCGTACTGTCAAATCTAACTCTCTCTCCACTGCTCTTATCCTTCTAGAGCTATCTGCTGCCTTTGATACTGTGAACCATCAAATCCTCCTCTCCACTTGGCTTTTGATTGGGGAAGCAGCAAACCTTCACTGTGGGGACAATGTCGACTATGCATTTCCTAATTAAGCCAGTGACGGAGGTGGTTAGCTCGTTGAGTCCCGAAACATATTCCAATCAGTGCTAGCAAATTAGTCCTGTAGCATAATCTCTGATTGTGGTGACCATTTCTCAATGGAGCGAGTCATGGGTACTTCCTGTTTGAGCTTCTGCTTGTAAACAGGAAGCAGGAGTATGGAGTCATGATCCAATCTGCCAAATGGCGGACGAGGGAGGGCCTTGTATGCTTGCTTGTGGGTAGAATAATCAGAAAAGCATCCTCTGGATGTAAGTTTGTTATTTTTCTTGTCCTGAGGTGGAATGTATACAACAGTCACGATAACAGCTGAAAACTCCCTCGGGAGGTGAAAGGGTCGGCATTTGACCATCAGGTATTCCAAGACCGGTGAACAATATTTCCTCTGAATCCACTGATTTGGTCACTCATCTGTAGAGTGTTTTTGTATTTGCTTGCGTTCAGTTCCCCAAATATGCCTGTTACAAAGACAAGGAACATTTTATTTTCATTACACAGAAAGTCAACCAAGTCTATTTCTTTTAAGATCCATAGTGAATGACAACAATTTGTCTCTCAATACAAAAAATCTTTCCAACACTCCCCCTCGATAGCCTTGGTGTGAAATAGAACATTGTCATGCTCTGATCCCATATCTCCACATAGTTTTGCGAACAGGTGTGTACGTAGTGGATGTGGTTTGATGTAGTTAAAATAGAAGTTACCTGCTGCAATATTCAGACCCCTTGACTTTTTCCACATTTTGCAAAAACAGGTTTTTTGAATTTTTTCCAGATTTATTACTAATAAAAACTGAAACATCACATTTACATTAGTATTCAGAACCTTTGTTGAAGCACCTTTGGCAGCAATTACAGCCTTGAGTCTTCTTGGGTATGATGCTACAAGCTTGGCATTGGTATTTGGGGAGTTTCTCCCATTCTTCTCTGCAGATCCTTTCAAGCTATGTCAGGTTGGATGGGGAGCATTGCCGCACAGCTATTTTCAGGTCTCTCCAGAGATGTTCGATCGGGCTCTGGCTGGGCCACTCAAGGACATTCAGAGACTTGTCCCGAAGCCCCTCCTGTGTTGTCTTGGCTGTGTGCTTAAGGTCGTTGTCCTTTTGGAAGGTGAACCTACGCCCCAGTCTGAGGTCCTGAGTGCTCTGGAGAAGGTTTTCATGAAGGATCTCGCTGTACTTTACTCCGTTCATCATCCATCGATCCTGACTAGTCTCCCAGTCACTGCCGCTGAAAAACATCCCCTCAGCATGATGTTGCCACCACCATGCTTCACTGTAGGGATGGTGCCAGGTTTCCTCCAGACGTGATAGATAGATAGATAGATAGATAGATAGATAGATAGATAGATAGATAGATAGATAGATAGATAGATAGATAGATAGATAGATAGATAGATAGATAGATAGATAGATAGATAGATAGATAGATAGATAGATAGATAGATAGATAGATAGATAGGTACTTTATTGATCCCCCGGGGGGGAAATTTCATTGTCAAGCAGCTACAACAAAACACAGGGCAGGTGCAAAATGCCACAACGAAAGTACACAAAAGACAGATACACGGTACATGATACATAGAGCGGCAGTATGAAAAAGTATAGAAATACAAGATATCTGGAGTGCAAAAAAATAAAAGCTATAAAAGAGACATTGCATAGTATGGGGTGGTTGGCTGAATATGTACACTATACATTGTTGGATGGTTAACTATACTATACAGGTTGATGGCAGAGAAATACTTCAGTAGCTAAAAATGCGTATGATATGAGCGAGGGTAATAATAGTTTACTTAATAGACAGACTGGGTAAATGAACAGGTAAGTGAACATTTTGCATGGTTAAATTAGCTGTACAGTTAGGTATACAGTTATATTTACAGATAAGTGAATACTTGCGTGGTTAAACAAACTGTACAGGTAAATGACAGGAAGAGATACTTTAATAGCTAAATGTGTGTATGATATCATTTGGGGTAATAATAGTAATTCCCTTAAAATACAGTCCATAGTGCACAGGGTTTAATTACAGACAACTGCATGTATTGCACATTTGATATACTAAAAGCAATGAGAAAAGGTGCAACTGGCAGGATACTAATATGCATTCCTGAGTGAATGCCTACGTAGGTTAAGTCCAATAATTACTTACAATATTGCATGTGATATGATATAACAACTGTACATGAGTATGTATATACAGACCTGTATGAATAAATAGGTCCTGAGTGGATCAGTGCTGACGGACCAGAGTTACTCACGGATGGATGCATAATTGTTAAACTAGGTCCTAGCACCCCAACAGTTCCAGATCTATGTTGCCGACGGCACGGCACCCCGGTGAGGCATTATATAGTCTAATAGCCGCCGGCAGGAAGGACCTCCTGTAGCGCTCTCTGGCACACCGTGGTGGGATCAGTCTGTGACTGAAAGTGCTCCTCTGCGTCATAACCATAGCGTGCAGAGGGTGGGTGACGTTGTCCATGATGGCCAGCAGTTTGGCCAGGATCCGTCTCTCCACCACCTCCTCTAGGGTGTCAAGGCTCATCCCCAGGACAGAGCTAGCCTTCCTGATCAGCTTATTTACCCGAGAAGCATCACCGGCTTTGATGTTTGCTCCCCAGCACACCACTGCAAAAAAGATGGCACTGGCCACCACAGACTGGTAGAAGGTATGCAGTAGTTTACTGCACACGTTGAAGGACCTGAGTCTGAGGTGTCTGAGGTCTGAGGTGTAGAGGGTGAACAGGAAGGGGGACAGGACCGTTCCCTGGGGGGCCCCTGTGTTGCTAACTGCCAGTTCTGACACACAGCTCTGTAGTCGCACAAATTGTGGCCTACCGGTCAGGTAGTCCGTGACCCAGGAGACTAAGGGTGCTTCCACTTTCATCCTCCTCATCTTCTCACCCAGTAGCAGGGGCTGAATGGTATTGAAGGCACTGGAGAAGTAAAAAAACATAGCCCTCACAGTGCAACCTGCGTTGTCCAGGTGAGAGTAGGCCCTCTGCAGAAGGTAGATGATTGCATCATCCACCCCGATGTTGCGCTGGTATGCAAACTGCAGGGGGTCCATTGATGAACACACCAGTGGTCTGAGGTGGGCGAGGACTAACCTTTCCAGGGTCTTCATGATGTGGGATGTTAGCGCTACAGGTCTGAAGTCATTCAGGACAGTGGGGTGTGCCTTCTTGGGCACTGGGACGAGGCAGGATGTTTTCCACAGCACAGGGACCCTTTCTAGGCTCAGGCTAAGGTTGAAAAGACGCTGGAGTATTCCACACAGTTGGTCAGCACAGACCCTCAGCACCCTTGGGCTGATGCCATCAGGGCCCGCCGCTTTCCACTGATGTAGTCTCTCCAGCTCTCTCTTCACTTGGTTGGTGGTGAAAGCCAGCCCAGGTGGGGAGGTGGGGGGAAGGGGGGTGTTGAGGATCAGTCCAGGGGGAGCAGGGGCGGAGGTGGGGTCACTGATTGTCTCAGCAGAGGTGCTGTGAGCAAAGTGGGGGTGGGACAGCCGTGAGGGTGTGTGGTCTGGGGAGCTGGAGGGGAGGTGGACAGGGCCAGTATCAAACCTGTTAAAAAATTGGTTCAGCTCATTGGCTCTGTCCTGGGTCCCCTCCGTCTGCCCACTGTTTGACTTTTTGAAGCCAGTGATATTTCTCATACCCTTCCACACCTCTCTCACCTGGCTCTGCCTCAGCTTGTCATTCAGGCCAAAGAGTTCAATCTTGGTTTCATCAGACCAGAGAATCTTGTTTCTCATGGTCTGAGAGTCTTTAGGAGCCTTTTGGCAAACTCCAAGCAGGCTGTCATGTGCCTTTCACTGAGGAGTGGCTTTCATCTGGCCACTCTACCATAAAGGCCTGATTGGTGGAGTGCTGCAGAGATAGGAGAACCTTACAGAAGGACAACTATCTCCACAGAGGAACTCTGGAGCTCTGTCAGAGTGACCATTGGGTTCTTGGTCACCTCCCTGACCAAGGCCCATCTTCTCCGATTGCTCAGTTTGGCCGGGTGGCCAGCTCTAGTAAGAGTCTTGGTGGTTCCAAACTTCTTCCATTTAAGAATGATGGAGGTCACTGTGTTCTTGGAGAATGTCAATGCTACAGACATGTTTTGGTGCCCTTCCCCAGATCTGTGCCTCCCCAGCATAAATTCTTATTTTAACAGTGTTATCTGACAAAAGTATTGATGTGAGTTTCTGTGCCTCTTCCTCCCCACATTGTTTTCACCATATCAATTGCGGCCGGTAATATCAAAGTCTCTGCAATAGTGTTTGGCTTCATAGCGTAGCGGGCCTAGCCATTCACTGTGGGAATGATTCAAGTGCAACATTCAAGTCTAGCCTTTTCCTGTGATCTAAGGGCACTCTGGTTGAATTGTATCTTTTAGATTTGAATAATTCTCATTTAGATTTTTTAAGGTTAACCACATTACAATGATTTTGAGATACAAAGACGATATTATAATATATATGTTTGGGGATATTTTGTTCCCCATCTTCATAACAGGTCGCAAGCCCTAGTTTGGGAACCGCTGGCTTAAGGTATAATGGAGACACTTGTGGATTTGACGGCTCTAACGCAGCTCCACCTCCGACACCGCAAAAACAACCGTTATGCGGATGTGACTGAATCAAGTCCGTAAATGGGCAGATTATTATGGCCAGAGCGGCAGCCAAAGCCCAACACAATCCACCATGACAGGGAAGATGGGAATAGATAATGCAATGCCATTTACTAATACTTACGATACAGATAAGCTACTACAAAATCTCACCAAAATGGCCTTTGCAGACAAATCAATTTTATTTCAAATCTGTGCCGTGTATTTCCTAAAGCAGTAGGAATATACATTGACATTTAGCCCTAATTAATTTAACTGCCGCTTGGTACACATAAGGAAATGTACTGTCTATGCGATTTAGATAAGAATAACAATTATGTACTGGTTATTGTAAAACAAAAAAACTGGAATATAAAATAAAGTAGGCAAAGTAGGCAAAGTTAAAAGAGGCATAGTTCAGCCATAATCCGAGAGGAAGTTGGGTATCTCTTTACTGGAAGCTTGTAGTCTCTCTAGACAGACAGGTTGCCTCCCATAATGTACCAATGCTGCAGTTTACATGTCTGAAGAAGTTCCGGAGTCAGTTGGGACAGAGAAGACGAGTCAGAAATGGGACGCACATCACAGGTGACGTCACTACCCTATCCGCTTGTAACGCTAGCTAAACATGAGTACAATTCCCGCCCACATTTGAAGCCCTGAGTTGTCTGTCTGAAGAGGACCCTACCCAGAACATCCAAGAGAATCTGACATCATCCTCAGACCTTGCGCTCTTGCTCCTGGGTCTGGGTTTTCAGCAGCATGCAACGTTTTGAAACATAAAAATATATATACGCTATGTAGAACAAACATCCCTCTCTGACATGTAGAAAATGGAATCACGTGACTCTATTCGTGTGATCTAGCTACGATGCTCGAACACAACCGAACTTGGCCCCAGATAGATTGATTAATTGATGGGCATGTTATGATTCTTATATTCTAGAATCATGCTCATATTTTTAATGACCATAAAAATAATGAATAAATAAAAACTCCTGCTGACACAACTCCAGATGACTCATATACAGATTACTCAACTCCTGATCCAATGTTTTACTTATTTATTGTTGTCCAGCACAAGCAACAGAACAGGGGGGACTGATCTGACAAACAGTGAGAAATAGATGGAAGAACTGAAGAGGCAGAATGCAGGTGCACTTTTCCCAATCTTAGTAGCTATAGTGGTAAATGGATAATGAGCAACTGTAAATAGTGTTTCGTTTTCAATATGTTGTTGTGTTAACATTAACCAGCAGAAATATAAACATATATGTTTTCATTGGTACAATCCAAGCAGCAGAACTGTCATCCATGGGAACCAGAGTGACAGTCAGTGAGAGTGACGTGGGGGAACTGAAGAAACAGAATGCAGGTGAGAAGATGTGGCAGTACGTATTGGAGTATGGTGCTCTTTAGAAATGTTTGTATTTAATGAGGGAATATCTCACCAAACGTTATAATGACTCAATTAATAACACAGTACCCGTGAAATATTCTTTATGGGGGGAATTCAGACCCGAGTTTTGCGTGTGTAAATGGAGCTTAATGACCTTTTTATGCACTTTTCTCTCTACTCGTGTTCTCACCTTGAACTTAAGCATGAGGTAAAGCATGTACCAGCTAGCTATTCATTTGGTGGTGTAGATTATAGATAGAGTGGCAGGGGTGTGTCTACAGATATTCTGACCTTGACTTAATTCCCTCATAATTCCAGCGAGGAAACCATGAATAAGGTTGAGCAAACTGTCTGTTCACTGCCCCAATCTCAATTGCTCTTATAAATTAATAAGAGCAATTGATAAGACCTTTTTAAATTCATAAGCTCTATTGATAAGGCCTAGGTAAATTAGTCATCTGTTTGGATAAAGGGAATGTAAATACAAATGAAAATAGTTTTGGATCTATTTTACCTTATGATCACTGGAAACAAATGTGCTACCAGTCATATTTCAGCAAACAGCTCTGGCCATAGAGAAGCCTTTGGCTCATCTATTTAGCCATGGTCAGAGCCTGACAGATCTAGTTTATCTAGTTCTGTGTGGTGTTTTGTGTTGGGTCCCCAATTAGAGGCAGCTGCTATGCGTTGTCTCTAATTGGGGAGCCTACTTATGTCCCACACCTGTGTGTGGGTCATTGTCTTCCATGTCAGTCTGTAGAGTAAGTGTATTTCCGTTTGTTCTAAGTTCTTCTTGTTTTTATAGTTCACATTGAATATTCATTAAAGATGTCAAACTACTACTGAGCTGCACCTTGGTCTGGTTACACACCCAGGCGTGACAGAATGACCCACCACGCTGAGACCCAGCAGCGCTACACTGGGGAGAGGGCGCAGAAGGAGAAACAAGGAGGACAGTGTCGTAATCGGGGCTCAAGACGTCAAGCGAGCCGAAGGCAACCCCAAGTGAATTTTGGGGGGGGGGGGCTATGGGGGTGGTCTGGCATATGGCGAGGCCGGAGTACCATTGGGGGGCGAGTACGAAGGAGGAAGAGGAGTACCTGGAGGCGTATTATGGAGGGGTTCTAGAGGAACTGAGGCAGCTAGAGGAAGAGGTCGAGAATGAGAAGACGGAGCTGGCGTTAATGGTTCCCATGGTGAGCATCCCCAGTCCGGGTCGTTCGGTGCCAACCTTCCACGCCGAGTCTCCAGTGCGCCTCTCCAGTCCGGTACGTCCCAGTGCGTGTCACCAGTCCGGTGCAACCAGTGCCGCCTCCATGCACCAGGCCTCCAGTGCGCCTCTCCAGTCCGGTACGTCCCGTGCCGGCTCCCCGCACTCGCCCTGAAGTGCGTGTCACCAGTCCGGTGCAACCAGTGCTGGCTCCACGCAGCAGGCCTCCAGTGCGCCTCTCCAGTCCGGTACGTCCCGTGCCGGCTCCCCGCACTCGCCCTGAAGTGCGTGTCACCAGTCCGGTGCTGTGATGGTCCACAGCCCGGAGCCTCCCGTGATTGTCCACAGCCCGGACCCTCCCGTGATGGTTCACAGACCAGAGCCTTCCGCTGTGCTGGTGCCCAGTCCGGGCCAGGTCGTCTGCCCCTCTCCTTGGCCGGAGTCGCCTGCCACACCGGTGCCCAGTCCGGGCCCGGTCGTCTGCCCCGCTCCATGGCCGGAGTCACCTGCCACACCGGTGCCCAGTCCGGGCCCGGTCGTCTGCCCCGCTCCTTGGCCGGAGTCGCCTGCCACACCGGTGCCCAGTCCGGGTCTAGTTTATCTAGTTCTGTGTGGTGTTTTGTGTTGGGTCCCCAATTAGAGGCAGCTGCTATACGTTGTCTCTAATTGGGGAGCCTACTTATGTTTTCATGTCCCACACCTGTGTGTGGGTCATTGTCTTCCATGTCAGTCTGTAGAGTAAGTGTATTTCTGTTTGTTCTAAGTTGTTCTTGTTTGTAATAGTTCACATTGAATATTCATTAAAGATGTCGAACTACTACTGAGCTGCACCTTGGTCTGGTTACACACCCAGGCGTGACAGCCAGACTTTTTTTTTTTAAACCATTTCTATCCTAATAAATATTAGCCATTATTGGTTACCACTTTCAGCAATAATCACATACATAATAACTGTCACTTTAGTGCAGTGACTGTTCATTTCTTTCAATTTGCAGCCTACATTTTGCATCATTCCATTACATCATTAGTTTACATTTCTTTCCTCTGTCACGTCCGTGTGGTTGTTCCTGAGGGTCGCTAGCAATAGTGGATCCTATTAGGCTAAGATATTACAAGTGCAATATTTTGGGACATGTAGCCTTTTTGAATCATTATGGAAAACAGACCTTACATAGCAGTTTAAACCTGGAGCCTGGCGTACGGTTCACAACTTCTCGACCGTTGTCATCACATTTCCCTGATTAGTGAGGATTAGTGTAGATCCCATTTGTACACTTTTCTCACCTTCCCATATTTCATGAAAAATGATATAAAGCAACTTTCAGGATGAATCAAACCACTGCATGTTTTATTCACTAATATATTTTGTGCGTCAAGGCTCCCCAACCCTGTTTATGTATGATTCAAAAATACTTTCCTAACCGTAAATAATCTACAAGATATAGTTTTGTTTTTATCTACCAATTGGTGCTGAAAAGGAGATGAATGTGCGTGTATTTAGATGGATTTCTTTCATAGATCCCCATTCGGAACTCTCGATTATATATTCTAGGGAGTCTGTCGAGAAAATTCGAATTAAAGTATATCGTATTTAAAGGGATGGCTTTAAATAAATGTACTGAAAACCGGATTGAATGAAAACTCCACAAGAAGATCTGTTGGCCAGCAAGAGGGAGGGTTTTCAGAGGTTGAATAAAATGTATTCAGTAGCCTCGTACCAGTATACGGGTTGAAAATGACAATGACAGAAAATGACAGATTTGGGCACTCATACAGCACTGTATGAGTTTTGAAAAAAATATCTGTCTACAGACAGAAACAACATAACACAATTTGAAGTCATATGGGGCAGAGTCTTACAAGCATTAGAAACAACATCGAATGTGGATACGGTGGGAACATGTGGGTCTGAGCATGTGCGATGTCATTAATATTTGTGGATATGTATGTAAATGTTAAGTAGGCTATTGTTTTTTTCTATGTAGGTTTTTGTTTATTGTCCTTTCAATTGAGAGCTTTGTGGATACAGGGATCAGGCGATGGAACCATAGGGCTGATGTTCCACACTGCACACCAGAAACAACCCCAGAGAACAACAATAGCTGCTAATACACAATACAGTATAGGCTGTGAGAATGGTTGGCAAGGGGATAAAGAGTAGAACGCAGGGCTTATGTCAGATCAAGAGCTTTCATTCTCTTTCCCTGCATTTTGCTCAAGATATTCACAAATGAGCAAATTCGAGATTCTGATCTGTACTTTTATGTTTAAAAAAAAAAGGTTGTAAAGCTTAACACCCTAACTTAAGAAAGAAAGGCTTGCAATAATGATCACACGTTGCAAGTGGCAGATTGCTTGTAGCAAGTTCCATTATAAAAGGCCTCCCCTGTGACCTTAAAAAATAGCTCCTTTCATTGGAGCTGTACTCCCACACTCATATGACATTGTGCTTAGATGAATAGCATGGTCTTTTCTATTTTTTACCACACATACTCCCAAAGGTTGACAGTGACAGGCAAGTTATTTTAGATGTAGTATGTGTACTGTAAATTGGTATGGCAGATATTGGAAATCTGTCCTGGTCTGATGAGTCCAAATTTGAGATTTTTGGTTCCAACCTCAGTGTTTTTGTGAGACGCAGAGTAGGTGAACAGATGATCGTCGCATGTGTGGTTCCTACCGTAAAGCATGGTGACACTGTCTGTGATTTATTTAGAATTCAAGGCACACTTAACCAGCATGGCTACCACAGCATTCTGCAGCGATACGCCATCCCATCTGGTTTGCGCTTAGTGGGACTATCATTTGTTTTTCAACAGGACAATGACCCAAAACACACCTCCAGGCTGTGTAAGGGCTATTTGACCAAGAAGGAGAGTGATGGAGTGCTGCATCAGACGACCTGGCATCCACAATCACCCGACCTCAACCTAATTGGATGGTTTGGGATTAGTTGGACCGCACAGTGAAGGAAAAGTGCTCATATGCGAGAACTCCTTCAAGACTGTTGGAAAAACATTCCTCATGAAGCTGGTTGAGAGAATGCCAAGAGTGTGCAAAGCTGTCATCAAGGCAAAGGGTGGCTACTTTGAAGAATCTAAAATATATTTTTATTTGTTTTAAACTTTTTTGGTTACTACATGATTCCGTATGTGTTATTTCATAGTTTTGATGTCTTCGCTATTATTCTACAATGTAGAAAATAAAATAGAATATTGAGTAGGTGTGTCCAAACTTTGACTGGTACTGTATACATATTCATATTCTTATATACAGTACAGTGAGATTCAAACCTATGTTCTTCTTTTCTCTATTCATGGAATTAGTCCACTGTGCCACCAGCAAGGAGATAGCATGTTTGTTATGCATACAAAGCTGTTCATTTTAGTTTATTCAAACAGACCCCCATTTCAAAGGAAACAAGCACCATATTAGTGGGTGCGGTCAACACACCTGAACACTCTTAACAAGGTAGAGAATAGAGAGAGTTTTGTTGACGCTGAAAACGGAATGTATATGTTCTTAAAAAATATATTTTTAAATGTTTTCTTGTGATTTCTCTGGAAAGTTTTCTTCATGTTCTGAGAAGGGAATTTAAAGATAATTCATGTTAATGTGTGTTTTGGAACATTCCCAAAATATTGCCAAGAACTGACATAAAAGCCAACCATACATTAGCTGTACGTTCTGTGAACATTGCTTAGGTCACACATTTTGGTCTCATACACATATTTAGCAGATGTTATTGCAGGTGTAGCGAAATGCTTGTGTGATGGGATGTATAGACAATATGGACAGTATATGAATATAATATGTAGTATATCTGAAGAATAGTATATGTACAGTAATAGTTAAATAGGCTAAGCCTTGACTAGAATACTGTATATACATATGAACATTATTAAACTGACCAGTGTTCCATGACTATGTACATAGGGCAGCAGACTCTAAGTTGCATGGTACAGTAACAGGGTGGTAACCGGCTAGACAGTGACTAAGTTCAGGGCAGGGTACTGGGCAGGGGCCAGCTAGTGGGGACTATTTAACAGTCTGATGTCCTTGAGATTGTCAGAACGTGCGTATGAGGGTGGAGTGGTGGAAACAGGCGCAGGGAGACGGGTGAAATGCAGGAACGTAACTTTACTGCACAATATACCATCTGACACAAAACAATCACGGACAAGAACCAGGGGGGAACAGAGGGAATAAGTAACAAACATACAATTAGTAGAATGGGAACCAGGTGTGTAAGGAACAGGACAAACGTAAAATGAGAAATGGTTCGGTGGTGACTAGAATTCAGGTGACGTCGACCGCCTTTGGCCGCCCGACCCAGGGGAGGGACCAACTTCAGCTGAAGTCGTGACAGAGATAGAAGCTGTTTTTCAGTCTCTTGGTCCCAGCTTTGATGCACTTGTACTGACCTTGCCTTCTGGATGGTAACGCAGTGAACAGATCATGGCTCGGGTGGCTGAGGTTGTTGATGATCTTCTTGGCCTTCCTGTGACACATGGTGCTGTAGATGTACTGGATGGCAGGCAGTGTACCCCTGGTGATGCATTGGGCAGACATCACCACCCTCTGGAGAGTCGGACGGTTCAGTTGCCGTACCAGGTTATGATACAGCCCGAAAGGATGCTTTTAATGGTGAATCTGCAAATGTTTGTGAGGGTCTTATGGGCCAAATTTCATCAGCCTCTTGAGGTAAAAGAGGCACTGTTGCACCTTCTTCACCACACTTTCTGTGTGGGTGGACCATTTCAGGTTGTCAGTGATGTGTATGCCGAGGAACTTTACATTTTTGCACCTTCTCCACTGCGGCTCCTTCGATGTGGATGGGGGCTTGCTCCCTCTGCTTTCTCCTGAAGTCCACGATCAGCTCCTTAATTTTGTTGACGTTGAGGGAGAGGTTATTTTCTTGCCACCACTCTGCCAGGGCCCTCACCTCCTCCCTATAGGCTGTCTCGTCATTGTTGGTAATCAGGCCTACCACTGTTGTGTCATCTGCAAACTTGATAATTGAGTTGGAGACATGCATGGCAGTCATGGGTAAACAGTGAGTACAGGAGGGGGCTAAGTATGCACCCTTGTGGGACCCCTCTGTTGATGATCAGCGAAGTGGAGGTGTTGTTGCCTACCTCCACCACCTAGGGACAGCCCGTCAGGAAGTACAGGACCCAGCTGCACAGGGTGGATTTCAGACCCAGGGCTTCGAGCTTAATGATCAGCTTGGCGGGTACTATGGTGTTGAAGGCTGAGCTGTAGTCAATGAACAGCATTTTTACTTGTCCAGATGGGATAGGGCAGTGTGCAGTGCGTTGATGTTGCCTGTGGATCTATTGGGGCGGTATGCAAATTGCAGTGGGTCTAGGGTGTCGGTAAGGTGGAGGAGATATGATCCTTAACTAGCCTCTCAAAGCACTTCAGAAGTGATTGGTATGGGGCAATAGTAATTTAGTTCAGTTACCTTTGCTTTCTTGGGTACAGGAACAATGGTGGACATCTTCAAGCAAGTGGGGACAACAGAGTGGGATAGGGAGAGATTAAACACTCCAGCCAGCTGGTCTGGACATTCTCTGAGGACGCGGCTAAGGATGCCATCTCGACCGGAAGCCTTGTGAGGGTTAACATGCTTAAATGTCTTACTCACGTCGGCCACGGAGAACGATAACTCACAGTCCACGGGAGCGTTGGTGGCCCTAGTTGGTGGCACTGTGTTTCCCTCCAAGTGGGCAAAGAAGTTGTTTAGCTTGTCTGGGAGCAAGAGATCGTGGTATCAGCTTGAGGGGGAATATACCCGATGACCAAAGACAATTCTCTTGGGAGGTAATGCAGTCAGCATTTGATTGTGAGGTATTTTAGGTTGGGTGAACAAAAGGACTTGAGTTCCTGTAGACTACCACAATCACACCATGAGTAGTTATGAAACATACACCTCCGCCTTTCTTTTTCCCAGAGAGTTCTTTATTCCTGTCTGCGCGACGTACTGAGAACGCAGCAGACTGTATGGACGATGAAAATATAGAGAGAGCCATGATTCTGTGAAACAGAGTATGTTACAGTCTCTCTGGAAGGAAATCTTCGCCCTGAGCACGTCTACTTTATTGTCCAGGGACTGAACATTAGCGAGTAATATACTCAGAAGCGGTGGCTGGTGTGCACGCTTCCTGAGTCGAACTAAGTCCACTCCGCAGTCTCTGGGATAAGTGGAATTGCCTTGGGGGTACGAACAAAGGATCCAATTCAGGAAAGTCGTATTTCTGGTCGAAATGCTGGTGAGTTATTTTCGGCTGTATGTGCTAATGTAAAAGACGTCTGAGATAATAAGGAGAGATCACACACACACACACAAAAATACTGCAAATTGAAAAGGACGACCATGTCTAGCGCCGCCATCTTGCTAGAATGTTCCCAGGATGTACTAAAAACATGACATTAAATAGAGCCAAATCGGAACTTGTGTGGAATGTTCTGTGGAAGTACAATTTGAGAACATTACTTTGAATCAGTGTCACGGTTAGTGGGAAGGGAACGAAGCGCAGAGCGAAAGTTATGTGCAGACATATTTATTTAATGATAACAAAAACAACAAAAGCAAGAGAACACCGTGAACTGGTGACTAGTATTCACAGATACAGGCAACGCAATGATCCACAACGCAGGTGGACGCTATGTGAACATAAATAGAGTCCCCAATTAGAGACACCTCAAGACAGCTGCCTCTAATTGGGGATTGACCAAAACCAAACTCCCTGTATTCTTGTCAGGACCTGACTGTGGTCATACTACTCCCTCTAGAGGGAGTCAGAGACCTGGCCTCAGTCAGACCCTGACAACCAGGGCTGCCAATTCCGGTCCTGGAGTGCCAAAGCACTTATGGTTTTCATCCTCGCCTTCTAATCAGGGACTAATTCAGACCTGTGACACCATGTGAGTGCAATTAACTACAAGGAACAAACAAAAAACAACTTAGAAATTTCCCTTTTAACGTTCTCTGAACAATTTGAGAACATTACTTTAAATAAAACCATGAGGAAACCTGTAGGAAACATTTTGAGGAATCACTGACATTTCCAGAGAAGAATGTTGTTTCTTAACGTTCTTGGAACAATTTGAGAACATTACTATAAATAGAACCATGAGGAAAGGTTTAGGGGATATTTAGTTGAAATGTTGTTGACAGTTATTGAACATCTACTGACCATCTACAAACTATCTACAAATCATCTACTTGGGACTATCCAAATAAAGTGTTACCCAATTTATTACCACCAGCCTATGTGATCACATCACACCAGAGCTACACGCTTTCACCATTCAAACTTCCCCACCAATTAATTGACAACGATGTACTCTATTTTTATTCAGCAAGCAAGAGTGTTTCCTCTCCTTGAATATTAGCTTATAAAATTGCTAAAAATAAGTGACCAAACTATAGGCCTATTGCTATTCCTGGGACTCACATTAGGTTAGTTGTGCAAGAGCAATAAAGCAATAGAGAGAGGATAAGGAAAGGGAATAGAAATGGTGGAGATGTATGAAGACAGAAATGTATGCTAATTCATATAGGGCTGTTAATTCATCATTCATATGCTACTTGTCACGGATCCTCCCAGTACTGCTGCTCATTCCGTGCACCAGTTCCGGAGGTCGACATCACCGTATTCTAGGCATCACTGAACTGTGTCATTACACACACTTGGTCCCGTGTAATATTGTGCACTTGTTATTTCGGGTCTCATTCCATGTATTTATTATGGGTCTCATCCCGTGTATTTATTATGGGTCTCATCCCGTGTATTTATTATGGGTCTCATCCCATGTATTTATTATGGGTCTCATCCCGTGTATTTATTATGGGTATCATCCCATGTATTTATTATGGGTCTCATCGCATGTATTTATTATGGGTCTCATCCCGTGTATTTATTATGGGTCTCATCCCATGTATTTATTATGGGTCTCATCCCATGTATTTATTATGGGTCTCGTCCTGTGTATTTATTATGGGTCTCATCCCATGTATTTATTATGGGTCTCATCCCGTGTATTTATTTTAGGTTTACCTTGCTCTTTTGTTAGGGTCACAGTCCTGTGTTTTTGTATACGTGTTTGTTTTGGGCTTCGTCCCCGTGCCTTTACATGGCATGTTGTATTTGTTGGGTGGAGTATTAAAAACCCCTATTATGTATTCCTGCGCCTGCCTCCCGATCAATATACAACGTGACCAGGGGCGTTTCTGGCCAATCTGGCACCCCCTTCAGTGGCAGCAGCATCTTCTTTGCCTCTCCCCAAAAATGTATTGAAAGCATCTGTCATATTTAGTTGCAAAATAATACATTCTAAAATGCAAATGTTCAGAACACTTCAGACACTCTGCAACTAACCAGCTCACCACTGCAATGTTCTCTGCAACATTTTAAAAACATTTTGTCTCGAAATATTGAACTAAACTGGCCTTAAGGTTCCACTTCCACCCTTTGCCCACTGCCTGAGCACATGCTATGTATTTACTGCTACTCTAGTTCAGGTTTAGCTAGTTAGCTTAGCTAGTTAGCTAGTTAGCTTAGCTAGTTAGCTAGCTTAGCTAGTTAGCTAGCTTAGCGCACTACATTTCAAATAGCTAAAACCAGAGACAGACAGATGCTTTTAAAAATGTCCATAAAAAACATAAAATTATACTTATGTCTTTTTTCTCATCTTTCCTCTTCCTTCTATATTATGTCCCCGATGGCTTCGATCATTTCATGAGCAGCAGTCAGAACAGCAGTCAGAACATGTTAAATGGATTAACTGTCAACTGTCGCGCGCAGTCGACTCACCCACCGTCCACACCTGGCCCCGCCCTCCCTCACCACTATCTCTCCAGTCAGCAATATCATTTCACTGATAACAAATAATTAAGTCTTGACTTAAAGTGTTATTCGTTTTATTTTTCAGTGTTTCTCCTATGTTATATTCAGAGCGGCTCCTAAACGGTCTCCCGGCGCTCATGGTCCAGACGTCCATGAATTTAAAGCACGACTTCTAAATGTATGTTGGCTAGCTAACCAGATGCTAATCGCTAGCTGGAATGCTAAAAACATAGCTGGATAGCTGGATGGCGCAGCAGCTCTGACGATGATTTTTTTATATATCGTTTTTTTAACGTTTTTTTTCATTCCACTGTCGAAAAAAATGCCAAAGTGACATTTTTTGGGGAAAACACTGTTTTTATAATAATTAGAAATACATATATATTGATTTTTTTGTGTTTATTTTTGGGGGGCTGGTGAGGGCAGGTGGCGCCCTAGGCGACTGCCTAGGTTGCCTATGCCTAAAAACGCCCCTGAACGTGACAGTACTGAACCTATCACCCATAATAAAGCGTAGTGTGTTTTGATAAACTGTGTCCAATGGCTTCAAATAGACAATATAGCCATAGTCAATAAACGGCATGACTGCTGACTCAATTATTTGTTTTCTGCTATTTAATGAAAGGCATGACCTATTCCTATAAAATAAGCCAAATGTAATTATACATTTCTTAACCAACTCATCAACATACTTTTTGAAAGAATGCTTTTCTTCAATCCAGATGCCCAGATATTTAAAAGTGGAGACATGATCAATGAAGGCACCATCCAATGTACATATGTATGCATAAATCATCAGATACATTTTTACGTGATTTGGAGAATAACATATACTTGGTTTAACCTGCATTAAGTACCATTTTGAGTTCAACAAAGACTTTCTGCTTTTTAAAAAAGTTATCTGTGACTAACAGATGCATATATGTTTTCCCAGTCATGTGAAATCCATAGATTAGGGCCTAATGAATTTACTTCAATTGATTGATTTCCTTATATGAACTATTTGAAATTGTTGCATGTTGCGTTATTTTCCTTCCATGTACATGTATAGTACTGAAGGACTATACATGTAGGCTTACATTGTGTGTTGTCTATCAAGTAATTTTCAATTATATGATGCCTGGTTGATAACGATTGCAGACAATCTTTGAATCAATAAAAAATATTTTGATAAGTCAATAAAGTGGGCAGTACAGTGCTTCCTCCTATCCACAGCCTTTACCGCATAATTGAACACTAAGGTTGCAGGAGAGATATGGTGCTAGGAAGGATCTAAACTGATAGACAGAGACCAAAAAAATATCAGCCAGAGTTTGACCATATTACACAGATTTAGATATCATACAGGACTACACTCACTTATTACTTAACTAAAATTTATCAACGACTGATCATTAGGCTATGGACAGGTTGCGTGTTGTTTTGATTTTTCTAATGGTTGTCTCTCTCTCCCCCTTTCAAATGTTCCTTTTCAATTAATTTGATAGGCTACATTATTTTAGCATTATTCTAAAGTAGCCTTCTTAGGTTTTTAATACGTTTTTAGGAAAGAGGCTCTTGTGTTTGACGCGCTGGTGGCTTTTATTGATGGGTCATTTTGATGGGTGTGCAAGTGTGAGTTCGCTAATTCTCTCTATGTAGGCTACATTCAGAAAGTTTCCTAAAGTAGGCTACCCTATCTGGACTCCATCTCTTTAATAAGAATGGAGGAATGATTGATATAACTGAAATTAGTTTAACAACCATTTTGGCAATTGATGATCAGCATATCTGCAAGGAGTGATGGGTCTGACGACCGGTGCCATTTTAGCGTTTAATCTCTTATTAATGGGATGTAACTAAAGCAAACGCGCCTGTAATATTGTCAGTAGCCTATATTATTTCTCTATCAACACTCTGTGCTCTTTAGCAACTTTGAACAACATATTGCCATTGCCACTTCTCAAAAGCTAAAGAATGACCACAGCAGCCACGTTTTTGACATTATGCAAATATTTCAAAAAAATAGGAGGAAAACGCATCAGAGTTGGTGTGCAGGGCCTGTTTAATGCAGGGGCCTACCGGGGCTGAAGCCCCTGGGCCCAGGCCCGTGGGGAGGGAGGGGGGGGGGCTCAAGAGCCAGCAAAGAAAATTAAATAAAGGAAATATATACTATATTTTATACATACACAGTATACATTATATATGTAGTATATATTTATTTATTTTTCACTGCAACCGCCAACCACAGGAGGACTCAGGAGCCCGCTCTCAATGAGTGTACAGCCTGCTGCTGCCTGTTGACACTGCTAATCATCAGATGGGTGAAGGAGAGGAGGTAGGGGGCTCACGTGGGTAACTGTGGGGCCCTGTCTTGATTGGGTAACTGGTTAATAAAGAATACAAAAATTAATTGCATAATAAATAAATGCAACTGGTCAATTGTGTGAGTCATGAGTCATTCATCATCCAATCAGAAAGCTGTTACCAAATATGGCATACGACATGCACGTGGTGTAATGTGGTTACAAAAATTGCCTACTGAAAATGGTGGGTAAAAGAGAGAGTGGTCTGATTGGGGCCCAGAAAAGAAAATTACAGAAAATGAAACAACAGCAGGAGCAAGAACTTAAACAAACTTTTGTTTTCTACGCAACACAAAGACACATAGGACAGCAACAACCAAAGGTATTGCAATCAAGCATATGAGAGATGCCTTACATTGCATATACTCTTAATTTGGTTGAGGTAAATACTGTGAACTGCTGCCTTGAAACAGATTAGCTTTTTCCATTTGTGCAGTCAATTATTTAACGTTTGCTCCAAATCCATTTGCAATGGTATATTGTTACATCACGTTTGCAACCAAATGAATACAGTCGAATTGAAACCATCAAATCTCTTTCTGGTATGAGGTGGTCTGCCCATGCACAAGCCACAAAAGCATTATGCCTCAATTATGACAATGTTAGTCAGTCTAGTCAGTATTAGAGGACAAAAATCTAACTCTGGTCACGCGTAACGAAGCTAACATTCTTTACCTAAATGGATAAACTTGAGATTGCTTTTTTCTGTAAGTTGTGGAACACATACTCAAACATTTTCATAATACAAGCACTTCACTTCAGGCAGTCCAACTGGAGCTGTCTAACGCTGTTCGTTTGGTGGCGTCCTTGAGAGATTTTGTGGCTGGGCTCCGGGATCAGTTTGATAGCTTTGAGAACAAAAGGAAAAGACATGTCACCAAGCGTTTCAATGCTTTACAAACCTGACACATAACGAGAGAGAAGACGAAAAAAGCACGCTGATGAGTCGTCAGAGGAAAAGCCTGACTGTCGTTTATCAATGACAGGTCAGAAGAAATTTGCTGTCGGTGTGTTCACTTTTGTGATTGACACAGCTATTGCCAAGTTGGACAGGAGGTATGAGTCATACAAAGAGCTAAATAACTGCTTTGTATTTTTAAACAATATGCCTTAATTTTCCTCACAAGATCTACATTCATCTGCACTCAACCTTCAGAGGAAATATCAATCTGACTTGCAACATGATTTTCCAGATAAAAAAAATATTAAAAAGTGAGAAACACATCTTCCAGGGCATTGCTTCACATGTTGAGACAGAATAATCTACAAGCAGTATTTCCCAATGTTGACATTGCCCTGTGAATATTCTTGAATTTACCTGTTACCAATGTATCAGGGGAGCGGTCCTTTTCAAAGCTGGCTTTTGTCAAAAACAGATCAATAATGGGACAGGATTAATTCATTATTTTTAACCTTTATTTAACTAGGCAAATCAGTTAAGAATAAATTCGTATTTACAATGACAGCCTACACCGGCCAAACTCAGACGACACTGGGCCAATTGTGCACCGCCCTATGGGACTCCCAATCACGGCCAGTTGTGATACAGTCTGGATTCAAACCAGGTTGTCTGTAGTGACGCCTCTAGCACTGAGATGCAGTGTCTTAGACCACTGTGCCACTTGGGAGCCCAAAGACTGAACCATATGAATCTTATGGCTCTTGAGAATTATGTACTCAGGGCGCTTGATTTCAAAGACATAGTTGCATATTTTGCTGCTTGAAAAATTAGGAAGAAATATTTTTAAGGTTTCTGTAATAATTTAATGCACTGAATAAGAACTAATGCTCGTCTGATGGAGAGGCTCTGTCCAGCCAGCTGGGGGTGCTGAAATGGCAGAGGCCGTGCAGGCCCTCACACTTGTTTTCTTTGCAAAGCCTGTACGGATGGTAACTGTCCGTGGTCCTCCTGAATCAATTATGTGACCATGCTGTGTCATGCAACTGTTTGTTGATGTCAGTGAAAGTAGAAGCCCAGCCAGGCATATAGAAATATTTCTAAATACAATCATGGGAAAACATTGTTTGGAAAGTAAATGGCTATTGCTGTAAAGAGAAGGCAATGAAAATACTAATCAGTCTTTTAGTTATCAAAATTCTCAACTTAATTGAGTGAACATCAGTATAGCCTATCTTACTGGCACCAGCGGAGAACATCGGCCATATCCCTGGTGAGTGTGTACTGCGCATATTCACTCTTTATCATTATTGGGTCAGTGCAACTAAAAGTTTATTTTTGGACAGTAATTAGATGGACCTCATATTGTATTTGTGTCTCCCCTTCTCGTAGGCCTATTATATGGACAACATCGTTTTTATTGATATGTTTGTCAGTGTCAGGAGAGTAGGCTACCCCTTAACTTGTTGTATTAAAAAAGATTCTGCTAATGCCTCCAGTCATATACAGTGTAGTAGAATTGCATGAAATGTGTTTATGAAAACCCCCGAGAAATCCTGTACAAAGAAAGAAGAAAGATAGGTTATAAAATAGCCTATAGCCTAGGCCTACACGCTCAGCCATGTATTGATCTGTCTTTTTAGCAAACAGTGATTGAGTTACATTATTGGCCTAAATTATGACTAACTACTCATCACGTTATGAACAGTAGCCTCTAACATAAGTCTGCAAATGCGATGATGCATAGAATGCTTTATTATGAAGGTGCATTTTCTACTGAAAATGTGCTTCCTCAAACTTTAAACTCACACGCTGCCTATGATCCCTTGCCTTTGTCACAGTCAACAACATGCATATATTTTATGGTAAGAATAGGAATATAGGAATATAATGGAATGAAACAGGATGAAAGAGAACATATATTTTACCTTGCTGTCAAAAAAAAGCAAGGCCCCGGGGCCTATGATTTTTTAATCCGGCCCTGTTGGTGTGAAAAGGCATTTGATGTGGATGTAGTCATTGGTTTCAATTCTCTAAGTTAGGAAATGCAACTGAAAACGATATATGGGTTTTGGAGGCGTGCTTTTGTGTTGGTGTTTCTTGTGTATGTGTGTTCGAACGTGGGAAGCGTTTGTACTTTCACTCTGCCAAAACAGTATACAGCAGTAATGGCTGGAATTGAATAAATAGAGCAGTATCAAGCACATCAAACATATGAAAACCACATGTGTGTCAGGCTCTGGCCATAGAGAAGCCTATTGCTTCTCTATGTGCCATGGTCAGAGTCTGACAGTTCTATCATTTCTGGGTCTGTAGGTGGTTTGTGTGGGATCTCTAATTAGAGGCAGCTGCAGTGCATTGTCTCTAATTAGGGATCCTACATATGCATGTATGTTTCCACACCGGGGCTGTGGGTCATTATATAGGTATAGGTCGATATAGGTCGCAGTCACGGTGTATATATGTTCAGCTCCAAGTAAGTGTTTACCGTCTGTTTGATGTATGGAGTTGTAGTCAGTGTGTTCTAGTGCGTGAGGTGTATAGTATTGTTATTTTGTTTTGTTAGTTCGTCATTTTTGAAAGTTGTTTATTAAAACTGAATGTCGAACTACTACTGCGCTGCGCCTTGGTCTCTCACCGTCCCGACTCGTGACAGAATGACCCACCACTTCGAGACCAAGCGGCGCAATGCGGAGGAGAGAGAAGCCCGAAGGCAACCCCAAGAACATTTTTGGGGGGGGCTATGGGGGTGGTCTGGTGGCGAGGTCGAAGCTCCAGTATCACTCTCCATGAGCGAGGCGCCGAGGCTGGAGGATAAAGGGGGAGCGAAGTGCCGTGAGGAGGTGAGCGTGGGGGAAGGCAAGGATAAAGAATGGAGCGAGTTAAGAGCGTGGTTCAGGCGAGGTTGGGAGGAGTGTGTGAGTCAGGTGAAGGCCAGCAACCCTGAGCCTCCAGTGAAGGCCAGCAACCCTGAGCCTCCAGTGAAAGTCAGCAACCCTAAACCTCCAGAGAAGGTCAGCGCCCCTAAACCTCCAGCGAAGGTCAGCGCCCCTAAACCTCCTACGAAGGTCAGCGCCCCTAAACCTCCTGCGAAGGTCAGCGCCCCTAAACCTCCTGCGAAGGTCAGCGCCCCTAAACCTCCTGCGAAGGTCAGCGCCCCTAAACCTCCTGCGAAGGTCAGCGCCCCTAAACCTCCAGCGAAGGTCAGCGTCCCGCCACCTCCAGCGAAGGTCAGCGTCCCGCCACCTCCAGCGAAGGTCAGCGTCCCGCCACCTCCAGCGAAGGTCAGCATCCCGCCACCTCCTGCGAAGGTCAGCGCCCCTAAACCTCCTGCGAAGGTCAGCGCCCCTGAACCTCCAGCGAAGGTCAGCGTCCCGCCACCTCCAGCGAAGGTCAGCAACCCGGGGCCACCAGCCACAGCTCAAGGCCTGGAGCCTCCTCCACCGGTACCCAGTCCGGGTCCAGCCGTCTGCTCCGCCTCAGTGCCAGAGCAGTCCGCTCCACCGGTACTCAGTCCGGGTCCAGCCGCCTGCTCCGCCTCAGTGCCAGAGCAGTCCGCTCCACCGGCACCCAGTCCGGGTCCAGCCGCCTGCTCCGCCTCAGTGCCAGAGCAGTCCGCTCCACCGGTACCCAATCTGGGTCCAGCCGTCTGCTCCGCTTCAGAGCCTGAGCAGTCCGCCCCACCGGTGCCCAGTCCGGGCCCGGCTGTTTTCACAGCTCCATGGCCGGAGCAGTTTACCCCACCGGTGCCCAGTCCGGGCCCGGTTTATTGCCCAGCTCCATGGCCGGAGCCGTTTGTCCCACCGGTGCCCAGTCCGGGCCCGGTTGTTTTCCCCGCTCCATGGCCGGAGCCGTTTGCCCCACCGGGGCCCAGTCCGGGCCCGGTTGTTTTCCCCGCTCCATGGCCGGAGTCGTTTGCCCCACCGGTGCCCAGTCCGGGCCCGGTTGTTTTCCCCGCTCCATGGCCGGAGTCGTTTGCCCCACCGGTGCCCAGTCCGGGCCCGGTTGTTTTCCCCGCTCCATGGCCGGAGCCGTTTGCCCCACCGGTGCCCAGTCCGGGCCCAGTTATTTTCCCGGTCATAAGGAGAGAGCAGGGCACTAAGTTGTCTACTTCGCCGGGGCCGGAACCGCCGCCGAAGAACTAATCTTCCCCCCCATTTACCCCCCCATATGTTTGTGTTTTGGTTTTGGTAGGCGTCCGGGAGTCCGCGCCTTGGGGGGGGGGGGGTACTGTCAGGCTCTGGCCATAGAGAAGCCTATTGCTTCTCTATGTGCCATGGTCAGTGTCTGACAGGTCTATCATTTCTGGGTCTGTAGGTGGTTTGTGTGGGATCTCTAATTAGAGGCAGCTGCAGTGCATTGTCTCTAATTAGGGATCCTACATATGCATGTATGTTTCCACACCGGGGCTGTGGGTCATTATATAGGTATAGGTCGATATAGGTCGCAGTCACGGTGTATATATGTTCAGCTCCAAGTAAGTGTTTACCGTCTGTTTGATGTATGGAGTTGTAGTCAGTGTGTTCTAGTGCGTGAGGTGTATAGTATTGTTATTTTGTTTTGTTAGTTCGTCATTTTTGAAAGTTGTTTATTAAAACTGAATGTCGAACTACTACTGCGCTGCGCCTTGGTCTCTCACCGTCCCGACTCGTGACAATGTGTTAATTCCATTCTAGCTATTACAATGAGCCCATCCTCCTATAGCTCCTCCCACCAGCCTCCAATAGTACACAGTTATAGTCACTCACCCTTCTAGATGACTTGAAACAGTTTAACCAGTTACTGTGTCTGGAAATAGCCTAGACTAGCAAGCAAGCTAGCCAACTTATTTTGCCACTTAGCTACAGCCAGCCGGTGTGCTACCGTGCAAAGTTGGTTTGACTTTGGATAGCCTACCTGTGGGGCTAGTTAGGGGCCGGTCATTTAATGACACTGTAAATGGGACAATATTTTCATGTTGCACACTTTTCAGTTCTCTCCTTAAATTCTTTCAATATTTGTATAAGAATTTCAAAAATGTATGGTTTGTATGGTTTAAATATTGTCCCATGCACATTGTGTAATTTACTGATGGTCCTTAACTAGCCTCTTATAGATATCGAATGTCAAACCAAATTGACCATGGGCATTACGATAGGTTGCGTGTAGCTGCTCTCCGAAAACTGTTACGGTACCCTTCATTACGTGACATACACTTTTTTCCTAATTATCTCACAAATCTCTGTTTTGGACGAGACTGACATTATGATCAAAATGATCCTAAATTGTAGTAAATGTTGACATTAGAATAAATGTTTCCGACTCATATTGATGCCACATAGGCCGTTTTCTAAAGAAGGAGTTGCTTATTACTTTCAGTTGCTCTTTAACGTTGGGGAGGGGGGTAATTATTAAACGTCCCCCTACATCTTTACCTTCTCAAAACAATTGTCTCTCCTCCTTTTTCATTTATGTTACTGTGAAGTGTCATCTCAAATTCAAACCAATAAAGGACATTTCTCAGAGGTAACAGTGCATTCTCATTGGAGCTATGACATCTGTTTCCATGGTACTCCTTCTCTAATTGGATTCTGATTCAAATAAAAGCATTTCCAACGTGTTTTATAACCCATAGCCAAGGCCATTTATTTGGTTCCAAGAAAAACATATTGAATTCCAAATGTTTTGTGACTCCAAAAATCATATGCCTTTTAGCTAGAGAGGAAGCCTTACTGTGGACTTTCTAGTAAATGCTCTTCATAGCAACGCTCTCTTTAAAAAAAAAATGACTCAAGTGATTGTGTTCACTGTTTTGATTAGAACCCTTGAGAACAACTATAACAACGACAAACAGCAATGGACCCAAGAGAATATACTTAATTATAATAATCTCCATCTCATGTATTTCCCTCCCAAGCCTGTTCCCTTGAACAATGTCAATCTTTTGTCAATACTCCCTGTATTCGAAATACTGTCTGAGCACACTAGTTGTGTGATGGGGATGGTGATGAAAGGAGACAAAAAGCGAGTGGGGTGTAACAGCTAAATCAATATCCCGAGCTGGGCTTGCTTCAACATACGGGCATTTGGGAGTTAAATCTTGGTTGGCTGCTGATTGAATTTTACACCCAGAGCCATCAAGAGGGCAGTGAATGGTAATTACCTGAATGTAGGAACAAGCAGAGTGTAAAGGCGTGCTAAAAACCAGAATGAGAATGAATAGCAGAGGTCCAACCCTTACTTGTAAGGAGGATTAGGAGAACAATAGGAGGATTATAAAGCAAGACTTAATTACAGAATATTTACATTGACCTGCTCAATGCAAAGGTCTCATGAGAGTTGGAATTTATAGACTCTGTACGGTTTCAGAAGACATTGACCTGTGGATGATGTGAATAATATTTAAATCATTTTCTTAGTACACTCTTAGAAAAGAGGGTTCCAAAAGGGTTATTTGCAGAGGGATAGTGTTCTACCAAGAACCGTTTGATCAGAATAACTATTTTTGGAAAACAAAGGTTCTTTGTAAGACAAAGAATTCTACCTAGAACCATAAACATCCTAAGATCTATTTTTGGAAGAAAGGGTTCTTTGATAATTCTTTGGAAGGCACAAAATATTATTTAGAACGCAAGAAGGGTTCCACATAGAACCATATATAACATTTCCCAGCATGCTCTTTTGCAGGGAGATTTTCAGAATTGTTTATTTTAATGTATTATCTGTGTTTTTCCATGTGCAGTGATTGGTTGATTTTATGCTACACAAAGATAAATAACATACAGTTTTCTAAACTAAACCAATCTGTTAGTAATTTGATTTATTGCACCCATTACTCAGATGATTGTTCCAGTTTAGAGCATTGAGGTAGTCTCAGAAATCAATATTCCCTAACCAGGCAGTTGTTCTGAATGCAGGTTGCGGTAAATTAACAATTTGACTGAATTTTTTATATATATTTACTTTTTTAAAGGGTGTAGACCAGCTTTAATATTGCAGATATATTGTGGCTTCCATTAATGTAATTGTCTTCATCATTTCCAATCCCGCACCAACATTTTTTTTGCATATACAGTACCAGTCAAAAGTTTGGATACACCTTTTCATTCAAGTGTTTTTCTTTATTTTCTATTACTTTCTACATTGTAGAATAATAGCGAAAACATCAAAACTATGAAATAACACTGTAGTAGTAGCCAAACAAGTGTAAAACAAATCAAAATATATTTTAGATTTTAGATTATTCAAAGTAGCCACCCTTTGCCTTGATGACAGCTTTGCACACTTTTGGCATTCTCTCAACCAGCTTCACCTGGAATGCTTTTCCAACAGTCTTGAAGGAGTTCCCACATATGCTGAGCACTTGTTGGCTGCTTTTGCTTCACTCTGCGGTTCAACTCATCCCAAACCATCTCAATTGGGTTGAGGTCGGGTGATTGTGGAGGCCAGGTCATCTGATGCAGCACTCCATCACTCTCCTTCTTGGTCAAATAGCCCTTACAAAGCCTGGAGGTGTGTTTTGGGTCATTTTCCTGTTGAAAAACAAATGATAGTCCCATTAAGTGCAAACCAGATGGGATGGTGTATCGCTGCAGAATGCTGTGGTAGCCATGCTGGTTAAGTGTGCCTTGAATTCTACAGTGTCCCCAGCAAAGCACCATCACACCTCCTCCTCCATGCTTCACAGTGGGAACCACACAATCAGAGATCATCCGTTCACCTACTCTTCGTCTCGCAAAGACAAAATGGTTGGAACCAAAAATCTCAAATTTGGACTCATCCGACCAAAGGACAGATTTCCACCGGTCTAATAACAATTTCTCGTGTTTCTTGGCCCAAGCAAGTCTCTTCTTCTTATTGGTGTCCTTTAGTAGTGGTTTCTTTGCGCAATTCGACCATGAAGGCCTGATTTTTGCAGTCTCCTCTGAACAGTTGATGTTGAGATGTGTATGTTACTTAAACTCTGTAAAGCATTTATTTGGGCTGCAATTTCTGAGGCTGGTAACTCTAATGAACTTGTCCTCTGCAGCAGAGGTAACTCTGGGTCTTGCTTTCCTGTGGCGGTCCTCATGAGAGCCAGTTTCATCATATCGCTTGGTGGTTTTTGTGACTGCACTTGAAGAAACTTTGAAAGTTCTTGACATTTTCCGTATTGACTGACCTTCATGTCTTAAGGTAATGATGGACTGTCGTTTTTCTTTGCTTATTTGATCTGTTCTTGCCATGATATGGACTTGGTCTTTTACCAAATATAGCACCCCTGCCTTGTCACAACACAACTGATTGGCTCAAACGAATTAAGAAGGAAAGCAATTCCACAAATTAACATTTAACAAGGCACACCTGTTAATTGAAATGCATTCCAGGTGACTACCTCATGAAGCTGGTTGAGAGAATGCAAAGAGTGTGCAAAGTTGTCATCAAGACAAAGGGTTGCTACTTTGAAGAATCTCAAATGTAAAATATAGATTCTTCCAACACTTTTTTGGTTACTACATGTTTCCATATGTGTAATTTCACTATTATTCTACAATGTAGAATAATATTTTAAATAAAGAAAAACCCTGGAATGAGTAGGTGTGTCCTAACTTTTCACTGGTACTGTATATATATTATTTCCCCCTAACCCTACCATCTCTTCCCCAATTCTAGTAAACTAATGGACAACAACACTTAGGCTTCTACTTCCAGCTTATACATTCTATATACATTTTACGGACACAGTATAGTTTACAATAATTCTCTTTTGTTTGTTGATGATTCTGTGCTTCCAAATTTGTGGCAACAGTTTGGGGAAGGCCCTTTCCTGTTTCAGCATGACAATGCCAAATCGAGGTCCGTACAGAGAAATGGTTTGTCGAGAACTGTGTGGAAGAACTTGACTGGTCTGCACAAGAGTCCTAACCTAAACTCCACCGAACACCTTTGGGATTAATTAGAACTCTGACTTCGAGCCAGGCCTAATTGTCCAGCATCAGTTCCCGACCTCACTAATGCTCTTGTGGCTGGAAGCAAGTCCCCGCAGCAATGTTCCAACATCTAGTGGAAAGCCTTCCCATAAGACTGGAGGCTGTTATAGCAGCAAAGGGCGGACCATCTCCATATTAATGCCCATGATTTTGGAATGAGATGTTCGACAAGTAGGTATCCACATAGTTTTGGTCATGTAGTGTATGTGGTTAAAGTTGAATTTCAAAGCGGAAGCTTGAGGTAGAAAATGTGTGTGATTAGGCCAGTGCAAATTACTCACACTGTGGTTGTCAGACATTAGTTCATTGCTTCGTCCATTGTTGTAATTGGCTACTGAAAGGTACAATAACGTTTTTGCTGGATATCACTATTGCATGGAAATAAGGGTCAAACAATTGGTAACACTTTACTTTAAGCCTGCAGGTATACATTATAAGGGGGTCTTACAAGCATATGACAAGTCTTGCAATGCATTACATCATTATAATGCATTATACCTGTAGACTAGTGTTATCAACAATCCGTATGGTACTTTGTAACATAGTTTCACAGTGGGGATAAACAACAACTGCAGTTTGGAGAGATGCAAAAGATGTGAGCCAATCACTCAAGAGTGATTTTGAGAGTGAGCTTCCGCTTGGGATGAAAAGCAAACATCTTCTACCATCTTCCAATTGCTTTGAAGCATAATTTAGCCAAACACCCCGCCGAGACAAAATGAGTCGAACATACTGGGAATGAGTTGAACTTAATGAGATAACCTTCTAAAGATACGCGCTCCATCCTCCCTGGGAAGCCATGGGAAGCCTTGTGTTGCACTAGCATGCCAGGAAAAATACACCTTTTTTTAGGTTTCCGGAAGGTTATGAATCTTAATTAGCAACAACGTGTCTTCATTCTGACATTCCCTAAAATATGTCTGACGTTCCCAAATATAGTATTATGTTGTCAAGTGTTATGTGTCAAAAGCATTGTTAGGCTATGAATCTTACTATAATTACTGACATTCATGCCTTGATGTATCTGGTTTTAGTTGTCCATGACAATACTGAAGTGGATGCAAAAGTGCAAACTTGTTGTGAATGTTTTCATTAAGGGCTTGTGTGTCCCTGCATTAAGGCTGTGAGTGGTTGGCACCAGCTTGACATGTCTTATTAGGGCCACATCTGGGGACTTGGCAGCAGTGGCTCAGTGCCCAAATAGCACAGAGAGATTAGCAAAGAGGATCCAACTGAGCCCATAGCTATGCTTGCATACACTATATGCAGAGGGTGTGTGTGTGCGGGTGTGCGTGCGTATGTGTGGCTGCACACACACACACACACACACTTGCCATTTCCACTGTACTTGAGCCATAAGGATGGTCAATATGCCAGGTTTGCACGATCCTGTGTGTGAGTACCCAGCTTCCATGACAGACGCTGGTGCATATGGTGTCCCTCTCCGACTTGTTCCTCCCTCAACGTGTGGAGAGCCCCATCAAGGACATAAAAAAATGCCCAGCCATGGCTTCGTTGGGAGAGAAGCGTGACAGGTTTTAAACTCTGATTAAAGGGTGATTGTTTGCCTTTCATAGTTCAATTTGTTTTGCCTTTCATAGAGCCTTCTGTGAATCAAAGGCCTAAAAACAGGTGGTGTCTCTCTATTGATTCCCATTGATTCCCATTGATTCACAATATAAAACATCAATCAACAGTTAAAAGGATATTTTTTGGGGTATGGTGGTGATTTTCTAAAATGGTATTTCAAGACTACATTATTAGATGTCTCGCTCAATGCGGACAAAATAATGATGCTTATAATGATGATAGCTAAGTGTCCATGTTATATCCAATAATCACCATTAGCTTCCCATTCCAACAAACGTAATAATACAAAATATTGACAAAGAACATTGCTGATTGTTTAAGGGCTTAAGACCAATATTCAAACCAAAACACATACATTGACTGGCTGTTTAAAATGTCAACAGTGTGGGCAAACAGCTGTATAGCTTTGTGACACGGAATCTGTGTACAATGACAAGGGGTTGTAATCCGTTAATCTATTTGCTAATCAATATCTTGTGCACTTCCAACAGCTGTACATTGTATGTACATTGTATGTTAGCATTGTACAGCGGGTGAAATAAATATTGAACACGTCACCATTTTTCTCAGTAAATATATTTCCAAAGGTGCTATTGACATGAAAGTTTTCTAAGCTTCTGAATGTACCAGTGAGCACTGTTGGGGCCATAATACGGAATTGGAAAGACAATAATTTCACCATAAATTTGCCTCGACCAGGTGCTCCTCGCAAGATTTCTGACAGAGGAGTGAAAAGAATAATCAGAAGAGTTGTCCAAGAGCCAAGGACCACTTGTGGAGAGCTTCAAAAAGACCTGCAATTAGCAGGTACTGTTGTCTCAAAGAAAACATTAAGTAATGCACTCCACCGCCATGGCCTGTATGCACGCTCACCACGCAAGACTCAATTGCTGGAAAAAAAGCATGTTGAAGGTCGTTTAAAGTTTGCTGCACGACATTTGGAAAAGACAGTGAAATACTGGGAGAATATAGTGTGGTCAGATGAGAGCAAAATTGAACTGTTTGGATGTCATAATACACACCATGTTTGGAGGAGAAATGGCACTGCACATCACCCTAAAAACACCATCCAACAGTGAAGTTTGGAAGTGGGAACATCATGGTGTGGGGCTGCTTTTCAGCAAATGGTACTGGCAAACTTCACATAATTGAAGGAAGGCTGAATGGGCAAATTTACGAGGAGCACCTGGTCGAGGCAAATTTATGGTGAAATTATTGTCTTTCCACTTCCGTATTATGGCCCCACCAGTGCTCACTGGAACATTCAGAAGCTTAGAAATGCGCATATAACCAATGCCATCATTATGTTTTGCAACAATTAGGTTGCGAATGTCTTGAGACAGCTCTTTGCTTTTACCCATCATTTGATGTGTCTTGTGTGACACCTTGGCAATGAGACCTTTTTGTAGGCCATCAGTTGGGACTGAACCAGCTGATATTAACTTGCACTGACAGGGGGCTGGATTGCTTTTTAATTACTGATAGTTTTCAGCTGTTGTCTTGGCTTTCCATGCCTTTTTGAACCTCCCTTTCTTCATGTGTTCAATACTTTTTCCCTGTGTCATTTCACATTATTACACATAACTTAATTTCTGAACTTAATTGTTTTGGTTTCTTTGTATGTATGGATGACTTGGGTTGTTAACAACATCTGGTGAAACGTTCATGTCAATAGCACCTTTGTAAATATACTTACTGAGAAAAATGGTGACGTGTTCAATACTTATTTCACCCACTGTATGTAGGCACACTACATAAATGAGTGTGAATTAACTGTGTGTGCACCTGAGGTCGTGCGTGAGAGAAAGAGAGATAATGAGGCCAAAGTAAATACAATGAACAAAAGGAACGTGTGTCAGAAGGGTTGTGGTGGGGGACAAAAGAAAACTGGGACGGGACAGAATGTGTTTATGCCTCTCGTAAGAGACACAATATGCTATTTTTTTAGAAGCCGAGCACACAAGAAAACAGAGCAAAACAACCAAGAACACAAACCCTTAATCTGCAGCGTAGCAGATGGCAATATGGGTGGCCGCATTTGCATACAAATCCCTGTGGCCCCTTCTCCTTGTCAGCACCAGCCTAGTGTACACTACACCACAATAGGGAGAGCGGGCAGCAGCCTCTGAAGATTAGGCCACTTTGACTGGGTCCCCATTTTACACCCCCTTCTGGCTGTGCTTAGTCTACCTGAATTAAGGAACTCAGAGTTATAGAGAAGTTTAAGTTAGCTAGATTGAACAGTATGACCAGAAGGGGTTGGTGGATTGGACAAATGAGTGCCAAATTTGCAACTGAGGCATGATGCGTCTACCTTTGATGACATAGCTCCCTTTTCTACTCAAAAACAGCCCTCAGGCTATTGAGTCCGTGTGACATACAGTAGGCCAACAGTATTGGTTTGTCACAGTGTAGAAAAAAGGAGACCAGCCGCAGGATGAAAACAAAGAACCTACATTTTAATAAGGCAAACTGGGCGTCTGTAGTAGTCAAAGACTACATACAATAAACAGTGATAAACAAACACACACACACACGTTGACATTACAAGGACAATACTCCACAAGACCACACACATAACACAGATGGATGTCTGTAGTGATAATTAGAGACAGCTGCGGGGAATCAACGGTGTTAGCTAGTAGGTCGCAAATGGGAGCAATGTAATTGGGATTCCCCAGGAGGGACGCATGACAGCAGGACATGACATGGCATGGTTGAAACTCTTGAATATGTTTATCTTCCTGGACTTCCTTTCTGAGTTGTAACTGCCAAAATGGTTAGGCAGTCTTTGTGACTTTTAGGATCTTGTTGACTGACAGTACCTTATATTGCCAAATTCTTAAAGTCCTAACAGGTCACAACTTTTCAGTTTTTGAGTTATCCACATATGCATTGGGTGGATACTAAAACATGTTAGCACTAAGGTCTTAGGAATTCTCAAAGTCCATATTACAATAACAGGACACGGGGAAATACATATACAGTACTGTAAGTCGGACAGCCACATCGAAATGGTCTGCTTTTCCACTTCCTAGAAGTCTCAAAATCTGGGTCCCTCTTGAAAGTGGTTGCCACTCTGCCAATATGTACTCTGGGAGCAGGAAGATGACAAATAGGCTTGCCTCTCAAATCTCTGGCCAAACCATTCACGAAGAGGGTAGGGCTAAGTAACCTGTGCACTGTGCGGTGATGCTAGCTGATGGGATCAAACGGCTCCCATAATTAGCAATGATAACTGTTGATAGCAGGCTACTATTTAGCCATAAGCAGCAGATTTTCGATCAACTTTTACTTGGCAATACTTTCTTTGTTCTCGATTTAGAAGTCACCGGTGTCTTCTAAACTCCCATGGCTAGTTGCAGGGGTAACGTTTGAATTGAGAAATGCTCTGTTATTCAATTAAATCCAGGTGGTGAGGGCTGATTACCGTCAGCCTTCACCACCTGCAGCACACCTATAATCCACCACTAAGCTGTCTAACCTAAAGGGGTTACACACAAACACACAGCACGCCTGCTCGCATT
Source organism: Thymallus thymallus (assembly GCA_023634145.1). Taxonomy (NCBI): domain Eukaryota; kingdom Metazoa; phylum Chordata; class Actinopteri; order Salmoniformes; family Salmonidae; genus Thymallus; species Thymallus thymallus. Next base: position 9,809,141 of record CM042384.1, on the reverse strand, counting down.
CACACACATACACAACAACATGCACACACACACACACGCACAAGCAAATACACACACTCATGCAGAAAGACATACACACGAACACGCACACAACACACAAAAAAGTTTTATAATAACAAGTACAAAGATTGAGAGCAAAACAGCTTCTCTATCAAGAATGTATGCAAATTGAATGCAGAATGTGGCAAAGCAAAAGTTTAGAATGCATGTAAACAAAATTCACAGAATACATTATGCACATTTTCCTGCCGTTTGAGTTCAAAGGTACACTGATATATAAAATAAACAATGTTTTCTTCATTCTCTTGCATTACATTACTGTTCTACAGTGGCTACAGTGTTCCTAAATTGCTCAACAACTAATTAGTTCAGAGATTGACTCCCCAAAGCCTAGATCAATGGGGTGGCAGGTAGCCTAGCGGTTAGAGCATTGGGCCAGTAACCAAAAGGTTGCTGGTTCGAATACCTGAGCTGACAAGGTGAGCAAGGCACTTAACCCTAATTTGCTCCAGGGCTGACCCCGTACTACTATGGCTGACCCTGTAGGTAGGCCATCATTGTAAATAAGAATTTGTTCTTAACTGACTTGCCTAGTTAAATAAAGGTTAAATAAAAATCAATATATCTGGCAGGCTGGGGCAGAGCTCTATCATTAGACTAATAGATAACCTAACCCAATGTGTCTCATTGGTGGTCCAGTGCTTCTGTGGAGGTTGCACAGTTATTGTTTAATTGCCAACCAACTGGGAGGAAATTATGGTTTAAGAACCTAGCAACAAATAAAGTTGATCCTCTCTCAAGCCACTAACGAGCAGCCAAGCGTATTGACTTATTTTGTCGACAATGTAAATTTTTGTCATTTTCGCATTTATCGAACAAACTATACCAATTATGTCTGTAATTGAACTATTAGGTCTGTAATTGAACTATTAGCTTATATTTGTTAGGGCACAAGAAGGGAGAAAGACAGGCCTCATTGCAGTCACCTCTGTGGCGTGGTGGCAGGTGTTGGGCAACAGCTGGCATGTCCACGCGGCGTCTGTCAGGGCTGCCCGTTGTTGCCGCTCCAAATCTCCCAGCAGCCCTGGTTGGCCAGCTGGCCCTCGCTATCCCATGCCTGGCCTCAGTTTCCTTGCTCCTCTCTCAGGGCAGCGTGGGATACTTCAGCCGAGTGTCGTCCGCCTGCTTCTTGCGCACCACTAGCCTAGGAAAGTGAATGTGTCGGCCAAGGACATTTGGCATGGGCTGGACTGTGATAAAGTGTGTGTGTGTGTGTGTGTGTGTGCGCATGTGCCCCTGTTCCTGTGTATGTGTGTGAGCCAGTTTGAGTGTGTGTGTGTGTGTGTGTGTGTTCTCTACAAAAGTGTGAGAAAATCCCTGTATAGTTGTTAGTGAGTGGTGTAAACAGAGAGCGTTGTGCTGTTGCCAACCCTTGTCCCCATAGCTCTGGGATTAGGCTTTGACGGGGCGAGGTCAATAGATTCAATCGTCTGCTCGCCAACATTTCTCTCCACAGAGTCACTTAACAAGTCAAGGGCAGAGTCCATGGCTAACACAACACCGAAGAATACAGCGTAGGTCCAAATTATTTAGTACGACTTATGTTGCATTTCTCTCCAAAAAACTCTGAAAATGTAAGTCCAAAATCAATCTATCATCTCCACTGGAACAGGCTAGACAAATGGATTAATGTGTGTTGTTTTCGTTAAGAGTTTAGTTTACGGAAGCATATATCCCTGACATCAAACAGCTGGGTTGCTTTGCAGAATGACATATTTCAGCCATGTAAGGACTTCTCAAATTGGCTTCACAGCTAAGAGAGACAAAATCGTAATGTATCAAAATGGCACTCAATTGCCCAATCAGTTTGCAAAATGTCTTACACTGCTCCCTCTAAGACAAAGCAAAACGGGGCTAAAACATAGCGAGTGGCGTTAGCTGCGTCTCAAATCCTCCCCATCGATTATGACAGGTCACCTCTCAAATGGGCGAAGGTCAACCATCACTTCATCTGTCACTGTCATCTTTTTCATCCCCCTCTCGTCCCCCCCTCCTCTCCTCCTCCTCTTCTCCTTTCCTCAACCATTATCTGCAATGCAACGGCGGGTTTGAGAGACAGCCACGGAGAAGGGGGCATGTCAATGTTATCAGCATGCGACAGACACCGGCTTTGAGGGAGACCATGAATTTCACTGCCACTCTGTCTATCCGCTTGCTGGCTAATTTCCCCACCAGTCCTATTTCTTTGCCACAAAGCAGCCATATGGTCATGTGTTAAAAAGGCAGCCATCTTGGTGACATAACTATTTTGGAGGGAAGAACGATTATGTCCCATCACTGGCTAAGAAGAGGTACATGGATATGCTGATATGCGGATTTATGAGAAATGGTTAAAGGTTAGGGAGACTTGAGTTACATTATTAGTTCTAAGTAGTGGAATTAAAAGATGTTGCAAATGTCGCAAACCTGCAAATGGCAGAGAGTAGGCCTACCAGTATCAGTGGAAAAGGTTTAAATAGAGAATAGTGTAGTTGTCCGTTGTTACCGTTATATAGTGGCAAATGGGCAATCGACTGCACACATAAACAGCAATCATGATTCAGCAATCAGGTTGTGTCGAAGACCCAACATCCAGGAGTTAGGGTCCAACGGTTGAAAATGACTCCTGAATGTGTATGGTGAAAATATTTTGATAGTAAATTCTAGGGGACTGCACTCATCCGCATTGAATGGATTATCTAAGACCCCTTGAGATGGTCCAGGATCGGTTGGGAAATTGAAAACACTCACTCATGCAGAAATGTACAGCATTCATGAACAGGAGTAATGTCAATGCAGTCAATGCAGGCCCTTTAGGTTGATCAATAAACCATATGGCTTACCTCCTGTCAGGCTCTGGCCATAGAGAAGCCCATTTGCTTCTCTATGTAACCATGGTCAGAGTCTGACAGGTCTATTCTTTCTGTATCTGGTGGTGGTTTGTGTGGGATCCCTAATTAGAGGCAGCTGCTGCGCATTGTCTCTAATCAGGGATCCTACATAGGTTTGTAGGTTTTACACTGTGGCGTGGGTCGTTATATCTCCAGTCACGGTGAAAGTAAGTGTGTTTCAGTCGTTGTCATTTCTTCGTTGGTTTTGCTTGAATAGTTCGTACATTTGAGTTTTAAGTTAATAAAACTATGTCGAACTATTACTGCGCTGCGCTTTGGTCTCTCCATGCACCCACTGACACCTCCTACCAAAAGCAATAGGATTTTTATACCAGGTATATCATTGGTGTGGTATCACAAAACTTTTCAACTACATTTGCATTACAATCACCACCATAAAGGACATTGGATCATTTGTTTTACCCTCACACTCTCGCCGCAGATTTCATATTTGGATATGGTATTGATTTTGTTCAATGTTTGGCATTTAAAATTGGCTACAAGCAGATAAAGGTTAAGTCCTAGATTTAATCGACATTGAATTTAGTATGTGAAATACTTACATAGGGTTGATTATGTTTACTGCAGCAGGAAACAAGAGAGAGCTTACTTCAGAGGTTAGCAAAAAGTTAAGGTAGGAGTTGCTGGTAGACTGCTCAATAATTTCTCATGATTTTATGTAAATTGTTGTATTCCCCTCAGATGTGAATATTTCCATTGAAATAATGTTTTTTGAGAGGGTATTAATTGTATGGCGATCGCTTTGATTACAATTTGAACCTGTTGAATAGAGAATGACCTACCAAGGGAATTGTGAGCCATATGAAGAATCAGCATCATCTTACTTTTTACTCTAACCGCAAAAATAAACAACAGGAGAGAAACTCTAAAGCTGTTCCCACAAAGGTTGTCAGTTGGACATTGCAAACTAAATGAAAATAACACTTGATAAGAACTAATGGTCTCCATTTCAGAGGCTCCTTACCATTTTTTCTGGCAACAATGGGAAAGATCGAGATGTAACACACACCAAACCTAGACTAACGGACCAGCATTTAGACACACCAAACCTAGACTAACAGACTAGCATTTAGACACACCAAACCTAGACTAACAGACTACCATTTAGACACACCAAACCTAGACTAACAGACTACCATTTATACACACCAAACCTAGACTAACAGACTAGCATTTATACACCAAACCTAGACTAACAGACTAGCATTTATACACACCAAACCTACCCTAACAGACTAGCATTTATACACACCAAACCTAGACTAACAGACTAGCATTTAGACACACCAAACCTAGACTAACAGACTACCATTTATACACACCAAACCTAGACTAACAGACTACCATTTATACACACCAAACCTAGACTAACAGACTACCATTTATCGAAAACCAACTCAGGTGTAACTCAGTAAAACATAGCAACTAACCTTCCAGGCATCCAAGAACCCAAACTTCACACTCGACTCCCAACTTCAAGGATGAATTCAATGCTAGTGGTTTAGGTGATGAAGTAACTTGTCACTAGGGAAGGTACAACCACTTACCGGAATTAATCAATTTTAATCATGAATTGATCTTGAATAACAGAGAACAACATTTAATTATTCTAGTATACTTTAAAGTGATTAATTTGTTGAGAGAGACCCTCAGTGCTCTGAAGAGCAAACCTCACGCTCACTCAGACAATCAAATTATGATTAGAGAAAACTAACCAGTCAATGACAGAATTATTTAATCATTTAACTTCTAATGGGTATATCGTATATCGTATAAGCAAAGTTATTCTAGATAGAGGGTGACACAAAATGTACTTATATCTGATGCTTTGCCAATGTGGCATAGTAATATAATAATATACTGTATACACTAGATATCAAAAGTATGTGGACACCCGTTCAAATTAGGGGATTCGGCTATTTCAGCCACACCTGTTGCTGACAGGTGTATAAAAACAAGAACACAGCCATGCAATCTACATAGACAAACATTGGCAGTAGAATGGCCTTACTGAAGAGCTCAGTGACTTTCAACATGATACCATCATAGGATGCCTCCTTTCCAACAAGTCAGTTCCTCAAATTTCTGCCATGCTAGAGCTGCCCTGGTCAACTGTAAGTGCTGTTATTGTGAAGGAGCAACATCTAAGATTAATAACGGCTCAGCCGCAAAGTGGTAGGCCACACAAGCTCACAGAACGGGACCGTCGAGTGCTGAAGCACGTAGCTCGTAAAAATGTCCTGTCCTCTTTTGCAACACTCAAACTGCCTGTGGAAGCAACGTCAGCACAACTGTTCGTCAAGAGCTTCATGAAATTAGTTTCCATGGCCGCACAGCCGCACACAAGACTAAGATCATCATGCGCAATTCCAAGCATAGGCTGGAGTGGTGTAAAGCTCACCGTCGTTGAACTGTGAAGCAGTGGAAACGCGTTCTCTGGAGTGATGAATCACACTTCACCATCTGGCAGTTTGATGGACGAATCAGGGTTTGGCGGATGCCAGGAGAACTCTACCTGCCCCAATGTATAGTGCCATAGTGTGTGTGGAAGAATAATGTTCTGGGACTGTTTTTCATGTTTTGAGCTATGACCCTTAGTTCCAGTGAAGGGAAATCTTAATGCTACAGCATGCAATGACATTCTAGACGATTCTGTGCTTCCAACATTGTGGCATCAGTTTGGGGAAGGCCCTTTCTTGTTTTAGCATGAGAATGCCCCTGTGCACAAAGCAAGGTCCATACAAAAATGCTTTGTCGAGATTGGGATGAATTGGAACACCGACCGCGATCCAGGCCTAATCGCCCAACATCAGTGTCCGACCTCACTAGTGGAGGCTGTTATAGCAGCAAAGGGGGGACCAACTCTATATTAATGGCCATGGTTTGGAATTAGATGTTCGACAAGCCGGTGTCCATATACTTTGGTCACATAGTGTATAATACTGCTTCTGAATTATTACTTAAGCATGTATACACAGTAGGCCTTCTAAGCAAAAAATAAGTTGTGTTTCGTAAATTGACTATTACTAAATTATTCCTCTCTGCCCTTCTCAAACCATAGTGAGAACATTTCTTTGTTTACAAAGCTAAGTTATCACACACACTGAAATGATCTCCCCAGTGCTAGAGCCTAATGGCTGTCAAAGCTCCAGAATAACTTTATTGAACTCCTATGACAATATAGGCTGCTGACCAAAAAAAAACATCCAGTCAGTTTCACTCTCTAACAATATGATACCACGGCTTGTGTTTGAACTAAAAGTAAGAGGAAAATACTTTTCAACTGCCACCATCATTATTGCTTCCTCCCTGGGTAGTTTTTCACAAGTTCTCCACAGTGAGCTCAGCTCTACCATCCGAGACTGCTGCTGTTGAGCTGTGTGCTACGGGGACTCCTCTGATAAAATCCATTTTACTGTTTTGTGATCTCCAAACTTTTTCAGCTCTTACCAGTGGTCGATGGGAATGCTGAGAGAGAGAGGGAGCGAGAGAGAGAGAGAGAGAGAGAGAGAGAGAGAGAGAGAGGTACATCTGTTATTGGGATTGATGGCTGCAAACGGTGCAGTTGGCTCCAAAAGGCGCTTTAGTACTCTTGTTTCAAGCTAAGCAATTCCCACCCACTCTCTCCCCCCTCTCTGTTGTGTAGCTGGGCTTTCAGTGTTTTCTTTCTTCACACTGCCAACAACGCTGCAGCAAAGTTATCATTCCTTGTATCAAGCTGTACCAGCCTGTTGGCAAGTTATAGGAACAGTGTCTGCATTGAACACACATAGGCTACACGATTATGTTGATGGTATAGATATATTTATTTTTTTACCTAGAACTATTGCTCGGTACAAGCAAATGTATCGGCAGACAATATGACATAGTCACAAGTCATTTTGTATGTCTGTAGGGTCATTATCTCCTTGTCCAATGTGGCCCTAAACATATTTAAAGTACAATGCCTTGGCCAATTCTGTGGTTTAAAGGCCCATTTCTATAGCCATTTCACAATCTCCACACAAGTAAGAGCACATGCCTAAGATCAGCACTCTAAAGGGCTTTTCAAAACAACTGGTGTTACAGCAGAATTTCAAACACAACTAAATGTGATGATTATGTTGTAAGATGCAGCATACAGTATCTCCCATTTGGCCTAATGCAGTGTGAAGGGGGTTTCTAGGCCTTAATTGCCTTCCCAGTAGAAGGAGTCGTTTGAGTGTATGTCGCCTAGCTGTGTCTGTTGGTGAATGAGGCAAACAGCTTGTGAAAAGGCAGCGGCAATAAGGATGCTAGAACGATGATGAGGGCTAGGAGTCGGCATCAACTCTCCTGAGGCGACTGCTATTCACAGGGGGCTGTCATAGCTCCTCCTCTTCCTCATTCTCTCCAGATGTTATCTTTGAGGGATCCTAGTAGGAGTTAGGCAGAAGCCTGATTCAAGTGCAGGGCTTAGATAAAAAGTACACACTAAAGATTGATGGCTGAAAGGCGGACAGTCTGTTTGACGACAACTGATATATTTATTTTCTTCAGAACTTTTCTGATTGAACTGAGGCAATTGGGAAATACTTTAAGCTCCACTTAGCAATAGCAGATGCTGAAGAAGTTTAAATGATTATCTATAAAGGCATATTCAATTCACAGGTCCAAAATAGAAGGGGTGCATTGTGAAAATGAAACAAACTTTTTCTGACTTTTACTGTAAGTAAATAAATTTACCAGTACTTTATCCCACATTAAAACATTTCAAAGGGCATGGGAAAATGGCAAGCCTCATGTACCTAAACATTATTCCATTTTGAAACAGGTATACATAGCTAGTCAACACATATATACATTACCTCCCCTTATATTACTTTAAACCTAATTTCCCCTGGTTTCAGCTGTGGATATAATTTAATCCACATACAGTATAATAATGCTATAATTAATACTGTAATAAATGAATGACCAATATGAGGTGGGCGTTTTGATTGATGAAATCATGGCATTTATGCTATGTCACTGTGGTGTTGCCCAGTTTCCCAAGTACACTCAGTTTCAGCTCAACCTTGCATAAAATCAAATGTTGAATATTCATTAAGCAAAGCCTTTGAAGGGTAAAACAGCATTTTCACTGAAGATAAGAAACGCTGTCCATCATTTTATATCCGGCAGAAGACTTTCTGTGTTTCCTTCATATTCCTTCTGGGTATGACATAAACACCAATAAAGGATTAGCCAGTGTTCTTTAAACTGTTGTTATTTAAAATGTGTTATTTTTGTTTACATTTCTGATCAATTTATTTAGTTACTTGGTTGTTCAGTTTTTCTCTTAGTTGTTGCACACTACCTGAATGTAGAGGCATATAGGAATGGAAAAATGGCTTGCACATTAAAAGTCATTGAAATACTCATAATAGTCCCTTATCAATTTATTTCTATTCCTAACCCATAGACTCTGTTGTAAGGCTTTATTTAATTGAAATATAATCAAATATGCTTAGAAATTAAATACATTAATTTGATTGTGTATGCCTTCAGATGTATTTTTAAAGATGACTATTTCCACAGAATATTTCCCAAACAAAGTCTCTGGCACAGTAGTCAATATCTTTAGAAGCATTTTACCCCATGAGAAATTAACTAACCTATGAGAGAATATCACATTGAAACACAACATAATGTTAATCAGTTAGGACAAGTTTAGTAGGAAGTGCATAAAACAGTACAAATCTGAGCAGAATATGAAGTCCCATGTCCTTTTCTCAGAGTATGACTGGGCTTGTTTTGCCCCCTAAGGAAGTAACAGGGAATGATCAACATGGTCTTCATGTGTCAAGGTGGCCCAAACATATAGGACCAGTTTCCCGGACCTAGATTCAGTTAGATCAAGCATTAACCGGCGGTAGCAGACACCCGCATAGTGGATGTTTTGGCTGTGTGTCAAATCAGTGAACACGCTGCTCTTGCTACTCTTGCAATCTTTGTTGTGAAGCCATACCTGTCCCACTGGTTTTAGAAATTCAGAACAAGAAAGGGTAGGCTATATAGAGATAATTACGCTCAAATTTAAAAATCATTAAACCAAAAAATGAGGATTTCTATCATCCTAATTGAGGAGTTGATTACATCTCTCATTCCAGTGTTCGAACTTGTAAACAAGGCTAAATGGGATTTCTGCTATTGCGACTCTGTGCAGCCAATGGCAACGTTCGCTTTAGGTATAATGCCACTTGTGGATTTGACAGCTCTAACACAGTTCCACCTCCTACATGGATCTGATTGAATCTAGCCCCTAATCCTACTCCTAGACTACAACACATGCTCAATGGAGAATCTCCAGGAATAGGCTTAATCTGTGTCCAGGAAACTGGCACTTTATTTTGCTTGTATTTTCCAACATTTTGGTACGCTATTTGTTAGTCAACTTGTCTATAATTAGATACATGCAGCTTCTCTTCTGTCATTATATGTTGCCATAGAAGACTCAATAAACCTTTGCTCACCAGAATGTCATAAATCGCTAGAATGAATGCTTCAGTCTAGTTGACATCGGTAAAGTTTTCTGTCATCTCTGCTTCTTTCATGGTACAAAGATAGGAAGAAAATGCAATAAGGGAGCGGTCAACATTTTTACAATTGTGGGGAAAGTAAGGCTTTTTCAACTTGTTTTTTATTTAGTCCAGCGGACGGTCATTTAAAATGTAATCGATTAAATGTCATATTGCTCAGGGTTTGAGAATTAGTTGCTTATTATAGTATATCATGTGTGCCCGATGATGCCCCTCAACCTTGATTCTCTGCTGGGCACACAATATCAAGTGTGCCTAGTGTGGTCTCAATAAAATGATCCATAGTTTATACTATAGGCTGTAGGCCTAGGCTATACAAAGAGCATGGTCAGAGAAGCGCAGGGCAAGAAAATGTTCTTCCCTCCCAAGTTTTTGCGCTGCTAGGATGGTGTATACAGTGCCTTCGGAAAGTATTCAGACCCTTTTACTTTTTCAACATTTTGTTAGGTTACAGCCTTATTCGAAAATGTATTAAATTGTTTTTTTTCCCTCATCAATCTACACACAATACCCCATCATGACAAATCAAAAACAGGTTTTTAAAAATGTTTGCTAATTTGTGACTCGATTCAGGAAACTAGGCGTATGTCGCAAGTCACGACTTCACAGGAGAGCCGTTTCAACATTTAAAAAAAACATGATTTTATCAAAATAAAATAAAAATTCTACTGAAATGTTTTCGAAAGATATAACGTTAGCCATGGAGAACTGCTAAAAAGTTGCTACTGCACTCAATAACATTGTTGCCATGAATTTATCAGGCACTACCGACAAAGGTCAGTGGGAAAATGTTGTGATGGACTACTTTCTGGAGGACGATCGTGCCATGCTGACTCTGAAAATGAATCAGACAATGAGGAAATCCCTGATTTAGGTAAAAACATTTTCATAGAAGAGGACATAGTAGAGTCTTCTGATGACGGTGAAGGGGAAGAATCGGCAATCAACAGTGTTGTTGTCACGGAAGAAGCTGACCGAGTTTTGAAATCAGTGGAACACAATGCGGGCCAAACAAGCTGCAAACTAAACGGAAACGACACAAGACGTCTTATTTCATAAAATGAGTTGCAGTCTGTTGTGAAGCTTTCATCCATGTATACGGATAAGAATATAGCTACATTTTCAGATATTATACGTTTCTAATTGTCAGAAAGTTGTTTTCATTGCAAGTTAAAGCTTGCTGTTAGCTAGCCAGCTGGAGTTCGATGGCTGGCATGCTAGCTAACGTTAACATTGAACCAAATAAATTGAGTTAACTTTAGCTATGACAATCGGTTTGTGTAGTAACGTTACTCTATGGATTGGGATTATAGTTCATTTGTTAGCTAACTAACGTTAACATGACATGTCTAAACAAAAGACCCCAAGCTAAAGCTTGCTGTTAGCTAGCTAACGTTAGCTGAGGTTAGATGGCTGGCTTGCTAGCTAACATTAATTTAGGTGTATACAGTGTGTGTAACATTAGTGATGTTTTCTCAGAATGCCATTTCGCAATGCTAGTTATAGTCGAGTGTTAGCTAGCTAACATTGAACCGATTTGGTTAACTTTAGCTAGCTATGACAATCGGTTTGTATTGCTAGTTAAAGCTCGCTGTTAGCTAGCCAGCAGAGGTATATTCTTTTATTTGTATTGGCACTCTATTTCTGATATTGCTACTATAGAAGTAACCATTTGGCTGTACCGTTTATACATTCTGTAGAGACCCATCCACTTAGCAAGACTTAGCAAAGTATTGATATATAAAATTAATATTATGTGTGGTCGTAACATGATTTTGTGACATACCACAACAATATCAGGTGACCGTATCATATATTTTGTGTGTTAAGTTTTGCTTCTCTATAGTTCTATGGTCAGAGTCTGGCAGATCTAGTATTTCTACTTCTGTGTGGTGTTGTGTGTGGGATCCCTAATTGGAGGCAGCTGCTATGCATTACCTCTAATTAGGGATCCTACTTAATTGTCTATGTTCCACTCCCTTGGCGTGGTTCATTGTTATGTTATATGTTGTCCCGTGTTCGTGCTACGTGTGTTTCGTATTAGATTGCATATTTGTTATTTTGTATAGTTCGATGTCCAGTCTAGTTTATTTATTTAATAAACGATGTCGAACTATCGCTACGCTGCGCTTTGGTCTCTCTACACACCCGAACGTGACAGAATGAACCACCACCCGACCAAGCAGCGTAAATCTGGAGCAAAGGAGAAGAAAGAAAGACAGCGGCGTTATCGAGGTAAAGGAGCCCGTAGTCAACCCCAGGAAAATGTCGGGGGGGGGGCTATGGGGATGGTCTGGCAACGAGGAGGACGCGCCAGTACCACTCTCCATGTGGGATACACTGTGCCCAAATTATAAATGGGGGGCGCAAAGTGTAGAAGAGGAGGAGTATTTGGAGAGACATTTTGGAGACGTTTTGGAGGAGATGTGGGAGATAGCGGAAGAGGTGTAACGGGAAATGTCGGAATGGAATAATCCGTGTCCAGTCGCCTACTCCACTCCCGTGAAAGAGCAGTCCGCTTTACCGGTGCCCAATCGGGGTCCGGCCGTCTGCTCTACTCCAGTGCCAGAGAAGTTCGCTCCACCGGTGCCCAGTCTGGGTCCGGCCGTCTGCTACACTCCAGTGCCAGAGCAGTCCGCTCCACCAGTGCCCAGTCTGGGTTTGGCTGTCTGCTACACTCCAGTGCGCGTCTCCAGTCAGGTACGTCCTGTTCCTGTTCCCCGCACTCGCCCTGAGGTGCGTGTTATTAGTTCGGTGCCACCAGTGCCGACTCCACGCACCAGGCTTCAAGTGCGCGTCTCCAGTCAGGTACATCCTGTGCCTGCTCCCCGCACTAGCCCTGAGGTGCGTGTTATTAGTTCGGTGCCACCAGTGCCGACTCCACGCACCAGGCTTCAAGTGCGCGTCTCCAGTCCGGTACGTCCCGTGCCGACTCCCCGCACTCGACCTCCAGTGCGTGTGCCCAGCCAGGTTCCTCCAGTGTCGGCTCCACGCACCAGGCCTCCAGTGCGCCTCTCCAGTCCGGTACGTCCCGTGCCGACTCCCCGCACTCGCCCTGAGGTGCGTGTCACCAGTCCGGTACGTTATGTGCCGACTCCACGCACCAGGCTTCCAGTGCGCGTCTCCAGTCAGGTACGTCCTGTGCCTGCTCCCCGCACTCGTCCTGAGGTGCGTGTCATTAGTCCGGTGCCACCAGTGCCGACTCCACGCACCAGGCTTCCAGTGCGCGTCTCCAGTCCGGTACGTCCTGTGCCTGCTCCCCGCACTAGCCCTGAGGTGCGTGTCATTAGTCCGGTGCCACCAGTGCCGACTCCACGCACCAGGCTTCCAGTGCGCGTCTCCAGTCCGGTACGTCCTGTGCCTGCTCCCCGCACCCGACCTCCAGTGCGTGTGCCCAGCCAGGTTCCTCCAGTGCCGGCTCCACGCACCAGGCCTCCAGTGCGCCTCTCCAGTCCGGTACGTCCCGTGCCGGCTCCCCGCACCCGACCTCCAGTGCGTGCGCCCAGCCAGGTACCTCCAGTGCCGGCTCCACGCACCAGACCGCCGGTGCGCCTCCCCAGACCGGAGCCTCCCGTGATGGTCGACAGCCCGGAGCCTCCCGTGATGGTCGACAGCCCGGAGCCTCCCGTGAGCCTCCCGTGATGGTCGACAGCCCGGAGCCTCCCGTGATGGTCGACAGCCCGGAGACTCCCGTGATGGTCGACAGCCCGGAGACTCCCGTGGTGGTCCACAGGCCGGAGTCGCCTGCCACACCGGTGCCCAGTTCTGGCCCGGTTATTTGCCCCGCTCCATGGCCTGAGTCTTTTTCCCCACCATTGTTATTTCCAGGACCGGTGGGTTGCCCCTTTACATGGCCGGAGTCGCCTGCCACACCGGTGCCCAATCCTGGCCCGGTTATTTGCCCCGCTCCATGGCCTGAGCCTTTTGCCCCACCATGGTCATTTCCAGGACCGGTGGGTTATCCCTTTAAATGGCCTGAGTCGCCTGCCACACCGGGGCCCAGTCCGGGCCCAGTAGAAAGGAGGAGGAAGTTATCCACTTCGCCGGGGCCGGAACCGCCACCGGCGATGGTTATTGTTGGATGTTTTTCCCTCCCTGACCCTTCCCTCATGTTTTTGTTTGATTTTCTTGCGGCCGGGAGTCCGCGCCTTTGAGGGGGGGTACTGTCAGGCTCTGGCCATAGAGAAGCTTTGCTTCTCTGTAGTTCTATGGTCAGAGTCTGGCAGATCTAGTATTTCTACTTCTGTGTGGTGTTGTGTGTGGGATCCCTAATTGGAGGCAGCTGCTATGCATTACCTCTAAGTAGGGATCCTACTTAATTGTCTATGTTCCACTCCCTTGGCGTGGTTCATTGTTATGTTATATGTTGTCCCGTGTTCGTGCTACGTGTGTTTCGTATTAGATTGCATATTTGTTATTTTGTATAGTTCGATGTCCAGTCTAGTTTATTTATTTAATAAACGATGTCGAACTATCGCTACGCTGCGCCTTGGTCTCTCTACACACCCGAACGTGACACCAGGGCTCGAATTGAGTGGGTATGTAAGGATATTGTGGCTTTTGTTAAAGAAAATGGCTAAAGCATAGGCCTACCCCTTGTTATCAAAATAAATGTACAAATTAAAAGTGATCAATAACGACGCTTTAGTCCGCAATGCATTATGCTAGAAACAACCTGTAAAATGCGTGACTCCGATGCATATGGGATATCTTTGTTTTGTCTCTATGACATTCAGATGCTGCGCTACAACCTTCTATACTTTACATCGGAAGTAATGTGCTATTCAGTCACTATCAACTGATTAATAATTAATTAATTATTATTAAAAACAATTTTTAGGGCTATAGCCTGCCATTTTAAGAAATTAATTGTGAAGCATTTGTGACATGCTACAGGCTGGCGGGAGCATTTAGCATTTCAACAACACATCAAACAACAGTACTTCAACAACATGCCTTTAAATCTGCCATTTAGGCTGTATAAAATGACATTTAAGAAAATAATTACTTAGAATTAAATAATAATGAAACTAAAAATGCCTTATTAGGCTATGCCTTTCTTTGGTTTGAGGATCATTGAGCTATGCATGCCTAGTTTGTTAATTTAGCCTAGCAGATGCTAGTACATTAGAAAAAGAGTTTCCCAAATTAAAAAAGTTACAAATGCATATAGGCCTAACTGATGATATGTAGCTTCTGTGTTAAACAACTAATGGCTTTTTCTCGAATTCATTGATGATTAGATACTTCAGTTGTAACTGGTTCTGTTGCGCTCAATTTTGACAGTTAATAGACAACTTTAGCAATGTTCCAAACCTAGGCAATCCTCTTTTTTAACAATTGCCTGTATAGAAATCAAAATTTCTCCGGTGCTGCAGCATGCGCTCATTCGTTGTCATGCTCTGTTATGGTATTTAAAAAGATTCTGTAAAATGTCAAATACATGTTTTTCTCAGACCTCAAATAAGATGATAGATTCATGCAGTGCTTTTATTATAATGGATATCTTTTCATCCCTACACTTGTCTGCGGTCGTCTGCGAATCCACAAACTTCTGGCTACTTTGCCATGTAAGGCTTACAAAATGAAGGCTGGGTTTCCCAAAAGCATCCATTTAGTGTCAATGGAATTAAGATGATCTTAGTGCTACAATGATTTTGGGAAACCCAGCCCTGGTCTGTCCTAGGAGTGAGGGTAAACGGTAGGAGTGAGGGTAAACACTTTATGTTTTAATTATTATTTTGGGTATAGGGGAGGGTCACATTTTTATTTCAGAGAGGTCTGATTTTCTCCAGGTAATCCTCATTATAAATAACATACAGTCCCTAACTCCCCAAAAAACTGGAAAGATTTTCTGTGCAAAATGTCCAAAAGACATCAGTTTGACTGGTTGTAAGGAAATAGAAAACTATGAAAACTATCAAAAACATGTTTCTGATAAGATTTAAATTAAACTGTATGTGGTTGATACATATAAACAGTACATATTGTATGTGGTTGATATACTATCAGCTTTTATGATGCTGATAAAGATAGGATTGCACCTCTACCGATGGTATCTAACTGTGCATTTGCATTCTCTCAAGATGCTGAAAGAAATAAATCATATTTGTGTATTATTTTACTGCAAGACATACTTAATTATGCAGGAGTTAATACGAAGGCTATGAAATCATTGTCCAGATTTCAGTTTCCATTTAACCCATCTGAACCGTAGTCTACAGTTCCCTTGACGTGCCATTATGCTTAATTGAAGTCCCTGTCTTGTGACTGTCCAATCTGTACAGCGCCTCACAATCATCATATATAAAATAGCCGGCACTGCTATCATCCTATTTTACCACTTCACCAAATCTTTCCCAAAAATTACTTTTCTGAACATCCCTTCTCTTTATTTTCAACTCACCATTTCGCAGCTTGTCTCTTGAGTTAAACTCCGACATAGTCCTTTTTGCCTCAGTGGATCAACGTTAACTTTTTCTGACTTCAATATAGCTTATAAATTGCACAAGAATTATACATTTATTGATTTAAGGTATTGTTTTCTCTTTATTCAACCCGCCACCACCCACCCGCACATCATCCCAGCCTGGTCTCATAGAGTAGACGTAACATAATAAAGTAAATCCGGGTCAATCAAATTAGTATGATATGTTACTTTTGGTAATGCAAAAACTAAAGGATGGTGGATGGAAGGATGGGTTTGCGTATAACTTGAACGTCAAGCAACCCTAAGGTTCTCATCATGGCCAACTTTAGCATTTTAGCTAATTAGCAAATTCGTAACATATTGTACTCTTTTTCTAAATTTGTAACATATCATACGACATGGATGATGGACATCAACAAATTAATACATACCATACGAAACGTAACATATCATACTAAATAGATTTCTTGAATTTATGTACAGAATAATACGAAATGCTCTCACACCAGGTTGTTCATCCACACAATATTTCATGACCTTAAACCTGCTGCCCCACTAACCAGGGGGACTGCGGGTTATGAGTTAACCCATGCATCACTATTAGGCAGTGCTTGGCAGGTTTATATGGGGACTGTGCACCCCTCTTGTGGAGTGACCAAATAGAAGACAGAACGGACAGAAGAGGACACACAGTCACTCCTGGACCACAGTCAAGCCTTAATAGGCTATTAAGACTACAGGAGGCAGGTGGTTGTAGTCATTGTGTTCAGGCCTGTCCATCTTCTGGCTGAGGTAACTGCATATGGAGCCAGGGGAGGTTGATTGTAAAAGTGACAGAAATGAAAATATAGGTTATTTATTTACCTTTTTTATTATTATGTTGGATGTTACTTTGCTGATTTGGAATTGGAAGGCTGTTGTACTGCTTAGGCATGTCTTACCTAGTCTGGCTAACACCTAACTTGAAGTCTCCCTGACTTCAGAGTCTGGAAAGGCTATTTTGATGTTGTCAGCACGATGTGTCAATAATGAAGGGGATGTGCTTTTTAACTGATTGGTTCTCCTCTGTGTATTTCTCACTCAACCCCACGTGGACAACCACACACAGCCCCTAAGCTCCACCCTCTTTCAATATAACTAGGATTTTCTAATCCAAACAACTTGAGGTCTCAACGTTTGAGAGAACCAATCAAAGCTCAGCCAGAAATAAGCACATACCAATGTGTCGCAGCTCGCCCTCGCTGTGAGTCACGTGACTCGCGTCAGCCAGGCTATGTCTTACCTAGGCTACTTCTCACATGAAAAAGTAAACAGCCATGCTATTTCAAGAACAGAACCATTCAAAACATTGTTGCATGGCAGGTTGAGTTATATTCTCTGCTTAGCTGTTGATCAAATAGGATCCTCCTTTCTCCCAATGTAAAAAAAAATAGCTGACACAGTCAGAGAAAATACACTGTGATGAAGTGTTTATTGAGTTTGAAAGTTCCCAGTTCACCTCCATTGCATATCGATAATAAAAAATACTGTCATTCTCTTTGTGAAAAATTCTCACTTGAAAAAGCCAATGCTACGAAGATGGATGCCAAACCTTTATTTCTGATTTATTCTGCAAATCCCAAGGAAGACAAGACACATTATGAGGCCACTCCAACAGATGACAAATTCCATGAAATCAGCCCTCCACCGTGAGGAAAGGAGGCAGCAAATGGCATAGATTTGATATTAATTATTTATATATTTTTGTATTTTGTGACACTGGCAGGAATATGAGCTGTAGTCGTACAGACGGAAAGTCTGAGAGGGAAAGAGAGAAGGGGGAAAGGTAAAGGGAGAGAGAGAGTGATGGAGAGGAGAGAGGGAGAGAGAGTGTCCACAGTTCCTGGCAGTAAGTAATATGAATGCTATATGAGGATGGGTTTTGTCATTGTTTTGTTTTGCCCTGGCTCCCTGTCTTATCTCAGCACATTTTCAGGTGCTTTGTTACAGAGGGACCACAGTCCACTTCAGTCAGAGAGCCGAGTGGGGAGAGGGTACATGTGTGAGAGAATGAATCAGCCTGCTGCCTTGTTGTTGTCTGTACCTTCAGGCTAACATAATGCAGCACACATAGAAAGATGCCTGCTTTCTACCAACACCGCTAAGGGTGCCTTCAGACTAATGTACCAATATATACTGTACTTACTAGCTTTGAGGATAACGGTGATGAGGAGGGTAAAGGTGGCAGTGAGGGTGGAGATGATGGTGGTGGTGATGATGATTGTCATTTTGTCGTCGCATTGTGGAAGTAGTATTCTAGCTTTGGCACTAATTACAATGAAGTATTATACATTAAAATATTTCAAATCAAGTCCATCTCTGCACCTAGACCCAAATCAGCTACTCGGTTTGACCATTTTAACGTTAGTCTCATACAAGACTACAAATCAAGTAAAGCTTTGTGTATAATAGATTCACTGCCCTTGTCAGGTATTTCGCTACATAAAACTAAACTGGTAAGCACCTTAACGTAGTCTTGTAGCAACTATACCTTTTCTTTGTAGCATACTTTACATTGCATGACTGCATTCCTTCTCTATTTGGCCTTCAGACAGAGCCTGCTGAATGGACGTGACATCTCCACTCTCAGCTCTCCTCAGCTCCAGTGTTGCCATCTTCATCCAATTTAGCATGAACGGCTCCCAGACATCCCCATAATACTGCCCAGAGTATGCCCATTGAACACAGTCAACAATGCTAGAGCCCGGGCTTTACACACATAACTGGCCATTGCTGTGCAGAGTAATGTGGATGTCTGGTGCTTCATGATAAGGCCTGCTGGCAGAGGGACTGATTATTCACCCAGACAATATTTACTGGGAAACAGTGCCTCCATTTGGTAGGGAGTACACTACATGTGGAAAAATAGCTATGTCTATGCAGTGTCTTTCTGAATACATCAGGCACTGTTCCCAAGTAAGAGTACAACAGGATTGCATTGAGTTCGTATTGAATTGTTAAAGGTGTTCACGTGCATGTGCAATAGATGGCAATGGTATTCAAAGGTCTACATGTTGCCTAGGAAACAACAGTTGGTGTTGCAAAATTCTGTCAAAATACATGTGGGACTCACGTTTCAGGTTAGGAAATTGTATAGAAGCTGACAGAAGTGCCTTAGGAGAAATCTCTTGATATATATATATGATTCATATTGTATCATACACAGTGGACTGAAAGGAGTGCTGTTAGAAAATAGTCCACCGATAGTTCAGTGCTAAGCATCATGACGTTAGCTTGACATCAAAACGTTAGTCACCTAACATAGAATAGAACATGTATAGAATAGAACATGTAATTAAGAATGTAGTTGAAACAATAGTGATTTTACACAATATATTTTGTTATATTCATTCTGTAATTTTATTTGACCTTTATTTAACTAGGCAAGTCAGTTAAGAACAAATTCTTATTTACAATGACGGCCTACCCTGGCCTACCCCGGCCTCCCGTAACGACACTGGGCCAATTGTGCGCCACCCTATGGGACTCCCGATCAAGGCCGGTTGTGATTTGTATTTGTATTTATTATGGATCCCCATTAGCTGTTGTCAAGGCAGCAGCTACTCTTCCTGGGGTCTGGTAAAACTAAGGCAGTTATACAATTTAAAAAACATTACAATACATTCATTACAGAATTCACAACACACTAAGTGTGTGCCCTCAGGCCCCTACTCTACTACCACATATCTACAACACAAAATGTGTATGCATATGTTTGTGTTACTTCACAGTCCCTGCTGTTCCATAATGTGTATTTTACCTGTTTTTTAAATCTGATTCTACTGCTTGCATCAGTTACCTGATGTGGAATAGAGTTCCATGTAGTCATGGCTCTATGTAGTACTGTGCACCTCCCATAGTCTGTTCTGGACTTGGGGACTGTGAAGAGACCTCTGGTGGCATGTCTTGTGGGGTATGCTAGTATTTTAAACAGACAACATTTTTGTCATTTATTAGACACTCTTATCTAGAGCGACTTACAGTTAGTTAGTGCATTCATGTTCATACTTTTTTGTACTGGTCCCCCGTGGGAATTGAACCCACAACCCTGGCTTTGCAAGCACCATGCTCTACCATCTGATCTACAAAACCAGGGCCTGTAGGACCTGCCTTGTTGACAATGTTGTTAAGAAGGCAGAGAAGCGCTTTATTATGGACAGACTTCTCCCCATCTTAGCTACTGTTGTATCAATATGTTTTGACAATGACAGTATACAATTTGTTAAGCTTTGCAGTCATTTCAGTTGCTGTAGTAGCTGACGTGTATAGTGTGGAGTCATCCGGATACATTGACATATTGGCCTTACTCAAAGACAGTGACATGTCGTTAGTAAAGATTTAAAAAATCAAGGGGCCTAAACAGCTAACCTGGGGAATTCCTGCTGATTGAACCAGGGTCTGTAGTGACGCCTCTAGCATTGAGATGCAGTGCCTCAGACAGCTGCGCCACTCGGACCATCTCCAATGGAGACAAGACAAGAGCTACAGCCAGAATGATAAACCAACAACGTCTATGTTTATCAAATAGCACACACATTGTCCTTGGATATTGAGTTTTCAAGAGAAATCTAACCCCAAAGACCAATCACCTATTTCCCTACATCACCTCCCCTTATTTACAAAAGTGTTCCGTCTACAGCATATTCATAATGTTTGCTTGAACATTGCTACTGGGAAACCCTACACAGAGGTTGGAGGAGTGGAGAAAGTTTTTAATTGCTGAGTAAATAGACTTTGCCAGATAGAGAGACCAACAGAACCCATCTCTCACACACTTACGCACGCACGGGCACACACATTGGATACACGTACTGTTCACTCTTTCCAACAGTGTCTCCTCTCTTTCCCTCTCTTCATCTGGCTCCTGTTATTTACTTCCTACTCCCCACACACCCGCTCCTGATTAGCTCCCATTATGTACCCACTCCATCACAGACACAAACCCTCCTCCAACACACTCCACTATCTGACAAAATTACAACAGCTACTGTACTAGGTCCCACAATAAACCCACAAACACACAGAAGCAGACGCACACTCACTCAATGCCATAGTCCCCTGGAACAACCATGGTTGAAATGCCACTGCAACCTTAAAGGTCCTTGAGTCTAAGCAATGTTTTGCTGCTATTTTTATTGACTTGGCCAAAGCTTTTGATACGGTGGGCCGGCTAAGGAGTATTGGTGTCTCTGAGGGGTCTTTGATCTGGTTTGCTAACTACCTCTCAAAGAGTGCGGTGTATAAAGTCAGAAGATCTGCTGTCTCAGCCACTGCCTGTCACCAAGGGAGTACCCCAAGGCTCAATCCTAGGTCCCACACTCTTCTCTATTTACATCAACAACATAGCTCAGGTAGCAGTAAGCTCTCTCATTCATTTATATGCAGATGATACAGTCTTATACTCAGCTGGCCCCTCCCCGGATTTTGTGTTAAATGCTCTACAACAAAACTTTCTTAGTGTCCAACAAGCTTTCTCTACCCTTAACCTTCTGAACACCTCCAAAACAAAGGTCATGTGGTTTGGTAAGAAGAATGCCCCTCTCCCCACAGGTGTGATTACTACCTCTGAGGGTTTAGAGCTTGAGGTAGTCACCTCATACAAGTACTTGGGAGTATGGCTAGACGGTACACTGTCCTTCTCTCAAAGCTGCAGGCTAAAGTTAAATCTAGACTTGGTTTCCTCTATTGTAATCGCTCCTCTTTCACCCCAGCTGCCAAACTAACCCTGATTCAGATTGCCATCCTACCCATGCTAGATTACGGAGACATAATTTATAGATCGGCAGGTAAGGGTGTTCTCGAGCGGCTATATGTTCTTTACCATACAGCCATCAGATTTGCCACCAATGCTCCTTATAGGACACATCACTGCACTCTATACTCCTCTGTAAACTGGTCATCTCTGTATACCCGTCGCAAGACCCACTGTTTGATGCTTATTTATAAAACCCTCTTAGGCCTCTCTCCCCCCTATCTGAGACATCTACTGCAGCCCTCATCCTCCACATATAACCCCCATTCTGCCAGTCACATTCTGTTAAAGGTACCCAAAGCACACACATCCCTGGGTCGCTCATCTTTTCAGTTCGCTGCAGCTAGCGACTGGAACGAGCTGCAACAAGCACTCAAACTGGACAGTTTTATCTCAATCTCTTCATTCAAAGACTCAATCATGGACATTCTTACTGACAGTTGTGGCTGCTTTGCGTGATGTATTGTCATAATGTTTGTACCATGTTTTGTGCTGCTACCATGTTGTGTTGCTACCATGTTGTTGTCATGTTACGTTGCTACCATGCTGTGTTGTCATGTGTTGCTGCCTTGCTATGTTGTTGTCTTAGGTATCTCTTTTGGTAGTGTTGTTTTGTCTCTCTTGTCATGATGTGTGTTTGGTCCTATATTTATATTTTATTTATTTTCATTTATTTTTAATCCCAGCCCTCGTCCCCGCAGGAGGTCTTTTGCCTTTTGGTAGGCCATCATTGACTTGCCTAGTTAAATAAAGGTTAAATAGATAAAAAATGGGCTGGCCGTGTGACAACAAAGTGAGAGACATGGGGATGGGGACGAAACAAGTTGTTTGGCAGCCTGTGTGTCACAAACGTCAAAGGCTGGGTTTGAAGCAAGGCCTTAGGTAGGTTATCATGTTCATTAGTATCACACTGTGATTAAATGGAATCACATCCCCTTTGAAGACTTGATGGAGCCAAATCTCATTCACTTGGCCACATAACAACTAGCAAGCTGCTACAGCCAGTGTTATTATGGAGACTATCATTCAACACCACAATGGAGAGTAACATTAAGATTGTAACAAAGTATATAGAAGGAAAACACGAGGGCACTACTAATCTTTACCTTTGCATTTGAGAACTCCACATGTTGTATTCCCAATTGAGGAATGAAGGTGGCATTATACACTGTCCTTCACATTACAATATAGAACAGCATACAAAGCCAACAGAACAGATGCACCGATTTAGTTTTGGAATGTTTTACCCAAGGCCGCAAAAATAAAGGAACATCATCAATCCAAGTTCCAATGCCTGCATATGGGCCTTTGTTATGTTATTTTGTCCTTCATGGTTACAGCCAAACCTAAGTGTAGCTGAAGTTGTATTTCGTACATCGTATCTCAAGGTGGCTATTCAAATGGACAGAAAAGAAGGATGATGACGTTGCGTTTACTTCAAACTGAAAAGGTTCTCTCAAAATTCCAGGAACTGAAAAATTATGATTTACCACAATATCAAAGCACACTGGAGGTTAAGATCAAGGAAAATGAGTACAAACTCAAAATAATGTTTGAAGTTGCTGCTGTACTTATATGATGCTGCCTATACAGTATGTGCGCTCATATTCCAAGTCAAAGGGTTGATGCTGTCCACTCACTGTAGCCCACACCACATTAGACTACCACATATGTAGACTATGCACATTTCCTGGACTGACACCTCCACAAGTTCTGTGGGTCCAGGAGGCTGAAACAGGCCCTCAGACTCTCATCATCGGCACAACAGCAACTCATTTCACATGGTGTGTGTGTGTATGTGACAGACTGAGGCTTTGCCACTGTGATAGAGTGGAAACTAAGGCTTATCTAGCCTGTTTTATTCATGTGGAATAGGAATGTCTACTTTAGAGCGACAGGGTGACTGAAACAAGGGGAGAGCAGTCAGAATGACTGTCTCTACTTCCTCTGATCTGACAGACTCACAAAACAACAATGCTTCATTTGTAAAGATTTGTTGGAGTCTGTCCCAGGCTATCCGTAAATAAATAAATAACAATAAAATTGTGCCGTCTGGTTTGCTTATAAGGAATTTGATACTTTTGATACTTAAGTATATTTTAGCAATAACATTTACTTTTGATACTCAAGTATATTTAAAACCAAATACTTTTAGACTTTTACTCAAGTAGTATTTTACTGAGTGACTTTCACTTTAGTCATTTTCTATTAAGGTATCTTTGCTTTTACTCAAGTATGAATGTTGGGTATTTTTTCTACCACTGAATGTATTGTAATTTTGCTACAACAGAGCTTCCACCCTAACTAGACCAGAGAGGGAGAGTCTAAAACTAATCTGAATGTTGGCTACTGTTGTACTGTTCGATTCTTAAGAAAACAGTGCCCCCTAGTGCATGACACCACCATTTACAGAAGCAACTTTTTGAACTTCCGATACCGCAAAGTAGTAGATAGATAGATAGATAGATAGATAGATAGGTACTTTATTGATCCCCCGGGTGGGAAATTTCCATTGTATCCCTCCATTGTTCATGAAGGAATTATGTGAGGTTGAATATGGAAGGCTCAGAATGCTTGGAAAACAAAGGGTAATTTTAGAGGCGCAAAACCTAAACAACTGGCTTTAGCGAACAATATTACATTCTCAATGCATTCATATTTTCTCCCTCCAATTAGTTATGAGGGAATTGTATGAATAAACATGGAAGTTGTATACATCTATATTTCAAATACTATTTTACCATTCTCAATTGTTCATGTTCATATTATGGTCTGCATCTTCAGTGTGGGTGTGCGGTGCTGAAAGGACAGCGCGGCTAAACGGCAGGTATAGAGACTACGGGTGGTCATGTTGGCGAATTTCGTGGAGCAGGAGGACAACTCGGTGATTCAGAACGTTTCATTACGAATATTCACTAATGAGTGCACACTTAGGTTTAATTAGGTTTCATTAATAATAATATACTGCATCACAAACGCACACTTTAAGTAGCCTAGCTGACACACAAACTAAAATAATGACATTATAAGGGAGACTATTCAACGTTAACTCAATTCGTCGGGGCATAGACCGTACAAGGTGTCGAAAGCATTCCACAGGGATGCTGGTCCATGTTTACTCCAATGCTTCCCACAGTTGTCAAGTTGGCTGGATGTCGTTTGCGTGGTGAACCACGCAAAGCCGTTGATGCCGTTGACGCCGTTGACATTAACAAGGGCCCCAGTGGAAGCAAAACAGCCCCATAACATCAAAGATTCACCACAATATTCTACAGTAGGTATGGGGTTATTTTCTGCTCACGCATTCTCATTTCAACGCCAAACCCACCACCCGTGTATTAGTATTTATTATGGATCCCCATTACTCTTCCTGGAGTCCAGCAAATTTAAGGCTGTTATATAATTTTAAAAATATTACAATGCATTCTCAGATTTCACAAAACACTGTGTGCCCTCAGGCCCCTACTCCACCACTACCACATATCTACAGTACAAAATCCATGTGTACAGTGCCTTCGGAAAGTATTCAGAACCGTTTGACTTTTTCCACATTTTGTTACATTTCAGCCTTATTCTAAAATGGATTAAATACATGTTTGAATTATCCGTAGAGCTCTGAGACAGTGTCGAGGCACAGATCTGGGGAAGGGTACCAAAACATTTCTGCAGCATTGAAAATCCCCAAGATCACAGTGGCCTCCATCATTCTTAAATTGTTAGAAGTTTGGAACCACCAATACTCTTCCTAGAGCTGGCCACCCAGCCCAACTGAGCAATCGGGGGAGAAGGGTCTTGGTCATGGAGGTGACCAAGAACCGATGGTCACTCTAGAGTTTCTCTGTGGAGATGGGATAACCTTCCAGAAGGACAACCATCACTGCAACACAGCACCAATCAGGTCTTTATGGTAGAGTGGCCAGACGGAAGCCACTTCTCAGTAAAAGGCACATGACAGCCTGCTTGGAGTTTGCCAAAAGGCACCTAAAGACTCTCAGACCATGAGAAACAAGATTCTCTGGTCTGATGTAACCAAGATTGAACTCTTTGGCCTGAATGCCAAGCGTCACGTCTGGAGGGAACCTGGCACCATCCCTACGGGGAAGCATGGTGGCAGCAACATCATGCTGTGTGGATGTTTTTCAGTGGCAGGGAATGGAAGACTAGTCAGGATCAAGAAAAATATGAATGGAGCAAAGTACAGAGAGATCCTTCATGAAAACCTGCTCCAGAGCCCTCAGGGCCTCAGACTGGGTCGAAGGTTCACCTTCCAACAGGACAACGACCCTAAGCACACAGCCAAGACAATGCAGAAGTGACTTCGGAACAAGTCTCTGAATGTCCTTGAGTGGCCCAGCCAGAGCCCGGAATTGAACCCGATCAAACATTTCTGGAGAGACCTGAATAAAGCTGTGTAGCAATTCACCCCATCCAACCTGACAGAGCTTGGGAGGATTCGCAGAGAAGAATGGGAGAAACTCCCCAAATACAGGTGTGCCAAGCTTAATACAGGTGCTTCAACAAAGTAATTAGTGAAGGGTATGAATACTTATGTAAATGTAATATTTCTGTTTTTTTGTCTAAAAACCTCTTTTTGCTTTGTCATTATGGGGTATAGTGTGTAGATTGATAAGGGAAAAAAACTATTTAATACATTTTAGAATAAGGCTGTAACGTAACAAAATGTGGAAAAAGTCAAGGGGTCTGAATACTTTCCGAAGGCACTGTAAGCGTGTGTATAGTCCGTATGTTATTGTGTGTGTATGCATGTGTCTTTGCCTATGTTTGTGTTGCTTCACAGTCCCCGCTGTTCCATAAGGTGTATTTTTATCTGTTTTTTAAATCACATTTTACTGCTTGCATCAGTTAGTTGATGTGGAATAGAGTTCCATGAAGTCATGGCTCTATGTAGTACTGTGCGCCTCCCATATTCTGTTCTGGACTTGGGGACTGTGAAGAAACCTCGAGTCATGTCTTGTGGGGTATGCATGGATGTCCTAGCTGTGCGCCAGTAGTTCTAAACAGATAGCTCGGTGCAATCAACATGTCAAATTTCCCAAGTCCCTCTTTGTGAATCCTTATTGCCTACCAGGGTTGTGCTCAATTCAGAATTTAATTGAGAATGCATAAATAATTCCAATGCAATTCTTGAATTGGATATGAAATGTAGTAGTAAACAGGACACAGAATGAAAGGAAATATAATTGAATTCAGTGAAATTCAATTAAATGCAAATGCCCCTCGTGTAATCTATACAAATATACATCTTGTACATAAAACATCAAACATGTCGTTATATACATATTATTTTGAAACAATTGATTTTGAGGACAAACTCTTAAAATGATCAAGGAAAACAAAACCTGTATGCAAATATTCAAAGTTATATTTCATTAATCACTTAAATGTTGTCCAATATGGGGAAAATACTACATTTCCCAGGATGAATTAGTTTAACTCTCAAGTTGACCCTAAAGTCTTCAAAAAGAAGTCAAACAAATAAAGTGGTTGGTGGAAATATAATTGGCTATTCTAAGCACTAAGGTTACAAGAGTATATGAGCATTGTTTCAAGAGAAAAATGTATACACTACATGAACATTTTTGCTCCTCCCTTTGATGCTATAACAGCCTCCACTCTTCTGGAAAGGCTTTCCACTAGATGTTGGAACATTGCTGCGGGGATTTGCTTCCATTCAGCCACAAGAGCATTAGTGAGATCAGGCACTGATGTTAGGCAATTAGGCCTGGCTCGCAGTCGGCATTCCAATTAATCCCAAAGGTGTCCGATGGGGTTGAGATTAGGGCTCTGTGTAGGCCAGTCAAGTTCTTCCACACTCTAGACAAACCATTTCTATATGGACCGCGCTTTGTGCACGGAGGGATTGTCATGCTGAAAGAGGAAAGATCCTTCCCCAAACTGTTGCCACAAACTTGGAAGCACAGAATAGTCTAGAATGTCATTGTATGCTGTAGCGTTAAGATTTCCCTTCACTGGAACTAAAGGGTGTAACCCGAACCAAGAAAACCATTATTCTTCATCCACCAAACTTTACAGTTGTCACTATGCATTGGGGCAGGTGGCGTTCTCCTGGTATCCTCCAAACCCAGATTCGTCCATCGGACTGCCAGATGGTGATGGTCCAATGGCGGCGAGCTTTACACCACTCCAGCTGACACTTGGCTGCTCGGCCATGGAAACCAATTTCATGAAGCTCCCGACGAACAGTTCTTGTGCTGACGTTGCTTCCAGAGGCAGTTTGGAACGCGGTAGTGAGTGTTGCAACTGAGGACATACTATTTTGAAGCGCTACCCTCAATGAAACATGTTCTATGACTAAGTGGAATTTCTTCGAATTGCACTGAATTAAATTCTACATCTTGTAGGCTGTGGCCAAATCAATTAGAATTTAAACTCATGAGTTGAATTGGAGTCGATTCCAAAATTCTGAATTGAGCACAACCCTGTTTCCTACATGTCAGAGAGATGCAGTGCCTTCAGAAAGTATTTTGTGGTCTTTCAGCCTGAATAAAAACTGTATTAAATTAAGATTTTGTGTCACTAATCTACACACAATACCCCATAATGCCAAAGTTGAATTTTTTAGTCAA
Organism: Thymallus thymallus; assembly: GCA_023634145.1. Classification (NCBI taxonomy): domain Eukaryota; kingdom Metazoa; phylum Chordata; class Actinopteri; order Salmoniformes; family Salmonidae; genus Thymallus; species Thymallus thymallus. Next base: position 9,780,822 of record CM042384.1, on the reverse strand, counting down.
TAAGTATACAGCCCCTTTGTTATGGTAAGACTAAATAAGTTTAGGAATAATAATTTGCTTAAAATGTCAAATAATAAGTTGCATGGACTCACTATGTGTGCAATAATAGTGGTTAACATTATTTCTCAATGACTACCCCATCTCTGTACCCCACACATACATTTGTGTAAGGTCCCTCAGTCGAGTAGTGAATTTCAAGCAAAGATTCAACCACAAAGACCAGGGAGGGGCACCTATTGGTAAAACAAAATATCAGTTTGAGCATGGTGAAGTTACTAATTACACTTTGTATGGTTTATCAATACACCCAGTCACTACAAAAATACAGCCACCCTTCCTAACTCAGTTGCTGGAGAGGAAAGAAACCGCTCAGGGATTTCACCATGAGTCCAATGGTGATAAAAAATAATAATAAAAAGGTTTTATTGTCACATACAGTCAGGTCCATAAATATTTGAACATTGACCAATTTATTGTTATTTGAGCTGTCTACCACAGCATTTTGGAGCATAATTTGAAGGTATTTACATCCAAATAGGGTGAACGGTGTCGGAATAACAGCACTTTTTATATGCGGTCCCCCACTTTTTAAGGGACCAGAAGTAATTGGATAATTTCTTGCTCAGCTGTTCCATGGTGTGTTATTCCCTCATTAGTTAATTTACAAGTAAGCAGATAAAAGGTCTAGTTGATTTCAAATGGTGCATTTGCATTTGGAATCTGTTGCTGTTAACCTTCAATATGAAGTCAAAAGAGCTGTCACTGTCAGACTGAAAAATCTAAAGAAACCCATCAGAGAGATAGCAAAAACATTACTGTAGGTGTGGGCAAATCAACTATTTGGTACATTCTTAAAAAGAAAAAACGCACTGGTGAGCTCAGGAACACCAAAAGGCCCGGAAGAACACGGAAAACAACTGTGGTGGATGACAGAATAATTATTTCCCTGGTGAAGAAAAACCCTTTCACAACAGTTGGCCAGATCAAGAACACCCTACAGGAGGTAGTTGTATCTGTGTCAAAGTCAACAATCAAGAGAAGACTTCACCAGAGTAAATACAGAGTGTTTACCACAAGATGTAAACCAGATTAGAGTTTGACAAAAAACAACTAAAAAAGCCTGTACAGTTCTGGAACAACATCGTATGGACAGATGAGACAAAGATCAACTTGTACCAGCATGATGGGAAGAGAAGAGTATGGAGAAGGGAAGAAACTTCTTATGATCCGAAGCATACCATCTAATATGTGAAGCATGGTGGAGGCAATGTTATGGCGTTGGCATGTATGGCTGCCAATGGAACTGGTTCTCTTGTATTTATTGATGATGTGACTGCTGACAGAAGTAGAAGGATGAATTCTGAAGTGTTGAGGGCTATATTATATGCTCAGATTCAGCCAAATGCTTCAAAATTCTTTGGATGGCGCTTCACAGTGCAGATGGACAATGACCCGAAGCAGACTGCAAAAGCAACCCAATACTTTAAGGCAAAGAAGTGGAATGTTCTGCAATGGCTAAGTCAATTACCTGACCTGTATCCAATTGAGCATGCATTTCACTTTCTGAAGGCAACCCTGAACGCAAAACGCCCCAAGAACAAGCAGGAACTGAAGACCGCTGCAGTAAAGGCCTGGCAGAGCATCACCAGGGACACATCTTGTTTGTTTTCTTTCAAATCCATTGTGGTGGCATACAGAGGCAAAATTATGCAAATTGTGTCACTGTCCAAATACTTATGGACCTGACTGTACACACCAGATAGGTGCAGCTAAATGTGTTGTTTTTACAGGGTCAGCCATAGTAGTACGGCCCCACTGGAGCATAGTAGGCCCCGACAAATTAAGGTGTAGCTAAGGAGTATCGTTACCGAGTCAATGCGCAGGGGTACGAAGTAGTTGAGGTAGTATGTACACTACCGTTCAAAAGTTTGGGGTCACTTAGAAATGTCCTTGTTTAAAATAACATAAAATTGATCAGAAATAGTGTAGACACTTAATGTTGTAAATGACTATTGTAGCTGGAAACTACAGATTTTTTATGGAATTTATGGAATATCTACATAGGTGTACAGAGGCCCATTATCAGCAACCATCACTCGTGTTCCAATAGCACGTTGTTAGCAAATCCAAGTGTATCATTTTAAAAGGCTAATTGCTCATTAAAAAAACCTTTTGCAATTATGTTAGCACAGCTGAAAACTGTTGTGCTGATTAAAGAAGCAATAAAACTGGCTTTCTTTAGACTAGTTGAGTATCTGGAGCATCAGCATTTGTGGGTTCGATTACAGGCTCAAAATGGACAGAAACAAAACTTTCTTCTGAAACTCGTCAGTCTATTCTTGTTCTGAGAATTGAAGGCTATTCCATGCAAGAAATTGCCAAGAAACTGAAGATCTCGTACAACGCTGTGTACTATTCCCTTCACAGTACAGGGCAAACTGGCTCTAACCTGAATAGAAAGAGGAGTGGGAGCACAACTGAGCAAGAGGACCAGTAAATTAGTGTGTCTAGTTTGAGAAACAGACGCCTCACAAGTCCTCAACTGGCAGCTTCATTAAATAGTACCCGCAAAACACCAGTCTCAACGTCAACAGTGAAGAGGTGACTCCGGGATGCTGGCCTTCTAGGCAGAGTTGCAAAGAAAAAGCCATATCTCAGACTGGCCAATAAAAGATTAAGATGGGCAACAGTACACAGACACTTGACAGAGGAAGATTGGAAAAAAAGTGTTATGGACAGACAAATCTAAGTTTGAGGTGTTCAGATCACAAAGAACATTTGTGAGACGCAGACCAAATTAAAAGATGCTGGAGGAGTGATTGACGCCATCTGTCAAGCATGGTGGAAGCAATGTGATGGTCTGGCTGGTTTGGTGGTGGTAATGTGGGAGATTTGTACATGGTAAAAGGGATCTTGAAGAAGGAAGGCTATCACTCCATTATGCAACGCCATGCCATACCCTCTGGACGGCACTTAATTTGAGCCAATTTCCTCCTACAACAGGACAATGACTGGTATGACAGTCAGCTGGTATTCTGTCTATAATGGAGTGGCCAGCACAGTCACCGGATCTCAACCCTATTGAGCTGTTGTGGGAGCAGCTTGCCCATCAAGCCAACCCACATTGTGGGAGGTGCTTCAGGAAGCATTGGGTGAAATCTCTTCAGATTACCTCAACAAATTGACAACTAGAATGCCAAAGGTCTGCAAGGCTGTAATTGCTGCAAATGGAGGATTCTTTAACAAAAGCAAAGTTTGAAGGACACAATTATTATTCCAATTAAAAATCATTATTTATAACCTTGTCAACGGCTTGACTATATTTTCTATTCATTTTGAAACTCATTTCATGTATGTTTTCATGGAAAACAAGGACATTTAAGTGACCCCACATTTTTGAACGGTAATGTACATGTAGGTAGGGCTAAAAGTGACTAGGCAATCAGGATAGATAAAAAAACAGAGTAGTAGCAGCGTATGTGAGGAGTGTGTTTGTGTGTGTGAGTGTATGTGTGCTGGAGTGTCAGTGCAGTATGTGTGAGTGTGTGGGTAGAGTCCAGTGAGTGTGCATAGAGCCGCTGCAAGAGAGTCAGTGCAAATAGTCAGGGTAGCCATTTTGATTAACTGTTCAGCAGTCTTATGGCTTGGGGGTAGAAGCCTTTTGGTCCCAGACTTGGCACTCCGGTACCACTTGACTTGGGGACAATAAAAGGCCACTCTAAAATTTGCAAAGTTGTGTCACACAACATAATGCCACAGATGTCTCAGGTTCAGGGAGTGTGCAATTGGCATGCTGACTACAGGAATGTCCACCAGAGAACTTAATGATAATTTCTCTACCATAAACCACCTCCAAAGTCGTTTTAGAGAATTTGCCAGTTTGTCCAACCTGCCTCACAACCGCAGGCCACGTGTATGGCATTGTGTGGGCGAGTAGTTTGCTGATGTCAACAGAGTTCCCCATGGTGGCAGTGGGGTTATGGTATGGGCAGGCATAAGCTACGGACAACGAACACAATTGAATTTTATAGATGGCAGTTTGAATGCACAGAGATACCGTGACAAGATTCTGAGGCCCATTGTCGTGCCATTCATTCGCCAGCATTACCTCATGTTTCATTTGCCACCATGTTGCAAGGTTCTGTACACACTTCCTGGAAGCTGAAAATGGCCCAGTTCTTCCATGGCCTGCATACTCACTAGTCATGTTACCCGTTGAGCATGTTTGGGATGATATGGATCGACGTGTACAACATTGTGTTCCAGTTTTCGCCAATATCCAGTAACTTCGCACAGCCATTGAAGAGGAGCGGGACAACATTCCACAGGCCACAATCAACAACCTGATCAACTCTATGTGAAGGAGATTTGTCGCTCTGCAAGGGGAAAATGATGGTCACACCAGATACCGACTGGTTTTCTGATCTACACTTTTTTTTTTTTAAAGGTATTTGTGACTAACAGATGCATATCTGTATTCCCAGTCATGTGAAATCTATAGATTAGGGCCTAATGAATTTATTTAAATTGACTGATTTCCTTTTATGAACTGTAACTCAGTAAATGCTTTTAAATTGTTTAATGTTGCTTTTATATACTGTACTGCCTGCGGTCTTAGTAGCGCTGACTAGTGCTTTCATTGTTTGTGTAGTACTCTTACAATGTTTGTAGTAGTCTACGAGGCCTAGACTGTACTGCCTGTGGAACTCAATAGTGCTGATTACTGCTATCATTGTTTATCATAGGCTATATAGCTTTAATTGTATACGCTGACTACTTGCATCCATAGTGGCTGCTTTGGCTTCACTCACTTACATGAGACATCTGCTGGACTCATAAATCCTAGCCAGCTAGCTAATATTCTCGTTTGCAATCCCTTTAGCGTTGCTTTGGCTACTTAGCTACAGTAGTTAACACAACAGCTGATGGCAGTAGCTATCATATTTTGCCTATTCCACTGTTTGTAGAATTCATACTAGCATTTGAATCATGGAATTTAAATGTAAATTCCATGATCAGAACACAAAAGCTGCATGAACTGTCAAGTCTAGACATGGCCTCAGAACACACAGAGGAAGAAGCAGCAGATTGGAGCCTTCCTTCCACGTGTTGATGTGTAGTGAGCTACTTCTAACCTCAGCAGTTGCATTGGCTTCACTTATGTCACACAGGGAGGAAGGAGGAGCGTCTTGGAGCCTTCCTTCCTTGTGCTGATGTGTAGTGAGCTATTTGCACCCTTAGTGGCTGCATTTGCTTCACTTAGGTCATACAAGGAGGAAGGATGCGCATGTTGGAGCCCGCCCACTGCATGAGGGGCTCAGACACCCTCTATGTAGGCTTCAGCTGTCTGAAGTCAACTCCGATCTCTTCTGCCCTGGTGCTGCTCTGCACTATTTGACTTTAAAATAGTGTTGATAAGTGTTGTTTGTGCATTTACATCAGTAATGAGATTTTCTCTGCCTCTTTTCCAATTTAAAGAGGTATTGAGCATGGGCCTACAGTATGGATCGTAGAGATGGATTATCACGTGATTTCTTTACACAGTATCAGTACTACTATCAACTTGCACACCAGAGACTTGATAGGTTGTCTACTTGGCTCACCCCAGCCTGAAAACATTTAATTGGTGTATGACTGAAAATCTGCTATTTACTTGAACTGATTTAAATAAATCGTTTTTAAAGAGTTTCCTCATTCACAGTGGATAGAATTTAACCAATGTCTAATGCAGGGTCTGAAGGTACTCTATCGCTAAGAAGCCTTGCATATATATTACATTGCTAAAGGGAAGGTGCCAGTCAATGTCCATGAACAACTTTAGTTATGAAAAGTTTGTAAGGTGTTTCAAAAACAGTTTTGGTAAGAAATATGATCAGTGAACATAAAACATTCTCTCTTGTAGAAAACATGGTTAACTATACCTTACAGTGCTGTCACATTAATTGTAGTCATAACTATTCAAAATATGTACCAAAAAAAACGATTAAAAGTATTTGACACACTGCTGTCAGTTACAAAAGTATGAGTTACACATTTCAAGTTTCTTCCATGTCTTATCTTGTGCAAACAATAGATGGTGTGTAGGAGAAGTCTTGGAAAATAACAATATTCAAAAATAATAAGTGCATTTAAACCTATGAGTTGATAACTTTTGTAGTATTTATTGATTTCCCAGCTTTATACAAACTGGATGTTGAGGCATAAACATAGTACATTTCAACAAAAATATAACCAATATTTACAAATTATTGTATTAAAAATACAAAAAAAACAACCGAAACACACTCCACCGATTGTCTTTTTAAAAGACATACAGGTCAAAGCAGTTGAAGAAAGTATGAGAAAATCACCAGCTAAATGTACACTTCTCACTTGACATCACACATCAAAACGGAGTAGCAGTTCTACCTACTACAATTATCTTTACGCTTGTACAATGTTGTGCAACGTTTTTTGTTTTCCGAAAAAGGCCTTGGCCTGCTAATATGCACATAATCTTCAGAGTTGAATGAGAGTGAATGATTCATGTCACCATTGTATTAAACGCATTAACGACAATCTAATCGGCTGCCATAAAAAAAAAAGAATTAGACAGAAATTATAATAGCGTAGTAACAGACCACAGTGAAAAACACAGCACTTGTTTTTTTTTTTCTACTTCTCAGTCTATCGTTTTTATCTACTGATCAATGTGATCAGCGCGACTCAGTGGAAAGAGAACTAAAAAGTGACACTAACACAATCTTAATACTAATAATTCTGATTGGCAGCCTTCAAAGTTAATTATTTCATCAAGGTAACTTCCCCACCGGAGTCAAAACAATAAACATATTCCATTTTCTTCAGTCAATTCCAATGATATTGAGAAATGGCGGAAAATAGGTTGCTCTATGCTAGCATTGCCTAGTAATATACAAATCCATTGATCTTGAGGCCTGTAACAGTGGAGCTTTTTTCAAAGAAGAGGATCCGACAGCAAGGTAGGATAGAACGTATATTGTAGTTCAGTCTCAAAGTAACTGTCCAGTGTTTCGTTTCCAGATTTATGAAATATGACCTATAATAATTACAAAAAAAAAAGCAGCTTTTCTGTGTTGGAATGGTGTGGGCGTACCCCAACAACAGAATGGTGTGGGCATATATATACACACCTGTCATAAAACATATTCATGCAAGTAGACCACTGATTTCTTAACTGACTTGCCTAGTTAAATAAAGGTTACATTGGCCAGCTCATCCTCAGGAGGATGACATCAACCTCTGTGATGAAATAGCAAGCAATTTTGAAATGATCCGTTTGAAGTGGGTATAATACGAGTATAGGATGAGACAACATTATTTGGGCATGAGTTAACAGAATATTATTAAAAGTGAGATTTTCACTGGACAGTTACTCTGAATGGTTGACAGAACACAGGGAAAGTGTTTGGTTATGTAGCACCACTGAAAGGCCTGAGACTCCATTCACCTGTACACGATTTAAGCCTTGACCTGCCTTTGTGGTGGATAACTAGAACACATTCCCACTTTGTGCTTATCTTTTAACATCACAATCCATTAGGGACAAGACTAAGCCTATACAATGCTGTCTAAGTCACAAGATGACCTTCCAGGTTCAAACATAGATATCAAATAGCCAGATTGACTCTTTAGTTGGGACACTGTTTTGCTCCACACCTTTAAAACCTGCCACATACTGTATATGACCTAGAACTGAAGATGTGGCTGGCCATATCGGAAATAAACTGATATCCATTGTACCAAAACCTAAGGTAGTACTGAAAAGTGCTGAAGCCAGAGTGTGTCAGTACATTAGATTATGAAGGTGCATGTTGGTCACCCCAACTGATTAGTTTTATTCTGACTGTCCAGTTAGCAGTGATGCCACCACTGGGCCATGTCTAATATGTGAATGACCAGATAATACTGTAATTGTGGAATAAAACACTCTTTTGACAAATCTGTTTTTCCAGAGTCCACACAGGGATATGAGACTTGGGCATAGCCGCTTTTACACCCAGAGTGTAATAGTTCTGGAAAGAAGACCCCAAGAAACCTAGCGGGAAGTTCAAAATGATCAAGTAAAAAAAAAAAAAAAAGAAATCGATCAATGTTCTCCCCCCCCCCACTCTATCAATCATTGTCCGTTTTTGTTCTTGTTTTTATAAAGTAGAACATTAAAAAGTGCAGACTAAGCTCAACACGTCATGATGCTGTGTGTAAAGCAAGGTGTGGTTGGAATAGAGGAATAATAGTCTTGGAAAGCTGTTCCAGGACAGCTGTGTGTTTGTGTGAGCGCTGTGTTTTCTCAACAAAACCGCTTGATGTTTGTTGTTTTTCTTCTTTTTCAAAGTGCCAGGCATTTTGTGTCCTACTTTTTCCATCTCTCCATCTTCTTCACAGTATATATTTTTTTGCATGCAGGGTCATTCAACCCCCCATGATGTTTTAAGGCAGGGGGGGATACGAGCAGAGGAGTCCACCAATCAGGAGTGAGAGTCCGGCGGAGGAGGCAGGCACGTACGTACTGGATTGGTCTGTCTGTCCATCAATTAATCAAGTCATTCGCTTGTTCCGCCCTCCTGGAAGGGAACTTCAAGTCACTGCAAAGGACATCCAGCAGAAGACCGTTCTCAGACTGCTGATACCTGTTCATCCTCTGTAGAGAGAGAGAAAGAGAGAAAGAGGGAAAGAAAGAATAAAGAGCAATGTTGGTTACCACAATGGTAACATCCTGTAAAAGCATCAGAGGCAGAAACCCCCACAAAAACGTCACTAGCTGTCCTCTATGTGAACTTACCGTATCATGAACAACTATCAAAATTTAACAATATGCATATTGGCTACAAAACAACAAATGTTAAGTGCAAAATGTGTGAAAAAACGGGGATGGAGGTGCATGTGTGCAAGCATCGTCAAAACAACTGTGCCCGCAGATGAATGCCATTCGACACTGCTCGTGATGTGAGAGACAGTAGAGAGAGGGTAGAGAGAGTGTAAGGAAAAAAAAAAAAAAAAAAAAAATGGCACTAATGTCTGGTGAGCTTGGTAAGCTTTGGTCCAAGCGTGATGACTTCATGCATATGAGATGCCGTGGTGGGTTTGTGCTAGCCTGGTCCCAGATCGGTTTGTGCAGTCTTGACGTCTTCTCAATGCCCATTTCCCATAGGATTTGGAAAGACGGCACAAACAAATCTGGGAACGGACTAGGTTTGCGGTGGATATGGGGGTAGCGGTTCAAGTCCGTGTTGTTCCTGGCGGGCATGCAGCTTATCGTATAAATCAGTCATTTACCTCAGCCTGAGGGGGACCTGCCCTGTAACCCGTACACTCATCTCATGGCCTGGTTGTCTCTGGTGTTGTGTGTGCCACTGTCTTCCTCAGAGCGACTAGTTTGGGACACAAGGACTCACCCTCCTCTTCCTCCTCCGGCTCTTCCTCCTCGCCCGGCGAGCGGGTGCGGTGGAGCCCTTGGCGCTTGGCACGTTGTTGGGCCTGGTGGTGGTGATGGGAGTCAGGCGACTGGGTGACCATGCGCGAGCGCTGCAGGGCCGTGGTGTAATCAGGCGGGCGGCGGCCTGAGTGGGCCGGGGCCGTGGGTGGGGGTGGCGACTGTGTCTGGCCTTCACTGAAGTCAGAGATTGTCAAGGCGGTGTAGCCCGGCGGGGTGGGAGGGGGCTCGCGGTACCGGCTTTCCTTTCGCGCTGAAGGGGGGGGGGGGGGGGTGAAAGATGGTGGGGTTAAACGGAATTAATACTTTACGCATCTGCGCCACACCTCCCAGAAAAAAAGTGTTGCCGTGGAGATCTTCACTTGGACATAATTCAGCTGACATGCACTTCGCTTCAAGGACGTACGCAAATCGTAAAAAGCATACACGTGAGCAAGTTTTGGTATTTTCAGAACATTCTAAAATCATCCCTTTCACCAGGACACTGTATATTTCTTGAGGAACAGGTATAGACACCATAACATTAATGTTTATTTGTTGAGGAATAGGAACATTCACCTATGAGGGCTACTAAACCCTTCCATCAACAGAACAGACAAACAAAGTTCAGAGGTCAACTCACTGATAAGGCCCTTGTTGCCGGCGGTGATGGGTGATGGCGAAGGCCTTCCGTGCTGCTTGGCCTCGTCAGACCCCATAGATGTGATACTACTCGTCTCTGGGTCGGTATTCACGTCCTTCCCGCCTCGCCGTTTAATCGTGCCCGTGTCACCCTCGGAGTCCTCTCCCCAGTACGCCGCGGAGGAAGATGAAGAAGAGGCCGATGCCCAGCTCCCTCTAGCCTGGGATGCCCACAGTCCGGCGGGGCCCCCTAGTAACGCTTCAGGCCCCCCGTGAGGGTGGACACCAACACTCCCGCTGACGACACCCCCCGGTCCGAAGGCCAGGGTCTCCCAGCTGCGTCCCTGCTGCATGGTCTGAATGTTGTCGTGAGAGCCCGAGGAGCAGGAGGTCCAGGAGCCACGGCCGCTATCGGCGGCGTCCAGGGAGACGCGATCCCCTTGGTCCTGGGTCAGCTCCTCCGAGCTGGGGGAGGAGAGCACCATGGCGCAGGCATACAGGCCCCGGCAGTCCTGCATGGACGAGTAGGAACTGCGTGGGAGGGAGATAAGAGACAATGGGTTCTCCGTTCGAAATCAAAGGTCATCAATGTAATTTGCTTTTAAATTAAGATGTACTACATTTTCAAGTTAACCACGTCAATTTTATAACTTGGGTACACTATCCCTTTAAACAACGTTTTTGAGAGGATAAGCATTACAAATTGGCAGCGTTGATTCATACCCGAGGCTGTACTGGTCAGGGTCGGTTGTAGCCCTCCTCTCCAGACGCACCCCTCCAGTGTGGGGGTCTCCCACCCCTCCGGAGTGCCTGAGCCCCCTCCTCTCCTCCTGGGCCATGTCGAAGGAGGAGTTACTGACCAGACTGGAGCGCGACGAGATCTCGCTGTGACCCGAGTCCGAGTAGGCGTCTCCCGTTCTGGGGTAGCCTAGACAGAGGAAGGGGTGGTCACAATTAACTGACTGATTCCAATCTACTAGTTTGTTGAGAACCTCCTAGCATGGATTAACAGCAGGCAAAACAAAGAGAACACATAGGCTCACTACAAGAAATGATCTTTCTAACTGCACCTCAAACAAAACGTATAACCTCTCAAATCACCACATTCACTCAGCCCACCAGAGAATGTACCACTAACACCATCATCCTCTGTGACCTAGGTACTAAGTCATGACAAAAATAAGATTCAAAGAACCCACTGCACACCTAGAATCGCTAGCCTAAGAAAATGATAGGGGAAATACACCGCAAGTGCTAACTCTATAACTAACCTCAGAACATGCTTGGGGCAGCGATCCGATCCAAAAAACGAAGATCCTCACTCCTTTAGCCTGGAGTCACAATGACTGACATTCCAAAGCAATCCCATTCACACACATCAAGAACCCCATCTCAGAATCATAAATCCTTCCAAATTCCTCTCCCACTCTGCGCACCGGTCATCAAAAATGGAGTCTTTTGTGGCATTAAATCATTGGGCAAACCAACCTCCAGCTACCATTCAGAAAATTGAGTGCTATTCCAAGGCCGGTGGCCTAGCGTCAAGTCAGTCTCTGAAACCCATCCAATAATGAGTGAATTAGTTTTTCCCCAGTGGACTGAAGGGCTTCTATTGGCTTCTAAGCACACTGACATTAATCAAGCAGAGTAGTGGATGTCGGTGAAGCAGCAGCAACTGAGCACTCCATCTTTGGAAGCAACTGCCGAACTACGTGAAATACTACTAGACATCACAGCAGCAACTCAGCTACTAAGACAAGTGGGGCGACAAGCCCTCAGGACCCCCTATATATATACAGGTCCCAACTAGTTCCTCTTTGTAAGATCAACTGGGTCGTGTTCATTAGGGCACACAGTGCACATTTTCTTTTACATTTTGCAACGGAAAACAGAAATTAGTGTTTCTTATTGGACAAGTTTAGGTGCCCTAATGAAGACGACCCTGATTTGTTACTTAATCAATAATTAGTCAATCATCATTTAAGACTTGGTTGGAATTGAACAACAAATACCCTGCATGTATAGGGGGGGCATCATTGGGGGAGCCCCAGTATGTGTTCTAGGCCAGCAGCATCTGTCTAGGTTTAGGGCCGGGCTCAGTTTACCTGTGGCTGTCTGTTTACTGGTAAAGGTAACCTTCCGGACACTTTGGCCCTTCAGTGTCCCGAGCCCTACGTGCAGCAAGGCAAAGAGACCGTCACACACAGATAGGACACAGGACAGCAACATAGTATGTAAGGGGTGAGGTAGTTGGGATGGGAGGTAAGGGGCAACTGGGGTGGTTGCTGTGTAAGTTTGAGGGGATAGAGGATTCCAATAAGGACCAGTGTAGACTAGGTGGTCTCTAAGAATGGCTTGGCTAAGTTTAGTGTTGTGGTTAGGGCTTGGCGATATAGATATATATGAAATGAATTTGATTAATTTGAATGCACAGTATGTTTTTTGCGTGATATTCCAAATGCCTTTATCGCAAGAATCAAGGTTTTGTTCTTTATGTCCACTTGTTCTCATGTTTTATTCTTTCCCTCCTCTGTGCTGTGTGCCCCTCCCCATTTACACCAGAGATCTGTATAGAATGACAAGATGCTCATGTCTCCTCCCTAACAAATGGGAGTCATTGTCCCAAAGGCAGGAAGACAGGCGACCAGCTTAGGTCCAGAATAAGCCCATAGAAACACATTAGCCTTATTTTGGACAGCTTTTAGAGAGGTAGAGTCGCCTCTAACTTTATGGTTTACACACACACACACACACGCCCCTCCACCTACCTCTCCCGCCAACAAAGTTGAGAGATCACATCTTCCTCTGACAAGCGGTTTCAACTCGCTATTTGCGTTTGAGGTTTGGTAAACACAAATCGGTCATATGAACACCAGACATTTTTTTACTGTAATAGAGGAAAATCTAAAAAGGGTATCGTTAGAAAAGTTCTCTCAACTATTCAAATTGCGCGCACAGCAGACGCTACTAAAACGAGAGTATCAATGAACATTGATTCTGGATCAAATTATTGCTCAGTTTGTCGCGTGCGGCATTGGTGTACCACCTATTAGTATTTTAGCCAAAGACTGTTATACTAGCTGTCTAGTCTGTGTTTATTAAATGTTCAATAAGCATAAAAACTATTATATAAGGAATTGGCAACTCGTTCTCATTCTGAAAAATAAGGTAGGTTCAACATCTGAACAAAATGGACTGGATAGCATGCTGTTCAAACAGTTGGAGACAGAAGGGTGTGTTCATAACAATTCAACTGTTCTGCCGTGTTAGCTAGCAAATAGATCCAAGTTGGCTAAACTTGAAATATAAAGATTAGCTGGCTAGTCACTAGCACATTGGCTTGAGAGATTGTTGAGGAGACGTGTTCATTTTCTATAGCCTAATGCCTGCTATAAGAATCAGCCATTATTAGTGAATGTGCACTATATGCATGGTTCTAGTTAAATTTGTAACAAAAAAGGCCATTTTCTTAGGTAGACTTAATAGCCAGATCAGTGATTATTGAAGAAAAAAAGCAGGCTAAACTATTCTGATAAAATAATTTAATTATTAGTTGGTCTTATGATTGTGGAAGCCTTATATTTAACCTACGTATAACTTTACAAGCCCTGAATTCATTAGATTATGTTGTTTGAAATGCAGTGTATTTTCACCTTTAAATTGTACAGCAACGCTTATTTAGAGAAAATATAAAGAGAATCGAGATATATATTGTGAATCACCCATAAATAATAATAATAAAAAAATAGAGATAGGATTTTTAGGCCATATCGCCCAGCCCTAGTTGTGGTGTGTGCCTTTTAATGTATTGTGACTCCACAAGTAAAGCACAACTTTCCTTTTTCATGGGTCAGAAAACCCTTTCAGTGTCCCATAGCCCCAAAAACCTGAACTAAGAGGCTGAACCAGTAGTTCCACTCTATGACCACTAGGTGTCAGCAGTAATCTGCTGATTCTCTGTATGGGTGAGGGGGGCACTGGGCTGAGGTTGGATTGAGGGGATTATTATTTTACCCTTCCTGGGCGAGCTCTGGGGGGACGTGGGAGGGGAGGAGAGCTGCGAGGAGGCATTTGACACAGTGTCCTCCGTCTGACGCTTGTGACGCTCGCTGGCCTCCTCCGACAGCGACAGGATCTTCTTCAGCGACTGAGGGGAACTCGTGCCTTCAAAACAAAACGATAGCCAAAATTAGCAAGGGCCTGTTTCCCAGACGCATATTAATCCTTATAACCTTGTCTAACTAAGCTAGCTAACCACACTACAAGCAACATTGTGATCAGGTACGTTTTACCTGAAACTGAAATTAATGTGTTTTCCTGAAAGGAAACAAATATTGTTTCTTTCTGACACCATACAATGTTCTAAAACACTTTTCCCCTAACTTGTGCAGGTTCTTACCGAATGGTGGCAGGTCCTTGACTGGAACTTTCTTGCGGGAGGGGTAGAGGGCCACGGCGGGCACCTGGAGGACCTGGTTGCCCTTCTGCAGCTGGCCTCTCTGCTGGTTGGCAGCCCTGGACACCACTGGAGATGTGTCTGGCCTCTTACCTCCACCAGCATTCTTGGGCACTGAGAAAGGGTTGAAGAAGAATGTGGTGCGTTAACAATCAATAATACCAGTGAGAAACAGTGTTGCTGCTGAGCCAAAATGGCCACCTGGACTATGTGTGCTTGTGTATGCACAGAATGCATGTATGCATCATTCACATGTGTTGGAGGGCTCACATTGCAGTTAGAGAACACTGTGTGTGTGCGTGTGTTTGTGTACAGCATGTACTCTATCCACCACTTACGTGTGTTGATGGAGGGCTCACACTGCAGCGAAAGGGTCTGCAGCGCCTCCTCGTTGGTCTCCAGGCTGAGGTTGGACAGGTACTGCTTGACCTTGCGGGCCATCTGGGCGTCCTCATACAGCTTCTTGGCGTTCAGGAAGGAGCTGCGCCTCACCCGCTTCTTGTGCCCACCCGTTTGGGTGACGTCTAGCACCGCCGCGTTGGCACTGCCCTGGCTAAGAGACCTGGTCACACGCGTACATACACACACACAGACACAAACACCAACACCAACACCAACACCAACACCAACACCAACACCGACACACACACACACATAGAAATGGAGAGGGGAGAGCGAGACCACCATCAGACTATGGCCATGTGTGTGTACTAATATTTTCGGTGTGTGGGCACTAATCCTGGATGGTAGTGTAGAGGGTAGTTTGAGAGGCAGACATGCAGAGACCGAGAGGCTTTGGGGGCATTCCTCTCAGCTCCAGAACATTCCATGCATTCCAAGGAAGAAGGGGAGGGAATAGGGTCTATCAGTCAGGCAACAGGGGAGGTGTGTGTGTGTGTGTGTGTGTGTGTGTGCTGGGGGTTCAAATAGTGATTTCTGTGGTAAACACCAAGGTAGTTGCCTTTGCAGCAGAAACCATGGTACATACAGAGTACATGCATAGTATGGTGGAATTTAACTCAATGAATGCTCTGTATAGTTTTAGTACCTCCTTGGCCACTGTAATGTAAAGCATGTCTAGCATGGCAGTTAGATGAAAAAAAATCTACTACCCACCCACTCACTGTAGCTCACTGTTGTACTCGGCACGTGACAAATAAAATTTGATTTGATTTTTACCAGACTAAAAAAAAATGTTTTTTTTGTGTCCATAATTACACATGCTTTAATGCTTCTAAAACAAATGTATTAGTAAGAAGTAATGTGGTATATTGCTCAATTTCATTTCTTGTGACCCAAGTCTTTCAACCAAGATATCAAGGACAAAGGTTTCAGCTGCCCCTTTAAGGCCTGGGGGTTACCATGGTAACATGACCACTCAAGTCAAGTCACTGTGTGTCTTGAAAAACAACCAAGCTTGTGAACAAAACAAATGTAAATAGCCAAGAAAAAAAGAGGACAATGTCTCACTTTGTAGACTTTAGTCAATTAGACCAACTTTTATGCCTGTGCGCAGCGCCTGCAAAAATGAATCAGTTCTTCACTCCCCTGCCAGCGTTGCTGCGCGAGGATTCATATTTCTTTGTGCGATTAGCAACTATGAAAGATACATAAACTGCAAATGCAGCATTTTTCTAACCAACTTGCATGTGCTCATACGTGACTTTTGGCTATTTTTATTTATAAATATAATGCTCGCACTGTAGAGCACTGCTAATTGACCACCCGTCATTGTGGCTGGTGAAATATACATTTTTACCCACCAATACCTAAATCTACCCACATTTGGCAGGTGTTAATTTTATACCCTGTTTGGCTGTCATTGTATCACACTACAGACTTACATTTTGAAGATATTTTCAGACTGAAGGCTGATAAATCCAAACCATGGCAAACTGATACAAAACAAAAGTAGGCATGCCATTTTTGGTAAGTAGGCTATCTTAGCTGGTAAAATACACAAAGTAATCACTTTTGCTAGTTCATGGATTGTGAATTGCATTATGAATTGAATGCAGATCGCTGTATCAGTTTTAATGCATAATTGCTAAATATTTGGAGAATTCCCAAATTATGGTGTGACCTGAAACTAGCAAAAGTGATGTTAATTTCCATTTCTAAAGACATTTTTGCCAGAGCCAAGCAGTGTTAGAAGGGTATGAAGCCAGACAGGGTAGTAAAATCAGCACTACAAACTAAAAAACGGGGCGTCAGAAACAAGGAAGGGAGCGAGCGAGCAAATGGGGCAAAAGAAAAAAGCATGGAAAGGTTGGTCACCAAAACTTACCCTAAACTCCTCCATTTCTTCTTCCTAGAAGGGATAGCCATGAACAGTGAAGCGTGGAGGGCAAAGAGCGCACAGGGAGAGAGAGAACGAGAGAGAGAGAGAGAGAGAGAGAGAGACACAAGCTTAGACAGGATAGACCACGAAGAGCCACCAAGATGAGCAAGTTTCCCAGAGGCCCACAAGAGAGAGAAAGAGACAAACATTGATAACAACCACCGACACCTGGAAGTGACATCACAGCATGGTGGACATACATAGTCACAGTCAGACACACACTTTCACATGAGCACTGTGTGGTTTTACGCCAACGATAAGTGGACAGTACAGGAAACAGGAAATAGCTGGGTTGCCCGGGGAAACGGCTGCTCAAGGGAAAAGCGTGGAAGCGGGGAATGTTGACAATCTACATGTGAACAATCACTGCCAATCTACAGTGATTTGGATTGGACGTATAGGGGATGGTGAAGCGTCGTTAGTCTTCTGGGAATATAGTTTCTCCGTGTTTTTCCCGATGTTACCTGGTTCTGAACATGAGTGCAGGGTCCATGTTGACGGAGGCCATGCGACCCACATGGCGGATCTCTTTGGCGATCATACGCAGCTTCTCAAAGTTCACCAGGCCGTCCACTTTTGAGTCGTTCCCTTGGGAAAGACGAGAGAGACTATTTGTTATAACTGATTGATTAAGATGCCTTGGAATACGGTATCGGCATACAATGGAGTGCAACATCCTATACAAAAATGGTAGACACATAGCCAATGTATTTATAGTCTCCCGTGACACATGCTGAATATGACAGTGGAAAAGGAAGGAGAGAGGCTGGGGATGGGCTTTGGCTTTGGCAGAAGCTTTGAGAAGGGTGGGGGTTTATCTTCCTTAAGATTTGGTTCTGGGTTCAAAAATTAATGTGTTTGAACACATATTGTGATACAAAATGACCAAATGTGTCATAGGCTACCTTCATGCAGGAAGGTGAGGTCCTTCTTGATGACGGGGAACAGGGGGATGATGGGAGGCTGGAGGTTCTGGTTGTTGAGCACATTGCGGTACTTGGCCATGTTCCTGGACGGGTCAAACAGGTCCTGCAGGTCCCCAAACAGCTTCTCATATTTACTGGGCAGCTTTTCCCACGTGCCCCGGAGTCTAGATACTGGGGCCAGGTTCAGACCACTGTTTGGGAAGGACCACAGACCGAGAGTAAAGTTAGAAGACTGATACTGTAGAGGGGGTGTGCTAACATGCATATCAATCCCTCATAGCTCAAAGTGGAAGAGAGATTGACTTCATCAGGACTTGTTTTTGTAAGGGGTGTTGACAAGCTGAATAAACAGTTTAAAATACTAGCATACAGCTCGGACACCCATGCATACCCCACAAGGGGTCTCTTCACAGTCCCCAAGTCCAGAACAGACGATGGGAGGCGCCCAGTACTACATGGAACTCTATTCCACATCATGTAACTGATGAAAGCAGTAGAATCAGATTTAAGAAACAGGTAAAATATGGAACAACAGGGACTGTGAAGAGACACACACAAAGGTACAGACACATGCATACACACATTGTGATATTGTTGTATGGTGGTATTAAACATTTTGTATTGTGGTGTATTATGTAGTGGTGTAATAATGTTATATGATGTACTGTTTTATCTTTCGTTTCGTATGTAATGTTAAGTGCTTTAAAGTGTTTGGACCCCAGGAAGAGTAGCTGCTACCTTGGTAGCAGCTAATGGGGATCTCTAATAAATACAAATACAAACCTCTGGGGATTAGGGTTGGGAGGCTAACTCTGGTTCTAGAAGATGAAAAGGTTTGCAGGCTTTTGTTCCAACCCCACACAAACACGGCTGATTCAGCCGAACTGCTACTTGGTGTAAAACTATTCAAAATCGGTTTAACCCATCTACATCACAACAATACAACATGGCCGCCGGGTCTCCTCTCTTCCTCCTCCTCCTCCTCTCCCACCTCACCTGATGATGGCGAACATGGAGTTGAAGTTCTTGCACTCTCTACAATGGAGAGCAATCTTGATGAAGTGCTTGACCGTCTTCATACGCTTGAGCTGGTTGGGCTCTCGGGTCACCTCCGACGCCACCCAGAAGGTCTCTTGGTTGATGACCTCCTCGAAGCGCTTGAGGCAAAACGAGCCCGTCTTGGACTTGAGCTTGAACAGGTCATCAATGTACTCGGTGGGCTCGATGGCGCAGAAGAGTTCAAAGGCGCGCATGGAGAGCTGCGTGGCTACTTCCACGGTGGAGAGCTGGAGGAGGGCGATCTGGCCTTCACGAAGGAGGTCCTGGGCGTCCTCGTCTGAACAGAGGGTCTCTGTCTCCATGTTGCTCTTCAGGTAGTATCTAGAGAGCGGGGAAGAGCAGGGAGCTCCTTTAGTATTTACAAGCAAGGTATTCTATTGCACTTCGATAATCTCGGGTCTCCATTTTGCTCCTGCAGTAGAATATCTTACCAACACAAAGCACATACTCAAAATAAGAGTTTTTGTTGGGAGATATTCAGAGTATCAAGTTGAGTAACTATTAACAAGCACCTGATGTTCTGTGACTATAATGTGACTTGAGTAAAAATATAAAAAGACAAGAACGTCTTTAATAATAAGGGACTACGGGAGAGGGGGTTTTAAGATCGTAACGGTTATGAGAACGTCAGCACAAGAGGAACGGGAGACATTTGCTATCTTTTGTAGAAGAGATGGGACAAAACTGTTCAAATTAAATCAATAAAACCAATCCTTACCTGCCACTGAGCTGTATCCTGTCAGCCAGCTTGGATAGCTGCTCTGGTAGCCGACGTTGCTTGATGACGCCCTCCGGTGTGACGGACACCTCGCACAGCGAATAGGCTTCGGGCGTCGCGGGCAGGGCGAACTCCCGGATGGCCTGGGCCACCACCTCCTTGGCGGTGGTGTCCTTACCAATCATGATGTATCGACTCTGTTGGTCTGCCTTGAACACCCGTAGCACCTGGTCGGACATGTCTGGGGGGGATAGAGGTACAACGTCAAACATTAGGGGCGGAATCTACATTTGGGTTATGGAGATCACTTAATTGCATTGACATTACATTAACAATTATACATCAGATTTCAACAATTTTGTCATGCACAGTCACATAATTCAAGTATCATAGTTTCCCACCCCCAGGGTTAAAAAAAATCATGGCATCCCCACCTAAATCATTTTGATGTCACCATACCACCGCAATTACAAGCGAAAACACACCAATATGCACTGAGAATGAATGGACCAATGTAATGCTGGCTGCTTATACTCTCAAAAATGTACAGGAACAATCGTTTCAAACTGTACTCAAGTTAGATTCAGGCATGCGTTACCCATGAAAACACACAGATTTGATGTCTGCTTTTATCAAGACCAACAAGCCCAGACCATAACCACAGTTAAACAAGCTCGCCCTTTAGAGAGCAGTTTTAGAAACACCATAGGAAGCTCGTAATAAGAAAAGCAGTTAGCTGGCAAAGCAGCAGCAGAGTGATACTCACTTGTCACGACTGGGGCTGAAAGAACAAGTGTGTGTAGGAGAATGTAAATGGGTGTGTCAAACAGTAGTATGTGCACGGTTAGAAATGTATATAAATGCATGCAAACTAGACGGCTTCAAGGGAGCTGAAGACAGCCAAGTTGTGCTTATAGATTTGTAATGTATGCTTTATAATATACAGTTGTATATTAGAAATTCAAAGAGGGGTGTCTTGTCTGTCCTCACCCGGTTGGTTGTTGAAGTCCAGGATGCGGTGGTGGGACTGCAGCAGGTCAGGGTTGCTGGACGATAGGTTGCCGCTGACTGGCAGTGCGGCCGGAATCTGTTTGGACTGCTTCAGGCCCACGATGCTGTCGTCCTGCGATTGGCCCACGCCCACATCGCTTAGGAAACACAGAGGGAGGGAGGGGTTTGAAGCAGTTCAACTTTCAGAAGATAGATGGCGATAATTGTACTGTAAAGTACCTTAAGTTTACAAAACATTAAGAATATCCTAATATTGACTTCCGCACACAGTTGTGTTAAGTTGGCTGAAAAGTCCTTTGCGTGCTGGACAATTCTTGACACACACGTGAAACTTAAGTGTGAAAAACCCAGCAGCCTTGCAGTTCTTGAGACAAACCGGTGCACCTGGCACCTACTACCATACCCAGTTCAAAGGCACTTAAATCACCCTCTGAATGGCACACACACACAATCCATGTCTCAATTGTCTCAAGGCCTAAAAATCCTTCTTTAACCTGTCTCCATTAATCTACACTGACTGAAGTGGATTTAACAAGTGACATCAAATAGTTATTATAGCCTTCACCTGGATTCACCTGGTCAGTCTGTCATGAAAAGAGCTCAATACATCTTCAGAATTACAACAAATGAAACAGTAATAAGCCAAACCCATTTTATTCCACACTCTCCTCACCTATTTTCTTCAACCCTACTCTTTTTTTTTTTTTCTTCTTCTACTCTCATCTCTAAATTTGAAGCAACATTTTCCCTTGGTCTCTTACTTATATGGTTTTGGGGGCAGGATGCTGGTGAGCGTCTTGTCGAAGATCTTCTTGAGCTTGTTCCTTCCTCCCACCGTGTTGGCCTTGGCCTTCTTATTGGCCTTCTCCAGGCCCATCACCTACATTAAGGAGGAGGCAGGACACCATTAGGCTAGGCTTTAGGAATGTCTTTCCTAAGATACAACCAGGGACATATTCATTAGGGCACATTGTAGGAAAACGTTTGGCAACAGAAAACAAAAACAAACATCTCTGATTGGACAATGTCAGGGAGTCCATTCCTGTTCCAGTCTGTTTTCTTCTGTTTGGTGCCTAATGAATACGTGCCTGATACCATACACAAAGCATTGTGGGTACTGTAGTCCATCATAATACATCACCTGCTCAACGTCCACCGCCAGGTCAGGGATGGAGTAGCGCGAGCCCTTCTTGATGTCCCCAATCTTGGGCAGGTGTGCAGGGGCGCCATTCTTGCGGTCCACCTCTGGCGGCTCCTCACCCTCTGCCTCGTGGTCATGCTCCGGTCGAGCTAGTAGCTCCTTGAACACTGGGTGGATAAAGGGGGGAAATGGATTAGTATTTCTGACTTGGTCCTCTTCATGACTGTGTGAAACACAAGGCTTCCATGATAGTGCTACTGTACCATTAGTATTAGTTATTATACTGAACAAAAATATAAAACTTGCAACAATTTCAAAGATGAGTTACAGTTCAAATAAGGACATTAGTCAATTTAAATAAATTAGGCCATAATCTATGGATTTCACATGACTGGGAATACAGATATGCATCTGTTGGTCACAAATACTGTAAAAAGGTAGGGGCGTGGATCAGAAAACCAGTCAGTATCTGATGTGACCCCTATTTGCCTCATGCAGAGCGACATATCCTTTGCATTGAGTTGATCAGGCTGTTGATTGTGGCCCGACTCCTCTTCAATGGCTGTGCAAAGTTGCTGGATATTGGTGGGAACTGGAGCACACTGTCGATGCAGAGCATCCCAAACATGCTCAATGGGTGACATGTTCGGCGAGTATGCAGGCCATGGAAGAATTGGGACATTTTCAGCTTCTAAGAATTGTGTACAGATCCTTGCGATATGCGTCCGTGCATTATCATGCTGAAACATGAGGTGATGGCGGCGTATGAATTGAATCTACAGGCCTCAGGATCTCGTCATGGTATCTCTGTGCATTCAAATTGCCATCGATAAAATGCAATTGTGTTTGTTGTCGGTAGCTTATGACTACCAATACCATAACCATACTACCACCATGGGGCACTCTGTTCACAACAATGACATCAGCAAACCACTCGCCCACATAACACCATACACATACTCTGCGATTGTGAGGCCGGTTGGATGTACTGCCAAATTCTCTAAAATGACGGAGGTGGCTTATGGTAGAGAAATTAACATTACATGATCATGCTGTTTAATCAGATTCTTGATATGCCACACCTGTCAGGTGGATGGACTATCTTGGACAAGTAGAAATGCTCACTAACAGGGATGTAAACTGATTTGTGTGTACAATGAGAAAAATATGTTTTTTGTGCATATGAACAATCTGTATTTTATTTTATTTCAGTTCATGAAACATAGGACCAACACTTTACATGTTGCGTTTATATTTTTGTTCAGTATAGTATTACATTCATAGTTAGTTAGCCCTCAAAACTCTCACCTAAAAGATTAGTTTTCACAGAAAATGATAAGTGGGTGTTGTTCCTCAGGATCTCATTGGCTTTGGTGAGCTGGACATTTTCAAAGTTCTGCCCATTCACCTCCAGAATCTGTTCAAAGACAAACAAAGATACCACAACATTGCATACAGTAATCATCCACATTATCAATCCTGTTAATTCATGCATGAGTCAAATCACAATATAAGCACCAAACGCCAATTTACTGAGCTATGTGAACTATTCCATTACATGACACTGAAACTCATACATATCCTCCGAGGTGTTGGAACCATCCCCCCTTCCCATGCACGTCTCTCTAACAACCACACTACTTTTCTCTATTTTCTTTTAGCTGCCTCGTGACAGGTGCTGCCTTGTCATGAAAGGGAGAGGACTTTCATGTATTGTCATATACTCAGTGAGTGGCTCTAAAACAGTATTTCCCAAAATCGGTTCTGGGTGAAGCAAACTCTTCTATGTGAAGCATTTTGAACATATGAAAAGAAACGCTATATAAAGAACATTCTTGTTACTTCACCTGGTCTCCTCGTTTGAGGCCGGCCTCTGCGGCCTTGCTCCCGGGCTCCACGCTGTCGATGAAGATGCGGAAGCCCTTCTCGGAGCCCCCCAGCAGGGTGAAAGCTAGCGGGGCCTCCCTCGATGGCTTGGTCAGTGTCACTAGACGCAGTTTGGCTTTAGCAGCGCAGGCAATGTTTAACAGTCTAAGGTGACCGCACATTTTCTGTGAAAGCATTTTAGAATGTTTAGTACATTGCTCAATTCAGGATTTGTATCTCAACTTGTTACTATGTGAAAGAAAGAAAAAAAGCATTTTATTTGTGAAATAAGAGGCTAGCGCAAGGCAGTTTTGACAATTTGAATGTTTGACAATATATAATGAAGTCAAAGGAGGAGTAATGGTTGAACTGGATATGAAACATGCTATGCTTAACTGAGAAACGGACCTCTCTCTCCAGATTATTTTCGAAATCTTCTAGAAAGTGAGTCATTGCGGGGTCCCCTTCAAAGTCATTGAAGTGATTGTTCACCCACAGCAAGACTACCCGTGTAACCTGGGGATGCAAGAAGAAAGTGGGTTGGATTGAATGTTAGCTAGTTAGATGCATTTCCTCACACTTAATGTATGTCTGTGTACTGTGTGTGCATGTAAGTATATATTAATCTCTATATATCAATCTGTGTTTATGTAAGCATATATGTAAGAATGTTGCATGCATCTATCTGTGATCTGTGTGGTACTATCTATGCGTTTGCTATTACGGATGTTAAGTACTGTCGAGCTTCCATTACAATGCATTGACTGAAATAATTTACTGAAATGGATAGTAAAGATTTCGAACTGGGAGCTGACCTTGTCCCTGAGGCTTGGGTCGTGGAACCATTCGAGGAGCTTCTTGCCCACGACCATGGGGCTGGAGAGGAAGGTTCTGTAGGTCAGCAGGAAGTCCTCGATGTAGGTGGGGTCCACCACCGAGTGCTCCTCCACCAGGTGCATGGTCAGACGCTCCGTCGTGCCCTACGGGAGACGGTGTACGAGGAGAAGCATTTTAATGTTTGTTTTGAGTCTCATGTCACTGTGAAGCCACCAAAGGCAACTTTCCACATTTTGTGGACAATACCTTTTTTTCTGATCTATTCAATTTACAAAGATACGAGCATATTATAGAATACTTTAGGTAAAACTAAAAGTTGTATACATTGCATTTATAACACCTAATGTGAATGTGTCATGGTACCTTTATGAGGCTTATTCAAGAATAAATGAACTCACCTTGATGACGATGTGTCCCTTCCGGGTGCCGGTGCGGTCCAGCTCACGGTGCTCCTTGACCATGACGATCTCGCCCTCCTCCTCCACCTTCTGCATGTTCTTCTCCACCTGGTTGAGGATGCAGCAGTAGTCCTGCTGCGCTATGCACACAAACTGGAGCAGAGCAGAGAGAGAGAGGAGAAGTAGTTAGCTTGGGGACACAATCTTTTTTAGACCAACATGGCTGAGATCAATTTTTAGCAAATCTATTTTATGATACCATTGAATTAATTAATTAATTAGAATTATTGGCAAATGGTAAAAAGTATAACTAGATACTTAATTTAAGCCTGCTTTAAAATGCAAGTGACTAATTGCACATGAGTAAATAACAGGGTCCAGTAAATCACACTGCTCAATGTGTCTGAAGGAAATAAGGCCCGTATGATGGGCCACCGACCAATCGTCCAGCATAAGAGCGCTGGGCCTTACTTGACAGTCGTCCACCTTGGTCTTCATTACTCCCTTCATGTACTCCTTCTCCATGGTGGGGGAGACCCCGAAGCTGTTCCCCATACACAGGATCTCAGGCCTGCCCTCAGGGTACGTCACCTCCACCGAGCCATTCAGAATCACTGACCACGAGTCCAGCTGAGAGGGGAGTCCACAAATACAAACCGTTAACGGTCAGAAACACTCTGATCATTCAGTTGACATCAATGGTTTAGGATAGGATACATGTTGGAGGAAAGGATCACCACAATGATCCTTTAAACACAGTGTTTAATCACAATTAGCCATTAGTGACTAGTTAGCTATTAGCCATCTCTGATTGAGGATTGGATCGATGTTTAACACTTTTTTTGGCGGGGAATGAAATTGAGCATTACATTCTTTGACAGGTGAGATCTTTAGTCATTGGTCACAAAATGTTTCAATAGTATAAAACTCTACAACAATAAAAACGGTGAGCTTTTACCCTTTTATTACGGTAGTAAAAGATAGCAAATCATCTTTTATAGCAAGAGATCGATTTCTCCCTCAATTTCTTCCCTATAGCATAATCAACAACACATATAAATCTGACAATGTACTAAGGCAGCAATGTGGACATATTACTAACACACATTAGCTTAATAGGATGTTACTTGCCATTGAAGTGAACTGCCCTTAAGAGTATGGGCTCTTCAGTCTATTGTTTGGGTGCATTGCAGTGATAACATGACCGAAATGGCTTAATTCAAAGCCAGGGCCAGTCCAGGCTGTAGAAAGTAGCTAAGTGATCTCTCTTATGGTCCCCTTAGGGAATCTTATGATCCAGAGGCGCTTGGAGATGGCAGTCATTCATGTTTAATAGGGCAAAAAACATTGTTAATGGCAAGGGCAAAGTGCATGCCCAGGCCCATAGATGTGCGAACCAAGACACATTCAAGGCACACACAACACAGACATAAGAAAGACACTTAAGATAGACACACACACACACACCTCTTCCCCGTCATTGAGGACGATGGTGCCGGCCCGCTCGACCACGGCAAACACCATGACGGCACACAGCTCCCTCCTCACCGACATGGTCATATTGGCAAACGCTGGCAGCTGATGCATGAACTCCAGTAATTGCTCTGTGGAAAGGTTGGAGAGGGGGAGGAGAAGAGGTTAGGAAGGTCTTGACACAGAGGAGAGAGGGCGAGCATAGGAGGACTTGGCAGTCCTTCACTCTTCCTTAACCTTCTCAGCAGGCACAGCTAGCTAAGAGGGAAAGTAAATTAAATTCAACCCCACAAAAGGTGATGAGTACCCAACAATGGGATGATTATCTTAAGTACACTAAGCCAAACTATCAATTTCATTTTCATCGAGATAAAAAAAAATTTTTTTACTGTGCATGAGCATAAAAGTAAAAGCAGACACTGCATTTCGGACCTTTTGCGTGTAAACATTTTGTGATCAACCTATGCATCTATTAAACGTTGAAGGCCACTTCCAAAAGAAAATTTACTTCCACTGTGTGTCAACCTTAATTCACGTTTTTTGTGGCTTTCAGCTCAGTTGTATAGGACATTGCCTATCCTGATTCCTGTGCCATGCATTTTTTGGGCTCCTTGAAATAGCTCGCTGTGACATTTTGGGGGGATTTTGGACTAAAACGGGAACCAGAAAAGGACTCCATCCCCTTTCTAGGTACCTAAAGAAAGTCTGGGTTGCTGCAGGCTTCCCACAAGACACGGTTTGCCATGCCAGGTACCGGGCAGCCAGCGGAAGCACTGAAACTTTAATGTGCCGGGAGAGGAGAGGCGGGGATGTGCGGCGTTGACCTAAAAAAGCCTGCCGGCACAGAGCGCAGGGAGGGGCGACGGGGAGATTGGGGTGTTCGTCGAGGGGAGCGGCAGGGGTGGTGGGTGTATTTTCATCTCACCCTCTCTTTCTGTATTTGTATCCACTATATGATCCACACACCAAATCTATGGCTGAGCTTCAAATGTAAGTATATGTTTCTCTTTTTTTTGGGATCACTATCACTGTATTGCTGCTAACAGACCTATGATATCACAGGCTTTGTGTGGCACAGACACACAAAGGGTGAGGTTGAACAAAACTAAGGGCGTGGCACTGGGAGAGGGGGCATGGCTGTGGATTGTTCGATTAAATGCTTGATTAAACTCTGATGAGCCTACAATGGGAACTCTGGGTAGGATTTCCCCATTGTGAACAAAGTTTAAGCTAATTGGCTCCCTTTGCTTTTCCAAATGTCTTGCCAAAAAAAAGCAAGCGCTTAACAAGGTATTTTAGCAGTAGTACTGTAATCAAACACAATGGAATAGGCATATTAACAGTTGTTTAGCGTAAGGGTTCAATCGTAGTGTGGAATAGTCGTAGGGTGCCCCTTTCTGTGCCAGAATTATCAATTGAAACCAATAGGAGCCAAACTCTGAGGCAGGAAGCAACATAGAAAAGCAGGGAAGGGAGAGGGGGGCACCCTGCCTAGTGCCTACATAACAGTAGGGAAACACTGGCACACTACCAGGTAAATACATTTTTAGTTCCCAGAACGTTGTGAGGAAGTTACTTTTCAAACAATCAAAGGTGAACCTTTAGGGAATATTGGAAGAACATTGTGTGCTCGAACGGACTCACCTATGTCGTCATCGGTGCGGTCCATGGGGTCCTTCTCCAGGCAGTCCCGCACAATGTCGCGGCTCATGAGAGGGTCCGACGCTCGCTCAATGTCCTCCTCGTCATCGTCCTCCTCTGAGTCGACAGCGGTCTCGGGCAGGCCGCTGAGGTCCATGTCACTCGGTTCGTTCTCCGTGGCCTGAGGGTCAAAGGAGAGGAAAGATGTCTGTCAGTCATCCTGGATGAAGTCCTCCAGGAACAACAATAACACAACAGCTTTCTCCATCTTAACAATCACCACCATCGATCTTAGCCAGGGAGTTTTAGTAACATGAGTGCAGGAAACTGGTCGCTGGCCTGTACTAAGCATTTGTCAGCTCCATTCATCTACTCCAAGTACTGTAGTAACAGCTGCAAACTGGTGGGCTGAGATTAGAGGTTGGTAAATATAAATCAGTTGGCATAATGGGCTCCCGAGTGGCGCAGCGGTCTAAGGCACTGCATCTCAGTGCAAGAGGCGCCACTACAGTCCCTGGTTCGAATCCAGGCGGTATCACATCCGGCCGTGATTGGGAGTCCCGTAGGGCGGCGCATAATTGGTCCAGCGTCGATTCAATGCTTCAAAAGCGACAACAATGTCAGTGGTAACAAAGTACAACCCAGGAAAGACACTACCAGTGCCAATAGTATTCTCAACATCTAGCCTGTTCAGTAAGACTGATAGGTTTTGGAGTATATGTGAGAGACACTGCATATCAAGCATCCCACTACGCATTAAACACCCAGCTAATTATCTCACAACTCTTTCTCGCGCTCTCCGGCTCTCCCTTAGAGCCTGACAACCTCTTTGAAAGAGTGAGATAAAATATGGAGGAAAGAGAGAGAGAGAGAAACTAAAAACGAGAGGGAGCAAAAGTAATGCAATTCACAATGTCAGTGATATTAATAGAAAGCTTGGCGCCACGCATCCATCAAGGCTTCTCACCCACTATAAATATCGCTGAGAGCCCATATTACGTGTTTCGAGCCCCTCCTTGAGAATGAAAACCATGCATGAAACACAGGGAGATGAAACTAAAAACAATCCTGGCCTCTTACCTGAATGCGGTCTCCAAACTCCTGCCTTTTCAAAGACAGAGCTAAAAACTGCCTGCAGAAGCCTAGTCCTAGACGCATCTTTACCGCCTGGCTGCCAGTCGTGTTTAAATTTCAGAGATTCAAAGAGTCCCTGTCTTTCACCGAACGTAGCCCTATGTCATTTCTCCTTAACCACCACGTGCAAACGTCTCATTAATGATTCAGGGAACCGTCTGTGTAGACACTCAGACGTCAGGAGGTCAGCGAGGTGGGCGGGGCAGGGGAGGGGCCTGATTTGTCAAGAGCGCAAAGGGGGCGGGGTTATTCCCTTGGGGAAGGGGTTGGTAAAGTGCGGACTTGTGGAGGAGTGAAACAGCGGATAGTCTGAAGATCGAGGTATGTCTGTTCCCCATTCGACAGGGAATAACCGAGGTGCTGAGATGGAGAATCCTAGAAAACGGTCAAACTGATTTGGAAATCTCGGTAGTAGTGAAAACAGAAAACAGCTTCACCATGATGTGAAAGTCAATGTCTACGGATGTCGAAACAAGGTAGAAAACACAACTACATTCAACAATAATAAAACATTGTTGGCATGCTCCAAACCTCAGGAGGACACTGTCCTAAAATAGCTGAGATGTGAGTCACTGGACATCTTCATTGACCCTATTACTTGTTTACAGCAGGATCTAGACTAGTCATCAAACAGTAGCTTTCATTGATTTAATATTGTTGTATGTTAATTCCATATTAGCCACCCACCTAGGTTTATGAATCAGGCTTATAATATACTAAATTCTCATTAGTAGTGTGCTGATCATAATTTAGAAGTGTGTGCTTGAGGGAGATTGCAACACATTCAGATTTAATTCGGAAAACATTTCCAACGAGTTACACAATGTTAGCAACCCACTGGGAATTCTGAACCGTTCAAATCTAAATCAAAAACGTCAATAGTTACCTCGAAAATACAGAGAAACTCAGAACCCCTCTGTGTGTGTGTGTGTGTGTGAGAGATGTAGGATCCATAAACGTGTGGTGAGCAAAAAAAAGAAAGGGGTGGGGGAGAGGTAGTTAATATTTCAACAGGGCTATTCTTGGATCAATGGTTTCAAGTGTCCTTCTGAAGAACCAATTTCATGATTTATTCAGACACAAAACAGTCGGCCATGTTTGCAAGGCAGTGACGGCCCGTGGATGACCAGCATCGCTAAGAGCTTTACCCTGGTAGACATCTGTCAAGAACCATCAGAACATTTGAATGGTTGTCTAAACCATAGACATACAGTCTTATTAATAGACACTCTTGTCTAAATATTGTTCTTTAAATCATGGAAAATGTCTTTGAATTGGTGTTATTACTATCATCGAGATTGAAGCAACAAACAGTCACAGGTCTGCAGCTGCGGAACAAATCTAAATTGGAGTCCCATGATATTGTTATACACTGTTCCTGTGTTTTTACGCGGGACAACCCTCCTTCACTCTATGCTCCGGCCCCGATGACGTGTACAACTATAAACCCAAATACGCTTGTCCAGGAAGGAACTACTACCGTGTCATCCATTTTCTCTAAACTTTGAAGATGGTAAATCGAACATCCTCAGACAAAGTGATGGAATGTTAGATTTACCATCTTCAAAGCTTAGAGAAAATGGATGACACGGTAGTAGTGAGTAGGAATGAAAAGAAAATGGGGAGGGACAGAGAGAAAAAGATATGGACAGATAGAGACAGAGTGGCGATGGAAAGGTGAGTGAGTGAGTGAGTGAGTGAGTGAGAGAGAGAGAGAGAGAGAGAGAGAGAGAGAGAGAGAGAGAGAGGACAGTAGACAAGGGCTTTAATGGAGAAGCTACAGCAGACCTAGCAGATGGCCCTAAGACTGGATGAGGGGCACAACCTGTCCCCACCCCTCAACACGCACGCACACACTTGCAGTATGTACTGTACACAGAAATGGCAACAGACTGACACCGACTAATGAACACACGCACAGTGCACTCACACAGATAGACACACACAAAGCAGGTGATGACGTCGGGAGCAAATGGGGTGTGTTTGTGTGGTAAGAGGATTAGGTTCGATTGGCTTTGGGGCCCGACTACAGTCACGAGATGGTGGAGTTGGGGGGGGGGGGACTGTTCTGTTCTATGGGCGTTAAGAGAGCGTTGGGGGGGATGTTGCTGGGATGTTGTTGTGAGGTTATGGGGACATTTGACCTTACCTGGTAGGTTGCAAATGGGGGGGGGGGGGACGGGGACGACTGCTCTATAGGCATTTAGAGGATGTTGTAGGGACGTTACGAGGACGTTGGGGGGGGGGGGGACCTGTGCTTACCTGGTATATGTCTGACAGGCTGCTGCTTCCAGAGTCGCTGGTGATACTACATCCTGAGTGGCTGGAAGACACGTGGGTCACCTGTGGGTGCAAACCGTCGGCCAGGTGGAGTCGGCTGAAGTCTGCGGGGAGCTGCACACACATCACACACACACACACAAACAGACAGACAGACGGTCAGTTTCACCAGTCGCAACCCACTCACACCACCGACGCACAGCTGTCAGGCGTTTACAAAGGCACTTGTCTACATGGTGGGTGCAACACTTGTTTAGCCCTCACCAAAACATTGCAATTGAATTAGTGTACTGTATGTATTAGATGTTAGTGTGGCCAGGGCACGAGTGGAGTTTGTAGGGGAACGCGTGGGAGCACAGGGAAATTATTTGACATGTTGAAATCATTTTGGAGCTGCATGCCCTGTGAATTGACAGTGGGCGAGTTCTGAGTTGATTCTAGATGTAATTGCTTCATCTTCTTCAGTTGATTTTAGGTCCCTCTAGCTTCATTTTATTTTATTTAAATTAAAAAGGAATTAACCCATCTCCTTCTTCTGTGATTACACAGCAGTCTTAACAGAACATAAATAAATAAAATATTAATGAAGTCTTGAGTTAACGCTAAACTTCTTACAAATAATTAATAATCAAACGAGCAACCATTAATAATATTTCCCACTTTTATGGTATTCATGGAGAACATTTATGGAGTTTAACAACATGTATTTATCTAACATGAAAATAATTTATTTTAAAATGTGTCTCGACATTAAGCCCCCGCTTTAAAAGTGCACATAAAACCAAGATCTACTGTCAATTCAATTTGAAAGTGCAGCGTTTGGTAGGCAAACTCTGCCATTCTGTTTCGTGTCCATATTTGCTGAGCTCATCTTCTGTGTATAGAAAGTAGCCATAGGCCAAACGGTGAGGGTAGTTGGGTACTGAGTCTTGCGTGATGGTGTGACCGACTGGGATTCAAACCTGGGTCTACAGCATGTCACAAGATTGTGTTAGCCAGTTCAGCTAAAGCCTTGAAAAGACTTCAGTACCAATGGCAACAAGCATGTATAACTACCTGACTCGCAGAAACATTCTGTGGTGTTAGTGACACAGACTCATGAGGCAGTGAATGGAACACTGAGGCTTCAAGTAGCCCGTCATTCTGTGTGTTTAATATGGAAGAGTGACTACTAGATCCAGTTAAAATGAATATGACCCAATTTCCAAGCTATATGGAGATGACTGAGATGCACCACCACCAGAATTCCCAGGGCAGCATTAGCTTTAAAGCTAATGGAAGAAAATGGTGCAAAATCTCAAAAGGGCTAGCCAGAATAACAAAACAACAACTGCTGCTATTTGCATTCTGGAGCATAAATCCACAAACCAAGCCCTGTTAGGAGTAGAAAAATCATTAAATGTATCAAAAGATATAGGCTACAGTACTCCAAGAGGCATAGTTAAATATGAATATTTGAGAGTTTATATGTTTTATTTATCTATTTATTTCCATGCTCAAAGCTTTAAGGGAGGTAGTTGCTCCTTAAACCCAACCCCTGGCAGCGACAGGGCATGAATATTTAAATCTTCACACCTAAAAGCACAGTGCATGTGATTAAACTGTTTCAATCAGGGAATCACTGCAGGAAAGAAAATGTGAAGAGGAGAACCTTGGCAGCACTTCAGCTAAGAAATTTTAATACAAACCAGAACAGAAAAATAGTACTGCTCCAGATACTAGGCCTATACACCTAACTACCATACATGCATGCAGGTAAAACAGTGATGAAACTGCACAAAAACAATCTGCCCCAAATGCTTGCTTGAATTTAAATAACCACTACAACCACTGTATGTCGCTGATTAATTATGAATGAACACCTTCGATCAATTCTGGAGATCTCAAATGGTTGAGAAATGTAATAATTTGGATGTAGAATCCATTTGGAGGTTAATTTGCAACTAAACCGGTATGTGTTCATAGTCAATCTCAGTCTCCATGTGTAGGGATAGAGAATGAGGCTGAGGAGCAGAAGTATTAACATTGGTTTGAATTAATTAAATCAACAGTTTTTAAAGGTGGGAAAAGTGATGACTGTTCTGCGCC
The DNA here is from genome assembly GCA_023634145.1 of Thymallus thymallus. Lineage (NCBI taxonomy): Eukaryota > Metazoa > Chordata > Actinopteri > Salmoniformes > Salmonidae > Thymallus > Thymallus thymallus. The sequence goes on along the minus strand of CM042384.1, from coordinate 9,747,381 downwards.
TGGAATTAACACTTCTAAATCCCACATATTTGTGAGTTAATAAATCACACCTCGGGCCTCCCGAGTGGCACAGTGGTCTAAGGCACTGCATCGCAGTGCTAGAGGTGTCACTACAGACCGGGGTTCGATCCTTGATTGACTTGGCTCATCGCGCTCTAGTGACTCCTTGTAGTGGGCGGTGTTAAGAAGCGCGGTTTGGCGGGTCATTTTTCGGAGGACGCATGACTCGACCTTCACCTCCCAAGCCCGTTGGGGAGTTGCAGCGACGAGACAAGATCATAATTAGGGAGAAAAAGGGAGTAAAATTGTAGTTGATACTAAACTCTGTCAAGGAATTTAAAAAGAGTGTAGAACTCTTGGTGTAGAACTGCAATGAATTGTAAGTCACACTTTTAAACATGAATCAACTTGAAGTGTGTGTCTGGTGGGGGGTACACGTGAGTGAATGTGTGTATGCGCGTGTGTGTGTGTGCGTGCATGCAAGTGTGTGCGTGTGTACCACAGAGTAAAAAGCTAGCCCACACCCCAATATGATTGTGAATGTGATGTCATTACAGTGTATCAAAGACTGCCATCACATTTCATTAACCGGCTCGGTGCACAGAACCAAATGGTTCACCAGAGGGGCTAGAGCCAGTGCCAGGCCACAAGCCCCTCAGGCTGGTAGAGCCCCTCTCCCCATCTTCTCATCTGAACCCCCTCCAGCAAAGTGGAGAGATATTATTAGTGGACCCTGAATTGTGTTACAACGATGAAGATCCTATACAATTGCAGTCTGCATTGAACAAATTGAATAACATTCGTTGTCACTATATATGTATTCAGTGTCCAGTCATATAAGACGGTAAAAATGTCCACTTAATATATATATATATATTAAGTGGACATTTTTACCGTCCTATATGACTGGACACTGAATTGTGTTCCAATGGTACACATTGACTACAATTGCATTCTGTATTAAAGTCTGCATTGAACAGCATTGACATTCAATGGCACTATAGAACAAGGTGCAACGTTATTGTATTCTTTCATTTAAAGAAAACACTGGGCGCGCAAATCAATGTTACCCATCATGATGTAGAAGTGCATGGCACGGAGAACCAACCGAAAACCCTGAACATGTAGCAGTGGGAGGTTTATCAATAACACCATGTGCGACCAGAGGTTGGGAGTAGTACACACATGGTCGATAGCCACATGTCAATAGCAATATCCAGGCTGTATCCCCACCCATACTAAACCAACTGGCTAGACCCCCCCACACACACACACATCGGCATGGCCAGTTCTGAGAAAATGGCTGCTCACATCAACAAGACTCGCTAAGCTATCCTAATCAGCGCTGCTGCTAGCATGCTAATCGCTATACTTTTTTTTTTTTCTTCCATGTGTCATTACAGCGACCACTTCTCAAACTCTCTAAGGGTGTGCACAATCGTTAACATGCAATATCTCGAGGTCAAAAATAAATACACCCAAATGAACAATTTGCCTAATCCATATTTAGGCCTTGTGTGACACTCCCTCTGTTCTATATACTCGCAGGACAAATGAAAAAGAATGCAGCATCCTCTAATTCTCCAGCCACAACACTGAATTCCCAACTGTGCCTTCCGTGGTGAGCAGATGTGCCCTCCCTAAAATTACACTGTAGACCTAATGACCTAGATTGCCGCGCTGGCGGCAGCCCCTTGGATGTGGATGGAAGGGCTGGCCGGGGCTCAACCCCTTTATGGGGATTCGTTATACAGTGGAGGGTGAACCGTGAAAATAGGTCTGACTGTCTGACTTGAATGACCTAGCCTCTCTACCTGGAGAATTAATAAAGAGTCTTAACTAAGGTAGATGGGAAATTGAGGTGGGAAAATGCTGATGTTGGAAGACCAGATATGGCAGGCGCTATTCCCAGAGTTCCCCCTGGCCCCAGACCTTGGCGGTGGGGGCAACTCGCTTTCCTGAGCCGGGTGGATCTAGAGATTAAAGCCGTTTGGGCTGGGTGTCCGATTAAACAGGCCTGATATTCTCTCTGCCAAGGTTTACCCACTCTGCCCTGTGATACAGCTCTACTAAACACAGCCAGAGTGCATATTCACACACACACACACACACACACACACACACACACACACACACACACACACACACACACACAACATGGCTGTCATGGCACAGAGATGGGAGAGAAACCAACACATCCTTTATAATATTACTTAGTCGCTGACAATCACCTAACACTCATATTGTAATCTAATATCATAGAGAAATGGGCCATTGTCCAGAGCCTTTAAATAGACAGTAATTATATCATAGACGGAGAGAAGGGTCAACAAATCTCATAATAGCCATGCTACTATGACCACCTACTCTCACTAAATAGCCATGGAATTTCCCCATATTGGTCGCAGGCATGATGCCACTACTCCAGAAATATGATACTCTACTTTGATTGCAGTCTCCCACTGTTTTCGCTTATAAATATTTGCATACTTCTTGCTTGCTGAGGAGTATGAAGAGAGAGAAAGAGCACGCTAAAGCTGTGTGCTAGATAGATGTAACTTACCCTCTACAATCCATCTAACGCTGTGATTTACAGCTATAGGGTTGAGAGACGCCAGCCGTCGCTGACAGCCAATCAATTCATTTACAGCTCATGTGCCGACCACTCAGTAGCCTACAAATGTCTGCCTGATCGCTGTTTCTAGTCTGGCTGTCACTACTAGCACCATGGACAGCAGCCCACACAAGGCTGCCTCCATCAAGCCGCAAGTCACAACACACCCACACCCAATATGATCTATGACACCCGTATTGCATATGCACAAGACGTCTGCTAACCTTTCTTTTATAAGGGCGCGTCAGGCAGAAAGATGCAATCAAAAGTATTGTTTAGTAAGTGCCTCGTAAAACTTAATGAGTAACCCAGATACCCGAGTCATGGTCGTAAAGCATTCCACCCGCCTCGCAACGGGAGAGCGTGACAGCGAGCACATGGCCGTGGTGACTTTAGCCTACAACACTACCGTCACACATGCTACACGGGCTGACGGATAAATAAGGTTTTGATTCAAGGCGTCCGCGCTCCTGTCTGGCGCTGGGCTATAGCCTAGTGGGCTGGGCCTGGCGTATCCATTCATCTAAGCACGGCTCGAGAGAAACCCGATGACCATCCATTAGGCTATAGGGAAGGTAATCATATCCAGAGATCAGGTCATAAAGCAAAAAAAATAAAAATGTGCACGTTGACACTTACCGGGTTTTTATCCTGCTGGCTCGGGACTCCATGGCTGGCTGCTGGTACTGCTAATGGTTTCATAATGATACGATATACGCCGGGCTAAAATGTAACATCCTGCGTCCGGCTCTCTATGCTACAGAGCGTCTCTCCCCCATCTTCCTCCAACTCCTCCCCTCTCAGCTATCTACCGGGCTGTCTGTCTCTCTGGGAAGAGAGGGGGTAATGCAGAATGAAGCCGGCTCGCATCGGGGTTTAACTCCAGCGAGAGAACAGCCCAGCGCCCACTACTGTCTTACAGCGCAGAGATGGATAAAAAGGAAGAGGGAGGTAAAAAAAAAAAATTAAATGAAAAAGAAAAAAAAGAAAACTAAGGATGCTCGTCCTGCGTTCTTTCTTTCTTTTTACGCTGATGCCAATTAGATAGATTCCTTCTTCATTGAGCTCCGCTGTGTGTATACAAAGCAGAATAATAAGGGGGAGAAAAGGCTAAAATGGCTGACAGCACTTTCACTCACGTTCGCTCCTACCTCTCCCTCCCTGCTCTGCTCTCTTTCACTGCCGATGGTAGGCTGGCTGTCACACACACACACACACGCGCACACACATGCACACACAGGCACGCCTACGGACACGCAACGTCTCGCTCACTCTGCTTTTACGCACCATTAGATTAGTCGGAGACCAAGGAGCCACAGCCTCCACGATCCTGGCTTTGTTAACACTACTCTCGGTTCATTTGTGGACCAAATCAGGGGAACGTGTGTGTGTCAGTGTGTGTATTGGGGAGAGATGGGGGGGGGCTTGAATAGGGACCTCCCTCACTGATGCCGAGAGAGCAGCCGCTGGTGCCTGCTGTTCTACTCACACAGTCTACACGGCTTAATAAAAGATAGAGGGATAGAGGAGAGAGAGAAAAGGAGAGGGATGCGGATGAATAGGCTAGCTAGAGACAGATAAACAGATACACAGGGCGATAGAGAGAGAAAAAAGAGGGATAGAGGACGCAAAGGAAAGCAGAATGCTGAGAGAAATCAAAAGGATACTAGGGAGAGGTGGCGAGCCCAGCGAGAGTAATGCCATTATCATGCTCACTTCAGCAGAGGACCGCGGCTGCAGCCAGTTGGCATGGTAACGGAACCAGGAAAGCAATTTTCTGGGCGGTGGAGAGAGGGGGGGGGGGGCATCCTCGTCAGTGAAAGAATAGAAAAGAGGGAAGGTGGGCCTGATAAAGACTTGCTCAAAGACAGTTGGTAATAAAATGAGAGGACCGTGGCTATGGAGACGAACGGCTTTCGCTTTGAAATCGGTATGACAATGATGTCACCGCTGGAGTAGAGTAACCAAGGTGACTGATTGGGACTCGCCCCCACAGGGCCTTTGGTGGTTGCTGTGGCGACAGAAGCACAGCGACACGGAAAGATGGAGGAGGTAGAAAGAGAGGGGGAGGGTGGGGGTACGTGTCAGAGACAGTAACCATCTCGTCCCCCTACTCTGGGGAAAAGGCCCCCATCGAGCATGGGCTGTGGTATCACATCACAGACAGGGCTGATGGATCTATCAAATGATGACACACGCAAGCACACACACACACGCACAGACAGCCACACACACCATAACCACCCTTCACAATATATTACTGGGTGATAAGTGCATGTGTGCGTACTGTACGTGCATGGTGTGTGTACAGGGGACGCCCATTCGCCTAGGCCAGGAACCAGCAACTAGATTCAGCCACAGGCTGATTTTGTCTTGAGCGGATGGCCAGGGGGCCAGAACGTAATAACTATTCATTTGTAGAGTGCAAATGGACTGCAAGAAAAGCCACCAGTTACAGAACCCTGCCCTAGGGGATTCTGGTTACTGGAAACACAAAGGGTCCCAGTCAGATATAAGGCCAGTGGGCCAGGCTTGGTGACAGACACTGAGATATGAGAAGAACAGCGCTTTAAATGACAAAGGCATAGCCTACAATGGCTTAAAGGGCAAAACAATTCTGCGTCCCAAATGGCACCTTATTCTCTACATAGTCATTATGGACCCTGGTCAAAAGTAATGTACTATATAGGGAATAGGGTGCCATTTGGGACGCATCCCAAAACAATGAACAATAGGCAGCCGAGTGACTCGGAGCTGATATTATTATCTCCAAATGGCACAATAATAAACTGGCAATTCAAATGAGAATCAAAGCCCCAAAGGGCAAATAGGAAAACCCAGCGGTGTTCCTACAATGACCGTCAAAGACAAATAGCTTTTTTACACTAACAAAATACATTAAATGACCAAAAGTATGTGGACAACTGCTTGTCGAATATCTCATTCTAAAATCATGGGCATTAATATAGAGTTGGTCCCCCCTTTTCTGCTATAACAGCCTACACTCTTCTGGAAAGGCTTTCCACTTAGATGTTGGAACATTGCTGCAGGGACTTGCTTCCATTCAGCCACAAGAGCATTAGTGAGGTCGGGCACTGACGTTGGGCAATGAGGCCTGGCTCGCAGTCGGCGTTCCAATTTATCCCAAAGGTGTTCGATGGTTGAGGTCAGGGCAGTCAAGTTCTTCCACACCGAACTCGACAAACCATTTCTGTATGACCTTGCATTGTGCAGGGGGGCATTGTCATGCTGAAACAGCAAAGGGCCTTCCCCAAACAGTTGCCACAAAGTTTGAAGCACAGAATCGTCTAGAATGTCATTGTATGCTGTAGCATTAAGATTTGCCTTCACTGGAACTAAATGGCTTAGGCCGAACCATAAAAACAGCAGCAGACAAGTATTTCTCCTCCACCAAACTTTACAGTTGGCACTATGTATTGGGGTAGGTAGCGTTCTCCTGGCATCCACCAAACCCAGATTTGGCAGTTGGATTCATCACTCCAGATAACCATTTTTTTGTGCTCTAGTGTCCAATGGCGGCGAGCTTTACACCACTCCAGCCAACGTTTGGCATTGCACATGGTGATTTTAGGCTTGTGTGCGGCTGCTTGGCCATGGAAACCCATTTCATGAAGCTCACGACGACAGTTATTGTGCTGACGTTGCTTCCAGAGGCAGCTTGGAACTCTGTAGTGAGTGTAGCAACTGAGGACAGACAATTTGTATGCGCTACAGCATTCGGCGGTCCCGTTGTGTGAGCTTTTGAGGCCTACCACTTTGCAGCCATTCTACTGCCAATGTTTGTCTATGGAAATTGCATGGCTGTGTGCTCAATTTTATACACCTGTCAGCAACGGGTGTGGCTGAAATAACCAAATCCACTAATTTGAAGGGGTGTCCACATACACTATATATACAAAAGTATGTGTTGCCGGTGCTGCTTTTCTGTTTACAACATTCTTACATCAGCCTTGGATGTGGTGTGGCAAAGTGTCCTAGAGTGATTCTTGTTATTTCAGTGTTGGATAGGAAAACAACAACTTCTGAGCATGCGTATGTACATAATATCTATATATGGGTCTCTGATGCAGATCAATGTAGGTCAATGGAATAGTAAACACTACATTTACACGTTGAGTGTATTAAAGTCGAGCTTGATAGGGCTATTTGTTCACATATACACTGTATAACTACTGCGTTAATAGAGACAATGCCTCCAAAGCAGGGGTTGTATTTCTTATTGGCCGGCCGGCCTCCATCCGACCAATGGGACATGAGAATACCCGCTGTGACATCATTCCCATCACCCTCTAGGCCCCGGGGCGATGATGTAATGCATAACCAAAACAAGCTCAGGTGTTTGCTTCTGGTGCTGATGACTGTGTCATTAGCATTGTTGGCAACAATCGTCAGCGGACCGGGGCATCATTATTGGGGGGGGGGGGGGGGGGGTTCGTGTCTGGGGACAACAGCCAGACACTCTTGGTCACGCTTTAATGCTTCCTATTGACAACGAGACTATGGCTCCGTCCCAAATGGCATCCTATCCTATTGCCTAGTTAAATAAAGGACAAAAAAATAACATTTAATATAGTGCACTAGTTTAGAGCAGGGCCCATAGGGTGCCATGTGGGGAATAGGGTGCCATTTGGGAGAAACTATGGGGTAGACATTCTGCTGAACAACGTCAATCTAAATGCAAAGGAAAGGCTGATTTTACTTTATTGTAACACTAATGTAACAATGCTAGACGAGCGTAACATTAATGGATTCAGATTCAATTGAGGGGGCCGGTAAGCCTTTCGACATCAGCCATTTGTAATGTTCTCTTCTAACTACCATGGCTATAAGTTTGTTCCAAACACTATGGGCTCGGTATGCATTGCATTAGGGTTGTAAAAAAAAGTTAATTACCACAGTAGGGAAGACAAAAGCAAACTCACATGTACAGTTGAAGTCGGACGTTTACATACACTTAGGTTGAAGTCATCAAAAATAAATTTTTCAACCACTCCACAGATTTCATGTTAACAAACTATAGTTTTGGCAAGTCGGTTAGGACATCTACTTTGTGCATGACAAGTTATTCTTCCAACAATTATTTACAGACAGATTATTTCACTTATAATTCACTTATCACAATTCCAGTGGGAATTGTATATCAGAAGTTAGTGTATGTCAGAAGTTTACATACACTAAGTTGACTGTGTCTTTAAACAGTTTTAGAAGCTTCTGATAGGCTAATTGAAATAATTTGAGTCAATTGGAGGTGTACCTGTGGATGTATTTCAAGGCCTACCATCAAACTCATTGCGCTTTGCTTGTCATCAAGGGAAAATCACAAGAAATCAGGACCTCAGGAAAAAACATTGTACACCTCCACAAGTTTGGTTCATCCTTGGGAGCAATTTCCAAACGCCTGAAGGTACCACGTTCATCTGTACAAACAATAGTATGCAAGTATAAACACCATGGGACCGTGCAGCCATCATACCGCTGAGTAAGGAGACGCATTCTGTCTCCTAGAGATGAACGTACTTTGGTGCGAAAAGTGCAAATCAATCCCAGAACAGCAGCAAAGGACCTTGTGAAGATGCTGGAGGAAACAGGTACAAAGTATCTATATCCACAGTAAAACGTGTCCTATATGGACATAACTTAAAGGCCGCTCAGCAAGGAAGAAGCCACTGCTCCAAAACCGCCATGAAAAAAGCCAGACTACGGTTTGCAACTGCACATGGTGACAAAGATCGTACTTTTTGGAAAAATGTCCTCTGGTCTGATGAAACAAAAATAGAACTGTTTGGCCATAATGACCATCGTTATGTTTGTAGGAAAAGGGGGAGGCTTGCAAGCCGAAGAACACCATCCCAACCGTGAAGCATGGGGGTGGCAGCATCATGTTGTGGGGGTGCTTTGCTGCAGGAGGGACTGGTGCACTTCACAAAAAAGATGGCATCATGAGGAAGGAAAATTAAATGGATATATTGAAGAAACATCTCAAGACATCAGTCAGGAAGTTAAAGCTTGGTCGCAAATTGGTCTTCCAAATGGACAATGACACCAAGCATACTTCCAAAGTTGTAGCAAAATGGCTTAAAGACAACAAAGTCAAGGTATTGGAGTGGCTATCACAAAGCCCTGACCTCAATCCTATAGAACATTTGTGGGCAGAACTGAAAAAGTGTGTGCGAGCAAGGAGGCCTACAAACCTGACTCGGTTACACCAGTTCAGTCAGGAGGAATGGGCCAAAATTCACCCAACTTATTGTGGGAAGCTTGTGGAAGGCTACCCGAAACGTTTGACCCAAGTTAAACAATTTAAAGACAATGCTACCAAATACTAATTGAGTGTATGTAAACTCCTGACCCACTGGGAATGTGATGAAAGAAATAAAAGCTGAAATAAAACATTCTCTCTACTATTATTCTGACATTTCACATTCTTAAAATAAAGTGGTGATCCTAACTGACCTAAGACAGGGAATTTTTACTAGGATTAAATGTCAAGAATTGTGAAAAACTGAGTTTAAATGTATTTGGCTAAGGTGTATGTAAACTTCCGACTTGCAACTGTATGTGCAAAGATATACACAGGTGCATGCTGTAGGCAGACATAACAAGCACATGTGTCTTTAGATTAAAGCATTTTACAGTTTGTTTTATTACTAGCACGACTGCACACGATGAACCAAAGAAAACAAGAAAATTAGGACAATTTTAAAAAACAGTCTACTCCACAAAGTATATTGTGAATCCATCAAGTTACTATAAACAGCAAATCTAACAAGGCCTTTCCCACTCACAGTACAGTAGCTGGACATCAGTACAGACCAAGAGCTCAAACCTTCTCCTCTCCCCCTCTGCACCTTCCCACAAGTCAATAAGCACCAGTCAACACAAATTCCGGTACTAACATCTCGCCAGACACCACCAGAGCCAGTTAAACCACTGAAATTACAAATTTCAAAGGTTAACCAATGCAAATGCTCTTGTTAAATAGCATATCGATAAGGGGCCAGGACTCTGACTTGTAAAAAAAGTTGCTAATACACTGCTGCCATCTCCTTCTCTAGGGACCACTTCCTGTGGGGAAATAACACCTCTTGCCAACACCTCTTTCCTGACGCTGCTGTTCTCACGCCACCTGTGCCAGTTCAAGAGGTATCAAGGCATTGTGTTGCTGTTGGCACGAGTTGGCGTGGGCACGTTTTGTGTCCGGGCAGGAAGTGGAGAGGATTTCCGAACCAAACAAGGAACGAAGTCCCACTAGGATATGAGGGGTTGTCACTAGTTACCACAGCCACAAAGTCATATTTATGGCTAAACCCTGCCTATTTCTACAATTTCAAACTGTAATCTTAACCACACTGCTAACCTTATTCCTAATCTTAAATACATGTATATTTTTTTTCATTACCTTTATGATACAGCCAATTTTTACTTTGTGCCTGTTAACTAGTGACAACCGATATGAGGTGAGGAGAAGGATGGAAGGGTGAGGAAGAGGGAGAGGCCTGAAACAATGGGCTCAGACACCTCCCAGGATGTAGGGCAAGTAAGCGGGGTCAAAACAGCCAGGGTCTAGTTTCCCAAAGGCATCTTAAGGTCATATCTGCGGGAAGTAGGGGTGCTGGAAGCATCCCCTGATAAATTTAAATAATTTCGAAAAACTATATTACTCCTGTCTAAACCGACAAATAAAATAACTCAAAATACTAGCCACAGAGGATCAATAGATAGAATAAAAATAGCTGTGGATTAAGTTTTATCACATGCACTTACAGTCGAGAAGGCAGCAATTTGGGCAGCACGCGCGAGAAATATAGAACCACTTCTTGAGTTATGGCCATAGATATATAATCCATAGAAGGGTTTTGGAAGCTGCTGTGAGCAGCTTCATCTTCATCATATGGTGAGTCAGTGCCACTGGAAAGTGTAACCTATAAAATATGTATGTGTGTACAGTATGCATGTATGCATGTACAGTATTTCATGATGTGTAACACATTGATGAGCCAAATATTTTATTTAGTGTATTATTATACAGTATAAGCATTAGAATTAGCTGCCTAAATACTTGCCGCCATATTGGTGATAATATCTCTAGTACCTAATCGGTCTACAGTATAATGGAATAATTATAACGTTAAGGTAAGATTTGAATGTTGAAAGCTGATCTGAGAGCAGCGCTTCCTTTCTTTCCATCCTATGAGTATCGACACACGCTCCAACGACGCACTTGCCGAACGTTCTCTCTGAGTGGGAAATGCATGTTACGTCTTCGGCCATTGTAGGAATGATGCATCGTTAAAACAGTCGTAAGCTTAAGTTACATCTCCAGGGAAACCAGGCCCTGGAGAATAGGTGGAGATACCCCTGTATTAAGATGTGTGTCAGGGCCAAGGTGAGGTGTTCAGTCTTAACAGATACACTCGGTCTGCAAAATGTATGATTGATGGCCATTGGAACACGTGAAAGTAGGTCTGAGCGTTGTACAACGTAAAATAAGGTACATGAAATAACAAGATCGGCAGTTGAAGTGTTTAAGCCTGGAAATGAGTGTGGCTTGGTGAACACCCCAGAATATTCAACCTTCCCATTATATTGGCTGCATAACATTAATTATTTGCCATCAAAACTGTGAGACAGTGTGTGACTGACTGACTACATGATATTGAGTAAGGAGTAGAAGTCACAAACCAGGCACAATGCTGATGTCATCGTCCAATATTGACAGAGACAGGGGACAGGACTACTCTTTCTACTATTCTTCAAATGTACGTAAGCATAGTACTCAACACTGTTGTTTTGTAAGTTCAAACTCTTACCAACAGTCAGTGATTTGAGGGAATCAGTCCATGTTTAGGACAACAGTTTTTATGCAAATCAATAGTTACAAATGTTAAGTGCCTTGCACCCCACCCCCTTATCATAACTTGCTTACATAGCCAGCAAAAAAGAAAACAAAAGATGTGTTCGCCCTGGTCGGTCATTACAGAAGCAAGTGCTTGGATCGGTCTCTGTGTGTCTCTGATATTGTGTAAATCCTTTTAACCTGGGGATTTTGTATCTGTGCCGCAGTTGAAACTAGGCACAGCAGCACAGGCTGCCACAAAGGACAGCTCTAAAAATAGGACCCCTGATTTTCCACAGGCGCATCTGACAGGTTTGTCTCACTCCGCTCTCATTCATCTTGTGCCCAACTCTGAACCTAGCACTCATTTTTTCCGATTTAGTCCGGAGCCAGCAGCCTCCTTGAGTCAAATCGGGATATGAGAATTGGAGTATCGGAACATCTGATAAGAGTACGTGAGGATACTATATTTAAGGAATGGTATTCAATCTATAGCAATAGCCAGCAAGTTTTTGGACCGCAATGCAGAAACATTAAAGAGATAAAGGTGCTTAAAGTTTAACTATTTTGCATACCCCACCATACCATGAGAAATCCATGTCCATCACTGGAAAAGATAAACAGCTGAGATTGAGATGAGGGTTTATTTGTGAATCAAAAAGGGGCTTAGGTAGTGTGCGTGGCAGGGGGCGTGGTTGGCCCTTCGGAGCAGCTGAATTTTAGAGAACAATTTTGTTGCACCCATCTTGGCAGTGTAGAGACATTTTTGGATTTCTAAGCCAATTTTCAGGCAATTCTACAAATTTAGCTAATTGTTACGGACGTATCCAAATAAGTCACTAGAAAACAGCTTAAACAAATGTAAACACGTCTACTTTGCTGTTATTCTGGCTTTTTGACGTGACTAAGTTAGCCGTAGTTGGCTAGCTAGCAAGCAAGGGATAAGAACATTGCCAGACAGATTTGTGTTGGGACTATAGCTTGTGGAAGGATGAAATAGTATGAATAAATTAATCACAATAACATTAATGAAAATATGTAAATCATTATATGAATATGTTGGTAACCCGTTGTATAAAAGTGAAAATGCCCTCGAAGCTGGTGACTTCGACTAGGGCCTAACACCCGTGCCAATATATTCTTCAAACACTGGCTTCTCTGGCATTTTCACTTAGGGTGCGTTCGTAAATTCAATCTGGAGTGCCCTCTGGTTGTTCGTAAATGAGTTTAACAGTCAAATAGTTTACCAGTCAAAGCCACCTAATCATCCCCAGCTTCCAATTGGCTCATTCATTCCCACTCCTCTCCCCTGTAACTATTCCCCAGGTTGTTGCTGTAAATGAGAATGTTCTCAGTCAACTGACTTGGTAAAATAAGGTTTCAAAAAAATATAACCGCCTATAGATGCGGTAAAGAGGTCAATCGAACTCGACCAAAACAATAAAATTGCCATGGAAATGAGTGGGGAAAAGGGCAGTTTGAAAGATCCCGAATCTCCTCATTGCCCCCCAGCAAAAATAACCTACATTTAGGCTACTGTTTATATGCATATTTCGCACTGTTAAGGTACAAATTTGAGTTTAATGCTTGTATGATGTCAAACCCAACACGTGTCATAGTCACCAATCAACAGCATTACAGTTAAAAACGACTGACTACCCCTACCAATTTCTGCATGCTAGCTATGTGAACCAGCTTATATACGAACAAGAATTAGCATTTAGCAGTCACTTCTACCAAACCTGAAAAGGGAAAACTTCTTAGTGTTATGCAGCGAAAACAGCCCAATATATCCAAATAGGATTTAAGTAACCACATTGTGGCCCTGTTGCAATACATAAATCATGATGGATGATACTTTGTTATATCAGATTTGTTGAATGTGCGCCAATCTGGTCTATGGAATGGTCTGCGTTCCATTCAACCCTTTACCGCATTTATTGCCAGGTTTAGAGGTTCCAAGTCCATTCTATTTATATGGTTTTTCCATCCCAAAAATGTTAAGAGATTTTTTTTTCTTTTACCTTTTTTCAGATATTAATTTTACATTTAAGTCATTTAGCAGACCCTCTTATCCAGAGCGATTTACAGTTAGTTTGTGCACACATGTTCATACTTTGTTTTCCATACTGGTCCCCCGTGGGAATCAAAACCCACAACCCTGGTGTCGCAAGCACCATGCTCTACCATCTGAGCTACACGGGACCTTCTTTGTGTTGTGCCCACCATTGGTTAAGACAACATGGTCTTGAATTCAGGGAGGGTGTCATGGTTTGGCTGAATAATGTACTAAAATCAGATTTCAACTTTCAAAAATGGTACAACAAAGATGGTTGAAGGTCCACACATCAGAGAATGTTAACATGAATGGGAATATGTGTTGTTTTAAATTATACAGTCAATCCTCAATAGTAAACTTATTGAAATCATAGAAATATGGGTAACAGAATAGACATGACTATTTAAGTTGACATTCGACAGTGGGTGGACCGGTGGGTGGATCTTTGTGGTAGAAATTAGGTAGTAAGTTCAAATGTAAATTCAATGAAAATGTCAAATGGTGTACGAGCTAAATTGCTGTGGTCTGAAGGGATAGGTCCATTCTATGAATACTATTTCTATAATTGAAATGACACCCACCCGGTGTTGAAGAGAATGTTGTCTCAACCGATGGCAAAAACCTCACATTAAATAGGGTCTAAGCTACAACATATGCAAATATGTTTAAGCGTTTTTAGATCATTGACGTTAAAGGTTTAAAAATGTAAATAAGCTTCCAAATGATATAACACTCAACCGTTTATCTTTTCCAGTGATGAAAACATGGATATTTCATGGTATGGTGGGATATCCAAAACGGGTAAACTTTGAATTTCTTTATCTCCTAAATGTTTTGCCATTCAGATCCAAAAATTCACTTTCTGACCACGTCTTCCATGGGCAAACAAGTATGGAAAGTTCTGTTTAAATCAAAAGGGATGCTGTCAAAAAGTGATTGAATTCAAATGGATTCACCCTTCTTCACTAAAGCATTTAGTGGCAGGTAGCCTAGTGGTTAGAGCGTTGGGCCAGTAACTTAACTGACTTGCCTAGTTTAATAAAGGTTTAATAATTAAATACAAAATATGCAAGAACAAATAGTCTTGTAGGCTACTCAACTTATGATTTGGGTTCATGTATAGTCAACACAAACAGGAAAAAACTCAACCTAATCACACATTGATTCAGAAAGAAAGTGTTTTGTTTTTGTCAAACTTTCTTAAACCCACTTATTGGTTTGGATTGGATCATGATTGTGTTTAAACTCAGGTATAAAACATGCATTACCAGCTCCCGATTTTATCACTAACGTTCAGCGGTTGAGATTCAATGTTCCTCCAAAAGCCAAATTGCGCTCATTACCTCGGTTTATAATCATTGAGCGGTATGGCAATTCTCGTTATCACGCTCACCGCACCGTAGGCTACGTGATTACGACCATATTCCATGTTCACGTTGTCTCTCTAACTTAACATATTTACATTTGCTGTTTAATGGGTATTGCAACATGTCAGGGTAGAGGAGACTCATTTTCGGATGAAAAATTGTGAATCTCTATACAACCACAAATGCTTTTCCAATTCATGTCCCAATAACATAACATTTTTGTCCTCTTATTAGGTAAAAAGGGGGGAAAGAAAAAGTAATTCCAGTCACCATTAAATGAAAGTTATGTAAGTCTATATTTAAAGGTGAAGCTACCTACAGATATGAAAGTGTGAGGCAGACAAAGGCACATCACATACACACAAAGAACTAGCACAGACAGCTGCAGAGCACAGGTTAGCGAACACACTTATTTTTTGTTTATGCACACACGTGTACAGATGTCTTGCATTATAGATGACACCTGTACCATGGTGGATTCTAGTGTGTCAACACTCAATTTGAGTGGTTTAACCAAAAAAAATGTTGTACAATAGTTCTAACTCTAACACTAACACACACTAACACACACTAACACACACTAACACACACTAACACACACAGTACCTGAGCATTAATGCAGTCCTGGGAGCATTCAGGATGAAATGAACGCCATGAAAAGAAGAAGCAGAGAGGAAGATGGGTTGTTATTAAACACGCCACACGTCACTCGGGGATGGAGAGAAAGACAAATTAGGCCTGACGCTTCAGTAGCTGCAACGGACAGCTGTTAAAAAGCATTATTCTGTGCCAGTTGGGCAGAAACACAGAGACATGTACATTATTCATTGAGCCAAACACTCCCATCCTCCTTTACCTGTTTCGCAACACAACTGAGCTATCCCAAGACACTTTCACTGGTTTAGCATAAAAGAGGCCGTATACCAAGACTCACTCAGCCTCCACACACACACACACACACAGAGATACACACACACTAAAACATTATCGAGAAATCGTAAGAAAGCCCTAATTGCATTCAGCGAGGGCACAGTAAAATAAGCGCCCATATTGTGAGACAAAACGGTTTCGGAATCATCATTAGACGTAATAACTTCAGTCCCCTCTGGGGAGTTTCAATTTTATATTAAAACAATTAACACCAATCATGGACGCGCGTGAGCCCGTGGTTGGTTGGATTCGGAGGAGAGGTTGAACTGAGGGGCATTCATTCGCTTAGGCTGCGTACGTTGCACCATTGAAATTAGGGAACAGCTGCTCAGGGCCTAGGCAAGACACTGGCCGCGACCAGGCAGACCCCGAAGAGCGGGATTACTAATCAGTTCGGTTAGAGGGAAAGATGGTAAAAAGGAGAGTGATTACTAGAAATTGAGAGAGCAAGAAAGAGACAAAACACCATCATCACAGAGATCAGACCATTTAACCCAGGGTTGCCATGTCCATGGTTTTCCCTCCCAAAATTGGGCTACTTTGAAAACGATGTCGCGGGTGAATATGTATTGGTCGCGGGTTGTGGGTTTTTGGGCTACTTCTAAATTGCACTGCGGCCGCCAGGAAATTTCTTTAAAAAACAAAAATCTCTTTCACTGTCAGTTCTTAGGTCTCGGGGGCGGTGCGTGTACATTTTAAATGGAAGGTTAGGAACTCCCTCCCATGCTTCTGTTATGGGGGAAAGTCCTTAATGAAACTGACATTAAAATGTGGAGAATGATGTGTTTGCATCTGTTGGCTATCAAGTAGTCTATTCATTTATATGCCATTGTAGGCTACTGTAGGCTACCATTTGACACAGTAAATATGTTGAAATGACGGTATCACTGGAGTAATTGCAAACCAAGTTGTACCACTTGTGTAGCTACCTGGAGCTGTAAAACAGATTTAAAAAATAGCCTATCACTTCAGTTTATTGTTGTTGTAGCCTTAAATTGGAAGTTATGAAAGCTCTATTGCAGTTGTCGATTAGTTGTTAGAACACATTAGATTGACGATAATGGTCAGTCAGATTTGGCTCCAGATAAAACAACAGCAATACTGGCTGTTGTTGACAAGCAAATCCAGTTAATAAACATATTAACATTTAATTCGGTGATTGAAATTACAACCCTATCTTCAGTAGCCTATTCCAGCAGGCCATTGGGAAACACAAGCACTTACCTCAAAATCGACTCGCTATTCATGTTGAATAAATGACTCAATTTGAACTAAGCAAGCTGCAAATCTTGCCAAGGCTACTGTAGGCCATCTGAAAAGAGATGTAGGCCTATAGTCTACTTGCATCTAGCTAAGCAAACCATTGCAAAGTTGATATCATAAACCCAGGTTTTAGTCTGTAGCCTATGCCTATTGAAAAGACAAGTCAATGTCGCAAATGGGCCATTTATAACCAACTGTAATCTTAACATCTGGAACAACTGCCAGAAAATGGACTAACATTAGTTTTTTTAAGTTCATCCAATTGTTTCTTGCACACAGATTGAGATCATCTGTCCAACTTAAATTAATCAAATGCTCCTGTTGGATTTTTCTATAGTTACAGTATGCACATGCACAAAAAGGGATTTATTTACAATTATAAACTGGGTGGTTCGAGGCCAGAATGCTGATTGGCTGAAAGGGTGGGTAGATAGGTAGATAGATAGTATACTACGGGTAAGACAAAAAAACATTTATTTGTACAATTCTAATTATGTTTGTAACCAGTTTATAATAGCAATAAGCCACCTCTGGGGTTTGTGGTATATGGCCAAAATACCACCCGTGGGCTGTATCCAAGGAACAGACCTTAGCCGTGGTATATTGGCCATATACCACCCCTCGGGCCTTAATACTGAAATATAAACTGGGTTTGAGCCCTGAATGCTGATTGGCTGAAAGCTGTGGTATATCAGAACTAATTTATTGTATAAATGTGCAAACTCATCCATTGCTGCGGCCAAAAAAAAAGTGACTATTTTTCAGGCCTTTTCGGCAGGATTTGAGTAGTCATTGTTATGGAAATGTTAACTGGACCTGGCAACCCTGACCTAACCAAACTGTTGACACACTCCAAATGGACATGAATTTGACCATATCATGAAATAAATATGAGAGCAAGAGTAAGAGAAAGAGCGAGAGAGAAAATAGGATAAATCCAAGACTGAATAGGTGGTGCCCATTCTGAGGACAGAAGGTGCTCAGTCAGTGTGGCCGACCTCGTCTGAGTGCGTGCGGGCGGTGTGTGATGCATTCTAAGATGTCTAATAGCTCGGCTACAGGGCTCACAGATAGCCTAAACCACAATGGATGATTTGACGTCCATCTTTAAGTTGGTTTCACTGCATTTTCATTTGGAACTTGTCCTTTAGCATTGCTATTGTTTAAGTAGCTTGGCTTTTGCCTTTGAAGCTATTAGCTTTAGCCTCATGTGACAGCCAGGCTATTCTAGGCTTTTCATTCGGTGAAGCACCAGATAATTTTTGCTGTGGATGTCTGGCAAGTGACAACTATCCATTATTTAATTACATTTTTGTCTTTGGGAGTGTCTTCTTCAGAGGAAGACCAGGACATTGGGCTACACACAGAACCAGATGTCCCAAGGAGACATCCAGTGCTAGGTTAGCATGCCATTGGCAGTATACCACTTATAATTTAGTACGACACACTAGGTGTTGGTCACATCCCATCACATTAGGTCTACTGGGGAACAAAGGCTTGGGACCATCTCTTTGCTTAGAGGGCCTTCAATGGTAGACCCCACTGAAGGAAGGCCCACACTTAAAGGGAGGGTCCTGTTTATTAATCTCAATAAAACACATTCCTATCAACCATAAATTATTGGACACACACACACACACACACACACACACACACACACACACACACACACACACACACATACACACAGTGCCATCGAAAAGTATTCAGACCCCTTGACCTTTTCCACATATTGTTACATTACAGCCTTATTCGTAAATTGATTAAATAAATAAAAATGTATTTTACTCAGGTGCATCCTGTTTCTATTGATCATCCTTGAGATGTTTCTACAATTTAATTGGAATCCACCTTTGGTAAATTAAATTGATTGGACATGATTTGGAAAGGCACACACCTGTCTATACCACGTCCCTCAATTGACAGTGCATGTCAGAGCAAAAACCAAGCCATGAGAGCAAAGGAATTATCTGTAGATCTTCGAGACAGGATTGTGTCGAGGCACAGATCTGGGATATGGAACCAAACAATGTCTGCAGCATTGAAGGTCCCCAAGAACACAGTGGCCACCATCATTCTTAAAATGGAAGAAGTTAGGATTGGTCAGGATCGAGGCAAATAAGAACAGAGCAAAGTACAGAGAGATTCTTGATGAAAAACATGCTCAAGAGCGGGGCGAAGACTCACCGACCCTAAGCACACAGCCAAGTCAACAAAGGAGTGGCTTCGGGACAAGTCTCTGAATGTCCTTGAGTGGCTCAGCAAGAGCCCGATCGAACATCTCTGGAGAGACCTGAAAATAGCTGTGCAGCAACGCTCCTCATCCTACCTGACAGAGCTTGAGAGGATCTGCAGAGAAGAATGTGAGAAACTCCCCAAATACAGATTTGTAGCGTCATAACCAAAGAAGACTCGTTGCTGTAATCACTGCCAAAAGGTTCTTCAACAAAGTACTGTGTAAAGGGTCTGAATACTTATGTAAATGTGATATTTCAATTTTTTATATATAAAAAAATATATACAGTTGAATTCGGAAGTTTACATACACTTAGGTTGAAGTAATTAAAACTCATTTTTCAACCACTCCACAGATTTCATGTTAACTATAGTTTTGGCATGTCGGTTAGGACATCTAATTCTTCCAACAATTGATTAGACAGATTATTTCACTTATAATTCACTATATCACAATTCCAGTGGGTCAGAAGATTACATGCACTAAATTGACTGTGCCTTTAAACAGCTTGGAAAATGGAAATTATGTCATGGCTTTAGAAGCTTCTGATAGGCTAATTGACATAATTTGAGTCAATTGGAGGTGTAGCTGTGGATGTATTTCAAGGCCTACCTTCAAACTCAGTGCCTCTTTGCTCGACATCATTGGAAAATCAAAAGAAATCAGCCAAACATTGTACACCTCCAC
The DNA here is from genome assembly GCA_023634145.1 of Thymallus thymallus. NCBI lineage: Eukaryota > Metazoa > Chordata > Actinopteri > Salmoniformes > Salmonidae > Thymallus > Thymallus thymallus. The sequence goes on along the minus strand of CM042384.1, from coordinate 9,727,368 downwards.
AAGTCTGGTTCATTCTTGGGAGCAATTTCCAAACACCTGAAGGTACCAAGTTCATCTGTACAAACAATAGTAAGCAAGTATAAGCACCATGGGACCACGCAGCCGTCATACCGCTTAGGAAGGAGACACGTTCCGTCTCCTAGAGATGAACGTACTTTGGTGCGAAAAGTGCAAATCAATCCCAGAACAACAGCAAAGGACCTTGTGAAGATGCTGGAGGAAACAGGTACAAAAGTATCTTTATCCACAGTAAAAACTGAGTCCTATATCGACATACCTGAAAGGCCGCTCAGCAAGGAAGAAGCCACTGCTCCAAATCTGCCATAAAAAACCGCACATTGTGACAGATCGTACTTTTTGGAGAAATGTCCTCAGTTCAATTTTTGTTTAATCAGACCAGTTTGGCCATAATGACCATCATTATGTTTGGAGGAAAAAGGGGGATGCTTGCAAGCCGAAGAACACCATCCCAACCGTGAAGCAGGGGGGTGGCAACATCATGTTGTGGGGGTGCTTTGCTGCAGGAGGGATTGGTGCACTTCACAAAATAGATGGCATCATGAGGAAGGAAAATTAAGTGGATATATTGAAGCAACATCAAGACATCAGTCAGGATTTTGTGGGCAGAACTGAAAAAGATTGTGAAAGCAAGGAGGCCTACAAACCTGACTCAGTTTCACCAGTTCTGTCAGAATGAATGGGCCAAAATTCACCCAACTTATTGTGGATGGCTACCCGAAACGTTTGACCCAAGTTAAACAATTTAAAAGGCAATGCTACCAAATACTAATTGAGTGTATGTAAACTTCTGACCCACTGGGAATGTGATGAAAGAAATAAAATTCTGACATGTCACATTATTAAATAAAGTGGTCATCCTAACTGACCTAACACAGGGAATTGTTACTAGGATTAAATGTCAGGAATTGTGAAAAACTGAGTTTAAAGGTATTTGGCTAAGGTGTATGTAAACTTCCGACTTCAACTTTATATATTTTATTTAAAGAAAATGTGAAAGTGGAGACAGAGCAGATATATTTGGATCGGCGTCATCATAAGCAGATAGATACCTTGATTGAAAGGCCCCTTTCTCTAAATGGGATATCCCCACAAAACAAAATGTCCTTACAATACACAAGACCAATGTCCATGCAATACACCTACTCCGAATGTCTACCAAGTGAGATTTAAAAGGGACATAAATGTGAGTTACGAAGACAAACCCAAGCATTTGGCTCGTTACGCTGCTCTCTCTATTCCTAAGCCAGCAGTTTCTCCCTGGTGCATTTTTCACCTCTAAATGCGCCTTAGGGTTTGAGAAGGAAAATCCCAGCACAGCCTGGCATTCCAAATGCGGGAGATTAGCATGCTACATGTCAGCTTAGCATCCCAGCCAATCCAGTTTTCCCCCTATGCACTCAGCAGTATAGGCTCAACTGAAGTTATTCCCTCTACACACTACTGTACCCAAGTGCACTCCACTCCACTTGGGACTACTTGTTACCATGGCACCCCACTTATTCTTCCCACAGAGACTCTGAGGAGAACTAGAATTTTGTGACAGGCATCGTCAGGCCATGAGAAAGTTCAGGGTGTCCTTTTATGTAAAAAAACAGAGCCAGTCTAAAATTAGGGGGGGGGGGGGGGGGGGGTGACGTCTGGCTCGTTTCCGCTTTGTACAGCAAACAGATTATTCTATGGTATTCCAAACGAGCCGGGGTCCTCTTGTTGACACCATCCCTTAGGAATTGCAGAAATGGGAGGAATGGATTGAAATAAGGCAGAACTCGAGCTCATGAAAAATAACATGGGGCACGTTCACATCATGAGTGAACATGGGTTCCCATGAATAGCAATATGGGGTGAGTTCACATGATTGTATACCTCATTAGTGAACCCTTCATTCTAGTGAACACGGGTTCCCATGAACAGAGCACACTTTAGGACCCCTCTCAGGCACTGCTGTGGCCACCTCAGTGGACTGTGGCGTGCTCCATTGGAAAATAAGAGAGACTCTCCATCTCCACACATACTGCCCTTTTAGAATATTTAGGGGGAGGGGTTTGCATAAAGATAGGCACAGCTTTGGGACCACATGATGAAAAGGGACCCTGTTCTCTCATCCACACTGACTGCTCTCTACTCTCCTCTTCCCTCCTTTCCAGTCATCCTCCTGCTGATTACCATCGACATCAACCCCTGGTGGGTGACTCAACACAGCTTCTCCCTTCAACTACATGGAACTCCTAGAGCTACACTGTGTAGAATAACAACCCCCTGACACAGAGTGGAGCAATGGGGGGGACACACAGTAAAAATGCACTAGGGGTTATGGGGTGAAGGGAAGATAGGGGGGTGTTGCATAGAGGTACTAGTTCTAGAGAAAGGGCCCAAATATGACACAGGAGGGTGTAGCCTATATATAGTCTAAGGTCTAACAGTGAGGGTGTGGCCTATATATAGTCTAAGGTCTAACAGTGAGGGTTTAGCCTATAAATAGTCTAAGGTCTAACAGTGAGGGTGTAGCCTACATATAGTCTAAGGTCTAACAGTGTGGGTGTAGCCTACATATAGTCTAAGGTCTAACAGTGAGGGTGTAGCCTATATATAGTCTAAGGCCTAACAGTGAGGGTGTAGCCTACATATAGTCTAAGGTCTAACAGTGAGGGTGTAGCCTATATATAGTCTAAGGTCTAACAGTGAGGGTGTAGCCTATATATAGTCTAAGGCCTAACAGTGAGGGTGTAGCCTATATATAGTCTAAGGTCTAACAGTGAGGGTGTAGCCTATATATAGTCTAAGGTCTAACAGTGAGGGTTTAGCCTACATATAGTCTAAGGTCTAACAGTGAGGGTTTAGCCTACATATAGTCTAAGGTCTAACAGTGAGGGTGTAGCAATGGTGCTCAAGAGGGAGTAGAGAAAGGTAAACAAGGTAGCCTACAGCGAGGATAGCAAAAGGGTGCACAGCATGAACAATGCATTTTTAGTACAGGTACCCAGAAGGGTAGAAGAATAATATAATGGTGAAACAAGGCACAGCAAGCCTACAGCAAATACAGTACACTGACAACAACATAACTAGAGAGCACAGCAAAGTAGAAACAAGGGTGCACACAGACCAGGGTATACACGTAAGGTACTAACTAGTAGGGTACACAGACCAGGGTATAAGGTACTCACTAGTAGGCTACACAGACCAGGGTATAAGGTACTCACTAGTAGGCTACACAGACCAGGATATAAGGTACTCACTAGTAGGCTACACAGACCAGGGTATATGGTACTAACTAGTAGGCTACACAGACCAGGGTATAAAGTATTCACTAGTAAGATACACAGGTAACCGTCTGACAAGCTAAGACAAGAACTACATTAGCCGATACATGTGGAAGGCAAGATAAGTTAGGCCAACACAGAAACACAAAACTACACAAACTGGATGCTCCATCTTCATGCCTTATGAGTGTCCAGCAACACAAAACAGCCTAGTTACTAACTTAACAGAGGAAGAGCCAGGTAGCTAAATGGTGACTCACCGTATGGTATCCCCTGGCTATGGGCGGCTTGCCGGTGGGGTACGGGTCCACAGTGTCGATGATGGTCTGTCGCTCGCCCTTCTGGTTGATTTTGCGGAACCTCCGGCGGGACTGTCGGTGCGATGCTTGCCGCTGGAAGTACTCCTCATTTTCGTCCATATAGTCCACCTGGGGAAACGGGGCAGGAGGAAAGGAAGGAATGACTGTCTCATTTTCCTCGCCCCTCCTCCTCCTCCCTCCCTCCCTCCCTACCTCTCTTCCCGCCCCTCTCACTGCGTAAAACATTGCAGCGTGTGTGGGCTGCGCCTCAACACTCCTCTCTGACATCAAAAGGGAGCTATCACAACTCCAGGAGAGGGGGAACGAGAGAGAGAGAGGGAGGTGTGTGAGAGGTACACAAAGAATTGGCAAGGGAAGTGTGTGAAAGGAAGAGGAACAAAACAGAGGAATTGATCAAGAGATGGATGGAGAGAGAGGGGAAGGAAACAAGATAGAGGGAGATGGAAGGAGAGATTGAGAGAGATGCCAGCCCCTTGACCTGATGTGATTCAGATTCACTCATTGAGTCTTGAGTTCAGTCCTTCAGTCATGCAGTCATGCAATCATTCAGTCTCGAGTTCAGTCAGATGCTGCCCTCCCTCCCTTATTACTCTTGCTGTCTGTCACCTTCCGGAGGAGTCACAGCCTCATGAATTGGCACAAAATCACAGTCGTAATAAGGGATAATGGTACAACTGGCCTCCAATTATAAATTCAACTTGCCGTTGAGGAAAACGCGAGTTACTTTCATAAGGCATCGGCCATCAGAAGACAAAAAGACATGTACTACATGTTCTGCCTGCAGAATATTGCAGCAACACATATTTTCTCTGGTCACAAAAAGCATTTGAACGACTTGATATTTAACAGTCATGTGCAGTAGGCTGATGACATAGGCCTGGTGCTAGAATGACACATTCAAGGCGTTTACAGTTGGCACACTCTCCTCCCTCACAAGCTTCTTCACTGCGGCTTCACATTTCACAGCACTCAGCCTTCGGGATTACACATAACATCTCTCTACCTCTCTCCCTCTCTGCCGTACCGACGGCTGCTATGGCAACGGCAGGGGAGCCGTGGTGGATGAGATAGAGTTGTGTTTGGTGAGAGAACAAGTGAGAAAGTGCATGTGATGTGTGTATTGGTTTGTGTGTATAGGTTTGGTTTGAGTGTGTCAATCAGTTTCAGTGTGTGTGTGTGTGTGTGTGTGTGTGTGTGTTGACTGTGCGTGTGTGTCGGTTTAAGTGCATGTGTCGGAGTATCAGTTTGGTTTGAGTGTGTCAATCAGTTTCAGTGTGCATCGGTTTAAGTATGTGCTGGAGACTGGGGGCTTAAGAGCGAGAGCTGCCTGCGTCTTAGTATCATAGCACCCCAAAGCCATTCTCCCAGTAATTATAGGGTGCTTGTTGTTCCCATAATAGCTGAGGCTATGCCAGGAAGTGGTAGTGATCAACAGTCGGACAGAGAGGAGAGGCAGCTATTGGAAGAGCTGAAGCTTAGCTATTGGAGCCCCATTTAACAAAAAAGGTGCCACCTATATGATTATTATTGTAGACATTCATAGGACACTATGACTACAGAGAAGATCTCTGGGAGCCATACTGTAGGAAAGTTGGTGGTTAACAGTAGGGATGCAACGGTACAGTGGGCCCACGGTGCGGTATGTATCGCGGTTTGTGGGCCACGGTAACAGTACTGTATCTTTATATTTAAGAACACACATCACCTTTAAACAATGAACTATAGACAAATAAAACTTCCCATTCAGAAAAATGGCAGCATAACTGACTAGGCCTGGTTTCTGTCTCTACTATATGAAATCAAGGTGAGAAAAACATAAAAATGGTGCTTCTTAGCTTTGACAACCTGTAGGTGCTTAGCCTTCTCCATTGTAAATAAACAGGGTACATATTGTACAGGCAATATTACATGTAAAAAAAAATAACAAAGTGCAACATCAAATTGGTACGCTATATGAGATATCTATTCCTTCATGATGAGGTTCTTCTGTAAAAAGATAAGCATGTCAACGTTCTCTGAAGCAAGACGAGAACGGCTTGCAATGACAATGTCCCCTGCGGTGGAGAACAACTCTCTCACTTGCGCAAGTTTTGCAACATGGGGGAACTTTGACTGGTTTGTTTTCCACCACACATAAGGATCAGCATCCACATGAAGGCAATCTGCTGCCTTGTATGAGGTGACCTACTCCTCAATAATTTTCGAAAAGGGCTTGGTCTGCTCCTCTGCTTTGAAAAGCTCCCCAAATAACTCTGACATGGCGGTCTTCTTTTGAGGAGGGGGATAATGAGGATGGATTTTCTTCCTCTGTGGATGGCCCTGCTTGAAACTGTAAGAAAAAAGGCAAACATTATTATTATCATCATCATCAAGTGTAAGTGACATATCAAAAAAACATCACATTTTAATGCACATGATCAAAAAAATATCATGAAAAATAATTTAAAAATAGATCAAATACCTGATGTTCATGCTTCACAATTTCTTTGATGAGATCCTTGTAGACTCTCAGCAGGCTGGCAGGGATTTAAACCTTGGATCAAGGGCTGTAGCTCTGTGGATGTAGTCTAGAAGAGCAGGGTATGTGTATCTTCTCTCCAAGTCCTGAGTGATGGCTGCCTTGGCCTCCCTGATGGTTGCACTGTCCTCAGGACCTGGTGCCATGGATTTGAGAATCTCAGTCCTTAGAGGGAGAATCGTTGATGAGGTGGTACTTGTTTCACTGCTCATGAGAGTAGTCATTGTTTTCAGGGGGTTGAGTAGCTGAATGAGTTCTTCTGCCAGCTTCAGTTCACTGTCAGTCAGCATGGCTATGTCTTTGACCGACTTCTTCACAGACTTGTCCAATACATAATAGTAGATGGCCGGTTGCTGTTCCACATAACGTTCCTGCATGGCATATGTGGTATTCCAACGGGTTGTGACATCATGGATTAATTTGTTTGGGAATTACGTTGCTGCTTAAATGTGTGCGGAAGGGGACATTGTAACGCGTTTCAATATTTTCATCAGGTGACGAAATCCCAATTGAACCACGAATATGGATGCAAATCTTATTTCTTTATGTTTTTCAGAATTTTTCGCAAATTGTTGTTGGAAGGCAGCAGAGAGAGATTGGTGTGTTTTCGCTAACGAGTGGACTCTCCTTGGTCTAACTCCACCTGCAAGGGATACGGCCGGGTGATGGCGATGTAAATTACACGTTAGAAGTGTTTCCACTCGAGTAGCCGACAGTGGCAAAGCAATGCTTGTAGACTGTACTTTTTTTGTTTACGGTGTTCTTACCATCGTCATCGTATTGAACGCTGAATCCAAAATGTTCCCACACAGCGGGTTTGAAAGGCGGCGGTGCCTCTTCAAATTTGCATCTCTGTCTCGCTAGCGCTCGCCATTGTCATGTTGGAGCCGAGAGAATATTTGCTTTTAGTTTCCCCTCTCTTCATGGGACCGCTTTCGGGAGGTTTCCTACTGCGATGTCATTGCAAATCGTCCATTGGTTGTTTAAGGGGGGGGGTTTGCGGTCACTGCGGTTGCCACATTGTTGTGGAGTAAAGTTTGTCAGCCCTCAGGAGCCCCCTAACGGCCTGGGGCCCCAAGCAGTTGCCTGCCTTTCCTGTTCAAACTGCGCGTCTGGTTCTGAATGTACAACATGCGTGTAGTCTGCAGCGCAATAAACAAGTTTTGGAAATTATAGGAAAATGACAGGCATATGGTAATTCCGCGGTTCAAGTGTGCGCATTGAAACGTAGGGGGCGTACCGAACGGTTCGACAACATACTGTACCGTCCGTTGCATCCCTAGTTAACTGGTTATGTATGATTGCTCAATTCAAACAGCGGATTTTAGGTGATATCATCTGTGTCAAATTGTAGATGTCTCTTGTCATCTTCTTCTGGCTGAGCTCGCCACATTGGTGTCAGAAGTGGGATGGCAAGAGACAGAGATTGATTTTACCGGAGAGTTCCTGTGCCCCATACACCGCACGACTCCAGGAACGTCACACTTTTATTCTCCCTACTTCAACTATTAACAATGAAAACAACCTCCGGCCATGCAAGGCTCGGTCGCGGTATGCATTTTAACATTCCCCCTACCCCCATAACCTGAACTAAGACAACTTAAGGAAACATAAACACATAACATTAGCTTAACTACTAAAACGTAAAGACATAACACAACCGTTTTAATCATAGAACAACAACTACCCACAATCCCCTTGCTCCCTTCAGTTACCACGCAACGTGTGGCTAGCGTATGCCGGCCAGATCGCTACAATATTAATTACATTTAGCGAAGTATGCGAGTGCGCAGTGAACAAGAAAACAGCTGCAAGTACTATAGCTGAATGTATGCATGTCAACAGAAGCACTAGCATTACTTGTAGCCTATAGAAAATAAAGGCCATTAGGTTTACCTAAAATTGTGGCACTTAAATTAGGTGCGGTGTAAAAGTCCTCATAAAACATGCTATGTCATTGCTAAGTCATGTCCCCATACGTCCAGCCCTAAGTCGGGTCTTTTGTAAACCACCCGTCCCAGTACATCAGTGTATGAAGTGAGTATGGTGTGCTGTTGCCTGATGTGACGCCACTGCGATAATGTTGGCAATGGCGGCAGGACTCACCACAATCATCTCGGAAGGTTCCAGAACGATGCACTCGCATCCGCGTCTCAGGCTCCCTGCAGAACGCTTTCCAAAACTGGTGAGAGAGCAAAGGACAGAGAGAATAAAGAATAGTTTAGGGCAGGAAACAGCACTTTTAATGCCATTCACTTGGCATCATTGGGATTCAAATCTGGAATTCCTGTTCCAACGATGGAACAGACAGACGAAGATTCACTCTAAAGTTCCTCCCTGAAGCGCCTCAGAGTAAAAATACACCACAAGTGGAAAAGTCCACTTGGTGACATCACAGGCTGTACAGTATGTGTGCTTTCCAGTGAGGAGGGGTGTAGAATATTGAAGTGGAAAAACCAAAAGTCTCAAAATGGGGCAGCAGTCATGGAAATGATGAGTAGGGTAAATAAAAAAAATCTAAAAACCCAGGGCTGGATGAAGATTCAAAACCGCAAGCGTTGTAAGATGCATTCAGACCCAAATTTGAGTCAAGGGCTCCCTTTATATTTACACAATTATCAACACCAAAATGTGTGTTGATGTGATCCCCAATTAGTTTTTCCTTGATTATTTCTTCAAGATAAACTCGAGTTAATGAGTGTGTTCAAATAGTGGTCTGGGAAATATCCACCAGTTTGGAATATGTTTTTTTGATATGCTGTGTAGAAGTAATTTTTCTTGCCATTTCACCACCAAGTTGTGTTGCAAACGCATTTGAATAGGCATCACATTTACAAAACCTATAATTTATGGCAGTCTATCTTTAATCCTGCGGTTCCCAATAGCACAACGTGATCCTGCATCACCATGCTTCCCCGTAGGGATGGTGCCAGGTTTCCTCCAGACGTGACACTTGGCATTGAGGCCAAAGAGTTGAATCTTGGTTTCATCAGAGCAGAGAATTTTGTTTCTCATGGCTTGAGTCCTTTAGGTACCTTTTAGCAAACTCCAAGCGGGCTGTCATGTGCTTTTTTACTGAGGAGTGGCTTTCGTCTGGCTGGTTAGGCAGGGAGGTGACCAAGAACCTTCGGGAAGGTTCTCCATCTCAATAGAGGACCTCTGGAGCTCTGTCAGTGACCATTAGGTTCTTGGTCACCTCCCTGCCCAAGGCCCTTCTCCCCAAATTGCTCAGTTTGGCCAGGTGGCCAGCTCTAAGAAGAGTCTTGGTGGTTCCAAACTTCTTCCATTTAAGAATGATGGAGGCCGCTGTGTTCTTGGGGACCTTCAATGCTGCAGACATTTTTTGTGCCTCGACACAATCCTGTCACGGAGCTCTACGGACAATTCCTTCAACCTCATGGCTTGGTTTTTGCTGTCAACTGTCAACTGTGGGACCTTATATAGACAGGAGTGTGCCTTTCCAAATCATGTCCAATCAATTGAATTTACCACAGGTGGACTCCAATCAAGTTGTAGAAACATTAAGGATGATCAAATGGACACAGGATGCACCTGAGCTCAATTTCGAGTCTCATACAAAGGGTCTGAATACTTATGTAAATAAGTGATCTGTTTTTAATTTTTTATACATTTGTATAATATGTATGCATGCATGTATGCATGTATGTACAGTTGAAGTCGGAAGTTTACATACACCTTAGCCAAGTACATTTAAACTCAGTTTCACAATTCCTGACATTTAATCCTAGTTAATCTCGGAACTCGTAAATCTCAGACAACAGTGAGTTTAAGACAAGTGGGAACTAAAAAAAAAAACAAGCTCTGACTGGGAAAAATAGTTTTGAACTGTCATTCAAATCGGAATTCCAACTCGGGGCCTCTTTCTAGAGCTACGGCTTTCAGACCTGAGTTCCCAGTTGTCGTGAAAGCACCATAACACTCATGGTGCCCTTTGCCAGCTCAAATCTGGATTGAAGCTGGATTCAGTGCTCTCGTCTGCAATAAAACCAAATATCGAACCAGGTTGAATGTGATAGCAGAGATAGCACACCCCGACTTTGAGAAGCTCCGACACGACATGCATCAAACGCACCCATCTCATTAGTGGTGGTCCGATTTTTATGTCAGACTAATTTGCAATTGACTGTCATAGCCCCACATTGAAATAATGTGATGGTGAGTTGGGGAGACAGTCAAAAATACTGTTAGAATGTTTTTCAAATTACTGCCATAGCCCCAAATAAAAAAGTAAACATTGGCTGTTAATTAGATACTTACTATATGTCAATTAGGTACAAACTAATGACCAAAGAATTCCCACCCATTCAATTCATTTTTTATGGTCCATTAATTCAAACTTAGAACTCCATTAAAAACACCATTAATTCAAACTTAGAACTCCATTAAAAACACCATTAATTCAAACTTAGAACTCCATTAAAAACACCATTTATTCAAACTTTGAACTCCATTAAAACACCATTAATTCTGTAATTTGGGTGTTTTGAGGTCAAGTGCTGGGCTAACTGTTCTCCATTCAACCCATAGTCTCTCAATGCTCATAAGTCGGTTAGTACAGCAGCTAACTGCACCAAGGCCAGTGGGGCAGTACGCCCATCCATCATAGCCCCCAGCAACACAGTCAGGTCTGACAGGTGGGGACCTCGGGCCAGGCATTTCTCAAATGTTTTAGAGACCTCGGCCGTGGCGACGTTGCCAGACGGCCTTCGTCTGGCTTGCGGTCTATCGGTGTGCACCCCTGAGGGAAACAGGCCTACACCTCCCCCTACCCACCTCTCGCTCGCTCTCTCTCAAGCCATGTGCCTCGCTAGCCTTCACCTGACTGGGATCTAGTATACCTTCCATCACTCAATGTTTTCTCTGTTAGTGGTGCAGTTGCCACGTCAAAGTTTCTTCTTCCAAGCGTGTGACCCTCTCAATGTTCCTTTCACATTCATGTTTGTTCCCATTAATCCTAAATGCTGGTATTTAGCATTTCAAAGTTAGATTTGAGTGACAAGAATGTGTTCATAAGCATGTTAAAACTTGTTCTAAAGGAGAAATGATGTGCAGGGCTACTGTATGTCAAGTGTGTTAAACTGTGTGGGGTTAATGCCGTAATTACTGTTTGACTTGACTGATCATGTGACTGAGCTGCAGCTTAATGCACTACTAGCTGTGGCCCACACACACGATGCACTGTGCACTATATATTACACCAAATGGCGTGTTAAATCATGCCCTTCTATTTACATTCCTTTCCATAAGTACTCTGACACGTCATTTCATAGTATTCTTTCTGCTCTGCAAATGCTACAGTATGTGAGATACTAAGAATGGATTATGGATGTAGGACTTGTTTAGGGGTCAATCCACTACAACTTTCCCCACCTGGCAAGACCAGTCATAACAGTGCTGTGTTTGCTCTTTGGGAATGTAAATAAGAAGATGGAAACAATAGAGGTTAAGAGCTCGATAAGCTGTGAAGACATGACACAGGTTGACAACTTGTAAAGGATGGGATAAGATTAAGCATTTTGTAAAAAAAATCAAAGATTACATAGAGAATTATTCAGATGTTTCTTAATTAGAAAGCTGAGAAGCACTCCAGTCTCAGTTCTAGTAGGTTAGTGCTAACAATGTTCTGTTTGCACAGACACGTTTCCTATATTAGAATGTGGCCTGTGTGCGTGAGCTGACTGTCTAGCTGTAAGTGACTGACTGTAAGCGTCTGTTCAAACACTGTGACGCTATGTAAATATGACATATGACTCCATTGTGCTCTGGCTATCATTATCATTCCCTGCATGCCAGAGCACTGTTAGTCCCTTTCTTAGCCTTGGTGCATAGGAATTCTCCCGGCCTGTTGACGAACATCATCTCCCCTGCTCCGGCGGCCTCTATTTGGCATTCCCGCGTTACACAACACCCTGGGCGTCTGGAATGTCATTCCATACGTGGCCCCCAAGCTACATAGAGACTCCCTGGCTGGTTGAGCCAAATCAAATACCCTGCCCTGGACTGTGTGAACTGAACCTACAGTGGGGTCTCCACACTCAGCTAAGCCCTTTAACCAAGAGACAGGGAGGGATGAGAGCCAGGGTTGAATGGCCCATAAGCCAGAAAAAGACTAAACCCCTTGTTATACAACACTTTTGGTGCTTGGAGGTGGTGAAGCCAAAGAAGGTGGGTGAAAGGAGCGCCATTGAAAACACGATCGGGAAAGGAATGGTTTACAGAATCCAACTGCTAAAAAGAAAGTTGGATGGTTAGAGGGCATCCAAAAGGTGCTGAGAGTCGGATTACTTTTTGCCAGTCCAACACAAACAAATAACTTTCGGGCACACAGTAGACGTCCTGAACTGGAAATAGCCACTGACTTCACTGCAAAGAATTCACAAGTGACTTGTGACTTTTGCTTCCCGAACTAAGACTTGACGATGCTTGAATGTTGCTGAAATAGAGTAGAGGACCTCAAACTTTACAAGTCATCAATCATGCCTATAGCCTACTCATATCACAAATTTCCCAAACACACTCAAAAGTATGAGGGTACATTTAGTAAGTTTCCCTCTCCAAGTTTTTGAAACATTAAAGAGATCCCACACATTCCTGACATCTTTAATATACTCAAGTGTTTTACAGCTACCAGCTCCCTTGCTTGAGAAGTCAACCTTTCAGGTACAACCTACATGTACTACTGTGCTACAAAACGCTGTTACTCCTAGGGAAAACGTACGCTCTCACAGATTCACGCCTGGTGCTTGAAAGTTAAGAAAAGCTCAATGGACACTTACCCCTTGGTTCCAAACTTGTCAGAGGGTTGACACTTGGTAGTATATCCGCTATCTCAAAATCCTTCCACAGTCTAGAACTAGTCCTAGAAGTGTAGCTATATTCAGTTCAGGAAGTTCTGATCAATCCCAGCATTTCGCTCCGCTTGCAGTCGCACTCTCATGCTGGTGTGTCAGAGGATGTGTGTGGAAGCTTCTGTCTCTGCCTCTTTCTAGCTACGCTGTGCGGACTCCAGCCAAAATTCCAGAGCACGGCTCACTTAATTTCAGCTACAACCTACCAGAGCACGGCTCACTTCCTGCAGGGCTGGGAGCAGACAGGCCAGGAGTTTGGCCAGGGGTGGGGTGGTGGGAGTGAAAGTGAGATGGTGACCTTTGTGCAATACAGCACTGTTTTGGTCGTGGTTTTTGTCTTAACCAAGTGTTTAACCCACAATCAGGGTTTGATTTACTGGTTAAAAATCGACAAACGTTCTAATAGTTATGCAGTTTGAATGGTGACGACGATCTTGGGCGATTAGGCCTGGCTCGCAGTCGGCATTCCAATTCATTTCAAAGTGGTTCGATGGGGTTGAGGTCAGGGCTCTGTGCAGGCCAGTCAAGTTCTTCCACACAGATCTCAACAAACTATTTCTGTATGGACCTCATTTTGTACACGGGGGCATTGTCATGCTGAAACAGGAAAGGGCTTTCCACAAATAGTTGCCACAAAGTTTGGACAGAATCGTCTAGAATGTCATTGTTTGCTGTAGCGTTAAGATTTCCCTTCACTGGAACTAAGGGTCCTAGCTCAAACCATGAACAGCACCAGATAATTATTCCTCCTCCTCCAAACTTTACAATTGGCACTATGCATTCGGGCAGGTAGTGTTCTCCTGGAATCCGCCAAACCCAGATTCATCCATCTGACTGCCAGATGGTGAAGCGTGATTCATCACTCCAGAGAACGTTTCCACTGCTCCAGAGTCCAATGGCGGTGAGCTTTACATCACTCCAGCAGATGCTTAGCATTGCGCATGGTGATCTTAGGCTTGTGTGCGGCTGCTCAGTCATGGAAACCCATTTCATGAAGCTCCTGACTAAAAGTTATTGTGCTGACGTTGCTTCCAGAGGCAGTTTGGATCTCGGTAGTGAGTGTTGCAACCAAGGACAGATGATTTTTACACGCTACGCGCTTCAGCACTTGGCGGTCCCATTCTGTGAGCTTGTGTGGCCTACCACTTCGAGGCAACTTTGTTGCTCCTAGATGTTTTCACTTCACAATAACAGCACATACAGTTGACCGGGGCAGCTCTAGCAGCAATTTGAAAATCCTATGACGGTGCCACATTTAGTCACTGAGCACTTCAGAAAGGCCATCTTACTGCCAATGTTTGTCTATGGAGATTGCATGGCTGTGTGCACAATTTGATATACCTGTCAGCAATGGGTGTGGCTGAAATAGCCAAATCTACTCATTTGAACGGGTCCACATACTTTTGTACATTATGTATAGTGTACCTCAAAACAAGGTTTGGGCAACAACATTGCCTTAGTGAGTAACAATTAAACAAAAAAATCTTTGTCGAGTTCCATTGGTCAAGTTATTATGTGCGAAGTCCGTTCTTCTGTCACACTGTTTTTCTGTCCGTTCTTCTGTCATTGTATGTCTTGCAGAGGCTTTACAGAAGTTAGTCGGACAAAAGGCGCGACTGGTTCTCATTAGGAAATGACTCTGGTTACAGTGAGTAAAGGGTTGTGTCCCAAATGGCACCCTTTTCCCTATTGAGTGCACTATATTTGACCAGAGCCCTGTGGACAAAGGCAGGACTCAGTTTTTACACGAGATAAGGTTTACATCCCTATAAAAACGAAGTGTGGGCAGTTTGCTAAGATCAGGTGATAAGATGGGGAAGTGATAACAAATCGAAGGGGAAATGCCTCCATTAACCCTTTCTAGCTGTGCTGGCATTTGGACAGAAGTGGAGTGGACATCAGGAAAACATAAACCCCAGCGCTTGTACAAGTCAATATGACTAAACCTTGACTTTTTTAAAGACATTTGCACATGTCGAAATGTATGCCAACCAAAACAAACAAATTATTCTTCGTCATTGATTTTGCGTAGACCCTCATTTAAATAGGGCAGACTGCTCTTGTGATTCTTAATTCAATGACTGTCTGAGTCATCCTTCCTCCTCTGAATGAAATGGCCTATATGAGAGCGAGAGAGCAAGAGAGAGAGGGGAAACTGGATAGAGCGAGTAAGTGAGAGATTGAGAGAGCAAGAGAGATTGAAGGCATATCAGGTTCTCCCAACATGCCTGGTGGTGTTGAAATGAAGAGTGGGGCCCATTCCACCTTGTCTTTAAAAGCTCCAGGAACTCCCATCGGGGGTCTATTCAAGTTCATCGTGTCACAACCAATTTAGCCCGCCGAAGCGCGTTGTTGCCCTCGCCGGTACCATGTTAATGGACTGGCTTGATGCAGTGCCCGAACGCTGATTGGCTGGTTACTGGCCTACAATGGTGTGTAAGGTCACACAATAACTGTGGTGATGATTTATCGTGCTGTGACCTCTAGCAGCCTACAATCAGATTGATGAGGGAAATAATTTCACTCTTGCTTTGGATGTGAGCCATATGTTGGTTGGCTGTTATGGAGAGTTTAATGTGGGCCTGTATATTTGGGAGTTGCACGCAATGCATGCTGACCAAGCACGACAAATGATTTACAAATTATTATAGTGCATAAATACAAACTAAATACACTAGTAATTCCAAAACCTACCCAAGATGTACATACACTATCTTTTACTGCAGTTTTTGTAAAGATTGGGCTGAAACAGCATAGCTCCGAAAACAAGTGGACTAATATTCAACCCATATAGCTCCTCCTGCATGACTAAGTGCATTTCTGCATGGTGCCTACAACATACGCTTAGTAAACATTTTCAGACTTCTCCCTAGTGTTTGCCTCTCAAGCATTAAAGTCTAATCTGCCAATATCCTCAAATCCCTTGAACACTTTCACTTTGAAAAACGGAAAAGGTTCAATTTGAGTGGCCGTCTTGAGTCCTGGCACTTTTCCATGCATATGAGCTATGAGTGTTGTATGACTGATACTGACCCTGAGGTATGGGAGAATAATTAGTGCTAAGCTTCTAAAGTCGCTGTTGTATACGCGTTGTATTGCCAGTGTTACACAAAGGAGCGTTGTTTCAAGACATTCACAGTCGGGAAAGTGAATCCCATGTGCAAGACTGGATCACATCACAGAGTTTAGTAATTGAAATCGGGGGATGAACATTTCAGGTGTTGAGACTCTGATAAAAGACTTCCCTGGCTACTCATCCACATTGAGTTGGCCAAATGCATCTTCTCCACGACAAGTCTGGATTTGCTTCCTTCCCGACGACTTCTCGAATGCGAACACATTCGAACCGTTCTAATTGGTCCCAGAAACCGATGGGTTGGGCCAGAGCCGGCCTACACGAATCACGTAATTTTGACATCAGCACAAACAACTTCTAGGATAGCCGGTTTAGACTGATGTATGGAGTGATCGATGGAACAGGCAAATATAAGACACCCTCGGGTCAAAAGCGTGATTACAAAATGGTCGACAATTTTATTAAACACAGCATCAACTTGCTGTTGTTCGTACCTGCTTCTTGGCAGGAACATGGACTCCTTGATGAAGACGGACCCGGACAGTAGGATGAACCAGCAGCTTCCGACGTCGTCCGGGCTGTGAAAGAGAAAACAGAGAGAATTGAATCGGTGAATCACATATCCAAACCCGCCCACACCCAAGTGAAAACACACAGACAGCATGCTACAGTAAACTCACACTGACCCTAAACAGTTCAGCTCGCTGTCAAGTTATTACAACATAGCGGATGTGACACACACACACACACACACACACACACACAAGCTTCCAAATCAAAACAGCCTAGTTGGCATTTCCAGTGAAGATACTGTCAGGTTTACAGTTTAAAAGTAGCCAGAAGCACCAGAGGACTACAGTACACTAGCTAATGAGAGAGGATTCAATAGTCCATTGAGAGGGTTTTCCGACAGAGAACCACAGCTTGCCAAGAAAACGATTCAAATAATAGTTCCAACACAAAACAGCCCATTGATAACGAGGAAGCGCAGATCTAGGAGGAAATACCCGTACAGACACATTACAGTACAGACAACAGTTGTTACTTCTTCTAAATAGACCATAGGAATGTGACATGGCTGTATTTTGGGGAGGGAATTTTGGCTTAGCCATACGAGTTCACGCAAGACCTCAGTTCAATGGACACTGGTTTCACTTTGCTGTGGGCCAACTCCCCTAGTCTCTACCATATGACGCTATAACAAAGAATAGACTTGTGCTTCATCATCACAGTTCAGTCCTACAGTAACTACAGAGTAGACAGTGCTATTGCTGTTCTTCAGAGTAAGCACACTCCCCGGTGCATGCTTCATGTGCTTTTAAAGTGCTTGTCTTGCCATTGGGCTCCCTTTAAATGTAGTGCTAAATCGGCCAGTCGTGTGTAATTATTGGTCAGAACATTTACCAAGTACTACCAGGGGAGGGCTGTGAGAGGTAGTCTGGAGGAAATCAAATCGATGGCAAATATGGCCTGCCCAAGGTTTGTCTCGCACTCACATTTAGAGAGGAGGGATAGACGGGGATAAATGAAGGTCCAAACAAAGATGAGCACAAATGGACATTGCACACTCAAGTGCACAAGTACGTGCACATACAAGTACACCTATACACACACACACTTTAAAAGACATTATTTGAATCCACAAATCACATTACATCATAAAGGATTCAAACATTTTAAAGGTCGTTAATGCAAGAGCACCTTGCTCTCCTCCACACAGCTAGGCTGCCCATAACGTCTGAAACAGAGCAGTACCTAGCCAGCTGTTTTGCTCTGCTTAGGCAGGCCTGCAATCGGAAAGCCACGTGCCGTAAGCCTATGTAAGTGTACACAGTCTGAACCCAGTCTCACACAGAGAGACAGAGAGATGGTGGTTCTTACTACAGAATATTGTTAACCACAATACTGACATGACTCTCCCCAATTCCTACAGAGACCATCACTCTCATTGCAATTAGTCAGTATAGCATCAGTTGACACATTGAATAAACTGTCTTTCTCCAACCATCCTGCGTTTTGTCCTTTACAGTGGTATTTGTCATAGTAAACTAAATCATTTTCAAGCTAGATCTGCAAATACAATGGTCCTAGGACAGAGGATGTCTGGATGTAACATAACATTCCCAGTTCTCATCCCAGTGGTTATCCCTGATCGGATGACCTTGTTTCCAGAGGTAAGCGGGCACGTTCCCAGCTGATTACAGTAGGACCCTGGTGGGAATAGGAGCTGTGGTGGGGAAAACTTTCCGACAGCTGCGTGCGAGCCAGCCAGCCAGGTTTGTCCAAACTTTTGACTAGTATTACAGACAGACAGACAGACAGACAGACAGACAGACAGACAGACAGACAGACAGACAGACAGACAGACAGACAGACAGACAGACAGACAGACAGACAGACAGACAGACAGACAGACAGACAGACAGACAGACAGACAGACAGACAGACAGACAGACAGACAGACAGACAGACAGACAGACAGACAGACAGACAGACAGACAGACAGACAGACAGACAGACAGACAGACAGACAGACAGACAGACAGACAGACAGACAGACAGACAGACAGACAGACAGACAGACAGACAGACAGACAGACAGACAGACAGACAGACAGACAGACAGACAGACAGACAGACAGACAGACAGACAGACAGACAGACAGACAGACAGACAGACAGACAGACAGACAGACAGACAGACAGACAGACAGACAGACAGACAGACAGACAGACAGACAGACAGACAGACAGACAGACAGACAGACAGACAGACAGACAGACAGACAGACAGACAGACAGACAGACAGACAGACAGACAGACACACACACACACACACACACACACACACACACACACACACACACACACACACACACACACACACACACACACACACACTGGGGAAGTTAGACACACATGCACACAGTGGAAGACAGACACATATACACATCAGGGAAGAGGGGAAACCCAGAGATGAAAACTGCTGGGGGGTATAATCAATTCCTGTCAAGTGAAATATTCTGGGTTTATGAACTGTGATGTACTAAAATGGCGGTGTATTGCCTGTAGCACGCACACTATCAACCTCACTTTGGGGTTTCAGGTTTGGAAGTGAGACAGGAGTTGCTTAGCCTTGTAACAATTACAGTTCTTCACCTCCCACCTGTGCAATTAGGGCTGGGACAATACAAGTAGGCTTATCTCAACATTTTTTCCATGGCAAATAATTAAAACACGAAGCAGTCCAAACGCTTTGGTCCTTTAAAAACCTGCTGTATGTAAAATATTGTGTGCTTTATCTTGGAAAATAAGTAACTGTGACTCTGAATGAGAACATGATGTTTGTTTTCAACATTAGGGCCGTTTTCCTAAAGCTGTTAAATCCACTTAGTTTAGTTTCCTTGCCATGATACTAACCAGTTTCGCAATACTGGTATTGTCCCGGCCCTACCGTGCATAGCAATGGGGGGGTTACCATAAAAAAGGGGCCATCAGTATTTATATCTTACAGTGTTTGGCTTTAACACCTCAGAGTCCCCAGGTAGACAGAACTCACTGTTAAAAACAGAAAAGTAAAAAAGGGCACCACTACAGCTAAAGATTCTTAATTAAATTATCCACAGGGGGAGACTGTATCTGATTTTCTCACTGTTTGTTCCCAGTACTTATCCAGGAAGAACCCCAGTCTGAATCTCATCTAATGAGCCAGCTCCTTGGCTAGGGCTAAATCATATGAGGGGGGGGGGGGGGCTCCAATAATAAGACTATACTGGCTAATCTTAATGATATAACCAGCCCCCATCAAATTATACCAATGATACATGACCATTCTCTAACAATTAGATGAATCATTAATTAGTCAAACAGCAAATTATCCATTTAAAATGATTTTTGTATCATTACTCCTAGCCTGTCAATTACTTCGTTTCAGAGGACAATTCCCATCTAGTAGGAATATGGGAGAAGAATTAACTCTTGATGGAGTGGTAAGGGTAGCATGGAGGATCTCTTTTGTGCACGTTCCCTTTGGAAACAAAAATCTTTTTTTATTTTTTTATTTCACCTTTATTTAACCAGGTAGGTCAGTTGAGAACAAGTTCTCATTTGCAACTGCGACCTGGCCAAGACAAAGCAAAGCAGTGCGACAAAAACAACACAGAGTTATACAGTAAACAAACATGGTAAAAACACAATAGAAAAATCTAAATACAGAGTGCAAAATGTAGTGCAAAATGCAGTAAGGTTAGGAGGTAGGACAATAAATAGACCATAGTGGTGAGATAAATTACAGATTATCATCATTAACACAGGAATGAAGGATGTGCAAATTATGATGTGCAAATAGAGATACTGGAGTGCAAGATTTGTGAAATAACAAAAATAAATATGGGGATGAGGTAGTAGTGTGGGCTATTTACAGAAGGGCTATATACAGGTGCAGTGATCGATAAGCAGCTTTGACAGCTGACGCTTAAAGTTAGTGAGGGAGATAGGAACCTCTAGCTTCAGTGATTTTTGCAATTCGTTCCAGTCATTGGCAGCAGCGAACTGGAAGGAATGGCGGCCAAAGGAGGTGTTGGCTTTGGGGGTGACCAGTGAGATATACCTGCTGGAGCGCATGCTACGGGTGGGTGTTGCTATAGTGACCAGTGAGCTGAGATAGGGCGGGGATTTACCTAGTAATGACTTATAGATAACCTGGAGCCAGTGGGTTTGGCGACGAATATATAATGAAGGCCAGCCAACGAGAGCATACAGGTCGCAGTGGTGGGTAGTGTATGGGGCTTTGGTAACAAAACGGATGGCACTGTGATAGACTACATCCAATTTGCTAAGTAGAGTGTTGGAGGCTAGTTTGTAAATGACATCGCCGAAATCAAGGATCGGTAGGATAGTCAGCTTTACAAGGGCATGTTTGGCAGCATGAGTGAAGGAGGCTTTGTTGCGAAATAGGAAGCCAATTCTGGATTTAATTTTGGATTGGAGATGGTTGATGTGAGTCTGGAAGTTGAGTTTACAGTCTAACCAGATGCCTAGGTATTTGTAGGTGTCCACGTATTCTAATTCGGACCCGTCGAGAGTAGTGATGATAGTCCGGTGGGCGGGTGCTGGCAGCGTTCGATAGAAAAGCATGCACTTAGTTTTACTAGCGTTTAAGAGCAGTTGGAGGCCACGGAAGGAGTGTTGTATGGCATTGAAGCTTGTTTGAAGGTTAGTAAACACAGTGTCCAAAGAGGGGCCAGATGTATACAGAACGGTGTCATCTGCGTAGAGATGGATCAGAGAGTCACCAGCAGCAAGAGCGACATCGTTGATGTATATAGAGAAAAGGGTTGGCCCAAGAATTGAACCCTGTGGCACCCCCATAGAGACTGCCAGAGGATCGGACAATAGGCCCTCCGATTTGACACACTGAACCCTGTCTGCAAAGTAGTTAGAGAACCAGGCAAGGCAGTCACTTGAGAAACCAAGGCTGTTGAGTCTGCCAATAAGAATGCAGTGATTGACAGAGTCGAAAGCCTTGGCCAGGTCGATGAAGACGGCTGCACAGTACTGTCTTTTATCGATGGCGGTTATGATATCGTTCAGTACCTTGAGCGTAGCTGAGGTGCACCCATGACCAGCTCGGAAACCAGATTGCATAGCAGAGAAGGTACGGTGGGATTCGAAGTGGTCAGTTATCAGTTTGTTAACTTGGCTTTCGAAAACTTTAGAAAGGCAGGGCAGGATGGATATTGGTCTATAACAGTTTGGGTCTAGAGTGTCTCCTCCTTTGAAGAGGGGGATGACCGCGGCAGCTTTCCAATCTCTAGGGATCTCAGACGATACGAAAGAGAGGTTGAACAGGCTAGTGATAGGTGTTGCAACAATTTTGGCTGATAATTTCAGAAAGAGAGGGTCCAGATTATCTAGCCCAGCAGATTTGTAGGGGTCCAGACTTAGCAGCTCTTTCAGAACATCAGCCGTCTGGATTTGGGTGAAGGAGAAGCAGGGGGGGCTTGGGCAAGTAGCTGCCGGGGGTACAGAGCTGTTGGCCGGGATAGGGGTAGCCAGGTGGAAAGCATGGCCAGCCGTAGCAAAATGCTTATTGAAGTTTTCGATAATCGTGGATTTATCGGTGGTAACAGTGTTTTCGAGCTTCAATGCAGTGGGCAACTGGGAGGAGGTGCTCTTATTCTCCATGGACTTTACAGTGTCCCAGAACTTTTTGGAGTTAGTACTACAGGAAGCAAATTTCTGTTTGAAAAAGCTGGCCTTTGCTTTTCTAACTGACTGTGTGTACTTGTTCCTGACTTCCCTGAATAGCTGCATATCGCGGGGGCTATTCGATGCTAATGCAGTGCGCCACAAGATGTTTTTCTGTTGGTCTAGTGCAGACAAGTCTGGGGTGAACCAAGGGCTATATCTATTCTTAGTTCTACGTTTTTTGAAAGGGGCATGCTTATTTAGGATGGTGAGGAAAGCACTTTTAAAGAACAACCAGGCGTCCTCTACTGACGGGATGAGGTCAATATCCTTCCAGGATACCTGGGCCAGATCGAATAGAAAGGCCTGCTCACAAAAGTGTTTTAGGGAGCGTTTAACAGTGATAAGGGGTGGTCGTTTGACCGCTGACCCATTGCAAACGCAGGCGATGAGGCAGTGATCGCTGAGATCCTAGTTGAAAACAGAGGAGGTGTATTTGGAGGGCAAGTTAGTCAGGATGATATCAATAATGGTACCCATGTTTACGGATTTTGGGTTGTAACTGGTGGGTTCCTTGATAATTTGTGAGAGATTGAGGCGGCAACAGTGAGAGACTTATTTCTGGAAAGGTGGATTTTTAAAAGTAGAAGCTCAAACTGTTTGGGCACGGACCTGGACAGTATGACAGAACTCTGCAGGTTATCTCTGCAGTAGATTGCAACTCCGCCACCTTTGGCAGAAATCACTGGCACTGTCCATCAGCAGGTTTGGGGAAACCTACTTGAGGGATAGGTGTGTGTGTGTGTGTGTGTGTGTGTGTGTGTGTGTGTGTGTGTGTGTGTGTGTGTCCGTCCGTTCTCTGGCTCTTAGCATCATAAAAGGATGTCTTGGGGCAGAGCAATGAGCAGCCCCTGCCAACGGGAACACTAAATTGGGGGAACCCAGAGGGGCCCTTTCTTCTCATGCACCACCATATTGCGCACACACACACACACACCATAAAAACACCACATGCACACACACACACACACACACACACACACTCAAAAGCTCATACACAGGCAAACACACAGAGGCGCTAAGCATTTTCAACCCTCTCAAGGCACACCACTATCTTATCTCAGTCTGAATTGGAAGACAGAATACAAAGCATTACCTCAAATAGCCTTGCTAGCCAGGAACTAACGATCCAAGACGAGCGATTTAGAAGCCATTAAATCTACTTTTTGTCATCAATCCACAACTCAATGACTTGTAGAGTAGGCCAAATTCAATTGTTCCAGAATACCTTGCAGGTCTCTCTGCTTCAGCGGTGCAGCAGAGTGGTTTAGAATCACTCCTAGGTAGCACTGAGAGGGTATCTAGTGACCGCATTGATGCTCACGCCCATTTGTTTTCATTAGAGTCAATTATATCATTAATCTCTGTGCTGTGCGGCATTGTGGGCCTAATCGCTGCATGTCAAGTTGGACTTTGACCATGTCTAGTGTATCTAGATATGATTTATGTATTAAGAAAACGTCACTTAGGAACACATACACACACACACACACACACACACGTGGGTACTTACTAGTAGAGCACTTCATTGGCTTCGTGTCTTTCATAGCGCACTGTCTCACATATTATCCTGCAGGGAAGAAAGGGAGAGAGGAGAGAAGGGAGAAGACAACAGTCAGATGTATATAAGTTACCAAACACAATAGAACAGATGGATGGGTGGGTCGACTAAATTTGGTTTATTGCGTTTTTTGCAGCTCACTACGGAGTTTGCAACCTTTTATAGAGGACTAAAATGTAATTCAAATAAAAGTATTTTAAAAAAGTTACTCAAGTGCCTTCGAGTTTGTGCAACTTTACCGTAGTAAACAGCGATATCAAAAACAAACTCCCAAAATAGCTTTGAGCGTTTGTTATGCATGTTCTTGTTGCTCAAGGATTCAAAACAAGCAGGAGGAAAACAAGAGTCCCTGAGAACTAGCTACTGCAGAGGAAAAACACACATTGCTTTAATACAGACAGAAAATATAAAAACCTATAGCTTAATCCCATAGTTACTGTCATTGTAGGGTAGTGGGATTTCTGCCAAAGGGCTAACATGTTTAAGACTGGCTGGATTGGGTCTTTGACCACAGGCGTTAAGACATTCTTTGAGGATCAGAAGGGCAAGCAGGGGGGCTTGTGGTTTGTGTGTGTGTGCGCACGCTTCTGTGTGTGTGTGTGTGTGTGTGTGTGTGTGTGTGTGTGTGTGTGTGTGTGTGTGTGTGTGGAGGGGGGGGGGGGGGGGGAGTTGTGGTCAAGTTGTGGAACATTCTAGTAGGCCCGGGTCTTGTGTTCTGTTATTGTACCCGGGCAGTGTAATCCACATGTATGCACACATGGCCTGATGGGAACCGACCCCAGACTAAGGACTGCTTGTAGAGTGGAGTGGACTAGGGTTGAATATTTTCCAGGTATTTAACAAAATTTTCCATCACGAGAATAAATCACTTTTTTCCCCGTTAACCCAGTATTTCCCGCCAAAACCAGAAGTGTCATATTGAAGCATATAAATAGGTCTGAATTTGATTACAGCTTTGATCGGCATGAAAATTCAAGCCTGATGAGTCATACATTATGAGCTAAAGACATTTTGAGCCCAAGCCCAAATGATTTTGCTGTTCTCCAGCACATTACCAACGACAGAAAAAAATAAAAATAAACCCGGATGTAGCTATGCTCTCTTTGGTAAATAAATTAAACAAGCTCCAGTAGGCTAATCTTTTTGAGTGGGAACTGCATTACTGTACCGTATTGTATTATACTGTATTATATGGACTGGAATTACGTACATCGTTCAAACCATGAAGCTGGGAGAGAACATGCGATGCTGATGCAGAACATGCGGCCTACAAAAGCTACAATTACAGGCTAGCGAATTTGATTCTCATTTTTAAATATAATAGGACCTAGTTTACATTTGTATAATTAAGTAGGCTTACGCATATATACAGCTTTCATAATGTTGGCAACGTGCATATTAACCTACCTCTCCATTGTTGCGTCAATCCTTGTGTTCAACAGTTACATTTGATTTGTTCCGTTGTCCTTATCGTCATCATTGTAATGACATGCTTGAATGATACAGAACTAGAAGAAGATGCCGACGGCCTACACTTTTCTACACTGAATAAATAACTGGCATAGCCTACTGCCATCGCCGGTTCTCTCTTATTTCAAACTTCCCAGGAGTTCTATTGGATGCTGTATTTTAACATTCGGCAAATAAGAAATTACATCCCTCATCGAATAAACAAAAAAAGTAACTCAAGTGTGTCCAACAAGCTATTCTAGTCTAGCTTTTCCTGAGACATTTTTTAAGGAGAGGCCAGCAGAGTGCAGGTGTGTATTGCACAAGGCTATAAGTTAGAAGCTTATGCATAACCCTAAGCTAAATATAAGGCTAATAACTGCATATAATTTATTACCTGAAAGGAGGTAGGGTAGGACATCTATATAATATTATATCTTGAACAAGATTATCTATTTTAGATGACATTTGAATGGAAATGATGAAGGGAGAAAGACTGCTTGTGTGTATTGGAATTTGGTGTTAGATTAGGATCCCCGTTAGCTGTTGCAAAAGCAGCAGCTACTCCTGGAGTCCACACAAAACATTTTAGCAATATGAAATGGAACGAAGTTCCATGCAACAATGTCTCTATATAATACTATACACTTTCTTGAATTTGGGGACTGTGAAAAGACCCCTGGTGGCATGTCTGGTGGGGTAAGTGTGTGCGTCAGAGCTGTGCGTAAGTTGACTATCCAAACAATTTGGGATTTTCAACACATTGTTGGAAAGAAGAAGTGATGCAGTCAGTCGCTCCTCAACTCTTAGTCAAAAGAGACTGGCATGAATAGTATTTATAATCAGCCCTCTGATTACAATGAAGAGCATGACGTGCCGCTCTGTTCTGGGCCAGCTGCAGCTTAACTAAGTCTTTCCTTGCAGCACTCGACCACATGACTGGACAATAATCAAGACAAGACTAAACTAGAGCCTGCAGAACTTGCTTTTTGAAGTGTGGTGTCAAAAAAGCAGAGCATCTCTTTATTAAGGACAGACCTCATCCCCATCTTTACAACCATTGAATCTAGATGTTCTGACCATGACAGTGTGCCCTCTGATTTAAAGCAACAATATTCAAGTGATAAACGTATAGAGTCCTTATATTACTGTAGCATAGGCTACCTGCCACAATAAAAATAAAAAAAGTTACCATGAGCTGATACATGCATTGTGAACTGCGCTCCATACTGAGATTAAATTTCCCCCCCGGGGGATCAATAAAGTACCTTGTCTGTCTGTCTGTCTGTCTGTCTGTCTGTCTGTCTGTCTGTCTGTCTGTCTGTCTGTCTGTCTGTCTGTCTGTCTGTCTGTCTGTCTGTCTGTCTGTCTGTCTGTCTGTCTGTCTGTCTGTCTGTCTGTCTGTCTGTCTGTCTGTCTGTCTGTCTGTCTGTCTGTCTGTCTGTCCCCAACCTGAGTGTTGATGATTGATCATGCAGATACCAGAGAGAAGGCCGCAGAAGCCAGATTTAGACATTACATGTAATTTAACAGTTCCATTTGACGTCATGCTGTTCATATAAATAATTTACTATAATTTACCGGTTTCTCTCAGTCATTTATCTTGGGAAAAGGGAGTGTGTTTGGCCGGGAAATCTAGGTAAATCTTGGTAACACGGCTCCCACTATTTGACCCAAGAGTGGACCAGACACTGAGCTCACACTTAACTTGTGACGGGCGTGCCCTAGTCAAACTTAAACAGGAATCACTGATGTCATTGGGGACATTTGGAGTTGGAATTTATGTATTTTAAGATGGGATATAGTGATGTCATCATCTAATAATTTCTGCTAATCACAGATCGTCATTCATATGCTATTCATGTGTAAATCATTTGTAATAGATACTTGTTAACTTCAACTCATGTGATCAATGTGAATCAATGGGGGAGCTCTCACCTCAGCTGGTGTTCTCTGAGGTTAGAAAGGGCCTCCATACCGTGCAGATAGGAGTAGACTATCTCCAGGTCCTGTGGAAAGAGAGGAGATGGTCAGTTATTAGCAGTTGCATTTGAACATTTAGAATCATTCGAGGTAGTCTAGCAGATTTTACCGGGTGTATAAATATCATGGAAAACAAAAAGGTCAGCCATGACAGACATGAAGACTCAGCAGTTCTAAGCGCCCCCTTTTTTTTTATTTTTTATGGACAGCGATGTCCCTCTCACACAGGTCTTTCGGCTAAATATGAGGGAGTGGGTATGGAAACGCAGTGCAATAGTAGCCTACTGCTGGGGGAAAAGACAAGAGGTACCACTACGAACTCCTTATTCAGTGCCTCCCTTCATCAAGTGTCCAATTGAAGTCTCAGGTTGTGCCTTGGTCGTAGAGCTGCCCTATCTGAAAACAAATCGATAACGGGCTAAATTTCCTGAATTGATGCGATAATGATAAATAGAACGATATGTTTATAAAAATAGCCTTTTGGAAACTAACAAAAAGCACAACTTTTTTTTTCTGATCCTTTAAACTTTTGTGGCGGCAGGTAGCCTAGTGGTTAGGGTATTGGGTCAGTAACTGAAAGGTTGCTGGATCGAATCCCTGAGCTGACAATCTGTCATTCCGCCCCTTAACAAGGCAGTTAACCCACTGTTCACCGGTAGGCCGTCATTGTAAATAATTGATAGATTTCACGACTGGGAAGGGGCACAGCCATGGGTGGGCTTGGGAGGGCACAGGCCACTCCCACTGGAGAGCCAGGCTCAGCCAATCAGAATTATTTTTTAAATATTTTTTTATTATTATTAACAGACAAAAGGGCTTTACTACAGACATAAATATTCCTCAGTTTCATCAGCTCTTTGGGTTGCTGGTCACAGATGATCCGGCAGGGAAAGGAGCCGGATATGAAGGTACTGGGCTGGCGTGGTTACACATGGTCTGCGGTTGTTAGAATGGTTGGAGGTACTGCCACATTCTCTAAAACGATGTTGGAGCCAGCTTATGGTCGAGAAATTAACATTAAATTCTCTGGCAACAGCTCTGGTGGACATTCCTGCAGTCACCATGCCAATTGCACACTCCCTCAAAACATGAGACAACTGTGGCATTGTGTTGTGTGATAAAACTGCCCATTTTAGAGTGGGCTTTTATTGTCCCCAGCACAAGGTGCACCTGGGTAATGATCGTGCGGTTTAATCAGCTTCTTGATATGCCAGACATGTCAGGTGATAGATCATCTTGGCAAAGGAGGATTGCTCACTAACAGGGATGTAAACAAATTTGTGCACAAAATTGGAGATAAATAAGCTTGTTTGTGTATGGAAAAATGTCAGCTCATGAAACATGGGACCAACACTTTACATGTTGCGTTTATATTTCTGTTCAGTAAAGTTTGATGGTTGAAGCCATCCATTGTCCCGTTTACAATCACACATATTAGCAAACTTACTTTGTTTGAAACGTCACTTTTCTCTAGTACAGGCTAGTTAATGTAATGAACGATATCAGCAACATTCCTGCGATAAGTAACCGGTATGGTCGGTGTCTATAATTTTCCATTTATCATCCCAGCTCTTCTAAGATAGAGGTGAAACAAAGTGCCCATACAGTCCACACAGCATAGCCACTGTGTGTGGGTGCACACTGGGCATTGAGTGTGTGTGTGTGCGTGCGCGTGTGTGTGCGCATATATAAGACTCCATTGAAAGTGAAGGAGGGGTTTTGAGGGGGGGGGCAAAGTGTTAGTAGAGTGGAGACTGGAGGTCGATGCGACGGGGACACGGGGGAGGGGGACAAGAGAGGGTCTGTGTTTTGACAGAGGTCCCACTCTTCAGCCACCAGCCAGCCCATGTGACACAGCCCTGGCGACGCAACGCTCTTCCTGCTTGCCAGACATCCTGCCCCTTCCTAACGCACAAGAGCGGAAGCAGACACAGACACCGATAAACGCACACATACATGGAAAGACACAGATGTACAGACACATTTAGGCCTAGACACAGACACACCTCTGCCATTCTGGGCAACATAGTACACCTTCACAGAGCCCCAGAAAAAAAGATGACTGTTATAAGCACGTAATCAAATAAATTATTTATTTTAGAGTCCCGTCCCGTCCCCCGCCCCCAAAAAACAGGACGGGTGGTGCATCCCTTCATTTGTCTTGACTTTGTCAGCTGACACCAAGTTCTGGGCTCTGAGACCGTCTGACACCAAGGGGGAAGGAATGGAGGGGTCAACAGGTTTTAAGCAACTCCGGTTAGAGGTCAAAGATGGAGGGAGCGTTTGGTTAAAATTACCCGCGGGTCATACCAACTTAACACCCACCAAAGCGTGAGTTACAACAAACACATAGATCAAACACAAGATGTTGTACAGATCAAAGCTGAAATCTGATCTTTTGCAAGTTATTATAAGAACAATTGCACATACGAATGTGTGCATATTGAACAGAAAAGGCCTATAGGCTACTATGAAAAGTTGGATTTGCTCATAGGGTAACAAAGGCCCTATATCATACACTGCATGCACGCAATACAAAACACGGTTTAGACTATTGGCTGTTGGTTGAATTAGGACTAAAAAAAACTAAACTAGGTTGGCCTTCAAAGCTCCAGACTGGGTTACCTCACCCCATGTTACATCATGCACTGATTTCCCCAGCCTAATTGAAGCCTTATGTTCTGTTCTGAAATAGTCTACTGTTTTGTACAATGTGTAGGCCTGAGACTGTCTGGGCTCTGGCGCCATCTATTGTAAAAGGAAAGGATAGGCCAAGTCATTTGGGATTTACCATAATAAAATAGCACAGTATATTGAAACAAATCATCCAGTAAGCTGACATACCAATAGAAATTGATAACGCCAAAGACATATTGAAATATCCTTATAGCTGTCTGTACGGCGGCAAGTAGCCTAGTGGTTAGTGTGTTTCGCTGGTAAGCGAAAGGTTGCTGGTTCTAATACCTGAGCCCACATGGTTTAAAAATATATATAATAATAACAAAATATAAATAGATTTAGTCTGTGTCCTTGAGCAAGGCACTTAACCCGAATTTGCTCCAGGGGAGCTGTACTACTATGGCTGACCCTGTAAAACAACACATTTCACTGCAAATGTCAAATTGCTGCAGCACATGTCATGGCAGGTTTAGCAAAACAATCACCCCCTAATTGAAACAAATAATCATGTGGTAAGCTTTGAAATTAACATTTAATTGAGGTCTTTCTGTCTACCCACAAGACGGTTATCCTTAGCATCGCTATAGAGTTATAGACGCACGCACCAAAAAGGTAAAATTGCTGGAAATGAATTGGCAGATAGTGTTACATTTGGCTTTTTAAGCCAATAGTGGCTACCCAGGCCTCCCAATCTACCTGTTGTAGACCGAGCTATATTATTGGGGACTATAGGGGGAACACTGAACATACTGATTCACAGTGGTGTAAAGTACTTAAGTAAACATACTTTGAAGTACTACTTAGGTTGTTTTTTGGGGTATCTGTACTTTATTATTTATATATTTTTGACAACCTTTACTTTTAGACATTTACTCAAGTAGTGTTTTACTGGGTGACTTTCACTTGAGTAAAAGTAAAGATATCTTAATAGAATTAGATACTTTTTCCACCACCGCTGATTCACACAGGACCACAAGCCCTGTTGAAAGCTTAGGTGACATCCTTCAGTCTTTTCTTCCCTTCCTGGGTGACCCGACCAAATGCACATAGAAATGTAAGTTACAGATCTGTTATTCTCATTGAAAGTAAAACTAAGACACGGTAGATCTGTTGTGTACGATTTCTATGCTTCCCCGGTCTTCAATTTCATTTTTGCATCTTTTACTTTTGGTTTTGGAAACCAGTTTCAAGCAGTTGAAAATACAATATTTCTGGGTTATGGAAAATATATTTCACAGTGAGATGGAACAATGATTCTCTACACTATACTTGCATGTTTTGTCACAAACTGAAATGAGACCAACTATTAGAATTTTAACGACTAGGAAATGGCAGAGCGATTTCTGCATAGTGCATCTTTAAGTAGGCCTAATCACAGATATGTGAGGTTGGGTAGGTGAACCCGTTAAGGTGTAAACCTTGCTTTGACTTATCCAATCACATACAATAAAAGCGACTATAACGTCAATGAAGGGTGGTAGGAAGGATTCAAAACACCAGAGCGCAAGTCCAATTGACAGAGAAGTAGACCTTACCAAAAACGACCACTAGGTGGCATGCTACTGTCGGTTTTCTTATAAGCCTCCTATAGCTCTGTGAAATTACAGTGTGGGGAAACAGCGCCACTCCTATACCGCTCGAGAGAAAGAGAGAGAGACAAATACACAGAACCATAAATTGTGGCTTCTGTCTTAAATATTTCGAATTGTCTCTTGAGATTGAATCCATGGAAAGAATGCGAGGGACCCCATTTTTTCTGATCCCTCTCGCTACCATGCACTGTCATTTTCCGGTTTTGTGTTTTTAGATTGGATAATGTTTGAGATTTTGGGGCTGACTGCAAAAACACAGAGGGGGGGGGGATATCTAAGTTCATCTTGTATTGTATATTCAAAGCAATAATACACTCCATATGAGCGCGGGATGAGAGTGAAGCAATATAAAGTGAGATGTGTGTAGGTGCACGAGAGAGAGAGAGAGAGAGAGAGAGAGAGAGAGAGAGAGAGAGCGCGCTGGAGAAAGCACGGGCAATCGTGTGATGGGTTTATTTATAACAGTGCTATTCAAGCACAAATCAGGTTGTCAGGAATTGCGAAAAAAGGTCTAACCTATGATTTCAGGCCATAGCCTGACAATTACACCAAGTTTCCTCTAGGCTTTGGTGTTGTTGAAATTACGTCCATCTTATATTCATTTCCTGACTGAGTACAAAAGCCTTTCACAGACACTGACATGGTTATGATCCAGAGCTGGGCAGCGCTGGACAGATCAAAAGGAGGTGGGCCAAGCCGCATCAAACTACTAGGCTACCAGAACTCCAACAGCATAACATCCCACCACTGTCACCAACTGTAAATTCCAGGTTTTCCTTTCAAAAGTGACCCTTCCAGGAACCCCGGGAGGACCCCTCCAGGAGCAAAATAAACCAGGCCACCATGACTTGCTATTGTTGTTAAGATATTACTTAGGATTCCTTCAAAGCTGCTTGCATAAAAAAAGGTACTCATTCTGACCCTTTTGAAAATACCAGATGAATAGCTATTTCCTTAATGAAACCAGATAGGGGGATCTAATGTTTCACCACACCTCTGCGTCCAAGTCAGACAGTAGCAGTGTACCGTACCATACTGTAGGCAAACTATCGGAGGTATTTCCTCCCAGGAGGACATTAGCTAACAATGATAGCCTTGTGTTCCCTGTTTTTTGGGGCCAAACACAATATGATCGAGGCTGCCTGTCCAGTCTCCATTCTCTATGGGTTGTTATGCAACTCCAAGGGGAGAAGGGTGCCGGGCCAACGTGTTGAGCGACATGACAATTAGTTGGGCAGGCAGAATTCAAGGAGGAAGTGGCAATTTAAGCTAAACAATGCACGTCCACCGACATCCTACCTCGCCCAATACATGTTGGAATGGACTTAAGTTGAGGAGAACTAGGCCTATAACATTCGAGGGTGAAGCATTTACAACCTTTTCATCACACATTTTAGCGATTCCAGCCCAGCAGTCCTCACCTCGCTCACTTTCACTTTCAATAGAAAGCGAAGGGACACTTGAACAACAGAATCATCTAAATTCTAAAATGGCAGTCACTTATCACGCAACTACTGCTGTGTCTGCTAACAAGAGGGAGCTTTCATTGTCCACTCCCTTCATTGGCCTGGATTAATTTGGGTCGGGGTGAATACAGAACCCCCTGCATCTTATCACACTTACACTGTAGACAAAACATCAAGAGTGTGGTCACAACCTTAAAAGACAATGAGGTCCTGTGGGGAAGGTAAAGGTAGACAGCACCTCCAAAGAGGACAGTACATGTCTGCTGACCAAGACCTACTTAAACCTCATTGGCTTAGCCTAAGATACCGCCAATGTTGTGGTATATTATCCTATATATTATAATGATACAATATTTATGAGTGTTTTGTGAGAATTTGTCATGTGTAACATGTTTGATTTTCTGATTGGTGCCATGAGACGGGCAGTAGTGGTTAATATGCGATTTCCACAGGATGTCACAATTATATGACATGTTATTTGGCCATAAAAAAAAGACATGGTATGAGCGTAATGAGCATTTCAACGGGTGCACTGACCTTACAAAGGGAAGTAAATCAATGATATGAGCTATGTGGGCATTATATTTGACAGTGTTACCATAATAACCTCCATCATTCAGTCAACAGTAGCAGCCTCTGTGTAAACCCTGCTCCAATGAATTGTAGCAGAGATTTTAAAGATCTGACAGCCAATAAGATTCACCTCTACAGCAGATCAGTGATCCACTTGAAGGAAAGAATAAAGTACGGAAGTAAAAAGTATATCAGGAGACAATAACTCAAACAGTGGCCATAGGTGACAGAGAGATAGGTCAACAGTGAGGTCACCTGTGGTGAGGCATGGGTCACTGATGAGAAGTTGTTGCCGAAGTTCACAGTGAACCACATCCTGTTGGCAGACTGGTTCTCTGCTCCATCAAATCAATGTAGGGCACCTTAAAAGCGGGGGCACTTTGCACAGAGAGGATTTGTTGTGGTTCTGTTTCTGAGAAAAGCACAAATTAATCCCCCGCGAATTGAAGCCGAGCCGACCTAGATTCACAACAATTGCTCACTTGTCAGTGACTGGGGGTGATGATTTCTCCATACCTTCAGAGGGTTTTTTTTGGGGGGGGGGGGGTAACACTGAGCAATGAGACTCGTGGCAGCGAGTTCAAAGCTCAACCTAGTGACCGGTGACACGGAAAAATAAAGAATTCTGACCTTTATCCTTTACCACGTTGAGCCTTTTTTAACTGGGTTGTCCCTCCCACCAGGCTGAGTCACGGTGTCAATGGATCCCCTTACCGTGACAGTAAAGGGGTCATCTTGTGTCAGCCAGGGGTGTGGCCTGCATTCCTCAGATGACACTGCTGAAATAATGTCTCAGTGTCCACACAAATAACACAAGGCCTATGCTATGCCCCCCACCACTCCCTAACCTATGGAAGGTATGACATGTTGGAAGGAAGACGCATCTGGGGTGTCCATTAGTTAGAACAAGTCTGGTGCCTGGCTAAATTATGTGGCTTGCCAGAGACAACTCACTCACTCTGTCTAGTCTTATAGTGAGTGTTATTAGCCATCAGCTAAAATAACAAAATGCCCAAACATGCTCCACACAAACGTTTTTAAAAAAGGCATAATCTGCAATATGTCCTGCTGTACAATGGTCATTTATATTAATGCCATTGGACTGAAAAACAAAATGTGGCTTTAATGTAATCAGTATTTAGAGAAAGGCAGCATACTGGGGGTAAGGTATGAGGGTATAATGAGAGGCAAGGGACAGTGAGTCAGCCAGACAGACAGACCAATGTGAAGGTCACCAGGTCAGTGTTTCCTACAGTGCATTATGTGCAAATGGCATATACAGGGTTTATACTGTTGGTTCAGCACAAACACACCACATCCCCCTGTCAGTGTGCCAAGCTGGACTCAAGAGGCCCCCAGCCCATTCAAAATAGCAAGGATAGCAATTTATTCAAAATGTTGAGATAGATAGATAGATAGAAATAGATAGATAGAAATAGATAGATAGAAATAGATAGATAGAAATAGATAGATAGAAATACTTAAATAGCTAAATGTGCGTATGATATAAGTGAGGGTAATAATAGTTTACCTAATATACATTCTGGTTAAATGAACAGGTAATTGAATATTTGCATGGTTAAATCAACAGTACAGGTAAAGGTACAGTTAAATGTACAGGTAAATATGTGCAGTGTGTGTGTATGCTCGTATTCCTGTGTATGCCTGTGAGTGAAGGGACATTGGCTGCTGTCCTTGAATCTCTATTGACAAAGAGTGTGGGGCCTGAGGGGTATTTTTATCAATTGCCTGGTGCGAGCCAGGCAGCAGGTGGAGCCTTTATGTAGGAGCGCAAGGTCACAGTGGAGCTGGGCGCTACACACAGTATCAGTCGGTGTCCTGGCCAAAAGTCTTGTTTTCAAAACTCCATGTGGGGTACACTATGGTAGGAATGTTGGTGTGGGCCAACACTTCCCCCCCCCCGGTGCTAACTTAAAATGATTTGCTAAATAATTGGAGGTTGGCACACAAAAAAAAAGTAGCTAGTAGTTGCATTAGTATGGTTGTGCTAGCTAACTCCAACAAGTTATGCTAAGAGAGCAGATCAGATGCTAACTCATTATGTCAAACATTCTGGAAATTGGAATACAATACTACTCGCTAATTTCAAGAACACACAATCTCTAGCAGTGCTTCACAACCTGTTTGTGTGAATGGTGAGAGGAGGGACATTGTGGCTTTCGGTAACAGGAATCAGAGAGGCATGTGAATGAGCTTAGCACCCTCCAATTCAGCTGCCAGGATAAAGCCTTTAAGAACTAAAGCGGAGTGAGATTCTTTAAGCATGCAAATAGGATGCATGCTGCTACGCTAAAATGAGAGTTCTGTGGTATGTAGTGGATCACACTTTGGACTACCTTTTCATATTTCCTAAATCACATTCTAAATTGCAATTTACAAGTAGGAATCTTCAATGGATTTATTCATAAATTCTACAGTTGAAGTCGGAAGTTTACATACATTTAGGTTGAAGTCATTAAAACTCATTTTTCAACCACTCCACAGATTTCATGTTAATAAACTATAGGTTTGGCAAGTCAGTTAGGAAATCTACTTTGTGCATGACAAGAAATTCTTCCAACAATTGTTTACAGACAGATTATTTACCTTAGAATTCACTATATCACAATTCCAGTGGGTCAGAAGTTTACATGCACTAAGTTGACTGTGCCTTTAAACAGCTTGTAAAAAATTCCAGAAAATTATGTAATGGCTTTAGAAGCATCTGGTAGGCTAATTGACATCATTTGAGTCAATTGGAAGAGTACCTGTGGATGTATTTCAAGGCCTACCTTCAAAACGCCTCATTGCTCTAAAGAAATCAGCCAAGACCTCAGAAAACAAATCCACAAGTCTGGTTCATCATTGGGAACAATTTCCAAACACCTGAAGGTACCACGTTCATCTGTACAAACAATAGTATGCAAGTATAAACACCATGGGACCACGCAGCCGTCATACCGCTCAGGAAGGAGGCGCGTTCTGTCTCTTAGAGATGGACGTACTTTGGTGCGAAAAGTGCAAATCAATCCCAGAACAACAGCAAAGGACCTTGTGAAGATGCTGGAGGAAACATGTATCTATATCCACAGTAAAACGAGTCCTATATGGACATAACCTGAAAGGCCGCTCAGCAAGGAAGAAGCCACTGCTCCAAAACCGCCATAAAAAAGCTAGACGACGGTTTGCAACTGCACATGGGGACAAAGATCATACTTTTTGGAGAAATGTCCTCTGGTCTGATGAAACAAAAATAGAACTATTTGGCCATAATGACCATCGTTATGATTGGAGGAAAAAGGGGGAGGCTTGCAAGCCGAAGAACACCATCCCAATCTGTGAAGCACGGGGGTGGCAGCATCATGTTGTAGGGGTGCTTCACTGCAGGAGGGTCTGGTGCACTTCACAAAATAGATGGCATCATGAGGAAGGAAAATGATGTGGATATATTGAAGCAACATCTCAAGACATCAGTCAGGAAGTTAAAGCTTGGTCGCAAATGAGTCTTCCAAATGGACAATGACCCCAAGCATACTTCCATAGTTGTGGCAAAATGACTTAAGGACAACAAAGTGAAGGTATTGGAGTGGCCATCACAAAGCCCTGACCTCAATCCTATAGAACATTTGTGGGCAGAACTGAAAAAGCGTGTGCAAGCAAGGCGGCCTACAAACCTGACTCGGTTACACCAGTTCTGTCAGCAGGAATGGGCCGAAATTCACCCAACCTATTGTGGGAAGCTTGTGGAAGGCTACCCGAAACGTAATGACCCAAGTTAAACAATTTAAAGGCAATGCTACCAAATACTAATTGAGTGTATGTAAACTTCTGACCCACTGGAAATGTGATGAAAGAAATAAAAGCTGAAATAAAATCCCTCTAATATTGTTCTGACATTTCATATTCTTAAAATAAAGTGGTGATCCTAACTGACCTAAGAGGGATTAAAACATCAGGAATTGTGAAAAACTGAGTTTAAATGTATTTGGTTAAGGTGCATGTAAACTTTCGACTTCAACTGTAGATACATAGGACCAATAGGGTGTGCAGGACTTGATTGATGACCACTGCAATAGCTATCATGCTAATGCTAACACACTGCTAATATTCTATGTTAGCATCACAAAAAGGACCATCACAGGTACAATTCACCATTACATTGCATGAATTCATTAAAGAGCATGGAAAACCAGGGAGGTAGAAAAAGATTGACATGTTTGGAAGTATTGAATATTCATATTGGCTGTAGGGTGGTTCGTTGAACACGCCTGTCGAAGCAGTCTTTCAGGCCTCGTCACATAAGGAGGTATTTATTAGGGATTACATCGTCATATGGGCAGGGTGAGAGGTAACGGTGTGTAAAATGTATTTTTTTTATTTTTATTTTTTTTAAATGGTGCCCGTTTCTAAGACAATGGCCAATTTTCTCTCAGCGCTTGCCAGAACTGACCTTCTACCTGTCCGCTTTGAGTCGCCGCATCTGACCAGCAGTGATTTTAACACACGTGTGTGTGTGTGTGTGTGTGTGTGTGTGTGTGTGTGTGTGTGTGCACGCACGTGTACATGTGTTTGTCCATGCCTGCATTAATCTCATTCTTATGGACTGCAACCTCATTACCTATAGCAGCAATAGTATGAATATCTGGCTGTAGTCAATACTACCTAAATGGGACTGAATTAATCTCTCACAATCATAAAGATCACGATCTCATAATAACAAGATAACAATAAGCTGTAAAAAATAACCAGAGAAGCTTCAGTTATCAACACGGCTCACTTGTTTATGGGCCCCCAAGTGGCGCAGTGCTCTAAGACACTGCATCTCAGTGCTAGAGGCGTCACTACAGACAACCTGCTTCGAATCCAGATCACAACCGGCCGTGATTGGGAGTCCCATAGGGCTGCGCACAATTTGCCCAACGTCGTCCGAGTTTGGCCGGTGTAGGCTGTAATTGTAAATAATCCTTTGTTCTTAACGGACTTGCCTAGTTAAATCAAAGGTTAAACTGTTTTTTTATTTGTTTATATGTATGTGTATCAATCTGATGGTAAAATGGCTTCAGCTGTTAACCTGTCAGCATAGTTTCAATTTGACATTTTAGTTATTTTGCAGATGCTCTTATTCAGAGCAACTTAGTGAGTGCATACATTTTTCATATTTGTTCTTACTGGTCCCTCGTGGGAATCGAACCAACAACCCTGGCGCTGCAAGTGCCATGTCCTACCAACTGGGACCATCTATCCATCTGTCATACCCTTAGGCAGACAAGTAGGGGATAGGAACTTTAAATGAGACAGGAGTTCTGCCTGTGCTGGCATAACGGTGATAACTTCCAGGTTTTGCATATTCGGCTAAACATTCCTTAGGCTTCATGGTGGGGAAATTGGCACATTTTATACTGCAAAAAATTGGGGATAGTTGCATTTTTGCAAAGGTTGTCATCAGCATAGAGGAATATTTTGCATAAGTAGGCTAGTTCAAGTTCAGTTTTTGTAAGTAGCTCTTACAAAAAGAATTATTATTATTGAAAACAGCCAAGACAATTCCATGTACAATATCATCAGGTACTCGTAAGCCATCATTTTTTGTTCAGAAAGCTAAATTCAGCCAACATTGTTGTTTTTTTTCCCCTCCACAAACTACAGTCCCCCTGGCAAAAACCAAGCAACTGATATCTTCTGAATAATGTATGTGGTAAATAAACATGTATGCATTATTCATGAGCATGTTCACCTTTCCTCAGAAAGGTAACAAAGCTGGCAGCGGCAGTCCCGTTTAACCATGTTATTTTGGTGGAATGTCAGGAAACAGAAATGTTAGGCCTATGTATAGACAATGGAATTATGGGGATGGGGAGTGAGGGCTGGTATGATTTTTAGGGGAGAAAACGTGATTTAAAAGATAGGAGGTGTAACATCCGTGAAAAGTGTCTCCATGTTGAATAATGCAGGGTGTGGACCAATCACTGAATATACATTGTAGCCCTGCTATGCCTATGGCTGCGAAAGAGCCAATCTGTCTGCACTAAATGAGCATTAGCTTGCCCGCAGGTCTTCAGTTTGGTGTTATTTTAGTAATACCAGAGAGGCTGTATTAATGAAGAAAAAAAAAAGTATAAAGCCTTTATTACAGCATAGCAAAGATTAAAAACTGACAAATTTGTGAAATTGTTTATCGACTTGTGGTTGCGTGAGGCTTGGTGCTCACGGAATCAGTAGGCAACACTCAAACAAGCAACAGAAGCAGGATGTGTCTTATTTCTGTGGACATATGGATAATTTATAAAGCCAGGCACATTTAACAGTTAGGCTATTGATTATAGACCTAATTAAATTGGTGTTTTTGCTCTTCTCGCTTTTCTTAAGGCAAGGGCTATTTTTCTCAATACCAATATACTGGTTAACTTTGCTATTACGCACATAGGAACAAATCAAAAGCAGGAGAAAGCACATTTGTTATAAAATATAATTTTTTATTAGTATTGCACCATTATTCTTCCGTAATATAACTATATAAAATGTCATTAGCGTGTCTTAGAGTGATGGACAGTGCCATCCCCACAGCCTCCACAATGTATTAGTCCACTCAGACAGGCGTGAATCAGAATTTCTTCACATTTTTTAGCTACTGCTCGACTAAAGATATCTTGGTAGAACAACAGCCTATCAACCAAGCAATCGACCAGTTGACTAAAATGGGGTCAGCCCTA
This sequence comes from Thymallus thymallus, assembly GCA_023634145.1. Classification (NCBI taxonomy): domain Eukaryota; kingdom Metazoa; phylum Chordata; class Actinopteri; order Salmoniformes; family Salmonidae; genus Thymallus; species Thymallus thymallus. The sequence continues at coordinate 9,687,044 of CM042384.1, read as the reverse complement.
ATGGTTAGACATGTCAATATTTGAAAAGCATGGTTAGCCGTGAATTAGCCAACAAAAACCTGGTCCAAACTTGTCCAAAAAAGTTAATTGGCAGCAAGATATTCAAACATTAACGGTACAAAAGGTGCTACACAAGGATATGAGTGTTGCCCAAACCCCAATGACTTCCCCACACAGCCTCCATTCTGACAGCAATCACCATGACTAGCAGCAAACCCAAATTCAAACAACTGCCACGACTCTTCCTAGCAACTACTCACCAGTCTCTAGCCACTTTCTGTGACCACAGAGATACCGTTAATCGTACAGCCATCCAGAACTTTATCCACAACCTATTATGATGACTCATAACTGCAACACAACTGTTGCCAAACCCTATAACCTTACCACAATGGCCTAGTATGGATTTAACGGTGGACTCCGAACACCTGTTTGAAAAAGAAAAGGATCATTCAGCACTGTCATTCAACCACGTCATAGCAGGTCCGAGCTGAGAACAAAGCCAACTGGCCGGCCAAATGGAATCCGCTCCATTTCGCCCAAACAAAGCCTTCAAAGAAAGGTGCAGGCTAATCACAAAGTTACGCAACATCCCATAAATATATATTCATGCTAATCCACCCCAAAACGAAGCAAACTTGGTAGAATGATACAATAACTAAAGGTGAATGTGTACCCAAATCTATCTGACCAAATAAATTATTTGCTGTATGGGGTCAAATATGCAAAGAAACTCCTGGGCGGGCTGGGACAAGGTGTTGAATCAGAACTAGTTGCTGTTGTGACTGCATGCATTTCAGCCATTCTCTCCACTCCTGTGGGCATTAATCCTCAACTTCCTCCACTTGGGTATTTATGGAATCCAATAAATTAATCTCCTTACTCCGTGCGATTTTTCCCATCAGCATTCTCTGAAAGGCAATTCCAGCCATGTGCTATGATCATATTTTGCCCCATCTACAAGAGAACAACCAGTAAAGACGTCTTCGCTATGATCATGGCTTTCGTAAAGGGGGGAATATTTCGGGCCCCTAGGGCATAAACTCTCCCCTTGCCAGATGGACATGGAATTTTAGGGGGTGGCAAATTGTGGCATCTTCAAATTGATGAGGCACGAGCTCTTCTTTCACCTCGTCGATGGGTTGTCAATGACAGGGGTCTTCAGATGGACTTGTAATCGATATCCTATGATACGCAGGGCGACAGAGATGGTAATTTCTATTATTTAGAGAAGGAATACACACATGCATCCCTCTCCCAAATCACTCCACCTCTATACACACTAGGGCTGACCACATTTAGCCGACTGGTCGATTATTAGGTTGACAGATTTTTTTAGTAGAGCAGTAGCTAAACAATAGTTTGTGGTCGCAGTCTGCGGTTCTAAAAAACAGTGCGCTGTTGAATTGGCGCCTTTTCCTAGACCATGTTGCTATGTGCATAATAGCAAAGTTAGCCAGCATATTGGTGTGGAGAACAATGCGGCGGAGGCAGCAGCAGAGTTAGGAGATGAGAAAAAAAATGCCCTTGCCTTAATTGTCTAAGAAAAGTGAAGAGGAAACCCCAACTTAATTCGGCCTCTAAATCAATAGCCTAACCATGCCTCATGCTACAATTTCACAAATTTGTCTGTTTCATCTTTGCTATGCTGTAATAAAGGCTTTACACGTTTTTTCCATTAGACCAGCCTCTCTGGTATTATCATTTATTTAGTGTTCTTTACACTGTTCCAAATGGTCAGAAAAATTATATTAATAACCCTCCTTTTTCCCTGATCACCTTATTATTATGATCATTATAATAATAAGTCATGTCATTAGTAGACTTAGTATAGCAGCCTTTTATAACCACCACCGAACTGTAGGCCTAAGAGCGCATCCATCTTACTACCTTAACTTAATTAGGCCTATATTTAAATACTTATATAGGCTACTGTATCAATTATTAATTCATGTCATCACACAACATACGAGTCATTCATGATGTGAAATGCAATCAAGCACTTTAGTTTTTAAATAAAATAAAGCGACCATTGAATAATTAGCGTTAACCATTTTGGAAATTGCATTCAAGAATTAATGAGACTTTTTAGTCTTTGCTGTAATAAAGGCTTTACAAAAAGACAAAAACAAAATGTTTCAGACTCTCTGGTAGGCTTAGAATTTATTTAGTGTTATTTACATTGTTCCAAAAAGTCAGAAAAATTATATTGTAATCTAACATTTCCCTGTTTCGAGTTTATTTGTCACGTCCTCTGCATCCATTTTGCTGTCACCTGTCACGTTGTTCCAAGTCAGTTATAACCCATTGATGTGATTATTTTATGCTATAGGTCAGGCACTATTGGTCTCGTGTATAAGAAACATGCGTGTCACGTAAAGAGAGCAAGGGTTGAGGGAATAGTGAATGTTTTTCCAAAACAAAAATGAAGGATTTCGCTAACAGAACTTTTCAGTCAGAAATGGCTGAAATTACATTGCAGCTTCAGCAACACACTGTTGATGTGCGGTGGTCGCTGCAGCAGGGAGGAGAGAGAGACAACGGCTGCTAGCCACACAGTCACTCAGTGCATATAGTTGATTTGATTAAAACAAATACAGTGGGGAGAACAAGTATTTGATACACTGCCGATTTTGCAGGTTTTCCCACTTACAAAGCATGTAATTTTTATCATAGGTACTCTTCAACTGTGAGTGACGGAATCTAAAACAAAAATCCAGAAAATCACATTGTATGATTTTTAAGTAATTAATTTGCATTTCATTGCATGACATAAGTATTTGGTACATCAGAAAAGCAGAACTTAATATTTGGTACAGAAACCTTTGTTTGCAATTACAGAGATCATACGTTTCCTGTAGTTCTTGACCAGGTTTGCACACACTGCAGCAGGGATTTTGGCCCACTTCTCCATACAGACCTTCTCCAGATCCTTCAGGTTTCGGGGCTGTCGCTGGGCAATACGGACTTTCAGCTCCCTCCAAAGATTTTCTATTGGGTTCAGGTCTGGAGACTGGCTAGGCCACTCCAGGACCTTGAGATGCTTCTTACGGAGCCACTCCTTAGTTGCCCTGGCTGTGTGTTTCGGGTCGTTGTCATGCTGGAAGACCCAGCCACGACCCATCTTCAATGCTCTTACTGAGGGAAGGAGGTTGTTGGCCAAGATCTCGCGATACATGGCCCCATCCATCCTCCCCTCAATACGGTGCAGTCGTCCTGTCCCCTTTGCAGAAAAGCATCACCAAAGAATGATGTTTCTACCTCCATGCTTCACGGTTGGGATGGTGTTCTCTGGGTTGTACTCATCCTTCTTCTTCCTCCAAACACGGCGAGTGGAGTTTAGACCAAAAAGCTCTATTTTAGTCTCAGGTCCTGCCGTGTAGTTCTGGGCTGATCCCTCACCTTCCTCATGATCACTGATGCCCCACGAGGTGAGATCTTGCATGGTGCCCTAGACCGAGGGAGATTGTCCGTCATCTTGAACTTCTTCCATTTTCTAAAAATTGCGCCAACAGTTGTTGCCTTCTCACAAAGCTGCTTGCCTATTGTCCTGTAGCCAATCCCAGCCTTGTGCAGGTCTACAATTTTATCCCTGATGTCCTTACACAGCTCTCTGGCCTTGGCCATTGTGGAGAGGTTGGAGTCTGTTTGATTGAGTGTGTGGACAGGTGTCTTTTATACAGGTAACGAGTTAAAAACAGGTGCAGTTAATACAGGTAATGAGTGGAGAACAGGAAGGCTTCTTAAAGAAAAACTGTGAGAGACAGAATGGTCTGTGAGAGACAGAATTCTTACTGGTTGGTAGGTGATCAAATACTTATGTCATTCAATAAAATGCAAATTAATTATTTAAAATACATACAATGTGATTTTCTGGATTTTTGTTTTAGATTCCGTCTCTCACAGTTGAAGTGTACCTATGATAAAAATTACAGACATCTACATGCTTTGTAAGTAGGAAAACCTGCAAAATCGGCAGTGTATCAAATACTTGTTCTCCACACTGTAGGATGTGTCTATATGGAAAAATACACTTTAAAATGGGTCGAAAGAACAGACCACACACACACACACACACAAACACAGTAAATCTGGAACACCAACACTGAGCAGTACATAGAGGCATTTCAATTGCTCTACCTTAGATGTCAAGGTTACTTCCCCCCCGTCACCAACCATATGTTTAGTGTATTTCAAAAGGGGCTTTGACATCTGGGGGTTATCTGTGTAAGGACAACATCTTCCTAGTGATTTAGGAGCAGGCCAGAGGTGAGATGCCTTTGTTAGTAACCAGATGACAGTCACTAGCATTCCTTCAACGTTCCAGCGGTAATGGAGCTGGATCTCTTACCAGTGTCCTGGCTGTCTCACCTCTACTGGAGGGTATAATTGTCACCTACTATACATATAAAGAGGCAATGGCACTTTTGTTCCCAGTCTTTGAAAACCTTTCCTCATTGTATGCGGATTGTGTATTTGGTTAAAGTGCAAGTGTCATTGAGGTGCATACAGGAGCCGCCATGACCAAGAGACATTTAATACGTATTTAGGTTATTTCAGTGTGGCTTCCTGGCACAGGTAAAATGGTCCATTCAATCCAGACTGTATCACGACCGGCCGTGATTGGGAGTCCCATAGGGCGGCGCACAATTGGCCCAGCGTCGTCCGAGTTTGGCCGGTGTAGGCTGTCATTGTAAATAAGAATTTGTTCTTAACGGACTTGCCTAGTTAAAGGTTCAATTAAAAAAAAAAAAAAAAATGAATGAAGGCATAACATGACTGCATCTGTTATGTAGTACTTAGTATGAAGGCCACTACAAATCAACAGTGCTAATGAGCTGTTGCAATTACACTGGCCAAAATACGAAATGTGTATCATTATGCAACTGTTTAGAAAACGCCTTGCTCTTGGAAATGTGAAATCAGTGTTTATCCAACAGACCTAGTTGGCTAACCCAGCTAGTCTAGTCTTTTAATGTTCCTATACTTCCTGTTTACAGAGTAGCCTTATGATCCCATCTAAGGTCCTAGCTCCTCGCTACGTCTAAAATAGGGACCCGAACTACAGACGGTGATATTTCAAGCTAGATCCTAAGGATGTTGTTTTACAAAAGAAACATGGCGGAATACATTTCACTATTGTGATCTGGCGGGACACAAGTCACATATGTAGGCTTCCTTAAGCACTACTCGCCCAGCCTAATCATGTTAGAAAAATTTAATTCTCAAAGTAAAGGGGATTTGAAAAATGAAGACCCTGGATATTGGTAGCTTCTGCTGGTGTGGTATAGAGAGGCATCCATTTCAAATGGGCATTGCTGAACATGTATTAGAATATAAAAAAAAAAAAAAACAAGCTAAGCTTTACAGGTTGATCAGGCCTAGGACAGATGTAGGCAACCTAGATTCAGCCGCGGGTCAAATGTTTTCGTCATGGATTGACCGGGGGCCAAAAAATTATAATAATCATTTGTACACTGCCAATTGACCACAACTAAGTCCAAAAAGAGATTGTATTTGAAATAACAATAAGGCATGCATAAAATGGCTGTCACCTTTCCCTCCAATTACAATCAAATACAGTCCTGATAAACATAAACAAATCACTGCTGATCGTGAAGACAAACACATTGTCCTCAAAGCAGGTAGTGTATAAAGAGTAGCCTATAATGTGAATATTGTGCCACATCAGTATATTATGTAATGTTTTGTGTTGACCCCAGGAAGAGCTGCTGCTGCTTTAGAATATTAATACTAAATTAAGCCCCCCCAGGACTACATCCAACCACCAATTGACGCCATCGAATTGTCCCCTTGTATCATGTCTCACTTAAAAGATCTTGCCAAAGTACACAATGGGTTTTTGAACTCCCTGGTCTGCAAATTGGGTTACTCCCATGTAATAAATAATTCACTAGATTGACCACCACTAGACTGTGCCTGACCTGGTTAAAATTGCTGTGGTGGTCAGTAGGTAATATGCAAATTACCGGATGCAAACTAGCTTAGGTTAATTAAGTTCATTAAACATAGGGGATTAGGCCTGGAATAGACCTCCAGTCACAATATGGTACTTAATGTGACAGGGGAAAGCCTGGCAGTCACGGGGTACAAGACATCTGTTTGATTCGCGCCTGTCTGAGTGAACTGATCCATTGTGGAGACCGATGGGATGTCACAGTCCATCAATCGAAGAGATGTGTTACTGTAATTGTATATGGTTATATTATGCAAGAACAATGTTGCAACACAAATATTATTTATTTGTAACAAATGCGCTTTCTCCAGCATGGGATAGTTAGAGTTTGGAGATGAGATAACATCCCTTGCCTTAATTGTCTAGGGGAAACCCCAACTTAATAAAGTCTATCATCATCCATATACTGTACCAGTCAAAGGTTTGCAAACACCTACTCATTACAGGGTTTTCTTTATTTTTACTATTTTCTACAGTGTAGAACAATAATGAAGACATCAAAACTATGAAACTAATAACAGTAACAAAAACTATTTTATATTTGAGATTCTTTCATGTAGTCACCCTTTACCTTGATGACAGCTTTGTACACTCTTGGCATTCTCTCAACCAGTTTCATGAGGTAGTCACCTGGAATGGATTTAAATTAAACAGGTGTGCCATGTTAAAAATTAATTTGTGAAATGTCTTTCCTTCTTAATGCGTTTTAGCCAATCAGTTGTGTTGTGACAAGGTAGGGGTGGTATACAGAATATAGCCCTATTTGGTAAAAGGCCAAGTCCATATTATGGAAAGAACAGCTCAAATAAGCAAAGAGAAACAACAGTCCATCATTACTTTAAGACATGAAGGTCAGTCAATCCGTAAAATGTTTAGTCGCAAAAACCATCAAGTGCTATGATGGAACTGGCTCTCATGAGGACCGCCACAGGAGAGGAAGACCAAGAGTTACCTCTGCTGCAGAGGATAAGTTCATTAGAGTTACCAGCCTCAGAAATTGCAGCCCAATTGAATGCATCACAGAGTTCAAGTAACAGACACATCAACATCAACGGTTCATTGGAGACCGCGTGAAATCAGGCCTTCATGGTTGAATTGCTGCAAAGAAACCACTACTAAAGGACACCAATAATAAGATGAGACTTGCTTGGGCCAAGAAACATGAGCAATGGACATTAGACCGGTGGTTATCTGTCCCTTGGTCTGATGAATCCAAATTTGAGATGTTTGGTTCCAACTGCTGTGTCTTGGTGGGACGCAGACTAAGTGAGTGGATGATCTCCGCATGTGTGGTTCCCACTATGAAGAATGGAGGAGGTGGTATGATGGTGCTTTGCTGGTGACACTGTCTGTGACTTATTTAGAATTCAAGGCACATTTAACTAGCGTAGCTACAACAGCAATAAGCCATCCCATCTGGTTTGTGCTTAGTGGGACAATAAATTGTGTTTCAACAGGACAATAACCCAACACACCTCCAGGCTGTCTAAGGGCTATTTGACCAAGAAGGAGCGTGATGGAGTGCTGCATCAGATGACCAGACCTCCACAAATCACCCGACCTCAACCCAATTGAGATGGTTTGGGATGAGTTGGACCGCGGAGCGAAGGAAAAGCAGCCAACAAGTGCTCAGCATATGTGGGGACTCCTTCAAGACTGTTTCGAAAGCATTCCAGGTGAAGCTGGTTGAGAGAATGCCAAGAGTGTGCAAAGCTGTCATCAAGGGAAAGGGTTGCTACTTTGATGAATCTAAAATATATATAGATTTGTTTAACACTTTTTTGGTGTCATTTCATAGCTGTAGGTCTTCACTATTATTCTACAATGTAAAAAATAAAGAAAAACCCTTGAATGACTGGTGTCCAAATGTTTGACTGGTACTGTATGTCTACACCAAGACTCATGCAACAATTTCACAAATTCAGCTGTTTTAAAATCTTTGCTATGCTGTAATAAAGGCTTTGAACTTTTTTGGGTTAGATCAGCCTCTGGTATTATTTGTAATTTATTTAGTATTGTTTCAACTGTTCCAAATTGTCAGAAAAATGTAATTGATAATAATAAAACAACCATCCTTTTTCCTTGATCTCATAGTTGTCATCATTGTCGTTATAATAATAAGTAATGTCATTGTCATTAGTAGGCTTAGTATAGCAGCCTTGTATAACCCCCATCGAGCTGTAGGTCTAAGAGTGTATCCTGTTTAGTCTTAATACCGTAACTTACTTAGGCTTATATTTCATAGGCTACTGTATCAATCAATAATTTATTCATTCATGTCATTACACAGCATACAAGTCATTCATGATGTGAAATACAATCAAGCATTTTCATTTTAAAATAAACCACTGAATGACACAACAATAAACAATAACAATAAATTGTTCCATTTCGGAAATTACATTCACGAATGAATGCAACAGTTTTTAGTCTTTGCTATAAAGGCTTTACAAAAAAAACAGTATTTGTTTTAATCTAACAGCACCTGTTTGGGTAACATAGGCCTAATATGCACACAGCGCTTGCTCCATATCTTTTTCTTGATCTCCAGTATTTTCCACAAATAGTCAAATTTATTCCACACATCAGACTTCCCCTTTACCTCCTAAGCAACCAGTAAACATTACCCCATTTCGAGTTTATTTGCCACGTCCTCTGCATCCATTTTGCTGTTACATGTGTTACGGTGTTTAGAGTTTGTTATAACTAGTTTATGATATGCTATAGGTCAGGCCCTATTGGTCAAGTGCATGCGAAGCATACATGTGTCACGTAAAGAGAGCAAGGGTTGAGGGAATAGGGAATGTTTTTCCCGAACTAGATTAGGGATTTCGGTAACATACATTTTCAATCAGAAATTGCTGTAATTATGTTGCAGCTTCAGTAACACGGACAGCCCTACAACACAACACCGAAGCTCATTACTCGCCTACCTGCTGAAATGATTCCTTTCCAACTCAGCATTTTTTTCTTTATCCAAATACTAAATTTAATTATTTTCTATATAGGCAATTGCATGATTAGTATAACCTACTTCTGGTCTCCATTATTAATAAACCCCCCCTTTGGTCTGTATTTGAATCTTAAGTGAACATTTACAAAATTGCCTACATATTAGCCTACTATCACATTATTAGATGTGGATTTTATATATATATATATATATATTTAAAAAGAGCAGAATTGTTTAAGTACCAATGAGGGATTTCTTTTTTACAATAATGTATTAATTAATACAAAATTAATACATTATTGTAAAAAAGAAATCCCTCATTGGTACTTAAACAATTCTGCTCTTTTTATATATATATATATATTTTTTTTAAAGTGATGTAATCAACGGCATATACAGTATAACCTACATAATGAGATTATTATGGACAGAGCGAGATTATTTGTATAAAATCAAAACGGAAGCCAAGCAACGATCATGTCACCATAATAAGACCCTCAATATGTGTTGTAAAGGAGCATCAAGCTCATACCATGCACTTTCACCAACCTGTGAAGTTCATTCAAACTTTTTTTTTTTTTCTATTATTATATTATAAATCTGTAGAATACCAAACTGAATGCATTCTCGAGTCGTAGTGGGAGGACCACATAACTATTCTAAGCAAAGTGAACAGACTCATGATTTTAACCATATAACTAGCATCATGGCGATCCCTGAATATTGCGTTGCCATATTGGAGCAGCTGATGCTCATCTCTGCAGCACACTTTGCCCTCAAGGCAGAGAGCCAGCCAGCAACACCAGGTCCGTCATGAGTCTGTCTAGTTCTATGAGAGAACAACAAAATAAATCCACCCAAAGTTATTCTAAAGAAGTAGATTGAACAAACACCTACCAGGAGAAAGCCCTACTAATGTTGTGTAATGCATATTTCATCAATGCTATGTACGTACCACATAGGCAATATGAATACTAATGATGACATGATGATTTATGCAAAGCATTTGTTCTCAGCAGGAACAGTTTATGTGCAAAGGACATTCCAGGCCATCTGGGAGAAACCTCTGGCAGTGGATGGCAGCTTGAGGTCAAGCCAGGCAAGAGTCAATTACCCAGGTTTACGACAGATGAGGTAATGGTGCTAATAAATGATGCTCTGTAACACAGCATGCCATTTACAGCACATCACACTGAGGAATTGCCGTCCTCTCCTTCACCCTAAAAGTACAGAGGGAGGGCATCTTTGAATGATGTCACAGAGGCACGAAAAAAATCAATGTTGACTTGGAGAAGGTGTCATTACAAGCGTACACTACATGACAAAAAGTATGTGGACGCCTGCTTGTCGAACATCTTGTTACAAAGTCATGGGCATTAATATAGAGTTGGTACCCCATTTGCTTCTATAACAGCCTCCACTCTTCTGGGAAGGCTTTCCACTAGATGTTGGAACATTGCTGAGGGGACTTGCTTCCTGCCACAAGAGCATTAGTGAGGTCGGGCACTGATGTTGGGCGATGAGGCCTGGCTCGCAGTCGGCGTTCCAATTCATCCCAAAGGTGTTCAGGGCTCTGTGCAGGCCAGTCCAGTTCTTCCACACCAATCTCGACAAACCATTTCTGTATGGACCTCGCTTTGTGCACGGGGGCATTATCCTGGTGAAACAGGAAAAGGGCATTCCCCAAACTGTTGCCACAAAGTTGGAAACATAGAATAGTCTAGAATATCATCGTATGCTGTAGCGTTAAGAATTCCCTTCACTGGAACTAAAGGGCCTAGCCCAAACCATGAAAAACAGCAGCAGAACATTATTTCTTCTCCACCAACAAACTTTACAGTTGGCACATGCATTCGGGCAGGTAGCGTTTTCCTGCCATCTGCCAACCCCAGATTGGTCTGTTGGGCTTCCCGATGGTGAAGCGTGATTCATCACTCCAGAGAACATGTTTCCACTGCTCCAGAGTCCAATGGCGGTGAGTTTTACACCACCCCAGCCGACGCTTGGCATTGTGCCTGGTGATCAAAGGCTTGTGTGTGGCTGTTAGGCCATGGAAACCCATTTCATGAAGCTCCCGACGAACAGTTTTTGTTCTGACGTTGTTTCCAGAAGTTTGGAACTCGTTAGTGAGTGTTGCAACCGAGGACAGACGATTTTACACACAACACGCTTCAGCACTCGGCGGTCCCATTCTGTGAACTTGTGTGGCCTACCACTTCGAGGCTGAGCCGTTGTTGCTCCTAGATGTTTCCACTTCACAATAAGAGCGCTTACAGTTGACCGGGGCAGCTTCAGCAGGGCAGAAATCTGACAAACTGACTTGTTGTCAAGGTGACATCCTATGACGGTGCCACATTGAAAGTCACTGACCTCTTCAGTTAGGCCATTCTACTGCTGATGTTTGTTTATGGAGATTGCATGGCTGTGTGCTCAATTTTATACACCTGTCAGCAACAGGTGTGGCTGAAATAACTGAATCCAAAAACTTGAAGGGATGTCCACATGCTTTTGTATATATAGCGTGTCACATCATCTGACAGATACACGTAACCGGTAATAGGTTGGCATACTGTCAAGGCTTTAAGCAAGTCTGTCTGATAAATAAATGTCGTAAGAAGCTGGCTTATGGAGGCACAATCACGCAGGAAAGACTGGCCGGCTAATCTTGAGGTTGACAGTCCCGATAGCTGATGCTTGAGCCATTAAAATATAATTTAGACGGAGGTTCAACCCAGGCAAGGCTCTAACCTAGATAATGACCCTTTTTTCCCCCCAAAAAAATATGAAACTGTCTGACATTCCAGGGAGAATTGGATTAGGATCGGGCCTGGCAAGGAACTGACATTTTCTCTGATGGGTAGAAGAGGGACAGGGTCTTGGAAACGTGACTAGCCACAGGTCAGACAACGCCTCAGGGACCTATTACACAGATAGGGTATCCCTCTATTTGAAACCCTACACCTCTAATCCAATCCGCTGTGCAGGGGACAAGAATCCATAGGGACTGTAGAAACAACTGAGGATTTCTTATTGCTAATTAAATATAACAATGTTGGGCTTAATAACCGTTGTAGTACTGCAATTAGAGCCTAAATAACAAGGGTAGGCAATCTGAAAACAAAACAAACTAAAACTAAGGCGCAAACTTCGGTAACAGAATTACAGTAAATCTCCCTCAGGTTTTTATTACCACGTTTTCCAAAAAAATAATCAGCTCTGAATTAAGATTCAAATATGTCTACAGAAAGAATGGGGTGTCCGCTATGACATGGCACCTAGAGTCTGAAAAAAATATATTCTGGTTATTGAACGCCATTAAGTGAAGAGGACTTGCACCCGGTAACGGAATTACAGTAACAGAATGACATCATGTGTAGGTGTCAGTGAGAGCTGGAGAGGTGACATTAACGGGTGAGTGAGTGAATGAGTGAGTGAGTGAGTGAGTGAGTGAGTGAGTGAGTGAGTGATGTTGTGCAGACTCAGACTGTTTTAACGCTCTTGGTTTGACTAGACAACGCTCACTGGACAACGCTCTTGGTTTGACCGTTATTAGCTGAACATAACAGTACGCCAGTGGAAGGGAGAACAGTAGCAGGAGATCCAAATGTGGTTAGTGACTATTATAATTTCCCATTGCAGACAATTCAGTTGGAGTAATTCCGTTACCAAATTGGTAACTGAATTACCAAAAATCTGTAACAGAATTAGGAGTTTTAATCACTTAACTCAAAAGACAATTGATCAGTAAAAACACTATAACTAATTGGTAGGTCTACCTTTACTTGTTACTTCTGTGAACTTTCATAATCCTCCCTCCTCATGGAGAAATTACAAAATATCTTGAAGATATGTGGGTTTTTGTTAACGAAATAACAAGACAATATTTCTTAAACTTACAGAAGGTAAACAATTTTTACAAAACTAAATATAAGCGTTGATATTAGTTGGCAGGCATCTTTAAGTCAACAATTTGGTGTTTTGATGAATTTCTGATACCTTAACACTTTTTCTGGTAGATGTTTAAGATCCCTTTTCCATCTGTTTATTCAGAAATCAAAGCCTTTCATTATGCCTAATTTTTTAGACGGAAATGGTTGAAAAGTTATTCTATGCCTTCATTTCCCACGAATATAGACTCAGCTTCCATTTGACAGCCAATTTGATATGCTCCTATGAACTTCAAATGCTGGTGCTCATGGGTCCTTTTCGATGGAAATGCCCAGGCCTATCATTATTATTTTCCAATTGTCTACTTTAATAACATTTCAAAATATCCTTTTAGTTTTTTCCTGCAGTTTTTCTTTTGACAATGGCATCCATTAAAAGAAAAGGCAGCTGTTCATGCTTGTGCTTATTTAATAAAGAAACGGATATGAATCAGCTATTTCTGTTCACATGTCAAGCAGTCATACCCTCCACAGCACAGTGGATACACCACTTAGCCTATGTTAGCATATGGTATGACAAGCTAAATTAATTAAGACTAGGTCTCAAAGGCCGTTACATTGTCTGGGAAGAGAAACTCCCCCACCATCCAACACTGATATCTAGCAACCCCCTGGGTGATGCACTGTAGCCATCTTGCGACAGAATCCACGCCACACATTGGCTATGAAGGTAGATGGAGGAGTAGTGATTGTGTCCATTTCAAGTTGGGGATAATTAGATGATTATTATAGCATGCTGTAAGGTTAACATCTCCACTTTTGAGAGAAATGCTTAATCCACCAGATGGTCTAGCAAATCAACTCACATTTCAGGAGCTTGACTAGCACAAACCCAAACCTACAGAAATGTGCCGCTCGCCATATAGGACACAACTAATGCTGTACAGAGATGATCTTACCATCATCACATAATAGGGAGGCTAGTTTACACTTTGGCTGATTGCCATAGGCCGGTTGAGAGATTGAGGGAGGGCAATACAAAGTTTCACTGCCTAGTAAGATAGATTGGCCTTTCCACTGTTACTTGCGAGTGAGTGCATAGGTCAAAAGCATATTGAAGATTTGTGACTGTCACACACATGCCAGATCGGATGTATTTATCAATGTCAGCAGGAAGCAAAAAACAGCCTGGTTTGATTTGATCTGAGCAGAAGAGATAGTGGGATTATCCCAATCTATGCTCTAGTTTCGCATTAAGAGAAGACAATTTTCAATGTTCAGGCAAGTAGTCTGAGGGATGAAGGATGAGCATGCATTTTGGTTTAGTGTTTGTTTCGACATTGATCATTCAAATGTACTAAAAGGCGCAACATGTATCCAGTCACCAGTGCTAGGGTAGTTTATCTAAATCATGAGCCTTACTGAGACGATATATTAGGAGTGGGCATCTGGCAAAAATTTCTGCTGGTAGTCCAACAATTGGAAAGTGGCAAATGGATAAGTTGACTCAGGATGGCCAAAAATGGCAAAAGTTGACAAAAACTGGCCAGTACAACACAATTTCATCTGTGCCCAGACAACGACCCATGACACTAAGATGGCAAACTTTGTAAACAAGCATTAGCTCTATAGTGGACTATGGCCCCTTTGGATTTACAGACTACTAATCAGGCAATTAATCAGCTCACCGTTTTATCCACTTCATGTCTGGCCAGTTCACAAACAGAAAGGATTACCCTGTGCAGTAGGGATCGAGGCCAAAAGGCAATTTTCACTCATAAGCCATTCTGGTGCTTGTTATCTTCTAGTGCCATACCGTTCTGCATTAGATTCAATGCCAACCACAGCGTGATTCATGTAATACAATAGCAAAAATGTAAATATTGCGTGTCTGGGCAAGTGGATGGGTTTATTCTCTCTCTACGTTTTGCACAATGTCAAGGACAATGGAAGTTATGTAAAGCATGAGGTGTTCAATGATATGTTGATCTCTTGCATTCTGCAGTGAAGGACAATGGACCTTGACTCACGTTGTCTTTGCTTTGAAAAATATCTCATGAGGCCTGCGAGCATAAGGAACTGACATATGCCTTCGCCATGAGACAATGAGGGTGATTCATACCTGACAAATGCATGACCGTCAAAGAAATCGTGATCATCTATATTTCAAGCGCTGACATATGGTAATTATGCAGTGCGAGGAAAGTTGAGTTTCCCCTCCAAGAGAAGTGAGAACACATGCAAAGAAACAGGGGCTAAGTCTTGTCTTTGTACTGCCCCGAGTAAGTACGGCTGCAGACCAAGTGTACAATCACTGATCACAGAAACATGTTTTGCAATGTGATAGAAGGGAGCGGACAGCCTAGTCACACTTCAAAGCTACTGTGAAGGGGCATTACCTGGAGTGTGCCCTCCACACACAAGCATTAGAACAGAAGACGAAAGAAGGTACAGAGGGAGTACTGGATGCTAACTGCTTATTGAATGAAGTCTGTTGAATATTGCTGCTTGATTTTTTCTCCAAAAACAGTACTGCATATGAAAGATATTTATGAAACACAGAGAGCAAGTGGTATTAGCAAGTGATAGCCTGTATAGGTATCCTAATATTTCTTAATTCACCAAATTGGATATTACTGCCTTAAAACGAGGCCACTGGATTCTGATCTTACCTTCGTTATGAACAGAGTAGAAACAATTCACTTCCAACAGATTGTAATGCAGAGATGGAACTATACAGTAGCCTGTTATGAGAGAGGTACAGACACAAGATAGCAAGGTAGTGGGGCTTCAGATTTGTTTCTAGCAGTCCAGTGTGGTTAAATTATGTGCCAAAGTGCAACGGCTTGTGGTGGATTTGAATATAGAGGATAGGCCTATTTCACTGGCCTTCTCATTATTAGATTTACTAACGAACACGAGGACACAACATCCTGGTGTTCCAGTACCTGGAACTCCAATGCAGACCACAATTTTAAACCAGAAAAATTAGGAATCCAGCCGTATTATTTGCCTGTCCTCCATTGCTACTATCTGTTACAGAAAACTAATGGCTGCCCAATAGGTCACGGATTTCATTTAATTTGAAGAGAATGGCGCTGGAGGGGATAGCCGCCGTTTTACCGGCTCCTGACCAAGTGTACGATTTTGTGGAGATTTTTGGGCCGTTTTAAACTTACTTTGTACATCATGTTTCCACCATCGTTTCCTATGACCGAAATAAGATTCTGGACATAAGAACAGCGATTACTCACCTTGAACTGGACAAGGTTTTTTTTCTTGAATGAGTCGGAATCAAAGGATATGCTGCTCTTCACAGACCAGGCTCAAATCTCTGTCATTCGTATGAAGAGTAGACGCCGTTACAGAGGTCAACGAGCCGGATCCATCAAACAGGCAAAGCGTCAATACAGGACTAAGATCGAATCCTACTACACCGGATCTGACTTTCGTCGGATGTGGCAGGGCTTGCAAACTATCACGGATTACAATGGGAAACCCAGCCACAATTTCCAGGACACATACTCAGAGCATGCGCTGACCAGCTGGCAAGTGTCTTCACGGTCTTCATTTTCAACCTCTCCCTGATCCAGTCTGTAATACCTACATGTTTCAAGCAGACCACCATAGTCCCTGTCCCCAAGAACGTCAAGGTAACCTGCCTAAATGACTACTAGGTAAGTTGACTGAGAACACATTCTCATTTACAGCAACAACCTGGGGAATAGTTAACCCTAACAGACCCACAGATGGCATAATCTCTATTGCACTCCACACTGCCCTTTCCCACCTGGACAAAAGGAATACCTACGTGAGAATGCTGTTCATTGACTACAGCTCATCGTTCAACACCATAGTGCCCTCAAATCTCATTACTAAGCTAAAGGACCCTGGGACTAAACACTAAACTTCTATGCAGTGGTGCACAATAGCAAAGTATGTTTTTTTATTACGTTTTGTAGTGAATTCTTCTTTCATAACCCATTAATCTACTTCTCTCACCTCAAGTGCAGAGTATCAAAATCATTTGCAAATCAGTTATTTTAGTGGGGTGCAATCGCAGATAGAACCTTTAGGCTCTCAAATGTCAATCTGGGTTCAGCCATAACGTTCGATTTGACACTTCGGCATGTTCCGTTAAAGAAAATTATAGCTATGGGAATACATAAATGGTAGAATAACACTATTTTACCAAGATAGAGTCAGAACACATCAAATATACTAAACCAAAATATAAATGCAACGTGTCAAATGTTGGTCCCATGTTTCATGAGCTGAAATAAAAGATCCCAGAAATATTCCATACGCACAAAAAGCTTATTTCTCTCAAATGTCAAATTTGTTTACATCCCTGTTAGTGAGCATTTCTCCTTTGCCAAGACAATCCATTCCACCTGACAGGTGTGGCATATAAAGAAGCTGATTAAGCATGTTCATTTCACAAAACGTGCAGTTTTGTGTGTTTTGTCACAACACAATGCCACAGATGTCTCACGTTGAGGGAGCATGCAATTGGCATGCTAACTGCAGGAATGTTCCCAGAGCTGTTACTAGAGAATTTTATATTAATATGCTGCCTCCAGTGGCGTTATAGAGAATTTGGCAGTACGTCCAACCAGCCTCACAACCGCAGACAACAGGTAACCACGCCAACCCAGGACCTCCCCATCAGCCTTCTTCACCTGCAGGATCATCTGAGACCAGCCACCTGGACAGCTGATTACACTGAGGAGTATTTCTGTCTGTAATAAAGCTCTTTTGTGGGGAAAACCTCATTCTGATTGGCTGGTCCTGGCTCCCCAGTGGGCCCACCAATGGCTGCACCCCAGCCTAATGAATTTATTTGAATTGACTAATTTCCTTAAATGAACTCTAACTCAGTAAAATCTATTAAATTGTTGCATGTTGCCTGTATATTTTTTTGTTCAGTATATATTAAGAAATGTATTATGATCAGAAAAATTACTGTCATCTCTGAACAACGATGTGACGACATCATTTACTTTAAGATTTCTGACAGTTGTTTTTTTTGCTTGCGTTCTGTTATTGCAGGCTAGACTAGACCATACTTATAGAGGGAGATGGCAAAGATTTGTTCTGATTGGTCCATCTTTATTTGTTCAGGCTTGTGATTGGATTGCAGATAGAACTTTATAGGGCCAAGTTCAAATGGGTTTATGCATTTTTTTCACTTAACATTTCAGAAATCTAACTAAATAGACATATGAAGAACCATCTAGAGATATATATAGATATACACCTTTTGTTACAAACATGTCCGAAAGAACCTTATAGTCCCATGGTCTCTCATTGTAGAAGTGCGGATAAATGGCTGATTAATGAATTAAAAACAGGAATAACATTTACATTTCTACTTTCAAAAAGGACACCACGAAGATGGTTGGAGGTCCACACATCAGAGAATGTTGAATTGAATGGGAATATCTGTTGTTTTAAATTATACTGTCAATCCTCCATAGGAAACCTATTGAAATCATAGAAATATAGATCATAGAATAGACATGACCATTTAAGTTGACATTCAACAGTGGGTGCACCGGTGGTCATCTTTGTGGTAGTAATTAGAAGTTAAAATATAGGCCTCCTGATGCAGCGGTCTATTACTGCCTGGGGTTCGATCCCCAAGAGAATGTTGTGTCTCAACCGATGGTGGGAACAACACGAAAACCTCAGTTGATGTGAAAAAGGGACTAAGCTACAACATATGCCATATAAAAACACAGGTTTTTAGATAAAGGTTTAAAAATGACAATGTATGCTTGTTTCTTTCAAGAAATAATAAAATACTTTTACAACACTATAAGCTTTTAAATTATATAAAACTCAACAGTTTATCTTTTCCAGTGATGAAAACATGGATGTCTCGTGGTATGGTGGGGTATGCCAAATGGGTCAACTTTGAGAACCTTTACCTCCTGAATGTTTTTGCATTCAGATCCAAAAAGTTACTTTCTGACCACTTCTTCCATGGGCAAAGATGTATGGAAAGTTAAATCAAAAGGGATGCTGTCAAAAAGTGATTCAAATTAAAATGGATTTACCCAGAAGCGAACTGCTAAGTTAACAAAAGCATGAGACAAAAGTTATTAGCAATCTGTTTTATTACTCAATGAAGCCCGTCTCACATGCTTCTGTTCTGACTGGGTGATCAAAATAGGACGGAGGTCACAAACCAGAAACCACACACAAACAAGCAGCATAAAAATGTCCTCTCCTCTCTTTTGCCTTCAGCCCTTCCTTCCTGCCGGCCCGGTTCAAAAAGCATCCTGACACTTCTCCACTCGCACACTGGGCAGGATGCTGTTCACTAGAGAGAGAAACAAGCTTCCACCCTCTGTCTGGGCCTCCCGGGCTCCACCTCACTGCCTTTTCACTTGGATATTCCTAGCCACTGCTTGACTACTATGCTAATCCCTTGCTAAGTCCAGGACACAAGGACACTGTCTGAGCTCTGACGTTTGAGCTGTATGATTCACTGTCAGCCAGAGGTCTTGATGACTGTGTTCAAGGCCTTTGTTTAGGCATAGGCAAAACAGCTATTACAAGGAGCGGAGAAGCCTTTGACTCATTGTCCCTTCTTGGGTGGCTCCTGCATCTTAGGCCAAAAAGTAGCCTGCTTTAGTCTTTCCTCTGTTTCCCCAATAATAATATTGGAGGTGCCCAATCAACATAATGCATTGTGTATGGTGGTTTATGTAATACATTTGCCACAAAATACTGAACAGCAACCTAGGCAAGCAAAGGCAACAGTGCCATGGAAAATCTCACTGTGTCTCAGTAGACTACCACCATGCATGCCAGGTCACGATTAGCGCTTTAAGATGACCAAATCCACACCAGTCCGACCCCGGTGTTAATCCCAAGAGGCCATGTCATCTCCAATAGGGCAAATGCTGTCAGTTGCTAATGGGGGACACTACTAGCTGAACATTTGAATGAGTGCCAAGTTACACTTCCAAAACATGAGTGCAAGGGAGGCCTGTCTAGTTATAATTGAAAACATTCTGGACATATTTCAAGGGGGAACTTGTGTGGTGACTGTGGTCAGTCCACATTTTTCAAACACTTCTTTACTCATGTCATAAATGGTATGCACCACCACTATGAGGTTTAATGAAACATGCATAAGATTTGTGGGCATACTATCAGACGGTTAACGAGTCAATGATAACACTTGACAGCCGTTTAATTGTTTCCTCAATGTCAGATAGACGGATACATCAACATGTGGCTGTCACTGTGCCACTATCAGCTCACCCACTATTTTAATTGGTGGACTATTGATTCTCTGGGCTATTGTTATGCGAACCCCTTGCTGCCGTCAAACCGCAGGGCCCATTGCCTAATGGTTGAAATGTACTGGAAATTAGAAGCGAATACTTGTAATAAACAATTGCATGGGAGCAATTCCACGGTAGTGCAATTATGCCGATTCCAATTTTTCACTTAAAATGTTAAAGTTTGATAACAGAATTTCAGTAAACTCTCATAGATTTTAATGGCATTGTACTGTATTCCCGTGTGGATGTATTGTTCTAAAATTCTCAAATAAATAAATACCTTTTTTGTACAGTACAGAACAGTAGAGTAGAGTTCAGTACAGTACAGCCTTGTCACAATACTAGAATTTTGACTTTGATACCAGGTTTAGTATCACAATACTCTATACTAAAAAGATACCACAGCAAATAAATTATGGCACTTGATCCAGACAAACTCAGCTACTGCTTTGTTCAATCGTTGGGCATGTTGAGTTCAATAGCATTACATTTGAAATGTTTTACGTCAAAATGTTTCAGAGACATCCATTGATGAAACAATAATAAAATAAATTTGACTTTGCTCTTACAAATGTAACTACATAACGGTAATAATTTATTTGAATGGTAAATCTCTAATGATAAACTGAGTGAATCAGGTGAATGCATATTCAACAAGACTGTGGGCAAGCATTGATTGAGCTTGTTTTGGCTGCTTTCATGAGGCTACAGATTGTATTTTATTTAACTATGCAAGTCAGTTAAGAACAAATTCTTATTTACAATGACTGCCTACCTATAGGGTCAGCCCCTGGAGCAAATTAGGGTGAGGTGCCTTGCTCAAGGACAAGGTTTTTTCACCTTGTCGGCTCGGGTATTCGAATCAGCAACCTTTCGGTTACTGTCCCAACGCTCTAACCCAGTGGTGGGTAATATATGGGGATTTGGTAACAAAACGGATGGCACTGTGCTAGACTACATCCAATTTGCTGAGTAGAGTGTTTTGTAAATGAGAGGCTATTTTGTAAATGACATCACCGAAGTCTAGGATCGGTAGGATAGTCAGTTTTACGAGGGCATGTTTGGCAGCATGAGTGAAGGAGGTTTTGTTGCGAAATAGGAAGCCGATTCTAGATACAATTTTGGATTGGAGATGCTTAATGTGAGTCTGGAAGGAGAGTTTACATTCTAACCAGACACCTAGGTATTTGTAGGTGTCCACGTATTCTAAGTCAGACCCGTCAAGAGTAGTGATGATAGTCCGGCGGGCGGGTGCGGGCAGCATTCGATTGAAAAGCATGCATTTAGTTTTACTAGCATTTAATAGCAGTTGGAGGCCACGGAAGGAGTGTTGTACAGCATTGAAGCTTGTTTGGAGGTTTGTTAACACAGTGTCCAAAGAGGGGCCAGATGTATACAGAACAGATGGATCAGAGTCACCAGCAGCGAGATCGACATCATTGATATATATAGAGAATAGAGTCGGCCCAAGAATTGAACCCTGTGACACCCCCATAGAGACTGCCAGAGGACCGGACAACACGCCCTCCGATTTGACACACTGAACTCTATCTGAGAAGTAGTTGGTGAACCAGGCAGGGCAGTCATTTGAGAAACCAAGCCTGTTGTGTCTGCCGATAAGAATGTGGTGATTAACAGAGTCGAAAGCCTTGGCCAAGTCGATGAAGACGGCTTTTATCTATGGCAGTTATGATATCGTTTAGTACCTTGAGCGTGGCTGAGGTGCACCCATGACCAGCTTGGAAAACAGATTGCATAGCAGAGAAGGTACGATGGGATTCGAAATGGTCAATAATCTGTTTGCTAACTTGGCTTTCAAAGACTTTGGAAAGGCAGGGCAGGATGACTATAGGTCTGTAACAATTTGGACCTAGAGTGTCCGCAGCAGCTTTCCAATCTCTAGGGATCTCAGATGATACGAAAGAGAGGTTGAACAGGCTAGTAATAGGGGTTGCGGCGGATAATTTTTTAAAGAAAGGTTCCAGATTATCTAGCCCAGCAGATTTGTAGGGGTCCAGATTTTGCAGCTCTTTCAGAACATCGGCTATCTGGATTTGGGTGAAGGAGAAGCGGGGGATTGGGCAAGTTGCTGTGGGAGGTGCAGAGCGGTTGGCCGAGGTAGCCAGGTGTAGCTATGGAGGGCAAGTTAGTCAGGGTTGTACCTGGTAGGTTCCTTGATAATTTGTGTGAGATTGAGGGCATCTAGCTTAGATTGAAGGACGGCTGGGGTGTGAAGCATATCCCTGTTTAAGTCACCTAACAGTACGAACTCTGATGATTGAATGGGGGCCATGAATTCACATATGGTGTCCAGGGCACCGCTGGGGGCTGAGGGGGGGTCTGTAACAAACGGCAACAGTGAGAGACATTTCTGGAAAGGTGGATTTTTTAAAGTAGAAGCTCAAACTGTTTGGGCACAGACCTGGATAGTATGACAGAACTCTGCCTCCTTAGGCAGTACTATCTTGACGGGTAATATTGTAATTGGGGATAGAAATGTCAGAATTGTTGGTGGCCTTCCTTAGCCAGGATTCAGACATGGCTAGGACATCAGGGTTGGCGGAGTGTGCTAAAGCAGTGAATAAATCAAACTAAGGGAGGAGGCTTCTGATGTTAACATGCATGAAACCAAGGCTTTTACGGTTACAGAAGTCAAATGAGAGCACCTGGGGAACAGGTGTAGTACTGGGGGCTACAGGACCTGGGTTTACCTCTACATCACCAGAGGAGAAGTAAGATAAGGGTACGGCTAAAGGCTTTAAGAACTGGTCGTCTAGTGCGGTGGGTACAGAGAATAAAAGCAGCAGATTTCTGGGCACGATAGAATAGATTGATGGCATAATGTACAGACAGGGATATGGTAGGATGAGATTTCAGTGGGGGTAAAGACAGACTAATTACAGACTATATACACGGGACATGAGACAGGACAAAAACTGTTACGCCATCTTGGAATAATGTGCCGTACTTCACTATACAGTCCAAACTTGTCAAACATAGACGTCTATGTTTTGGCCAAATGAAGGCTGGTCCAGATGTCTGTGGACGTTGAAATTAATGCTGGTACGGACCGGGCCAAAAAAGGACATCTGTGGATGTTGAAATCAAAGGCAGGGCGGACTGACCAAATGTCAACTACTTTTCAACGTCCATGCACATCCTGTGACGTTTGGTGCTCAGTGAGTGAGGACGCTGGTTACAGTAAATGGAAAGACGTCAGTAAGAGCCAGGGGAGGGAGGGAGAGAGAGAGAGAGAGGGAGAGAGGGAGAGAGGGAGAGAGGGAGAGAGGGAGAGAGAGGGAGAGAGAGGGAGAGAGAGGGAGAGAGGGAGAGAGGGAGAGAGAGGGAGAGAGGGAGAGAGAGGGGTTGTGCAGACTTGACCATCAGATGACAGAAAGATAAAGAAAACAGTTATCAGCTGAACATAAGTATGCCAGTGGACGGAAGGACAGTAGCAGGTGACCCAACTGTGGTTTGTGACTACTATGATTTCCCATGATTGTACACACACAAAAGAAAATGGAAATTCTGTTACTGATTTTTGTTTTAATCACTTAATAATTCACAAACGAATTGAATTGAAATCAGTAAAAGCACTAATTGATAAATCAACCTTTTGGGGTATGCAAATTAAATAAACTTTGAGCACCTTTACCGCTAATGTTTTGGCATTCAGGTCCTTAACGTCACTTTCTGAGGTTTCTTTCAAATCAAAAAAGGTGCAGTCAAAAAGTGATTGAATTCGAATGGTGATTGAATTCAAATGGGACGGAAGACCGAGGCAACCACCTTTGCTAATTAGCTATCTAGCTTGCTAGGGAACACCTGTGTGTAACGGAAGGAAGGAACAGTGTTGCAACTGAAAAATATTGTCAGCTACAACTGTGTTAAACCCTATTAAAACAGTGTACAGTAAGTGTATATTTTGCATTTGTGAAATGTCTTTGATGTGATATGAAAGTAAAGGGTTTTTAGAACCATATCACAATTAAGAAACGATTCATGTTTAGATAGAGACTGTTTTGTCTCCCAGAGCCAGTCTCCCTCCAACATAATATACATTATAAGGTCCTTGGATGTTAAGGTCTAACGGTAGGCTCGCCTACACTCCTTAACAGTCTTGGGCTAGGCTACAGCTAGTTTTGTACAGATTCATACAGCTATGGGTGCCTCCATCCAACGACACTACACTTCACCAATGATACTACACTTCCTGAGTTACACTTACACACAGGTGTTCAGAGAATGTTAATTAGCGCAGGTGTTTGACGCTTGCCTTCATCGGTTTTCCGTAAACAAGGGCTGTAACTTGGAGATATGGCCATCTGGGAACCCTAACCCGATAAAAAGGTGTCTTTCAATTTAACCTTCTTGCTAATATGAAAGATAAGATCCTTATGCTTCCAAAACCATACCTCAAGCGATGGGTGTTAATGTTCTGACTGAGCGTCAGGGCTCTTAACAAAACTCCCCTGTACAGAATACGCCTTTGTCCAAAGACTTATGTCTAATGTAATGGGAACTGAAAGTCATGATCAAGGGCTAGGCTGCAACCTGTTATGCATTATCTTAAAAAATGCAATACAGACCAATACCTGATATAGCCTACAGATTAGGATTCCTGAATGTTCAAATCACTTCTAGTTGAGGCCTAAAGTGTACATCTGAGAGTTGATCATGGTCTATTAATCAAAACACACTATTGAATAAATGACACCTTTAAGGGTTGTTTAGACATAGTTTACGACTATAACATTAGTGTAGGTTTATGTTTTTTCTTTCTTGTTGAAAAAAAAACGTAATTTACATCTAGCAACTTGGACATTTATTTGACTGTTTGAGAAACAATGTAGTCTATGAATGTTTACATAGCCGTTTGGGAAATGCAGGAAACATTTGCTTTGATGTACCAGGTCTGAATAGGTTCAGGACATAATTGGCTGGGTTACTATCAGGTCCTGTTATGTTAAGTAGCTCGAGATTATCTCCGTTGATAGAGTTTTAGCGGGATGTAACCAGGATACGTAACACTTTAGCCGAATGGAAACACACAGAAATAATGTAACAATGTAGCGAAGGAGTGGCAGAGGGAAATGATAGAACACTCACAGTAACCGAGTGGTTTCACAACATCTCGAGATTAGTATTTTAAGGTTAATCAAATAATTCTACTGACCTGTTGCGTTCTTTCTGCCGGATTCATCATCACAGCTTGACGAAAGCTGTTATCGACATAAGACGCCATTGTTTTGAAGACGAGTTTAAAATAATTTAATTGTTTATCTTGTTGGCAATTTGCAAATATTCGCGGTCTGGATATTCACAGGCCAAGCCACAATCAGAGTCTGTTATTCACTAATAAGAGAACTCCAGTGGTCTAACGATCGGAAATGTATCAGTCCCAGGCCACAATGGCCAGGCCACAATGTGAGCCTCGGGGTTTCTTCTGTCCCCAAACCGATATTAAAAGGCTACCACCGGTAACATCAAAAAAACTTGCTATTAAGGTGCGATTTGAAGAATCCTGAATCCAAATCCCAGTAGACGTGTCGCTGTACAGTTGTATTATGGAAAAAATGATCCTTTATCTAAGCCGACGCTAAAATCAAATACATGCTTCTTCAGCATTCTTGATTTTGCCACAATTCCATGTATCCGCATTCAAATAAAATAGTAATCGACTAATCTATCCTGACAATAACCGGTTGTCCATTTCTATAATACATTTATAGGCTACATGTACAAAGGCAACCTTTAAAAAATCATTATGATGGGTTTAAAAGTGACGATGGATCCGCCGCCACAGCTTTCCGCTGTATGCCACCATGGTGACTGACACAAGGGGAGGCTCTTGGGCGAGTCCATTTACAAAAATGGAGCCGGAGGACAATGCATTGTGTCTTACAAAGCTATCATTTGTCGCCATCCAATGACAGAAACTGGAATAACACATAAATATAGGCTACTCAAGCGGCAGATAGTCTACTCAAATGCAAATTTGGGAATAATTAATTGTTATGGACCATAGCGATGTAAAAATATTGTTTGTATAAATAGGGCCTATTTATAGAAGCTCTATTTGACTGGAATTTCATTCTGCTTTGATCTATGGAGGAACATGTCAAATGTAGAAATATGAATTAGGAAATAGGACATTTCCTAGTTCCGACTAGCACGAGAACGCCGCACTAATATATTCAAACACTGACAACGTGACAACCATGAGTCGCATGGCAACAACCCACTGACCCAATGACCAGCGCGCACTGGGCGCATTGGGCTGACATTATCGCCCGCGGACGTGCTGCTGTAACCGTGTATTCGGCTGCTGGTATCTAGTCCAAAAATAACAGTTCCAATGGAGAGTAGTACAATGGTGCAAGGAAGCCCCCCCCAAGCCTATGGACAAAGGATGCTTTTTACAGGTATGTGTCACATAATTATTGGGTTTGATGTAGAATGTTACAAGGGTAGAAATAGGTTACAACAATCACCTCTTATTAAATAGCTTATTGTGTGTAGCCTACAGTGTGTTCCATTTTATTCATGGCGTATATAATTAGGCCTATTTTGGAAATTATACATTAGGGGTCTGTCAAGATATGAATATTGGTATTTTATGATTACAATGTAGATAGGTCAGGACAAGAAACTGTGGGGGGTGAGTAAATGAGAGATACTTGACACAGGCTTTTCATTGGCAAATGCACTCTCTGTGTGTAAAATGAAACCACCCTATTCCTTAGGGCACTACTTTAGACTAGGGAGAAGTCTAAACGGGATCCTTTAGACATCCCAACTCTGATGTCACCCCATGGAAGTTCACATTTAAAATGGTTAAGTTAAGATTAGGTTAATGTTTAGGTAAGGGTTAAGGTTAGGGTAGGGTTTAGGGTTTATGGTATGGACGTCCCAAGGATTCCGGATAGCACAAATCTTTAAACTAGGGCTCTGTGTTGCTCACTATTTTATGAATGGTTCTCACATTTCACTATGTTGATTCTAATAAGGTCCAGATGGAATTGGAGACTACAGGGCAAGATTGATCGACTTTCCCCGCTACATTGGCGTTGGCCCTTTGTCACCTGAGGGTACAAGCGATTTGAATTACCTGTGCCGGCCTGCTCCCTGCACCCCACCCCCCATGCCCAAACAGTGCTACGTTGGAGGGGTGGGATGGGGCATGCAATATCACCAGCTGTTGAACAGTAGGACGCTGCTCAGCAATATGCAAATTAAGGTGAGGCCCAAATGTAGCCTGTGAGATGGATGTTAATTAGATTATCAATAAAGGAGGGATTTAGGCAACCTTGATGAACCTTTAGTAGATTAGTCACATCATATATTCTATTGTGGTATGACATAATGGGAATGCAAAATATGCTAATTTAACCTTGTCTTATCTAGAACTATACGAGTATTGTCTTATGTATATGACACATTAGTTTGTTCTTATTGAAAAGTCGTGCAGCATGTTTAAATGGCTCATGGTAACATTATCGATGTTACCTGCCACAATAGTGAGAGTGTTGTCATAGAACAATACTGTAATCATGATTTTATAGTCATTTCATGTCTTAATCCCTCAAAGTTCCATAATGGGGTGAAAACGGCAGCCATCATGGTCAGGGAGAAATCCAAAACCAGTCTAATTGGAATGAATGGTAGTAGAGGCATAGGTGATGCATTTCCTGCTTACTTATGCAGGAAATTAAAAGTAAGGCATGTGATGTATCAGAAATTGTGTAATGGAATTATAGTCAACCTAAAATATTGGAATATAATTCTAAATAAATACATATAATTTATACAGGTTTTATACCAGTTGTCTGTATAAATAGCCTCTAAAATGTATGTAAACAGTCCATAAATGTTGCAGATTTTGTTTTCTTGGAAAGCTGTGAGTGCTGTTATATGATACAATATCAGTACTTGTTGCATTTAGAACTTGTCTAAGTCCTACTATCATCAACTGATTAGAGCCTGTGTATGGCTGTGGATTGACTCCATTGTTTGAATGGAATGTTGGCATATTGGCAGTTAATTTGAACAATTAATGGGATCATTCTTCTAAAACTGGCTGGCTAGTTAGCTAACACACATACAGTGCAGATACATTCTTCACATTCATTGTTTTACGCAATATCTTATCACAGCACTGGCAAACCATGGTTGACCAACTCTGACCAACATGGCTGATGTTTGAACCATCATAAAAAGGTTCATGTCCATTCTAGTATTCTAAATAATAATTATATGGTTATTCTACTGACCTGTCACAATGGCCAGAATGATGTCATAAGAGAACACTGTAGTCATGAAGTCATAATGCTCACCAAGTGCTTGTCTTGGGCAGGAGCTCACCCGAGCTGTGTACCGGCACCTCACATTTTCTACTGCTTGAGCTCCTGTTCCTCTTATTTAAAATTAGCTCAAAGGTATTGTGGAGCTCCTGCATCTATATATGTATAAATGTAAACAGTACTGGCACCCAAAAATGAGAACCGGCACCTATTTCAGTCCAAGTCAAGCACTGTGCTCACCTGTCACAATGCTCCAAATTGTAATCATGATTCTCAACAAATGATGTCACAATGGTCCCATGTTACAGTGCTCAGAAGTTGTCAGAAGACGACAATACTCTAATCCTGATTCTCAAAGTTGTCATAGAGTTATGACTCATGACCCTATTCTGACACATAATCTCATTCTGACGACAGCGTTACATCGGTACTAAGACAAGCCACTTTAATTGTGACAATTTATTCTATTCATTCAAATGTTATAACATACAACTTTCAAAGTGACTCAGACCATATCGTTCCTACAGAGAGCTGAATTCCGCTCAGCCCTTGAGGACAGAGTCACCCACAGATATCAAAACCCATGGTAGGCCTAACATGTGGTAACCCACACTTTATTTAATGTATTTTATTTTCAGACAGTCAGAATCACTTTACCTGCGCGCTGTGCACATTTCCAATGAGAAAGTGATAGCATCACAGCAGGCATGTGGAGTGATGAGTGAATGCAGGTGCACTGTTCTCTATCCATTATTCACCATTTCCACTTTTGCAGGCACGCACCGCCCCACTTTCTAGATAAGCATTCTGTTGGAGCTCGCAGCAAACTCTCATGGACACACAACAAGTACAACTGTTACATCCCAGATAACAACAAACAGTTCCTTCTCGACAGGGTAAGTCATTAACTACAGGAATGTGGCATTTCCTCCCTTCAAACACCAGTATGAAGGACACATTGCATAACTGGAGATATATTTGACCCACTAAACCTAATTGTAAGGGAAAGGATGAGGGGCCCCTCTTTTCACACACACTCCTATTTCTGCATAGGCCTTGTTCTCAGGGCATATCCGACCTCTCATTTGAAATATCACTTATTGTATTATGGAACAATATCCACAGCATTTGAGGAATTTGAACAAAGTTTAAAGGGCCATGTGTGATCCAGTGCCTTGCAAAGGTATTCATACGCCTTGGATTTCTTCACATTTGATTTTGTTACGAAGTGGGATTAAAAGGTATTTAATTGTCATTTGTTTTGTCAACAATCTACTCAAAATACTCTAATGTCAAAGTGGAAGAAAAATTCTAAGATCTTTTAAAGATTCATAAAAATGTGATAGCTAAAATATAGTCGTTGCGTAAGTATTCAGCCCCTTTGTTCAGGCTAGCCTCAATTAGTTCAGGGGTCAAATTTGGCTCAACAAATTACATAATAAGTTACATGGACTCACTCTGTGTGAAATAATAGAGGTTGGCATTAATTGTTTATTGAATAACCCTTCTTTTGTCCCCCATACATACAACATCTGTAAGGTCCCTCAGTCAAGTATTACATTTCAAGCACAGATTCAACAACAAAGACCAGGGAGCTTTTGGAAAGCCTCATAAAGAAGAGCAGTGATTGATAGATGGGTAACAATAACAAACCAGACATTGAATATCTCTTTAAGCATGGTCAAGTTAATAATTATGCTGTGGATGATGTATTAAACCACCCAGACACATAAAAGATAGCCGTCCTTCTGAACTGAGCTGCAGGACAGAGATGAAACTGCTCAGGGATGTTACCATGAGGCGATTGGTGATTTTAAAACAGCTACAGTGGCTGTGATGGGAGAAAACAGTGGATAGATCAACAACATTGTAGTGACTCCACAATAATGGCTTAAATGACAGAGTGAAAAGAAGAATGTAAATATACATCTTGTATACAACAAGGCACTAAAGTAATACTGCAAAAAAACACGGCAAAGGAATACACTGTTTGGCCTAAATGCAAAGCCTTATGTTAGGGGCAAATCCAACACATCACTGAGTAACTGCCTCCTTATTTTCAAGCATGTTGGTGGCTGCATCATCATATGGGTATGCTTGACATCGGCAAATACTGTGGAGTTTTTAAGGATAAAAATAAACTGGATGGAACTAAGTACAGGCAAAATCCTTATGAAAAGAATAGTGGGCTAATATTGCACAAT
Organism: Thymallus thymallus; assembly: GCA_023634145.1. Lineage (NCBI taxonomy): Eukaryota > Metazoa > Chordata > Actinopteri > Salmoniformes > Salmonidae > Thymallus > Thymallus thymallus. Next base: position 9,656,419 of record CM042384.1, on the reverse strand, counting down.
CCAGATGTGTAAAGCTCTAAAAGAATCAAGAAGACACAGCTGTAATCACTTCCAAAGGTGTCTTGACTCAGGGGGCTGAATACTTATGCAACGACTATAATTTCTATAAATCTTTCACATTCAAGTATTTTATGTAGATTGCTGACGTAAAAAAAAAAATGGAATCCATTTTTATCCCACTTTGTAAAACAATAAAATGTGAAGAAATCCAAGGTGTATGAATCATTTTGCAAGGCACTGTATATGAAAGGACATGACTTTGGTCGGTGAATGAACCCATTCAAACCACACATCATGCTTGACCATTTCTGTATGTAGTATTTTTAGTGAACAGTATTCAATAGAAAGATTATTATGAAGAATTATTATGATATGACAAATATCATAATAATGATATTTGTCATATCATTCGCCTGACAAATACCTACAACTCATAATTGCTTCTTTATTTTTCCCTTCCTAGAGAGATTAACTCGTTCAGAGAAAAGCTGCAGGTGCCTCACAAATTAGTTTAGCTGAAATAGTTTGGGTGAAGAACAGAAGAGGATTCAATCAGCTGTGTTGTCCTGAAGACCTGACCAAGTGTCTGATAAACACCACCTTGTCATCTACTGTATGCAAAAGTGAATAAAACCATTTTACTCTTTGTCAGTACACACATTACAAGTCTCATGAGTCATTTGCATGATCTATTTCACTGAAACGGTTTAGGAGCACTACAAATAGGCTACTATACCACACCCGTTTGTCTGAAAAGTGAGAGTATAGCTAAATGTAAACCATACATTTTTGGTTAAATCCATTATCTTAATTTTACAATCTCAAAAGTTTTACCACTTATCTAAAAGTGCTCAAAGATTTTTTTCTGCTCTGCTAGCTCTACATGGGGAACTTAGAGAATAAGAATGGCAATTCACTAAGGATGACTCGGACATCAGTACGGGATAACACAGGTCCGGGATGTAGGTCTTTCCTGTCTTGTGACATAGATTCAAACTTTTGATAACAAGTGTGTGTGAAGATAATACATCCCCTGAGCAAAAGCTATTACATTCACCAAAGTCTAGGTCATACAACTGCTGCTGACACAAATAGATTGGGAGAGGAGCCTTTACGCACCAGAGAATTTAAATTGTCATGTAATGAGGCACACCAACATATTGTTAGCTCAACTTGCAATTTGGTGATAATCTTGCCTCCATTTATTAGCCGACCCTTTCTAAGACCTCTTGTAGCAATACAGATATTACATAAATGTTTGATCTATTTTTCTACAGTGATTTTCTATCAATACATGGCCAACATATTCACATGCACACTTTTGGGACATATCTACTATCCAGGTAGGTTATGGCAGTGGTTGAATGGAATGGGATTACGCAAAGGGTCCACTACTTTAGGATTGGGGACAGAACACTGGGTTTAGAAAATATTTTTGTTAAACATTTTGGAAAGCTAATAATTTTGGTTACAGTTTCACCTCCTTAAAAATCCACCTCCAAACTCAGTAGACAGCAGTGTTGTTCCTTGTTGTACAACGTATCAATGCATTTAAATAGAGGAAATTAAATATCGCGATATCCGATATTGAAGGTCATTAGCGTCACGGCAGCAGCATTAAGACTTCCAGTTTTTGGATTTTGCCATCAAAATAAAAGTCTGTGGTGAAACGCTAATTGCAGCATGATATTTTTGTTGCATTATGTTCAAACATTATAACTACATGGAGGGAAATCTGACGGAAAGAGAATTACTAATTTATGTAAGATGAAGAATATTATCAAGTGGAGGTTTGCATCGGCCCCTGGACACTATACGGCACAAATATAGAACTGTACAGGCCAAACTATTTATTGTGTCCATAAAACCAGGGTGCAGGTTATTCACTAGAGTCCCTAGAATCCAAAACAGGTGAGTCTGAACAAAAAGCAAGGTCATAACAAGTGTTACTGGACTTTTACTGTCGTCAAATAGCTTAAAATAGACCCATGGACACTATATGGTACAAATATAGCACAGTACAGGCAAAATTATCAATTGTGTGTCCATAAAACCAGGGTCCAGTCTACCTTTACCTGGTGAGCACATTGCTATTTATGTCACACAATCACAAAAATCCGAACCCACATTCCTGTTACTTTCGTTGATAGGCTATAGGCATAAATGGGTTGAAACTAACCTATTGCAGCATGATCTTACTATGATACTGCCTCAAAAAATGTGCTTAACCCGATGCATGTTTGTCCATGTAAGGCCTTGGGCTTATTTAAATGTTGAAAGTCTGCAACCTGCTCATCATTAGGATAATGTAGGTCATTTACAGGTATGCCAGTCAGATAACACCCCATCTACTGATCACATACAGTAATTCCCATTGTTTCTTTGAAGCAGTTAGTACTCACCTAATCACATGCTAATAGTCAGAATTGTTTACCTACATTATAGGGCAAGCCATGAGCGCAAGTCTGGTATGGAATGGTGTTTTATTTCACACTGGAAGAAAACAAGGAGAAAGCTAAAATAGTTAATTTATTGTTTTGTCATTTAGATATAGTCCTGAATTAGTCAGTCAGCATAGAGTTAAAGTGACTGTACAACAATGCATAAGTATGATTTTAGACTCAACATGAGTTCACCGACCTCATAGCCTCAGAGTAGGTGCTCTTAACGAGCCTTGCTGTTTTGGCCTTGATGGACATCATTCGTTTACTTGAAGGAAGAGGCGTGAAGAAGGGATTGGCTGTTTTGTATTCGAGGGACTCTAGTAAGTAGATTGGATACTGGTTGTCTGGACACACAATGGATTGTTTTGTCTGTGTAGTGCAATATGTGTACCGTATAGTGTCCAATGCCTCCATTTTAAGTCGTTTGACGTTATTTGTCAGGCCAAGATGCATTATTTTGGCACAGGTCAAGGCTGGCCTTGGGCTGATTTAAATGGATAAAAGGCTAAACTGGCTCATCATCATTAAATTAATCTAGGTCATTATCAGTCCATTTTTTACATTGTCTTTTTAAAGTAACTAATCACCTATAGGCCTACAATGTATTGCATTGCAGTGAATGGAGTGGGTGGAGTAGAAAGGGTTGTGGGCATTTAGACCTCAGTCCACCAAGGAATAACACCATATATAGATTCTACAGACCCTAGTGAGTAATCCCAACCCCAATTTTACTTTGGCACCTACAATAGTTTTCTCTCTATAAGCCCATATGTACAGTGCATTCGGAAAGTATTCGGAACCCTTGACTTTTTCCACATTTTTTTACATTACTGCCTTATTCTAAAATGTATTAAATTGTCAATCTACCACAATACCCCATAACGACAAACAAAAACAGTTTTTTTGACATTTTTGCAAATGTATTTAAAAACGGAAATATCACATTTACATAAGTATTCAGAACCTTTACTCAGTACTTTGTTGAAGCACCAGCTATTACAGCCTCAAATCTTCTTGGTTATGACGCTACAAGCTTGGCACACCTGTATTTGGGGAGTTTCTCCCATTGTTCTCTGCAGATCCTCTCAAGCTCTGTCAGGTTGGATGGGGAGCGTCGCTGTACAGCTATTTTCAGGTCTTGCCAGAGATGTTCGATCGGGTGCAAGTCCGGGCTCTGGCTGGGCCCTTGAAGGTCATTCAGAGACTTGTCCCAAAGCCACTCCTGCGTTGTCTTGGCTGTGTGCTTAGGGTCTTTGTCCTGTTGGAAGGTGAACCTTCACCCCAGTCTGAGGTCCTGTTAGTTAGGTGGCCAGCTCTAGGAAGAGTCTTGGTGGTTCCAAACGTATTCCATTTAAGAATGATGGCCACTGTGTTCCTGGGGACCTTCAATGCTGCAGTTATTTTTTGGTACCCTTCCCCAACTGAGAAATTGATGAGGAAAATGTTTTAATTTAATCAATTTTAGTGTAAGGCTGTAATGTTACAAAATGTGGTAAAAGTCAAGGGGTCTGAATACTTTTCGAATGCACTGTAGGTTGTGTAGTAAGCTGTTAGTAGCCCATGTGCCTCACACTAATAATTTGGTCCCTTTCCCCCTCATAATTTAGCCTATTGTTCTGACTTGGTGGTGCACATGTAGCCTGTAGCCTGTTTTAGAGAAATGTAATCATTGAATATTGTAAGTGCTTTCACTTATATGCCCCCTTTATTTATCCTACGGTTCTGATTCGGTGTACAGGTAGAATACTGTAAAAAAAAGCCCATGTTCTGAATTCTGTCGCTGTACATTTCAAAAGTGCTGAACAAATAGTCATATTGACTACGTCCGTCCAGCTCGCTCATTAATGTCTTAATCAATCTTACGGATTGTCTCTTATCCGCTCGTCGTCCCCTTATGCCATAGTTTGTACATTTCAATTGTCAGTAGAAACCACATTTGTTTAAGCAAGTCAGCCACATAAGCTATGGTTTTTTTAAAAGGCAGTAAATGAGTAGCAGTGGTAAGATGTTTTGACTCTATGTAGGCCCTAACAGTTTGTGGGCACCGTTTGTCACCGTTATAGTGCAATTAATGTATTGTTTAGGGTTGTGTTGTGTAGTGGCTTTGCTGGCATGCACCCTACACATTTATTTTGTTTGCCCCACCACGATTTACATGTTAAACTCGCCGCTGTATACCAATATTACGAAATAAGCGATGAGCCTACAAATTATATCATTGAGCTTGCATCTTGGAACAGCAATGGGAACTCCATTAGCTCTTAATTATGCAAATCTCTTCATGGGGAAATTCAAATGGTATTTTATTTATTTAAATAAACCTTACAAAGATCATGTTAACTATTGGACCCGCTATATAGGCGATTGCTTTATGATCTGGATGGGTTCCGAAATTAAATTAAATTAATTTCTTAACTACATTAATTCTAGAGTACAGTCAATTTCCTTCACTATGGAAAATAACATTAACTGTATACATTTCGTAGATGTACATGTTACAAATAAGGGACAATCTCTATGTACTACAGTTTACAGAAAACCTACATATAAAAATACTATATTGACAGCTGATAGTCCCCCTCAAAATAGGTTTACCAGTAAGCCAACTTCATAGACTGTGTCACATCTGTGACACAAGGAAGAATTTGATAGACAATCAAATTCTCTCCTTGAGCGTTTTCACTTGAGAGGATACCCCGACACCTGGCTTGATAAAGCTCAGAAACAAGTTAAAAGCTTGAACAGAAGCCAGTTACTTAATAAATCCCAACAAAAACAGAAGAAACTGTTTTCTGTAAACTGTATACTTACTTTCAATGATAGCCGTAATAGCATCAAGTATATTGTCAATAAACATTGGGACATATTATCATTAGACTAAAAGAGACATTCATAAATGGATGCTTCCCCAGTAGATCATGTATCTCTTGTAGCAACATAAGGAAATGTTCTAACTTTGTATGCCCTCAGACTTCTAGGACTTATGAGATAAAGTCATTTATAAACTGGGTGGTTTTACATAGGCAGCTAGAGAGTTTCAAGTTTGGGGAAGCTTACAACTGATCCTACAATTTTTACCTGTCTGCATGTCAGTTATGATTATTTTTATATGCACATTTTCGTGGAACAGTTTCATTTCAATAATAACGTTTTCGTTACAAAAAAATATTGTCACTTGGTCAATAATAAAAATCTTAATTATAATGATAAAAATCTCAAAGTAAAAGTTCAACTAATGCAACAGCACCAGCCTTTGCCATGTGGACACATTGATACACCTTGATCCATTGGTGGCTAAAGAAATGAGAGCATTGAACTCAGAGATAGGCCATGGCAGCAGTAGGCCTATAACTTCCATCATCAACTAAGTAAAATATATAGGCCTAAAGCTGACAAATAAAAAGATCAGAAAATATACTGATGAAAACGCAGGTTCTTTCAATCGCGTTGATCTCTCTACTCCGCCTGTCTGCCGCCCTTTCTATCTTGAGCTATCGGGAAGCGAGCCAAAAGGTTTTTACTGAGACTTGGCTGAACGATAACATCCCCATAGAGAACGTCACTATCGGCGGGTTCCGGACCATCAGAGAAGACATGGATAGCGTTTCTTCCGGTAAGAGCAAAGGAGGGGGGCTGGCTTTATTAGTTAGCAACAGATTGTGTAATCGGAGCCATATTACTCTTAAGGAAGAGTTTTGTAGCCCGGACATTGAGCTGTTAGCCGTTAGCCTGAGACCCTACTATTTGCTGAGGGAATTCACGGCGGCCATTGCTGTTATTGTTTACATCCCGCCCTCCGCTGACGAAAACACAGCGTGTGATGTCATCCACTCTGTTATTCGAGGTTACAGACAGCGCATCCCAGTGCTTTCTTTGGCATTTCGGGGAATTTTAACCATGCATCTCTCTCTGCAACGCTGCCCACGTTCAAACAGTTTGTGAAGTGCCCAACCAGGAATAATACAACTCTGGACTTGTTATATGCTAATGTGAAGGATGCATACAACTCCACTGCACTCCCTCCCCTCGGTAGATCGGATCACAACCTTGTCCACCTCACTCCACTCTACAGGCCTTTGGTCCAACAGCAGCCTGCGACCACTAGGACCATTAGGAGATTAGGCGAATGAGGCCCTACAGGACTGCTTTGAAACAACAGACTGGGATGTGCTCTGTGAGGCTCATGGGGAGGACATCGATGGACTTACTGATTGCATAACGGACTATATCAATTTTTGTGTAGACAACACTGTACCCACCAGGAAGGTACGCTGTTTTCCAAATAATAAACCCTGGGTCACCAGCGACCTGAAGGGCCCTGCTGAATGAGAAGAAGAGGGCCTTCAAGGAGGGGGACAAGGACAAATTGAAATGCGTCCAGAGGGAGCTGAAGTTGCGGATTGCTGAGGGGAAGAGAGGGTATAAGGAGAAGATGGAGGACAAGCTGAGGCAGAGCCAGGTGAGAGAGGTGTGGAAGGGTATGAGAAATATCACTGGCTTCAAAAAGTCAAACAGTGGGCAGACGGAGGGGATCCAGGACAGAGCCAATGAACCAAACCAATTTTTTAACAGGTTCGATACTTGCCCTGTCCACCTCCCTTCCAGCTCCCCAGGCCACACACCCTCACGGCTGTCCCACCCCCACTTTGCTCACAACACATCTGTTGAGACAATCAGCGACCCCACCTCCACCCATGCTCCCTCTGGACTGATCCTCAACACCCCCCTTCCCCCCACCTCCCCACCTGGGCTGGCTTTCACCACCAACCAAGTGAAGAGAGAGCTGGAGAGACTACATCAGTGGAAAGCGGCGGGCCCTGATGGCATCAGCCCAAGGGTGCTTAGGGTCTGTGCTGACCAACTGTGAGGAATACTCCAGCGTCCCTTCAACCTTAGCCTGAGCCTAGAAAGGGTCCCTGTGCTGTGGAAAACATCCTGCCTCGTCCCAGTGCCCAAGAAGGCACACCCCACTGTCCTGAATGACTTCAGACCTGTAGCACTAACATCCCACATCATGAAGACCCTGGAAAGGTTAGCCCTCGCTCACCACAGACCCCTGGTGTGTACACCACAGACCCCCCTGCAGTTCGGCATACCAGCGCAACATCGGGTGGATGATGCTATCATCTACCTTCTGCAGAGGGCCTACTCTCACCTGGACAACGCAGGTTGCACTGTGAGGGTTATGTTTTTTGACTTCTCCAGTGCCTTCAACACCATTCAGCCCCTGCTACTGGGTGAGAAGATGAGCAGGATGAAAGTGGAAGCACCCTTAGTCTCCTGGGTCACGGACTACCTGACCGGTAGGCCACAATTTGTGCGACTACAGAGCTGTGTGTCAGAACGGGCAGTGAGCAACACAGGGGCCCCCCAGGGAACGGTCCTGTCCCCCTTCTTGTTCACCCTCTACACCTCGGACGTCAGATATAACTCTGAAACATGCCACCTACAGAAGTTCTCGGATGACTCCGCAATTGTAGGCTGCATCAGGGGTGGGCAGGAGGAGGAGTACAGGAGTACAATCAGTGACTTTGTGTTGTGGTGTGAGCAGAACCACCTTCAGCTCAACATCAGCAAAACAAAGGAGATGGTGGTGGACTTCAGGAGAACCAAGGCACAACTGACTGCAGTCCCTATACAGTGGATGGATGTGGAAATGGTTGGGTCATACAGTTCCTGGAAGTCCATATGGACAATAGGCTGGAATGGGCTGGTAACACCGGGGCCCTGTACAAAAAGGACGAGAGCCGACTCTACTTTCTGAGGAGGCTCAGGTCCTTCAACGTGTGCAGTAAACTACTGTATACCTTCTACCAGTCTTTTTTGCAGTGGTGTGCTGGGGAGCCAACATAAAAGCCGGTGATGCTTCTCGGGTGTTTTGTTGTAGCTGCTTGACAATGAAATTCCCCCCCCCCCGGGGGATCAATAAAGTACCTATCTATCTATCTATCTATCTAAATAAGCTGATCAGGAAGCCTAGCTCTGTCCTGGGGATGAGCCTTGACACTCTAGAGGAGGTGGTGGAGAGACGGATCCTGGCCAAACTGGCCATCATGGACAACATCACCCACCCTCTGCATGCCATGGTTATTACGCAGAGGAGCACCTTCAGTCACAGACTGATCCCACCACGGTGTGCCAGAGAGCACTACAGGAGGTCCTTCCTGCCCGCGGCTATTAGACTATTTAATGCCTCACTGGGGTGCCGTGCTGTCGGCAACACAGACCTGGAACTGTTGGGGTGTTAGGACCTAGTTTAACAATTGTGCATCCATCCGTGAGTAACTCTGGTCCACAATCACTCATTCACTCATATTATCATATTTCGTGCAATATTGCATGTAATTCTTGGACTTAACTTACGTAGTCATTCACTCAGGAATGCATATTAGTATCCTGTCAGTTGTATCTTTTTTCATTGCTTTTAGTATATCGAATGTGCAATACGTGCAGTTATCTGTAATTAAACCCTGCACACTAAGGACTGTATTTTAAGGGAATTACTATTATTACCCCAAATTATATCATACACACATTTAGCTATTTAAGTATCTCTTCCTGTCATTTACCTGTACAGTTAATGTAACCATGCTAATATTCACTTACCTGTAAATTTAACTGTATATTTACCTGTACAGTTAATTTAACCATGCAAAATATTCACTTACCTGTTAATTTAACCAGTATGTCTATTAAGTAAACTATTATTACCCTCACTCATATCATACGCATTTTTAGCTATTGAAGTATTTCTCTGCCATCGACCTGTATAGTATAGTTAACCATCCACCAATGTATAGTGTACATATTCAGCCAACCACCCATACTATGCAATGTCTTTTTATAGCTTTTATTGCACTCCAGACTATCTATCTATCTATAGTGAAGTGCAACATTGTGTTACATTTTTTACATTTTTACATTTAGCACTCTCTTGTCTGAGTGTGCCAAAGTGCAGAATAACTGATGAATTTACGAACACAACGCTCAACACCAGTTTTAGATAGATAGATAGATAGATAGATAGATAGATAGATAGATAGATAGATAGATAGATAGATAGATAGATAGATAGATAGATAGATAGATAGATAGATAGATAGATAGATAGATAGATAGATAGATAGATAGATAGATACTTTATTGATCCCCGGGGGGACATTTATTTGTCAAGCAGCTACAACAAAACATAGGGCAGGTGCAAAATGCCAGAACGAAAATACACAAAAGACAGATACACGATACATGATACATAGAGCGTCAGTATGAACAAGTATAGAAATAAAAGCTATAAAAAGACATTGCATAGTATGGGTGGTTGGCTGAATATGTACACTATACATTGGCGGATGGTGCATGGTTAACTATACTATACAGGTCGATGGCAGAGAAATACTTCAATAGCTAAAAATGCGTATGATATGAGTGAGGGTAATAATAGTTTACTTAATAGACATACTGGTTAAATGAACAGGTAAGTGAAAATTTATCATGGTTACAATAACTGTACAGGTAAATATACAGTTAAATTTACAGGTAAGTGAATATTTGCATGGTTACAATAACTGTACAGGTAAATGACAGGAAGAGAAACTTAAATAGCTAAATGTGTGTATGATATAATTTGGGGTAATAATAGTAATTCCCTTAAAATACAGTCCTTAGTGCGCAGGGTTTAATTACAGATAACTGCATGTATTGCACATTCGATATACTAAAAGCAATGGATAAAAAATATACAACTGACAGGATACTAAAATGCATTCCTGAGTGAATGACTATGTAAGTTAAGTCCAAGAATTACATACAATATTTCACGTGATATGATATAACAACTGTACATGAGCAAGTATATACAGACCTGAATGAATAAATAAGTCCTGAGTGAATGAGTGATTACGGACCAGAGTTACTCACGGATGGATGCACAATTGTTAAGCTAGGTCCTTTGGCACAACGTGGTGGGATCAGTCTGTGACTGAAGGTGCTCCTCTGTGTCATAACCATGGCATGCAGAGGTAAAAAAACATAACCCTCACAGTGCAACCTGCATTGTCCAGGTGAGAGTAGGCCCTCTGCAGAAGGTAGATGATAGCATCATCCACCCCGATGTTGTGCTGGTATGTGAACTGCAGGGGGTCCAATGATGTACACACCAGGGGACTGTGGTGAGCGAGGGCTAACCTTTCCAGGGTCTTCATGATGTGGGATGGTCTCTCGCTATGTAGTGTTGTGGTGTCTCTTTTGTCTTGATGTGTGTTTTGTCCTATTTCTATTATTTTGATCCCAACCCGTACCCACAGGAGGCATTTTGCCTCTCGGTTGGCTGTAATTGTAAATACAAATTTGTTCTTAATTGACTTACTTAGTTAAATAAAGGTTAAATACATTACTTGCTGTGGGGTAAGAAACAGTAAACTCTTCCTTTTTTTCCAATAAAGCAAGTGAATACTGATTCGACTGAGGTGTATAAAATGTAACCTTTATTTAACTAGGCAAGTCAGTTAAGAACAAATTCTTATTTACAATGACTGCCTGCACCGGCCAAACTCAGACGATGCTGGGCCAGATGTGTGCTGCCCTATGGGACTCCCAATCACGGCCGGTTGTGATAGTCTGGATTCAAACCAGGTTGTCTGTAGTGACACCTCTAACCCTGAGATGCAGTGTCTTAGACCACTGCACCACTTGGGAGCTTGAATGTAGGCATCTAGTTTATTGCATTAATGGAGTGAGGGGAGTAGAAAGTGTGGCTGTGCATATAGACCTCAGTCCCTCATGAAGTAACACCATATACAGATTCTACAGATCCTAGTGAGTAATCCTAACTCCACTTTTACTTCGGCACCTATAGTTTTATCTCTATAAGAGTCTTGCATTGAAGGCTTTTATTTGACATTGGAACATGTTTTTAAACCCACCTTTAATGCTATGTTAAATATGAACGTATATTAACCTTTATTAATGTTTAGACAATGTTTCATAAATCATGAATATACTATTACGTGGGGGGCTTTTATTTAGAAATTCTTCCGAAATTCCGTGACCCGGAAGGACTTTTGAGCGTTCTAGACGAGACGCTGATAACCAGGAGTACCGTGGAAGTAACTTTAGCTAACCGGCATTTAAAATTGTAACATTTTAGAAATGTCTAACGCAACACCTGTGACCAAGCCTTCAAACAAAGAAAACCCCCGTGTCTTCTTTGATGTAGACATTGGTGGTGAAAGAGGTTAGGATACTTTCAACAATGTGCTTTTAGTCATTCAACTGCACGCTAGGCTAATGGCTAGCTAGCAGCACCGGGTGGTTTCTAGAAAAAGCACATTCACGCTAGCTAGCTAGCATGTTCTTAAGTTGTTAACGTTACAGCGAACAATGTATATTAAAGCAAACAATTCGCATGATGTTTTGAACTATTTAGCTGCTTTTATTGTTAGCTAGTTTTACTGTCTGAATGCAACCAGGTAGTCTACTTTGTTACTATTCATTCGCCTGATACATTACATTCGAAGCAACAAGCACGTGCTGTCATTTCTTTCATAAATAGTCAATACCCCAGCCCAGTATCTACCAGATTAGTTAGTTCAGGACTAAAATGCTTATTTTATGAGTTACTACATCTACTTTGAAATTACAATTATAAAGACCAGCGATCCACACAATGTCATGCTATATCTATATTTTGTTTGTTGTCACCAGTTGGCCGAATCGTGTTCGAACTGTTTGCTGATGTTGTCCCCAAAACTGCTGAAAACTTTCGAGCACTCTGTACTGGTGAAAAGGGAACTGGCAAAACCACTGGGAAACCACTCCATTTCAAAGGATGTCCTTTCCACAGGAGTAAGTATTATGGATCTTACCTGCCTGCTTACAGCTGGACTAGGGTATATTTATCAATTTCTTGTCAACAGGAAGCAGTGAGAGCATCATTTTCAAATGACGTTTTAGGACTATAAATATAGTTTTCAACATTAATTTCCAATGGTATTGTACTTAATCATGTAAAAACTACTGAATGATTAAAAAAAAAAAAATTATTTTGATGATATACCAGAAATCACAAAAACTGGTTTGCCCAGCCTACACATAGCTATATATTGATCACGTCTATAATGCAGTAGTACGTCCATTTTTTTTGTAACAAACTGCAGTAAGATAGATAATAACCACAAACATGTATGCTGTCAATCAATTTAAGTCATCAAGCAGTTCATGATCCAGGGAGGAGATTTCTCTAACCAGAACGGCACTGGAGGAGAGAGCATCTATGGGGAGAAGTTTGATGATGAGAACTTCCATTACAAGGTAAGGATTTTCATAATGGCATGGAATAACAAAGGAGATTTTCCTGACCAGTATAAAGTCTTGGCTTTAGTTATATAACATATAATTTCTGTTTTCTTGGTCATCATTGAATTAACATGTGGGTGACTTGTCTCCTCTCCAGCATGACAAAGAGGGCTTGCTGAGTATGGCTAATTCTGGACCTGCCACCAATGGCTCCCAGTTCTTCATCACCACTGTGCCCACTGCTCATCTAGATGGCAAACACGTTGTCTTTGGACAAGTCTTGAAGGGGATGGGGCTGGTGAAAACACTGGAGGCCATAGAGACCAACGAGGATACACCTCTCAAGGTAACTCAATGAAAGGAACTACCATAACATTCAGTAGCAGGAGTTTGGTGTAATGTGTGATGACATTGTCTTCAGAGGTTGTATTGGGACATATTAACGCAGCAGCAATCTGTGTGTTTTGCCTTGCAGCAGGTAGATTACCTAGTATTTTTCTGTAGTGTGTGACAGTGAAATACTCATTATGTATTTACAGTTCTGCTCTGATTCTTACCCACAGCCATGTGTAATTGCTGAGTGTGGTGAGCATAAAGATGGAGATGACTGGGGAGTAGCACCGAACGACGGCTCAGGGGACACCCATCCAGACTACCCAGAGGACTCCGACGTTGATTTAAAAGATGTTAGTAGGTCTACCTAATTTTTTCACCATGCTAAGTCCCTGACTTTCTATTTTTTATTTTGGTGATTGTCAGTATCAAAGGTGATCTTCTGAAAAAGTATTACATTTTCTACATATCTGATTTTAGTTTATACTGAAAACATTTTACCATCCTGAAAATTGTAACACCCCCCCTCCCTCCATATCTTTCTTAATGTTCCCAATTTTGTTTAAATGTTTACACCCCTAATATGTTAATTGATTTAGTCTGTCAAAATGAAAAGTGTGTCATAAACTATGAATTGCTGTGATTGTGAAATGCTGACGCTGCACTGATTGTGAAAATAGCATAAAAGTCTCGTACTTCTTTTTGGTTAGGTTGACAAAGTCTTGTCTGTTGCTGAGGATATTAAGAATATTGGGAACAACTTCTTCAAGAACCAAGACTGGCAGTCTGCAATCAAGAAGTACTCCAAAGCTCTCAGGTGAAACGTTGTCCGGGGCTCACACCACTCTCACTGCGATTTACAGTATGTGTGTGTACTAGGCCTGCTTGTGTCACAGAAATGACCATAGGAGTTGGCCAAATGGCAGAAACAGATCTGGGACCAGCCTAGCAAAGGACTAAATGGTGAAACTTGTCTCTTTCCAGGTATCTGGCGGTTGGCGGAGACGAGCAGGAGATTGAGAAAGCCCAGGCGAAGCTGGAGCCCACAGCTGTGAGCTGCATTCTCAACACCGCTGCCTGTAAATTGAAGATGCAGCTCTGGCAGGAAGCCATGGACAGCTGCGAAGAGGTAAGTATTTTAGGCCAATATGGGGGCAGACTCTGCCACCAGGAAACATAATCAATAGAGCATTTTTTGATGTTACTGTCTATTGGTGGCTCATTTTTGGAATCAGGTCCAGGAGTGGTTATGTCACAATATCAGGGTTCAGATGGACCTACGAACATGTTCGGGGATGTGAAAAAACACAATCGGTCAATGGGAAATATCATTATACTCTTGGGTAAAGTATTTATTTTTAGGGCAATATCTGTAGAAATGTTACAAATAGGGAGGTTCCAAGACCCTCATAAGACATCAGTCAAATGGAGGGACGTAGTGCAAAAGGAACTAGCTAAATGATATTGTACTGGAAAAGATGGATTAATCTGTGGACGTCGGAGGGTTGGAGTTAAGATCAAATTAATGCTGGAATCTGAAAAAATAAAAATGCAGCACTTGCAGAAAGAGGAAATTAGGAGTATACAGTGAGCGTACAAAACACTAAGGACATCTGCTCTTTCCATAATGGACTGACCAGATGAAAGCTATGACTCCTTATTGATGTCAGAGGGTGAATGGGCAAGACAAAAGATTCAAGTGCCTTTGAAATGGGGATGGTAGTAGGTGCCAGGCGCTCTGGTTTGTGTCAAGAACAGCAACGCTTCTGGGTTTTTCACGCTCAACAGTTTCCCGTGTGTATCAAGAATGGTCCACCACCCAAAGGACATCCAGCCAACTGGGGTGTGCGCAACTCAATATTAAGGTGTTCTTAATGTTTTGTACACTCGGTGTATGTATAATTATTTAATTGCAAGGGTAGCATAGGTTGTGTGCTCTGCAAACAACTTGTCCACTCCAACAATGAGAACAGTAAAAGACTAGGATAGGTACTTTATTGATCCCCGAGGGGAAATTTCTTCAAACAAACCTTGTAGAAATGATAGGGGTTAACAATAAATGTAGTACAGTTGATATGTAATAGGGAATTGAGACCGCAATCAAATGCTAACAATTCACACAATGAAGTTATGAAACAATGAATGTGCACAAATTGGCAGGAGAGCGCGCATTCTGGAGAGAGAAGTGCATTGTGCAGCCACACCCTTCTTCCTGGACTGTGCCATTACCGCGGCCTCCACAATGGATTTGTTCACTGGGATGGGCGAGAATAAGACAGGTGTCTCGAGATATATTTGCTACTGCGCGACAAAAAATAAATCTTGGTGAACAAACAGCATATTGGACCAGTTAAATAATTGGGGTCAGACCTACTCAATCAAGGGAGGGCTGGTAGGGTTGGAGAATTTATTTATATATATTTTTTTAAATAAGGGGGATTAGAAATTACGCAAACAATTTAAATCGATAGAAAAAGTATATTAGGCCAGCCGAAATCCTAGAAGCCAGCCCTATCACACTCCTACCACTAGGCTACAGTATGACTGTTTATTAATGGCAAAGATTCCAAGGCCATTCGTGGTCAGTACTATAAAAGTTTTTATGGAACTGATTGTGAATGCAACTAAGGATTTGTTTTCGTAGACTACCGTAATATTTGTAGATTAACATTCAGTGTTAGAAAGGGGGAAAAAAACACTGAGAAGGGCAGAAATAAGTGCAGTCACTATTTAGTCTGATTGTGTGTTTGTTTTTCAGGCACTGGAGTTGAACCAGAAAAACACTAAAGCTCTGTTCAGGAGGGCCCAGGCCTGGCAGGGACTGAAGGAGTACAGTAAAGCCATGGTAAAGAAGAAAGTTGATATACACCGTTATCATACCAACCATATTTCTGACTTAAGAATGTGCAGGCTTGGTCTCAGCGTAACAAAAATGTGCTCTCTTTCTGGACTGGAACCCATGCTACAAGGATGTTTTTACCCACTGATTAGAATTCATATGGGTTTATTTGCAATAAGACATGCTGTCAAGAGTTGGGGCGAATCAATTCTTAACGTTAGAATCCTTAATTGAAACAATATCAAAACGGTCACTCTGCCTGTGTATTGGTAAAAAGCTGTAACCATGCCTAGACAGAAACATGGAGTTAAGGACTGACCATCCATGATATCAACATTATCATTTTAACCATGTTCTGAAGCTATAGTGTTTTACATTTACGTTGTTTATAAACATTGGCGTAAAACAAGCATGTATTTTGGGTTCTGATGGGGTACGACAGTTGAACTAAGCTCATGAGGCATTTATAAATTATATTCTTCAAGAATTTAATGGGTATATATTATCAATTTATAAATCCAAAAATGGATGTAGCAACTCAGGATTCCAGCTTTAAATCCAGAATTGGAGAAAGTGGGCCATACCTGGATCACTGGAGTTTGACTTGTCTGTTGACTAACCAAAATGTTTCTCACTTTTTGCCATTAGAGTGATCTGAAGAAAGCTCAAGAAATAGCACCAGAAGACAAAGGTTGGTACTGCTTCTTTACGGTAACAATCAATCCAGGGGATTATTAGTGTACTTATGGCTGCATTTACATAGGCAGCCCAAGTCTAATCTATTTCCCAATAAGTGGAAACAATATTACAATTGGGCTGCCTGTGTAAATGCAGCCATGTGTTCTTTTGAATATTCTAAAGGATAACTATAACTTAAAATGGTCAATAGTGAGAGCAGTATGATGGTCATCAAAATAACTTATTTACAAAACCCCTTCATGATATAATGTGCAACATAGATTTGTCATTTTTGTTGTTTTCCTTGCCTAACAAGTGAATTGACTTGTTCCTCCTTTGACAGCGATCGGAAACGAGATGAAGAGAGTCCTGTTGAAAGTGAAGGAGGAAAAGGAGAAAGAGAAGCAAATCTATGCAAAAATGTTTGCATGAAGATCAGACAATCATTTGATATAGGCCTACCCTTAAAGTCCACTCGCCAATAATGAGTTATTTCTATAAGGCAGCTAGCTACAATACAGGTCCTAATTGAAAAACATCACTGTATAATATTGGCTGTTGGAAGTTCCTTTTATGTTTTGAGTGGCACACAAGTGTAGCCGAAAAAGAAGTATGGGTAAAGAGGAAGCTTAACCCTGTCAGCATTCTGTCCGAGTATTTCACTGTATTCGTTTATTTGGGTTATTCTGTCAATGATACTCATGTTTACAAAGAACTACTGTAATATCCCTTTGTCTGAATGTTTAAGATATGCCATAAGATGAAATGTGGTTGTTTAGTTAAGACTAAAATTCTAGAACTCCACCTGTATGCTGTGCAATTAAATTCTACCTGTACGTTCAATTAGAGCTGTGAAATAAGTTCACACCGAGGCATGGCAAATATTTATTCACCAACATACGTTTTTCCCCACTAATGACATTATGTACAGTATCTCTCAGATCATACGCTGTTGTTGCTAATGAAAAAGGCACAGATTCAAGTGTGGGTTAAGATATTTCTATACATATCCAGTCAATGCAGCATTTTCTGCTTATGACATACAAATATAAAATATTATTCATTATTAAGAAAACCGTTCATTAACCAAAGCACTTATGTTTTATAACGCCCTTATTGAAAGAATATAGTGACATTCAGTTTCATGTCTAGGCACAGTATAGTATTCTAAAAGCTGTCTTGGCAGCAAACCCTGAATGTTTTTGCAACCACCTCAACGAAGTAGGTCTATATAGTTTGATCTCGCCTCATAATTTATATTTTGTGATTTATTTAACTAGGCAAGTCAGTTAAATTCTTATTTACAATGACTGCCATACCCAGACGATGCTATGGGGCTCGCAATCACGTCCGGATTGCGATACAGCCTGGATGCCTGAATAAAAAGGGAGGGAAAGAAAATCACATTCCGTTGTAAGCTGGTCCTCCACTGCCTTTGGGCACCACCCAGTTAATGTTCTGGCTGGGGTCCTTGATGTCACACGTCTTGCAGTGGACGCAGTTCTGAGCGTTGATCTGCAACCTCATGCCTTCTCCAGTCTCAAGGGGAATGTACTCGTATACACCTAGGCAAATCAAATGTTATTGGTCATACACATATTTAGCAGGGGGGAAAGAAAGGCACAATTAAAGGGGAACGGAAACCCTTTAGGAGTAAAGCTAAGCAAAGAAAAAATGTATCTAATTTTAGGATTTTGTTATTGAACAACATTCATTAGAGGTATGGGTAGCGTCATCTTGAATTGCCATAGTAACGCCTGATGCCAATGTGTCATGACATTGGCAGATTTGAGCAAATTGGGACTTTTCGCAGGGGCCTGAAATTGAGTGTTGCCACTGAGGAGGCTCCTCGCCTCCACTGGACCTGAAAAACAGACAGCTTTGTAATTGAGATCAGGACAACAATATTAAGGTAAGTAACTATACAATTCGTTTTTTTTTTTTTATTATATTTTTTCAGATTGATAAAATGATTCTGTGAAATTAACTGATAACAAGCAGAGTAGGCAGTCAGACAAAACCAGGCAAGGCAGCTTTCTAAGTTACTTGATTTAGCGCTTGTCTTTATGTTAATGTCATCTTTGATAAGTGTATAAAATGTTCAGTGTCAATTTAAAGAGCATGTCATTTGTATTAACTAAGAGCTAACATTTACTGGCTAATGTCTGATTCTACAGTAGCTGGCTAGCCAGCCACAAGAGAAGACTCCTGCAGGATTGGTATTTAATCAGTAAAATGTATGATACCAATATCATTATTAGTAATCTAGATAGCTAACTAGCTACATATCTCTTTAGGTATCAATGATTTCAAAAAATATTAAGCCTGCTGGCTGTTGATTGCAAGAATGAATGTAGCCGAAGCCTAACCCAGTTTGGTAACTAGCCTAAATCTTCCTGGTCTACCTGGTAACTGTCAAAGTATTATTGTAATGTACTATTAGGCCTATATACTGTATATTCAGTCAGTTTTTAAATTCTGTCTGTCTCTAGGACACTGGTCGTCTGAGGAGGACGATGGTGTAGACATGTCACCTGTGCACCAGGCAGTCAATAGAAGCTGTCCAAGGTGTCAAGGACAGGTAGGGGTTGGAGAGACTGGACAACATGCTGCTGAGGCTGCAGCCAGAGCTGAGGGAAAATACAACTTCAATGTACTGGAGGACTACTCTAGAAATTGTTACAGGAAATATAGAAAAGAGCATACGGCGTGGATGTTTGTTGCACCAGAATGCAAGGCCAAGCAGTTATGCATCATAGGGGACCGAAATTGTTTTAGATTGTGGTAATCAAGTAAATGTGACTCATTGCAGACATAGGCACAAGTCTTCACCCAGTAGCTCAGTTTGTCACCGGTCATTTAGCCTAGCTTCAATTTGTTCCCCCATTCTGACTGTGTATTAGGCTATAGGCCTAGTGGAATTATGTACAGAAGAAATTTAAGTTGTAAACGCCTATTCTTCTTCTTCTTATTATTATTATTATAGTGCCTTTGGAAAGTATTCAGACCCCTTGACTTTTTCCAGTGTTAGGTTACATCCTTATTCTAAAATTGATTAAATAGTTTTTTCCCCCTAAATCAATCTACACACAATACCCCACAATGACACATTTTTGCAAATGTAAAAAAAAAATGAAATTATTTACATAAGTATTCAGACCCTTTACTCAGTACTTTGTTGAAGCACCCTTGGCAGCGATTACAGCCTAGAGTCTTCTTGGGTATGACACTACAAGCGTAGCACACCTGTATTTGGGGAGTTTATAGCATTATTTTCTTCAGATCCTCAAGCTCTGTCAGGTTGGATGGAGAGCATCGCTGGACAGCTATTTTCGTAGAAACACATTTTCTGTTATTTTTTCTTGACTGATTACCCAATGTGATGTGGTGCTATTGTATGCCCTATCATTTGAAAGGGCTGTTTCTCAGCTTTCAAAACATGTATTATATTTTCATATATGGTTTGACACCAGCTCATTAATTCACACAGAGTACATGGTCTTTCAGCCAGTTTTGTGATTCAGACTTTTTGGGGAAAATCCTGCCAGTGATGCAACAATGGCAATATGGTGATTTACAGTTACATTTAGCTGGTGTTCCCATTCCCCTTTAAGCAAAACAAATTGACACAACCCTAATACCTTTTACCTACTTTGTCTGCAATTAAATGCAAATTAATTATTTAAAAATCATACAATGTGATTTTCTGGATTTTTGTTTTAGATTCCGTCTCTCACAGTTGAAGAGTACATATGATAAAAATTACAGACCTCTACATGCTTTGTAAGTAGGAAAACCTGCAAAATCGGCAGTGTATTAAAAACGTGTTCTCCCCACTGTATTTGGACACATGGATATTTGAGCTAAATTCCCACCGTATTCATTGATAAAGGTAACCTAATTTAACAAATCACACACACAAAAAAAAGTACTTTGAAAATGTTATGCAATTAAAATAAACAAAAATGCCTTTTCCTTATGCGGAAATAGTTAGTACACCCCTACCTTTACCGTCACATAAAATTGCAAAAATTTGAATCAGGTGCACCAAAACAGGTGCAAATTATTAGAATATCATTAGAGAGAAACTAAAGATTAGAAACTTGGTCTGGTTTGGTCTTAACCATATGGGTGTGTGGTAAAACATCATGCCAAGATCAAAAGACCTACCCGAGACCCTCAGAAGAAAGAATATTGATGCCCATGAGTCTGGGTGGGGTTTTTAAAGTACATCATTCCACTGTCCGATGGCTCATCTACAAATAGAGAAAATTTTAGCACACTGGCAATCATCCCACCAAATTCAGCACAAGAGCTGACCGAAAGATGCTCATCAAAGTCTCTAAGAACCCCAGGGTAACATCAAGGGATCTACAGGCCTCTCATGCCACAATCATGAGAGGCCTGTTGACTCAAAGGGCATGAGTCAACTGTCAGAAAGAGACAAACTTGGCCTACATGGGAGGTCAGGAAGGAAGAAGCCTCTGCTCTCAAACAATTATATCAAGGCACGAGTGACATTTGCCAGACAACACCTTAGTAAAGACCAAAACTACTGGAACAATGTGCTCTGTACAGATGAGTCAAAGGTGGAGTTGTTTGGCCGCAATGCCAGACGCCATGTTTGGCGAAAACAAAACACTGCCTTTGAATAGAAGAACCTCATACCAACCGTAAAGCATGGAGGCGGTGGCATTATGGTTTGGGGCTGCCTCAGGGCCTGGCCAACTTGCCATCATTGAGTCAACCATTAATTCTATATTGTACCAGAGAATTCTTGAGGAGATTGTGAGGCCAACTGTCAAAAAGCTGAAGCTGAACCGAACATGGATCTTGCAACAGGACAATGATCCAAAACACAAAAGCAACAGAATGACTCAAAAAGAAGCGGGCCGTGCATGCAAGAAAGCACTCGAACATGACAGTTAAAGCAGTACTGTAAGGAAGAGTGAGCAAAAATTCCTCCCAGTCGATGTAAGAGACTGATAGATAGTTACTTTTTTTCAGCCAAAGTGGGCAACACAAGCTATTGAAGCTGGGGGTGGACTTTTACCACACTATGGAATTGCATTGCTGTTGATTTTTTATGAATAAATGATTGCCAAGTATAATCTTTCAGTGTCATTTGTTAAATTAGGCTACCTTTATCTGTCAATAGTATTAAAGTGAAGATTACATATCCATCTGTCCAAATATGTAAACAAAAGAAATAAAGACAACTTTCCAGGGGGTGTACTTACTTTTTCACATGACTAACTCTGATCATTTATTGAGAATTCCAGATAATAAACCTGGCTGTGCTGATCAATATCAATTACTTGAGTCATACTGGTCGTGCAGGCAATGACAGCACTTGGAAGAGGCAATGGTGTGCTTGGGCTTTATTGATGGAGGGTCAGGTAATTCAGTGGACAGTAATATCCAAATCCACAGAGAGGTGGAGCATTTGGGCACAGTGGAGCTATTGGGCATGTTCCAGGTCGTCCTCATTGCAGTCACCTGCACAGATTATCATATCTCACAATGCCTGGAGGCACCACAGTAGTATTACACAGCAATCTTTAGAGATGCAAAGCTCGACTGCAATAGAAGACAACCTGGAACACAACCCTTACCATATAGGTCATTACCAATAAAACGTCAAAATAAGATGCAAGGAGACCCCCAGCTTCGTTAAAAACATTGACAACTGCTTGCTGTTTTGAAGGGATTGTTAAATAAATGTGAACTCTGTTGTAATATTATCACCTCTTGAAGAGCATAGTCAGGACTAGGGTTGCACATTTTATGGAATATTCAGAGGGATGGGATGATTTCACTGAACAACAGGCCAAGGTGGCGAGACACGGTATTGATGACACCATAGGCCTTGTTGATCTCTGCACCAGACAGGATGCTCTTGCCAGCATTCTTGGGGTCCAACATGTATATCAGAACTGCAGTTTCCTCTGCTTGGAGCAACATTAAAGTGGGCAGGGCAGTACGGATTTATTCTCTTACATCTGCAAGCAGAGTCTGAACATCAGACAGGATGGCATTGTCTCCCTCAATCCGTGCAATGTCTACTGCTATAGGTTTCAGGAGTCTCTTTCAAAATACATCATCCAGGAGGATCCTCTTGATGGGGCTGTCCGTATTGGCAGACTGTGATATGCCCATTTCTTGGAGAGACTCTCCAGAAGACTGTCAAACATGATGACAACACCACCCCAATGGGTGTTCCTGGGCAGCTTCAATGTGGTGCTCTTATTCTTCTCACTTTGCTTGGTGAGGTAGATTGCTGCTATAACTTGATGACCCTTCACATACCTAACCATTTCCTTGGGTCTCTTGTAAAGTGTATCCATTGTTTTCAGTGCAATGATGTCCATGAGGAGCAGATTCAATGCATGAGCAGTACAGCCAATGGGTGTGATGTGAGGGTAGGACTCCTCCACTTTAGACCAAGCAGCCTTCATGTTTGCAGTATTGTCTGTCACCAGTGCAAATACCTTCTGTGGTCCAAGGACATTGATGACTGCCTTCAGCTCATCTGCAATGTAGAGACCGGTGTGTCTGTGCTCTTGTAGAATACAGGTTGAGGGGTGGAGATGATGTAGTTAATTATTCCTTGCCCACGAACATTCGACCACCCATCAGAGATGATTGCAATACAGTCTGCTTTCTCTATGATTTACTTGACCTTCTGTTGAACTCTGCATCCAGCAAATGAGTAGATAAAGTTTGTCTGGTTGGAGGGGTGTATGCTGGGCAAAGAACATTCAGAAATCTCTTCCAATACATATTGCCTGTGAGCATCAGAGGTGAACCAGTTGCATACACAGCTCAAGCAAGACATTCATCAGCATTTCTCTGACTACGTTCCTACATTGAGTCAAAAAAACGTCTGATTCCAGGAGGACCATGAGCTGTTGCTATTGATAAATTGTCTGATTCATAATTTTCACCTCAAATAGAAGTAGAGGGACTTTTGTCAGAGGTTGCTTGATGTGAGCGCTGAGGGAACTTTATGCATTTGGACAGATTATTTTGTATCTTTGTTGCATTCTTCACATATGATTTGGCACAGTATTTGCAAATGTACACAGCTTTTCCTTCTACATTAGCTGCAGTGAAATGTATCCACACATCAGATAGTGCCCGTGGCATTTTCCTGTAAAGATACACATCAAATACACATTAAACCCCAAATACAATTCTATGTACAGAAATTGTTAAGCAGTTAGGTTAAACAACTCCTTTGTAAGAAATGTTTCAAAATGAAACATGTACGGAAACAGGTGAATTAACACTCCTCAGTTAGCAGGCTCAAGCAAGCTAAAACCCACATGGTAGCAAAAACTAACTACCATAAATTGTTAACAAGTTAGAAATTATTTAAACACTTTGCTGTAGGCTACTATTTACTAGTAAACAAAAAATAATGTATGTCTGAAAGAACGGACGCTGGAGTAAATAAGCAGGTACGGGGAGTGAACATTTAATTACGGACAATCAAACAGAACAGGACAGGAACAGCATCAGAACCAGGTAACAAATACGACAATTAATGTTGAGGCTGGGAACAGAGCTGGGGAACACAGACATAGGGGATGAAATAAGGTGATTGAGTCCAGGTGAGTCCATTGAATCACAGATGCGCGTGATGAGGGAAGCAGGTGTGCGTAATGATGGTGGCAGGAGTGCATAGTGCAGGGCAGCCTGGCGCCCTCCAGCGGCAGGGAGGGAGAGCTGGAGCAGGAGTGACAATGTCATATAAAATATATTCACCCCACCCAGTATTGTAATCAAAACTTACGAGAAAACATGTAGTCCTTGGCTCAGACAGTGTAGTAATGTGGCCTCAATAGCATCTCATTAGTGTGCAAGATCTTGAGAATCAGCTGTACATGTAATGGAAGAGTGCACTGCACATGTGATGGAAGAATGCACTGTGCATGCAGAGGGTTGCAATTCCATTGAATTGGGGATAGTTTAACCAAAATATGGTTCCAGTAGGTTAGTTTCCCCATCCTTTGTGGACTCTGCCTGTCAAGCAGCAGAAGGGCACATTTGCTGATGTACTGTTAGCTGATAACAGTAGAAACTTTGTATAGTTGGCTAAACATATTAATCAAAGGGATGTTTGTTTTAAAGTGTCTGTCTGTAAGGGCTGAACATGCTTAGCTAATTAATATGTTAATCTACAACCAGAGTTACTAACTGAATGTATTGTGTGATCATAAAACTTGTAGGACTGCTGTAGGCTTGTGTGTGGGGGAGCCATGTGGAAAAAATGTGCTAGCTTAAGGGTTTCACAATAGAACTGTGTCTTGTGGTAACACAAGATAAGAACATCTGCTGAGAGGACAACTGCTTCCGTCAACTGGATTGCGTCACGAGGCTGGGACCAGCCTGCACGCCAACGATAGGCTGAGTGAGTTTAAACCACACTCAGCCTCTACTCTGACAGGCCAGCAATGAGCGGGAACTATTCTGTCTGAGTATTTAAGGAAGAACAAAGGATAGGGCTCGCTCTCTTCTCTAGCCCTGCTCGCTGTTTGCTCACGCTCTCGCTCTTTTGCGCTCCCTTGCGCTCTCTCTCTCTCTCTCTCTCTGTTTGCCCTGCGTGGTGTCACAGTGAGCCTGTATATACGAACTTCATACTTACCATTTAAGGGTTTGCTAGAATAAAATACATAGATGATTTAAACTGTGTAGTAATCCTTTCGTTCCAATACCAGATTTGAATTGACGCGACCTTAACATGTCCTACAGTGCATTCGGAAATTTTGACGCTACAATCTTGGCACACCTGCATTTGGCAGTTTCTCCCATTCTTCTATGCAAATCCTCTCAAGCTCTGTCAGGTTGGATGGGGAGCATCACTGCACAGCAATTTTCAGGTCTCTCCAGAGATGTTCGATCGGGTTCAAGTCCGGGCTCTGGCTGGGCCACTCAAGGGACATTCAGAGACATATCCTGAAGCCACTCCTACGTTGTCTTGGCTGTGTGCTTAGGGTCGTTGACCTGTTGCAAGGTGAACCTTCGCCCCAGTCTGAGGTCCTGAGTGCTCTGGAGCAGGTTTTCATCAAGGATCTTTCCCTCGAACCTGACTAGTCTCCCAGTTCCTTCCGCTGAAAAACATCCCAACAGCATGATGCTGCCACCACCATGCTTCACCGTAGGGATGGTACCAGGTTTCCTCCAGACGTGACGCTTGGTATTCAGGTCAAAGAGTTCAATCTTGTTTCTCATGTTCTGAGTCCTTTAGGTGCCTTTTGGCAGACTCCAAGTGGGCAAATAGGTGCCTTTTGGCAAACTCCAAGTGGACTGTCATTTGCCACTCTGATTGGTGGTGTGCTGCAGAGATGGTTGCGCTTCTGGAAGGTTCTCCCATCTCCCCAGAGGGAGTCTAGAGCTCTGTCAGAGTGACAATCAGGTTCTTGGTAACCTCCCTGACCAAAGCCCTTCTCCCCAGATTGCTCAGTTTGGCCGGGCGGCAAACTCTAGGAAGAGCCTTGGTGGTTCCAAACTTCTTCCATTTAAGAATGGAGGCGGCCACTGTGTTCTTGGGGACCTTCAATGCTGCAGAGAGTTTTTGGTACCCTTCCCCAGATCTGTGCCTCGACAGTCCTGTCTCAGAGCTCTACAGACAATTCCTTCCATTTCATGGCTTGGTTTTTGCTCTGACATGCACTGTCAACTGTGGGAACTTATATAGACAGCCGTGTGCCTTTCCAAATCATGTCCAATCAATTGAATTTACCACATGTGGACTCCAATCAAGTTGTAGAAATATCAAGGATGATCAATGGAAACATGATGCACCTGAGCTCAATTTAAAGTGTCATAGCAAAGGGTCTGAATACTTATACTAATTTTTTAAATATTTAATACATTTGAAAAAAATGAAAAAACCTGTTTTCACTTTGTCAATAGGGTTTATTGTGTGTAGATTGATAAGGGAAAACAATTATTTCATCCATTTCAGAATAAGGCTGTAACGTAACAAAGTGTGGAAAAAGGGAAGGCGTCTGAATACTTTCCAAATGCACTGTATATCTGAGAGATACAGTATAAGTATCAGGAAACAAATTGAACCCCTTTTTAAGCCACAAACTACTTCCATTAATTGTTTTAACTGGTACCGGGCTACCTTCTCTCACAAACACATGTACGTGTTTGTGAGAGACTCACCTTTCTATAGAGGGATCATATTAGTGTGTAGCCCAAACTGCTCGGACGCTACAGACAGAAGTTGGCAGATCAGCGGTACCGACCTCCCATGACACTTGTGGGGGTCGTAGAGCAAAACATGTAGGTATTCGTAAGAGTCTCACTTTTCCCCAGAGGAGTCATAATAGTTTTTAGGCCAAACCATTCTGACTCTACAGATGTTTTTTTTTCGGGATGTCTCATCGTCTGACAAACACAGCTGTAGCTCTGCCACCTTTCACCGCCGATGTCGGCAGATGTGTTGATGTTTTTATTATGCCAATTTCATTTCCACGGGGCCACGGAAAATTACTCAAGGGTTAATCACGATTGCTGCTGACAGACATGATAGGCTACATTGATTGATGTACCACGTCAAATTGGCGAGCTAGCTTATAACAGATCGCGTCAATATGGCTATTTAACAAGCTAACTTTCAGGGGATAAACTAGATGGCTATATCCAAATATATCTATAGTGGTGATGACAGTATCCGACTGACAACTTTACCAGGACAAGGACTTGCCGATGTCAAGCTCTTTCCAAAAACCTAATCTGATGAAGCAACTAAATTACACATTGTCTGCTTAGCTAAAATTACATGATCAATTCATGTTTACTGATCATGAAAAGCACTGATGATAGAGCTAGCTAAATGTGGAATAATCAGAAATGTGTAGTTCCGACTATATTAAAGCCAAATAGTTAGCTATAACATTTATTTAACAATCCCTTGAAAAGGGCACATAATTGTCAATGATTTTAACGGAGCTGGTGGCCCCCCAACAGCCAGATCGAATGCTCTGCACCATTTTGTAACGTTTTATTGATAATGATCTATTACTTATACCTCTCCAACCCATTCAGATCTAAATTAAGTGTGTATGGTGTATGGGCTCAGGATGGATTTGTAATTGTGCATCAGTGGTACCTGCTGGACAGAAGCGCTGCTCTGGCCCGTCGTAAATGGCTAGGTTGTTGGCCACAGGGACGCTGTCGTCCTTAAGGGTGAGGTGGGGGGGCTGGTCCCCCTCGTGGTTGGTACCGCTCAGAGCCACAGAAGAGAGCAGGTCGAAGCTCAGCTTGCCACCGGGCTTGGGGTACTCGATGGGCGTGCACTCCTTAGCCGGTTTCAGCTTGGCCGAGTCCAAGCCTAGGGTAAAAACATTGGGAGTTATCAAACCTCAGTTGGTTACAGGCAAGATAAAACAACATTGGGTTGTTCCTTGAAGCAATTCTCAGCATGATTTTGATGAGCATTTAGCAAAACTGAGTTGTTGCCTTGTCCAATAATAACTTGGCTGAAACAGAAACATACAATTTTTCCTGATGAATATGTCATACAAAACATCGTTGTACCTTCATGTTTCAGTGTCCATGGCTCCTTCCCTCTAAGTATCCAGTAGAAGACACCGGTGTAGACCATACCCCCGTACAGTCCAAAGTAGTTGTGGAACGACGGCCTGATGTTCCTCACTGCGTACAGCTCTTTCCAGATCCAAGACTTCTTCAAATTGTCCTCATACTCCGGTACGTGAAGTCCTGGAGGACAAATTACCAGAAAATATGTATAATTGTATTCGGTTGACAGTAAAATGTTAAAGAGATTATATTGCACTCTTAAACTAAATTGCTCATTTACTTTTTGTGTATTTTAGAATAAAATACAATTCCATTTATATACATACAAACATTACACACTGGAGAGAAGCAATTAACATATTTTTTCCCCTATTAGCATTAGAGATAAATGTCTCTTCAACAAATTACACTCGTTAATAGTGTATTCATTGCATAGTTTATATTGTAGAAATGTGCCTTTGGCTTCACCTCAGAATTAGCGAGAGGTGTGTGTGTGTGTGTGTGAGAGAGGGAGCATTTAAATCAAAGGAAAAGGTTTTGGTCTGGTTTAACCTACCTGCTGTTTCAGATGCTGGGTCTTCGGCTGTGACTTTGGGGAAGATGGCCTCCGCGGCCAGCATGGCGCTCTTCATGGCTGTGTGGGTGCCTTTGATCTTTGGTACATTCATGAAGCCCGGACTGCATCCGATAAGCATCCCCCCAGGGAATGTCACTTTAGGGAGGCACTGGCTGGAGGAACAAACATGTTGTTCCTTGACTGTAATGGTAAAATGCTTTCACTGAATAAGAACCTCAGAACCAGTGGAAAACCTGACATAAAATTAATGTATTTCCCATTTTTGATGCCGAAAGACATAGTGTCACCGAAGCACGAACAGAGCAGGGTTTCTGTTACAAACATGTGGCACCAGACATTTGACAGACAGCATTTTACATTTACCGGACCCATAAGCATTGGGTACAAAACCTGATTGGAGTTTCCATCTACGGTGCTCAGAATGACAGAAATCACATTTAGCCATGGTGCGCATTTTGAAGATGTTAGAATAACTGTCCACTTACTTTTCCTCAGCTAACAAGATAAGTAACGAACAGCAAAATCACTAGTCTATGTCAATCTACTATCACCAATTGTAGAAAGGTTGACCTATTCCATTGGTCAGCTTTTCGAGAAAGTAACAGCCTATTCCAAACAGACTCTGGGACAGTTATGGGACAATTTGTTTTTAAATGTCTGATGCAACAGATCTGAACGTTTAGCTTAAAATGTTGATAAACTATTATGTGTCTTTACATAAACGCAGCAACTCGCACAAGGTTTGTTCCGTAATGCAATTAATTGGACAACACCATTGTCAAAGTGCACCACACATACAAGCGGTTTCATGTGACAGAGGTGAAAATATCGGTTTGAAAGGGAATAATATGC
Source organism: Thymallus thymallus (assembly GCA_023634145.1). Lineage (NCBI taxonomy): Eukaryota > Metazoa > Chordata > Actinopteri > Salmoniformes > Salmonidae > Thymallus > Thymallus thymallus. The sequence continues at coordinate 9,626,844 of CM042384.1, read as the reverse complement.
AACAACTGGCATGGTTGCTAACATGACTAGGATTGTGCCTTTGGCTACTGGACAATGAGAGAAAGTTGATATTTGCCTCCACGGATATGGTCTGATTTTGGCTAGGTTACTTTGAAGCAAGATAAGACATGCCTCATAATATGTAGTAAAACATTCAGGTTTCAAACAATTAAGTATATGTTTTTAAAATGCATACTGCATCCAGCTCATTGCAAAGTGGTGGGTGACACACTGAAGAAGCATGCCTTCCGTTGCCTACGCATTTACTGTTCGAGATGTCGTAGCTGCAACTCTCGCGCTGTCCACCCAAAGGCTCTCTATCTGTATGCTGTACGCATGTGATAAGTAAGATACATAACAAATACTGTACACACGTGCTAATATAATTAAACAGAGCTATGCAAATTAACCTTTAGAACGATGAGCATGACCAGTCAAATATATTTCCATCGACTGGTATTTCCATCAATTAATAGGTTAAAAAGCAGTATTTCGCAATGGGATTTTTTTCTTCTTCTCCCGGACAATTTGCCGCGGCAATTTTGTTTATCACGAAAAGCCTGCTATTACCGGCTAACAGACACTCTGGCACAGAGCCACACACACACACCTTTGATAAGTACATAAATAATATACAAATAATGACACACACACACCTGATAGCCTCCCTCGTTGAGCGCCCTGGCTCCGTAGGCAATTCGGTTACCTCCCTCCAGGGTCTTGGCAACAAAGGGGTGGTGCTTCCAGCGATGGAACTCTCTGAAGGGGCTGAGGTAAGGGTTGGTGTAGTCAAGACCAACCTGGAAGTGGGGAAATGCACAGCATTATGTTTTTGAGGTCAATGAGAGATTATAGCAATGTATGATCTTCATAACAGTTTGAGTTATCACATATCTCAAGTTGAACCTTTAGGCCAAAGTTGTCCCTTTAGGCCCAAATTGGCCTAATTAAACTTCACAAGATAAGCTGACAAGCATCCTCTTAAAACGCCAATTAGATAAAGAGAAGGGTAGAGGTATAGTGCTTTTACATACACTGACCTCAGTTTTACAAAGGTTTTACAAAAGGTTTAGACCATTTCCAAGTGTTAGCATGGCTAGTAGTTTGGCAGTTGACATCAATGGCAAGAGCCAAAATGGCCGCCATTACCGGGACTCACCACAAAGCCCAAGGCCACCAGTGGCTCGCCTTCGTTCAGGTGGTAAAGGAAGGAGCTGCCATACGTGTTCCTGTTCAGCGGCCAGCCCACCGAATGCTCCACTCTGCCAGGTCTCCACTTCTTCTCATCAATCACCCACAGCTGGTTAGACAGAAAAATAACACCATTTATGTAAGTTCTTCTGCATAATGCATCTCCTAAATGACAAAAATGTAATGAATATGACATTCTGATTGGGCTACATTAAGATATCTGTATTGTATGACAGATTAAAATAAGAACAGATTATTTCTTTAATTCAATTCAAATACAAAGACTTTATTTAGCCACCAATAGGGGCTTTGGGATTTTACCTCTTTCAGGCCAATGGCGTATGTCTGTGGTTCACAGTTCTCCCTGAGATTGAACTGCCTGTAAAGCTGCTTGGCCAAGTGGACGTGGCAACCCTCTCCGAACAGGGTCACTTTAGCATGGAGCTCCATCCCCCTCTCAAACACATCCTGCAGAGGCAAATGGAGAGGAGCATGTTACTCTGGTACACCAGGGATGAGGCTACTTGTCGTTTTCATAAAACAAAATCTGTTTATTCTTCCTCATTTTTATAAAACTTGTTTTTACAGTCAAACTCTATACTGCACAAAATGACCATACCTAGGAGAAAAACATTTGTAGTTTGACCAAGGAAAATAACTTAAGAGACTTTCCGTACAGTGATAAGTTCATTTTATTGACAAAATCTACATACGTTTACCTTTGGCGAACCATCCTTAGCGATGCCCGCGTCATTGGTGGCGATTCCTTTCACACTTCCATCTTCATGAAACAAAACCTTAGAAACAAAATCAGAAATGAAACACCTTTGAAAGTAGAATGACACCTCAAGCAAACACGATCAATGAAAGCCAGTCACAAAACGTCAACAAATCACAGTGAAATCGATCTCAGGCATGAAAACGGAGCTGGCTCAAAATATCAGTCTATATCTGGTCAATGGCATACAATTATGTCAGGGTTTACTGAAAAAGCTGACGTTCGAGCTTGGTAATTGTCACGCCAATATTAGTAAGGTCTGTGTTTTCTGAAACTGTCATGAATGGTGGGCGGTGCTAACCTCAGCAGCTGCGTAGCCAGGGTATATCTCCACTCCCAGCTCCTCAGCCTGCTCTCCCAACCAATGTACAAAGTGACCCAGCCGCACAATGTAGTTCCCATGGTTGTTTATGGGCAGACCTATAGGAAAAATCAAAAAATGTAATAGAATGAAAAACAAAGACTGCACAGTCAAGGCTAATACCATAATAGCTTTATGTTAAGGACAGAGCTTACAGGTGACAAGCTAGAGTTGTCATTTGAAAAGATGTCATGTAAACATACATGTGACTTCACCTGGCAACATTGGGACAGGGATTCTATATTTCTCGGTTAGAATGCTAAACAAATCCTCGGTCACTTGTGTGTTCAAGGGTGCCTAAGAGATGAGTACACAAATAACAGAACATCAACACTTTACTTTTAGCCTAGGTGTTGCTTGCAAGATTTTCCCTTGGGCAGTATTATAGTGTTGTCTAGAACTGTGACGTACTCTCATAGTTATGTCTGTGATAGTTACAGTCATGTGAAAAAGTAAGTACACCGCCTGGAAAGTTTTTATTTTTATTTTTATTTTTTACATATTTATATATCACACAAAAAATAAAACAACTTTGAAAATGTTATGCAATTCAAATAAACAAAAATGCCTTTTCCTTATGGGGAAAAAGTTAGTACACCCCTACCTTTATTAATTAGGTGTACCAAAACAAGTGCAAATTATTAGAAAACAGAGATAAACTGGTTTGGTTTGGTCTTAACCATATGGGTGTGTGGTAACACATCATTCAAAGATCAAAATACCTACCCGAGGCCCTCAGAAGAAAGATTATTGATGCCCATGAGTCTGGGTGGGGTTACAAATAAAATTCCAAGCAATTTGAAGTACATCATTCCATTTCCAAGCAATTCGAAATACATCATTCCACTGTCCGATGAAAAATCCAGACAACTGGCAAACTACCTAGGACAGGTCGTCCCACCAAAGTCAGCCCAAGAGCTGACCGAAAGATGCTCATAGAAGACCCTAATTGCTTCTGTAAGTCGCTCTTGTTAAGAGCATCTGCTAAATTACTTAAAATGTAATATCTGAGACTAAAAACATTTAACAAGAAAATGCCAGGTCCATATCCTGTGTGTATCTGCGAATTATGCTGCATATCCCTCACAAACCTTCTTAGACTGACGTGCTCAATACTTCAACAATAGAGAGCAGAGTTGTGGACAATTTCATTTTAATCTCTCTCAGTGGAAAGAAACTCAGCTGATGCTTCTTTCTTCTGAATGACATTTGAAAATTTTCAACAGACCTGCTGAAGCAGCCCTCAGATGTGAGTGCATTTAATTTATACATTCTTCTATTTCTCTCTCAGTGGAACTAGATAGGGCACATGCACACAAAAGTGTAATTCAATTCATGAATGTGTATGGCCCACTGACTCCAACTCCGCTATAACAGAATAAAATAAATATAGATCAAATATTAGCACATAGATCAACGTTTTTGCCCAGAGTGCATGTCACCAGTAAAGTAAGTTTGACTGATTGACCTAAAGGCTTGCCAGCAAATGATTGATATCGCTGCCCATCTCCAAAATAAGGAAAACACATGAGCAAGCAAGCAGTGGAGTAGGGCTGTCCGCGACTAAAAAGAAAAATCTTGGTCGGACAAGAGTCGTCTGTTCTTTTGACCAATCGATTGGTCAACATTTTTTAAAAGTGTATTTTTTCATATATAGACACATCCTATGTGTTTTAATATAATCAACTATATGCACTGAGCTTGTCTAATGCTTTAAAAGGGCACCGTTTGATGAAATAATTAAGACACAAACGACTAGAGGGAGTCTGACCGCAATTGATTTGATTGTGCGGGCCGGGCTCAGACTTGCTGCGCTGTAAAAAATAAATAAAAAGAAAAGAAAATAACTACTACACCACTACCCTCGTGGCCAACGTGCAATCAGGAAGATCTACGATTAAGACTAACCTACCAATGGGACATTAAAAACTGTAATATCTTGTGTTTTACATAGATATATATATAACACCTGGTAAGACCATGGGAGGGTGTGTGTGTCTATTTGTCAATAACTGCTGGAGCGCGATGTCTAATATTAAAAGAAGGTTCGAGGTATTGCTCGCCTGAGGTAGAATACCTCATGATAAGCTGTAGACCATACTATCTACCAAGAGAGTTCTCATCTATATTATTCGTAGCCGTCTATTTACTACCACAAACCGACGATGGCACTAAGACCGCACTCAATGAGCTATATAAGGCCATAAGCAAACAAGAAGATGCTCATCTAGAAGCGCCGTTCCTAGTGGCCATTAATTAATTCAGGCAAACTTAAATCAGTTTTACCTAATTTCTACCAGCATGTCACATGTGCAACCAGAGGAACAAAAAACCTCTAGACCATTTTACTCCACACACAGAGATGCATACAAAATCTCTCCCTCACCCTCCATTTGGCAAATCTGCTTGAATCCTACTACACCAGCTCTGACGCTCATCGGATGTGGCAGGGCTTGAAAAATATTATGAACTACAAAGGGAAAATCTGCCGCGAGCTGCCCAGTGACACGAGCCTACTAGACGAGCTAAATGCCTTTTATGCTCGCAGGCAAACAACACCGAAGCATGCATGAGACCACTAGCTATTCCGGATGACTGTGTGATCACGCTCTCCGTAGCCAATGTGAGAAAGACCTTTAAACAGGTCAACATTCACAAAGCCGCGGGGCCAGACGGATTACCAGGACGTGTACTCAAAGCATGCGCGGACCAACTGGCAAGTTTCTTCAATAACATTTTCAACCTCTCCCTGACAGAGTCTGTAATACCTACATGTTTCAAGCAGACCACCTGCCTGAGCTCAAGGAAGCGAATGTAACCTGCCTAAATTATAGGCAGGTTACATCGTCGGTAGCCATGAACTGCTTTGAAAGGCTGGTCATGGCTCACATCAACATCATCATGCCGGAAACCCTAGACCCACTCCGATTTGCATACCGCCCCAACAGATGACACAATCTCAATCGCACTCCACCCTGCCCTTTCCCACCTGGACAAAAGGAACACCTATGTGAGAATGCTGTTCATTGACTACAGCTCAGCGTTCAACACTGTAGTGCCCACAAAGCTTATCACTAAGCTAAGGACCCTGGGACTAAGCACCTCCCTCTGCAACTGGATCCTGGACTTCCTGACGGGCAGCCCCCAGATGGTAAGGGTAGGCAAAAACACATCTGCCATGCTGATCCTGAACACTGCTTAGTCCCCTCCTGTACTCCCTGTTCTTTTTTCTCAAATCACACGAAAACAGGTTTTTAGAAAAATAAAAAACAGAAATACCTTATTCAGACCCTTTGTTATGAGACTCGAAATTGAGCTCAGGTGCATCCTGTTTCCATAGATAATCCTTGATAAGTTTCGACAACTTGATTAGAGTCCACCTGGAACCACCAGGACTCTTCCTAGAGCTGGCCGCCCAGCCAAACTGAGCAATCGGGGGAGAAGGGCCTTTGTCAGGGAGGTGACAAAGAACTTGATGGTCACTGACAGGGCTCCAGAGTTTCTCTGTGGAGATGGGAGAAGATTCCAGAAGGACAACAATCTCTGCAGAACTCCACCAATCAGGCCTTTATGGTGGGCACCTAAAGGACTCGCAGACCATGAGAAACAAGATTCTCTGGTCTGAATGCCAAGCGTCACGTCTGGAGGAAACCAGGCACCGCTCATCACCTGGCCAACACCATCCCTACAGCAAAGCATGGTGGTGGCAGCATCATGCTGTGGGGATGTTTTTCAGCAGCAGGTACTGGGAGACTAGTCAGGATTGAGAGAAAGATGAGCAGAGCAAAGTACAGAGAGATCCTTGATGAAAGAACCTGCTCCTGCTTCAGACTGGGGGGGAAGGTTCAACTTCCAACAGGACATTGACCCTAAGCACACAGCCAAGACAATGCAGGCGTGGCTTCGGGACAAGTCCTTGAATATCCTTGAGTGGCCCAGCCAGAGCCTTGACTTGAATCCGATAGAGCATCTTTGAAGAGACCTGAATAGCTGTGCAGTAACGCTCCCCATCCAACCTGACAGAGCTTGAGAGGATCTGCAGAGAAGATTGTGAGAAACTCCCCAAATACAGCTGTTGGTGTATTGTGTGGCGATTGGGGAAAAATACAATTTAATCCATTTTAGAATAAGGCTGTAATGTAATAAAATGTGGAAAAAGTGAAGGGGTCTGAATACTTTCTGAATGCACTGCAAGTATAATTAGCTTTTAATGCAATTCAATTTGTTTTATTTTATCATATTTTGGACCAGCTATAGCCTACCTATTGTTACTGCAGTGAGGAGGATTCACCATCTTCATCAAATATTTTCTTAATTTATCTGCAGCTAATCGCCAAAAAAAAAACTACCAGTATGCAAATTAGGGAGCAAAATGAACGGCTGTCTTACCAATGCGATTCAGGAGGCTACTGACGAGTCACTCACTTTAACGTCAATGTATGTCAAGTCCCGATGGACTTCATATCGAAAATACAAACTACATCTTTAGTTTACTTGTCCCGATGTGATACCATGGACATATAACTACGTTGTATGATTTATGAATGGCAAGGATACTATATATGAGATCGACTTTATTCAGTCAGTTCGACACCATTTATAAATGAGTCAAGCTTGCTGTTTGTCAATCAAATCACAGTAAGCTTATGCGCCAGCACTTCCTGGCTGCATGTGAAACATGCGAAAGAGAATACATTTATATGCCAGAAAACAATAGGTTAAATTGATTTAAACTCATCGTTACCATTCTATATGGGATGCGCAAATTGACTCAAATAGACAATTTGTAAAGAAATGTGACTTCAACCACAGCGTACACAACACACACACACACACACACACACACACACACACACACACACACACACACACACACACACACACACACACACACACACACACACACACACACACACACACACACACACATACACCGAAGGCGGGACAGACAGCAGACTGTTAAACCAGAAGTGTTTCCCTGTCATCATTCACTTTGTGACTGACAGGCGCCTTTCCTATGAATAGATCGCGGGAAAGGGCTCGGCTGACTTTTATTCTGACTTACAAATAGTAAAAAAGTACCCAGCTAAAAAGGAGTGTGTATAGCTAACAGCCAGCGCTAGAGGAAAACACTGCAAATATGTTTGTTTTAGCAAGACAAACCTAATATATTCCCCGCCCCCCCACTCACATATGAGATGAGTTCATATGTTATCAGCATTGGTATAAGGTGAGATAAGGTGAGAAAAACAAAGGTTGTTTGGGTCTTACATAATATAATACATTCCATTTCAGACAGTGTGCCAAGGGTGAGGAGGATTAAGGGTTTACACAGTACCTTCCCATCGTGGGTCTTTGTCCCTGGGGCAGATTGTGTAGTGTGATGTTATACGAGGCGTCACTGCAGATGAGCAATTCCTTCTCCATGTGTAGAGCTGTGGAGGAGCATGTTCCGCTTGCACTGTTTTCAATGCTCGTACACACCTCTGGGCTGCAAAGAACAAGGCAGATCTGGTCAGTGCCAACTGGGACTGGCAAGGAAGCTGATAAGGTTAGGTCCTACTGTATACCTTCAGAGTGTGTACACAAATTACCTTATGCACAGTACTAACAATCACACAGTTAAAAGTATACTCATGGTGGCCTGGGCAATTCATTTCATTCCTGGTTATGATGGATCACACAACTGGAGGAGAGAAATAACAAGATATGACTTTGTTTACAGCTATCTTGATGACATGTCATTATGGAAGTTTTACTGGGGTCATACAGCAGAACTGTTATAATGCATTGCAACTGAATGTGTCACTATTCTTCTACGTAGCAGCTTATGAGATTTGTGTGGGCGTATGCAGCAGTGGAGGTTTATCAGAGGAAGGGGAATAAAAATCTAAATAGTGAAACATTAAAAAATATATATCCTTTTTAGATAAAAAACTATAGTAAATATATTAATGTCACCAAATAACTGAATAAAACCAACTGTTTTGCAATTAGAGTAGCCTCAACAGCCTCTAGGTTAGCACCATGGTGTAGCCGGTGGACAGCTATTGTACATCATCACATCGACTTCAATATAAGACCCAGGAGGCTCATGGTTCTCAATCCTTTTCCATAGACTTACACAGTAATTATAAGATATTCTGGAGGACGTCCTCCAGAATATGTATGGAGTACTAAAAGCATAAGCTACAGCTAGCTAACACTGCATATAGTATGGTGAGTAGTTGACTCAAAGAGTTTTGAACAGTTAACAAATTAATTTCTTTAAAAATTAAGGAGAAGCTGCAGAGATATTTTGTAGTATTTCTTCTCTTTTTAGTTTACCTTTCACTTAACTAATGCAGCTACTTTAGCCTACTCAGCAACCTGACTGAAAAAGAGAGGAATTATATTTATGTTAGCTAGCAGGCTAAGGCTAGCCAACACTGCAACTCTTCCAAGTTAAGCTAACCTTTCGGTTGTATTAATTTATTGCCACCGGTGCCCGCCGGTGTAACTGCTAAACTGCTTGATTTACACTGTACTGCGTGATTGTACACATAGATTGTGAGTTTACTAACATGTTAGTTCTAGTTTGTTGACTAACGTTAATATGGTAACATTGATGTAGGCTATGGAGCGGTTATGGTATGAAGGTTTGGCTTGGAGAGGTTTTTGCGCCTGGTCACAGACAGCTGTTGTGTTGTGCACTGAAGGCCACAAGCAAAGGGAAAAGGTGAGAGGAGGAGAGTGCGTATGTGCAATCACTCATTCACTCAGGACTGTATATACATATTTATGTACAGTTGTTATATCACATCACATGCAATAATAAGTAATTATTCGACTGAATTTACGTAGTCATTCACTCAGGACTGCGTATTAGTATCCTGTCAGTAGTATGAATTTTATTTTTTTCATTGCATTTAGTATATCGAATGTGCAATATGTGCATTTATCTGTAATTAAACCCTGTACTAAGGACTGTATTTTAAGGGAATTATTATTATTACCCTAAATTATATCATACGCATATTTATCTATTTAAGTATCTCTTCCTGTCATTTACCTGTACAATTAATTTAACCATGCAAATATTCACTTACCTGTACATTTAACCAGACTGTATATTAAGTAAACTATTATTACCCTCACTTATATCATACGCACATTTAGCTATTTAAGTATCTTTCTCTGCCATAATATCAGTCAGATAACATGACCTTTATGAATAATGAAGCTTTTTCAAAATTACATAAATGCTTCAAAATTCATAAAAAGTGATTTTAGCTGAAGAAGATTATCTCATAGAACAAGCCTGGGTTTACCACAGACCTTATTTTCAGCGTTTATCCAAAAACCCTACAAAAACTCAATTCATTTCCCCATAGGCTTTGGTCAACAAGCCATGGCTGAGTTAGTGCCTACAAGATGCCATTACTATTGCTTTCTATAGAGACCCAGAGTGGACACATCATAATACCATTAAAACCTTGCTGTGAAACACAGAAGGGTTCCAATCATCTTTCCACCATTAATTTTTCACATAGTGAATTTTACAAGCACTTCAAATGAAGTATGTGTTTGGTGTAAGCTTACCTTGGTGTGATATAACAGTGTAATTCTCTCTTGGACAAGGTGAGTTTTATCAATATATTCGCCTCAATTTACTCGGAACATTTTGAAATGCTAATTAGCAACAGAGAAAACATCAGCAAGACAAAAAATTCCTGCAGGAAGTTCCTGCATGTCATCTCTAGCCGACACTGTCAGCTACCGTTCAACAGCACGTTCAGAGAGAGACCTGTGCCCAATCCATGATGAAAACATGTGCTGTGTTGAAATTAATTGAATAAAGTGTTGAACTTCTTCCATCCCCTTTCTCTGTCTTAGCTAGCTAGTTAGTAGAGCAGTATATACAAAAAATCAGCCTAGATAATTGTATACCAGACTTAGATGACTGATCACTCAGTTCTATAATGTTGTCTTTGATGAGAATTAATCAAAAATCTATTGACATTCAGAATTGACTTTGTTTAGACATCCAGCCCATATTGTTGCATGACCAGAGACAAATCTTCAAAGGCACATTATTTATTTATTCACACAGTCTTGATTTATAGGATCCTTCCCACTATATGATTTATATGTCAAGTGATAAAATCCCAAGTTTTCAATTAAAGGTTTATGGAAAAATTGCACTTGTTCTCGTACAGATGTGGAATGCCACTGGAGGAAGCCAGCCGTGCCCAACCAGGTGCAATTAGTGGAGGACCTGTACCCAGCTGAAGACTACAACCCTGTGTCCCGAGATCCCACAGAGGAGGATCTTCAATGGCTAAGGAACCGTCTCTGGGGCGGTTTCAGTGGAATGGCATGTCTCCTTGAACCTGAGCCAGAACAACCGCTACCCTCCCTGTCATCCGTGTCTGTCCCGGACATTGTTAAAAAACAAGGGCACCTGGGGTATGCAGGAATCCTGGCTGGCATGGCACTGTTGGTGGAGCAGCAGGAGGCTATACGGCAGGCAACAATTCGGCAGCGTACAAACCCCAAATGGCACACCGTGAGGAGAGGGAGGTTGACGGCCAGTAATTACGGAGCAGTGGTTAGGGCCAAGCGCGTTACTCTGTCGGGTCCTCAGATCACAGTCACTGGAGGGGGTGCTGTCTGTAAAGTGGGACACAGATAACGAAGAGGAGGGCATCAAGGCAGGGGCACCACAGCAGTGGTGGAGGTCAAGTGTCCCTATGGTGTAAGGGACCTTACCATTGAAGAGGCAATGAAGTCGAAGGATTTCTATATCAAGGAGGGAGGGTCTTACCGCCTCCGTAAAGACCATTCTTACTGGCACCAGGTCCAAGGTCAGCTCCACATCACTGGAAGAGACACCCACTTCTTTGTTGTGTGGATGACTAACTGACAGACTCATATTGCTCCTCCTGTCAGTACCTGTTTTCAGGGAAAAATATTAAACATAGTTCATACACACACACTATGCTCCCAGAACAGGTTATATTACATACAAATAACTTTATCATGGGCACAGTTGGAATTTATATATGTGATGTTCAAATTACTTCTTACCCGCTGTGTCTTACTTGCTGAAGGCCCCAGTCATCCCTGCAGGTACCTGACATTGTTGAAAAACAAGTGAACAATGGATAAAGACAAACAATAGGTTCCTAGACTAGGATAAATTACATTCAAGTCTTGCTCAAAGCAGCAAACAAAATAAATATAGTTAACGTAAGTTCAATCACAAAGGCTGGTCTGAGTGCATCTCCTCACAGTTTCATTCAGTACACAATTTACATTGCATTTTATCATAGGCACCAGGGCCGGCCCTCCCATTAGGCAAGATTAGATGGCCGCCTATGGCGACACTTGAATCGGCTATTACACTGCCGGCGGCACCCCAGCCACCAGCTCATAGCGTTGCTGCTGTTCCTGCCCCCACCCCATTCCCGCTTCTCCCGAAGTGCACTCCCACTATCTTTGATAGTTATGGTAATGTGTGTGTTTATATGGAATTATCCAATTGTGAAACATTAACAAATGAATCTGCCAATTAAATGATTGTATTACTTTGTAATGTTTGTGTGTGACGGAGACGATTAGTGATTAAGGCAGTAGCCTAACCTAGCCTGTTAACGTTAGCTAGCTACTACTAGTGGATATAATTTGAGCTAAAAGTAAGCTATAGAGATTTGAAACAATTATCTAAGAGACAAAAACTATTAGGAAGCGAAAAAAAAAAAAAAAAAAAAACAATGTGAAAAGAGGCACAATCTCTAAACCAAAGAAATTTGCTGCTGAAATGTATCAGCATGCAGCAATGTCCATCAGCCAGTATGGAGAATGACAAGCCTCCGAGGACAGGCCATTAATTCGCCGAGAACGACAAGCTGATTCTAGCAGCTAAGAGGGCAAACCGGAGGAGTCCGAGCTATGCACTTCCACCGATGATGACAGCTCTCTGGCTGGACAAGAACAAGTGGTGGCACCAGGCCTAGCCACACCTCCAAACAATGCCGGAGAAGACCCTACTATGTTGGACCCGGACTCAGATTTGTCGATCCCTGTCCCTGTGGTGGTGCTGCTGCTGAATCTGACTCCCAGACAAAAAACATAAAAGATCCCGGTGAGTGGCCAAAATATATGAATGGATCTTTACGGGATATGTTAGTGCAGGCTGGGCCGCGTCAGGATAAGGAGGGGAATTTCCCAAGAAATGTACGAGGAGAGAGTGGAGAGACCATGGGTCGTCTTTTCCATGTAAAACGATGCGGCCTTCTGTTTTTGCTGCAAACTTTTCAAACAAGTGCAAATCTGCGCTGGTCAGGGAAGGAACCAGGGACTGGAAGAATCTGTGCCGCCTCCTCAGCTCGCATGAGAAGTCGCATGACCACCTAGATAGTTTCCAGAGGTGCATGGAGCTGGAGATCAGGCTGGTGTCCAAGCCAACTCAGATCATTTGATTTCAGGACCATGGACCACTGCTCCAGTGAAACGAGGCCTGCCATGCATTTCTGAAAGCACTTGTTTCTAAAGCTTAAATTATCTTACTATTTTTAACAGTTCTACAGGAATATTAAAATGTTAAATATGTTACATAAAAGTGTTTATTTTTATTGTAATTGTAACAATTTTGGGGTTGTGCCATGTGTGATAACAGGTGGGATATTATTAATAAGAAACTTGGTTTCCTACTATAGGTAGTTGGCTGCATTATAGTGATAGCAACACTGTAACTCTCCGATGCAGGGGTTTAAGTAAAATTCCCTTCTGCCTGGTAAGGGACCTCCTATATGTGCACGCGTGCACCAAAATATTTTATGGAATTACATATATAATTGGAGCCTTTTTCTTCATATTACAAAAATTAAGTGGTAAACCTACCTGTTTGACAGACACAATTATGCTATCCAAAAACTCCAATACTGTACCATGCACTGATTAAACATCTCCGTGTCTGGGAAGGGCTTGGTGTATTTGGTTAAAATCAGGGCTTGAATTGAGTGAGAGTATTACATAACCTTTGTTAAAGAAAATGGCAAAAAATATATCTATTGTTTGCTTTATGTTTTGAAATAAATACATAAAACGTATCCTGCTTATATCAAGCGTTTTATAATCATGCTTAACTCAGTGAAACAAGCTCTAAAATGCCTGCGAAAGACGTGACTCCGATGCATATGGGGATATATTGATTCCTCTCTATGACAATCTGAAGCTAAACTGCAGCCTATAATATTCGAGGAGATAAACATTTTTTAATTGAGTTTTGCTCTTTCTGAAAAGAGAAAATGTTTGTTTAAACCCAGGAAGCTTTTAGGGAAGCACTTCTGTTGTTGGGTTATACAACGGACGAGTATCCGACAGTTGAAGCGTATCATCTTCTGCGTCGGTAGAGCCTCTCTCTGGGTGTAAAGGTAACTTTTGAAAGTGCCATGCTTAGATTCCTAAGGATGTCTAAAATGTAGTTATTTTCAAACAGCGTTGCAAACAAGACACTATGGTTTGACATTGAGAAATATGGTGAGTCCATTCTTCCCTGTAACTTCTATTTTCATTATCCACCTTTCTTTTGAGACTTTTTCAGCGCAACATTTTCTCTTGATTGAAAGGTGTTTTTCCACAATCAACACACAAATAAATATAAAAACTAATTTAATAGAGACATTTTATCAATGTAATCCGATTGAAAATATTAGGCTATGTTATTGACATTGAACTGATTATATAGCCTACTAACCAGATGTTTTTAATTTTGGTCTCGCCTAGGTGGGAATTTACTAAATGATGTCTTACCCCCAGAGTGAGAGAGAGATGACAGCAGCTCTCCTTGCGTTGATCATGCGTTGATCATCTCTTGGGGTGAGCTTGATGTTCCGCATGTCTAAAACATGGGGAAAGTGGGACATAAATTAAAAATGTCGATGCATCTACAAATTCTATGTTTTACACAATGTTGTATCATATTTGATGAGTTACTGACCTGTCCGTCCGCAGGCTCGATATTCTGTAGTCTCCACAACTGGACGCTCGCACTCGGTTCACACTGGCACAGGATGTCCATGTACCGGATCGTCGGAGGGATACACTCCCGTTGGACTGGAAAACAAAGAGACATTTGGTCAGTGGTAGGTGTTTTCAATGCTGTATCACCATATTTATCTGGACAGAAAACATATTTTTTATCATAACACAAACACACCTTGGACATTGTGACAAGCAGTGGCGACCCGTCATTCAGGGCATCTGTTTTGAGACCCACATTTCTAGAAAAAAAAATAAAGAAATATATACACTACCGTTCAAGTTTGTGGTCACTTAGAAATGTCCTTGATTTTGAAAGAAAAGCAATTTTTTTAGCCATTAAAATAACATAACATTTATCAGAAATACAGTGTAGACATTGTTAATGACATTGCAACCATCACTCCTGTGTTCCAATGGCACGTTGTGTTAGCAAATCCAAGTTTATCATTTTAAAAGGCTAATTGATCATTAGAAAACCCTTTTGCAATTATGTTAGCACAGCTGAAAACTGTTGTGCTGATTAAAGAAGCAATAAAACTGGCCTTCTTTAGACTAGTTGAGTATCTGGAGCATCAGCATTTGTGGGTTCGATTACAGGCTCAAAATGGCTAGAAACCAAGAACTTTCTTCTGAAACTCGTCAGTCTATTTTTGTTCTGAGAAATGAAGGCTATTCATGCGAGAAATTGCCAAGAAACTGAAGATCTCGTACAACACTGTGTACTACTCCATTCACAGAACAGTGCTAGCTCTAACCAGGATAGAAAGAGGAGTGGGAGGTCCCGGTGCACAACTGAGCAAGAGGACAAGTACATTAGTGTCTAGTTTGCGAAACAGACACCTCACAAGTCCTCAACTGGCAGCTTCATTAAATAGTACCCGCAAACACCAGTCTCAACGTCAACAGTGAAGAGGCGACTCCGGGATGCTGGCCTTCTAGGCAGAGTTGCAAAGAAAAAGCCATATCTTCCTCTGTCCAGTATCTGTGTTCTTTTGCCCATCTTAATCTTTTATTTTTATTGGCCAGTCTGAGATATTGCTTTTTCTTTGCAATCAATTTGTTTCTGATCAATTTTATGTTATTATAATGGACAAAAAATGTGCTTTTCTTTTACAAACAAGGACATTTCTAAGTGACCCCAAACTTTTGAACGGTAGGCGGCTTGCCTGTTTTGCATGTTATTTTGGCATCAATACATGTCACATATCAGTTTGCAAACAATGTAAAAAAAATATATATAATTGAGTTAATAAAGTCGCATACAAACATGGTCTCTTTTTTGTTTTCTTGATTAAGGCGGTGTTTCAGCCTAGCTCAGTGCTTTCTGTGGTGTTGGGGCGGGCCAGCAGAAAATAGGAACATTGCACCTTGAATGGCTCAGTGTTCTGTCACTCGTGGGGACCTTACGCAATTGTCAAGTTTAAGACCTTAGTAAGAGTAGACATCCAACATTTCAGCCCTTTCGGTCAAGCCATAGAGTTATATTACAAGTGCCCTTACAAGAAGGCTCAAGGTCATTGGCCACAGAAATTACGTCAAATCACATTATATGTACAGTAGCTTTGATTGGACTGATCATGTCAACATCTTATTTTCACAATCTTAGCTAGCAGTCATCATCATGAATCAAGTCTACTGGCAAATAATTGTTAATCCTTGTCATATGAAGAGAAATAATGAAGAGAAAATATAGATAAAACTTATCGGTGCTCATCGGCCATTGGACATAAACATTACACAACAATTTTTTGATCGCAAATTCAACAATGAGTGGTTTGTAAGGAATCATTGACAGTGGCTAACTGCAAGCATTGCAACTGGGAAGTTCTGAATTCTGTCGCTGTACATTTCAATAGTGCTGAACAAATAGTTAGATTGAATTTGTCCATTAATGTTCTTAATCGAAATTACGGATTGCCTCTTATCCGCTTGTCGTCCCCTTATGCCATAGTTTGCACATCTCAATTGTCAGTAGAAACCACATTTGTTTAAGCAAGTCAGCCATATCAGCTATGTTTTTTTAAAAAGCAGTAAATGAGGCTGAATGGACTGTTTTGCTGACAGACAAGGCTCCGCTGATAGCCAGGTGTAGCTGTGGTAAGGTGTTGGGACAGCTTTATGTAGGTCCTAACATTTTGTGGGCACCGTTTGTCACCGTTACAGTGCAATTAATGTTTTGTTTAGTGTTGTGTAGTGGCTTTGCTGGCATGTATCTAAAACAAATGTTTTTGTTTGCCCCACCAAGATTTATCGCCACTGGTGACAAGTGGTTCCTCTTCTGCCATGGTGGATGATCTACCTTTTCTGGTAAATACAGGGCCATTTCTCTTTCCCAACAGAAAATGGCAGCTGCAGACCAGAATGTTGTCACTGGGTTTCCAGTCCGCCCATCTGAAAGTAAAAAGTTACTTTTACTAGGTAGCTAAGTTGATTACTAAAATGGTAACATCTACAGTCGTGGCCAAACGTTTTGAGAATGACACAAGTATTGGTCTCCACAAAGTTTGCTGCCTCAGTGTTGATGACGGCAATTTGCATATACTCCAGAATGTCATGAAGAGTGATCAGATGAATTGCAATTAATTGCAAAGTCCCTCATTGCCAAGAAAATTAACTTAATCCCCCCCAAAAATTCCACTGCATTCAGCAGCAGCCCTGCCACAAAAGGACCAGCTGCCATCATGTCAGTAATTGTCTCGTTAACACAGGTGAGAGTGTTGACGAGGACAAGGCTGGAGATCACTCTGTCATGCTGATTGAATCAGAATAACAGACTGGAAGCTTTAAAAGGAGGGTGGTGCTTGAAATCATTGTTCTTCCTCTGTCAACCATGGCTACCTGCAAGGAAACATGTGCCGTCATCATTGCTTTGCACAAAAAGGGCTTCACAGGCAAGGATATTGCTGCTGGTAAGATTGCACCTAAATCAACCATTTATCGGATCATCAAGAACTTCAAGGAGAGAGGTTCAATTGTTGTGAAGAAGGCGTCAGGGCGCACAAGAAAGTCCAGCAAGCACCAGGACCGTCTCCTAAAGTTGATTCAGCTGCGGGATCGGGGCACCACCAGTGCAGAGCTTGCTCAGGAATGGCAGCAGGCAGGTGTGAGTGCATCTGCACGCACAGTGAGGCGAAGACTTTTGGAGGATGGCCTGGTGTCAAGAAGGGCAGCAAAGAAGCCACTTCTCTCCAGGAAAAACATATTCTGCAAAAGGTACAGGGATTGGAATACTGAGGACTGGGGTACAGTCATTCTCTCTGATGAATCCCCTTTCCGATTATTTGGGCCATCCGGAAAACAGCGCTACCATCAGTCCTGTGTCATGCCAACAGTAAAGCATCCTCAGACCATTCATGTGTGTGGTTGCTTCTCAGCCAAGGGAGTGGGCTCACTCACAATTTTGCCTAAGAACACAGCCATTAATAAAGAATGGTACCAACACATCCTCCGAGAGCAACTTCTCCCAACCATCCAAGAACAGTTTGGTGATGACCAATGCCTTTTCCAGCATGATGGAGCACCTTGCCATAAGGCAAAAATGATAACTAAGTGGCTCGGGGAACAAAACATCAACATTTTGGGTCCATGGCCAGGAAACTCCCCAGACCTTAATCCCATTGAGACCTTGTGGTCGATCATCAAGAGGCCGGTGGACAAACAAAAACCCACAACTTCTGACAAACTCCAAGCATTGATTATGCAATAATGGCCTGCCATCAGTCAGGATGTGGCCCAGAAGTTAATTGACAGCATGCCAGGGCGGATTGCAGAGGTCTTGAAAATGAAGGGTCAACACTGCAAATATTGACTCTTTACATAAACTGAATGTCATTGTCAATGAAAGCCTTTGACACTTATGGAATACTTGTAATTATACTTCAGTGTACCATAGTAACTACTGACATAAAGATCTAAGTACACTGAAGCAGCAAACTTTGTGGAGACCAATACTTGTGTCATTCTCAAAACTTTTGGCCACGATTGTATATTAAAATGCTGGGCTTTGGTCTATCTGCACATCTAAAATCCTACTATGTGGATGGGACATTTCTGCTGGGATGGAGGAATTATCTGGAATGCTCAACTAGATGATCAGGACAATCTATTTGTCCGAAGAGGTGAACTATTGCGATGAGCTACACAACTGTACTTCTGATTCTAATTCTCAAGAGCAAAGTTAAAACCCTCAGCCGTGAGGTCACTGAAGAGGACCAGCAGTAAGGGGGGTCGTCTGAAATGGACTGACATGCAGGGATGGAACATAAGGATTTTGGTCAATTCCAGCAGACCACGATTTCTACTACTAAATGCAATGTTTGTAAAGGCAACATTTTACTGCTGTGTCAGGTTAGTTTGGCACATTTTCTATTAGCCATTTCACTGCTGTGTCAGGCTAGTTTGCCACATTTTCTACTAGCCCAGTCTAAAAAGTACTAGCATCGGGTTAGCTTAATTTCCATCCCTGACTCCACAGGTCATTTGATTAGTTACAGTATGTCCGACAGATGCACTCATGGAGCACACACATCCTCTGTGAGCTAGCTAGCCAGCTAGTTAACTTTAGCTCACTGTTCGTGTAGTCACACTTTTGACTAGAGCTAATGTTAGCCCACCAGGATATTTAGATAAAGTTTAGCTAGCTAGTTACGTTAGCTCTAGTCATACTTTTCCCCAGACCCCAGTGGTGGTGACATGCTAGTTTGTCCACGAGGGCAGTGATATTTAACGTTTGCTAGTTAGCGCTAATCGCTAATGTTAGGCACATTCGCTAGCATGTAGCCAATTAGCCAACCAAGATGCCTAACTAGCTAGACCACCAGGTGATATATAGCTAGCTATATCCCTGCCTTGGTGGGCTTACATTAGCTAGCATGTCACCACGTAAAAAAGTATGGCCTCACAAACCGTGAGCTAAAGTTAACTAGCTGGCTAGATCACAAAGGACTTGCCAAAAAGGTCACAAGTCATTATGCTAGCCTACGCTGGTTTTCCATTACTTGAAAGGAACATGCGTTGTAACGTGCGTTGTACACGTAACTACAGTTGGTGGTTATCTAGCTAGTTTTCACAAGTATCTACCTAACCACAAGTATTGTTGGCCTAACCAAAATAGCTTGTTAGTGTAATAGGTTGAAAAACTGTCACTAAAAATAGACACCCCTTTTATATTTTTTTAACCAAAGTTTGTATCTTATCAAACTCGTATTTTCTACACGCTTTAGCAGTATTTAGTCCATCAGTCCAAGAGATGGCGCTGTTACACTGTGTTAGTGGGGAAAGCAACAAGTTCTGGTCAAGCGCGCGCCATTCCTTAGAATAAAGAAAGTGACAGAACTGTCAAGACCATAACTTTTGTGTCCGTTTCTCATTATCACTACAGGTATGTAACTGCACATTTAAACTGTCTAATATCGAAAGAACGTCATAACATGCTGGGTAACAAACCAGTAAAGGGATTATCATGTTTGGGGAAAGTTGTATGTGTTATTTTTGTGTCAAACTGAGTGAGTGAAGAAGGTGACTGAGAATGAATGAGAGTATGTTAGCTTTATGCTAGCTGTGATGAAAACAATTTTACAAGTCACACAGGGACTGGGTTTTTCTGAGTAAATGTACATGATTTCCTAGAAGTAATTTCATAAAGAATCCATTTATTTGAGGTTTCTGAGTTTGTTTTACGTGTTATTGGTTTTGTGTAAAATTGTGCTCCATGCCTGTGTAAATGGACTTTAGTGCAGGCAGTGCGGATGAGAGAGAGAGATGGTTGCACTACTATTTTGAAGCTGAATGTAATGTTTATCTGTTTTCTACATGTTTAGCAATATTCAGACACGTCAGTTGTTTATCTTTACCCATAAGTGTTTCGATTGTTTGAATGAGGAAATCTACTATAGGTTAAGTGCTCTTGTATGTGGATGAATGTTTTGTCATCACTTATCAATCCACAGTGGTGGATAAAGTACCCAATTTGTCATACTTGAGGAAAAGATACCTTAATAGAAAATACTACATGAGTAAAAGTATTTGGTTTTAAATATACTTAAGTATCAAAAGTAAATGTAATTGCTAAAATATACTTAAGTATAAAAAGTATAAATAATTTAAAATGTTAAATTAAGCAAACCAGGTGGCACCTTTTTTAAAATGTTGTATTTATTTATGGATAGGAAGGGGGGGAAACTCTCCAACACACAGACATAATTTACAAACAAAGCATGTGTTTAGTGAGTCCCCCAGATCAGAGGCAGTAGGGATGACCGGGGATGTTCTCTTGATTAGACAATTAGCATTAAAAATGTAATGAGTACTTTTGGGTGTCAGGGAAAATGTATGGAGTAAAAAGTACATAATGTTCTTTAGGAATGTAGTGAAGTAAACATACAAAAAATATATAAATAGTAAAGTAGAAATACCTCAAACGACTTTAGTACTTTACACTTCTGTAAATCCATTTAAATCAATTGATAACCAAATATTTGAAATTAGATCATTTAATAAGAAAAAGCATATTAGAGAATAAAGAAAGTGCCAAAAATCACTACAGAGGCCACTTTCAGAGTCAGTCTGGGGCCGTAACATTAGCAGCTAGCAAACAGGGCTTACCTTATCACACAGCTCCAGCGATTTCTCTCGCTTACAGAGATCAGAAAACAATAAAATACATGTGTGCTTATTTGAGTAGTGGTTACAATCTGGTACATAGCACAGAACCAGCCTTGCATCTGATCAATGGAGATACATAATGTTAGCTAGTTAGCTACAAAGGCCAGGGTAATTAAAAACATTATAGTAATTCAAAAATGATAAACAAGAATACATGAGAAATACACTATCAATTATTTACATGAGAAACTAAAAAGGGTATAATATCTACTTGCTAGGTTACTTGCTACTTGTCGATGAGTTTGCATGGAGAAATTTGGAGGTTTTTCCCACCCTGCATCTTGAATGATGACATAAAGCTTGCGACAGGATGTGTAGTTCTGTATGATATTATAGCCACATTGGCGGCTAATAAGCATTTCATTTTTGGGGGGTACATGCAAATATATTGATAAAAGTTACCTTGTCTAAGAGAGATTTTCACGGTTATCAAAACGTCACGCCAGGGTAAGCCTACACGAAACACAGACCTTATTTGAAGTAGTTCTAAAATCCCCTACGGAAAAAAATGAATGGTGGAAAAACGATTGGATCCATTTCCATTTTACTGCTAGGTCTTATGGGTATTATGACTCATACGGTGGTACTCAATTGACCCAGAGCTGCTATGTACAGTATTTTTTGTATTGACCTGTTTCATAATGCAAGTTTCATTGTTTTTACTCATCTAGAAGCATTTCTTTATACACCAATTGAAAAGGATAATATATCAAGAATGCTATAAAATATAAAAATGCTCAAGTTACATCTAAGAAAGCAAACAAATCATGCAGCATTTTTTATTTCCAAGCTTGATGCTGTGTAAATTGGCCAATACCATACCGTAATATATGGCATTTACATCACAGGCGTTTTTATCCAAAGTGACAACAGTGAGCTCAAGACAGATTTGACGTAAACTAGTGCCTGCTAAAAGTTATGTTTCCTTCATTAATTAAATTTGTATCATCTGATTACAGTACACCTATGATGTCATATCTGAACAATACATGTATTTTTTGCATGGGATGGGTCAATTTGTATGGGTCAATTTTTATGGATCAATTTTGATGTGTAGTGCAAGTGTATTGCCTAATGTGAAAACAGCGTGATGTACTGTCATTTACAGTACTGTAGTATATTACATTCAAAGGGCAATTTTGAAAACTACCAGTTAAGTTTTGTACTAAGAGTTTCATAAATTCACCACATACTTGTGAAAATAGCACCAAAGAGATAAACAAGTTAATATTTTTGCTATCATGTCATTTAGTTCATGAACAAATACATCCTCAGCAAGAATCAAACAATATTTCCGCAAAAGAATATCCACAAAATCAATACATCAGAAATATTTTAAGACTAGTCGAAACTCTGGCATCAGTTTTATTACATATAATTACTACACATTAAATAACAAATGATAACACACATTGTAAAGTGTGGGAGTGACAGTGAAAATAATGTTATGATAGCTCATTCTTCCTTATAAAGAAGGAATGACACAGTAGCACTGTTATCAGCAACTGTAAATTGAGACCTTTGAACATCCTGTCATTTCTTGTCTCCTGCGGTCATCAAAGATGGTCGGTATTCCAAGATCAACCGTCCTTGGAACATGAGATATATATCTATGGCAAATGCAAGTAACAAGTCACCTCTGCAGTCTGCATAGCCTGTACATTAAAATAAGACACATGAATCCTTCAGCAGTTCACTGCTTCTCTCATAGATGATTTCATCAATACAGTGCGTGCATTCGGAAAGTATTCAGACCCCTTGACATGTTACAGCCTTATTCTAAAATGGATTAAAAAAATGTTTTCCCCCCCTCATCAATCTATAGACAATACAGCATAATGACAAAGAAAAAACAGGTTTTCAGACATTTTTATCAGTACTTTGTTGAAGCACCTTTGGCAGCGATTACAGCCTTGAGTCTTCTTGGGTAGGACGCTACAAGCTTGGCACACTTATTTTTGTGGAGTTTCTCTCATTCTTCTCTGCAGATCCTCTCAAGCTCTGTCAGATTGGATGGGGAGCATCGCTGCACAGCTATTTTCAGGTCTCCAGAGATGTTCGATCAGGTTCAAGTCTGGGCTCTGGCTTGGCCACTCAAGGACATTCATAGACTTGTCCCGAAGCCACTCCTGTGTTGTCTTGGCTGTGTGCTTAGGGTCATTGTCCTGTTGGAAGGTGAAACTTCTCCCTAGTCTGAGGTCCTGAGTGCTCTGGAGCAGATTTTCATCAAGGATCTCTCTGTACTTTGCTCCGTTCATCTTTCCCTCGATCCTGACTAGTCTCGCAGTTCCTGCTGCTGAAAAACATCCCCACAGCATGATGCTGCCACCCCCATGCTTAGGGTTGGTGCCAGGTTTCCTCAAGACGTGACGCTTGGCATTCAGGCCAAAGAGTTCAATCTTGGTTTCATCAGACCAGATAATCTTGTTTCTCATGGTCCGAGAGTCCTTTAGGTGCCTTTTGGCAAACTCCAAGTTGGCTGTCATGTGCCTTTTACTGAGGAGTGGCCACTCTACCATAAAGGCCTGATTGGTGGAGTGCTGCAGAGATGGAAGCCACAGTGTTCTTGGGGACCTTCAATGCTGCAGATATTGTTTTGGTACCCTTCCCTAGATCTATGCCTCGACACAATCCTCTCTCGGAGCTCTATGGACAATTCCTTCGACTTCATGGCTTGGTTTTTGCTCTGACGTCCAATCAATTGAATTTACCACAGGTGGACCCCAATCAAGTTGTAGAATCATCTCAAGGATGATCAATGGAAACAGGATGCACCTGAGCTCAATTTCGAGTATCATAGTGAAGGGTCTGAATACTTACATGTAAATAAGGTATCAGATTTTTATTTGTAATACATTTGCTAAAATTACTAAAAATCTGTTTTCGCTTTGTCGTTATGGGGTATTGTGTGTATATTGATGAGGAAAATGTTTTTTTATTTAATCCATTTTAGAATATGTCTGTAACGTAACAAAATGTTAAAAGGGAAGGGGTCTGAATACTTTCCGACTGCACTGTATTTCAGAGAAAAAATGAAAACCATTAAAACATAAATGACAAATCCCAGTCCAGAACAGAGAATGACAGTGATTGTTTTATTTTATACAATACTGTATACAGTCTGTTGGCTACAGTACATCAGGAGCAATGAACTATATAGAAATGAATTCATGGGAATGATTGTTTTTTCTTATTCATAAATCATAGAAGGCATACGTGTGTTAATAATTACATCAAACTGAAAGCATTCACAACTCCAAAGTCTAAGCATCAGCAGAGTAGAATGGTACATCCAGTCCAACATGTACAAATGAGCTCCTTTGATGTCTGAACAAATCACAGTGCAAAATATTACAACCCTCAACATGCTGTAAATGTACAATTCACATGAACCCACATGAATTGTTGAAACCGAAGGACATTATACGCCGTTTGTACTTTCCACGTGCTGTAGCTGAGACGTGCAGGATATTTTTGAGGGATGCGCCAGGTGGTCACCGGTCGAAGTCAGGATCTGGCTGTTCTCTTGGAGGGGCCACATCTCCTGCAACGTGAATGAGGGTTGGTGGGCTGGGTGATTGCTCATCAGAGGTCTCCTTTGCCTGTAGTTGGCCCACACCTGGAGGATGGTCTCTTTGAATGGCCGTGTGGTCAGGGTGTACAGAATAGGGTTGAGGGCACTGTTGATGGGCAGAATGAAGATCACCACCCAGGAGCTGATGGTTCCTATTCGGGAAGAAGGAGAAGATTACATTATTGTCCATTTACTACATGAGCAACGGAAATTTGTTTTTTGCAATCCCATTCTAACCGGTAGACAATATGCATACAGTCAGGGATTGAAATTAAGCTTGAACTAGCACGCTAGTCCTTTTCAGTCCAGGCTAGTAGAAAATGTGCCAAACTAGCCCGTCAGGCCAGTGAAATTTTGTCTTTTCAAAAATTGCATGGCAAGAAATATGGACCCTAATGTTACCCAGGCTAGTTGAAATCATGTTCTACTAACCCAGCGGGCTGGTGCTCAAAAGTTCCATTCCTGTATACAGTACATAAATAGGGAGTAGGGGTGAGGTGGGTTGGTGGGCTGAAAGAGAAGATGGATGGAGGATGTTCTGTGATGCTGGTCCACTTGTAAACATGCAAACACACATCCACCTGGAAGTTTGCTATTCAATTTACAACCAGAAAATAGGATTGATTATGGAACTAATCTGAATGATTCAAATATAATATCTGTAAAAGAGACTGATTGAAATACTTATCCTTTGATTTAAGATGGCACTGCATAGTAGCCTACAAATTTAATAGGCTACAAATTGAGCCTGTCTGGATTTCCAAATAAAATGTATGAAATTATACAAATTGTCAGATTATGACAGTACTGAAACTCCTACCTGGAATCTCCACCTGCAACAGTGATAGAATCTTGAGGACAAAGATGGGTATCCAGCAAAGAGAGTCTGTGATGACGATGGAAAAGAACCTCTTGGCTATGGTCACCTCCTTTTTGATATGGTTACTATATTTTGGTGTCTGTGTCCCTGTCCTCTGGATGTTGTAGAACATACTCCCATAGGACAATACGATTATGAGGAATGCAACCAGGTTCAGGCCTGTTGAGGAAAATAAATTAATCAGCTCCTCTGAACTCAATGGTAGGTAAAGGTAGGTCCATTATCATACAAAGTGAAACATGAAATTGCAATACAGCACAATTCTAACAAGTTTTGCCGTTTTTACACACATGGGACAACGGCCAGTGTGGCAACTGCCTTTGTAACAGATAAGGTAGATAATAGAAATGCACTTTGAAACATTTTGTGATAATGGAAATGTTTTTTTTCCACCAACCGCTAATTGAAAGGCTTAGAGCAGAACACTACCACCCACAGTGTAATAACCCTGAAGCAAATCGCTCAAGGGAACAATGGAAGTATACACTGAGTGTACAAAACAGACTGATCAGGTGAATCCAGGTGAAAGCTATGATCCCTTATTGACGTTCAATCCCTCTAAATGAAGGGGAAGAGACAGGTTAAAGAATGATTTTTAAAGCCTTGAGACATGGATTGTGTATGTGTGCCATTCAGAGGGTGAATGGGCAAGACAAAATATTGAATTGCCTTTGAACGGGGTTGTCACGGTTGTGTGTATACATGGACCAAGGCACAGCGCAGTCGTAGTTCGACATATTTATTATAATCATAATATACTTCTCAACGAACTACCGAAAATAACAACGTTAAACTAATTGAAATACACTTACTTTTCGTAACACTGAAGATATCAGACATCTAAATCAATGATTTTGTGTGGGGTTGACCAACTTAAATAGAATCCCCAATCAGAGACAACATCTCGCAGCTGTCTCCAATTGGGGATTCAACACAAAACAAAAAAACACATAGATCTAGAAATCTAGATCTGTCAGGCTCTGACCATGGCCAAAAGGTACTCCCTATGGCCAGAGCCTGACAGGTGTATGGTAGTAGCAGATGAGGCGGGTAGGACGCGCTATTTAGGATGTTTTGTACACTTAGTTTATATATGGTAGTTCGGATTCTGACAACAGCATCCTTCTTGTTGCCAGTTCATTTGCCAGGCTTGGGAGTTGAACCAGGCAGCAACCCTCTGGCTACTGTCATGCTTCTTCTCTGACGTAATAAGTGAGCCCCATGATTAGGACATTAAGATATAGGCTACATCTAATAAAAGCAGCACTTTGAACTATATAGAAATAGACAACACTCATTTGACCTTGACAATGAATTAGATAAGACACCTACCCAGGAAGATGATGATGGAGTACACCTGTGCCCCCGTTGTCTCAGGCTGCTCCGAATGTAACGGAAAACACACGCCGTTGGTACCATAGAAGTTCCTGAACAATCCTTTGAAGACCAGGGGGAGGAAGGCGATGATGAAGCCAATAAACCAGATGCTCAGAAGGATTGAGACGGTGCGCCGGAAGCCCGGGGTTAAATACCGGAAGGGGTAGACGATACAGATGTACTTCTCCAGGGTGAGGTAGGTGAGAAGGAGGACGGAGACCTCGGTGGAGAGCATGGCGAGGGAGCCGATCACCTGACACTGGACACTGTCCATCCAAGCCTGGGCGTGGCGGTTGTACTCACCGCGGAACTTGAGGTCGTAGGCGCCAATCATGAAGAGGTAAACGCCCATCAGTCCATCGGCACCTGGGTGGTGGAAGTGAGTTGCTAGAGTAATTACTATTAACAAATTGAACTCAGTATGTGCATTTTTCAGTATTCTATCTGCTCAACGTTTTACAGTGAAACAGCATACTTAGGTTAGCGCTAATCTAACTCCTTGGTTACATGGATTTACTCCATAGTCAATTAATTCTACAGTCATTTGAGAGTCATAAAGTGCAGAAAAGAGTAACTGTATACTTGGAGCAATGCAAACTTCAGTAATGTAATGGGCCAAGCTTTTAGTCTCAGTGTCACAGTGTGTAGATAAGGGACGGTAGACGGAGCGCTCGTGGAGTGTCATCCTTGTTTATTTTGTGAGATGTTCTCTCAAAGCACATAAATAAACAGGAGAGTAAAATAATATAACTACTAACAAAAACACAGTGACTTACTTGAGTTGCTGGCAGTGCAGACAAACACAACAAACAATGATCCACACACAGGTGGATGTGAAGGATGGCTAAATACTATTCCCAATCAGAGACAACGCTAGACAGCTGTCTCTGATTGGGGATCATTAATCCTCCCTCACTGAAGTGAGGACTGGATTGTGGCTCTCTTTTACTCCCCCTGGTGGGAGTCATGCCTAACCACAACCCAGCCCTTACAGTACCCCCCCTCCAAGGTGCGGGCTCCCGACCGCACATGATCCCCCCTCACAAAAAAAAATATACAAAACCAGTGGGGAAATGACGGGGTACTGAGGTGGTTGATGGTGGAGGCTCCGGTTCGGGCGCGTCGCAGGCAGTGAAAGCTGCTCTCTTCCTGCCTCCCTGTTGCACGCCCGGTCCGTTCCGGACCCCGGCGCGATGATTCCCCCCTCAGTACCCCCGCAATGCACCAAGTCCTGTCTGGACCCTGGTGTGGGAGCCCTCGACCCTGGAGAGGGGCGGACCCCGGTGGAGCGGACTGCTCCGGCATGGGGGCGGAGTAGACGACCGGACCCGGAATCGGTGGAGCGGACTGATCCATCACTGGAACAGGACTGAACGCCGTGCCCAGCCTGGGCACCGACGCAGAGGAGGATTCCAGCCCCGTGCCTGGAGCAGGACTGAACGCCGTGCCCAGCCTGGGCACCGACGCAGAGGTAGTTTCCTGCCCTGTAGTTGGGCTGGCTGTCAGCCCCAGACTGGGCACCGACACGCTATGGAGCTCCTGCTCCACAGCGGGGCTGAACGTCAGTTGCCGGAGGCGCCGTGCTGTCGACCGTCGCCGGAGGCGCCGTGCTGTCGACCGTCGCCGGAGGCGCCGTGCTGTCGACCGTCGCCGGAGGCGCCGTGCTGTCGACCGTCGCCGGAGGCTCCGTGCTGTCGACCGTCGCCGGAGGCTCCGTGCTGTCGACCGTCGCCGGAGGCTCCGTGCTGTCGACCGTCGCCGGAGGCTCCGTGCTGTCGACCGTCGCCGGAGGCTCCGTGCTGTCGACCGTCGCCGGAGGCTCCGTGCTGTCGACCGTCGCCGGAGGCTCCGGGCTGTCGACCATCGCTGTAGACTCCATGCGAGGAGCAGGCACGGGACGTACCGGACTGGGGGAACGCACCACTGGTCTGGTGCGAGGAGCAGGCACGGGACGTACCGGACTGGGGGAACGCACCACTGGTCTGGTGCGAGGAGCAGGCACGGACCGTACCGGGCTGGGGGAACGCACCACTGGTCTGGTGCGAGTAGCAGACACGGGCCGTACCGGGCTGGGGGAACGCACCACTGGTCTGGTGCGAGGAGCAGGCACGGACCGTACCGGGCTGGGGGAACGCACCACTTGTCTGGTGCGAGTAGCAGGCTCGGGCCGTACCAGGCTGGGGGAACGCACCACAGGTCTGGTGCGAGGAGCTGGGACGGGCTGTACCTGGCTGGGGACACGCATCGTTGGTCTGGTGCGCGGAGCAGGCGCGGGCCGTACCGGGCTGTTGGTGCGCACCGATGTTGTGGTGCGTTGAGTCAGTCTCCTCCTTCTCCGACTCTGGACCGGCGCTGGAGGCACCGGACTGGGAACTGGCGCTGGAGTACGGATGTACCTGTCGTTCTCTCTCCAGCGCCAATCCCCATCCTGTGACAACGAGTGAGGGAACAGAAGCACATCGTCGTCGTCTTCCTCCGACTCCTCTCTGTACTCCTGCTCCCACGGCTGTAGGGGCTCCTCCTGGAACCCCCACGAGTGCAGTGGTCGGGGCTCTTCACCTTCGATCCCCGACCACCCCCATAGGTTTTTCTGGGCTCCAGGCTGGTCCTTTGCCTTTCTGGCCCATTCTGACGATGGTGCGGTTGCTCCGGACCCCAGCCTTCCTCCACCGCATGATAATGGTAGACCTCCTCTTTGGTGAGTTTTCCCATACCGTGGAGGACATCTACCTGTGTCATCTTCCGTTGGGTGGTGGAATGATCCACCCAGGGTGGTGGATCATTCTGTCACATTGCGTAGATAAGGGACGGTAGACGGAGCGCTCGTGGAGTGTCATCCTTGTTTATTTTGTGAGATGTTCTCTCAAAGCACATAAATAAACAGGAGAGTAAAATAATATAACTACTAACAAAAACACAGTGACTTACTTGAGTTGCTGGCAGTGCAGACAAACACAACAAACAATGATCCACACACAGGTGGATGTGAAGGATGGCTAAATACTATCCCCAATCAGAGACAACGCTAGACAGCTGTCTCTGATTGGGGATCATTAATCCTCCCTCACTGAAGTGAGGACTGGATTGTGGCTCTCTTTTACTGCCCCTGGTGGGAGTCATGCCTAACCACAACCCAGCCCTTACACTCAGTAGTAGGCCTTCATAGCATCTACAAGTGGAATACAAGCACAGCTCAACTTAGACACTTCTGAGGTATACATTCGAAGGACAAAATGATTTCAGAGTGAACAATACATTCAGGGTTATTGCATTGTCATGTACAAACTTTCTAATATAATCAGTGCTTAATTTGAGCAGGATCCGGCACCCCTCTGTTTTTGACTGTTTTGTTCTGGAAACTATTTGGCTGGATCCAGTACTTCTTGTGGCATGAAAAATGATTCTAACAAAAGCTATCAAAATTATTTCCAGTTGCCTCTTCGTTAATTATCCTGCCCCACAAAAAAAATGTGAAAAAGCAGATTTTCAGCCCAGGCCTAATATTCTAAGACTTGATTCGGGTTGGGCTGGCCCGCGTTTATGGTTTGCGCAACATTGTAAACTATGTTTGAGACCAACGAGTGGCCAAGGCTGTGTGAGAAGCACGCCAGTATCTCTCACATAACTAGAATGAGATCACTTTATATGATCTCTCTGCTCTGATAGACATGAACCTGCAACTCATCTCTCCAGCGTTCCACTTCATTTATTTCCTTAGATTCTGAAGGAACTGCAGCACCACTGATGAATGTAAATACATTTGCCAAAGTTATATAACTACTGCTGTCTGTTCAGAAATAAATGAAATCATTCGGAATAGCCTACTACACCGTAAGGCCAACATGAGAGGATCAGTAGCTTATTTAAAAAAAAGATTGCCTAGCTGTTGATTGTAGCCAAATAACAACGAATAGCCTACAGTCAAGAACGCGTGGAAAATCTGTCAGTGAAACAGCATGCAGACAAAACAGGCCTTTCGCAAATACAATTTAAGGAAAACACAGATTGGAAAGAAAATGGCTCCTGCTGAAAAGAGAAGACTATGCTGTAGGCCAGCCTTTCTTAAAGTATGGGTCGCGAACCGGGCCTGTTAATGGTGGGTCACAACGTATCAGAGTAAATGTATTATTTAATTTATTACTGGAATTTATTTGGTGCAACTGTGCTCACTGTTCAGTGCGATCTCTGCTTAGCAGCGGCCTCTGCTCAGTTTGGCAGCTGCGTGAGTAGGAGATGCCCGTGTGCTTCGTCGTTCACCAGATATATTTGTTTCTGCATTTTTCTTGAAGATCACTCTGTGACCCACACGCTGCAGCACTGTCGTTCAGCAGCAGATGCGCTGTCAGCCACTGACTTGTCATTCCCACTCTCCATCACTCACCACTGTCATCAAATGGACTCAAACTAGCCACAAGTTTTGACTGAGCTCAATTGCCATGAAATGCAAACACAGCGATGAGTTTCTCTCTCTTGGTTTCATACAAACCTTTAAAAATAAGGAGGAGCGCCCACAATGTGTTTTGTGCAGGGAAGTGCATGAAAGGCGTTTAATCTTACCCATGTGTGCAACTTCTGTAAGTGCCTCTACTCAACTGCTCTATGCCACTTATTTCTCATGCGTTCCAGTACCTCAGAACTCCCCAGGTCACACGCCTCTCGTGCTCAGTTTTTGTTCCCCCACCTCTCGATTTACAAATTAAGCACTGCATATAACTGATGTTATGAGCAACAATGACAAACTTTTCTGGTAATATATTAACTTTATCTTAAATCTCCATATTTACAGGTAAGCTTTAGCCAAACTTTGAAGTCTGTTTGACTTTTGCTGAGATGTCCCCTTTTTCAGTAAGCCATCAATCAACTTAGATATGAAATATTTGTGCAAGGAAATCAAACAGAAATGTCACATGCAAGTTGAATACATATGACATTTTGGTCCAAGACAAATTTGTCTGGCTGATGTTTGACTGTAGTCACGGTGATGCCAAAACAGATAACATAATGCTTTTACCGCTCACATTTCCTCTGTATGGCACTACACTCTCTGTCTCTTACACTACTCAGTGACTCATTTCATAACATAGCAATAGACCGTGTCATTGCACTTCCTTTGCACTTCCTTAGATCAGCTTTAATATTATCTCAAGCCATGCATACCGCATCAAAGCTTTGTTAAATTGAACAGAAAGGTGTGTCTTACAGTGCAGGGCACAGATACAGGGAACATTCTGGTAATATAGCTATCCTGCTGACTTCCAAGGAAGTAAGCCATTAATGTTTATCTCATTCTCTTCATCACTGTATCTGTGACAAAGCTAGTTTAATTGAGCAGAAAGGTGGGCTTGGCTTGTAGCGAAGGCACAAATACATGGTATGTAGCCAGATAAAGTAACCCTCTCTCCGACTCCCAGGGCAGTAAGACATAAACATTCTATGAACCAATGGTTTGGTGGTGGCCACTGTGAATGTTGACAGTTCAAAAGCTAAACCTGCATATCAAAGCTAAAGACCCCAATTAATTTGTTTACTGATAAGAGAAACCTGTACTTAGGGTGAACATTCTTAGTGAACCCTATCTGATGTGTTCACCATGTCTTAATCGATACACTCAGAACGTTATTTACAGCGTAAACATTCCGAATGAAGCTGCAGTGGGTTTTGTCTTTATTTGAATCAATTAGGGCTGTCCCCGACAAAAAAAAAACACATTTGGTCGACCGAAAGTCGTCTGTACTTAAAATTTAAGTTAAACATTTAAATTCCAGTTCTTACAGCCTTTAGCTGTACCCTTATCCTACTCCTCCTCTGTTCCTCTGGTGATGTAGAGGTAAACCCAGGTCCTGTAGCCCCCAGTACTACACCTATTCCCCAGGCGCTCTCATTTGTTGACCCCTGTAACCGTAAGAGCCTTGGTTTCTTGCATGTTAACATCAGAAGCCTCCTCCCTAAGTTTGATTTATTCACTGCTTTAGCACACTCCACCAATCCGGATGTCCTAGCTGTGTCTGAATCCTGGCTCAGGAAGGCCACCAAAAATTCTGAAATTTCCATCCCCAACTACAATATTTCCCGTCAAGATAGAACTGCCAAAGGAGGCGGAGTTGCAATCTACTGCAGAGATAACCTGCAGAGTTCTGTCATACTGTCCAGGTCTGTGCCCAAACAGTTTGAGCTTCTACTCTTAAAAATCCACCTTTCCAGAAATAAGTCTCTCATTGTTGCCGCCTGTTACAGCCCCCCCTCAGCCCCCAGCTGTGCCCTGGACTCCATATGTGAATTGATTGCCCCCCCACCTATCTTCAGAGTTTGTACTGTTTGGTGACTTAAACTGGGATATGCTTAACACCCCGGCTATCCTTCAATCTAAGATAGGTGCCCTCAATCTCACACAAATTATCAAGGAATCTACCAGCTACAACCCTAAATCCGTAAACATGGGTACCATTATAGATATCATCCTGACTAACCTGCCCTCCAAATACACCTCCTCTGTTTTCAACCAGGATCTCAGCGATCACTGCCTCATTGCCTGCGTTCGTAAACGTCCACCCCTTATCACTGTCAAACGCTCCCTAAAACACTTCTGCGAGCAGGCCTTTCTAATCGATCTGGCCCAGGTATCCTGGAAGGATATTGACCTCACCCCGTCAGTAGAGGATGCCTGGTTGTTCTTTAAAAGTGCTTTTCTCACCATCCTAAATAAGCATGCCCCTTTCAAAAAACGTAGAACTAAGAACAGATATAGCCCTTGGTTCACCCCAGACTTGACTGCACTTGACCAACAGAAAATTCCAGTACTGCATTAGCATCGAATAGCCCCCGCGATATGCAACTTTTCAGGGAAGTCAGGAACAAATACACAGTTAGAAAAGCAAAGGCCAGCTTTTTCAAACAGAAATTTGCATCCTGTAGTACTAACTCCAAAAAGTTCTGGGACACTGTAATGTCCATGGAGAATAAGAGCATCTCCTCCCAGTTGCCCACTGCATTGAGGCTAGCAAACAATGTCACCACCGATAAATTCACGATAATCGAAAATGTCAATAAGCATTTTGCTACGGCTGGCCATGCTTTCCACCCTACCCCGGCCAACAGCTCTGTACCCCCCGCAGCAACCTGCCCAAGCCCCCCCCCGCTTCTCCTTCACCCAAATCCAGACAGCTGATGTTCTGAAAGAGCTGCTAAATCTGGACCCCTACAAATCTGCTGGGCTAGACAATCTGGACCCTTTCTTTCTAAAATTATCAGACGAAATTATTGCAACCCCTATTACTAGCCTGTTCAACCTCTCTTTCGTATCGTCTGAGATCCCTAGAGATTGGAAAGCTGCCTCTTCAAAGGGGGAGACACTCTAGACCCAAACTGTTATAGACCTATATCCATCCTGCCCTGCCTTTCTAAAGTCTTCGAAAGCCAGGTTAATAAACAGATCACCAATCACTTCGAATCCCACCGTACCTTCTCCGCCATGCAATCTGGTTTCCGAGCTGGTCATGGGTGCACCTCAGCTACGCTCAAGGTACTAAACAATATCATAACCGCCATCGATAGAAGACAGTACTGTGCAGCCGTCTTCATCGACCTGGCCAAGGCTTTCGACTCTGTCAATCACTGCATTATTGGCAGACTCAACAGCCTTGGTTTCTCAAGTGACTGCCTTGCCTGGTTCTCCAACTACTTCTCAGACAGAGTTCAGTGTGTCAAATCTGAGGGCCTATTGTCCGGTCCTCTGGCAGTCTCTATGGGGGTGCCACAGGGTTCAATTCTTGGGCCATCCCTTTTCTCTATATACAACAACGATGTCGCTCTTGCTGCTGGTGACTCTCTGATCCATCTCTACGCAGACGACACCATTCTGTATACATCTGGCCCCTCTCTGGAAACTGTGTTGGCTAACCTTCAGGCGAGCTTTAATGCCATACAACACTCCTTCCGTGGCCTCCAACTGCTCTTAAATGCTAGTAAAACTAAGTGCATGCTTTTCAATTGAACGCTGCCCGCACCCGCCCACCGGACTATCATCACTACTCTCGACGGGTCTGACTTGGAATACGTCGACACCTACAAATACCTAGGCGTCTGGTTAGACTGTAAACTCAACTTCTAGACTCACATTGACCATCTCCGGTCCAAGATTAGATCGGCTTCCTTTTCCGCAACAGGGCTTCCTTCACTCATGCTGCCAAACATGCCCTTGTAAAACTGACTATCCTACCGATCCTTGACTTCGGCGATGTCATTTACAAAATAGCCTCCAACACTCTGCTCAGCAAATTGGATGTAATCTATCACAGTGCCATCCGTTTTGTTACCAAAGCCCCATATACTACCCACCATTGCAACCTGTATTCTCTTGTTGACTAGCCCTCATTACATATTCGTCGCCAAACCCACTGGCTCCAAGTCATCTATAAGTCTTTACTAGGTAAATCCCCGCCTTATCTCAGCTCGCTGGTCACCATAGCAACACCCACCCGTAGCATGCGCTCCAGCAGGTATATTTCACTGGTCACCCCCAAAGCCAACACCTCCTTTGGCCGCCATTCCTTCCAGTTCTCTGCTGCCAATGACTGGAACAAACTGCAAAAATCCTTGAAGCTAGAGGTTCCTATCTCCCTCACTAACTTTAAGCATCAGCTGTCAGAGCTGCTTATCAATCACTGCACCTGTATATAGCCCTTCTGTAAATAGCCCACCCTACTACCTCATCCCCATATTTATTATTTTAGCTCATTTTGCACTCCAGTATCTCTATTTGCACATCATCATTTGCACATCTATCACTCCAGTGTTAATTCTAATCTGTAACTCATTTCGCCACTATGGCCTATTTATTGTCCTACATTCCTAACCTTACTGCATTTTGCACTACATTTACACAATCTGTATATAGAGTCTCTATTGTGTTATTGACTGTACGTTTGTTTATTCTCATGTGTAACTCTGTGTTGTTTTTTGTCGCACTGCTTTGCTTTGTCTTGGCCAGGTCGCAGTTGTAAATGAGAACTTGTTCTCAACTGGCCTACCTGGTTAAATAAAGGTGAAATACATTTTTTTAAAACTTGTTTGTTTTCATATATAGACAACCTACAGTTGAAGTCGGAAGTTTACATACACCTTAGCCAAATACATTTAATCTCAGTTTTTCACGATTAAATTGACATTTAATCCTAGTAAAAATTCCCTTTCACAAGCTTCCCACAATAAGTTGGGTGAATTTTGGCCCATTCCTCCTGTCAGAACTGGTGTAACTGAGTCAGGTTTCTAGGCCTCCTTGCTTGCACACGCTTTTTCAGTTCTGCCCAAAAATGTTCTATAGGATTGAGGTCAGGGCTTCATGATGGCCACTCCAATACCCTGACTTTGTTGTCCTTAAGCCATTTTGCCACAACTTTGGAAGTATGCTTGGGGTCATTGTCCATTTGGAAGACCCATTTGCGACCAAGCTTTAACTCCCTGACTGACATAATTTTCCTTCCTCATGATGCCGTCTATTTTGTGAAATGCATCAGTCCCTCCTGCAAATAAGCACCCCCACAACATGATGCTGCCACCCCTGTGCTTCACGGTTGGAATGGTGTTCTTCGGCTTGCAAGCCTCCCCCTTTTTCCTCCAAACATAACGATGGTCATAATGGCCAAACAGTTCTATTTTTGTTTCATCAGACCAGAGGACATTTCTCCAAAAAGTACGATCTTTGTCCCCATGTGCAGTTGCAAACCGTAGTCTGGCTTTTTTATGGCAGTTTTGGAGCAGTGGCTTCTTCCTTGCTTAGTGGCCTTTCAGGTTATGTCGATATAGGACTCGTTTTGCTGTGAATATAGATACTTTTGTACCTGTTTCCTCCAGCATCTTCTCAAGGTCCTTTGCTGTTGTTCTGGGATTTATTTAAAAGTACAGAACGCGTCTTCTTCCTGAGCAATATGAATGCTGCATGGTCCCATGGTGTTCATACTTGCGTAGTATTGTTTGTACAGATGAACGTGGTACCTTCAGGCGTTTGGAAATTGCTCCCAAGGATGAACCAGACTGGTGGAGGTCTACAATTTTTTTTCTGAGGTTTTGGCTGAGTTCTTTTGATTTTCCCATGATGTCGAGCAAAGAGGCACTGAGTTTTAAGGTAGGCCTTGAAATACATCCACAGGTACACTTCCAATTGACTCAAATTATGTCAATTAGCCTATATCTAAAGCCATGACACCATTTTCTGGAATTTTCCAAGCTGTTTAAAGGCACAGTCAACTTAGTGTATGTAATTACTTGTATAATAATTACTTGTATCATGCAGAAAGTAGATGTCCTAACCGACTTGCCAAAACTATAGTTTGTTAAAATGAAATCTGTGGAGTGGTTGAAAAATGAGTTTTAATGACATCAACCTAAGTGTATGTAAACTTCCGACTTCAACTATATGTGTTTTTAATAAAATCAACTATATACTGTATGTATTGAGCTTGTCTGATGCCTTAAGCTCACTGTTTGATGAAATAAGACACAAATTACTCAAGAAGGAGCCAGTGATCAAGATAACCGGAAGAAAAAAACCTTAACCTGTCCCGACCATCATCCTCTTTCTAAAATTATCAGACGAAATTATTGCAACCCCTATTACTAGCCTGTTCAACCTCTCTTTCGTATCGTTTGAGATCCCTAGAGATTGGAAAGCTGCCGTGGTCATCCCCCTCTTCAAAGGGGGAGACACTCTAGACCCAAACTGTTATAGACCTATATCCATCCTGCCCTGCCTTTCTCCCACTCTTATTGGCTTTCGCAGATGCTGCTGTTACTCTACTGAAGTTGCCGGTAATAGGCTACATGAGGAGTCAGCAAACTTTCTCATGTGGAATGCCAATTTATCTTACCATTTCTACCGATCTGCATGCCAGTTATGGTTTTCAGATGCACATTTTTGTTGAACAGTTTCATTTAATTTCTAATAACGTCTTCGTATCTCAAAATCATTGTCATGTGGAATGAAATAAACCAAAACTTGTTTCTCACAAGTGTAGCATAGGTTGTGCACTCTGCAAACAATGTGTCCACTCTGACAATGACAACGGTAAAAGACTGGAATAAAAATATATTGAATGCATTGACAGATATTACCGTAACCCAAAAAACATTGTAGATTAGAAATTATAGGAATTAATATCGACCAAACAGTCAACCAGTCGAATAATTGGAGTCAGCCCTAAAATCAATTGAATCAGGGCCTGAGTTGAATTGATATGAAAGTTGTATCTTACAACATAGGGAGATGATGCACATGGCATGGAGCTTGTTCTCCGATCGGATGTAGGAGCGCATGCAGATGACGAAGATGTTGCCGAAGCACGTGGTGGCAGACACCACCCAGACGAACACCCTCAGGACGATGTTGGCCAGGAGGTCCTCGAAGGACGAGATGCCGTCCGTGTTGGGCTTGCAGCTGCGCACGTGAGGGGCGTAGCCGCAGTACTGGAACTTCTTAAAGTAACTAAACACAAAGAGGGAAATCAATGACCAGGATGAAGGCGGGAAACTCCAGATACAATCCCTCGCCCCTAGCCTCAAGGCCAGTGGTCACCAACCTTTTCTGAGTCAAGATCACTTTTTGAGTCAAAATGCAAGCCGAGATCTACCTGCTCAGATTTCTTTTAAAAACACAACTTAAAAAACGTAAACCTATGCAACATTAACCAATTAAACTGTTTTGTAGCAAGGAGGTCTGTGCAGTAGGCTATAGGCCCAATACATTATCACTGCATGTTGTTCTTCTCAGACCATAAAAAAAAAAAAAAAGCCTATATGATCGCACTGGTAATATATAATTTGTTGTATTACTTGTGAGGCACAGCTGAGTGAGCAAAATACAGTTTTTTTTTCTTTTTTTTTACTGGACTGACGGCCGCATCTGATGATCAGTCTGAGGGGAGGGAGACAGCTTGAAATGTAGCCTGCACATTTTGTGCTCTTGTAGGAAGCAGTAACTCCCCATTGCTGACCTATGCTTATCTATAACTGGACTAGTAACTCGCTAACTAGCAAAGAATATTAACAAATGTGCTCACGCTTGGCTCTGCACTCTGAAAAGCACATTTACTCTCCGGTGATTGTAAGAACTTTTGTGGTATACCCCGCTCAGAGAATTCTACTCCATTGCCTACAACAAAATCACAGACTCAATCTTGCAAAGTTAGATTTGTTTTGATTTGTTGCATTGACAAGGGCCTGATATAATGTTGATTAGATCACAGAAAAAACGTATATAGTGCAAACTAATGTGGCGAAGTCAGGGAATTTAAATCTCTTGCATCTCTGCGCAGCATGGCATTTCACGGCTACGCACGTGCACAATATGTGAGTAAGCTGTACCTTGCGCTCTGACAGGCTAGGTAGAATTTCTGCCATATTGCTTACATATATCATGTCCTTTAAGATCTACACAAGTGCCTAGGGTGTAGGCGTTAGGGATTGTTTCAGGGCCCCCTGGATAGGGGATAGTGCACATCCAAAGGTTGCATAGAAGCGGTGCAAAAAAAAGTATGTGATACAAAGTTGTGCAGCATATGGTGAGAGGACAAGTATTTGTTTTTCAATGAATCTCATCATGGACCAACAGTGTTCTGGGATGTAATGCACAGCTTGGGATCACACAGTTGGGAGTGAAAATCTTGAAACTTCAGATAAGGACCTGGGGCCAGATTGACTACGAAACTTTTACAAAAGTGGTGGAAAAGTTTGCAACTACAATGGTTTGAAAGATAAAAGGAATAGCAAAAGTTTAAGTAAATATTGGATGAGGGATAATAACTAAGAGTTGCAAATGCTTTTTAGATAACTTATGAAAGCATTAAACTCATATTTTTTTGCCAGATAAAAATGTTAAAAGGATTTTGTTCAAGGTGTAATTTCAGATTGGTCATCAAGTTAATTTCCAAAAACATTATGATAAAACAAAATGAACAAACTACTCACATGTGGGTTAATTGTTTGAGTGGTTCAAACATCCTCTGTTGTATGTTCCCAATCTCGATTCCCTCTATGCTCCTAAAAAAACACAAACAAAAGTTGTTCCCCTTAGGGGCTCACATAGAAAAACAAACTAAACAAAATGTTAGAATTTCAGAGATCCTCTTTGCAACACTCTTTCCCCAAAATTGTTGGTCTTTTACACTTTTTTGGGGGGAGCTTTGATGTATGACCTAAAATACTATTTGTTTTCTTTACTCATATGTATGAATGAGGGAATTCGTAAGTGCCAGTAAGTGCATTCTGTTCCAATAGGACAACACATAAAACACATTGCATGTTATGTAGCCACATAATTGTCTTGTATGATAAAATGGTGCACATTGGTAAGTCACGTGCCTTTGGTCTGGGATGATGCAAGCTATGAATGTATGTGAAATTGCATGGAATAGATAATGGAATTCTAGTTAGTCTGAAAGGGCCACAGAAAGGGATGTATACAGAAGATGTACTACCTCTACACAACTTCCCATTACCAATCTCTCATGCTTGCCTAATTGTTAACGTTGTATTATTGTGTACATTTAATTTGGCCTCGTAATAAAAGCATTAATAATGGATTAGTAAATAGTTTATTCATAATTTATTAATCATTACTCCCACATTTGTTCATGTTGGTAAGCTAGTTATTCACACTTATAAAGTAGGCTATGTTATTATGATTCATAAGATCATTCATAAAATGTTTAATATAGGTCCTTAAACCATTTACTAATCATTAGTATAGTATTGGTCTCATCTAAAGTGAGGGCTATTTTATACTTTGTTTCGAGTGACTAGTTCAATTTCTCACAAAAAGATGGATATGCCATTGGTAGACATTCCAGCAGTACCTGATGCTCATTAAGGTCTCAAAATGGACCCTAGAACATATTAATGGTTAAACATTACAGGGGATTTGTACCCCTTTCCTGCAGTCAGATGACGAAAGCGATTTTGTTATATATATATTTTTAAATATATTTCAGTCTTCTGTGATGTGTATATATGAATTGCATGGAATAGATAATAGACTTCTAGTTAGTCTGAAAGGGCCACAGAAAGGGATGTATAGAGAATATGTACTACCTCTACACAACTTTACTACCACAAACTTCCCTTCATTGGAATTAAATGGCCTAGCCTGAACCATGAAAAACAGCCCCAGACAATTATTCCTCCACCAAACTTTATAGTTAGCACTATGCATTCAGGAATCTAGCCTTCTACTGGCATCCACCAAACCCAGATTTGTCTGTCGGACTGCCAGATGGTGAAGCATGATTCATCACTCCAGAGAAGGCGTTTCCACTGCTCCAGAGTCCAATGGCAGTGAGCTTTACACCACTCCAGCCGACGCTTGGCATTGTGCATGGTGATCTTAGGCTTGTGTGCGGCTGCTCGGCCATGGAAACCCATTTCATTAAGCTCCCAACGAACAGTTCTTGTGCTGACGTTGCTTCCAGAGGCAGTTTGGAACTCGGTAGTGAGTGTTGCTACCGAGGACAGATGATTTTTACAAGCTACGTCCTTCAGCACTCTGCGGTCCCGTTCTGTGAGCTTGTGTGGCCTACAACTTCTTCACGGCTGAGCCGTTGTTGACCTAGACGTTTCCACTTCACAATAACAGCACTTACAGGTGACCGGGGAAGCTCTAGCAGGGCAGAAGTCCACATACTTTTGTATATACAGTATAGTGTATCTGAATACATTATTTCGCTGAACTATCCAAGAGTTATTACTACCTTAAAATAATTATTAAAGGCCCAGTAAAAATGCCGCCAAACAAAGTGTGAAAATAGTTTATGATTAAAAGACTGACGCACTGGAAACATTTAAAGGTTATACATGTACCATTTCTACTTACAAATCATACATGTAACATTTCTAGCTCAATCACATATCAGTAGTAATGAAGGAATAAAAATCC
This sequence comes from Thymallus thymallus, assembly GCA_023634145.1. NCBI lineage: Eukaryota > Metazoa > Chordata > Actinopteri > Salmoniformes > Salmonidae > Thymallus > Thymallus thymallus. Next base: position 9,585,073 of record CM042384.1, on the reverse strand, counting down.
ACTAGTGAAAAACTGTCCGGTCCAGCCTACTGTGAGGGTACATCTCCCTTATGATTAGTTTGATTAGTTTGCGTTCGAGGTTGACATTAGACATTCACATTACAACTCTTCCTTACGTCCTTGCAACAGTTGTTTTACAACAGTTTTTGTGAATAAATAGTTTGTAAATATTTCCTTAAACATCCTGTGTTGTGTGCTTATTATTTTACCATTTTGAGACCTTAAGGAGCATCAGGTACAGCTGGAATGTCTACTAATGTGAGAAATTACACTGGTCATTCAAAAGAATCTCAGCATGGACGCCTAATTAGCATAACAATTAGAGGAGAGAGGAGACTCTCACGAAATAGCACATGTTGATTGTTTTGCTCTAAGACACCCACAAGCCTCATCTGAAGGTAACCCGGTACCAGTTAAAACATTTTATGGAAGTATACACTCCCCGGACAGTTTATTAGGTAGAAAACCCAGTTCACAAAAATGGATCGCTCCTACAGACAGTCACGTTGCCATGGCTTGCTATATAAAGCAGGCAGACAGGCATCAAGGCAACGGTTCGATTTAATGTTAGAATGGGCAAAACGAGGGATCTAAGCGACTTTGAGCGTGGTATGATCATCGGTGCCAGGTGCGCCGGATCCAGTATCTCAGAAACGGCCGTCCTCTTGGGCTTTTCACGCATGACAGTGTCTAGGGTTTACAGAGAATGGTGCAACAAACTAAAAACCATCCAGTCAGCGACAGTCCTGTGGGCAAAAACAGGTCGTTAATGAGAGAGGCCGAAGAAGAATAGCAAGAATGGTGCAAGCTACCAGGTGGGCCACAAGCAGACATCCTGCCTGGTGTCAACCGTACAGGTTGGTGGCGGTGGTGTACTCTGCCCTACCAAGCAAAAAGACAGTAACTGATCATTTGGTCGAAAATTAAATACATGCTTAATTATGTGGGCAAGTATCCTGCTTCTATTGTATTGTGTTTTGGAGAAAATGGGGGTTATACTCCCAGTAACTGCATAAGGTTACTGTGAAACCAAGGTAAATAAAAGCCATTTTTCTCAGTTCCACGCTATGAGCAGTTACTGCCTTTTTGCTTGGTAGGTGTCATGTCCTGATATGTTTCAGCTGTCTGTGTTTGTCCCCTCCCCACACCAGGTGCACCCTATCACCATCATTAGTCATGTTAGGTATTTAGCCTCTTGGGTGCTGTTGGCATTTGCCAGATCGTCTTGCCTAGTCCGTCGTTCCAGCGCTTTCTTGTGTTACTAACTCTGCCAGTCTGTTTACCGGTATTGGACCTCTTCCTGCCTCTTGGATTACGTGCCTGTCCATCCCCTCCTGTGCCTTCGACCTTCTGATCTCCTGCTAAAACGAACTCTGCCTGTGTTACGGATTACGAGCCTGTCTACTCCTCTGCACTGCCATCCTTCTGATTCCCGGTACCGAACGCTGCCTGAATTACGACTACGAGCCTGACTCCCCTTATTGGACTACTGCCATTCAGATCCTCTGTTACGAACATTGCCCGTCATTGACTACGAGATTGTCTTGCCCCATATTCTCTATTAAACAGTCAATCATATATCTGCCTCCGTGTCCGCTTTTGGGTCCCGTATATCTGTCGTTGTGTCAGAACGATCTGGCCATGATGGACCCAGCGGAGTTGACACATCTACAGAACGCAATAGCCCGTCAAGGGGTTGTTGTGGGTCGACACGAGGAGGTGCTACGGTCAATAGCAGAAGAACTCCGTGAGCAGAGAGAGAACCAGCAGCGAGCCACCGAATGTCTACTCCAACACTTGGAGAAATTAACACTGGCACTACTGGCACAGAGCGCTTCACCCCCATCTCCTGTTCCACCTATACCCAGTAATTCACCACCTTCCCCGGTATCCCTAAGAGAGCCGCACTTACCTGCCCCCGAACGGTTCTCTGGTGATTCGAGTTATTGTCGTCCTTTCTTGTCCCAGTGCTCGCGTATCTTCGAACTGCAGCCATCCTCCTTTCCCACAGAGAAGTCATGGGTCGCCTATATGATAACCATGATGACGGGGCGAGCCCTGGCCTGGGCTACGCCGATATGGGACCAGCAACTTCCCGTCTGTTACAGTCTAACAGCATTCACTGCGGAGGTAGAAAAAGTTTTCGATGCTCCATTATCCGGAAGAGAAGCGGCACGTCAGCTGCTACATCTAAGACAGGGGACTAGCAGCGTGTCGGATTACTCAATTAAATTCCGTACCCTGGCAGCGGAGTGCTATGACGGATTATGTGATCCCATCAAGGATGAACTCGCCGCCCGAGAGGTGCCTCCCAGTTTAGACAGCCTCATCTCCATTGCCATGCGTATTGGCAGTAGGCTTCAGGAACGAAACCGGGAGAGAAAAAATCGTCATCCTGCTCAGGCACTTCCGCATTTCGGCGGACTGGGTAGCAGAGCGTCACCGGGAGTAACGACACCACTCGAATACTTCCGAGAACCATCGAGGGCGCCCGAAGTCCTGACATCTGAGCCCATGCAGATAGGAATGGCACAACTGACGGCCGAGGAACGTCAACACAGGATAGACAGTCGCAGCTGCCTCTACTGTGGAAAGAAGGGACATTATGCAGCCGGTTGTCCTTTAAAAGGGCGGGCTCATTCGTAACTGCAGGAATACGGGTGAGTCAAACCAAAACCCTGTGGGTACCCCCGGTTTGTTTTCCTTTTCCTGCCACTATTATTTGGGATTCCCAAACCCTGAGAGTAAATGTCCTTATGGATTCAGGAGCTGACGACTGTTTTATTGATAACTCCCTTCTGGTCAAATTAGGCATTCCTTCACGCCCTCTAAGCACACCCATCGAGGCCACAGCCCTGGACGGTCGTTCTATTGGGCGGGTGTCTCAAATATCGGTGCCCGTTACTCTGATTCTGTCTGGCAACCACAGGGAGGAGATCCAGTTCCTGCCCCTACATTCCCCTAATGCTCCAATTGTGTTAGGCCATTCTTGGCTTGTTAAACACAACCCTCACATAGATTGGACTACCGGTTCTGTTACAAACTGGAGCCCTTTTTGCCTTGCTCATTGTCTGAAGGCTGCACCTCATGTTCTAACCAGACAGGTTTCACAGCCCACGGAGGACATCGATTTGTCATCTGTCCCCTCCGAATACTGGGATCTAAGGGAGGTCTTCAATAAGTCTCGGGCTACCTCGCTACCACCTCATCGGCCATACGACTGTGCCATAGACCTCCATCCAGGCACATCACCCCCCCGTGGACGTCTGTACTCCTTGTCCGGTCCGGAGACTAAGGCCATGGCAGATTATGTGGAGGCCTCCCTCAGGGCTGGGATTATTCGGCCATCTTCCTCTTCTGCTGGCGCAGGGTTCTTCTTCGTAGCCAAAAAGGATAAGACTCTTCGCCCATGCATTGATTACCGGGGTCTTAATGACATCACGGTGAAGAACCGATATCCACTCCCTCTGCTGGCCTCCGCTTTTGAACTGCTCCAGGGAGCCACGATCTTCTCAAAACTGGACCTCCGAAACGCGTACCACCTGGTACGGATACGAGAAGGTGATGAATGGAAGACGGCGTTTTAACACTGCTAGTGTACACTACGAGTATCTGGTGATGACATTTGGGTTGACTAACGCTCCCGCTGTCTTCCAGGCTCTGGTAAACGAAGTGCTCCGGGACATGATTAATTGTTTTGTCTTCGTGTATCTGGATGACATTTGGATTTTCACCCACTCGGCCCAGGAACACACAGCACACGTACGTCAGGTCCTCCAGCGATTATTAGAAAATCAGCTGTTTGTAAAAGCAGAGAAGTGCGAGTTCCATCGCTCGGTCATTCCTTTCCTGGGTTACATAGTGGCCGCGGGTAGCATCCGGATGGATCCTGGCAAGATCCAAGCCGTCACTGATTGGCCACAGCCCTCTTCACGCCTGGATCTACAACGCTTCCTGGGGTTTGCCAATTTTTATCGACGATTCATTCGGAATTACAGCATTTTGGCAGCCCCCCTCACTGCCCTGACCTCAACTAAAGTGAGTTTTGTGTGGTCACCCCAAGCAGCCCAAGCATTCACTGCCCTCAAACAGCGCTTCACTTCAGCCCCCATTTTGATTCACCCAGACCCAGCCCGGCAATTTGTAGTGGAGGTAGATGCCTCCAATATCGGCGTGGGGGCTGTGTTGTCGCAAAGGTCGGACAACGATCAGAAGCTGCATCCATGTGCATTCCTCTCCCGTCGTCTGACACCTGCTGAGGTAAATTATGACGTCGGCAACAGGGAATTGCTGGCGGTCAAGACAGCATTGGAGGAGTGGAGACATTGGCTGGAGGGGGCGGAACAACCATTTCTTGTGTGGACAGACCACAAAAATCTTGAATACCTACGCTCAGCCAGGAGACTCAATGCCCGACAAGCCAGGTGGGCTCTGTTTTTTACTCGGTTTGATTTCACCCTGTCTTATCGGCCCGGCTCAAAGAATACGAAACCAGATGCCCTCTCCCGGGTGTTCAGTCCTACTGCTGCGGTCCAAGGAAATGAACGCATTCTTCCGGTCTCTTGTCTGGCTACGTCCTTGGTCTGGGGCGTTGAAGAGGCTGTGCGTAATGCGCAACAGTTGAGCCCTGACCCAGGAGGGGGTCCGCCGGGCTGCCTGTTTGTACCTGACCCTGTTCGATCCCGAGTCCTGGAATGGGGCCATTCGTCGAGACTGACCTGCCACCCCGGCGCTCGTCGGACCCTGGCATTTATACGGTGACGATTTTGGTGGCCCACCATGGGGGTGGATGTCCCCTCTTTTGTCTCGGCCTGCACGGTATGCAACCGAAGCAAGACGTCCCGCCAGGCCCCAGCTGGTCTCCTGCAGCCTCTCCCTGTCCCTCATCGTCCATGGTCGCATCTCTCCCTGGACTTTGTCACAGGTCTGCCACTATCCGACGGCAATACCACCATCCTCACCATAGTAGACCGGTTTTCGAAGGTGGCACACTTTATCCCCCTGCCTAAGTTGCCATCGGCCAAGGAGACGGCCCAATTGATGGTGCAGCACGTTTTCCGGATCCACGGACTACCCACTGACATTGTCTCCGACCGGGGTCCTCAGTTCACCTCCCAGTTCTGGAGGGCTTTCTGCACCCTTATTGGATCTTCTATCAGCCTGTCCTCAGGATTCCACCCAGAGTCTAACGGCCAATCAGAGCGGGCCAATCAAGACCTAGAAACGGTGCTACGTTGCCTGGTTTCGGACAATCCCACCACCTGGAGCCAGCAACTTGTTTGGGTGGAATATGCCCGCAACACCCTGCCTTCCTCCGCTACTGGGCTTTCCCCCTTCGAGTGCTCCTTGGGCTACCAGCCTCCGCTGTTTCCGGAGCAGGAAGAGGAGGTTGGCGTCCCGTCGGCCCAGTTGTTTGTTAGGCGCTGCCGTCGGACATGGAGAAAGGCCCGGGCGGTTCTACTACGGACCAATACCAGGTATCGGCGGCAGGCCGACCGTCGCAGGACCAAGGCTCCCCACTACCGTGTTGGCCAGAGGGTGTGGCTGTCCACCCGAGATCTGCCCCTTCGGGTGGAGAGTCGCAAGCTTTCATCCCGTTACATCGGCCCTTATCAGATCTCCCGGGTTATCAACCGCTCAGCTATACGCCTCATGTTGCCCCGATCCCTCCGCATTAATCCTACCTTTTATGTGTCCCGTGTAAAACCTGTCTCTCATTGTCCTTTGTCTCCTGTTCCCAGGCCTGCCCCTCCTCCTCGGGTTATTGACAACCAACCTGCCTGGACGGTACGTCGCCTCCTGAGAGTCCGTCCCCGGGGCCGGGGTTTCCAGTACCTGGTTGACTGGGAGGGCTACGGGCCGGAGGAACGGTCTTGGGTCTCCACCAGGGACATCCTCGACCCGGAGCTCATCACCGACTTTCATCGACGGCATCTCGGTCAGCCAGGTATGCACCCGGGTCGGTCGCCAGGTGGCGCCCGTAGGGGGAGGGGTACTGTCATGTCCTGATATGTTTCAGTCTGTGTTTGTCCCCTCCCCACACCAGGTGCACCCTATCACCATCATTAGTCATGTTAGGTATTTAGCCTCTTGGGTGCTGTTGGCATTTGCCAGATCGTCTTGCCTAGTCAGTCGTTCCAGCGCTTTCTTGTGTTACTAACTCTGCCAGTCTGTTTACCGGTATTGGACCTCTACCTGCCTCTTGGATTACGTGCCTGTCTATCCCCTCCTGTGCCTTCGACCTTCTGATCTCCTGCTAAAACGAACTCTGCCTGTGTTACGGATTACGAGCCTGTCTACTCCTCTGCACTGCCATCCTTCTGATTCCCGGTACCGAACGCTGCCTGAATTACGACTACGAGCCTGACTCCCCTTATTGGACTACTGCCATTCAGATCCTCTGTTACGAACATTGCCTGTCATTGACTACGAGATTGTCTTGCCCCATATTCTCTATTAAACAGTCAATCATATATCTGCCTCCGTGTCCGCTTTTGGGTCCCGTATATCTGTCGTTGTGTCAGTAGGGCAGTACCGGTGTGGGAATGTTTTCCTCAATTCATCACTTGATACGAATTTAGCAATGATTGAATCCCACAGTGTATCTGAACATTGTTGCTGACCAAACCCAATAGAGCATCTTTGGGATGAGATGGAATGGGCTGTTTTAAATCAATTGGCTAAATGATCCTTGGTATGAACATCTTAAAACTATTTAATATGTTAGCTTAGTAGAACTCCAGTCCGGGCCCTATGAATGATCTCTCGAATCATTATTACGTACGTTAAAAGTTTTTAATAAATGTGTGAATAACTACCTTACTAACATTAATGCCTTATTACATGGAGTTGTTATAAAGTGCTAACTTACTGTACCATTCATGCACAAAGTGAACAGTAAAACATATATAAGGGTTACTTACAATGATTTCAATTTATGCAACTTATCAAAGTGGTCAACTTGGAGATCCATGATAGGGTTATATGAGATGTTCCTAAAAAAAACATGTAAAAGTATTGACATCAGAGCTCCAGCATCAATTATAAGACATAATATTCAATGATAACTGTAGCACCATAGCTGTATTACAATGACTATGTGTATGTCTTTCAAAGTTAGAGCAACAAAAACACATAAGATAATGTTTGTGCATATAGCAGAGTGTGGATCTGACTCACAGCTGTAGTAAATCTCCCAGGTGAACAAAGAGATTGGGAGGGATTGCCACGAGTCTGTTGCTGGACAGATCTCTGTATAGACAAAGCTATTTACTGGAAACCAACTATAAGAACCATTATACCATGGCATTGTTGAATACTAATTTCTGATTGGCCAGAAGGGCATTCTAGAATGGGCATTAAAACCAGATAACGGACAGTTGCAAAAGATATTGCGACACCTTGCAATCATGACGTAATATGTGATAATAATAGATAGATAGATAGATAGATAGATAGATAGATAGATAGATAGATAGATAGATAGATAGATAGATAGATAGATAGATAGATAGATAGATAGATAGATAGATAGATAGATAGAAAGATACTTTATTGATCCCCGAGGGTAAATTTCTTCGTCAAGCAGCTACGAAAAAACACAGGGCAGATGCAAAATGCCAGAACGAAAATACACAAAAGACAGATACACGATACATGATACATAGAGCGGCAGTATGAAAAAGCATAAAAATACAAGAAGTATGGAGTGCAAAAAAGCTTTAAAAAGACATTGCAAGTTGATATAGATATATAAGGAGTATTTGCATGGTTAACTATACTATACAGGTCGATGGCAGAGAAATTCTTAAATAGCTAAAAGTGCATATGATATAATTGAGGGTAATAATAGTTTACTTAATATACAGACTAGTTAAATGAGCAGGTAAGTTAATATTTTGCATGGTTAAATTAACTGTACAGGTAAATATACAGTTAAATTTACAGGTAAGTGAATATTTGCATGAAGACATTAAATGAATGTCAATATAAAACAGCTTAAACAAACGCATATGCAGCTACTTTGCTGTTATTCTGGCTGCAGGGGTTGTGACTGTGTTACCCATAGCTAGTTGGCTAGCTAGCAAGTAAGGGATAAGAACGTTGCCAGCGAGCATGGCAGTGGAACATATAAAATGAACAACTGGGTCGCGTCCACAAATATAGAACTAATCAGTGTCTAGCAACCAAAATATGAAAAAGTATGAATTTGATTCTAAAATATATAAACTGAAGAAAAAAAAATTATACCGGTAAATGTGTGCTTTAGTATTGTTTTCTTTGGCAACTGTTGTATAAGCAGGATAAACACCTCCATTCTGTACATTACCTTGGAAATAATGGGAAACACAGCGGTTCGCCAAGTCCCTTTGTGGTAATGTACAGAACGGAGGCATTTATCCATTACATATATGAAACTTACACAAGGTTTACATGGCTTACATGACCACCTGTTCTGCAAATCCGTAAACCAGTGCAAATGTATGTTAGAATAATTGTTAGAATTAACCAAAACTTATGAAATATATATCATAATGAACATCTTCTTGGCCTGGGAACATGTTGTATATTTACAGTGCAGTCTGTACTGATTATATGGTATTATCTGAATTCTTCAAAAAGTCAGTGGAATAGGTGAAGATGTGCAGTATCACTTTGTCTGGGATTGACAGAGGAAAATGTAGTCTAATTTCACGTCTGAGGCATATAAAACATAATAACTTACAATTCCCCAAGTTTCTGTAGAAATGAGAATGCCTTTTCATGTATCTGACTGATTCTGTTACTCTGTAGGACACTAGAAAGAGTTATAAAAACAGAATTATAAAACAGACAAAGACAGTTTCTCACTTTATTCCACTCATCATCTCTGTTGGTTCTAAAAGAAATTAAACAAGATTGTTGTTTTGGCGTCCACTATTTAGAATCCCTTGTGGAAACTAATAGATGTTGATATTTGGAATTCTAATGGGTTATAGCCTACTGCGAAAGCCAAGGACACAATAACAAAAATGGGGAAAACCAAAATCTGTTCTAAAGATTGAAAAGAATTAAGTCACACTTACAGCACAGTCATCATGTTGCACGACCAGAATGTTACGTTTCCGACACTTTCGATTTGATTTCCCTCCACGTCCCTGGAGAAACACAAGCGCACAAAAACATATTTAAAAGTCATATCATGCCAATAACAAAGCTCTTTGATTTGCTGACTTCTAAACTTACAGCCAGTTTAGTCTTGGCATTTCCAGGCAGATGTCATCCAGCTTTGTCAGAGCATTGTTCAACAAAACCCTACGAACAAAAACAATAAAAATAATGCGGTCAGATTTTTGTGCCATTCAAAGAAAAACACTCACTGACAATATACTTTAGCATATCACATTGGCCCTTAATAATACTGGGGCACTTCAATAAAATGCATATGAAAGCATGGGAAGTAGTTTGGGGGTGCTGCAATTATGTTTCTGCTGACGGGGGAGGGGGTTGGGCTGATAATTATTTTTGCATGCACTACAGATGGCTATATCGGTCTGCTACTACAGGACTAGTAAAGGCTTGTAGTTTTTTCTAAAATTAATACAAATCATAATTGCTTTCTTTTAATTCTTCAGCACTCCTACTTCTTACTACTATGTATGAAATAAATTCTTAGATGGAAAAGGCAAAACAAGCCCAACTCAAGAAGGTAAAGGTAGAAATGATACTCACAGGAGTACCAAGGAATGCAAGCCTGAAAAGGTCATGGGGGATATCTGATGGATACTGTTGTTTTCAAGGATCCTACAAACAAAGGGTAGAGTTTATTTTCAGCTCTCTTATTAAATTAAGTATTTGGTTGAACATTGGTTTAAACGAAACTGCAGCGATACAAGCTTTGTGCGAGAGTTCTGAAGGCTGTCTAAAAATGTAGTCTTTGTACCCATTGTGTTAGCAGTATGTCTATGCAAACAGGATATACAGAATGTGCCAGTAAGGGAAACCTACAACCACTCCAGTTTGTGTAGATCTTGGAACACCCCGGGCATCAGGATGGATATCTTGTTGTAGCTTAAATATCTGAGGCAGAAAATACTGATTTTAAAAAATACGCACGGTTCACTGAAAAAATGTATAGGAATTATTTACCCTTTATTTAAAAAATATGCAACTTTGATAAGGAAAACTTAAATCAACAACATTCATTATAAAGTCCAACATAACACGGTCAAGTGCAAGGATGGATGGATGAATATAATGAACTTACAGTCTTGTTAGATTGTATAGTCCTCTGAATGCGTTGGGGCTCACAGCTCGAATTCTGTTATGTTGTAGATAGCTGAAAGTTAGTATGTTAGAAGTATGTTAAATATCTTGTTTAATATAACATTGGCTTTGTCCAAAATATGTAATACTTACTAAAACTACATACTGTGTACTAATAGTACTACATACTATTTAGAAAGCAATGTTTAGCAAAAACATATGCTGTTAGAAACAAATATCAACAATCCATACTGAGAAGTATGCGCAATCGCGCTTCTAATGGACACGCTTGTTCCCTGCCATTCGTTTATTTTTGTAGAACGCATCCCTTATTTTGATTATCAGCTTTTGTCCAAAAAACGTGAGTGTGAAAAGATGATTCTCAAGTGTGCATCAACTTCTACTTGATGAAAAGCCTAAATGAGTATGACATCTTGGCATTTAAAGTATACTAAAAAAGCCTACTATTAAGAATGCAAGTATGGATATTCAGACACGGTCATAGTCTTATATTAATTTGTGTGTTGAGAACAATTACCACGATGACTAACTAAGTGAAAATGAGTATAGAAGTATAGAAGCCTCACATTTATACTTGAAAGACCTAAATATAAACGGGTCCCTGTAGAACACTAAAATAAAAATACCAATTGGTACATACTTTTAGGGTGTGACCCAGACTACTGCATTTAGGGTGTGACCCAGACTACTGAACCCCCCTCCCTCCTGTGCTGTTTTATAGCTCATCTCATGCTATTCTTCACATTTTGCCGTGAGGATGAGAGAACATGTTGCAGTTACTTTCCTGTTATTCTACACATTTTGTACCAAATGCCCTGAAGTCCAAGGTCCAAAGAATATAATAAACTATTGGAATTATCTCGTTTGGACGAATCATTATCTTGTTTGACCGACCTAAAAGTTATTTTGTCTATTTAGGCCTAATTTGTTATGAAGCTTGTCAACTCTTTGGTCCTTTAAAAACCTGCTGTGTGTAGAATATTGTGTGCTATAGCTTGAACATAAATAAATGTGATTCTGGATGACAACATAATGTTTGTTTCCAACATTAGGGCGGTTTACCTAAAGAAGTTAAATCCGCCTGTCCTGTTGGAAGGTGAACCTTTGCCCCAGTCTGAGGTCCTGAGCTAGCTGGCCACTCTAGCATAAAGGCTTGATTGGTGGAGTGCTACAGAGATGGTTGTCCTTCTGGACGGTTCTCCCATCTCCACAGAGGAACTCTGGAGCTCTGTCAGAGTGACCATAGGGTTCTTGGTCACCTCCCCGACCAAGGCCATTCTTCCCCGATTGCTCAGTTTGGCAACGCGGCCAGCTCTAGGGAGAGTCTGGGTGGTTTCAAACTTCTTACATTTAAGAGTGATGGAGGCTCCTGTGTTCTTGGGGACCTTCAATGCTGCAGAAATATTTGGGTACCCTTCCCCAGATCTGTGCCCTATCTCGGAGCTCTACGGACAATTCCTTCGACCTCATGGCTTTGTTTTTGCTCTGACATGCACTGGGACCTTATCTAGACAGGTGTGCCTTTCCAAATCATGTCCAATCAATTGAATTTACCACAGGTGGACTCCACTCAAGTTGTAGAAACATCTCAAATATGATCAATGTAAACAGGATGCACCTGAGCTCAATTTCAAGTCTCATAGCAAAGGGTCGGAACACTTATGTAAATAAATTATTTCTGTGCTTTATTTTTTATAAATTTGCCAAAATGTCTAAACCTGGGGTATTGTGTGTAAATTGATGAGGAAATGTTTTTATTTAATCAATTTTAGAATAAGGCGGTAACACAACAAAATGTGGAAAAGGTCAAGGGGTCTGAATACATTCTGAATGCACTGTATATCTAGTTTATATTCTACTTTCTAACTTTAGTATATGTAGTTTCTATTTTGAAGGATGTTTTAGTTTAGTATAATTTTTGTAATCGTTTTTCTTGGAATAGAAACACCGTAATGTATGCACTCTACAAATGCACTCTACAAATGAAATGTTATTATTATCATTACTATTATAAAGACAGAATAATACACATGTAAAGCTTAATTACATCTAAATGAATAGGTTGTTGTGTGATTGAAGCACAAGCCAGACTATCTCTGAAGTTAATACATTTATTGGTAATGGATACTTTAACTGTACTTTAACTGTACGGCTACTGTTAGAGCGTTCACATATGCTACTTCTCAGCCAAAGTGCGTGAGATAACTATACTCTCAAAATTAGGGGTTCAACAAGGGTTCTTCTAAGATCCTCAAAGTTAGGGTTCTTGGCACTGAAAATGGCCCCCAAAAGGTTCTTCCAAGAACCCCAGAGGAGGTGGGGTTCATCAAGGAGCCTCCTTAGTTGGTGGGAGTTCTTGCAGGAACCTAAATGCCCAACTGAAACATTTGGATTTGAATTTGAAAGGACAGCAGGTGCAGGCACATAGGTCCTCTGCTGTTGTTCTGGGATCGATTTGCACTTTTGAAGGTAGGCCTTGAAATACATCCATAGGAACAACTCCAATTGACTCAAATGATGTCAATTAGCCTATCAGAAGCTTCTAAAGCCATGACATCATTTTCTGGAATTTTCCAAGCTGTTTAAAGGCACAGTCAACTTAGTGTATGTAAACTTCTGACCCACTGGAATTGTGATATAGTGAATTATAAGTGAAATAATCTGTCTGTAAACAATTGTTGGAAGAATTACTTGTGTCATGCACAAAGTAGATGTCCTAACCGACTTGCAAAGCTATAGTTTGTTAACATGAAATCTGTGGAGTGATTGAAAAATGAGTTTTAATGACTTCAACCTAAGTGTATGTAAACCTCCGACTTCAACTGTATGTGTATGAAAACCTTTATCTAATTACACCACAGAAATACTGTTGTGTGCATGTTTTGTTAATCATCTATATAATTAAACTTTTTGGGATTCACAGACTTCACCCTCCCTACACTTCTGATGAATATAACAGGAAACCTGTTCGATCACCAAGCACTGCAAAATCATTCTGGCTATGGATACGGAGAACATCAACACATTAACAACATCATGCTTGTGGCTGAGCAGTACAAGAGCGAAATTGGAGCGGGAGAGAAGACAGACACAATTTCTTCAAAGAACCCCTTTTAATGGATCCTCAAAGGACCTTTTGAAGAATCTTGTGGGGTTGATTTCTGAACACCCCCTCCTGTTATTGTTGTTATTATTATTATTAATAATAATAATAATATGCATAACAATAACAATAATAACACAATATTTTAGTTCTCAGTGTTTATTATGGTTTTAGTGGCCAAGCAGAATTAAAAAATCTAAATAATGAGGTAACCTCCCAGCAGAGCCCCAAGTCAAATGGGTATATCCTCTGGCGTGTTGATGTTCTCCATGTCCATAACCAGAATGATTTTGCAGTGCATGGTGTAGGGAAATGATGTCTGTGAATCCCAAAAATAATAATTATACAGATGATTAACAAAACATGCACACGACAGTATTCATACCTTGGTTTTTGTCGTGAATGTGAATGAAAAAAAAAAAGTTTGGATAATGGTTGTCATACACATACCTTGTCCATAATGTAGAGGCCTATGGGATATTCATTGAAGAGGTAAGGGAGGAGGATGGTAAATGTGATCAGCATAACATACCAATTTTGATTGACATACCTTTGCATGCCTCCTCGTCTTTATACGTGAAAAGTGAGCAGTTCTGTTATCTGCACCCAATACAGCTAGCCCTCAACATATTCTTCTGGCCTACATATTCTTACCTCTTTGTTGATTGATACCCATTGAATTGTGTCCATTTTCTGTTTTAGAAAGATTTGCACAAATATGAAAAGATAGGTGGTATCATTTATAAAAAATTATATAAATTTAGAGGGGGCAAACCTAACCTTAAATTGAGGAGATCTTTACATTTTTCAGTTAAGTGCCTGCAGCTGCAAGAACCCCCAACTAAGGAGGTTCCTCGAAGAACCCCACCTCCTATGGGGTTCTTGGAAGAACCTTCTGGGGGCCATTTTCAGTGCCAAGAACCCTAAGGTTCTTCGAAGAACTTTGAGGATCTTAGAAGAACCCTTGTTGAACCCCTAATTTTTTGAGTGGGCTTTACATCAAAGAACTTTCAATGAATAATCATATAAATGATGGAATCAGTGAATGAATGGCTGCAACAACCTTTGCATGGTCTGACAGGCTGCATGACAAATGAGACCTAATTAGACAAAATAACAATTAAGTCCTTAGTATCACATTTGAACAACTTAATACATTTTGCCATGAGACAGAGAAAATGTAGCAGTTTTAAAGGTAATTCCCTGCAATTCTACACATGTTGCCATTGCTTATGACCTGTTGTTAATTTGCTATCTGGGGGTGCCCCTTGCTGAATGAATGTTAAAAACAGCCAATATAAGCTTGTTTTGGTCATCACAAGCAGCAAAAGGGGATGGAAAATGCTTTGGTTTTTGTTTTTGAAGAAAATATTTTCTGAATGACCAGACCAACTTAATCAAGTGACTTCTCTCGCCTGAAGGCATTTTTAAAATGCAATCAATAATTCAATGACAACTTACAGTTTCTGAAGACTCTGGTACTTATGGAATATATCACCGTTCAATATCCGGAGTCGGTTCCTTTGCAGGGACCTATGGGATGTGAATAGTTCATAAGGTCAACCAGGTAAAAAATAAACGTCATAAACACAACATTGTGCCACCAAACAATACTGTGTGAACTAAAAATGGCCAAAACCTTTTACGCATCTTTATTACAAGGTTCTTGGAAGTTGGAACATATCACATATCTGTGACCACACATTGTCCCGAATACAAACCATCTTCCAATTACATTTGAAATGGAATTGGTGATAGAACATATCATTATTCCAAACAGAAGGAGCATCTTTCTTTAGTGTGACAGAGATAATGCATAATTTTGCCATTTTAATCATTATCTAAGCTCATTCCACCTCGATTAGCATGGTGACCACGTTTACCCGAGGTTACGGAGATAAGATTTAAATTAGTGAAGAAAGGATTTTAATTGAAAGTTAACAATGCGGAGCATGCTGCAGCAGTCTACAGGACGTTGATGAAAGACGAGCCAATTGGAAAAGGAGGAGGCGGCAACAATATGCAATTGACACAAATTGGCAAATTGGCCTTTCGAGGTTTACCCATCGAGCAAATTAATAGTAAAGTGGAACTGGATGTCCCCAATGGGGACAGATGAGAAATACAGGGCCCCAATGTGCCATTCTCTAAACAATGTGGGGACAATATGACAGGGAGACACAAGATTGTGAGACCACGAAACGGCGAGCTCTATGTGATCATTTATTGTAGACAATATTTTGCATAATGAATGGATTGAAATTCTAATGTATATAATATATCCTCCTGTTATAAATTACTTTTGTCATAATGATTTCCTTGTTTTCAGTTTTTCTCACATTAAATTAGGCTTCAGTAAAGAGGTTCGTGTCTCGTTTTACTCTTCCAATTCAGAAAAATTATGTTCCAGTACAGGAGAGAACAGCCCTAAGACTTTAACCAACCTTCACAAACAAACTTCCACCGAGACACTCATTAGCTAAGTGCGAGAGACACTTTCTTTGAATCCTTTTTCTTTTCCAATTCCTAGGAGTATTTGCACACTTCCAGTCAGATGGAAATGTGTGTGTGTGTGGCAACTCACATCATGGTGACGTTAACGGACACTGCTGGGACATGGTGAAACTGGGCGCCGTCACAGTCTAGCTCCAGGTCTCTGCACTGGCACAGCTCTGGAACGGCCACCAGCACTGGATGAGGAAGAGACAAGACAGAGGGAAGAAAGATGTTAATGACTGACGCACACCCACGTGTCACACGTGGACCAAAAAAGATCGAAATGAAAATAAAATGTTGACAAGGTCATTGGACGTTGTTGTAGAACTAGCTTTACTTAAGATTACAGGGAGACATAGGAGAGCATCAGGGACCAACCTCAATCACCGCATGCCAGAGGGGCCTTATGCCAGAGGAAAAAGACAAGCTGGGTAGCTCCAGAAATGGAAAGAAGGACTGTAATTACGAGATTAGTTTTGGGATTATTTGTCAAAGACAAGAAGTCCAGGTTCCGACAGGAAATTTGTAAAGGGATAAGGGACTATGTTTGATATAGCACTCAGTAAAGTGTGTATCAGAAATAATTCCTTTATACTGTATATGAGGGGATTTATAGATCAGGCATAAAATAAATGATTAGAATACTAAAATATCAAGGGTATTCAAATCACGTCTTCAAGTTCTGTAGTGTTGACTTCCTTTTTCCATGCTAGTTAATTGATTGATGAAAGTCATTGAGTACACTCATTGGGTCCTGACTAAATTAGTCTCTGATTTAAAGGGAATAGAAATCAGAAGTCTGGTTTTGAATATTGACGTTCTGTTGAGGACATATTTGAGGACACAGTTGAATCATGTTCTGATATTCAAAGAATTAAATATATGAAGAAAGAATAATCTTCTGTACATCTGACATCTAACGCAATACATGTCTAAATGACTAAAATAAATCCAAGATTTGCATTTTACCTAAATTGTGAAATCCCACACTCGTCACTCATTTCAAAAGTATTTGCGATTTTAATACTTTCTTATCAGTGACTTCTGTTGTACTAAGAATAAAGTTACTAATGCATTTAAAATTTCTACCTCGGCCAAGGAGAATTGGAATTATTATTTATTGCTTGTTACCATGTCAGTCGTGGATAATATGAAATTGCATTATTTAGAAACTCTAAATAAAGAAGGTTGGAACTTAATATTAGGTGTTAGGAAGGTGTTCCTAATGTGTGGTATATCAACAATGGACTAATTAAACAAATACCAAAATATAGTTTTCGAGCGGAGTTTTCCTTTAATGCCTCGTGGGAGGAAACAAATGGACTGTTCGAAACCACAATACATCCATCTGGCCTGTTTTTATTCAGATCCAGACCCACAAACTTAAAAGATAGCTGTGAGCAGCAATGAACGGGATTCACAGGATGACAGAAAGGACACAAGATCAGCTGGATAACAAAGCAAGCACTATATCATGTAGTAATCAAATCACATTTATTTATAAAGCCCTTTTTACATCAGCCGATGTCACAAAGTGCTATACAGAAACCCAGCCTAAAACCCCAAACAACAAGCAATGCAGATGTAGAAGCACGGTGGCTAGGAAAAACTCCCTAGAAAGGCAAAAACCTAGGAAGAAACCTAGAGAGGAACCAAGCTCTGTGCCAGGAGGAGATTATAACAATTCATGGCCATGAAGGACAGTTCTTTCTCCAAGATGTTCAAACGTTCATAGATAACCAGCATGGTCAAATAATAATCATAGTGGTTGTAGAGGTTGCAACAGGTAAATACATCAGGAGTAAATGTAATCTTGGCTTTTCATAGGCATTTAGATGCTGTAGAGAGCGGAGGTACGGTGCAATAGAGTGCAGGTGCGGTAGAGAGAGCAAAAAAAAGAGAGAGAGATGAAAACAGCAGGTCTGGGACAAGGTGGCACGTCTGATGAACAGGTCAGGGTTCCATAACTGCTGGCAGAAGAGTTGAAACCGGTGCAGCAGCACGACCAGGTGGACTGGGCACAGCTAGGAGTCATCAGGGCAGGTAGTCCTGAAGCATGGTCCTAAGGCTAAGGTCCTCGGGGAGGGAAGGTAGAGTGGGCGAGAGAGAGAAATAGAGGGAACATACTTAAATTCACACAAGACACCGGATAATAACATCAGATTTAACAAACTGACCCTAGCCCCCCGGCACATAGACTATTGCAGCATAGATACTGGAGGCTGAGACAGGGGGGGGGTTCCTTTATCAGTGTAGAGTGGATTTACAGTGGTTTAAATGGACATGTAAAATCTGATTTGATTTGTCAATAACTCAGCTATCTGTTGACCAATATGTGCTAATATGCATCTACTGCAGGGGTATTCAACCGGGGGTCCGCAGATTTTCCACACAATGATTTTATGAATATCGCTAGCAACAACAGAATAAACAAATGTTGAATTACATAGCCACAGTCGAAGAGAGGAGTATTTCTTCTTTTTCAATAATGTCAATTTTAATTCTCAACTCCTAATATTGAGCAAATTACACTCATTGGAGCCAATTACACTCACTGGAGTATCTGACATACAGTGCATTCGGAAAGTATTCAGACCTCTTGACTTTTTCCACATTTTGTTACGTTACAGCCTTATTCTAAAATTGATTAATTTGTCATTTTTTCCCTCATCAATATACACACAGATTGATGAGGAATCTAGCTGGGTCACTCAAGGATGTTTAGAGACTTTTCCCGAAGCCACTCCTGTGTTCCCTTGGCTGTGTGCTTAGGGTCGTTGTCCTGTTGGAAGGTGAACGTTTGGCAAACTCCAAGCGCCTTTTACTGAGGAGTGGCTTCCGTCTGGCCACTCTACCATAAAGGCCTGATTGGTGGAGATGGTTGTCTTTCTGGAAGGTTCACCCATCTCCACAGAGGAACTCTGGAGCTCTGTCAGAGTGACCATCGGGTTCTTGGTCACCTCCCTGACAAAGACCCTTCTCCCCGATTGCTCCGTTTGGCCGGGCTCTAGGAAGAGTCTTGGTGGTTCCAAACTTCTTCCATTTAAGAATTCCTTCAACCTCATGGCTTGGTTTTTGCTCTGACATGCACTGTCGACTGTGGGACCTTATATAGACAGGTGTGTGCCTTTCCAAATCATGTCCAATCAATTGAATTTACCAAAGGAGGACTCCAATCAAGTTGTAGAAAGATCTCAAGGATGATCAACGGAAACAGGATGCACCAGAGCTAAATTTCGAGTCTCAAAGCAAAGGGTCTAAATACTTATGTAAGTAAGTTATTTCTGTTTTTTATTTCTAATAAATTTGCAAAAATTTCAAAAAATACGTTTTTGCTTTGTCATTATGGGGTATTGTGCGTAGATTGATTAGGATATACAGTATATGTTTTTAATCCATTTTAGAATAAGGCTGTAAAGTAACAATGTGGAAAAAGTCAAGGGGTCTGAATACTTTGAAAAAGCACCCACAACTAGACTACCAGTGCTTGGACATATATTTTTGTCCAAGCACTGGCTTGGACATACATTTTTGCCAACACATGACTAACCTTTGGTTAACCAGCTAAACAGCTACAGCTGAAAATGGAGTTCCCTTTCTAGATAATAGGCTTTGTTAGAGTTTGCACTTCCAATTCTAATGTGGGGAGGTCAAAATAATGAAAAACGATCTACCAAATCTATTCATTTTAAAATGTTGATTACTTCTCCTTGCCATTCACTTTTTTTTTGTGCTAATGTACGATGGAGGTCCCTGGGACATCAGTTTATCAGTCCCTGGGCAAGGAAAGGTTGAAGACCCCTGATCTACTGGTATAGTTTGGCCATCTTAGAATGCATCAACATTACTCTTTAGGGACTATTTCGATGAGTCCAAAGACCAAATTTGTAGTGAATTTGACTTTTAGTCCACAAGTAGATTTTAAGTATAAATGTTACATAGTGAAAAAAGTGAATTGTTCATAATTTTCTTATTTTTTAAGATAGCAATGCCAAACTTAACATAATTCATCACGTTGGCCCCAAAGAGTTAAGTTATAGGCCATTGTGGAGTGGATTTACAAAAGATTTAAATGGACACGTAAAATCAGATTTCCTGATTTATGAATAACTCAACCATCTCTTAACCAATCCCTTAGCTTTTCTCAAACTCATTTAAGATATGTACCATGGGCCTACATACCGAATTGTCTTATAAGAATATGTTATTCAAAGGTTTTCCCAAATTTCCAAGATGGAGGAAAGATCTTATATCCTGACAGGTCGTATGGGGCATTGAGGCAAATTTGTTCAGCATTAGGAAAGACACAGACATACAAAGTTTCAAGTCTCTTGGTCAAACGGGGCAACACATATGAGGGTTTAAGTGAGACTGCTTATAACAGCTATGCAATCTGGTTTCCGAGCTGGTCATGGGTGTACCTCAGCTACGCTCAAGGTACTTAACGATATCATAACCGCCATCGATAGAAGACAGTACTGTGCAGCCGTCTTCATCGACCTGGCCAAGGCTTTCGACTCTGTCAATCACCGCATTCTTATTGGCAGACTCAACAGCCTTGGTTTCTCAAGTGACTGCCTCGCCTGGTTCTCCAACTACTTCTCAGACAGAGTTCAGTGTGTAAAATCGGAGGGCCTGCTGTCCAGTCCCCTGGCAGTCTCTATGGGGGTGCCACAGGGTTCAATTCTTGGGCCAACCCTATTCTCTGTATACATCAACGATGTCGCTCTCGCTGCTGGTGACTCTCTGATCCATCTCTACGCAGACGACACCATTCTGTATACATCTGGCCCCTCTTTGGACACTGTTAACTAACCTTCAAACAAGCTTCAATGCCATCCTTCCGTGGCCTCCAACTGCTCTTAAATGCTAGTAAGACTAAATGCATGCTTTTCAATCGAACGTTGCCCGCACCCGCCCACCGGACTATCATCACTACTCTCGACGGGTCTGACTTAGAATACGTGGACACCTACAAATACCTAGGTGTCTGGTTAGACTGTAAACTCAACTTCCAGACTCACATTAACCATCTCCAATCCAAAATTAAATCTACAATCGGCTTCCTATTTCGCAACAAAGCCTCCTTCACTCATGCTGCCAAACATGCCCTTGTAAAACTTACCATCCTACCGATCCTTGACTTCGGCGATGTCATTTACAAAATAGCCTCCAACACTCTACTCAGCAAATTGGATGTAGTCCATCACAGTGCCATCTGTTTTGTTACCAAAGCCCCATATACTACCCACCACTGCGACCTGTATTCTCTCGTTGGCTGGCCCTCACTACATATTCGTCGCCAAACCCACTGACTCCAGGTCATCTATAAGTCTTTATTAGGTAAATCCCCGCCTTATCTCAGCTCGCTGGTCACCATAGCAACACCCACCCGTAGCATGCGCGCCAGCAGGTATATTTCACTGGCCACCCCCAAAGCCAACACCTCCTTTGGCCGCCATTCCTTCCAGTTCTCTGCTGCCAATGACTGGAACGAATTGCAAAAATCCTTGAAGCTAGAGGTTCCTATCTCCCTCACTAACTTTAAGCATCAGCTGTCAAAGCTGCTTATCGATCACTGCACCTGTATATAGCCCTTCTGTAAATAGCCCACCCTACTACCTCATCCCCATATTTATTTTTTACTTCCGCTCATTTTGCACTCCAGTATCTCTATTTGCGCATCATCATTTGCACATTCCATCATTCCAGTGTTAATGCTAATCTGTAATTTATTTCGCCACTATGGCCTATTTATTGTCCCATCTTCCTAACCTTACTGCATTTTGCACTACATTTGCACTCTGTATATAGATTTTCTATTGTGTTATTGACTGTACATTTGTTTATTTCCCATGTGTAACTCTGTGTTGTTGTTTTTGTCACACTGCTTTGTTTTGTATTGGCCAGGTCGCAGTTGTAAATGAGAACTTGTTCTCAACTGAACTACCTGGTTAAATAAAGGTGAAATAAAAAATAAAATAAAAAAATAATCAGTGCTATTGTTTTTGACCAAGTTTCTGTGTTCCGAATTAGAAAATAAGGTACCAATCTATGCTTGTTATTTGACCATGTCAAGAGAAAAAAAAATCTAAAAAATAACAATAGGTTTCACAGTTTTGCTGTGATCCCCTAATAAATAAAAGGTATCTGAATGTTTGAATTGGAGATTAGA
Source organism: Thymallus thymallus (assembly GCA_023634145.1). NCBI lineage: Eukaryota > Metazoa > Chordata > Actinopteri > Salmoniformes > Salmonidae > Thymallus > Thymallus thymallus. Next base: position 9,563,033 of record CM042384.1, on the reverse strand, counting down.
GATTAATTAAATACCTGGATAGGACATCGAGCGAATTGTAATGAAGCTGTTGTTATATCAAAATTTTGCTTGAGTTGATACGTTTTTGTCTTTATTTTACTAGGCAAGTAAGTTAAGAACAAATTCTTATTTACAATGACAGCCTAGGAACAGTGTTCAGTGTTAACTGCCTTGTTCAGGGGCAGAACAACAGATTTTTTACCTTGTCAGCTCGGGGATTCAATCTGGCAAGCTTTTGGTTAAAGATAGTACAGTTCAGTAAGTTTTCATCAACATGTAAAGTTAGTATAATTGTTATTTCACATTACAATACACAAACATCTTCAAAACAACTAACTTACACATTTGGGAGGAACACAGGGTCAGTTGAAGGGTCAGCTGCAGTGCAGTGGCTCTGGAGATATTTAGCTCATGAGCACATATTGGTACCTTGGATCTCAAACCCAGGCTGATAGGCATCAATTTTTTACTCTCATTGAATAAACAAAATATAAGGGCATTTCTTACCCATGGCTATCATATGCTATGTCAAAATACATCAAAGTATTAATATTCTCCTCATTTATAATGCTTATCATGGATGTGTAATAAATACTTTTTATAGACATAGTTGATGTAAATTACTAAAGGGTATTTATAGTATGCCCTTGGATTAATTTATCATGTATAATAAATTATCCAATAATCCAATCTGAACTCTGTGTGAACTGTTGTTTATCGTTCTGACTTTTGCAAATCAAGTTCTAGACAACTACAATTGCTTCATAAATCGGTGAAGCACTCCTTAATAAATCTAAAACTGAATGTGGAGTTAGCAAATGGACTGGGATTGTGTTTTTTGGTCCAATACTTTAGAAGAGTACCAATTGTGCATAAGCACGACCCTTATCCTACACAGAGTGCTATATGGACGTTCGATGAAAGGCCTAATACTGCGAGTCGATATTCACGTAATAACAAGGAATTCCCCTCGACAACGCCCACAAAATAGGGAAAACAGACATTCTTTCCTATTGACCCCCATTGTAAAAGAGCAAACTTCGTCGTAGATTTTTTGTTATACAGAAATAACAAACAAATCAGAAAAAATGTGGGGACCCGGTATCCAAGTAGGTTACATGTAGCTATGTGTGTGGAAAACATTTAATCACAGGTAAAAAATGTAACTTGTTTGTTTTGTGTTGTTGGTCTTGAGAATGCTCAGGAGCAGGCAATGCTGCAAATTAATCTTTAGACATGTTGTACTTTTCTTAAATGTAGTTTTGTAACTGAGTAAAACAAGCAGACATATTTGCTTTGAGCCGCATCATTCTACAGAGCCTTCAGAAAGTGTTCAAATTATATTTCGATATATTCGATGTCACTCAATATCCCATAATGTGGAATTAATGTTTTTAGAATGTTTTTAGAAAAACATGAAAAGCTATCTTGAATTAATAAGTATTCAACCCCTTTGTTAAGGCAAGCCTAAATAATTTCAAGAGTAAAAATGTGTTAATAAGTTGCATGGACTCACTCTGTGTGCAATATTAGTGTTTAACATAGTTTTCAAATGACTTACTCATCTCTGTACCCCACACATACAATTATCTGTACGGTCCCTCAGTCGAGCAGTACATTTCAAACACAGATTCAACCTCAATGACCTGGTAGATGGGTAAATAAACAAAAAACAGACATTGAATATCCCTTTTTATTAATTACACTTTGTCTGTAACAAAACAAAATGTGGAATAAGTCAAGGGGTATGAGTACTTTCTGAAGGCACTGTATTTGTAGTATTTCTCTCAAAAAGACTTGAAGAAATGTTCCTCTATACTGCTTATGAAGTTATAAAACTGCCAAAAAAGATGGATGGATTAAAAAAAAAATTAAAAGCACTGATCCAGTAGGTAGATAGGTTGTCGTTCTGCACTAATGCATTTGCTTATTGGTTCCTTGAATACATCTGACTGTCATTAAGCATGATGGATATTGGAGAAAGGGAAGACAGTACATTTATGAACTTTCATATAAAGTACTTACAGCATTTATCGGACTTGGTCCCGATGTCGATGTTCGGCATCCCAAAATACTTGTCAAAAAGATGGGGCCATCCATTGTTGTCTCCTAGGAAACAAAATATAAACACATTTTACTGGTCAGAAATAATACAAAATACATCCCTTTGTCCATCTTCCACAGAGCAAACATCAACGTTGTATCATACTTGTATTAATAATTTAAATGCATGACAAGGTGTCAATTAATACCTTCTACAACACAGCAGGAACAATCTACTTTCAGCCTGATATCAGCTTGACATCCATAAACCAGCCAGTAGGCCTCAAGTTTTGACACTGCAGATTCTCCCTCAAGTAGTCTAGATCTTAGACTAGGTGCCAATCTGTTTCTTCTCTCCTGCCAACTCCTTATGGAATTATCATGTTTGGCTTGACAATGACAGCAATGGAGTTGGCAGGAGCACTACGAGATATGGGACCAGGCTTTCTAGGGCTCATTCATTGATAAATAGATTGCCTATTTCGGTAGATCATTCTGGAATTAAGTTTGGGTTTGCCAATATACACATAACAAAAATATAAACGCAACATGTAAAGTGTGGGTCCCATGTTTCATGAGCTGAAATAAAAGATTCCCAGAAATACGCAAAAATGTGTACAAATTTGTTTTCATTCCTGTTAGTGAGCATTTCTCCTTTGCCAAGATAATCCATCCACCTGACAGGTGTGGCATATCAAAAAGACGATTAAACAGCATGATCATTACACAAGTGAAACTTGTACTGGGGACAAAAGGCCATTCTAAAATGTGCAGTTTTGTCACACAACACAATGCCACAGATGTCTCAAGTTTTGAGGGATTGTGGAATTGCCATGTTGACTGTAGGAATGTCCACCACAGCTGTTGCTCATTTCTCTACCATAAGCCACTTCCAACGGCATTTTAGAGAATTTGGCAGTACGTCCATCTGGCCTCACAGCCGCAGACCACATGTATGGCTTCGTGTGGGCGAGCAGTTTGCTGATGTCAACATTGTAAACAGAGTGCCCCATGGTGGCGGTGGGGTTATGGTATGGGCAAGTATAAGCTACGGACAATGAACACAATTGCATTTTATTGGTGGCAATTTGAATGCACAGAGATACCGTGACGAGATCCTAAGGCCCATTGTCGGGCCATTCATCCGCCACAATCACCTCAGGTTTCAGCATGATCATGTACACAATTCCTGGAAGCTGAACATTTCCCAGTTCTTCCATTGCCTGCATGCTCACCAGACATATCATCCATTGAGCATGTTTGGGATGCTCTGGATCAACGTGTATGACAGCGTGTTCAAGTTCTCTCCCAATATCGGGGGAACTTTGCACAGCCATTGAAGACGAGTGGGACAACATTACACAGGCCACAATCAACAGCCTAATCAACTCTAAGCAAAGGAGATGTGTCAAGCTGCATTAGACAAATGGTGGTCACATCAGATACTGACTGGTTTTCTGTTCCACGCCCCTACCTTTTCTTTTTAAGGTATCTGTGACCAGCATATGTATATCTGTATTCCAAGTCATGTTAATTGTTGCAGTTTATTATTGCAGTTTATTTTAGTAAATACTTAACACTTCTTTTTATTAACTGCATTGTTGGTTAAGGGCTTGTAAGTGAGCATTTCACTGTAAGGTCTACACCTGTTAATTTGATTTTGCATTTATATTTTTGTTCAGTATAAATACTACAGTCATTTAGGACAAACCATCTCAATAGATCCATTCCATTTTTTTTACTTCCTTAGACACATAAAGAAGTCATTACTTTAACAAGGAATAATTGGTCCTTTCTAACAACTCCCCCATTACCAGTGCAAATGGTTATGCTGTTTTTTGCTGCCCTTCAACCTACTGCAGCATCATCAATCATGACTGTCACATATTTCAAAAGTTCAGCATGGATTTTCTGAGATCGAGACAGTTTGCTACAGCAAGAAAATAATCCTTCAACAACAGGAAATGTGAACTATTATGTGCATTATAATTAAAATACATTTTTGTAGAAGTTAAAACATTTTCAGTAAGGGAAAATTAAGTCAAATTTCAAAGTGGAAATTATAAACTTCAGAAGCCTGTTTAAACCTCAAATACACTACAAGTAAAACATTTCCAACAGGGTGATCAAATTAAGATCCTTCTTCTGTACAAGTTAGGTGTCAGGCTCTGGCCATAGATAAGCCTATTGCTTCTCTATGTAGCCTTGGTCAGAGTCTGACAGGTCTATGTGTTCAGTTCTATGTGGTGTTTTGTGTTGGATCGCTAATTAGAGGCAGCTGCATTGCATTGTCTCTAATTAGGGATCCTACATATGTTTGTATGTTCCACACCTAGGTGTGGTTCATTATTCTTCATGTCTGAGAAGTAAGCGTGTTTAAGTTCATTTGCATCATTGTTCATTTGTTGAGTTTGTCATTGAGTTCATTCATTAAAGTGATGTCAAACTATTACTGCGCTGCGCCTTGGTCTGTCATAACACCCACTCGTGACATTAGGGCCTAAACACACATACTCATAAGCCCAGGCACATACACAAACATACATGGGGACAAAACAATTGATTCCCATTCAAAATCCTATTTTCCCTAACCACAAACCCCTAACCTGAATTGTAACCCTAAACCTAAAACTTAAGCCTTAAACTAGCCTTGTGTGGAAGGGTGAAATGTACCCGCTTGTCCAAATTTTCCTTGTTTTATCATCCTTGTGAGGACTTCTGGTCCCCACAAGGATAGCGAGACCAAACACAAATGCATGCACGCACGCACACCTTCCCAGTTACTTTCAACCTGTCCTTGTCCCAGTCTACACTCTTAGAAGTAAAGGTGCTATCTATAACCTAAAAGGGTTCTTCGGCTGTCCTTTTTGGTTCCAGGCAGAACCTTTTTGAGTTTCATGTAGAACCCTTTACACATACAACAATAAACCACATGACCACGACAGGCAGCGCATCTCAGTATCAAGAGAAGCCCATATTTCAATGGCATCTTAACGCTGATATATCCTAACAAAATACTGGATGTTTGACAATCTTATTTACATTTCAAGGCTCCCTCTGTTATTTTAATTTCAATTTAATTTTTTTTAAAGGCATGAATGACTCATATACAGGTTTAGTTGGAAGTTTATATACACCTTAAGCCAAATACATTTAAACTCAGTTTTTCACAATTCCTGACATTTAATCATAATAAAAATTCCCTGTCTTAGGTCAGTTAGGATCACCACTTTATTTTAAGAATGTGAAATGTCAGAATAATAGTAGAGAGAATTATTTATTTCAGCTTTTATTTCTTTCATCACATTCCCAGTGGGTCAGAACTTTACATACACTCAATTAGTATTTGGTAGCATTGCCTTTTAAATTGTTTAACTTGGGTCAAACGTTTCGGGTAGCCATCCACAATAAGTTGGGTGAATTTTGGCCCATTCATCCTGACAGAACTGGTGTAACTGAGTCAGGTTTGTAGGCCTCCTTACTCGCACACGCTTTTTCAGTTCTGCCCACACATGTTCTATAGGATTGAGGTTAGGGCTTTGTGATAGCCACTCCAATACCTTGACTTTGTTGTCCTTCAGCCATTTTGCCTATAGAAGTATGCTTGGGGTCATTGTCCATTTGCAACCAAGCTTTAACTTCCTGACTGATGTCTTGAGATGTTGCTTCAATATATCCACATAATTATCCTTCCTCATGATGCCATCTATTTTGTGAAGTGCACCAGTCCCTCCTGCAGCAAAGCACCCCCACAACATGACCAAAAAATCTTTGTCCCCATGTGTAGTTGCAAACCGTAGTCTGGCTTTTTTATGGCAGTTTTGGAGCAGTGGCTTCTTCCTTGCTGAGCGGTCTTTCAGGTTATGTGATATAGGACTCGTTTTACTGTGGATATAGATACTTTCGTACCTGTGTCCTCTAGCATCTTCACAAGGTCCTTTGCTGTTGTTCTGGGATTGATTTGCACTTTTCGCACAAAAGTATGTTAATCTCTAGGAGACAGAACGCGTCTCCTTCTTGAGCGGTATGACATCTGCGTGGTCCCATGGTGTTTATACTTGCGTAGTATTGTTTCTACAGATGAACGTGGTAACTTCAGGCATTTGGACATTTCTCCCAAGGATGAACCGGACTTGTGGAGGTCTACAATTTTTTTTCTGAGGTCTTGGCTGATTTATTTTGATTTTCCCATGATGTCGAGCAAAGAGGCACTGGGTTTGAAGGTAGGCCTTGAAATACATTCACAGGTACACCTCCAATTGACTCAAATGATGTCAATTAGCCTATCAGAAGCTTCTAAAGCCATGACATCATTTTCTGGAATTTTCCAAGCTGTTTAAAGGCACAGTCAACTTAGTGCATGTAAACTTCTGACCCACTGGAATTGTGATATAGTGAATTATAAGTGAAATAATCTGTCTGTAAACAATTGTAGGAAGAATTACTTGTGTCATGCACAAAATAGATGTCCTAACTAACTTGTCAAAACTATAGTTTCTTAACATGAAATCTGTGGAGTGGTTGAAAAATTAGTTTGAATGAATTCAACCTAAGTGTATGTAGACTTGCGACTTCAACTGTACTGTGTAATGACATGAATAAATGATTGTTTGATTATATTAAAGTAGGCAAAGTTACGTTAAGAAAGATAAAACAGGACACGCTCTCACAGCTTGATGATGGATCGATAATATTAGGCTACTAGAGTCCAGAGCAAAATAATACTTGATTTAGGCTACCTTATTGCATGCTGAATGTTTCTGGTCAGTGATAGATGAGCCAACAAATAAATGAGCTACCACCTCCACTTGCCGAGCCAGAGATCAATTAACCAAATATACTGTACATACGGAGATTCAGTGAAACAAAATCACATTGATTATCAGACAAGTCACAGGCTTTTGGTAAGGAGTAGGACTGGCTACTATGTGAGTGAAGAGCAAAATTCACTTGTTAAGCTACATAACATGCTAGCAAAATATTCTGATCAGCTAATGAGTAAACTAGAATAAAGATGGTCATGCGCACTCACCTTAACTTAGCTAACATCTTCCTAGCCTCATTTTAACCAAATATCCAAACGGAGATTCAGTGAAAACAAAAATCTGAATCCCCCATGCTTGTCTCAAAGCTGTGCGATGGCGCTGTCCCAATCTTACCAATGGTGCTGAAATGATCATCTAGATGAACACACACCACCATTGCTTTAAATTAGTATAATGGTTTGAAATGACTTTGGGTCTCTATTTTCAGCTGGAGTTAAGGCGGCGCAAGTGTCAAACGCACGTTATTTTGGCATGTAAAAACTGTTGCACTAGCATTTTCCAGCACTAATGCCAGGTTTGGCAATTTGCCTGTCTAACATCAGTAAGCTTGTCCTTCAAAACATTACCCAAAGTGCTAATTTCAGGCAGCGCTGGTAGGGATATTTCAGACTAACCAATAGCTGGTTTTAGCGGTAGCAAAGTTGTTTATGGCATGAATGTTGACAGCGGAAACGCAGCCTATCCAGCCGTGTCGCACACTGCCCATATGCACATTAAAAACCAAGCATAGCCTCCCCTTCTCTCAATGAAGTGTGTTTTCTTTTTGTCCTGCCCAATGTAATCAAATAGGCTGGTCAAGACCATTGATAGTGTTTGGGTCATGAGACCGCTTGGAAATAAATCTTAAATCAGTGAGCTGTCTTTCCCTTTTTATCTATGTATTGTGGGCCGGCCTACATTATTTTAGCCATGCTTTGGACATGCGTAAAACCCCCTCCATGATGTAGGCTACACGTGTCCATGCCCATCATGAAACGAGAGATGAGAACCTCGATGGATACCGTTGAACCTCATATGTAGAAGTTATATTTCTATAACAATTGTTTCTTTTCCGTTTCATATTTTTAAAACCCAAGCCTTCTGTAGGATACCGAAGGCTGGTTCAACAGCAATGCATCGCTTTTTTTATGCTGCCGATTTTATGATATCATTACATTTTACATGTATTTGTTGTTGAAAAAAAACAAACAGATTGCTTGTTTTTCATAGAATTTTATTAAAGACCAAATTAATTTGAATGATTCCCTGTCCTGGTTTTATTTCGGAAAGGTATAAAAAATCCTCCCCTAAACCGGACAACGCTGGTCCAATTGTGCACCGCTTCATGGGTCTCCCGGTTGTGTTGACACAGCCTGGGATCGAACCCGGTTCTGTAGTGACACTTCTAGCACTGTGATGCAGTGCCTTAGACCGCTGCGCCACTCAGGAAGCCATTGATTGGACATTCTCCCTTTCTATTTATATTGGATCTTTGTCCAGCTACTGTGAAAAGTTTGGATATGTGTAAGACCCTCCATAGTCTGCGTTGTTTTAAGATTATATGCCCATGGGAAGCAATTATGGCCGCAGTGGAAAGTTTCAAGAGCTTCAAGTTCCTCTGTGCCCACATCACTGAGGACCTAACATGGTCCTCTCGAACTAGATGTTGTGAAGAAAGCATGGCAGTGCCTCTTCTCCCACAGGAGGCTGAAACTATTTGACATGGCCACTCAGATCCTCAGGAACTTTTACAGTTGCACCATTGAGAGCATCCTGACTGGTTGTATCACCGTCTGGTATGGCAACTGCACCACACTCGACTGGAAGACACTACAAAGGGTGGTGCGGACGGCCTAGCCCATCACTGGGGGTGAGCTCCCAGCCATCCAAGACGTACATGACAGGCAGTATCTGAGAAAGGCCCCAAAAATTGCCAAAGACTCCAGCCACCCGAGACATGGACTGTTCTCCTTGCTCCCGTCTGGAGCATCAAGGCTCAGACAAACTTCTAAATAGCTTCTATCCCTTGGCCATAAGACTGTTAAATGGCTAATTACTACTGCTCTCCCTCTCCCACAGACTATACACACTGATTATGCCCATCCACACACACCTACACTGCTGCTAAAATGATTATTGATTAGATCAATCAATCAATCAAATGTATTTATAAAGCCCTTTTTACATCAGCCAATGTCACAAAGTGCTATACAGAAACCCAGCCTAAAACCTCAAACAACAAGCAATGCAGATGTAGAATTATACTCATACTATGGCATACTATAGCTTTTTGCACTCCAGACTTCGTGTATTTTTATACTTTTTCATACTGCCGCACTATGTATCATGTATCGTGTATCTGTCTTTTGTGTATTTCATTCTGGCATTTTGCACCTGCCCTGTGTTTTTCGTAGCTGCTTGACAAAGTAATTTCCACACAGGGATCAATAAAGTACCTATCTAGAAGCATGGTGGCTAGGAAACTCCCTACAAAGGCACCATAGGAAGAAACCTAGAGAGGAACCAGGCTCTGAGGGGTGGCCAGTCCTATTCTGGCTGTGCGGGGAGGAGATTATAACAATTCATGGCCATTAAGGCCAGATCTTTCTCCAAGATGTTAAAATGTTAATAAAAGAAAAAAAAAAAAAATATTTCACCTTTATTTAACCAGGTAGGTCAGTTGAGAACAAGTTCTCATTTGCAACTGCGACCTGGCCAAGACAAAGCAAAGCAGTGCGACAAATAACAACAGAGTTACACATTAAACAAACAGTCAAAAACACAATAGAAAAATCTATATACAGAGTGCAAAATGTAGTGCAAAAATGCAGTAAGGTTAGGAGGTAGGACAATAAATAGACTATAGTGGTGAAATAAATTACAGAATTATCATCATTAACACAGGAATGAAGGATGTGCAAATTATGATGTGCAAATAGAGATACTGGAGTGCAAGATTAGTGAAAATAAACAAAAATAAATATGGGGATGAGGTAGTAGTGTGGGCTATTTACAGAAGGGCTATATATAGGTGCAGTGATCGATAAGCAGCTTTGACAACAGATGCTTAAAGTTATTGAGGGAGATAGGAACCTCTAGTTTCAATGATTTTTGCAATTCGTTCCAGTCATTGGCAGCAGCGAACTGGAAGGAATGGCGACCAAAGGAGGTGTTGGCTTTGGGGGTGACCAGTGAGATATACCTGCTGGAGCGCATGCTACGGGTGGGTGTTGCTATAGTGACCAGTGAGCTGAGATAGGGCGGGGATTTACCTAATAAAGACTTATAGATGACCTGGAGCCAGTGGGTTTGGCGACGAATATATAATGAAGGCCAGCCAACGAGAGCATACAGGTCGCAGTGGTGGGTAGTGTATGGGGCTTTGGTGACAAAACGGATGGCACTGTGATAGACTACATCCAATTTGCTAAGTAGAGTATTGGAGGCTAGTTTGTAAATGACATCGCCGAAATCAAGGATCGGTAGGATAGTCAGTTTTACAAGGGCATGTTTGGCAGCATGAGTGAAGGAGGCTTTGTTGCGAAATAGGAAGCCAATTCTGGATTTAATTTTGGATTGGAGATGGTTGATGTGAGACTGGAAGTTGAGTTTATAGTCTAACCAGATGCCTAGGTATTTGTAGGTGTCCACGTATTCTAATTCGGATCCGTCGAGAGTAGTGATGATAGTCCGGTGGGCGGGCAGGGTCAAATAATAATCATAGTGGTTGTAGAGGTTGCAACAGGTAAGAGAGAGTTGAAAACAGCAGGTCTGGGACAAGGTGGCACGTCCAGTGAACATGTCAGGGTTCCATAACCGCAGGCAGAAGAGTTGAAACTGGTGCAGCAGCACGGCCAGGTGGACTGGGGACACCAAGGAGCCAGGCCAGGTAGACCTGAAGCATGGTCATAGGGCTCAGGTCCTCCGGGAGTGGAGGGAGAGTGGATGTATTACTACCATTACGATGCTGTTAAATTATTATTGATTGCCATTACCATAGCTATCCATCTATTTGTCACTATTACTCCTGTTTACATGCATATATTATCATTAGTATTTATACATTCTCGCAGCAGGAATCCTGCTACCAGTTGCTTTTCAGCTTTGTTAACACTGCTATATTGTTTACTATTATTATTATTAATTATCCTGCTACCAGTCACTTTGTCCTTTTACCTGCCTACATGTAAATATCTAACTCAACTACTGCTCCAGTTGAACATAGACATATCAGTTATTTCATGATGAAATCTTGTATTCACAAACCGAAAAAAGAAGACATACCAGTCAAAGGTTTAGACACACGTACTCATATAAGGGTTCATCTTTATTTTTACTATTTTCTACATTGTAGAATAATAGTGAAGACATCAAAACTATGAAATAACACATATGGAATCATGTAGTAACCAAAAAAGTATTAAAACAAATCAATATATATTTTAGCCACCCTTTGCACACTCTTGGCATTTTCTCAACCAGCTTCACCTGGAATGCTTTTCCAACAGTCTTGAAGGAGTTCCCACAGATGCTGAGCACTTGTTGGCTGCTTTTCCATCACTGCGGTCCAACTCATCCCAAACCATCTCAATTGAGTTGATTGTGGAGGCCGACATTCTGATGCAGCATTCCATCACTCTTCTTCTTGGTCAAATAGCCCTTACACAGCCTGGAAGTGTGTTGGGTCATTGTCCTGTTGAAAAGTCCAACTCAGCGCAAACCAAAGGGGATGGCATATCATTGCAGAATGTTGTGGTAGCCAAGCTGGTTAATTGTGCCTTCAATTCTAAATAAATCGCAGACACTGTCACTAGCAAAGCACCCTGACAACATCACACCTCCTCCATGCTTCACGGTGGGAACCACACATGTGGAGATCTGTTCACCTACTCTGCGTCTCACAAAGACACGGCGGTTGGAACCAGAAATCTAATTTGGACTCTTCTGATTGGCTCAAACGCATTTTTGGGTTATTACATGACTCCAGATGTGTTATTTCAAAAATAAAGAAAAACCCTGTAATGAGTAGGTGTGTCCAAACGTTTGACTGGTACTGTATATATTGAGAGTATAACAAATGGCCCCAAGAAGAGTTTCTCTTTGTCATTTCAAAGTTTTACGTGCATTCTATTTTGGGTGAAATATGAATGTGACTCATATCGTGAATGCACAGATAGCCCCAACACACACATAAAAGTTATTGGTTTCCTTTCTTGTCTGGACATTCGGGTGAATTGTTAGGACATTGGGGTCCTGATAAGGTAGGAAAACAAGTATACACACACACACACACACTTCCTTTGCTCAGACTAGGCTATTGCAATGCTGCTAGGACCTGTTTATGAATAAAATACAGTACATTAACTACAGACAGACACTGAGGCACCCAACCCAACCCAAAATGAGTTGGTTTGGGTCCTTTCATCTCATCAAAACAGTAGTTGGCCACATCTGGCCCACAGCAAATAGGCCACCAACTTCCCAATGTTTTTCAATTATGAATGGTGACAGAAGATTGTCATAAAAAATTTACATTCCAATGAAAGAATGGTGACATGCAGGATTAGTAATTAACAGATTGTTTTCAAACACATGAATTTTTACCAGCTATAAGTCTGACAATAGTAAAGACCGAGCACATATTGTTCTCCTGACATTCTCCTGTATGGTGCCAGGGAAAGGCCACCATTCAATAACAGTTGTGTAGTACGGTTTCATTTATTTCTGTCAAAATCCACAGTTTTTTATGCTCTTTCTTGAAAAGCAAGATTATCTTGGTTGCTTTGATGTTGTCTAGTGTCATGTTGTGTCAATTTGCATATAAAAAAATCCACTACAAAAAACGGACTTTCCAATTCTCCACGAATATGTGACCAAAGTATCTATTATCAAGTAAATATTTGTAGTTGCCACCCACAGGTTATGAGTCTTTCGACTGAGGGGATAAGGATGTTTACTTTTTTTTCACATTGCATACTGTAGTTGTTAACGCTTAAGCACTCAGACCGAGTCATTAGTAATAGAGGTCATAGGAAATTAATATCTCAAAAGGATTGCACCTGATTGACTAGTCAATGGAATTGGTATGCTAAACAATAGATAGATAGATAGATAGATAGATAGATAGATAGATAGATAGATAGATAGATAGATAGATAGATAGATAGATAGATAGATAGATAGATAGATAGATAGATAGATAGATAGATACTTTATTTATCCCCGAGCGGGAAATTTCTTTGTCAAGCAGCTACAACAACAAAAACACAGGGCAGGTGCAAAATGCCACAACGAAAATACACAAAAGACAGATACACAGTACATGATACATAGAGCGGCAGTATGAAAAAGTATAGAAATAGAAATGGATGTTGGATGGTTAATGTAGATGTAGATGGATGGATGTAGATAATCATGATATTCTGCCAGGTAAGCACAGACTACTTTGTAGTTAACATTTAATTGAGAAGGTTTTTAGGAAAGTTTTTTCATCTACCAGAAGATAGTTATTAGCATCATCGCTATGGGCTACACAACGTGCTAGACAAACGTGCTCACACAGACAGGGGCATTTCTGTGCCATTGCCTCTTCAGAAAGTTGAAGGAAAATACAATATATACATTTAGTTGATTTCCTACTAAGTTCAATACATTTTTGAATATTGTTGAATTCCGTTTGAATGCCTGGATTCCGTGATTCTGTCCGTCCTCTCCGCATCGCAGATTTTTTTAGGGCCCTACAAACAATGACTGTATTATTGAGTTCTATTATGTGTACAGAGAGAGAGGGCTAAGTCCAGTGAAAGATATTTATGTAGAACCAGGCTTAGACTCTAGAGGGTTAATGGACCTTTTAAGAGCGCAGATGGCCTCCTACCATTTCGATGGCTGAAGCCCAGCATGAATAACTGTTGAGGTCTGAAAAAGCTCAAACAACGTTGTTACCCTCAAGGTGTCTGCCTCTTGCAAACAAACACAGCCCGCACACACAAACACATGCACACCCACACTCAATCACACACACACACACACACACACACACACACACACACACACACACACACACACTTTCGTGAACACGTACACTCATACACCCAACCGCAATGGGGATGACTTATCTACCAAGACCACCTATCTGTGTCGCGCGCATGGACACCATGCGCTAAGCCTCATGGTCCACTGCACTGACAAGACATTTCCCAAGCATATTTGTCAAAGAATACCACCATGCATAAAGAGAAAAAAATATGTTTTTTATGATATCTACAGACTGACGCACACAGCCACCAGACATGAATCATAATTATCTGGAATCTAGCAGCCGACGTGAGCCACCATTTGACAAATGATCGTGATTATATGCACTCCACCTCCTTGAGATGCTCTCTGGCGGCTAGGGTGAGAGAGTGCAGCACACAGAAGAAAGGAGGGATGAAAACAACTTATAGGTTCAAAGGTTCAAAGGAAAAGGGGGATTCAGCTTTGCAATTACATTCTCTTCTTTCAAGTTGTTTTCATCCCTCCTTTCTTCTGTGTGCTGCACTCTCTCATCCAGGAGTATGTTGGGACAAATATAAGAAGCAGGCTCCTCTGCCTTTCTTCTTCTAACTCGGTTCTGACTCATCAACGAGCAAGGGGAGGAATTTCGACAATCATGGGCCGATCTCAATTAAATCAATCCCACCTTGTTTGGGAGAGTAAAGGTCCGTGCAGACTGTATGATTTTAGCCATCTTATGCCACGATTTTGCCTTCCCAGACAACATTTCACAGTTGTGTGCAAATTCTTTGGTCGCAACGATTGTCGGACGTCTTGGCTCATTCAGAATGACAGGGTCTAGGTCTGCCAATGATCCTGCTTTGTAGTACATCTCTCTGGTCTAAGTTGTCATAACATTCCCACTCTACCTGGACCAGATGGTGATAAGTCTGGCAGACTGGCAATAGAAGCTGAATCATCCCAGGAGGCTCAGCCACTTAGCTGAAAGGTAGGCCCAGGCGGTCAGCTTCTAAAACAGACGTGGCTTCTTGTGTTCACTTATTATATACAGTATCTCCAGGTGTTACAAACAATTGGGCCACAGCCACAGCCCATCTGTAGAGCTGGAGAAACATTGGTCCAATGAGCAATATTGACAAAATCATCAAAACATTTTGATTTACAAAGTTCTCACTTCAATTAATGGGAAATCCTTAGTAGCAGGCAAACCTGTCTATTCCAAAGAGACCAGGTTAGGGGTGTACCAGGCTCTCAGCAGCCTCCCCTCTCAATTACCAAACCGAACCTCCCTAGAAGCCTGAAAACAGACGCTTACAGTGGGTATCATAAGTATTCACACCCCTTGGATTTTGTTTCATTACAAAGTGGGATTGAAATAGACTTAATTGTGATTTATTTTGTCATTGATCTAGACAAAATACTCCATAATGTCAAAGTGAAAACAACATTCTACAAATGTGTACTAAAATAGTACTTTCATAAGTATTCACCCCCTTTTTTTAGGCAAGCCAAAATTATTGAATGACTAACCCTTCCTCTGTCCCCCATACATGGAACATCTGTAAGATCCTCAGGCAAGTATTGCATTTCAAGCACAGATTCAACTACAAAGACCAGGGAGCTTTTGGAAAGCCTCATGAAAAAGGTCAATGATTGGTAGATGGGTAACATTAACAAATCAGACATTGAATATCACTTTAAGCATGGTCAAGTTAATAATTATGCTGTGGATGATATATTAAACCACCCAGACACATAAAAGATAGCCGTCCTTCAGAACTGAGCTGCAGGGCAGAAAGGAAACTGCTCAGGGATGTACAGTTGGAAGTCGGAAGTTTACATAGACCTTAGCCAAATACATTTAAACTCAGTTTTTCACAATTCCTGACATTTAATCCTAGTAAAAATTCCCTCTTAGGTCAGTTAAGATATTTTAAGAATGTGAAATGTCAGAATAATAGTAGAGAGAATGATCTATTTCAGCTTTTATTTATTTCATCACATTTCCAGTGTGTCAGAACTTTACATACACTCAATTAGTATTTGATAGCATTGCCTTTAAATTGGTTCAAACGTTTTGGGTAGCCTTCCACAATCTTCCCAGACTAAGTTGGGTGAATTTTGGCCCATTCCTTCTGACAGAACTTGTGTGACTGAGTCAGGTTTGTAGGCCTCCTTGCTCGCACATGCTTTTTCAGTTCTGCCCACAAATGTTCTATAAGGATTGAGGTCAGGGCTTTGTGATGGCCACTCTAATACCTTGACTTTGTTGTCTTTAAGCCATTTTGGAAGTATGCTTGGTGTCATTGTCCATTTGGAAGACCCATTTGCGACCAAGCTTTAACTTCCTGACTGATGTCTTGAGATGTTGCTTAAAAATATCCACATAATTTTCCTTCCTCATGATTCCATCTATTTTGTGAAGTGCACCAGTCCATCCTGCAGCAAAGCACCCTCACAACATGATGCTGCCACACCCATGTCGATATAGGACTCGTTTTACTGTGGATATAGATACTTTTGTACCTGTTTCCTCCAGCATCTTCACAAGGTCTTTTGCTGTTGTTCTGGGATTGATTTGCACTTTTCGCATCAAAGTATCTCTAGGAGACAGAACACGTCTCCTTCCTGAGCGGTATGACGGCTGCGTGGTCCCATGGTGTTTATACTTGCATACTATTGTTTGTACAGATGAACGTGGTACCTTCAGGCGTTTGGGAATTGCTCCCAAGGATGAACCAGATTTGTGGAGGTCTAAAAAAAAAAATTCTGAGGTCTTGGCTGATTTATTTTGAATTTCCCATGATGTCAAGGAAAGAAGCACTTTGAGTTTGAAGGTAGGTCTTGAAATACATCCACAGGTACACCTCCAATTGACTCAAATGATGTCAATTAGCCTATCAGAAGCTTCTAACAGCTTGGAATTTTCCAAGCTGTTAAAAGGCACAGTCAACTAAGTGTATGTAAACTTCTGACCCACTGGAATTGTGATATAGTTAATTATAAGTGAAATAATATGTCTGTAAACAATTGTTGGAAGAATTACTTATAGTTTGTTAACATGAAATCTGTGGAGTGGTTGAAAAATGAGTTTTAATGACTTCAACCTAAGTGTATGAAAACTTCCGACTTCAACTGTATGACACCATGAGGCCATTGGTGATTTTAAAACAGCTACGGAGTTCAATAGCTGTGATAGGAGAAAACTGACTCCATAATAATCAGCTACTGTAAATGACACTGAAAATAATACAAATTTACAGAATACTAAATATTTCAAAACATGCATCCTGTATGCACCAAGGCACTAAATGAATACTGCAAACAAATGGGTATGCTTGATATCGGCAAAGACTGGTATCAAGTTTTTCAGGATGATCCTAGAAAAAGCTCTTAGAGACTTACCCAGAATGACTGACAGCTGTAATCGCTGCCAAAGGGGATTATAAAATGTATTAACTCAGGATGGAATACTTATCTAATCAATAAATATTTTATTTCATACAAATATTATAATTTTATGTAGATCATTGACAAAAAGATAATTAAATCCATTCTAAATGTGAAGAAAGTAAAGGGGGGTGAATACTTTCTGAAGGCACTAAGTGTCAATCAATAGGTTTGAATACTTATTTCCTCTTCACATTGTTGGATTCTAGCTTGGAATATACTTATTCATGTTATCATACTACTTTACATGTATAATATATATATATATATATATATATATATATATATATATATATATAATACATGTAAAGTAGTATGATAACATGAATAAGTATATTCCAAGCTAGAATCCAACAATGGAGGGTGGATAAGAACATGTTATTGTCAAATCTCATGTATCCTATGGAGAGAGCAAAGAGTAACAGTCTGGTTTTAGTCCGTGATAAGGTTGGATAGCCATGGATTAGGGAGGAGTGAGGAATGTGGGCCGAGGTCAGGTTAGATGAAGTGAGAAGGAACAGTCACCACTTAAGTTCCTGCCTAGCAACAGAGATGTATTGGCTGTCTCGAGGTGCAAGAAGGAGACTCTGCCTAGAAGGAGGGTATAAATATATGTGCCTGTGTAAACATGTCTTTGTCTTTTTCAGCTGTTAGACCCAGTGGGTGAATAAACTTAGTTTGAGCTTTTACTGTTTGTCCATTAGGTTCTGACAAACAGAATGAAAAACTAACAAAGATAAACACAGATAGGGTTGTTTATGCTGAATCAAGCCATACCTGCCATTTTACATTACTGTAAACAATACAATAGAACCTGTAAAGTTGTCTGCATACATACTGTAGGTTCGTTCCTACAAGAACTAGGCTAAGCAAAGTGAACGTCTGTGCTCGCATACTTCCTGAACATACCTTTGCATGAAAAACAAGCAAAGGCTTTTGCTCCTGTCTGTCTGGATGGAACATTTCAGGTTGACAGTGATGTGCATGCAGAGAAACTTGAAGCTTTTCACCCTCTACACTCCCTTTATATCTGGATGGGGGCATGCTCCCTCTGCTGTCTCCTGAAGTCCACGATCAGCTCCTTTGTTTTTTAGAGGTTATTTTAAATGTTTTACTGTTTTGACTGGGAAGCATATAGTAAGCTTATGACCATAGCAGGGCTCCAGACTAAGGTTTTCCCCTGTTGGCACTGGTGCCACTAACTTTTTCAATTAGAGGCACCAGCCCATGATTTGGTCGCACCAAAATTCTGTTGCGGTGTAATGCAATAGATTTTTTGCTTTTTTCTTAGAAAGCCATTTAAAGGGCTATATTGCCAAACAAACTACTGAGATTTCATCAAGCATGTAAAAGCAGGAATGCATGATTCAAGTAATTTCGATGTGCAAACTAAATCAGGGATTGTCATGAATTTTGTTGCTACTGTAACGAATGCCCCGCGCAGAGCACCGGCCCCTCCTCCTCTCCAGCGATCATCCTCGCCGGCGTTCTAACCGGCGGTCGGGGGAAGATGGTAGCAACACCCTGATGACCCACACCTGTTCCTCATCGGTCATCAGGGTCACTATTTAACTCCATGTTTTCTGTTCAACCCTTGCGGGTTATTAGTCTTTCTTTGTGTATTGCTGTCTTCCATGTTTATTAAATCCCATCTACGACTATTTCCTCTTTTTCGCTCATTCTTAGCCTCATCACTCACTTTCACCCCTCGCAATATCACAGAATAACCCGCCTAACCAGAGGCACCTTTTATTTTTTTTTACCTACCTGTTGTCGTTTTCTTTTCTCACTCATATCCCTAGGTCTCCATGGACGGGCACGGAGGGGGAGCCGGGGCACCCGGCAGGTCACCAGAGCTGGAGGAGAGGCTCCAAGCCATGGAGGCACAGGTCGCCGGGTTGGTTACTGCTCTCGGGGATCTGATGTCTCTCATGGCGGCACGATCGAGCGGGGAACCCCCGGTGACTTCACAGGGAGCCACTGCGCCCCCGGCACCCGATCGTGTGGAGTCTCGGCACGTCCCGAGAGGAGAACTCCGGAGAGCCACCCCAGACAAGTACGATGGCAATCCGGAGGGTTGTCGTGGGTTTCTTCTTCAGTGCGAGCTGTATTTGGGCGATCAGCCAGTGCCGGACTCGGAGAAGGTCCACACGATGATCACTCTCCTCACGGGGCGTGCACTCGAGTGGGCAACGTCACTGTGGGAGAGCGGATCCGAAGAGTTACGGTCAGTTCCTAAATTCGTCGCTCAGTTCCGAGCTGTATTTGACCATCCAGCGGAGGGGAGAGATGCGGGCGAGCGGATTATGCGCCTTGCCCAGGGGAGGGGCACGGCCTCGGAGTATGCTCTGTCATTCCGGACGCTGGCGGCGTCCAGTGGATGGAACGAGCCGGCTCTTAGGACCGCCTTCCGGAGGGGGCTACGGGTGGAGGTCCAAATGGAGCTGGCCTGTGTGAGTCAGTCCATGCCCCTGGACGCCTACATCGCCCGGGCCATTGCCATCGACGGTCAGCTCAGAGACCGTGACCAACTGGCGCGCCGCGCGCATTCTCCCCTTCCTCGATCCGAGCCGGAACATGAGCCGATGGAGGTGGGGATCACGAGACTCTCCGCGGAGGAGAGAGAGCGACGGAGTCGTCAGGGGCTTTGTCTGTACTGCGGGGAGAGGGGTCATGTCAGGAGGGCATGCCCCTCTGTGCCAGCAGGACGCAGGAAAGGGGTAAGTGGCCGGATGGCCCAGGTGGGCACAGTAAGTGTTTTACGGGCTGAGAAAATCGCCAGACCTTTCTGCTGTTCAGTTGTGCTGTCTGGTGGCTTCCCCGATCATGTGTCCACAGCCCTGATTGACTCCGGAGCGGCGGGGAGCTCCCTGATTGACTCCGGAGCGGCGGGGAGTTTCATTGACCGGACTTTAGTAGACGCTCTCCGGCTGCCGTTGCGCCGTTTGAGGTCCTCCCTGCCAGTTCAAGCTCTGGATGGGCGGCCGGTGGGTTCCGGTTCCATTACCCACGTTACCCGTCCAGTCACCCTCACCATACACGGCTGCCATCGAGAGACTGTAATTGCTGGTGATCTCGTCATCCATACATCCGGTCATCTTGGGACTTCCCTGGCTCCAGCAGCACAACCCTACCATCAGCTGGAGCGCACGGAGGATTCTGGGATGGTCGGATAAATGTAGGAAGACCTGTATTACAACGACGGTAGGGGCTACATCAGTGGAGAGTCCGGAGAGTGCCCTCACGGGGAACATTCCGCCCGAATATGAAGATCTACGCGGGGTGTTCTCCAAAGAAAAAGCCAAATGTCTCCCTCCACACCATGCTTGGGACTGTGCCATCGACCTGATGCCTAGTGGCGTGCCTCCCCGGAAACGTATATATCCGCTCTCTATGGTCGAAACGGATAATATGGAGACGTATATCCGAGAGGCACTGGAGCAGGGGCATATTCGCCATTCTACGTCCCCTGCTTCAGCTAGCTTTTTTTTTGTGAAAAAGAGGGAAGGGGGATTAAGGCCGTGCATTGACTATCGCGGACTAAATGAGGTGACAACGAAGTTCCGATATCCAATGCCCCTCGTTCCTGCGGCCATAGAGCAGCTACGGGGAGCGCGGTTCTTCACCAAGCTAGACCTCCGGAGTGCATACAACCTTATACGAATCCGGGAGGGAGATGAGTGGAAGACCGCATTTAGCACGGCGTCAGGTCACTATGAATACCTAGTGATGCCATACGGACTCGCCAACGCCCCAGCGGTATTCCAGTCTTTTCTGAATGAGGTATCTCGAGATATGTCGGGGAGGTATGTAGTCGTATATATCGATGATATCCTAGTGTACTCCCCGACGTTCTCAGAACACGTGACGCACGTTCGTGCTGTCCTCCGCCGTTTATTACAGAATCAGCTGGATGTCAAGGAGGAAAAATGCGCCTTCCACCAAACGGCCGCCTCCATCGCAGCGCCACTCACGCTGCATTTCTCAACCTGAAGGGCCGATTCACCACCGCTCCTCTGCTCCGCCACCCAGACCCGCTAAAGCCCTTCACGGTCGAGGTAGACGCATCGGAGGTCGGGGTAGGGGCGGTCCTCTCCCAGCAGCAGGGGAACCCTCCCCTGCTATACCCCTGTGCGTACTTTTCCAAAAAGCTGACTGCTGCGGAGAGGAACTACGACGTGGGTGACCGAGAGCTACTGGCGGTAAAGTTGGCATTGGAGGAGTGGAGACACTAGCTAGAGGGCGCTCATGAGCCGTTCACTGTCCTGACGGATCATCGGAACCTGAAGTACGTCAGGGCAGCCCGGCGCCTTAACCCCCGACAGGCCCGCTGGACTTTGTTTTTTGAGCGCTTCCAGTTCACCCTGACCTATCGCCCGGGAACAAAAAACAGCAGGGCGGACGCACTCTCCCGCATCCACGACCGGGGGGCAGAGACGAGGCAGGACATCCCGATCCTGCCTCCATCATGTATTGTAGGACCCGTCTCCTGGGACATCGACACGGAGATCCAACGAGCAGGGAGACGGGATCCTACCCCAGCAACCTGCCCTCCGGGGAAGGTTTACGTTCCAAGGAGAGTGCGGGGAAGGCTGGTAACCTGGGCACACACAACACCTGCCACCGGGCACCCAGGTATCAGTCGGACCCTGGAGGCACTCCGGGAGAAGTATTGGTGGCCGGGCATGGGGAGGACTGTGCGTCATTATGTACTGTCTTGTGTGGTGTGCGCACAGTCCAAGGCGCCGAGAATGGCTCCAACAGGAAAGCTCCATCCCCTACCAGTACCTCAGCGGCCGTGGACTCACATCGCGGTAGATTTCCTCACAGATCTACCGCCAGCAGAGGGGAAAACCACCATTGCCGTGGTAGGGGACAGGTTCTCTAAGATGGTGCGCTTCATACCACTACCCGGCCTCCCCTCTGCACTCCAATTTGCAGAGGTGCTTTTTCAATAGGTCTTCCGACAGTATGGACTTCAGGAGGACATCATATCTGACCGGGGTCCCCAGTTCACCTCTCGTGTGTGGAAGGTGTTCATGTCCAAACTGGGGGTCGCGGTCAGTCTCACATCCGGGTACCACCCTCAGGCGAATGGGCAAGCGGAGCGCACCAACCAAGAACTGGGGAGGTTCCTTCGGGCGTATTGCATGGAACAGCCAGGTGAGTGGACCCGTTTCCTTCCCTGGGCGGAATACGCTCAGAACTCCCTGCGCCACGCCTCCACTGGTCTGACCCCCTTCCAGGTGGTACTGGGTTTTCAGCCCCGTTTGTGCCCCTGGGGGAGGGGTTCTGGTAAAGTTCAGGCGGTGGAGGAGTGGTTTGGGAGGGCTGAGGGAGTCTGGTCCGCTGCTAGGGTCCGTCTGCAGCAGGCGGTTCAGCAGCAAAAGACACAGGCGGACAGGCGGCGGAGTGAGGCTCCAGTGTTCCACCCAGGGGATAAAGCCTGGCTGTCCACGAGGAACCTCCAGCTCCGTTTGCCCAGTCATAAGCTAGAACCCCGGTATGTGGGACCATTCACGGTCCTTCGGAGAGTGAACGAGGTCACCTATAGGTTGAGACTCACACCACCTTATAACAACCTGTCTCCCTCTTTCCATGTCTCTCTCCTCAGACCGGTGGTTCCTGGTCCACTAGGGGGGTCCGGACCTGCAGTGGCGCCTCCACCACCAACGGAGGTAGCTGGGGGTCTGCCATATCGAGTGGACAAGGTGCTGGACTCTCGGCTACGGCAGGGTCGGATCCAGTACCTGGTGGACTGGGCGGGATACGGGCCTGAGGAGCGTAGCTGGGTTCGGGCGGCGGACATCTGCGATCCGTCGCTTACCACAGAGTTCCATGCTCGCCGTCCGGATCGACCACCACCTCGCCCTCGGGGTCGTCCAGGGCGCCGGCGAGTGGCGACGTCGGGAGCCGCGCCTAGGGAGGGGGGTACTGTAACGAATGCCCCGCGCAGAGCACCGGTCCCTCCTCCTCTCCAGCGATCATCCTCGCCGGCGTTCTAACCGGCGGTCGGGGGAAGATGGTAGCAACACCCTGATGACCCACACCTGTTCCTCATCGGTCATCAGGGTCACTATTTAACTCCATGTTTTCTGTTCAACCCTTGCTGGTTATTAGTCTTTCTTTGTGTATTGCTGTCTTCCATGTTTATTAAATCCCATCTACGACTATTTCCTCTTTTTCGCTCATTCTTAGCCTCATCACTCACTTTCACCCCTCGCAATACCACAGCTATATTTTCTTTGCTCAATAGAGAGCCATTTGCCTACATGTTGTGTACTAGCTAATAAGCTAATTTATTTGGGGATAATTCACCCCTGAGCAATTGGAAACTCAAAACACATTAGCTAGATCGTTAACTGTAAATATTGCTTATAGTTAGCCGTGTAGTTCATTCATCTAATATAAATTGAATGTCCTAAAAACATACATTCCAGTGGTAACCTACTAGCACTCACCTTAAATAGCCAACAGGCGCCTTGTGCGCTCTGCATCTCAGACATACCAGAAACTTTTTTTTTTTTTTTATGTTGCCTACCGCTCAATATCGACAGCTCTCTTCAACAGCACTCTTTTTCTGCATCAATCTGTTCTAGCTTTTTTGTTTTGTCTCAGCTCTCCCCAATACACCAATATACTGTATTCATGAGACATTTAAGTGTCTTTCAATCATTGGGATTTAATATTTATTTTATTTTAACGTCATGGAACGTTAATAATATGAATTGGTCTTCATCATGACATAAACACAGATAGGCTACCTCTAAATAACCCTATGTCAAATCAATAACATCCGGCCATAACTACCATCTTACATTACAGAATACAACAGGACCTGTAAGACCATAAACATACATATTTATACTGAACAAAAATATAAACGTAACATGTAAAAATTTCAAAGATTTTACTGAGTTCATAGAAGGAAATCAGTCAATTGAAATAAAACCATTAGGCCCTAATCTATGGATTTCACATGACTGGGCAGGGGCACAGCCATGCGTGGGAGCCAAGTCCACCCAAGAGTTTTTCCCCACAACAGGGCTTCATTAAAGACAAAAATACTCCTCAGCAAACCCCACCCCAGACGATCCCGCAGGTGAAGAAGCTGAATGCAGAGGCCCTGGGCTGGCGTGGCTGCATGTGGTCTGCAGTTGTGAGGCCTGTTGGACATACTGCCAAATTGTCTAAAACAACAGCGGCTTATGGTAGAGAAATTAACATTAAATTATCTGCCAATAGCTCTGGTGGACATTCCTGCAGTCAGCATGCCAATTGCATGCTCCCTCAAAACTTGTGGCTTTGTGTTGTGAGACAAAACTGCACATTTTAGAGTGGCCTTGTATTGTCCCCAGCACAAGGTGCAGCTGTTGAATGATCATGCTGTTTAATCAGCTTCTTGATATGCCACACCTGTCAGGTGGAGGGATTATCTTGGCAAAGGACAAAGGCTTACTAACAGGAATGAAAACAAATTTGAGAAAATACATGTTTTTGTGCTTATGGAACATCTCGGGGATCTTTTATTGGAACATGGGATGAACACTTTACATGTTGCATTTATATTTTTGTTCAGTGTATATAGGCTATGCCTTACAGCATCTAAGGCATAGCCTGCGTTGTTTCAACGTCATCTCATTTAATGTTTTTGTTGAAATTACGTGGAAACAACACTGATCCAACCAGTTTTTGCCCAGTGGGACAGGCAGCCCAATTCTGATCTTTTATTCACTTGGTGTTTTGACCAATCAGATCAGCTCTTTTGCCAACAATTGGGCATAAGAATTGGGCTGCCTGTCCCACTGGGCAAAAACTAGTTGGATCAACGTGATTTCCAAGCCATTTCAACACAAAAATGCAACAAAAATGCAATGTGATGATGGTGAATCAACGGTTCTTCTGAGAACTTGATTAAGAAGATTCGTTAGACAAAGTTCAGTTGTCTTTGATGTTTCACACGTGCCAACAGTCTTTAAGTGACCCCCTCCACTGATAGTTACTTCAGGTTGTTCTGACTAATCTAAATCTCCTTGAGGCGATATATGATCTCAACTAATTAAGACGAGTTTAGAGATTGTTTACATTTCAGTCATTTAGCAGACCCTATTTATCCAGAGCGACTTAGAAAAGCAATTAGGATTAAGTGCCTTGCTCAAGGGCACCTACAGAATTTTCACTTAGTTGGCTTGGGGATTCGAATCATCGACCTTTTAGTTACTGGCCCAAGGCACTTAACCCTAATGGTAAGTAGCTCTGGATAAGAGCTACTAAAATGTAAAAAATGTATTATCTGACCGGCACTACCACATTTGGGACCCCGACCTCCTGCAATACCTATCTATAAAGATCACACCGATTTGAATGTCAAATATAATCTTTCTAGTTCTATGAGGCAATTGAAATTCTGAAGGCATTTCAGTT
The DNA here is from genome assembly GCA_023634145.1 of Thymallus thymallus. NCBI lineage: Eukaryota > Metazoa > Chordata > Actinopteri > Salmoniformes > Salmonidae > Thymallus > Thymallus thymallus. The sequence continues at coordinate 9,537,312 of CM042384.1, read as the reverse complement.
GGAACATTTTCTTGCATATATATACTTCATTGGATGTCCTTGAATAACAAGAGCAATTGAGAAACATCAAATTTGTCAAATGTTAATTTATCTAAAATATCTATTTACAGTATGTGACATCCTTTGTTCACTATGCCAGGGTTGATGCAATCCCATTTTGAACAGAATACCCCATTATTATTTCAAATGTGGTTGTCAATTCAGTCATAACATCGTTACTGGAGGCACAGTAACCAATCTGGGGCTGTGGATTTTGAGCATTAGCTTTGAAAGTTGAATTAAAGTCAAATGAGGCAGCATGATGCATTTCAGCATGATTCCTCTCAGCACATGGAGGTGCACTAGAGTGGTTTACTACGAAGCAAGCTAGATCTACTCAGGCTTTTATAAAGCTAGCAGGCTTCAGTTGGCTTCACTTTCCAGCCAAGGCTTAATCTGTACTATGACGGTGGATATTGTTCGTCCGCCTGCCGCTGACTCCAGCAGGATTGTAACTTAGCGTGCATGACGCACATGGCTGATCGAACACCGAACTCTTCATTGAGACAATGCTGAAAAGTCAATCCATGGGCTGGTCAGTTCCACATTTTCATTTGTGCCGAAATCAAAACGAAATAAACTTTATTTTGCAAAGTCAGCAGGCTATGGTGTGAAATAGGCTTTTAGAAATGCATCTTTATTTGATTACTTTTACTTAAAAATGCCTTTGGTGTGCTTATCAATGCACAAACACCTTTCCCCCCCACTCCTATCGCTCCTTCTTCTGTGGAACAGCATAGGCAGCATAGGCATAGACATATAATCCATAGAAGGGTTTTGAAACCTCTAACCCTGGAAATTGTACAATTAAACTCATATGTTCACTAGCAATGGCTGCCAGTCTTAACATGTATGGGAACTGCCATCTATGGATTATATGTCTATGGTGGTTAGCTGCTGCTGTCAATTTGTATTTTGCAAATTTCAAAATACAATCGTGTGAAAAACGTACAGTTTGGAAAGCAAACACTGTGATGACTAAATGTGGAATGTCTTAAGTCAGTTAGGATCACCACTTTATTTTAAGAATGTGAAATGTCAGAATAATAGTAGAGAATTATTTTTATTTCTTTCATCACTTTCCCAGTGGGTCAGAAGTTTACATACACTCAATTAGTATTTGGAAGCATTGCCTTTAAATTGTTTAACTTTGGTCAAACGTTTCGGGTAGCCTTCCAAAATTTTGGCCCATTCCTCCTGATAGAACTGGTGTAAGTGAGTCAGGTTTGTAGGCCTCCTTGCTCGCACATGCTTTTTCAGTTCTGCCCACAAAATTTCTATAGGATTGAGGTCAGGGCTTTGTGATGACCACTCCAATGCCTTGACTTTGTTGTCCTTAAGCCATTTTGCCACAACTTTGGAAGTATTGCTTGGGTCATTGTCCATTTGGAAGACCCATTTGCGACCAAGTTTTAACTTCCTGACTGATGTCTTGAGATGTTGCTTCAATATATCCACATAATTTTCCCTCCTCATGATTCCATCTATTTTGTGAAGTGCACCAGTCCCTCCTGCAGCAAAGCACCCCCCACAACATGATGCTGCCACCCCCGTGTTTCACGGTTGGGATGGTGTTCTTCGGCTTGCAAGCCTCCCCCTTTTTCCTCCAAACATAACGATGGTCATTATGGCCAAACAGTTATATTTTTGTTTCATCAGTCCAGAGGACATTTGAACAGAGGACATTTGCTCTTTGTCCCCATGTGCAGTTGCAAACCGTAGTCTGTCTTTTTTGGAGCAGTGGCTTCTTCCTTGCTGAGTGGCCTTTCAGGTTATGTCGATATAGGACTCGTTTTACTGTGGATATTGATACTTTTGTACCTGTTTCCTCCAGCATCTTCACAAGGTCCTTTGCTGTTGTTCTAAGATTGATTTGCACTTTTCGCACCAAAGTACGTTCATCTCTTGAGCGGTATGACGGCTGCATGGTCCCATGGTGTTTATACTTGCGTACTATTCTTTGTACAGATGAACGTGGTACCTTCAGGCGTTTGGAAATTGCTCCCAAGGATTAACCAGACTTGTGGAGGTCTACAATTTTCCCATAATGTTGAGCAAACAGGCACTGAGTTTGAAGGTAGGCCTTGAAATATATTCACAGGTACACCTCCAATTGACTCAAATGATGTCAATTAGCCTATCAGAAGCTTCTAAAGCCATGACATTTTCTGGAATTTTCCAAGCTGTTTAAAGGCACAGTCAACTTAGTGTATGTAAACTTCTGACCCACTGGAATTGTGATATAGTGAATTATAAGTTAAATAATCTGTCTGTAAACAATTGTTGGAAGAATTACTTGTGTCATGCACAAAGTAGTCTCTTCTTATTATTGGTGTCCTTTAGTAGTGGTTTCTATGCAGCAATTCGACCATGAAGGCCTGATTCACACAGTCTCCTCTGAAAAGTTGATATTGAGATGTGTCTGTTACTTGAACTGTGAAGCATTTTATTTGTGCTGCAATTTCTGAGGCTGGTAACTAATGAACTAATCATCTGCAGCAGAGGTAACTCTGGGTCTTCCGTTTCCTGGGGCGGTCCTCATGAGAGCCAGTTTCATCATAGCACTTGATAGTTTTTGTGACTGCACTTGAAGAAACTTTCAAAGATCTTGACATTTTACATATTGACTGACCTTCACATCTTAAAGTAATGATGGACTGTCGTTTCTCTTTGCTTATTTGAGCTGTTCTTGCTATAATATGGACTTGGTCTATTACCAGATAGGGCTATCTTCTGTATACCCCCACCTTGTCACAACACAACCGATTGTTTCAAACGCATTAAGAAGGAAAGGAATTCCACTAATTAACTTTTAAGAAGGCACACCTAATAATTGAAATGCATTCCAGGTGACTACCTCATGCTTTGGTTGCTACATGATTCCATATGTGTTATTTCATAGTTTTGATGTCTTCACTATTATTCTACAAAGTAGAAAATAGTACAAAATAAAGAAAACCCTTGAATGAGTAGGTGTTATAAAACTTTTGACCTGTAGTGTATACTGTCAACTGTGGGACGTTATATAGAAAGGTGAGTGCCCTTCAAAATCATGTCCAATCAATTTAATTTATCAATCAAGTTGTAGAAACATGGAATCAGGATGCACCTGAGCTCAATTTCGAGTCTCATAGCAAAGGGGTCTGAATACTTATGTAAATAAGGTGTTTGTTTTAAATACATTTGCAAAAAAATATCTAAGAACGTATCTAAGTATTGTGTGTAGATTGATGAGGAAAATGTACTTATTCTATTTTAGATTAAGGCTGTAACGCCAGCCAACAAGATGAGTAGGCCTAACGAAAAGCAAACACACTAGCCTATGTCAATCTTTTGAATTCTAAGTGCCAGGTCTCTCCATTTAGAGAAATGTCAGTCTGAACTTCTTCACAAAAAAATCCATTTTAGAATAAGGCTGTAATGTAACAAAATGTGGAAAAAGTCAAGGGGTCTGAATACTTTCCGAATGCACTGTACGTGTGCGTCAGTCCGTCTGCCCTGGTGATGGTCATCTGCCTCTGCTTTAGAAGTTCAGACAGGTTCTTAAGTTCGGTCAGCACATCTAGCATCAACCCAAGGTTGTTCACAAAGTTCACAGAGCACAGCTTGGAGAGCATACCTTGGAACTTGGCTCTGTCTTTGCTGTCCCGCTGTGGATCCTGGGAATCCTCTTTGAGAGAGTGCTTAGAGAGAGTGGGGAAGGATTTACATACTGCGCTAACAGCTGTCCAAGATCACGCAACCCAGCTCACACTAACCACCCTCCATAATGAAATACTGCATTTTTGCACTACATTTTGCACTCTGTATATAGATTTTCTATTGTGTTTTTGACTATGTTTGTTTACTGTTACTGTTTTTGTCGCACTGCTTTTGCTTTGTCTTGGCCAGGTCGCAGTTGCAAATGAGAACTTGTTCTCAACTGACCTACCTGGTTAAATAAAGGTGAAAAAAAAAAAAAAAAAAAAAAATTAAGCAAGGTGTCCTCTGCTCTTGCGCCTATCTCCCTGTTGTTTATATTGGACTGATGATACAGCGTGTAAAGCGAGTCGAGGAATGACTTAAAGTCATTATTTCCCCCTGTAGCGTCCAAGGCCTGGTCCACCGCCAGCTCCAGACTGTGGTTCAGGCAGTGCCAAAGGATGATATTGGGAACGTTTCCCCACCCCAGCCTTAACTATAAGTATGACGTTGGCTCAATCCCTGAAAAAGCCAATGAGCCTCTCCTTCAAGAACTCATCAGTGAAGCCATTACGCATGAGAGGAAAGTAAAGGGCTCCATGATGCCATCGATACTTGCTCTCAGGAAACTGTTTAGGGTTGATTTTTGAGACAAGGTGGTGGACTCCTCAACAAGCACAGTCATTTTTGATTTGTTGTTTATCATCTGCTGGACAAGCGTTTTTCGCATGTCAGCGGAGATGTGCTCAATTATTCCCCCACACAGTTTTGCTGTGTAGCAGTCACCCTATATATACCGTTTGCAGCCTGCATGTCTAGAAGACTTTCAAAATCTGTGTACAGCTTATTCTGTTTTGAAACCTAGTGTGCCGTGCGAAACATGTTGGAAGTTAACTGAAATGCTTCCTCCTCACAGTTGCCGTTTAAGTTAAGGAGTATTTTTTGGGCAATTTTGGAGTCACTTCCTGTTGCCAAGGGAAAAGGGTCTGTCCGTGGAAACATGGCCCACGCCCCGGTTAGAACCAGGGGACATGTCATCAACAAACAACTAATCTAGCCATAAACGTAAACAATGTGTCATGTTTCACACTTTCTACCATATATTAAAGACACATGACAAATCAAGACGGACATTATTGGAGACTACATGACTGACAGTCATATCATGGTGGGAGGTCTGTGCAGCTTGGCCCCTACGACCTCTTAGAACAATACCACATAGCCTACTATACCATCAGGTTGCAATAAAGGGCTCTGTATTCAAGCAAGTGGAGTTCACCTGCCCGTCTGTAAATATGATTACTGCAAGCTTGACATTAAGTCTAAAACTCCTACTATGCCCCTCAGTCATGACCCGGCTAGCACATTTAGTTCCTTGGAAGTTGTTGGAATGTATGTTTTTGGTTTTACATTGGTTGGGAGAACGAAGCCACACGTTTCCTGACCGGTAAAGTTGTGTTCTGAGAACAGAAGTGAAAATAGCCTGTTCTTGGAATGTTTATTTCTAGGTTGCAGGGAGGTTGAGAACATTTTACTCTGGTTCCTTTGAAAGTTTTTTTTTTAACAACTTCCTTAACTTTCACTGAATGTTTCAATAAGACATTTAATAACACTGCTAGCTTATTTTGGGTTAACTTTTTTGAACTCCAAGCACAGATTTTTATTTATTTTATTTCACCTTTATTTAACCAGGTAGGCCAGTTGAGAACAAGTTCTCATTTACAACTGTGACCTGGCCAAGACAAATCAAAGCAGTGCGACAAAAACAACAGAGTTACACATGGGAATAAACAAACGTACAGTCAATAACACAATAGAAAATATATGTACAGAGTGTGCAAATTAAGTAAGGTTATGAGGGTAGGACAATAAATAGGCCGTAGTGGCGAAATAGATTACAAATTAGCATTAACACTGGACTGATAGATGTGCAAATAGAGATACTGGAGTGCAAATGAGCAAAAATAATAAGTATGGGGATGAGGTAGTAGGGTGGGCTATTTAAAGATGGGCTGTGTACAGCTGCAGTGATCGGTAAGCTGCTCTGACAGCTGATGCTTAAAGTTATTGAGGGAGATGGTAGTCTCCAGCTTCAGTGATTTTTGTAATTCGTTCCAGTCATTGGCAGCAGAGAACTGGAAGGAATGGCGGCCAAAGGAGGTGTTGGCTTTGGGGATGACCAGTGAAATATACCTGCTGGAGCGCATGCTACGGGTGGGTGTTGCTATGGTGACCAGCAAGCTGAGATAAGGCGGGGATTTACCTAGCAAAGACGTATAGATGACCTGAAGCCAGTGGGTTTGTCGACGAGTATGTAGTGAGGGCCAGCCAACGAGAGAATACAGGTCGCAGTGGTGGGTAGTATATGGGGCTTTGGTAACAAAACGGATGGCACTGTGATAGACTACATCCAATTTGCTGAGTAGTGTTGGAGGCTATTTTGTAAATGACATCGCCGAAGTCAAGGATCGGTAGGATGGTCAGTTTTACAAGGGCATGTTTCGCAGCATGAGTAAAGGAGGCTTTGTTGCGAAATAGGAAGCCGATTCTAGATTTAATTTTGGATTGGAGATGATTAATGTGAGTCTAGAAGGAGAGTTTACAGTCTGTAATGTGGAGATTTAAATAATGTATTTGATAGGCCAGTCGAAAGAAGTGCACATTGCAAAACTGTATCAATTAGTATATTAATGTGATCTCACAGAACACTTACAGAACATTTAACCAACAACCACACAAGATTGTATCAATATATACACAAAGATGACATGCATGCTGCTGAATGAATACCCATGATGCTTCAGCTCACTTGATGCAAACAGCTGACTGACATTTCAACTTTCCACATACACATTCTTTGTACAGGGAACACATGTTCCTTGTACTGAGGAAATTCTAACTTTTTACAGACATATTTTTCCATTCATAGAGTCAGTTCAAAATAGTCAGTACATGATATGATTGAACTAATATTAATAGGGTAACATGCTTAACTCATTACAAGATATTGATATACAGTAAAGCTCAGTCACACCACATCCTGTGACTGGCTTATGTAATTTGCTGACACACCGATACATTCAATAAAACATTACCATATACAGTGGGGAGAACAAGTATTTGATACACTGCCGATTTTGCAGGTTTTACCACTTACAAAGCATGTAGAAGTCTGTAATTTTTATCATAGGTACTCTTCAACTGTGTTACGCCCCTCCAATGGCTCGGGAGAGGAGGAGGACGCAACTGCCTAAGGCCACAGACTATGGATGACAGAACTGGTGTGATGTTATGTGCAAACTAACTAAACAGAAGAACGCCACAACTCAAAGAACAATTATACTTATTATTTACTGAAAACATTGATAATTTACCAACGCACACAATCACATCGTCACAATCAGGGAAGGAGGACAGCAGGTAAAGGGGTTAGGAGTAGGGCGGTGCCAGCGGTCTGTCAAAGCAAAGAAACTATACAAAAAGACCCTGAACTTCCCTACACCTCTAAACCCTGCCTGTCACAAACTAACAAACTAACCTTTCGGTTACTGGCTCAACGCTCTACCCACTAGGCTACCTGCCACCACCACAAAAGTGCCTGTGACTTGTCTGATAATCAATCAATGTGTTTTTGTTTCACTGAATCTGTCTGTATATTTGGTTAATTGATCTCTGGCTGGGCAAGTGGAAGTGGTAGCTCATTTATTTGTTGGCTCATCCATCACTGATCGGAAACATTTTGCATGCAATAATGTAGCCTAAATCAAGTGTATTATTTATCTATTGACTCACGTAGTAGCCTTATATAAAGGCTATTTTCCTATCATTCCAATCCCACTGATACACAAAATCCTGACTCCTGTCTTCTATGAAAATTCCTAACTTTATTCTATAATCGATAGATTGCATTATCAAAGCACGTCTGGCTTATGGATGTCACAACACCGCTATAACATTTCCCCCGCTTCTCTGCGCTGTCTGGTATTGCTGCCAATATGAGATCAACAAATGGTATGAGAGTACATATGGATATTTTTTAACAAAGTTGGTCCCCGTTAAGATACCTTGATATTTAAAAATGTCCTCCCATCTCATGAGCTTTTCTGCTATCTGTATAATCATCAACAAAATGTTGCCAAATAGGAGATATTCTGTCATTCGCTGGCGGTTATCTAGCAAGCTATTTGACTTTTGTTTGACTTTTGTTCGACAAACTATGGCCTACTTGGGAGGCGCTCTGTGTGTCCTGAGTGCACTCTGTGTCGAGGTAGGCAGGCCTACTACTGAAATGCACTGAATTAATTGAACAGCCCGTTTCTCAATTCACAACTAAGTCATTGGCAATCAAAGTTACTCTGTCATTACTAAATATCATTTTCACTTGCTGTGAAATCTGTACATAGTGGCGCATCAAAGACGACAATGTGGCGCAGAAACAATTGTATTTTGGGAGAACCCTGGCATAGTGACCATATCTTGGTTTTAAACGCTTTAAATGAGTGCTTACGATAAATATGAATTATCCCCGGTATTTTAACATGGTTTATTTTCAGGAAAATATTAATCCCTACTCCCCATCGATGACCGTTGGTGAGCAGGAAAGAGGTGAGGCAGGCTGGAAGTAAGATCTTAGCCAGCGCCCCATTGATAGGCATGGCAGCATAGATCAGCTCCTGACCCCTCAAAGATACTGGGCGGTCACACACAAACACACACACAGAGCACTGATTATATTATCAATGATGGTTACGATTTGCATGGTGGAACCAACCTGATCGCTGCATTCACCTTTCTATTTCACTTCACATATCATGACATGTGAAGTGAAATAGAATGGTAAATGTAGGGATCACGTTGGTTCCACCAACCTACGTAGGTTATGAAGGTAAATTGTCACAAAACGCAAAACTGTTTTGACCTTTGACCAGGTCAAATATCACCAACCTGATTCAAGTGTCCATTTATAGAAATGCTCACAGCGAGTTCATATCTGTTTGATGCTGAGGGTCCCCTTGATGGTCTTCTCTGTGTTGCATGTTTGGCTGCAAACTGAACTCTCTCTCGAACAACAGCAGCAGGCTGGTGATGCTGTTAGGGTTTATTGTTCCTAGTTCACTGTGTTAGTTAGACTAAGACATGTTAGCTACCACCATAGCTGCATCCATTATTTTGTTTTGCCCTAGACAATACAGAATACACTTGTATGCTCTACGAACTAACTTACAAATCTGACTTGTTAGCTAGCCTGCCTAACGTTAACCTCCCTCGCTAGCATTTTCAAATGATAACGTTACATAACCAGCCGTATCTAGCCAATACACAAACTTGTATAAGCTACAAACTAACTAAGTTGTAATGCTAGATAGCTATGCTAACATTAGCTAAAACATTAGCTAGTCTGGCTCGCTAGCTAATGTTAGCTACGACCTAGCTTTATAAAAAGATAGCTACGTACATAACCAGCCATTACGTTATATAAAGTCGTTAGCTAAGTTATACCAGACAGGTTTATTCCAGTATCTCTGGTTATACTCACCACCACCGGTTGTTGTTACTGGTGCAGACTTGGGGGCCGACAAACTCCAAGCACCTATTTCAACTTCAGCATGCCCTGCCGAAGGACATACTAGGGTCCTTCGGCAGGGCATGCAAACCATAGAACTTTGGCTGTGGAGGCATGGTCAATTCGTCCGTATAGGGCCCAGGATCATTTGAACGCATTTGGGGGTGAATAAATAACGGAGCCACGTTCAATGAAGGGATGCTAAGTTGGAGGAGGGGCGTTTTGCACAAGGAGCTTGGCAAAAGGAGGCATGATTTTTTTTACATAATTGTAATCCAAACCTGACCTTCATTTACTTGTTGTGACGCACTGAGGTTCCAAACTCCATTTTGGACAAGACTGACTTTATGACCAAAATTATCCTATTTACACTCTGTAGTCAATTTTCACACTAGAATAAACTCATATCGATGCCACAAAGGCTATTTTCAAAGTGATTAGTTGCTTTTTAGGGGCAGCTGTTTTTTTTATAATATCGCCTTTCTACTTAGGCCTAAGTGTAGGCCTACAATCGTTCACCACAGTATTTCGCACAAATCTAAAAGCAGGAACAATGGAATTATGGGCTAGTAGAAGGAGTTTCCACCATATTGCTTGGGATACCAGTCATTGTGTTTCACAGATTTGGACAAAATCTGAACCAATCAGACACAACTATGTTTCCCAAGTTTGAACAGCACAGTATAGCACAGCACAGTACCATACAGTACAGTTTAGTAGAGTAGACTACAGTAGAGTACAATACAGTACAATACAGGCCTTTATATTGTAGTCTACTGTGCTCTACTGTACTGTAATCTGCAGTGTTCTACTGACTGTACTGCCCAAATTTATGAAAAATAGCTGTCTATGATTGGTTCAGATTTTGTCCGGTTCGGACCTGTTCAAATCTGAACCAATCTATGACATCTTTTTTTGGGTCAAATCAAGGCCGGTCCGGACCAAATCTGAAACAACCATTAACATATTGTTGGGCCAAATTAAAGGCGGTACAAACTGGACTAAATCTGAACCAATCATAGACGTCATTGTTTCCCAAATATGAACAGCACAGTATTGTGCAGTTTAGTTCAGTACAACAGAGTTTAGTAGAGCAGACTACAATACAATATAGGTCATTATACTGTACTCTGCTGTGCTCTACTGTACTGTACTCTGCTGTGCTCTACCGTACTGTACTGTAATCTGCGGTGCTCTATTGTACTGTACTGTCAAAATAGCATATCTCAATGTCTATTATATCTGAATGTTTATTATTTATATTTATTTAACCTTTATCTAACTAGGCAAGTCAGTTAAGAACAAATTCTTATTTACAATGACGGCCTACACCAGCCAAACTCAGACAACGCTGGGCCAATTGTGCACCGCCCTATGGGACTACCAATCACGGCCGTTTGTGATACAGTCTGGATACAGTCTGGATTCAAACCAGGTTGTCTGTAGTGACGCCTCTACCACTGAGATGCAGTGTCTTAGACCACTGCACCACTTGGGAGCACAAAGTGTGTGTTGGTCGATAATGTGTGTTGGGTGATAATTTAAAAAAGCAGGTACGGTTTACAGTGACATGCAGTCAGTGAATCCAACACACACACACACACATCTGTTTTCATGACCGCTGTGTACATACCGCCATAAACCGACACCAAAGCGTCACTCAGCGAACTGTACAACACCATTAGCCAACAAGTATCCTTACACTCAGAAGTTGCCTTTATCATTGCGGGACATTTTAACCAGGCAAAACCAAAACAAATCTCCCAAAATATCACCAACATGTCTCCTATGCGAGAACAGAACACACTCAACCATGTTTACACAAACATCCTGGATGGATACAAAGCCACCCCCCACCCCCATTTTGGACAATCAGATCACGTCTCACTGTTACTACTCCCTACAAGCAGCAACTCAAGAGGAGAGAATAGTATAGTGAGACGCTGGACGGAGGGAGCAGATTCAATACTCCAGGACTATTTTGAGAATACTGATTGGAATATGTTCAAGGACTCATCTATCCATGATTCATCCATTAACATTGAGGAATAAACATTATGAGTCATGAGTTTCAGCAAAACATGTGTTGATGATATTGTACCCACAGAAAAAAAAAAACTGGACACACCCCAAACAAAAACCCTGGATGAAGGCCATGCTGAGAGCCCGTACTGCAGAATTCACACGTCCGCATAGCAAACCCTGATGACACGGTTGCATATGGCGAGCTACGGAATCTATTAGGGATGCAATAAGAGAATATAGACTGTAATCAAAATACAACAGTTTGGAAACACGACACGTGGCAAGGACTACAGGCCATTATGGACTACAAAGACATATCCAGCTTTGTGATGCCCACCGACTCCTCCCTCCCAGACAAGCTCAACACATTCTATGCTTGCTTTGAGGCGACCAACACCGAGCCATCCAATAGGGCTCCCGCTGCTCTCCAAGGCTGACTCAGGAATACTATCAAGAGAGTGAATACTCAATGTCACCGGCCTATATGGCATCTCTGGCCGTGTCCTCAGAGCGTGCGCCGACCAGCTGGCCCAAGCGTCTTCTCTGACATCTTCAACATATCCTGGTCCCAGGCTGTAGTCCCCACATGCTACAACCACCACTGTTCCAGTGCCGAAGAACACCAAGGTGACATGCTTAAATTACTATTGCCCCGTTGTACTCACCCTGTCAAGGTCAAACTCAAGTTCAAGTTTTATTTGTCAATGCACAAGAATGTAAGAATGTTGTTAATTGACTAAAGGTCAGCATTCAACACCATTGTTCCCTCCAAGCTCAGGACCCTGGGTCTCGAAACCACCCTCACTCTCTGCAACTGGATCCTGGACTTGCTGACGGGCAGGCCACAGGCTGTGGGGATTGGCAACAACACCTCCCCCTCTCTGACTCTCAACACGGGGCCCCCCCAGGGATGTGTCCTCAGCCCACTGCTGTACTCCCTGTTCATGACTGCATGACGAAGCATGACACCAACCCCATTGTCAAGTTTGCAGACGACACCACGGTGGTAGGCCTGATCACTGACAACAACTAGTCAGCCTAAAGGGAGGAGGTCAGAGACCTGGCAGTGTGGTGCCAAAACAACAGCTTATCCCTCAACGTCAGCAAAATTAGGGAGTTGATTGTTGACTTCAGGAAGCAAGGAGGAGGACATGCCCTAATTTACAGGTTCCTTGGTGTACACATCACCACACATGGACTGACAACACCACCGCCCTGGTCAAGAAGGCGCAAAAGCGCCTCTACTTTCCAAGGCGGCTTCTCCAAATTCTTCCGCAGCACCATTGAGAGTGTCCTGACCGGCTGCATCATGGCCTGGTACGGAAACTGCTCCGTTCACAACTACCAGGCCCTTCAGAGGGTGGTGAAGACTGCCCAGTGCATCGCTGCAGACGTGCTCCCCACCATATAGGACATCTACTCCAAATGGTGCTTGAGGAAGGCCCAGAACATCATCAAGGACCCTGCTCACCCCAGCCACGGACTATTCACTCCGTTACTGTCTGCATTTTGGAATAGAATGTCCTTTTAAAAAGTCAACCTTCTGTGCACTGAATCTAATAGTTAGTTGTCCAATGATTTATTCTGCCTACTACTTGAACACATTGTGTAATAAAACAGTTGATAAAAAAAGAAAAAAAAAGAACTGACCTTCTCACAGTCCTACAAAAAATGTCCCCATTACAGTCAGAATACTTGCAAACATAATACATTTGTCAATAAATCAGGGGTGTCAAATTACATTCCTGGAGGGCTGTATGTCTACTGGTTTTTGCACTTTCATTTTAATGTGTGTCTAATTACAGTTTTTTTGGATTGCTTAAACACGATTTTCAAAACAGGGCCCGTGTTTTCAAAACACTACACACAATTAGCACAACCACACACCCAGTTAGCAAAACACTACAGATCCTTTGCATAATTAAACACTCTTGTAAAAACTATACACTTCTGTTTAAAAACCACACTTTGTTACCATATGAAACACACAGGTTTCACATTACTATACTCTGTTTGCATGAGTTACACTCTGCTGTGATAAATCTAAAACACTTTTAGCACTTCTACTTTCCTATGATTAGAGTAGGCTACCATCAACAAAGTACAAATATAATGTAAATCCACCAAACACTACACAAGACCAATGTTGCAGACTGAAGAAACTCATTTATTTCTCAACACGCCCAAAATATTGACATGGACATTCATAATACAGTACAATACGTAAAGTGACATTTTGTTACAGTAAGTTTTCTGTAAAAAAAAACCTAGACATTGTCTCTTCGCCTAGCTGGATCTGGCCAGAGAATTTCATCAACATCGCAGGCAATGTTGTCATTAGCAAGACACCTTGGAAAGAAACGTCTTGAATGACGAATCCATCCTTGCATTGCTGCTACCTCCATCTGGTCACAGGCCTCCTCCATGGCTTGGATGAGGGGTACCTCAGCCTGGAGACGGAGATCATATACCTTCCACCGCCATGCCGAGAAAAACTCTTCTATAGGGTTGAGGAATGGAGAGTATGGCGGAAGATATAGGACGGTGAAATGTGGATGTTGCTGAAATCAGTTCTGAACCAGAGCAGAGCGGTGGAAAGACACATTGTCCCAGACAACAATGTATTGCATGTGATCGATTTGATTTGCTGCTGTTATGTTGTGCAATTGTTCCAGGAATGTAAGTATGAGTGCTGTGTTGTAAGGGCCCATATGGGCATGGCGGTGGAGAACCCCATTTTGTGTTATATTACCCCCACGTTGCCCTGGGACATTGACTATAGCCCTGTGTCCAATGATGTTTCTTCCCCTCCTTCGTGTTCTCGTCAGGTTGAACCCAGCCTCATCTACGTAAATGAACTCATGCTGGATCTCCTCTCCATCCATTCGTAAAACTCCCTGAAGAACAGTGTCAGGCAAAATTGTTTAGTTCAGTGTAGTTCTAGTATACATATTACAGTACAGTAAAAGATTATGAGACAGTATGCAAGATCACACTGCTAAAGTGAATACATACCTCTGCATAATCATGCCGCAGTCGTTTCACCCTTTCGGAATTGCGCTCAAAAGGCACTCGATAAATTTGCTTCATTTGAATATGTTTTTTTTTTAGGATGCGTGCCAGTGTTGATGTTGAGACCTGATGGATATCGTTGAAACTGGCGTGGTTATTGACAATGTTAGCTTGGAGCTGATTGAGTGTTATAGCATTGTTGGCCAAAACCATGTTTACTATCTCCCTCTCTTGCTGTTCTGTGAACATAGGAGGCCTTCCCCCTTGTCGTTCCTGACCCTCAATCCTATGTAGAAAAAAAAACAGTATACAATAGTACAGTAATTTCACAGGAAAAGGTAACAGAAGTGCTGATAGTGCATAGAATACAGTACTGTAAGCAGTTACTGAAACCGTGCAGATGTTTTTGATATGATGATATTTCTACAATACCTATTTTCCAGTCGAAATGTTCTTATCACACTTGCCACTGTGTATCGGCTTAGATTTGGCTGTACTCGCAGTCCAGCCTCCCTCAGTGTCAGGCCGTGGTTGACAACGTGGTCAACCAGTGTTGCGCGGATCTCATTTGTCAGATTCGGTCCTCTTTGAGCACCTTCTTGTCTTCCTCTTCCTCTTCCTCTTCCTCTTCCTCTACCTCTACCTCTACCTTCAGCATGGCCTCCATCTCTTCCTCTTCCTCTGTTGATTCCTCCTCCTCCTCCTCCTCCTCCTCCTCCTCGTCCTCGTCCTCGTCCTCCTTGTCCTCCTCCTTGTCCTCCTCCTCGTTCTCCTCCTCGTCTACCTCCTCGTCCTCCTCCTTGTCTTACTCTTTCTCTGACTCTTTCCATTGTGCTTGAAGACCGATGAACTCACCTGCTGCTTTTTATAGTGCTTATACACCTGATTGGTGTGTCTACAATTAAGCAAACAAGTGTTTGCACACCTGATGACTGTGTTGAACCAATTGGTTGGACGGTGTGGTAATTTGACAGTCAGTGCTTTGGTATTGCAAGGAAGTGACTTCATGATAGATTTTTGTGTGTAATGTATGTTAAGTGTGTTTAGTGTTTTGCAAATCACTGTGTGTATAGTTTTGCAACAAGTGTGAGGTTGACAATGTGCTTATAGTTGTGCAAATGTGGGCTGATGTTTTGCTTCTTGAGTGTAAGGTTTTGCTAATAGTGTACTACTTTTAATTTTAGTGTGTAAGCAATCCAAAAAAACTGTAAGACCTAGACAACCAGGTTAGGTAGTTCCTCACTAATCAATTACCTTCATTGATCAATAAACTATAAAGGAGCAGTAGAAACCCCAGATTGGAGATTGACACACGTGCAATAATTAACTGACGACTCACCACAATTCTCCTCGTCCGCTTCATTTCCACAGTCATCGACACCGTTGCAGTGCATGAGCTGGGGCAGGCACATGCTCAAGTTGCCACAAGGAAAATATCCTAGGGGGCAGTTCGTCTTCTCCTCTGATACGTTGAACGAAGTTCCTGCTGAAAATTCAAGAGCCTTGTTTCAATATCAAAGTTGGTGTCTCTCATTGAGTATAAACACAAACCACACTGAACAAAAATATAAACACAACATGTAAAGTATTGATTCCATGTTTCATGAGCTGAAATAAAAAATCCCAGGAATTTTCTACTGTTTACATCTCTGTTAGTGAGCATTTCTCCTTTGCCAAGATAATCCATCCACATGACAGGTGTGGCATATCAAGAAGCTGATTAAACAGCATGATCATTCGACATGTGCATCTTGTACTGGGGACAATAAAAGGCCACTTTAAAATGTGCAGTTTTGTCACACAACGCCACAGATGTCTAAAGTTTTGAGGGGCATGCAATTGGCATGCCGACTGCATGAATATCCAACAGAGCTGTTGCCAGAGAATTGGCAAGGGGTTGACCAAGTGCCACGATAAGCTGCCTCTAACTTCATTTTAGACAATTTGGCAGTACGTCCAACCGGCCTCACAACCGCAGACCATGTTTAACCACGCCAGCCCAGGACCGCCGCATCCTGCTTCTTCACCTGCGGGATCGTGCTGAAGAGTATTTTTGTCTGTAATAAAGCCCTTTTGTGGGGAAAAAAATCATTCTGATTGGCTGGGCCTGGCTCCCCAGTGGGTGGGCCCGGCTGCCAAGTGGGTGGGCCTATGCCCTCCAAAGCCCACCCATGACTACTGTTATTTTACTGCTGCTCTTTAATTATTTTTTATTTGAATTTTTTACTTATCTTTATTTACCACTTATTTTTCTTAAAACCGCATTGTTGGTTGCAAGTAAGCATTTCACTAAGGTCTACACCTGTTGTATTTATTTAAATTGACTTATTTCCTTATATGAACTGTAACTCAGTAAAAATGTTTAAATTGTTGCATGTTGCGTTTATATTTTTGTTCACCATATAAGTGGGGACACCACAGAGAATTAAAGAGCAGTTGATAATTTTCAAATGTGTGTATTTCCTGAGTGGGAACACATTTAAATATTATAAGAGCCCTCTAAAAATTATACAAGTAAACATCTCACAGTATCGTCCACTCAAGGCGAGCTAGCTGTACATAATCAGTCAGTGAGCTCTGGATGGATTTTTCCATAACACTTGAGCGTTTTTCTATCAATGTTTCAATTAGCAGTCAATTATGAAAATTTGTGTTAAGTATTAACAGGACTCCCATGGTGTTTCGTTCACAGAGTTGATTTATTCTTAGTTCAGAGTGTTTATGTGCTCTTTGGAGGATAGGCTAGTTGCATAATGCAAAAGGTGAACATATTTTATCTGCTTTCATGATAATCAAACTAACTGCCTATATGTTCCTGAAATATATCCATATATCATACTGTAGTCGGTTATATGTTTCTGAAGCACACAGGTCTGACTGCTTACTGACACAGTTGTCAGTGCAGGCTTTAACCTCAATTTCCATCCCAATTTCCACTAACAATCAAAAACCAATGCAAAGCTGCTGACTGGTTGAGTGCCTCGTTTATGGAATATTGATCCATAAACAACCAATGGACCAGATACTTTATTGTCCATTGGCTAGAACAGAAATTTGGCTTCTGCCTTTCCCAACACCCCCAGATATACGCACACGCGCGCACACACACACACACACACACACACACACACACACACACACACACACACACACACACACACACACACACACACACACACACACACACACACACACACACACACACACACACACACACACACACACACACACACACACAGAGGCACAGGGTCAGCCACAGTAAAGCACCCCTGGATGGAGAGCAGTTGTGGGGAGTCATCATGTCATCATAAAAGACGTCTTTACCTGGTTGTAATTTGGTTATCCCACGCCTCTTCAACATTTTCTATCTGAGATCATGAGCCTGAAGACTACGTGAACCCTAAAATCCTGTGTGTAACAGCTGATTGTGACACCTCTGTGCTTATTGTAAAGACGAACATGGTTAAGGGCTCTGGTAAGTTACGTTCAAACCCTAAAGACCTAAGGGCTTTGGCTAATCTCAGCCATGCACTTCATCACAAAAGTGACATGAGTGAGGGATCTATAATCACACTCGTGGAGGGACTGATTTTTGATCTTTGGGATACTCAAGTATCAACATCATTTCCCGTTTACAATAACCCAAATAAGCTCCTAGCCTAGTTTTGAGAAACTCAAACAAGATGCCTTGGATCTGCTGATCTTAGACGAGATATTGTGACATGTAAACATCTTATCCTGTTCACTGTTGTTTTTCGCAGTCTGCGCAGTATCACCTTTGAAGTTCAGATGGGAACAGTAATGGTTGTAATGATGTCTGTAGGCCTCACATGTAGTTATTATAATAACTCCTGCAGAACTAAGTGTTGCAATAAAATGATAAACCAAATAAACATTTTGTCTCAGGAACATTTTTTGTGTAGCCTAAAATAAAATAAAGATTTAGCAATATAAAATCGGACAATATTTTACTTTTAACCACAAAAAATATGCATCGAATACCATCAGAAACATGGGGGATCGTTTTCACAGCTTTTCATTTCCTTAAATCCGGTCAACAAATTGATGTCATTAGGAAATGTAGCACCGGAAATCTCCCCGGTCTGTCTTTGCTCTGTGAGAGAAGCAGAAATGAAACTTTACAGATGTCAACTAGATTGCTGATGATGCATTCATTCTACTGATCTATGACATTATTCTGGTGAGCAAGGCTTTATTTAGTATTCTAGAGCAGGGTTTACCAAAGTTTTAAAGCCTCATTTAGACTTTTCTTCTGCTTATAAATTCCAACATTTGATAGGCTATTTGTTAGTCAACTTGTCATATAATTAGATACAAGCAGCTTCTCTTCTGGCATTACTTGATGCTCTAAAACAGGGTTTCCCAGACAATGATAATTTGGTCAAATGGATGTCTCAGGCAGTTATTGACAGGATGAATTAGCATCAGAGGCCAAAGCGAAAACCGCAATAAACCACTGGCAGTTCCGTGGCACTTGGTCAACCCCTTGCCAATGGCTGCTCTGATTAATGCTCGTTCCCCATCCCACAGTTTCCAAGGATTAATGGAGCATTACTGCTAGGTAGCATTAGCAAGGCGAACTGCTTCGTATCCAATGGAGAGGCTAATCTACTGTATGTGTGTGCTTCTGTTAAATAGGTATTCCCCATCCTTACAGCTGGATAGAAGCTTGGAATGGAATCATCTCACTGGCAAACAACCCAGTATCCTTGGTTATTACGTTACATTGAAGGTATTCAATGGAATTTAAATATGCCAAGACTGCAACTTGTCACTTAACAATTTGTGCCTTCCCTGGAGGCGTGTGTACATTAGGAAGAGGCAATGGCAGTCTTGGCAAATTTCAGTAGGAAATTGCCCCGCTATGTAGGATGAGCTCAGATTGCTTTAGTTTAGAAATAGCTTAAAATATAAGTTTTTAATTCTAAATCTCAACTTTTGATGTAAATGGAATGTTATAGAAGGGTCCAGACACCTTTTTTGTCGTCAATGAAACACTTATGCCTGATAAGACATCAATGAAACACTTTCTAATTGTCTCCGTTAGACAGTGGTATTACATAATTCAGTTACTGTAAACTTTTATTCTTCAGACCAAACGAGCACTTAACCTTCTTAGATTGTCACTGGTATAAAATGTATGGATTATCTTTCAAAACTAATCTCTCATCTTTTCAAAGACAGAACACCTTAAAAAATTATTGGCATACCTCAGTGGTGCTGAACTTTCATATTTTACCACCAAAGATGTAGAAAAGAGATACATCAATTATCTTTCAGAAGTCATTCCTCATCTATCCTAATAAGAGCATGTTTCTTTAACAAATCTTGAAACCATGTCTCTTAAGGAACATCTTTGAAAGAGATTTGCAAAGCTATTTATGTCTAACATCTGTTCCCACCATAGCAGGTGATGCAGTGAATGGCCTACGCTAATGTTGTAATGCCACACAATCATGTCAATTAAATTGCAGGGTTGCACGTGGGCCGTGCCATCAACTACAACCACAAGAGCCTCAATCCAGTCTATTCATACTGACTGACCATCGCAGATAATTGCATTTGACCTCAGCGTGTTAGCAGTCCCCCTCACCAGGGAGAAGGTAAATGCCAGTCAAGATGGAACTGTTAACATTGACAACCTTTTTCCAACATTTTCCCTCCGATACGTAAACATGTCATCTACAGTAGTGGCTCTGAAAATGTAAAGCGACAGAGCAATCAATCTGTGTCTCTACTAGGGTCAACAGGGAGATCCACATATTGTTTCCATTTCAAGTAAGGGAAATGTACACAAAATATACACCGTATTTACAGAGCAATGTCATTCCAGATACAGTATATCATAGAAGCCAAGTTCTATTTGTAAATGTCATGGGATGCATTTGCTACTATGTTTACTTTTTAGTTGGTGGCTCATTATTTGATGGCATTTGGTGTTTTAATCATCTCTGACATCTGCAATCAGCATTCGATATTAATCACATAACTACCACGTAATCAGGAAGTGCACCTCTCACTTGCCCCTTCCACCCCTATAGTATCCATATTAGGACAGCCTCCCAACTAACTACAGACTTTTTCCAATATTTAAAGTGGTCCGATGCTGAGATGAGTCAACCTCCCATATCATCTGTTGCATTGCTCCCGAGTGGCGCAGCGGTCTAAGGCACTGCATTTCAGTGCTAGAGGTGTCACTACAGACCCTGGTTAGATTACAGGCTGTATCACAATCCGGACCTGATTGGGAGTCCCATAGGGCAGCGCACAATTGGCCCAGCGTCGTCTGGGTTTGGCCGGGGTAGGCTGTCATTGTAAATAAGAATTTGTTATTAACTGACTGGCCTAGTTAAATAAAGGTTAAATAATTATATATTTTTAAAATTGCTGTTCCAGTTCAACACCAAATTAATTGGAAAGCTGATTCATGTTGACGTTTGATAACGTTTGAAGAAAGAAGAAACCTCTGACACTTATTTTGGAATGAAGTAGCACTTTAAATTAGTCTGCATGGGACACTTTGAAAGACATTTGCCTTTCATGTACAGTGCATTTGGAAAGTATTCAGACCCCTTGACTTTTTCCACATCTTTTTACATTACAGCCTTGTTGTAAAATGGATTAAATGTTTTTTTCCCTCATCAATCGACAAACAATGCCCCACAATGACCAAGCAAAAACACAGACCCTTTACTCAGTACTTTGTTGAAGCTCCTTTGGCAGCGATTACAGGCTCAAGTTTTCTTGGGTATGACGATACAAGCTTGGAACACCTGTATTTGGCTGGATTGGCGCCGCCCCCCGTGGTCGCCTGTTAAGCAGCTCCCATTGTTTATGCGTACATTGTTGTTTTAGTATGTTTTTTGTCAGTTTTTCATGAGTTTTTTTGAAACAGTTGAACTATAATAGTTCAGGATTATGGAGTGCTACTGTTTTACGAGCTTTTTTGCACTCCAGACTTCTTGTATTTTTATACTTTTTCATACTGCCGCTCTATGTATCACGTATCGTGTATCTGTCTTTTGTGTATTTTCGTTCTGGCATTTTGCACCTGCCCTGTGTTTTTTTTGTAGCTGCTTGACAAAGAAATTTCCCCTCGGGGATCAATAAAGTACCTATCTATCTATCTATCTATCTATCTATCTATCTATCTATCTATCTATCTATCTATCTATCTATCTATCTATCTATCTATCTATCTATCTATCTATCTATCTGGGGAGTTTCTCCCATTCTTCTCTGCAGATCCTCTCAATCTCTTTCAGGTTGGATGGGAAGCGTCGCTTGCACAGCTATTTTCAACTCTCAGATGGGAACAGTAATGGTTGTAATGATGTCTGTAGGCCTCACATGTAGTTATTATAATAACTCCTGCAGAACTAAGTGTTGCAATAAAATGATAACCCAAATAAACATTTTGTCTCAGGAACATTTTTTGTGTAGCCTAAAATAAAATAAAGATTTAGCAATATAAAATAGGACAATATTTTACTTTTAACCACATAAAATATGCATCGAATACCATCAGAAACATGGGGGATCGTTTTCACAGCTTTTCATTTCCTTAAAACCGGTCAACAAATTGATGTCATTAGGAAATGTAGAAATCTCCCCAGTCTGTCTTTGCTCTGTGAGAGAAGCAGAAATGAAACTTTACAGATGTCAACTAGATTGCTGATGATGCATTCATTCTACTGATCTATGACATTATTCTGGTGAGCAAGGCTTTATTTAGTATTCTAGAGCAGGGTTTACCAAAGTTTTAAAGCCTCATTTAGACTTTTTTTCTGCTTATAAATTCCAACATTTGATAGGCTATTTGTTAGTCAACTTGTCATATAATTAGATACAAGCAGCTTCTCTTCTGGCATTACTTGATGCTCTAAAACAGGGTTTCCCAGACAATGATAAGTTGGTAAAATGTATGTCTCAGGCAGTTATTGACAGGATGAATTAGCATCAGAGGCCAAAGCGAAAACCGCAATAGACCTAGATCTATCTATCTATCTATCTATCTATCTATCTATCTATCTATCTATCTATCTATCTATCTATCTATCTATCTATCTATCTATCTATCTATCTATCTATCTATCTATCTATCTATCTATCTATCTATCTATCTATCTGGGGAGTTTCTCCCATTCTTCTCTGCAGATCCTCTCAATCTCTTTCAGGTTGGATGGGAAGCGTCGCTGCACAGCTATTTTCAACTCTCTCAAGAGATGTAAGATCGGGTTGAAGTCCAGGCTCTGTCTGGGCCACTCAAGGACATTCAGAGACTTGTCTCGAAGCCACTCCTGCGTTGTCTTGGCTGTGTGCTAAGGGTCGTTGTCCTGTTGGAAGGTGAACCTTCACCCCAGTCTGAGGTCCTGAGCGCTCTGGAGCAGGTTTTCATCAAGGATCTCTCTGACGCTGTACTTTCCTCCGATCAACTTTCCCTGGATCCTGACTAGTCTCCCAGTCCCTGCCGCTAAAAAACATCCCCACAGCATGATATTGTCACCACCATGCTTCACCGTAGGGATGGTGCCAGGTTTCCTCCAGCCATGACGCTTGGAATTCAGGCCAAGGAGTTCAATCTTGGTTTCATCAGACCAGAGAATCTTGTTTCTCAAGGTCTGAGTACTTTAGGAGCCTTTTAGCAAACTCCAAGCAGGCTGTCATGTGCCTTTTACTGAAGAGTGGCTTCAATCTGGCCACTCTATCATAAAGGCCTGATTGGTGGAGTGCTGCAGAGATGGTTGTTCATCTGGAAGGTTATCCCATCTCCACAGAGGAACTCTGGAGCTCTGTCAGAGTAAACATCAGATTCTTGGTCACCTCCCTGACCAAGGCCCTTCTCCCCCGATTGCTAAGTTTGTCCGTGCGGCAAGCTCTATAAAGAGTCTTGGTGGTTCCAAACTTCTTCCATTTAAGAATGATGGAGGACTCTTATTAACTACAATTGTTCTTGGGGACCTTCAATGCTGGCACCCTTCCCCAGATCTGTGCCTCGACACAATCCTGTCTCTGCGCTCTACGGACAATTCCTTTGACCTCATGGCTTGGTTTTTGCTCTTACATGCACTGTCAACGGTTGGACCTTATATAGACAGGTGTGTGCCTTTCCAAATCATGTCCAATAAATTGAATTTACCACAGGTGGACTCCAATCAAGGGTGATCAATGGAAACAGGATGCACCTGAGCTCAATTTAGAGTCTAATAGCATAGGGCTGAATACTTATGTAAATAAGGTATTTATGTTTTAAAATTTGAATATATTTGCAAAACATTTTAAAAACCTGTTTTCGCTTTGTAATTATGGGGTATTGTGAGTAGTTTGCTGTAGATTTTATTTATATCAATTTTAGAATATGGCTGTAACGTAATAAAATGTGGAGAATGTCAAGCGGTCTGAATGCTTTCCCAAAGACACTGTCTATGGTATGAGCATCATAAAGGAGATTATTTCTAAATCATTGACTCTCACTGATGTTCATTCCACATCACTAAAATAAGGTGAAGTTATTTAAAAAGGTCCCATGACCTCAATACTCCCTTACAAACAAATGGTGGAAAATACAGTACATTATTTATATGGCTGAGAATAATATTTCCCAACCCTTGCAAATCTCTCCAACTGAATAAACAGCACTACGGCAACTGCAATATCTAAATGCGAAACATCAGCAGCAAGCAGTTATTAAGGCAATACAAATTCCCTTTGCCCCCGTATCTATACGCAGGAGGGACAGCAAATCAACATCAGCACAGTGTGTGTTGTTTAACCTTGATGATACTGTATGTATTTTAAAGGGTTATTCTGAATAAATAAATAAATGATGTGCTCACTGCTCACTATGCCTATCCATAAGAGTTGGGTAATAGAGCACAACGACTCCCACCAGACGTTTCAATTTCATGGTAGCTTATGGGCATGTTGAAGGATGTGTATGCATGTGGGCATTAAGATGGATCCAACCTAGACATTTTTTTTAGAAAGAATCAAGCTATGTTTTCTTCAACTGCATTCCGTTAATGAGGAAAGGATAGCAAAACTGCCACCTGTCGTCATTCCTCACACTTGCTGATGATAATGACTTGCTTACATTATTTATTGTTTATGTGTAATGCAAAAATAGCTTTTCAGTTACATTATTTGTCTCTCCTCTCTTATTTAAAGATGAAGACTGGCTACTTTAGGATACCTTCTGAATGGACATTAGTTTTTCCAAACTGCCCTCTATTTTTTCATTCAATTGAGTTTGTTTTTTATTCTTGATGTGAAGATACTTCAACATCATGTCTAGATGATAAAAGGCTACACCAATGACTGTATATACAGTGCATTCAGAAAGTATTCAGACCGCTTGACTTTTTCCACATTTTGTTACATTACAGCCTTATTCTAAAATTGATTAAATACATTTTATCCCTCATTAATCTACACAGAATACCCCATAATGACAAATCGAAAACAGGTTTTTAGAAATGTTTGAAAATGTATTAAAATTTCAAAACAGAAATACCTTATTTACATAAGTATTCAGACCCTTTGCTATGAGACTCAAAATTGAGCTCAGGTGCATCTTGTTTCCATTGATCATCCTTAAGATATTTCTACAACTTGATTGGAGTCCACCTGTGGTAAATTCAACTGATTAGACATGATTTGGAAAGGCACACACCTGTTTATATAAGGTCCCACAATTGAGAGTGCATCTCAGAGCAAAAACGAGGAACAGATCTGGGGAAGGGTACTAAACACTTTCTGCAGCATTGAAGACCCCCAGTGGCCGCCAATAATTTTTATTTGGAAGAAGTTTGGAACCACCACCGCCCGGCCAAACTGAGCAATCGGGGGAAGAAGGGCCTTGGTCAGGGAGGTGACCAAGAACCCAATGGTCACTCTGACAGAGCACCACAGTTGCTCTGTGGAGATGGAAGAACCTTCCAGAAGGACAACCAGCAGCACTCTCCAGCACTCCACCAATTAGGCCTTTATGGTAGTGGCCGGATGGAAGCCTCTCCTCAGTAAAAGGCACAAGACAGCCCGCTTGGAGTTTGCTAAAAGGCACCTAAAGGATTCCCAGACCATTGGAAACAAAATTCTCTGGTCTGATGAAACCAAGATGGAACTCTTTGGCCTGAATCCCAAGCTTCATGTCTGGAGATAACCTGCCACCATCCCTATGGTGAAGCATGGAGCTGTTAGCATCATGCTGTGGGGATAGATGAAAGGAGCAAAGTAGAGAGATCCTTGATGAAAACCTGCTCCAGAGCGCTCAGGACCTCAGACTGGGGCGAACGACCCTAAGCACACATACAAGACAACACAGGAGCGGTTTTGGGACAAGTCTCTGAATGTCCTTGAGTGGCCCAGCCAGAGCCCAGACTTGAACCCGATCGAACATCTCTGAAGAGATCTGAAAATAGCTGTTCAGCTACGCTCCCCATCCAACCTGACAGATCTTGAGAGGATCTGCAGAGAAGAATGGGAGAAACTCCCCAAATGTATAGGTGTCCCCATAGGCCTAATACTTAAATTGAGGAAATGTGATTATAATCATTGTTTTAGCGATGCACCGTAGATGTCCCTCCTAATGAAAAGGCCCCCCATCCTGTTGATGTGAGCTGCTTTGGAGCACACTTACATTAGTATGTGTTTATGGATGAGAAAGGGAACTTGCCATTTCCAAAAATAGGCTCAGTGAGGAATCTGGGATTCCCTGCTTTGCGATCTGTTGCCTAAATTAAATATAAATTGGTTGCCTAAATTGGTTTCATTAAATAGGCCTAGGCATTAAATAGGCTTAGGCACTATACTTAGGCACATTTAATTAAACTGACACATACAGTATATGCGCTAGCATACGGATGGTGGATTAATAGCCCAGCCTATGAATTGACTCCTAATTTACACATCTCTGTTCCCTTCTTGTGCAATTCTTGAATCTCCTCTGGCTTCTCCACTGGCCTCTCTCTCTCCATCCTCTCTCTATTCCTCTTATAGCTCTTGAACAGTTGCCTAGCCCAATGTGTGTCCCAGAAGTAGCATTTTTTGCAATATATATATATATATATATTTTTTTTTTTAATATATATTTGAGGAAAGAAGCACCTTGCTCTTACTTGCTGGGTATAAAATAGGCTACAGCGTTCACACAGTGAACTGGCGGGGAGGTTTGAATGGCAAGAGATTTCTTGGTGTGATGTGATCACATTGGCTGGTGGTAAAAATGCAATAAAGCAGCCCATATGGAAGAGAATCATGAAGTTCAAATAAGAATATTTTATGGCAGAAGAGGATTATTTGTGCAAAAATCTAATAAGTAATCTAATAAGGATCTGGTGAGATTTTGTCTGTTTTTCCTTATATGCCTGTGGTGTACATGTATACAGTATGTGTTAATGTATATGCCTTATATAACATAATAACATATATATAACATAACAATTGAATACATGATTGTGGTGCATTTCCTACAAATAAATATTATGAAATATTTGAGAGAAAAAAAATACAGTGTATCAATTATTTAAGTCATCTATGAATATTATGAGAAATATTTATGTTTTGAGAATGTAACCTCAACAAAATAAATGCTTTCCTTATAGGTTTCACATTGTTTTTTATAAGTCAACATATAAAAAAACTTGACAATTACTAGTGTTGGGACAATATCTGTATCACGATACTCGCTAGTATCGTGGCAAGGAAATAAAACATGAAACGGATATAACTTCTTTAGGAAAACAGTCTTAATGTTGGAAACAAACATCATCATGTTCTCATCCAGAGTCACAGTTACTTATTTTCCAAGCTATAGCACACAACATTTTACATACAGCAGGTTTTTAAAGGACCAAATAGTTTGGTCTAGACGGCTGCATTCCTGTAGTGCTGAGAGATTAACTTCATTTCTTTCAGTTCAATTACTTAAATTCTAGAGAGAAATCAAATCATTCACATGAGAAACTAAGTCAAGAACTATATGGGGACGCTGGGCTGAAGGGAGTTGGGCAGAAACGTGGTAATTAACTACAATTACCGTATTCCACTGCGTCTGTTCTTTTCCGGCTGGGGCACAGATCTGATAGACTTTTAGCATGCTACGTTATGTTAGATACACACAGACTGCAGGGGAGGCAGGTAGCCTAGCGGTTAAGAGCGTTGGTCCAGTAACTAAAAAGGTTGCTGACAAGGTGAAAAACTTGTTAATGTGTCCTTGAGCAATGCCCTTAACCCTAATTTGCTCCAGGGGCTGACCCTGTAGGTAGGCCATCATTGTAAATAAGAAGTTGTTCTTAACTGACTTTCCTGGTTAAATAAATGAAATAGGACACCACATAAGCGAGGAAGTACACAATACAAAGATGAGAGAGGAATAGAGTTCATGAAAGTATGCCTTATCTACTTTGAAGAACTTGTAAAATGCTTTTGTCAGACAATGCTGCAGCATACTTAGGCAGGCTAGCCTAGCTAAATAGGATGACTAAAGACAGTACATGTAATATTCATATTTATCAACATACTGAATTGTAATTGGATGCATTCTACTGTCGTATCATACTGTGCTACGTGATATGGTTGGTTAAGACCACCCAGGTAAGTAGGTCATCTTCAGTTGATCATGCCAGGAGACACGTGAACATGCCAGTTATAGCTAGCTAATAAAGAGCTACGTTTAGAAAGATGCTGTCTACTGCAATTTATTATTTTGTACATGTGTGGAAAACAAGACAGTACAGTATGGGGAGAACCTGGCTGGCTGTTACTGCCTGAGCAAAGATGAGAATTTAAGGAATACAAAATTATAAAGTCATCAAATAAAACTAAATACTGGAATATATTGTATTATTTAATAGTACTTTCTTATTTTTCTATGTGAACCTTAGAGAGAAAATGTTGTATTTTCAATGCCTTGGTATTTCCATTAAAAAGCTCTAATCATTGTAATGTAATTATTTCATAGTGGGTTTAATGTAAAAAAAAAAGAATCTAACCCGAAACCGAACCGATTTCAAAAAGCAATGTTCATGCCGCTGTTGGGAGCGGCGGTCAGACAGACACATTTGGGATGAAAATATTTTTGTTGTTCTGTAGATTATTTGGAAATGGTCATCTTTCTGCTTTGTATGCGTTAGCTTACCTATTGTATTAACAGCACGTCTTTGTAGACTATTTAACTTGAAGCAGAATTAGCTGCTTCAAGTTAAATAGCCTACCTCTCCTCTAGTATATGTGTGGTCTCAATGAAATAGAGTAGGCTTCATATGCATGGCCGGAGAATCACGTGGCAGTTGTCTTTCCAAATATGATTAAGAATATAGTTTACTACAGTGTCTGTAAATAAATATTGATGATGGAAAGAAGTGGAAAAATGGAAAGAAGTGGCTCAACCAAGGTGCAATCAATCACCATTAAAAATGAAAAGGCAGAACACGCGCTACCACCGTGAACGAACGTTGCGCCTTTTAATTTTCAATAAATATTGATTACCCATTTATTTGTCTCTGACTGCAAATCCTCCTCCTAAACGGTAGGCTATATCCTATATGCTAAACGTAGCTCAAGAGAAAGTGTAAGTGTCACCTCATCATTCCTTCCGCTTAAAGTATAGTAGCCATACGCGCGACATCAGGTACAGCGTGTGATCTCAACTAAATAAAGTAGTTTATAGCCTATGCATGAGCGGCAGTTATGTTTACAAAAAAATATACTTCCTAAAATTGTAACGACCCTGGGATATCGAATCTACCGCTCTAGTACATTTTTTGGGCACTGTCGATAGCGCGCTGGACTTCGGGCTAGAAGTTTCAGGGTTCGAGACCTGCTCCTTGCTAGTTTCATTACATTGGTGTCAGAAGTGATCGGACCTTGCATCCACGACAGTGTGTGTGCTTAGCCAGTGAGCGCGTTCCTATAAGACGTTGAGTCACAAGATAGCGCGAGGACGCGCTACTTGAAAGGAGGGAGTTGTGTAACGACCCTGGGTTTATAAGCGCGAATATCGACTCTGCGCTCGAGCATACTTTTGGGGCACAGTCGATAGCGCGCTGGACTAAAAGGTTGAGGGTTCAAGATCTGCTCCCTGCCTGTTTCATTACAATATGATTAGGCTTAAGTTTACTACATTGCCTAGAAATAAATATTGATCACTCATATTTGTTTGTCTGAAAATCGTCCCACTCCCAAAAGGTAGGCTATAAAACATATAGCAATACTGGTATACTGGTCACATCCCTAACAATTAATGTAAGTAAAATACAATATTGGTATACACATTTTCAGGTATGAGTGGTTAAGGTTAGGCAGCACCTACTACTGGAAAGTTGGTTTATCTACAGCTATGCCTTTGGTTTCCCATCCAGGGTTTTCACAAAGCACAGCCCTGCTTAGATATCGTGAGAATGATTGTTGAGAGAACTCCACTGACCCACGTAAGGTCGATGTCCGTGCCCGAGCGAATCTATGTAGCATTTTTAAAAAATCCCCATATAAATCTGTCTGTTTAAGTTAGATATATCAGTTTTTTTTGCATTGGATGCTTCTCAATCCACCGCATCCACCTATGTCGCACTTCAGCATCAGAGGTGAAAGGTGACAGAGCTAGAGTGGTGTTTGTCAAACCATGAGACATCCCGAATATCAGTCTTCTCATAAAATCGTCTGTAGTGTCCGAACGGTTTTGCCTACAAACTATTATGACCCCTCTATGGAAAGATGAGATTCTCACAAACATGATGGCGTACTTCGTTTTAGGAGGACGTCTTGGGACTCGTCTGAAGTCATTACAGCCGATCTGCCAACGTCTGTCTGTAGTGTCCGAACAGTTTGGCCTACACATTAATATATTGCTCTAGGACCCCATCAGGCCTCACAAGACTCATCTGAAGGTCCCCCGGTACCAGTTGAACAAATTAATGGAAGTACAGTGCATTCTGAAAAAATATTTAGACCCCTTGACTTTTTCCACATTTTGTTACGTTAAAGCCTTATTCTAAAATGGATTAAATATATTTTTTCCCCCATCAATCTACGCACAATACCCCATAATGACAAAGCAAACACTTTTGTTTTGAAATGTTTGCAAATGTATTAAATATAAAAAACTGAAATATCACATTTACATAAGTATTCAGACCCTTTACTCAGTACTTTGTTGAAGCACCTTTGGCAGCGATTACAGCCTAGAGTCTTCTTGGCTATGACGCTACAAGCTTGGCACACCTGTATTTGGGGAGTTTCTCCCATTCTTCTCTACAGATCCTCTCAAGCTCTGTCAGGTTGGATGGGGAGCGTTGCTGCACAGCTATTTTCAGGTCTCTCCAGAGATGTTCAGTTGGGTTCAAGTCTGAGCTCTGGCTGGGCCACTCAAAGACATTCAGAGACTTGTCCCAAAGCCACTCCTGCGTTGTCTTGGCTGTGTACTTAGGGTCGTTGTCCTGTTGGAAGGTGAACCTTCGCCTCAATCTGAGTTCCTGAGCGCTCTGGAGCAGGTTTTTATCAAGGATCTCTCTGTACTTCCATCTTTGCCTCGATCCTGACTAGTCTCCCAGTCCCTGTCTCTGAAAAACATCCCCACAGCATGATGCTGCCACCACCGTGCTTCACCGCAGGGATCGTGCCAGCAGGGGCGGCCTGGACATTCTGCCGCCCTAGGCAGCACAAAAATATGCCGCCCCACCCCCCCCTCAATTGGCAGCTGCCCTCCGGCGCTACTACACCGCCGGCGCCCCCCGGGAGAAGCAGGTGGGGGTGGGAACTGCAGCAATACTATGAGCTGGCATCTGGAGTGCCGGCGGTGGTGTAATAGCCGGTCAGGGGCGTCGGAGGGCGGCAGCCAATTGTCAAAATGCCGCCCCAAATTCAAGTGCCGCCCTAGGCGATCGCCGAATCTTGCCTAATGGGCGGGCCAGCCCTGCGTACCAGATTTTGTCAAAACATGAATCTTGGCATTCAGGCCAAATAGTTCAATCTTGGTTTCATCAGACCAGAGAATCTTGTTTCTCATGGTCTGAGAGTCTTTAGGTGCCTTTTGGCAAACTCCAAGCGGGCTGCCATGTGCCTTTTACTGTGCCTCCACACAATCCTGTCTCGGAGCTCTAAGGACAATTGTTTCGACTACATGGCTTGGTTTTTGCACTGTCAGCTGTGGGACCTTATATAGACAGGTGTGCACCTTTCCAAATCATGTCCAATTAATTGAATTTACCACAGGTGGACTCCAATCAAGTTGTAGAAACATCTCAAGGATGATCAGTGGAAACAGGCTGCACCTGAGCTCAATTTCGAGTCTCATAGCAAATGGTCTGAAGACGAATGTAAATCAGGTATTTCTGTTTTTTAAGTTTAATAATTTGGCTAAAATTTCTAAAATTTGTTAAGGCTGTAATATAACAAAATGTGGAAAAAGTCAAGGGGTCTGAATACTTTCCGAAAGGGACCGTATATATACTGTTTAGTGCCAAAAATAAGGGGTTAAATATATGTAAAAAAAGAATTAAATGTTTTCTTATCTTTCTTTTGTCGCTCATATATAGGACAGAGACTTCAGAACAAACTTAGTTTACATTTTTGGGGGGGCTTAGCCAGGTTGTAATAACTAAAGAGATTCACTGCTGCTATCAAAGTCATTCCTTCTCCTTTTGTCCTTCTCTTCTCTCATTTCTTAGCATACATGTCTTTTATATAATACCTGCAACATTTCTGTTGTCTAAATGTGAACCACCCCTATAAGTCAGATATTACAAGAATCGTTCATGAATATTGTAAGTGTAGGCTGCACTTATTACAAGTCTAAGACATTGGATCAAAGCAAACTTCCAGAAAGCCTATCAAAAATAAAGGCAAACAATGTCAGGGGAAAACAGAGAATATACATATATCAATCAATATCGATACATTTCAGAATTAACAAACTGATGTGAAACATATACTTAGAATAAACATACCTGTCACTCCATACATGAGGATCCAAGCGACATAAGCTTGCATGATATTTAACTGTAACAGCAAACACGAGAAAACAGAAGTTTTAGTTTTCTTGCATGCCTCCAACGCGTAAAAGCTGTAGACCAAGAACTGCAGTTACCATGATGGGCTAGGCTACTTGATAGTTGAGAGAAAATGCTAAACCTGGCAGTTTGTCAATCAAGATGAGGTTGGTAAGCAAGGTAAGCGGCGTGTCTGGTGTCAGCAGGAGAGAAAACGATTCGCAACTGCTCCAGAGAATCAATTGCCATCAACTAGAGCGCGGAAATTTCCACTGCTGCTCTAGGGCACGTGCGAACCGTTTGTCGTCGACAGAGGAAGAGGTAGACAGGAGAGAGCGAGAGAGAGACATACATATATATATAGAGAGAGAGAGAAAGAAAGAAAGAAAGAAAGAGACTTCACTATTCGATTACAAGCTGTGGCCATAGTTTGTGTTCTCAGGTAAAACTATGGAAACAGTTTCCATAAATAATTGTTTTACCACAGCAATGGAGCATGTTTGATGTAAAAAAATAAAAAAAATAAAAAAATAAAGTTCCTTGTTAAGGGTAGACTCAGAGATGTGATGTTGGTGCACAAAGTAAACAGCATAGTGGGCAAATGTCCACAACAACTAAGAGCATTGAAGCATAAGGCTAAACTTCTTAGCTGTTTTGGTCTAGTACCTAGAATGCTCT
This sequence comes from Thymallus thymallus, assembly GCA_023634145.1. Classification (NCBI taxonomy): domain Eukaryota; kingdom Metazoa; phylum Chordata; class Actinopteri; order Salmoniformes; family Salmonidae; genus Thymallus; species Thymallus thymallus. Next base: position 9,504,309 of record CM042384.1, on the reverse strand, counting down.
AACCTAAAACTTGGCTATTTTGTTTTATGCTGGAAAGCTTTCTGGCAGATGAAAACATAATTGCAGATTTACAAAATATTTGATCTGGCTTTTACTGCAGGGGTTAAAACCCACAAACTGTTTAAATTTACACTTGTCTATAATGCCTTCTTATTTTCCCCATTTGTTCTTCCTCCTGTGTTATATTGTAGTGAAAAAAACGGAATAGAAAAGGTGCAAACTTTTAGCCAAAAGTTTAATATTTCAACCCATTGCGTATATAATGCTTATAAGACAATAATACCGAAATAGCTTTGGGTCGGACACAATCCATTTACATTCAAAACAATTATTTGATTAACATCAGAAACAATGCTGAGCTATAGTTTTCAATTATGCAATTTCTCACACTTCACAGTCTGACATTGATAAGCTTGCTCCAGTTCATTTCAGTAAACATTTTCTAAAGGATACGTATTAAGTGGCATTTGGTGGTGTATGGAACACTGACACAGCAAAATAATGTCCTCTAGCAAATTTGGGGGGTAGACCAACTGGGCCCTGAACTCAGATCCCTTTAACTGTCGGTTCAACACCTTAGAAATAACAACAGGAGGTCCGAACCTCTTGATAAGGTCGCTGGGTGGTGTCAAAGGTAGATACAGTACAGTAGAGATATATGTGGACAGCACCTTTAATCTTAAAAACAGAAGCTGCTGTATATTGGAGATACACCTGTTTTGGTCATTACTGACATTTTTTAAAATTTTATTTCACCTTTATTTAACCAGGTAGGCCAGTTGAGAACAAGTTCTCATTTACAACTGCGACCTGGCCAAGATAAAGCAAAGCAGTGTGACAAAAACAACAACAACACAGAATTACACATGGGATAAACAAACGTACAGTCAATAACACAATAGAAAATCTGCAAAAGTAGTAAGATTAGGAAGGTAAGGCAATAAATAGGCCATAGTGGCAAAATAATTACAATTTAGCATTAACACTGGAGTGATAGATGTGAAAAATAACAATATGGGGATGAGGTAGTTGGGTGGGCTATTTACAGATGGGCTGTGTACAGGTGCATTGATCGGTAAACTGCTCTGACAGCTGATGCTTAAAGTTATTGAGGGAGATGGTAGTCTCCAGCTTCCATGATTTTTGCAATTCGTTCCAGTCATTGGCAGTAGAGAACTGGAAGTAATGGCGGCCAAAGGAGGTGTTGCCTTTGGGGATTTTTTTTATAACCTTGATTTTACTAGACAAGTCAGTTAAGAACAAATTCTTATTTACAATGACAGCCTAGGAACAGTGGGTTAACTGCCTTGTTCAGGGGCAGAATTACAGATTTTTTACCTTGTCAGCTCAGGGATTCAACCCTGCAACCTTTCGGTTACGGCCCTAACACTCTAACCACTCGGATACCTGCTGGAGTGCATGCCCAGAGCGTAGGAGGCTGACGTGTGAGTGGATGAGGGCTACTTATTCCCCTTCCTCCTTATTAAATAAATAATCAACTCTGCTCTCATGAGTTGGTAACAAGCAGTCATTTAGTTGTAAATACAGTACAGGTTTGAAATATTAGAGTGATGGACTGAAGCTTTTGTTGAGAATACAGCGTTGCAGTTCTTCACCCAAACCGTGGCCTTTGGCACCTACTACCATACCCTGTTCAAAGCTACTTAAATATTTTGTCTTGTCCATTCACCTTTTGTATGGCACACATAAACAATCCATGTCTCAAGGTTTACAAATCCTTCTTTAACCTGTCTCCTCCCCTTCATCTACACTGATTGAAGTGGATTTAACCATTGACATCAATAAGGGATCATAGCTTTCACCTGGATTCACCTGGTCAGTCTCTGTCATGGAAAGTACATGTTAAATACATTCAATCTAACCTTGTGTTAATGTGTATGGATACATTTGGTGTAATCACCAATACCCAAACATTTCATATGTACTTGGTTTGGTATGTCTGGGCATGTTCTTAATGTTCTGTACACTCAGTGTATGTGATTGTGTCTCAATGTAATCAAGATATACAATTATTGTTATGTTTTTGGCCTTTGTTGTGGTCAATTTGCGTTGGCCAAATTTAATATAATTAAGTTCTGGCCCCACGACCATCATTCCGCAACTAAATCTAGTTGCCTACCCTGGCCTATGGGTTTTGGCTGGACAGAGTGATCCATGCCTGCTATCTGACATGCAGCTTGTGTGTCCATCTTATCACCCTCTCTCCAGCAGCTTCAAATGTACCCGTGAAATGAGTCTCGTTGCTATGAATTTGCATGTAATTTCAAGTGACCATCTTGTGTGTCCTTGTGTCAACCTTTTGCTAGGTTTAACTTGTGAGGAAAATTGGAACATTTGGGGTAACATGAAGTAAAGTAACACCAGAAAGTGTCATTAAGATTGTGTGTGGTATACAGAGCTATGATTGATTGGAGTCGAATGTTGATATGGTCTATCAGACATAAATTATAAACATGTTATATAAGCGACATAAACAAACAATAGGCTACAATGTGAATGTTGTGAACGCAACATGTTTCAGGTGTCTCTTTCAGGCAGTGTAACCAGGCAAGTGGATTTCTTGACCTAAGGAAATAGGAATTTGGAGTGTATTCACGATGCAACTTACTGTATATCCTGTGAGATAAAAACGTCAAAACGTTTTTTCATTTGCAAGGATTCCAAAACACCTATTTCATAAATTCTAAATTCAACTTCAGCTCAACTTAGAAGTTTGGGTATTGTCTCGCTCAGCGTCAAACATCAAACATAGGTAATTGAATGAGAAAAGTTGCCTCACTCGCTCAATAACAAAAAAGTGTGATTACATTATGTAGTATGAAATACATATTAATTCATAGGAACATATTTGAATTGAAGAGTTTCGATATCATTTTATATAGGGGAGGCTTACAGTATTACAGTAAATACCGGTTGGTTTTTGTACTGTGTCAATGGCGCTGGACCAGGAGGGCAGTGTCACATGCTACAGCGTGGGCGCTGCCAACCTTGCCAACACAATTGTCTTATTTTTAACTCGCCTCATTACTAATTGGGGTCGTGAACGTTTGTGCGGTATCTCTCATCTGACAAAACATTGAGTACATTTGAGGTCACTTGAATTCTCTACATCTCTTATGTAGCCTAGGCTATACCCTAGTTGCAATACAATTAATTGATTCCTATTTCCACTTAGACTCCATATGGGCGCACTGCATTGAGAATGTGTTAAGAATACACTGAAAACATTTATTTTCTTTCCGATAAACCTATGTTGATTGCATTCTAGAATTTTATCCACACAGTCAGTGGAGTAAAGTACTTAAGTAAAAATACTTTAATGTAATAGTTAAGTCGTTTTTGGGGGGGTATCTGTATTTTACTTTACTATTTATATTTTTGATAACTTTTAATATTACTTCACTACATTCCTAAAGAAAATAATGTACTTTTTACTTCATATGTTTTCCCTGACACCCAAAAGTAATCATAACATTTTTTATGCTTAGCAGGACAGAAAATGGTCCAATTCACTGAAGACAACATCCCTGGTCATCCCTACTGCCTCTGATCAGACAGACTCACTAAACACAAATGCTTCGTTTGAAAATGATGTCTGAGTGTTTGAGTGTGCCCCTGGCTATTCGTAAAATAAAAAATGAGACAATTGATGTACTTAAGTATATTTTAGCTATTACATTTTTTTTTTTTTACCTTTATTTTACTAGGCAAGTCAGTTAAGAACAAATTCTTATTTTCAATGACGGCCTAGGAACAGTGGGTTAACTGCCTTGTTCAGGGGCAGAACGACAGGTTTTTACCTTGTCAGCTCAGGGGTTCGATCCAGCAACCTTTCGGTTACGGGCCCAACACTCTAACCACTGGGCTACCTGCCACCCCTGAGCGGGGTCTAAAACCAAATAATTTTAGACTTTTATTCAAGTAGTACTTTACTGGGTGACTTTCACTTTTTAAGGTATCTTTCTTTGCTTTTACTCAAGAATGACTACTGGATACTTTTTCCACCACTGCACAGAGTCCCTCTCCTTGGGCTCTTTGTATACGTATAGCCGACCACTGACTGTCAGGGATTCAAAGCTGAACTCTTGACATAGATTCAATTGGCATGATTTGCATGTAAAAGGTCAAATGTAGCCATTATTGCCAGAGAGGTTTGGAACTCTCTTTGTTATTGGTCTATTAACCAATTTACCTCATGGTGATGTCAAAACTCTAGCCCTTGCAAAACTGCAGGTCCTGTGTAGATTGTATTTTCAACCAGCAACAATCAGGAAATAACACAGATACATTTATTTTACACTTTTACCGTGCTAGTTTCATCAGCTGTTCATCATGATATAAAACACAGGAAAAACAGAATTTCGACTGCACTTGAAGGATTCCCTGACTTTTACTCAGTGGCTTCATGACCTGCATGAAATTGGACTGGGATTTAAAAAAATGAAAAAGTGCCGCAGGGGTCTAAAGCACTGCATCTCAGTGCTAGAGGCATCACTACAGACACTCTGGTTCGATTCCAGGCTGTATCACAACCAGCCGTTATTGGGCGGTGCCCAATTGGCCCAGCATCGTCCGAGTTTGGCCGGTGTAGGCCGTCATTGTAAATAAGAATTTGTTCTTAACTGACTTGCCTAGTTAAATAAAGATAAAATAAAAACTGGGAAAATGACTTATGTCGGAAATCATACTGTGCCTTGTACTCAAATGAATTCTGTTTAGCAATATATTGCTTTAAAAAAAGTTTGCTTATAGAGTTGTAGTTTGACACAACCAGCATTTTAATGACTACCCTCTTACTGACCTGAATCTGTTAAAATGCCGACAACACAATACAAGCAAGATGAGGTAATAGGCCTGTGCCAAAAGCCAATGAGTTGTGTAATTAGGATGGCAAGAAGCCAAGCGGAAAGGCCATTAACCGAAAGGTCGCTGGCTCGAATCCACAAGCCGACTAGGTGAAAAATCTGTTGATGGGCTCTTAAGCAAGGCACTTATCGCTAATTACTCTGAATAAGAGCATCTGCTAAAATTTTATGAATTAATGAATCTCATTGAAAAAAAAAACGTATAAATATGTCAAGGGATTTAGGAGGATTATTGAGCCAGTTTAAATCTGGAAAGATTTTGGTGGTTTTGAATCCCACCCGATTATATGTTAGAGTAACGTGTATTGTCCTAAAGTGGAAAATCTTACCACAACCCACACAGCTCATGTCACACATTACATACATAAACCACAAAGGCACACAGAAGGAAAGAAACAACAGTAGACAGTCAGACATAAATAGTAGATGGGTCATTCCACCAACCAATTTGGTGCCTTTTCAGAAGTGTAACTTGGTACCAAAAAACGTTTGATTTCATGTAATTTTAACATTCTGTCATAAAGAGCACATGTTCAACTTCATTAAAAAAATGTTTTAATCTCAAGATATACAGTTGAAGTTGGAAGTTTACATACACCTTGGACAAATACATTTAAACTCAGTTTTTCCACAATTCCTGACATTTAATCCTAATAAAAATTCCCTGTCTTAGGTCAGTTAGGATCACCACTTTTTTTTAAGAACGTGAAATGTCAGAATAATAGTAGAGAGAATGATTTATTTCAGCTTGTATTTTTTTCATCACATTCCCAGTGAGTCAGACGTTTACATACACTCAATTAGTATTTGGTAGCATTGCCTTTAAATTGTTTATCTTGGGTCAAACGTTTCGGGTCGCCTTCCACAAGCTTCCCACAATAAGTTGGGTGAATTTTGGCCCATTCCTCCTGACAGAACTAGTGTAACTAAGTTAGGTTTGTAGGCCTCCTTGCTCACACACGCTTTTTCAGTTCTGCCCACACATTTTCTATAGGATTGAGGTCAGGGCTTTGTGATCGCCACTCCAATACCTTGACTTTGTTGTCCTTAAGCCATTTTGCCACAACTTTGGAAGTCTGCTTGGGGTCTTTGTCCATTTGGAAGACCCATTTGCGACCAAGCTTTAACTTCCTGACTGATGTCTTGAGATGTTGCTTCAATATATCCACATAATTTTCCATCCTCATGATTCCATCTATTTTGTGAAGTGCACCAGACCCTCCTGCAGCAAAGCACCCCCCACAACATGATGCTGCCATCCCCGTGTTTCACAGTTGGGATGGTGTTCTTCAGCTTGCAAGCCTCCCCCTTTTTCCTCCAAACATAACAATGGTCATTATGACCAAACAGTTCTATTTTTGTTTCATCAGTCCAGAGGACATTTATTCAAAAAGTACGATCTTTGTCCCCATGTGCAGTTGCAAACCGTAGTCTGGCTTTTTTATGGCAGTTTTGGAGCAGTGGCTTCTTCCTTGCTGAGTGGCCTTCCAGGTTATGTCGATATAGGACTTATGTTTTACTGTGGATATAGATACTTTTGTACCTGTTTCCTCCAGCATCTTCACAAGGTCCTTTGCTGTTGTTCTGGGATTGATTTGCACTTTTCGCACCAAAGTACGTTCATCTCTTGGAGACAGAACGTGTCTCCTTCCTGAGCGGTATGACGGCTGCATGGTCCCATGGTGTTTATACTTGCATACTATTGTTTGTGGTACCTTCAGGCGTTTGGGAATTGCTCCCAAGGATGAACCAGACTTGTGGATGTCTACAATTTATTTCTGAGGTCTTGGCTGATTTCTTTTGATTTTCCCTTGATGTCGAGCAAAGAGGCACTGAGTTTGAAGGTAGGCCTTGAAATTCATCCACAGGTACACCACCAATCAAATTATGTCAATTAGCCTATCAGAAGCTTCTAAAGCCATGGCATACTTTTCTGGATTTTTTTCAAGCTGTTTAAAGGCACAGTCAACTTAGTGTATGTAAACTTCTGACCCACTGGAATTGTGATATAGTGAATTATAAGTTAAATAATCTGTCTGTAAACAATTGTTGGAAGAATAACTTGTGTTATGCACAAAGTAGATGTCCTAACCGACTTGCCAAAACTATAGTTTGTTAACATGAAATCTGTGGAGTGGTTGAAAAATAGTTTTATTGACTTCAACATAAGTGTATGTAAACTTCTGACTTCAACTGTATATATATAAAAAAAAGACTATAGTAAGTGACCATTAAAGAAATTCTCCGATACTTCTATACTTTCGATCCAGTGGTTCTGAAAGTAGCACTCATGAGCCAAAAGTGGTCCCAAAAATAGCGTACTACGTTACATGTGTGCAGATATGTGCAGCACCTCATTGCTCTCTCTCGCTCTGCTATATGTGGATCTTGCTAGCTGACACGCAAATGACGAGGGGCTGAAGCTCATTGGCTAGAACTCGAAAAGCTAGGGGGCTGGGGGAAAATGGAGCACAACTTCCAGTAAATGGGGGGGGTTACTCGAATGGTTCAATGGTTCTATGCAACGGGTTTCCACAAAAAGGAAGTGTGACCGGGAAATGCTGTGAATTAAAGTTTTAGTTTTCTCTCTGAAAAATGTAGTTCATTTAATCTGATTAACATAAAGTTCCATGACTTTGGCCACACAGGGCATCTGAACACACAAAATAAATGTTGATGTTTTTCATTACACTTTGGGTGTAATATTGAACTTTTGTACACCTGTGGTGTTCCCAGTCAAAAATGACCAGTCATTAGAAATGAATGGGTGAGACTACAATTAGTGTTTAAAATTGAGTTTCATCAGATGGACACACTTCCTCTCCCAGACCCCCACATGCATGTATGTTTGAGCACACACACCTTTCCCCAATATAATATTTTCCCCATGAGAACCACACCTGTTGGCATTCTCACAAACAATCGTAACATTGTTTCAATAATACATAGAACTTTTCTCGCAGCTCTGGTATATAAAGCTTTCTTGAGGTCTTGCTCACAATTCATTCTGTGGCAGCACAATGACCAAACGATATACTGTATGTGAGGCTCTTGATCATATCTTTGATCATGACACTGGTGAAGAGGAGAGGCCAGGAAACTGACAGTGAAGATGCATTAGAGGAGGAAGTGTCAGAAGTTGAAGACAACACAGAATATGATCCAGACCAAGAGACAACAGATGTGGAACAATCCACATCCACAGAGGTCCCTGCTGAGGTTGTGGTTACCTTCTGGTCAAAGAATGGGAATTTGTCCTGGTCTTCATCCCCACCTGAGAGGAGAGGTCGGCTGTCGGCTGAAAATGTTATCTGGATGACCCCAGGGCCAACGAGATACGCCATATCCCAGGTTGATGACATAAAATCCTGCTTCGAACTGTTCCTGACAGAGTGAATCGAAACTATAGTGATAAACATGACCAACTTTGAGGGGAGACGCGTTTACAAAGACAACTGGAAGTAGGTAGACCGGACAGATGTCCGAGCATACGTGGGTATATTGATTTTGGCTGGTGTGTACAGATCCAGAAACCAAATCTACCACCAGTTTATGGGATGCAGAGTCTGGTCGGGCAATTTTTTGTGCCACTATGTCACTCCAGACATTTCACGTGTTGTCACGGGTGATTCGCTTCGACAACCATGATACAAGACCAGGCCGCCGTCAACAAGACAAGCTGGCAGCGATCAGAGAGGTTTGGCACAAGTGGGTGGAGCGCCTGCCACTCATCTATAACCCAAGTCCAAATGGTTTCAAAACAAATGTCCTTGTTAAACTTTGACACAAAGTAGTCTGTGATGCAGGTGCTTCAGAGGGTTATACGTGCAGGCCCTACACACCACTGGGTGCACACTGCATGCACTACAGGACACCTACAACTCCAAGAAGGCCAAAAAGATGGTTAGGGACCCCAGCCACCCAAGCCATGCCCTGTTCTCCCTCTCTTCAATCACTCAGACACGGGCAGTACTGGAGCATCATGGCAAAAACTGGAAGACTGGCAAATAGTTTCTATCCTCAGACCATCAGGCTGCTGAGCTACCTCCTCCTGCGACCTCCTCCTGAAGTGTGCAGTGCTGACATTGTGAGAAGATCAAAGAAGGTGTCTCTCTTCTTTGACACTTATCCAGTGGCAGCCAAAGCTCATCAAGAATGAATGATCAGGTCATGCCACTCACACACACACACCTCTCACTATCGGCATATTAATATTTGTAAGATGGGCCTGGTACCCCTTAGAGAAAAGGGTTGATGGTAGGAAAAGGAAACCTAATTGAATTTAACTTGAGTAATTGCTGTATTACATTATTTTCTATTTTAATACGGAGCGTCTGATGGTAGACCACCTGATTATTTCATTTGAGTAAATGCTGAATTGTATTATATTCTACTTTAGTATATAGAAAACCTGATTATTAGATTAAGTAATTTCTTAATTGTATTATTTTCTAGTTTAGTGGTAAGACTCATAAGGCTTAAAGACAATCATAGCCACAGGAAGTAGGGGTGCTGAGGGTTCTGCAGCACCCCTAAAAAATAATAATAATAATAAATAGTTTATTTATTTTTATTTAAAAAACTATTATCACAAAAGTAGTGTACTGGGCCTTTACTAGAACTGTATTAGTGGACCAATATAGCAAGGGCACCCCCAAACACCTTCCCACGTTTATGTCTACAATACAATACAGAACAAACGCACACATACCTAAGGGGATGAGTATGATTGGCACATGACTCAATTATTACTCATTGATCTTATCAATAATAGCTCTGTAAGGCTCCTGGACTTAAATGTTGCAGAATACTAATCTACCGAAAAAACGAAATCACAAGTGAATGCAGCAGCATTTGACCTTTTAGATGATTTTCTAAGTTTAGTTTGGAATGAACTCTCAAGGGCAGCAAGTACATTGAAGAATGGTGTGCAACAGAGGCGTTCTTTCTCTGCGATAAAGATCATCCTCTGCCCTCTAATATTGACACATTATTAATCATATGAAAGGGAGCACGCTCCATTGTTTGAGTGTGAATGTGAATAAGCCATAGACTGTGTAATAAGAACTGAAATGAGAAATTCCATTGGCATTTTCAGTTAATAAAAGAGTAGGAGTAAAGTTAAGGGTCAGAGCAATGTTTATTATCGTCAATAACACTTATACTCACTTGTTTCTTAGGATGCTAGCTACTCTTTGTATTCTACAGGAGTGGTTGCCCAGTTTTTTAACACATCTAAAGCCTTTTGAAAATTCCTGTCCCCTCAGATGAACCGAACAATACGTACTGTATACCCCTAGCCCAGACAGTTTTGCAGTGTACAGACAACACCAAACCACTGTACATCGGATAAGTGCAAACGGTGCAGTGCTGTTCACTAATCCCAATTCATTATTTTTTACTTAATTTGACGTTATCTCCACTTTGGTTAGTGGATGCATTGACAGTCAAAAACAATAGTATTTATCAGGAGTCAACTGTCCTCTAGCGCAAGAAGATTGACATCTCCATCTCAACATGGGGGAGTATTGTTGTGGCATACTGCATAATTATCATGTCGAACGGGAAACAAGCTTTGCTAAATTCTCACCATTATGAACTTAAAGGAGTTCACAATTTTACAACTTCATGTTAGATTATTCCTCACTCTGAAAGTTCTATTGTCCAGGAGAAAGTCTTATCCAAGGTTAAGTTTTCTTTAAACATCCATTACAAACTTCAGCTAACTTTAGGCACCATTTACATTTTACATTTTAGTCATTTAGCAGATGTTCTTATCCAGAGCGTGACTTACAGTTAGTGCATTCATCTTAAGATAGCTAGGTGGGCCAACCACATATTACAGTCATAGTAAGACAATTTTTCCTCAATAAAGTAACGGTCAGCAAAGTCAGAGCTAGGAAAGGGGGGAAAAAAGTGTTAGTTCACAAAACGCATTTTTATGTAATGTTTTTATTTATGATTTTTATGGTGGGGGGTGGGGAGGGGTGAAAGGGGGGTGAGAGGGGGTGTGCTGTGACATTATTTAAGATGGTCTTTGAAGAGGTACGGTTTCAGATGTTTTCAGAAGATGGGCAGGGACTGCTGTCTTACCTTTAGGGTGCCAGGACAGAGAAAAACTTGGACTGGGTTGAGTGGGAGCTGCCTTCCCGTAGGTGTGGGAGGGCCAAGAGACCAGAGGTGGTAGAACGAAGTACTCGGGCGGGAGTAGAGGGTTTGAGCATAGCCTGAAGGTAGGGAGGGTGGGGTGACAATTTGGGAAAGTCGAATACCAGGTGGGCTGCAGCGTTCTGGATAAGTTGCAGGGGTTTTATGGCACAAGCGGGGAGCCCAGCCAACAGTGAGTTTCAGCAGTCCAAACGGGAGATGACTAGTGCCTGAATTAGGACCTGTGCCGCTTCCTGTGTGAGGTAGGGTCGTACTCTACCGATGTTGCAGAGCATGAACCTGCATGAGCCAGTCACTGCTTTGACGTTTGCAGAGAACAAAAGGGTGTTGTCCAGCATCACGCCAAGGTTCTTGGGAGGGGGACACCGTGGAGTTGTCAACTCTGATGACGAGGTCTTGCAGTGGGTAGGCCTTCCCCGCGAGGAAGTGCAGCTCTGTCTTGTTGAGGTTGAGCTTGAGGTGGTGGACCGACATCCAAGTTGAGATATTTACCAGGCACGCAGAGATGCGTGTCACCACCTGGGTATCAGAATGAGAAAAGTAGTTATGTGTTATCCACATAGCAATGATAGGAGAGACCAAATAAAATAAAATAAAGTTGTATGTTATTGCGGGTGTAGCGAAATGCTTGTGCTTCTACAGTAGCTCCAACAGTGCAGTAGTTTCACAACATATACCCAAATACACATAAATCTAAGTAAGGAATTAATTAGGAATATATACATATATGGACAAGTGATATCAGAGCGGCATTGGACTAAGATACAGTGGCATACTATAGAATACAGTATATACATATGAGATGGGTGATGCAATATGTAAACATAATTAAAGTAACTAAGATACCGTAGAATAGTATAGAGTGCAGTTTATATATATATATATATATGAGGTGAGTGATGCAGATACGGAAACAATGTGTCACGGTGCGTCGGATATATGGGACGATAGACGGAGCGCTGGTGAAGTGTCATCCTTTTATTTGAAAATGAGATGGACTCACGAAGCATTTACAAATAAAGGAGAGTGAAAAAACAAAAACACGATTCAAACAAAACACAGTGACTTACTTGGGATGTTGCAGGCAGTGCAGACAAACAATCAAAAATCAATCAAAATGTATTTATAAAGCGCGTTTTACATCAGCCGATGTCACAACCCAGCCTAAAACACAAGGTCAGCAGCCTTACAGTTAGTGAATAATGATCCACACACAGGTGGCTGTGTGTGGTGACTAAATACTATCCCCAATCAGAGACAACGCTATACAGCTGTCTCTGATTGGGGATGATAATCTCCCTAATAGGAGTGTGAGGACTTGGTTGTGTGCCTCTCATCCTCCCCTAGGTGGGGGTAAGAGGCCTTATCACAACCAAGCCCTCACAGTACCCCCCCCCTAAGGTGCGGACTCCCGATCGCACACATACAATCCCCCCTCTCCTGAAAGAAAAAATGTCCAAAACTAGGGGGGACATGGCGGGGTACTGAGGTGGTTGCTGGTGGGGGCTCCGGTTCCGGTTCCGGGCGTGGCACAGGCTGTGAGAGTAGCTTTCCTCCTACCTCTCCGTTGCACGCCCGGTCCGGTCCGGACCCCGGCGCGGTGGTTCCCCCCTCAGTACTCCCGCCATTCACCAAGTCCTGTCTGGACCCTGGTGCGGGAGCCCTCGACCCTGGAGAGGGGCTGACAACCGGCCCCGGACTGGGCACCGGTGGAGCGGACTGCTCCGGCACTGGAGCGACGCAGATGACCGGCCCCGGACTGGGCACCGGTGGAGCGGACTGCTCCGTCAATGGAGCGACGTAGACGACCGGCCCCGGACTGGGCACCGGTGGAGCGGACTGCTCCGGCACTGGAGCGGCGCAGACGACCAGCCCCGGACTGGGCACCGGTGGAGCGGACTGCTCCGGCACTGGAGCGACGTAGACGACCGGCCCCGGACTGGGCACCGGTGGAGCGGACTGCTCCGGCACTGGAGCGAAGCAGACGACCGGCCCTGGACTGGGCACCGGTGGAGGAGGCTCCAGGCCTTGAGCTGTGGCTGGAGGCTCCGGGCTGCTGACCTTCGCTGGAGGTGGCGGGGCGCTGACCTTCGCTGGAGGTGGCGGGGCGCTGACCTTCGCTGGAGGTGGCGGGGCGCTGACCTTCGCTGGAGGTGGCGGGGCGCTGACCTTCGCTGGAGGTGGCGGGGCGCTGACCTTCGCTGGAGGTGGCGGGGCGCTGACCTTCGCTGGAGGTGGCGGGGCGCTGACCTTCGCTGGAGGTGGCGGGGCGCTGACCTTCGCTGGAGGCCTCGGGCTGCTGACCTTCGCTGGAGGCCTCGGGCTGCTGACCTTCGCTGGAGGCCTCGGGCTGCTGACCTTCACGGGAGGCCTCGGGCTGCTGACCATCACTGGAGGCCTCGGGCTGCTGACCTTCACTGGAGGCCTCGGGCTGCTGACCTTCACTGGAGGCCTCGGGCTGCTGACCTTCACTGGAGGCCTCGGGCTGCTGACCTTCACTGGAGGCCTCGGGCTGCTGACCTTCACTGGAGGCCTCGGGCTGCTGACCTTCACTGGAGGCCTCGGGCTGCTGACCTTCACTGGAGGCCTCGGGCTGCTGACCTTCACTGGAGGCCTCGGGCTGCTGACCTTCACTGGAGGCCTCGGGCTGCTGACCTTCTCTGGAGGCCTCGGGCTGTTGACCTTCTCTGGGGGTCTCGGGCTGCTGACCTTCTCCGGGGGTCTCGGGCTGCTGACCTTAGCCGGAGGTTTCGGGCAGCTGACCTTCACCGGAGACCTCGGGCAGTTGACTCTCACTGGAGGTCTCGGGTTGGACGCCGTGCCCACCCTGGGCACCGACGCAGAGGTGGTCTTCAGCCCTGCAGCTGGTCTGGCTGTCGGCCCCAGACTGGGCACCGACACGCTATGGAGCTCCTGCTCCACAGCGGGGCTGAACGTCGTGCCCACCCTGGGCACCGACGCAGAGATGGTTTCCAGCCCTCTGGTGGGGCTGGCTGTCGGCCCCAGACTGGGCACCGACACGCTATGGAGCTCCTGCTCCACAGCGGGGCTGAACGTCGTGCCCACCCTGGGCACCGACGCAGAGATGGTTTCCAGCCCTCTGGTGGGGCTGGCTGTCGGCCCCAGACTGGGCACCGACACGCTATGGAGCTCCTGCTCCACAGCGGGGCTGAACGTCGTGCCCACCCTGGGCACCGACGCAGAGATGGTTTCCAGCCCTCTGGTTGGGCTGGCTGTCGGCCCCAGACTGGGCACCGACGCGCTATGGAGCTCCTGCTCCACAGCGGGGCTGAACGTCGTGCCCACCCTGGGCACCGACGCAGAGATGGTCTCCAGCCCTGTGATAGGGCTGGCTGTCGGCCCCAGACTGGGCACCGACGTGCTATGGAGCTCCAGCTCCACAGCGGGACTGAACGTCGTGCCCACCCTGGGCACCGACGCAGAGATGGTATCCAGCCCTGTGGTTGGGCTGGCTGTCGGCCCCAGGCTGGGCACCGACGCGCTATGGAGCTCCTGCTCCACAGCGGGACTGAACGTCGTGCCCACCCTGGGCACCGACGCAGAGATGGTTTCCAGCCCTGTGGTTGGGCTGGCTGTCGGCCCCAGACTGGACACCGACACGCTATGGAGCTCCTGCTCCACAGCGGGGCTGAACGTCGTGCCCACCCTGGGCACCGACGCAGAGAGGGTTTCCAGCCCTGTGGTTGGGCTGGCTGTCGGCCCCAGACTGGGCACCGACGCGCTATGGAGCTCCTGCTCCACAGCGGGGCTGAACGTCGTGGCCACCCTGGGCACCGATGCAGAGATGGTCTCCAACCACAGAGCTGCGCTGTCGACCCTCGCTGTAGGCTCCGTGTGAGGAATGGGCACGGGGCATACTGGACTGGGTGAGCGCACCACTGGTCTGCTGCGAGGCGCAGGCACGGGCCGTACCGGGCTGGGGAAACGCACCGTTGGGTTGGTGCGTTTAGCTGGCACGGGTCGCACCGGGCTGGAGACACGCACCGTTGGGCTGGTGCGCGGAGCAGGCGCGGTCCGTGCCGGGCTGGGGAAACGCACCGTTGGATTGGTGCGTTTAGCTGGTACGGGTCGCACCGGGCTAATGTTGCGCACCGATGGTTTGGTGCGCTGAGTCGATCTCCTCTTCCTCCGACTCTGGACCGGCGCTGGAGGCACCGGACTGGGAACTGGCGCTGGAGCACGACTGTCCCTGTCGTCTCTACTCCACCGCCAATCCCCATCCTGTGAGGGTCCCTCCGGGAACCCCCACGAGTGAGGGAACAGAAGCACATCGTCGTCGTCTTCCTCCGACTCCTCTCTGTACTCCTGCTCCCACGGCTGTAGGGGCTCCTCCTGGAACCCCCACGAGTGCAGTGGTCGGGGCTCTTCTTCCTCGATCCCCGACCACCCCCATAGCCCCCCCCAAAATCAGTTTGAGGGGTTTTCTGGGCTCCAGGCTGGTCCTCAGTTCTAGCCCGGTGACGTGTCCTCCGTCGTCGGCGCCTCGACTGCTCCGGACCCCAGCCTTCCTCCACCGCATGATAATAGTAGACCTCCTCCTTTGATAATTTCCCCATACTGTGGAGGACGTCTACCAGTGTCTCTTTCCGTTGTGTCCCAGGGTGGTGGATCATTCTGTCACGGTGCGTCGGATATATGGGACGATAGACGGAGCGCTGGTGAAGTGTCATCCTTTTATTTGAAAATGAGATGGACTCACGAAGCATTTACAAATAAAGGAGAGTGAAAAAACAAAAACACGATTCAAACAAAACACAGTGACTTACTTGGGATGTTGCAGGCAGTGCAGACAAACACAAGTGAATAATGATCCACACACAGGTGGCTGTGTGTGGTGACTAAATACTATCCCCAATCAGAGACAACGCTATACAGCTGTCTCTGATTGGGGATGATAATCTCCCTAATAGGAGTGTGAGGACTTGGTTGTGTGCCTCTCATCCTCCCCTAGGTGGGGGTAAGAGGCCTTATCACAACCAAGCCCTCACACAATGTTAAAGTGGCTAGTGTTCCATTCCTTAAAGTGGCCTGTGATTTCTAATCTATGTATATAGGCAGCAGCCTCTGATGTGCTAGTTATGGCTGTTTAACAGTCTGATGGCCTTGAGATAGATGCTGTTTTTCAGTCTCTCGAGTGGGCAGGTTGTTCCCGCCACAAGCTCACAATCAATGTAAGTGATGGTTTTTTCTTCCTTTCTTTCTTTTTTTATTTAACATTTATTTTTATCAGGGACTCATACTGGGACCAAGGTCTCTTTTACAGATGAGCCCTGAGTTACATAAATGAAAGAAAATACACACATCAATATACAATAAATACAAAAGGAAAACATGGTCATAAAAAACAAACACATTCATCAGTAATAATGTCCTCAATCAGCCTTCTGAATTGCCCTACAGGCACCAAAACATTACATTTTGAAGATTGTTCTACATAGTACAAGCTGATTTATCTAAATCCATACAGACCAAAGGAATTTACAGAGTTAACCATCCCTGAGACCAGGTGTGGTAACTCATATGTCTAAAGTTTAGTAAAGATGTTAGGTAGCGCGTAACGTTTTGTAAAAGCATTTGTATCAACCTAATTGACATCAAATAGGGCCAACCAACTTTCTGGTAGAGAATGCAGTCATGAGTACAAAAAGCAGGTACAGGGAGTACGAGAAGCAGGGGCAGGGAGTGAAAAGTTTAATAACGGACATCAAACAGAACAGGAACAGCGTCTGGACAAGATGCACAAGCGGGGAACAGAGCTGGGGAACAGACAGATATAGGGGAGGTGATGAAACAGGTGATAGAGTCCAGGTGAGTCCAATGAGCGCTGCTGCGCGTGACGAGAGTAACAGGTGTGCGTAATGATGGTGGCAGGAGTGTGTAGTGATGGGCAGCCTGGCGGGAGCAGGCATGACAATAATAAAGCACAGTGCGCTATGATAAACTGCATCTAACAACTGTAACGAATGCCCCGTGCAGGATGACGGGCCCTCCTCCTCTCCAACGATCATCCTCGCCGGCGTTCTAAACCGGCAGTCGGGGGAAGATGGTAGCAACACCCTGTTCCATATTGGTCATCAGGGTCACTATTTAACCCTGTGTGTTTTGTTTCAACCCTTGCGGGTTATTGTCTATGTGTGTTGCTGTTATATTAAATGTTAATTGTCAAATCGTCAAAACTATTCATCTCTTTTTCATCTTTCGCCTCATCACTCACTTTCACCCCTCGTAATATCACAACAACTTTAATGAAGTGGCAGCTGCATTCATATAGATGATGTCGCCATAATCTAGCACCGAAAGGAAAGTTGACTGAATAATCTGCTTTCTTTCTATTTAGAGAGGCAGGACCTATTTCTATAGAAGAAGCCCATTTTTATTCTCAGCTTCTTAAGTAACTCATCAATATGCTCTTCTATCCAGATGCCCAGATAGTTTTAAGCAGGGACAAAATCAAATTGGACACAAAGTACATATGTGACCGACCGGCTCAATTCGGTCTTATGCAGCAAAATTTGAAATGGTGTTTTTTACATTGGATATAAGTAGAGACTCAGAGCTAGAATTGAGGAACAATGGGAAAGTAATTCTGCTTTGAAAGTTGATAAACTTGTAACCTCACTTTTGAGAAAATGGACCTTGAATGTTTTGGTACACCTACTGGAGAGATCTTCTTTGTCTACACCCATTCAGCATCGTTCACACCCTCTTAAGCCTTAGCCCCACCCATCTCATGTGTGGCCATGTACTAAACAACCAAAGATTTCAAGACTAAAGGCTGGTTTATACTACGGGTGTGTCGTAAATATAGGGTGTGTTCGTAAATATAGGGTGTGTTCGTAAATTCAAGCTGGAGTGCCAGAGTGTTGTCAGATTGTCTGGAGCATTCAGAGCGCACACTAGACGGTCAGGCGGAGGAGTAGGGTTGATCCGAGCGTTCTGACCTCACAACAGCAGTCAAGCACCCAAGCTAACGTTGGTTAGCTTGCTAGCTACTTTGACACAAATGAAAGAAAATCTCACTCTGACCATTTTACTCGCCCAAGCAGAGGTGGTTAGGCAGTTTTCATGTTATCCAGAGCGTTGGAGATTGCAACTGTGCTGCTGGCAGAAATTGAATTGCGAAACCGGCAATATTCAACAGGTGTTGAGTGTAAATTCATCAGTTATTCTGCGCTCTGGCACACTCAGACGAGAGTTCTCTGAAATCAGAGTAGATGACCAGAGTGAATTTACCAGCTACGTCTATTGACAGTTGTCACAGTGACATCATAAACATTCTATTGAAATGGTTACTTGCATAGTAGTGGAGTCTTTTGTTTAGACATCAACTGTAACTAGCTAGCTAGCTAGCTAGCTAAACAATGAACCATAATCCCAACATTACTACGCTGCATGAATCTGCAGGTAGCTAACCAACCATGGCTGGTTGTGACAGCTCAGGATTGAACCAGTGCCTGTAATGACACCTCTATCACTGAGATGCAGTTGCTTAGACTGCTGCGCCACTCAGGAGCTCCGTATAGAACCTCTGTCACGGATACCATGGTTGCCCTTAGTTTGAATCTGTAATCCGAAGACAGGTGTTGTATACAACAGCCTTCTGTGTGTTCTCTTTTCAATTCCTTCTGCATATTTGCAATCAAACGCCAGAATTTTCTCCATCTCCTTAGCTATCATACTCTAATTCCACTGATTTCAAAACTCGGTTCTCCAGAAAGTGGTGAGCAACACTTATGTAGTTCTACTATGAGATATATTTAAAAAAAAGCTGTATTAGAAAGGACCTACACATACTGACCAGCTCATGATATAGACAGAAGCATGCTACATGGCAGACCAATCTCTCAGCATGTCCAGCCCACTCATTATCTCAGCCAATTATGGCTAGCGGTAAGGTTGCTTTCTTTTTCTGTGGCTAAACCAACTAGGCTCGTAATTTAACAATTGTATTCGTATTTACAGATGGCATACAAGTTGGTTATTAAGGCACATGAAAATTCACATGTTCTAGAAGGCATTTCTGCCCAAAAACAAAACATTAATGCTACGTTCAAATGGCTCTCCTGTGAAGTAGTGACGCGCGACATATATGCCTAGTTTCCTGAAACAAGTCACATATGCTTAAATCATCAGAGTTATTTTTATGCGCTGTAGAGAACAACATATCCTTAGTTTTACCTGCATTCATTACTAACTTCAGGTCAATAAAGTTTTCTGTAATACAATGAAAGCAGACTGTAGTTCAGATAGAGCCTGGTTAGCCATGGGGGCAATAGCATACACAACAGGTTACAGTTTTTTACAGACAACTCGATATTGTTAATGTAAACAGTAAAAAGTACGGAACACAGAATCGACCCCTGCGGGACACCTTTTGTAATATCCAGGAAACCTGATTTAACACCATCAGTAGATACACATTGACTTCTATCTGTCAAGTAATTTTTTTACCAGTTACATGCAGTCTGGTCTAGGCCAATCGAGGAAAGCCTCTGAATTAGCAGTGAGTGATCAACAGTATCGAAAGCCTTTGACAGGTCAATGACGAGGGAAGCACAGTGTTGCCTTTTATCCATTTAGTTAACCAAAAATTAAGATTAAAATCTTATTACTTATTCAATTCTTCTTAGTTATGATGCCAGAGACAGACATAACTTGCTTAGGCAGGGAAGAACAGGAATTGTTCTCTCTCTCTCTCTCTCTCTCTCTCTCTCTCTCTCTCTCTCTCGCTCTCTCTCTCTCTCTCTCTCTCTCTCTCTCTCTCTCTCTCTCTCCTTTGAAACCACCGTTTCAGCTGCAGCTGCATGGCAATCAAACAGAATGTATGGAGACAGAGGACACGTCTGTCTGACATATATCAAAAAGCTGCTGAAAACAGAGAGCGAGGTTTTTGTCTTGTCAAAACATTTATAACAAAGGAAGTAATAACACAGTTCTGATTGGAAGGCTGGCACTCACAATGCTGTGTTCTGCCTGACCTTTGTGACCACACAGTCCTCACATATAAAGGTTGGCACACGTCCAGTGCTGTTGTGCGGTTCTTGGAACACAGCCACTTTTGAGAAAAAAAAAGTGTCCTTTGTTTGTTGTGTATTGGATCGTTGAGCAATCTGTATTGGAAATGACACCAAACTATGTCAAATATGGTATGAGTGTTGAACATGCATAGAAAGAAACATTGTACCACTGACTGTAAAATTTTTTACCACTATGCATATTTACCACTGAATAATTCAATCAATTTCTCACCTGCGTTTGCAGTACTTTTTGCAAAAGTGTCAACTTTATCTGTAGTGTATAGGTGAAAATTAAATTCTGTGGTATTCACTACTCATCTGTTTTCTTTGTATGTATAACATCTTCTGTGATATGCAGTTTGTTTGCTATGATAAGGAGTAATGTGACATAATGTGTACTGGTGACATAATGTGCAAGCATGTTTATCCTATTCCCTGTCACTGTTTATTTGCTTCTCAAGGCTTTAGGATTTGGGCTTTGGCTTTTCTACAACTTGTCAATGTATCTACAGTATCATCTTAATTTTCTAAAATTGGTTGAAGAATCAACTGGTGTGACAGACACTCAGTGCCAAGGCTGCATAGAGATATATATATACAGTGGGGAGAACAAGTATTTGATACACTGCCGATTTTGCAGGTTTTCCCACTTACAAAGCATGTAGAAGTCTGTAATTTTTATCATAGGTACTCTTCAACTGTGAGTGACGGAATCTAAAACAAAAATCCAGAAAATCACATTGTATGATTTTTAAGTAATTAATTAGCATTTTATTGCATGACATAAGTATTTGATACATCAGAAAAGCAGAACTTAATATTTGGTACAGAAACCTTTGTTTGCAATTACAGAGATCATACGTTTCCTGTAGTTCTTGACCAGGTTTTCACACACTGCAGCAAGGATTTTGGCCCACTCCTCCATACAGATCCTTCAGGTTTCAGGGCTGTCGCTGGGCAATACGGACTTTCAGCTCCCTCCAAAGATTTTCTATTGGGTTCAGGTCTGGAGACAGGCTAGGCCACTCCAGGACCTTGAGATGCTTCTTACGGAGCCACTCCTTAGTTGCCCTGGCTGTGTGTTTCGGGTCGTTGTCATGCTGGAAGACCCAGCCACGACCCATCTTCAATGCTCTTACTGAGGGAAGGAGGTTGTTGGCCAAGATCTCACAATACATGGCCCCATCCATCCTCCCCTCAATACGGTGCAGTCGTCCTGTCCACTTTGCAGAAAAGCATCCCCAAAGAATGATGTTTCCACCTCCATGCTTCACGGTTGGGATGGTGTTCTTGGGGTTGTACTCATCCTTCTTCTTCCTCCAATCACGGCGAGTGGAGTTTAGACCAAAAAGCTCTATTTTTGTCTCATCAGACCACATGACCTTCTCCCATACCTCCTCTGGATCATCCAGATGGTCATTGGCAAACTTCAGACGGGCCTGGACATGCGCTGGCTTGAGCAGGGGGACCTTGCGTGCGCTGCAGGATTTTAATCCATGACGGCGTAGTGTGTTACTAATTGTTTTCTTTGAGACTGTGGTCCCAGCTCTCTTCAGGTCATTGACCAGGTCCTGCCGTGTAGTTCTGGGATGATCCCTCACCTTCCTCATGATCATTGATGCCCCACGAGGTGAGATCTTGCATGGTGCCCCAGACCGAGGGAGATTGACCGTCATCTTGAACTTCTTCCATTTTCTAATAATTGCGCCAACAGTTGTTGCCTTCTCACCAAGCTGCTTGCCTATTGTCCTGTAGCCCATCCCAGCCTTGTGCAGGTATCTACAATTTTATCCCTGATGTCCTTACACAGCTCTCTGGTCTTGGCCATTCTGGAGAGGTTGGAGTCTGTTTGATTGAGTGTGTGGACAAGTGTCTTTTATACAGGTAACAAGTTCAAACAGGTGCAGTTAATACAGGTAATGAGTGGAGAACAGAAGGGCTTCTTAAAGAAAAACTAACAGGTCTGTGAGAGCCGGAATTCTTACTGGTTGGTAGGTGATCAAATACTTATGTCATGCAATAAAATGCTAATTAATTATTTAAAAATCATACAATGTGATTTTCTGGATTTTTGTTTTAGATTCCATCTCTCACAGTTGAAGTGTACCTATGATAAAAATTACAGACTTCTACATGCTTTGTAAGTGGGAAAACCTGCAAAATCGGCAGTGTATCAAATACTTGTTCTCCCCACTGTATATATATATATATATATATATATATATATATATATATATATCAACAGTACTGCCACAGCAGCATAAAGTTGGATTAACACTTGATTTACATCATCATCAATATTTGGTCTGCTTGGCTGATATGCACAGCAGAGAGAGGCAGAAAGACAGTAGAGAGGAGCGGCTGCATCAATGACTCTCTGACTCAACTCCATCCATTCTTCAGTCGGGAGTTGCACATGTGTCATGGCTTCAGAAAAGTGTGTTGTTACAGAAATAGGCCTAAGCTCACATTTTTTGCAACTTCCTCTTGAAAGGTCTGTGCACAGGCCCTGCGACCAGTAATACACAATTGATATCCTTCTTTGCGATTCAACTCCATCCCTTCTTCAGTCGGGAGTTGCACATGTGTGTCAGGACAGCAGCTACACATATAGTCTCGACTCTAGCTGACCACCATATACTAAAATATCCACACAAGCCACTAGCCAGCCAAATCAAATCAAATCAAATTGCCATTGTCACATGCTTCGTAAAACAACAGGTGTAAACTAATAGTGAAATAGCCCACCCTCTTTTCCCGATGTTAATAATGTCTTTAACTAACTTGCTTACAATTTGTGATGAGTGCGTTGTTACAGAAATAGGCCTATGCCCTTGAAAGATCTGTATACGGCCCTGCGACCAGTAATACACAATTGATTTCCTTCTTTCAATGATTTTACACTCTATGATTTTAATTTACAACTAGCGTTCTAGGGTGAGAAGCCAAGCAAGTCGATTATATAATAAACAAAGGCAACACATTTTCAAAGCTAAGAAACATACATCCAAGACAACACAGTCCAACCATGAACCTAGCATTGCTCTCATTGAAATCTGCATGAACAAAAATATAAACGCATCTATCTTCCCTTGCCTCTTTACATACAGAGCGTGTATCAAGATCTATTATCCCTTTCTATTTGAATGGATGATTCTTCTTAAGTGAATAATGCAAACATTAAACACCCTCACTGTAAATATGGTACTGTAAATATACTGAATATATAAATATAAATGCAACATGCAACAATTTAAACGATTTTACGGAGTTACAGTTCATATAAGGAAATCAGTCAACTGAAATAACTGGGCAGAGACCAGCTACCCGGAGAGCTGATGAAATAGTATTTGTGTCTATAATAAAGCCCTTTTGTGGGGAAAAACTAATTCTGATTGGCTGGGCTTGGCTCCCCAGTGGGGGGGCCTATGCCATCCCAGGATTACTTTATTATAGACAGAAATACTCAGCCATTTCATCAGCTGTCCGGGTAGCTGGTCTCATATGATCCCGTAGGTGAAAAAGCTGAATGTGGAGGTCCTGGGCTAGCGTGGTTACACGTGGTCTGCGGTTGTGAGGCCGGTTGGACGTACTGCCAAATTCTCTAAAACGACGTTGGAGGCAGCTTATGGTAGAAAAATTAACATTCATTTATCTGGCAACTGCTCTGGTGGACATTCCTGCAGTCAGCATGCCAATTGCACGCTCCCTTAAAGCTTGACAGCTGTGTTGTGTGACAAAACTGCACATTTTAGAGTGGCCTTTTATTGTCCTCACCACAAGGTGCACCTGTGTAATGATCATGCTGTTTAATCAGCTTCTTGATATGCCAGACACGTCAGGTGGATGGATTATCTTGGCAAAGGATAAATGCTCACTAACAGGGATGTAAACTGATTTGTGCACAAAATTTGAGAGAAATAAGATGAATGTGTGTATGGACAATTTCTGGGATCTTTTATTTCAGCTCATGAAACATTCACATGTTACGTTCATATTTTTGTTCTGTGTAAGAATACACACGTTATACACTTAAGCCTAGCATTCCATACATCAACAATACTTTGCTCTACTGAGGCAGGCCTTGATATCTTAATGTCACTGCACCAATTTTCTTTAAACAACCTGAGAGATCCTCACAATATCAGTTAGTCAGTGAGCTGAAGAGAGCATCATTTGTGTCAGGTGTAAGAGCCTTCCGTGTGCAGGCAGAAACGTACTGTAACAACAACAACAGCTTTTTTAGTGCACCTATATGTCTTGAATATTTGATCACCTAGACATCATTGATGGTGCCTTCAACTTACTAACTTATGTATGAGCTATCCATTTTCCAATAGCTTGAAATACTCATGTCATGATGCGAGGGTTGGAAGGAACAAGGCACAGAGCGTGAGTTGCGATGAGACATGTTCTTTATTGAGAAGGTCTCTCCAAACACAAAAGAAACGCGTATCTACACGTGCTGAAAAACCATAACAAGAATACATGCAGTCGCTCGCTCTACTTAACACTACGTAGACTAGTGTCTCTGGGCTCATCAGCGTCGCCCTGGCAACCAACACGCTACACCTGCACGTCCTCATCACAGGCCGATCGCTCCCAGCTGCCGCTCGTCAACACAGAGCTTAAGAAGCCAGCGCCGCTCTCACTCAGGAAGACTAACGTCTCATGCAGATCGCTCTGGCTCTAACGTTCTCTCTCTTTGTTACGCAGAAGATAGCGAGTGACCGACGGCCGCAGCACGCACGCCTGGACACCTCTTCACGGACACGAGGACACCGCAGAAACACCAGGCACGATCGCACCGAGCACCCCTGCTTTTTTCCCCAACACCTTCACTTCAAAGGATTAATAAATATCCACCCTCCGGGGCCATTGCACTGAGCTACCTTGTTGTGTGATTTCTCACCCGTGACATCTGGTGGAAAATGCGGGCATTGCATGAGAAATCACACACAAGTGTTGGCATGTACCCGCACTAAAAAAAAAAAAAAAAAAAAAATTCTGTTCTCTTTCTCCAGCACTGGTTGGCGTCCTCTCTCCCCATGGAAGTGGATGAACTGTTGCAGCGCCTGACTGAAGTCAGCGTCCGCCAGCAACAGATTATGGAACATCTGGCCACTCGACAGGGCGGGACCGAGGCGGAACTCGCCGCCCTCCGCGCCCAAGCGGCCTCGCGCGTTCCACTACCTGACGCCCGAATGCAAGCGGCCCGGCTCTTGCCGAAGATGACAGAGTCTGACGATGCGGAAGCCTACCTCCAAATGTTCGAATCCACAGCTCACCGCGAGGGATGGGATCCGAACGACTGGGCTTCAGCGCTGGCGCCCCTTCTCACTGGTGAGGCTCAACGGGCGTTCTTCTCGCTACCCCCAGCGAGGGCTGGTGATTATGGAGAGGTGAAGCGGGAAATCCTTGCCCGACTGGGACTTTCCCCCATTTGCGCTGCACAACAGTTTTTCGAGTGGGAATATAAAGTCCGGGTGCCAGCACGAGCCCAGGCGGCCGAACTCGTCCGCTTGGCCCAACACTGGTTGATGGAAGGAGAGCCCACCGCCGCCCAGATAGTAGAACGTGTGGTGGTCGATCGCCTCCGACGAGCCCTGCCCCGAGCCCACCGCCAAGCCGTCGGGATGAGGAATCCCGCCACTGTCCTGGACCTAGTCGAGGCGATCGAGCTGGCGGACGCTGTCCAACATCGGGAGTTTGGGGAGAGGGCGCCGCCGTTTCCCTGGAGGGTGGTCCAGGAGCGACGCACGCCGGAGGACACCCCGCGCGCAGTTGGCAGGCTGACGGTTCCCTTACCGATGGACGAGCCAATGCCCACCGCTGATCTCACCACGTCCCCGCGGACCTGGGTGGCGGGATGCATCATACATCAGCGCGTCCCACCTGCGGCCCCAGAAGCGGACGTCACCGTGAATGGCCAACCCATACGGGCGCTTCTGGATTCGGGCAGTGGGGTCACCCTCATTCAAGCTCGACTGTGCCCTCCACGTCGCAACCAACGGAGTCTACTTCCCATTACTTGTGTGCACGGAGATACCCAACAGGTTCCAGCTCGTCGTATCAACATCGCTGCAGCTCATGGCAGTTGGCCTGTGGAGGCTGGAATAATGGAGAACCTTCCGGTCCCTTTACTCCTCGGCAGGGATTGGCCCGGCTTCGACCGCCTGCTCGCTGCCGCCGCCCAGGCCGCCAGTCAGGAAGGGAACCGTCGTCACCGCAGGCAGCCACGGAGACCCCGCCGCCGGCCGGCACTGCTAGCTTCGGACAACGGGAGAGATGGTGAGTCCCCCTCTCAAGATACTAACCTTTTCTATGATGTTTTCCGTCAGGCCAGTGAGGGGGGCTCTTTTGCCAAAGAACAACGGGAGGACGATCGGCTGAAGCATTGCTGGGGGCAAATCCGCGCTGTGGACGGGAAAGACGTCCTCCCACGACCCCATCCTCTCCCGCACTTCATTGTCCGAAGGGGCCTGCTATACTGCGTCGCCCAGCGACGGGGGGAGGAGAAGGAGTTGTTAGTCGTCCCACGGACCAAGACGGAGGCCATTCTGGAACTTGCACACTCCCATCCTATGGCGGGTCATCTGGGAGCCGCGAACACCAGTCAACGTATCCGAGACCGGTTTCACTGGCCAGGCATGGAAGCAGAAGTAAAGAGATTCTGCCAGGCATGTCCTACCTGTCAGCGCACCGCGCCCAGATCTCCTCCCCCCAGTCCGCTCATTCCTTTACCCATCATTGAGGTGCCCTTCGAGCGGATCGGATTGGATCTTGTGGGGCCGTTGCCTAAGTCTGCCCGAGGTTATGAACACATCCTTGTCATCGTCGACTATGCCACCCGGTATCCGGAAGCAGTCCCCCTGCGTAAAGCGACAGCGAAGGCCATCGCCCAGGAGCTGTTTCTGTTGGCCAGCCGGGTCGGCATCCCCTCCGAGATACTGACTGACCAGGGTACACCGTTCATGTCCCGGCTAATGGCAGACCTCTGCACCCTGCTGCGGGTGAAACAGTTGAGGACGACTGTCTACCACCCGCAGACCGACGGACTGGTAGAACGCTTTAATCAGACCCTCAAGCGGATGCTCCGTAGAGTAGCGGCCGAAGACAGACGTGACTGGGACCTCATGCTCCCCTACGTCCTGTTCGGAATCCGGGAAGTACCCCAGGCCTCAACTGGTTTCACCCCTTTCGAGCTCCTGTTCGGCCGCCAGCCACGGGGGCTGCTGGATGTCGCTCGGGAGGCTTGGGAGCAGCAGCCGGCACCCCACCGCACGGTCATCGAGCATGTGAAGCAGATGAGGGAGAGGATCGACCGGGTCATGCCATTAGTCCGGGAACACCTCAGCAAGGCCCAGCAGGCCCAACAACGCCACTACAATCGGGCAGCCCAACCACGGGAATTCCAGCCGGGAGACAGGGTGATGGTCTTGGTCCCCACCTCTGCGTGCAAGTTCCTGGCGTCCTGGCAGGGTCCCTATACGGTAGTTGAGAAGGTTGGACCAGTAACTTACCGACTACGCCAGCCTGGACGAAGACGAGCGGAGCAACTGTATCACATTAACCTACTAAAAAAATGGCAAGGGACCAATGAACAGGTAGCTGCCCTCAGTGGACATGAATCCCCATCTGTCGGCTGCCCAAAAGACAGAGCTGCAACACCTGGTCAGTCAGTTTAAGGATGTGTTCTCCTCCCAACCAGGGCAGACCAACGTCATCCAGCATGACATCAGGACGCCCCCTGGAGTGATCATCAGGCAACGGCCCTACCGAGTCCCAGAAGCCCGTCGGCAGGCTATTGAGGAGGAAATTCAACAAATGCTGAAATTGGGGGTAATCGAACCGTCACGCAGCCCATGGTCCAGCCCCATCGTAATGGTACCCAAGCCGGATGGCACCCTCCGCTTCTGCAACGACTTCCGCCGTCTCAATGAAGTTTCCGAGTTCGACTGCTATCCCATGCCTCGGGCAGATGAGCTGTTGGATCGGCTGGGGAGGGCCCGGTACATTTCTACTCTCGACCTGACGAAAGGATACTGGCAAGTCCCACTCACCACGTCTGCAAAACCGAAGACAGCGTTCTCCACTTCTAGCGGACACTGGCAGTACCAGACCCTTCCCTTCGGCCTGCACGGAGCACCCGCCACCTTCCAGCGTATGATGGATATCCTCCTGAGACCCCACCAAGCCTATGCAGCCGCATACCTGGATGATGTCGTCGTGCACTCCGAGGCATGGGATGAACACCTGGAACGTCTGCGGAGGGTGCTCTCGGAGCTCCGGCGGGCTGGACTAACCGCCAACCCCCGAAAATGCCACCTAGCGCTCTCCGAAGCGAAGTACCTGGGCTTCCAGGTCGGCTGTGGCCTCATCCAACCACAGGAAAAGAAGGTAGAGGCCATACTTACCGCTGCCCAACCCCAGACGAAGACCCAGGTACGAGCCTTCTTGGGGTTGGCGGGGTACTATCGCTGTTTTATCCCCAATTTCTCCTCCTTAGCCGCCCCTCTGACAGACCTGACCAGGAAGGGAGAGCCGGAAAAGATACAGTGGACAACAGCTGCCGAGGAGGCCTTCGCCCGGCTCAAGACGGCCCTTACCTCGTCGCCAGTGCTCCGCGCCCCCGACTTTAGCTGCCCCTTCCTGTTGCAGACGGATGCCTCCGACATCGGACTCGGGGCCGTTCTATCACAAATCCAGGAGGGTGAGGAGCATCCTATTATTTATATCAGCAGGAAGCTGTCCCCGGCCGAGAAGAACTACGCCGCCGTTGAGAAAGAGGCCCTGGCCATCAAGTGGGCAGTCCAAGAGCTGCGGTATTACCTCCTCGGCCGTAAGTTCACCCTGGTAACCGACCATGCCCCCTTACAGTGGATGGCCCGGGCTAAGGACACCAACGCCAGGGTGACCCGCTGGTTCCTCGCGCTCCAGGACTTCCACTTCGAGGTTCGTCATCGTGCAGGGGCCGCCAACGCCAATGCAGATGGGCTCTCGCGGATGTGGACAGCTTACGCAGGTCTGTCAGGGGTCATTCCCCACCCACCCCTTGTTTCACCCCTACTATCTCCATTCGTTCCCAGGGCCAGAACGACGCTTAGGGGGGGGGAATGTGACGAGTGTCTCTGGGCTCATCAGCGTCGCCCTGGCAACCAACACGCTACACCTGCACGTCCTCATCACAGGCCGATCGCTCACAGCTGCCGCTCGTCAACACAGAGCTTAAGAAGCCAGCGCCGCTCTCACTCAGGAAGACTAACGTCTCATGCAGATCGCTCTGGCTCTAACGTTCTCTCTCTTTGTTACGCAGAAGATAGCGAGTGACCGACGGCCGCAGCACGCACGCCTGGACACCTCTTCACGGACACGAGGACACCGCAGAAACACCAGGCACGATCGCACCGAGCACCCCTGCTTTTTTCCCCAACACCTTCACTTCAAAGGATTAATAAATATCCACCCTCCGGGGCCATTGCACTGAGCTACCTTGTTGTGTGATTTCTCACCCGTGACACAAGCTATAATGTATCTACACTGTATAAGCACCGATACTACAAACACAACGGCAGCACCATGTGCTGGCATGAACTAAACAGAGCATACACAAGAACCCACAAGGAAACAGCGCACTGCCTGAACTTGAATGGAATCCCCAATTAGAGACAACTAACAGCAGCTGCCTCCAATTGGGGATTAACACACAAACACATAGAGTTAGCCCGACCTCCCCTGTCAGGCCCTGACTGAACTCCCCTCTCCCATAGAGGAGTCTAGAGTCCTGTCCACCGTCAGAACCTGACAACTCATTCCTACTTGCTATCAAAAATGAGTCTGTACATATGGGCCATATGGTTGTCATGGATTATTAATGACACCATCAATAATTGACTTGAGCGATTAATTGACAATGAAAGATCGTCTAACCCCCTTCGAATGGTGTCTTGTCTACACTACTCACACTGGGCCTACCTGTATAGGGCATGTGCAGACACCAATTAGATCAGCTTGTCAACGAGCTCTGCCATGATTTCTAAGGGGTGGAAATGTTAGAATGCAAATTAGCCAATTAATTAACTGCCCAATACCGGAACATGCCTGGGTATGTGCTGGGAGCATTGTTTAGGCGGTAGGCCAGTAATGACGCATCACAACGCATTTACTCGAACACCAGAGAACACTGCTTAATTAACTGTGCATCAGCACTCTGTACGCCTTCACTTGTTCTGTCTGCCACTTGCACTTTTCCCACTTTCCACAAATGAGTTTTGGTGTCCAATTCTCGGAATGGGCGATCAGACAGGCCTGTTTTGACTAACACATGTTAGCCAGGCGATTTCTCTCATGAGATTAAGAAGACAGCCCACGCCTGTATCTTCAATTAATTTGGAGCCTTTGTTGCAGTATGGGGATAAAACTGATTGGCTCTCGACTAATTATCTATGCCAAGTCTCTGAAAGAAGAATGTCATTCATAAACTCTTTTCTATAGGGAAATTAAAGCTTAACTCCACCACTTCTCTCTTCTCTATAAAAACAAAACAAACTTCTATAGTCTCAGTAGGTTTCCAGAGTAGTTGGACCTTCCTCTTAGTTGAAGAGACACTTCTTTTATAACAGATAAAGTTCGGTTGAGAGACACTTCTGCTGAGAATATGACCTCATATGAATAGAGATGAACATATGCCTCTGGCTTAGTAAAACTGGATAAAATACACTTGTGATCAGCAAATATTTGATGTAATTATAGAGTAGCATGCACTTAACCTGTCTCGATTACTTAAAAGCAGTGGAGAGGATGGAAGCAAGGGCAACAGTAAACAGTATACCCTTTGGTCTATCAACACAAGTCTCCATACTAGGAAAGCCTCAGAATCACAAGGAGTTGGTGTCAGTGTCAGACTTGGAAGCCTCAGATGGAGTCTAAAGCTGTAGGCTGCAATATTTGTGTCTGCCATTGACACCAACTTTTTCTGTCCAAACATGGACACTGTACATGGGGGGGGGGGGGGGGGGGTGGGTCATCAAGGAGTGCTAGCCTTCTGCAATTTCATGAAAAACTGTATTGGAAGTGATATGACTTGTTTATGCTATGCTATCAATCACTTTATTTGAAACAAGGCCCTCGACCTAACGTTCCTTCTCAAGTCATTACATTTTTTGTGGAAAGACTCATTATATCCATATAGGAAATGGGGAGAAAAGTAATTCCAAATGATTTATGTGACAATAAGTTGTTCAGTCAATGGAGAGGTGCTGCAGGTGCAAGGAACCAGATCATTGTGATGGATAGTGGTGATACCGTAGCTTCCATGCACCTGCTATCTATCTATGTCATCATTGACAATAATCGTCACATTTCTCTAGCATAAATAAGTCTGATGCTGATTAAGATTTATTAGCAAGATAGGAAAAGTAGAGCAAATGTGTAAATGCAGCTGTAGAAATATTTTCTTAATGGTTTAGACATAAATGAAAATGCTGGATAGTTGAGACAGATTGTGATCTTTAATATACATTCAGTACATAGTGTATCAGATACACTGGAATTTTATTGGTCAGTAGCAAGGAAAATCACTACTTTTTTCATGACTTTCATAGTACCTGTTATCTTGAATATATCAAATTAATTATTGTCAGCCAGCCAAACATATACAGTGCCTTCAGAAAGTATTCATACCCCTAGACTTATTCCACATTTTGACAAAGTGAAAACATTATGTTTTAAATGTTTGCAAATCTTATAAAATGAAATACAGAAATATCTAATTTACATAAGTATTCACAACCCTGAGTCAACACTTTGTAGAAGCACCTTTGGCAGCGATTACAGCTGTGAGTCTTTCTGGGTAAGTCCCTAAGATCTTTCCACACCTGGATTGTGCAACATTTGCCCATTTAACCTTTTCAAAATTCTTCAAGCTCTGTCAAATTGGTTGTTGATCATTGCTAGACAACACTTTTCAGGTCTTGCCATAGATTTAAGTCAAAACTGTAACTCAGCCACTCAGGAACACTCACTGTCCTCTTGGTAAGCAACTCCAGTGTAGATTTGGCCTTGTGTTTTAGGTTATTGTCCTGCTGAGAGGTGAATTCATCTCCCAGTGTCTGTTGGAAAGCAAACTGAACCAGGCTTTCCTCTAGGAGTTTGCCTCTGGTTATCTCCATTCTGTATGTTTTATTTTATTTTGAAAAACATGATGCAGCCACCACTATGCTTGAAAATATGGAAAGTGGTACTCAGTAATGTGTTGTATTGGATTTTCACCAAACATAACACTTTGTATTCAGGACAAAAACTGAATTGCTTTCCCAATTTTTTTTGCACCTTGTTGCAAACAGGATGCATGCTTTGGAATAATTTTTATTCTGTACAGTCTTCCTTCTTTTCACTCTGTCAATTATGTATTGTGGAGTATTGTTGTTGATCCATCCTCAGCTTTCTCCTATTGCAGCCATTAAACTCTGTAACTGTTTTAAAGTCACCATTGGCCTCATGGTGAAATCCCTAAGTGGTGTCCTTCCTCTCTGGCAACTGAGTTATGAAGGACGCCTGTATCTTCGTAGTGACTGGGTGTATTGATACACCATCCAAAGTGTACTTAATAACTTCACCTTGCTCAAAGAAATATTCAGTCTGCTTTTTTATCTTTTTACCCATCTACCAATAGGTGCCCTTCTTTCCTAAGCACAGGAAAACCTCCTTGGTCTTTGTGGTTGAATCTGTGTTTTGAAATTCACTGCTCGACAGAGGAAACTTACATATAATTGTATGTGTGGGGTACAGAGATGAGGTAGTCATTCAAAAATCATGTTAAACACTATTAGTCCATGCAACTTATTATGTGACTTTTTATGCAAATGTTTACTCCTGAAGTTATTTAGGCTTGCCGTAACAAAGGGGTCGAATACTTATTAACATTAATTTTTTTATGAATTTTAAACATGCGTGTGTATATATAAATAAACCACTGACATTATGGGGTATTGTGTGTAGGGCAGTGACACAAAATCTAAATTTAATCAATTTTAAATTCAGGCTGTAACACAACATAATGTGGAAAAGGTCAAGGATTGTGAATACTCTCTGAAGGCACTGTAACTTCCAAATCCTGGTTAGTTATCAATATCTTTGTCCGAGTTAATGAATTGGCTAGCTAGCTAACAGTAGCTAGCATAGGGATCACTTAACCTGTCTAAATTACTTCAAAGCAGTGGAGAGGATGGGAGCAAGGGCAACAATAAACAGTATACCCTTTGGTCTACATACCAGGAAAGCCTCAGAATCACGAGGAGTTGGTGTCAGTGTCAGACTTGGAAGCCTCAGAAGGAGTCTCACGCTGTATTTGTTCGTGACATTGACACCAACTTTTTCTGTCCTAATATGGACACTGTACATGGGTGGGAGAGTCATCAAGGAGTGCTAGCTTTTGATTTTGGCTTCTGCTATTTATTGGAAAACTGTATTGTAAGTGATGTGACTTGTTTATGCTATGCTATCAATCACTTCATATGAAACAAGGCTAAAAAAAGTGTCCAAAACGCTACCCAAATGACTGATTCTTGAACATTTTCAGTATTTGACAATTTGACACTTTAAACTGTCAAATTGGGGTCCCCTAAAGTCTACTGAATACAATGATATATAATATGATATGATTAAGTGGAACCGTGGACATGAAACTCTATCACAGATAGAGACAGATGTTTCACCGGATGTATAAATATGAAGCATCCGTTTGGAATATGGTGAGGAGTAGAAGCCCATTTTGCTGATTTTTTCATAGAAGACAAGCCGATCTCAATACAGTTTTATGTTGCAAAAAAACTCAAATCTGTTAGGAACAGAGTGTAGACGTGACCCTTTGCCAAAGTTCAATTTTTTGTTGTTGTTTACAAGGAGTGCAAGGGTGATTTGAGTTATTGCACAAATACACTTTACAGAGAAGGCGTTCCCTAACAGAAATGTGCAAATACATGCTAGATTGCCAAAATAGGATCTTGCTAGCTTGGCTTGGCTCTGCCCACATCCTTGCTTGTTCTGTCCACTATGCTTAATTTGCTTCCATTGATAACGACACAGATGAGCTACCCGTGGTTAGTTATAAATATCTTTGAATGGGATATAAATATATTTTGAATGGGATGTATGGGACACAATTCTAAGGCTACAATTACTTATTATGCAAACTTTTTGGTACATGTTATATATGGCCTCCCGAGTGGAGCGGCGGTCTAAGACACTGCATCTCAGTGCAAGTACAGTCCCTGGTTTGTATCCAGGCTGTATCACATGCGGCCGTGATTGGGAGTCCCAACATAAATCAGTGATTTGGGCAGCATATTGGGCACATATTTTCTAAGACATCTTTAAAGAAACATACATGGACCTACGCGACTGAGGACACACAACTAAGACACAGGGAAGCCTAAAAGTGTCCCAAACAAAGAAAGACTGAACCAACTAAGACTAGCAAGGATACATTCAACACTGCTGAATCAACAACAGACTCCGATGCAGGCAATGGTCAAACATGCAGTTAAAGAATCCCCGGATGAACTGCTTTCGGGAGAAATGAAAACACTGAAGGATACGGTGGAAACTTCCAACTTCCAATATCATTACCAGCCAATATGTCACATGCAAGTCTCTGGAGTGGCACTGTGACGAGATGCAGGTTAGCACCAGGGCTGCTACAGACGTCAAAGCTACCTGCTGAGACACAGTGAAGCAACTGCGAGAGAAAATGATTTCACTCGAGGACAGTGAAAGGAGACTGAACATACGCCTGCTGGGCCTGGAAGAAACCGTGGAGGTTTCTGACCCAAAAGATTTTCTTCAGGAGAATCTACCAAAATGGATACCGTTTCTACAAGGGAAGAAGATTTAAATTCAAAAGGCACACCGAATCTACTGTGGCAACAACAACTGCAGTTGCCCCTCGCACCCTCATATTCTGCCTTTTAAGATATGAGGACAGTGGGGATATTCTGTGGGGACCCAGAGCCCTTGAGAACCACCGAGACATGGGTGACTGAATCTGTCATTTTACCCAGACTACAGCAACAAAACCACACTGAAGAAGAAATCCTTCGACCAAGTCAAACGACAGATGACAGCCAGAGGACTTCACCCGTTTCTGATATACCCAGCCATCCTGAAGATCAGGAAAAATGGAGCACTGCAATAATTCCCCACTGTGGAAGAATTAGAGGCATGTCTTGCAGCTGAGGACAACTACAACAGAAGGATCCCAGCTCTCCAGATTCTCCCCACTGCAGACCGTAAATATGGACAATGACGGCCCCCTCCTTCCTTGTGACCTCATCTCATTTGCTGCAGAGCTTAATAAATTCAGGTTGTAACACCTGGTGTCTAAGGAATTTGACTGTCAAATATGATACTTTCTATAATACATAATACATTTTCACAGAATGACTACATATTTGTATCTCTCTATATAAACAGGTGTATTTAGACAACTGAGCTGCTCCCCATAGTCATCTTTGACCATGGCGCTGTCCTGTACAGTATCTTACTTGACATTTCTAAACAGAAAGGTGCCAGAAGATGGTGCTTAACATAACTTTGCAGCAGAATAATACTTTAA
Source organism: Thymallus thymallus (assembly GCA_023634145.1). Taxonomy (NCBI): domain Eukaryota; kingdom Metazoa; phylum Chordata; class Actinopteri; order Salmoniformes; family Salmonidae; genus Thymallus; species Thymallus thymallus. The sequence continues at coordinate 9,468,604 of CM042384.1, read as the reverse complement.
TCAAAGTTTCAGCAAAATTGAAATAATAGTTTTTGTTTAATACAGATACAGCCACACCCCCTCAGTCACTTTGAGAGGTGACTAAATGTTTTTTGAAGGGGAACCTTGTTTGCCTCACATATTAATTCAAGGTAGTAGGCCTGGAAAAACAGATTAGTCTGGTTGAAAATTCGCAGAAACAGAGCAATAGGGAAGACTTTAACAGTGTTAAAGTGTAACACATTACTACAATCTAAAGCTGAATTTATAATGCATCAAACAAGAGTAACATACTGTCCTGAGAGGGAGTAAGGTAGTTGATTTTCATCTGCAAGGCTTAAGCAAAATCAGACCTTTTCTTGTATCAGTACAATTCAAACACCATCTGGTAAGATAACTATTTATTTAATTTTATTCATCACATGCGTAACAGTGAGTAACAGTGAAATTATTATTTAATGGCCGTTCCCAGCAATGCAGAGAGAGCGAAAATAGAGAAATGATAGTAATAATAAACACACAATGAGTAACTATAACTTGACAATATAAACGGGGTACCAGTACCGAGTCGATGTGCAGGGGTGTGAGGTAATTGAGGTAGATGTGTACAGTACCAGTCAAAAGTTTGGACACACCTACTCATTCCAGGATTTTTCTTTATTTTTACTATTTTATACATTGTTGAATAATAGTGAAGACATAAAAACGATGAAATAACACATATGGAATCATGTAGTAACCAAAAAAGTGTTACATTTTAGATTCTTCAAAAGTATACAGTATGAAAAAAGTATGAAATGTATGTAAGTCGCTCTGTATAAGAACTGCTAAATGACGTAAATGTAAATTATCAGCGATAACGATGAGACAGCCTATGTGGAGGAGGTCAGAGACCTGGCAGTGTGGTGTTAGGAACATTTTTAATATATTATAGTTTTGATGTCCACTATTATTCAACAATGTAGAAGATAGTAAAAATAAAGAAAAACCCTGGAATGATTAAGCTTACCAACGTTGTGTCTTCAGCAAACTTAATGATGGTGTTGGGAATACAGAATACAGAATACAGAAAAGGATCAAGCACGCACCACTGAGGGGCCCGGGTGTAGAGGGTCAGTGTAGCGGATGTGTTGTTGCCGACCTACCTTCACCACCTGAGGGTGGCCGGTCAAGAAGTCCAGGATCCAGTTTCAAAGGGAGGTGTTCAGTCCCAGGGTCCTTAGCTTAGTGATGAACTTGGAGGGCACTATGGTGTTGAATGCTGAGCTGAACAGAATTCTCACATGTGTTCTTCTTGTCCAGCTGGGAGAGGGGAGTGTGGAGTTCAATAGAGATTGCATCATCTGTGGATCTGTTGGGGCGGTATGCGATTGAAGTGGGTCCAGGGTGTCTGGAATGATGGTGATGATGTGAGCCATGACCAGCTTTTCAAAGATAGAGATAGATAGATAGGTACTTTATTGATCGCCGGGGAGAAATTTCTTTGTCAAGCAGCTACAACAAAGCATAGGGCAGGTGCAAAATGCCAGAACGAAAATACACAAAAGACAGACACACGATACATGATACATAGAGCGTCAGTATGAAAAAGTATAGAAATACAAGAAGTCTGGAGTGCTAAAAAAGCTATAAAAAGACATTGCATAGTATGGGTGGATGGCTGAATATGTACACTATACATTGGTGGATGGTGCATGGTTAACTATACTATACAGGTCGATGGCAGAGAAATACTTCAATAGCTAAAAATGCGTATGATATGAGTGAGGGTAATAATAGTTTACTTAATAGACATACTGGTTAAATGAACAGGTAAGTGAAAATTTGCATGGTTACATTAACTGTACAGGTAAATGACAGGAAGAGATACTTAAATAGCTAAATGTGTGTATGATATAATTTGTGGTAATAATAGTAATTCCCTTAAAATACAGTCCTTAGTGCGCAGGGTTTAATTACAGATAACTGCACGTATTACACATTCGATATACTAAAAGCAATGAAAAAAAAAGATACAACTGACAGAATACTAAAATGCATTCCTGAGTGAATGACTACGTAAATTAAGTCCAAGAATTACTTGCAATATTGCACGTGATATGATATAACAACTGTACATGAGTAAGTATACACAGACCTGAATGAATACATAAGTCCTGAGTGAATGAGTGATTACGGACCAGAGTTACTCATGGATGGATGCACAATTGTTAAGCTAGGTCCTAACACCCCAACAGTTCCAGGTCTGTGGTGCCGACGGCACGGCACCCCGGTGAGGCATTAAATAGTCTAATAGCCGCCGGCAGGAAGGACCTCCTGTAGCGTTTAATGGCTACAGATGTGAGTGCTATGGGGCGATAGTCAGTTAGACAGGTTACATTGACGTTCTTGGGTACAGGGACACTGGTGGTCTGCTTAAAAACATGTAGGTATTATAGACTGGATCAAGGAGAGGTTGAAAATGTCAGTGAAGACACTTGCCAGTTGGTCAGCGCATGGTCTGAGTACGCGTCAAGGTAATCTGTCACATCGGCTACGGAGAGCGTGATCACACAGTCGTCCGGAACAGCGTGTGCTCTCAAGCATGGTTCAGTGTTGCTTGCCTCTAAGTGAGAATAAAAGGCATTTAGGCTTGCTTCACTGAGCAGCTCAAGGCTGGATTTCCCTTTGAAATCCGTGATAGTTTGCATGCCATGCCACCTCTGACGAGCATCAGAGCCGGCGTAGTAGGATTTGATCTTAGTCCAGTATTGACGCTTTGTCTATTTGATGGCTTGTTGGAGGTCATTTTGGATTAGTGTCCCACCCCTTGAAAGCTGCAGCTCTAGCCTTTAGCTCAGTGCGGATGTTGCCTGTGATCCATGGCTTCTGGTTGGGATATGTATGTATGGTCACTGTGAGGGTGACGTCGTCAATGCACTTATTAATCTTTTACTGCAGTGGGATAAATCAGGATCACAGTGTTTCTTGGTAGTCTTAAACAAATCTACTTTGAAACAAAATTATACACCTTACACACATGGTTATGGGCTTTAAAAAAGAAAGCACCATATCAGATATAGAGTTGAAATGTATTCAATTTTGAGTTTGCATTCAATATTACACTTTATATACATCACAGAAGACTGAAATATAACAAAACTGTGTGACATAGAAACACCAGATTTTCGGCAAAATTTTAGAAATGTTTTTATAAATTACGAAATTATGACAAATATGAATAACATTCCACCCAAGAGGCCACTAGGTCGTTTGACTGCAGGAAAGGGCTACTGAAGTCGATGACTCTGTGGTGAACTAGGAAAATTGCTGTTATTACAACCTGTTACAGGAGGCAAACGCGCGTACCGATAGGACGCATTTGTACTGAAAATAACTGTGGTTATATGTAGAAACCAGACAAAGTTTAAATCAAGCCTCTAAACTTGATAAATCAACATATCCCCAAGCAACTGGGAGAATGTGAGCGATCAGTTATGCACAACAGCAAACCAATTATTTGGTACAGCAGCACTGCGACACAAAGCCCAAAAAGCCATGGCTTCTCCCAGAGGAAAAGACAAGCTGCAACTTGGAGACATAAACAAGAGTAAAGAACAGTTAATGGCTATCAAGGAAAACATACTGTAGCTAAAATGTTCTCAATGCACACCAAAACAAACAAACTGCTACAATATTTTATTACAAAAGTAGATTAGCTTGAAAAGAAAGTAGAGGCTATCATGTCAGACACGCACAAACAAGGCATGCGCAAGAAAAAAACTAAACAACAGAGTTGCAGACTTCAGAAGATTAATTGGACCAGGAAGAAAACAGAAAGAGATGAAACATGAGAATGTTGTCCCTACTGGAAAACAAGGAAGAAGGAGACCTTTCCAGCTACGTGGTCAAACTGATATCAGAGGAACTTGACGTGGATATATCACCAGAAGACCTGGAACGGTGCCATAGGATCAGCATGAAGCAAGAACACATGGGTGTGGAGGGAGCGCAGAGTATTAAGTTCATAAGTGCCGATGAAGCCCTAATCAAGCTACAAGAAACCTTTCTAGTTGAAGGATGAGAGTCCCCTGCTCTGAGAAGATGACGAATTAAGAACACAAATTATGAGCATACTGTCACGCGGCGTGTGACGGGAACGAGGCGCACAGCGATAGTTGCCACCAAACATGTTTATTTACTGAAACAAAACAATAAACATTGAACCAAACGGGTAGCCACGTGAACTTTAGCGCACCCTGCAACAAGCACTGGCACATGCACATACAACGATCCACAACGCAGGTGGAGATCATCAAACATAAATAGAATCCCCAATTAGAGACAACTATAGAGACAGCTGCCTCTAATTGGGGATCAATCAAAATTACAACAGAGTTGCCTAGAAAACTCTATTGTCAGGTCCTGACTGTGGTCTGTCGACTCCAAAGTGGAGTCAAGAACCTGGTCTCAGTCAGAACCTGACATATACAGTGACGTCTAAGACCTGCTTATTGTAAATTGAGATAATATCCTTTCCCGTCCCCAATAAAATCTATACTCTACTTTCCCCAAGTCACTGTTATTCTCTATGAAGTAACGCTAGAAGTAAGTGATGCCAATGGGCTACATGGACACTGAACAGACAATTCAAAGGGAAATATAGCATGTACAGTGCCTTCGGAAAGTATTCAGACCCCTTCACTTTTTCCACATTTTATTAGATTACAGCCTAATTCTAAAATGGATACAATTATTTTTTCCCTCATCAATCTTCCCACAATACCCCATAATGACAAAGCAAAAACAGGCTTTTATAAATGTATGCAAATGTATTAAAAATTAAAAACAGAAATACCTTATTTACATAAGTATTCAGACCTTAAGACATTTCTACAACTTGTTTGGAGACCACCTGTGATAAATTCAATTAATTGGACATGATTTGGAAAGGCACACATCTGTCTATATAAGGTCCCACAGTTGACAGTTTATGTCTGAGACAGGATTGTGTCGAGGCACAGATCTGGGGAAGGGTACCAATGGTCACTCTGACAGAAATCCAGAGTTCCTCTGTGGAGATGGGAAAACCTTCCAGAAGGACAAGCATCTCTGCAGCACAGCACCAATCAGGCCTTTATAGTAGAGTGATCAGTCAGAAGCAACTCCTTAGTAAAAGGCACATGATAGCCCGCTTGGAGTATGCCAAAAGGCACCTAAAGGACTCTCAGACTATGACAAACAAGATTCTCTGGTCTGATGAAACCAAGATTTAACTCTTTGGCCTGAATGCCAAGTGTCAAGTCTGGTGGAGACCTGGCACCAAGCATGGTGGTGGCAGCATCATGCTGTGGGGATGTTTTTCAGCAGCAGGAACTGGGAGACTAGTCAGGATCGAGGGAATGATGAACGGAGTACAGCGAGATCCTTGATGAAAACCTGCTCCAGAGCGCTCAGGACCTCAGACTGGGACGAAGGTTCACCTTCCAACAGGAAAACGACCCTAAGCACAAAGCCAAGACAACGCAGGAATGGCTTCGGGACAAATCTCTGAAAGTCCTTGAGTGGCCCAGCCAGAGCCCGGACTTGAACCCGATTGAACATATCTGGAGAGACCTGAAAATCGCTGTGCAGTGACACTCCCTATCCAACCTGACAGAGCTTGAGAGGAGAATGGGAGAATCTCCCCTAATACAGATGTGCCAAACTTGTAGCGTCATACACAGGAAGACTCAAGGCTATAACCGCTGCCAAAGGTGCTTCAACAAAGTACTGAGTAAAGGGTCTGAATACTTATGTAAATGTGATATTTAAGTATTTTTTTTTTTATACATTTGTAAACATTTCTAAAAACTAGTTTTTGCTTTGTCATTATGGGGTATAGTATGTAGATTGATGAGGGAAAACAAATGTAATCCATTTTAGAATACGCATGTAACATGACAAAATGTGGAAAAAGTGAAGGGGTCTGAATACTTTCCGAATGCACTGTATGTCAGTAACTGTTCCATGGATGTGCGGTGTGTGTGCATGGGAGTGTACAGTAAATGTGTGTGTGTGTGTGTGTATGAATGGCAGTGTCAGAGAAGAATGAGGGATAGTGAATATGAATATTTGTAGTAGGGTAGGAGAGAATGGGTGTGTGGATGCATAGGTGGGAATGAATGAACTTCCAAACCTGCTGTAAAATTATCAAGAGTTCTGGACAGATTAGGAGAGGATGTCAAGTCATTACTATTCTTTGTTTGTCATTATAGCTGAGATTCAACGGTGGCTATTGGTGAGAGTGGAGGGGGACTCTATCCGAGGGATTGGGAAGGGGTATCATCAAACACTTCTCTGTGGGGCCTCCACTCATATCTCTTGGTGGCCCAACTCCCCAAATAGACCCCTACCAGCCACTATACTTTAATTAAATTTACAAGCGGGCCTGCCTCATGCTGCGCCACTCAGGGGCCCCCCTTGCAAAATACATTTAATTAAAGTATAGTGGCTGGTGGGGGTCTACTTGGGGAGAGTGGGTCCACCGAGAAACTGAAGTGAGATGAGTGGAGGCCCAACACATACTTCAGAGAAGTGACCGGGAGCCAGCCACGACAATTGGCCCAGCGACGTCCGGGTTAGGTTGGGGGGGAGGGGGGGGGTGCGCTTTCCTTGGCTCATAACTTTCTAGCGACTCCTTGTCAGCCGAACAGTGTTTCCTTCGACACATTTGTGCGGCTGGCTTCCGGGTTAAGCGACTAGTGTTTTATGAAGCAGTGCCGCTTGGCGGGTCATGTTTCGGAAGACGCATGTCTCGACATTCGCCTGTCCAGAGCCCGTTGGGGAGTTGCAGCGAAGAGACAAGATCGTAAATACCAATTAAATACAATGAAATTGGGGATTTTTTTATTGTAAAATAATAAATAACAAAAAACTAGAATAATATTAATAACAATAATAATTTACAAGGTAATACAAACTGGCCACAGTACTTACATAATCCACCGACTTTTTGGTACATTAAGAGAGGAGTTGGAGCTTAAAAGCCCTAAAAAAGGCATAGCACCTCATTTTACTTTGCTTTATGTTTTTTGTGTGTTCTCTGTTAAATGTCTGCTCAGCCCACATGAGTATACAAAACAATTTGAACAGCTGCTCTTGCCATAACATAGACTGACCAGGTGAATCCAGGTGAAAGCTATGATCCCTTATTGATGTCACTTGTTAAACCCCCTAAGGTTGATGTCCACATCCCTGCGGAAATCTAATTAGCATAATCCAACAATCACAAAAGCTGAAGAACATACGCACATCCAGGTACTTTCAGCTGGTGCTGGAGTTGTAGGCAAACTCATGAAAAACAGAAAGGAAAACGCAGCACAATGCTGCTCATGCTCCCAGGTGTTATTTATTTATCGCAGGTGGGGGTGGAAGGTCCTATATAATCAGACATTTTTTGTCAAAAAATGATGCGGAAAAGCTAATCCATGCTTTTGTCACTTCTAGATTAGATTACTGCAATGCTCTACTCTCCGGCTACCCGGATAAAGCACTAAATAAACTTCAATTAGTGCTAAACACGAATGCTAGAATCCTGACTAGAACCAAAAGATTTGATAATATTACTCCCTTGCTAGCCTCTCTACACTGGCTTCCTGTTAAGGCTAGGGCTGATTTCAAGGTTTTACTGCTAACCTACAAAGCATTACATGGGCTTGCTCCTACTTATCTCTCAGATTTGGTCCTGCCGTACATACCTACACGTACGCTCCGGTCACAAGACGCGGGCCTCCTTATTGTCCCTAGAATCTCTAAGCAAACAGGTGGAGGTAGGGCTTTCTCCTATAAAGCTCAATTTTTATGGAATGGTCTGCCTATCCATGTGAGAGACGCAGACTCCGTCTCAACCTTTAAGTCTTTACTGAAGACTCACCTCTTCAGTATGTCTTATGTTTGAGTGTAGTCTGGCCCAGGGGTGCAAGGGTGAACGGCAAGGCTCTGGAGCGACGAACCATCCTTGCTGTCTCTGCCTGGCCGGTTCCCGTCTCTCCATTGGGATTCTCTGCCTCTGACCCTATTACGGGGGCTGAGTCACTGGCTTACTGGTGCTTTCCATGCCATTCCTAGGAGGGGTGCGTCACTTCCTGTCCGGTTTGTCGCCCCCTCTGACTTGTGCAGTGGAGGGGATCTTTCGTGGACTATACTCAGCCTTGTCTCGGGGTAGTAAGTTGGTGGTTGTTGATATCCCTCTATTGGTGTAGGGACTGCGCTTGGCAGAGTGGGTGAGGTTATATCCTGCCTGGTTTGGCCCTGTCCGGGGGTATTGTCTGGGTATTGTCGGAGGGGGCCACAGTGTCTCCTGATCCCCCCTGTCTCAGCCTCCAGTATCTATGCTGCAATAGTCTATGTGCCGGGGGGCTAGGGTCAGTTTGTTCAATCTGTTGTTATTATCCGGTGTCTTGTGTGAATTTAAGTATGCTCCCTCTAATTCTCTCTCTCTCTCCCACTCTACCTCCTCTTCCAGAGGACCTGAGCCTACCCGGAGGACCATGCTTCAGGACCACCTGCCCTGATAACTCCTAGCTGTCCCCAGTCCACCTGGTCGTGCTGCTGCACCGGTTTCAACTCTTCTGCCTGTGGATATGGAACCCTGACCTGTTCATTGGATGTGCCACCTTGTCCCAGACCTGCTGTTTTCATTTCGCTCTCGCTCTACCGCACCTGCGCTCTATTCCACTGAAAAACCAAGTGACATTCACTCCTGATGTATTTACCTGTTGCAACCTCCACAACTACTTTTATTATTATTTGACCCTGCTGGTCATCTATGAACATTTGAACATCTTGGAGAAAGAACTGGCCTTAATGGCCATGAATTGTTATAATCTCCACCCGGCACAGCCAGAAGAGGACTGGCGTCTATGTTTCTTTCTAGATGTTTGCCTTTCTAGGAAGTTCTTCCTAGCCACCGTGTTTCTACATCTGAATTGCTTGCTGTTTGGGTTTTTAGGCTGGATTTCTGTATAGCACTTTGACATCGACTGATGTAAAAAGGGCTTTATAAATTGATTTGAAAACATGCTATTCTGTTCTTTTGAAATTAACCTTCCTAAACAAAATATTGTTAATAGATTTCTCTGAGATTGTTTATATTAAATTGATTTATTAGACTGGCAGCTATTAGTACGCTACTCATTGAGTCCCGGCTGTTCTTTTATGATATTTATCTTATTGTAAATATCATAAAATTCAGGGACAGATGTGTTCAAGGTTTTTATTGAAATGACATGGAGCTGTAGAACATTCATTAATTTTTGCATGGCATCACACAGCATACAAGTGTCAGGTCCTGACTGTGGGGATGCCGCCAGGCGTCTATGTTTGTCTGGTGGCTAGGTCGGCGCTTGACAGAGGATAGTTTTCCGGAAAACGCTGTTTGATTTTTGTTGGTCCCCAATTAAAGGCAGCTGCCCTGTGTTGTCTCTAATTGGGGATCCTATTTAAGTTCTGCAGCATTGAAGATCCCCAAAAGTGGTGGGTGACACACTGACAGCCTGTTCCCTGCACTTGAAGGTTAATGGGAGACATGCTTCAATTACCAGTTGAGAAATAATAAGAGACACAGACCAATTTAATTCCACTAAATGATGCAAGGGATTCTATAGACCGATAAGCATGACGGTCAAATGTATTTACATCCAGAAATTAAAACCAAAAATTGGGGGATTTTTGTAGGATGAATTATTATGTGGATTATAATAAATTGACATATTTGTAGGGGTTGTTGCATTTGTCATTGTATCTGGATGGCCATATACAAATTAGTTTTGATCACCAATTAGATATTATGAGGATTTTGGCTGGCTATTGTCCAATCAATGCGTGACCTGTGACCAATGTCCATTACTACTGTAACCCGAGAACTGTATTCTAAAAATAAAAACACGCATCTACAATAGTAGAAATATATTATTGAATTAGAAAAAAGAAAAGAAAACAGTTTCAAAATGCATGTGTTTATTGGGCTACTGTGCAGTGTGCCATAAACCAACTGGACAATGAGATGTTTACTCTAGCATATATATTGTATGCCTAATTCCTTAGATAAGGGTGAGCAGGCCATGGGTCCCGGTGTCGGTCCCCAGCCCTGTACCTCCAGTGCCGGCTCCTCGTACCAGGGTCCCGGTGTCGATCCCCAGCCCGGTACCTTGAGGCACAGATCTGGGGAAGGGTACCAAAACATTTCTGCAGCATTGAAGATCCCCAAGAACACAGTGGCCTCCCCAAGACTGTTCCTAGAGCTGGCCGCCCGGCCACACTGAGCAATCGGGGGAGAAGGGTCTTGGTCAGGAAGGTGACCAAGAACACGATGGTCACTTTGACAGAATTCCAGAGTTCCTCTGTAGAGATGGAAGAACCTTCCAGAAGGACAACCATCTCGACAGCACTCCACCAATCAGGCCTTTATAGTATAGTGGCCAGACGGAAGCCGCTCCTCAGTAAAAGTCACATGACAGCCTGCTTGGAGTTTGCCAAAAGGCACCTAAAGATTCTTTGGTCTGATGAAACCAAGCTTGAACTCTTTGGCCTGAATGCCAAGCGTTAAGTCTGGAGGAAACCTGGCACCATCCCTACGGTGAAGCATGGTGGTGGCAGCATCATGCTGTAGTGACTGGGAGACTAGCCAGGATCAAGGGAAAGTCGAATGGAGCAAAGTACAGCGAGATCCTTGATGAAAACCTGTCCCAGAGCACTCAGGACCTCAGACTGGGACAAAGGTTCACCTTCCAACAGGACAACGACCCTAAGCACACATCAAAGACAACGCAGGAGTGGTTCGGGACACATTTGAATGTCCTTGAGCGGCCCAGCCAGAGCCCGGACTTGAACCCGATCTAACATCTCTGGAGAGACCTGAAAATAGCTTGACAGAGCTTGAGCGGATCTGCAGAGAAGAATGGGTGAAACTACCCGTTTTCTAATGTTGAATTGTACCTAACATGGTGAAAAATATACATTGATTTAATTGTATATCCCACCAGGGGAAAATCTGTTGTTTTTAGATAGAATGGAAGATATATTAGATAAAATCCAGATAGACACTAATATTTTAGCAGGCGACCTACATCATACATTTGATAAGTTGACAGACATAGTAATAAAAAAGGTAAATTCAAGGAGCCTCCAGAGGCTGAAAATGTTCATCTCTACATATAATTTACAGGACACCTGGAGACTACTAATCCCAACTACAAAAGACTACTCATGTTTTCCTCAAAGTAAGAAAAGCTATTCAAGAAAACAAATGCACTCAACAATTTACTGGGTTCAACAATTCCTGAACTAGTGATATCATGTCATTCTCCAATATCATGCTTAATTACACCAACAGAAAATACACTTAGCAATAGAATTCGGAGAATAAACAGTGAGCATCTTTAAGACCCGAAATTGAATAAATATGTAAATGAACAAATAAAAAACCTTTACCATTATAAATCTAGTCATAGAGGACAGAGAATGGCCGACCCCCAATATAATTTGGAATGCTTTTAAGGCATACATTAGGGGAATGATAATCTTAAACAAGGTAAAGAAGAAAACAGTTTCTGAACTTCAGTAGGAATATGATATTTTATTTTTGGATGAAAGCCAACAACTACAGGTTAAACTCAAATAAAGCATAGTACTTCATGTCAAATAAACCCTGTAAACAAGTTATGAATACTTCCAAATAAGTTATAATTTTTTACAGATTAAGATACACATGCATTAATTAGAAACAACAAAACTATTAACCTCTTAAGGATCGGACCCCAATTGTTAAAGTTTTTATAAAAATCTATATAAATCAGAATTAAACAGTAGACTGATCCTTCAGCTTTCTTAGACTCAACAACCCTGAAGGAATTATCAGCAGACACAAAATAATCACTAAAACAGAGATCACTTAAAAGTAAATATTAGACACTGTTCAAACATTTGTGCGTAGAAAAGCAGCAGGAATGGACGTCTTTCCCATAGAATTCTATTTAACATTTTGGGACAAAGCAGTACCCCTATTTACACAAATGACAACACGTCACTCAATTCAGTGCTTTCTAGTTCCATGTATCAAACAGTTATATTAAACCAGGGCAATCTGGAGAGCTCATAAAAAATAGAATGGATAAAGTCTTACCCGACTTGATTAATATTAATCAAACAGAGTTTATAAAAAATGGACACTTACAAACAAATACAAGAACATATTTCAGATTAAAACAATACGCTAAAAAACAAGATATAGATTTAGCAATAACGGCTGTTGATGCCGAAAAGGCTTTCGCTCGTCTTGAATGGTCTTTTCTGTTCAAAACTTTCAACTTTCCAGTTGAAAACAAAAAATTGAATAAAAGTTATATATAAATGTCCTTAAACTAAAATTCACAAATAATACATTCTCTGATTAAAATGCTTTAGAAAGGGGCACAAGACAGGGATGTCCTCTCTCCCCCCTCTTGTTTACAGAAAGAATTAGACGGGACCCAGGTATCAGTATTGGTAAATATGAATATATACTTAGCTATATTGAGAACGCAATGCCCCCCTTGCTAATATTTTCCTATACTAAAAAATCCCAGGATATACAATTAACATGGAAAACATTTAAATAATGGCAATAGGAAAAATAAAACATAATAACTCATGATCAACAGCATTCTTTTAAGTGGACCACATAATAACTGATGAATTTATGAAGTAACAAACAATAAATATTTAACAATATGAAAGCAGATCTCATTAAATGGAATAATTTTCCAATAAATCTTACAGGTAGAATAAACCTCTTCAGAATGGCATGGCTCCTAAAGTTTTTATATGTATTCTCGTAATACCAATTACCCCATCAAAGATTTTCTTTAAAAAAGTATACTTGTTCATAAGACTTTAAATTTGCAAATAAAACTCATAGAATAAAAAGGGAAGTTTCCCAATTGTGAGGGTGGTTTTAACCTCCCAGACTCGCCACCCAAGGCTTTTACCTGCGAAACATAGTTAAATGCATTAAAGAGGAACAATGGGTACATATTGAAGATGTGCATGCTCATCCCCAGAATTTTTTCACATGCCTATTTTCAAAGGATAAAGCTAAGAACATTAAGATAGATAGATAGATGGCTAGAAAATGAAACGTATTCTACAAGAACCAATATCACTCCCTATAAACATAACCCTATGGAACAATCCTTGGATAGCTTTCACTGATACATTTTGGAATGGAAAACTAAAGGCATAGAAATTGTAAATGACTTGGTAATAGGAAATACATTTATTTCCATGATAGAATTAAAAAGCAATTTTAGACTGACCAATGTAGATATTTTCAAATACATTTTATATCACAACATTTTGATTTGAAATCTTCCGGACATCAGAGCAATCTTAAGGAAATCATATTTGAGTCAGAAAAGGATATTCCTTATGATGTATTAGATACACAAAACCCTGCAGAGAGCCTATCCAACGATTTTAAAATAACTTATAATGGCAAATGTGACCCTTTTCAGGAAACTAGGAGCATGTCATTACTTCACAGGTGAGCCATTTGAACATTAACTAAAAAAAAGGGTTAGGGTTAGGGCTAGGGTTTTTGACAGAAATGCCTTCTCAAATGTGAACTTTCATGTGCCTTAATAACAAACGTGTATGCCATCTGTAAATACAAATATAATTGTTAAATTACTTGCCTAGTTGGTTTAGCCAGAGAAAAAGACAGCAACCATGATTGGCTAAGATAATGAGTGGGCTGGACATGCCGAGAGATGAGTTTGGATTGGTCTGCCATATAGCACGGGTCTATCTACTTGAGCTGGTCAGTATGTCTAGGTAATCCTTTCGAATGCGGCTCACTGTTAGCTAGCTAACGTTAGCTGGCCGGTTCGCTAGCTAACACTATGTGGATGCTCTCCACTTTCTGGAGGACCGAGTTTTGAAATCAGTGGAATTTTAGTATGATAGCTAAGGAGATGGAGAAAACACCTGGCGGAAATACAGTGGGGAGAACAAGTATTTGATACACTGCCGATTTTGCAGGTTTTCCTACTTACAAAGCATGTAGAGGTCTGTCATTTTTATCATAGGTACTCTTCAACTGTGAGAGACGGAATTTAAAACAAAAATCCAGAAAATCACATTGTATGATTTTTAAATAATTAATTAGCATTTTATTGCATGACATAAGTATTTGATCACCTACCAACCAGTAAGAATTCCGGCTCTCACAGACCTGTTAGTTTTTCTTTAAGAAGCCCTCCTGTTCTCCACTCATTACCTGTATTAACTGCACCTGTTTGAACTCGTTACCTGTATAAAAGAAAACTGTCCACACACTCAATCAAACAGACTCCAACCTCGCCACAATGGCCAAGACCAGAGAGCTGTGTAAGGACATCAGGGATAAAATTGTAGACCTGCACAAGGCTGGGATGGGCTACAGGACAATAGGCAAGTAGCTTGGTGAGAAGGCAACAACTGTTGGCGCAATTATTAGAAAATGGAAGAAGTTCAAGATGACGGTCAATCTCTCTCGGTCTGGGGCACCATGCAAGATCTCACCTCGTGGGGCATCAATGATCATGAGGAAGGTGAAGGATCAGGCAAGAACTACAGGGCAGGACCTGGTCAATGACCTGAAGAGAGCTGGGACCACAGTCTCAAAGAAAACCATTAGGAACACACTACGCCGTCATGGATTAAAATCCTGCAGCGCACGCAAGGTCCCCCTGCTCAAGCCAGCGCATGTCCAGGCCCGTCTGAAGTTTGCCAATGACCATCTGGATGATCCAGAGGAGGAATGGGAGAAGGTCATGTGGTCTGATGAGACAAAAATAGAGCTTTTTGGTCTAAATTCCACTCGCCGTGTTTGGAGGAAGAAGAAGGATGAGTACAACCCCAAGAACACCATCCCAACCGTGAAGCATGGAGGTGGAAACATCATTCTTTGGGGATGCTTTTCTGCAAAGGGGACAGGACGACTGCACCGTATTGAGGGGAGGATGGATGGGGCCATGTATCGCGAGATCTTGGCCAACAACCTCCTTCCCCCAGACCGAGGGAGATTGACCGTCATCTTGAACTTCTTCCATTTTCTAATAATTGCGTCAACAGTTGTTGCCTTCTCACCAAGCCGTTTGCCTATTGTCCTGTAGCCAATCCCAGCCTTGTGCAGGTCTACAATTTTATCCCTGATGTCCTTACACAGCTCTCTGGTCTTGGCCATTGTGGAGAGGTTGGGGTCTATTTGATTGAGTGTGTGTACAGGTGTCTTTTATACAGGTAACGAGTTCAAACAGGTGCAGTTAATACAGGTAATGAGTGGAGAACAGGAGTGCTTCTTAAAGAAAAACTAACAGGTCTGTGAAACCCGGAATTCTTACTGGTTGGTAGGTGATCAAATACTTATGTCATGCAATAAAATGCTAATTAATTATTTAAAAATCATACAATGTGATTTTCTGGATTTTTGTTTTAGATTCCGTCTCTCACAGTTGAAGTGTACCTATGATAAAAATTACAGACCTCTACATATTTTGTCAGTAGTAAAACCTGCAAAATCGGCAGTGTATCAAATACTCCCCACTGTACATCTTCACACTAAGGGCAGCCATGGCATCCGACAGAAGATGAGTCCAACTATGATGTATACGGGTAAGATAGTCTAGCTAGCTACATTTTCAGATATTACACGTTTCTAATTTTACCAGAAAGTGGTTTCATTTCAAGTTAAAGTGTACTGTTAGCTAGCTAACATTAGCTGGCTGGCTCACTAGCTAACGCTATGTGTATGATCTTATTCTTCGTATCTCAGACACATTTGCTTGACTAGTTATAGCCTAATGTTAGCTAGCTAACATTGAACCTGGTTGGTTAGCTACCTGCAAATTCATGCAGGGTAGTAACATCATGAGTTGTGATTATGGTCCATTGTTTAGCTAGCTAGCTACATGTCTTAACAAACTCCACTATGTAAGTATACATTTCAATAGAATGTCACTACAACTGTTGATAGACATACTGTCACGAAGCCGAACACCACAAACAGGTAGAGTAAACAAGGAAGTTTATTCCAAACACTCCGAAACAGATACGGCAGGTGAGTAACTGATTTGAAGACAGATATGAATGAATGATGATGTTGGTATAGATTGAGTCTCTTATCTGATGCTGGTTTGATGAGATCAAGCTGGGCAGAAGGCGGATGACAGACTGCAGACCGGTGGACCGGAGATGTAGACGGGAGATGCACGGAGGGCAGGGAAGTAGCACGAAGCAGGTAAGTCCTATGCCGGTAGAAGATCTCCTGTCGATAGTGTAACGACGAGACCAGACAGTGAACTGTGGGAGTTTTAAAGGTGTTGGTGATGAGAGTGATGATTGCAGGCAGGTGATGATGACAGGTGAAGGTGATTAGAATTCCGGGGATGTGGATTGAGTGGGCGGAGTGTGGAGGTCTGGTGCTGGCGATGGTGTTTCCGTGACACATACTAGCTGATAAATTCGCTCTGGCTATCTACTCTGATTTCAGATCACAGGTAGGATAGTCTAGCTAGCTACATTTTTCATTATATTTTACACGTTTCTAATTTTGACAAGTATTTTCATTTTAAGTTAAAGTGTACTATTAGCTAGCTAGCTAACGTTAGCTGGCTGGCTCGCTAATTGACATTACGTCATGCTTTGGGATTCATTGTTTACCTTGCTAGCTATCTAGCTACATGTCTTAACAAAATACTCTCATGTTATTGTGCTAGAGCGCAGAATAACTGATGAATTTATGAATGCTCAATACCTGTTGAATATGGCCAGTGTCAAAAAAGCGTTATTAAATTGTTGCCAGCAGCACAGTTATAGTCGCCAACGCTCTGGATAACATGAAAACAGCCTAACCAGTTCTGCTAGGGTGAGTAAAATGGTCAGAGTGGGGAAGGAGCTAACCAATGTTAGCCAGTTAGCTTGGGTGCTTGACTGTCGTTGTGATGTCAGAATGTTCGGATCAACCCTACTGTGCTCTGAACACGAAACGCTCTGAATTTACGAACTGACAATCTGACAGCACAGTTGCAGTCACCAACGCTCTGGATAACATAACAGCCTAAACAGCTCTGCTAGGGCGAGTAATGTTCAGTTAGCTGTTCTCTCTCTCTTAGATATCTGGAAGTTAGTACGGAACGCTCAGATCAACCCTTAAAGAGATGGGTGGGGCTAAAGCTTGAGTGGGTGTACAGCACAACGGCTGAGTCATGTCTTAAGTGTAAATCTAACAATGACTCAATAATCTATGCTTTCTGGGAATGCTATAACGTTCATAAATTATGGGCGGTGTTAGAAAGTTGTCTGTCAGAAGTATATAAATGTACTTTTAGCAGGTGTGAGCAGGTGGGTCTGGGCAGGGTGATGTCGTTGAGGTTTGGGTGTTTGTATGCTCACATTTGTATATGCATGTTTTGTATTGTTTCAAAATATATAGTCAGTACAAAAAAACAAAATCACCTGTTATATGCTGTTGTAAAAGCCCCGGCACTTCAAACAAATTATATATTTAGTTACGTGTTTAAAATGAAATGTGGTTCCACTGGAATATAATTGAGCATATCATGGCATGTACCTTAGTAGGTGTAGGCCAAGGGAATGAGACGAGACTAATTAATTTATTATATTTTGTACAGAGTCCAAGGTCAGTGTCAACGATCCGGATGCCTTCAATTTTTCCATATAAAAGAGAATCAACATCTGGATCAGCATAACAAAAACAAACGCATCCGCCTTGGACCTGCATTGCCCCCCACGACAGAAGTACACCACACCAAGAGATGCATCCCCCTCTGAGGAGAGCATCAAGATCAAGCATCTGCTCATGAGCCAGCGAGAGAGAGAGAGAGAGAGAGAGAGGAACATTAAGCCTCTGATGCAGTTGGATTTCAAACACCAATCACCCCCAGTGATAGGGAGAACTTGCTCACAGAAATCCATACACTTAGAAATTAATGTGATGAAGACCCCAGTGAAAGAGAGAGAGGCTGCAAAAAGAATGCTCCAACTGGAAATGCATGTTGATGGTGGGTCACAGTTTGGCAGTTTGTGTGTCTGCATGAATATTTAGTTCAGTTCATCAAGCCATGTAAGCAGTTCAAGCTTTCCACAACTGACTAGCTGTTTATCTGCTTAGTGAGGCTGCAACAAAACCCATCTACGGCAGTCCTCAGTCAGATCCTGAACCTGGGACACGGCACTGTTGTAGACATCATCTCCAGGTGGCTCAACGTCATGCATGCCAAAATTGCATTCCTTGTCCACAGGCCAGACAGGGAGACAATGGCAATAATGTCAAATCAAATCAAATTGTATTTGTCACATGCGCCAAATACAACAGGTGTAGACCTTACCGTGAAATTCGTACTTACAAGTCCTTAACCAATAATGCAGTTCAAGAAATAGAGTTAAGAACATATTTACTAAATAAACTAAAGTAAAAAATAAAATAGAAATAACACAATAAAATAACAATAACGAGGCTAGTATATACAGGGGTTACCGGTACCGAGTCGAGGTAATTTGTACATGTAATTTGTACATGTAGGTAGGGGTAAAGTGACTATGCATAGATAATAAACAGTGAGTAGCAGCAGTGTCAATGTAGATAGTCCGGGTGGCCATTTGATTAATTGTTCAGCAGTCTTACGGTTTGGGGCTAGAAGCTGTTAAGGAGCCTTTTGAACCTAGACTTGGTGCTCCGGTACCGCTTGCCGTACGGTAGCAGAGAGACAAGTCTATGTCTTGGGTGACTGGAGTCTTTGACCATTTTTTTTGTCACCCCCAGAAATGAAGATGTAATTCCACATCTGACATCTACAGTGCTGTTTTGAATACATACCGAAAAGCCCAAAAACCTCCAAGCAAGTTAAATAAACAAAACCCCAAGTGTTACCAAAATGGCACTCTATTTCTTACATAGTGCACAACTTAAACGTAAAAACAGCATGGCATTTCAGACAAACACATTTCCTCTCATTGTTCTCTCTTCTAATGAGAGTTATAGGGGAGAAACCGTAAAACCCTGTGATGTGACGACTGCATTATCTCTAGCTCTGCACATGTGCCTGCTGTTCAAGGGTCTGTTTCCACCCCTACCATTCCACCCCTGCCTACCTGGTTAAATAAAGAAATAGCCAACTTCCAGGAAAAGAGGTGGACTAATCAAGAGTCAAATTTAAAGTTTGGATTCATATTGGTATGCTTTTTATTCAATATTAGCATGGAATTTCACAGGGACATCTACTAATTAATATTAAGCAGTACCACACACACACACACACACACACACACACACACACACACACACACACACACACACACACACACACACACACACACACACACACACACAGTAAATAATTCTGCAACATATGTATATTTGCATGACACACTCTCCATCTCTGCATTATCCCTATAACTCTGACAATCTGAACTCTGTAATATCTCATCAACTGCATTAGGTATTTGCATCTTTACTTTTCTTGTGTATTATGTGTATATACTATAAGTAGACTATGTGTAAGATGTTCTGTCCATATTTTGTCTATATATTTTGTCTGTATTGTAAGAGCTGCAACACCATTTCAGCAGGTCAAAATATCTGGTACATGTACTTGCCGATTAAAGGTGATTCTGACTCTAAAGAGTGTGATTGGTGTCCTGAAGGGAAGTTTCCATATCCTGGATGGGCTACTTTCACTTTGCTTCTTGAAGACCCTGAGGGAAGAGTTGACAAGTGAGAAGACACACAGTGGTTGACAAAATAGTGCATTCGGAAAGTATTCAGACTCCTTGACTTTTTCCACATTTTGTTGCGTTACAGACTTATTCTAAAATTGATAAAAGTAGATTTTTTCTCATCAATCTACACACAATACCCCATAATAACAGAGCAAAAACAGGTTTTTAAAAGGTTTAGCAAAATTAAATAATAAAACTGAATGCAGACCCTTTACTCAGTACTTTGTTGAAGCACCTTTGGCAGAGATTACAGCCTCAAGTCTTAAAAGAAAGCTCTGTTTAGGTAGGCCCTAACAGTTTGTGGGCACTGTTTGTTACCGTTATAGTGCAATAATTGTATTGTTTAATGTTGTGTTGTGTTGTGTAATGGCTCTGCTGGCATGCATCTAAAACATTTTGGCTGAGTTTTGTCCCAAATTCGCCACTGTTCACATTGATGTCTTTGAATCAGTTACTCTATGGTATGATAACATTATTCAGTTTTGAATCCTTTGACTAAACTACTGTATTCTTAACTTTTCTGCATGTACCAGCTTCTCATGCTTCCTCCCTGCACTGTATTTCACCTTGTACTGTCTGTAGACTTGAGTCCATCTCTGTCTCCTAAGAAGTAAATGCATCACTGTCAATTATTATAATTTTTTGTTGTTGTTTTTTGTAATCATAATACCTGATGGTGGAACCATACCTTACAAGCGGCCTGCTTCAGTGTCACCTCCTCCACCTGCCCGGCTTGTTCCTCTGTGTTGGATGAGAGATCATGGAATCACTGTTATTGATGAAACTCATTCGCATGCTCTTTATACGGACTCAGGCCGATGGGAAACTCTCTGGTGGCAGAGAGCTTTTGGAGCAACTGATCTTCTTTAGCCTTGGAGGCTTCAGGGATAGTGTGTTCCCTTTCCTTTTTCCTTGATGCTGTCACTGTAGAACATGATGTTATTGACTAAAGATGGCTCTACGTTCTTAGTTGACACTGTCCTAACAAGAGAACAGCCTTCTCCTAGACAGAAATTTGATCAAAATTAAATTGATGTGATAATTGTTGTTATTCATGTCCATCCTCATGAATGTTAGTCATGTTTTGTACAGTACCAGTCAAATGTTTGGACACACCTACTCATTCAAGGGTTTTTCTTTATATTTACTATTTTCTACATTGTATAATAATAGTGAAGACATAACAACTATGAGATAACACATATGGAATCATGTAGTAACCAAAAAAGTGTTAAAAAAATCAAAATATATTTTATATTTGAAATTCTTCAAATAGCCACCCTTTGCCTTGACAGGTTTGCACACTGTTGGCATTTTCTCAACCAGCTACATGAGGTAGTCTGAATCCTGGAATGTAGCCAGCCTTGGGTCTGGGAAGGGATTCCTCTGGATAACTATAATCAGTGGCTTAGTTGGGGAAAGTATTTCTGTCTATCCACAAGATGGTTATCATTAGCATCGCTAACTGGCTTCATACAGAGTGAAAGACAAATGTGCGCACTAAACAGACAAGGGCAATATTGCTATATTGGCAGATGTTTTAAGCCAATAGTGGCTAACCAGGGGTGAAAAAAAACACTCAAAATAGCAGAATTGGTCAGGAGCCTGTAAAATCGGTAGCTATTCATTGCAGCGCCATTCTTTCCAAGATATCACATGACCGGCAGGAATTAATTATACGTTTAGGCAATTTTATTAAAAAATAGATACTGCGACCCCTAAATATCCATGTAAAATATCTTACTTTGTCTGCTGCATCTCCAGTGCAGTGGCATGACACAGACTTTACTTATTTGGGCATACGCATCACCACCAAATATTCCCAAGTTTGTAAAAATAACTATTTCAAAATAGGAGGAGATCACGTCTGAATTGCAGAAATGGTACTTGCTTAAAATCTCATTACAAGGCAGGATTGCTATAGTAAAACTGAATGTACTGTGTCAACATTTTTGTTCCCTCTATGCTGCCTATACCTCCTCTGTCAAAATACTTTGAGTAATTAAAGTTAATGACAGCAAGTTAATTTGAAATTATAAAAAAACACGCATTCAATATGATACCCTTACACTGTTAAAGGGAACAGGAGGTTTGTCTCTTCCAGATTACAAATTATACTACTGGTCTTTCCAAATAAAATCCTAGAGGGTATGGTCCAATGATTCTATTGCAGGTTCATGGAGAGGCATAGAGGAAGCACTTGTTGCCCCGCATAGACTTACAGATTAATTTTTTTCTGGTATGTTAAAAACAGCATAAAAAGAATGCTGTTAAATTATTTACAACTCACTACAAGTATGGTACTACGCTGAGAAAAATATAGGCTACACCAAGAAGTTTGGTGAATCTTCTCCCATATGGCATAACCATAACCTGTTGACAAATAGTAAGCCTGTTGTGTATCCATTGTGGGTGGATAAGGGTGTGTATACCCTGCGAGACATAAATAATGATAAGGGGCTAATATATTACATGACCAAAAGTATGTGTCTAACATCTCATTCCAAAATAATGGGAAGTAATATGGAGTTGGTTCCCCCTCTTAAGGAAGAGTTTTGTAGCCCGGACATTGAGCTGTTAGCCATTAGCCTGAGACCCTACTATTTACCGAGGGAATTCACGGCGGCCATTGCTGTTATTGTTTACATCCCGCCCTCTGCTGACGCAAACGCAGCGTGTGACGTCATCCACTCTGTTATCGCGAGGTTACAGACAGCGCATCCCAGTGCTTTCTTTGCCATTTCGGGGGATTTTAACCATGCATCTCTCTCTTCAACGCTGCCCACGTTCAAACAGTTCGTGAAGTGCCCAACCAGGAATAATAAAACTCTGGACTTGTTATATGCTAATGTGAAGGATGCATACAACTCCACTGCACTCCCTCCCCTCGGTAGATCGGATCACAACCTTGTCCACCTCACCCCACTCTACAGGCCTTTGGTCCAAAAGCAGCCTGCAACCACGAGGACTATTAGGAGATGGTCCCCGGAGGAGTACAGGAGCACAATCAGTGACTTTGTGTTGTGGTGTGAGCAGAACCACCTTCAGCTCAACATCAGCAAAACAAAGGAGATGGTGGTGGACTTCAGGAGAACCAAGGCACAACTGACTGCAGTCCCTATACAGGGGATGGATGTGGAAATGGTTGGGTCATACAAGTTCCTGGGAGTCCATATGGACAAGAGGCTGGAATGGGCCGGTAACACCGGGGCCCTGTACAAAAAGGCCAGAGCCGACTCTACTTTCTGAGGAGGCTCAGGTCCTTCAACGTGTGCAGTAAACTACTGCATACCTTCTACCAGTCTGTGGTGGCCAGTGCCATCTTTTTTGCAGTGGTGTGCTGGGGAGCAAACATCAAAGCCGGTGATGCTTCTCGGGTAAATAAACTGATCAGGAAGGCTAGCTCTGTCCTGGGGATGAGCCTTGACACTCTAGAGGAGGTGGCGGAGAAACGGATCCTGGCCAAACTGCTGGCCATCATGTACAACGTCACCCACCCTCTGCACGCTATGGTTATGACGCAGAGGAGCACTTTCAGTCACAGACTGATCCCACCACGGTGTGCCAGAGAGCGCTACAGGAGGTCCTTCCTGCCGGCGGCTATTAGACTATATAATGCCTCACCGGGGTGCCGTGCCGTCGGCAACATAGATCTGGAACTGTTGGGGTGCTAGGACCTAGTTTAACAATTATGCATCCATCCGTGAGTAACTCTGGTCCGTCAGCACTCATCCACTCAGGACCTATTTATTCATACAGGTCTGTATATACATACTCATGTACAGTTGTTATATCATATCACATGCAATATTGTAAGTAATTATTGGACTTAACTTACGTAGGCATTCACTCAGGAATGCATATTAGTATCCTGCCAGTTGCACCTTTTCTCATTGCTTTTAGTATATCGAATGTGCAATACGTGCAGTTGTCTGTAATTAAACCCTGCGCACTATGGACTGTATTTTAAGGGAATTACTATTATTACCCCAAATGATATCATACACACATTTAGCTATTAAAGTATCTCTTCCTGTCATTTACCTGTACAGTTTGTGTAACCACGCAAGTATTCACTTATCTGTAAATATAACTGTATACCTAACTGTACAGCTAATTTAACCATGCAAAATGTTCACTTACCTGTTCATTTACCGTCTGTCTATTAAGTAAACTATTATTACCCTCGCTCATATCATACGCATTTTTAGCTACTGAAGTATTTCTCTGCCATCGACCTGTATACTATAGTTAACCATCCAACATCCACCAATGTATAGTGTACATATTCAGCCAACCACTCATACTATGCAATGTCTTTTTATAGCTTTTTTTTTTGCACTCCAGATATCTTGTATTTCTATACTTTTTCATACTGCCGCTCTATGTATCATGTACCGTGTATCTGTCTTTTGTGCACTTTCGTTGTGGCATTTTGCACCTGCCCTGTGTTTTGTTGTAGTTGCTTGACAATGAAATTTCCCCCCCGGGGGATCAATAAAGTATCTATCTATCTATCTATCTACCTACCTACCTACCTACCTACCTACCTACCTACCTACCTACCTACCTACCTACCTACCTACCTACCTACCTACCTACCTACCTACCTACCTACCTACCTACCTACCTACCTACCTACCTACCTACCTACCTACCTACCTACCTACCTACCTACCTACCTATCTATCTTTGCTGCTATAACAGCCTCCACTCTTCTGGGGATGCTTTCCACTAGATGTTGGGACATTGCTGCGGGGACTTGCTTCCATTTAGCCACAAGAGCATTACTGAGGTCCGGCACTGATTTTGAGCGATTAGGCCTGGCTCACAGTCAGCGTTCCAATTCATCCCAAAGGTGTTCGATGTGGTTGAGGTCAGGCCAGTCCTTCTACACCGATCTCGACAAACCATTTTTGTATGGACCTTGCTTTGTGCATGGGGGCATTGTCATGCTGAAACAGGAAAGGGCCTTCCCCAAATTGTTGCCAAAAAGTTGGAAGCACAGAATTGTCAAGAATGTCATTGCATGCTTTAGCATTAAGATTTCCCTTCTCTGGAACTAAGGGGCCTAGCCCAAACTATGAAAAATAGCCCCAGACCATTATTTATCCTCCACCAAACTTTACAGTTGGCAATATGCATTGGGCCAGGTAGTGTTCCACTGGCATTTCTCCAAACCCGGATTCCTCCGGCGGGACTGCCAGATGGTGAAGCGTGATTCATCATTCCAGAGAACGCATTTCCACTGCTCCAGATTCCAATGGCGGCGAGCTTTACACCACTCCAGCCGACGCTTCATGAAATGGCTGCTCAGCATTTTACTGTTTTTTTATTTCTTTACTTATCTATTGTTTTCTAATACCAATTTTTTACTTAAAAACTGCACTGTTGGTTGGGGCTTGTAAGTCAGCATTTCACTGTAAGGCCTACACCTGTTTTATTCGCCGCACACGACAAATAAACTTTGATTTGATAAGGTTCCTCAGTCGAGCAGTGAATTTCAAACACAGATGCAACCACAAAGACCAGGGAGGTTTTCCAATGCCTCGCAAAGGGCACCTATTGGTAGATAGGTGCCCTATCTACTGAATATCCCTTTAACCATGGTGAAGTTTTAATTGCTTTTTGGATGGTGCATCTATACATCCAGTCACTACAAAGATACAGGCGTCCTTCCTAACTCAGTTGCCGGAGAGGAAGGAAAATGCTCATGGATTTCACCATGAGCACAATGGTGACTTATAAACAGAGGATGGATCAACAACATTGTAATTACTCCAAAATACTAACCTCAATGACAGAGTGAAAAGAATGATGTCTGTACAGTATACCATTTTTCCAAAACAAGCATCCTGTTTGCAACAAGGCACTAAAGTAAAACTGCAATAATTTGGCAAAGCAATTAACTTTTTGTTTCGAGTGGCGCAGCGGTCTAAGGCACTTGTATGCCCTTGTAAAACGGACTATTCTACCGATCCTTGACTTCGGCGATGTCATTTACAAAATAGCATACAACAATCTACTCAGCAAATTGGATCTAGTCTATAACAGTGTGTCACGAGAGGGTGCATACCTCGACCAAGACGCAGCGCAGGGATTATAGTTCGACATAGATTTTTATTTCTTCACTATGTATATACATGTACAAATGACGAACTATACAAAACCGAAACAAACACTATTGACAAAACGTCACGTTCACATAAACAGACACGAATGAACGGACGTAACACCTAAGCACACTTACTGTCACCGTGACTGCGAAACATACGACAACGACCCACACCAGAGTGAAGGACAGACTTAACATATATAGGATCCCTAATTAGAGACAATGCGGTGCAGCTGCCTCTAATTAGGGATCCAACCCAAAACCCAAACAGAAACAGAAAAGAAAGACACTGTCAGACTCTGACCATAGCTACATAGAGAAGCAAATAGGCTTCTCTATGGCCAGAGCCTGACAGTACCCCCCCACCCAAGGTGCGGACTCCCAGACGCCGGAATGGGTACCGGTGGAGCGGACTGCTCTGGCACTGGGGCGGAGCAGACGGCTGGACCCGGATTGGGCACCGGTACGGCAGACTGCTCTGGCACTGGAGTGGAGCAGACGGCTGGACCCGGAATGGGCACCGGTGGAGCAGACTGCTCTGGCACTGAGGCGGAGCAGACGGCTGGACCCGGAATGGGTACCGGTGGAGCGGACTGCTCTGACTCTGGGGCGGAGCAGACGGCTGAACCCGGAATGGGTACCGGTGGAGGTTCAGGGCTGCTGACCTTCGCTGGAGGTTCAGGGCTGCTGACCTTCGCTGGAGGTTCAGGGCTGCTGACCTTCGCTGGAGGTTCAGGGCTGCTGACCTTCGCTGGAGGTTCCGGGCTGCTGACCTTCGCTGGAGGTTCAGGGCGGCGGACCTTCGCTGGAGGTTCAGGGCGACGGACCTGAATATACATGTACAAATGACAAACTATACAAAACCGAAACAAACACTATTGACAAAACGTCACGTTCACATAAACAGACATGAATGAACGGACGTAACACTGAAGCACACTTACTGTCACCGTGACTGCGAAACATACGACAACGACCCACACCAGAGTGAAGGACAGACTTAACATATATAGGATCCCTAATTAGAGACAATGCGGTGCAGCTGCCTCTAATTAGGGATCCAACCCAAAACCCACACAGAAACAGAAAAGAAAGACACTGTCAGACTCTGACCATAGCTACATAGAGAAGCAAATAGGCTTCTCTATGGCCAGAGCCTGACACAGTGCCATCCGTTTTGTTACCAAAGCCCCATATAGTACCCACCACTGCGACCTGTACGCTCTCTTTGGCTGGCCCTCACTACATATTCGTCGCCAAACCCACTGGCTCCAGGTCATCTATAAGTCTTTGCTAGGTAAATCCCCGCCTTATACCAGCTCGCTGGTCACCATAGCAACACCCACTCGTAGCATGCGAATCCAGCAGGTATATTTCACTGGTCATCCCCAAAGCCAACACCTCCTTTGGCCGCCATTCCTTCCAGTTCTCTGCTGCCAATGACTGGAACTTGATTCTGTGATGTCATTAAAGTTTAAAAGAAGGTATGATTACGTTTGGTAAGAAATATCCAGATTATAGAGAATGTTTTTGTGACGATAAAACTAAGATTTAAGCTGTTTACACAAGATCACAGTAATTATTACGCTTTGCTTGCCCAAGCCACGCTCAGGGAAATCAGATAAGGGGGTCGTAAACGACAGAAATGCCCTCTCCTGCCCGAAAAGGTATAAAACCTGTGAGATTCAACTCTTCTCTCTTAACTCGAGGACATTCGTGCTGCAGCCAGAGGTCTACGATAAGTCACGACCTCCACAAAAAGACAACACGTGGTTCGCACAGAGGAACTCTGAAACAATCAACGCTACGGTCAACGACTGTATTTAAGAAGGTGAATTCGAGCAGAGCCACCCGGTTATTCTCTCAAAATTCATTGCTTGTTTACACTGACCACATCCCCAAACTGTGGGGATATTGACACGGCTGATTAGCCGTCTCCAGGAACAAGTCCTATAGGAAGCAGACACCGAAAGGAAAGGACATTGTGACATCTTGTGGACAATCAGAGACTTACACCAGAGACCGGTACCCATCAAAGGGGGTGCAAACCAGCACCGGGAATCAGCACACAAGTAAATGCATGCATTATATTCTGACCCATGAGCATGGCAGTGCGGGCAAGGTATTGAGGCTAGGCTCAGCGTGGTTTCCAAATGTATTGAATTTTGTTGCTCTGTCTATTTCTCTACCACTCTCTCTCTCTCTCTCTCTAAATCTCCATCGGGTGTAGCCGTGTAATATTGAACAGATCCGCTAGGGACCTGTTATCCTATTAAGTGCATTGTATTATAACCATTTTTCTATAACCATTCATGTGTTACCTGTATGATCATTTAGTAGTAAATAAATCATTTGAACCAATTTGTGTATACGGAAGGATCAGTTTGCGCTGGGGTTTGTGCAGATTGACGGACTCATGACCGTTCTAGGAGTAGACTGATGAGGCAACATATTTAAAATAAGGGCTGCTATATATTGGAAGATAGGACAAGCATTTGAGTTAAATTCGGAGAGTAGCAACTCAGTAGAATACATTTCTCTCTGTGGTGCTCCTGGAATGCTAATGAGCTAATTATTGCAGGATTTAAATCCCATAATTAGGCGTAGGTAATTATTCAATAAATAGTAGTCACCATTTTAATGATAGACAGAGTTACGACACATTCGTTGTTACCATACTGCAAATTCTTTCTCTGTGGTAACAAAGGGCTTTCCGAACTCCATTTTGGTAGAGGTTCGGTATTTATGAGGTGATAAACCTGTGAGTGGGAAGAGAGAGAAAGGGGGGGGTGACACTGCTTTAGTTTTTGCTTATAATCAGGAGGATAGAATTATGGTCAGATTTGCCAAATATAGGGCGAGGAAGAGCTTTGTACGAGTCTCTGTGTGTGTAAAGTAAAGGTGGTCTAGAGTTTTTTTCTCCTCTGGTTGCACATTTAACATGCTGATAGAAATGAGGTAAAACAAATGTAAGTTTCCCTGCATTAAAGTCCCCGGCCACTAGGAGCGCTGCCTCTGGATAAGCATTTTCCTGTTTGCTTATGGCCTTATGCAGTTCATTGAGTGTGGTCTTAGTGCCAGCATCGGTTTGGTACATAGACAGCTATGAAAAATATAGATGAAAACTCTCTTGGTGAATAGCTTAGTCTACAGCTTATCATGAGTTCCTCTACCTCAGGTGAGCAAAACCTCAAAACGTACAAATATACAGACCGCCACCCCTTGTCTTATCGGAGTCAGCCGTTCTATGTTGCCGATGTAGCGTATATCCCGCCAGCTGTATGTTATCCATGTCGTCGTTCAGCCACGACTCGGTGAAACATAAGATATTACAGTTTAATGTCCCGTTGGTAGGATATCTGTGATCGTAGTTCATCTATTTTGTTTTCCAATGATTGTACGTTGGCTAATAGGACTAATGGTAGAGGCAGATTACTCATTCGCTGTCGGATCCTTACAAGGCACCCTGACCTACGTCCACAATATCTCTGTCTTTTTCTCATGCGAATTACAGGGATTTTGGCCTTGCGGGTGTCTGTAGAATATCCTTCGCGTCCAGCTTGTTAAAGAAAAAAATCTTCATCCAATACGAGTTGAGTAATCGCCTTTTTCGTGTACCCCAGAGAATGAAAGGGGTTCTTCAACAAAAAGTCAATTTTCGGAAGCGTTGGCCATTCTACCATTCTGCCGGAGAAAACTGCACACTCGCGCTGGTAGCTAGCTGCTCAACTATCACTCTTCATCTCTATCTAACAATGTCAACAACCTTCTCAAAGCATAGAATCCCAATATAACAAACTAGGTTGATTCTCTGATCCTAATTCTATGATTGTATGGACAACATGTCAATTCATACTGCAAAAGCTTTGATTGGTTGGAGGACATCCTCTGGAAGTGGTCATAATTACCATGTATTTCTAGGGAATGGGGTGAGGCCTACGAGCCTCCTAGGTTTTGTGTTGAAGTCAATGTAGCCAGAGGAGGACGGAAGCTAGCTGTCCTCCGGCTACACCATGGTGCTACCCCGGACAGTGCTGTTGAAGTTACTGTAGACCTTCATTGCAAAACAGTGAATTTTAATAAATTATATTTAGTATAGTTGTATCTAAAAAGTATTACTTTTTAAATGTTTCTAATGTTTTTAATTGTAAGAAAATTTCACGGAGGATGGTCCTCCACTTCCTCCTCTGAGAAGCCTCCACTGGAGTTCACCCACCCAGTGAGGTCTAGATCCAAAGGCAAAGAATACCTGCGCGTGAGCGAAGCTAGTAGGTCCGTGAGGGACGCGGCCCGTACTAGTCACCTAGACACTCCCCAGAGTCAGGAGCGACGGCTGCAGCGGCCACTGCTTGCTGGTCTCTTGCTGTCTATACACCTCTTCTGTGTATTCCGGCTCAAATGAATAGGGCTGTATGTCTCTATGTTAACCCTTTACACTCGTACCCGTACACGGGTTGAAAATGGCAGATTTGAACACAGATACACGCCTTTGAAAGATGAGATGCTGAGGATTATAATAAATACTGTGTTGATATCATACAAGCAAGCCAAACACCCGTCCAAATTTGCACTTTATATTTCCATATCTATTTTGAATTGAATTTGCTGCAGAACCCACACCTGAATGCAAGCATGACTCCTTTCTATGCGCACCAAAATTACAAATCTATTTCTCTGAATTACCCTGTGAAAGCTTAGCACTGTAAAATCTTATTTTATAACTTAGCTAGTCATGTTGGCAATACAAAAAGCTTTCAAATGATGCCCACCTGACCCCGATTGCAATTTTTTGGGATTGCATAAACAACAGTAATTGTGTGATGGTGGGAATGCAGGGCTGTGCTTCAAACAACAAAACTTCAAGTGTGCTTGCTCTAGTTCTTCAATGGCACAGCTAAGAGAGCAAAAAAAAAAAGCACCTTATAGTTGAAGACTTTTCTTTGAGTCATAAAAGTGCATTGAAATTACTTAGGAACTGCACACACTTTGTAGAGTATGTCTTATGTTGCACCTTCCTCACATTTTCCAGGAATATTCTTATAATGTCACTGAATGCATTCAGAGTATTTTCACATTTCATTATCAACAAACTGAATGTTTGGATTCAGTCTTGCTCCCGTCAACCTGTAGAAACTAGTACTGCCCCCGTTTTTAAAAGCCTGCCTTCGAAGGTAGAAAGACAATTGGACAAGGAAGTAGGGCTCCCATCAGGCTGGGAAAATGAGTCAACCTATATATCCTGCAATATCCTGGCAGATAGGAACATCATTTAGACAAATACAATTTCTATATTGAACAAGGACAACCATATCTACTTGATGCTAGCGTGATCGTGCAATCGGCGAAACACAAAGGCCACAATAATTGCTGGAGAGCAGGCTTTAATAAACCGCTGACTTTATTGATTGAACTCTCTGCGCAAAAATTCCAAAATACTGCTATAGTGCATAATAACATGTCTGAAACACCTCTCAATCAGAATTATGTAGGGAGACTGGAAAAGCACACAAAATAGCCTCTAGCGGTGAATTAAGGCTTTTTCTCGATAATTTCCACATTTGCAACTCAGGAACATAATGTGCTTTTTTCTGTTTTTTTTTCTGTAATGTAATCCATGGACTACATATTCGTTTTTGGTAGGAGTGGAGTCCCATATGTAGAAGTGGGGTCCCATATGTAGAAGTGGCGCCCATATGTAGAAGGGGAATCCCATATGTAACTTCTGAAACTTCTGTTGCATTGAGGACACCCTCCAGATGAAAATGTGAAGAGTTTAAATCTGGTGAAAATGATATCTTCGAAGAATCAACCTCCATTCAATTAGAAGACCCATACTTTGCTTCAGAGAATCTGTTCCATGGTAGATGGAGAGATTGATTCCCCTCTCTCTTTTTCTGCTATCTTTCTCTCTTTCTCGTTAAGTAGAAATCCTTTCTTCCAAGACCCAGTGTATATCAAGAGAAAGTTGGTTGAATCAGAATTTATTCATTAAGGGCACAGTCCTTACTTAAAATATGCCCACTTAACTCTGACTTGTGTAAATCATGCATTATGTCAAGGCAACCTCAAGTAAGGATTAGGCCCTGGATTCAGAAGAAAATGTTCCCCCGTTATTCAAAACCCTCATACTACCGATTGGGGTCATTTTGACCCCAGAGGCATTTTTTGAACATAGCCCAAATGGTTTATTAAATTCTTCAAGATTTTCATGACTTTGCCAACTTGTTTAATGTTTGTGTCAATATGAAAAATAAATAAATAACTAATTCAGCCTATAGTCATTGACAGATAGGACCTTTATTTGAATCTAGGTTTCTCTGGAGACATAATAACAAATTATCCATACCACAGATAGGACCTTTATTTGAATCTAGGTTTCTCTGGAGACATAATAACAAATTATCCATACCACCAGAATGTGGAGGGGGACCTGTATCAATGATTTTGACCAGATAGACTGATCATATGCACAGATATACCACCCCATGTACTCACCTAAGATGTATATACCACGTATTGTATGACTGTGTACAAAACCAAAATTACCATATTTTTGTACATATAAAAATATATACAAAAATTGGCAATGGTATACATACAGTGCATTCGAAAAGTATTCAGACCCCTCAATCTACACACAATACACTATAATGGCAAAAACGTTTTTTTATAAATTGTTGCAAATGTATAAAATATCTAAAACTGAAATATCACATTTACATAAGTATTCAGACCCTTTACTCAGTATTTTGTTGAAGCAACTTTGGCAGTGATTACAGGTTGGATGGGATGTGTCGCTGCACAGCTATTTCCAGGTCTCTCCAGAGATGTTTGATCAGGTTCAAGTCCGGGCTATGGCTGGGACACTCAAGGACATTCAGAGACGTGTCCCGCAGCCACTCCTGCATTGTCTTGGCTGTGTGCTTAGGGTCGCTGTCCTGTTGGAAGGTGAACCTTTGCCCCAGTCTGAGGTCCTGCACGCTCATGGGTTTCTCTGTACATTGCTCCGTTCATCTTTCCCTTGATTTAGACTAGTCTCCCAGTCCTTGCCGCTGAAAAACATCCCCACAGCATGATGCTGCCACCACCGTGCTTCACCGTAGGGATGGTGCCAGGTTTCCTCCAGACGTAACGCTTGGCATTAAGGCCAAAGAGTTCAATCTTGGTTTCAACAGACCAGAGAATCTTGTTTCTCTTAGGTGCCTTTTGGCAAACTCCAAGCAGGCTGTCATGTGCCTTCTACTGAGGAGTGGCTTCTGTCTGACCCCTCTACCATAAAGGCCTGATTAGTGGAGTGCTGCAGAGATGGTTGTCCTTCTGGAAGGTTCTTCCATCCCCACAGGAGCTCTGGGGTTCTGACAATCGGGTTCTTTGTCACCTCCCTGACCAAGGCCCTTCTTCCACGATTACTCAGTTTGGCCAGGCGGCCAGCTCTAGGAAGAGTATTGGTAGTTCCAAACTTCTTCCATTTAAGATTGATGGATGACACTGTGTTCTTGGGGACCTTCAATGCTGCAGACATTTTTTGGTACCCTTCCCCAGATCTGTGCTGTGACACAATCATGTCTCTGAGCTCTATGGACAAAACCTTCCACCTCATGGCTTGGTTTTTGCTCTGACGTGCACTATCAACTGTGTGACCTTACTGTATATAGACAGGTTTGTGCCTTTCCAATCATGTACAATCAATTGAATCAAGTTGTAGAAACATCTCAAGGATGATCAATAGATACAGGATGCACCTGAGCTCAATTTCGAGTATCATAGCGAAGGATCTGAATATGTTTGGGATTAAAACACTCAAGTGCCATTTAAACACATTTGAGTCTGTCGGCTAAAGCAAGGGCCCATTTTCATGAACATTGTTTCTGGTGTTGCTTTGTAAATAAAGATGTGGATTATTTAATGAGTTTGTTATCCCCCAATGTTCAGGTTGACTGGAAATTAAAACAGACCTTTTTTTCAGCGTTACAGTACATTAACTACTGTCTGCATTGTTAAATTAGTTTGCAATCTTACAATTACATTTTTGTTGACTGAATGTTATACAACCCTTTTCGTTGGCTTGACAGTACCAGCTGTTATTTGCCATTTGACATATTATTATAATGACCTTATCTTATGGCACCTACAACCTCCTAAAATGACTTTCATCCATACTGCGGCAGACGAAAGTAATCTAATAATTAAACTCATCTTATTAAATCAGTATTTTAATTGAAGGTTTTTATTAATTTACTGCAACAGGATAATTGTTCTAATTATGATAATAACTCAAGTTATTTAATTACATTCATAATGAATGCATACAACACAGACATGCCAAAGCATCACTTTCACAGACAGGTAGGCAGGCAAGGCAGGCAAGGCAGGCAAGGCAGGCAGGCAGGCAGGCAGGCAGGCAGGCAGGCAGGCAGGCAGGCAGGCAGGCAGGCAGGCAGGCAGGCAGGCAGACAGACAGACAGACAGTTTCATTATCCTTGTACTGTACATACTGTATGTAGGACACATCATCAGAAATGGAAGTATTGTAAAGCAGTTGGCAACTCTAAAAACGTAGCAAGGTGTTAAATGCCATTTCTGCCCTATGTAACATCGTACAAGATGACCTTTTCTACGTAAATTGTCAACTGATACAGTATCACCTTTCTACATGGTTGAAATTCATCGGTTTACAGTGTATCAATGAAATTCAGATAATGA
Organism: Thymallus thymallus; assembly: GCA_023634145.1. Classification (NCBI taxonomy): domain Eukaryota; kingdom Metazoa; phylum Chordata; class Actinopteri; order Salmoniformes; family Salmonidae; genus Thymallus; species Thymallus thymallus. The sequence goes on along the minus strand of CM042384.1, from coordinate 9,434,031 downwards.
GTGGAATATTGTTATATTTAACCCAGGTATTTCAGCAGTGCATTGTACACTACACTCTAATTCCAAATGTTAGCACTTAGAGTGACTCTTTACACTTTATCCTATTGAAGCACACTGGCTGATGGAGAATGATGATGTGATATTTATAGCTATAAAAAAAAATAAAGAGAGTCACACACTCTATATATAAACTCACAGTAATCACTGTGTCTTCTTCAGGGTAATGTCATGAATGCTTGAACAAGGCTGTGTAGACAACGAGTGCAATTAGTGCAACCAATGACAATAGTTAGTGGTGTGTCATAATTATTAGGTTAATTAGAATGAATTGAGTGAAACTGTTGAAAAACAATACTTACAGCACATTAAATATATTAGGCTATTGTTATCATATCGCAACATAATTAGATATTGTACTGTACATAATATTAACATAAACTTACATTGTTTAATTTAATTTCACAAATATATTTAATTGTTTCCAATTTTATTAAATGTTTGATACATGTAATCTTTTGGTTCAACCATGATGCATAATAAGCATCATCAACCGGGGGAACATATTGGGTGTGTGCTGAAAAGCTGGGGGAAGAATATATTCATTTATAAGACTATAAGTACACCAACATACTACAAACAGGAGGCTTGTGGCCTCTGCAACATTTCCTTCAGCAGAGAGAACCTACTTTTGCTGCATCCAATGATTGCGTCTTGCAACTCACTGAACTGGTATTATCCAATAACTACTTTGTCTTTGAGTCTGACTTTTCACTTCAGATTTGGGGTGTAGCCATAGTTTCCCCCTTTCCCCCCAACTATGCAAACCTGTACAGTACATTCGGAAAGTATTCAGACCCCTTCACTTTTTCCACATTTTCTTACGTTACAGCCTTATTCTGAAATAGATTAAATACTTTTTTCCCCTCAGCAATCTACACACAATGCCCCATAATGCAAAAGCGAAAACAGGTTTAGATATTTTTGCAGATTTATAACAAAATAAATAACAGAAATACCTTACTTACATAAGTATTGAGACCCTTTTCTATGAGACTCGAAATTGAGCTCAGGTGCATCTTGTTTCCATTGACCATCGTTGATATATGAATACAATTTGATTGGAGTCCACCTGTGGTGAATTCAATTGATTGGACATGAATTGGAAAGGCACACACCTGTCTATATAAGGTCTCACAGTTGACAGTGCATGTCAGAGAAAAAACCAAGCCATGAGGTTGAAGGAATTGTCCGTAGAGCTCCAAAACAGGATTGTGTTGCGACACAGATCTGGTGAAGGGTACCAGACAATTTCTGCAGCCTTGAAGGTCCCCAAGAATGCAGTGGAATCCATCATTCTTAAATGGAAGATGTTTGGAACCACCAAGACTCTTCCTAGAACTGGGCGCACGGCCAAATTTTGCAATTGGGGGAGAAGGGCCTTGGTCAGGGAGGTGACCAAGAACCCGATGGTCATTCCGCCTCTGTGGAGATGGGAGAACCTTACAGAAGGACAACCATCTCTGCAACACTCAACCTATCAGGTCTTTATGGTAGAGTGGCCAGACAGAAAACACTCCTCAGTAAAAGGCACATGACAGCCCGCTTGCAGTTTGCCGAAAGGCAGCGTCATGCAAAGGGGATATTTTTCAGCAACAGGGACTAGGAGACTAGTCAGGATCGAGGCAAAGATGAACAGAGCAAAGTATAGAGAGATCCTTGATTAAAACCTGCTCCAGAGTGCTCAGTACCTCAGACTGAAGCAAATGTTCACCTTCCAACAGGACAACGACCCTAAGCACACAACCAAGACAACGCAGGAGTGGCTTCGGGACAAGTTTCTGAATGTCCTTGAGTGGCCCAGCCAGAGCCCGAACTTGAACCCGATCGAACATCTCTGGAGAGACCTGAAAATAGCTGTGCAGCAACGCTCCCCATCCAACCTGACAGAGCTTGAGAAGGATCTGCAGATCCTAGCTAAACAATGAACCACAATCCCAACTCATGATGTTGAATATGCAGGTAGCTAACAAACCAGGTTCAATGTTAGCTAGCTAACATTAGGCTATAGCTAGCCATGCAAATGGCTCTGAGATACCAATAATATTACTACACAGATCATACACATAACGTTAGCTAGCCAGCCAGCTAACGTTAGCTAGCTAGCTAACAGTACACTTTAACGTGAAATGAAAACAACTTTCTGACAAAATTAGAAACGTGTAATATCTGAAAATATAGCTAACTAGGCTCTCTTACCCGTATACATCGGATGGGCGCTTCTCCCTCTCTATCACGGATGCCATGGTTGCCCTTATTTTGAACCCCAAATTAATTAGCCTATGATATTAGTTAGTGCACATAAAGATGTATGTAATTAATCTCTATTGATCCCTTTAAACATCTGGAAACCCTTAAAAAATCTGGAAATTCTCTAGTCCTATTTTGACACTAAAATAGCAGCTGTAGCCTAATTATCAACCCAAAATTCATAACAATCACTGGATTAGGTTACACATCAAAATATCTTAAATTATGCATTTCTGCTTGGACGTGTTAGATAAAACAACTTATTTCTTGAGCTGACGGCATGTGCAGTAATGTGGGCTGGTGTGGATAAAATGCCAGGGCCGGATTCTTGTCCCAGTCCACCCCTGGCTATGGCAGCTATTAGTCTACTCTAGCTTAAGTCGGCTTGGTTGGTTTCTGGCTTGGTGTGTTTCTGTCTCTCGTCTCTCCCTCTCTCCTCCCTGCTCCCTGTGTCCCTCGCTCATAGTACGGCCCCTCCCCTGCCTTCTAGAACTGGCACCTCTCTCTCCATCCTCTTGCGCTTTATCAGCACCGGTAGCTTAGAAAATGTTGCTTCCCTCACTCAGCTTGGGTCTACTTGTCCTCGGGGCTGTTTCGAACGGGTATCTATATAAACAAACAAAAAAATGTATGCATATCAGGTCTGGTTGGGCAAAGCCAACTTTTTGGACCCGTGAAGACCTCTACCTCTGATGGGAGTCTTTGTTTTGGGAGAGCAGATCCTTGAGGAATCTTTTGGCTCAGCTCTGTTATAGGCATCGTCCTCTCAAATCTTTGCCACAAATAAAAAGGATACATAGCAATATTATATATATATGGCCGCCGTTCAATACAGTCAAATGGGCCAATGTTCTATGTACAGTCACACTTTATTTGGATAGTCCATCTGTAGATGCTCTACAGATGGTCATACTACAACAAACAATCTGTTGATAAGCAACTGCTTGCCTAGGTTATGGTTAGGGTAAGGTTTAGAGTAAGGGTTAGGGTAAGAGTTAAGGTTAGAGTTAAGGTTAGAGTTATGGTTAAGTATAGGGTTAGGATACAGGTTAAGGTTAGGGTTAGAGCTAGGGTTAGTATATAGTCTGTAGAGCATCTACAGATGGACTATCCAAATAAAGTTTTACCTATTGTACTCTTGATTAATTAACAACCACTGTTTTATTCAATCGATTCAATTCAGAAAACTTTGATTGAAAGCTATTCTGATTGGAAGCCATTTCGACAGTGAAAGTGAGATGAAAATCACCTGTTTCTGGGATAAATAATACACAGTGTGTCAGGTAATAATTTAGAAATCGTCAAAATCAGCGTTGTGTGACAGTATGGTCCTTAATTTTGATGGACAAAACCAGGAAGCGTGTGTATTGCTGTCAAATAACCATTTGGCAACTGAAGTACACTCTGAAATATGGACTAGCTGACAGCCATTGATGTGCCCTGTCAAGTCTAGCAATTTTAGGGACTGCGTGAGCTCAGTTGCTCGTAATAGAAATTAAGTGCTGTTTGGTGTAGTAGCAATTATGTTGGTCATGACATTACCTCCTGAAATCATTTTAGGACAATGTTGACAGAACATGGAACACATTTCAGGATGGAAGGGAGGTACTGGACCATATATGTTGATCAAAGCAGGTAGCCTGGTCTCATGTCTGTTTGTGCTGTCTTGCAAACTCCTATGGTCATGGGATTTAGAAGACTAAATGCTTGTGTGAGAATAATTAATACAACTCAAATTTTAATGAGTATAACTCAAACTTTCTTCTTAATCTTGAGTTGATGAATGCATATCTGAAGTGCGTATCTGAAGTACAAATTCAACCGAGACTGCCATTCATTGTAAATGCATTAATCTTGTAATCCAATGCAAGAGTAATTCTGATGGAAAATCGAGCTGGTGTGATGAGAATCATTGAGGTAATTCTCACTGTCGGTATGCGTTACAACGCATATAGATCACATACTGTATTAAGAGAGAAAATAATTTCTCCTGTGTTGTTTTCTGTACGCACCTATCTATTTGAATCATCATTTGTATTCATCACTATGTGATCAGCGCTGAAAGCAATTAATTGTTGTCAACTTAAAATGAATGACTCGCATGAATGAATTACAACTAAATGCACCAAACTACCGCCATGAAAGTTGTGAAAGGAGAAAATGACAGGCTCTGTATTAAGGATAACACGTATACAGCATGCATGTCACCCACTCTCCAAGAACTCAACATCATCATGCTCTTTCAATGCCAGAAAATCCCAATCCAATCAGTTTACTCACAGCACATTGAATAATTTGCATTCATTGAATCACATTGAACTTGGTGACTCAGTGTACTGTTTCAACCCCCCCCCCCCATTCATAAACTAAAGGCCTTAATTTCCCATACAAACTGCCTTTGATACAACATGTGGATATGGTGGCCCCAAAAAATGCAATAAAAGAATACAGGAGGAAAGCGAAATCAGGATGGAGATGGATAGGACACATACAATAGCACATAAATGCAAAAGATCTTGCCTATGTAGTGTAAGATGACAAGTGAAACATGAGTCAAATGGAGAGGCATGTGGAAAGTCATGTGCTCTTATGGTGACCAAGTGGACTTAAGACAAATACGTTTGGTTCTGTAGTTAGCAGAAGCATACATTGTATGGCTTTCACGTTTAATAATTTCTTAACCTACCTTGTCTCTTTAGAGTCGGGAACAAGATGAAATGTCTAGCAGAGAGAACAGAGAAGGCTGAGAAGACACTTTTTCTCAAGGGAAGAAGGTAAGTTTAGGGAGACGTAAAATGAGGCTACAACTAACCAGAACGTCTAGAATCATGCTCTGAAGGAAAATCGCAGTACAATCTGTTCACTCATAACTTGGAATGCACTGAATTATTTGAATGTATTGAATTGCATTGTACATTGGGCTCACTTTTTGAATAAGTATTAGATAGCTCTGGGCTGCTTTTATTTAATTTCAACAGAAAACAAAAACCTTATTTTGACAGAAATTGACTAAGAATAGTAAAATAACAAATCAAACAAATCAATAAATGCACTTTAGGTCACTTGATCCATGCAAAGCTTCTGGGGAATTATTTTACTCACACATATAATAACTGTTCAACAATTACATAATCATGATACTTGAATTTTTGCATAACATGGATTTGCACTGTGGTCTGCATACAAAGTGCACTTTTGAACCTATTATTCAAACTACCTGCACTGCACTAATAGAAACAGTTCAATTGAGCATTGGACATGAGTAAGTTCATATTTAAGGTGATGATTAAGTTCAAAAGTGCTAAAGGTGAACATAAATACGTTCTATAACTTAAAAGTTCTAAATAGCAGGATTGGATGTAAATATTAATACCAACGTTTCAGGTAAAACCCAGGCGCAGACATTGTCAGAGCAACAACAGTTTATTAAACCAACAGGAGCAGGCAAAAGACAGGTCAGGGGCAGGCAGAGGTCAATAATCCCAATAGACGGGGCAAAAGTACAGGACGACAGGCAGGCTCAGGGTCAGGGTCAGGGCAGGCAGGAAGGTAAAAACCGGGAAAACCGGAATTACTGTATAGAAAAACAGGAGCAGAGGGAAAACCGCTGGTAGGCTTGACGAAACAAAACAAACTGGCAACAGACAAACAGAGAACACAGGGATAAATACACTGGGGATAAGCATACAGACTGGTGAAAGATGAGGGTGTGACAATTAAAATGTGTGTAAAGCAAACTGGGAACATTGTGCTCTAAGGTTATGTCTCTATTTATAATGTGTCGCTATTTTAAACCTCTGTTGACCTTCTGAAATGCAATGACTCCATATTACTAGAAAGAAGAATGAACATGTAATTTAATCATGCCGTTTTCAAACACATTTGGGTTTTATCTCCACTTGCAGCTGGAGCGCCACAAAGCCTTAAAAGATATTGCTTTGACAGACACTGCCACACATTTCACACCTCCATATCTCCTACAGTACATGGCCTCACTGAGACCAGACCCAGAAATCTAATGCAAACAGTAAAACTGTAATGGGGATATACAGAATATTGCTACATAAATTAGTTTTAAAAAGGCATACACACACTCGCGGACACACACCCATGCACACATGCACACACGCATACACGCACACAGGTATTTGAACAACCTGGCCATGTACATGCATAAATCAGTGCCTTCCACTGACATAAAATATTTGATTTATATTCCTCGCTGATATAGAAAACCCAAGGTGTGAGAATGGTAATTTTAAGTAATTTCTCAGCTTTCTTATTTTTTCTTCTGTCCAAGCATCCATTGTACTATTCCAGTTCATGCTATAATGGGGAAGAAGTCTTCATAATTTGACCCATTGTGAATTCACCAATAAGAAAGTGCTTAGTGCTTAGTAATAGCAACTAACAGTTGGACTAAATTCATGCCAAGCCGGGCCACCTGGCATATTAGAGCAGTAGAAATGTAACACATGCCCACCTACCAGTTTTGAGTACTGAATTGATAGTAGCCTACAGTGTTATGCAACTTATGTCAATGCCTATCCATACATCCACACACGTACCTGATACAAGGTCGCTAAAACATTGGTTGTTCTAACCCCTATATTTACTTCCAACAATAGTTTTGTAAGTGCTACCAGGACTGGTCGATGCTTCAGGTAACACCCTCCAGTATACCTTGTTCAGGGAATTGATCGAACACATTTGTAGGCCTTACCAACACTGTGTCTTCTCAACAGCTATTGTGTAAAGGGACATCTATGTTATGTCTTCCCACTGAGGCCCTCCAACATGATTCACTGCATGTGTTGTTGATGTAGATGTTGGATAACTAGGTTAGGGGTCCTTATGTTGCCATGGTATTCTCGCCTTGTATAACTAGCTACTATCGCTGTCTAATATGTAGATTGGAGTAGATTGGCTCCCTTTTCATCTTATCGCCCAGCCACTATGGGCCGCCAAGTATGGCCATTTTGACAGACTAAAAACAGATCCATGGTAACAGGTGTTTCTCCCTGTCCTAGCTCTCTCAGCAGATGTGTACACCTGTAACGTATGGGCTATTACGGAATACAGATGGTCCCTGCGGAGCAGCCAATCACTGGCCCTGTCATTAATTTATATACAAACTGTTACCTCTTCTCTCTGCAGTGCCTCTCCGCATTTACAGAATATCCTCCCCAAGCTGGTGCCACTTCCTTTAGAGTTTGCATAACGTGTCCTCTTGGGACACTGACGAGGCAGCTGTACACTCAAGTCTGGAGTGTTTCAGTGTTATACTTTGCATTCAGGTTCACCTTCCTTCCTTATTTATCCCTGGCTAAGCAGATCTTTTCCACTTTAGCACTCATGGCCTCCATAACCCTTCCAAGATCGTTGGGGATGATGGATTTATTTTCTCTCTACCACACCACAACACAACAATTAGTAAATAACCTCTCTCTTTACCCACAAAATAATATATATTTGTCACTTTATTCATGTATAAAAGGTGTGTGCTAGCTCCCACAACATTGCAGTACAATAATCAATATCAATAATAGGAAGTCAAATAAAACATTTTAATAAAAAATGTGAAGTAATAGAAGAGGCAACACCCTGATATGTACACAATAGGATACACAGTATAGATTATGAATGTGCCATGTCGAGTATGACTGTATTTACATGAACTTATGAATGTGCCATGTCGAGTATGACTGTATTTACATTTACAGTATGACTGTATTTACATCACATCACTGCACTCTATACTCCTCTGTAAACTGGTCATCTCTGTATACCCGTCACAAGACCCATTGGTTGATGCTTATTTATAAAACCCTCTTAGGCCTCTACTGCAGCCCTCATCCTCCACATACAACACCCGTTCTGCCAGTCACAATCTGTTAAAGGTCCCCAAAGCACACACATCCCTGGGTTGCTTGTCTTTTCAGTTCGCGGCAGCTAGCGACTGGAATGAGCTGCAACAAACACTCAAACTGGAAAGTTTTATCTCAATCTCTTCATTCAAAGACTCAATCATGGACACTCTTACTGACAGCTATGGCTGCGTTGCGTGATGTATTGTCATTTATACCTTCTTGCCATTTGTGCTGTTGTCTGTGCCCAATAATGTTTGTACCATGTTTCGTGCTGCTACCATGTTGTGTAGCTATCATGTTGTTGTCATGTTACGTTGCTGCCTTGCTATGTTGTTGTCTTAGGTATCTCTTTTGGTAGTGTTGTTTTGTCTCTCTTGTCGTGATGTGTGTTTGGTCCTATATATATTTATTTTTATTTATTTTTATTGTAAATCCCATCCCCCGTCCCCGCAGAGGTCTTTTGCCTTTTGGTAGGCCGTCATTGTAAATGAGAATTTGTTCTTAACTGACTTGCCTAGTTAAATAAAGGTTAAATAAATAAATAAATAAATAAAATGTACAAATATAAAGTGGGTAGTGCAGTTAAATAGTAAATACTAGAGCAGCAGCTCTGTTTGTGTGTGTTTATGGGTGGCTGTGCATGTGTGTGTTCTTGTGTGTAAGGGTAAGGGTTATACACCCCTGGTCAAAAGTCAAAATATATTTTATATTTGAGATTTTTCAAATAGCCAGCTTTGCACACTCATGGCATTCTCTCAACTAGCTTCATGAGGACCGCCACAGGAATGGAAGAACCAGAAATACCTCTGCTGCAGAGGATAAGGTCATTAGAGTTACCAGCCTCAAATTGCAGCCCAAATAAATGCTTCACAGAGTTCAAGTAACAGACACATCTCAACATCAACTGTTCAGAGGAGACTGTGTGAATCAGGCCTTCATGGTTGAATTGCTGCAAAGAACCCACTACTAAAGGATACCAATAATAAGAAGAGACTTCCTTGGGCCAAGAAACACGAGCAATGGACATTAGACAAGTGGGAATTTGTCCTTTGGTCTGGAGTCCGAATTTGAGATTTTTGGTTCCAACCTCAACCAAATTTAGATGGTTTGGGATGAGTCGGACCGCAGTGAAGGAAAAGCAGCCAACAAGTGCTCAGCATATGTGGGAACTCCTTCAAGACTGATGGGAAAGCATTCCAGGTGAAGCTGGTTGATAGAATGCCAAGAGTGTGCAAAGCTGTCATCAAGGCAAAGGGTGGCTATTTGTCCAAGATGGCGTAACAGTGTAGACGTATTTTTTGTTGTCCCGTCGTATGTCCCGTGTAAATAGTTTGTAATTTGTCTTTACATACATTTTTATTTGTTCCCGTTTTTACCCCTCCTGCAAGCCACCTTACCCGATGCGATACGGACCAAATATCGGATCAAATATCCGTGCTTTTCCACTATTTAACTGAACCGCAGTCAAAAGTTAGCCTGCTAGCTAGCTTGCTAACCAGCCATCGCTAACCACTGCTAGCGGTCCTCACCTCCGCTCTGGTTGCTCAGACAGCTTTCAGTTCGGACAATATTGGCCAGTCTGCTCAGCGCGCTACCAACCCAGCGCTTATCGGACTGCGTTCCCGTCCACCTCACCGGATTTCCACTGAAAGTACCGGACCACCACACCGGATCATCACAGCTAACTAGCTGCATTCGAGTGACCGACGCTTATAGCTAACCTCCATTGTTTACACGCTACCAATGCTAGCGTGAGCTAGGCTCATCTCCCGGACATCCGACGTGTGCTAGCTACTCTCCCGGGCCCCAGTACCTTGTCAACCTACCTGGACCTTCTACTGTCGACACGGAACCCCACCGAGCCACCGTGACTGGTCTGCCGACGAAATTGTCCGACGTGGTCTCAACAGGGTTCTCCTCTGCGACGTCGCCGAAGATCCATCTGCTAGCTCCGGCCTGCTAGCTCCGGCCTGCTAGCCCAGCCTGCTAGCCCAGCCTGCTAGCCCAGCCTGCTAGCCCAGCCTGCTGGCCCAGCCTGCTAGCTCCGGCCTGCTAGCCCTACCTGCTAGTTCCGGTCTGCTAGCCCAGCGTGCTAGCTCCGGTCTGCTAGCCCAGCCTGCTAGCCCAGACTGCTAGCCCAGCCTGCTAGCCCAGCCTGCTAGCCCAGCCTGCTAGCCCAGCCTGCTAGCCCAGCCTGCTAGCCCAGCCTGCTTACACTCTGAACGCCGTGCCCATTTGATCTGATCCCCGGCTCACCACTTTGCTATTCATCGGATCCTATGATTGCTCAGCTCCACAGCTGATGCCTGCAGGACTGTTTGGTTATATGGTATTTCTTTCTGTTTAACCATCAGGCTTCAGGTCCTGTGTGTAGTACATCACTTTTTCTAACTGACCCTCTTTGTCCATTCATCTCCATTACCCGTCGTTGTCTTAGCCCTCTTAATTAACTGTTACTTTTTTTAATTTATTTTATTTTTCTGCCCCTTTCTTATTTCAATATGCCTTGTCTTTTGCTGTTCAGGCTAGCTATTATTGTTTTATTTCACTGTAGAGCCCCCAGTCCTGCTCAACTGGCCTCTGATAGCTCCTTTGTTCCTCCCCCCACACATGCGGAGACCTCACCTGGCTTAACTGGTGTCTCCAGAGATGCAACCTCTCTCTTCATTACCCAACGCCTAGGTTTACCTCCACTGAACTCACATCCTACCATACCCTTGTCTGTACATTATGCCCTCAACCTATTCCACCACGCCCAGAAATCTGCTCCTTTTATTCTATGTAGCCAACGTACTAGACGTCCAGTTCTGAAAGCCCTCAGCCGAACACTGATTCTATTACTCCTCTGTTCCTCTGGTGATGTAGAGGTAAACCCAGGTCCTGTAACCCCCAGTACTACACCTATTCCCCAGGCGCTCTCATTTGTTGATTTCTGTAACCGTAAAAGCCTTGGTTTCATGCATGTTAACATTAGAAGCCTCCTCCCTAAGTTTGATTTATTCACCGCTTTAGCACACTCCGCCAACCCGGATGTCCTAGCTGTGTCAGAATCCTGGCTTAGGAAGGCTACCAAACATTCGGAAATTTCCATCCCCAACTACAACATTTCCCGTCAAGATAGAACTGCCAAAGGTGGCGGAGTTGCAATCTACTGCAGAGATAACCTGCAGAGTTCTGTCATACTGTCCAGGTCTGTGCCCAAACAGTTTGAGCTTCTACTCTTAAAAATCCACCTTTCCAGAAATAAGTCTCTCACTGTTGCAGCCTGTTACAGACCCCCCTCAGCCCCCAGCTGTGCCCTGGACTCCATATGTGAATTGATTGCCCCCCATCTATCTTCAGAGTTTGTACTGTTAGGTGACTTAAACTGGGATATGCTTAACACCCCGGCTGTACTTCAATCTAAGATAGATGCCCTCAATCTCACACAAATTATCAAGGAACCCACCAGGTACAACCCAAAATCCGTAAACATGGGTACCATTATTGATATCATTCTGACTAACTTGCCCTCCAAATACACCTCCTCTGTCTTCAACCAGGATCTCAGCGATCACTGCCTCATCGCCTGCATTCGCAATGGGTCAGCGGTCAAACGACCACCCCTTATCACTGTCAAACGCTCCCTAAAACACTTTTGCGAGCAGGCCTTTCTATTAGATCTGGCCCAGGTATCCTGGAAGGATATTGACCTCATCCCGTCAGTAGAGGACGCCTGGTTGTTCTTTAAAAGTGCTTTCCTCACCATCCTAAATAAGCATGCCCCTTTCAAAAAACGTAGAACTAAGAATAGATATAGCCCTTGGTTCACCCCAGACTTGACTGCCCTTGACCAACACAAAAATATCCTGTGGCGCACTGCATTAGCATCGAACAGCCCCCGCGATATGCAGCTATTCAGGGAAGTCAGGAACAAGTACACACAGTCAGTTAGAAAAGCAAAGGCCAGCTTTTTCAAACAAAAATTTGCTTCCTGTAGCACTAACTCCAAAAAGTTCTGGGACACTGTAAAGTCCATGGAGAATAAGAGCACCTCCTCCCAGTTGCCCACTGCATTGAGGCTCGGAAACACTGTTACCACCGATAAATCCACGATTATCGAAAATTTCAATAAGCATTTTGCTACAGCTGGCCATGCTTTCCACCTGGCTACCCCTACCCCGGCCAACAGCTCTGCACCCCCGGCAGCTACTTGCCCAAGCCCCCCCCGCTTCTCCTTCACCCAAATCCAGACGGCTGATGTTCTGAAAGAGCTGCTAAGTCTGGACCCCTACAAATCTGCTGGGCTAGATAATCTGGACCCTCTCTTTCTGAAATTATCAGCCAAAATTGTTGCAACACCTATCACTAGCCTGTTCAACCTCTCTTTCGTATCGTCTGAGATCCCTAGAGATTGGAAAGCTGCTGCGGTCATCCCCCTATTCAAAGGAGGAGACACTCTAGACCCAAACTGTTATAGACCAATATCCATCCTGCCCTGCCTTTCTAAAGTTTTCGAAAGCCAAGTTAACAAACAGATAACTGACCACTTCGAATCCCACCGTACCTTCTCTGCTATGCAATCTGGTTTCCGAGCTGGTCATGGGTGCACCTCAGCTACGCTCAAGGTACTGAACGATATCATAACCGCCATCGATAAAAGACAGTACTGTGCAGCCGTTTTCATCGACCTGGCCAAGGCTTTCGACTCTGTCAATCACCGCATTCTTATTGGCAGACTCAACAGCCTTGGTTTCTCAAGTGACTGCTTTGCCTGGTTCGCTAACTACTTTGCAGACAGAGTTCAGTGTGTCAAATCGGAGGGCCTATTGTCCGATCCTCTGGCAGTCTCTATGGGGGTGCCACAGGGTTCAATTCTTGGGCCAACCCTTTTCTCTATATACATCAACGATGTCGCTCTCGCTGCTGGTGACTCTCTGATCCATCTCTACGCAGATGACACCATTCTGTATACATCTGGCCCCTCTTTGGACACTGTGTTTACTAACCTTCAATCAAGCTTCAATGCCATACAACACTCCTTCCGTGGCCTCCAACTGCTCTTAAACGCTAGTAAAACTAAGTGCATGCTTTTCTATCGAACGCTGCCAGCACCCGCCCACCGGACTATCATCACTACTCTCGACGGATCCGAATTAGAATACGTGGACACCTACAAATACCTAGGCATCTGGTTAGACTATAAACTCAACTTCCAGACTCACATCAACCATCTCCAATCCAAAATTAAATCCAGAATTGGCTTCCTATTTCGCAACAAAGCCTCCTTCACTCATGCTGCCAAACATGCCCTTGTAAAACTGACTATCCTACCGATCCTTGATTTCGGCGATGTCATTTACAAACTAGCCTCCAATACTCTACTTAGCAAATTGGATGTAGTCTATCACAGTGCCATCCGTTTTGTCACCAAAGCCCCATACACTACCCACCACTGCGACCTGTATGCTCTCGTTGGCTGGCCTTCATTATATTTTCGCCGCCAAACCCACTGGCTCCAGGTCATCTATAAGTCTTTATTAGGTAAATCCCCGCCCTATCTCAGCTCACTGGTCACTATAGCAACACCCACCCGTAGCATGCGCTCCAGCAGGTATATCTCACTGGTCACCCCCAAAGCCAACACCTCCTTTGGTCGCCATTCCTTCCAGTTTGCTGCTGCCAATGACTGGAACGAATTGCAAAAATCATTGAAGCTAGAGGTTCCTATCTCCCTCAATAACTTTAAGCATCAGCTGTCAAAGCTGCTTATCGATCACTGCACCTGTATATAGCCCTTCTGTAAATAGCCCACACTACTACCTCATCCCCATATTTATTTTTTTGTTTATTTTCACTAATCTTGCACTCCAGTATCTCTATTTGCACATCATAATTTGCACACTTTTCATTCCTGTGTTAATAATGATAATTCTGTAATTTATGTCACCACTATAGTCTATTTATTGTTCTACCTCTTAACCTTACTGCATTTTTGCACTACATTTTGCACTCTGTATATAGATTTTTCTATTGTGTTTTTGACTGTTTGTTTAATGTGTAACTCTGTGTTGTTATTTGTCACACTGCTTTGCTTTGTCTTGGCCAGGTCGCAGTTGCAAATGAGAACTTGTTCTCAACTGACCTACAGTGGGGAGAACAAGTATTTGATACACTGCCGATTTTGCAGATTTTCCCACTTACAAAGCATGTAGAAGTCTGTAATTTTTATCATAGGTACTCTTCAACTGTGAGTGACGGAATCTAAAACAAAATTCCAGAAAATCACATTGTATGATTTTTAAGAAATTAATTTGCATTTTATTGCATGACATAAGTATTTGATACATCAGAAAAGCAGAACTTAATATTTGGTACAGAAACCTTTGTTTGCAATTACAGAGATCATACGTTTCCTGTAGTTCTTGACCAGGTTTGCACACACTGCAGCAGGGATTTTGGCCCACTCCTCCATACAGATCCTTCAGTTTTCGGGGCTGTCGCTGGGCAATATGGACTTTCAGCTCCCTCCAAAGATTTTCTATTGGGTTCAGGTCTGGAGACTGGCTAGGCCACTCCAGGACCTTGAGATGCTTCTTACGGAGCCACTCCTTAGTTGCCCTGGCTGTGTGTTTCGGGTCGTTGTCATGCTGGAAGACCCAGCCACGACCCATCTTCAATGCTCTTACTGAGGGAAGGAGGTTGTTGGCCAAGATCTCGCAATACATGGCCCCATCCATCCTCCCCTCAATACGGTGCAGTCGTCCTGTCCCCTTTGCAGAAAAGCATCCCCAAAGAATGATGTTTCCACCTCCATGCTTCACGGTTGGGATGGTGTTCTTGGGGTTGTACTCATCCTTCTTCTTCCTCCAAACACGGCGAGGGGAGTTTAGACCAAAAAGCTCTATTTTTGTCTCATCAGACCACATGACCTTCTCTCATTCCTCCTCTGGATCATCCAGATGGTCATTGGCAAACTTCAGACGGGCCTGGACATGCGCTGGCTTGAGCAGGGGGACCTTGCGTGCGCTGCAGGATTTTAATCCATGACGGCGTAGTGTGTTACTAATGGTTTTCTTTGAGACTGTGGTCCCAGCTCTCTTCAGGTCATTGACCAGGTCCTGCCGTGTAGTTCTGGGCTGATCCCTCACCTTCCTCATGATCATTGATGCCCCACGAGGTGAGATCTTGCATGGTGCCCCAGACCGAGGGAGATTGACCGTCATCTTGAACTTCTTCATGTTCTAATAATTGCGCCAACAGTTGTTGCCTTCTCACTAAGCTGCTTGCCTATTGTCCTGTAGCCCATCCCAGCCTTGTGCAGGTCTACAATTTTATCCCTGATGTCCTTACACAGCTCTCTGGTCTTGGCCATTGTGGAGAGGTTGGAGTCTGTTTGATTGAGTGTGTGGACAGGTGTCTTTTATACAGGTAACGAGTTCAAACAGGTGCAGTTAATACAGGTAATGAGTGGAGAACAGGAGGGCTTCTTAAAGAAAAACTAACAGGTCTGTGAGAGCTGGAATTCTTACTGGTTGGTAGGTGATCAAATACTTATGTCATGCAATAAAATGCAAATTAATTATTTAAAAATCATACAATGTGATTTTCTGGATTTTTGTTTTAGATTCCGTCTCTCACAGTTGAAGAGTACCTATGATAAAAATTACAGACCTCTACATGCTTTGTAAGTAGGAAAACCTGCAAAATTGGCAGTGTATCAAATACTTGTTCTCCCCACTGTACCTGGTTAAATAAAGGTGAAATAAAAAATAAAATAAAAATAAATTTGAAGAATCTCATATAAAATATATTTTGATTTGTTTAACACTTTTTAGGTTACTACATGATTCCATATGTATTGTTTCATAGTTTTGATGTCTTCACTTTTATTCAAACAAATAGTGCAAATAAAGAAAAACCCTTGAATGAGTAATATTCCAAACTTTTGACCGGGGGTGTATGTGGCTATGAAAGTGAACGGTTTGCGTGTGAACAGGGGTGTATTCCTTCCGCCAACTCTGTTGAAAAACGTTTATTTTTAAACGGAAGCAAACAGGATGAAACATACCTGAATTTGTCTAATAGAAACTCTCGTTTGCAACTATTGAATGAATAATTACATGCTAGATTATCTAGATGTGTGGGCAAGTGTGTGCAAGGCGGTACTGAATGTGTCACTGTGAATTTGTCACTGTCTGTCAATGTGTCTGTCATCTCAAATCTTTCTCTCGATCTGTGTGCACCTACATTGTAAACTTTAATTTATAGGCTAGGTTCTAGCAACCTCATGATGGTGTATAGGGGAAATTAGAGTATCATGTAGTAGGCTAAACCTATCAATGTTACATTGAACTGGGTGAATGGAATATGAATTACAGTCATCCAATGTGCTGAAATAGAAATAAGGCCATGCTCATAAAAAAAAAGAATCATCCTCCCTCATCTTAAACGGCATGACCGCCACTGAAATAAATATACAAAATATACAAAAATATAAACGATACATGGAACAATTTCAAATATTTTACTGAGTTACAGTTCATATAAGGAAATCAGTCAATTTAAATAAATTCATTAGGCCCTAATCTATGGATTTCATATGACTGGGATCTGTTGGTCACTGACACCTTTATAAAAAAGGTAGAGGCTTTGATCAGAAAACCACTCACTATCTGGTGTGACCACCATTTGCCTCATGCAGTGCAACACATCTCCTTTGCATAGAGTTAATCAGGCTGTTGATTGTGGCCTGTGGAATGTTGTCCCACTCTTCAATGGATGTGCGAACGTCAGGGATATTGGCGGAAACTGGAACATGCAGTCATACACGTTGACCCAGAGAATCACAAACATGCTCAATGTTTTTATTTAAAATTTGTATTTAACCTTTATTTAACTTTATTTAATGTCTGGTGAGTATGCAGGCCATGGAAGAACTGGGACGTTTTCAGCTTCCAGGATTCGTGTACAGATCCATGGAATATGGGGCCGTGAATAAGCTGGATGTGGAGGTCCTGGGCTGGCGTGGTTACATGTGGTCTGCGGTTGTGAGGCCAGTTGGACGTACTATCAAATGGAGGCAACTTATGGTGGAGAAATGTTATTTAATTTAACCTTTATTTAACTAGGCAAGTCAGTTAAGAACAAATTCTTATTTGCAATGACAGCCTACCCCAGCCAAACCCAGACAACACTGGGACAATTGTGCACCGCCCTATGGGACTCCCAATCACAGCCAGATGTGATACAGCCTGGATTCAAACCAGGGACTGTAGTGACGCCTCTTGCACAGAGATGCAGTGCCTTAGATCACTGCACCACTCTGGAGCCCAGATGAAATGAATATGAAATTATCTGGCAACAGCTCTGGTGGACATTCCTGCAGTGAGCATGAAAATTGCACTTCTGTGGCATTGTGATGTTTGACAAAACTGCACATTTTAGAGTGGCCTTTTATTGTCCCCCAACATAAGGTGCACCTGTGTAATGATCATGCTGTTTAAACAGCTTCTTGATATGCCACACTTGTCAGGTGGGTGGATTATCTTGGCAAAGGAGAAATGCTTACTAACAGGGATGTAAGATTTTAGAAAAATTTGTGCATATGGAACATTTCTGGGATCTTTTATTTCAGCTCATGAAACATGGGACCAAAACTTTACACTTTATATTTTTGTTCAGTATGCTTGACTATAAAGTACCACCACAAGTCTGTATACCAGACATCTTTCTCAATAAAAATACTTGAAGTAAAGCTGTCGAAGATATCCAACATTTGTTGGTGAAGATGTACCAATCCAAACAGGAGATATGAACTGCCAACTCACGCAAATATCCCCTAATGACTTCAATGCATGATTTGCGAATTTATCTCAAGGGTATCAGCCAAACTGCCAACTGCAGCCCAGCTGGCATTGGATGAGGTTTTGAGATGGAAGATGAAGAGAGCGTAGGTAGCCTAGCGGTAAGAGTGTTGGGCCAGTAAGCAGAAAGGTTGCTGGTTCGAATACCCGAGCTGACAAGGTGAAAAAAAAAATGTCGGTGTGTTCTTGAGCAAGGCACGTAACCCTAATTTGCTCCAGGGACTGACCCTGTAGGTAGGCTGTCATTGTAAATAAGAATTTGTTCTTAACTGACTTGCCTAGTTTCATAAATTTATTAAAAAAGAGAGAGATCTGACAGCAAAACAGACCAGCCTTGATGCAATCCTAGGGTGAACATGGCTCCATTGAGGCTGGCTCACCAGACAGCATTCTAATGAATTGCCATTGGAATGGCAAGGCATTACACAGAATACATGACTTCTCATACAGAGCGAGACCTTTGATGGGGCAGGTGTTCAAAGAAAAAAGCTAGAACCACAGCTGGGGTGGGTAGGCTAAATCAGCTGATCATCACTAACGTAGGCTAGATAGAATCAGCTAGTTACAGTGCCTTCAGAATGTATTCACACCCCTAGACTTTTTCCACATTTTGTTGTGTTACAAAGTGGGATTAAAATGGATTTAATTGTGATTTTTTTTTGTCAACGATCTACACAAAATACTGTCATGTCAAAGTGGAAGAAAAGTTTGAACATTTTGTAAAACATCTACTAATACATATATCTTGATTAGATACGTAAGTATTCAACCCCCTGAGTCAATGCATGTTAGAATCACCTTTGGCAGCAAGTCTTTCTGGATAAGTCTCTAAAAGCTTTCCACACCTGGTTTGTGGAACATTTGACTGTCATTATTTAAAAAATTATTCAAGGTCTGTCAAATTGGTTGTTGGTTGTTGCTAGACAAACATTTTCAGGTCTTGCTACAGATTTTAAAGCAGATTTAAGTCAAATCTGTAACTAGGCCACTCAGGAACATTCAATGTATTCTTGGTAAGCAAATCCAGTGTAGATTTGGCCTTGTATTTTACGTTATTGTCCTGCTGGAAAGTGAATTAATCTCCCAGTGTCTGGTGGAAAGCAGACAGCTTCTTCTCGTGCAGGAAGGTCAAGAGTTCCATGTTTGTCCTGTTTTTTTATGGCAAATGTTTTGCATTTCCACAGCAAGTTCCCTGCCATCAATATCTGGCTGTCCATCATGGCTTAGAGCAGTGCTCAGGGTTTGACAGTGCTCTAGCAACTCTTCTTTTTACATGTTTACATCTTCTTTTTACATGTTGGTTATGTGGTAGTGGATACAGAAAGGGCTGTATCCACTACCACATCAAAAATCACATCGAAGTGCATCACCAATAGGCTCATCTGGAGCCTCATAACCAAAGTGCCTTTTTGTGGTTCTCAACCGCTTTTCTTTGAGTACAGCCTCCACGTTCATCTCCTCGCACATTTCCTTTGCAGTTGTCTATGCATCTGAAAATCCAGTGTTTCTGTAGCAGGTAAGGGAATCTCTGGTTTTCTTCAGCAAGTCTACAGCCACATCTAGCTGCATAGAGGGTGACTGCATCAGTTTACTCACATGCTGGATCTTGTTGAGGATGTCATACCATATGACTGTGCAAATAGAAAAGCTGTAGGATCCAATCTCCTCAGCCAAAGACTGGGCTTCAACTTTCACCACAGTGTCTGCAGTAGTTTCCATCACCTCTAGAAGAGCCTCTCTGACTTGCCCAGCCTGGTACCTTACTGCCTGAATGCTGTTTATCCTGCTTTCCCACCTGGTCTCTGACCATGATTTCAGGGTGGTTTTGACATGTTTCAGGAGGATATCCCATCGATGGGTGGAGGCTGAGAAGAGTTTGAATAATTTCGCTAAACATCCAAAGTAGTCAATGGCATCTGGTGAGCTCTTAGCAGCATCAGCTACCACCAGATTTAAAGTGTGGGCCCCACATGGGACAAAAAGGCTCTGAGTTCTGTTGAAGCAGCCTAGCTTGAACACCTTTATTCTTTCCCTTCATGTTGGCGCCGTTGTCATAGGACTGTCCTCTGCAATCCTCAAAGGGGATGTTCAGCTCCTCCAGCCTTTTGAGGATGAGAGATGACAAACTTTCCCCTGTTGACTCCTCTGCCACAAGAAAGCCCATGAAATGTTATTTAATTTGTGGTATGTCTTCCAGTAACACAATCCTGACAATGACAGAGAGCTGTTCCTTATGACTCAGATCAGGGGTGCAATCTAAAATAATGGAGAAATACTTTGATGTTTTGATCTCTTCAACTACTTTTTCCAGTATTTTTGCGCTGATGGAGTCTATCAGTTCATTTTGGATTATTTTGCCCAGGTAATGTGTGTGACTGCCAGCTCCACTCTCCACACTACCAACATGCTGCTTCATTACTGGAACAAATTTGTCCATAAGCTCCACCTCTTTGAGAAAATTGCCATTGTCTGGTTTGTTTAATGTGTCTGTGGATCCCCTTAAAGCCATGTTTCTTTCAGCTAAGGACTGAATTATTGCCACCAATCTGATAAGAACTTCATGCCACCTGTTTCTCTCAGCCTCAGCGAATGCCATCTCTTGCTTATCTATTGTTAGCCCCTTTGCAAGACAGACCTCCAATACCTTCCATGTTGCCATGTGTGTATTGTACTCCTGGCTATCCTCATGGGACTTGAGCAAGTGGCTTGCATTTTTCCAATCCCTTAGTCCTTCTCTATTCAATTTGAAATTTCTCTGAGAAAACATTTTGCGCAGAAGAAGTACAAACTATCTTTTTTTTTTGAGTACATTAGCCAGCTTCTTTAGATTTTCTCTCCATTGACTAAGACTGAAATAGTCGTCTTTTTGTTTTGGAAACATGAAACTGTTTTTTAGTTGACACGGTCCTCTGAGAACAAACTCTGTTCTTACCTTATCAGTTAAAACAGATGGCCAGTCAGTAGGGCCAATTGGTGCAGCCTTTTTGTAGATTCCTGATGCTGCATCGCTGGGCTGTGCTGAGGTAGAGGGGACAGGAGCACTTGATGCTGCATCGCTGGGCTGTGCTGAGGTAGAGGGGACAGGAGCACTTGATTCTGCATCACTTGGCTGTACTGAGGTAGAGAAGGTGTCTGCAGGTGGCCCAGGATTTGCAGGGGTGGGATTCAAGTTTTTCAAAAGTGCATCTTCACCACACTGTCTGTGTGGGTGGACCATTTCAGTTTGTCAGTGATGTGTACGCAGAGGAACTTGAAGCTTTCCACCTTCTCCACTGCGGTCCCATCCATGTTTCCTGAAGTGCATGATCATCACCTTAGTTTTGTTGACGTTGAGTGAGAGGTTATTTTCCTGGCACCGCACTCCCAGAGCCCTCACCTCCTCCCTGTAGGCTTTCTCGTCATTGTTGGTAATCAAGCCTACCACTGTTGTGTCGTCCACAAACTTGATGATTGAGTTGGAGGCATGCTTGGCCACGCAGTCATGGGTGAACAGGGAGTAAAGGAGAGGGCTTAGCACGCACCCTTGAGGGGCTGTAGTGTTGAGGATCAGCGAAGAGGAGATGTTGTTTCCTACCTTCACCACCTAGGGGCGACCCGTACAGAAGTCCAGGACCCAGTTGCACAAGGCCGGGTTCAGACCCAGGGCCTCGAACTTGATGATTAGCTTGGAGGGTACTATGGTGTTGAATGCTGAGCTATAGTCAATAAAGAGCATTCTTACATAGCCTCTTGTCCAGATGGGTTAGAGCAGTGTGCAGTGTGGTGACGATTGCATCGTCTGTGGATCTATTGGGGCGGTAAGCAAAT
Source organism: Thymallus thymallus (assembly GCA_023634145.1). Classification (NCBI taxonomy): domain Eukaryota; kingdom Metazoa; phylum Chordata; class Actinopteri; order Salmoniformes; family Salmonidae; genus Thymallus; species Thymallus thymallus. The sequence goes on along the minus strand of CM042384.1, from coordinate 9,412,202 downwards.
TTACATGGGTCTAGGGTGGCAGGTAGGGTGGAGGTGATATGATCCTTGACTATTCTCTCAAAGCACTTCATGATGACAGAGGTGAGTGCTATGGGTCATTTAGTTCAATTACCTTTGCTTTATTAGGTACAGGGACAATGGTTGCCATCTTGAATCATGTGGGGACAGCAGATTGGTATAGGCATTTATTGAATATATCTGTGTACACACCAGCCAGCTGGTCTGTGCATGCTCTGAGGATGCGGCTAGGGATACCATCCGGGCCGGCAGCCTTTCGAGGGTTAACTCTCTTAAATGTCTTACTCACGTCGGCAACAGAGAAGGAGAGCCTACAGCCCTTGGTAGCAGCCCGCGTCGGTGGCACAGTATTGTCCTCAAAGCGAGCGAAGAAGGTGTTCAGCCTGTCCGGAAGCAAGACGTCGATGTTCCTTTTATAATCTGTGATTGTCTGTAGACATTGCAACATATGTCTCGTGTCTGAGCCGTTGAACTGAGACTCAACTGTCCCTATACTGACATTTAGCCTGCTTGATTGCTTTGCGGAGGGAATAACTACACTGTTTGTATTCTTCCATATTCCCAGTCTTCTTGCCCTGGTTAAATGCGGTGGTTCACGCTTTCAGTTTTTGCGCAAATGCTCCCATCGATCCACGGTTTCAGGTTGGGGTAGTTTTAATAGTCACAGTGGGTACAGCATCTCCTATGCACTTCCTGATAAACTATTCACCGTGTCGGTAAATGTGTCGATATTATGTTCTGAAGCTACTCTGAACATATCCCAGTCCGCGTGATCAAAACAATCTAGAAGCATGGATTACGATTGGTCAGACCAGCGTTGAATGGACCTTACCATGGGTGCTTCCTGTTTTGAGTTTCTGCCTATAGGAAAGGAAGAGCAAGATGGAATCGTGGTCCGATTCACGAATGGAGGGCGGCAGTGTGCAGGTTTTCCTACTTACAAAGCATGTAGAGGTCTGTAATTTTTATCATAGGTACACTTCAACTGTGAGAGACGGAATCTAAAACAAAAATCCTGATAATCACATTGTATGATTTTTAAATAATTAATTTGCATGTTAAAATCCTCAGCTACAATAAATGCAGCCTCAGGATATGTGGTTTCCAGTTTGAATAAAGTTCATTGAAGTTCTTTGAGGGCAGTCGTGGTATCGGCTTGAGTGGGGATATAGACGGCTGTGGCTATTATTGATGTAAATTCCCTCTGGAGATAGTACGGTCGGCATTTGATTGTGAGATATTCTAGGTCAGGTGACTTGAGTTCCTATATGTTACCACAGTTACACCATAAGTCGTTAATCATAAAACATATACCGACACCTTTCTGCTTCCCGGAGAGATGTTTATTCCTGTCGGTGCGATGCATTGAGAACCCAACTGGCTTTACAGAGTCAGAATATCTTGAGAGAGCTATGTTTCCGTGAAGCAGAGTATGTTACAATCCCTGTTGTCTCTCTGAAAAGCAACTCTCGCCTTGAGCTCGTCAACTGCTCTGGGGAGAGCAAACAAAGGATCTGCTCCAGGGAAGTCGTAATCCTGGTCGTAATGCTGCTATTTCAGGTGAGTTATATAATATTCAATAGTTCTTCCAGTCTGTATGTAATGACAAAAAACGATTCCTGAGCTAATAATGTAAAAAAATAGTACATAAACAAACAAAATACTGCAGTTTCCTTAGAGCTAGTTGCGCTGCTGCCATCTTGTCGGCGCCATAGCACCTTATCGTGTGAGTTGCGTTCTTGCTCCTGGATTTAGCTTTTTTCTCACTGACCTAACTTACATGCTTAATCAATTGAATGTAGAGCTGCAAGGAAAAGGCAAACATGAAATCGACCTGATCAGCTCTGTGAACACTTTCAAATGCAAACTACAACTGCTCACAGGAAAGCTGCAACGTAAGGACCCGCACTTCTTTCAACACATGCATTCAGAACTTGAACGTCAGGTCAAGGATACAGCACAGCTTGACAGTGCACATTATGTGGAGCAAGTCCAGAGCATTTTATCTGAGTTTGACAGTCATTTCACTGACTTTGCATCACTTGAGCCTATTGCCACTTATATGAGCTTTCCATTTGGCACAGACATAAATGTGGAAGTCATTGCCTCTAAAATGGGATCACTTTTTCAGTTGGACACAACTATAGCAGAAATTGAAATTCTCACCCTTTAAAATCACATTCAGCTGAAATTCAGGGCAACCACTGAGATGAAGGAAGAGTTCTGGGAGCTTCTGCTAGAGGAGAAGTATACCAACATAAGAAGATGTGCTCTCAATTTATCAGCTATTTTGGGATTAACCTACCTCTGTGAGTTTGCATTTTCTCACATGAAGATAATAAAGTCCAAGTACAGATCTACTATGACTGATAACCACCTTGTGGCCTGCATGAGACTTGCAACAAGCTGCTACAGCCCTGACTATGAAAAACTACTTGCCTCCACCCAATGCCAAAAGTCACACTAAGGTAGGAAATTAAATTAGTTGCACTTATTTGTGGAAAACATGTTATTGGTCCACATTATATTTGGGTATCAAATAGGTATCATAGTGGCAGGTCCATACTCATTGGAGTGTTGCATTTCATACATTCTGTTGGTTGGTAGATCACACGTCAAAGAAGGTTGGGCACACCTGGTGTAAATAATAACTTCACCATGCTCAAAGGGATATTGAATGCTTTTTTCTTTTACCCACCTACCAATGCGTGCCTTTGCAAAACATTGGAAAACCTCCCTGGTCTTTAGGGTTGAATCTGTGTTTCACTGCTTGACTGAAGGACCTTACAGATAGTTGTATGTGTCGGGTACAGAGATGAGGTACAGTAGTCATTCAACAATCCAACTTAGTATGTGGCTTAAGGACATTTTTACTCCTGATCTTATTTTAGGCTTGTCATAACAAAGGGGTTGAATGCTTATTGACTCAAGAAATTTCAGCTTTTCATTTTTTGAATTAATTTGTAAGAATTCCGAAAAACATAATTCCACTTTGACATTATGGGATATTGTGTGTAGGCCAGTGACAAAAACATCTAAATGTAATACATGTTAAATTCAGGCTGTAATACAACAAAATGTGGAAAATGTCAAGGGTGTGAATACTTTCTTAAAGCACTGTAGCTAGACTATGCTGTCAAAACAAGCTAACTAGTCTTCACTTTATTTGAATTTGTTCTGCTACTGACAGAGGCAAACTAGAGTTCTGTCCCTGGCCATGAGAAAACACTTTTTAGAAATGTTAAAGTATCTTACTGGTAGTGTTCATTACAAACTCACCATCCGGCACAGGTGGGAAGCTCATGCATGTGACGATGACAAGCGCAGCAACACACTGCCGTGCTCGTGGTGTTCAAGAAAATCTTGATTTTCTCGCTGTGAAGATTCATCAATGGAAGCTACAGGGGACTGAGGTAAAACACATTCCTCCTAAGATTTCAAGACAAAAGCATAATTCTCCACTTTGAAAGTCATTACCTTTGGTGAGGAGGAAACACTTACTATTGATGTCACACCACTCACTGTAAGTGTAAAGTCTGTTATTTTATTGCTATTTCTTCAAAGTCTTATGTTACATAAACTAAGAAAATTGTGCAGTTTAAATGAAATCATGTGTCTCTAAAGGCGTCAGCATGCTTTGGTTTGGCTGGTGCCAAGCCGAACTCGGCTAGGTGAACTGATCGAGTGTGCTCGCATGCTCCCTTAAAAGACCTTCGCTTGAAAAACAAGAAAAAAAAGGGGCACTAGTACTGTTTGTCCAACGTGAGATGCCGTAGCAAGTAAATAACTGGAAATCTGTCATTTATTTTGTGCATTTTTGATTAGTCGTGAAATTTTACAACTAAGATGTTTGGTGAGTATTTCTCAAGTGAAAACATTTGCATGAAAACAGATCATTTCTCGTTGAATGACAACAAACACTTAATTGAAGAATCCCTACTGTTGACCAATTACAGACAAGAGGGTGTAGAATTCGGCAACCAACTTCATTTCAGAAGAAATGTGTGCACGAACAGCCTAAAAAACCCTTGCCGAATACCAAAACAAACAAAAACGTCACAAAATGTCATCATAATATATGCATGAACTGTTCCGAACTGATTCGGATGCGAAGCATGCGGATGCCTTAAGGCAACTTCCCCTTTGGGGAAAATAAAGAACATCTTATCTGATTGACACATATCAGGCCATCGCCTCGTTAAATAAATACATGACACTTCAATTTCCTGTTTCAGCACTGACCGCTGCATGTAACAGGTAATAGGGTGAAAGAGTACAAATGTGAACTATGAACTGTGTCTGCTGTGAACTTTTGATCTTCTTTCTTCATTTATTATTCTTCCTCTGAAAAGTTCAGCTTTGGCATTGGATTTTCACATGGGATCTTTTGATCCATAAAAGTATTTCCCACCTTTAATTAATGCTAGGTAGCTATAGAATCTTCAAAGGCACTGGATCTGAATACAAGCCTCGACGCCAGGGGCATGTTTCCCTTTGAGACTGTCCCCATCAATTGACTTTGGGCAGTCTAAGCACTGATGGAGGCGTGCTTTGAGATTTTTCCAATCATGGCATATGATATCTATTCAACTGGAGAGCAGAGAGATTGATTGGATGATACAACTGTGGATGCCATCTTTCAATAGTGGCTTTTCTGCAAAGATACACAGGAAAAAGTACATAAATCAGATCGCCCTGAGCATCCTCAGTATGAATTGGATGTATCGTAGATCAGCACTCCTACTCTGTGAGGCTTTGTGAATGTGGGCCGGTGTCATTGAGTACACTCTACTTATGTGTGGGCATACTGCTATAGACACGAAGCAGTCCTTTTGCAAACACGCTGACTTGCCCTAAAATTGCTGCTTTAAAATTAACATTAAACATTAAATTAAGTGTATCTCCATTACAACTTAAGTTAATTATTTTTAAAAAGCATAACACTATTTTGACAGGAATTCATTTTTGAACGTAAAGCTCTTGGCTAAGGTGCGGGGGACATAGCATGTGCGGTTTTTCTATTCTATGTACAGTCTTCTTTCTAATTTCATGTCTCATGCTCAGCAGACAGTAGGAAATAAAAGCTGAATGCGGATATGAAATAAAGAAACATTGACTTTAAGTTCGACAAGAAAATCATTCTGCTGAAGCATTTGATCAGTATTATGTAATGTCCATTGTGAGAAGGGATAACATTTAAGTGCAACTCCTCTACACAGAATTTTACATTTTAATTGTGGTCAACATACAGTTGAGTACAGTGGTTTCTAGAACCTGAGAGGGGATAAACATGTTATCCCCTCTCAGGTTCTTGAAACCAATGCACTCAACTGGCACGTTGACCACAATTACAACTTTAGATGGATTTATCGGTACAGCTTAATAGGATTCTGCCTTCATTGTCCGATCCTACAGTAGTATCATTGTATTCCAAAAAGCACCAGAGATCAGTGCTAATAGCCTTGTTATTAAGATTAAAATGAAAAAGGATTCCCCTTACTATACAGGGGCTCCCATGTGGCGCAGCTGTCTAAGGACAGACACCCTGGTTCGTATCCAGGCTGTATCACAACCGGCCATGATTGGGAGTCCATAGGGCGGCATAATGGGCCTAGCATCGTCCGAGTTTGGCCGGTGTAGGCCGTCATTGTAAATAAGAACTGACTTGCCTAGTTAAAGGTTAAATAAAACAATTAAAAATAAAAATAACAATGCATTTAACAATTCTTCTAGTTGGGTTTTCATCCAATCAGTTATTGAGTGATCTCATCGCACACTACGCTATAACAAGTGTGTGGGCTCTGTTTTAATCAGCTGAATGGATTTGTTGATTTACAGATCTAAAGTTAGGCAATCAGAGTTGGGACTGTACTGTATGTGCAGGGGCACCTTATGCAAATTCTGAGCAATTAGAATGTCCCAATGAACTTGAGCCAACATTGTGTCCTTCCCTTTCACATCCTCAATAATAAAATCCCTCAATGCGGGGTGTGAAAATATCTGTAAATAGGTTAATCCATTCTGCATTTTAACACTTCCGTGCATGAATTCTAACTTATATCCGGACACTTCCCTTTGGACTCCACTATAGCCACAGGTTATTTCAGGACAGCAACAATAACATCCACCCATTTTCAGGACATCACAGAACAGTAGAACAATGACGGTGCCCCTTCTAGGAAACCCATCAGAACTGAACTACCCCTTTGTTCCAGAGGTTTTGAAAGCGCAGGGTCATGCAAGTACTTCTCAAACTATTGTGCCTCATTACTAAAGTTATTTACATAATTAATACAAAAGGAGGGGACTTTAAATCTAATTGAACCGGAGGAACAATAGTTTGTCCCTGTGGTCCTCCTGTTCAAAAGTAGCCTAGACAAGACAGCTGCTATACAGTTCTGGTCAACATTATTGGCACCATTGAATTTTTAGTATATCATGTACAATATCTTCAGAAATAAATGGAAATAACAACTTTGTATCATCAGAATATTTTAGTAGGATGCCCAAAGTTATTCAACAAAACAAGATGCCTTTTCAACTTACATGTAGTGATTTCAAAGAAGAAACATCAAATATGACCTGGACAGCATTAAAGGCACCTTTCCCTAATATTTGGTTGCACAACCTTTGGCAACAATGACGTTTCTCCCACTCTTCCATTGCAATTTGTTCAAGCTCTTGAATGTTTGCAGGATTCCTTTGCCCATTGGCAGATTTCAGCTCTCTCCAAAGATTTTCAATCGGATTGAGATCAGGACTCATTACTGGCCAGTTTAAAACAGTCAATTTTGCCCTTTTCAACCATTCTGTTGTGCTTTTGGATGTGTGTTTTAGGTCCTTATCCTGCTGGAGGACCCATGATCTTCGACCCAAACCTAGTTGTTTTCTTAAATTGGGTAACACATTTTGCTATAAAATGCCTTGATTCCTTTAACACTTACCAAAGGCAGCAAAGCAGCCCCACAACATTATGGATCCTCCACCATGTTTAACTGTAGGTAGGGTGTTCTTTTCCTTATAAGTTTAATTTCATCGCCTATAAACAAATAGCTGGTCTGCGTTGCCAAAGAGCTCTAATTTGGTTTCATCTGTCCATAGAACATTTTCCCAGAAGGTAGGTTTTGGCAAAGATCAGTCGTGCCTTTTTATGTCTTTCTTTCAGCAGTGGGGTCCTCCTTGGCCTTTGGCCATAAAGCCCTTCATGGTTTAGTGTGCAGCGTATGGTAGGGGTTGAAACCATCACTCCAGATTGCTAAATGTCAGCCTTAAGCTCTCTGGATGTTTTACGTGGTGTTTTTTCCACAGTTCGCACCAACCTTCGAAGATTTCTCTCATCGATTTTCCTCATTCCACCACATCCCGGGAGGTTATTGACAGTTCCATGGCTGCGGTCCAATCATTTAAAAGACACACCTTCGTCCACTTACCCTCGCTTTATGCCCTTGGGGGAATCCCCGTCACCATCTTGGAGGGCGGTCCAAATGATTAGCCAAGCAAGGGACGTTTGCAACGTAAGCCCCTCAGCCGTCCAAGAGGGCTGAGTGTTAAGTGTTTGGACTGCAGCCCATGAGTAGCAAACTTCTTAATAACATTGTGATCTGTTGAAACAGGGATTCTAAGGTATTTGGAGATTGTACCCTTTAGAATTCTTGTGTTTTGTGATAATAGCATTTCTGATGCTCTGACAGCTCTCGTCTTCACCATTGTGAAAAGGGAACAGGGAATAAAAGTATTTTTAAGCATGAAAGCCATCATTCTTTAGTTATTTCAAGTCATATGAGCGCTGACAATTTACCACAGGTGAGTAATCTAGTTATTTTTTTCAAACTGATTTGTATTCCTCAAAAGGGTGCCAATAATCATGTCATGGCAATGTTTCAGTTTATACTTTCCCCCTCCTATTTTTAATTGTTGTTTATCCTGTGCTGCTCTGTATCAAACATGTGAGTGTATATAGACCAAAGCTCTCACAAAACCTATAGAGCAGCCATGGGTGGGCCTGGGAGTGCATAGGCCCAGCCAATCAAAATGAGTTTTTCCCCCAACAAAAGTTCATTAGAGACAAATACTCCAGTTTCTTCAGCCGTCTGGGTGGCTGGCCTCAGACGATCCCCCAGGTGAAGAAGCTGGATGTGGAGGTCCTCGGCTGGCATGGTTGGTTACACGTGGTCTGCGGTTGTGAGGCCTGTAGGACATACATCATGCTGTTTAATCAGCTTCTTGATCTGCCACACCTCTCAGGCGGATGGATTATCTCAGCAAATAAGGAATGCTCACTAATAGGGATGTAAACTAATTTTTGCAAAAAATTTGAGATAAGCTTTTTGTGCATATGGAACCTTTGTGGGATCTTTTTTTCAGCTCATTTTACATTTATATTTTTGTTCAGTATAGATAATCTGGGAAGAGAGGTACACTCACCATTTGATTTTCCTCAAATTATGCAGTAGATTAGTGCACCAATTAGGGTTCCTGCTATCCCCATTAGGTTCCCTTCAAAGTGAAGTGCTCAAAAACTTGTGGTTGTCAGGTATTTTATTCAAACATATTACAAATAGATTAACATTAAGATCTTACATTAATACAAATCTTTAACTCACATTCATGACAAAGTGCTACAGACAACACCATTAATATTTATTTTCAGTACTGTATAAACATTGTGCAAATTATAAATACATCTTCCCTCTATAACATTCAGAATGCCCTTGTATTTGTCCAACTATTGAATACAACAGAAGAGTACCAGCAACAGCTGAACCCTCATTAACCAGGTGATAAGGTGCTCCATTAGATGTACGGACAAAACTCAAGGACTATCACAGACAAACATACTTCACCATCCAGGGCCCTGTTCAGGAGGGTGTAACATTACAGAATGTTCAGATAGGAATGCATTGTCTAGAACAGACATGATTGTCTGAGGTAGAATAAGGGATTGTAAATCAGCTCTGTCCATCGCCTTTCCATCTGCAACATTTAGAACATCACCTCACTGAATACACCCCGGGCCTCCTTCAGGAGGGCCATGCCTGTATAACGCTGCCACCTAGGGGATATATTGATTCTCTGTTGCACTACACATTGGAGAAGGCCGTCAGCAGTGATCCAGTCAGGACAACACAGGAGGCTACTATGAAGATTAAACAGTTTACCAAGCCCTGAAAAGAGACAAGCATTAGTTAATACAACATATCTGATTGCATGTCACACTGGGTTGGCACAGGGTATCCACAGGGGCGGCCCGCCCATTAGGCACGATTCGGCGATCGCCTAGGGCGTCACTTGAATTGGAGGCGGCATTTTGATAATTGACCGCCCTCCGGCGCCCCTGATCGGCTACTACACCGCCGGCACTCCAACTGCCAGCTCATAGCGTTGCTGCAGTTCCCGCCCCCACCCGCTTCTTCCGGGAGGCGCCGGCGGTGTAGTAGCGTGCATAATCAGAGCGACATGTGAAATATATGGGGCAAGCTAATCAGAACTAAATTAGACTCTGAATCAGCTGGTGTCAGAAAGGGATGAGCAACAAAATAAGAGGCAAAATTAGCACAGCAAGATTTGATTTACGTTTGGAAATTCTAGGGCAAAATCTTAATATTTAGGTTGAGAAAGTTCATGCTTCAATTTTGGCAATTGTCAAGTGTGCCTTGTTCCCAGAAGCTGAAGTAGTTTCGTAGACTAATCGATCCACTAAATTTGCTTACTCCGGGATACTTACTTTGACTTCTTTGAAAACCAGACTTCCCCACAGAGCTGCTACTAGACCATTACCCTAGAGGGAAAGAGGAAACCCTTTTGAATTCTGTTCATTGAATGAGAGAATGACTTACACCTTTGCATGTTTACAAAGCACCATTTTCAGGTTCTCCATATAGCATTATTAGGAATGGTAGCACAATCAAGAAACTGACAAATAATATTCTGTAAGAGGGCATGACCGAATCTCAATGCCATTACCTATACAGACATAAGCACAAGCTATGTGCGACAAAGTATCAGTCATCTATTAATGACACAATATATGACCAAAAGTATGTGGACACCTGCTCGAACATCTTATTCCAAAATCATGGGCATTAAAATATAGTTGGTCCCCCCTTTGCTGCTCTAACAGCCTCCACTCTTCTGGCAAGGCTTTCCATTAGATGTTGTAACATTGCTGTAGGGACTTGCTTCCGTGCAGCCACAAGTGCATTAGTGAGGCTGGGCAATTAGGCAAGGCTGGCATTCCAATTCATACCAAAGATGATCGATGGGGTTGAGGTCAGGGCTCTATGCATGCCAGTGAAGTTCTTCCACACCAATCTTCAGAAACCCTTTTTGTATGGACCTCGCTTTGTCCACGGGGGCATTTGTCATGCTGAAACAGGAAAGGGCCTTCAAACTGTTGCCACAAAGTTGGAAGCACAGAATCAGAATGTCATTTTATGATGTAGCATTAAGATTCCCCTTCACTGGAACTAAGGAGCCTAGCCTGAACCAAGTCCCAGACCATTATTCCTCCTCTACCAAACTTTACAGTTGGCACTATGCATTCGGGCAGGTAGCGTTTCCTGGCATCCACCAAACCCAGATTAATCCGTCAGGCTGCCAGATGGTGAAGCGTGATTCACCACTCCAGAGAACACACTTCAACTGCTCCAGAGTCCAATGGCGGCAAGCTTTACACCACTCCAGCCGACGCTTGGTATTGTGCATGGTGATCTTAGGCTTGTGTGGCTGCTCGGACATGCAAAACCCATTTCATGAAGCTCCCGACTAACCGTTATTGTGCTACTGTTGCTTCCAGAGGCAGTCTGGAACTCGGTAGTGAAACTCTGTAGTGAGTGTTGCAACCATGGACAGACGATTTCTTCGCGCTTCTGTGAGCTTGTGTGGCCTACCACTTTTCGACTGAGCCGTTGTTGCTCCTAGACGTTTCTACTTCACAACAGCACTTATTTGACCAGGGCAGCTCTAGCAGGGCAGAAATTTGGCATAGACTTTTTGCAAAGATGGCACCCTAGGATGGTGCCATGCTGAAAGTCACTGAGCCCTCAAGGCCATTCTACTGCCAATGTTTGTCAATTGAAATTGTATGGCTGCACGCTCAATTTTATACACCTGTCAGCAACTGGTGTGGCTGAAATAGCCAAATCCACTCGTTTGAAGGGGTGTCCACATACTTCTGTATATACAGTATAGTGCATGTCCAGGGGCCATCCCAGGTGTCCTTACTGCACAGACGATGGGAAAGGTGACCACAGCACTAAGGTAGTTGTTAGCCAGAAACCAGCAGTAAGTGGCCAATGTCCACATCAGACCTGACAAAAAGCCTGAACACAGAAAAATATATTTAGAGACACCCTACTTAACATTCTTTACAAAATAATAATATATTGTACATGGCATTATAAATCCCGGCCCAATTCTTTAACCAAGTGTTTCCCAACTCTGTTCCTCGAGAACCCCAACAGTATATTTTTGTTGTGGCCCCGGACAAGCACACTTGTCAACTAATCATCAAGCCCTTGACAAGTTGAATCAGGAGTTTTTGTCCGGGGCTACAACAAAAAATGTGCTGTTGGGGGTACTCGAGGAGTTGGGGGAAACACTGCTCTAAGCCAGCCCTGGACTCAATCTCCCCTCATGGATTAAAACAATTAACTGGTGGTATAAAATAATTATGATAGAAACCACATGATTGCATCAAGTCAATACTTTAAAAGGAGGGGGTATTAGAAATTTAGGACAGTTCAGGAAGTGGAGATAATTAGAAGGCACAGTGGTATAATTTTTGAGTGGAGAGTGAGCACCTGGCAGGATGGCTCTGGAGAAAACCCTGGGCCTGTTCCTCATGGCTGCACAGTAGATGGAGAAATAAACCGTGCTGGTGAGGAAGATGCCACAGCTCATGGCAAACACATAGTCAAGATCTAAGGGGAGGAAGCACATTAGGTTGAAGACAGGATTTATGTCAACTTAGCACATTGAGACCAAATCCTCTTTGTCATTAAACATAGGCTACTGAGTTTGATGTGCGACTGGCTACTGTCCGTAGGACCCTCTCACCTAGCACCTCACCATATAGACTGGCTCCATAGCAGATGCTGTCGTGGACCGACGCATGGCTTTTGATGTAGAGGATTGGAACGAAGGAGGTCCCATACAACAGGCCTGCTACAACGGCCAACAAGCAGCCTCTAAAAGAAGTCAAGAGGGTGGTGAGTGAGTTTCTATGACTGCATCGAAAATTGCAAGACATTTAAGTTAGCTGTAATTTTCCATGTCTTGAGTAAGCCCCATGTCCAAAAGGCCAAGCACTTGTCAAGTCAATAGGAAATACATGTTCAAGTGTCCCAACATGTAACTAGAGCCCAAATCAAGTTACTTCAGCCCAGCTCCAACTATTCAATAATGAAAGCAAAGAGCATGAGTGATTAAGGAGTGCACTCACACACAGCGTTTTCTCTTTTCTCCAATGACATCCACCCAGGACTCCGAAGGCCCATAGCCACCAGAATTCACAGTCTTAAGTAGACAAAATAGTCAGTAGAGTACACAATAAGCCAGCAGTCACCCACTGTCATCTCAATGCCAACGCTAATATATATCTCTGGAGTTGTGACAAGTCTGTCCTGTGGTGGCAAGAGAATAGATCATTTCACTTTTGCCTCACTGATATAATACTTTTTTGATAAACCAGTCATTAGCTGCTATGTGTGGTAATGTCTTGGGCGTTATATCTGTTGTCTTGCTGTGAAGTTGCTGTGTGTGGTATGTCATTTGTGGTATGTTTTCATGTCATCAACGCTGCTGCTGTCTGACATGTATCCAAGATGATTGACCTTCAGATACATTTATTTTTTATTATTGAACCGAATTGACACTGCATGGCTATTACTGAGCAAAAGAATTTAGACTTCCAAAACGTCAAGCACACTTACCCTGTTGATCAGTAAGGGGGTGGATTCTGAATGTGGAAGTTCTCCAACATTAGTCTTCACAAAGAAATAGATGAGTCCACTGGAAACGAAATAAGAAATTGTAAATGCCATACGATTGTCATGAGAGCTTCAAATAGACTATATAAAACATTGAACAAATAACAGATGACAAGACTATTATTCTGAGGTACAGTATTAGATTAAGTGTTTTCATGACTCATTACCTCAACAAGCACAAACCAGCACCACAGTAGTTCAATACCGGTCTGGCAACATCCTGCGCTTCAATACCAAACCATCCAAACCTGTTGAAAATAAAGATTTCAATTACCTCGGTCTGACGCAATTGGTGTTCTAAGAACATATTCCCCTTTCAAATTATATTGCTTTTGAGACTAAATATGAATTGCCGTTTCAAAATGGAAAATGAGGACTTATTGAAAAGATTTGATTCTTATGTGAAAGACCTCTGAAAATAGTACAATTGACTTACCTTGAACTTACCCAACCCATCAGCAAACTGCTGGATCCCCAAATACAAATTGCAAGTCCAAGTCCAATGGCTTTTACTATGGGGACGACTGTTATGCTGGCTGTAAACAACATTGATTAAAACATTTCAGTAGTTCAGAGTGTAGGCCCAATCCATTTCTCTGTGTGAAGGTTACAGTGCAGCTTGAAGTCATACCTGTGGCCCAGATTGCTCCTCCCAGCATTGCCAATGGATGGAATTTGGGAGAGTCGAGTATCAAGTCGCCGATCATCGAAATTACCCATATGGATGCGCAGTTCACCCACTGGAAAAACATACCTGAAGATTTGTTTTTAAAGAATGGTAAATCTTAGATGTTCAAACAAGAGAAGTGTCAAAATTACATGAATAATTAGGATTTTTTTTTTATATGGATCTCTTACCATCACCAGTGTCTATCCTTTTGACAGGGACAAGGTTGCTACCATACAAGATCACAGAAATAATGTTTGCAACAAAGCCATAGGCCATTTCAGTCATGTTTGATGAACCCAGTAAGGGTAATCTTCTTGTTACTTCCATGTTCATTGTAGAATTTTCATCGACATGCACATCTGAAGAATGTTACTGAATTTAGTCAAGAGCCATTTTATCAGTGTCCAGTATTCCAGTAATATCCAGTATTCCAGTAATATGCATTGACAAACATATTGAGTATCAAGTTACAGTAAACAAACTACTTCAGATACATTTGTTTGACCATTGTAGGGTGGTTTAGAAAAAAATATTTGAATCACTTAAATGCCTCTATTATAAATATAAAATGTTTAAACTTATGAGCCTTTACTTACATACAGCCCCATGAAATTAACAGGAGCAAACTATTAGTGTGGAAGATTGTTTAAGTCGCCAGCCCTACATTTTGTTCAACATGCACTGCAGACAATGATGATTAAGGCAGCATGCTTTGTTGATTTTTACCATCTCAGGCATCTGTTTGCTAGTGCGTAGGTGTATAGGCTCCATACCTTGTTCAACTTTCTCTGCGTTGGAGAAATTCCCAAGAGACCACATCGTGACAGAAATTAAGACAAAAAGTTTAAACATCTTTACATCTAGCATTTCTGCCACCATCAACGATAACCCGTTTCAAAACTTGCACAGATGATCGGGCATGTGTTAAGGACAATACATTTGCCGTTCCACAACAAGGACTAATGCTGCAACAGCTGACACTAATTAGGATATGCAATCAATTATGCTGCTGGGCTTAACTTTGGGTGTGTTCTTCAGTGGTGACACTGATGATTTGTCGGCACAGATGTTTTTTTTCACATAGCAAGTTAGGATAATTAAATGGCAGGTTAGGATAATTAACATGGCAGGTTAGGGTCATTAACATGGCAGGTTAGGTAAATTAACGTGGCAGGTTAGGAGAATTAACCCAGCAGGTTAGGTGAATGAGGTTAAGGTTAGGAAAAGGCTTAGCAACAATGCTACAGTTGTCAACGATTTCTGTAATAATTCTGTTTACATGGTCACATCTGAAATCAGGGTACCTGATGGGACTTAGAATATCGCCAATGAAAATAAACGTTAAACTATTTTTGCATATAAAGTTTGTATGTGATAACTATTTCTAAGATGCATAATTTCAGTTTTTCCCAACTCACTTTACTTCAGAATAAGAGGGAAGATGTCAGACTATTAAATAGCCATCACTAGCCGGCCTCCAGCCAGTACCCTGCCCTGAACTTAGTAACTGCCACTACTCAACCCGACACCTTAGAGGCTGCTGCCATATGTACATAGACATGGAGCACTGGTCACTTTAATGATATTTACATACTGTTTTACTCATTTCATATGTATATACTGTATTCTACTGTATTTTAGTCAATGCCACTCCGACATTGCTTGTCCTAATATTAATATATTTCTTAATTCCAATCTTTTACTTTTAGATTTGTGTGGATTGTTAGATAACATATTCTAAAAATGTGTATGTGACCAATAATATTAAATTTTATTTGATTTAGATGAAAATATGTGATAAGGATTGTTTAGGCTATTATTGTGACAAACTTAAGTCTCTTTGGGCCTACATGTATGACAGTGTATATGACATGCACGGATGTACATTTATAAATTCTTGCATCTCCGGATATGTGTTTTATCTCATCTGATCGATCCGTTTTGGCAGGTGTCACAGTTGATTCTCTATGGCAACAAAGCCACCCCTTCCTCTCTTGCGATGACACACTGACATAAGGCACAACCTCTTTATATTGCATTCTGACTTTGGACCACACTTTTTTCCTGTTGAAAATGAGTGTCGGAAGTTAGCCTGTCCTTATCCTTACCTGAGCTACGGCAAAGACGAACATATAACCATGTTGGATCATAAGTTCTAATGGAGAAATGTATACGTCCTGGAGACATCAAAAAGTCTCTCATTCTTTGGCTGTATTATTCTTTTCTGAGGATACCCAACTACGTTCAGAAGCATCCCCAGTGGAAAAGGAATTTGATAATTGTGGGTGCATGTTGTGTGTACCTGTTTTTCAAGTTGGATATTTGTTGATGCACCAGGATAGACGGTTGGACAGACTCCAGTACAAGAGGAATCAGGAACTATACACTCTGATGTGATGTTCCATGATGATGAATGGTCACAAACAGCCGACTCGTTAACCGGTGTCAAAGGCAAATCTGTATTACCGTCGGTAGTTCCAACGCGGTCCAATGTGGTGTACATAACACTGTCAAGGCGCATTAAACCAGCTATTATAAGGGGAAGAGTGAGGCCAAAACTAAGGAGAAGTCTCTGAATGTCCTTCAGAGACAAGTCTCTGAATGTCCTTGAGTGGCCCAGACAGAGCCCGGACTTGAACCCGATCTCTGGAGAGACCTTAAAATAGCTGTGCAGCGACGCTCCCCATCCAACCTGGCAGAGCTTGAGAGGATCTGCAGAGAAGAATGGGAGAAACTCCCCAAATACATATGTGCAAAACTTGTAGCGTCATACCCAAGAAGACTTGATGCTTTAATCGCTGCCAAAGGTGCTTCATCAAAGTACTGAGTAAAGGATCTGAATACTTACGTAAATGTGATATTTCATACAGTATGTATTTATTTTTTTATAAATTAGCAACAATTTCTAAAAAATGTTGCTTGTCAAAAGACGGGGGGCGGGATAAAAAAAATACAAAATGTAGGACAAAACACAAATCACGTCGAGAGACCCCGCAACACTACGTAAAGAGAGACCTAACACAACAACACAGCATGGCAGCAACACATGACAACACAGCATGGTAGCAACACAACATGACAACATTATGGTAGCAGAACAAACATGATACAAACATTGTTGGGCACAGAAAACAGCAAAAAGGGCAAGAAGGTAGAGACAATGAACACATGAAGCAGCCACAACTGTCAGTAAGAGTATCCATGATTGAGTATTTGAATGTAGAGGTGGAGATAAAACTGTCCAGTTTGAGGGTTTTTTGCAGCTCGTTCCACTCACTAGTTGCAGCAAACTGAAAAGAGGAGCGACCCAAGGATGTGTGTGCTTTGGGGACCTTTAACAGAATGTAACTGGCAGAACGAGTGTTGTATGTGGAGGATGAGTGTTGCAGTAGGTATCTCAGATAGGGGGGAGTGAGCCATAAGAGGGTTTTATAAATAAGCATCAACCAGTGGGTCTTGCGTCGGGTATACAGAGATTTTATAGAGGAGTATAGAGTGATGTGTCCTGTAAGGAGCATCGGTGGCAAATTTGATGGCCGAATGGTAAAGAACATCTAGCCGCCTGTGAGCACCCTTACCTGCCGATCAATAAATTACGTCTTCATAATGTAGCATGGGTAGGATGGTCATTTGAATCAGGGTTTGTTTGGCAGCTGGGGGGAAAGAAGAGCATTTACAATAGAGGAAACCAAGTCTAGATTTAACCTTAGCCTGCTGCTTGGTTATGTGCTGAGAGAAGGACAGTGTACCGTCTAGCGATACTCCCAAGTACTTGTATGAGGTGACAACCTCAAGCTCTAAACCCTCAGAGGTAGTAATCACACCTGTGGGGAGAGCGGCATTCTTCTTACCGAATGACATGACCTTTGTTTTGGGTGTGTTCAGAACACGGTTAGAGGCAGAGAAAGCTTGTTGGACACTAAGAAAGCTTTGTAGTAGAGTGTTTAACACAAAAACCTGGGGATGTATAAGACTGCATAATCTGCATATAAATGGATGAGAGAGCTTCCTACTGCCTGAGCTATGTTGTTGATGTGAGAAGATCTTGGGCCTAGGATTGAGCCTTGGTGTACTCCGTTGGTGACAGGCAGTGGCTGAGATAGCAGATGTTCTGACTTTATACACTGCACTCTTTGAGAGAGGTAGTTATCAAACCAGGCCAAAGACCCCTCAGAGACACCAGTACACCTCAGCCGACCCACAAGAATGTTATGGTCTATCGTATCAAAAGCCTTGGCCAAGTCAATAAAAATAGCAGCACAACAAGGGCTGCTATTGCCTAGAATCAAGGGCAATAGTGACATAATTTAGGATCGTTAAGGTTGCAGTGACACATCCATAACCTGAGCGGAAACCAGATTGCATACCAGAGAGAATACCATATACAGTGGGGAGAACAAGTATTTGATACACTGCCGATTTTGCAGGTTTTCCCACTTACAAAGCATGTAGAAGTCTGTAATTTTGATCATAGGTACTCTTCAACTGTTAGTGACGGAATCTAAAACAAAAATCCTGAAAATCACATTGTATGATTTTTAAGTAATTAATTTGCATTTTATTGCATGACATAAGTATTTGATACATCAGAAAAGCAGAACTTAATATTTGGTACAGAAACCTTTGTTTTCAATTACAGAGATCATACGTTTCCTGTAGTTCTTGACCAGGTTTGCACACACTGCAGTAGGGATTTTGACCCACTCCTCCATACAGATCCTTCAGGTTTCGGGGCTGTCGCTGGGCAATACGGACTTTCAGCTCCCTCCAAATATTTTCTACTGGGTTCAGGTCTGGAGACTGGCTAGGCCACTCCAGGACCTTGAGATGCTTCTTACGGAGCCTCTCCTTAGTTTCCCTGGCTGTGTGTTTTGGGTCGTTGTCATGCTGGAAGACCCAGCCACGACCCATCTTCAATGCTCTTACTGAGGGAAGGAGGTTGTTGGCCAAGATCTCGCGATACATGGCCCCATCCATCCTCCCCTCAATACGGTGCAGTCGTCCTGTCCCCTTTGCAGAAAAGCATCCCCAAAGAATGATGTTTCCACCTCCATGCTTCACGGTTGGGATGGTGTTCTTGGGGTTGTACTCATCCTTCTTCTTCCTCCAATCACGGCGAGTGGAGTTTAGACCAAAAAGCTCTATTTTTGTCTCATCAGACCACATGACCTTCTCCCATTCCTCCTCTGGATCATCCAGATGGTCATTGGCAAACTTCAGACGGGCCTGGACATGCGCTGGCTTGAGCAGGGGGACCTTGCGTGCGCTGCAGGATTTTAATCCATGACGGCGTAGTGTGTTACTAATGGTTTTCTTTGAGACTGTGGTCCCAGCTCTCTTCAGGTCATTGACCAGGTCCTGCCGTGTAGTTCTGGGCTGATCCCTCACCTTCCTCATGATCATTGATGCCCCACGAGGTGAGATCTTGCATGGTGCCCCAGACCGAGGGAGATTGACCGTCATCTTGAACTTCTTCCATTTTCTAATAATTGCGCCAACAGTTGTTGCCTTCTCACCAAGCTGCTTGCCTATTGTCCTGTAGCCCATCCCAGCCTTGTGCAGGTCTACAATTTTATCCCTGATGTCCTTACACAGCTCTCTGGCCTTGTCCATTGTGGAGAGGTTGGAGTCTGTTTGATTGAGTGTGTGGACAGGTGTCTTTTATACAGGTAACGAGTTCAAACAGGTGCAGTTAATACAGGTAATGAGTGGAGAACATGAGGGCTTCTTAAAGAAAAACTAACAGGTCTGTGAGAGCCGGAATTCTTACTGGTTGGTAGGTGATCAAATACTTATGTCATGCAATAAAATGCAAATTAATTATTTAAAAATCATACAATGTGATTTTCTGGATTTTTGTTTTAGATTCCGTCTCTCACAGTTGAAGTGTACATATGATAAAAATTACAGACCTCTACTTGCTTTGTAAGTAGGAAAACCTGCAAAATCGGCAGTGTATCAAATACTTGTTCTCCCCACTGTACATCAAGAAAGCCAGTCAGTTGATTATTGACAAGCTTTTCCAACACTTTTGATGAACAGGGCAAGTTTAAGGAGCTCCTTTAGCACCTCAGACTCAGTGACTGCCTACAGGAAGAAACTGTAAAGTAGGGGAAAAAGAGGGAGGAGCATCGGAGATAGTCGCATTAGAAGGGCTGGGAGATTAGGAAATGTTAGACAGGCATGGAGGCATGGCTGAGTCAAATAGGAATCCTGACTTAATGAAGTGGTGATTAAAGAGCTCAGCCAAATGCTCTTTGTCAGTAAAAATCACATCATCAACATTAAGGGACATGGGCAGATGTGAGGAGGAGGGTTCAGTTTTCCAGAACTTCTTAGGATTAGACCCACAGAGAGAAAACTGTATGGGATCAATATCATGCCAAATATTGACAAACGTAAATCACTTTCCACAAATGTAAATCACGAATCCACAAATGTTGTAAGGGCCTGACTGAGGCCAGGTCTCTGACTCCCTCTAGGGGAGTGGGATGGCCATGGTCAGGTCCTGACATTCACAGGGTGGGTGTTGAGTTTTTGGTTTATGCCCAATTAGAGGCAGCTGTCTTGTGTTGTCTCTGATTGGGGATTCTATTTAAGTTCCACCTGGGTGTGGATTCTTGTGTGTCTAGTCGTTGTGTCTATTCACGTCAGTTCACGGTTGCTACACCTCCCTTGTTTTTGTGTTGTGTTTTTAAACCAATAATAAAGGAAAGTCGCTCCACCACAGCTCTGCGCCTCATTCCGTAAATCGGCACCGTGACAAATCACCAATCCACAAATATAAATCACTATCCACAAATAAACACCTTTTGATTTGTATTTGTAAATCGATATATTGCATTAGAATTCTTTTATAACTTGAGATATGCAGGTCATTTCCAATGACTGACAAAGATTTGCACATATGCGCAAAAAGTTAATACCAATAAGGATTATTTGTGAGTATAACATCAATGAGAGTAGCCTTTTCTGGGTGTTTGAAGTCATACCTTGTGGGATTGGTAATAATCTGAGCGATATGTAGGGAGTCCCATTGTTTTAGGACGTGGTTAGGGGGTTTATGCGTGTTCCAGTCTAGGTTATTTAGCAGGACAAATTCAGACTTAGTGTAAGGTGCCAGGAGAGAGCTTAGGGCAGGTAGGGTACTGACACACAGTTGAGGTGCTCTGTTTGTGTCTCCCTATCTTGTACTAAGATCAGGAAGTAGTACTGTAGATGTTGCCATGGACACAGCATTTGATTCCACAAAGCCAACTTCCATTCCTTAAATTCCTTAAATGTTTGCCAGTGAAAGAACTACCAAAAGGAAAGGGTTTTGACTCCAAGAGGACATACTGTATTTGCACTCATTTTGTATCAAGCATCTATGGAATGCACTGTGGATGATTATTTTGATACTTGACTGTTTCCAAAATGTTTGACTGGATGACTGCATTTATAAAGCCTTTTAGGTAACAAGCTCGGAATTCTCAAATTTCAAGCAGAAACATTAGTCTTAGCATCTGTTATAGACAGTGGTTACTTTCTTAATTTAATAACTACTCATCTACAGCATAACTTCAATTTCACTAATACAGTAAACAATTATTTGCAGCATTTCATTCTTATTATTCATGTAATATTTTATTTCATTCCAAAATCATGGCATTAATATGGAGTTGGTCCCACCTTTGCTGCTATAACAGCCTCCAGTCTTCTAGGAACAGCTTTCCACTAGATGTTGGAACATTGCTGCAGGGATTTGCTTCCATTCAGCCACAAGACCATTAGTGAGGTCGGGCACGATGTTGGTCGAGTAGGCCTGGCTCACAGTCGGCGTTCCAATTCATCCCAAAGGTGTCCGATGGGTTTGAGGTCAGGGCTCTTTGCAGGCCAGTCAAGTTCTTCCACACCAATCTCGACAAACCGTTTTCTGTATGGACCTGCCACAAAGTTGGAAACACAGAATTGTCTAGAATGTCATTGTATGCTATAGCATTAAGATTTCCCTTTACTGGAACTAAGGGACCTAGCCCGAACAATTAAAAACATTATTCCTCCTCCACCAAACTTTACAGTTGGCACTATACATTCGGAAAGGTAGCGTTCTCCTGGCATCCGCCAAACCAAGATTTGTCTGTCGGACTGAGTCCAATGGCAGAGAGCTTTACACCATTCCAGCCGACGCTTGGCATTGCGTATGGTGATCTTAGGCTTGTGTGTGGCTGCTCGACCATGGTATCCCATTTCATGAAGCTCCCGACGAACAGTTTCAAGAGGCATTTCGGAACTCGGTAGTGAGTGCTGAAACCGAGGACAGACGATTTTTACGTGCTATGCGCTTCAGCACTCGGCGGTCCCTTTCTGTGAGCTTGTGTGGCCTACCGCTTTGCGGCTGAACCGTTGTTACTCCTAGACGTTTCCACTTCACAATAACAGCACTTACAGTTGACCGGGGCAGCTCTAACAGGGCAGGAATTTAACGAACTGACTTTTTGGAAAGGTGGCATCCTATGACGGTGCCAAGTTGAAAGTCACTGAGCTCTTCAGTAAGGCCATTCTACTGCCAATGTTTGTCTATGGAGATTGCATGGCTGTGTGCTCGATTTTATACACCTGTCAGCAACGGGTGTGGCTGAAATAGCCGAATCCACTCATTTGAAGGGCTGTCCACATACTTTTGTATATATAGTGTATTTGTGTCAAGATTGTGTGTATGGAGAGACCAAGACGCAGCGCAGGGATAGTAGTTCGACATTCTTCTTTATTTATACTATGTATAAACATGAATCGTACACTGTGTATAAACCAAAACCCGAACTACTACATAAACAAATCAACATGAATGAACAACGTATGGGAATGTACACCAAACAAAACACACTACCTTACCCGTGACTGGAGGAATAACGACCCACACAAAGGTGTAGGACATACAAACATATATAGGATCCCTAATTAGAGACAATGCGGTGCAGCTGCCTCTAATTAGGGATCCAACCCAAAACCCACACAGAAACAGAAATGAATAGAAACTGTCAGACTCTGACCATAGCTACATAGAGAAGCAAATAGGCTTCTCTATGGCCAGAGCCTGACAATTTGATGGTTTAACATTCTAATCAGACACACAAAAAAAACAGGACATTAGTTAGAAAGGATTTTGATATTATACAAAGAGTGTTTAATTCGTAAGGCTAAAGCTGTTAGTCCTCCAACATTATAAATGTCACTGTATTTAAAAAAAAATATATTATTTCAAATTATGAAAAATATATATATGTACTTTTACTTGAAATATATCAGACTTTTACCCATCTATACACATCAACTTGGCCCAGATACAAATTTGCATAAGTAGGCAACTCCATCTCTATTCTTTCGACCCTTACTTCAACAGTAGAATTTATATTTTGTATTTTTTGTCAGTCAAATCATGGACAGAAATAGCTGTTGCCCATGAAACTTGAGCCAAAGCACCCTGTCTGTTTGCAAGCCTAGTATAAACAGGGTTCTAAAATCAATTTTAAACAAAAATTCCCCTCATCAATCTACACACAATACCCAATAATGACAAAGCAAAAACAGGTGTTTAGACATTTTTGCTGGAGTGCTGGAGTGCTGCAGAGATGGTTGTCCTTCTGGAAGGTTCTCCCATCTCCACAGAGGAACTCTGGAGCTCTGTCAGAGTGACCATCAGGTTCTTGGTCACCTCCCTGACCAAGGCCCTTCTCCCCCCAATGCTCAGTTTGGCTGGGCGGCCAGCTCTAGGAAGAGTCTTGGTGGTTCCATTTAAGAATGATGGAGGCTACTGTGTTCTTGGGGACCCTCAATGCTGCAGAAACGTTTTTGTACCCTTTCCTAGATCTGTGCAATCCTGTCTCAGAGCTCTATGGACAATTCCTGCAACATAATGGCTTGGTTTTTGCTCTGACATGCTCTGTCAACTGTGGGACCTTATATGGACAGGTATGTGCCATTCCAAATCATGTCCAATCAATTGAATTTACCACAGGTGGACTCCAATCAAGTTGTAGAAACTGAGCTCAATTTCGAGTCTCATAGCAAAGGGTCTATTATTATTCACCATTCAGTTCCTACTGGTCAAAACATAATCCAAAACATAATCCAAAACAAACTGCAAATGCATCAAACAAGTTTGTAGTCACAAGCTTGATGTAGGATCAAATACTGAACTTTTGACTACTTTAATACACTATAAGTGAATTTGTCTAAATACTTATGACTTCTTCAAATGGGGGAATAGATACATAAAGTGCTTTAATTTCTAAACAGTAAAACAGATATGTATGAAAATACACTAAACTAAAAGCTGACATTTTGTACTGTTGCCTAATATGAAACGTCCCAAATCTAAAATGCTGGAGTATTGAGCGAAATTAAAACATTTAGTTTCACTGTCCTAATGCATATGGAGGGAAGTGTAACTAAACGTAAAATCTGATTCATTCTATTATTCCTCATTTTGTCACTGCCATATTTTTTTACTCTACAACATGCCCCCCTGTGAAAGTAACTCTAATGGCCTGCCTGCCTGCCTGTCTGAATCTCTCTATTCCTCTTGCCACACTCAGATGTGCTGAATAGGGTTGCCAAATAATTATCTCTCTCTCTCTCTCTCCATCCTCTCTCTTTCGCTGTGGAAAGAACAGTGTTTGGGAGATAACAATTCATATGAGTTCCAGGCAACTAGGTTCACCCAGCAGAGACTTTGCATCCAAACAGAGAAGGCCTTCTTCTCTCTGTATTCAGCCCAGTACTGATAAGCACTGCACTACAGATGTAGGATTTTAATTTGAGCCAGTTTGCTACAGCATGAAAATAATCCTGCAGAAACAGGAAATGTGAATTATTATGTGGTTTATAATTAATGGCCATTTTTGTAGGGGTTGATACATTTTTGTTAGGGCATATCAAGTCTGAAATGTCAAAGTGGAAATTACAAACTTTAGAAGCTTTTTTTAACCTAAATACACTAGAAGTTTGCATTTCCTGCCATGCAGGAACATTCTCAGCCATTTATTTTACCATTTGCTGCTCTCTATGCTCACCAATGACCCTCACTGAACCCATAGAGGAAAAAAACACAATATTGTGTTTCAGTAGAAGCCTGATGGATAGTTCTGTCCTATACTTTACTGCATTGGCCTTGTGTTTCTAAACCAGCATGGCCCTTAGCTGAATTTTGCTAAGTTATCATAATTGTGCAGAACATGAATCTGCAAAGAAATTAGTATACTATATGCTTGTGTGGAATATTATTGTCCTCATGATGATGGTAAATTGAAATGTGGTGTTGTATGTATTCCTCTTCTATTTGCATAGAGATCTACCATGGGAAACGGCATCTTATTAATAAAGCAAAGCCAGTTCAGAAAGGTAACCCATGCTGTCATTGCTCTCTCTCTTTTCCTGTCCCGACAGTGAGTTGAATAGCTGTGATTGTTTAATCTGATTTATTTTGCACAGGCTACGGCCAGACAGTAGCCTGTGAGTTTGCAGTCAACAGACAGGAGAGACCCATGGCTGCCTCGTCTCCTCCCCTACATCTGTGTGTGACTTTTCCCCTTTGCTGAATAGGGTTGCCAAATAATTCTCTCTCTCTCTCCATCCTCTCTCTTTCGCTGTGGAAAGAACAGTATTTGGGAGATAACAATTCATATGAGTTCCAGGCAGCTAGGTTCACCCAGCAGAGACTTTGCATCCAAACAGAGAAGGCCTTCTTCTCTCTGTATTCAGCCCAGTACTGATAAGCACTGCACTACAGATGTAGGATTTTAATTTGAGCCAGTTTGCTACAGCATGAAAATAATCCTGCAGCAACAGGAAATGTGAATTATTATGTGGTTTATAATTAATGGCCATTTTTGTAGGGGTTGATACATTTTTGTTAGGGCATATCATGTCTGAAATGTCAAAGTGGAAATTACAAACTTTAGAAGCTTTTTTAAACCTAAATACACTAGAAGTTTGCATTTCCTGCCATGCAGGAACATTCTCAGCAACAAAAGAGTGATCAAATTAAGATCCTACATGATGTCAATTTTACCATTCGCTGCTATCTCTGCTCACCAATGACCCTCACTGAACCCATAGAGGAAAAAAACACAATTTTGTGTTTCAGTAGAAGCCTGATGGATAGTTCTGTCCTATACTTTACTGTATTGGGCTTGTGTTTCTAAACCAGCATGGCCCTTAGCCATCATAATTGTGCAGAACATGAATCTGCAAAGAAATTAGTATACTACATGCTTGTGTGGAATATGATTGTCCTCATGATGATGGTAAATTGAAATGTGGTGTTGTATGTATTCATCTTCTATTTGCATAGATATCTACCATGGGAAACAGCATCTTATTAATAAAGCAAAGCCAGTTCAGAAAGGTAACCCATGCTGTCATTGCTCTCTCTCTTTTCCTGTCCCGACAGTGAGTTGAGTAGCTGTGATTGTTTAATCTGATTTATTTTGCACAGGCTACGGCCAGACAGTAGCCTGTGAGTTTGCAGTCAACAGACAGGAGAGACCCATGGCTGCCTCGCCTCCTCCCCTACATCTGTGTGTGACTTTTCCCCAGCCCCTCTGTCACCTGTCCACTGTAGCTGCCCACCCTCTCCTAGAGAGGTGTCCTTCTTAGGGCACAAAGTGGCGTGAGAGGGCATCAGCACCATGGAGGAAAAAGTGTTGGCTGTCTGAGACAGCCCACCCTCCACTGACCAGCAGCAGCTGAATAGACCTTCATATGAACAGTGGAGTGCCAGGAAGTCCTTCACAACCCTCTAGCGTGCACTGATCAAAGGCCCCCGTGCTTTTGGGGCTCTGCGGCTGGCTGATAACGTGCTACAGTGAGAATGGAAGGAGCCAGCTACAGGAGAAGCAAGGTGGCAGTTGGTGGTCCCCAAAGCATGGCAGGAGGCTGTGCCCCAGGGCTTGCATGTGGGAGTAGTTGACTGTTGAAAGCAGGTGTGAGGCAGAAAAGGAACTATGATGTGCACACCCAGGGAAGGCACTTTGAGGCTCTGGGTCTACATCCCCCTGAGAAGGAAAGGTTGATGCCCCAAGCTTGACAGTCACTGGGTGGGGCCCTGCAGGGTCTTGGAGTGGATGGGGGAGGTGGTGTACCGGGGCCAGCTGTCTTCCTGGGGGAGAAAGGTGGCACTGAACAGAACAACTGCATATCTGTTGTATTGCCATTCTCTCATTGTTCTCTCTCTTTTCATGTCCCAACAGTGAGTTGAGTAGCTGTATTTGTTTTATCAGATTTATTTGGGGTAGGAGTTTGGAGTCAATAAACCGTCAATTTGAGAACTCGAGAACTGTTGTGGGCATTAATTTATGATCTATCGAGCTTATAACCATACATTTTACAGTATAATTTCAGTCAACATAGTTATATTTACCTCATCCTTATCTGCAACAGTAGGTTTAGGCTCTGATTTAGACTGATTTATTAGCCATGTTTAAATACAATTAGATTTTGATGTCGTGCACCTCCCTGTCAGTCCCTCTTTGCATTCTAGTAGTATTATTCTAATGAGAGCTAGTGACTCTATTCTTATTCTATCATATGTGACTCATTTCAGGAAACAAGGCGTATGTCGCATGTCACTACTTCACAGGAGTGGCATTTTAATGTTTTTGGGCAGAAAAGTCTTCTGGAACTTTCATGTGCCTTAATAACAAACTCTGTGACAGAGAGGGAGAAATATCTGATGATGGCATTGAACACGGTCAGTGTGAACCAGAGTGACTTGACACAATGGGCTAAGAAAGCTGTACAAAGAACATGGAAATGACACAGGATGTCTTATTTGATGAAAGGGATTACAGTCTGCTGTGAAGCGTTCATCCATGTATACGGGTACGAGTCTAGCTACATTTTAAGATATTATACATTTCTAATTCTGTCAGAAAGCTATGACAATCGGTTTGTATTGCTAGTACTCTATGGATTGGGATTATAGTTAATTGTTTAGCTAGCTACTGTAGCTACATGTCTAAACAAAAGACTCCAAGTTAAAGCGTACTGTTAGCTAGCTAACTAACATAAGCTGGATGGCTCACTAGCTAACGTTACATGTACAGTCGTGGTCAAAAGTTTTGATCTCCACAAAGTTTGCTGCTTCAGTGTTCTTAGATCTTTATGTCAGTAGTTACTATGGTACACTGAAGTATAATTATAAGTATTCCATAAGTGTCAAAGGCTTTCATTGACAATGACATTCAGTTTATGCAAAGAGTCAATATTTGCAATGTTGACCCTTCTTTTTCAAGACGTCTGCAATCCGCCCTGGCATGCTGTCAATTAACTTCTGGGCCACATCCTGACTGATGGCAGGCCATTCTTGCATAATCAATGCTTGGAGTTTGTCAGAAGTTGTGGGTTTTTGTTTGTCCACCCGCCTCTTGAGGATCGACCACAAGTTCTCAATGAGATTAAGGTCTGGGGAGTTTCCTGGCCATGGACCCAAAATGTCGATGTTTTGTTCCCTGAGCCACTTAGTTATCACTTTTGCCTTATCACAAGGTGCTCCATCATGCTGGAAAAGGCATTGGTTGTCACCAAACTGTTCTTGGATGGTTGGGAGAAGTTGCTCTCGGACGATGTGTTGGTACCATTCTTTATTCATGGCTGTGTTCTTAGGCAGAATTTTGAGTGAGCCCACTCCCTTGGCTGAGAAGCAAGCCCACACATGAATGGTCTGAGGATGCTTTACTGTTGGCATGACACAGTACTGATGGTAGCGCTCACCTTGTCTTCTCCGGACAAGGTGTTTTCCGGATGGCCCAAACAATCAGAAAGGGGATTCATCAGAGAAAATGACTCTGCCCCAGTCCTCAGCACTCCAATCCCTGTACCTTTTGCAGAATATCAGTCTGTCTCTGATGTTTTTCCTGGAGAGAAGTGGCCTCTTTGCTGCCCTTCTTGACACCAGGCCATCCTCCAAAAGTCTTTGCCTCACTGTGCGTGCAGATGCACTAACACCTGCCTGCTGCCATTCCTGAGCAAGCTCTGCACTGGTGGTGCCCCGATCCTGCAGCTGAATCAACTTTAGGAGACGGTCCTGGCGCTGCTGGACTTTCTTGGGCGCCCTGACGCCTTCTTCACAACAATTGAACCTCTCTCCTTGAAGTTCTTGATGATCCGATAAATCGTTGATTTAGGTGCAATCTTACCACAGCAATATCCTTGCCTTTGAAGCCCTTTTTGGGCAAAGCCATGATGACGGCACGTGTTTCCTTGCAGGTAACCATGGTTGACAGAGGAAGAACAATGATTTCAAGCACCACCCTCCTTTTAAAGCTTCCAGTCTGTTATTCTGACTCAATCAGCATGACAGAGTGATCTCCAGCCTTGTCCTCATCAACACTCTCACCTGTGTTAACGAGACAATCACTGACATGATGGCAGCTGGTCCTTTTGTGGCAGGGCTGAAATGCAGTGGAAATGTTTTTTTGGGATTAACTTCATTTTCATGGCAAAGAGGGACTTTGCAATTCATCTGATCACTCTTCATGACATTCTGGAGTATATGCAAATTGCCATCATCAACACTGAGGCAGCAAACTTTGTGGAGACCAATACTTGTGTCATTCTCAAAACTTTTGGCCACGACTGTATACACCATTAAATATTTTGTTAACCTGTATTATTCTTAGTAGTAAGCAGAAGGCTACCATATATTCATTGCTGTTGGTTTGATTTTGAACAGTTTAGCCCCATATTAGTTTATATTTGACCCCAGTGAGAGAGAGAGAGAGAGAGAGAGAGAGAGAGAGAGAGAGAGAGAGAGAGAGAGAGAGAGAGAGCTGACATGATTGAAAGTGAGAACTCTGCCGCCCTCTAGTGTTCTGATGGAGGACATGTCCTGTCACATTTACTCTTAACTATATCCCCGATATAGACTTTGGCTGCATCTCAAGAGTCTAAAGGGGTTGTCTTTCCTCCTCTTTCCTGCACTGATGCAAAAATGATGTTAAATGCACAGTAGATGTCTACTACATTGCTTTAACCTTTCCTGTGTCTTCACATTAATTCAGATGGAGAGAAGAGGAAGTTACTTACTTGGATTTAAAGAGATAATTCGTTTGATGTGTTCTTGGTGGGCTCTTTGTAATAAACATATCCCCAAGACAGGAAAGCACACACAAATATTCTGATACAAAATCATGTACAAATAACATTGTCAGCATGACCCAACAACAGCATATTATACACAGAGGAAAATCAAAGGACAGCTGTATGAAAAGAGACAGTGAATTTCAAATTGAATAAAATATCAAACTGGAGGGGGGTAATTTTTCATCTAGCAACTCCTATCTGGTCTAAATCGTTTTAGTGATGGAGCATTTTGCACTTGTGGGATTGTTCCCATGGCAACCTCCTAGATGTGGGAAGTCGTGCCTCGATCCGAACACTCACACAGTCAAGACTTTTCCAGCATAGAGATTAACACTCACACCATAAATCCAGAAAGAATATGTTGACACTAAGCCTACAACAAATGACACAGTGTACAAAACATTAAGAACACCTTCCTAATACTGAGTTGAGTTCCCCATCTACAAAAAAACAAGCCTAATTTGTAGTTACAAATATGAGAAACAGCAACCTACTTAATATTAGGGCTGGGAATTACCAGAGACCTTACAGTACACAAATCCCCATCCCAACTGAATATGTGTGACATATGTTAATATGACCTATCTATGTACAGTACAGTGTATATGAATCATTGCAAAACGATGGACATGCATTCAATGAATGTCTGAAATCAATACATTTCCATCCTATAAGGCGGCAGGCATGAATTTTTTGGGCCCCCTAAAGTATTTTGGTGGTGATTTTAGTTTTTGTTCAAAAAAGACTGTAAATCACCAGTAATTCATAATTAGTTTTTTCTCATTTATGAAATCTGTGACCTCCACATGTCAGACTAACTAACTGTGTAAAATAAAAGGAATGTGCAATCAGGAATTATGGATATCGAAATTCTAAGGTTGTGCCATAACATTAGGTGCAAAGCTCAGGGACCTTGGACATTAGGTGATGTGTAATATTGAGTATTGTGAGAAGAGAAGGGTAAGCTGTCATTTTTGTTTTGTTTTCATTGATTTCTATGTTTGATGTTATGTCTGCTCTACACTCTTAGAAGTAAAGGTGCTATCTAGAACCTAAAAGGGTTCTTCGGCTGTCCCCATAGGAGAACCCTTTGAATAACCCTTTTTGGTTCCAGGCAGAACCTTTTTGGTTCCAGGCAGAACTTTTTTGAGTTCCAAGTAGAACCCTTTACACTCTGCATGGAACCAAAAAGGGTTATTCAAGGGTTCTCCTATGGGGACAGCCGAAGAACCCTTTTTTTCTAAGAGTGTATCGCAGTGCTAAAAAGGATTCTAAAAATGATTATTCAAATCATTCCGTTATCTCAGCTTTTCCATCAAAGTGTTTAGTTCTTGTGGCCTCGGGAGGTCTTGCGGTCTAAGACGCTGTGTTCAGTTCCCTATAGGTACATTACAATATTGTGTGCATCAGAGCCACATATTATTTTCTCAATAGGTTTTCAAGTGTTTGTTTCAGACTTCAACATAGAATTTCTGTCATGATTTCTTGAATTAAAGGCAATATTTGTAAGAGTAGCATCCTCTTCCTTAATCTTTTTGCAGTAGAAATGACAAAATACCAAATTCCATGATAGCATGGCGTGACACATTGTGATATTGCGAGGGGTGAAAGTGAGTGAAGAGGCGAAAGAGGAACAGAGATGAATAGTTATAGCGTTTGACATTTAATGTACAGACAGCAACACACAAAGACAATAACCTGCGAGGGTTGAAACAAAATACACAGGGTTAAATAGTGACCCTGATGACCAATGTGGAACAGGAGTGGGTCATCAGGGAGTTGCTACCATCTTCCCCCGACCGCCGGTTTAGAACGCTGGGCAGGATGATCGCTGGAGAGAAGGAGGGCCCGTCGCTCTGTGCGGGGCATTCGTTACACACATAGTGATTGAAATTTTATGTAGCTCCGTTACAAATGTATGCAATCCTTGGCTTTGAGTGAATGACCTTATAGCATCAGTCGTCTGCCTTGGACAGTGCGTCCGTCCTGTGACAAGAACTGAAATAATGAGATGGGACATTCAGCCAGCTCAGTCATCACATTTCAGCCTTTAATTAGCATATTTGGTCATTTAGATGTATTACAGTATTGCAATGCCAGGTGAGAATTGTAGGATTTGCTTGGTGAGAGATTGGCACCGTTGACTCCTACAAATACTTGGGAGTTATATTGGACAATAAACTGAACTGGAAGCTCAGATCTTTTAATGTGTGTGACAAAATGCGGTGCATGTTTTACAGCAGTGTAGTGGCTAGTGTGTTGTATTATGCTATTGTGTGCTGGGAGGGAAACTTAGCAAAGTAAGACATAAACAAACCGGACAAAAACAAAAAGAGTGCTACAATCAGATGCAGGACATGTTCATAAAAAGGCTGCTAGGTAAAACACACATAATCATGGACAATGCCACACACCCACTCCACAGGGCTCTAATGCAACACAGGAGTAGCTTCAATAGCAGGTTCATCCTCCCCAAAAGCTCCACAGAGAGGTTCAGAAGGTCATTTTTACCCACAGCCATGAGGCTTTTTAATGAGTGTGAATTACTAATTTATTATGATTTTTTAATGAGTGTTGTTGGTGCTCTTTCCCAGGAGGATAGACAGCTTCATTTTTTTTATCTATCTTTTATGGTTGTTAACGTGCAGGGGTCTGATGTGCCTTAGTACGTGTTTTATCATGTGTTTGTCACTGATACAGGTCCTGTCTTTGGAATTGTATCGATTGATGATGCTGAAGTGATAAAACAATTTCCCAAGTTGGGATTTATAAAGTATTAGCTTAGCTTGTTACCAGGCTTCGTCTTGGCTAATATTGGTGTTCGTTAGGAATTTATCGCCTTGTACCAAGTCAGAATCTTGATGGACAAATGTATGCGTCAGTTACCTCAAATGTATGGAGAAATGTACAGGAAAATAACCTATTGAGGGCCAAACTTGAACACAATGTTCCAGACACCTTTAGTAATGTATTACCTTGTCTATCAAATCCTCCCTGCCCTATCCCTTCTAGACCCAGCCAACCTGTTTCCCTTGGTAGCTTCCTTTGAGTCAAGTGGCCGGAGTCAGATGAATGAGCTGAAATAACATTTGGACAGGACAAAGGCAATTGTGAAGCCTTCTCCCACCTAGGGGAGAGAAGAGAAAAATTACATTCGGCTCTCAGATAGAGGAGGAAAAAAAAACAATGTGGTGTTCTGTGGTTCATGCATTGAACGTGACAGTCAGCATAGCATAGACCCAGGATTCGAGGCATACATCAATCAAGGATTTGTCAAGCTGAAATTGTTTACTCCCACGGTTCCAAACGCCGTGTGCAACTGTGTGACATCATGTTCCATTTGCATGCTCCAGATACAGCTGACGGCTGAGGATGTTGAGTGGTTCAGGAATTGATTCCATCCATGTAGGCATAACATTGCATCCTTACCATTGTGACATAGGGGGAAAAAAGCCATTGCCTCTCTCTTTTTGAAATATTGAACGTGACACAGAAATCTTTGAAGCTCAAACAGATATGAGCAATTGTCACACATTTATTTTTATTATTGTACGTGAGAAAATAATTGCTGTCTTAAATAAAATAACAGATGTATGTAACTTTTTTTACGACACCAATTTCATTCAGTCATGAAATTATTAACATTCCGTTTGAAAAGGATTACATTTGGATAATGACTCAAGATGATGTGAAACAGTGTGTGTGCCACAGTGTATAAAGCCACTGGATAAATGTTTCATGTTTTAAAGAGCTACCACTCATCAACATTAGGAGAGAGAGCGAGAGAGGGAGTGTGTGTGGGTGAGTCTGTATTTGTGTATGGTGGTGATGGTAGATGGAGAGAGAGGGGGAGAACAAGAATGAGAGTGAGATAGATTAGATCAGATCACACCCATAACTTGCTTGCTTCATTAAAACTTCAAGCCAGCGTATGATACACTTTAAACCACTGGAGGGCAACGTTGTCCTACACGTTATTACCCTACAGATGGTTACTTAGGTAACACGTGGTGAGGTGGGGGACCTATTACAATGTACTGTTTCCAAATATTTACATATGCAATTAATCTGAATATATAGCTACAGTTCAGGGAGGAAACGAGACATACCTGCAATTAAAAAAACACTGAGCCTAAGGGTGTACCTTGTCATATACCATAATTACAGAATAATGCAGATTTCATATTACCATCTATAGGTAACTGTGCAAGAAGCTGTGATGAAAAATTATGAAATTAATTTACTATACATAGATGTATCACAAAGTCTTTGTCTCTAGTGAATAATTATTGTTGAGAGTACAGAGAGGGGGACTAGGCTACTGATGGGTGTTGATGGGAGTGTGAGGAGGTCTAGACAAAACCTTACATCTGAACAGCATCGTAAATGTATGATTTCGTGAACAGGGAAAAAAGGAGCGAACCGGGCCGTGTATCTTGTTAAAAGCCACTTGCGCTTTTTTGGAATGAAGGCAGAGGCCATTTGCTTGAAATTAACAGCGTCGCACGGCGGCCGTTAAAACGCTAAGAGCTGTGGGTTATATCAAAGTTTAATGCCACAGCATAAGTAATGAGACAAGCTTGCCTCGTTTTACTAATAAATTATACAAAATAAAATTGCTGCCACTCGCTGGAGAATTAGTTTTTCTTTCAAGATATGAAAAAGGGGATCTAAACATAGAGAACAGCTAATCTGGATCAAAATAACGTGGAAAATGTAAATATGACAGAAATCTGGATCAAAATAACGTGGAAAATGTAAATATGACAGAAATCTGGATCAAAATAACATGTGGAGAATGTAAATATGACAGAAAGGGGCAAGCAAATCATATCCCTGTTTCTCAAGGAAAGCGAGTCCAATTTTGGTGTAGACTCAAGCCATCAAGAAGCTCTGCACTTTTAGTTCTATTACTCCATGGATTAGTGAATGCTTCTGCCCTTACAAAAAAGGATTGCAGTTTTGAAACTGCAGCAAAAGCGCAGTAACTGCAGTCGACTGTGGTATTTTATACTGCACTGTTACTGCAATTACACTGCAAAATTACTGTCGTAAAAGAAACTGTGTTATTTGGACGCAGTATCTGCAACATACTGCATTTATACTGCACTCACACTGCAATCTTCTTTTGTAAGGGTGGGAAGCAGTTCAGTGTCCCTTTCCAGACTGGTAAATTATGTATATTCCCGGATCTGGCATTTGATATAGGTATAGGCTGAGCGGGGTATATCTTTTTAGTTGTACACAGACACCGACAAGTATATCTCCTACTTCCACACAAACCCTATAAGTCCACAATAGTGAAGTGGGGAGGATAGTGGAAGCAAGCCATGCTGGCAAAAACCTTAGTCATTAGGACTCCTTAATGCATATATCCAAAGGTAGCTATATCCAAACCCCCCTCTGACACTTGTCATTCCAAGTGCATTCCGCCCGGGGTGACCAGAGGCTAAAACGAAGCCGGTAATGATCCAGTTGCGGCCCCGTACCTTTCCCTCTCCATCTACACAGTGGGGGGGTTGGCGGTGGTGAGCACTGTATAGAGGCAGAGAGGCTATTACACAACGGCATACTGGGTAATTATCGCCACTTTGCTTACAGTAGGACAGGCCCCACATAAGCTCACGACAGCCCCTCTTCATCCCCTGGCTGTCGCCATCATCATCCTCGCCACTGCCTGTGCCATCGGGGCTCAGCTGGCCAGGGCCAGCACATTTTCCCATAATTCCCTGGGGCATTCCCATATAACCAGGCCTCCAGAGCCTTGGATGATAAAAGGGAAGAGGGGGAGGAGGAAAGGGGGAGGAAGTGGGAGGGTTTTGTTTCCCTAGGGAGTTGTGAGGTGATACTAATAAACTACTGCTGAAAATCTCCTGCATCCCCAAAATCACCACACACACACACACACACACACACACACACACACACACACACACACACACACACACACACACACACACACACACACACACACACACACACACACACACACACACACACACACACACACATCCCATCCCCCATCCATTCCTCCTCCACTTAGACCAGAGGTCAGAAAAATGTGTCTGCTGAGAAATGACTGTCTTGCTTCTGCATTGTGCTGTTTAGATTCCACCCTTCTAACTCTCTGTACAGCCCTCACTCATTAAAGTTATGCTAAAGTACAAAACCTCCCTCTGATCAAGCTAGGGATAGGATCTGAAGCAGTGGTAGTGGTGGGCGACACAGTGATGGTAGTGGGAGGTAGCTAGGCTAGCTTCAATATTTTAATATGAAGGAACCTGAATATATTAGAGATTCATTGAGTGGGTGTCACCTGAATCAGTTAGAGTTACTAATTAAAATGCTGGGACCTTGGTGAATACTGAATACTGTATCTTAGCCCACTCACTTTTAAAGCAGGAGTGGAAATGCACTGGAACTAGAATCCCTTCCATTGTGACACAGTAACTGAAATACAAAAAATGTAAAGACAAAAATACAGTGCAAGTGCCATATTGGATTATCCATAATACTGTGGTATCCTTATTTACAGTATATTGCCGTGTTTTGCTCTAATGCTTTGTGGACCCATGTTGGTTCACAGCACTTCCTCATTTAAACAGATACTTAGTCATATCTGAAATCTCCAAGCACAGTTTGAATGAGAGCAAAGATTATGATGAGACTACCAGTGTTATTGGCAATGTCAAGTTGGCAGTGACTGTTAAGTCACAAAGGTAGCATTAAAATCAACTTCCTGCATGGCAAAGGCATGCAAATGTTCAATAATTAATAACAGTGGTGTGTCAGACGCTTTTGGTTGGTAATAAACCTAAGAGCTACATGATACATGGAATCAAGTGATATTTTAAGTAGAAACTGTGCACTAATATTTCATTTTAAAAGTGTTGTATTATACCTGTACTATATACCTGTATTGGTTAGGGCTTTTGCTTTACCTTCTATAACAGTATTCCAATGTTTAGTTTGTTAATTTTGATTCGCAACGTTTTCTACTTGAAGACTATTACTGTCACACCCTGATCTGTTTCACCTGTCTTGTGCTTGTCTCCAACCCCCACCAGGTGTCTCCCATTTGTCCCCATTATCCCCTGTGTGTTTATACCCGTATTTTCTGTTTGTCTGTTGCCAGTTTGTCTTGTCTCGTCAAGCCTACCAGCGTGGGATTTTTGTTCCCCCCCATACGCCTGTTTTTCTACTCCCTGTTTTCTGGTCCTCCCGGTTCCGACCATTTCTGCCTGCCCTGACACTGAGCCCGCCTGCCATACCCTCCTGCCTGCCCTGACACTGAGCCCGCCTGCCATACCCTCCTGCCTGCCCTGATCTCGAGCCTGCCTGCCGTCCTGTACCTATCTGACTCTGACCTGGTTTACAAACTGCTGCCTGTCCTCGACATGCCTCTTGCCTGCCCCTTGTCTATTAAAAAATATCAGTGACACGAACCATCTGCCTCCTGTGTTTGCATCTGGGTCTCTTCCTGTGTCGTTATAATTACAGACGGAAAGCGGCGACGTTCTCAGACTTCAATGGGAGTAGAGCGGCGATCAGCAAAACGTAGTAAGTTTTACAAGCGCTGTAGTTTGTTGTGTTGTAAATAAGGTATTTATTTTTCTTTGCAAACATTTCTAAAAAAACTGTTTTCGCTATGTCATTATGGGGTATTGTGTGTAGATTGAGGATTTTTTGTTTTATCATCCATTTTAGAATAAGGCTGTAACATAACAAAATGTGGATAAAGAGAAGAGGTCTGAATACTTTCCGAACACACTATATATACAAAAGTATGTGGACACCCCTTCAAATTAGTGGATTTGGCTAATTCAGCCGCACCCATTGCTGAAAGGTGTATAAAATCGAGCACACAGCCATGCAATATCCATACACAAACATTGGCAGTAGAATGGCCTTACTGAAGAGCTCAGTGACTTCATAGGATGCCACTTTTCCAACAAGTCAATTTGTCAAATTTCTGCCCTGTTAGAGCTGCCTCGGTCAACTGTAAGTGCTGTTATTGTGAAGTGGAAACATCTAACAGAACACGTCTGTCCTCGGTTGCAACACTCACTACCAAGTTCCAATCTGCCTCTGGAAGCAATATCAGCAGAAGAACTGTTAATCGTGAGCCGCATACAAGCCTAAGATCACCATACGCAATGCCAAGCGTCGGCTGGAGTGGTAAGCTCGCAACCATTGGACTCTGGAGCAGTGGAAACACGTTTTCTGGAGTGATGAATCACGCTTCACCATCTGGCAGTACATAAAACATTAACTTTTATTATTCAAAAACATAAAATACGGTCATATCGGCCAGCCCAAAGTGCCCTATAACATACACCACATGGACAATTCAAATAAATCGTATGTTATTTTATATAAAGGCTCGCTAAAGTGTGAAAATTCTGCATTTTGATATGTCCCTCAGTCAACCCTGTGTCATTTCTAGAAATATTTTAACCCAATTGATGCCAAATTTTCTCCAGGTTTTACCATCATTATGAAGCCCTAGTTATTTTGCTGCTTTGACAAAGTCATTAATGAAGATGATCATTTATTTAATGTGATTAGTGATTAATTTAAGTCTGTCCCTCCTTTTAAGATCAATCCTGTTATGTGAACTGAACTCATTTTAATATGGTGAAATCTTTTATTCAACTGAAAGAGTGAACATCTAATAGTCAAATCATAGTGTTAAAGTAGATGAGCTGGTTCTACTCTTTTTGGCCGTTTTGTGGCGGGAAACTGAGCAGGTCAAGCAAAACACGTCAGCCCTGTTACCCATAAATACACACACTAGAAATGTTTTAGCAATAAAAAAAATTGAGGCTTGCATTCAATTGTCACTCCCTGTTGCACACAACAAGCTTTCATAGGGAGACCCTATTGCTTTAGTTGGCACTCAATAGGCACTTAATGTAGTAATTTTTGAGATGGGAAAACATGTTTTTTATTAAGTTAAAACATGCCCTCTATGACAGAATGTTAAAATAGTACCGAATTGGTAGAACGACCCAGCAGTTCTCATGAAAAATAATGATATTGTCAAATTACATCAGTTAATACACAAGTGCACTGTTCACATAAAGATTTGTCTACGTCTGCTGCTCTGCTTAGTTTGTTGTTCGTTCCCTACAGGACTGTATTTATCTAATGCTATATGTCATAAAGTGTCACATCCTGATCTGTTTCACCTGTCTTTGTGCTTGTCTCCACCCCCCTCCAGGTGTCGCCCATCTTCCCCATTATCCCCAGTGTATTTATCCCTGTGTTCTCTGTATGTCTGTTGCCAGTTCGTTTTGTTTCGTCAAGCCTACCAGCGTTTTTCCCTCTGCTCCTGTCTCTCGATTGTTCCTGTTTTCTAGTTTTCCCGGTTTTGACCATTCTGCCTGCCCTGACCCTGAGCCTGCCTGCCGTCCTGTACCTTTGCCCCACCAATCTGGATTACTGACTTTTGCGTGCCCTTGACCTGTCTTTTGCCTGCCCCTGTTGGATTAATAAACTGTTATTACGTCAACGTTGTCTGCATCTGGATCTTACCTGAAACGTTGATAATAAAGAGTATTTTCTCACACTGTACATGCAAATTAAATATTGTATTCATCGCTCACTTCCTCTCCTCAAAGTTGTCATCTCTAAGACTTCCTCTCATCCGCCTGAGGACTACTTTCCAGTCTTATTATAGTTCTAATGCAGTGGGCAGCCCACAATTTCCCTACATTTTTTCTTGTCTATTGCTAATGACAGCACAGACTGTTTGTTAAGAAGTACAATGTCTGGGTAACCATTGAATTAGAACAACCTACTTACTTCTAGCCAGTGTTTGTTTTGGTCTCAACAAAACTCAGTCTGTCATGATGGTTATTAGAGTACGAAAGCAAAGAGTAGACAAACTTACATTTGTTTTGTCATAGTTTGATGTTGAAAGACAACCCCAAACCGACATCATTCTCAAGTTCTAGTAATAACAGCATTGCACCTGGCATATTAAGGAAACTATGGCCACTAACTTTCTGACAGCTGGTACTCCAGCGGTCCCCTGGCATCCCACCTGTCATGGAGCTTAGCCATGGCAAATATCACATTTCCACTGTCTCAGGGCACTGCCAAAAAGAGAATGAGATTAAATGAGTACTTAATAATGCTTCTCTGTGGAGCTCCAACTGGGTGTACGCAGAAGACGTGCTCGAGCCAGTAAGACAAGGCATTTTAGTCCATCTGCACATTCAATATCAAAGTGAAATTAAAAATATTGTTGGGAACTTGAGACAGCGAACCAATCGAAATATGGCAAGACACAGAAAATCATAAAAATATTTCAGGCTTTGTAATGTAAAAGGATTTCCATTGTTCTTGCTGGAGCTGTCACACCTCTTTGGGTAACTTCGGAACCGACAGTGAAACAGGTTTCTATGAGTCGTTCAATGTCACCCAGGTTTAATCTTTCTCTTTGTCGTCTTAGTAGAGAAACATAAACGTATGACTGTCACAGATTAGGACTGAACGGATGGTTGAACGCACTTTCAGTTTGCATCAAGTTTAAATGCCATTCGGAATCACCACCTGTCTATGATGCATATCACACTTATATCAGACATTCCTCAAAACTGTGTGAGTGTCTTTCTGTGTTTTTGTGCACACACCATACAGCTTGGTAATGCTAATCCATCTGATAAGTAGCATTTGTCCCAAGTCAAAGAAAGTGAGAAAGACACAAACCAGAAAGGCACAAATGTTGATGATTTTTCACCAGGCGCAGAAAACCATTTGTTGCCACGACCAATTGACAAATGAGAACTAGAAACCACACTGTGAATCCTCCCCCCGCCCTCATCTGTTCCCAATACCTCCAACACAGGGCCACAGAATAAACCTGAGCTCTAACCGCACAGAAGAGAGCCAGGGCTAATACTGCCTCTCTATTGGACAACTCCACTAACCATAATCCCTCTTGACACAGTGAAGGTGGAATCCAAAAAGATACAGGCAGCCACCAAGGCTACTATTGTCAAGGTATTAAGCTTTTATGCCTCAAAGGCTGGCGTCTTGAACAGGAGGAGGAGAGTGAAGGTTGTTGGAGTGTTTCACTGTCTCAGGAAGTGTTGTGGGGGAAAGGTCTGGGGATGTGGGATCAGTACTGCCACATGTCTTGGAGTGAGATGAGGACATTTGAGGGTATAGGCTTAATAGCCAAATAAATTCTGCTAGCATGAAAATGTACAGCACTGTTTCCACTGTTAGTTACCTAGTTATACAATAAGGAATATTTTATGTATTTTATTGTACTTCAGATAATTGAACACAATTACCAGGCAACACATGGAGCCAAGTGGTGCTTGTTGAAATTCTACCGACATGTTGAAACCTGTGAAAAAGACAACCCTGTTACCTTGTTACCAAATCAAAATAGTGGAAACACCTAAATATACACCAGAAAACCCCCACAGAAAAACTAAACATAGGCACATTTAGAGAATGCGTCAAATCTAGACATACCGTTTGGCTCAAAATTACACCATGGAAATGTTGGATTTAATACAGAGACTGTTGTTCATTATTACATTACTTGAAATTCCATAAGCAATCTACAGTTGAATGTGTGCTTCAGCTTATTGAAGCAGCTGTTCCTCCCAGTCTTGAGTGTCCCGAGTTATTCATGAAAAAAATAAAATATGTTTATTTATTCTCCTGGTGACACATTTACTGTATGTCTCCATAACAACGGCAGAGATGTGATTCACAGTACAAAGCGAGATGTACAAGACAAATGGGCATTCATAATTTACTGACTAAGACTTGACATCTCTCTATAATTAGGACATTTTGCCTATATTTAAATTTCTGTGGAAATGGTCTGATTTAATGTGAATCCTTGCATTCCTCCCATATAACAGCTACCATTATTTCCTGTCTTAAAGGGATAGTTCACCCAAATTTCTAAATTTCTTTCCCTGTAAGCAGTCTATGGACAAAACTATGACCATAATCCATGCTTTGGTTTAGTTTCCCTAGCACTGTTTCAACGTTTTGAGATACTTTTGAATTATTTGGATATGATGTGTGAAAAATGATAATATAGGTCATCACTCACATTTTACGTGGTCCTTCGAGCCGGATCTAAGTTTGTGGCATGGTAGATTTACTATTGTACTGTAATCTGATGGAATAGGTGGAACACTCAGTTATATATCATTAAAGTGAATATAAAAAACACAGATAACATACCCATTGTTAAAAGAAGAGTTCATACTGGTAGTTCAGTGGGTAAATCCAATTGTGTACTGTGAGCCAAAGCTCCACAGTGGAGGGGATTCCACTGTAAGTCTGATAGCATTGGCCTGCTGAGAAGCCACGTCGTTGGCTCTAACTGAACAAACCCATTGATTTGCTGTGTTGTCCCACCATCCCCTCCCACACTCACACACACTGTTTTAGCATTGGGGTTTTGCTCAATTTCAAGATTAGTTCTGTTTGGGTGTAGCTTGTCCTGATTGAAATCATCCTCGTTGATAAGGATGTGATGGCACAGGTGATATTTAAGAGCAGCTGGCCCAGTGCTCCAGGTGGCATGAGAGATGTTGGAAGAGCGACACCACTGTTTATCTCCTCCTCTTTAAGTTGTGAAACAAAGCCTTTTTTGTCTTGTGTCCCCACTGTTAACTTGCTGTTTGTTTTTACTCCATAACCTAAGTTGGTGGGTTTTTTCTTTTCCTTTAGTTTGTCTGATATCAGGCAAATCTAGTGGGCCTCTATGGTGGGTGTTTGTTAAAGTCCAGGTAGCAGATAATGGACCTTATCTGATATGTATGTATTGTATCTGGTGCTGTATATTAACTAACATGCATGGGTTCTAACTTGTTTAGTTTACAATTGTACAATTTATGCTCCCCGCACATAAAAACCATGAAGACTGCCGGAATTCCCAGAACGCACGATCGTCATTTCTATGACTCACACTGTGGAGGAACATATTGCCTGTAGCCTACTGTACATGGAAAGCTTGTGCGCACCAAGTGGCACTTCACTTTATAGTTTGAAAAACAGCTGTGAGGACATTTCTACAATATTCACAACAATTGACATAATTAATCTTTATAATAAAAATATAATTTAATCAATTACATGTGGAAAAAACGTATTTGAGTGAACATTAGCAAGCCAGCAGTAGATGAAACAGAAGCCAAATTCTCTCCTCCCTCTCCGGGTTTTAGCTTGCGGATATCACTGTCTAACTGGCTAGGTTTATGGTATTTACTAGCCCATACCAATGACAAACCTAGCTATGTATATATAGTAGTACACACAAAATCTAACTCACTTATTTTTCCAATTAGCGCACTTTGAGTAGCCTAACCTTTTTTGGCAATGCTGTTCCTTATATATAGTTGACACTACAATGCTTAGTCATGCAGATCAAGCAGCATCATAAGCCACCCTGGGCTCATCCTGTAGTTATCTCCACCTGGTGTTAATTTAACCCCCGACCCTGGCTTAATTTCCCATTTACAACCACCCCACATCCTATGTCAGCTGTAGGTTTTTATCACCAAGTCAACTGTCAGCT
Source organism: Thymallus thymallus (assembly GCA_023634145.1). Taxonomy (NCBI): domain Eukaryota; kingdom Metazoa; phylum Chordata; class Actinopteri; order Salmoniformes; family Salmonidae; genus Thymallus; species Thymallus thymallus. The sequence goes on along the minus strand of CM042384.1, from coordinate 9,368,839 downwards.
CAAGACCCAGAGCCCAACTCAACCCATAGACACAGATGAGAGAGTCCTCATAAAACCTTATTTGATGCATAAACAGTATTATAACATAATCTTGTAATTTCTCTACCATAGTTGTCCGTAGTTTATGCCTGCCCATACCAGAACCCCACCGCCACCATGGGGCACTCTGTTCACAACTTTCAAATCAGCAAACCGCTTGCCCACACAACGTCATACTCATGGTCTGCGGTTGTGAGGCCGGTTGGACGTACTGCAAAATTCTCTAAAACGACATTGTAGACGTCTGAATTCTTACTCACATAAGTATTCAGACCCTTTGAAACTTGAAAATGAGCTCAGGTGCATCCTGTTTGAGATGTTTCTGAAAATTAATTGGAGTCCACCTGTGGTAAAATCAATTGATTGGGCATGATTTGGAAAGGCACACACCTGTCTATATAAGGTCACACAGTTGACAGAGCATGTCAGAGCAAAAACCAAGCCATAAGGTCGAAGGAATTGTCCGTAGAGCTCTGAGACAAGATTGTGTCGAAGCACAGATCTAGGGAAGGGTACCAAAACATTTATGCAGCATTGAAGGTCCCTAAGAACACAGTGGCCTCCATCATTCTTAAATGCAAGAAGTTTGGAACCACCAATACTCTTCCTAGAGCTGGCCGCCTGGCCAAACTGAGCAATCGGGGGAGAAGGGTATTGGTCAGGGAGGTGACCTAGAACCCGATGGCCACTGTGACAGAGCTCCTCTGTGGAGATGGGAGAACCTTCCAGAAGGACAACAATCTCTGCAGCACTCCACCAATCAGGCCATTATGGTAGAGTGGCCAGAAGGAAGCCACTCCTCAGTAAAAGGCACATGACAGCCCGCTTGGCGTTTGCCAAAAGGCACCTAAAGACTCCCAGACCATGAGAAACAAGACTCTCTTGTCTGATGAAAACAAGCTTGAACTATTTGGCCTTAATGCCAAGTGTCACATCTGGAGGAAAACCTGGCACCATCCCTACGGTGAAGCATGGTGGTGGCAGCCACATGCTGTGGAGATGTTTTTCAGGGACTGGGAGACTAGTCAGGATCAGGGGAAAGATGATCACAGCAAAGAACAGACATCCTTGATGAAAACCTGCTCCAGACTACTAAGCACACAGCCAACACAACGCAGGAGTGGCTTCGGGACATGTCCTTGTGTGGCCCAGCCAGACCCCGGACTTGAACCCAATCGAACATCTCTGGAGAGACCTGAAAATAGATGTGCAGCGACGCTCCCCATCCAACCTGATATAGCTTGAGAGGATCTGCAGAGAAAAATGAGAGAAACTCCCCAAATACAGGTTTGCGAAGCTTGTAACGTCATACCAAGAAGAATCAAGGCTGTAAACGTTGCCAAAGGTGCTTCAACAAAGTACTGGTTAAAGCATCTGAATACTTATGTAAATGTAATATTTGGTACAGTGGGGAGAACAAGTATTTGATACACTGCCAATTTTGCAGGTTTTCCTACTTACAAAGTATGTAGAGGTCTGTAATTTTTATCATAGGTACACTTCAACTGTGAGAGACAGAATCTAAAACAAAATTCCAGAAAATCACATTGTATGATTTTTAAATAATTAATTTGCATTTTATTGCATGACATAAGTATTTGATCACTTACCAACCAGTTAGAATTCCGGCTCTCACAGAACCGTTAGTTTTTCTTTAAGAAGCCCTCCTGTTCTCCACTCATTACCTGTATTAACTGCACCTGTTTGAACTCGTTACCTGTATAAAAGACACCTGTCCACACACTCAATCAAACAGACCCCAACCTCTCCACAATGGCCAAGACCAGAGAGCTGTGTAAGGACATCAGGGATAAAATTGTAGACCTGCACAAGACTGGGATGGGCTACAGGACAATAGGCAAGCAGCTTGGTGAGAAGGCAACAACTGTTGGCGCAATTATTAGAAAATGGAAGAAGTTCAAGATGACGGTCAATCTCCCTCGGTCTGGGGCACCATGCAAGATCTCACCTCGTGGGGCATCAATGATCATGAGGAAGGTGAGGGATCAGCCCAGAACTACATGGCAGGACCTGGTCAATGACCTGAAGAGAGCTGGGACCACAGTCTCAAAGAAAACCATTAGTAACACACTACGCCGTCATGGATTAAAATCCTGCAGCGCACGCAAGGTCCCCCTGCTCAAGCCAGTGCATGTCCAGGCCCATCTGAAGTTTGCCAATGACCATCTGGATGATCCAGAGGAGGAATAGGAGAAGGTCATGTGGTCTGATGAGACAAAAATAGAGCTTTTTGGTCTAAACTCCACTCGCCGTGTTTGGAGGAAGAAGAAGGATGAGTACAACCCCAAGAACACCATCCCAACCGTGAAGCATGGAGGTGAAAACATCATTCTTTGGGGATGCTTTTCTGCAAAGGGGACAGGACGACTGCACCGTATTGAGGGGAGGATGGATGGGGCCTTGTATCGCGAGATCTTGGCCAACAACCTCCTTCCCTCAGTAAGAGCATTGAAGATGGGTCGTGGCTGGGTCTTCCAGCATGACAACGACCCGAAACACACAGCCAGGGCAACTAAGGAGTGGCTCCGTAAGAAGCATCTCAAGGTCCTGGAGTGGCCTAGCCAGTCTCCAGACCTGAACCCAATAGAAAATCTTTGGAGGGAGCTGAAAGTCCGTATTGCCCAGCGACAGCCCCGAAACCTGAAGGATCTGGAGAAGGTCTGTATGGAGGAGTGGGCCAAAATCCCTGCTGCAGTGTGTGCAAACCTGGTCAAGAACTACAGGAAACGTATGATCTCTGTAATTGCAAACAAAGGTTTCTGTACCAAATATTAAGTTCTGCTTTTCTGATGTATCAAATACTTATGTCATGCAATAAAATGCAAATTAATTACTTAAAAATCATACAATGTGATTTTCTGGATTTTTGTTTTAGATTCCGTCACTCACAGTTGAAGAGTACCTATGATAAAAATTACAGACTTCTACATGCTTTGTAAGTGGGAAAACCTGCAAAATCGGCAGTGTATCAAATACTTGTTCTCCCCACTGTATATGGCTGTAACGTAACAAATTGTGGAAAATGTCAAGAGGTCTGAATACTTTCGTGAGAATGGCCTCATCCATCCACACAATTGTTCTATACTGATAATTGTTATGAGTTTGAATGACTATGTCAGACTGTAGACATATTCTTTTTGAACCATTGGTTGAACTTCAGGATGCCAATGCAAGTCATAAAAAATTATCAGACTCACTGTGTGTCGTAATGTGTTCCTGAGAGTGTTCTTGTCTTAATAACATACATTCTATCTCTTCTAAAATAACTTTTATCTCTGCCTAGAGCCACCAGGTATATTTTTGGAATGAAAGGGATGACCTTCATTTACTCTTGGGTCCTGTCCTAGAATCCATAAAAAAAAGTGATTTCAAAGATCACATTTTGAGCCATAAAAATGCATACACTTGTTCAGAGTGTGTTTTGTTTTATCCAGTTAAATGCAACGAAATGTAATTGAAAATGTAATCTACATATTGCCCAAAAGTAATTATTTTTCATGAGAGGGCCATAAACAATAACTATTAATGTTGCATACTCAAAAATGTAAATCTTTCTGGTAAAAATAGTTAAAAATTGCTGAGGTGTAGTCACATTTGAGGACACAAGCTCATGTACACTACAAATAAAAAATATGAAACTATGAAATATGTTGTGATGCGTTTCCTATTCAACAAAACTGTATGAATAAGGCTTGAAATTACTTGTATACTTTCAAAATATAGCATAATCAAATTATAAAAAGAGTAACTAAAAGATTTCACCTTTTTTCCAATTGGAAAATAGATATTTGTATGTGCATATATATTTTTTAATTCTCTCTTGATTAAAACATCTGCCCCACTGCTGTGAATGTCTCACAGAGCTAAAGCTTGGCTTCCTGAACTCATTAGGAACTTGCCTTTCATCTAATTTTAATCTTGTCCTATTAATCTTATCTGTATATGACAAATAAAGCGTTTTTTTTGTTTAAAATCAATGAATTATTTTAGATGAATGGCTATAAATTGATCTCTGAATGTGCTACCATGATGAAACCACTAATTTGCAGGCATGTGCTTTGTCAGTGGCTGTGAGGTAGGATTCAGCCAGGAGTTGATGGACAGTCGGAAGAGCGAAACAAATGGTAGGAGGGACATCCCAGCTTCAAGTGGTTTCAGATTTCACATCCTACGTCACACTGGCTCAGAAAAAGTACTACTGTGTCTGTGGGAACCAGGGCTTTATCTCAATGCCATTTCAATCTACGGTGCCCACAGATCGATTTACAAGCAGAAATTACTGTTGGAACCGGTACCATAACTACACAGGTCCCCTAAACAGGGGACCTTACATCTAGGAGGATTTTATTTAGACTTACTCAAAAAAAAAAGTATTACCCTGACAGTTTGGATGGGTTTATATTGAGTGGTTTACCAGAATAAACCCCATTCTGATCTTTATGCATTGATAAAATATATGTTACACAATTTCCAATAGAAATATAATGGGGCAATTTTACCATTAGATACATGAAGTAATCAGGTGGATAACAAGAGCTTATTGTACTGTTCTTGTTTCCTGGTTGCCTCCAGTGCTGCATCAGAAGTACCTCTTGCCACAAAGTCATCTATCTCCCATGGGTCTCAATTAGGCTCAACACTTGATGAAAGACATCTAGGCAAGAGTGTGTTTACACTCTTTTAGTGATACCGAGGTCCAAAATACACTGAACAAAAATAAAAACGCAACATGTAAAGTGTTGGTCCCATGAGCTGAAATTAAAGATCCCCACAGTAACCAAAATAGTGTTAAACAAATCAAAATATATTTTATATTTGAGATTTTTCAAAGTAGCCACCCTTTGCCTTGATGACAGCTTTGCACACTCATGGCATATACGGTCCCACAGTTGACAGAGCATGTCAGAGCAAAAACCAAGCCATAAGGTCGAAGGAATTGTCCGTAGAGCTCTGAGACAGGATTGTGTCGAAGCACAGATCTAGGGAAGGGTACCAAAACATTTATGCAGCATTGAAGGTCCATAAGAACACAGTAGCCTCCATCATTCTTAAATACAAGAAGTTTGGAACCACCAATACTCTTCCTAGAGCTGGCCGCCTGGCCAGACTGAGCAATCGAGCTGGCCGCCCTCGTGCCTTATTGTTTAAGTATGGCACAGTGCTGCACCGACATGACAATTCCTTAAATGTCAGAATATGGCAAAGATGAATCGTCCCCACCATGATGGTCGTTAAATACCAATTACATGTGAATAGCCAACCATGCCTAATTCGTTAATGGGGGCCAATTTATTTAAAGCAATTACGAATCGGAAGTGAGGCTAGTTTCTGTACAGAAAGAATATGGTTTGTGAACCCTTGAGATTTCCACAGTAGTTCTCAGAGAAGAATAGAGGAGTTGAATGGAATTGAGCGTAATGAAATAAGATAAATACATTACTGAGCTTGTGAAAACAGATGTTGATCAAACAAGACCGGACGTGGTCTTGTTTGATGAAATAAAATTTAACAAATTAAGTAAGAATATTGATAACAATTCAAATTTCATTACTGGCAAGGTAGACAGAAATCCATATGCTGTAGCCTGTTTTTAACGAAACTGCATCTGGTTTTACGGAAAACTTAATAGAGACACCGCTATTCAACTTGATTGATATAGATTCACACTAGCCCAGCAAATGTATGAACATATCTGTAGACAGCCCGCAAATGGTCAGTGCCAGAATAACCAGCTCTGACTTATTTGAGTCTGTGAAAATGTTCAGATTTTCGAAACAAAGTGACATGCATCAAGCAGCACCATATGCGTGTGCTTGTCACCGGCAGGTGGAAAAAAAGCCCAGGTAAAAAGTTTAAGGAAAACCTACCCCAGTCTGTAATGGAGGTTCTTCCACCAACTATTAACTCTGGGCTGTGAAGACATGAATTAAGAAATGTTTTTCTGTTCAGAATTGTAAGTTATTCTGTACATTAATCGTCTTTGATTGTTTTTGTCCATTGATGTCCATAGATTTTTGTCCATTGACATCTTTTTTTTTTTTTTTTTTTTTTTTTTATTTCACCTTTATTTAACCAGGTAGGTCAGTTGAGAACAAGTTCTCATTTGCAACTGCGACCTGGCCAAGACAAAGCAAAGCAGTGCGACAAATAACAACACAGAGTTACACATTAAACAAACAGTCAAAAAAACACAATAGAAAATCTATAAACAGAGTGCAAAATGTAGTGCAAAAATGCAGTAAGGTTGGGAGGTAGGACAATAAATAGACTATAGAGTAGAAATAAATTACAGAATTATCATCATTAACACAGGAATGAAGGATGTGCAAATTATGATGTGCAAATAGAGATACTGGAGTGCAAGATTAGTGAAAAATAAACAAAAATAAATATGGGGATGAGGTAGTAGTGTGGGCTATTTACAGAAGGGCTATATACAGGTGCAGCGATCGATAAGCAGCTTTGACAGCTGATGCTTAAAGGTATTGAGGGAGATAGGAACCTCTAGCTTCAATGATTTTTGCAATTCGTTCCAGTCATTGGCAGCAGCGAACTGGAAGGAATGGCGGCCAAAGGAGGTGTTGGCTTTGGGGGTGACCAGTGAGATATACCTGCTGGAGCGCATGCTACGGGTGGGTGTTGCTATGGTGACCAGTGAGCTGAGATAGGGCGGGGATTTACCTAACAAAGACTTATAGATGACCTGGAGCCAGTGGGTTTGGCGACGAATGTATAGTGAAGGCCAGCCAACGAGAGCATACAGGTCGCAGTGGTGGGTAGTGTAAGGGGCTTTGGTGACAAAACGGATGGCACTATGATAGACTACATCCAATTTGCTAAGTAGAGTGTTGGAGGCTAGTTTGTAAATGACATCGCCAAAATCAAGGATCGGTAGGATAGTCAGTTTTACAAGGGCATGTTTGGCAGCATGAGTGAAGGAGGCTCTGTTGCGAAATAGGAAGCCAATTCTGGATTTAATTTTGGATTGGAGATGGTTGATGTGAGTCTGGAAGTTGAGTTTATAGTCTAACCAGATGCCTAGATCTACAGGCCCTAGTTTTGTCGCACCTGGACTACTGCCCAGCTGTGTGGCCATGTGTGGCAAAAAGGGACATAGGTAAATTGCAGTTGGTCCAGAACAAAGCAGCACATTTCGCACTTAGATGTACACAGAGAGCAAGTGTCAGTAACATGCATGTCAATCTCTACTGGCTCAAAGTTGAGGAGAGATTGACTGCATCACTATTGGTCTTTGTGCCCGGTATTGATGTGTTTAAGGTACCGAACTGTCTGTTCAAGCAGTTGTCACACAGTTCGGACAACTCAAAACATGGAACTTCACAGTCCCCAGATCCAGAACAGAGGCTGGGAGACTCTCTGCCACCCCAGATAACTCAAGCTAGCAATAAAACCAGATTTTAAAACCAGATAAAAGAACACCTTACTGCACAAAGGGGACTGTGAAGAGACACAGCCATTTTATATATCTTGTATTGTAATTTGTACTGTTATGTATTAGAACTAGATAGTGTGTGTATGTACTGACATGTAGGCTATGCATCGGCTAATGGAGATCCTAATAAATACCCATACCAAAGTTAACCTATTAGCTACCCCCAGTGGTGACCTGGGATAACCTCACCTTTCTGAGACCACACCTAAGCACAGGTATTTTATTATTTTCTTACACACTATTATAATTTACACACTGATCAAGGCTCTATGTCGAAAACATATGTGTTTTCTTAGTTGCATCTCACAGTATATTATATCACATTATACATACAACCAATCAACTAGAATAACATGAACCAGGAGCGTGAATAGAAGGTGCTCGCGTGCGCATTGTGTAGGGAGAGATGTCATACCTAGAATAGCTAGAGAGAGAGGCAGCGTTTTGTATATACACTATAGGGAACAATTTGGTGGTGGTGGTGGAATAAATGAAATTACATAAAGACATTTAGCATGGAGAAATTCAAACATAATAGGCAGGAGACAAAGGGCTGTGAGGTTTAATCCTAGACATATGGAAAGTGAGATGTATACGGAGGGTACGGGGCAACAGAAAACTAACAGCAGAGGGGCTAAAGACTTTAGAGATGGGGAATGGACCAATAAAACGGGGCAAAGTGTTCAAAACTCCACACGAAGGGGCAGATCACGGACCGACAGCTGGGAGCCGGAGTCCAGTGGCGATCCGCCTGTTGCCAATACCTGGATGTGGTCTTAAGAAGAGCGGACCGGGCTCTCTTCCGGGTACGCCGACAGAAGTGGACAAACATCTGGGCCAAGGGTATGCTGACCTCTTCCTCTTGCTCAGGGAAGAGTGGGGGCTGGTAACCCAAGGAACACTTGAAGGGCGAGAGTCCAGTGGCCAAGCAGGGAAGGGAGTTGCGGGCGTACTCCACCCATACAAGTTGCTGGCTCCAGGTGGTGGGGTTGGCAGAGACGAGGCAGCCTCCAAAATGATGACCCAATGAGGGTGCAGAATGCCTTCCTGAGCCTGGACAAGAACTGAGGACCACACTCGCAGACCATGCCGACCGGAAGTCCATGGATCCGGAAGACGTGCTGCACCGTAAAGCGCAGGGATGCATCTTTTGGTTCTGGACAGAACGCTGGGACAGGACGGCCCCCACTCCAATGTCCGCGGCGTCAACGTGCACCACAAACTGACGGGACGGATGGATAAGGATGGGGGCTGTGATGAAACGATGCTTCAGAAACGCCCGGTCAGCAGCTGGAGACAACATGAACGGAACCGTGGGCGTGGGTGAGTGCAGAGAGGGGGGAGGCCAGGGTGTTGTAGCCCCGAATAAAGCGGCGGTAGAAATGTGCAAATTCCAGGAAACATTGCAGCAGCATTCTGGATGTGGGTCATGGCCAATCGAAGTCAGAGTCAAAAAGGGAAAGAACGGCAGGCAGGTTCAGGGTCAGGGCAGGCAGAAAGATCAGAACTGGGAAAACTAGAAAACAAGAACTAGAGAACTGGACAAAAACGGTAAACACGCTGGTAAGACCTGACAAAACAAACTGGTAACAGACAAACAGAAAACAGCGGTATAAATACACAGGGGATAATAGGGAAGAATGGGAGACACCTGGTAAGCACAAGACAGGTGAAACAGATCAGAGTGTGACAAGCCATTTTGTTATTTGTTACACAATTTACTACAGTAGGCTGCATAAAATAGATGAAGGATAAACAACTAAATGTAAAGTAGGCTGTCTGAGCCCATCAAATATTTCCATCATAAAAAGCATATACAAGGTATTCTACTAATAATAGGCACTGAAAGTGGATTGTGTCACGATCTGTAAAATGTCAACAAACGCACCTGACATTACAGTAGCCAGCAACAGACTGTAGAGTGGTTGTAAACAACTATCTTGGCAACTTGTGAGGCGACACAATTCAGCTGGATAGCTTTCCTAGCAAACAAACGCACTGCCTCTGATTAGGTTTTGTTTACATTCATTGACATCTCCTCTTTCACCCAACACACATCAATACGATCAAACAGTTCAGTGCCAATGCAGGATAATCTATAATTAGCTAGCTAGCTAGTTCCTTACTATCCAGCTAGCTCTTCTAAAATGTAAACAATGCCTAGTAATGTTACGGTACCTGCTGTTTATAGGGCTCTCCAAATGTTTTCCTTGTACATCCTTCAGGGATAGCATGGCCACCTTCAAAAGGTCTCACTCTTCACAGAGCATGATGAAGGTTGTTGGGGACCACGTCGAACAGGTTCAAAGGCATTTGCCAGTTGATGAACAGGGACAGCTTTGATGGGTCGGTCTTCTTTCATTTTTTATTTACCGCTGTGTTGATGACGCAATCTCACACTATCATTCCAAATGAAGTCAGTCGTATTCTAACATGGCAGCTACCTAAATCTTACAAGTACTAATGAGGCGTTTGACAAGTCTAATATTTAGATTTTGTTTTTTAATTTCCTTTCACGGTATGTTATTAAATACATATGATAACATGATATCATGGTTTGTTTTAGGGTTTCAGTTAATCTTTAACATGAAAGAAATGAAGGACCACTTGAAGGGAGGCTCTCTTATTGATGCAAAGCGCCTCCACATGACACAAGAAGAGAAGAAGGTGCTATTAAACTTTTAGGATCAGGTACTGCCAAGAAAAGTTAGGATTGGGTATACGAGTTACTAAGTGCGAGCTAATGTTCCTAAACCATTGCGTTGCTATAACTGTCAAAGGTTTGGGCATGTGGGCAAAAGGAGATGTGGGGGGCCTCCCGAGTTGAGCAGCGTCTAAGGCACTGCAGTGCTTGCCGCGACCAGGAGACCCATGAGCCAACTCACAATTGGCCCAGCGTCGTCCGGGTTAGGGGAGGGTTTAGCCAGCCGGGATGTCCTTGTCCCATCACGCTCTAACGGCTCCTGTGGCAGGCCGGGCACATGCACACTGACGCGGTCGCCATTTTCCTCCGACACATTGGTGCGGCTGGCTTCCGGGTTAAGCAAGCAGTGTGTCAAGAAGCAGTGCGGATTGGCAGGGTCATGTTTCGGAGGACACATGGCTTTCGACATTTGCCTCTCTCGAGTCCGTAAGGGAGTTGCAGCGAAGTGTGATTAGTCCTTTGCTGTTCTCCATTACGACTGATAATGTTTTGTCCCAGATATTGGGAGGTCATTGTTTGCGGATGACAGGGCACTGTGGAAGAAAGAGAGAAATATTCCCCATACAGCCGGGAGATGTAGGGATAAGAGAAGTTGAGCAGTCGTCCCTCAGATGGGGCTTTAAGTTCTTAGTTGAGAAAACATTTTTTATTTTACTAGAAGGAAGGTTGGGGAGGAAATATGCCTGAAGCTGTACGGGAGGAATCTGGAAAGGGTGGGAGTGTTTAGGTTCCTGGGGATCTGGTTTGATGCTGGAATGAAATGGGCGGAACAGAGTGGGGGGAGGATAGAATGGTGTTGAAACGTTATATATAACGGTATCAAGGTCATCACTGAACTATGGTAGCGTAGCATCCAAACTCAAACTCTAAGAATATGTTGTGGAGCAGTAAGGACCTCCCCGGTGGCAGCACTGCAGGTAAAGTTGGGAGATGCCATTAATGCTGAAAAGAAAACATCTAACCATGAGATATGGGGTACATTTTCAAGGACATAAGGTTACACATCCTACAAAAAAGGTGCTCCTAGAGTGCTAAAAGTATGAACTAGATCTGAATATATACATTTTGGGTGGATAGGTAACGATATGGCTAGAGAAATGGGTCTGTTTGGGAAAGAGTTCAGCCCCTCTGTGTTTCTTCCTGATATCCCACCTTGGTTGCTCCTTCAGCCAATGATGATCTAGGGTTGCTTGAGAGGGTAAGAGCTGGTGAGTAAGGAGTAGATCCAGTAAATATTGTAAGTGAACATTTCAGAACTCAGTACTATGCTGTCTTGAATATATTCACTGATGGATCTAAGGACCCTGTAGGGAAGACAGGCGCAACTTTTAGTGTCCCTGAGTTTAAGGTGCCAGTGACAAAAAGAGCAACGGATAATTTATGCATATACACAATGGAGTTGCTGGCCATACTATTGGCTGCTGGGTGGGTGGAGGAGGTGAGGCCAGGCAAGGTAGTCATCTGCTCTGACTCATGTGCAGCACTGATGGGCTTAAATTCATTTGTGTCACAGAGCAGGCAGGATGTATTGAATGAGATTTTGCAGTGCCTATTTAGGCTGAGACAGATGGGTGTATTTGTGAGGTTCCTCTGGGTACCAGCTCATGTGGGAGTAGAGGGGAATGAGGAGGTGGATGTTCTCGCTAAGAAGAATCTCAAACATCCTAGTGTTGGTATGGAAAGGTATGGAGCCAGTCAAGCAGAAGAAAGTTGTCGAACAGGGAAGGAAAGGGTAGACGCCTGTATAAGATCCAGGAAAAGGTGGGGCAGGGAGGTCCTCAGGTCAAGAGAGAAGGGAGGAAAGTGTAATCACAAAGCTGAGACTAGGACACACTAAGGCTAAACACTACATTGAGATGTGATCACTGTCAGGAGTAGATGGAGACAGTGGGACACGTTATATTTCAGTGCCAGCAATATGGGAGGTAAAAACAACAACAACAACAACAACAACAACAGCAACAACAACAACGCAGTAGTGAGTAGTAACAGCGAGATAAGCTAATCTTTTTTTGCTATGTAGAGAGGTTTTTAAGTCAAGGTGGTCAGCTATGTGTAGGCTAATGCCTGCCTGCACTGACCTTGTGTAGTAACCAAAAAAGTGTTAAACAAATAAAAATATATTTTATAGCAACCCTTTGCCTTGATGACAGCTTTGCACACTCTTGGCATTCTCTCAACCAGCTTCACCTGGAATGCTTTTCCAACAGTCTTGAAGGAGTTCCCACATATGATGAGCACTTGTTGGCTGCTTTTCCTTCACTCTGCGGTTCAACTCATCCCAAACCATCTCAATTGGGTTAAGGTCGGGTGATTGTGGAGGCCAGGTCATCTGATGAAGCACTCCATCACTCTCCTTCTTGGTCAAATAGCCCTTACACAGCCTGGATGTGTGTTAGGTCATTGTCCTGTTGAAAAAAAAATGAATGGGATGGCGTATCGCTGCAGAATGCTGTGGTAGCCATGCTGGTTAAGAGTGACTTGAATTATAAATAAATCACTGATAGTGTCATTAGCAAAGCACCCCCACACCATCACACCTCCTCCTCCATGATTCACGGTGGGAACCACACATACAGAGATCATCAGTTCACCTACTCTGCGTCTCACAACGACACGGCGGTTGGAACCAAAAATCTCAAATTTGGACTCATCAGACCAACAGATTTCTTGGCCAAAGCAAGTCTCTTCTTCTTATTGGTGTCCTTTAGTAGTGGTTTCTTTGCAGCAATTCCACCATAAAGGCCTGATTCACGCAGTCTTCTCTGAACAGTTGATGTTGAGATGTGTCTGTTACTTGAACACTGTGAAGCATTTATTTGGGCTACAATTTCATGGTTCCATATGTGTTATTTCATAGCTTTGATGTCTTCACTATTATTGTTGAAAATAGTAAAAATAAAGAAAAATGAGTAGGTGTGTCCAAACTTTTGACTTGCACTGTATGAGCGACACATTAAATCTGTTTTTTGTTTGGGTACATGAAAAACCCATAGTGGCGTGTCTGGTGGGGTATGTATGTCTGTTTGAAGTTTATGCAAATTATACATTGGTTAGGCATTTTCAACACACAAATGTTTCTTAAAAAGACTAGAAGAGAAGTAGTCAATGTCTCTTCAACCATGAAAAACTATCATGCATGTAGATAGTTAGTTCTGTGTGTGCAGTTAAGGCCAAGGCATGCTGCTTTGTTGAACCAGCTGCAGCTTTGCTAGATCTTTCTTTGCTGCACCTAAACATAATACCAGACAATAATCAAGATGGGACTAGATCAAAGCCTGAAGAACTAGTACAATTACTCTTTGTGTCAGAAATATGACTTGACCATGATAACTGACCATCCAATGATACTCCTAGGAGTTCAGCGTCTTCAACTTGTTCAATGGTCACACCCTTTATGTACAACTCCAGTTAAGGTTTAGGTCTAAGAGAATCATTTGAAAACCACAATGCTTTTGGTTATAGATGTATCTAGGACCGGTTTATTGTTAATTACCCATTCTGACACTGACTGTAACTCTCAGTGAGCTCACTGGCTGTAGATAGATAGATAGATAGATAGATAGATAGATAGATAGATAGATAGATAGATAGATAGATAGATAGATAGATAGATAGATAGATAGATAGATAGATAGATAGATAGATAGATAGATAGATAGATAGATAGATAGATAGATAGATAGATAGATAGATAGATAGATAGATAGATAGATAGATAGATAGATAGGTACTTTATTGATCACCGAGGTGACATTTCTTTGTCAAGCAGCTACAACAAAACATAGGGCAGGTGCAAAATGCCAAAAGGAAAATACACAAAAGGCAGATACACAATACATGATACAAAGTATAGAAATACAAGATGTCTGGAGTTCAAAAAAGCTATAAAAAGACATTGCATAGTATGGGTGGTTGGCTGAATATGTACACAATACATTGGTGGATGGTGCATGGATAACTATACTATACAGGTCGATGGCAGAGAAATACTTCAATAGCTAAAAATGCGTATGATATGAGTGAGGGTAATAATAGTTTACCTAATAGACAGACTGGTTAAATGAACAGGTAAGGTGATGATGTGTAGAGTGAGTAACCATCAGCATACATAGTCATTTTAGCTTCTTATAAGACAAGTGGCAAATTATTTGTAAAAATAGAGAAGACTGATGTTAGAGAAGCTTCCATTGAAGAATATTCTCTGAGTACTTTTTGCTAAGTAACTCTCCAACCATGTGATGGCAGGTGATGTAAAGACATAACAAGTGAGTTTTGTCAATAACAAATTATGATCAATAACATCAAAGGTTACACTGAAATCTAATAATACAGCTCCAACTATCATCTTATTTCGCCCTGCACACTGCCCTATTCACACTGCACACTGCCCTATTCACACTGCACACTGCCCTATTCGCACTGCAGACTGCCCTATTCACACTGCACACTGCCCTATTCACACTGCACACTGCCCTATTCACACTGCACACTGCCCTATTCACACTGCACACTGCCCTATTCACACTGCACACTGCCCTATTCGCACTGCACACTGCCCTATTCACACTGCACACTGACCTATTCACACTGCACACTGCCCTATTCGCACTGCCCTATTCACACTGCACACTGCCCTATTCGCACTGCACACTGCCCTATCCCATCTGGACATGAGGAAAACCTATGTAAGAATGCTGTTCATTGACTATAGCTCAGCATTTAACAGCATAGTACCCTCCAAGCTCATCATTAAGCTCAAGTCCCTGGGTCTGAACCCCCGCCCTGTGCAACTGGGTTCTGGACTTCCTGACGGGTCGCCCCGAGGTTGTGAAGGTAGTAAACAACACCTCCACTTCGCTGATCCTCAACACTGGGGCCCCACAAGGGTGCGTGCTCAGCCCCCTCCTGTACTCCCTGTTCGCCCATGACTGCGTGGCCAAGCACACCTCCAACTCAATCATCAAGTTTGCAGATGACACAACAGTAGTAGGCCTGATTACCAACAATGACGAGACAGCCTACAGGGAGGAGGTGAGGGCCCTGGGAGCGGTGCCAGGAAAATAACCTCTCACTTAACATTTTTTTAAAAAGGAGATGATCGTGGACTTCAGGAAACAGCAGAGGGAGCACCCCCCCCATCCACATCGACAGGACCGCAGTGGAGAAGGTGAAAAGCTTCAAGTTCCTCGGCGTACACATCACTGACAAACTGAAATGTTCCACCCACACAGACAGTGTGGTGAAGAAGGCGCAACAGCAGGTGGTGCGGTCTGCCCAGATGGTGGTGTGGTCTGCCCAATGCATCACAGTTGACAAACTACCTGCCCTCCAGGACACCTACAGCACCAGATGTCACAGGAAGGCCAAAAAGATCAACAACTATTGGTAGATGGGTAAGATGGACAACAACCACCCGAGCCACTGCCTGTTCACCCCGCTATCATCCAAAAGGCGTGGTCAGTACAGGTGCATCAAAGTGGGGACAGAGAGACTGAAAAACAGCTTCTATCTCAAGGCCATCAGACTGTTAAATAGCCATATCAAGTACATTAGAGGCTGCTGCCCTATATACGGAACAGTAGTCACTTTGATAATGTTTACATATTTTGCATTACTCATCTCATTTGTACCGTATATACTGTATCCTATTCTATTCTACTGTCCGCTCTGACACTGCTCGTCCAAATATTGATATATTCTTAATTCCATTCCTTTACTTGAGGTTAGTATGTATTGTGTGTATTGTTGTGAATTTGTTAGATATTACTGCACTGCTGGAGCTGGAAACACAAGCATTTCGCTATCACGTGTATGTGAACAATAACATTATATTTTATTTTATTTGATTATCCATTACTTTTAGCCAATCATTAGTCATCTGAGACAGTGAGGTACTTGTTGAGTGCCCTTCCCTATATGCATGCTTAGTCAGTAGTTAAAAAAAAAATGTGTGTTGTATTTGTTCAAACACAATTCTCTCCAGAAGTTTAGTAAGAACAGGCAGCAATCTGATTGGGCTGCTGTTATAGCCAGCAAAGGGTGCTTTACTATTTTTATGACCAGAGTAGGCACATTTGCTATTTAACGGTTTTTGTGACAAAACTATTGGTAGATTTGAAAATGCGATGGAAACACATGCGATGGAAACGTACTGCATATTTTGTTGTGCACTACGTCATCACGCGTTGACTTTTATCTGCAACAATGGCACCCATGGCTGCGCCCCTGCCTAGGCATGTGAAATCCATAGATTAGGGCCTAATGAATTTGTTTCATTTGACTGATTTCCTTATATGAACTGTAACTCAATAAAATAGTTGAAATTGTTTCATATGGCCTTTATATTTTTCTTCAGTATAAAGGAGATATTTCTGTATTTCATTTTCAAAATGTTTTCACTTTGTCATTATGGGGTTTAGATGGGTGAGATTTAAAAGGCTGTAACACAACAAAATGTGGATTAAGTCAAGGGGTATAAATACTTTCTGAAGGTACTGTATTTAGGCTTTCCATAACAAAGGAGTTGAATACTTACTGACATTTCAGTTTTAAAAAAATATATATATTTGTAAAACTGTCTTGACATTATGGGGTATTGTGTGTAGATCTTTGACACAACATCTAAATGTAATACATTTTAAATTCATGCTGTAACACATCAAAATGTGGAAAAAATCAAGGGGTGTGATTGCTTTCTGAAGGCATTGTACCTCTTTATCTATGTTGATGGCATGACGTTTAAACAATGATGTTGATTCAAGCATAACATTTTACTATCAATATTGAAACAAGGTCAAATAAAATGTCTAATCAAATATACATTTCCATCATAAAATTCAACATAATTTTTACCATTTACCAATATATTGAATATAGGGTGAAAATATTTGTTTATGTTTCCATGTAGAATATTCAACTAAATTTCAGCGTATACATAGTTCTGAGGATTATGTTGAAACTAGATTGATGTAAGAACCTGTTAATCAGGTTAAGTCAGTGTATTTAAGGTGAAGTATGACTAATTGCGAGAGTTACCTGTTTTACAGAACACAGAGCGTGTTCTTAAATGGAAGCCTCTCCAACATAATCCAGTTAATCGTGCATTCACCAGGGCAGTTGTCTAGGCCTCTTACTTTTTAATGACCTGCCACAGCAAGTGAATTCACTGCAACACTTATCAAAGAGCTACAGTCAGTTTTAGAATGGGTGGCAAGTAATAAGCTAGTTGTAAATAATTAAAAAACTAAAAGCATTGTATTTGGGAAAACTTCATCTAAATCTTGTAATGAATCATGTGAAATGGAGCAAGTTGAGGAGACTAAGCTGCTTGAAATGGTAGCTAAGATGGGGAGAGGTCTGTCCGTAATAAAGTGCTGGTCTGCTTTCTTGACAAGGCTATCAACAAAACAAGTCCTACAGGCCCTAGTTTTGACTGCATCACTACTTGTCTTTGTGAGAGAGATTGACGTGTTAAAAGTACCAAGCTGTCTGTTCCAACAACTAGCACGCAGCTCGGAAACCCATGCATACCCTACTAGACATGCCACCTCTTCACAGTCCCCAAGTCCAGCACAGTACTACACAGGGCCATTACTACATGGAATTCTATTCCACATAGTGATGTAAAGTACTTAAGTAAAAATACTTCAAAGTACTACTTAAGTCATCCCTACTGCCTCTCATCTGGCGGACTCACTAAACACAAATACTGCATTTGTAAATTATGTCTGAGTGTTGGGGTGTGCCCCTGTCTGTCCATACTTTGACTCAAGTATGACAATTTAGTACTTTTTACACCACTGTACATTTAAAACCCGATACTTTTACACTTTTACTCAATAGACTTTTACTTGGTGACTTTTACTTTTGATTTTCTGTTAAGTAATCTAACCTTTTACTCAAGTATGACAATCTGTTTTCCATGTAATAATCTGTTATTTGAGGCATTTCTATGGGCTAATAGCAGTAAGGCCAAATTCAATATTTCATCAAATAAATTATTTATATTTGTTTTTGATACCTACAGTGGTCCTAAAAGGCAGCAAAAGATGCAGACTGTGCAAGGGGTGTCTAGACTTCCACTAGGCACTGTAGATATTATTACAATTTATCACTCACTCTCTGAGCAGGGCTTTATTTTCTTGCTTCCTCACTGATTTAGGAGACTTTTTAGGTCGAAGAGACAGCCGAGATTGAGCTCCCTGATGGTGAGACGGAAAAATAATGTCCCTATCCGTGATTACCCAGCTCCCTGAGTGATTACATGCTCCGGTTTACATAGGGCAGGATGCTGGGGGGGGCTTTATAAAGGGTGTCCATTTTAAATGCCTGATTGGGCCTGATGTGAGCAGCGGCGGCATTGTTTGCCTGTCCTATTCTGTTAGAATGGAGGTAAACACACACACACACTTAAGATATTATTGTTATTTATCAGAAAGATGGCTTAGGGGCCTCCCGAGTGGCGCAGCGGCCTAAGGCGCTGCTAGCTGCATCACTACAGATCTTGGTTCTCACCGGGCTGTGTCACAGCCGGCCGCGACCGGTAGACCCATAAGGCGACGCACAATTGGCCCAGCATCGTCTGGGTTAGGGGAGGGTTTAGCCGGACGGGATGTCCTTGTCCCATCGCGCTCTAGCTACTCCTGTGGGGGGCGGGGGCCATGCACGCTGACACGGTCGCCAGGTGTACGGTGTTTCCTCTGACACATTGGTGTGGCTGGCTTCCGTGTTAAGCGTGCATTGTGTCAAGAAGCAGTGCGGCTTGGCGGGGTCATGTTTCAGAGGACGCACGGCTCTCGACCTTCGCCCCTGCGAAGTCCTTACGGGAGTTGCAGCGATGGGACAAGACTGGAGCTACCAATTGGGGAGAAAATAAATAAAAAAGAAAAGTGGCTTAGTTCAGCTACAAACTTCAATGTGCTACACTACACTAGAAACACAACCTCTCCTGAGCCTGTGGCCTTCATAAGCAAGACATGACTGTTCCAAGTAGTGCATATAAAACTTAACAGACAATTTACAGTCAGCATCCACCTCTGCACCCATCTTCCTGAAACATCTGCTTAGGGACCTCTCATCTCACCTTCCAATTTCCAGCATTGATGTTGCTGAGCTCAGACCAGATGGTTCTCTCTCTCTCTCTCTCTCTCTCTCTCTCTCTCTCTCTCACACACACACA
Source organism: Thymallus thymallus (assembly GCA_023634145.1). NCBI lineage: Eukaryota > Metazoa > Chordata > Actinopteri > Salmoniformes > Salmonidae > Thymallus > Thymallus thymallus. The sequence continues at coordinate 9,349,441 of CM042384.1, read as the reverse complement.
CACACACACACACACACACACACACACACACACACACACACACACACACACACACACACACACACACACACACACACACAAACACACACACACACGCACACACACACACACACACACACACAAACACACACACACACACAGTCTTGCGCAGCTAACTTTGGAGACAAACAATTCAGTCCCTTTCAAAATCCTATTATCCCCAACCCTTAACCCTTACACTAACCCTAACTCTAACCTTTACCCTCACCCTAAACCTAACCCTAACCCTAAAGCCTAACATTTACCCTCACCCCAAGCCTAAAACTAACCCTAGCTCCTAACCCTAGACCTAATTTTAACCTTAACACTAATTCTAACCTTATCCTTAAACCCCCTAGAAATAGTGTTTGACCTTGTGGGGACCAACAAAATGTACCCAGTTGGTCAAATGTTTGTTTACTGTTCTTGTGGGGACTTGGTCCCCACAAGTGTAGTTAAACACGTCCACACATGCACGCACACACATACACACATACACCCTCTCTGGGCTTTGTTTACTTGCTTCCTCAATGATCCAGGAACCTTTTCAGGGGGAGAGACAACTGGAACTGAGCCGAGATTGAGCTCCATGATGGTGAGATGGACAAATTGTATCCCTATCCATGATTAAATACCCAGCTCCCTGAGTGATGGGCTCCGGTTTACACAGGGCAGGCTGCTGGGGGGGGCTATATTTTTTTTGGGGGGTCTGATGTGAGCAGAGGTGGCATCGTTTGCCTGTCCTATTCTGTTAGAAAGGAGGTGAACACTCACTGATGCACGCACACACACACACACAACACACACACACACACACACACACACACACACACACACACACACACACACACACACACACACACACACACACACACACACACACACACACACACACACACACACACACACACACACTTCAATCACAAAGAGCGAGCTTCCTTCCTGGTGAAAGAGGTGAATGATTGAATACAGAGCTGATGGAGTGGGGATGGGGAAACAAAGATTTATTGCGAAGTGAGGGGGAGGGGAGGAAAGAGGAGAGCTGAGACCTACAACTCTGTCAGCTTGCTAGCAGGTGTAGAGGCTGACTGAGTGACGCAGAAATGCTAAATGGGGAATAATAAAAAAAAACATAAGATCACAATAAAGTTATTATTATTGCTTTCACTCAGCCATTTGCTTTCAATGAGGTCCGGTGAATATTTGGTGGCTTAAGGAGAGTTTGCAAAGTGGTGACAAGGGGTAGATTTTTAGATGTTTTGAAATGGTTTTAACCCCCTAGAGTTAATTCCGGCGCCCTCGCAGAAATCTAATTAGTATAATAAATAATGTCCCATAAAAATCTGTCAGTTTAAGATACAGAGATAGAGCGGTGTTTGTCAGACAATGAGACTTCCTGAAAATCGGTCTTCTCACAAAATTGTCTGTAGCATCCGAACGGTTTATGACCCCTGTATGGAAAGATGAGACTCTCATGAACACAATGGTGTTCTCCACTTTGCTCTACGTCCCCCACAAGTCTTGGAACTCGTCTGAAGTTGTTACAGCCAATCTGCCAGTTTGTGCTACACACTATGACCCCTCTGTGGGAAGGTGAGACTCTTACGAACACTTACATGTCAGCTGTTTAGCTCTAGAACGCCTCACAAGAAGGTCCTCTGGTACCCAATACATGTTTTACGAACACAATGGCTGTGTTCGAGAGCATCAAAACCGTGATGTATCATGGGTAAATTGTGACTGGCTTCTGATTTACAAATAATAATGAGTCGTTATTTATGAAATAGACACTTCAGAACAAACTTCCTTTAGATTTTTTGGGGGACTATCTGTTGTTCTATGTAGTGAATGTTATTTAATGCGTTTGTATGGCTAATAGCAGTAAGCCCCCCGCCCCGGCTTAGACAGGGCTTAGACTTTAATGGTTCATATTCCATTCAACGTACGTGGCCAGGTACATTGTGTGTGTGTGTGTGTGTGTCCATGTACATGTCAGTGTTTTTTCGTATTAGTGTCAATGTGTGACCATAAGGCATAAGCCCTCAGCATCTAAGCCTTACCAGTTAGGACACACACACTACCTCACTCTGCAGTGTGTTTGCATGGAAACAGCAGAGCCGTAACTCAACTGAGAGACTTATTATAGCCTACAAGCTCTCTAGCATCTGCATAGATCCAAGCTATCTAAAGACACACACGATCAGCAAAATACTTTCAATTGGGCTAGCAGTGGGAAACATTTCCTTAAGGTCTTTTTTGTAGATGTTCCTCTGAGATGTACAGCAGAGAACAACACTCCTCACCAAGAGCTAGCCTACGGCACATTACAATCTGATGTAAGCTAAAGATAAAACCTTATCACTGTTATTCTTCTGTTATTTGCCCGATGGCCTTATCGAGGATGACATGAGGAGTACAGTAGGAGAGGAGAGTCAGATGCAGCTCTATGCATCTCCACTATTTCTTATGTTTTTTTTATTAGGATCCCCATTAGCTGACGCCGATGGCGAACGCTAGTCTTCCTGGGGTCTGACACATATGTTCATACATTTAAAACATTAACATAAACATTACAGACTTATATATTGCAAAAAACTACAGCTAAGACACAAATGTACACACATTTTGAAAAATAAACAATACAACTAAAGAATAATCGTGTGTGTGTGTGTGTATTCAGGCTGTTCTGGAGGCAAAGGGGGGTCTGACCTGATACTAGATGGTACCTAATAAACTGGCCCACTGAGTGTAAATCGCCTAAGGGCTGACACAACATCAGTTTAATTTGTTGCTGGACATTGTGTACTATGTTATACCCCTGTCTGCCTTGTGTGTGTGAGTGTGTGTGTGTGCGCACATCTATCAGTTACATATGCAGTTATGCAGTTACATATGCATATGCAGCTACATATGCATGTCAGTACATACACATGGGGGAGAGGCATTGTGAGATGGAAGGGAGTTCCATGAAAGGAACTCTCCTCTGCGCTTTTTCACGTTTTAAACCAAATCCAAGGCAACAGCAGCAGAGCTGCGAACAGCAGGGGCATCTGGCTTTCCCTCCTGCATGTCTCTCTCTCTTTCTCTCTCTCTCTCTCTCTCTCTCTCTCTCTCTCTCTCTCTCTCTCTCTCTCTCTCTCTCTCTTTGCCGTTCTGTCTCCCTCTCTTTTTCTCCCTTTCTCTTACTCTCTCTCCCCCTCCTCCGTTCTCCTTTCTTTCTCTCTGCTGTTCTGTCTCTCTCCTCTCTTCCGCCTCGCAGGGGTTTGAGCACATGACTAAACCCCCAAAACACCTGAAGACGACTAGGCCGCGCCCCGTCCAAGAGGATAACTGTGATACGCAAACTTAATAACGCCTCCATTAATATTTTAGACACTATTTATTTTTAATCCGCCGGCTGGAAATCGGAGCAATTCAGTTACATATTATGGCTCTGGGGGCATTTTGTAGGCTCATACTTTTTTAATTGCCATGCTCTGTCTGTCCAAAGGGGAATGGAGGGGGACTACAATTTTTCAGGTCTCTGTTCCCTAAATTTAGGGCTACTACAGGACATACAGATGCTAAATAAAATGACAATGTAGACAGGAGCCATTTATTTTTTCATAATGCTACTAAACATGCCCTGCAGTTGCATAAGAGCCCTCACTTAGAGGGGAACAAAAGACATTGAGATGTGCATTTAGCGGCACAGAGAGAGAAAGAGCGGTGCATGCGTTGCGTGCCCCCGAGCATTGACAGGCTTTTTCGACATTGCAGCCGACAGTGCAGGTGACTGCCGACTTACTGATCTACAAACCACCTTGCATCAAAAATAATGACTCTTTATTATTTGTAAATCAGTCAGTCAGTCACAATTAACCCATGATACATCATGGTTTTGATGCTGTCGAACTCAGCCGTTGTGCTCATAAAAAATGGATTGGGTAAATACAGTGACTTTTCTGGCTGCCATACAATTGTTTGTGACGTTGCACATGGATAACTTTTTATCCTAAACAGCTTTGATTGACACCTGAACCAAGGTTGTTCCGATCATTTTAATATGAGTCTTTGCTGTGTTCCGGGCTGCTTACACCTTATCAAGGTTTATTATCATAAAAATGTGTTGCTAAATTAGGGCCTCTGGGACCAACTTCCTCTCAAGGTAAGAGAAAATATGTTTTTTAAGCTGAAAGACGAAAGGGATCACATACACTACATGACCAAAAGTATGTGGACACCTACCCTCGCCTAACATTTAATTCACAAATCATGGATATTAATATGGAGTTGGTCCCCCCTTTTCTGCTAGAACAGCCTCCACTCTTCTGGGAAGGCTTTCGACTAGATGCTGGAATACATATAGTGTATAATATAAAATCAAGCACACAGCTATGCAATCTCCATTGACAATCATTGGCAGTAGAATGGCCTTAGTGAAGAGCTCAGTGACTTTCATTGTGGCATCGTTATAGAATGCCACCTTTCCAACAATGTTTGTCAACATTCTGCCCTGCTAGAGCTGCCCTGGTCAACTGTAAGGTCTGTTATTGTGAAGTGGAAACGTCTAGGAGCAACAACAGTTCAGCCACGAAGTTGTAGGCCACACAAGCTCACAGAACGGGACCTGAAGCGCGTAAAAATCCTCTGTCCTCCAAACTGCCTCTGGATGCAATGTCAGCACAAGAACTGTTCGTCGGGAGGATCATGAAATGGGTTTCCATGACCGAGCAGCCGCACACAAGCACACGCTTCACTGTCTGGCAGTCCAATGGAGGACTCTGGGTTTGACGGATGCCAGGAGAATGCTACCTGCCCCAATGCATGTTGCCAACTGTAAAGTTTGATGGAGGAGGAATAATGGTCTGTGACAGATTTTCAAGGTTTCGGGCTAGGCCCCTTAGTTCCAGTGAAAGGAAATCTTAACGCTACAGCTTACAATGACATTCTAGACGATTCTGTCCTTCCAACTTTGTGGCAACAGTTTGGGAAAGGCCCTTTCCTTTCAGCATGACAATGCCCCTGTATACAAAGCGAGATCTACACAGAAATGGTTTGTCGAGTTCAGTGTGGAAGATCTTGACTGGCCTGCACAGAGCCCTGACCTCAACCTCATCAAACACCTTTGGGATGAATTGGAACGCAGACTGCGAGCCAGGCCTCATCGCCCAACATCAGTACCCAAACTTACTAATGCTCTTGTGGCTGAATGGAAGCAAGTCCCCGCAGCAATGTTCCAACATCTAGTAGAAAGCCTTCCCAGAAGAGTGACAGAAGCAAAGGGGGGACCAACTCCATATTAATGTCCATGATTTTGGAATGAGATGTTAGACAAGCAGATGTCCATATATTTTTGGTCATGTAGTGTATGTATTACAGTTTCAAGCTATACCACAAATATCATATAAATATGGATTTATCATATAGCAATATTTATGAAGTAGCCTACTTTCCAGAAAGTATGTCTGGAAAGTATGAAAGTAGAAAGAATAGATGAGGCAAATATGCAAGTACAGTCATTCACACATGTACTGTATGTGCGCAAATGTACATACATACACACCATCCCCCACTCACCTGTGCTATTACCCAACTCCTAATCTCAGTTAACCCAGAACTAAAGTGTAAGGGATGAAGAGAAGCTACAACGAGGGGCAGAATCGTAACGAGGAGCTCCACCCTCTCTCTTTGCAAGGTACGGGCAAGCCATGGACCGAATGACCCCTTCCCTTTCCGAAATTCAAAAAATGCTAATACCTGCGAAGTCGTGATATGTCCAAATAACCAGTGATGAAAAACCCAAGCACCGTAACTATTGCTGCCCATTAGCGATTGGTGCCCCTAGTGTAAAGACAGATCTACGTGACCATTTGTGTTTACGTAGTGTGTCCACGAGAGATTACCCAACTCCCTGGTGAAGACAACGTGCATGGCTCACATACAATTACATCTAATTTTATACAGTTTAAAGCCTATCATGGAGTGTCAAGCCCGGATCATAAAACCATGGGGTCCTATTGCATTCTGGCTGAACCCACCATGAACAACAATAGCAGTTTTCCCATTGTAACTTACTTGTGTGACATTCATATAATGTACCATTTAGAACATAAGACCAGACATATCGAGGGCAATTTGGGTAGTCACTCGTGCTTTCCCAGTATAACATGTCTCGTGATGTTCTTTCGATGTAATTATCTAAATTGACCCAGTTCTGTTGAGATAGGGTGTCCTTGATGTCTTAATTAGTGTTCTGTTTTAATAGAAGAAAAACACTCATACCTCATGTTATGCAAGTAAAGAGCCTAGTAATCAGGTTTTATGTTATATAAGCTTTATTTAATACAAGCCAGGATACTCTGTGAGACATCATATATTTTAGTTCCGTTTCTAGTTGATGCCATTATCATTAATGACAAAGGTTGTAGGTTAGAATTTCAAAGGGAAATCCAGGGGAAAAGATTACAATGTTTCTGTACGTCGATCCAGTGTGGAAAACAAATGGTACATATACAGTATGAAACAAACCTGACTTCATAGGTGCATTGTTGTTTGTACCTTGGTGTACCATATATTCTCACGTCTCCCTGTCCCTGTCCTTCAGTGGCAACCATTGTGAGTCATCTGTCATAAGTACTAGGGAATCGGTACTGTTGAATCTGAATTATTTCACAAACATTGGCAGCCAATCAGGTTAGGGACTTTGAACAGCTAAAGACACACAAATGTACACACATTTTGAAAAATAAACAATTAAAGTAAAGAACAGCAATGTGTGTGTGTATTCAGGCTGTTCTGGAGGCAAAGGGGGGTCTGGCCTGGTACTAGATGGGTGTACCTAATAAACTGTCCGGCTGAGTGTAAATCACCTTAGGGGTGACACAACTTCAGTTTCATTTGCCACTGCACATTGTGTACTATGTTATCCCCCTATCTGCCTCGTGTGTGTGAGTGTAAGTGTGTGTGTGTGTTTCTGTGTTGTTGTGCGCATGTATGTGTTTTTATGTGTGTCTGATCACATATACCCAGTTCCACTTCCCCCGGCCTCAGATAGGCATACTTTCCTCCCAACTGTCAACATGTTCTGTCCTTCTTCCCTTGCTGGAATATCCACGTCTTATACAACTGTCCCCATTCCAAGCCAATGCATGGAACATGGATGCTCTATTTTTTTTATGTGCATTGTAGGGACAAACAGTAATACGATCATTCCATCATTCATAAATGAGAGAGATAGATAGATAGATAAATATAAATGAGACAGACAGACAGACAGACAGACAGACAGACAGACAGACAGACAGACAGACAGACAGACAGACTGACTGACTGACTGACTGACTGACTGACTGACTGACTGACTGACTGACTGACTGACTGACTGACTGACTGACTGACTGACTGACTGACTGACTGACTGACTGACTGACTGACTGACTGCTACTGTTCTGGCATAAATCTGACATTTGACAAGGGCAGGACTCCAGTGGGATAAACATATGGTGCAGCAGAAGTGGTGGACTCTACTATTCACTACCAGTGACTCACATACAGACAGCTGACATCACTATAAGACACACAAATGTTTATAGCCTGAGAATAATGTAGATGTTGACACAGAAAAAGGTAACTATAACATAACAGTAAGTTCATACTGTATATGTTGCCAAGACAATATAGCAAGCCACTGAAGATATTCTATAATAGTCATCAGTACATGTCTCATTTTCCTTGTTGCTATTGTATTCAAGCAAGAAAGAGAATGTCATATTTTTTATGGAATTTTATAAGGTTAAGAGAGAGTTATTTTCTTGGGGAGAATCTTCCACTTCTGTTTAGATCTCCAGGCAGAGTTTACAATATTACTATGATTAAGTCATATCCATCTATAATACTGGGGACATGTATTGGGCAAAAAATAAGCTGTCTTGCTATGGAATTGAAATACAGATTCAAATGAATTAATGACAAGCGGAGATTAATGTAATTTCCTGATGTATAAACTCAATATGAGTCAATTAGTTAAAATTGCTATTTTTATATCATATACAGTGTCAGACATCCTCCTGTTACGATCTGTTTCACCTGTCTTTGTGCTTGACTCCACCCCCCTCCAGGTGTCGCCCATCTTCCCCATTATCCCCTGTGTATTTATCCTTGTGTTCTCTGTTAGTCTGTTGCCAGTTCGTTTTGTTTCCTCAAGCCTATCAGCGTTTTTTCCCCTTGCTCCTGTCTTGCTCTAGTTCCTGTTTTCTAGTTTTCCCAGTTTTGACCATTCTGCCTGCTCTGACCCTGACCCTTCCTGCTGTTCTGTACCTTGTCACACCACCCTGGATTACTGACCTCTGTCTGCCCTTGACCTGTCGTTTTGCATGCCCCCTGTTTTTGTTACTTCAACACTGGCTGCATCTGGGTCTTCTCCTGAAACATGATATCTCCTAACAGGGGGAAATATTTTAATGTCAAATTTTGCCCAAAAGATCTCTAATATACGTTGGTTTATGTATAAGGGGATGCCCCTATCGTCAAGATGTTATGACAACAAGTCAAAACATCACTAGTCAAATTTTTGTTAAGAGAGCCTATTGCATTACACTGGAGCTTCAACGTGTAATCCTACTGTTATGATTAGTTAAAAGTTCCTTTAAAAGCCTTTCCTGCAGTCAAATTACCTAGTGGCCTCATGGGTGGAATGTTATTCATAAGTTTCATAATTGAAAATCCAGTGTTTCTATGGCAAACGGTTTTGTTATATTTCAGTCTTCTGTGATGTATATAAAGTGTAATATTGGGATGCAAACTCAAAATGTAATACATTTCAACTCTATATATGGCATGGTACAGGTGTCTTATTTTTTGTAAGCCCATAACCATGTGTGTGAGGTTTAAGACTACCAAGAAACACTCACCTTGGCCCACTGCAGTAATTAAACAAATAGGTGAAAAGTCATACTCACTGAAATATTCCTTGGGTTAGGGTAGATCAACTGAGAAACAAATGTGACTGACCACGTTGATTCACTCTTATGTAGCAAAATTTGAAATGGTGTTTTTAACATTGGATAAAAATAGAAACTCAGAGCTACAAAACTGCAGTTGAGGAACAATGGGAAAGTAATCCTGCTTTGAAAGTCGATAAACTTGTAACTGCACTATTGAAAAAATGGGTTTTAAATATTTTGGTACACCTACTGGATAGTTATTTTCTGTCTACAGCTATTCAGCATTGTTCACATGTTCAGGATTCACGTGAAGCCATGTGCTAAACAGAGTGAGTAAAACTTGCAATGCAAATGGCTTTCTGAGGTACAAATAATATTACTGCACAGATCATACATATAATGTTAGTCAGCGAGACAGTACGCTTTAACTTGTAATGAAAACAACTTTCTGGCAAAATTAAAAACGTATAATTTCAGAAAATGTAGAAATGTATACATGGATGAACGATTCACGGCAGACTGGACCCACTATAACTAAGTAAGATGTCCTGTGTCATTTCTGTTTTGTTTGTAGCTACAGCTTGTTTGGCCCGTTGTGTCAAGTCACTCCGGTTCACACTGACCGTGTGCAGAAAGGAGTCCATCACAACTTTTTCCCACTAATCTTTGTCAATAGTGGCTGCTAAATTCAGGACAGTAATGTTGTTGAGAGCAGTAGCATCACTTTTGCAGTTCTCCATGGCTAAAGTGATATATTTCAAAAAGCTACGGTAGCAAGGATTATCTAAACATACTCAGCAGCTCATGTCATAGACAGAAGCATTCTACATGGCAGACCAATCCGAACTCATCTCTCAGCATGTCCAGCCCATCCATTATCTCAGCCAATCATGGCTAGCGGGAAGGTTTCTGTCTTTTTCCGTGGCTAAACCAACTAGGTTCGTAATTTAAATGTTTTATTTGTATTTACTGATGGCATACAAGTTTGTTATTAAGGCACATGAATGTTCACATGTTCATGTGCATTTTCAAATGCCTCTCCTCTGAAGTAGTGACGTGTGACATACACCTAGCTTTGGGCTCCCGAGTGACGCAGCGGTCTAAGGCACTGCATCTCAGTGATAGAGGCGTCACTGCAGACCCTGGTTCGATCCAAGTCTGTATCACAACTGGCCGTGATCGGGAGTCCCATCGGGCGGCGCACAATTGCCCCAGCATCGTCCGGGTTAGGGGAGGCCGAGCTAGGCCGTCATTGCAAATAAGAATTTGTCTTAACTGACTTGCCTGGTTAAATAAAGGTTAAATAAAAAAATAAAAGCTTCCTGAAACAGATCACAAATATATTTTGCTATATGTTATTAAATGTGTAACATTTAGGAAATGCGTTACAACGATTCCCATTACAAATGCGACACAAATACGCACTCACTCAACTGGGTCTCCATGTTTGCCTCTCTCCCCGTTTGCCACCGGCAATCTTTACCCATCCAACCGTATAATGACAGCGATGATTGCACAGACTGCAAGGGATCCAGAGTACAGAAGAGAGGGAAAAAATAGCAAATAAATGTAGAGGAACATCGCCACTTAACTTTCTCCAAGGTTGGTAGCAACGGTTAGTCCCAGACGTAGGTAAAGTAAAGGCAGAAGTTGGAGAGTTCAACAAAGTGGTTGGGCACTTCCAGAGCTGAGAGACAGAGAGAGAGAGATGGTCGGGGAGATGTGAGAATAGAGATGGAGCAAGAGAGAACCGTAGGGAACTCAGTGTTGGCAGCTAGCCATTTAAAAGAGAAGCGCTACCGAGCAGCACCTGCTGCCACAGTCTGTTCTGGCCCCATAGGACGAGTTGGTTTCAAAGCTATTGTTCTGAACACTCCCACCAGAAGTGGTGAGCTGTGATTAACACACTGTCAAGCTATTTGATCTGTCCAAGCTGTCTGTTTACGATGTACTGTATGTCCAGGTTGACTCTTTTCTTTGTCACCGAAAGCTTAATTATGCACAAAATGTATTTCAACCCAAATACTTGGGGACTTTTAGAGATTTGGCCTATATTTTATGTTGCATATTGCTAGGTCCTTTCATTAGATGTAGCCTAGTTGTATTGAAGTGGATGGGTCTCTGTTTAGCTTTTTTAGTATCCCCTTTGGCATTGACACACTTATTCCTTTATGAATTAATAACTTATTAATTCTGCAAACAAGTAAAGAAAGCCTCAATGCAGTACCTCTCGAAAACCACAACATTTGCCCTCAATCTTCCCGTGTGACTTTCAAGGCTGTTTACGAGCATCCCATTCAACACTGCATCCCGTCCCATTCCATACTATCAGATTGCTCAATGGAGAAAACAGAGGGTGCCAACAGCACGTCTTCAGTAAACTATTATGGAGAGAAGATGGATACAGTTTAACTGAAGCAATGAGCTTCAGTCGAGCCATGAGGGCCAGTTAGTTTTATTACCACCAAAGGGGGCCGATAGATCAAAAGGCCAAATAGATGAGTGCTGGAGGCATTGCATGCCTTGTTACAGCCCAATACAGCAACACGCCACTGCTATTCATCACACGCCGGAAGGGGAAAACATAAAGGGTCATTTAGCAACACAGTAATCTACAGATGTAGGATCTTAATTTGATCACCCTGTTGCAGGTTAAACTTTCCTTTCATTACTACTTGCCTAGTTGAATAATGGTTAAATAAAACAAATTCTGAAGTTTGTAATTTCCACTTTAAAATGTCAGACTTGTTTTCCCTTAAGAAATTCAGATTTCCTGTCGCTGCAAGATTATTTTCCTGCTGTAGCAAACTGTTCAAATTAAGATCCTACATCTGTAGCAATGCCACATTCCCTAAAATGTGTTTCCGTAAATTTGCGGTTGTATGAAGTTGTTTTGCATTGTCATTGTTGTCTTGTGTTATGAAGCAAATGTGCAGTGCAGGTAGTATGTTTGTGCAGGAGGGGTTTGGAATTGCTATGTGGATTCCATGGTTCCAAAGGTAATATTAAGGTGAACATAGCTTGCTGGTGTTGTTTGTTTGTCGTGTTTATAAGAATGTGTATGCTATTGGCGTGTGTGGGTGGATCTGAGATGGATATTATTGTGGCTGGTCGTATCGACAGGGAGATACAGCAGGTTCAGTTTTTGTATTAAGGGCAGGATTCTATTTGCTATATATTTTTCTTTACATTTCATAACATGCAGAGGCGTCATGCCCCCTCAGATTTTTCCTGTTTTTTTTATGTTTTGATGTTAAATGAATTACTAAACTTCATTTTTAAGCCCACGTTTTATCCTAATTATTCATAAAAAGATCTGTCAGCTGTATTTTGAGGAGGAGAACACTAACTGCACCAGGCAAAAATGTATTTAGTTTATGATACTTTATACCCGTGTGGCAGTTGTAGTAAAATATAAAAGGCTTACATTAATAATCAATGTTAATTATTAATTCAAATTACAATTGAACAGGTAAAGAGGTATGCTTAGACATCTTTTTTTTATTTTTTTTACATAGAGTTAGGTGTGATGATCATGGCTCTAGATTGCAGGAAAAAGCTGTTTCAGTTGTTTTTTTAAATGCTGATCCTCACGTACGTGGTACCCCCTCTAAAGTAATGGGTGCATGACACCCCTGAAAACATGCAAAAGATTCTATCATATCATATCTTGTCTTTAGATTTAAAAAACCGAATTGTGGGTCACCAGTCTGTGACTCACAATTTGCCACTGAAGCGATAAAAAACACAAGACAAAAGTATCTTGCATTTCTTATCTCACAAGGATTTTTCAAACGTTTCCACCAAAACTCTCCAAAAAGCAAACACTTTGTGTAGGTATTGATGTGGCCATTTTAGGGCACCAGCAGTGGCTGTCAACATGGAGCCTTCAACACAGAGATTAATCATGTCCTCCATGAATAAATGAGAGGGTGCTGTTGGGTGGCACTGCATGGGGCCAGTGGTCCGGCTGAGAGAGAAAGATACAGAGCTGTGAAGCATTCCTAAGACCCAGCTGGGTCTTGGGTAGTTAGGTAGGAGGCAAACACAGGCGGCCAGTGGCACCTTAATCGGGGAGGACGGGTTCATAATAATGGTTGGAACGGAATAAATGGAATGGTATCAAACACATCATGGTTTCCATGGTTTCCGTGTGTTTGATACCATTCCATTCACTTTATTCCAGCCATTATTATGAACCTGTCCTCCCCTCAGCAGCCTCCTGTGGAGGGAGATGATGGAGCCTGAAGCATTTCACTTGAGCCACAGGAAAAAAAGACCCCCACTGAACCCAGTGCTTTAATAGATGTTGATGTTTTATTTTTTAAGCGGTAAAGTGAAGATATCACTTCAATAATCAGATTAAAACACAGCTGAGGTATACAAATAAAATAAAAAAAACACATTAGCTTGTATTACCATAATATCCTCTGCACCAGCAACACTTACCTTAGCTATTGGAAAATGGATAGATGTGCATTATTTTCAAGGACAATGTAGTATTCCCCTCAACAATGTAGTGTATACACCTCAACAATGCTACTCTACCACAATAGGAGATAATGCATGCTGTAAGGCATACGGTATATCGGCAGATAATGACAACAAATCCACACTGTGTGAGTATACCAGCACACAGACGTCTGGAGGCGTAGGCAGGGTTTGTATGAAAACAATCCCACGGCACATGCTGCAACTTCTAACCCACAGTACACAAATTAGATAATGTTGAAGTAAAATCAATAGTCTTCCCCTGAGGAAATCTCTTTATGAGGGCGAAAACAGAAAGGGGCATGAAACCATGAAGAGGCTGCATGCCCACCATCCGTGATAACAGTCCCAATATAAACTCCCTGCGAAGCATTGTCCTTATGCTCCATTTTGGCTCATAAAATGGCCACCAAACCTGCCATATGTCAACAGCTCAGTGCTAAGATCAGAAAAACAGGAAGGGTTATAAGGAACATTTTAGAAAGTTAAGGTGTGAGATGTTGTTAGCTTTAGGGTTATTGGAACTGATTTGAATGCCTTTTTCATTATTTGTGTTAATTACCATAGTGGTATGGGTGGTGATGCGTCAAAATTAAATATGAAAAGAGTGCATCATGTCTAAAATCATGTCGTTCTGCCCCTGAACAAGGCAGTTAACCCACTGTTCCTAGGCCGTCATCGAAAATAAGAATATGTTCTTAACTGACTTGCCTAGTAAAATAAAGGTAAAAAAAGAAAAAAAAAAAAAGAAATGTAAACATCCTTCTAGGAACGCATACGGAGACACTTATGGACGTAAATGTAATACAACCACAGACACCGAGACACAAACACACACACACACGCACACTGCCTCTATTAAAGGGTAGCCAATCTGAATAGCCAGCCGGCCCTTGCCATCTGTAGTGCCTTCAGAAAGTATTCACACCCCTTGACTTTTCCAAATTTTGTTGTGTTACAGCCTGAATTTAAAATGGATTACATTTAGATTGTGTCATTGATCTATACACAATGCACAATAATGTCCAAGTGGAATTATGTTTTTAGAAATATTAGCAAATTAAAAGCTGAAATGTCTTGAGTCAATATATTCAACCCTTTTGTTATGGCAACCCTAAATAAGTTCAGGAGTAAACATTTGCTTAACAACTCACATAATAAATTTCTTGGACTCACTGTGTGCAATAATAATATTTAACATGATTTTAAATTACTACCCCATCTCTGTACCCCACACATACAGTTTCTATATGGTCCCTCAGTCGAGCAGTGAATTTCAAGCATAGATTCAACCACAAAGACTAGGGAGGGAAACTGTAAACGCGGAAGCCCATTTCACTTCCTCAAAATCCCCAGAATTAATCTAAGATAACTCTGTAATTAATTTTGACATTTTTGCAAAGGATGTTTAAGTTGCGCAATTTTACATCTAACTGTGGTGTTTGGTGCAGTATTTCTCAAGTTAAAAAAAATGTGTTGTCTTATGTAAATAAAGTCGGAGCTGCTGCGCACCCCATGTTAGTGGAAGAAATGACATTGTCAAATCAAAATACAACCTCATTTATCAGTTTTAGAGGAGACTGACTTTATGACCAAAATTATCCTATTTACACTTTGTACTGTCACGTTGTATATGAGGATCGGGAGACAGGCGCAGGAATGCGTAATAGTTTTTTTTATTTATACCCAAATTACAGCGTGCCGTGTAAATAGGAACCCGTAATCACATTTGCACAATAATACACGCAGCACGAAAGCCAAAACAACAAAGCACAGGTGCTCACAGGCCCAATGGACATTGTAACAATAATCGACAAGACAATGATGAACACAGGGCACATTTATAAAATTACTAATCACTAGGGAATGGTAATCAGGTGTGTATAATGACACAGTTCAGTCACGCCTAGAAGCCGGTGACATAGACCTCTGGAACTAGTGAACGGAATGAGCAGCAGTACCAGAGTCAATTTTGTCAACTGTTTCTGACTCATATGATACCAAATAGGCTGTTTTCAAAGGGATTTGTTGCTTTTTAAAGGCAGTCACTCTTTTAAACAGTTATAGAGTTTAATGGCTGTGATAGGAGATAACTGAGGATGGATCAACAACATCGTAGTTACTCAACAATACTGGCATAAATGACAGAGTGAAAAGAAGGAAGCCTGTATAGAATAAAGTAATACTGCAAAGATTGTGGCAAAGAAAAACATTTTGACCTGAATACAAAGTGTAATGTATGGGGCAAATCCAACACAACTCAACACTGAGTAACACTCTCAATATTTAAAGCATGGTGGTGGCTAAATCATGTTATGGGTATGCTTGTCATCAGCAAGGACTAGGGAGTTTTTTAGGATAAAAAGAAACGGAATAGCCTCCTGAGTGGCGCAGCGGTCTAAGGCACTGCTTCGCAGCACTAGCTATGTCACTAAAGATCCTGGTTCAATCTCAGGCTGTGTTGCTGTCCGCGACCGGGAGACCCATGAGGCGGCGCTCAATTGGCCCAGCGTCGCCCCGGTTAGGGGAGGGTTTGTGTAAAGAAGCAGTGCGGTTTGGTGGGATCGTGTTTCGGAGGACGCACGGCTCTCGACCTTCTTCTCTCCCGAGTCCGTAGGGGAGTATTTAAAATTATTTTTAAAAAACGCAATAGAGCTAAGTCCTAGAGGAAGACTTGGTTCAGTTTGCTTTCCAACAGATACTGGCAGACAAATTCACGTTTCAGCAGGACAATTAGCCAAAACACAAAGCCAATATACACTGGGAGTTTACTTAAATCGGCTTGAAAATCTATGGCAAGACTTGAAAATGTGGAAAAATGTAAGGGCTTTGATTTTTAAGAAATCTCTGATGAAAGATGTAATCGGTATTTCTCCCTGGACATGGAAAATCTTCCCAGACGACGGGTCTGCGGAAAATGTCAGCTCCATTTGCAGGAGTGACATGGGTAGGGAGATGGATCTTTGGAAACGGCTTGTAGAAAAGGAAAATGAAATCCACTTCTCACCTACAGTAGCTGCCTGTACTTTGGCTTTCCAACATTGATAAAAACCTTTCCCCGTCAAAGACCCATAAACAATTTGTCGCAGATGGTGGCACACCCAAACAGATGTCAAGTCATTTTTCTTCTATTCCAGTCATCATTATGCCACAAATGTGTCAGCTTCATTCACACTGTCAACTAGTTGCACTGAATCACCATCAGACTCATGTATGATGCATGTTAGATCTTTTTGTCAGGCTTTATTACATTTACATTTTAGGCATTTAGCAGACACTCTTATCCAGAGCAACTTACAGTTAGTGCATAGATGTTCATACTTTTTTCGTACTGGTCCCCCATGGGAATTTAACCCACAACCGTGGCATTGCAAGCACCATGCTCTACCATCTGAGTTACACGGGACTACCTTAGCTGCAGTCACTCCGTTTGTTTACTGTTTCAAGAGACAGTGGGTGTGATGTTGCGACTTGTTCTCATTGGAAGTTAACAATGGTGTAAGTTCAGGTGTTATTCACTGTAGCTAGCCAGTTAAGCCATTAAGAACAATAATCTGTGTACGTGACCAATAAACTTTTATTTGATATTTTACAATTGCTGGGATTAGTTTCCTGAAGCCTTGTAACTAACATGGTTCTTTCTTTCACTCTACATTTCCCTTGAGTATCATATCTGAGGAAAACTACAATTGAGATAAAACACCTGAAAACCAGACAACCCAATAACATTGGAGTGAACCCACCACAGCACACAAAAACATGGAGGAGATCTCCTTAAGGCCCCCATGGGCCCATGCAGACAGTAAAAGGGAAAATTACACATTCATATACTGAATAGTATCTGTTCATATTCTCTGTCCTCCATAGCAGAGGATAGGCACATCCGAGTAACCCTTCCATCAGCCCAGTGCCACATATCGTTACGAGACAGACCGCTACGAGACAGACCGTTTGTTTATCGCTCAGCCAGCAATGGTAACTAAGTGAGCGTGAACAATGCAAAACATTGAAGGAGAGAGCAACATTCCCCCCGTTCCGCTAAATTGAGAGAAATAATATAATGTTTGGTAGCAGCCAGGCCCAAGTTCACTTCTTCTGGTTTGAATGCAATTAGATCAACATTCATACATGAAACAAGATAATAAGCTATATTTAATACTGTCTCATTGTTTACAGAAGGAGTGGCCCTTACTTCAGACTACTATTTAGGTTATTACCAAGGCCAGAAATATGAAAAGCCTGCTCAAAGTTTGCCATCTCGAGTGAGACCGTTAGTCTAAAACCTAAACCATTTCGGTAGGCCATCAACTTCCTATATGCTAAAATGACAGAAGTGTCAACATGTCAGGGTTTGGAGATAGGAGTATCGTTAGGCTACAGTCTATTAGAGCAAAAGCCTGTCATGAGCTGTTACCATGGAAATAATCGAGCCGGTCTGTAAAACAAGCCTTTAATACTCACTGAAACCCCCCCTCCCCCAACCACCTACACTAACAAGCTTATTCTACTGATGAATGGCATAATGGTCATCCATTACATGTAATAATTCCCGAAATTAAGATGGTAGGATGGATGTGTGAACAACCCAGACCCCCCCTCCCCAACAACAACTACTTGTACCAACGCCAACGTACAGACAGAAACTACATGGTGTACTAGGACATGAGAACCCAGCTAATACTGTTGCCATGACAACTCAGCCATGGGATAACTGTTTTATAGCATAAAAAACACCAACCAAATATAGCTGCCTCTGAAATATGTTTTGTCTCTCTCTCAGAGAGTGCAATACTGTCCCAAATCTCAAAGGGTAGCAAAAGGGGTTAAGGACCACAATGAATTAATTGGTTTTATCAGCTCAGATGAGAAAGCATTACATCAAATGACAATTCTGCCCACCAAATTGTTTTTTCTTTCATTCTTTGAAGGTGGTGAGACATATGACATCTCAGAGATGAACGATATGACAGTGATGGAAATATTGTGTTCCATTGTCAGTTGTACATAATAGGGGCATGGCCAAACTTGGCGAATGAAAATGTCACATATGCATTGAAAATGTCATCCGTTACCGAGGTATTTGGCAAATCCGTTTAATCTGTCTCGAACGTCGCTTGTTGTTATTCTAGTGCCACAGTAAAAAGTCAAAATGAACTCAATACTCTGTGTCTGTCATAGATAAGAATGCAGCCCATGATATCAATATTTAATCAGAGACATTGTTAACTAGCTCTGCAGATCAGACAGAATTTCAACCTTGTCAGATCTAAAGAAAGTGTAGGCTTCTGAGTTGCCTTGTGGGATGGTCTGGAATCAACATGAAAGGTAAAATAACTTTAGGTTCCATTAGCATTAAAATATAACCACCCTTTGCAGTCCCATTTATTGAAGCTGTTTCAGGTTTTTGAGGGGTTTCCAAGGTTTCTAGCTGATAAACCATTTAAATCCCCAAACTGGAACTCTTCAAATGTGTGTACACAGTGTACAAAACATTAGGAACAACTTCCTAATATTGAGTTGCTGCCCTTTTGCCCTCAGAACAGCCTCAATTCATCGGGGTATGGACCACAAGGTGTCGAAAGCATTCCACAGGGATTCTGGCCCATGATGAATCCAATGCTTCTCACAGTTGTGTCAAGTTGGCTCGATGTCCTTTGGGTGGTGGACCATTCTTGATACACACAGGAAACTGTTGAGCATGAAAAACCCAGCAGGGATGCAGTTCTTGACACACTCAAACCGGTGTACCGGGCACCTCCTGTACTACCATACCCAGTTCAAAGGCACTTCTATCTTTTGTCTTGCACATAGCAAGACAAAAGATGACCAGGTGAATCCAAGTGAAAGCTATGATCCCATATTGATGTCACCTTAAATCCACTTCAATCAGTGTAGATGAAGGGGAGGAGACAGGTTAAAGAAGGATTGTATACCCCAAAATTCAAGTTGACCGTCTGCACTTCAACCTCATAGTCATTGCATAATTTCAAATCGAAAGTACTGGAGTACAGCATTGAAACAACAAAAAATTTGTCACTGTCCCAAATCTTTTTGTCACTGGTGTAGAGAGGAGTAGGCAGTCGCAGGTTTAGAACTACTGAATTTATTTAAGCACCATAGATCAAAGCGGGACGAAACCCAAACGCTGTTGTGCTCAAAATATATCTTTATGAACAAAAACGAACAGGGCGAACTCAAGTGCAAAATATAAAGTACACAGGAAATAGTAGGAGAGATTCCTCTCAGGAAAACAAGTAACATTTACAATGACGACGAAGACAAATGGCAGAGGGAGTATACAGTATATAGAGTGGGGATTGGAACCAGGAGTGTGTAATGAGTGAAGGGCGTTTGCCAGCAGTAGGTTCGAATGCCGCTAGAAGGCCGGCGACGCCGAACGCCTGAGCCGGACAGGAGGGGGAGCCAAAGCGAAGGATGGTGTGACACTTTTGTAGCTCAGTGTATGTAGTATATCCTAGTTCATCGAGGTTGGTCTGTTAGAAAAGCGCAAACGGTACATGACGGTGCGGTTATTGTCCCAGTTTCAATACAATGTCGATGTGAGTGATTCATTTGTGCACGCTATTTATTACAGTAGAACAAGCTATTAAATTCCAGTCTTGGTCCAAGAGCAGTTTATAAGGTAATCATTTAGCAAAATGCAATGAATCTGAACACGTGTGACACGTGTGTCTAGGGAGTAACTTTTATGTATTGGTCTTCAAAGTATCACAACTTATTTCAACATATTGATTATGAATTTGGACATCTGAAACCAATGTTTTGGCACTCGGCAATAAATCAAAAAGCTATGACAACAGCAGGCAGCAACAGTATAATTTTCAAAGTATGCTTTAAGAATATAAATGGTCCTTTAAAAAAAAAAAATGCAACAGGATTCTACTTTATCAGGTAAAAACTACTGAATGATATTGATGATATGAGTGAAATTGTGAAAATATGTTTGTCCTGGCTACCATGAAACCTTACGTTACCAATTACTGTAGGTGATGGTGGAATTGTATTAAGTTAGCCTGAAGCATTATGTTAGAATGACCTCACTCTTAAATAGGTATCTGACAATGCCTTGGGGGAAAAAAACATAAAAATGCCAGCTCCATTAACACTGATTGGGCACATAATACACTGAGGTTTTACCTCTTCAAAATGCTATCTCACAGGTTTTGGAGAGCGTCTGTGATAGCTGCATTTTAATAAGGCCAGGGCGTTAGTGTCAGGTTAATAAAGGCAGAGAAGATTAAACATTGCGCTGGCTGTGCTATTGAAGGCTACTATGTGAGGTGGCAGATTCAGGCCAGTCTGAGACCTGGAGGAAGGGGAGATCTCATCACCGTCTGATCACTCACATGGATGAACATTCATTTTGGTTAAGCACCACCGTACGCTGTGATTGGCTTAGCTAATGGCCCATAAACACTCTTGATTACACAAAGTCGGTGGAGTTTAGTGGATTGATGGAGGCGCCACTGAGATGGCATAACCATTATGTTGATAATTCCTTTGAAGGAGTTGAGGAAAAATGACGAAAGTTGTATCACTTTCAAAAAGTCACCCGTCAGTCTTTTTCAAGCTAAGTTAATAGTGTAGAGATGTGAAAGCAGAAAGCTGTGTTTTTTGAGTCTGTAAAAATAACATTAATGATTATAATAAGCCATGCGGAAGACGCCTTTGACTACAGCTGAACTGACTTTGACTATAGCTGAATTGACTTTGACTACAGCTGAATTGACTTTGACTACAGCTGAATTGCCTCCGGATGTTTCTTTTCCTTTTGAAAGACATTGTACATACATCACGCTAGGAAAGTTCAGTGAATAATGGAAGTCAAATTATATAAATATTTGAGCAGTTTTGTCTAAGAAACCTCCTAGGTTTGCCTTCCATCCATTTGACTTGGCCATGTCAAACTGCTCATATTCTTTCTATTATATATTATTGTACATTTTCATCAATCCTTATTCATGCAGGAGATAATCTATTATGATTATATCAGTGTGTTGCTCAAATCGTGTTCATTACCTCACCCTAAAATCAATAAGATCATCATGTGCAAAAGACATTCATAACAGACATTCCTGAGGTGAGTTCCGTTATTGGTGCTTAAAGAGCGGCTGAACTCACCAATTCCGTGTTTTTCTGCTACTCATTACTAAAAACCAGATTTGCGTCTTGAAGGTGTGGTTCAATGTGGGTGTGTTATGTTTACTATATCATACCCTGGCAGCTATTGTTGTTTGTCCCTCGATAGCAGCATCTCACCCTAGTCAGAATGAATCTAAAATAAGTCAAGAAATCTTTAATTCATACATTTTTTCCAGAGGAGGTCTTAGTTGCCCAATTCTACATCTCACTAAGGTGTTTGGTGCAGTATTTCTCAAGTTTTTTTTGTTGTAGCTAGTAGTGCACTGCAGACAATATGTGCTGCTGTGTTGGATTGATTTCTGAGAACAGAGCTGCCAACTCTCACGCATTGACCGTGAGACACACGCATTTGACCCTCTTCTCACGCTCTCAGGGCACACCCCTTATGTCTAACGCATTGAAAAATACTGTTTTTATTTTTCTAATAAGTCCATTGTATCGTCAGCACGTTAACTTTTCAACTGTGCTCCAAATCGTTTTGAAATCAGAGCAACTGCGCCCGCAATTTAACATAACGTGCGGAAACTCAATCATTGTACCCCACAGCGCTGTGAAGCACAGCATATTGAAGCATATGATGTCTAGTTATCTAAGGGATCAAGGGGATTGGATGCATGTTTTAAAGCAACGCCCCTCAAGATTAGTGTGGAGCTGAATAGAGAGAGTTGTCAGGCTCTGGCCATAGAGAAGCCTTTTGCTACTGTATTTGGCCATGGTCAGAGCCTTACAGATCTAGTATCCTAGTTCTGTGTTGTGATGTGTTGGGTCCTCAATTAGAGGCAGCTGCTATGCGTTGTCTCTGATTGGGGATCCTATATTAAGTGTCATGTCCCACACCTTAGTGTGGTTCATTTTCCTGTATGTCAGTCTGAGAAGAGCAAGTGTATTTACAGTGGGGAGAACAAGTATTTGATACACTGCCGATTTTGCAGGTTTTCCCACTTACAAAGCATGTAGAAGTCTGTAATTTTTATCATAGGTACTCTTCAACTGTGAGTGACGGAATCTAAAACAAAAATCCAGAAAATCACATTGTATGATTTTTAAGTAATTAATTTGCATTTTATTGCATGACATAAGTATTTGATACGTCAGAAAAGCAGAAATTAATATTTGGTACAGAAACCTTTGTTTGCAATTACAGAGATATGTTTCCTGTAGTTCTTGGCCAGGTTTGCACACACTGCAGCAGGGATTTTGGCCTACTCCTCCGTCCAGATCCTTCAGGTTTCGGGTCTGTCGCTGGGCAATACAGACTTTCAACTCCCTCCAAAGATTTTCTATTGGGTTCAGGTCTGGAGACTGGCTAGGCCACTCCAGGACCATGAGATGCTTCTTAGGGAGCCACTCCTTAGTTGTCCTGGCTGTGTGTTTCGGGTCGTTGTCATGCTGGAAGACCCAGCCACGACCCATCTTCAATGCTCTTACTGAGGGAAGGAGGTTGTTGGCCAAGATCTCGCGATACATGGCCCCATCCATCCTCCCCTCAATACGGTGCAGTCGTCCTGTCCCCTTTGCAGAAAAGCATCCCCAAAGAATGATGTTTCCACCTCCATGCTTCACGGTTGGGATGGTGTTCTTGGGGTTGTATTCATCCTTCTTCTTCCTCCAAACACGGTGAGCAGAGTTTAGACCAAAAAGCTCTATTTTTGTCTCATCAGACCACATGACCTTCTCCCATTCCTCCTCTGGATCATCCAGATGGTCATTGGCAAACTTCAGACGGGCCTGGACATTCGCTGGCTTGAGCAGGGGGACCTTGCGTGCGCTGCAGGATTTTAATCCATGATGGCGTAGTGTGTTACTAATGGTTTTCTTTGAGACTGTGGTCCCAGCTCTCTTCAGGTCATTGACCAGGTCCTGCCGTGTAGTTCTGGGCTGATCCCTCACCTTCCTCATGATCATTGATGCCCCACGAGGTGAGATCTTGCATGGTGCCCCAGGCCGAGGGAGATTGACCGTCATCTTGAACTTCTTACATTTTCTAATAATTGCGGCAACAGTTATTGCTTTCTCACCAAGCTGCTTGCCTATTGTCCTGTAGCCCATCCCAGCCTTGTGCAGGTCTACAATTTTATCCCTGATGTCCTTACACAGCTCTCTGGTCTTGGCCATTGTGGAGAGGTTGGAGTCTGTTTGATTGAGTGTGTGGACAGGTGTCTTTTATACAGGTAACGAGTTCAAACAGGTGCAGTTAATACAGGTAATGAGTGGAGAACAGGAGGGCTTCTTAAAGAAAAACTAACAGGTCTGTGAGAGCCGGAATTCTTACTGGTTGGTAGGTGATCAAATACTTATGTCATGCAATAAAATGCAAATTAATTATTTAAAAATCATACAATGTGATTTTCTGGATTTTTGTTTTAGATTCCGTCTCTCACAGTTGAAATGTACCTATGATAAAAATTACAGACCTCTACATGCTTTGTAAGTAGGAAAACCTGCAAAATCAGCAGTGTATCAAATACTTGTTCTCCCCACTATATGTTTATTTATACGTTGTTCTTGTTTTGTGTAGTTTGTAAAGTGTATTTAGGTTCAATAAATATTTATGTCGAACTACTACTGCGCTGCGCCTTGGTCGCTTTACACACCCAGTCGTGACAGAGTGTATAAAACTGTACAAAGAGCAGCACGGTAGCGCTGTTTATGCAATATGTTGCTGTTACCCTCGTCCCTATTGCAGAATGCAGCCTTTTGGCAGCATGTACTAAAGTCAATTTAATCCACACTTGCCTTAGTCCCCTCGTGCTGGTGATTGGCATTTAGGCTGTGACAACGAAAAGGCAGCAGACAGACCTAGAGTATGTTTTAGCAGGGGCGTTTGGTAGGGTGACCTGATTTGTAACTATGAAAATAGCTTTGTCAAACAGATTGTGAACCCAAAAGTGTAAGTTTGGTTAGGGTGTAGGAGCAGATTTATGTAATCTTGTTTTCAGGAGATTGTATTATCTATTTACTTTATTTAGTCTGATCAGTGGAACAATTCTCATTCTTAACAATGGGCTTAACTATAGGGTAATTAATGTGCTTGTCAGGAAGAACACTACTGTTATTCCCCACACTTATTTTAGTCTTCAACTTCTGCCAGTGTAATCACATATTTGAAATCTGATATGCCTACTCGTGTCTTTGAAAATGTATCATATGAGGCTATGTATCTTTGCAACTGTTCATGGACATTTTTGAATAAGTCATATTAATAAGCACTGGATATTAAATGCTCCAGGTATCAAATATAATTAGTTGACATTTTAGGGGGACTCACAACTCATAAACACATCATATTTTGTCTATGTAGAGTAAGATGATGGCAAATATCTTCAATTAGGAGGTACAAACCACCTGAATATTCATTAGATTTTTTTGAAATTGTTATAAGAAGAACATTTTCAAACACCCAGCACTTGGGAAACACACTTGGGAAACACAACCCTCCTGTAGAGCAAGCAGGATTTTCTTCCATCCCTATTTTTAAAGTGATAGTTCACCCAAATTACAAATACAAAATGTTTGCGTCCTTACCTTGAAAGCAGTCTAGTTGATTATCCACTGCCATTAGCCATTAATATTAGTATTTCCTGTGCAGAGCCTTGGTGTAGTGGTAACACTCGGTTTCTAGCATTTGCCTGTCTCCCTATTTAATTTCATTACTGTCCGAATAAAATCTCATACCACCTAAAAATTACAAAAAAATTATATTAGCATACTTAAGATTTCATCCCCCCAAAATCTAAAAGTAACAAATTTAATTTAGAAAAATATTGAATTTAGAATGTTCTTTTAATGTTGAAAGTGTCCTGAATACACCTGACTTGTGGTTATAGTTTTTACATTTTCAACCCTGGTTATAGGCCTAAGCCATGTTAAAATATGTAGAATTGCATGAAATGAGCTTTAAAATAGTAAAACCTTCCTGTTTTGGTATGTTGGTATTTCATTAGGATCCCCATTAGCTGTTGCAAAAGCAGCAGCTACTCTTCCTGGGGTCCGCACAAAACATAAAACATGACATAATACAGAACATTATTAAACAATAATTGCTCAAGGACAGAACTACATAAGAAAATATAAAAGGCACATGTAAGCTACATATCAATACATACACAAAAACTATCTAGGTCAAATAGGAGAGAGGCGTTGTGCCGTGAGGTGTTGCCTTAGTATTTATATCAGCCCTCTGATTACAATGAGGAGCAAGACGTGCCACTCTGTTCTGGGCCAGCTGCAGCTTAACTAGGTCTTTCCTTGCAGCACTGGACCACACGACTGGACAATAGCCAAGATTAGTCAAAACTAGAGTCTGCAGAACTTGCTTTTTATCTAAGGTAACGCCAAGTAATGTAGTCTCCTCAACTTGTTCAACAGCCACACCATTCATTACCAGATTCAGCTGAGGTCTAGAACTTAGGGAAGGATTTGTACCAAATACAATGCTCTTAGTTTTAGATATGTTCAGGACCAGTTTATTACTGGCCACCCATTCCAAAATAGACTGCAACTCTTTGTTAAGGATTTCAGTGACTTCATTAGCTGTGGTTGCTGATGCGCATATGGTTGAATCATCAGCATACATGGACACACATGCTTTGTTTAATGCCAGTGGCAGGTCATTGGTAAAAATAGAAAAGAGTAGAGAACCTAGAGAGCTGCCCTGTGGTACACCACACTTGTCATGTTTGACATTAGAGAAGCTTCCATTAAAGAAAACCCTTTGAGATCTATTTGATAGATAGCTCTGAATCCACAATATGGAAGAGGTTGAAAAGCCATAACACATACGTTTTCTCAACAACAGGTTATGGTCAATAATATCAAAGGCCGTACTGAAATCTAATAGTACAGCTCCCTCAATCTTATTATCTTTTTCTTTCAACTAATCATCAGTCATTCATGTTGAGTGCCCTTTCCTATAAGCATGCTGAAAGTCTGTTGTTCATTTGTTTACAGAGAAATAGCATTGTATTTGGTCAAACACAATTTTTTCCAAAAGTTTGCTAAGAGCTGACAGCAAGCTTATAGGTCTGCTGTTATAACCAGTAAAGGCCGCTTTACCACTCTTGGGTAGCGTAATTACTTTGGCTTCCTTCCAGGCCTGAGGACAAATACTTTCCTCTAGGCTCAGATTAAAGATATGACAGATATAAGTGGCTATAGAGTCAGCTACTATCCTCAGTAGCTTTCCATCTAAGTTGTCAATGCCAGGAGGTTTGTCATTGATCAATAACAATAATTTTCCCACCTCTCCCACAACAACTTTACAAAATTCAAACAATGCTTTTCTTTTATTTTTATGCATGCATACGATGGCTCACTGTTAGTTGTTGGCATTTCCTGCCTAAGTTTGCCCTCTTTTCTAATGAATTAATCATAAAAATAATTGGCAACATCAAATGGTTTTGTGATGAATAAGCCATCTGATTCGATGGAAGATGGAATTGAATTTGTCTTTCTGCCTAGGATTTCATTTAAAATATTCCAAAGTTTAATTTCTACATCTTTGATCTTGGCTTCATAATACAGTTTTTTCTTCTTTTTTTTGAGTTAGTCACATAATTTCTAAATTTGGCTTCTCTATGTAACCATGGTCAGAGTCTGACAGGTCTATTCTTTCTGGTGGTGGTTTGTGTGGGATCCCTAATTAGAGCCAGCTGTAGCGCATCGTCTCTAATTAGGGATCCTACATAGGTTTGTAGATTTTCACACTGGGTTGTGGGTCGTTGTCGTTATATGTCGCAGTCACGGTGAAAGTAAGTGTGCTTTTGTTACGTCCGTTCATTTCGTGTTTGTTTTTGTGAACGTGACGTTTTGTCTATAGTGTTTGTTTCGGTGTTGTATAGTTCGTCATTTGTTGTGTTTATTATACATAGTATAGAAAAAATTAAGAAATAAATGTCGAACTACTATCCCTGCGCTGCGTCTTGGTCCATGCATGCACCCAATCGTGACAGAACGACCCACCAATACAAGACCAAGCAGCGTAACTGGGGAGAGACGGAGAGTGAGGAGGTGCCGCGTTATGCGCAACGCGCGAGACGGGGAAACGCCCACAAACAACCCCAAGGTAATTTTTTGGGGGGGCTATGGGGGTGGTCTGGCTACAGGCAGGAAGAGCCAATACCACCCCCCATGTGGAGCATGGAGAGGCCGAGGTACCAATGGGGGGCGCAGAGCAAGGAGCAGGAGGAGTATTTGGAGGAGTATTTTGGAGGAGTTCTGGAGGAAATGAGGGAGGTAGAGGTCGAGAGGGAGATGGCGGAGTGGTCCAATCCGGGTCCGGTCGTCTACTCCACTCCCGTGCCGGAGCAGTCCGCTCCACCGGTGCCCAGTCCGGGTCCGGTCGTCTACTCCACCCCCATGCCAGAGCAGTCCGCTTCACCGATTTCCAGTCCGGTTCCGGACCTCTACTCTACTCCCCGCACCCGACCTCCAGTGCATGCGCCTAGCCAGGTGCTTTCTGTGCCAGCTCCACGCATCCGACCTCCGGTGCGCCTCCCCAGTACGGTACGACCCGTGCCAGCTCCCCGCACCCGACCTACAGTGCGTGTGCCTAGCCAGGTGCTTCCTGTGCCAGCTCCACGCACCCAACATCCGGTGTGCCTCCCCAGTCGGTACGTCCTGTGCCGGCCCTCCGTAGCCCGGAACCTCCAGCGAAGGTCCGCAGCTCGGAACCGCCAGCGAAGGTCCGCAGCCCGGAACCGCCAGCGAAGGACCGCAGCCCGGAACCTCCAGCGAAGGTCCGCAGCCCGGAACCTCCTGCGAAGTCTGCTCCGCTCCTGAGCCAGAGCAGTCCGCTCCACCGGTGCCCAATCCGGGTCCAGCCGTCTGCTCCGCTCCAGAGCCTGAGCAGTCCGCTCCATCGGTGCCCAATCCGGGTCCAGCCGTCTGCTCCGCTCCAGTGCCAGAGCAGTCCGCTCCACCGGTGCCCAATCCGGGTCCAGCCATCTGCTCCGCTCCAGTGCCAGAGCAGTCCGCTCCACCGGTGCCTATTCCGGGTCCAGCCGTCTGCTCCGCTCCACTGCCAGAGCAGTCCGCTCCACTGGTGCCCATTCCGGGTCCAGCCGTCTGCTCCGCTCCAGTGCCTGAGCAGTCCGCTCTACCGGTGCCCATTCCGGGTCCAGCCGTCTGCTCCGCTCCAGAGCCAGAGCAGTCCGCTCCACCAGTGCCCAGTCCGGGCCCGGTTGTTTTCCCCGCTCCATGGCTGGAGCCGTTTACCCCACCGGTGCCCAGTCCGGGCCCGGTTAATGGTCCCACTCCATGGCTGGAGCCGTTGGCCCTACCAGTGCCCAGTCCGGGCCCAGTTGTTTTCCCCGCTCCATGGCTGGAGCCGTTTACCCCACCGGTGCCCAGTCCGGGCCCTGTTAATTGCCCAGCTCCATGGCCGGAGTCGTTTGCCCCACCGGTGCCCAGTCCGGGCCCGGTTGTTTTCCCCATCAGGCTCTGGCTCATGGTCATGGTCAGAGTCTGACAGGTCTATTCTTTCTGGTGGTGGTTTGTGTGGGATCCCTAATTAGAGGCAGCTGTAGCGAATCGTCTCTAATTAGGGATCCTACATAGGTTTGTAGATTTTTACACTGGGTTGTGGGTTGTTGTCGTTATATGTCGCAGTCACGGTGAAAGTAAGTGTGCTTTTGTTACGTCCGTTCATTTCGTGTTTGTTTTTGTGAACGTGACGTTTTGTCTATAGTGTTTGTTTCGGTGTTGTATAGTTCGTCATTTGTTGTGTTTATTATACATAGTATTTTAATATACATAGTATAGAAAAAATAAAGAAATGTCAAACTACTATCCCTGCGCTGCGTCTTGGTCCATGTATGCACCCAATCATGACAGTTACAAGAAACGTCTACATTACTTTTTCAGCCATAGTGGGCAACACAGGCTGGAATGGGCTGGTAACACCGGGGCCCTGTACAAAAAGGGCCAGAGCCGACTCTACTTTCTGAGGAGGCTCAGGTCCTTCAACGTGTGCAGTAAACTACTGCATACCTTCTACCAGTCTGTGGTGGCCAGTGACATCTTTTTTGCAGTGGTGTGCTGGTGAGCAAATATCAAAGCCGGTGATGCTTCTCGGGTAAAAAAGCTGATCAGGAAGGCTAGCTCTGTCCTGGGGATGAGCCTTGACACTCTAGAGGAGGTGGCGGAGAGACGGATCCTGGCCAAACTGCTGGCCATCATGGACAATGTCACCCACCCTCTGCACGCTATGGTTATGACGCAGAGGAGCACTTTCAGTCACAGACTGATCCCACCACGGTGTGCCATAGAGCGCTACAGGAGGTCCTTCCTGCCGGCGGCTATTAGACTATATAATGCCTCACCGGGGTGCCGTGCCGTCGGCAACATAGATTTGGAACTGTTGGGGTGCTAGGACCTAGTTTAACAATTATGCATCCATCCGTGAGTAACTCTGGTCCGTCAGCACTCATTCACTCAGGACCTACTTATTCATGCAGGTCTGTATATACATACTCATGTACAGTTGTTATATCATATCACGTGCAATATTGCTAGTAATTCTTGGACCTAACTTACGTAGGCATTCACTCAGGAATGCATATTAGTATCCTGTCAATTGCACCTTTTCTCATTGCTTTTAGTATATCGAATGTGCAATACGTGCAGTTGTCTGTAATTAAACCCTGCGCACTAAGGACTATATTTAAGGGAATTACTATTATTACCCCAAATTATATCATACACACATTTAGCTATTAAAGTATCTCTTCCTGTCATTTACCTGTACAGTTTGTGTAACCATGCAAGTATTCACTTATCTGTAAATATAACTGTATACTAAACTGTACAGCTAATTTAACCATGCAAAGTTTTCACTTACCTGTTCATTTACCCAGTCTGTCTATTAAGTAAACTATTATTACCCTCGCTCATATCATACGCATTTTTAGCTACTGAAGTATTTCTCTGCCATCAACCTGTATAGTATAGTTAACCATCCAACATCCACCAATGTATAGTGTACATATTCAGCCAACCACCCATACTATGCAATGTCTTTTTATAGCTTTTTTTTGCACTCCAGATATATATATTTTTCATACTGCCGCTCTATGTATCATGTACCGTGTATCTGTCTTTTGTGTACTTTCGTTGTGGCATTTTGCACCTGCCCTGTGTTTTGTTGTAGCTGCTTGACAATGAAATTTCCCCCCCGGGGGATCAATAAAGTACCTATTTATCTATCTAAGCTGGGGGTGGACTTACTTTTACCACACTATGGAATTGCATTGCTGTTGATTTTTTATGAATAAATGATTGCAAAGTATAAGCTTTTAGTGTCATTTGTTAAATTAGGTTACCTTTATCTGTCAATAGTGTTAAAGTGAAGATTACATATCCATCTGTCCAAATATGTAACAGACTTTTTCACATGACAGTATATTCCCCCTCAAGCCGATACCACTACGGCCCTCAAAGTACTTCACTGGACTTTATGCAAACTGGAAACCAGTCACATTTATTGTAGCTGGAGATTTTAACAAAGCAAATTTGAGTAAAACGCTACTGAAGTTTTACCAACACATTGACTGTAGCACTTGCTCTGTGAAAACATTAGACCACTGCTACTCCACTCCATTTTGCTCCTCCCTTCCTATTCATCTTATTTAAGAACCCGGAAACAAAATAATGTCAGAATGTTCTGTTTTGTGTAAGACTTCCATTGTGGCGTACTTGCTGTTTTGCAAACGTTAGCTAGCTAGCTCAAAATGTCATGGATAAAACCAAGAAAAACCTTAAAGTCGAAGGGCAAGCCTGTGCCAAATACGCAGACTATTCAAGAGTGGGAGGACGATAAGAAAAAATGGCCACATATCACCTACGAAGACATCTTCAACTATTTTGTCTCGTCTCGGTGTGGATGGGTCAGAGATAAGGAGCTACAAAAGCACAGAGGCATATCAATACCTCCACAGCGGCAAAGTTGGGTGGGTGCTTATTCACTGTCTTGAGGATTACAACCTGGTGTTCCTCAAAACAGATGTCCAGCCCAGTCAGAGCAAAACACACCATCATTTTGCCTGGATCCTTTTATCATCTGTCGGCACGATGGAGACTGCAGGGTGTTCTTGTGTTGCAGGGGAAGTCTTGCAATCATGCAGCTGCAATACTATGGAAGGTAGCTAGCTCTCTGGCTTTTTGCTTATCGTAAACCTTTCTATGACTGATACATTTGACGTTAGCTAGTTACTTAGCTAGCTAGCTAATTCTGATGATACCATATCACTGACCAGAACTGATAACATTAACTATTAAAACATGCACACACATTTTTTTGGTTTCAATGTGTAAGTTTATCAGTCTAATCTCGAATGGCGATGAGGTAGGTACAGAATCAAGGTGAGTTTTACAATCAAATAAGAAATTACCAACATAACTGAAACCTACTCGTTAAAAGGAAACTGTGTAAACTAGTCAGCTGTGAATGCCATGTTAACTAGTGTTCTGTACTGTAGTTGACTATTCTAACAGTAGTATTTTGTTGAAGGTGCAGAATGCTGTGTATGGAGGATTGACAGGGGTGTCCTGTACAGATGAGCAATGCCAGTGGAATTCAGGGACGAAGCGGAATTTAGCTCCAAAAAGATTGAGCCATATATGTCACAAACCAAGTTCTCTGACAGCCCCCCAGCCGCTTCTACATCTCTACCTCCAGCTCCTGCATACCACTCCCACAACGCACTTCAGAAGAGTTTGGAAGGGGCTAATGTTCCAGTGGGGAGCCTTCTGCACACATGCATCAAAGCTAAACCAAACAGTCATCAGGATCCAGCAGCAGCCACACAGCTACAGCAGCCTCATAGTGGACACGGCATCAACATGCAGTGTCAGAAATGCTTGTCATTTTATGACGTTTATGTTAAGCTGGAGGAGTGTTAACGTTCCAGCTTGGAGGAGGTCACTAAAGCACAGAGTGCCATGCGTGGTATTACTTGTGTAAACTTCGGATTAGCTCAGCAAAGAAGGTTCCTGTGCACACCTCAACCAATCCCAACAACTTTGTGCGGGAGCATCTCTTCCCAAGGTTCCATGGTAACTCAGCAACCACATATGGCAAGGAGAACGAGCAGGTGGCCTACACATGGATGGAGAGCTGCGGGTTTAATCTGGAGAGTAGAGGGTGTCAAGGAGCCATGGCTTTCTGCAAGCCCAGATGGTGTTAAACTCTCAAGAACTATTAGAAATCAAATGTCCTGTTCTGAGTAAGAAGTGTGAGTCTCTGACTGAACTGTTCTCTGGCAACCTCACCGATGTGAAGCTGGTGGATGGGGTTCCTCAGCTACAACCTAATGGAGCCTGTGGGTACTACATGCAGGTGCAAATGGGCACAGGACTGGAGAGATGCAAACTGCTTGTCTGGGCTCCATCCGAGCAGGTTGTTATTAATGTGCCTTTTGATTTGAAGTTCTGTGCTGATGTTATACTTAAACTGAAGGCATTCTATTTCACACATATGCTGCCAAGGATAGTAGATGAGTTCCAGTCAGGCAGACTAACTCTGTGCTCCAAATATGTTCATCTATGTGGTATCTAGGGGCCTAATACTTCTGTGTTTTTAAATAGTTCATATATTTTGTGCCTTGTAATGCTATCTGTCAGCTCTACCTTATTATCTAAGCATAACTCTTGATTGGTGTTTTTTTTTTGTCTTGCACAGTTCCCCTTCATATGGACATTTACCTGATTAGTTTTGCATAATTCTTGGTGTTTTTTTATTTCTGGCCTTGTACAGCGCTCTTCATATATGTTTATCTAATGCCTACGGATAACTCCTTATGATTTATTCATATTTTTATTGTACCTTGTATATCTCTCTTTTCATATAGCACTTCATGAACGTATCTAAGCATACCGTAATTCATCTTGCACTTGGCAAATGATGGTGTTAATAAAAACACTGAAATTCAACTTTGTTGACATTTTCTTTGATAGTTAACATTTGGAAATGAAGGACGACGAGGCATGTCTAAAGGTTTCAAATGTGTTTTTAGTTTGATTCTGGGTTTGGTATTCAAGGACACAAATTAAGAACAGTGTAGCACTTCGTAAACAGTTGTCTTCCTTCTTGGTCTGTTAGACATTTTGGTGTTAAATAAAATATATTTTAAATTGACTCCCATTCACTCCTTCAAGGAGGGATCTCCTTTTCCAAGAATCGCCCAGAATGCACCGCAGGGCCCATTGACGACACATGGGCAATGTATCTCTGTCACTATCAAACACATCAGCAAGTGGCCACTCGATAAAGGGCTTAGGGCCAAAGTGTTCTTTCAACATAACATTGGCAACATATTGTGTAAACAAGTCCGAGGCGCTGCTTAAAGTGGGCAGGTCTGTCTCACTGTCTGTAGGTTCTGCCGTACGATTGGATAATCGTACGTGCAAGACAATTCTCCCTAGGTGTTACCATCTTGTGTCAGTGGGCAAGTGGGCATGATCAAAATCAAATCCCAACCTGCATATATCCAATGGATCTAGGAACCTAACAGCTTCCATAGATCTCTCAAATCTCAGTTTTGGAAGATAGTGACCTTTTGACCAAAAGTATACTATTTACACCAGGGTTTGGGTCAATTACAATTTAATTTGAAATTTAACAAGTTATGGAATTGGAATTAGACTGTTTGGACTTTTTAAATTGGAATTTAATTGTAAAACATTTAATCTTTGGAATTTGATTGGAATTTAAAGAGTTTAATTCCAAAATGTTACAGAATATCCACTTATTTTTAACATTTGTGTTTTTTCATCAGAAAGTATTGCTTATCCTTAATATCAATATATTTAGCTCTATTTACTCTCAGATTCTAAAATGCTAATTAATCAAAGTAGATATCATGCAAAGCTACAAATCGCTGCAAGCTCCTGCACGTCATCTCTAGCTGACACCTTTGCTAGCAGGTATTGCCAATTTAAAACTAGCATGAGACAGTTCACAGAATTGTCCATTTAAAGAAATGTTGCCAATTTATTAATTACTACATTTACATAACATTAGATAGTTAATCAAGAGATTCTTACCTTCGCCTCGAATTGGCAGTCATGTCCAGATCATCATGGCATTTGTAGTTCTTTATGATAGCCACATTAGCAGCTAATTAGCATTTTATTTTTTGGGGGGGTAAATACAGGCCAATATATTGATAAAAGTCACCTTGTCCTAGAGAATTTCACACTTTTATCAAAACGTCACGCCAGGGTATGCCTACACGAAACAGCACTTATCTTAAGTGTTTCTAAAATCCCCTATGGGAAAAATAAATGATGGAAAAATGATTGAAACCATTTCCCTGTTCGACTGTTAGGTTTTTATGGGTATTATGACTCATACTGTGGTACACTATGAGAATGAATAAAATGTTACAGTATAAAATGTTTCAAGGATAAAATGACATGTATTTAAGTATTTTTAGTGGGGAGAGCTTCAAAACCGCAACCCCCTGTCAGTCATCTAGTGTATATATAAATGATTGGTGTGTAAAATATTACTGTTCTCAGACTTTTTTATTAATAGATTTTAGATGTGTATAAAAAATGTGTTTCTTTGCAACACGCTATATATCCATTGTTTAGCTGGAATGGAATGTTCGTATCCTCTATATTTAATTGTGATATCTTAAGATCAATTCACTTGTAAGTCGCTCTGGATAAGAGCATCTTCTAAATGACCAAAATGTCAAATGTAAATGTTTTGCATACAGATCTCACATTATTAAATATGGATGCCACAAATGTATAATTTGAAAATGTCTTTATATCATTTTTTTTGTTTTGTTACATTTGACTGAGTAAAACCTATCAGTACAAGCAGTACTACTTACTTCTCTGAGAGTGAGGGAGGTATATAGCTTTTTTTTTTTTTTATTCGAAATAACATGATTATTTCACTCTCTGCAATGAAACCATGAAGTGATAGTTTTTAAACAAATACATGTCTGTCATTAAACAACCCATTGTCATGATTAGATAGTGAAAAGACACCAATCTCTTTCATAATTATTTAAACAATAAAAGCTAATTTACCAACATTTCAGAAAATGTATATAGTGTTTTGGAATTAAACATTACATTTGTGGAAATGATGGGAATCATATTGAATTGGGAATTGAATTCTTGGAATTTACCTAACATTGGAATAGAGTGGAATTGAATTATCTCTGAAGTCAAAGACTGACCTAGAACTTGAATCGAATTTATTGGAATTGGAATTTAATTTGTGGAATTAACCCCAACCCTGATTAACACAAATATCGATGCAACATAGGCCGTTTTCAACCAGAGTTCAGCTAGCATGTGCTTATGCAGCATGATAGTTCCAGCTCGCTGATATCAAGCTAGTAAAAATATGAACTTTAAATATTATGTTCGACACAGTGTGTTCTCACTCTCCAGTGCGCACAGTTAAATTTATATTAATCACATTTAAATGGAGAGTGAGAGACAACATTATTTAATATTATGTAATTAACTTTGAGGTGAAATATAAAATGAATGTCACAAGAATTTGGTGAGGAACATATGGCCTGGATGGGGAGAGGGAGGTGGAGGGGGGGGGGGGGGGGGGGGGATTATCTCCGAAGACCAGAGGGCAGTCTGCTGTTCTCATGGAGATATGTGTCATCGATTAACAATTAACAGAGGGCTGAAGCACTAAAGCATGTTCCACTTCTTTATGGACAGACTGACCCTCAAGATATATTATCCCTGATGAACACTGGGTAATGTGTTATAGTACATTTCCATGTTTTTTGCTCTGCTATTTGGAATCCCTTACCCTCGGGAGGTTAGTTGTTCATTTAGAGTTATGTACAATCTGGTTCTAAATCTGCTTAGCCAATTATGTCCTCCTGAATATATTCTTACAGTATCTATGTTCAATAAAGTAATGGGACACCAATTAAGTACACAATTATTAAAGGTTTATACATTAAGCATGCATTTCATGAAATATCCCATATCTCTTCATTGTATCTCTCTAGAACAGGCTATTAATCATAATCATGAGAATGAATTGCAGAAGTTACTGGGTTCCCGTTTTAATCAACAGCCTTTGAATAAGGCACAGTTAAACCAATTATGTTGAACAATGCACACCAAATGAATCATGAAAATAATGCAGAGCAACAAAGCTTATAATGAACTCTGCAACAAAAAATGCCTCATCCTGGATATGAGAAATGTACCAGAAAGTTATTAAACAATTAACACTATGTTATCTTAAACACTCTGTTATCATCACATGAATGCTTGCAATGCCAGGGTTGTGGGTTCAATTCCCATGTGGGACCAGTACGAAAAAAGTATATTCTAAGTCGCTCTGGATAAGATGCGTCTGCTAAATGACTAGAATTTTAATCTAATGACAATTACTTAAATTGTTGATAATTTCCAACACTTAAACTGTGCAATTAACTCTTTCAGAGAATTATTTGGTAGTATGTGGGCTCACTGAGCTGGCATATTGTTTAATTCCATTCAAATAGATGGCCAAGTCTAAACAATGTGTTGTGGGGTTCACCCTTGTGGATTTTGGAGGGACAAAGTTCTGCAGGTTGGTTGGAGATTTGAGATGTATACTGTTTGTTTTTGATGGTCTTGACAGAAGCAAGGTAGAGAAGACACCAATACATATGCTAAACTCTGTGGTAAAGTGAAGAAGACACAACACCCAGAATGATAACAAGAGAAAGACACGTTTTATTTAGAAAGAGTCCCAAAAATAAACAAGTTAGCACACATTGCATATACAAAATGTCAGTGGATATGCGATGAGGGTGATTAGATAACTTACTGTTGATACCAATAGTACATTGTGTGTAACTCCCTTTATATATGTGAGAGGACGTGATCGCATGTTAGGTCAGGTTATTCAAATACAAAAGCAACAATGGTCTTTCTGAAACCGTCCGTGTGTGCCTAAAACAGAGGTGCGTGTCTGTAAAAGCTGTTTCAAAGCTCCTACCTAATATAGCTACTGGTGGATGTGTTGTATCCAAAAATGTAACGTTTGCTTTGAAACGTATCCTACTACAAATAACTGATATGGAAAATCCATCACCACCAAATGACCCGCAAGAATAAGTACATTTATTTTATTTTATTGAACCTTCATTTAACTAGGCAAGTCAGTTAAGAACAAATTCTTATTTACAATGACAGCCTACCTACAGGGTCAGGCCCTGGAGCAAATTTGGGTTAAGTGCCTTGCTCAAGGACACATTGACAGGTTTTTCACCTTGTCAGCTCTGGTATTCAAACAAGCAACCTTTCAGTTACTGGCCCAGCACTCTAACCACTAGGCTGTCGCCCAGCACTGCATATAATTGACAAAAACATTCAACTGGTGAGAGATTGTAACATTTTAGAAGATATTATTCATACTTGTCATAAAATATATATATATTATGTCTACTTTCCTTATTTCCAATCTCACAACTTCAACATTAAAATGGAAATGCAAATTGGCAATAGTCAACATTTTAAAACCAAAAATAAATTAAATTAGATGCATTTGAGGCAACGACATGCAACTGATGCTATTTTACACTCAGGTTAATCAAAGTATGTGGAGTTAACTTGAAAACTGAAAAAAAGTCTTAGCCATAAAACTGTACACCAAGTTACAAAATTTACAAAATGTATTGACTACATTCACTTGATGACAGTGACTGAATATATTAGGACTACAATATTCATACTGTACCTACTGGCACTACATTTTGGCACTCTTACTTATTTGGCATTTTTAAATGACCATTTTGACCATGTATATGTATGTTTATTTTTCTCTCATAGCAAAATGTATGCAATAACACAGTAGTGGAGTGTCATAGAGTTTAAACTGCTTTTTTCCTTTAAAAAGTGGACTGCTGTCCTGATCCTTGACAGAAATAAATACAAACAGCAAAATACTTTAAAGCAAACAAATAACATAACAAAAACATGTGTGCCACCAACTTGAACAAGTAAAAACGTAGGAAAAGGATTGATTTCAAATGTCAAGCATTGCTAAATATTTTATATCAACACCAAATGTTAAAGAAAAGATATATAGGAAAGTTTAGAATAGTAATAAATTACATTATTTAAACATTCCAACCCCCATAAACAACATATTTGGCTTTAAAAATATCGAACTACAAGCTGTTAAGCATTTTTTTCTTTCAATATACTCATACATTAATATGTTTATATTCAACCAGCGGTTTTATTTAAAAGCCATTTCTGTGAAAATACATACAAATATTTTTTCTTATAGTTTTCTTTAAATATTCTTAAAAAAATGTAGATGTCACATCTCGATGATGAAGTCAAGTGTGCTTGAAGGATCCCGGGGTTGGCGGTGGTGGCTACAGAAACAGACGTGTTGCCTCAACAACAATGACCCCCCACCCCTCCAGTTGAGATGACAGACCTCCCATGAGCAACTGTTACAGTCAATCAAGCCTCCTATGTCTCCAACAAACTCAGAGATAGGAAAATGATGATGTCACCGGGCTACAAAAAAAGGCCTCCTTTTGTATTCCAAGATGAAATTCCATCGCGAGGGAAAGTCTTTTGTTTAGTGAGAAATAGAGAGGGAGAAGAGGGAAACGTCTTCATGACACCATAATGTGAGGCCCCTTGGCCCATTCAACTAAAATGGAGAGTAAGAAAGCGTGAAGAGAGAGGGGTGAGGGAAAAAGACGAAAACCGCTCTATTGAAACCATTGTAAGGCACTCAAAAGGTTCTTATAGATCAGGAGAGATCTGTCAAGCTGAC